>OX387966.1:0-2500000 GCA_947578425.1 Eugnorisma glareosa
CGAAGCGGCATCGTTATACGAGGCCAGGAGAGGGGTGCCTCAGCTAGCACTTGGCGACAGGAGGGTCGAACAGACCGCCTCGGCAATGGAGGCTCCACACCCTGCAGAGCGCGCTGAGCTCGAGCTCGTAAGCCTGGTAAACCAAGAGCAACTAGATGCACAGAACGAACTTGAGGTTCGTATCTTCACGGACGGGAGCAAGATTGGGGGCAAGGTTGGAGCGGCACTATCCCTATGGAGTGGTGACGCCGAAACCAAAGCTCTCAAGCTTGCTCTCCCACATTACTCCACCGTTTACCAGGCTGAGCTTCTGGCGATATGCGTCGCAACCAGGGAGATCCTGAAGCACAGTGCGCAGTCGTTTGGGATCTTCAGTGACTCTATGGCGGCCCTCCAAACGATTCAAAACTATAATCGTCACCACCCCCTAGCAGTAGAGACAAGGGCCAACCTCAGGTCCCTGTCGATCCAAAACAAGGCTGTTACCTTGTTTTGGATCAAAGCCCATGCGGGGTTGGAAGGAAATGAGAGGGCCGATGAACTTGCCAAGAGGGCCGCTGAAGGTTCCAAACGGAAGCCCGACTATGACCTGTGTCCGGTTTCGTACGTCAAGCGATGCATTCGAATGGCAACTCTTGACGTGTGGAACCGGAGATATGGCTCAGGAGAAACTGCTTCCGTGACCAAACTGTTTTTCCCGGATGCAGTGGCGGCGTACGGGATAGTCAGGAAGATTAAAATCAATAGCGTAACCACTCAGATCATGACGGGGCACGGTGGGTTCTCGGAATACTTGAATCGGTTCAAGTGCAAGGAGAGCCCATCGTGCATCTGCGATCCTGAGATTGCTGAAACGGTACCACATGTATTATTCAGTTGTCCTGTCTTTGACAAGGAGAGACTTGAGGCCGAGCACGTACTCGACACCAAAATTGATGCAAAAAGTATGTGGCTTATAATACAGGGTAAAAAGAGAGAGTTGTTTTTGGAGTATTGCGTCAAAATTTGTGAAAGGGTAATAAAAAGAAACAAAACTGCATAAGCAAAAATGTTTGCATAATATTGTACATAATATTAGGTCAAGCATTGAAAAAAGAGGTCATAAATGTCTGAAAACGCCATAACAATTGACAAACTAAACAAGTAGTTGAGTTGTAATATTTATAAATAATTAGATTAAGTAGTCGTAAGAAACAGGTTTAGAAATAGGAACAAGACAAATAAAATGTATAAACGAATTGGAATCCACAATGTAGTAGAATTAAGAAAAAGAAAATAGAAGTGGCCCTAAGAAAGTATGTAACTAGAAATAATTTTAGATACGTAAGATGGCTGTAAATATTGAAAACCCAAATGTAACAGTACTAAGACATAGAAATAAGATAAAATAAGATTTTTGTAGAAGATAAATAAAATACCTGAGTTAATGTGTTATCCCCGAAATAAAAAAACAAGAGACATAGAAAAGAGAATAGGGAAAAGTAGAAGGGCGTCCTACCCTTAAAGACAGAAAGAGAAAGGAATGATAGAAAGATAAAGTATGAAGAATGAAAGTGCGAGAAGAATAATTGCGAGAACTAGTATGAATGGAAAGCCGAGCATAGGCTCCGATAATGTTGGAGGTAGAAGAATAAAAAAAAAAAAAAAAAAAAAAAAAAAAAAAAAAAAAAAAAAAAAAAAAACCTAACCTAACCTAACCTAACCTAACCTAACCTAACCTAACCTAACCTAACCTAACCTAACCTAACCTAACCTAACCTAACCTAACCTAACCTAACCTAACCTAACCTAACCTAACCTAACCTAACCTAACCTAACCTAACCTAACCTAACCTAACCTAACCTAACCTAACCTAACCTAACCTAACCTAACCTAACCTAACCTAACCTAACCTAACCTAACCTAACCTAACCTAACCTAACCTAACCTAACCTAACCTAACCTAACCTAACCTAACCTAACCTAACCTAACCTAACCTAACCTAACCTAAAGTACATGAACGGGGAAAAGCAAAAAAAAAAAAAAAAAAAAAAAAAAAAAAAAAAAAAAAAAAAAAAACCTAACCTAACCTAACCGTTGATATCTTCGCCTCCAGACGTGCGATTTTGACGCTGTTTTCAGCATTCTTAGACCTAACTAGGCCTCCGCCTACGTACTGACTATATTGCACGCATCGGAAAATTCTCCCTACCCACTTTTCAAAATTTTTCAAAATTTAATTGTTTTTCCAAAGTTTTTCCAAAAATAATTTTACATTATAGTTTCAATAGTACTCACCCTTCATCCCTGTGTTCTGTTCCGCGTTCCGCGAGCCGGCGCCCAGGTTGGAGGCTGAAAACCAAAATTTTTTGACTCAAAAACTGGTTTTTTGACCAAAACTCAAAAATTTTCTTCGGCACCTACCCCGTTTTATTTCACAGATCGCTAGCCCGCGCGGAGACGCGTCTCTGGACACCCCCCACGCCCGTCTAGCTCAAATAAAAATTTCCCACCCACCCACCCTGTGGTATATAGGGAAGGTAGACTGGATATTCGGCAAAAAACTTTTTTTCGGGTTTTGACCCCCAAACGCTTGTTTGGCCTCTAAAAACTCCTTATATTGTTTTGAAGCTCTTCTAGCATCAAATTTGTGGTAGTGGAGAAAATTTTACTTTCATTTTTATTTTATTTACTCAATTAAATTGACAGAGCAATAGTGACTGCATTGCCTGATTACTCGACAAGGCAAAAAGTTATCTTATTGCTTTTAATCATACTTTACAATTTAGGCTGGATCCCCTCTTTACAGGGACTCGGCATTCGTGACAGTGTCCTCTGACAAATTGACATAGAAACTCTCCCCCTTTAGTGCTCAGGATGTTCGGAATAAGGACTCCAGTTAACAAGGCGAAGGTTGTGGATGAGAACTTGGGTGTGGAGGAGACATGTCCAGCACAGGAGGGCCCCTCAGTGAGGCGCAGTGTCGGGGAGTGGGAAGCGGAGAAACTTAAATCGGGGCAACCCCAAAAGACTCAAACACCTCCAAAAAAGGCACCCGTTCCCACTCCTCCTAAAAAGACAGTTGTGCCCACATCTCCCAAACTCAAGCCCAAAGCACCAGCCACCCAGCAGGGGAAGTCGGACACGCATAGGCTGTTAGAAAAAACCTTGGAGAGCCCGCCTCGCGAAGTGCCACCCGTGAGATACATTAACAGAACCACGGAGGCAAAGGCGTGTCTCTCTAAGGCCAAGATTCATCTGGACAGTTCCCGAAACCTCAAAAAGGAGATTAAGGACGGGATTACTAAAGCTGTCGAGAGACTATACCACCTTGTCAGGGAGGGAGAGAGTGAGAGGGGAAAGGGATCTGGGGAGACTACCGAACCAGAAAAAGCTCCCAAAGACCCCATACCGACCCCAGGCGAACCAACAGAGCTCATGAAGCAGCTTATGGAGAACCTTCAGCAGCACAACAAGGCACTGGAGGAATGCCAGCTGCATACACGGGCTCTGTCGGAACACCTGCAACATGCACCACGCTTTGTCGCAGGCCAGGGGCCCTCGTTCGCGGAGATGGCCGCCGTCCCGAAGCAACACTTCCAAGAGCCTCTTCACTCGGTGGTTGTGTCATCGGTCGATGACAAAGACACCGGGGAAGAGGTTCTTGCGAAGCTGAGGACGGCAGTAGATGCCAGGAATGAGGGTACCAGGGTGGAGAGACTGCGAAAAGCGAGAGACCAGAAGGTGGTGGTCGGGTTCAGGACTCGAGAGGAGCTTACTCGGGTGGCCGAGAGGATCAAAAGAGCCGGGAACCTGAATGTGGAAGAGGTAAAAAACAAAGACCCTCTCATAATAGTTAAGGACGTCCTCTCGTGCCACTCGGATGAAGAGTTCATGGAGGCATTAAAGCGCCAAAACAGCCACTTGATCGGGGACGTGCCTGCGGATGATCTGA
Organism: Eugnorisma glareosa; assembly: GCA_947578425.1. Lineage (NCBI taxonomy): Eukaryota > Metazoa > Arthropoda > Insecta > Lepidoptera > Noctuidae > Eugnorisma > Eugnorisma glareosa. Next base: position 3,937 of record OX387966.1, read on the forward strand.
AGATGGGGGTGAAGTACCGTCGCAGGACTAGGAACCCCCACATGTGCCACGTCATCCTGCAGGTTTCCCCTACTTTGTGGCAGAGGCTGACGCACGCGGGTCGAGTGCACATCGACTTGCAGCGGGTGCGTGTGCTGGACCAGTCGCCACTGATCCAGTGCACCCGCTGTTTGCGCTTCGGCCACAGCCGTAAACTGTGCGCGGAACCCGCCGACCTCTGCACACACTGTGGGGACCCCCACATGAGGGTGGACTGCCCCTCACGGCTAGCTGCGGAGCCACCAAAGTGCCGAAACTGCGTTTCCGCAAAGATGGGTAGGACCGAGCACAACGCCTTCGACAGCGAGTGCCCAATTCGTGTCAAGTGGGACGGATTGGCGCGGCTGTCGGTGGCGTATTGCTAAGGTGGTCCCAAGCGGAAACGCAGTAAACAGTGAAGTCAGACCTCACCAGTATCGCGTCGTTCAGGCAAACCTCCAAAAGAGCAAACTGGCCACAGCTGAGCTCATCATGGAAGCCGGAAAAAGGAAGCTGGCGTTTGCAATGGTCCAAGAGCCATATATAGGTGGGATTGGAGAAATGAAGAGCCATCCGGGTACACGAGTAGTGCAATGCACCAGAAAGACCGAGAAAGTCATCAAAGCGGCCATTGTACTCTTTGACGACACCATAGACCTCACTCAGTGCCCGACCCTGACAACAGAAAACTTTGCAGTTGCAAAACTGAGGACTGGAGCCTGGGAAATAGGAGTGGTGTCGGTGTACCTGGATGGTGGACAGCCTATAGAGCCAGACTTGGACCATTTAAAGAAAACTTTGGAGGGGATCGGAGTTCGCGACGTGATACTGGGGGGGGATGTCAACGCATGGAACACGTGGTGGGGAAGCCGAGAGGCGGATCAGAGGGGAGAGGCTCTTGCGGGGGCCCTCGATGAGCTTGGACTAAATATCCTGAATATGGGAACGACCCCTACTTTCGATGTCATCAGAGGTGGCCAAAGGTACTGTAGCTGCGTTGATATAACGACCTGTACGGAAGACCTGCTTCGAAGTGTGGCAAACTGGAGATTATCTGGGGACGTCACCACCTCGGACCACAGGGCAATCCTGTTTGAATTAAAACTAGAAAAGTCAAAAGGTATGGACATAATAAGAACAACAAGAAAATTTAATACTAAAAAGGCAAAATGGGTACAATTTTTTGGAGAACTTGATGAAATCTGGGAACAAGAAAATATTAACAAAACAGTAATAGATAAAATACAAACAATAGAAGAGTTAAATAAGATTACAGAAAGATACACGGAATCAATAGAGAAAGCAAGTGAAAGGACCATACCGATTGTTAGTAGAAGAAATCAGACAGGGTTGCCTTGGTGGACCGAGGAGTTGACACGAATGAAAGAAGAGGTCAAGAGACGTAAGAAGAGAATCTCCAGTGCCGCACCGAAACGCAAAGCATGGGTCCATGGCTTGTACGTCGCAGCCAAGGAAGAGCTAAAGCAGAAAATGGAGAGCACATTGACGTCAAGTTGGAAGGAGTTCTGTGGAAGGCAGGAACGAGAGTCTATGTGGGACAGTATTTATAGGGTAATAAGCCGCACTGCCAATAGGCAGGAAGATATACCGCTAGTGCAAGGTAACCGCGTACTCAGCAGCGAGGAGTCAGCCCGGATGCTTGCGGACACATTTTATCCTGAGGATAAAGCACAGGATGACAATGCGGACCACAATAGGATACGCGAGCTGGCGAATAGAGTGAACGAAGATACGAATGGTGAGACATTTGATCCTCTATTTACGCCGGAGGAACTAAAGTGGTCCGCAGCTAGCTTCAATCCTAAGAAAGCTCCGGGTATTGACGGTCTAACAGCGGATATATGCAGGGCGGCTATTACCCATAACCTGCAACTGTTCCTGGCAATGCTAAACAGATGCCTCTCTCTGTTCCACTTCCCGACCATTTGGAAAGAGGCAGTGGTTGTGGTTCTTAGAAAACCAGGTAAGGACGACTACGCGCACCCCAAATCATACAGGCCGATTGGGCTACTGCCTGTACTGGGAAAAATTTTCGAGAAAATGCTGGTACGTCGCATTAAATGGCACATCTCACCACAGGCTAGTAGGAGCCAGTATGGATTCATGCCGCAGCGCAGCACCGAGGACTCCCTCTATGACCTAATGAAACACATAAGAGACAGACTTAAAGAAAAGAAGATCATCGTCGTCATATCACTGGACATAGAGGGAGCCTTCGACAATGCCTGGTGGCCAGCAATCAAATGCCAACTGGCGGAAACAAAGTGCCCTGTAAACCTGCGACGTCTGGTAGATAGTTATCTACTAGACAGAAAAGTAAGGGTACGGTATGCGGGAGCAGAGTACGTCCGGGAAACGACTAAAGGTTGCGTTCAAGGCTCCATAGGAGGCCCCACTTTCTGGAACCTGCTCCTGGATCCCCTGCTCCAAGAACTAGAGAAACGCGGTGAATATTGCCAAGCATTTGCGGATGATGTGGTCCTGATTTTTTCGGGCGAAACAGCGCTTGATGTCCAGAGACAGGCAAATGCCAGTCTCGCACATGTGCGGAAGTGGGGAATCGGAATGAAACTTAACTTTGCGCCCCACAAAACAAAAGCCATGGTGGTCACAAACAAGTTGAAGTATGATTCACCACTTCTGCGCATGGGCGGTGAGGACATTGCCCTGTCTCGGGAAATCAAGATACTTGGGCTCACGGTTGACGACAAGCTGACGTTTAACGCTCACGCCTCGAATGTTACGAGGAAAGCGTTAAACATGTACAAACAGCTGTCGAGAGCCGCAAAAATCAGCTGGGGCCTGAAGCCCGAAATTATCAGGACCATTTACACCGCCGTGGTCGAGCCAGTTGTGATGTACGCTGCTAGTGCTTGGGCAACGGCTACAAATAAAAAGGGTATAAAAAAGCAGCTGGACATCGTCCAGCGGGGCTTTGTGCAGAAGATCATCAAGGCGTACAGGACAACATCGTTGAACTCGGCCTTGTTACTCTCCGGACTGCTTCCACTTGATCTCAGGATTCGGGAAGCAGCTTCTTTTTATGAAGAAAAAAGGGGATACTCCCGGAGAGTGACAGGAGACCGAGGGTTCGAAAAACCAGTTCCTTACACGGAAATGCCACACCCAGCCAGCCATGTTGGTACTGAGTTCAAGTGCGTGATGAACGATGCAGAAATGGACCAGCAAGGACTTTCAAACCCAAAGATCTTCACCGACGGAAGCAAAATTGAGGGCAAAGTCGGTGCAGCATTGAGCCTATGGGAAAATGGGGTAGAGGTCAAAGCCCAAAAGTTCAAACTGGATCATTTCTGCACCGTTTATCAAGCCGAACTATTGGCTCTGCACAAAGCCTCAGAGCTGGCTCTGAAGCACCACTCAGCCGTTGTCGAAGTATATTGCGACTGTAGATCAGCCCTGGAAACCGTCACCCGAGGCGTCTCCCTCCATCCCTTAGCATTTAAAACGCAGAAAAACATCCAGGCACTGAAAATTGCCGGAAAAATCCTTCAGCTGTTCTGGATTAAGGCACATGCGGGAATGGAGGGGAACGAGAGGGCAGACGTTTTGGCAAAAGAGGCAGCTTTAGGCAGCAAAACAAGGCCCCACTACGACCTGTGTCCGGCTTCATTCGTCAAGCGACAAATCCGAATGGAGTCGCTTGACGAATGGAGCACAAGATACGGAGCGGGCGAAACGGCTGGGACCACAAAAATTTTTCTCCCTGACGCAATCGATGCCTACCAAATAGTCCGAAAAATTGAGCTCAACCCAATCGTAGTACAGGTGCTTACGGGGCATGGCGGGTTCTCCGAGTACTTGAATCGCTTCAAATGCAAGGAGAGCCCGGCATGTCCCTGTGACCCCTCCAAAAATGAGAGCATCCAACACCTGATCACGGAGTGCCCAATATATGCGACTAATAAATACAATCTGGAATCGCAAATAGATATGGAAATAAAAATAGAAAATATACCTACAATAATGAAGAATACAAAATTAAGGAAAAAGTTTTTGATATACTGCGAGGAAATAGCTACCAAAGTAATTAAAAATAATAGAGTGTAAAGAAAAAGATACACTTTTATGTATTATAAGAATACATAAAAAGTAATCGCCATTTTAAATAAAGAATTAAAAACAAATTGTCAGTAAAAATCCTAGTTGTAATATAGTGTCATAAAAATTAAAGTTAATAAATTTTCGAACATTAAATTAAACTCTAAAAATAGCCAATAAGTATTGTAAGAAACGTAATTTGTAATCGATTTAAAAAGATCTCTGATGACCCATGTCAGAGGGACACTAGCCGGGCAGGAGTGGGTTTTAGTCGGTTCGAGTCCGACACTACCTCGACTGTCTCACAGTCGTGAGATAGTCGAGGTGTCCGTGGGGATTTCCCACTCCTGCCAAAAAAAAAAAAAAAAAAAAAAAAAAAAACCTAACCTAACCTAACCTAACCTAACCTAACCTAACCTAACCTAACCTAACCTAACCTAACCTAACCTAACCTAACCTAACCTAACCTAACCTAACCTAACCCGTTGATATCTTCACTCCCAGACGTGCGATTTTGAAGCTGTTTTCAGCATTTTTAGACCTTACTAGGCCTCCGCCTACGTTTTGACCATATCGCACTCACCTGCACGCGCGTATAAAAAACTTCCCCTACAACCCTTGGAAATTTTTTGAATTTTCATACAAAGTCATCAAAATTTAGTGTTTTTCCAAATTCTATTTCAAAAGCAACGTTAGATTATAGATTCAATAGTACTCACCCTTCATCCCTGCTTTCTGGTCCGCGTTCCGTGAGCCGGTCTTCAGGTTGGGGGTTGAAAACCAAAATTTTTTGTTTCAAAAACTGGTTTTTTGACCAAAAGTCCAAATTTTTGTTCGGCACCTACCCCGTTTTATTTCGTAGATCGCTAGCCCGCGCGGAGACGCGTCTCTGGACACCCCTCACGCCCGGCTAGCTCAAATAAAACTTGTTGATTTTTATAAAAAATCGTTTTTTCTATTAGTCTCTGTATATACCAAAATCTACCTTAGGAAGTTAGTTTTAAACAGAAACGTTGATATCTTCGTTTCCTGACGTGCGATTTTGAAGCTGTTTTCAGCATTTTTAGACCTTACTAGGCCTCCGCCTACGTTTTGACCATATCGCACTCACCTGCACGCGCGTATAAAAAACTTCCCCTACAACCCTTGGAAATTTTTTGAATTTTCATACAAAGTCATCAAAATTTAGTGTTTTTCCAAATTCTATTTCAAAAGTAACGTTAGATTATAGATTCAATAGTACTCACCCTTCATCCCTGCTTTCTGGTCCGCGTTCCGTGAGCCGGTCTTCAGGTTGGGGGTTGAAAACCAAAATTTTTTGTTTCAAAAACTGGTTTTTTGACCAAAAGTCCAAATTTTTGTTCGGCACCTACCCCGTTTTATTTCGTAGATCGCTAGCCCGCGCGGAGACGCGTCTCTGGACACCCCTCACGCCCGGCTAGCTCAAATAAAACTTGTTGATTTTTATAAAAAATCGTTTTTTCTATTAGTCTCTGTATATACCAAAATCTACCTTAGGAAGTTAGTTTTAAACAGAAACGTTGATATCTTCGTTTCCTGACGTGCGATTTTGAAGCTGTTTTCAGCATTTTTAGACCTTACTAGGCCTCCGCCTACGTTTTGACCATATCGCACTCACCTGCACGCGCGTATAAAAAACTTCCCCTACAACCCTTGGAAATTTTTTGAATTTTCATACAAAGTCATCAAAATTTAGTGTTTTTCCAAATTCTATTTCAAAAGCAACGTTAGATTATAGATTCAATAGTACTCACCCTTCATCCCTGCTTTCTGGTCCGCGTTCCGTGAGCCGGTCTTCAGGTTGGGGGTTGAAAACCAAAATTTTTTGTTTCAAAAACTGGTTTTTTGACCAAAAGTCCAAATTTTTGTTCGGCACCTACCCCGTTTTATTTCGTAGATCGCTAGCCCGCGCGGAGACGCGTCTCTGGACACCCCTCACGCCCGGCTAGCTCAAATAAAACTTGTTGATTTTTATAAAAAATCGTTTTTTCTATTAGTCTCTGTATATACCAAAATCTACCTTAGGAAGTTAGTTTTAAACAGAAACGTTGATATCTTCGTTTCCTGACGTGCGATTTTGAAGCTGTTTTCAGCATTTTTAGACCTTACTAGGCCTCCGCCTACGTTTTGACCATATCGCACTCACCTGCACGCGCGTATAAAAAACTTCCCCTACAACCCTTGGAAATTTTTTGAATTTTCATACAAAGTCATCAAAATTTAGTGTTTTTCCAAATTCTATTTCAAAAGTAACGTTAGATTATAGATTCAATAGTACTCACCCTTCATCCCTGCTTTCTGGTCCGCGTTCCGTGAGCCGGTCTTCAGGTTGGGGGTTGAAAACCAAAATTTTTTGTTTCAAAAACTGGTTTTTTGACCAAAAGTCCAAATTTTTGTTCGGCACCTACCCCGTTTTATTTCGTAGATCGCTAGCCCGCGCGGAGACGCGTCTCTGGACACCCCTCACGCCCGGCTAGCTCAAATAAAACTTGTTGATTTTTATAAAAAATCGTTTTTTCTATTAGTCTCTGTATATACCAAAATCTACCTTAGGAAGTTAGTTTTAAACAGAAACGTTGATATCTTCGTTTCCTGACGTGCGATTTTGAAGCTGTTTTCAGCATTTTTAGACCTTACTAGGCCTCCGCCTACGTTTTGACCATATCGCACTCACCTGCACGCGCGTATAAAAAACTTCCCCTACAACCCTTGGAAATTTTTTGAATTTTCATACAAAGTCATCAAAATTTAGTGTTTTTCCAAATTCTATTTCAAAAGTAACGTTAGATTATAGATTCAATAGTACTCACCCTTCATCCCTGCTTTCTGGTCCGCGTTCCGTGAGCCGGTCTTCAGGTTGGGGGTTGAAAACCAAAATTTTTTGTTTCAAAAACTGGTTTTTTGACCAAAAGTCCAAATTTTTGTTCGGCACCTACCCCGTTTTATTTCGTAGATCGCTAGCCCGCGCGGAGACGCGTCTCTGGACACCCCTCACGCCCGGCTAGCTCAAATAAAATTTGCCCACCCACCCGCCCTCTGGTCTATAGGAAGGTAGACGTGGGGTTCTCGGCGAAATTTTTAAATTTTTATTTTATATCCTGTTGCTTTTTAAAGAACTTGCTGAAGGGTTTTTCAGGGAAGGCTCGCTTTTTAACGATCCTGACAATTTTTAGTAATTTTAATTTTATTTATTTTATTTTTGTAATTTTATTGGGACAGTCGTTTGTGAATGAGCGACAATAATTATATGACATTTTGTATTTTTATATTTTAATTGATTATCTTTTTTATTACTTATTGTGTTCCCCCCTTTACAGGGTCACATAAGTACCAGTGTCTCACTCTCTTCTCGAGCAGAAATTGTTGTCCCGACCCCCTCCTTACAGGGGTCGCTCTGATTTTATCTGCTCTTCTACAGTAAATATGTTCCGCACCCCGGCCATGAACGCGAAGACCCAGAGCTCCAGGAGCTCGCCGCGATCGGCGGAGAAGGTGGGGCCTTCGCCTTCTGACGCGAGGAGGAAAATTGTATTCGGAGACGATACACCCCTTGCGTCCGAAGAGGGCCCTACTACTCCGGTGACGCGGCGAGCTCCTGTCCACGCTTCAGGATCGCTCATGAAGCCTGAGGCTGAGCACCGCAGTCGCATTGCGGAGGCGAGAGCTTGCCTAAATAAGGCAAAGCTCAATTTGGGCAACTCTCGCAACCTCAAGGCGGAGATCAAGACTGCGGTGCTCGAAGCCATAAACAGGCTTTATGAGCTGGTCAAGGAGTCGGAGCGAGACAAGGCCCCTGCCGCACCCATCACCGTGCCAGAACTCGCGCCCACTGCTGACCTTTGTCCCCAACCCATTTCCATCGAGGTTCTTGCTGGCCAGACTGAGCTCCTGAAGACCATGAAGGAGCACATCTCGGAGTTAAAAGACAACTCCGAGAAACTCGACAGACTCCGAGACAGTCTGGCCAGCAGAGAAAGTGTGGGGGAGACAACCTACGCGAGTGTAGCCGCCGTCAGTAAAAGCCACACCGGGGCACAGGTCCTGGAGCGAACGACGCTGCACTCAGTGGTTGTCTCCTCAACACAAGAGATGGATACGGGGGACGAAATACTTGAAAGAGTTAGGAAAGCAGTGGACGCGAAGGAGGGCTGGGTGCGCGTAGAGAGGGTCAGAAAGGCCAAGGACCAGAAGGTCATCATGGGGTGCGCGACGAAAGAGGAGAGGGAGAAGCTAAAAAAGCGACTGGAATCGGCCGGAGAGAACCTCGTCGTCGAGGCGGTGAAGAATCGGGACCCGCTTCTGGTTCTTAGGGACGTGCTGTTAGTTCACAGTGATGAAGAAGTGCTGAGAGCCCTTAAGAACCAGAACCGTGAGATCTTTCACGGCCTCGGTGACGAGGAAAAGAAAATATCCATTAAATTTAGGAAGAAATCACGCAACCCACATGTGAGCAGCATTGTGCTGAGTGTCACCCCAGCAATCTGGAGGAGGGCACTCGAAGGAGGCAAGCTTCGTATTGACCTCCAGAGAGTGCGCGTCGAGGATCAGACGCCTCTGGTGCAGTGTACCCGCTGCCTTGCGTACGGCCACGGCAAGCGCCTATGTACGGAGCCGGCCGACCTCTGTAGCCACTGCGGCGGTCCGCACCTGAGGGCGGACTGCCCAGTCAAGCTCAGCGGTGAAGCAGAGGTGTGCGTAAACTGCACCAGAGCCAAGCTGGGGGAACACACGCACAATGCGTTCAGCAGCGTATGCCCGGTACGTAGGAAGTGGGACGCATTCGCAAGGGCATCAATAGCTTATTGCTAAAGTTGTCGGTGCGCCCACTTCCGAGTACACAGTGATGACCAGTCTGACACAACCAGATTGCAGGCGCATTGAGCGAACCACTAGGGTTGGCTTAATGGAAAACGGTAATTGGAGTCACTTTCGTAAGAAAGTGGCTCGAATTATGCTGGAATCTAAGTCAACTCTAGTGGAATCGTCAAGTTGTGTCAGCCTAGGTGAAAAAACTCAGCAGTCACCTTGTAGCGTCGTTCTGTCGGTCACCAATATATATTGTTTAGGCTTTTGGTTCAAAGTGTGTAATATCTAGTTATATATTAAATATATAGTGAAGATATTATAGAAAGTGGTAACATTGGCATTATTTAAATAGAAAACACAATTAATTGGTGGAATGATAGGTGGGTAAAAAACAGCGTAAAATTGAAAGTATAATTATATATAAATTAAAGTGTAAATATATGAATGGGATTAAAATTTTAGATTTAAAATAGAGTATAGAGCATGGTCTTTTCGGCCTCTTATCAATCCAGTCGCAAAGCAAGAGAAAAACTCGCACAAAAGGTCTCTGATCATGTCAGAGGGACACTGGCGGGGCAGGAGTGGGTTTTAGTCGGTTCGAGTCCGACACTACCTCGACTGTCTCACAGCCGTGAGATAGTCGAGGTGTCCGTGGGGATTTCCCACTCCTGCCAAAACAAAAAAAAAAAAAAAAAAAAAAAAAAAACCTAACCTAACCTAACCTTTTTTTTTTTTTTTTTTTTTTTTTTTTTTTTTTTGTTGTCGCTGGGAAAAAATGCATTACGCATACCCTCCCATCGGGGGATGGGAGGGGTATGTGGGACTCCCCGGGCGGACCCGGTATACCCACTAAAACGACCCAGCGGCATTCCCGCTTCGTCCGAGTGGCGGGGAACTGGGAAACCGGCATAGCCTTTGCGTCCAGTCCTCCGCCGACGATTGCCCTTCATGGCAGACCCCTCACGCCCTCACGGGTGTGGGGGGTCGGGAATGACAGACGAAGGTGACGGGTGCAATGCGGACGAAGGCACCCCCGCGCCTGTCGCCCGCCCGTCACCATGGGGAGGGAGAGGACGACGCCTTCTCCGACCCCTTCGTCTGCGGAGCGGCGCAGCGAGAGGATCGTCCTCCCGCGCGCGCTCCGCCTCCTCCTTTTGCGACATTACGTCCTCGCAAAAGGAGGCGACTGCTGACCAGGCCTCCTCGCTCCCCAGCATGGCGTCGACCACGCCGGGAAGCGAGAGGTCCAGTCCGACCACCGCGGTCAGACCGCGGCGCAGCTCGGACCAAGCCGGGCACACCTCGAGGGTGTGCTGCGCCGTGTCCACCGGCGCGCCGCAGTCGTGGCACGCTGGGGTCTCCTCCCTCCCGATCCGGTGCAGGTGCGATCCGAAACAGCCATGCCCGGACAACACCTGCACCAGACGGAAAGAGAGGAAACCGTGGGACCGCTCGAGCCAGCCCTGCAGGACCGGACCGAGCGCGTCCAACGTCCGGCGGCCAAAGGCGGCGTTGGCGAGATCCTCCGACCAATGGAGGACGATGGCGTCCCTCGCCTCTCGCCGCACGGCCTCCCGCTCTTCGCACATGGGGCGCTCCCCGAGCGCCTTCCGGCGCGCCGTCCATTCGTACACTCTGGCGAGCACCCAAGCCTCCAACTCCCAAGGAGGGGTGCCGGCCAGAGCGCACGCCGCCGAGAATCCCACTGAGCGGTAGGCCCTCGCCACCCGCTGTGCAATGGCCCGCTGGGGCCTGCGGATGGCGGTCGCATTCTCCCTCCTATGGAGGGAGTCCGCCCAGATGGGGGCCCCGTATAGGGCCATGCTCCGCAAGATGCCGGCATAGAGGCGCCGGCATTTCGCCTTGGGCCCCCCCAGGTTTGGAAGGAGCCACGAGAGGGCGTCCGCGGCCTTCAACAGGCGCATCGACAGCCCGCTGAAATGTGGGCCGAAGCGCCACCTGTCGTCCAGCACCAGCCCCAGATATTTCATCTGGGGCTGGACCCCTATCCGGATGCCCTCCACGACGATGTGGGCGTCAGGAGGGCAGCGCTGTCGGGGACCGCGAAAGTACACGGCCTCCGTCTTGTGCAGCGCCACCCTCAATCCCAGGCGGCGGATCCTCTCTGCCACCAAGGCTCCGCCAGCCGAGGCCAGACAGGCCGCATCCCTGAAGCTCCTCCCCCGGGCAGTGAGGAGAGTGTCATCCGCGTAGCAGATGACACTAGTGCCCGGGAGGAGGGCTCCCCGCAACAGCCAGTCGAATCCGATGTTCCACAAGGGGGGCCCCAGCACCGACCCCTGCGGAACACCGGACTCTGCGCCGTACCGCCTCACCGTGGCCGTCTTGTCTACGAGGAGGACCTCTCGGTCCTCCAAGTAGCTGGCCAGGAGGTCCCGCAGATATTGGGGCACTCCGTGATACCGGAGCGCCTCCAATATCGTCGAGTGGGGGACGGAGTTGAAGGCGTTGGCAATGTCGAATGACACCGCCAGCACTCCGTCCCCCGCCTCCACCGCCTCCTTCACCTGGCCCTTGAGTAGGGCCAGCGCGTCGATCGTCGAACGCCCACGACGGAAACCAAATTGGGCGTCCGACAGATCCGGCCCTACCACCCGCAAGTGGCTTTCCAGCCTCCCGGCGACAATCCCCTCGAACAGTTTACCGACCTCATCGAGCAGAACGATGGGCCGGTATGCCGAGGGGGAGTCCACCGGGCGTCCCTCCTTCCGGAGGAGGCACAACTGCCCCTCCTTCCACAGTTTCGGGAACCTCCCAGCCGTAAGGCACGCGCTGAAGAGGTCCCGAAACCTGTCCTCCATTTGGGTGGCAGCGATCGCCACCACCCGCGCGGGGACGCCGTCTGGCCCGGGGGCCGTCTTTTTTGCGCGGAGACTAAGTACCCCCGCGTAGAACTCCGCCGCTGTCACCGGGGGGACCTCCTCCTCCGGCGAAGCCGCCCCTTGCGGGGGAACCATCGTTGGTGGGGTGAAGTCGGTCCTGCGCGGAAACAGGGACCGGACCACCCCATCCAGCAACGCTGGCTCGAGGGTCTCCGACAGTGGGGGACCATAGGGGCGGAGCTGGTTCCGCGCCGCCTTGTATGGTCTCCCATAAGGATCCCTGTCGAGATCCTCCAGCATCTCGGCCCTTGCCGAGTCTTGCGCAGCGCCCATTGCAGACTTGAGGGCCGCCGTAGCCTCTCGGTAAGAGGCGTACAGGCGGTCCTCTTCTGCCCGGACTCGGTTTTGTGCGCTGCGCCGTCGACTCCGCGCGTAGGCCCTTCTGGCCGCCACGCAGGTGGCCCGGAGTCCCGCCAGCTCCTCCGTCCACCAGTAGACGGCACGACGGGGAGGCGGACGGCGAGACCGAGGCATGCTGGAGTTGCACACCTCGGTCAAGGATCCCCTGAGCTGGACCGCTGCGGCGTCCACGTCCGGGACCTCCTCGACAGGGGGAGGCGACAGCCAGTCCTGGAGAAAGGCGGCCTCCTTGGCAGCCTCCCGGTCCAGTCGGGTGAGTGCCCACCGCGGGAAGGGAGATTGCCCGGCGCGGGCCGTCCCCCCTCTCTGCTGTGTGGAGATGTCGAACCGCACATAACGGTGGTCCGACAAGGTCTCCACCAGCTCCACCCGCCAGTTGACGACGCGGGCGGCAAGCGCGGGGGTGGCAAACGAGACGTCCACCACCGACCCGCCCTGTTGCCGCACACACGTGTGGACCGCCCCCCTGTTGAGGAGGGACACACCACACGAGGCCGCCCAAAACTCGACGGCGCGTCCCCGGACGTTGCAACCGCCTGCCGGGTTGCCCCAGGCCGCCGACTTGGCGTTCAGGTCGCCGAGCACCACGACCTGGCGTGGCGCCGCCCTCCCTACGACAGCAGTGAGGATCTCTAGGAAATCCTCAAAGTCCGAGAGAGGGCGGTTTGGGGAGAAATACACCCCCACCATCGCCATCTCTCCCCACGCGGCGGCCACGTATCCCGGTCCCCTCTCTAAGAGCGAGAGGGGAGGGGAGTCTGTGGAAGACCGCGCCACCAACGCCACCGAGCCGTCCCGGTCGCCCAGCCAACGGCCAGGGACCGAGTAAGGCTCGGCGACCACCGCCAAGTCCACCAACCACTCAGCCATGGTCTGCATCAGCAGATCCTGGGCTGTCCTGCAGTGGTTGGTGTTCGTCTGAAGGATGCGATGTTCGACCCTATCCATCAGTCGGACATCGCACCCTCCTCCGCAGCCGCCGCAGGAACGGCGGTGTCTACAGCAGCGGCAGGCCCGGTCGGCGCCTGCAATTTGCCACGCTTAGGGGGAGGATTGCACTTCCTCCCCTTCATTACGTGGCCTGCCCGGCGGCCACTGGCGGCACACACCGCGCAGTGCGGCGTGGCGGCCTCGCAGGAGGCGGCTTTGTGGCCCTCCTTGCCGCAGCGGTAGCATGTGTCCGTCCTGTCTACCTTGGACGGACACAGGGGCCGGGTGTGACCGATGCCGAAGCACCGGAAACACCGCAGAGGCTGGTCCTCGAGTGCCCGGACTGCGCCCGAGCTGAACCCGACTTGAAGCCGTCCTTTCGCAAGGACGGCTTTGGCGGCGGCGATTGGGCACTCGAGGCGAATGGTGCCCATACCGCCGCGGCCGGGCCTTATGTCCCGGCCTTGGACCGCCGCGGCGCCACAGCCCCCTACCGCTGCGACCGCCGCCACCACCTCCTCCTTGGTGACGGAGTCATCTAACTCCGTCACTTCAATGGCCGCCGACTTGACCGGTCGGGCCACCTTGGCAGAGTCCGCGATGACCTCTTGCAGCTTGGCTGCAAAGAGGTCCGCGCGGGCACTCCCCTCTGCCCCCGGGAACTCGAAAATGCGAGCCCCGGCTTGGGTCCGCCGGCAGGACACACTGCCGATCCCCAGTTGAGTGGGATCGGCATTGGTACGCGCCCGCACCAAAATGGAGGCGTAGGTCTCCCCTCGCCCCGCAGCCTCCGCGGTGAGCGTCACCACGACGGCTGCGGTTTTTGGGGGGACTAACTGCCCCTTTCCTCCTCTCCTGCCCTTTCCCTTGCCGGTCGTCTGCGACTGGCTGGGAGCGGTGGTGGCGGGGACGGCAGGGACGGCCGTCGCCGACTTTTTCCCCTTCCCTTTGCCCTTCCCCTTACGGCCCACTTTCGTCCACTCGTTGGACGGGGTGGTCGCCGGGAGTTGGGCGTCATCCGCCTGGGAGAAGGACGGCCCCGGCTCGCTTTGCCTCTTATCCGCCGCAAGCGGCGGTCGGAGGCGTTTTTCCGGCAGGAGCCGGTCCTCGATGCCTGCTAGGCAGGCTCTCGTGAAGGCCCTCTCCTCCATTACTACCTTGCGGATGATATCCTCAAGGTTGGAGGAGGGGCCCTCTGCTGCAGGGCTCGCCTTGGCCTGTTGTGGCCGGGCCGAGGCAGGGCCCTCTGCGGCAGGGCTCGCCATGGCCTGTTGTGGCCGGGCCGTGGCTTCAGCTAGCTTCAGGTGAAGCTGGCTGACCTCCGACTGCAGGCGATCAACCTTCGCCTGCAGTTGCCTCGTCTCGTCGGTGGTGGTCCGCTTCACAAGCTCCGCCACGACACCGCGCATACTTGCGGCCCTGCACTTCAGGGCCTTTTGAAAAGTCCCTTTTAGGTTGGAGGACTTAGAGGCGACCTCAATAATCTCCTCCTCGTCCTCCTCCGCCATTTTCTCCAGCTCGGCCAGAGAATGGTCCGCGTATAGAACGCGGGACGCACCGTACCCGGACTTGGCCCGGGCGACGTGCGCCCGCTTCTCCTTAGCGGCAACCCGCTCCTCCAGCTCTTGCTGGAGCTGCACCCGCCGAGCCAGGTCCAATTGGCGTTGGGCGTCCGCGAGCCCAACGTCATGGGTGTCCGCGGCCACCGTCGGCTTTTTAGCCTTCGGCAACCTCGTCGACCCCGAGGCCGAAGAGCCCTCGGACCCACCGCTCCGGTGGACCCGCTTCCGCGAACGAGCGTCGTCCGCGTCCGACATACCATTTAGCGAGTCGTTGTCAGACGACTCGCTCACCCTTCCAAAGAAACTAGCCGCAGACGGCGCGCGGCTAGTCTCTGACGCCGGAGCGTCGTTGTGGCCCTGAGAAGGGCCTTTTGGTTGGCCCTGAGAAGGGCCGTTTGGTTGGCCCTGAGAAGGGCCTTTTGGTTGGCCCTGAGAAGGGCCTTTGGGTTGGCCCTGAGAAGGGCCTTTGGGTTGGCCCTGAGAAGGGCCTTTTTCTTTTAAAAACCGCCCGCAGGCGTCCCGCGTGGGTTTAGGCATTGCCTCCGCCAGTTCGCAAACAACAAGACACTATAATAAAATTCGCTACGAAAGCACAGAGCACTTTAGCCAACCCAGTCTGCCACTCCGTTACGGTGGTCAGAACTGGGCTGTTTCCAGGGGACACGACGTGGACGTAAGCTCTGTGGGGGGTCCCCCAACCTAACCTAACCTAACCTAACCTAACCTAACCTAACCTAACCTAACCTAACCTAACCTAACCTAACCTAACCTAACCTAACCTAACCTAACCTAACCTAACCTAACCTAACCTAACCTAACCTAACCTAACCTAACCTAGTTCATCGAGGGCACCTGCTAGAGCCTCACCCCTATGATCCGAGAGGCGGATCATAGGGGTGAGGCTCTAGCAGGTGCCCTCGATGAACTAGGACTCCAGATCCTGAACATGGGAACGGCCCCTACCTTCGACGTCATCAGGGGTGGCCAAAGGTACTGCAGTTGCATTGATATTACTACCTGTACGGAAGACATGCTCAGAAGTGTGGCAAACTGGCGACTATCCGGAGACGTCACCACCTCGGACCACAAGGCAATCCTGTTTGAATTAAAGCTAGAAAAATCAAAAGGTATGGACATAGTAAGAACCACTAGAAAATATAACACTAGAAAGGCAAAATGGGGACAATTTTACGAGAAACTTGACGAAATTTGGGAAACACAAAAAATTAATAAAACTGAAATAGACAAAATATTAACGACAGAAGATTTAGACAAGATAACAGAAAGATATACAGAAGCAATAGAAAAAGCATGTGAAGGAACCATACCGAGTGTTAGCAAGAAAAATCAGACAGGATTGCCTTGGTGGACCGAGGAGTTGACACGAATGAAGGAGGAGGTCAAAAGACGTAGGAGGAGAATCTCCGGTGCCGCGCCGAGACGCAGAGCATGGGTCCTGGGCTTATATCTCGCAGCCAAAGAGGAACTGAAACAGAAGATGGAGAGCACGCTGACATCCAGTTGGAAGGAGTTTTGTGGAAGGCAGGAACGAGAGACAATGTGGGACAGTATTTATAGGGTAATAAGTCGCACTACCAATAGGCAGGATGACATACCGATGGTGCAGGGTGACCGTGTACTAAGCGGTGAAGAGTCAGCCCGGATGCTCGCAAAGACCTTCTATCCTGACGATAAAACACAGGATGACAATGCGGACCACAATAGAATGCGTGAGCTGGCGAATAGAGTGAACGAAATTACGAATGGTGAGACATTTGATCCTCTATTCACGGCGGAGGAACTAAAGTGGTCCGCATCTAGTTTTAATCCAAAGAAAGCACCGGGCATTGACGGCTTAACAGCGGACATATGTCAGGCGGCTATTACCCACAACCCACAACTGTTCTTAGCAGTTTTAAACAAATGTCTCTCTCTGTCCCACTTTCCGACCATCTGGAAGGAGGCAGTAGTCGTGGTCCTTAGAAAGCCAGGCAAGGACGACTACGCGCACCCCAAATCATACAGGCCGATTGGGCTGTTGCCTGTATTGGGTAAAATATTAGAGAAAATGCTGGTGCGTCGCATTAGATGGCATATATCGCCACAAGCTAGCAGGAGCCAGTACGGTTTCATGCCGCAGCGCAGCACCGAGGACTCCCTCTATGACCTGATAAAACACATTAGAGATAGACTGGAAGAGAAGAAGATCGTCGTCGTCATATCATTGGACATAGAGGGAGCCTTCGACAATGCCTGGTGGCCAGCCATGAAATGCCGACTGGCAGAGACGCCGTGCCCGATAAACCTGAGACGCCTGGTAGATAGCTATCTACTGGACAGAAAGGTAAGGGTACGGTATGCCGGAGCAGAGTTCGCACAAGGCACGTCCAAAGGATGCGTACAAGGCTCCATAGGTGGGCCCACGTTCTGGAACCTGCTATTGGATCCCCTGCTTAAAGAGCTAGAAAAACGTGGCGATTATTGCCAGGCATTCGCGGATGATGTGGTCCTGATTTTTTCGGGCGAAACAGCGCTTGGTGTCCAGAGACAGGCAAATGCAAGTCTTGCTCATGTCCAGAAGTGGGGAATCGAAAACAAACTGAACTTTGCACCCCACAAAACCAAAGCTATGGTGGTCACAAAGAAGTTGAAATACGATTCACCACTTCTGCACATGGGCGGTGAGGGCATTGACCTGTCTCGGGAGATAAAGATTTTGGGGCTCACAATTGACGATAAGCTAACGTTTAACGCACACGCCTCGAACGTTACAAGGAAGGCGTTAAGCTTATACAAACAGCTGTCAAGAGCCGCCAAAATCAGCTGGGGACTAAAGCCCGAAATTATCAGGACCATATACACCGCAGTAGTGGAGCCGGTGATAATGTATGCTGCCAGTGCTTGGGCACCGGCTACAAACAGAAAAGGGATGCGGAAGCAGCTGGACACTGTCCAGCGGGGCTTTGTGCAGAAAATCGTAAAGGCGTACAGGACAACATCGCTGAACTCGGCCCTGTTACTCTCCGGACTGCTTCCCCTGGACCTTAGGATCCGAGAAGCAGCCTCTTTTTATGAAGAGAAAAGAGGATACTCCCGGAGAGTGACAGGAGACCGGGACATCGAAACACTAGTTCCTTATACGGAACTACCACACCCAGCCAGCCAAATTGGTTTAAAGTTCAAGTGTGTTGTGAACGGTGCAGAAATGGACCAGCAAGAACTCTCAATCCCAAAGATCTTCACCGATGGAAGCAAAATCGAGGGCAAAGTCGGTGCTGCACTGAGTTTGTGGGAAAATGGGGTTGAAGTCAAAGCCCAAAAGTTCAAACTGGATCATTTTTGCACCGTTTATCAAGCCGAACTACTGGCTCTGCACAAGGCCTCGGAGCTGGCCTTGAAGCATCCCTCAGCCGTTGTCGAAGTGTATTGTGACTCTAGATCAGCCCTGGAAACCGTCACCCAAGGCGTTTCTCTCCATCCCCTAGCATTTAAAACGCAAAGAAACATCCAGGCACTGAAACTTTGCGGGAAAACCCTTCAGTTGTTCTGGATTAAGGCACATGCAGGAATGGAGGGGAACGAGAGGGCAGACGTGTTGGCGAAAGAGGCAGCAATAGGCAGCAAAACAAGGCCACACTATAACCTGTGTCCGGCTTCATTCGTCAAGCGACAAATCCGAATGGAGTCGCTTGACGAATGGAGCGCAAGATACGGGTCGGGCGAAACGGCCACAACAACAAAAATTTTTCTCCCTGACGCAATTGCTGCCTACCCCATAGTCAGGAAAATTGACCTCAACCCACTCATAGTTCAGGTTCTTACAGGGCATGGTGGGTTCTCCGAGTACTTGCATCGCTTCAAGTGCAAGGAGAGCCCGGCATGTCCCTGTGACCCTTCTAAAAATGAGAGCATCCCACACTTGATCACAGAGTGCCCAATATTCGCAATAGACAAGCTGAACATAGAGTTAGAAATAGATATGGAAATAAAATTAGGAAACATTCCGACAATAATGGGAAATTCAAAATTAAGGGAAAAGTTTTTAAAATATTGTGAGAACATTGCTAAAAAAGTCGTTAAAAATAATAAAGTCTAAGAAAGTAGATATACTTTTGTGTATTATCAGAATACATAAAGAGTAATCGCCGAGAAAATAAAGATTTAAATATTATGATAGCTGTAAATCATAAAACTTTAGATGTTAAGAATATAGCATTAGAAAACCAGAGTTGTCAAAATTTAGCGTTAAAATGTAAAAGTTATGTAAATGTTACGTAAATGTTATTAAAGGTGTATAAAAAGATAATAGAAGTGTAAATTTAATTTTTTTTTTGAGAACCTGTAAGTAGATATAAGATGGCTGTAAAACCTTTAGCAAATATGTAATAGCATAAGTTAGATAATAAGATAGAATAAGAAACATTGTAAAAGAAAAATAAAAATCATGTGTCTGTGCGTTATACCCGAAATAAAAGAAAAACAGTACATAATAGGGACAACTAGAAGGGCGCCCCACCCTTAAGACAGAAAGATGAATGAATGAAAGAAAGATAAAGTATGTGGAATGAAAGTACGAGAGGCATAAAAGCGGGAACTGGAATGAGTGTAAATAGACTAGAAAGATTATTTTTGATTAAAAAAGGTCTCTGATCTCCTATGTCAGAGGAAAACAAGAAAAAAAAAAAAAAAAAAAAAAAAAAAAAAACCTAACCTAACCTAACCTAACCTAACCTAACCTAACCTAACCTAACCTAACCTAACCTAACCTAACCTAACCTAACCTAACCTAACCTAACCTAACCTAACCTAACCTAACCTAACCTAACCTAACCTAACCTAACCTAACCTAACCTAACCTAACCTAACCTAACCTAACCTTTTTTTTTTTTTTTTTTTTGTTGTCGCTGGGAAAAAATGCATTACGCATACCCTCCCATCGGGGGATGGGAGGGGTATGTGGGACTCCCCGGGCGGACCCGGTATACCCACTAAAACGACCCAGCGGCATTCCCGCTTCGTCCGAGTGGCGGGGAACTGGGAAACCGGCATAGCCTTTGCGTCCAGTCCTCCGCCGACGATTGCCCTTCATGGCGGACCCCTCACGCCCTCACGGGTGTGGGGGGTCGGGAATGACAGACGAAGGTGACGGGTGCAATGCGGGCGAAGGCACCCCCGCGCCTGTCGCCCGCCCGTCACCATGGGGAGGGAGAGGACGACGCCTTCTCCGACCCCTTCGTCTGCGGAGCGGCGCAGCGAGAGGATCGTCCTCCCGCGCGCGCTCCGCCTCCTCCTTTTGCGACATTACGTCCTCGCAAAAGGAGGCGACTGCTGACCAGGCCTCCTCGCTCCCCAGCATGGCGTCGACCACGCCGGGAAGCGAGAGGTCCAGTCCGACCACCGCGGTCAGACCGCGGCGCAGCTCGGACCAAGCCGGGCACACCTCGAGGGTGTGCTGCGCCGTGTCCACCGGCGCGCCGCAGTCGTGGCACGCCGGGGTCTCCTCCCTCCCGATCCGGTGCAGGTGCGATCCGAAACAGCCATGCCCGGACAACACCTGCACCAGACGGAAAGAGAGGAAACCGTGGGACCGCTCGAGCCAGCCCTGCAGGACCGGACCGAGCGCGTCCAACGTCCGGCGGCCAAAGGCGGCGTTGGCGAGATCCTCCGACCAATGGAGGACGATGGCGTCCCTCGCCTCTCGCCGCACGGCCTCCCGCTCTTCGCCCATGGGGCGCTCCCCAAGCGCCTTCCGGCGCGCCGTCCATTCGTACACTCTGGCGAGCACCCAAGCCTCCAACTCCCAAGGAGGGGTGCCGGCCAGAGCGCACGCCGCCGAGAAGCCCACTGAGCGGTAGGCCCTCGCCACCCGCTGTGCAATGGCCCGCTGGGGCCTGCGGATGGCGGTCGCATTCTCCCTCCTATGGAGGGAGTCCGCCCAGATGGGGGCCCCGTATAGGGCCATGCTCCGCAAGATGCCGGCATAGAGGCGCCGGCATTTCGCCTTGGGCCCCCCCAGGTTCGGGAGGAGCCACGAGAGGGCGTCCGCGGCCTTCAACAGGCGCGTCGACAGCCCGCTGAAATGCGGGCCGAAGCGCCACCTGTCGTCCAGCACCAGGCCCAGATACTTCATCTGGGGCTGGACCCCTATCCTGACGCCTTCCACGACTATGTGGGCGTCGGGAGGGCAGCGCTGCCGAGGCCCGCGAAAGAACACGGCCTCCGTCTTGTGCAGCGCCACCTTCAATCCCAGGCGGCGGATTCTCTCTGCAACCAAGGATCCGCCAGCCGAGGCCAGACAGGCCGCGTCTCTAAAGTTCCTCCCCCGGGCAGTGAGGAGAGTGTCATCCGCGTAGCAGATGACACTAGTGCCCGGGAGAAGGGCTCCCCGCAACAGCCAATCGAATCCGATGTTCCACAAGGGGGGCCCCAGCACCGACCCCTGCGGAACACCGGACTCTGCGCCGTACCGCCTCACCGTGGCCGTCTTGTCTACGAGGAGGACCTCTCGGTCCTCCAAGTAGCTGGCCAGGAGGTCCCGCAGATATTGGGGCACTCCGTGATACCGGAGCGCCTCCAATATCGTCGAGTGGGGGACGGAGTTGAAGGCGTTGGCAATGTCGAATGACACCGCCAGCACTCCGTCCCCCGCCTCCACCGCCTCCTTCACCTGGCCCTTGAGTAGGGCCAGCGCGTCGATCGTCGAACGCCCACGACGGAAACCAAATTGGGCGTCCGACAGATCCGGCCCTACCACCCGCAAGTGGCTTTCCAGCCTCCCGGCGATAATCCCCTCGAACAGTTTACCGACCTCATCGAGCAGAACGATGGGCCGGTATGCCGAGGGGGAGTCCACCGGGCGTCCCTCCTTCCGGAGGAGGCACAACTGCCCCTCCTTCCACAGTTTCGGGAACCTCCCAGCCGTAAGGCACGCGCTGAAGAGGTCCCGAAACCTGTCCTCCATTTGGGTGGCAGCGATCGCCACCACCCGCGCGGGGACGCCGTCTGGCCCGGGGGCCGTCTTTTTTGCGCGGAGGCTAAGTACCCCCGCGTAGAACTCCGCCGCCGTCACCGGGGGAACCTCCTCCTCCGGCGAAGCCGCCCCTTGCGGAGGAACCATCGTTGGTGGGGTGAAGTCGGTCCTGCGCGGAAACAGGGACCGGACCACCCCATCCAGCAACGCTGGCTCGAGGGTCTCCGACAGTGGGGGACCATAGGGGCGGAGCTGGTTCCGCGCCGCCTTGTATGGTCTCCCATAAGGATCCCTGTCGAGATCCTCCAGCATCTCGGCCCTTGCCGAGTCTTGCGCAGCGCCCATTGCAGACTTGAGGGCCGCCGTAGCCTCTCGGTAAGAGGCGTACAGGCGGTCCTCTTCTGCCCGGACTCGGTTTTGGGCACTGCGCCGTCGACTCCGCGCGTAGGCCCTTCTGGCCGCCACACAGGTGGCCCGGAGTCCCGCCAGCTCCTCCGTCCACCAGTAGACGGCACGACGGGGAGGCGGACGGCGAGACCGAGGCATGCTGGAGTTGCACACCTCGGTCAAGGACCCCCTGAGCCGGACCGCTGCGGCGTCCACGTCCGGGACCTCCTCGACAGGGGGAGGCGACAGCCAGTCCTGGAGAAAGGCGGCCTCCTTGGCTGCCTCCCGGTCCAGGCGGGTGAGTGCCCACCGCGGGAAGGGAGATTGCCCAGCGCGGGCCGTCCCCCCTCTCTGCTGTGTGGAGATGTCGAACCGCACATAACGGTGGTCCGACAAGGTCTCCACCAGCTCCACCCGCCAGTTGACGACGCGGGCGGCAAGCGCGGGGGTGGCAAACGAGACGTCCACCACCGACCCGCCCTGTTGCCGCACACACGTGTGGACCGCCCCCCTGTTGAGGAGGGACACACCACACGAGGCCGCCCAAAACTCGACGGCCCGTCCCCGGATATTGCAACCGGCTGCCGGGTTGCCCCAGGCCGCCGACTTGGCGTTCAGGTCGCCGAGCACCACGACCTGGCGTGGCGCCGCCCTCCCTACGACAGCAGTGAGGATCTCTAGGAAATCCTCAAAGTCCGACAGAGGGCGGTTTGGGGAGAAATACACCCCCACCATCGCCATCTCTCCCCACGCGGCGGCCACGTATCCCGGTCCCCTCTCTAAGAGCGAGAGGGGAGGGGAGTCTGTGGAAGACCGCGCCACCAACGCCACCAAGCCGTCCCGGTCGCCCAGCCAACGGCCAGGGACCGAGTAAGGCTCGGCGACCACCGCCAAGTCCACCAACCACTCAGCCATGGTCTGCATCAGCAGATCCTGGGCTGTCCTGCAGTGGTTGGTGTTCGTCTGAAGGATGCGATGTTCGACCCTATCCATCAGTCGGACATCGCACCCTCCTCCGCAGCCGCCGCAGGAACGGCGGTGTCTACAGCAGTGGCAGGCCCGGTCGGCGCCTGCGCTTTGCCACGCTTAGGGGGAGGATTGCACTTCCTCCTCTTCATTACGTGGCCTGCCCGGCGGCCACTGGCGGCACACACCGCGCAGTGCGGCGTGGCGGCCTCGCAGGAGGCGGCTTTGTGGCCCTCCTTGCCGCAGCGGTAGCATGTGTCCGTCCTGTCTACCTTGGACGGACACAGGGGCCGGGTGTGTCCGATGCCGAAGCACCGGAAACACCGCAGAGGCTGGTCCTCGAGTGCCCGGACTGCGCCCGAGCTGAACCCGACTTGAAGCCGTCCTTTCGCAAGGACGGCTTTGGCAGCGGCGATTGGGCACTCGAGGCGAATGGTTCCCATACCGCCGCGGCCGGGCCTTATGTCCCGGCCTTGGACCGCCGCGGCGCCACAGCCCCCTACCGCTGCGACCGCCGCCACCACCTCCTCCTTGGTGACGGAGTCATCTAACTCCGTCACTTCAATGGCCGCCGACTTGACCGGTCGAGCCACCTTGGCAGAGTCCGCGATGACCTCTTGCAGCTTGGCTGCAAAGAGGTCCGCGCGGGCACTCCCCTCTGCCCCCGGGAACTCGAATATTCGAGCCCCGGCTTGGGTCCGCCGGCAGGACACACTGCCGATCCCCAGTTGAGTGGGATCGGCATTGGTACGCGCCCGCACCAAAATGGAGGCGTAGGTCTCCCCTCGCCCCGCAGCCTCCGCGGTGAGCGTCACCACGACGGCTGCGGTTTTTGGGGGGACTAACTGCCCCTTTCCTCCTCTCCTGCCCTTTCCCTTGCCGGTCGTCTGCGACTGGCTGGGAGCGGTGGTGGCGGGGACGGCAGGGACGGCCGTCGCCGACTTTTTCCCCTTCCCTTTGCCCTTCCCCTTTTGGCCCACTTTCGTCCACTCGTTGGACGGGGTGGTCGACGGGAGTTGGGCGTCTTCCGCCTGGGAGGAGGACGGCCCCGGCTCGCTTTGCCTCTTATCCGCCGCAAGCGGCGGTCGGAGGCGTTTTTCCGGCAGGAGCCGGTCCTCGATGCCTGCTAGGCAGGCTCTCGTGAAGGCCCTCTCCTCCATTACTACCTTGCGGATGATATCCTCAAGGTTGGAGGAGGGGCCCTCTGCTGCAGGGCTCACCTTGGCCTGTTGTGGCCGGGCCGAGGCAGGGCCCTCTGCCGCAGGGCTCGCCTTGGCCTGTTGTGGCCGGGCCGTGGCTTCAGCCAGCTTCAGATGAAGCTGGCTGACCTCCGACTGCAGGCGATCTACCCTCGCCTGCAGTTGCCGCGTCTCGTCGGTGGTCGTCCGCTTCACAAGCTCCGCGACGACACCGCGCATACTCGCGGCCCTGCATTTCAGGGCCTTTTGAAATGTCCCTTTCAGGTTGGAGGACTTAGAGGCGACCTCAACAATCTCCTCCTCGTCCTCCTCCGCCATTTTCTGTAGCTCCGCTACAGTATTGTCCGCGTATATAACGCGGGACGCACCGTACCCGGACTTGGCCCGGGCGACGTGCGCCCGCTTCTCCTTAGCGGCAACCCGCTCCTCCAGCTCTTGCTGGAGCTGTGCCCGCCGAGCCAGGTCCAATTGGCGTTGGGCGTCCGCGAGCCCAACGACATGGGTGTCCGCGGCCACCGTCGGCTTTTTAGCCTTCGGCAACCTCGTCGACCCAGAGGCCGAGGAGCCCCCGGACCCACCGCTCCGGTGGACCCGCTTCCGCGATCGAGAGCCGCTCGCATCCGACATACCAGCTAGCGAGTCACTGTCGGACGACTCTGCCCCTCCAAAGTAGCTAGCCGCAGACGGCGCGCGGCTAGACTCTGACGCTGGAGCGTCGGGGTGGCCCTGAAAAGGGCCTTTTGGTTGGCCCTGAGAAGGGCCTTTTGGTTGGCCCTGAGAAGGGCCTTTGGGTTGGCCCTGAGAAGGGCCTTTGGGTTGGCCCTGAGAAGGGCCTTTGGGTTGGCCCTGAGAAGGGCCTTTTGGTTGGCCCTGAGAAGGGCCTTTGGGTTGGCCCTGAGAAGGGCCAACCTAACCTAACCTAACCTAACCTAACCTAACCTAACCTAACCTAACCTAACCTAACCTAACCTAACCTAACCTAACCTAACCTAACCTAACCTAACCTAACCTAACCTCCGTATTGACCTCCAGAGAGTGCGCGTCGAGGATCAGACGCCTCTGGTGCAGTGTACCCGCTGCTTAGCGTACGGCCATGGCAAGCGCCTGTGTACGGAGCCGGCCGACCTATGTAGCCACTGCGGCGGTCCGCACTTGAGGGTGGACTGCCCAGATAAGCTCATAGGCGAAGCAGCGGTGTGCGTGAACTGCACTAGAGCCAAGCTGGGGGAACACTCGCACAATGCGTTCAGCGAAGAATGCCCGGTACGTCGGAAGTGGGACGCATTCGCGCGAGCAACCATAGCGTATTGCTAAAGTTGTCGATGCGCCCACTTCCACGTGCACAAAGATGACCAGTTTGACACAACCAGATTGCAGACGCATTGAGCGAACCACTAGGGTTGGCTTAATGGGGGGCGGCAATTGGAGCCACTTTCATGAGAAAGTGGCTAGAATTATACTGGACCGTGAGTCAACTCTAGTGGCATCGTCAAGTTGTGTCAAATTGGTTGGAACCCTATTTCGGACTAAAGTTGATGTTTTTAAAATAAAACTCTGATATACAATTGTATAATAACTATACAATGTCTATATCATACAAAAAAATCCATGAGGGCATAAATAGTGGGGAAAATGACATCAAAATATAAATAAATTGTAAAAATAAAAGAATAAGTAGTAAAACATAAAGTGTAGCAGAACCATACATATATATTGTAACTTGTATTTAGAATAAAAAGTATGTATTTTAATGTGTAGCAACTTATAAATAGTAAATAATATTTGGTAAAATATCAACTTATAAATTGTAAATAAAAATAGAAAACATAAATATAATATCATTGGAGCAGTAAAAAGCATTAATATATTTAGTCAAAAATTAATCGCAGAGCGTGGTCTCTTCGGCCTCTTAACAAATCCGTCGTGATAAAGTATAAATATCAGCAGAAAAGGTCTCTGATCATGTCAGAGGGACACTGGCAAGGCAGGAGTAAAAAAAAAAAAAAAAAAAAAAAAAAAAAAAAAAAAAAAAACCTAACCTAACCTAACCTAACCTAACCTAACCTAACCTAACCTAACCTAACCTAACCTAACCTAACCTAACCTAACCTAACCTAACCTAACCTAACCTAACCTAACCTAACCTAACCTAACCTAACCTAACCTAACCTAACCTAACCTAACCTAACCTAACCTAACCTAACCTAACCTAACCTAACCTAACCTAACCTAACCTAACCTAACCTAACCTAACCTAACCTAACCTAACCTAACCTAACCTAACCTAACCTAACCTAACCTAACCTAACCTAACCTAACCTAACCTAACCTAACCTAACCTAACCTAACCTAACCTAACCTAACCTAACCTAACCTAACCTAACCTAACCTAACCTAACCTAACCTAACCTAACCTAACCTAACCTAACCTAACCTAACCTAACCTAACCTAACCTAACCTAACCTAACCTAACCTAACCTAACCTAACCTAACCTAACCTAACCTAACCTAACCTAACCTAACCTAACCTAACCTAACCTAACCTAACCTAACCTAACCTAACCTAACCTAACCTAACCTAACCTAACCTAACCTAACCTAACCTAACCTAACCTAACCTAACCTAACCTAACCTAACCTAACCTAACCTAACCTAACCTAACCTAACCTAACCTAACCTAACCTAACCTAACCTAACCTAACCTAACCTAACCTAACCTAACCTAACCTAACCTAACCTAACCTAACCTAACCTAACCTAACCTAACCTAACCTAACCTTTTTTTTTTTTTTTTTTTTGTTGTCGCTGGGAAAAAATGCATTACGCATACCCTCCCATCGGGGGATGGGAGGGGTATGTGGGACTCCCCGGGCGGACCCGGTATACCCACTAAAACGACCCAGCGGCATTCCCGCTTCGTCCGAGTGGCGGGGAACTGGGAAACCGGCATAGCCTTTGCGTCCAGTCCTCCGCCGACGATTGCCCTTCATGGCGGACCCCTCACGCCCTCACGGGTGTGGGGGGTCGGGAATGACAGACGAAGGTGACGGGTGCAATGCGGGCGAAGGCACCCCCGCGCCTGTCGCCCGCCCGTCACCATGGGGAGGGAGAGGACGACGCCTTCTCCGACCCCTTCGTCTACGGAGCGGCGCAGCGAGAGGATCGTCCTCCCGCGCGCGCTCCGCCTCCTCCTTTTGCGACATTACGTCCTCGCAAAAGGAGGCGACTGCTGACCAGGCCTCCTCGCTCCCCAGCATGGCGTCGACCACGCCGGCAAGCGAGAGGTCCAGTCCGACCACCGCGGTCAGACCGCGGCGCAGCTCGGACCAAGCCGGGCACACCTCGAGGGTGTGCTGCGCCGTGTCCACCGGCGCGCCGCAGTCGTGGCACGCCGGGGTCTCCTCCCTCCCGATCCGGTGCAGGTGCGATCCGAAACAGCCATGCCCGGACAACACCTGCACCAGACGGAAAGAGAGGAAACCGTGGGACCGCTCGAGCCAGCCCTGCAGGACCGGACCGAGCGCGTCCAACGTCCGGCGGCCAAAGGCGGCGTTGGCGAGATCCTCCGACCAATGGAGGACGATGGCGTCCCTCGCCTCTCGCCGCACGGCCTCCCGCTCTTCGCCCATGGGGCGCTCCCCGAGCGCCTTCCGGCGCGCCGTCCATTCGTACACTCTGGCGAGCACCCAAGCCTCCAACTCCCAAGGAGGGGTGCCGGCCAGAGCGCACGCCGCCGAGAAGCCCACTGAGCGGTAGGCCCTCGCCACCCGCTGTGCAATGGCCCGCTGGGGCCTGCGGATGGCGGTCGCATTCTCCCTCCTATGGAGGGAGTCCGCCCAGATGGGGGCCCCGTATAGGGCCATGCTCCGCAAGATGCCCGCATAGAGGCGCCGGCATTTCGCCTTGGGCCCCCCCAGGTTCGGGAGGAGCCACGAGAGGGCGTCCGCGGCCTTCAACAGGCGCGTCGACAGCCCGCTGAAATGCGGGCCGAAGCGCCACCTGTCGTCCAGCACCAGGCCCAGATACTTCATCTGGGGCTGGACCCCTATCCTGACGCCTTCCACGACTATGTGGGCGTCGGGAGGGCAGCGCTGCCGAGGCCCGCGAAAGAACACGGCCTCCGTCTTGTGCAGCGCCACCTTCAATCCCAGGCGGCGGATTCTCTCTGCAACCAAGGATCCGCCAGCCGAGGCCAGACAGGCCGCGTCTCTAAAGTTCCTCCCCCGGGCAGTGAGGAGAGTGTCATCCGCGTAGCAGATGACACTAGTGCCCGGGAGAAGGGCTCCCCGCAACAGCCAATCGAATCCGATGTTCCACAAGGGGGGCCCCAGCACCGACCCCTGCGGAACACCGGACTCTGCGCCGTACCGCCTCACCGTGGCCGTCTTGTCTACGAGGAGGACCTCTCGGTCCTCCAAGTAGCTGGCCAGGAGGTCCCGCAGATATTGGGGCACTCCGTAATACCGGAGCGCCTCCAATATCGTCGAGTGGGGGACGGAGTTGAAGGCGTTGGCAATGTCGAATGACACCGCCAGCACTCCGTCCCCCGCCTCCACCGCCTCCTTCACCTGGCCCTTGAGGAGGGCCAGCGCGTCGATCGTCGAACGCCCACGACGGAAACCAAATTGGGCGTCCGACAGATCCGGCCCTACCACCCGCAAGTGGCTTTCCAGCCTCCCGGCGATAATCCCCTCGAACAGTTTACCGACCTCATCGAGCAGAACGATGGGCCGGTATGCCGAGGGGGAGTCCACCGGGCGTCCCTCCTTCCGGAGGAGGCACAACTGCCCCTCCTTCCACAGTTTCGGGAACCTCCCAGCCGTAAGGCACGCGCTGAAGAGGTCCCGAAACCTGTCCTCCATTTGGGTGGCAGCGATCGCCACCACCCGCGCGGGGACGCCGTCTGGCCCGGGGGCCGTCTTTTTTGCGCGGAGGCTAAGTACCCCCGCGTAGAACTCCGCCGCCGTCACCGGGGGAACCTCCTCCTCCGGCGAAGCCGCCCCTTGCGGAGGAACCATCGTTGGTGGGGTGAAGTCGGTCCTGCGCGGAAACAGGGACCGGACCACCCCATCCAGCAACGCTGGCTCGAGGGTCTCCGACAGTGGGGGACCATAGGGGCGGAGCTGGTTCCGCGCCGCCTTGTATGGTCTCCCATAAGGATCCCTGTCGAGATCCTCCAGCATCTCGGCCCTTGCCGAGTCTTGCGCAGCGCCCATTGCAGACTTGAGGGCCGCCGTAGCCTCTCGGTAAGAGGCGTACAGGCGGTCCTCTTCTGCCCGGACTCGGTTTTGGGCACTGCGCCGTCGACTCCGCGCGTAGGCCCTTCTGGCCGCCACACAGGTGGCCCGGAGTCCCGCCAGCTCCTCCGTCCACCAGTAGACGGCACGACGGGGAGGCGGACGGCGAGACCGAGGCATGCTGGAGTTGCACACCTCGGTCAAGGACCCCCTGAGCCGGACCGCCGCGGCGTCCACGTCCGGGACCTCCTCGACAGGGGGAGGCGACAGCCAGTCCTGGAGAAAGGCGGCCTCCTTGGCTGCCTCCCGGTCCAGGCGGGTGAGTGCCCACCGCGGGAAGGGAGATTGCCCAGCGCGGGCCGTCCCCCCTCTCTGCTGTGTGGAGATGTCGAACCGCACATAACGGTGGTCCGACAAGGTCTCCACCAGCTCCACCCGCCAGTTGACGACGCGGGCGGCAAGCGCGGGGGTGGCAAACGAGACGTCCACCACCGACCCGCCCTGTTGCCGCACACACGTGTGGACCGCCCCCCTGTTGAGGAGGGACACACCACACGAGGCCGCCCAAAACTCGACGGCCCGTCCCCGGATATTGCAACCGGCTGCCGGGTTGCCCCAGGCCGCCGACTTGGCGTTCAGGTCGCCGAGCACCACGACCTGGCGTGGCGCCGCCCTCCCTACGACAGCAGTGAGGATCTCTAGGAAATCCTCAAAGTCCGACAGAGGGCGGTTTGGGGAGAAATACACCCCCACCATCGCCATCTCTCCCCACGCGGCGGCCACGTATCCCGGTCCCCTCTCTAAGAGCGAGAGGGGAGGGGAGTCTGTGGAAGACCGCGCCACCAACGCCACCAAGCCGTCCCGGTCGCCCAGCCAACGGCCAGGGACCGAGTAAGGCTCGGCGACCACCGCCAAGTCCACCAACCACTCAGCCATGGTCTGCATCAGCAGATCCTGGGCTGTCCTGCAGTGGTTGGTGTTCGTCTGAAGGATGCGATGTTCGACCCTATCCATCAGTCGGACATCGCACCCTCCTCCGCAGCCGCCGCAGGAACGGCGGTGTCTACAGCAGCGGCAGGCCCGGTCGGGGCCTGCGCTTTGCCACGCTTAGGGGGAGGATTGCACTTCCTCCCCTTCATTACGTGGCCTGCCCGGCGGCCACTGGCGGCACACACCGCGCAGTGCGGCGTGGCGGCCTCGCAGGAGGCGGCTTTGTGGCCCTCCTTGCCGCAGCGGTAGCATGTGTCCGTCCTGTCTACCTTGGACGGACACAGGGGCCGGGTGTGTCCGATGCCGAAGCACCGGAAACACCGCAGAGGCTGGTCCTCGAGTGCCCGGACTGCGCCCGAGCTGAACCCGACTTGAAGCCGTCCTTTCGCAAGGACGGCTTTGGCAGCGGCGATTGGGCACTCGAGGCGAATGGTTCCCATACCGCCGCGGCCGGGCCTTATGTCCCGGCCTTGGACCGCCGCGGCGCCACAGCCCCCTACCGCTGCGACCGCCGCCACCACCTCCTCCTTGGTGACGGAGTCATCTAACTCCGTCACTTCAATGGCCGCCGACTTGACCGGTCGAGCCACCTTGGCAGAGTCCGCGATGACCTCTTGCAGCTTGGCTGCAAAGAGGTCCGCGCGGGCACTCCCCTCTGCCCCCGGGAACTCGAAAATGCGAGCCCCGGCTTGGGTCCGCCGGCAGGACACACTGCCGATCCCCAGTTGAGTGGGATCGGCATTGGTACGCGCCCGCACCAAAATGGAGGCGTAGGTCTCCCCTCGCCCCGCAGCCTCCGCGGTGAGCGTCACCACGACGGCTGCGGTTTTTGGGGGGACTAACTGCCCCTTTCCTCCTCTCCTGCCCTTTCCCTTGCCGGTCGTCTGCGACTGGCTGGGAGCGGTGGTGGCGGGGACGGCAGGGACGGCCGTCGCCGACTTTTTCCCCTTCCCTTTGCCCTTCCCCTTTTGGCCCACTTTCGTCCACTCGTTGGACGGGGTGGTCGACGGGAGTTGGGCGTCTTCCGCCTGGGAGGAGGACGGCCCCGGCTCGCTTTGCCTCTTATCCGCCGCAAGCGGCGGTCGGAGGCGTTTTTCCGGCAGGAGCCGGTCCTCGATGCCTGCTAGGCAGGCTCTCGTGAAGGCCCTCTCCTCCATTACTACCTTGCGGATGATATCCTCAAGGTTGGAGGAGGGGCCCTCTGCTGCAGGGCTCGCCTTGGCCTGTTGTGGCCGGGCCGAGGCAGGGCCCTCTGCCGCAGGGCTCGCCTTGGCCTGTTGTGGCCGGGCCGTGGCTTCAGCCAGCTTCAGATGAAGCTGGCTGACCTCCGACTGCAGGCGATCTACCCTCGCCTGCAGTTGCCGCGTCTCGTCGGTGGTCGTCCGCTTCACAAGCTCCGCGACGACACCGCGCATACTCGCGGCCCTGCATTTCAGGGCCTTTTGAAATGTCCCTTTCAGGTTGGAGGACTTAGAGGCGACCTCAACAATCTCCTCCTCGTCCTCCTCCGCCATTTTCTGTAGCTCCGCTACAGTATTGTCCGCGTATATAACGCGGGACGCACCGTACCCGGACTTGGCCCGGGCGACGTGCGCCCGCTTCTCCTTAGCGGCAACCCGCTCCTCCAGCTCTTGCTGGAGCTGTGCCCGCCGAGCCAGGTCCAATTGGCGTTGGGCGTCCGCGAGCCCAACGACATGGGTGTCCGCGGCCACCGTCGGCTTTTTAGCCTTCGGCAACCTCGTCGACCCAGAGGCCGAGGAGCCCCCGGACCCACCGCTCCGGTGGACCCGCTTCCGCGATCGAGAGCCGCTCGCATCCGACACACCAGCTAGCGAGTCACTGTCGGACGACTCTGCCCCTCCAAAGTAGCTAGCCGCAGACGGCGCGCGGCTAGACTCTGACGCTGGAGCGTCGGGGTGGCCCTGAAAAGGGCCTTTTGGTTGGCCCTGAGAAGGGCCTTTTGGTTGGCCCTGAGAAGGGCCTTTGGGTTGGCCCTGAGAAGGGCCTTTGGGTTGGCCCTGAGAAGGGCCTTTGGGTTGGCCCTGAGAAGGGCCTTTTGGTTGGCCCTGAGAAGGGCCTTTGGGTTGGCCCTGAGAAGGGCCTTTTTCTTTTAAAAAGCGCCCGCAGGCGTCCCGCGTGGGTTTAGGCATTGCCTCCGCCAGTTCGCAAACAACAAGACAATATATATGATAAAATTCGCTACGAGAGCACAGAGCACTTTAGCCAACCCAGTCTGCCACTCCGTTACGGTGGTCAGAACTGGGCTGTTTCCAGGGGACACGACGTGGACGTAAGCTCTGTGGGGGGTCCCCCAACCTAACCTAACCTAACCTAACCTAACCTAACCTAACCTAACCTAACCTAACCTAACCTAACCTAACCTAACCTAACCTAACCTAACCTAACCTAACCTTTTTTTTTTTTTTTTTTTTTTTTGTTGTCGCTGGGAAAAAATGCATTACGCATACCCTCCCATCGGGGGATGGGAGGGGTATGTGGGACTCCCCGGGCGGACCCGGTATACCCACTAAAACGACCCAGCGGCATTCCCGCTTCGTCCGAGTGGCGGGGAACTGGGAAACCGGCATAGCCTTTGCGTCCAGTCCTCCGCCGACGATTGCCCTTCATGGCAGACCCCTCACGCCCTCACGGGTGTGGGGGGTCGGGAATGACAGACGAAGACGAAGGTGACGGGTGCAATGCGGACGAAGGCACCCCCGCGCCTGTCGCCCGCCCGTCACCATGGGGAGGGAGAGGACGACGCCTTCTCCGACCCCTTCGTCTGCGGAGCGGCGCAGCGAGAGGATCGTCCTCCCGCGTGCGCTCCGCCTCCTCCTTTTGCGACATTACGTCCTCGCAAAAGGAGGCGACTGCTGACCAGGCCTCCTCGCTCCCCAGCATGGCGTCGACCACGCCGGGAAGCGAGAGGTCCAGTCCGACCACCGCGGTCAGACCGCGGCGCAGCTCGGACCAAGCCGGGCACACCTCGAGGGTGTGCTGCGCCGTGTCTACCGGCGCGCCGCAGTCGTGGCACGCCGGGGTCTCCTCCCTCCCGATCCGGTGCAGGTGCGATCCGAAACAGCCATGCCCAGACAACACCTGCACCAGACGGAAAGAGAGGAAACCGTGGGACCGCTCGAGCCAGCCTTGCAGGACCGGACCGAGCGCGTCCAACGTCCGGCGGCCAAAGGCGGCGCTGGCGAGGTCCTCCGACCAATGGAGGACGATGGCGTCCCTCGCCTCTCGCCGCACGGCCTCCCGCTCTTCGCCCATGGGGCGCTCCCCAAGCGCCTTCCGGCGCGCCGTCCATTCGTACACTCTGGCGAGCACCCAAGCCTCCAACTCCCAAGGAGGGGTGCCGGCCAGAGCGCACGCCGCCGAGAAGCCCACTGAGCGGTAGGCCCTCGCCACCCGCTGTGCAATGGCCCGCTGGGGCCTGCGGATGGCGGTCGCATTCTCCCTCCTATGGAGGGAGTCCGCCCAGATGGGGGCCCCGTATAGGGCCATGCTCCGCAAGATGCCGGCATAGAGGCGCCGGCATTTCGCCTTGGGCCCCCCCAGGTTCGGGAGGAGCCACGAGAGGGCGTCCGCGGCCTTTAACAGGCGCGTCGACAGCCCGCTGAAATGCGGGCCGAAGCGCCACCTGTCGTCCAGCACCAGGCCCAGATACTTCATCTGGGGCTGGACCCCTATCCTGACGCCTTCTACGACTATGTGGGCGTCGGGAGGGCAGCGCTGCCGGGGACCGCGAAAGTACACGGCCTCCGTCTTGTGCAGCGCCACCCTCAATCCCAGGCGGCGGATCCTCTCTGCCACCAAGGATCCGCCAGCCGAGGCCAGACAGGCCGCATCCCCGAAGCTCCTCCCCCGGGCGGTGAGGAGAGTGTCATCCGCGTAGCAGATGACACTAGTGCCCGGGAGGAGGGCTCCCCGCAACAGCCAATCGAATCCGATGTTCCACAAGGGGGGCCCCAGCACCGACCCCTGCGGAACACCGGACTCTGCGCCGTACCGCCTCACCGTGGCCGTCTTGTCTACGAGGAGGACCTCTCGGTCCTCCAAGTAGCTGGCCAGGAGGTCCCGCAGATATTGGGGCACTCCGTGATACCGGAGCGCCTCCAGTATCGTCGAGTGGGGGACGGAGTTGAAGGCGTTGGCAATGTCGAATGACACCGCCAGCACTCCGTCCCCCGCCTCCACCGCCTCCTTCACCTGGCCCTTGAGTAGGGCCAGCGCGTCGATCGTCGAACGCCCACAACGGAAACCAAATTGGGCGTCCGACAGATCCGGCCCTACCACCCGCAAGTGGCTTTCCAGCCTCCCGGCGATAATCCCCTCGAACAGTTTACCGACCTCATCGAGCAGAACGATGGGCCGGTATGCCGAGGGGGAGTCCACCGGGCGTCCCTCCTTCCGGAGGAGGCACAACTGCCCCTCCTTCCACAGTTTCGGGAACCTCCCAGCCGTAAGGCACGCGCTGAAGAGGTCCCGAAACCTGTCCTCCATTTGGGTGGCAGCGATCGCCACCACCCGCGCGGGGACGCCGTCTGGCCCGGGGGCCGTCTTTTTTGCGCGGAGGCTAAGTACCCCCGCGTAGAACTCCGCCGCCGTCACTGGGGGAACCTCCTCCTCCGGCGAAGCCACCCCTTGCGGAGGAACCATCGTTGGTGGGGTGAAGTCGGTCCTGCGCGGAAACAGGGACCGGACCACCCCATCCAGCAACGCTGGCTCGAGGGTCTCCGAGAGTGGGGGACCATAGGGGCGGAGCTGGTTCCGCGCCGCCTTGTATGGTCTCCCATAAGGATCCCTGTCGAGATCCTCCAGCATTTCGGCCCTTGCCGAGTCTTGCGCAGCGCCCATTGCAGACTTGAGGGCCGCCGTAGCCTCTCGGTAAGAGGCGTACAGGCGGTCCTCTTCTGCCCGGACTCGGTTTTGGGCGCTGCGCCGTCGACTCCGCGCGTAGGCCCTTCTGGCCGCCACGCAGGTGGCCCGGAGTCCCGCCAGCTCCTCCGTCCACCAGTAGACGGCACGACGGGGAGGCGGACGGCGAGACCGAGGCATGCTGGAGTTGCACACCTCGGTCAAGGACCCCCTGAGCCGGACCGCTGCGGCGTCCACGTCCGGGACCTCCTCGACAGGGGGAGGCGACAGCCAGTCCTGGAGAAAGGCGGCCTCCTTGGCTGCCTCCCGGTCCAGGCGGGTGAGTGCCCACCGCGGGAAGGGAGATTGCCCAGCGCGGGCCATCCCCCCTCTCTGCTGTGTGGAGATGTCGAACCGCACATAACGGTGGTCCGACAAGGTCTCCACCAGCTCTACCCGCCAGTTGACGACGCGGGCGGCAAGCGCGGGGGTGGCAAACGAGACGTCCACCACCGACCCGCCCTGTTGGCGCACACACGTGTGGACCGCCCCCCTGTTGAGGAGGGACACACCACACGAGGCCGCCCAAAACTCGACGGCGCGTCCCCGGACGTTGCAACCGGCGGTCGGGTTTCCCCAGGCCGCCGACTTGGCGTTCAGGTCGCCGAGCACCACGACCTGGCGTGGCGCCGCCCTCCCTACGACAGCAGTGAGGATCTCTAGGAAATCCTCAAAGTCCGAGAGAGGGCGGTTTGGGGAGAAATACACCCCCACCATCGCCATCCCTCCCCACGCGGCGGAACCTAACCTAACCTAACCTAACCTAACCTAACCTAACCTAACCTAACCTAACCTAACCTAACCTAACCTAACCTAACCCACCAGTTGCACTCGGTCTCTCGAGCTGGAAGCAGCAAAACTCCACGCGCTCCTCACTAAAAAATACAAATTAATTGGTTTTTGTGCTCTAATTTTAACAAGTAAAGTGTCGTTGGATGCGGAAAATTGAGCCGCACAAAGTGCCGTTTCTAAATTGTTCCGGTCTATAGTGACGAGGAAGTTTTCAGTCGAAAACCATATTTTTGGAGGTTAAGTGGAAAATTTAAAACAGAAAATCGCAAACGCTGCCGAAACTAAAGCGACGACCCCCTGTTTTTTCACCGGCATCGTGAGGACATCGTGGCTCCCCATCACCTGGACTACCGAAAACCAACTTGACATCACGCAACTGCGAGTTATTCAGGATTTTCAAAAAACCACGTGCCCTGAAAAAGTGGAAGGAGTGAACACAGCGGTGTGAAACTTGGTGCCAACCTGGACCTTCATCACACAAGGCGAGTGCAACATATTTTGGATTTTTACGACAGCTGGTATATTTTATATAACAGTTGAAAATTCGCATTTTTCGACATAAATATCTTTGGACAGAAGACCTTTTTCAAAATTTTTCAACTGCAGCCTGGTGCGCGCTCATCAGTACATTAGAGACCTTAAGTTTTAGATTTTTATTTTCAGTAATTTTAAAATTATACCATTTTTTATAAGAAAACCAGTTTTCCAAAATTTTCCGGCTTGTTTTTTGAGTTTTAAAATTTTTATGTTCTATAGATTGTAGCTTCTTATTTCAAGTATTTTATGTAAATTTTTTAGATTTTTCCGACCAGTAATTCCAGAGATATCGAATTTTAACTGTTTTTCGGCCATAATTCAAAATTTAATAGTAAAAATCAATTTCTGACTTTAGGACAGGGTCCAATATATAAATTGTGACCCATTTAAGTCCAAACTCGGGCCACATACCTTTTAAATTGGCCGTTTTGACAAAAACGCGCCATCTTGGTTTTTTGGTTTTGTTTTTCAAAACAGGATATCTCGGGAACCGCTGGCCCAATTATAGTCGTTTTTCCACTGTGACCAGTAGTTTTTAGTTAATTTTAAGTGTATTTAGTTTTCAGCCTGTTTCAGTGCTTCCAAAATTTTGTCGCTGAAACCACTTTCACGACATACCTGTAGTGACGCCGAGCTGTACATCCAAAACCCCGTCCAATTGTGGCAAGGGGTTTCGAAGTTACGGACATTTTTAGTCGACCTTTGACAGCTCGGCGGCCATTTTGTTTGGCTTCAAACCGTCATAACTCTTGAACCAAGGGTCGTGGGAGATTGCGGTTTTTGATTTTACACTCAGGGACCTTCCATCCCGTTCTCCCCACTACTTCAGGCGGTTTGGGGCTAAAAATTTTCAGGACCCTGAAAGTGGTTTCAGCGGACAGCGGAGCTCAGGCTGAGTTAGGAGAGCCCAAACTCGGGGGGTCTGCGGCTTTCCAGAGGGGAGTTATTCGCTGACAAAATCCAACTTTGACAGCACTGCGGCCATTTTGCGAAAACTTAAGACGGCCATAACTTCCCAACGGAGAGTCGTAGAGGGCTGGGGTTTTCACTGTTTATGTCAGTAGGGCTTAGGGCACAGGCCTAGTTGAGTTTCAGGCGATTTCAGCGTGCCAAGATTTTTCAGTCTGAAAACCGATCCGGTGGATTGGTCTCGCCGAGCCAACTTCAGAAAGCCCAAACACCGGGGTTTTTGGACTGGTGGATCCGGAGATATCCTCTTGTAACCACTTTGGGTTTTTTATTTGGTGAAAAACCAAAAAATTTCAAGTTGGGATATCTCCGGAACCCCTTGGTGTAACTGCACCGAGTTTGGGTTCATTTGGGAGGGCTCGGTGAGAGCTATCCACCGACTTTGACAGAACGACTCTATGTAGAGTCCTTCCAAAAATCACTCTACTATTGGGTGTTTTGACTCGGAAAAAATTTCCGTTACCTGTTTTCCGACTGGTTCTTCTTGACCCGCTCTTTTGAGCTAAGGACCGCGACTCTACATAGAGATCGACCGCCGAAGATCTTGAATCTGAGGCAGTTATATAATAATTGCGTTTTGTTTGATTTTATTTTACTTTTTGTGTGTATTATTTATATTCCCTTTTCTTGCTCTCTTTTCCTGTCTTACATCATCGCCCGGGCTTTGAAATACCAAAGCGCACCGTTAACCCCCCAAGTCGCGTACACCATCTGGAAAGGAAAGCGGAAAATTAGTATATAAGTCGACAGGATTAATTGAATCCCACTTACATTATATTGTTTTTATTTATTTATTGCTTTATATTTACACCTTAACTGACCGTGGTATCCCTTTACAATACCCGGCAGAGTTTTGACGTTAACTAGTTCCTGGGAAGAGCTCTTTGACAAAATGCCGGCAACACGCACACCAGCAAAAAAGGCAAATCCCACGGAGGTTCCAGAATTGGAAGGGAACCAAACAGGTCAGGTGGGCCCATCGGTGAGGCGTAGCATCGGACACTGGGAAGGTGGATCCAAACAAGTTCCACCCCCCAAAACACCATCGCCGCCGAAGAAGACTGTCTTGACTTATCCCCCTAAACTCAAGTCAATGACGACGCTGTCGCAAGAGGCAAAGCCCGAAGCAGCGAAACGACAGGAAAGTGTTGATGCGGCTAAAAAGGACACTAGCATGCAGAGCTCCAAAACCCCTCCGCGATCTGCCGAGAAAGAACCGCTAGAGTTGCAGGGGAATAAAACCCTACCAAAGCACGCGAAATCGATAGAGGTCCATATGCCGCCAAAGCTACAGTACGCGGATCGGTCAGCAGAAGCTAGGGCCTGTTTGAACAAAGCCAAACTACACTTGAGCAGTTCAAGGAACACTAAAACTGAAATTAAAAATGGCATCGCAGAAGCGCTGGATCGCCTGTATCAGTTGGTCAAAGAAGCTGAAAGGGAGGCCAAAACAAAAAGTGCAGAAAGGGTTAAGGAAAACATAGAGCCCAAAGCTGCCGCTATTGACGCTACCTTCTCGATTAATACGGAGAATAAATTGCATTCAACTAACCAAGAGACGAGCCGATTAATGGAGAAAATTGAGGAGCACTCCAAGTTGTTGCTGGAAAGCAACAAACGGATGGAGGAGCTCAAGGATGTAATAGAGGCTCAGAAGGAAAGAATAGAGAATGTGGAGACTCCTACATATGCGGGAGTGGCCGCGAATGGGAGCGGCAGAGTGCTGGAAAAGCGAACGCTGCACTCTGTCGTGGTCACTTCCAGCAATGAGGAGGATTCGGGAGAAGAAGTTCTTGATAGGGTAAGAAAGGCAATAGATGCGAAAGAGGGATGGATAAAGGTGGAGAAGGTAAGAAAGGCGAAGGATAGAAAGGTGATTATGGGTTTTGAGACGACGGAAGAAAGAGATAAGGTAAAGGAGAGATTGAGGAAGAATGGAGCCAATCTCACCGTTGAGGAGGTGAAAAACAGGGATCCGTTGCTGATCCTCAGGGGCGTCCTATTGGTCAATACCGATGAGGACGTCCTTAAGGCATTCAGGAACCAGAACCAGGAGGTTTTCCACGGCCTCAGTGGTGGGTCGGGCAAGGTAGAGATAAAATATAGGAAAAGGGCTAGAAATCCGCATACCGGCCACATTGTGCTTAGCGTCTCGCCAACCATCTGGAAAAGGGTTACAGCAAAGGGATATGTACACATCGACCTCCAGCGCATCAGGGCCGAAGATCAGACCCCACTGATGCAATGTACGCGCTGTCTGGGCTTTGGACACAGCAAAAAATATTGTGAAGAGTCAATGGACTTGTGTAGCCACTGCGGCGGCCCCCACCTGAGATCTGAATGCGCGGACTGGATGGCAGGAACACCAGCAGCATGCAGAAACTGCAAGAAAGCAAAAAGCACCCAGACAGAGCACAATGCCTTTAGCGCCAGTTGCCCGCAGCGTCAGAAATGGGACGACTTGGCGCGAGCGACAGTGGCGTACTGCTAAGGGCACCCAGGGGGAACATCACGCTTACAAATTCGCACAGGCTAACCTCCAGCGAAAGAAGCTTGCGACAAATGAGATATTCTTAGAAGCAGAAAAACGCGGAATAGCAGCTGCGCTTATTCAAGAGCCTTACGTCGGCAACCTCAAGACTGTGAAGAGTCAAAGAGGAGTGAGGATCTTCCAAAGCACTGATGTAGGAGAAGGGATTGTTAAGGCGGCAATTGCTGTCTTTGACAATGACATTAACGTTGTACAATACCCAAAACTCACCACTAACAACATCTCTGTGGTGGGAATCCAAACCAGTGCTTGGGAGATCACACTCGTCTCGCTCTACTTTGAGCCAGACAAGCCGATAGAAGCATACTTAGAACACCTCAGGAAAATCGAGGTTGTCAATGGCTCGAAGCCGCTGATCATTGGAGGAGACGTCAACGCGAAGAGCACGTGGTGGGGAAGCCCAGTCATTGATCATAGAGGCGAAGAGGTGTGTGGAACTCTCGGAGAGCTAGGGCTCCACGTACTCAACACAGGGGAAATCCCGACCTTCGACACTATCAGAGGAGGACAGAGGTACAGCAGCTATGTCGACATCACAGCCTGCTCGACGAACATTCTTGGGTTGGTAGATGACTGGAGAGTAGATGAAGGTCTAACAAGCTCCGACCACAACGGCATAACTTTTAATATTAGACTACGGAAATCTAAAGGCATTAGAATAGAAAGAACGACACGAATCTATAATACTAAAAAAGCCAATTGGGACGACTTTCATGAGAAATTCAATCAATTGGCAACAGAGTATAAAGTCACAAAACTGGAAATTGATAAGGTTAAAAACACTGAAAAAATAGACATAATAACAAATAACTTAATAAAAGCAATTAAAGAAGCATGCAATTCGGCAATGCCAATCAAAACCACAAAAGAAAATTTTACCTTGCCGTGGTGGTCGGAAAACCTCGATAAGCTAAAGAAACAAGTCGCTACCAAGAAGCGAAGAATCCAGTGCGCCGCTCCTGTCCGAAGATCGAAGGTCGTCGGAGAGTACCTGAAACAGAAAGAAGAGTATGAATTAGAGGAAGCGAGGGCTGCAACTGAGAGTTGGAAAGAGTTTTGCTGCAAGCAGAATAGAGAAGGGGTTTGGGAAGGGATTTATAGGGTAATAGGAAGGACTACGCGTAGAGAAGAGGATCTGCCGATGGTGAAGGACGGAGAAGAATTAGACGCGAAAGGCTCCGTGAAATTTATCACGGAAACCTTTTACCCGGATGACTTGGCCAGTGCTGACGATGTTTACCATTGCCATATTCGACTGGAAGCAGGCAAAGTCAACTTAAAGGAGAACAGGGACAGCCATGATCCGCCCTTCACCATGGCAGAATTGAAAACAGCGAGTGATTCCTTCAACCCCAAAAAGGCTCCGGGAATAGATGGCTTCACGGCCGACATCTGTAGCCGTGCCATTGGCAGTGCGCCAGAGACGTTCTTGGCCCTTTTGAACCAATGCCTGGAACATGGATACTTCCCACAACCTTGGAAAGAGGCTACGGTTGTGGTACTAAGGAAACCGGGAAAAGGGGATTATACCACCCCGAAAGCATACAGACCAATCGGCTTGTTACCTATTCTAGGAAAAATATTTGAAAAGATGCTGGTGGCCCGCCTCAGGTTCCACATTCTACCTAGGATGAGTACTTGCCAGTACGGATTCATGCCACAGAGGAGCACCGAAGACTCTCTCTATGCCCTTATGCAGCACATTCGCAATAAGATTGAACAAAAGAAAATTGTAATACTTGTATCTCTAGACATAGAGGGAGCCTTCGACAGCGCCTGGTGGCCGGCTATCAGAGTCCGGCTGGCTGAGGAAGAGTGTCCAGTCAACCTGAGGAGGGTCATCGACAGCTACTTGAGGGACAGAAGGGTCAGAGTCCGGTATGGCGGAGAAGAATATGCAAAGGGCACAAGCAAAGGTTGTGTACAGGGCTCCATCGGAGGCCCCTTTTTCTGGAACCTGCTCCTGGACCCACTTTTGAAGACACTGCAGGGGAGAGGGGACTATTCCCAGGCATTCGCGGACGATGTTGTTCTTGTCTTCGATGGTGACACAGCAATAGAAATCGAGCGGAAAGCCAACGCCGCCCTCGACCATGTTCGGGCGTGGGGTGTTAGAAATAAACTTAAATTTGCACCACAAAAAACCAATGCGATGGTGATTACAAAGAAATTAAAGTACGACACCCCACGCCTGAGCATGGGCGGGATTGACATAACTATTTCAAAAGAAATCAAGATTCTGGGTGTCACCATCGACGACAAGCTAACATTTAACAGTCATGTGTCTAATGTATGCCGCAGGGCCATAGGTGTTTACAAACAACTGTGTAGAGCGGCAAGGGTGAGCTGGGGACTAAATCCAGAGGTTATCAAAATTATATACACAGCAACTGTAGAGCCGATCGTCCTGTACGCCGCTAGTGTTTGGGCCCCAGCAGCAAGTAAGTTGGGAATCATAAAACAGCTGGCTGTCGTGCAACGTGGGATTGCGCAAAAGATATGCAAAGCCTACCGCACTGTCTCCCTGAACTCGGCACTGCTTCTGGCTGGTGTGCTCCCTCTGGATCTCCGGGTCCGCGAGGCGGCCTCACTCTATGAGACCAGGAGAGGCGTACCCCAGACAGTGCTAGTGGGTCGGGAGGTGGAACGGGTGGCATCCGCTATGGAATCCCCGCATCCAGCTAGGCGTATCGACCTGGAGTTCGTAAGCCTGGCGAGCCGTGAGCAAGTCCACGCCAGCGCAAACTTGGAAGTCAAAATCTTCACAGATGGAAGTAAAATAGACGGGCGCGTTGGGGCCGCACTTTCCATATGGAAGGACGACACCGAGGCACGTGCTATCAGATTGGCGTTACCGGATTACTGCACGGTCTACCAGGCGGAACTCCTGGCGATATGCCGGGCAACCAGGGAAATCCAGAAGCACTCGGCATCCAGCTTCGGAGTGTACAGCGACTCCATGGCGGCCCTCCAGACAGTGAAAAACCACAGCTGCCTTCATCCCCTGGCAGTGGAAGCCAGGGATAATTTAACATCAATATCCCACCAAAACAAGGTGGTTAACTTGTTTTGGATTAAGGCCCATGCAGGGTTTGAGGGCAACGAAAGAGCGGATCAGCTGGCAAAGGAGGCCGCCTTGAATAGCAAGAAGAAACCTGACTACGACCTGTGCCCGGTTTCTTTTATCAAGCGTCGCATTCGTATGGTGACGCTTGATGAATGGAACCAAAGGTATACGGCGGGTCAGACGGCCTCGATTACAAAAATGTTTTTCCCGGACGCAGTGGCGGCGTACAGAACGGTCAAAAAGATAAAAATAAACCCGACACTAACACAAATCATGACGGGGCACGGTGGGTTCTCCGAATACTTGCATCGCTTCAAGTGTAAGGGGAACCCATCGTGCATCTGTGACCCTGGAGTAAATGAAACAGTCCCACACCTACTCCTGGACTGCCCGGTGTACGCGATGGAAAGGTACGAATTAGAAAATAAAATAGACACAAAACTCGAGAGAGGTAGCATTGCGGAAATTATATCGGGAAAAGAGAGACAAGAATTTTTAAACTATTGTATCAAAATCTGTAGTAAGGCAATGGAAAGAAACAAAACTGTTTAAGATGTTTAAACTATGTTTCAAATATATTGTTATATATATTTTATGAAAACATAGAAATTAAGAGTAAAAATAGATTGTATATCAGAATAAGTAAAAATAAAAATAGTATGTAAGATACATGTCAAAAGTTGGGACAAAACTTGTTGATTTTTATAAAAAATCGTTTTTTCTATTAGTCTCTGTATATACCAAAATCTACCTTAGGAAGTTAGTTTAAAACAAAAACGTTGATATCTTCACTCCCAGACGTGCGATTTTGAAGCTGTTTTCAGCATTTTTAGACCTTACTAGGCCTCCGCCTACGTTTTGACCATATCGCACTCACCTGCACGCGCGTATAAAAAACTTCCCCTACAACCCTTGGAAATTTTTTGAATTTTCATACAAAGTCATCAAAATTTAGTGTTTTTCCAAATTCTATTTCAAAAGTAACGTTAGATTATAGATTCAATAGTACTCACCCTTCATCCCTGCTTTCTGGTCCGCGTTCCGTGAGCCGGTCTTCAGGTTGGGGGTTGAAAACCAAAATTTTTTGTTTCAAAAACTGGTTTTTTGACCAAAAGTCCAAATTTTTGTTCGGCACCTACCCTGTTTTATTTCGTAGATCGCTAGCCCGCGCGGAGACGCGTCTCTGGACACCCCTCACGCCCGGCTAGCTCAAATAAAACTTGTTGATTTTTATAAAAAATCGTTTTTTCTATTAGTCTCTGTATATACCAAAATCCACCTTAGGAAGTTAGTTTAAAACAAAAACGTTGATATCTTCACTCCCAGACGTGCGATTTTGAAGCTGTTTTCAGCATTTTTAGACCTTACTAGGCCTCCGCCTACGTTTTGACCATATCGCACTCACCTGCACGCGCGTATAAAAAACTTCCCCTACAACCCTTGGAAATTTTTTGAATTTTCATACAAAGTCATCAAAATTTAGTGTTTTTCCAAATTCTATTTCAAAAGTAACGTTAGATTATAGATTCAATAGTACTCACCCTTCATCCCTGCTTTCTGGTCCGCGTTCCGTGAGCCGGTCTTCAGGTTGGGGGTTGAAAACCAAAATTTTTTGTTTCAAAAACTGGTTTTTTGACCAAAAGTCCAAATTTTTGTTCGGCACCTACCCTGTTTTATTTCGTAGATCGCTAGCCCGCGCGG
The DNA here is from genome assembly GCA_947578425.1 of Eugnorisma glareosa. Taxonomy (NCBI): domain Eukaryota; kingdom Metazoa; phylum Arthropoda; class Insecta; order Lepidoptera; family Noctuidae; genus Eugnorisma; species Eugnorisma glareosa. The sequence goes on from OX387966.1 coordinate 48,905, forward strand.
AGACGCGTCTCTGGACACCCCTCACGCCCGGCTAGCTCAAATAAAACTTGTTGATTTTTATAAAAAATCGTTTTTTCTATTAGTCTCTGTATATACCAAAATCCACCTTAGGAAGTTAGTTTAAAACAAAAACGTTGATATCTTCACTCCCAGACGTGCGATTTTGAAGCTGTTTTCAGCATTTTTAGACCTTACTAGGCCTCCGCCTACGTTTTGACCATATCGCACTCACCTGCACGCGCGTATAAAAAACTTCCCCTACAACCCTTGGAAATTTTTTGAATTTTCATACAAAGTCATCAAAATTTAGTGTTTTTCCAAATTCTATTTCAAAAGTAACGTTAGATTATAGATTCAATAGTACTCACCCTTCATCCCTGCTTTCTGGTCCGCGTTCCGTGAGCCGGTCTTCAGGTTGGGGGTTGAAAACCAAAATTTTTTGTTTCAAAAACTGGTTTTTTGACCAAAAGTCCAAATTTTTGTTCGGCACCTACCCTGTTTTATTTCGTAGATCGCTAGCCCGCGCGGAGACGCGTCTCTGGACACCCCTCACGCCCGGCTAGCTCAAATAAAACTTGTTGATTTTTATAAAAAATCGTTTTTTCTATTAGTCTCTGTATATACCAAAATCCACCTTAGGAAGTTAGTTTAAAACAAAAACGTTGATATCTTCACTCCCAGACGTGCGATTTTGAAGCTGTTTTCAGCATTTTTAGACCTTACTAGGCCTCCGCCTACGTTTTGACCATATCGCACTCACCTGCACGCGCGTATAAAAAACTTCCCCTACAACCCTTGGAAATTTTTTGAATTTTCATACAAAGTCATCAAAATTTAGTGTTTTTCCAAATTCTATTTCAAAAGTAACGTTAGATTATAGATTCAATAGTACTCACCCTTCATCCCTGCTTTCTGGTCCGCGTTCCGTGAGCCGGTCTTCAGGTTGGGGGTTGAAAACCAAAATTTTTTGTTTCAAAAACTGGTTTTTTGACCAAAAGTCCAAATTTTTGTTCGGCACCTACCCTGTTTTATTTCGTAGATCGCTAGCCCGCGCGGAGACGCGTCTCTGGACACCCCTCACGCCCGGCTAGCTCAAATAAAACTTGTTGATTTTTATAAAAAATCGTTTTTTCTATTAGTCTCTGTATATACCAAAATCCACCTTAGGAAGTTAGTTTAAAACAAAAACGTTGATATCTTCACTCCCAGACGTGCGATTTTGAAGCTGTTTTCAGCATTTTTAGACCTTACTAGGCCTCCGCCTACGTTTTGACCATATCGCACTCACCTGCACGCGCGTATAAAAAACTTCCCCTACAACCCTTGGAAATTTTTTGAATTTTCATACAAAGTCATCAAAATTTAGTGTTTTTCCAAATTCTATTTCAAAAGTAACGTTAGATTATAGATTCAATAGTACTCACCCTTCATCCCTGCTTTCTGGTCCGCGTTCCGTGAGCCGGTCTTCAGGTTGGGGGTTGAAAACCAAAATTTTTTGTTTCAAAAACTGGTTTTTTGACCAAAAGTCCAAATTTTTGTTCGGCACCTACCCTGTTTTATTTCGTAGATCGCTAGCCCGCGCGGAGACGCGTCTCTGGACACCCCTCACGCCCGGCTAGCTCAAATAAAACTTGTTGATTTTTATAAAAAATCGTTTTTTCTATTAGTCTCTGTATATACCAAAATCCACCTTAGGAAGTTAGTTTAAAACAAAAACGTTGATATCTTCACTCCCAGACGTGCGATTTTGAAGCTGTTTTCAGCATTTTTAGACCTTACTAGGCCTCCGCCTACGTTTTGACCATATCGCACTCACCTGCACGCGCGTATAAAAAACTTCCCCTACAACCCTTGGAAATTTTTTGAATTTTCATACAAAGTCATCAAAATTTAGTGTTTTTCCAAATTCTATTTCAAAAGTAACGTTAGATTATAGATTCAATAGTACTCACCCTTCATCCCTGCTTTCTGGTCCGCGTTCCGTGAGCCGGTCTTCAGGTTGGGGGTTGAAAACCAAAATTTTTTGTTTCAAAAACTGGTTTTTTGACCAAAAGTCCAAATTTTTGTTCGGCACCTACCCTGTTTTATTTCGTAGATCGCTAGCCCGCGCGGAGACGCGTCTCTGGACACCCCTCACGCCCGGCTAGCTCAAATAAAACTTGTTGATTTTTATAAAAAATCGTTTTTTCTATTAGTCTCTGTATATACCAAAATCCACCTTAGGAAGTTAGTTTAAAACAAAAACGTTGATATCTTCACTCCCAGACGTGCGATTTTGAAGCTGTTTTCAGCATTTTTAGACCTTACTAGGCCTCCGCCTACGTTTTGACCATATCGCACTCACCTGCACGCGCGTATAAAAAACTTCCCCTACAACCCTTGGAAATTTTTTGAATTTTCATACAAAGTCATCAAAATTTAGTGTTTTTCCAAATTCTATTTCAAAAGTAACGTTAGATTATAGATTCAATAGTACTCACCCTTCATCCCTGCTTTCTGGTCCGCGTTCCGTGAGCCGGTCTTCAGGTTGGGGGTTGAAAACCAAAATTTTTTGTTTCAAAAACTGGTTTTTTGACCAAAAGTCCAAATTTTTGTTCGGCACCTACCCTGTTTTATTTCGTAGATCGCTAGCCCGCGCGGAGACGCGTCTCTGGACACCCCTCACGCCCGGCTAGCTCAAATAAAACTTGTTGATTTTTATAAAAAATCGTTTTTTCTATTAGTCTCTGTATATACCAAAATCCACCTTAGGAAGTTAGTTTAAAACAAAAACGTTGATATCTTCACTCCCAGACGTGCGATTTTGAAGCTGTTTTCAGCATTTTTAGACCTTACTAGGCCTCCGCCTACGTTTTGACCATATCGCACTCACCTGCACGCGCGTATAAAAAACTTCCCCTACAACCCTTGGAAATTTTTTGAATTTTCATACAAAGTCATCAAAATTTAGTGTTTTTCCAAATTCTATTTCAAAAGTAACGTTAGATTATAGATTCAATAGTACTCACCCTTCATCCCTGCTTTCTGGTCCGCGTTCCGTGAGCCGGTCTTCAGGTTGGGGGTTGAAAACCAAAATTTTTTGTTTCAAAAACTGGTTTTTTGACCAAAAGTCCAAATTTTTGTTCGGCACCTACCCTGTTTTATTTCGTAGATCGCTAGCCCGCGCGGAGACGCGTCTCTGGACACCCCTCACGCCCGGCTAGCTCAAATAAAACTTGTTGATTTTTATAAAAAATCGTTTTTTCTATTAGTCTCTGTATATACCAAAATCCACCTTAGGAAGTTAGTTTAAAACAAAAACGTTGATATCTTCACTCCCAGACGTGCGATTTTGAAGCTGTTTTCAGCATTTTTAGACCTTACTAGGCCTCCGCCTACGTTTTGACCATATCGCACTCACCTGCACGCGCGTATAAAAAACTTCCCCTACAACCCTTGGAAATTTTTTGAATTTTCATACAAAGTCATCAAAATTTAGTGTTTTTCCAAATTCTATTTCAAAAGTAACGTTAGATTATAGATTCAATAGTACTCACCCTTCATCCCTGCTTTCTGGTCCGCGTTCCGTGAGCCGGTCTTCAGGTTGGGGGTTGAAAACCAAAATTTTTTGTTTCAAAAACTGGTTTTTTGACCAAAAGTCCAAATTTTTGTTCGGCACCTACCCTGTTTTATTTCGTAGATCGCTAGCCCGCGCGGAGACGCGTCTCTGGACACCCCTCACGCCCGGCTAGCTCAAATAAAACTTGTTGATTTTTATAAAAAATCGTTTTTTCTATTAGTCTCTGTATATACCAAAATCCACCTTAGGAAGTTAGTTTAAAACAAAAACGTTGATATCTTCACTCCCAGACGTGCGATTTTGAAGCTGTTTTCAGCATTTTTAGACCTTACTAGGCCTCCGCCTACGTTTTGACCATATCGCACTCACCTGCACGCGCGTATAAAAAACTTCCCCTACAACCCTTGGAAATTTTTTGAATTTTCATACAAAGTCATCAAAATTTAGTGTTTTTCCAAATTCTATTTCAAAAGTAACGTTAGATTATAGATTCAATAGTACTCACCCTTCATCCCTGCTTTCTGGTCCGCGTTCCGTGAGCCGGTCTTCAGGTTGGGGGTTGAAAACCAAAATTTTTTGTTTCAAAAACTGGTTTTTTGACCAAAAGTCCAAATTTTTGTTCGGCACCTACCCTGTTTTATTTCGTAGATCGCTAGCCCGCGCGGAGACGCGTCTCTGGACACCCCTCACGCCCGGCTAGCTCAAATAAAACTTGTTGATTTTTATAAAAAATCGTTTTTTCTATTAGTCTCTGTATATACCAAAATCCACCTTAGGAAGTTAGTTTAAAACAAAAACGTTGATATCTTCACTCCCAGACGTGCGATTTTGAAGCTGTTTTCAGCATTTTTAGACCTTACTAGGCCTCCGCCTACGTTTTGACCATATCGCACTCACCTGCACGCGCGTATAAAAAACTTCCCCTACAACCCTTGGAAATTTTTTGAATTTTCATACAAAGTCATCAAAATTTAGTGTTTTTCCAAATTCTATTTCAAAAGTAACGTTAGATTATAGATTCAATAGTACTCACCCTTCATCCCTGCTTTCTGGTCCGCGTTCCGTGAGCCGGTCTTCAGGTTGGGGGTTGAAAACCAAAATTTTTTGTTTCAAAAACTGGTTTTTTGACCAAAAGTCCAAATTTTTGTTCGGCACCTACCCTGTTTTATTTCGTAGATCGCTAGCCCGCGCGGAGACGCGTCTCTGGACACCCCTCACGCCCGGCTAGCTCAAATAAAACTTGTTGATTTTTATAAAAAATCGTTTTTTCTATTAGTCTCTGTATATACCAAAATCCACCTTAGGAAGTTAGTTTAAAACAAAAACGTTGATATCTTCACTCCCAGACGTGCGATTTTGAAGCTGTTTTCAGCATTTTTAGACCTTACTAGGCCTCCGCCTACGTTTTGACCATATCGCACTCACCTGCACGCGCGTATAAAAAACTTCCCCTACAACCCTTGGAAATTTTTTGAATTTTCATACAAAGTCATCAAAATTTAGTGTTTTTCCAAATTCTATTTCAAAAGTAACGTTAGATTATAGATTCAATAGTACTCACCCTTCATCCCTGCTTTCTGGTCCGCGTTCCGTGAGCCGGTCTTCAGGTTGGGGGTTGAAAACCAAAATTTTTTGTTTCAAAAACTGGTTTTTTGACCAAAAGTCCAAATTTTTGTTCGGCACCTACCCTGTTTTATTTCGTAGATCGCTAGCCCGCGCGGAGACGCGTCTCTGGACACCCCTCACGCCCGGCTAGCTCAAATAAAACTTGTTGATTTTTATAAAAAATCGTTTTTTCTATTAGTCTCTGTATATACCAAAATCCACCTTAGGAAGTTAGTTTAAAACAAAAACGTTGATATCTTCACTCCCAGACGTGCGATTTTGAAGCTGTTTTCAGCATTTTTAGACCTTACTAGGCCTCCGCCTACGTTTTGACCATATCGCACTCACCTGCACGCGCGTATAAAAAACTTCCCCTACAACCCTTGGAAATTTTTTGAATTTTCATACAAAGTCATCAAAATTTAGTGTTTTTCCAAATTCTATTTCAAAAGTAACGTTAGATTATAGATTCAATAGTACTCACCCTTCATCCCTGCTTTCTGGTCCGCGTTCCGTGAGCCGGTCTTCAGGTTGGGGGTTGAAAACCAAAATTTTTTGTTTCAAAAACTGGTTTTTTGACCAAAAGTCCAAATTTTTGTTCGGCACCTACCCTGTTTTATTTCGTAGATCGCTAGCCCGCGCGGAGACGCGTCTCTGGACACCCCTCACGCCCGGCTAGCTCAAATAAAACTTGTTGATTTTTATAAAAAATCGTTTTTTCTATTAGTCTCTGTATATACCAAAATCCACCTTAGGAAGTTAGTTTAAAACAAAAACGTTGATATCTTCACTCCCAGACGTGCGATTTTGAAGCTGTTTTCAGCATTTTTAGACCTTACTAGGCCTCCGCCTACGTTTTGACCATATCGCACTCACCTGCACGCGCGTATAAAAAACTTCCCCTACAACCCTTGGAAATTTTTTGAATTTTCATACAAAGTCATCAAAATTTAGTGTTTTTCCAAATTCTATTTCAAAAGTAACGTTAGATTATAGATTCAATAGTACTCACCCTTCATCCCTGCTTTCTGGTCCGCGTTCCGTGAGCCGGTCTTCAGGTTGGGGGTTGAAAACCAAAATTTTTTGTTTCAAAAACTGGTTTTTTGACCAAAAGTCCAAATTTTTGTTCGGCACCTACCCTGTTTTATTTCGTAGATCGCTAGCCCGCGCGGAGACGCGTCTCTGGACACCCCTCACGCCCGGCTAGCTCAAATAAAACTTGTTGATTTTTATAAAAAATCGTTTTTTCTATTAGTCTCTGTATATACCAAAATCCACCTTAGGAAGTTAGTTTAAAACAAAAACGTTGATATCTTCACTCCCAGACGTGCGATTTTGAAGCTGTTTTCAGCATTTTTAGACCTTACTAGGCCTCCGCCTACGTTTTGACCATATCGCACTCACCTGCACGCGCGTATAAAAAACTTCCCCTACAACCCTTGGAAATTTTTTGAATTTTCATACAAAGTCATCAAAATTTAGTGTTTTTCCAAATTCTATTTCAAAAGTAACGTTAGATTATAGATTCAATAGTACTCACCCTTCATCCCTGCTTTCTGGTCCGCGTTCCGTGAGCCGGTCTTCAGGTTGGGGGTTGAAAACCAAAATTTTTTGTTTCAAAAACTGGTTTTTTGACCAAAAGTCCAAATTTTTGTTCGGCACCTACCCTGTTTTATTTCGTAGATCGCTAGCCCGCGCGGAGACGCGTCTCTGGACACCCCTCACGCCCGGCTAGCTCAAATAAAACTTGTTGATTTTTATAAAAAATCGTTTTTTCTATTAGTCTCTGTATATACCAAAATCCACCTTAGGAAGTTAGTTTAAAACAAAAACGTTGATATCTTCACTCCCAGACGTGCGATTTTGAAGCTGTTTTCAGCATTTTTAGACCTTACTAGGCCTCCGCCTACGTTTTGACCATATCGCACTCACCTGCACGCGCGTATAAAAAACTTCCCCTACAACCCTTGGAAATTTTTTGAATTTTCATACAAAGTCATCAAAATTTAGTGTTTTTCCAAATTCTATTTCAAAAGTAACGTTAGATTATAGATTCAATAGTACTCACCCTTCATCCCTGCTTTCTGGTCCGCGTTCCGTGAGCCGGTCTTCAGGTTGGGGGTTGAAAACCAAAATTTTTTGTTTCAAAAACTGGTTTTTTGACCAAAAGTCCAAATTTTTGTTCGGCACCTACCCTGTTTTATTTCGTAGATCGCTAGCCCGCGCGGAGACGCGTCTCTGGACACCCCTCACGCCCGGCTAGCTCAAATAAAACTTGTTGATTTTTATAAAAAATCGTTTTTTCTATTAGTCTCTGTATATACCAAAATCCACCTTAGGAAGTTAGTTTAAAACAAAAACGTTGATATCTTCACTCCCAGACGTGCGATTTTGAAGCTGTTTTCAGCATTTTTAGACCTTACTAGGCCTCCGCCTACGTTTTGACCATATCGCACTCACCTGCACGCGCGTATAAAAAACTTCCCCTACAACCCTTGGAAATTTTTTGAATTTTCATACAAAGTCATCAAAATTTAGTGTTTTTCCAAATTCTATTTCAAAAGTAACGTTAGATTATAGATTCAATAGTACTCACCCTTCATCCCTGCTTTCTGGTCCGCGTTCCGTGAGCCGGTCTTCAGGTTGGGGGTTGAAAACCAAAATTTTTTGTTTCAAAAACTGGTTTTTTGACCAAAAGTCCAAATTTTTGTTCGGCACCTACCCTGTTTTATTTCGTAGATCGCTAGCCCGCGCGGAGACGCGTCTCTGGACACCCCTCACGCCCGGCTAGCTCAAATAAAACTTGTTGATTTTTATAAAAAATCGTTTTTTCTATTAGTCTCTGTATATACCAAAATCCACCTTAGGAAGTTAGTTTAAAACAAAAACGTTGATATCTTCACTCCCAGACGTGCGATTTTGAAGCTGTTTTCAGCATTTTTAGACCTTACTAGGCCTCCGCCTACGTTTTGACCATATCGCACTCACCTGCACGCGCGTATAAAAAACTTCCCCTACAACCCTTGGAAATTTTTTGAATTTTCATACAAAGTCATCAAAATTTAGTGTTTTTCCAAATTCTATTTCAAAAGTAACGTTAGATTATAGATTCAATAGTACTCACCCTTCATCCCTGCTTTCTGGTCCGCGTTCCGTGAGCCGGTCTTCAGGTTGGGGGTTGAAAACCAAAATTTTTTGTTTCAAAAACTGGTTTTTTGACCAAAAGTCCAAATTTTTGTTCGGCACCTACCCTGTTTTATTTCGTAGATCGCTAGCCCGCGCGGAGACGCGTCTCTGGACACCCCTCACGCCCGGCTAGCTCAAATAAAACTTGTTGATTTTTATAAAAAATCGTTTTTTCTATTAGTCTCTGTATATACCAAAATCCACCTTAGGAAGTTAGTTTAAAACAAAAACGTTGATATCTTCACTCCCAGACGTGCGATTTTGAAGCTGTTTTCAGCATTTTTAGACCTTACTAGGCCTCCGCCTACGTTTTGACCATATCGCACTCACCTGCACGCGCGTATAAAAAACTTCCCCTACAACCCTTGGAAATTTTTTGAATTTTCATACAAAGTCATCAAAATTTAGTGTTTTTCCAAATTCTATTTCAAAAGTAACGTTAGATTATAGATTCAATAGTACTCACCCTTCATCCCTGCTTTCTGGTCCGCGTTCCGTGAGCCGGTCTTCAGGTTGGGGGTTGAAAACCAAAATTTTTTGTTTCAAAAACTGGTTTTTTGACCAAAAGTCCAAATTTTTGTTCGGCACCTACCCTGTTTTATTTCGTAGATCGCTAGCCCGCGCGGAGACGCGTCTCTGGACACCCCTCACGCCCGGCTAGCTCAAATAAAACTTGTTGATTTTTATAAAAAATCGTTTTTTCTATTAGTCTCTGTATATACCAAAATCCACCTTAGGAAGTTAGTTTAAAACAAAAACGTTGATATCTTCACTCCCAGACGTGCGATTTTGAAGCTGTTTTCAGCATTTTTAGACCTTACTAGGCCTCCGCCTACGTTTTGACCATATCGCACTCACCTGCACGCGCGTATAAAAAACTTCCCCTACAACCCTTGGAAATTTTTTGAATTTTCATACAAAGTCATCAAAATTTAGTGTTTTTCCAAATTCTATTTCAAAAGTAACGTTAGATTATAGATTCAATAGTACTCACCCTTCATCCCTGCTTTGGGCAGGCACCCTTCGTCCGGACCCCTCGGGTATGCTGACCGTTATGGTTAGCTGCCCTGTGACGGCGGCGAAGACAATTGTGGAGGGCCGAAGGCTACTGGTGGGCTGGGTTTCAGCGCAGGTTAAGCTGCTGGAGCCCAGACCTCTGAGGTGCTATCGCTGCCACGTGGGGCACCACGTGTCAGTGCGATGCGCCTCGGAGGTTGATCGCAGCGGCCTCTGTTTCCGCTGCAGTCAGCCCGGTCACGTGTCCGCGACTTGCTGCGGGACGCCGCACTGCGCTGCATGTGCGGCGGCTGGCAAGCCGGCCGATCACCGGGCTGGGAGCAAGGCCTGCGTCCCACCCACCAAGGCCTCCAGAGGCAAGGGAAGGCCCCCCGCCGCCACCGCCACCGTCGCCACCGCCTCAGCCGCCGCCACTGTCGCCGCCGCTGCCGCCACCACCGCCGTCGCTGCTCCTTCCGCAGCGGGGCCCTCACAGGGGGCCCGAGAGGAGACCGTAATGGAGTGTCAATAACGGCCCCATTACGGCTCCTCCAGGCGAACATCAACCACTGCGCCTGCGCTCAGGATCTGTTGCTCCAGAGCATGGCGCAGTGGTCGATTAATGTCGCCGTGGTCGCTGAGCCCTACTTTGTCCCGCCCAGGGACGACTGGGTGGAGGACCTTAGTGGCTCAGTGGCCATAATTTCGTCGGCCGCCGCCGGTACCCCGACCCATGAAAGTGTCAGGAAGGGTCAGGGGTGCGTAGCAGCACGGTTCGGGGAGATCGTTGTAGCGGGTGTCTACTTCTCCCCGAGCCATACTCTCGCCGAGTTCCACAACTCCCTCAGGGAGTTGAGTGTCGTCATCGGAAGCCATTCCCTCCCCGTGCTTGTGCTCGGGGACTTCAATGCCAAGAACTTGGCTTGGGGTTCTCGTTGCACAGACGTGCGGGGCAGGATGGTGGAAGACTGGGCTCTGGAGGCAGGCCTGGTCGTCCTTAATAGGGGTTCTGTCCCAACGTGTGTGCGGATGCGGGGCGAGTCGGTGGTGGACATCACGTTCGCTAGCCCCGCTCTGTCACCGCGTGTCGTTGACTGGCGCGTCATGGAGGGGGTGGAGACCTATTCCGACCACCGGTATATCCGGTTCGACGTCTCCGCCCAGACCCCAAGCGCGCCGGTCCTACAGACCCCGAGTGGTCCGCGATGGGCGCTGAAGCAGCTGGACCGGGAGCTCCTCCTGGAAGCCTCGATCGTGCAGGCCTGGGTGACATCACCGGTCAGGCCTGCCGACGTGAACAATGAGGCGGGTTGGTTCCAGGAGGCCATGTCCGATATATGTGACGTGGCAATGCCCCGGGTTCGGTCAGAAAGCGCCCGGCGTCAGGTGTACTGGTGGTCGCGAGAGCTGACGTCTCTGCGCGAGGCGTGCGTCGCCGCGCGACACCTGTACGCCAGGCACCGCAGGCTCCGCATTCGCCCTCCGAATGCGGCAGCCATTGAGGCGGAGCTGTATGAGGGATACAGAGCGGCGAAGACCGCCCTCCAAGAGGCTGTCCTGCGGGCCAAGGATGTGGCCCGCGAGGAGATGCTGGAGACTCTCGACAGAGATCCGTGGGGGCGCCCTTATAAGATGGTGCGGGATAAACTCCGCACCAGGGCCCCTCCGCTGACGCAGAGTCTCCGGCCTGAGCTCGTGGAGGACGTGGTGAGCGCTCTGTTCCCTTCGCGAGGGGAACATACTCCCCCGCCCATGGCTCCGCCAATTGCGGTGCCGGAAGCGGACCACACTGAGGACGATGACGACATTCCAGAGGTGACTGGGGTAGACCTGAGAGTGGCGGTAGGCAGGCTTAAGGCCAAAACTGCCGCCCCAGGACCCGACGGCTTACCTGGCAAAGCCTGGGTCCTGGCCTTGCAGGCTCTCGGGCCCCGACTGGAGGGGCTCCTAAGCGCATGCTTGGAGAGAGGCCAGTTCCCGCTTCGTTGGAAGACGGGGAAGCTGGTCCTCATCCGGAAGCCGGGGCGCCCTGCGGACTCTCCGTCCGCATTCCGGCCCATTGTGTTGCTCGACGAGGTGGGCAAACTCTTCGAAAGAGTAATTGCCAACCGCCTCGCCGGGCACCTGGCGGGGATTGGGCCGGATCTTGCGGAACACCAGTTTGGTTTCCGCAGGGGGCGCTCGACGGTGGACGCCATCATGCGCGTGAGAGCCCTCACGACGGGGGATGCGGTGTCCCGGGGTGGGGTGGTCTTGGCGGTGTCTCTCGACATCGCCAACGCCTTCAACTCCATGCCCTGGAGCTGCATTAGGGAGGCACTCCGGTATCACCGGGTGCCGACCTACCTTCGTCGTGTGGTCGGGGACTACCTGACGGACAGGTTCGTCATCTACCCTGGTTGCAGCGGAGAGTGGAACCGGCGAGAGATGTCGTGCGGTGTTCCACAGGGATCGGTTCTGGGGCCGCCCTTGTGGAACATCGGTTACGACTGGGTGCTGCGCGCCGACCTCCCTGACGGCGTCAGCGTAGTTTGCTACGCTGACGACACGCTGGTGCTGGCGCAAGGGAGGTCGCACGAGGCGGCGGCCGAGCTGATGACTCGCGGGGTTGCGATAGTCGCGGAGAGGATCCGGCAATTGGGTCTCGAGGTGGCGTTGCACAAGTCCGAGGCCATGTGCTTTCATGGGCCTCGGAATGCGCCACCGTCGGGATCCATGCTGACGGTAGGAGGGGTTCCCATCGGCGTCGAGCCGACGTTGAAGTACTTAGGTCTCGTCCTCGACAGCCGGTGGAACTTCGTGGAGCATTTCCGACGTTTGGCCCCCAAACTGGAACGGGCCGGGGCTGCCTTCAGGCGGCTCTTGCCCAACCTGGGGGGTCCAAACGCCTCCTGCCGGAGGCTCTACGCGGGGGTCGTGCGGTCCATGGCCCTTTACGGGGCCCCGGTGTGGGCGCGTTCTTTGAGGCGGCGAGCCGCCCATTATCTGAACGCGCCCCAAAGGGTGGTAGCCGTAAGGCTAATCCGGGGGTACCGCACGATCTCCGGCGAGGCGGCGAGCCTCCTTGCCGGATTGCCGCCATGGGATCTGGAGGCGATAGTCCTCGCGCGCCTGCACGAGTGGCGCGTGGAGGCACTACGCCGGGGGGAAACTCCGCTGCCGCGGCAAATTGTCGCTCAGCGGACAGACTTCCGGCGTGATCTCATGGCGACATGGAGAGAGCGACTGTCGCAACCCCGTGCAGGGCACGCCACTATAATGGCGGTAAGTCCCCTCTTTGAGGAGTGGCTGGAGAGGCGCCACGGCGCCCTCACCTTCCGCCTGACGCAGGTCCTCACCGGACATGGTTGTTTCGGGAGGTTCCTGCACCTAATCGGGCGGGAGGAAACGCCCGGGTGTCACCACTGCGAGGATCGACCGGAGGACACGGTGGAGCACACTGTGCAGGTCTGCTCCGCTTGGGCGGAGCAACGCCGTGTCCTCGTAGCGGCGATCGGCGGCGGCGACCTCTCGCGTCCGGCCCTGGTTCAATCCATGGTCCGGAGCGAGACGGAATGGGACGCCGTCACCTCCTTCTGCGAAGCAGTCATGCTAGCGAAGGAGGTGGCGGGACGTGAGAGGGAGAGAACCTCACGTCCCAGCCGCCGCGGGAGACGCACCGGGCGTCGGGGGCCACGTGGTGGCCCCCGGCCACCGTAGACGCGGGCCTGTGGACGGTGAGCTATGGGCTAGCTCGCCGTCCGTCCGTCTTATGACGACAGGCCGTGTCGACGGCGCGTTCGTGTTCCACGCGCGCCTCAAAGAGAGTCAGCAAACAGGAAGGGGTCCGTAAGGGCCGACGCCTGCCAGGGTTGCGGGACTGTTCGAAAGAGATACCGCGGCCCTGGAACACAAAGGGCAAAGGAAGGAACATGGATGGGTTTTAGTCAGTACAAGTCTGACACTCCCTCCTGCTCAGCCCAGAGCGGGAGGGGTCATTTGATGATTTCCCATCGATAAAAAAAAAAAAAAAAAAAAAAAAAAAAAAGGAAGTTAGTTTAAAACAAAAACGTTGATATCTTCACTCCCAGACGTGCGATTTTGAAGCTGTTTTCAGCATTTTTAGACCTTACTAGGCCTCCGCCTACGTTTTGACCATATCGCACTCACCTGCACGCGCGTATAAAAAACTTCCCCTACAACCCTTGGAAATTTTTTGAATTTTCATACAAAGTCATCAAAATTTAGTGTTTTTCCAAATTCTATTTCAAAAGTAACGTTAGATTATAGATTCAATAGTACTCACCCTTCATCCCTGCTTTCTGGTCCGCGTTCCGTGAGCCGGTCTTCAGGTTGGGGGTTGAAAACCAAAATTTTTTGTTTCAAAAACTGGTTTTTTGACCAAAAGTCCAAATTTTTGTTCGGCACCTACCCTGTTTTATTTCGTAGATCGCTAGCCCGCGCGGAGACGCGTCTCTGGACACCCCTCACGCCCGGCTAGCTCAAATAAAACTTGTTGATTTTTATAAAAAATCGTTTTTTCTATTAGTCTCTGTATATACCAAAATCCACCTTAGGAAGTTAGTTTAAAACAAAAACGTTGATATCTTCACTCCCAGACGTGCGATTTTGAAGCTGTTTTCAGCATTTTTAGACCTTACTAGGCCTCCGCCTACGTTTTGACCATATCGCACTCACCTGCACGCGCGTATAAAAAACTTCCCCTACAACCCTTGGAAATTTTTTGAATTTTCATACAAAGTCATCAAAATTTAGTGTTTTTCCAAATTCTATTTCAAAAGTAACGTTAGATTATAGATTCAATAGTACTCACCCTTCATCCCTGCTTTCTGGTCCGCGTTCCGTGAGCCGGTCTTCAGGTTGGGGGTTGAAAACCAAAATTTTTTGTTTCAAAAACTGGTTTTTTGACCAAAAGTCCAAATTTTTGTTCGGCACCTACCCTGTTTTATTTCGTAGATCGCTAGCCCGCGCGGAGACGCGTCTCTGGACACCCCTCACGCCCGGCTAGCTCAAATAAAACTTGTTGATTTTTATAAAAAATCGTTTTTTCTATTAGTCTCTGTATATACCAAAATCCACCTTAGGAAGTTAGTTTAAAACAAAAACGTTGATATCTTCACTCCCAGACGTGCGATTTTGAAGCTGTTTTCAGCATTTTTAGACCTTACTAGGCCTCCGCCTACGTTTTGACCATATCGCACTCACCTGCACGCGCGTATAAAAAACTTCCCCTACAACCCTTGGAAATTTTTTGAATTTTCATACAAAGTCATCAAAATTTAGTGTTTTTCCAAATTCTATTTCAAAAGTAACGTTAGATTATAGATTCAATAGTACTCACCCTTCATCCCTGCTTTCTGGTCCGCGTTCCGTGAGCCGGTCTTCAGGTTGGGGGTTGAAAACCAAAATTTTTTGTTTCAAAAACTGGTTTTTTGACCAAAAGTCCAAATTTTTGTTCGGCACCTACCCTGTTTTATTTCGTAGATCGCTAGCCCGCGCGGAGACGCGTCTCTGGACACCCCTCACGCCCGGCTAGCTCAAATAAAACTTGTTGATTTTTATAAAAAATCGTTTTTTCTATTAGTCTCTGTATATACCAAAATCCACCTTAGGAAGTTAGTTTAAAACAAAAACGTTGATATCTTCACTCCCAGACGTGCGATTTTGAAGCTGTTTTCAGCATTTTTAGACCTTACTAGGCCTCCGCCTACGTTTTGACCATATCGCACTCACCTGCACGCGCGTATAAAAAACTTCCCCTACAACCCTTGGAAATTTTTTGAATTTTCATACAAAGTCATCAAAATTTAGTGTTTTTCCAAATTCTATTTCAAAAGTAACGTTAGATTATAGATTCAATAGTACTCACCCTTCATCCCTGCTTTCTGGTCCGCGTTCCGTGAGCCGGTCTTCAGGTTGGGGGTTGAAAACCAAAATTTTTTGTTTCAAAAACTGGTTTTTTGACCAAAAGTCCAAATTTTTGTTCGGCACCTACCCTGTTTTATTTCGTAGATCGCTAGCCCGCGCGGAGACGCGTCTCTGGACACCCCTCACGCCCGGCTAGCTCAAATAAAACTTGTTGATTTTTATAAAAAATCGTTTTTTCTATTAGTCTCTGTATATACCAAAATCCACCTTAGGAAGTTAGTTTAAAACAAAAACGTTGATATCTTCACTCCCAGACGTGCGATTTTGAAGCTGTTTTCAGCATTTTTAGACCTTACTAGGCCTCCGCCTACGTTTTGACCATATCGCACTCACCTGCACGCGCGTATAAAAAACTTCCCCTACAACCCTTGGAAATTTTTTGAATTTTCATACAAAGTCATCAAAATTTAGTGTTTTTCCAAATTCTATTTCAAAAGTAACGTTAGATTATAGATTCAATAGTACTCACCCTTCATCCCTGCTTTCTGGTCCGCGTTCCGTGAGCCGGTCTTCAGGTTGGGGGTTGAAAACCAAAATTTTTTGTTTCAAAAACTGGTTTTTTGACCAAAAGTCCAAATTTTTGTTCGGCACCTACCCTGTTTTATTTCGTAGATCGCTAGCCCGCGCGGAGACGCGTCTCTGGACACCCCTCACGCCCGGCTAGCTCAAATAAAACTTGTTGATTTTTATAAAAAATCGTTTTTTCTATTAGTCTCTGTATATACCAAAATCCACCTTAGGAAGTTAGTTTAAAACAAAAACGTTGATATCTTCACTCCCAGACGTGCGATTTTGAAGCTGTTTTCAGCATTTTTAGACCTTACTAGGCCTCCGCCTACGTTTTGACCATATCGCACTCACCTGCACGCGCGTATAAAAAACTTCCCCTACAACCCTTGGAAATTTTTTGAATTTTCATACAAAGTCATCAAAATTTAGTGTTTTTCCAAATTCTATTTCAAAAGTAACGTTAGATTATAGATTCAATAGTACTCACCCTTCATCCCTGCTTTCTGGTCCGCGTTCCGTGAGCCGGTCTTCAGGTTGGGGGTTGAAAACCAAAATTTTTTGTTTCAAAAACTGGTTTTTTGACCAAAAGTCCAAATTTTTGTTCGGCACCTACCCTGTTTTATTTCGTAGATCGCTAGCCCGCGCGGAGACGCGTCTCTGGACACCCCTCACGCCCGGCTAGCTCAAATAAAACTTGTTGATTTTTATAAAAAATCGTTTTTTCTATTAGTCTCTGTATATACCAAAATCCACCTTAGGAAGTTAGTTTAAAACAAAAACGTTGATATCTTCACTCCCAGACGTGCGATTTTGAAGCTGTTTTCAGCATTTTTAGACCTTACTAGGCCTCCGCCTACGTTTTGACCATATCGCACTCACCTGCACGCGCGTATAAAAAACTTCCCCTACAACCCTTGGAAATTTTTTGAATTTTCATACAAAGTCATCAAAATTTAGTGTTTTTCCAAATTCTATTTCAAAAGTAACGTTAGATTATAGATTCAATAGTACTCACCCTTCATCCCTGCTTTCTGGTCCGCGTTCCGTGAGCCGGTCTTCAGGTTGGGGGTTGAAAACCAAAATTTTTTGTTTCAAAAACTGGTTTTTTGACCAAAAGTCCAAATTTTTGTTCGGCACCTACCCTGTTTTATTTCGTAGATCGCTAGCCCGCGCGGAGACGCGTCTCTGGACACCCCTCACGCCCGGCTAGCTCAAATAAAACTTGTTGATTTTTATAAAAAATCGTTTTTTCTATTAGTCTCTGTATATACCAAAATCCACCTTAGGAAGTTAGTTTAAAACAAAAACGTTGATATCTTCACTCCCAGACGTGCGATTTTGAAGCTGTTTTCAGCATTTTTAGACCTTACTAGGCCTCCGCCTACGTTTTGACCATATCGCACTCACCTGCACGCGCGTATAAAAAACTTCCCCTACAACCCTTGGAAATTTTTTGAATTTTCATACAAAGTCATCAAAATTTAGTGTTTTTCCAAATTCTATTTCAAAAGTAACGTTAGATTATAGATTCAATAGTACTCACCCTTCATCCCTGCTTTCTGGTCCGCGTTCCGTGAGCCGGTCTTCAGGTTGGGGGTTGAAAACCAAAATTTTTTGTTTCAAAAACTGGTTTTTTGACCAAAAGTCCAAATTTTTGTTCGGCACCTACCCTGTTTTATTTCGTAGATCGCTAGCCCGCGCGGAGACGCGTCTCTGGACACCCCTCACGCCCGGCTAGCTCAAATAAAACTTGTTGATTTTTATAAAAAATCGTTTTTTCTATTAGTCTCTGTATATACCAAAATCCACCTTAGGAAGTTAGTTTAAAACAAAAACGTTGATATCTTCACTCCCAGACGTGCGATTTTGAAGCTGTTTTCAGCATTTTTAGACCTTACTAGGCCTCCGCCTACGTTTTGACCATATCGCACTCACCTGCACGCGCGTATAAAAAACTTCCCCTACAACCCTTGGAAATTTTTTGAATTTTCATACAAAGTCATCAAAATTTAGTGTTTTTCCAAATTCTATTTCAAAAGTAACGTTAGATTATAGATTCAATAGTACTCACCCTTCATCCCTGCTTTCTGGTCCGCGTTCCGTGAGCCGGTCTTCAGGTTGGGGGTTGAAAACCAAAATTTTTTGTTTCAAAAACTGGTTTTTTGACCAAAAGTCCAAATTTTTGTTCGGCACCTACCCTGTTTTATTTCGTAGATCGCTAGCCCGCGCGGAGACGCGTCTCTGGACACCCCTCACGCCCGGCTAGCTCAAATAAAACTTGTTGATTTTTATAAAAAATCGTTTTTTCTATTAGTCTCTGTATATACCAAAATCCACCTTAGGAAGTTAGTTTAAAACAAAAACGTTGATATCTTCACTCCCAGACGTGCGATTTTGAAGCTGTTTTCAGCATTTTTAGACCTTACTAGGCCTCCGCCTACGTTTTGACCATATCGCACTCACCTGCACGCGCGTATAAAAAACTTCCCCTACAACCCTTGGAAATTTTTTGAATTTTCATACAAAGTCATCAAAATTTAGTGTTTTTCCAAATTCTATTTCAAAAGTAACGTTAGATTATAGATTCAATAGTACTCACCCTTCATCCCTGCTTTCTGGTCCGCGTTCCGTGAGCCGGTCTTCAGGTTGGGGGTTGAAAACCAAAATTTTTTGTTTCAAAAACTGGTTTTTTGACCAAAAGTCCAAATTTTTGTTCGGCACCTACCCTGTTTTATTTCGTAGATCGCTAGCCCGCGCGGAGACGCGTCTCTGGACACCCCTCACGCCCGGCTAGCTCAAATAAAACTTGTTGATTTTTATAAAAAATCGTTTTTTCTATTAGTCTCTGTATATACCAAAATCCACCTTAGGAAGTTAGTTTAAAACAAAAACGTTGATATCTTCACTCCCAGACGTGCGATTTTGAAGCTGTTTTCAGCATTTTTAGACCTTACTAGGCCTCCGCCTACGTTTTGACCATATCGCACTCACCTGCACGCGCGTATAAAAAACTTCCCCTACAACCCTTGGAAATTTTTTGAATTTTCATACAAAGTCATCAAAATTTAGTGTTTTTCCAAATTCTATTTCAAAAGTAACGTTAGATTATAGATTCAATAGTACTCACCCTTCATCCCTGCTTTCTGGTCCGCGTTCCGTGAGCCGGTCTTCAGGTTGGGGGTTGAAAACCAAAATTTTTTGTTTCAAAAACTGGTTTTTTGACCAAAAGTCCAAATTTTTGTTCGGCACCTACCCTGTTTTATTTCGTAGATCGCTAGCCCGCGCGGAGACGCGTCTCTGGACACCCCTCACGCCCGGCTAGCTCAAATAAAACTTGTTGATTTTTATAAAAAATCGTTTTTTCTATTAGTCTCTGTATATACCAAAATCCACCTTAGGAAGTTAGTTTAAAACAAAAACGTTGATATCTTCACTCCCAGACGTGCGATTTTGAAGCTGTTTTCAGCATTTTTAGACCTTACTAGGCCTCCGCCTACGTTTTGACCATATCGCACTCACCTGCACGCGCGTATAAAAAACTTCCCCTACAACCCTTGGAAATTTTTTGAATTTTCATACAAAGTCATCAAAATTTAGTGTTTTTCCAAATTCTATTTCAAAAGTAACGTTAGATTATAGATTCAATAGTACTCACCCTTCATCCCTGCTTTCTGGTCCGCGTTCCGTGAGCCGGTCTTCAGGTTGGGGGTTGAAAACCAAAATTTTTTGTTTCAAAAACTGGTTTTTTGACCAAAAGTCCAAATTTTTGTTCGGCACCTACCCTGTTTTATTTCGTAGATCGCTAGCCCGCGCGGAGACGCGTCTCTGGACACCCCTCACGCCCGGCTAGCTCAAATAAAATTTGCCCACCCACCCGCCCTCTGGTCTATAGGAAGGTAGACGTGGGAATTCCGGCAAAGTTTTGTTTTTGTAATTTTGTTTGAATTTGCGTCAGTTAGGGTTTTGGAGGCTTTTAGTGGGATATTTATACATTTTATAATTTGACTGAGTCCGCAAAGGCTCACCTTAGACTAAAATTATTATTTAATATTTTTACATTTTAGTTTTAATTGATTAGTTGTTATTTTATTATTTTCTGTGTACCCCTCTTTACAGGGACACAGAATAGTCCAGTGTCCAAGGCGAGCTCCCACTTTACAGGGGTTCGATCTTCCTTTTATTTTCTGCGTCTCTTAACCAACATGTTCCGCACCCCATCTGCTACTCTTAAGACGTTGGCCTCCGGGGGCTCGACGCGATCACCTGAGAATGTGGGACTTTCGCCTGCTGGCGCGAGGAGGAGAATTTCCTTCGGAGACGACACTCCTTCCGCCTCTCAGGGGGCCCCTGCCACTCAGGGGACGCGCCGAGCTCCTGTTGACCCTCCTGCGCCGCTCAAAAAGCCTGAGGCGAGGCACCGCAGTCGCACTGAGGAGGCGAGAGCTTGCCTGAATAAGGCCAAGCTTAATTTAGGCAACTCTCGCAACCTAAAGGCCGAGATTAAAACTGCGGTGCTCGAAGCCATAAACAGGCTTTATGAGCTGGTGAAAGAGTCCGAGCGCGACAAGGCCGCTGGCGCACCTATTGCCGTACCGGAACCCGCACCCACTGCTGACCTCGGACCCCAATCCATTCCTGTCGATGTTCTTGCTGGCCAGACTGAGCTCCTCAACACCCTGAAGGAGCACATGTCGGAGTTGAGGGACAACTCTGACAAACTTGAAAGGCTCCGAGACAGTCTGGCCAGCAGGGAAAGTGCGGGGGAGACAACCTACGCGAGTGTTGCGGCCGTCAGTAAGAGCCACACCGGGGCACAGTCCCTGGGGCGTACGACGCTGCACTCCGTGGTTGTCTCCTCAACACAGGAGATGGATACGGGGGCCGATGTCCTCGAAAGAGTGCGGAAAGCGGTGGACGCGAAGGAGAGCTGGGTGCGCGTAGAGAGGGTCCGAAAGGCCAAGGACCAAAAAGTCATCATGGGGTGCGCAACAAGGGAGGAGAGAGAAAAGCTGAAAAAGCGACTCGAATCGGCCGGAGAGAACCTCGTCGTCGAGGCGGTGAAGAATCGGGACCCGCTTCTGGTTCTTAGGGACGTGCTGTTAGTACACAGTGACGAGGAAGTACTGAGAGCCCTAAAGAACCAGAATAGGGAGATCTTTCACGGCCTCGAGGACGAGGAACAGAAAATATCTATTAAGTTCCGCAAAAAGTCACGAAACCCACACGTGAACAGCATTGTGCTGAGTGTCTCCCCAGCAATCTGGAGGAGGGCACTCGAAGGAGGCAAGCTCCGTATTGACCTCCAGAGAGTGCGCGTCGAGGATCAGACGCCTCTGGTGCAGTGTACCCGCTGCTTAGCGTACGGCCATGGCAAGCGCCTGTGTACGGAGCCAGCCGACCTATGTAGCCACTGCGGCGGTCCGCACTTGAGGGTGGACTGTCCCGACAAGCTCATCGGCGAAGCAGCGGTGTGCGTAAACTGTACCAGAGCCAAGCTGGGGGAGCACTCGCACAATGCTTTCAGTAGTGAATGCCCAGTACGTAGGAAGTGGGACGCATTTGCGAGAGCGGCAATAGCCTATTGCTAATGTTGTCAATGCGCCCACTTCCAAGTACAGATGGACGACTAGTTCGGCACAGCTGAATACCAGAGGCATATTGCGAACCACTAGAGTTGGCTCTTTAAAAAATCGAAACTGGAGCCAGTTTCATGAGAAACTGACTCTGGTTAAGTTGGTCCATTGGTTGGCCCTGATGGAGTCATCACGTTGTGTCGAACGTAGTGCCAGATATTGCACTCTTAACGAGAACAAAATAAAAACAATTTTAGAAATTAATAGTAATGAAGGCAAAACGTTAGAGTATAATAAAATTAAGTTAGTTGTTAAATATGTGATATGTAAGTATATATTAAGTATATAGCTGAGATATCATAGAAATAAAACAAAAAGACAAAAACAAAATAAAATATGAAAAATTCAGAAATAAAATATAAGGGTTAGTCATAGATAAACTTAAATGTAGTAAGAAAATAGTTGAGGTCATCATTAAAATATATAGTAGTGAATTAGTATAAAATTATTAGTAACATACGAGTATACATAATTAGAATATAGCCATTTAGTAAAAAAATAAATAAAAACTAAAATTCAAACTGTAAAGTGACTAAAAAGTAGAAACTTTGCTATACTGCTAAACAAATGTATAAAGTGGTTACTCCGGCCACCTAAAAGCAAAGATAAGCCAAACAATCAGATTTAAAGGGCTCTGATCCCCATGTCAGAGGGACACTGGCTGGGCAGGAGTGGTTTTTAGCCGGTTCGAGTCCGGCACTACCTCGACTGTCTCACATCCTGTGAGGTAGTCGAGGTGTCCGTGGGGATTTCCCACTCCTGCCAAATTTTAAAAAAAAAAAAAAAAAAAAAAAAAAACCTAACCTAACCTAACCTAACCTAACCTAACCTAACCTAACCTAACCTAACCTAACCTAACCTAACCTAACCTAACCTAACCTAACCTAACCTAACCTAACCTAACCTAACCTAACCTAACCTAACCTAACCTAACCTAACCTAACCCAGTTCCCCCCCAGCCTCCGTGGTGGTCGGATCGTTTTAAAAGCCGCTCCGCAGTTAAAAATTCAAAAAAGTGGTCAAAAGTGCTCAGATCTTGACGAATTAAGAGTCAGTGTGTGCAAAAAAGTTGCCCCAACACTACCAAGTGAAACTACAAACCGGATTGCAGTGCGGTGTTGTGAAATTTCTGAAAAACCCTCTGTTTTAGAGGTTAAGTTATTGAAACTGGGAAGTTTTTACAAATTTGCGGTGAAACAAGATCGACAACCCTACGTTTTTCTTTTGGAAAACACAGCGAAGAAACGCCATCTATGTTCTGGACCACTCTTTATCTTCCTGAAGTCACGATTCTCGGAGTTATTCAGGAAAATCCAAAAACCACGTGGCCTGAAAAACCTGAACGAGACATTGTAGAGGCCTGAAACTTTGCAGCACGGAAGAAACCTTTGGGAGGGGACGAAATCTGCAAGTACTAGTATTTTAAGTCAAAAAGTTTTGTTATTATAACCATTTGAAAACTCAAAGTTTGAACTACAATTACTCTTGAAGAAACTGGAAATTTTCAAATTTGCAACTGCTATCTTTTGCGCGCTCATCAGAAGAAAACACACCGAAAATTTCAGATTTTTAGCTTATTAAGTTTTAACGTAGTAATTAAAAAACCATTAAAACCACATAAATCAATATTTTTAATAGTAAATCTAGAAAATTGTAATTTTTTTAGTTTAAAAGCAGACAGTATATAATTTGTTCATTCTTAGGAAAAATTTTTCAAATTTTTCTGATTAACGATAACAAAGTTATTGATTTTTTAAGCATTTTTCAAAATAAAATTAGATTAAATAGTAATAATTGATTTTTGACTACAGGAATGACTTTTTAACGTGTTTTACGATTAGATTAAGCCCAAAGTTGCGCCCAGTAACTTCATTATTGACGAAAATAGCTTTTTTCAGCCATATTGGTTTTGTTGGTTACAACATTAAAGTATAAATAGCTCCGAAGTTATTGGACGTAGAAGACCCGGATTTGCACATTTCTCAGTGGGAGACTTGCAGAATTACTTTCATCCGGTTTTCAGGTGTTTTTCATGCCTGAGAGTTTTCAGCGCTGAAACTAATTTCAGAATATAGGGGAGACTGGGGCATTCCTTACATTCGAAACCGCATCTCTCTCCGATAGGCGGTTGCGGAGTTATAACCACTTTAAGTTGGTGTTTGACAGCTGGGCGGCCATTTTGGAAAACTTTAACCCAACGCAGCTCCGGAATCGGTGGTCGTTGAGAGTTGCGGTTTTCGGATTGTTGATCAGGGGGATAAACTCTGTCGGATTAAATAGATTTCGGGTGGTTTCTGGCTGAAGATTTTCAGTTGCCTGAAAGTCACCTTGTATGAAAGGTGGGATCAGGACAAGTCAGGAGAGCCCAAACTCGGGGGTTCTATGACTGCCCAAAGTGGAGATATCGCCTGTCAAAGTCAGACTTTGACAGCTTTGCCGCCATCTTTGATAAACTTGAAACACCCATATCTCCACAGCGGGGGGTCGTAGAGTGACGGGGTTTGCTTTGTTAGAATCGGCTGATAGCTCTCCCTTGAATGGGCTTGCTTTCAGGCGTTTTCAGCATTAAAATTTTTTTCAGCCTGAAAAATACTTCATTGTCTAGATCTCATCGAGCTCAGTAAAGCGAACCCAAACACGGCGAAATTCGGTCGGGCGGTTGTGGAGTTAACCAGCTTTAACCATCTTCCGGCCGCAATCTTGGATAAAAACCAGAAACTTTAGACTCCGATTGCTCCGACGCCCTTTGGGCTAGGTGCATCGAGTTTGGGGTCGTTGGGACGGGCTCGGTGAGCTTTATCCAGTGCTTTTATTAGATTGACTCTACATAGAGCCACTTTTGCGAAAGAGTTGAAAACAGTCTTTGACGACTTAAATTAACCTAGAGCTTATATAGAGCTCTTGACCACTACTCAAACAATTTTTGAGCCTGTGTAGAGTAGTTGTAGAGACAGGATTACAACTTTTGTTGTAACTGTACCTTATTTTTTAAGATTGTTTATGCGGTTCTGTTTTTACATTTTGTTTTAGTGCTTTGTTATCTCCATTCTGTCCTTATTGACGCTCTTCATTTGACGCATACCTCCAAACATGTTTGGTTTTAGAACACCGTTAAAGACGGCTGATGGCGAAAAATCGCCAACAAAACCTGGAGTAGTCGCCCCTCCAAACGTTAGACGCAGCATAGGAGAGTGGGAAGCGGCAAATAGCAGCCTCACCCCCTCCTCAACTGATAAGACGTCGCAGGCTGGCTCTGCAGAAACTAAAAATAAGATCGACTTAACACAGGGGAGCAAAACTGTGACAAAAGTGAGAAGGCCTGTCGAAACGACTTCGCCGCTAAAAACTAAATATGCAGACCGTTCTGCAGAGGCACTAGCATGCCTTAACAAAGCTAAACAGCACCTGAACAGCTCCAGGAATACCAAAACCGAGATCAAGACAGGTATCTGTGAAGCCATTGAACGGCTGTATAGAATAGTAAAGGAAACAGAGTCGGAGCTTAAACTAACTAAACAAAGTACGACCAGAGAAGGGCCCGTATTGAAGGAAATAGAGTCAGTCACTTTAACTTCTCCAGAAAATACTGATACCAGTAAGATCCTGCAAAATATAGAACTACAGACAAACCTTCTTGTAGAGAACAATAAGAAAATTGAAGAACTCAAGGAAGCAATAGACAGTCAAAGGGAGCTCCTTGCCCAGGGCAAAACCTATGCGACTGTGGCCGCAAACCGAGGAGGAACGTCACTGTCAAGGCGCAGTACCTTGCACTCGGTTGTGGTCACATCCAAAGACGAAACTGAAACAGGTGACGAAGTACTCGACAAAGTAAGGAAAGCTGTGAATGCAAAGGATGGGTGGATAAAAGTGGAAAAGGTAAGGAAAGCCAAGGATAGGAAAATAATAATAGGCTTACAGACTGAAGAAGAAAGAGGCAAAATTAAGGATCGACTTCAAAAAGAAGGAGTTGACCTCACTGTCGAGGAAGTCAAAAACAAGGACCCGCTTTTGATCCTTAGGAACGTCTTAGTAGTTAACACTGACGAAGATGTCCTTAAGGCGTTACGCAATCAAAACCAGGGAGTTTTTGATGGCCTCGACACGGAGGAAAACAGGGTAGAGATAAGGTATCGAAGAAGGACAAGGAACCCTCACATTGGCCACATTATTATCAGCGTCTCGCCCACCATCTGGCGACGAGCGGTGGAGATCGGGACCGTTCACATTGATCTCCAGCGTATCAGGGTCGAAGACCAGACCCCGTTGGTCCAGTGCACTCGCTGCCTAGGCTTTGGACACGGAAAGCGGTACTGTAAAGAGCCTGCTGACCTGTGTGGCCACTGTGGTGGCCCCCACATGCGATCTGAGTGTCCGGACTGGCTGTCGGGCACACCACCCACTTGCCGAAACTGTATGAAAGCTAAAATTGAACACGGCACGCAACACAATGCTTTTAGCCAAGATTGCCCGGTTCGAATTAAATGGGATGATATAGCTAGATCAACCGTGGCGTATTACTAAAGGCACCATAATGGAAAATACCCCCTACGAAGTCATACAGGCAAACCTCCAACGTAAGAAATTAGCAACCAACGAGCTTCTTATAGAAGCCACGGAGCGTGGAACAGCGGTAGCACTTCTGCAGGAACCGTACGTGGGTGCAGCGAAAGCAATGAAGAGTCACAGGGGCGTTAGGATCTTCCAGAACACTGGAATAGGAGATGGGACTGTCAAGGCAGCAATAGCTGTCTTTAACAGTGACCTCACAATAAAACAGTTCCCAAAACTCACCACGAATAACATTGTAGTGGTGGGAATCCAGACCAGTGCCTGGGAGGTCACGCTTGTCTCTTTTTACTTTGAGCCAGACCAGCCCATTGATCATTATCTGGAACACCTTAAACAAATAGAGAGAGTAGTTGCTCCCAAAAAACTCATCGTTGGAGGGGACGCCAATGCTAAAAGCATATGGTGGGGTAGCCCGACGGCAGACCTTAGGGGGGAAGAGGTCGCAGGGACTCTCGGCGAACTGAACCTAAACATACTTAACAGAGGGGAAACCCCGACCTTTGACACAATCCGAGGAGGAAAGCGGTACAGTAGTTACGTGGACATTACTGCTTGCTCCAATGACATCTTGGACATGATAGACGACTGGAGGGTAGACGAAGAACTAACGAGCTCGGATCACAACAGCATCATATTTAAAATCCTCTTGCGAAAATCTAAGGGCATCAAAGTTGAGCGAACCACGAGGAAATTTAACACCAAAAAAGCAAACTGGTCCAAATTTCATACGAAATTTGGCCAGTTGAAAATAGATGTTAAATTAACAGCAGCTGAGGTTGATAAAATTAGGAGCATAAAAGAAATCGAAACGGCAACAGACAACCTCACAAAAGCTATAGATCAAGCATGCACGGAATCAATACCAACTAAAAAGGTTAAAGACGAACTTACCTTGCCGTGGTGGTCCGAGAGAATCGTCGAGATGAAAAAGACCGTCGCTACCCTGAAGCGTAGAATCCGCAGCGCTGCCAAAGTCCGGAAGTCGAAGGTTACAGATGAGTACCTGAAAAAGAAAAAAGAGTATGAGTTAGAAGAGGCCAATGCTCAGATCGAGAGTTGGAAGGAATTCTGTGGCAAGCAGGATAGGGAGGGGGTGTGGGAGGGGATATACAGGGTGATAGGTAGGACGCAGCGTAGAGAAGAGGACCTGCCACTGGAAAGGGACGGGGAGGTGCTGGATGCGAGGGACTCCGTGAAGTTGCTAGCGGAAACTTTTTATCCGGAAGACCGCTCGGAATGCGACAACGCTCACCATAGATCCATCCGGCTTAAGGCCAATAGCGTAAACTCTGGCGAACAAGATGGCTCTTGCGACCCACCGTTCACGATGGCGGAATTGAAAAACTCGATTGAGTCTTTCAATCCGAAGAAGGCACCGGGTTCTGACGGCTTTACCGCCGATATTTGCCGTCACGCCGTGGTGAATGACCCAGACCTTTTTCTAAAATTACTAAATAAGTGTTTGAAACTTCATCACTTCCCCACGGCCTGGAAAGAGGCAACTGTTATAATCTTGCGGAAGCCTGGAAAAGAAAAATACTCGACTCCCAAATCGTACAGGCCGATCGGACTGTTGCCCATATTGGGAAAGATTTTCGAGAAGATGGTGGTGGCTCGCCTAAAATTCCATTTGTTACCAAGGATGAGTACCCGTCAGTATGGATTCATGCCGCAGAGGAGCACCGAAGACTCCCTCTATGATCTTATGAAACATGTTCATAAAAAACTAGAACAAAAAAGAATAGTTACACTTGCATCATTGGACATAGAGGGAGCCTTTGATAGTGCCTGGTGGCCAGCGATAAGGGTCCGTCTGGCGGAGGAAAAGTGTCCAATCAACCTTAGGCGGGTCATAGACAGCTACCTTAGTGACCGAAAAGTATCAGTCAGGTACGGCGGGGAGGTATTCAGCAAAAGCACGAACAAGGGCTGTGTCCAGGGCTCAATCGGTGGCCCAATCCTATGGAACGTGATACTGGATCCCCTCCTAAAGGAACTACAAAAGAAAGGGATTTATGTTCAGGCGTTCGCGGACGATATTCTCCTGGTATTCGACGGAGATACCGCGCAAGAGGTGGAAGAATGTGCCAATGCCGCTCTCAGTCATGTTCTGGCGTGGGGTGTCGAGAGTAAACTTAAATTCGCGCCACACAAAACTACAGCTATGGTCATAACGAGAAAACTCAAATACGACACACCACGCCTGAGCATGGGGGGGATCGACATTGGCATGTCGAAGGAAATAAAGCTTCTGGGAGTAACCATCGACGAAAAACTGACTTTTAATACCCACGTCTCACTCGTCTGTAGAAAAGCAATCGCGATTTACAAACAGCTGTGTAGAGCTGCAAAAGTCAGTTGGGGGTTACATCCAGAAGTTATACGGGTTATATATGTGGCGACCGTGGAGCCCATAATCCTCTACGCTGCTAGCGTCTGGGCACCGGCTGCAAAAAAGCTGGGCATTGTCAAACAACTCGGGACCGTACAGCGAGGAATCGCCCAGAAGATGTGCAAGGCATATCGCACGGTCTCCCTGAACTCAGCACTGGTGCTGTCTGGAATACTCCCCCTGGACCTCCGAGTTGGTGAGGCGGCATCGTTGTACGAAGCCAAGAGGGGAGTGCCCCAGGCCTCACTGGGGGACAGGGAGATCGAGCAAATGGCCGCTGCACTGGAGTCTCCTCACCCTGCGGCACGCGATATCTTGTCATTTGACAGCCTGGTAAACCAAGAGCAGTTGAACAACAACAGCAATTTCGACGTCCGCATTTTTACGGATGGAAGCAAAATTGGAGGAGGGGTCGGCGCTGCATTGTCCATATGGAACAACGACGCTGAGACCAGAGCCCTCAAACTTGCACTGCCAAACTACTGTACGGTTTACCAGGCTGAACTTCTGGCATTAGCAAGGGCGACCCGCGAAATAACAAAGTTGAAGGCGTCTTCCTTCGGGGTTTTTAGCGACTCAATGGCGGCCCTGCAAACGATTACAAATCCCGGTTCGCTCCATCCTTTGGCGGTAGAAGCTAGGGATCATTTAAGATCTGCATCCCTCCAAAACAAGTTGGTAAGCTTGTTTTGGATCAAAGCTCACGTGGGGCTACTGGGAAATGAAAGAGCCGACCAGTTAGCAAAAGAGGCCGCTGAAAGCTCAAAGAGGAAACCCGACTACGATCGGTGCCCGATCTCATTCATCAGACGAACTATACGCATGGCAACGCTTGATGAGTGGGACCGTAGATACAGTGCCAGTAATACCGCGTCAATTACAAAAATATTCTTACCGGATGTGCGGACCGCTTACGGTGTTGTTCGCAAGATAGGGACCGATAGCTTAATTACGCAGATAATGACGGGGCACGGTGGATTCTCTGAGTACTTGCACCGTTTCAAGTGCAAGGAGAGCCCATCGTGCATCTGTGACCCGGACGCAAGCGAAACAGTCCCACACATACTATTTGAATGCCCGCAATTTGCAATCCACCGGTTTAACGCTGAGAACATACTGGGCATGAAAATGACAAAAGAAAACGCAAAAATAGTAATAAAAAATAAAAATGCCGAAATTTTCATGGACTATTGTAAATATATTATAAAAAAAGTTATTGATCGAAACAAAACCGTATAAGCAAATATGCTATCTTAATATAGTACAGTATATTATAGGTTAGCATAGAAATAAAACTTGCTAATTAGTTTAAGGTGAAATAAAATAAATACAATGTTAATGTAAAGTAGAATAAGTAAAAATAAGTGTTTGTAAAAAGAAAACCCCAAAATTGTTCCCCACTCCCCAATCTCTGTAAGGCTAGAATAAGTATAGAAATAAGAAACCTAAATTGTTAATAATATAATTTAAACTAAGTAAAAGATGATAATGTAAAATAGATGTAAGCGTAGATGTATCTTGTTTATAGATAAACTTGGTAAATAAAAAACTGTCTCCCTGATTTTCGTAATGCACCCGAAATAAAAGAATAAAATAATATGGATAGAAATATTATGATAGTTGGGAATCCCACCCATATAGATACAAATGGTGATGAATGAAAGAAAGAACAAGAATGAAGAATAAAAGTACGAGAGGCATACAAGCGAGAACTGGAATGAACGTGAAAATTAGATTAGCAAGCATAGGCTCCGATAATGTTGGAGGTAGAAGTAAAAAAAAAAAAAAAAAAAAAAAAAAAAAAAAAAAAAAAAAAAAAAAAAAAAAAACCTAACCTAACCTTTTTTTTTTTTTTTTTTTGTTGTCGCTGGGAAAAAATGCATTACGCATTCCCTCTCATCGGAGGATGAGAGGGGTATGTGGGACTCCCCGGGCGGACCCGGTATACCCACTAAAACGACCCAGCGGCATTCCCGCTTCGTCCGAGTGGCGGGGAACTGGGAAACCGGCATAGCCTTTGCGTCCAGTCCTCCGCCGACGATTGCCCTTCATGGCGGACCCCTCACGCCCTCACGGGTGTGGGGGGTCGGGAATGACAGACGAAGGTGACGGGTGCAATGCGGGCGAAGGCACCCCCGCGCCTGTCGCCCGTTCGTCACCATGGGGAGGGAGAGGACGACGCCTTCTCCGACCCCTTCGTCTGCGGAGCGGCGCAGCGAGAGGATCGTCCTCCCGCGCGCGCTCCGCCTCCTCCTTTTGCGACATTACGTCCTCGCAAAAGGAGGCGACTGCTGACCAGGCCTCCTCGCTCCCCAGCATGGCGTCGACCACGCCGGGAAGCGAGAGGTCCAGTCCGACCACCGCGGTCAGACCGCGGCGCAGCTCGGACCAAGCCGGGCACACCTCGAGGGTGTGCTGCGCCGTGTCTACCGGCGCGCCGCAGTCGTGGCACGCCGGGGTCTCCTCCCTCCCGATCCGGTGCAGGTGCGATCCGAAACAGCCATGCCCGGACAACACCTGCACCAGACGGAAAGAGAGGAAACCGTGGGACCGCTCGAGCCAGCCTTGCAGGACCGGACCGAGCGCGTCCAACGTCCGGCGGCCAAAGGCGGCGCTGGCGAGGTCCTCCGACCAATGGAGGACGATGGCGTCCCTCGCCTCTCGCCGCACGGCCTCCCGCTCTTCGCCCATGGGGCGCTCCCCAAGCGCCTTCCGGCGCGCCGTCCATTCGTACACTCTGGCGAGCACCCAAGCCTCCAACTCCCAAGGAGGGGTGCCGGCCAGAGCGCACGCCGCCGAGAAGCCCACTGAGCGGTAGACCCTCGCCACCCGCTGTGCAATGGCCCGCTGGGGCCTGCGGATGGCGGTCGCATTCTCCCTCCTATGGAGGGAGTCCGCCCAGATGGGGGCCCCGTATAGGGCCATGCTCCGCAAGATGCCGGCATAGAGGCGCCGGCATTTCGCCTTGGGCCCCCCCAGGTTCGGGAGGAGCCACGAGAGGGCGTCCGCAGCCTTTAACAGGCGCGTCGACAGCCCGCTGAAATGCGGGCCGAAGCGCCACCTGTCGTCCAGCACCAGGCCCAGATACTTCATCTGGGGCTGGACCCCTATCCTGACGCCTTCTACGACTATGTGGGCGTCGGGAGGGCAGCGCTGCCGGGGACCGCGAAAGAACACGGCCTCCGTCTTGTGCAGCGCCACCCTCAATCCCAGGCGGCGGATCCTCTCTGCCACCAAGGATCCACCAGCCGAGGCCAGACAGGCCGCATCCCCGAAGCTCCTCCCCCGGGCAGTGAGGAGAGTGTCATCCGCGTAGCAAATGACACTGGTGCCCGGGAGGAGGGCTCCCCGCAACAGCCAATCGAATCCGATGTTCCACAAGGGGGGCCCCAGCACCGACCCCTGCGGAACACCGGACTCTGCACCGTACCGCCTCACCGTGGCCGTCTTGTCCACGAGGAGGACCTCTCGGTCCTCCAAGTAGCTGGCCAGGAGGTCCCGCAGATATTGGGGCACTCCGTGATACCGGAGCGCCTCCAATATCGTCGAGTGGGGGACGGAGTTGAAGGCGTTGGCAATGTCGAATGATACCGCCAGCACTCCGTCCCCCGCCTCCACAGCCTCCTTCACCTGACCCTTGAGTAGGGCCAGCGCGTCGATCGTCGAACGCCCACGACGGAAACCAAATTGGGCGTCCGACAGATCCGGCCCTACCACCCGCAAGTGGCTTTCCAGCCTCCCGGCGACAATCCCCTCGAACAGTTTACCGACCTCATCGAGCAGAACGATGGGCCGGTATGCCGAGGGGGAGTCCACCGGGCGTCCCTCCTTCCGGAGGAGGCACAACTGCCCCTCCTTCCACAGTTTCGGGAACCTCCCAGCCGTAAAGCACGCGCTGAAGAGGTCCCGAAACCTGTCCTCCATTTGGGTGGCGGCGATCGACACCACCCGCGCGGGGACGCCGTCTGGCCCGGGGGCCGTCTTTTTTGCGCGGAGGCTGAGTACCCCCGCGTAGAACTCCGCCGCCGTCACCGGGGGGACCTCCTCCTCCGGCGTATCCGCCCCTTGCGGAGGAACCATCGTTGGTGGGGTGAAGTCGGTCCTGCGCGGAAACAGAGACCGGACCACCCCATCCAGCAACGCTGGCTCGAGGGTCTCCGACAGTGGGGGACCATAGGGGCGGAGCTGGTTCCGCGCCGCCTTGTATGGTCTCCCATAAGGATCCCTGTCGAGATCCTCCAGCATCTCGGCCCTTGCCGAGTCTTGCGCAGCGCCCATTGCAGACTTGAGGGCCACCGTAGCCTCTCGGTAAGAGGCGTACAGGCGGTCCTCTTCTGCCCGGACTCGGTTTTTGGCGCTGCGCCGTCGACTCCGCGCGTAGGCCCTTCTGGCCGCCACGCAGGTGGCTCGGAGTCCCGCTAGCTCCTCCGTCCACCAGTAGACGGCACGACGGGGAGGCGGACGGCGAGACCGAGGCATGCTGGAGTTGCACACCTCGGTCAAGGACCCCCTGAGCCGGACCGCTGCGGCGTCCACGTCCGGGACCTCCTCGACAGGGGGAGGCGACAGCCAGTCCTGGAGAAAGGCGGCCTCCTTGGCTGCCTCCCGGTCCAGGCGGGTGAGTGCCCACCGCGGGAAGGGAGATTGCCCAGCGTGGGCCGTCCCCCCTCTCTGCTGTGTGGAGATGTCGAACCGCACATAACGGTGGTCCGACAAGGTCTCCACCAGCTCTACCCGCCAGTTGACGACGCGGGCGGCAAGCGCGGGGGTGGCAAACGAGACGTCCACCACCGACCCGCCCTGTTGGCGCACACACGTGTGGACCGCCCCCCTGTTGAGGAGGGACACACCACACGAGGCCGCCCAAAACTCGACGGCGCGTCCCCGGACGTTGCAACCGGCGGTCGGGTTTCCCCAGGCCGCCGACTTGGCGTTCAGGTCGCCGAGCACCACGACCTGGCGTGGCGCCGCCCTCCCTACGACAGCAGTGAGGATCTCTAGGAAATCCTCAAAGTCCGAGAGAGGGCGGTTTGGGGAGAAATACACCCCCACCATCGCCATCCCTCCCCACGCGGCGGCCACGTATCCCGGTCCCCTCTCTAAGAGCGAGAGGGGAGGGGAGTCTGTGGAAGACCGCGCCACCAACGCCACCAACGCCACCAAGCCGTCCCGGTCGCCCAGCCAACGGCCAGGGACCGAGTAAGGCTCGGCGACCACCGCCAAGTCCACCAACCACTCAGCCATGGTCTGCATCAGCAGATCCTGGGCTGTCCTGCAGTGGTTGGTGTTCGTCTGAAGGATGCGATGTTCGACCCTATCCATCACTCGGACATCGCACCCTCCTCCGCAGCCGCCGCAGGAACGGCGGTGTTAACGGCAGCGGCAGGCCCGGTCGGCGCCTGCGCTTTGCCACGCTTAGGGGGAGGATTGCACTTCCTCCCCTTCATTACGTGGCCTGCCCGGCGGCCACTGGCGGCACACACCGCGCAGTGCGGCGTGGCGGCCTCGCAGGAGGAGGCTTTGTGGCCCTCCTTGCCGCAGCGGTAGCATGTGTCCGTCCTGTCTACCTTGGACGGACACAGGGGCCGGGTGTGTCCGATGCCGAAGCACCGGAAACACCGCAGAGGCTGGTCCTCGAGTGCCCGGACTGCGCCCGAGCTGAACCCGACTTGAAGCCGTCCTTTCGCAAGGACGGCTTTGGCAGCGGCGATTGGGCACTCGAGGCGAATGGTGCCCATACCGCCGCGGCCGGGCCTTATGTCCCGGCCTTGGACCGCCGCGGCGCCACAGCCCCCTACCGCTGCGACCGCCGCCACCACCTCCTCCTTGGTGACGGAGTCATCTAACTCCGTCACTTCAATGGCCGCCGTCTTGACCGGTCGAGCCACCTTGGCAGAGTCCGCGATGACCTCTTGCAGCTTGGCTGCAAAGAGGTCCGCGCGGGCACTCCCCTCTGCCCCCGGGAACTCGAAAATGCGAGCCCCGGCTTGGGTCCGCCGGCAGGACACACTGCCGATCCCCAGTTGAGTGGGATCGGCATTGGTACGCGCCCGCACCAAAATGGAGGCGTAGGTCTCCCCTCGCCCCGCAGCCTCCGCGGTGAGCGTCACCACGACGGCTGCGGTTTTTGGGGGGACTAACTGCCCCTTTCCTCCTCTCCTGCCCTTTCCCTTGCCGGTCGTCTGCGACTGGCTGGGAGCGGTGGTGGCGGGGACGGCAGGGACGGCCGTCGCCGACTTTTTACCCTTCCCTTTGCCCTTCCCCTTTCGGCCCACTTTCGTCCACTCGTTGGACGGGGTGGTCGAGGGCAGTTGGGCGTCTTCCGCCTGGGAGGAGGACGGCCCCGGCTCGCATTGCCTCTTATCCGCCGCAAGCGGCGGTCGGAGGCGTTTCTCCGGCAGGAGCCGGTCCTCGATGCCTGCTAGGCAGGCTCTCGTGAAGGCCCTCTCCTCCATTACTACCTTGCGGATGATATCCTCAAGGTTGGAGGAGGGGCCCTCTGCTGCAGGGCTCGCCTTTTCCTGTTGTGGCCGGGCCGAGGCAGGGCCTTCTGCCGCAGGACTCGCCTTGGCCAGTTGTGGCCGGGCCGTGGCTTCAGCCAGCTTCAGATGAAGCTGGCTGACCTCCGACTGCAGGCGATCTACCCTCGCCTGCAGTTGCCGCGTCTCGTCGGTGGTCGTCCGCCGGACCAGCTCCACGACAACACCGCGCATGCTCGCGGCCCTGCATTTGAGGGCCTTCTGCAAAGTCCCCTTCAGGTTGGAGGACTTAGAGGCGACCTCCACGATCTCCTCCTCGTCCTCCTCCGCCATTCTCTCCAGCTCGGCCAGAGAATGGTCCGCGTATAGAACGCGGGACGCACCGTACCCGGACTTGGCCCGGGCGACGTGCGCCCGCTTCTCCTTAGCGGCAACCCGCTCCTCCAGCTCTTGCTGGAGCTGCACCCGCCGAGCCAGGTCCAATTGGCGTTGGGCGTCCGCGAGCCCAACGACATGGGTGTCCGCGGCCACCGTCGGCTTTTTAGCCTTCGGCAACCTCGTTGACCCCGAGGCCGAAGAGCCCCCGGACCCACCGCTCCGGTGGACCCGCTTCCGCGAACGAGCGTCGTCCGCGTCCGACATACCAATAAGCGAGTCGTTGTCAGACGATTCACTCACCCTTCCAAAGAAACTAGCCGCAGACGGCGCGCGGCTAGTCTCTGACGCCAGAGCGTCGCTGTGGCCCTGAGAAGGGCCTTTTGGTTGGCCCTGAGAAGGGCCTTTTGGTTGGCCCTGAGAAGGGCCTTTGGTTTGGCCCTGAGAAGGGCCTTTTTCTTTTAAAAACCGCCCGCAGGCGTCCCGCGTGGGTTTAGGCATAGCCTCCGCCAGTTCGCAATCAACAAGACAATATAATAAAATTCGCTACGAGAGCACAGAGCACTTTAGCCAACCCAGTCTGCCACTCCGTTACGGTGGTCAGAACTGGGCTGTTTCCAGGGGACACGACGTGGACGTAAGCTCTGTGGGGGGTCCCCCAACCTAACCTAACCTTTTTTTTTTTTTTTTTTTTTTGTTTTCGCTGGGAAAAAATGCATTACGCATACCCTCCCATCGGGGGATGGAAGGGGTATGTGGGACTCCCCGGGCGGACCCGGTATACCCACTAAAACGACCCAGCGGCATTCCCGCTTCGTCCGAGTGGCGGGGAACTGGGAAACCGGCATAGCCTTTACGTCCAGTCCTCCGCCGACGATTGCCCTTCATGGCGGACCCCTCACGCCCTCACGGGTGTGGGGGGTCGGGAATGACAGACGAAGGTGACGGGTGCAATGCGGGCGAAGGCACCCCCGCGCCTGTCGCCCGCCCGTCACCATGGGGAGGGAGAGGACGACGCCTTCTCCGACCCCTTCGTCTGCGGAGCGGTGCAGCGAGAGGATCGTCCTCCCGCACGCGCTCGGAGAAGTAGTCCCCCACAGGGGCCATGTCTCCCCACGCGGCTGCCACGTATCCCGGTCCCCTCTCTAAGAGCGAGAGGGGAGGGGAGTCTGTGGAAAGCCGCGACACCAACGCCACCGAGCCGTCCCAGCCGCCCAGCCAACGGCCAGGGACCGAGTAAGGCTCGGTGACCGCCGCCAAGTCCACCAACCACTCAGCCATGGTCTGCATCAGCAGATCCTGGGCTGCCCTGCAGTGGTTGGTGTTCGCCTGATGGATGCGATGCTCGACCCTATCCATCAGTCGGACATCGCACCCCCCTCCGCAGCCGCCGCAGGAACGACGGTGCTAGCGTCATCAGCGGGCCCGGTCGGCGCTTGCGCTCTGCCACGCTTAGGGGGAGGATTGCACTTCCTCCCCTTCATTACGTGGCCTGCCCGGCGGCCACTGGCAGCACACACCGCGCAGTGCGGCGTGGCGGCCTCGCAGGAGGCGGCTTTGTGGCCCTCCTTGCCGCAGCGGTAGCATGTGTCCGTCCTGTCTACCTTGGACGGACACAGGGGCCGGGTGTGTCCGATGCCGAAGCACCGGAAACACCGCAGAGGCTGGTCCTCGAGTGCCCGGACTGCGCCCGAGCTGAACCCGACTTGAAGCCGTCCTTTCGCAAGGACGGCTTTGGCAGCGGCGATTGGGCACTCGAGGCGAATGGTGCCCATACCACCGCGGCCGGGCCTTATGTCCCGGCCTTGGACCGCGGCGGCGCCACAGCCCCCTACCGCTGCGACCGCCGCCACCACCTCCTCCTTGGTGACGGAGTCATCTAACTCCATCACTTCAATGGCCGCCGACTTGACTGGTCGGGCCACCTTGGCCGAATCTGCTATGACCTCCTGCAGCTTGGCCGCAAAGAGGTCCGCATGGGCACTCCCCTCTGCCCCCGGGAACTCGAAAATTCGAGCCCCGGCTTGGGTCCGCCTGCAAGTCACACTGCCGATCCCCAGTTGGGTGGGATCAGCATTGGCACGCGCCCGCACCAAAATAGACATGTAAGTCTCCCCGCGCCCCGCAGCCTCCGCGGTGAGCGTCACCACGACGGCTGCGGTTTTTGGGGGGACTAGCTGTTTCTTTCCCCTCCCTTTCCCTTTCCCATTCCCCTTTTCCTTGCCGGTTGTCTGCGACCGGCTAGGAGCGGTGGTGGCGGGGACGACAGGGTCGGCCGTCACCGACTTTTTGGCTTTGCCCTTCCCCTTACGGACCACTTCCGTCCACTCGTTGGACGGGGTGGTTGAAGGGAGAAGGGCGTCTTCCGCCTGGGAGGAGGACGGCCCCGGCTCGCACTGCCTCATATCCGCAGCAAGCGGCGGTCGAACGCGTTTCTCCGGCAAGAGCCGGTCCTCAATTCCTGCAAGGCAGGCTCTTGTGAAGGCCCTCTCCTCCATAACAACCTTGCGGATGATATCCTCAAGGTTGGAGGAGGGGCCCTCTGCTGCAGGGCTCGCCTTGGCCTGTTGTGGCCGGGCCGAGGAAGGGCCCTCTGCCGCAGGGCTCGCCTTGGCCTGTTGTGGCCAGGCCGTGGCTTCCGCCAGCTTCTGATGAAGCTGGCTGACCTCCGACTGCAGGCGATCTATCTTCGCCTGCAGTTGCCGCGTCTCGTCGGTGGCCGTACGCTGGACCAGCTCCGCGACGACACCGCGCATGCTCGCGGCCCTGCATTTGAGGGCCTTCTGCAAGGTCCCCTTCAGGTTGGAGGACTTAGAGGCGACCTCCACGATCTCCTCCTCGTCCTCCTCCGCCATTCTCTCCAGCTCGGCCAGAGAATGGTCCGCGTATAGAACGCGGGACGCACCGTACCCGGACTTGGCCCGGGCGACGTGCGCCCGTCTCTCTCTGGCAGCAACCCGCTCCTCCAGCTCTTGCTGGAGTTGCGCGCGCCGAGCCAAATCCAGCTGGCGTTGGGCGTCCGCGAGTCCAACGTCATGGGTATCCGCGACCGCCGTCGGCTTTTTAGCCTTCGACAACCTCGTCGACCCCGAGGCCGAAGAGCCCTCGGACCCACCGCTCCGGTGGACCCGCTTCCGCGATCGAGCGTCGTCCGCGTCCGACAATCCAATAAGCGAGTCGTTGTCAGACGACTCACTCACCCTTTCGAAGAAACTAGCCGCAGACGGCGCGCGGCTAGTCTCTGACGCCGGAGCGTCGTTGTGGCCCTGAGAAGGGCCTTTTGGTTGGCCCTGAGAAGGGCCTTTTGGTTGGCCCTGAGAAGGGCCTTTTGGTTGGCCCTGAGAAGGGCCTTTGGGTTGGCCCTGAGAAGGGCCTTTTTCTTTTAAAAACCGCCCGCAGGCGTCCCGCGTGGGTTTAGGCATTGCCTCCGCCAGTTCGCAATCAACAAGACAATATGATAAAATTCGCTACGAGAGCACAGAGCACTTTAGCCAACCCAGTCTGCCACTCCGTTACGGTGGTCAGAACTGGGCTGTTTCCAGGGGACACGACGTGGACGTAAGCTCTGTGGGGGGTCCCCCAACCTAACCTAACCTAACCTAACCTAACCTAACCTTTTTTTTTTTTTTTTTTTTTTGTTGACGCTGGGAAAAAATGCATTACGCATACCCTCCCATCGGGGGATGGGAGGGGTATGTGGGACTCCCCGGGAAGACCCGGTATACCCACTAAAACGACCCAGCGGCATTCCCGCTTCGTCCGATTGGCGGGGAACTGGGAAACCGGCATAGCCTTTACGTCCAGTCCTCCGCCGACGATTGTCCTTCATGGCGGACCTCTCACGCCCTCCCCGTGGGGATGGGCCCGGGAATAACCAACGAAGGTGGTAACGGGTGCAATGCGGGCAAAGGCACCCCCGTGTCCGTCGCCCGCCCATCGCCACCATGAGGAGGGAGAGGACGGTGCCCTCTCCGACCCCTTCTTCGTCTGCGGAGTGGCGCAGCGAGAGGGTCATCCTCCCGCTCGCGCTCGGAGAAGTAGACCCTCACAAGGGCCATATTTCCCCACGCGGCGGCCACGTATCCCGGTCCCCTCTCTAAGAGCGAGAGGGGAGGGGAGTCTGTGGAGAGCCGCGACACCAACGCCACTAAGCCGTCCCGGTCACCCAGCCAACGGCCAGGGACCAAGTAAAGCTCGGCGACCACCGCCAAGTCCACCAACCACTCAGCCATGGTCTGCATCAGCAGATCCTGGGCCGCCCTGCAGTGGTTGGTGTTCGCCTGAAGGATGCGATGTTCGACCCCATCCATCAGTCGGACATCGCACCCCCCTCCGCAGCCGCCGCAGGAACGACGGTGCTAACGTCAGCAGCGGGCCCGGTTGGCGCCTGCGCTCTGCCCCGCTTAGGGGGAGGATTGCAGTTCCTCCCCTTCATAACGTGGCCTGCCAGGCAGCCACTGGCGGCACACACCGCGCAGTGCGGCGTAGCGGCCTTGCAGGAGGCGGCTTTGTGGCCCTCCTTGCCGCAGCGGAAGCACATGTCCGTCCTGTCTACCTTGGACGGACACAGGGGCCGAGTGTGTCCGATGCCAAAGCACCGGAAACACCGCAGAGGCTGGTCCTCAAGTGCCCGGACTGCACCCGAGCTGAAGCCGACTGTGAGCCGTCCCTTGGCAAGGATGGCTTTGGCAGCGGCGATTGGGCACTCGAGGCGAATCGTGCCCATGCCGCCACGGCCGGGCCTTATGTCCCGGCCTTGGACCGCCGCGACGCCACAGCCTCCTATCGCTGCGACCGCTGCCACCACCTCGTCCTTGGTGACGGAGTCGTCGAGGTCAGATACCTCTATGGCCGCCGACTTGACTGGTCGGGCCACCTTGGCCGAATCCGCTATGACCTCCTGCAGCTTGGCCGCAAAGAGGTCCGCATGGGCACTCCCCTCTGCCCCCGGGAACTCGAAAATTCGAGCCCCGGCTTGGGTCCGCCTGCAAGTCACACTGCCGATCCCCAGTTGGGTGGGATCAGCATTGGCACGCGCCCGCACCAAAATAGACATGTAAGTCTCCCCGCGCCCCGCAGCCTCCGCGGTGAGCGTCACCACAACGGCCGCGGTTTTTGGGGGGACTAGCTGCTTCTTTCCCCTCCCTTTCCCTTTCCCCTTCCCCTTTTCCTTGCCGGTTGTCTGCGACCGGCTAGGAGCGGTGGTGGCGGGGACGACAGGGACGGTCGTCACCGACTTTTTGGCTTTGCCCTTCCCCTTACGGACCACTTCCGTCCACTCGTTGGACGGGGTGGTTGAAGGGAGAAGGGCGTCTTCCGCCTGGGAGGTGGACGGCCCCGGCTCACACTGCCTCATATCCGCAGCAAGCGGCGGTCGAACGCGTTTCTCCGGCAAGAGCCGGTCCTCAATTCCTGCAAGGCAGGCTCTTGTGAAGGCCCTCTCCTCCATTACAACCTTGCGGATGATATCCTCAAGGTTGGAGGCGGGGCCCTCTGCCGCAGGGCTCGTATTGCCTTGTTGTGGCTGGGCTATGGCTTCAGCCAGCTTCTGATGAAGCTGGCTGACCTCCGACTGCAGGCGGTCTATCTTCGCCTGCAGTTGCCGCGTCTCGTCGGTGGCCGTACGCTGGACCAGCTCCGCGACGACACCGCGCATGCTCGCGGCCCTGCATTTGAGGGCCTTCTGCAAGGTCCCCTTCAGGTTGGAGGACTTAGAGGCGACCTCTACGATCTCCTCCTCGTCCTCCTCCGCCATTCTCTCCAACTCGGCCAGAGAATGGTCCGCGTATAGAACGCGGGACGCACCGTACGCGGACTTGGCCCGGGCGACGTGCGCCCGTCTCTCTCTGGCAGCAACCCGCTCCTCCAGTTCTTGCTGGAGTTGCGCCCGCCGAGCCAAATCCAACTGGCGTTGGGCGTCCGCGAGCCCAACGTCATGGGTATCCGCGACCGCCGTCGGCTTTTTAGTCTTCGAAAACCTCGTCGACCCCGAGGCCGAAGAGCCCTCGGACCCACCGCTCCGGTGGACACGCTTCCGCGACCGAGCGTCGTCAGCGTCCGACACTCCAATAAGCGAGTCGTTGTCAGACGACTCGCTCACCCTTCCGAAGAAACTAGCTGCAGACGGCGCGCGGCTAGTCTCTGACGCCGGAGCGTCGTTGTGGCCCTGAGAAGGGCCTTTGGGTTGGCCCTGAGAAGGGCCTTTTGGTTGGCCCTGAGAAGGGCCTTTGGGTTGGCCCTGAGAAGGGCCTTTTGGTTGGCCCTGAGAAGGGCCTTTGGGTTGGCCCTGAGAAGGGCCTTTTTCTTTTAAAAACCGCCCGCAGGCGTCCCGCGTGGGCTTAGGCATAGCCTCCACAAGTTCGTAATCAACAAGACAAATTAAAATAGCTACGAAAGCACAGAGCACTTTGGC
Organism: Eugnorisma glareosa; assembly: GCA_947578425.1. Taxonomy (NCBI): domain Eukaryota; kingdom Metazoa; phylum Arthropoda; class Insecta; order Lepidoptera; family Noctuidae; genus Eugnorisma; species Eugnorisma glareosa. Next base: position 90,552 of record OX387966.1, read on the forward strand.
CAACCCAGTCTGCCACTCCGTTACGGTGGTCAGAACTGGGCTGTTTCCAGGGGACACGACGTGGACGTAAGCTCTGTGGGGGGTCCCCCAACCTAACCTAACCTAACCTTTTTTTTTTTTTTTTTTTTTTTTTTTGTTGACGCTGGGAAAAAATGCATTACGCATACCCTCCCATCGGGGGATGGGAGGGGTATGTGGGACTCCCCGGGAAGACCCGGTATACCCACTAAAACGACCCAGCGGCATTCCCGCTTCGTCCGATTGGCGGGGAACTGGGAAACCGGCATAGCCTTTACGTCCAGTCCTCCGCCGACGATTGTCCTTCATGGCGGACCTCTCACGCCCTCCCCGTGGGGATGGGCCCGGGAATAACCAACGAAGGTGGTAACGGGTGCAATGCGGGCAAAGGCACCCCCGTGTCCGTCGCCCGCCCATCGCCACCATGAGGAGGGAGAGGACGGTGCCCTCTCCGACCCCTTCTTCGTCTGCGGAGTGGCGCAGCGAGAGGGTCATCCTCCCGCTCGCGCTCGGAGAAGTAGACCCTCACAAGGGCCATATTTCCCCACGCGGCGGCCACGTATCCCGGTCCCCTCTCTAAGAGCGAGAGGGGAGGGGAGTCTGTGGAGAGCCGCGACACCAACGCCACTAAGCCGTCCCGGTCACCCAGCCAACGGCCAGGGACCAAGTAAAGCTCGGCGACCACCGCCAAGTCCACCAACCACTCAGCCATGGTCTGCATCAGCAGATCCTGGGCCGCCCTGCAGTGGTTGGTGTTCGCCTGAAGGATGCGATGTTCGACCCCATCCATCAGTCGGACATCGCACCCCCCTCCGCAGCCGCCGCAGGAACGACGGTGCTAACGTCAGCAGCGGGCCCGGTTGGCGCCTGCGCTCTGCCCCGCTTAGGGGGAGGATTGCAGTTCCTCCCCTTCATAACGTGGCCTGCCAGGCAGCCACTGGCGGCACACACCGCGCAGTGCGGCGTAGCGGCCTTGCAGGAGGCGGCTTTGTGGCCCTCCTTGCCGCAGCGGAAGCACATGTCCGTCCTGTCTACCTTGGACGGACACAGGGGCCGAGTGTGTCCGATGCCAAAGCACCGGAAACACCGCAGAGGCTGGTCCTCAAGTGCCCGGACTGCACCCGAGCTGAAGCCGACTGTGAGCCGTCCCTTGGCAAGGATGGCTTTGGCAGCGGCGATTGGGCACTCGAGGCGAATCGTGCCCATGCCGCCACGGCCGGGCCTTATGTCCCGGCCTTGGACCGCCGCGACGCCACAGCCTCCTATCGCTGCGACCGCTGCCACCACCTCGTCCTTGGTGACGGAGTCGTCGAGGTCAGATACCTCTATGGCCGCCGACTTGACTGGTCGGGCCACCTTGGCCGAATCCGCTATGACCTCCTGCAGCTTGGCCGCAAAGAGGTCCGCATGGGCACTCCCCTCTGCCCCCGGGAACTCGAAAATTCGAGCCCCGGCTTGGGTCCGCCTGCAAGTCACACTGCCGATCCCCAGTTGGGTGGGATCAGCATTGGCACGCGCCCGCACCAAAATAGACATGTAAGTCTCCCCGCGCCCCGCAGCCTCCGCGGTGAGCGTCACCACAACGGCCGCGGTTTTTGGGGGGACTAGCTGCTTCTTTCCCCTCCCTTTCCCTTTCCCCTTCCCCTTTTCCTTGCCGGTTGTCTGCGACCGGCTAGGAGCGGTGGTGGCGGGGACGACAGGGACGGTCGTCACCGACTTTTTGGCTTTGCCCTTCCCCTTACGGACCACTTCCGTCCACTCGTTGGACGGGGTGGTTGAAGGGAGAAGGGCGTCTTCCGCCTGGGAGGTGGACGGCCCCGGCTCACACTGCCTCATATCCGCAGCAAGCGGCGGTCGAACGCGTTTCTCCGGCAAGAGCCGGTCCTCAATTCCTGCAAGGCAGGCTCTTGTGAAGGCCCTCTCCTCCATTACAACCTTGCGGATGATATCCTCAAGGTTGGAGGCGGGGCCCTCTGCCGCAGGGCTCGTATTGCCTTGTTGTGGCTGGGCTATGGCTTCAGCCAGCTTCTGATGAAGCTGGCTGACCTCCGACTGCAGGCGGTCTATCTTCGCCTGCAGTTGCCGCGTCTCGTCGGTGGCCGTACGCTGGACCAGCTCCGCGACGACACCGCGCATGCTCGCGGCCCTGCATTTGAGGGCCTTCTGCAAGGTCCCCTTCAGGTTGGAGGACTTAGAGGCGACCTCTACGATCTCCTCCTCGTCCTCCTCCGCCATTCTCTCCAACTCGGCCAGAGAATGGTCCGCGTATAGAACGCGGGACGCACCGTACGCGGACTTGGCCCGGGCGACGTGCGCCCGTCTCTCTCTGGCAGCAACCCGCTCCTCCAGTTCTTGCTGGAGTTGCGCCCGCCGAGCCAAATCCAACTGGCGTTGGGCGTCCGCGAGCCCAACGTCATGGGTATCCGCGACCGCCGTCGGCTTTTTAGTCTTCGAAAACCTCGTCGACCCCGAGGCCGAAGAGCCCTCGGACCCACCGCTCCGGTGGACACGCTTCCGCGACCGAGCGTCGTCAGCGTCCGACACTCCAATAAGCGAGTCGTTGTCAGACGACTCGCTCACCCTTCCGAAGAAACTAGCTGCAGACGGCGCGCGGCTAGTCTCTGACGCCGGAGCGTCGTTGTGGCCCTGAGAAGGGCCTTTGGGTTGGCCCTGAGAAGGGCCTTTTGGTTGGCCCTGAGAAGGGCCTTTGGGTTGGCCCTGAGAAGGGCCTTTTGGTTGGCCCTGAGAAGGGCCTTTGGGTTGGCCCTGAGAAGGGCCTTTTTCTTTTAAAAACCGCCCGCAGGCGTCCCGCGTGGGCTTAGGCATAGCCTCCACAAGTTCGTAATCAACAAGACAAATTAAAATAGCTACGAAAGCACAGAGCACTTTGGCCAACCCAGTCTGCCACTCCGTTACGGTGGTCAGAACTGGGCTGTTTCCAGGGGACACGACGTGGACGTAAGCTCTGTGGGGGGTCCCCCAACCTAACCTAACCTAACCTAACCTAACCTAACCTAACCTTTTTTTTTTTTTTTTTTTTTTTTTTTTTTTTTTGGTTTCGGGGTGGAAAATCCTCACGGATGTCCCCCGCCCTGGGGCGGGCGGAGGGGTCTGTCAGACTCAAACTGACTAAAAACCACCCCGGTGTTCCCTTCCCACACTTGCACCGGGGATCATGGGAACTAGTGCGCCTTCCACGATCCCCGGCTAGTGCCGGCCCGCGTCCGCGGGCCTCCTCAATTCTGCGAGGGGAGTGAGGTGTACTCCCCCCGCGACCTCAGTAGGGGCGCGCGTGGAACACTACGCGCCACCGCCTCGGGTCCAGTTATATGGGGGGCGGCGGACGTCCCCAAGTCCGCCGTCCCTCTGAACCCGTTTAGGGGGGCTGGAAGAGGGCGTTGTCCGCCCTCCGCCGACGCCCGGTACGTCTGCTGCGGGTCAGGAGAGTGCTTTCGACTTCCCTCAACCTTTCCGCAGCCTCCTTCTGTGAGATGACGGTTTCACAGAAGGAGATCACCGCGTCCCACGACTCTGCGCTCCCGACCATCGAACGAGCAACGGCCGGCAGCGTCAGGTCGGTTCCGACTTCTGTTATGAGGGCACGGCGCGGCTCCTCCCATGCGGCACACTCTGCCAGCGTATGCCGCGCCGTGTCCTCCAGACAGTGGACGCAGTGATGACACCGAGCGTCCGGCTCCCTGTTTATGCGACACAGGTACTTCCCGAAGCAACCATGCCCCGAGAACACCTGCGTCGCCCGAAACGACAGGGAGCCGTGCCTCCTCTCGAGCCATTCCTCGAGCACTGGTCGGATCGCCTCAATGGTAGCGAGGCCGGCGGTAGGGCGCAAAAGCCTATCCCGCCACTCCGCCACCAGGACCTCGCGGAGCTGAGACCGACGCAGATCGATCTCTCGCTGCATCGGTTCACAGCCCCGCGTCCGCGCTTCCTCGCGCCACCGGTACAGTGACGCGAGGACCCTAGCCTCTAGGTCCCAGGGTGGCGACCCGGCCAGTGCACAAGCCGCCTCGTAGGAGATTGTGCGATACCCCCTGATAGACCTGACGGCCATCGCCCTCTGCGGTTTTCGCAGCATCGCGATGCTGCCAGCCGTCAGGTCAGAGGCCCACACCGGGGCCCCGTACAGGGCCATGGATCGCAGAACCCCCAAGTACAATCTCCTACAGGCGGTGCTCGGGCCCCCCAGATTGGGAAGCAGCGTTGCGAGCGCGCCCGCCGCGCCCATCAACTTGGGCGCCAGACGCCGAAAGTGGGGGCCGAAGTCCCAACGGCTGTCGAGCACCAATCCCAGATACTTCATGGTGGACTCGACAGCAATTTGGGTCCCCCCGACCACAATATGTGCTCCCGGCGGCGGCGCCCGCCGGGGGCCGTGAAAGACCATGGCCTCCGACTTGGCGAGGGCCACCTCCAGGCCCAGGCGCCTTATGCGGCCCACAACCTGCGAGACCGCAGCTGTCGCCAGCAACGCTGCCTCCCTGTACGAGCTCCCCCGGGCCGTGACCAGCGTGTCGTCCGCGTAACACACCAGGGCCGCCCCCGGTTGGAGCTCGCCTCTCAGCACCCAATCGTATCCGATGTTCCACAGGGGTGGGCCCACTACCGAACCCTGTGGAACACCGCACGATATGTCGCGCCGGCCTCCGCCGTCGCGTCCCCTGTAGGTGACACACCTTTGCGCTAAATAAGCCCCAACAATGCGGCGGAGGTATGGGGGCACCTTGTGGTAGCACAGTGCCTCCCGAATACAGCTCCAAGGCAGGGTGTTAAAAGCGTTGGAGATGTCCAAGGACACCGCCAACATCACCCCGCCTCGGGACACCGCTTCCTCCGCCAGGACTCTAACCCGCATTATGGCGTCCACAGTGGAGCGCCCATGCCGAAAGCCGAACTGGCTATCATCCAAATCCGGCCCCTCTCTGTACAAGTGGCCGGCGAGGCGGGCAGCAATTATCCGCTCGAAAAGCTTACCCACCTCGTCCAGCAGCACTATGGGCCGGTATGCGGACGGCGAGTCCGCTGGGCGCCCCGCCTTCCTGAGCAGGACCAAACGACCCGTTTTCCACTGACTTGGGAATTGGCCCTGCTCAAGACAAGCTGAGTAGAGTCCTCTCAGCTGGGGCTCTAGCTCTTTCAGAGCGAGGGCAAGCACGCCGCCGGGAACTCCGTCGGGCCCCGGGGCAACGGTTTTGGCCCGAAGCCGCGTTATTGCCACCCTCATCTCTGCCTGTGTCACCTCAGGGACGCTGACGTCCTCCTCATCCTCTGGCTCTGTGGCTGTGGGAAAAGCCATCGGCGGCGGTATATGCTCTTCTCTAGCAGGAAAGAGATTCGCGACCACTTCCTCCAGCAGTTGAGGTTGTAGACTCTCAGTGAGTGGGGGCGCCCAGGCACGAAGTTTCCCTCGAACCGCACGATAAGGGCGCCCCCACGGATTTACGTCTAGGGTCGACAACATCTCTTCCCTGGCTCGAGTCCTCGCCTCGCCGACGGCCAGCCACAAAGTCTCCTTCGCCGCGCGGTACACCTCATACAGCGCGGCCTCTTCTTCCGGAACCCGACGTCGTCTTCTCCGGTATCGGGTGTACTGGCGTCTCACCTCCACGCACGCCACGCGCAATTGCGCGATTACGGCGGACCACCAGTACAGCTGGCGCCTTGTGGGTGGGGTGACACGGGGCATAGACGCATCGCAAATTTGCGTCATCGCCCCGTGGAACCACAGCGCCTCCGCTTCGACGTCGACGGGTTCGTTCGTCAGCGATTCCCGGACCCAGGCCTGGAGGATTGCGGCCTCCTCGAGAAGTTCCCTGTCAAGTCGTTTGTACGACCAACGAGGACCGTCCATTTGCGGGGCCGATGGGCGACCCGCAGTCTGGGTGGAGACGTCAAATCGAATATATCGATGGTCCGACAGCGTCTCCACCTCTACGGCAACTCGCCAGTCGCGCACACGGCCCGCAACAGCGGAGCTTGCGAACGACACGTCGACTATGGACCCGCCCCGCTGCCGCACGCACGTGTACACCGAGCCCCGATTCAGGACGGTCAGGCCGGTCTCGACCGCCCACTCCTCCAACACCTCACCCCTAGGATCGGTGGTCGGGGATCCCCAAGCCGCAGACTTGGCGTTGAGATCCCCGAGCAACAGCACCGGGCGAGGGTAGAACCGGCTTACGACGGCACCTAGCTCGACAAGGAACTCCTCGAAGTCAGCGAGACTCTTGTTGGGAGAGAAATATGCCCCAATTGTGACTATGCCGTCCACGAGGGCGGCCACCCAGCCGTGTCCTCGGGACGGACTGACAAGAGTCCCGCCAATGATGGCCACCAAACCGTCCAGGTCCCCTGCCCAGTTATCGCGGGGGGGGACAAAATACGGCTCGGCGACCACCGCCACGTGGATCGACCACTCCGCCATGCTCTGGAGCAATAGATCCTGAGCTCTGGCGGCGTGGTTGATGTTACCCTGGAGGAAACGGAGTTGTGCCATCAATGACATTCCATTTCCTCGGCTCCTCCTTCCCTGGGTCGGGAGTCGGGCTGTGGGAGAGGCGCAGGTCCTCCGACAGCCCTAGACCTCCTTTAACCTAACCTAACCTTTTTTTTTTTTTTTTTTTTTTTTGTTGTCGCTGGGAAAAAATGCATTACGCATACCCTCCCATCGGGGGATGGGAGGGGTATGTGGGACTCCCCGGGCGGACCCGGTATACCCACTAAAACGACCCAGCGGCATTCCCGCTTCGTCCGAGTGGCGGGGAACTGGGAAACCGGCATAGCCTTTGCGTCCAGTCCTCCGCCGACGATTGCCCTTCATGGCAGACCCCTCACGCCCTCACGGGTGTGGGGGGTCGGGAATGACAGACGAAGACGAAGGTGACGGGTGCAATGCGGACGAAGGCACCCCCGCGCCTGTCGCCCGCCCGTCACCATGGGGAGGGAGAGGACGACGCCTTCTCCGACCCCTTCGTCTGCGGAGCGGCGCAGCGAGAGGATCGTCCTCCCGCGTGCGCTCCGCCTCCTCCTTTTGCGACATTACGTCCTCGCAAAAGGAGGCGACTGCTGACCAGGCCTCCTCGCTCCCCAGCATGGCGTCGACCACGCCGGGAAGCGAGAGGTCCAGTCCGACCACCGCGGTCAGACCGCGGCGCAGCTCGGACCAAGCCGGGCACACCTCGAGGGTGTGCTGCGCCGTGTCTACCGGCGCGCCGCAGTCGTGGCACGCCGGGGTCTCCTCCCTCCCGATCCGGTGCAGGTGCGATCCGAAACAGCCATGCCCAGACAACACCTGCACCAGACGGAAAGAGAGGAAACCGTGGGACCGCTCGAGCCAGCCTTGCAGGACCGGACCGAGCGCGTCCAACGTCCGGCGGCCAAAGGCGGCGCTGGCGAGGTCCTCCGACCAATGGAGGACGATGGCGTCCCTCGCCTCTCGCCGCACGGCCTCCCGCTCTTCGCCCATGGGGCGCTCCCCAAGCGCCTTCCGGCGCGCCGTCCATTCGTACACTCTGGCGAGCACCCAAGCCTCCAACTCCCAAGGAGGGGTGCCGGCCAGAGCGCACGCCGCCGAGAAGCCCACTGAGCGGTAGGCCCTCGCCACCCGCTGTGCAATGGCCCGCTGGGGCCTGCGGATGGCGGTCGCATTCTCCCTCCTATGGAGGGAGTCCGCCCAGATGGGGGCCCCGTATAGGGCCATGCTCCGCAAGATGCCGGCATAGAGGCGCCGGCATTTCGCCTTGGGCCCCCCCAGGTTCGGGAGGAGCCACGAGAGGGCGTCCGCGGCCTTTAACAGGCGCGTCGACAGCCCGCTGAAATGCGGGCCGAAGCGCCACCTGTCGTCCAGCACCAGGCCCAGATACTTCATCTGGGGCTGGACCCCTATCCTGACGCCTTCTACGACTATGTGGGCGTCGGGAGGGCAGCGCTGCCGGGGACCGCGAAAGTACACGGCCTCCGTCTTGTGCAGCGCCACCCTCAATCCCAGGCGGCGGATCCTCTCTGCCACCAAGGATCCGCCAGCCGAGGCCAGACAGGCCGCATCCCCGAAGCTCCTCCCCCGGGCGGTGAGGAGAGTGTCATCCGCGTAGCAGATGACACTAGTGCCCGGGAGGAGGGCTCCCCGCAACAGCCAATCGAATCCGATGTTCCACAAGGGGGGCCCCAGCACCGACCCCTGCGGAACACCGGACTCTGCGCCGTACCGCCTCACCGTGGCCGTCTTGTCTACGAGGAGGACCTCTCGGTCCTCCAAGTAGCTGGCCAGGAGGTCCCGCAGATATTGGGGCACTCCGTGATACCGGAGCGCCTCCAGTATCGTCGAGTGGGGGACGGAGTTGAAGGCGTTGGCAATGTCGAATGACACCGCCAGCACTCCGTCCCCCGCCTCCACCGCCTCCTTCACCTGGCCCTTGAGTAGGGCCAGCGCGTCGATCGTCGAACGCCCACAACGGAAACCAAATTGGGCGTCCGACAGATCCGGCCCTACCACCCGCAAGTGGCTTTCCAGCCTCCCGGCGATAATCCCCTCGAACAGTTTACCGACCTCATCGAGCAGAACGATGGGCCGGTATGCCGAGGGGGAGTCCACCGGGCGTCCCTCCTTCCGGAGGAGGCACAACTGCCCCTCCTTCCACAGTTTCGGGAACCTCCCAGCCGTAAGGCACGCGCTGAAGAGGTCCCGAAACCTGTCCTCCATTTGGGTGGCAGCGATCGCCACCACCCGCGCGGGGACGCCGTCTGGCCCGGGGGCCGTCTTTTTTGCGCGGAGGCTAAGTACCCCCGCGTAGAACTCCGCCGCCGTCACTGGGGGAACCTCCTCCTCCGGCGAAGCCACCCCTTGCGGAGGAACCATCGTTGGTGGGGTGAAGTCGGTCCTGCGCGGAAACAGGGACCGGACCACCCCATCCAGCAACGCTGGCTCGAGGGTCTCCGAGAGTGGGGGACCATAGGGGCGGAGCTGGTTCCGCGCCGCCTTGTATGGTCTCCCATAAGGATCCCTGTCGAGATCCTCCAGCATTTCGGCCCTTGCCGAGTCTTGCGCAGCGCCCATTGCAGACTTGAGGGCCGCCGTAGCCTCTCGGTAAGAGGCGTACAGGCGGTCCTCCTCTGCCCGGACTCGGTTTTGGGCGCTGCGCCGTCGACTCCGCGCGTAGGCCCTTCTGGCCGCCACGCAGGTGGCCCGGAGTCCCGCCAGCTCCTCCGTCCACCAGTAGACGGCACGACGGGGAGGCGGACGGCGAGACCGAGGCATGCTGGAGTTGCACACCTCGGTCAAGGACCCCCTGAGCCGGACCGCTGCGGCGTCCACGTCCGGGACCTCCTCGACAGGGGGAGGCGACAGCCAGTCCTGGAGAAAGGCGGCCTCCTTGGCTGCCTCCCGGTCCAGGCGGGTGAGTGCCCACCGCGGGAAGGGAGATTGCCCAGCGCGGGCCGTCCCCCCTCTCTGCTGTGTGGAGATGTCGAACCGCACATAACGGTGGTCCGACAAGGTCTCCACCAGCTCCACCCGCCAGTTGACGACGCGGGCGGCAAGCGCGGGGGTGGCAAACGAGACGTCCACCACCGACCCGCCCTGTTGCCGCACACATGTGTGGACCGCCCCCCTGTTGAGGAGGGACACACCACACGAGGCCGCCCAAAACTCGACGGCCCGTCCCCGGACATTGCAACCGGCTGCCGGGTTGCCCCAGGCCGCCGACTTGGCGTTCAAGTCGCCGAGCACCACGACCTGGCGTGGCGCCGCCCTCCCTACGACAGCAGTGAGGATCTCTAGGAAATCCTCAAAGTCCGAGAGAGGGCGGTTTGGGGAGAAATACACCCCCACCATCGCCATCTCTCCCCACGCGGCGGCCACGTATCCCGGTCCCCTCTCTAAGAGCGAGAGGGGAGGGGAGTCTGTGGAAGACCGCGCCACCAACGCCACCGAGCCGTCCCGGTCGCCCAGCCAACGGCCAGGGACCGAGTAAGGCTCGGCGACCACCGCCAAGTCCACCAACCACTCAGCCATGGTCTGCATCAGCAGATCCTGGGCTGTCCTGCAGTGGTTGGTGTTCGTCTGAAGGATGCGATGTTCGACCCTATCCATCAGTCGGACATCGCACCCTCCTCCGCAGCCGCCGCAGGAACGGCGGTGTCTACAGCAGCGGCAGGCCCGGTCGGCGCCTGCGCTTTGCCACGCTTAGGGGGAGGATTGCACTTCCTCCCCTTCATTACGTGGCCTGCCCGGCGGCCACTGGCGGCACACACCGCGCAGTGCGGCGTGGCGGCCTCGCAGGAGGCGGCTTTGTGGCCCTCCTTGCCGCAGCGGTAGCATGTGTCCGTCCTGTCTACCTTGGACGGACACAGGGGCCGGGTGTGACCGATGCCGAAGCACCGGAAACACCGCAGAGGCTGGTCCTCGAGTGCCCGGACTGCGCCCGAGCTGAACCCGACTTGAAGCCGTCCTTTCGCAAGGACGGCTTTGGCAGCGGCGATTGGGCACTCGAGGCGAATGGTGCCCATACCGCCGCGGCCGGGCCTTATGTCCCGGCCTTGGACCGCCGCGGCGCCACAGCCCCCTACCGCTGCGACCGCCGCCACCACCTCCTCCTTGGTGACGGAGTCATCTAACTCCGTCACTTCAATGGCCGCCGACTTGACCGGTCGAGCCACCTTGGCAGAGTCCGCGATGACCTCTTGCAGCTTGGCTGCAAAGAGGTCCGCGCGGGCACTCCCCTCTGCCCCCGGGAACTCGAAAATGCGAGCCCCGGCTTGGGTCCGCCGGCAGGACACACTGCCGATCCCCAGTTGAGTGGGATCGGCATTGGTACGCGCCCGCACCAAAATGGAGGCGTAGGTCTCCCCTCGCCCCGCAGCCTCCGCGGTGAGCGTCACCACGACGGCTGCGGTTTTTGGGGGGACTAACTGCCCCTTTCCTCCTCTCCTGCCCTTTCCCTTGCCGGTCGTCTGCGACTGGCTGGGAGCGGTGGTGGCGGGGACGGCAGGGACGGCCGTCGCCGACTTTTTCCCCTTCCCTTTGCCCTTCCCCTTACGGCCCACTTTCGTCCACTCGTTGGACGGAGTGGTCGCCGGGAGTTGGGCGTCTTCCGCCTGGGAGAAGGACGGCCCCGGCTCGCTTTGCCTCTTATCCGCCGCAAGCGGCGGTCGGAGGCGTTTTTCCGGCAGGAGCCGGTCCTCGATGCCTGCTAGGCAGGCTCTCGTGAAGGCCCTCTCCTCCATTACTACCTTGCGGATGATATCCTCAAGGTTGGAGGAGGGGCCCTCTGCTGCAGGGCTCGCCTTGGCCTGTTGTGGCCGGGCCGAGGCAGGGCCCTCTGCGGCAGGGCTCGCCATGGCCTGTTGTGGCCGGGCCGTGGCTTCAGCTAGCTTCAGGTGAAGCTGGCTGACCTCCGACTGCAGGCGATCAACCTTCGCCTGCAGTTGCCTCGTCTCGTCGGTGGTCGTCCGCTTCACAAGCTCCGCCACGACACCGCGCATACTTGCGGCCCTGCACTTCAGGGCCTTTTGAAAAGTCCCTTTTAGGTTGGAGGACTTAGAGGCGACCTCAATAATCTCCTCCTCGTCCTCCTCCGCCATTTTCTCCAGCTCGGCCAGAGAATGGTCCGCGTATAAAACGCGGGAGGCACCGTACCCGGACTTGGCCCGGGCGACGTGCGCCCGCTTCTCCTTAGCGGCAACCCGCTCCTCCAGCTCTTGCTGGAGCTGCACCCGCCGAGCCAGGTCCAATTGGCGTTGGGCGTCCGCGAGCCCAACGTCATGGGTGTCCGCGGCCACCGTCGGCTTTTTAGCCTTCGGCAACCTCGTCGACCCCGAGGCCGAAGAGCCCTCGGACCCACCGCTCCGGTGGACCCGCTTCCGCGAACGAGCGTCGTCCGCGTCCGACATACCATATAGCGAGTCGTTGTCAGACGACTCGCTCACCCTTCCAAAGAAACTAGCCGCAGACGGCGCGCGGCTAGTCTCTGACGCCGGAGCGTCGTTGTGGCCCTGAGAAGGGCCTTTTGGTTGGCCCTGAGAAGGGCCTTTTGGTTGGCCCTGAGAAGGGCCTTTTGGTTGGCCCTGAGAAGGGCCTTTGGGTTGGCCCTGAGAAGGGCCTTTGGGTTGGCCCTGAGAAGGGCCTTTTTCTTTTAAAAACCGCCCGCAGGCGTCCCGCGTGGGTTTAGGCATTGCCTCCGCCAGTTCGCAAACAACAAGACACTATAATAAAATTCGCTACGAAAGCACAGAGCACTTTAGCCAACCCAGTCTGCCACTCCGTTACGGTGGTCAGAACTGGGCTGTTTCCAGGGGACACGACGTGGACGTAAGCTCTGTGGGGGGTCCCCCAACCTAACCTAACCTAACCTAACCTAACCTAACCTTTTTTTTTTTTTTTTTTTTTTTTTTTTTTGTTGTCGCTGGGAAAAAATGCATTACGCATACCCTCCCATCGGGGGATGGGAGGGGTATGTGGGACTCCCCGGGCGGACCCGGTATACCCACTAAAACGACCCAGCGGCATTCCCGCTTCGTCCGGGTGGCGGGGAACTGGGAAACCGGCATAGCCTTTGCGTCCAGTCCTCCGCCGACGATTGCCCTTCATGGCGGACCCCTCACGCCCTCACGGGTGTGGGGGGTCGGGAATGACAGACGAAGGTGACGGGTGCAATGCGAGCGAAGGCACCCCCGCGCCTGTCGCCCGCCCGTCACCATGGGGAGGGAGAGGACGACGCCTTCTCCGACCCCTTCGTCTGCGGAGTGGCGCAGCGAGAGGATCGTCCTCCCGCGCGCGCTCCGCCTCCTCCTTTTGCGACATTACATCCTCGCAAAAGGAGGCGACTGCTGACCAGGCCGCCTCGCTCCCCAGCATGGCGTCGACCACGCCGGGAAGCGAGAGGTCCAGTCCGACCACCGCGGTCAGACCGCGGCGCAGCTCGGACCAAGCCGGGCACACCTCGAGGGTGTGTTGCGCCGTGTCCACCGGCGCGCCGCAGTCGTGGCACGCCGGGGTCTCCTCCCTCCCGATCCGGTGCAGGTGCGATCCGAAACAGCCATGTCCGGACAACACCTGCACCAGACGGAAAGAGAGGAAACCGTGGGACCGCTCGAGCCAGCCCTGCAGGACCGGACCGAGCGCGTCCAACGTCCGGCGGCCAAAGGCGGCGCTGGCGAGGTCCTCCGACCAATGGAGGACGATGGCGTCCCTCGCCTCTCGCCGCACGGCCTCCCGCTCTTCGCCCATGGGGCGCTCCCCAAGCGCCTTCCGGCGCGCCGTCCATTCGTACACTCTGGCGAGCACCCAAGCCTCCAACTCCCAAGGAGGGGTGCCGGCCAGAGCGCACGCCGCCGAGAAGCCCACTGAGCGGTAGGCCCTCGCCACCCGCTGTGCAATGGCCCGCTGGGGCCTGCGGATGGCGGTCGCATTCTCCCTCCTATGGAGGGAGTCCGCCCAGATGGGGGCCCCGTATAGGGCCATGCTCCGCAAGATGCCGGCATAGAGGCGCCGGCATTTCGCCTTGGGCCCCCCCAGGTTCGGGAGGAGCCACGAGAGGGCGTCCGCGGCCTTTAACAGGCGCGTCGACAGCCCGCTGAAATGCGGGCCGAAGCGCCACCTGTCGTCCAGCACCAGGCCCAGATACTTCATCTGGGGCTGGACCCCTATCCTGACGCCTTCCACGACTATGTGGGCGTCGGGAGGGCAGCGCTGCTGAGGCCCGCGAAAGAACACGGCCTCCGTCTTGTGCAGCGCCACCTTCAAGCCCAGGCGGCGGATTCTCTCTGCAACCAAGGATCCGCCCGCCGAGGCCAGACAGGCCGCGTCCCCAAAGTTCCTCCCCCGGGCAGTGAGGAGAGTGTCATCCGCGTAGCAGATGACACTCGTGCCCGGGAGGAGGGCTCCCCGCAATAGCCAATCGAATCCGATGTTCCACAAGGGGGGCCCCAGCACCGACCCCTGCGGAACACCGGACTCTGCGCCGTACCGCCTCACCGTGGCCGTCTTGTCTACGAGGAGGATCTCTCGGTCCTCCAAGTAGCTGGCCAGGAGGTCCCGCAGATATTGGGGCACTCCGTGATACCGGAGCGCTTCCAATATCGTCGAGTGGGGGACAGAGTTGAAGGCGTTGGCAATGTCGAATGACACCGCCAGCACTCCGTCCCCCGCCTCCACCGCCTCTTTCACCTGGCCCTTGAGTAGGGCCAGCGCGTCGATCGTCGAACGCCCACGACGGAAACCGAATTGGGCGTCCGACAGATCCGGCCCTACCACCCGCAAGTGGCTTTCCAGCCTCCCGGCGACAATCCCCTCGAACAGTTTACCGACCTCATCGAGCAGAACGATAGGCCGGTATGCCGAGGGGGAGTCCACCGGGCGTCCCTCCTTCCGGAGGAGGCACAACTGCCCCTCCTTCCACAGTTTCGGGAACCTCCCAGCCGTAAAGCACGCGCTGAAGAGGTCCCGAAACCTGTCCTCCATTTGGGTGGCGGCGATCGCCACCACCCGCGCGGGGACGCCGTCTGGCCCGGGGGCCGTCTTTTTTGCGCGGAGGCTGAGTACCCCCGCGTAGAACTCCGCCGCCGTCACCGGGGGGACCTCCTCCTCCGGCGAAGCCGCCCCTTGCGGAGGAACCATCGTTGGTGGGGCCAAGTCGGTCCTGCGCGGAAACAGGGACTGGACCACCCCATCCAGCAACGCTGGCTCGAGGGTCTCCGACAGTGGGGGACCATAGGGGCGGAGCTGGTTCCGCGCCGCCTTGTATGGTCTCCCATAAGGATCCCTGTCGAGACCCTCCAGCATCTCGGCCCTTGCCGAGTCTTGCGCAGCGCCCATTGCAGACTTGAGGGCTGCCGTAGCCTCTCGGTAAGAGGCGTACAGGCGGTCCTCTTCTGCCCGGATTCGGTTTTGGGCGCTGCGCCGTCGACTCCGCGCGTAGGCCCTTCTGGCCGCCACGCAGGTGGCCCGGAGTCCCGTCAGCTCCTCCGTCCACCAGTAGACGGCACGACGGGGAGGCGGACGGCGAGACCGAGGCATGCTGGAGTTGCACACCTCAGTCAAGGATCCCCTGAGCCGGACCGCTGCGGCGTCCACGTCCGGGACCTCCTCGACAGGGGGAGGCGACAGCCAGTCCTGGAGAAAGGCGGCCTCCTTGGCTGCCTCCCGGTCCAGGCGGGTGAGTGCCCACCGCGGGAAGGGAGATTGCCCGGCGCGGGCCGTCCCCCCTCTCTGCTGTGTGGAGATGTCGAACCGCACATAACGGTGGTCCGACAAGGTCTCCACCAGCTCCACCCGCCAGTTGACGACGCGGGCGGCAAGCGCGGGGGTGGCAAACGAGACGTCCACCACCGACCCGCCCTGTTGCCGCACACACGTGTGGACCGCCCCCCTGTTGAGGAGGGACACACCACACGAGGCCGCCCAAAACTCGACGGCGCGTCCCCGGACGTTGCAACCGCCTGCCGGGTTGCCCCAGGCCGCCGACTTGGCGTTCAGGTCGCCGAGCACCACGACCTGGCGTGGCGCCGCCCTCCCTACGACAGCAGTGAGGATCTCTAGGAAATCCTCAAAGTCCGAGAGAGGGCGGTTTGGGGAGAAATACACCCCCACCATAGCCATCTCTCCCCACGCGGCGGCCACGTATCCCGGTCCCCTCTCTAAGAGCGAGAGGGGAGGGGAGTCTGTGGAAGACCGCGCCACCAACGCCACCAAGCCGTCCCGGTCGCCCAGCCAACGGCCAGGGACCGAGTAAGGCTCGGCGACCACCGCCAAGTCCACCAACCACTCAGCCATGGTCTGCATCAGCAGATCCTGGGCTGTCCTGCAGTGGTTGGTGTTCGTCTGAAGGATACGATGTTCGACCCTATCCATCAGTCGGACATCGCACCCTCCTCCGCAGCCGCCGCAGGAACGGCGGTTTCAACGGCAGCAGCAGGCCCGGCCGGCGCCCGCGCTTTGCCACGCTTAGGAGGAGGATTGCACTTCCTCCCCTTCATTACGTGGCCTGCCCGGCGGCCACTGGCAGCACACACCGCGCAGTGCGGCGTGGCGGCCTCGCAGGAGGAGGCTTTATGGCCCTCCTTGCCGCAGCGGTAGCATGTGTCCGTCCTGTCTACCTTGGACGGACACAGGGGCCGGGTGTGTCCGATGCCGAAGCACCGGAAACACCGCAGAGGCTGGTCCTCGAGTGCCCGGACTGCGCCCGAGCTGAACCCGACTTGAAGCCGTCCTTTCGCAAGGACGGCTTTGGCAGCGGCGATTGGGCACTCGAGGCGAATGGTGCCCATACCGCCGCGGCCGGGCCTTATGTCCCGGCCTTGGACCACCGCGGCGCCACAGCCCCCTACCGCTGCGACCGCCGCCACCACCTCCTCCTTGGTGACGGAGTCATCTAACTCCGTCACTTCAATGGCCGCCGACTTGACCGGTCGAGCCACCTTGGCAGAGTCCGCGATGACCTCTTGCAGCTTGGCTGCAAAGAGGTCCGCGCGGGCACTCCCCTCTGCCCCCGGGAACTCGAAAATGCGAGCCCCGGCTTGGGTCCGCCGGCAGGACACACTGCCGATCCCCAGTTGAGTGGGATCGGCATTGGTACGCGCCCGCACCAAAATGGAGGCGTAGGTCTCCCCTCGCCCCGCAGCCTCCGCGGTGAGCGTCACCACGACGGCTGCGGTTTTTGGGGGGACTAACTGCCCCTTTCCTCCTCTCCTGCCCTTTCCCTTGCCGGTCGTCTGCGACTGGCTGGGAGCGGTGGTGGCGGGGACGGCAGGGACGGCCGTCGCCGACTTTTTCCCCTTCCCTTTGCCCTTCCCCTTACGGCCCACTTTCGTCCACTCGTTGGACGGGGTGGTCGACGGGAGTTGGGCGTCTTCCGCCTGGGAGGAGGACGGCCCCGGCTCACTTTGCCTCTTATCCGCCGCAAGCGGCGGTCGGAGGCGTTTCTCCGGCAGGAGCCGGTCCTCGATGCCTGCCAGGCAGGCTCTCGTGAAGGCCCTCTCCTCCATGATTACCTTGCGGATGATATCCTCAAGGTTGGAGGAGGGGCCCTCTGCTGCAGGGCTCGCATTTTCCTGTTGTGGCCGGGCCGAGGCAGGGCCCTCTGCCGCAGGGCTGGCCTTGGCCTGTTGTGGCCGGGCCGTGGCTTCAGCCAGCTTCAGATGAAGCTGGCTGACCTCCGACTGCAGGCGATCTACCCTCGCCTGCAGTTGCCGCGTCTCGTCGGTGGTCGTCCGCTTCACAAGCTCCGCGACGACACCGCGCATACTCGCGGCCCTGCATTTAAGGGCCTTTTGAAGGGTCCCTTTCAAGTTGGAGGACTTAGAGGCGACCTCAACAATCTCCTCCTCGTCCTCCTCCGCCATTCTCTCCAGCTCTGCCAGAGAATGGTCCGCGTATAGAACGCGGGACGCACCGTACCCGGACCTGGCCCGGGCGACGTGCGCCCGCTTCTCCTTAGCGGCAACCCGCTCCTCTAGCTCTTGCTGGAGCTGCGCCCGCCGAGCCACGTCCAATTGGCGATGGGCGTCCGCGAGCCCAACGTCATGAGTGTCCGAAGCCACCGTCGGCTTTTTAGCCTTCGGCAACCTCGTCGACCCCGAGGCCGAAGAGCCCTCGGACCCACCGCTCCGGTGGACCCGCTTCCGCGAACGAGCGTCGTCCGCGTCCGACATACCAACTAGCGAGTCGTTGTCAGACGACTCGCTAACCCTTTCGAAGAAACTAGCCGCAGACGGCGCGCGGCTAGTCTCTGACGCCGGAGCGTCGTTGTGGCCCTGAGAAGGGCCTTCTGGTTGGCCCTGAGAAGGGCCTTTTGGTTGGCCCTGAGAAGGGCCTTTGGGTTGGCCCTGAGAAGGGCCTTTTGGTTTTAAAAAGCGCCCGCAGGCGTCCCGCGAGGGTTTAGGCATAGCCTCCGCAGGTTCGTAGTTCACAAGGCAATACAATAAAATTCGCTACGAGAGCACAGAGCACTTTAGCCAACCCAGTCTGCCACTCCGTTACGGTGGTCAGAACTGGGCTGTTTCCAGGGGACACGACGTGGACGTAAGCTCTGTGGGGGGTCCCCCAACCTAACCTAACCTAACCTAACCTAACCTAACCTAACCTAACCTAACCTTTTTTTTTTTTTTTTTTTTTTTTTTTTTTTTTTTTTTTTTTTTTGTTGTCGCTGGGAAAAAATGCATTACGCATACCCTCCCATCGGGGGATGGAAGGGGTATGTGGGACTCCCCGGGCGGACCCGGTATACCCACTAAAACGACCCAGCGGCATTCCCGCTTCGTCCGAGTGGCGGGGAACTGGGAAACCGGCATAGCCTTTGCGTCCAGTCCTCCGCCGACGATTGCCCTTCATGGCGGACCCCTCACGCCCTCACGGGTGTGGGGGTCGGGAATGACAGACAAAGGTGACGGGTGCAATGCGAGCGAAGGCACCCCCGCGCCTGTCGCCCGCCCGTCATCATATGGAGGGAGAGGACGACGCCTTCTCCGACCCCTTCGTCTACGGAGCGGCGCAGCGAGAGGATCGTCCTCCCGCGCGCGCTCCGCCTCCTCCTTTTGCGACATTACATCCTCGCAAAAGGAGGCGACTGCTGACCAGGCCTCCTCGCTCCCCAGCATGGCGTCGACCACGCCGGGAAGCGAGAGGTCCAGTCCGACCACCGCGGTCAGACCGCGGCGCAGCTCGGACCAAGCCGGGCACACCTCGAGGGTGTGCTGCGCCGTGTCCACCGGCGCGCCGCAGTCGTGGCACGCCGGGGTCTCCTCCCTCCCGATCCGATGCAGGTGCGATCCGAAACAGCCATGCCCGGACAACACCTGCGCCAGACGGAAAGAGAGGAAACCGTGGGACCGCTCGAGCCAGCCCTGCAGGACCGGACCAAGCGCGTCCAACGTCCGGCGGCCAAAGGCGGCGTTGGCGAGGTCCTCCGACCAATGGAGGACGATGGCGTCCCTCGCCTCTCGCCGCACGGCCTCCCGCTCTTCGCCCATGGGGCGCTCCCCGAGCGCCTTTCGGCGCGCCGTCCATTCGTACACTCTGGCGAGCACCCAAGCCTCCAACTCCCAAGGAGGGGTGCCGGCCAGAGCGCACGCCGCCGAGAATCCCACTGAGCGGTAGGCCCTCGCCACCCGCTGTGCAATGGCCCGCTGGGGCCTGCGGATGGCGGTCGCATTCTCCCTCCTATGGAGGGAGTCCGCCCAGATGGGGGCCCCATATAGGGCCATGCTCCGCAAGATGCCGGCATAGAGGCGCCGGCATTTCGCCTTGGGTCCCCCCAGGTTCGGGAGGAGCCACGAGAGGGCGTCCGCGGCCTTCAACAGGCGCGTCGACAACCCGCTGAAATGCGGGCCGAAGCGCCACCTGTCGTCCAGCACCAGGCCCAGATACTTCATGTGGGGCTGGACCCCTATCCTGACGCCTTCCACGACTATGTGGGCGTCGGGAGGGCAGCGCTGCCGGGGCCCGCGAAAGAACACGGCCTCCGTCTTGTGCAGCGCCACCCTCAATCCCAGGCGGCGGATCCTCTCTGCCACCAAGGATCCACCAGCCGAGGCCAGACAGGCCGCATCCCCGAAGCTCCTCCCCCGGGCAGTGAGGAGAGTGTCATCCGCGTAGCAAATGACACTGGTGCCCGGGAGGAGGGCTCCCCGCAACAGCCAATCGAATCCGATGTTCCACAAGGGGGGCCCCAGCACCGACCCCTGCGGAACACCGGACTCTGCGCCGTACCGCCTCACCGTGGCCGTCTTGTCCACGAGGAGGACCTCTCGGTCCTCCAAGTAGCTGGCCAGGAGGTCCCGCAGATATTGGGGCACTCCGTGATACCGGAGCGCCTCCAATATCGTCGAGTGGGGGACGGAGTTGAAGGCGTTGGCAATGTCGAATGATACCGCCAGCACTCCGTCCCCCGCCTCCACTGCCTCCTTCACCTGACCCTTGAGTAGGGCCAGCGCGTCGATCGTCGAACGCCCACGACGGAAACCAAATTGGGCGTCCGACAGATCCGGCCCTACCACCCGCAAGTGGCTTTCCAGCCTCCCGGCGACAATCCCCTCGAACAGTTTACCGACCTCATCGAGCAGAACGATGGGCCGGTATGCCGAGGGGGAGTCCACCGGGCGTCCCTCCTTCCGGAGGAGGCACAACTGCCCCTCCTTCCACAGTTTCGGGAACCTCCCAGCCGTAAAGCACGCGCTGAAGAGGTCCCGAAACCTGTCCTCCATTTGGGTGGCGGCGATCGCCACCACCCGCGCGGGGACGCCGTCTGGCCCGGGGGCCGTCTTTTTTGCGCGGAGGCTGAGTACCCCCGCGTAGAACTCCGCCGCCGTCACCGGGGGGACCTCCTCCTCCGGCGAAGCCGCCCCTTGCGGAGGAACCATCGTTGGTGGGGCGAAGTCGGTCCTGCGCGGAAACAGGGACTGGACCACCCCATCCAGCAACGCTGGCTCGAGGGTCTCCGACAGTGGGGGACCATAGGGGCGGAGCTGGTTCCGCGCCGCCTTGTATGGTCTCCCATAAGGATCCCTGTCGAGACCCTCCAGCATCTCGGCCCTTGCCGAGTCTTGCGCAGCGCCCATTGCAGACTTGAGGGCCGCTGTAGCCTCTCGGTAAGAGGCGTACAGGCGGTCCTCTTCTGCCCGGACTCGATTTTGGGCGCTGCGCCGTCGACTCCGCGCGTAGGCCCTTCTGGCCGCCACGCAGGTGGCCCGGAGTCCCGCCAGCTCCTCCGTCCACCAGTAGACGGCACGACGGGGAGGCGGACGGCGAGACCGAGGCATGCTGGAGTTGCACACCTCGGTCAAGGATCCCCTGAGCCGGACCGCTGCGGCGTCCACGTCCGGGACCTCCTCGACAGGGGGAGGCGACAGCCAGTCCTGGAGAAAGGCGGCCTCCTTGGCTGCCTCCCGGTCTAGGCGGGTGAGTGCCCACCGCGGGAAGGGAGATTGCCCAGCGCGGGCCGTCCCCCCTCTCTGCTGTGTGGAGATGTCGAACCGCACATAACGGTGGTCCGACAAGGTCTCCACCAGCTCCACCCGCCAGTTGACGACGCGGGCGGCAAGCGCGGGGGTGGCAAACGAGACGTCCACCACCGACCCGCCCTGTTGGCGCACACACGTGTGGACCGCCCCCCTGTTGAGGAGGGACACACCACACGAGGCCGCCCAAAACTCGACGGCGCGTCCCCGGACGTTGCAACCGCCTGCCGGGTTGCCCCAGGCCGCCGACTTGGCGTTCAGGTCGCCGAGCACCACGACCTGGCGTGGCGCCGCCCTCCCTACGACAGCAGTGAGGATCTCTAGGAAATCCTCAAAGTCCGAGAGAGGGCGGTTTGGGGAGAAATACACCCCCACCATCGCCATCTCTCCCCACGCGGCGGCCACGTATCCCGGTCCCCTCTCTAAGAGCGAGAGGGGAGGGGAGTCTGTGGAAGACCGCGCCACCAACGCCACCAAGCCGTCCCGGTCGCCCAGCCAACGGCCAGGGACCGAGTAAGGCTCGGCGACCACCGCCAAGTCCACCAACCACTCAGCCATGGTCTGCATCAGCAGATCCTGGGCTGTCCTGCAGTGGTTGGTGTTCGTCTGAAGGATGCGATGTTCGACCCTATCCATCAGTCGGACATCGCACCCTCCTCCGCAGCCGCCGCAGGAACGACGGTGTCTACAGCAGCGGCAGGCCCGGTCAGCGCCTGCGCTTTGCCACGCTTAGGGGGAGGATTGCACTTCCTCCCCTTCATTACGTGGCCTGCCCGGCGGCCACTGGCGGCACACACCGCGCAGTGCGGCGTGGCGGCCTCGCAGGAGGCGGCTTTGTGGCCCTCCTTGCCGCAGCGGTAGCATGTGTCCGTCCTGTCTACCTTGGACGGACACAGGGGCCGGGTGTGTCCGATGCCGAAGCACCGGAAACACCGCAGAGGCTGGTCCTCGAGTGCCCGGACTGCGCCCGAGCTGAACCCGACTTGAAGCCGTCCTTTCGCAAGGACGGCTTTGGCAGCGGCGATTGGGCACTCGAGGCGAATGGTGCCCATACCGCCGCGGCCGGGCCTTATGTCCCGGCCTTGGACCGCCGCGGCGCCACAGCCCCCCACCGCTGCGACCGCCGCCACCACCTCCTCCTTGGTGACGGAGTCATCTAACTCCGTCACTTCAATGGCCGCCGACTTGACCGGTCGAGCCACCTTGGCAGAGTCCGCGATGACCTCTTGCAGCTTGGCTGCAAAGAGGTCCGCGCGGGCACTCCCCTCTGCCCCCGGGAACTCGAAAATGCGAGCCCCGGCTTGGGTCCGCCGGCAGGACACACTGCCGATCCCCAGTTGAGTGGGATCGGCATTAGTACGCGCCCGCACCAAAATGGAGGCGTAGGTCTCCCCTCGCCCCGCAGCCTCCGCGGTGAGCGTCACCACGACGGCTGCGGTTTTTGGGGGGACTAACTGCCCCTTACCTCCTCTCCTGCCCTTTCCCTTGCCGGTCGTCTGCGACTGGCTGGGAGCGGTGGTGGCGGGGACGGCAGGGACGGCCGTCGCCGACTTTTTCCCCTTCCCTTTGCCCTTCCCCTTTTGGCCCACTTTCGTCCACTCGTTGGACGGGGTGGTCGACGGGAGTTGGGCGTCTTCCGCCTGGGAGGAGGACGGCCCCGGCTCGCTTTGCCTCTTATCCGCCGCAAGCGGCGGTCGGAGGCGTTTCTCCGGCAGGAGCCGGTCCTCGATGCCTGCTAGGCAGGCTCTCGTGAAGGCCCTCTCCTCCATGACTACCTTGCGGATGATATCCTCAAGGTTGGAGGAGGGGCCCTCTGCTGCAGGGCTCGCCTTGGCCTGTTGTGGCCGGGCCGAGGCAGGGCCCTCTGCCGCAGGGCTCGCCTTGGCCTGTTGTGGCCGGGCCGTGGCTTCAGCCAGCTTCAGATGAAGCTGGCTGACCTCCGACTGCAGGCGATCTACCCTCGCCTGCAGTTGCCGCGTCTCGTCGGTGGTCGTCCGCTTCACAAGCTCCGCGACGACACCGCGCATACTCGCGGCCCTGCATTTAAGGGCCTTTTGAAAGGTCCCTTTCAAGTTGGAGGACTTAGAGGCGACCTCAACAATCTCCTCCTCGTCCTCCTCCGCC
Source organism: Eugnorisma glareosa (assembly GCA_947578425.1). NCBI lineage: Eukaryota > Metazoa > Arthropoda > Insecta > Lepidoptera > Noctuidae > Eugnorisma > Eugnorisma glareosa. Next base: position 113,658 of record OX387966.1, read on the forward strand.
ATTCTCTCCAGCTCTGCCAGGGAATGGTCCGCGTATAGAACGCGGGACGCACCGTACCCGGACTTGGCCCGGGCGACGTGCGCCCGCTTCTCCTTAGCGGCAACCCGCTCCTCCAGCTCTTGCTGGAGCTGCGCCCGCCGAGCCACGTCCAATTGGCGATGGGCTTCCGCGAGCCCAACGTCATGGGTGTCCGCGGCCACCGTCGGCTTTTTAGCCTTCGGCAACCTCGTCGACCCCGAGGCCGAAGAGCCCTCGGACCCACCGCTCCGGTGGACCCGCTTCCGCGAACGAGCGTCGTCCGCGTCCGACATACCAACTAGCGAGTCGTTGTCAGACGACTCGCTAACCCTTTCGAAGAAACTAGCCGCAGACGGCGCGCGGCTAGACTCTGACGCCGGAGCGTCGTTGTGGCCCTGAGAAGAGCCTTTTGGTTGGCCCTGAGAAGGGCCTTTGGGTTGGCCCTGAGAAGGGCCTTTTGGTTTTAAAAAGCGCCCGCAGGCGTCCCGCGAGGGTTTAGGCATAGCCTCCGCAGGTTCGTAGTTCACAAGGCAATACAATAAAATTCGCTACGAGAGCACAGAGCACTTTAGCCAACCCAGTCTGCCACTCCGTTACGGTGGTCAGAACTGGGCTGTTTCCAGGGGACACGACGTGGACGTAAGCTCTGTGGGGGGTCCCCCAACCTAACCTAACCTAACCTAACCTTTTTTTTTTTTTTTTTTTTGGTTTCGGGGTGGAAAATCCTCACGGATGTCCCCCGCCCTGGGGCGGGCGGAGGGGTCTGTCAGACTCAAACTGACTAAAAACCACCCCGGTGTTCCCTTCCCACACTTGCACCGGGGATCATGGGAACTAGTGCGCCTTCCATGATCCCCGGCTAGTGCCGGCCCGCGTCCGCGGGCCTCCTCAATTCTGCGAGGGGAGTGAGGTGTACTCCCCCCGCGACCTCAGTAGGGGCGCGCGTGGAACACTACGCGCCACCGCCTCGGGTCCAGTTATATGGGGGGCGGCGGACGTCCCCAAGTCCGCCGTCCCTCTGAACCCGTTTAGGGGGGCTGGAAGAGGGCGTTGTCCGCCCTCCGCCGACGCCCGGTACGTCTGCTGCGGGTCGGGAGAGTGCTTTCGACTTCCCTCAACCTTTCCGCAGCCTCCTTCTGTGAGATGACGGTTTCACAGAAGGAGATCACCGCGTCCCACGACTCTGCGCTCCCGACCATCGAACGAGCAACGGCCGGCAGCGTCAGGTCGGTTCCGACTTCTGTTATGAGGGCACGGCGTGGCTCCTCCCATGCGGCACACTCTGCCAGCGTATGCCGCGCCGTGTCCTCCAGACAGTGGACGCAGTGATGACACCGAGCGTCCGGCTCCCTGTTTATGCGACACAGGTACTTCCCGAAGCAACCATGCCCCGAGAACACCTGCGTCGCCCGAAACGACAGGGAGCCGTGCCTCCTCTCGAGCCATTCCTCGAGCACTGGTCGGATCGCCTCAATGGTAGCGAGGCCGGCGGTAGGGTGCAAAAGCCTATCCCGCCACTCCGCCACCAGGACCTCGCGGAGCTGAGACCGACGCAGATCGATCTCTCGCTGCATCGGTTCACGGCCCCGCGTCCGCACCTCCTCGCGCCACCGGTACAGTGACGCGAGGACCCTAGCCTCTAGGTCCCAGGGTGGCGACCCGGCCAGTGCACAAGCCGCCTCGTAGGAGATTGTGCGATACCCCCTGATAGACCTGACGGCCATCGCCCTCTGCGGTTTTCGCAGCATCGCGATGCTGCCAGCCGTCAGGTCAGAGGCCCACACCGGGGCCCCGTACAGGGCCATGGATCGCAGAACCCCCAAGTACAATCTCCTACAGGCGGTGCTCGGGCCCCCCAGAACCTAACCTAACCTAACCTAACCTAACCTAACCCTAAAACAGAAACGTTGATATCTTCGTTTCCTGACGTGCGATTTTGAAGCTGTTTTCAGCATTTTTAGACCTTACTAGGCCTCCGCCTACGTTTTGACCATATCGCACTCACCTGCACGCGCGTATAAAAAACTTCCCTTACAACCCTTGGAATTTTTTTTGAATTTTCATACAAAATCATCAAAATTTAGTCTTTTTCCAAATTCTATTTCAAAAGTAACGTTAGATTATAGATTCAATAGTACTCACCCTTCATCCCTGCTTTCTGGTCCGCGTCCCGTGAGCCGGTCTTCAGGTTGGGGGTTGGAAACCAAAATTTTTTGTTTCAAAAACTGGTTTTTTGACCAAAAGTCCAAATTTTTGTTCGGCACCTACCCCGTTTTATTTCGTAGATCGCTAGCCCGCGCGGAGACGCGTCTCTGGACACCCCTCACGCCCGGCTAGCTCAAATAAAATTTGCCCACCCACCCGCCCTCTGGTCTATAGGAAGGTGGACCTGGAGCAGTCGTTAAAATAGTTTTTTATTTCTTTTTTATTTTAGTCCTTTCAACGAAGGCTAGGCCTTTTTACAGGGTTTTTAGGGAAGTAGCGCTTCTTAAAGTTTGACCGGGACTTCAAAGTCATACAATAACTTTACGTGACGTCTTTCAATTAATAAACGACTATACATATCTCTTCATTTTAACTTTATTAATTTCTTACTGTGCTCCCCTCTTTACAGGGACACAGAAGTGCCAGTGACCTCTGATAGTCCTCTCGAGTGAAAATAGCTGACCTCCTCTTTACAGGCTTCCGGTTGACTGCTCACTCCCAGGACTAGAAATGTTTCGCACCCCGTCCAGCACCGTGAGGGCACAAGGCTCCAGTGGCTCGCCGCGATCGGCGGAGAAAGCGGGACCTTCGCCTGCTGATGCGAGAAGGAGAATCTCCTTCGGAGACGACACTCCTTCCGCCACCCAGGGGGGACCTGCCACTCCGGGGCCGTGTCGAGCCGCTGCGGATGCCACAAAACCGCTCAAAAAGCCTGAGGCCAGATATCCTAGTCGCACTGCGGAGGCGAGAGCTTGCCTAAACAAGGCAAAGCTCAATTTGGGCAACTCTCGTAACCTCAGGACAGATATTAAGGCTGCGGTGCTCGAGGCCATAAACAGGCTTTTTGAGCTGGTCAAGGAGTCGGAGCGAGACCGAGCTCCTACCGCACCCATAGCCATACCGGAACCCGTGCCCACTGCTGCTTGCAGTTCCCAGTCGAATCTCGAGTCTCTTGCTAGCCAGACTGAGCTCGTGAACACAATGAAAGAGCACATTTCGCTAATAAAGGCAAACTCTGAGGAATTGGTGAAAATCCGAGACAGTCTGGCTACCAGGGAAAGTGAAGAGGAGAAAACTTACGCGAGTGTAGCGGCCGTCAGAAGGTGCCACATTGGGGTTCAGGCCCTGGAGCGAACGACGCTGCACTCCGTGGTCGTCTCCTCGACACAAGATATCGATACGGGGGACGAAATCCTGGAAAAAGTAAGAAAAGCGGTGGACGCGAAGGAAGGCTGGGTGCGGATAGAGAAAGTCAGAAAAGCAAAAGACAGGAAGATAATTATGGGGTGTAAAACAAGAGAAGAGAGATCTAAATTAAAGGAACGACTGAAGGTGGCCGGAGGAAACCTTGTCGTCGAGGAAGTGGCGAACCGGGACCCACTTCTGGTTCTTAGGGACGTGTTGTCAGTGCACAGCGACGATGATGTACTTAAAGCCCTTAAGAACCAGAACCGGGAGATTTTTCACGACCTCGGCGAGGGGGAGGAAAGAATAGCAGTAAAATATCGCAAAAAGACGAGAAACCCCCACGTCAACAGCATTGTGCTGAGTGTGTCCCCCACGATCTGGAGGAGGGCACTCGAAGGAGGCAAACTCAGGATAGACCTCCAGAGGGTGCGCGTCGAAGACCAGACGCCTCTGGTGCAGTGCACCCGCTGCTTGGCATACGGCCATGGCAAGCGTCTCTGCACGGAGCCGGCCGATTTATGCTGCCATTGTGGTGGTCCACATCTTAGGATGGACTGCCCTGACAAGCACATCGGCGAAGCAGCGGTGTGCGTAAACTGCACCAGGGCCAAGCAGGGGGAACACTCACACAATGCGTTCAGTTCCGAATGCCCAGTAAGACGGAAGTGGGACGCATTCGCAAGAGCAGCAATAGCATACTGCTAAAGTTGTCGGTGCGCCCACTTCCGAGTACACAGAGAGTACGAATTCGAGACAACCAGAAAAAAGAAGCATGGAGCGAACCACTGGGGTTGGCTCTGTGAGGAATGTTAACTGGAGTCACTTTTGTGAGAAAGTGCGTTCAGTTATGCTGAATCGGGAGTCAGCCCTGGCGCAACCGCAAAGTTGTTCCGAACTGGTTACAAAAAATCATCGAAACTCAATTAAAGGCCAAAACCAATTTCGTAAATCTTGTAAACAAATAATAATAGTAAAAAATTTAAATAAGTTAGCTGTAAAAATATATGATATTTAGTTATATATTAAGTATATAGTCTAAATATTGTAGAAATAAAAAGAAAAGATCGCAAAACAAAATAAAAACGAAAAAATAAAATAGAAAAACAAATAAAAATAGGCAAATAATTAGTATACGGGCATAAATATAAGGTATTTCATAAATAAATATAAGTTAAATAGTATAAGGACATAAATAGGATCTATTAAACAGTAGTATAATATTATAATACATATAAATAGTAGGGTAAAATATATCATAATAAGACTGAAAATAAAAGATGTAGTAAAATACTGCATATAAATAGTAGTTACACATATTTAGAAAATAGATGCGTGTTAAAATAAACAAAAACGTAAAAGAAATAGAACTAAATAAAAATGGTCTTCGCGGCCGCCTATTAGTAGACCTAAGTCAAAAAGCCAGAAAACAAGGGCTCTGATCCTCATGTCAGAGGAACAAAAAAAAAAGCACTGAAGACTCCCTCTATACCCTTGTGCAGCACATCCGCACAAAGCTTGCACAAAAGAAAATTGTCACGCTTGTGTCACTGGATATTGAGGGAGCATTCGACAATGCGTGGTGGCCCGCTATCAAAGTACGATTGGCTGAGGAAAAGTGTCCTGTAAACTTGAGACGGGTAATCAGCAGCTATCTCAGTGACAGGGTGGTCACAGTGAGATACGCCGGTGAGGAGAGTAGTAGACGGACTAGCAAAGGGTGCGTTCAGGGTTCGATAGGCGGGCCCATATTATGGAACGTGATCCTGGACCCACTTCTGAAGCAGCTAGAGAGTAGGGGCGACTATTGCCAGGCATTTGCTGACGACGTGGTGATGGTGTTTGATGGGGACACAGCGCTAGAAATCGAGGGACAGGCCAATGTCGCTCTCGAACATGTTCGGGCGTGGGGTGTCAGAAATAAGCTGAACTTCGCACCGCACAAAACCTGTGCGATGGTACTAACGCGAAGGCTGAAATATGACACGCCGCGCTTGAGCATGGGGGGGATCGACGTTGGGATGTCCCAAGATGTCAAAATACTGGGGCTGACTATTGACGCCAAACTCACCTTCAACAAGCATGTAGCTATCGTCTGTAAAAAGGCGATAGCTATGTACAAGCAGCTGGCCAGAGCAGCCCGGGTCAGTTGGGGTCTGCACCCGGAGGTGATAAGGGCAATATACACCGCTGCAATGGAGCCCACGATTCTGTACGCCGCAAGCGCATGGGCACCTGCCGCCAACAAATTAGGGGTCATAAAACAGCTCAGCGTGGTCCAAAGGGGGTTTGCCCAAAAGCTGTGTAGAGCCTACCGCACGGTTTCCCTAAACTCGGCTCTGGTACTGGCTGGGATACTCCCACTCGACCTCCGTATACAGGAAGCGGCTGCGTTGTACGGAGCGAAGAGAGGTGTACCCCAGCCAGTGCTAGGAGGCAGGGAGATTGAACGGATGGCTCCAGCGATAGAGGCTCCGCACCCCGCGGACCAAGTGAACTTGGAGTTCGGAAGCCTGGTAGACGAGGAACAATACAACAACCACAGCGATTTCGCTGTGCGTATATACACAGACGGCAGCAAGATTGAGAGCAAAGTCGGGGCGGCACTATCCTTGTGGAATGGTGCCACCGAAACCAAGGCCCTCAAACTTGCTTTGCCGTCTTACTGCACCGTCTACCAGGCAGAACTTCTGGCCCTACAGAAGGCGGCAGGAGAAGTGCTCAAAAGCAAAGAAACCACGTTCGGCATCTTCAGTGACTCCATGGCGGCTCTTCAGACGGTTGCAAATGTAGGTTCCCCCCATCCCTTGGCTGTGGAAACCAGGGACACCATCCGACGCTGTAAGCTCCAGAACAAGAGTGTCTCCTTGTTCTGGATAAAGGCCCACGCAGGGTTGGAGGGGAACGAAAGAGCCGACCAGCTAGCGAAGGAGGCCGCACTGAAGTCGAAGAAGAGGCCGGACTACGACCTGTGCCCCGTATCATTCGTCAAGCGAAGAATCCGGTCAGAGACGCTCGATGAGTGGAACGGGAGGTACAGATCAGGTGAAACTGCTTCGGGCACAAAAATCTTCTTCCCGGACGCGGTAGCGGCGTACAAAGTAGTGCGCAAGATGGTCCCCACGAGCATCACCACACAAATCCTTACGGGGCACGGTGGGTTCTCTGCATACTTGAGTCGCTTCAAGTGTAAAGAGAGCCCATCGTGCGCTTGCGAGCCCAGCAAGGAGGAGACGGTGCTTCACATACTGTTGGAGTGCCCGATCACCGCTAAAGCAAGGTTTGAGGTGGAACAACAGCTTGGTGTCGGACTCATAGCAGGAAATCTCCCAAGCCTAATGTTTTCGAATAAAACGCGAAATACATTTTTAAAATATTGCACTGAAATCGCAACCGTAGTAATAGGTAGAAATAAGTAGGTAAGAAATTAAAATACTTTATTATATAATAAGTATATAATTTAAGTATTAGTATAACAGTAAAAGAATTAAATAAAAATGTATAAATAAAAAGTACAAAAAAAAAAAAAAAAAAAAAAAAACAAAAAAAAACAATTTGCTTGAAGGCACAACAGTAAATATAATGAAGAAGAAGATAGTATAATATAAGTAGTAGGTATAGTTCAAATAGTTGATAATATTTAGTAAATGGCTTTCCTTACTGAGAGGAGGTGGTCTCTCCGGATTTCCTATACTAATCCTTTTTAAAATAAATCAGCAGTAGCCAATGACATATTCAAGTTCAAAACGGCTCTGATCATGTCAGAGGGCACTGGCTGGGCAGGAGTGGTTTTTAGCCGGTTCGAGTCCGGCACTACCTCGACTGTCTCACAACCTGTGAGGCAGTCGAGGTGTCCGTGGGGATTTCCCACTCCTGCCAAAACAAAAAAAAAAAAAAAAAAAAAAAAAACCCAGTATACTGCCATACGCGGTCGCAACAACATCAGCTCCACGTTAAAAATTCGTATAAACCGTAATTTTTGAGCTGCGCGCTTTCGAAAGTTACAGTGCAGTGAGTTAGTGTCTGAATCACCAGGATTCATGTGGGCAACGTCATAAGTCACCAGGATTGGCTGCAGCAGGTCATCAACTTTGAAGGTCTCTCTACATCCAGAGGTTAGTGCGTATTGTTAACCGTTTACACTGGCGGTAAGGCACCGCAATTCCCCGTTCAACGACACCAAGATCACTGAGATCTGATTATCAGCAGCGAAGTTATTAGGCATCCAAATTTGCCAGAATAACCTTAAAAACACGTGGTTCTAACCTCAAACCTCCACGTGCGGTGACGATATCGCCAAACACACGAGGGAAAACGTCAGTTTGGACCTACCTGAAGCCTTCGAAGCCGACCCGAGGACTTTGCCTGCAGCGCTGAGGACCCATCCCAAGCCGTGAGGTAACCTTTAAGGAACTCCTCATCCCGTAGCCCTAGAACATCCGTGTTTGGGTTCACCTTAACCGGGAAACAAGGGCCTTCCCCCCACCCCTTCAAAACAAACCCTTTTCTGTACCCCCCCCCCTCTTAGCGATACCCCCCTCCTCCCCTTGGAATCCCAAGTGATCTTCTTTGCCTTGTGACTTGGGACAGCCGTGTTTGGGCTCTTCCAAATCGGGAATACCAGTTCGCCCCCCGCCCCCCCCATAAGTACTACCCAGCCTATAACCCCAGCACCCCCCCACCCTTACCAAATCCTCCCACCTCCACATATCCCGTTTTCCATAAACAAGCTCCACACGAGAAAATCCCCCCCCCCTCCCCCTTTAGGTTACCTCACCCCCCGAAGCCTATCTCTGGAACCATTAGAGATAACCATATCGATATTAGGCTCATTCGAATCGGGAGAAAAAACGGCACAATCTGGCCCCGGCAGAATTGCGAGGTGACACATAGCGCAGGAGGTACTGCCCCAAGAATCCATCGGAATTGACCTGAGTCGCTGCACTGCAGCAAAATAGAAGCAAAAGGCACATTTGTGTCTGTCGCGCAGTGGCGGATACTCCGGACTACAACATAGACGCAGTCCATCAAGCGTCAGAACGCCAGAACATCGCGTCAAGAACATCGAGTGGACAGCATTATCACTCCGAGCAAAGCTGTCGAAACTTCTTTAGGGTGAGTCCATCACACAAATAAAAAAGAAAAAAAAAAAATATATATATATATATAAAAACAAAAAAAAAAAAATACATTTAGGAGTACAGATAATATTTAGATTTATTATTAAGTGTACCTTTTAGTCTTAAATTTAAAGATGTCTTCCGTTCCCACAACCCGTAAGTCAGCTGCGGAGGTCGCACCGAAGACACGAACATTGCGGACGAAAGTCCTTAAAAACGTTGCAAAGTCCACTGCGTCAGAGAGGCTTGCCCAACAGTCTTCTCCACGAGATCTGCCTGTAGTGCCAAAAGCAGTGTCGGAACCAGCTGCTGCCGAGGGTAGCCTTGCCTCTTCAGTGGATAACCTCTCCCTGCCGGAGAAATGCGATGCAGCAGAGTTGGCGAATTCAAAAGTCATCAACTGGGAGCAACTGGGCATATCTCCACCACACCACATCCTGTCAGACGAGGAGAGCTCGGTAGCATCTTCTATCACCGACCATCAGGCACAAAAAAGGGCCAGTCTTCTCTACAGCACACCGAGAAGAGGGACTGGCGTAGAAATGGACATGGCGACAAGAGAGGCCAACTCTCTACTTCAGAATGGAAAGGGTGCGTTGGAGGCGTCGGGAAATATGAAGAAGGAGTACAGGACGACTTGCCACGACAGCTTGCAAGGGCTTTACGAGATCGTCCTGTCCCTGTCCGACTCTCGAGCGAGGCACAAATACAACCTCGAGAAGGAGCGCTCTCGACACGCCCGAGAACTAGTGAAAGTGGAGCGTTCCCACAGAGAAGAGGTGATAAAATATCATCAGAAACTCATCACCGAGCTGGGCCTCGCTCGAAACGACATCTCCGGAACCCTGAAGGAGGCTAAAGATATCCGAAACTGGCTCGGGTACGAGACAGAACAGCCGTTCAGGGAAATAACGGAAGTCAGGAAGTCGATCGAGTCATTGACAGCTTTATCAAAGACTGGGCACGAGAAAGCCAAGGATCTGGACGCGCCCGTAAACGGGGACCCAAAATGGGATACCGTAGCGGCGGGTCTTACAAAGCTTGGAAACCACATTGCGAGCGTATCAAACCAGCTGGATACGCTCCGACAAGCAGTTGAGAAGATCCGGCAGGAGCTCCAAGCTCCCGCTGAGCCCTTTGTTGCCCCTCTTCTACCTCCCGAGGCCTCCATGGAACCCAAACTGGATAAACTGGTCGAAGAAATGGAAAAAATTACGAAAATGACAAGAACTCTTCTAGAGAAGCCCGAAATTCCGCCCCCCCAACAACTACCACCGTTGGATCTAAAAAAAACACCTCCAGCCCTTGTCGGAGAGGCTGGACATCGTGTCGTCCGAACTAAGAGTACTGAGGGATAAGGAACCCCAGTTCCCGGCCCAACCAGCACCGAGCCTTGACACGGAGTTCGCGGTGGAGGAAGTCAAGAGGACTCTTGCTTCCATCGAAAAGGGAGTATCAGAGCTGAAGCAGCCAGAAAACACACAACAGGGCCCCAAGACCTTCGCCCAGGCTGCCAAAACACCCAAACGGCCGAACCACACCCTCATTATCTCCTCAACAGATCCTAAACACACGGGAGAAAACGTCATCGAGAAAATGAGGGCAACTCTTGACCTCAAAACCACCGGAGCGAAAGTCGACAAGGTGAGGAAAGCGCGCAATCAAAAAATCGTGGTGAGCTGCGCGAGCAAAGAAGACCTCGGTCTCGTTAAAAGTCGAGTCCAGACCAACAGTGAGCTAAAGGTCCAGGAGCCCATGCCTAGCAACCCACTGATCGTCGTAAAAGGAGTGCTCTCTTCATACACCAACGAAGAGATGGTAGATCTCCTCCAGGCCCAAAACAAACACCTTTGGAAAGATCTGGACCCGGCTGGCCTTGTTGTGAAACTGAGGTTCCGAAGACGCGCGAGGAATCCCCATGAATGCCACCCGGTATTCGAACTCTCCCCAGAGCTTTGGAAGCGGCTCACGCAGGCGGAAAAGGTACACCTTGGAATTCAGAGGTGCCCAGTAGAAGACCAGTCTCCTCTAGTGCAGTGCACCAAGTGCCTAGGCTACGGACATGGCAGAAATCTCTGCAAGGTAGAAAAAGAAAGCTGTGGCTATTGTGGCGGGGCACACACTGGAAGAGACTGTGCAGTCAGGGCAAACGGCGGCCCTCCTGCCTGCGTGAACTGCATCAAAGTAGGGAGAGAAGGAAAAGACACGGTTCATCCAGCGTTCAGTTCCGAATGTCAAGAGAGACAGAAATGGGACAACATAGCGAGGTCGCGTGTTTCTTACTGCTAAGGGCAACAACGGGAACAATGTGTCAATCACCCAGCAAAGCACAAGAGGACTGGCAGGTAAGCTAAAGTTCATCCAGGCCAACCTGCAACGCTCCAAGCTTGCAACAGCAGAACTCCATCATGCGGCCGAAGAGATGGGGATCTCAATCGCACTTGTCCAAGAACCCTATGTTGGGAGAACAGGTGTGTTGAAACAAAACCCCGGCACGCAAGTCATCCAGTGCACTCTCAATCGGCAAAAACCAGTAAAGGCGGCAATCGTCGTTTTCGGAAACAACCTGGAGGTCATTCACGACCCCCAGATTGTCACCGAAAACGTTGCAGCAGTTCTGCTTAAGGTGGGGCAGCTTAAGCTTGGAGTGATATCAGTCTACTTTGAGGGTGAACAAGATATAGACCCATACCTCGTCAAAACCAAAGAAGCAACCACAAAGTTACGCACATCAAACATATTGGTGGGGGGAGACGTTAACGCATGGAGCCAGTGGTGGGGAAGCAACAGCGAAGACCACCGAGGGGCGGCGTACAATTCCTTCCTATCTGAACAAGACCTTCAGATACTCAACACGGGCCAGACTCCAACCTTCGAATGCTACAGGGGAGACAGGCTATACCAGAGCATAGTCGACGTTACCACATGCAGTGTGTCGTTGTTAGGCAGAGTTGAGGACTGGCGTGTAGACAGGAATGTGACGACATCCGACCACAACGCGATAACATTCTCATTACGCCTAGAAAAACCGTTAGAGCCTCTTAAACCAGTCTCTACACGTATATATAACACCAAAAAGGCAAAGTGGTCGGAGTTCAATACGCGCCTCAAGACATACCTGTCGGAATGCAGCATCACACCAGCCTCAGTATCAGAGGTCACGGATCCTGAACAATTGGACGCTCTGGTCTCAAAATACGTCGACCTAATACACCGCTCGGCCAAAAAATCGATACCGAAACTGGGTAACAAGAAAACCGACTCGAGACCGCCATGGTGGACTGATTCTCTTGAACAGCTAAAGCAAGAAACACTGACCAAGAAAAGGAGAATCAGGAATGCGGCCCCTAGTCGAAGGAGCTTTGTCATTGACGAGTACGCAAAGGCAAAACTAGAGTACCTAACAAGAGCAGCGGAAGCAGCAACGGAAAACTGGAAGCAGTTCTGCTCCACGCAGGACCGGGAGAGCATGTGGGATGGCATTTACAGGGTCTTGAGGAAGACTGCCAGAAGACAGGAAGACACGCTCCTGAGAAACACCGCAGGCGAAACACTAAGCCCAGAGCAATCAGCGGATCTTCTGGCAAAAACGTTCTACCCAGACGACTCTGTGGACGCCGAACAACAACACCACGCGTCGGTCCGGAGACTTGCGGAGGAATGTTCCCCAAATGAAACCCAGGGCCTGTCGGCCGACGATCCACCATTCACGCCCGCGGAGCTGGAAATGGTCCTTCAGCGACAAAACCCAAAGAAAGCTCCAGGACCCGATGGGTTGACGGCCGACATCTGCACAGCTGCTATCAATTGCAACAGGGAGGTGTTCCTGGCGCTGGCCAACAAGTGCCTGTCGTTACCGCACTTCCCAAGGCAATGGAAAATAGCCCACGTGTGCATACTCCGTAAGCCGGGCAAGGACGACTACACCCACCCAAAGTCATACAGACCAATTGGCCTACTCTCGGTCTTGGGTAAAATCGTCGAGAAGCTCGTCGTAGGCAGACTGCAGCACCACTTCCTCCCGACACTTAACACACACCAATACGGGTTCATGCCGCAGCGGGGAACCGAAGACGCCCTCTATGTCCTAATGGAGCACATACGGGCCGAAGTAAAAGCCAAAAAGGTAGTACTTTTAGTATCACTGGACATAGAGGGGGCCTTTGACAACGCGTGGTGGCCTGCCCTCAAAATGCAGATGCTACACAAAAAATGCCCCAAGAACCTCTTCGCTCTCGTATCTTCATACTTGGAGGACCGGTACATTAGGGTCAACTATGCCAGAGCGACTAGCGAGAAGGGTACCTCAAAAGGATGCGTCCAGGGCTCAATAGCCGGTCCGACGTTCTGGAACCTTATCCTAGACTCGCTCTTGGAGGAATTGACAACAATGGGGGTATATTGTCAAGCGTTCGCGGATGATGTGGTTCTGATTTTCTCGTCTCACGAGGTCAGCTCCCTGCAGCAGTCAGCTCAAAGAACGTTGCAGGCAGTGACAGACTGGGGTGAACGAAACAAGCTTCGCTTTGCCGCTCACAAGACCAACGCAATGGTGATTACAAAGAAGCTCAAGTACGACACCCCCGTAATTCACATGTCTGGCATTCGGCTGAATCTTGTCGAAGAGATCAAGCTGTTGGGACTCATCATAGACCACAAACTCACCTTTAATGCGCACGTGACTGCAACATGCAAAAAAGCTGCAGACATCTACAAACAACTAGCGTGCGCGGCAAAGGTGACATGGGGCCTGAACAGCGAGATAATCAGGACCATATACGTGTCGGTGATAGAGCCGATCGTGCTGTATGCAGCGAGCGCGTGGGCCCCGGCAGCAGAGAAACTGATGACAAGAAATCAGTTAGACTCGCTGCAAAGAGGCTTCACGCAGAAGATCTGCAAAGCGTACCGCACGGTGTCTCTAACATCGGCTCTCATCCTGTCGGGCCAACTGCCCCTGGACCTCCGGGTCACTGAAGCATCTACCCTATTCAAGGTCAAAAAAGGTCATTCCCAGGAGCATCTACCGCCGGGAAGAGAGGTCGAGCGCAAGGCCGGGCCCTTACAGAACCCCCATCCATCGCGGCTCGTAATAACTGAGTATGAGTGCCTCGAGAACATGGATCCTGAAACCCTGAGTGAACGCCAAGTAACCGGACCCCATATTTATACCGACGGCAGCAAAATAGAGGGAAAAGTCGGTGCGGCCTTTACTTGGTGGAACGAAGGTAGGGAATCCAAGTACTCAACCTTTCGCCTGGAGCCACACAACACTGTCTTTCAATCGGAAATGTACGCGTTATATCGAGCAGTCAAGACGGTGAGAACGTCTAGGATGGCCTCCGCCAACATATTAAGCGACTCAAGATCTTCGCTTGATCTGTTGAGAAACCCGTCTGTCACTCACCCGTTGGCACTTGGTATAAAAAGGCTAGTACGCGAAATCCGAGAGGAGGGCAGAGACGTGAGGCTTTTTTGGCTGAGAGCACACGTGGGTACTCCAGGAAACGAGAGAGCGGACGAGTTAGCAAAGAAAGCGGCTCTTACAAAGAAAACAGCCCCCGACTACGACAAGGTACCAATATCCTTCATCAAGAGGCAGATTCGTGAGGAAACTGTTAAGAAATGGCAGCAACGGTACGAATCCTCCAGCACAGGTTCGGTCACTAAAGTATTTTTCCCCACCGTTCAGTCGGCAAGGAAGATCCTAAAAGACATGGCACTGACACCCACACATGTCCAAATCTTGACCGGACACGGAGGATTTGGGGCTTATCTCCATCGTTTCCACCTTAAAGACAGTCCCTCATGCGTCTGCGATCCCAATTGTGAAGAGACAGTATGGCACGTACTTACCGAGTGCCCAAGATATGGCCGTGAGCGAATGGACCTAGAAACTGAAATCCAGATCTCAGTTATTCAGTCCACACTCCATTCCATCATGGAGAACAAGGCCACCAGAACACCATTCTTGGAATTCGCGAGCAGGATCGTGCAAGTCGTTGCAAAGGCTAATGGTTCAACACAGTTCTCCTCACACACACACAACCCTACACCCACAACCACACAAACAGATCACACCGTCAGCGTAGCCGTCACCACGGACATGCCCCGCCCCAGCAGCTCCCAGCTGAGCCCTCGCACCTTGGCTTTACGCCAGTTACTTACATGCGGGGAGAGTGGGCAACCAGGCATCAGAATCCATGGCGTGGCCCTCTTTATGAACAAGAATGCTGAGAGACTCGGAATAAGCTTCTGCCGCGTGGAAAGGGAAAACAGCGTCGCCATATCACCGGGCCTAGCAGCGTTGATCAACGGGAGCACCTCAAAAGCGAGCATGAAACGCACAAAGTTCAACGCGTTACCCGAAGCGGAAGTTGCCGAACACCGATACCGTATAGTGCGATCACAAAACAAGACGATCGCACTTTTTGAGTGGCGTGAAGAAACTCCGTTTGCACAAGCATGCTCCCTGCTCACTAAAATCGGGGAAGCTGACCGGCCAGCGGGCGGATGCCCTCGAATAATCAGCGTGGACGCAATGGCGATTGGCTACGAAACGGGGAGAGTTGCCGATCGGTACGGATGCATCAAAGCCTCACAAGACCATGAGGTGGTAGTTTACGAGGACAGGGGGGAAGACTTAAGCTTCCTAAAATCTCCCAGTAACGATGCCGAAAAGCCCACGACTGACCGCCAAGTATCCTCCATGTCAGCCCCAAACACGCCTTGCGGTTCAGAGCGACTACAGCAGAAGCTTGCTGCGGAGAAAGCCGCTTCAGACAATAAAAATGCAAGAGATAAAGCCAAGTCCGAGACTCGACTAAAGACCATTTCCAACCTCCTCAATAGGTTACTAGGAGTCAACAATACGAAAGGAAAACCCCAACAAAACAGTCAGGCGGCCGCAGTGCGGGAGTTCACCAGGGTTACCCCGAAACCCAAAGAGCAGCGGCCAGTTCCAACAAGGGCCGACAAAGGGGAGGTCAGTCCGCCGAAACTCAGGACGGCAACGGAGCCTGCAGACCACATAGCGAACGCCTTTCTTGAGTTTCAAGCCATCACCAAAGCAACAAAAGCAGTCAGTCTCATGACTTGCCAGAAAATAATGCAGTCATACCAGCTGGAGATTGAAGGTCTGCTTAAAGTGAGACTCGAAGAGGCCGAAGCAGCCATATATGACAACGTCACCTCCCAAGTCATCAAAGGAGAAATGACTGGCACATACATGGCTGCGTACAACGCTACACACGGCTTCGTGCCGTTGGACAAGTCAGCAACGTCACAGACTGGCCACATAACCTTCGTGACACCCGAAAGTGACCCAATAGTGGTAGTGGCCCGATGTACCAAAATCATGCTGGACGACAAGATCCTCGAACAGGCGGAAGCAATCTCGAGGAGCACAAGTCAAAGCGGAGGTTGGGCACTACCGAAAATAAAGTGGGTAAACGGAGTTCCAGGAGGTGGCAAGACGACCTGGGTGGTTAATAACTTCGATAAGGATCAGGACGTTATCGTCACTACCACAACCGAGGCCGCGAAAGATCTGCGGCAAAAGCTAGCACACCAAATTGGCGAAGACAACAGAACCAAGGTGCGCACACTGGCCTCAATATTATCGAACGGGTTCAAAGGGCCACACAAATGCAGGCGCATTGTAGTGGACGAGGCTCTCATGAACCACTTTGGGGCCATAGTGATGGCAGTTCGATTGTCGGGTGCGACCGAAGCGGTCCTTATCGGAGATATTAACCAACTACCCTATCTGGACAGGGAAAACCTATTTCCCCTTAGATACGCCCGTCCGAACTCTGTGGCGACCATCAGCCAAGAGTTGTCCTGTACACATCGGAACCCGATGGATGTCGCGTACGTCCTAGCAGAAGTCTATCCTGGCATTTACTCATCGAAGAACCAGGTCCATTCCCTGAAGCTGAAAAGGTTCACAGGCGCCGATATACCTAGCACCCTCTCCAACACACTGTTCCTGGTACACACGCAGGAGGAAAAAAAGGCTCTCATTGACCAAGGATATGGTGTGGGTGCTGGCTCTCGCGTTCTGACCATCCACGAAGCTCAGGGACTCACATGCGAGACAGTCTTCATCCTGAAGACAAAGTCCAAAAACATCGTGATCCACAGCAGCGTCCCCCATGCGGTAGTGGCCGTATCACGACACACAGCCAGCTGTGTTTACTACGCCGACAACGCAGACGACGCTATTGGACGATTTGTGAGACGAGCACAGGAAGCCTCAACAAACGACATCATCAACACCAACATGATGAAGGCTATGCGACATCGGGACATGAAGGTCGTCGAGGCGCTGATACGCCTCCAAAGGCAATGACCGACCCCCCCTTTTCGACTCAGGGACTTAGTATTTGCAGCAGCCGTTCCACGGTGGGAAACCTGTAGCTGACGAGTGACCCAAAGACCTTACCTTACCTTATCTCAAATTAAGCAACTAACACCACGTTAAGAATAGTTTGTAAAGGAGGTGGTGCATAGCTGGCATCATGAACCTTGTCATACTCACTCAAACGACCCGCTGATGGTGGCGTGTGTGTTGGATCGTTCGACTCCCTCAAATATGGTTGAGTAGGGCGATGCCAATGCAAGCG
The DNA here is from genome assembly GCA_947578425.1 of Eugnorisma glareosa. Taxonomy (NCBI): domain Eukaryota; kingdom Metazoa; phylum Arthropoda; class Insecta; order Lepidoptera; family Noctuidae; genus Eugnorisma; species Eugnorisma glareosa. The sequence goes on from OX387966.1 coordinate 130,813, forward strand.
TCAGCTTTCGTGAACGAACGCCGTCAGTAGAGTCCGGTCAGTTTCCGATTGCCAGCTGTGCAACAGGCCCAATATCTGCATGTGTAATTAACCTTGGTAAATAAGTCTAATATAAAGTATATAGCGTAATATAACTGTAGTATATAAGTGTAATATCTGTCAAGTTGAAAAAAAAAAAAATAATAATAATAATAATAAAAACAAAATAAAAAAAAAAAATAAGGTAGTAGCAATAAAAAAAAAAAAAACAAAAAAAAAAAAAAAAAAGTATATTTATAAATGAGTGATGGACTCATCAGTAGTAAGTAGTTTTTAAGTAGAAGTAAGTTGTACTCCGGAGTCACCACTTGTACGTGGAGCTCAGAGTCACAAAAAACTGTAATTAAACAAAGGCACGGACGCTTATGTCTGTGGATATCATTGTAAGGCAGGAGAAGGTTTTAGCTGGTTGGAGCCCAGCACTACTCAGACTGGCTTGTCTGTGAGGCAGCTTGAGTGTCCGACCGGATTTCCCCTCCTGCCAAAACAAAAAAAAAAAAAAAAAAAAAAAACCTAACCTAACCTAACCTTTTTTTTTTTTTTTTTTTTTTTTTTCTCGATGTGGAAATCCTCAATGGATGTCCTCCGCCCTGGGGAGAGCGGAGGGGTCTGTCAGACTCGTACTGACTAAAACCACACCGGTGTTCCCTCGCACACTTGCGTCGGGGGGCAACGGGATCTGATGCGACTTCCGCTGCCCCGGACTAGTGCCGGCCCGCTTGAGCTGCAGGCCTCGTCTCGGGGGGGAGTGAGGTGTAAAACTCCCCCCGATACGTCTAGGAGAGGCGCGCGTGGAACACTACGCGCCGCCGTCTCGGGTCCAGTGTGATGGGGGGCGACGGATGTCCCCGAATCCGTCGCCCCTGGACCTGTTTAGGGGGGCCGGAAGAGGGCGTTGTCTGCCCTCTGCCGACGCCCGGTGCGTCTGCTACGGGATGGGCGGGAGGTTGTTATCTCCCTCTCCCTTTCCGCAGCTTCCTTCTGCGACATGACGGCTTCGCAGAAGGTCATCACCGCGTCCCAGGCCTCTGCGCTACCAACCATCGAGCGAACAACGGTCGGCAGCGACAGGTCCTCTCCTACCTCTGTAACGAGGGCACGGCGCGGCTCATCCCACGCGACACACTCGGCCAGCGTATGCCGCGCCGTGTCCCCCAGACAGTGGACGCAGTGATGGCACCGGGCGTCCGGCTCCCTGCTTATGCGACACAGGTACTTCCCGAAGCAGCCGTGCCCCGAGAGCACCTGCGTCGCCCGAAACGTCAGGGAGCCGTGCTTCCTCCCGAGCCAGTCGTCGAGTACTGGCCGGATCGCCTCGATTGTGTCGAGGCCGGCGGTAGGGAGCTCTAGCCTCCCCCGCCATTCCGCCACCATGACCTGTCGGAGACGAGACCGGTACAGCGTAATCTGTCGCTGCACCAGCCTCTCGCCCCGATCCCTGGCCTCCTCGCGCCACTGGTGCAGCGTCGCGAGGGTCTTCGCCTCCAGGTCCCACGGCGGGGATCCGGCCAGTACACAAGCCGCCTCGTAGGAGATCGTGCGATAGCCCCGTATGACCCTGACGGCCATCGCTCTCTGCGGCCTGCGCAGAACCGCGATAGTGCGGGCCGTCAGGTCTGTCGCCCATATCGGGGCCCCGTATAGGGCCATCGATCGCACGATCCCCACGTACAACCGCCGACAGGCGGTGCTCGGGCCCCCCAGATTGGGAAGCAGCGTTGACAGCGCGCCCGCCGCGCCCATCAACTTGGGCACCAGCCGCTGAAAGTGGGGGCCGAAGTCCCAACGGCTGTCGAGCACCAATCCCAGGTACTTCATGGTTGACTCGACAGCGATCCGAACCCCCCCGACCACAATGTGCGATCCCAACGGCGGCGCCCGTCGGGGGCCGTGAAAAGCAATGGCCTCCGACTTGTTGAGGGCCACTTCCAGGCCCAGGCGTCGGATGCGGCTCACCACCTGCGAGACCGCGGCCGTAGCCAGCAACGCTGCCTCCCTGTACGAGCTGCCCCGAGCCGTGACCAGCGTGTCGTCCGCATAACACGTCAGGTTCACTCCCGGTGGGAGCTCGCACCGCAAAACCCAGTCGTATCCGATGTTCCACAGGGGTGGGCCCAGAACCGAGCCCTGTGGAACACCGCACGACATCTCGCGACGGCCCGTGCCGTCGCGCCCCATGTAGGTGACACACCTTCCCGACAGATAAGCCCCCACAATGTGGCGGAGGTAGGGAGGCACCCGATGGTATCGCAGGGCCTCTCTAATGCAACTCCAGGGCAGGGTGTTGAACGCGTTGGAGATGTCCAGGGACACCGCCAGCACCACCCCACCCTGGGACACCGCTTCCTCCGCCAGGATTCTCACCCTCATGATGGCGTCGATGGTAGAGCGCCCACGCCGGAAGCCAAACTGTCTGTCGTCCAGGTTCGGCCCCTCTGTACACAAGTGGCTGACGAGGCGATCTGCGATTACTCGCTCGAGCATCTTGCCCGCCTCGTCCAGCAGCACTATGGGCCGATAAGCGGACGGCGAATCCGCCGGGCGCCCCGCCTTCTTGAGCAGGACCAGCCGACCAGCCTTCCACCTGGTAGGGAACTGACCCCGCTCAAGACACGCCGAGAAGAGTCCCCTTAGTGGGGGCTCCAGCTCTTTCAGGGCGAGGACTAGAGCGCGGCCAGGCACTCCGTCGGGCCCCGGAGTAGTGTTTTTTGCCCGAAGCCGCATCACGGCCGCGCCCATCTCCGCCTGAGTCACCTCTGGGACGGTTTCGCTCTCCTCTTCTTCTTCCGACGCTGCAGCTGTGGGCTGAGCCATCGACGGTGGCTCGTGCTCGGCTCTCTCAGGGAAGAGAGCCGAGACCACTCGCTCTAAGAACTGCGGCTCGAGACCTTCCGTTAGCGGGGGGGCCCACGGCCGAAGTTTCCCTCGGACCGTGCGGTAAGGGCGCCCCCACGGATCCCCATCTAGGGTCGCCAGCAGTTCCTCCCTGGAGCGCGTCTTTGATTCGCCGATGGCCAGCCACAGAGCCTCCTTTGCCTCGCGGTACACCTCATACAGCGCGGCTTCTTCGTCGGGATCCCGTCGACGTCTTCTCCGACATCGCGTGTACGGGCGTCTTGCGTCTACGCACTCGACGCGCAGCCGCTCGACCTCAACGCACCACCAGTACACGCGGCGCCTTGCGGACAGAGAGGAGACGCGTGGCATAGATGAGTCGCAGATTTGCGTCATCGCGCCGCTAAACCACTGCGCCTCTTGTTCGACGTCGACGGGACCGACGGTAGCCGACTCCCGGATCCAGGCTTGGACGATAGTGGCTTCCTCGAGAGCTTCCCTGTCAAGGCGTTTCAGCGCCCAACGCGGGCCGTTATTTCGGGGGGCCGGTTGGCTACGACCTCCAGCGGTCTGGGTGGAGACGTCAAAGCGTATGTATCGGTGATCCGATAGCGTCTCCACCTCCACTTCCACGTGCCAATCGCGAACGCGGTGCACGACAGCGGGACTAGTGAATGAGACGTCCACTATGGACCCACCCCGCTGCCGCACACACGTGTAGGCCGAACCCCGATTTAAGACAGCCAGGCCCGTCGTAATGGCCCACTCCTCTAGCACGTCGCCTCTCGGGTCTGTGACTGGGGATCCCCACGCCGCGGACTTGGCGTTCAGATCACCGAGAAGCAAAATGGGCCGAGGATGAGACTGGCCGACGACGGCTCCCAACTCGACAAGAAAACTCTCGAAGTCGGCGAGACTCTTGTTGGGCGAAAAGTATGCCCCGATAGTGACGATCCCGTTCACAAGGGCGGCAACCCAACCGTGACCCCGGGATATGTCGACAAGAGTCGCGCCGATGATGGCCACGAGGCCGTCCAGATCCCCCGCCCAGTTTTCTCGGGGGGGGACAAAGTACGGCTCAGCGACCACCGCCACATTTATCGACCACTGCGCCATGCTCAGGACCAAGAGATCCTGAGCCCTGGTGCAGTGGTTGATATTCGCCTGGAGGAAACGGACGTGTGCCATCACTGACACTCCATTTCCTTGGCATTTCCTACCACAGGCCGGGAGTCGGCCAAAGAGGTGCTAGGGGGTGCGGCCCCAGCAGGTCTTGTCCACCGCCTGCTGCGCTTTCTGGGCGCGCCGCAAGCGTTGCCACCTATGCTGTGTCCCGCGGACTTGCCTGCAGCAGTACACAAGCTGCAGTTTGGTTCCGCGGCGCACTGGGCTGCCTTATGCCCAGGCTGACCGCAGCGATAGCACAAATCGCTGCGGTCTGTTTCGCCAGTGCACAGTGCCCGGACGTGGCCTTTCTCCAGGCACCGGTAGCACTGCATGACCCTGGGTGCCAGGAGTTTAACTCTCGCTGACACCCAGCCCACCAGCAGACGTCCCGCGTCGGCGACCTGCTTTGCCGCAGCCGCCGGACACCGCACCCAGATGGTGCCAAGCCCGCCAGCATTGACGCGGATGCCGCCCGCCCGCACATTTTCTGGCGGGCATCCGCCGCTCCGGGCTATGGCCGCCACCACCTCCTCCGGGGTCACCGAGTCGTCCAGCCCATCGACCCGAACCTCAGCTGTCTTTATGGGCCTGGACACCCGGGCCTCCTCGGGGTTGAGGACGTCCCTCAGCTTTGCAGCTAGAGAGTCCGCCCTCTCGGCACTGCTGGTCCCCGCCAACTCAAACATTTTGGCCCCTGTGGCTGCAGTCCTGAAACGGAAGCCGTCTGGGGTGCCAAAATCAGCGAAGACCAGCTTGCCCCTTGCCTCCGCCAGTACCTTCTGGTACGTTACCCCCCTCTCCTTGGCTTCGGGCTGCAGCGTGACCACTACAGCCTCGGAGCGAGGCACACGGATCCTTGGGACCTGCCCTTTGGAGCCCGGCACTTTCTTGGCCTTGCGGCGCCTCTTCCGCCTCTTTTTACGGCCTTCGGCCGTCTTCCAAGCACCCTCGTTGGGAGCCGGGTCGTCAGGGTTTTTGGCCCCTTCTGTGGGCCTTATGGCCACCTGCGAGGGCCTCTTGGCCACCTGCGAGGGCCCCTTGGCCGCCTGCGAGGGTTTCTTGGCCACCTGCGAGGGCTTTTTGGCCGTCTGCTTGGGCTTTTTTGGCGCAGGTGGTGCTTTAGCCACCTGAGCCCATGTTGGCCCAGCCGTTGCTGGAGCGGGCTCCGCCTCCTTTCTCCGCTTATCTGCCGCCAGTGGTGGACGAAGGCTAATAGGGGGGTTTAGCCTGGGCTCTATGCTGTCCAGACGGGCGGTCATGATGCTCAACAGCCGGTTGAACTGGTCTACCCCCAAAGACCCGTCCTTTGGGAGAGCACGACTGTCCGTAGTCATCGCACCCTGCTGCTGGCTGAAGTCTGCCCTCAGGGCGCTGACCTCCCGCTGGAGCTCCTCCATCCTCGTTTGGAGACGGTAGTTCTCCTCCCGGAGCTTAACGGTCTCCTCCGAGGTCGTTCGATCAAGGAGGACATCCACTGCCTCTTTTATTCCATCTGCCGCCTCCTTCAAGGCTCGCGTGAATGTCCCCTTTAGGTTGCCCGATTTTGTGGCTACCTTCAAGACGACGTCCACGCCGTCCGAAACCTGGCGGCAAAGCGCCTCCGCCGTCAAGCCCTCAGGAGCTACGGCGGTCTGGGACCGCCTCTCCCTTGCCCGACGAGCCAACTCAGCGACCTCATCGGTCGCGATAGCCTTCCGGCCCTCTCTCCTCGCGGCATTGAGCTCCGCCTTGGAGCTCACTAATGCAATGGAGGTCTCGGTATTACTCTGCTCCACCTGCATTGCCCCGTCCGAATCACTAACTCCACTGGTCACCGGTGCATCAGGGAGCTTTAGGAAGCGGCCCCGGGAGCCGCGTGACGATACCGGAGTGTTCGCACCGGAAGGTGTCCCGCGTCCTCTGCCCCTCCTGGCTGTTGGCACCTTGGAGGCCGGCAGGTTCTCCTCGCTAGAGGACAAACCCGCCGAACCCACGTCCGACTCACAGGCACGCGGCCGCTTCCCCCAAAACTTGGAGGGAGCGGCAGCAACTGCTTGCGGTGTGTCGTCGACCTCCGATAACACACTCACCCTCTCCAGAACCACGCGTGGTTCCGCTGGAGCCTGTGCTCCCGTCCTCAATGACATAGCGCCAGAGTCTGACACTGCGTCTTTTTTAAAACTAAAGGAGATCAGGTCTTCAAAAGACCTCGATCTCGCGGAGCCTCCTCGGCTCTTGTTGCCATCGGCAAGTGGTTCATTTGGTAAACGATTGCTGCCCTCCCCAGAATACGGTGGGCTTGACGACCCAGAAGGGATCGTGGCGGATTCTCCAGCTGTTGAGCAGCTGGTACCGCCCTGGGGTACTATCTTACAAATCGTCTTTTTCATTTTTTAAACTTTTGAAGGGTGTGCTCCCTGTCCTTACTCCCAATCCTACTTTTTTTTTTTTTTTTTTTTTTTTTTTTTTTTATCCCCCTTGGCTATTCTACCAGCCTCACAGTCACGTCTGATAGGCAGACGCATACCAGAGGTGGGGCGACGAATGCCAAGATCCCAGAACATACCCCGCAACGACCGTAACGTGGCATGTGAGGAGTGATCCCCAACTCTAATCACGTACCGTCCGATGAGCCCGCTCCGTGAGCTATCGCACGGTACACGACGAAATTTCCCAGCCCTGATTCACTCCCCGAGAACTTCGAGGAGTGAATCACTAATCACATACCGTCCGATGAGCCTGCTCCGTAAGCCATCGCACGGTACACGACGAAATATCCCAGCTCTGATTCACTCCCGGAGAAATTCGAGGAGTGAATCACTAATCACGTACCGTCCGATGAGCCCGCTCCGTGAGCCATCGCACGGTACACGACGAAATATCCCAGCCCTGATTCACTCCCCGAGAACCTCGAGGAGTGAATCACTAATCACGTACTGTCCAATAAGCCCGCTCCGTGAGCCATTGCACAGTACACGACGAAATAACCCAGCCCTGATACACTCCCCGAGAAATTCGAGGAGTGAATCACTAATCACGTAGCGTCCAATGAGCCCGCTCCGTGAGCTATCGCACGATACATGACGAAACAAACCAGCCCTGATTATCTCCCCGAGAACAACGAGGAGTGAATCACTAATCACGTGCCGTCCGATGAGCCCGCTCCGTGAGCCATCGCACGGCACACGACGAAATATTCCCGACCACAACCTGCGAAATAGCGCGGTCTAGACTGGACTCCCTCCCATGTCAGAATATTAGCCACGGACAGTAACATTCCCCGAAGAATAAGAATCTCTTCCCATTCCTCGGGGAAGGATACTGCCGCGCCCAGGGTGCACCGTCCCAGTAACTGCTGTTCCCTCCAGACGTATCGAGAGGGACCGGCAGCCACTAGGCACACGAGGAGGAATTCTGACAACGCACCCCAACCTAACCTTTTTTTTTTTTTTTTTTTTTTTTTTTTTTGTCGCTGGGAAAAAATGCATTACGCATACCCTCTCATCGGGGGATGAGAGGGGTATGTGGGACTCCCCGGGCGGACCCGGTATACCCACTAAAACGACCCAGCGGCATTCCCGCTTCGTCCGAGTGGCGGGGAACTGGGAAACCGGCATAGCCTTTGCGTCCAGTCCTCCGCCGACGATTGCCCTTCATGGCAGACCCCTCACGCCATCACGGGTGTGGGGGGTCGGGAATGACAGACGAAGGTGACGGGTGCAATGCGGGCGAAGGCACCCCCGCGCCTGTCGCCCGCCCGTCACCATGGGGAGGGAGAGGACGACGCCTTCTCCGACCCCTTCGTCTGCGGAGCGGCGCAGCGAGAGGATCGTCCTCCCGCGCGCGTTCCGCCTCCTCCTTTTGCGACATTACGTCCTCGCAAAAGGAGGCGACTGCTGACCAGGCCTCCTCGCTCCCCAGCATGGCGTCGACCACGCCGGGAAGCGAGAGGTCCAGTCCGACCACCGCGGTCAGACCGCGGCGCAGCTCGGACCAAGCCGGGCACACCTCGAGGGTGTGCTGCGCCGTGTCTACCGGCGCGCCGCAGTCGTAGCACGCCGGGGTCTCCTCCCTCCCGATCCGGTGCAGGTGCGATCCGAAACAGCCATGCCCGGACAACACCTGCACCAGACGGAAAGAGAGGAAACCGTGGGACCGCTCGAGCCAGCCTTGCAGGACCGGACCGAGCGCGTCCAACGTCCGGCGGCCAAAGGCGGCGCTGGCGAGGTCCTCCGACCAATGGAGGACGATGGCGTCCCTCGCCTCTCGCCGCACGGCCTCCCGCTCTTCGCCCATGGGGCGCTCCCCAAGCGCCTTCCGGCGCGCCGTCCATTCGTACACTCTGGCGAGCACCCAAGCCTCCAACTCCCAAGGAGGGGTGCCGGCCAGAGCGCACGCCGCCGAGAAGCCCACTGAGCGGTAGGCCCTCGCCACCCGCTGTGCAATGGCCCGCTGGGGCCTGCGGATGGCGGTCGCATTCTCCCTCCTATGGAGGGAGTCCGCCCAGATGGGGGCCCCGTATAGGGCCATGCTCCGCAAGATGCCGGCATAGAGGCGCCGGCATTTCGCCTTGGGCCCCCCCAAGTTCGGGAGGAGCCACGAGAGGGCGTCCGCGGCCTTTAACAGGCGCGTCGACAGCCCGCTGAAATGCGGGCCGAAGCGCCACCTGTCGTCCAGCACCAGGCCCAGATACTTCATCTGGGGCTGGACCCCTATCCTGACGCCTTCTACGACTATGTGGGCGTCGGGAGGGCAGCGCTGCCGGGGACCGCGAAAGAACACGGCCTCCGTCTTGTGCAGCGCCACCCTCAATCCCAGGCGGCGGATCCTCTCTGCCACCAAGGATCCACCAGCCGAGGCCAGACAGGCCGCATCCCCGAAGCTCCTCCCCCGGGCAGTGAGGAGAGTGTCATCCGCGTAGCAAATGACACTGGTGCCCGGGAGGAGGGCTCCCCGCAACAGCCAATCGAATCCGATGTTCCACAAGGGGGGCCCCAGCACCGACCCCTGCGGAACACCGGACTCTGCGCCGTACCGCCTCACCGTGGCCGTCTTGTCCACGAGGAGGACCTCTCGGTCCTCCAAGTAGCTGGCCAGGAGGTCCCGCAGATATTGGGGCACTCCGTGATACCGGAGCGCCTCCAATATCGTCGAGTGGGGGACGGAGTTGAAGGCGTTGGCAATGTCGAATGATACCGCCAGCACTCCGTCCCCCGCCTCCACCGCCTCCTTCACCTGACCCTTGAGTAGGGCCAGCGCGTCGATCGTCGAACGCCCACGACGGAAACCAAATTGGGCGTCCGACAGATCCGGCCCTACCACCCGCAAGTGGCTTTCCAGCCTCCCGGCGACAATCCCCTCGAACAGTTTACCGACCTCATCGAGCAGAACGATGGGCCGGTATGCCGAGGGGGAGTCCACCGGGCGTCCCTCCTTCCGGAGGAGGCACAACTGCCCCTCCTTCCACAGTTTCGGGAACCTCCCAGCCGTAAAGCACGCGCTGAAGAGGTCCCGAAACCTGTCCTCCATTTGGGTGGCGGCGATCGCCACCACCCGCGCGGGGACGCCGTCTGGCCCGGGGGCCACCCCAACCTAACCTAACCTAACCTAACCTAACCTAACCTAACCTTTTTTTTTTTTTTTTTGGTTTCGGGGTGGAAAATCCTCACGGATGTCCCCCGCCCTGGGGTGGGCGGAGGGGTCTGTCAGACTCAAACTGACTAAAAACCACCCCGGTGTTCCCTTCCCACACTTGCACCGGGGATCATGGGAACTAGTGCGCCTTCCACGATCCCCGGCTAGTGCCGGCCCGCCTCCGCGGGCCTCCTCAATTCTGCGAGGGGAGTGAGGTGTACTCCCCCCGCGACCTCAGTAGGGGCGCGCGTGGAACACTACGCGCCACCGCCTCGGGTCCAGTTATATGGGGGGCGGCGGACATCCCCAAGTCCGCCGTCCCTCTGAACCCGTTTAGGGGGGCTGGAAGAGGGCGTTGTCCGCCCTCCGCCGACGCCCGGTACGTCTGCTGCGGGTCGGGAGAGTGCTTTCGACTTCCCTCAACCTTTCCGCAGCCTCCTTCTGTGAGATGACGGTTTCACAGAAGGAGATCACCGCGTCCCACGACTCTGCGCTCCCGACCATCGAACGAGCAACGGCCGGCAGCGTCAGGTCGGTTCCGACTTCTGTTATGAGGGCACGGCGCGGCTCCTCCCAAACCTAACCTAACCTAACCTAACCTAACCGCAACCTAAAGGCCGAGATTAAGACTGCGGTGCTCGAAGCCATAAACAGGCTTTATGAGCTGGTGAAAGAGTCCGAGCGCGACAAGGCCGCTGCCGCACCCATCGCCGTACCGGAACCCGCACCCACTGCTGACCTCGGACCCCAATCCATTCCCGTCGATGTTCTTGCTGGCCTGTTAAGTGTTAAATAGAATTTGGAAAAACACTAAATTTTGATGACTTTGTATGAAAATTCAAAAAATTTCCAAGGGTTATAGGGGAAGTTTTTTATACGCGCGTGCAGGTGAGTGCGATATGGTCAAAACGTAGGCGGAGGCCTAGTAAGGTCTAAAAATGCTGAAAACAGCCAGATCGTGCTCCTGATATCATTGGACATAGAGGGGGCCTTCGATAACGCGTGGTGGCCAGCACTCAAAAGACAGATGGTAGTCAAGAACTGTCCCAAAAATATCTACGCTCTCGTCACCTCATACCTGGAAGACCGGAAAATCAGGGTCAACTACGCCAGAGCGACTAGTGAGAAGGGTAGCACGAAAGGATGCGTCCAGGGCTCAATCGCCGGACCGACGTTTTGGAACCTTATCCTAGACTCACTCCTGCACAAAATGGCTAGTATGGGAGTATACTGCCAAGCCTTCGCAGACGACGTCGTCCTTGTCTTCTCGGACTTTACGACCGGTCCCCTGCAGCAAACAGCCAACGACACGCTAGACATAGTATCGGAATGGGGCGTCAAAAACAAGCTACGTTTCGCCGCGCACAAGACCAATGCGATGGTGTTAACGAGAAAGCTAAAATACGATGTTCCGGTACTCCACATGTCAGGCACCCGGCTGAACCTAGTCAAAGAGGTCAAGCTGCTGGGTCTCACGATAGACTGCAAACTCACCTTTAACGCGCACGTGTCTGCGACCTGTAAAAAGGCCGCAGACATCTACAAGCAGCTTGCATGCGCAGCAAAGGTGACTTGGGGTCTCAACAGAGAGATAATAAGGACGATATACGTGTCGGTGATAGAGCCCATCGTGATGTATGCAGCGAGCGCGTGGGCCCCCGCAGCGGAGAAACTGATGACAAGGAATCAGTTTGATTCGCTGCAGAGAGGCTTCACACAGAAGATCTGCAAAGCATACCGCACGGTGTCTCTGACTTCGGCACTTGTTCTGTCAGGCCAACTCCCTCTAGATCTCCGGGTAATCGAGGCCGCAACCCTTTTCAAGATCAAAAAAGGACATTCCCAAGAGTTCATACCACCGGGCCGCGAGCTGGAGTGCAACGTGCACCCCTCCCAAAACCCCCACCCAGCGTTACTCACAACAACAGAGTATGCACGCCTAGAGGACTTGACTCCCGAGACTCTGGAAACCCATCAAGTGATCGGTCCCCAAATATACACCGACGGCAGCAAGATAGAGGGGAAAGTCGGAGCTGCCCTAACTTGGTGGGAAAACGGAAAGGAGTCCAAGTCCAGCACTTTTGGCCTGGAGCCCCACAACACGGTCTTCCAATCGGAAATGTACGCTCTCTTCAGAGCTGTCGGGATGGCAAGAGAATCCAGTGCGGCCTCCGTAAGCATCTTAAGTGACTTAAGATCGTCACTTGACCTGCTGAGGAGTCCGTCCGTCACTCACCACCTGGCACTACAGATCAAGAGATGCGTCCGCGAGATCAGAGAAGAAGGCCGAGAAGTGAGGCTCTTTTGGCTCAGGGCCCACGTGGGAACCGCCGGGAATGAGAGAGCGGACGAGCTGGCCAAGGAGGCAGCCCTAACAAAAGAGACAGCAGACTATAGCAAGGTCCCCGTATCGTTCGTGAGAAGGAAGATACGGGAGGGGACTGTAAAGAAGTGGCAGGCGCGCTACGAGTCCTCGAGCACAGGATCGGTCACAAAGGTGTTCTTCCCAGACGTCTTAGCGGCGAAAAGGACACTCAGAGACGCAGTTCTCACACCGATCCATGTACAAGTCCTAACAGGACACGGAGGATTCTCAGCGTATCTCCACCGCTTTCATCTCAAAGACAGTCCCTCGTGCGTCTGTGACCCCAGCTGCGATGAAACAGTCTGGCATCTGCTCTTCGAATGCCCCAGATTCAGTCAGGACAGAATGGAGCTGGAAATCAAGATCGCAACCCAGCTGAGCCAGTCCACACTCCACACCATCATGGAGAGACCGGCCACCAGAAAACCGTTCTTGGCATTCGCGAGCAAAGTCGCCAAAGTCGCAGCAGAGGCTAACAAAACGGACGCGACCTCACAAAGTCGAAGCCGACTACCATCTAGACGAACAATCCCGACCACAACAACAACACGGACAACAACAATACAGACAACAACCACGACAACAACAACACAAAACAGAACACACACACCACTCACCACAACACAAGGTACACACGCAAGAACCAACGAACAGCAAGCACCAGCGGCAGCAGCAGTAGTAGCAGAAGCTAGCCTACCACCAGCCCCCAGCGCCATGCCCATCACGGAATTCCTGGCATGTGCAGGCGACGGAGTCCCAGGCGTCAGACTGCGACCTGTCGCTCTGTTCATGAACAGAGATACAGAAAAGCTGGGCATAAGCTTTTGCATAGGCTCAAGCCGAGCTGCAGCCCGTATCCCAATTTCACCAGGCCTTGCCGCCTTGATCAACGGAAGCACCACCAAAGCGAGCATGAAAGGCAGCAAGTACGCCGCACTGCCTCAAGTGGAAGTAGCCACTCACCGATGCCGTTTAGTGCGATTAAAAGGAAAGACGATTGCACTACTCGAGTGGCGGGAGGAGACTTCATTTGCTCAGGCAAGCTCATTGCTTCAAAAGATCAGGGAGGCCGGAGAACAAGCGCCAGTCACAGCCCGCGTAATAAGTGTTGACGCGATGGAGATCGGAGGAGAGAGAGGAGACGTCGCAGATCGCTTCGGCTGCTTAAAAGCCTCGGAACAACATGAGGTAGTAGTCTATGAGGACAGAGGGGAAACTCTAAGTTTCCTTAAAGCCCCCAGAGACCCAACAGCCATCGCGACGAGCTCCACATCTAGCCCGATCACACAAAGCGGATCAGAGAGGGCTCAGCAGAAGGCAGCCGCCGAAAAAGCTGCAAAGGAGCAGAGTGCCACCACCAGCCCTGAGGAGCAAGCTAGGTCGAGGAGTCGCCTGAAAGCTTTCGGCACTTTCCTCAAAGCACTGCTCCCAAGCACCAGCCGCGCGTCACCAGCTGAAAAACAGGAAGCAGCTGTGGAGACGCCAGCAGAACCGACACAACGAAAGCCTACACCAACGAGAGCCGACAAGGGGCAAGTCAGCCCGCCTGTCCTCGCAGTTAACTCGGGCACCACAGACCACGTGAAGAGCGCTTTCCTCGAGTACGTAGCAATCGTGAGGGCGACCAGAGAGGTCAATCTCATGACTTGCAGGAAGATCCTGCAGACCTTCCAAAGGAACACAGAAGGACTGCTAAAGGTACTACTCGAGGAGGCAGAGGCAGCGGTGTACGACAACGTCAAATCCCAAGTCATCAAAGGGGAAATGACGGGGTCGTACATGGCAGCCTACAGCGCGAAGAACGGTTTTGTAGCCCTAGACGAGGAGGAAACGGAACGCGTGGGCAAAATAAAATTCCGAACACCAAATGACGACCCGATAGTGGTTACCGCCAAATGTACCAAGATCATGCTGGACGATAAGATCCTTGAAATGGCACAGTCCATTTCGGGGATCCTGGACAACACAGCATCGCAGGGAAGTTGGACGGTACCCAATATCAGGTGGGTAAACGGAGTTCCGGGTTGCGGCAAGACAACCTGGGTGGTGAAACACTTCGATGGGGAGAAAGACGTTGTAGCCACCACGACGACCGAAGCTGCCAAAAACCTCAGAGAGAAGCTTGCGCACCGCTTGGGAGACCGAGTAAAGACAAAGGTGCGCACTATGGCCTCAATCTTAGTCAACGGGTTCAAGAAAGAAGAGAAATGCTACCGCCTAACGGTAGACGAGGCTCTTATGAACCATTTTGGGGCCATAGTTATGGCAGTAAAGTTGTCAGGAGCAACCGAGGTTGTCCTCATCGGAGACGTAAACCAGCTACCATTTCTGGACAGAGAGAATCTTTTCAAGTTAAGGTATACCCGTCCAAACCTGGTGGCTGGCATCACCCAGGAGCTGCTTTGCACACACCGCAATCCGATGGATGTGGCATTTGCGTTGAGCGAGATATACTCCGGTATATACTCCTCCAAGTCGTCGCTGTCGCGGGTCCACTCACTGAGCGTCAAAGGTTACACAGGAGCGCAAATACCGAGCACCGCCCAAAACACCCTATTTCTGGTTCATACGCAAGAGGAGAAAGCCTCTCTCATGAGCCAGGGATACGGGTCCGGCGAAGGGTCGCGCACGCTAACCATCCACGAGGCTCGGGGTCTGACCTTCGACAGCGTAATTATCATCAACACCAAGTCCAGAAGACTCCAAATCCACGACAGCATCTCCCACGCGGTAGTGGCGGTGTCGAGACATACAGTCAGCTGCGTCTATTACACCGACGACGCCGATGACGCCACCGGCCGCTTTGCAAAGAGAGCGATGGATGCGCCAACTAAAACGGTCGTCGAGTACAACTTGAAGACGGCCATGCAGCATCGAGACGCAGTCGTTGTGGAAGCTTTGCTCAGGCTAGCGAAGTCCCTGGTCAGACGACGAAATTAATAAAAAAAAAAAAAAAAAAAAAACCCATCCTAACCCCAAAACCCAACGCCAAAAGAACCCAATCCCTAACAACTCTCAATTAACAAAAATAGTTTATGTACAACTGCATGGCAGAGTGAGTCTGTCATACTCACGTAAAAGCTTTGCTGATGGTGGCGCTGCGCATCCGGTCGTTAAGTTCCCTAAAAAATGGTTGAGCTAAGCGGCGCGGAAGTGCGGGTCATGTCCGTGAACGGATGCCGTTGGTTGGAGCTGGTCGGCTCACTTTGCCATGCAGTTATCAGACCTCTGTCCTCAAAAATAATATTGCGTAACCTTAGATTAGAAGCTTAGTTAAGAAACTTTAGATTTAATTAGTCGTAAATTAATTTAAACAAAAAAGGTAAGCCTGAAAAAAAAAAAAAAAAAAAAAAATTGCATGAGCATGTTAATAAAAATAATAAAAAAAATAAAAAAAAAAAAAAAAAAAAGAGATGGACTCACGTAGATTTTAAGTTATTACATTTAAGTTCTAGAATAATGTAACGTGTCCGATGTAGGAGCACGAATGTCATCCTTAGTTATAAAACAAAATGCAAACAATTAATCTTTCAAAAAAGGGCGCGGACCACCATGTCTGCGGTAGTTTTACTCATTTAAAAAAAAAAAAAAAAAAACCTAACCTAACCCGTTGATATCTTCGTTTCCTGACGTGCGATTTTGAAGCTGTTTTCAGCATTTTTAGACCTTACTAGGCCTCCGCCTACGTTTTGACCATATCGCACTCACCTGCACGCGCGTATAAAAAACTTCCCCTATAACCCTTGGAAATTTTTTGAATTTTCATACAAAGTCATCAAAATTTAGTGTTTTTCCAAATTCTATTTCAAAAGTAACGTTAGATTATAGATTCAATAGTACTCACCCTTCATCCCTGCTTTCTGGTCCGCGTCCCGTGAGCCGGTCTTCAGGTTGGGGGTTGAAAACCAAAATTTTTTGTTTCAAAAACTGGTTTTTTGACCAAAAGTCCAAATTTTTGTTCGGCACCTACCCCGTTTTATTTCGTAGATCGCTAGCCCGCGCTGAGACGCGTCTCTGGACACCCCTCACGCCCGGCTAGCTCAAATAAAACTTGTTGATTTTTATAAAAAATCGTTTTTTCTATTAGTCTCTGTCTGTACCAAAATCTACCTAAGGAAGTTAGTTTTAAACAGAAACGTTGATATCTTCGTTTCCTGACGTGCGATTTTGAAGCTGTTTTCAGCATTTTTAGACCTTACTAGGCCTCCGCCTACGTTTTGACCATATCGCACTCACCTGCACGCGCGTATAAAAAACTTCCCCTATAACCCTTGGAAATTTTTTGAATTTTCATACAAAGTCATCAAAATTTAGTGTTTTTCCAAATTCTATTTCAAAAGTAACGTTAGATTATAGATTCAATAGTACTCACCCTTCATCCCTGCTTTCTGGTCCGCGTCCCGTGAGCCGGTCTTCAGGTTGGGGGTTGAAAACCAAAATTTTTTGTTTCAAAAACTGGTTTTTTGACCAAAAGTCCAAATTTTTGTTCGGCACCTACCCCGTTTTATTTCGTAGATCGCTAGCCCGCGCTGAGACGCGTCTCTGGACACCCCTCACGCCCGGCTAGCTCAAATAAAACTTGTTGATTTTTATAAAAAATCGTTTTTTCTATTAGTCTCTGTCTGTACCAAAATCTACCTAAGGAAGTTAGTTTTAAACAGAAACGTTGATATCTTCGTTTCCTGACGTGCGATTTTGAAGCTGTTTTCAGCATTTTTAGACCTTACTAGGCCTCCGCCTACGTTTTGACCATATCGCACTCACCTGCACGCGCGTATAAAAAACTTCCCCTATAACCCTTGGAAATTTTTTGAATTTTCATACAAAGTCATCAAAATTTAGTGTTTTTCCAAATTCTATTTCAAAAGTAACGTTAGATTATAGATTCAATAGTACTCACCCTTCATCCCTGCTTTCTGGTCCGCGTCCCGTGAGCCGGTCTTCAGGTTGGGGGTTGAAAACCAAAATTTTTTGTTTCAAAAACTGGTTTTTTGACCAAAAGTCCAAATTTTTGTTCGGCACCTACCCCGTTTTATTTCGTAGATCGCTAGCCCGCGCTGAGACGCGTCTCTGGACACCCCTCACGCCCGGCTAGCTCAAATAAAACTTGTTGATTTTTATAAAAAATCGTTTTTTCTATTAGTCTCTGTCTGTACCAAAATCTACCTAAGGAAGTTAGTTTTAAACAGAAACGTTGATATCTTCGTTTCCTGACGTGCGATTTTGAAGCTGTTTTCAGCATTTTTAGACCTTACTAGGCCTCCGCCTACGTTTTGACCATATCGCACTCACCTGCACGCGCGTATAAAAAACTTCCCCTATAACCCTTGGAAATTTTTTGAATTTTCATACAAAGTCATCAAAATTTAGTGTTTTTCCAAATTCTATTTCAAAAGTAACGTTAGATTATAGATTCAATAGTACTCACCCTTCATCCCTGCTTTCTGGTCCGCGTCCCGTGAGCCGGTCTTCAGGTTGGGGGTTGAAAACCAAAATTTTTTGTTTCAAAAACTGGTTTTTTGACCAAAAGTCCAAATTTTTGTTCGGCACCTACCCCGTTTTATTTCGTAGATCGCTAGCCCGCGCTGAGACGCGTCTCTGGACATCCCTCACGCCCGGCTAGCTCAAATAAAACTTGTTGATTTTTATAAAAAATCGTTTTTTCTATTAGTCTCTGTCTGTACCAAAATCTACCTAAGGAAGTTAGTTTTAAACAGAAACGTTGATATCTTCGTTTCCTGACGTGCGATTTTGAAGCTGTTTTCAGCATTTTTAGACCTTACTAGGCCTCCGCCTACGTTTTGACCATATCGCACTCACCTGCACGCGCGTATAAAAAACTTCCCCTATAACCCTTGGAAATTTTTTGAATTTTCATACAAAGTCATCAAAATTTAGTGTTTTTCCAAATTCTATTTCAAAAGTAACGTTAGATTATAGATTCAATAGTACTCACCCTTCATCCCTGCTTTCTGGTCCGCGTCCCGTGAGCCGGTCTTCAGGTTGGGGGTTGAAAACCAAAATTTTTTGTTTCAAAAACTGGTTTTTTGACCAAAAGTCCAAATTTTTGTTCGGCACCTACCCCGTTTTATTTCGTAGATCGCTAGCCCGCGCTGAGACGCGTCTCTGGACACCCCTCACGCCCGGCTAGCTCAAATAAAACTTGTTGATTTTTATAAAAAATCGTTTTTTCTATTAGTCTCTGTCTGTACCAAAATCTACCTAAGGAAGTTAGTTTTAAACAGAAACGTTGATATCTTCGTTTCCTGACGTGCGATTTTGAAGCTGTTTTCAGCATTTTTAGACCTTACTAGGCCTCCGCCTACGTTTTGACCATATCGCACTCACCTGCACGCGCGTATAAAAAACTTCCCCTATAACCCTTGGAAATTTTTTGAATTTTCATACAAAGTCATCAAAATTTAGTGTTTTTCCAAATTCTATTTCAAAAGTAACGTTAGATTATAGATTCAATAGTACTCACCCTTCATCCCTGCTTTCTGGTCCGCGTCCCGTGAGCCGGTCTTCAGGTTGGGGGTTGAAAACCAAAATTTTTTGTTTCAAAAACTGGTTTTTTGACCAAAAGTCCAAATTTTTGTTCGGCACCTACCCCGTTTTATTTCGTAGATCGCTAGCCCGCGCTGAGACGCGTCTCTGGACACCCCTCACGCCCGGCTAGCTCAAATAAAACTTGTTGATTTTTATAAAAAATCGTTTTTTCTATTAGTCTCTGTCTGTACCAAAATCTACCTAAGGAAGTTAGTTTTAAACAGAAACGTTGATATCTTCGTTTCCTGACGTGCGATTTTGAAGCTGTTTTCAGCATTTTTAGACCTTACTAGGCCTCCGCCTACGTTTTGACCATATCGCACTCACCTGCACGCGCGTATAAAAAACTTCCCCTATAACCCTTGGAAATTTTTTGAATTTTCATACAAAGTCATCAAAATTTAGTGTTTTTCCAAATTCTATTTCAAAAGTAACGTTAGATTATAGATTCAATAGTACTCACCCTTCATCCCTGCTTTCTGGTCCGCGTCCCGTGAGCCGGTCTTCAGGTTGGGGGTTGAAAACCAAAATTTTTTGTTTCAAAAACTGGTTTTTTGACCAAAAGTCCAAATTTTTGTTCGGCACCTACCCCGTTTTATTTCGTAGATCGCTAGCCCGCGCTGAGACGCGTCTCTGGACACCCCTCACGCCCGGCTAGCTCAAATAAAACTTGTTGATTTTTATAAAAAATCGTTTTTTCTATTAGTCTCTGTCTGTACCAAAATCTACCTAAGGAAGTTAGTTTTAAACAGAAACGTTGATATCTTCGTTTCCTGACGTGCGATTTTGAAGCTGTTTTCAGCATTTTTAGACCTTACTAGGCCTCCGCCTACGTTTTGACCATATCGCACTCACCTGCACGCGCGTATAAAAAACTTCCCCTATAACCCTTGGAAATTTTTTGAATTTTCATACAAAGTCATCAAAATTTAGTGTTTTTCCAAATTCTATTTCAAAAGTAACGTTAGATTATAGATTCAATAGTACTCACCCTTCATCCCTGCTTTCTGGTCCGCGTCCCGTGAGCCGGTCTTCAGGTTGGGGGTTGAAAACCAAAATTTTTTGTTTCAAAAACTGGTTTTTTGACCAAAAGTCCAAATTTTTGTTCGGCACCTACCCCGTTTTATTTCGTAGATCGCTAGCCCGCGCTGAGACGCGTCTCTGGACACCCCTCACGCCCGGCTAGCTCAAATAAAACTTGTTGATTTTTATAAAAAATCGTTTTTTCTATTAGTCTCTGTCTGTACCAAAATCTACCTAAGGAAGTTAGTTTTAAACAGAAACGTTGATATCTTCGTTTCCTGACATGCGATTTTGAAGCTGTTTTCAGCATTTTTAGACCTTACTAGGCCTCCGCCTACGTTTTGACCATATCGCACTCACCTGCACGCGCGTATAAAAAACTTCCCCTATAACCCTTGGAAATTTTTTGAATTTTCATACAAAGTCATCAAAATTTAGTGTTTTTCCAAATTCTATTTCAAAAGTAACGTTAGATTATAGATTCAATAGTACTCACCCTTCATCCCTGCTTTCTGGTCCGCGTCCCGTGAGCCGGTCTTCAGGTTGGGGGTTGAAAACCAAAATTTTTTGTTTCAAAAACTGGTTTTTTGACCAAAAGTCCAAATTTTTGTTCGGCACCTACCCCGTTTTATTTCGTAGATTGCTAGCCCGCGCTGAGACGCGTCTCTGGACACCCCTCACGCCCGGCTAGCTCAAATAAAACTTGTTGATTTTTATACTCACGGGTGTGGGGGGTCGGGAATGACAGACGAAGGTGACGGGTGCAATGCGGGCGAAGGCACCCCCGCGCCTGTCGCCCGCCCGTCACCATGGGGAGGGAGAGGACGACGCCTTTTCCGACCCCTTCGTCTGCGGAGCGGCGCAGCGAGAGGATCGTCCTCCCGCGCGCGCTCCGCCTCCTCCTTTTGCGACATTACGTCCTCGCAAAAGGAGGCGACTGCTGACCAGGCCTCCTCGCTCCCCAGCATGGCGTCGACCACGCCGGGAAGCGAGAGGTCCAGTCCGACCACCGCGGTCAGACCGCGGCGCAGCTCGGACCAAGCCGGGCACACCTCGAGGGTGTGCTGCGCCGTGTCTACCGGCGCGCCGCAGTCGTGGCACGCCGGGGTTTCCTCCCTCCCGATCCGGTGCAGGTGCGATCCGAAACAGCCATGCCCGGACAACACCTGCACCAGACGGAAAGATAGGAAACCGTGGGACCACTCGAGCCAGCCTTGCAGGACCGGACCGAGCGCGTCCAACGTCCGGCGGCCAAAGGCGGCGCTGGCGAGGTCCTCCGACCAATGGAGGACGATGGCGTCCCTCGCCTCTCGCCGCACGGCCTCCCGCTCTTCGCCCATGGGGCGCTCCCCGAGCGCCTTCCGGCGCGCCGTCCATTCGTACACTCTGGCGAGCACCCAAGCCTCCAACTCCCAAGGAGGGGTGCCGGCCAGAGCGCACGCCGCCGAGAAGCCCACTGAGCGGTAGGCCACCCGCTGTGCAATGGCCCGCTGGGGCCTGCGGATGGCGGTCGCATTCTCCCTCCTATGGAGGGAGTCCGCCCAGATGGGGGCCCCGTATAGGGCCATGCTCCGCAAGATGCCGGCATAGAGGCGCCGGCATTTCGCCTTGGGCCCCCCCAGGTTCGGGAGGAGCCACGAGAGGGCGTCCGCGGCCTTTAACAGGCGCGTCGACAGCCTGCTGAAATGCGGGCCGAAGCGCCACCTGTCGTCCAGCACCAGGCCCAGATACTTCATCTGGGGCTGGACCCCTATCCTGACGCCTTCTACGACTATGTGGGCGTCGGGAGGGCAGCGCTGCCGGGGACCGTGAAAGAACACGGCCTCCGTCTTGTGCAGCGCCACCCTCAATCCCAGGCGGCGGATCCTCTCTGCCACCAAGGATCCACCAGCCGAGGCCAGACAGGCCGCATCCCCGAAGCTCCTCCCCCGGGCAGTGAGGAGAGTGTCATCCGCGTAGCAAATGACACTGGTGCCCGGGAGGAGGGCTCCCCGCAACAGCCAATCGAATCCGATGTTCCACAAGGGGGGCCCCAGCACCGACCCCTGCGGAACACCGGACTCTGCGCCGTACCGCCTCACCGTGGCCGTCTTGTCCACGAGGAGGACCTCTCGGTCCTCCAAGTAGCTGGCCAGGAGGTCCCGCAGATATTGGGGCACTCCGTGATACCGGAGCGCCTCCAATATCGTCGAGTGGGGGACGGAGTTGAAGGCGTTGGCAATGTCGAATGATACCGCCAGCACTCCGTCCCCCGCCTCCACTGCCTCCTTCACCTGACCTTTGAGTAGGGCCAGCGCGTCGATCGTCGAACGCCCACGACGGAAACCAAATTGGGCGTCCGACAGATCCGGCCCTACCACCCGCAAGTGGCTTTCCAGCCTCCCGGCGACAATCCCCTCGAACAGTTTACCGACCTCATCGAGCAGAACGATGGGCCGGTATGCCGAGGGGGAGTCCACCGGGCGTCCCTCCTTCCGGAGGAGGCACAACTGCCCCTCCTTCCACAGTTTCGGGAACCTCCCAGCCGTAAAGCACGCGCTCAAGAGGTCCCGAAACCTGTCCTCCATTTGGGTGGCGGCGATCGACACCACCCGCGCGGGGACGCCGTCTGGCCCGGGGGCCGTCTTTTTTGCGCGGAGGCTGAGTACCCCCGCGTAGAACTCCGCCGCCGTCACCGGGGGGACCTCCTCCTCCGGCGTATCCGCCCCTTGCGGAGGAACCATCGTTGGTGGGGTGAAGTCGGTCCTGCGCGGAAACAGAGACCGGACCACCCCATCCAGCAACGCTGGCTCGAGGGTCTCCGACAGTGGGGGACCATAGGGGCGGAGCTGGTTCCGCGCCGCCTTGTATGGTCTCCCATAAGGATCCCTGTCGAGATCCTCCAGCATCTCGGCCCTTGCCGAGTCTTGCGCAGCGCCCATTGCAGACTTGAGGGCCGCCGTAGCCTCTCGGTAAGAGGCGTACAGGCGGTCCTCTTCTGCCCGGACTCGGTTTTGGGCGTTGCGCCGTCGACTCCGCGCGTAGGCCCTTCTGGCCGC
This sequence comes from Eugnorisma glareosa, assembly GCA_947578425.1. Taxonomy (NCBI): domain Eukaryota; kingdom Metazoa; phylum Arthropoda; class Insecta; order Lepidoptera; family Noctuidae; genus Eugnorisma; species Eugnorisma glareosa. The sequence goes on from OX387966.1 coordinate 153,442, forward strand.
CACGCAGGTGGCCCGGAGTCCCGCCAGCTCCTCCGTCCACCAGTAGACGGCACGACGGGGAGGCGGACGGCGAGACCGAGGAATGCTGGAGTTGCACACCTCGGTCAAGGACCCCCTGAGCCGGACCGCTGCGGCGTCCACGTCCGGGACCTCCTCGACAGGGGGAGGCGACAGCCAGTCCTGGAGAAAGGCGGCCTCCTTGGCTGCCTCCCGGTCCAGGCGGGTGAGTGCCCACCGCGGGAAGGGAGATTGCCCGGCGCGGGCCGTCCCCCCTCTCTGCTGTGTGGAGATGTCGAACCGCACATAACGGTGGTCCGACAAGGTCTCCACCAGCTCTACCCGCCAGTTGACGACGCGGGCGGCAAGCGCGGGGGTGGCAAACGAGACGTCCACCACCGACCCGCCCTGTTGCCGCACACACGTGTGGACCGCCCCCCTGAGGAGGGACACACCACACGAGGCCGCCCAAAACTCGACGGCGCGTCCCCGGACGTTGCAACCGGCGGTCGGGTTTCCCCAGGCCGCCGACTTGGCGTTCAGGTCGCCGAGCACCACGACCTGGCGTGGCGCCGCCCTCCCTACGACAGCAGCGAGGATCTCTAGGAAATCCTCAAAGTCCGAGAGAGGGCGGTTTGGGGAGAAATACACCCCCACCATCGCCATCCCTCCCCACGCGGCGGCCACGTATCCCGGTCCCCTCTCTAAGAGCGAGAGGGGAGGGGAGTCTGTGGAAGACCGCGCCACCAACGCCACCAAGCCGTCCCGGTCGCCCAGCCAACGGCCAGGGACCGAGTAAGGCTCGGCGACCACCGCCAAGTCCACCAACCACTCAGCCATGGTCTGCATCAGCAGATCCTGGGCTGTCCTGCAGTGGTTGGTGTTCGTCTGAAGGATGCGATGTTCGACCCTATCCATCACTCGGACATCGCACCCTCCTCCGCAGCCGCCGCAGGAACGGCGGTGTTAACGGCAGCGGCAGGCCCGGTCGGCGCCTGCGCTTTGCCACGCTTAGGGGGAGGATTGCACTTCCTCCCCTTCATTACGTGGCCTGCCCGGCGGCCACTGGCGGCACACACCGCGCCGTGCGGCGTGGCGGCCTCGCAGGAGGAGGCTTTGTGGCCCTTCTTGCCGCAGCGGTAGCATGTGTCCGTCCTGTCTACCTTGGACGGACACAGGGGCCGGGTGTGTCCGATGCCGAAGCACCGGAAACACCGCAGAGGCTGGTCCTCGAGGGCCCGGACTGCGCCCGAGCTGAACCCGACTTGAAGCCGTCCTTTCGCAAGGACGGCTTTGGCAGCGGCGATTGGGCACTCGAGGCGAATGGTGCCCATACCGCCGCGGCCGGGCCTTATGTCCCGGCCTTGGACCGCCGCGGCGCCACAGCCCCCTACCGCTGCGACCGCCGCCACCACCTCCTCCTTGGTGACGGAGTCATCTAACTCCGTCACTTCAATGGCCGCCGACTTGACCGGTCGAGCCACCTTGGCAGAGTCCGCGATGATCTACCCTCGCCTGCAGTTGCCGCGTCTCGTCGGTGGTCGTCCGCCGGACCAGCTCCGCGACGACACCGCGCATGCTCGCGCCCTGCATTTGAGGGCCTTCTGCAAAGTCCCCTTCAGGTTGGAGGACTTAGAGGCGACCTCCACGATCTCCTCCTCGTCCTCCTCCGCCATTCTCTCCAGCTCGGCCAGAGAATGGTCCGCGTATAGAACGCGGGACGCACCGTACCCGGACTTGGCCCGGGCGACGTGCGCCCGCTTCTCCTTAGCGGCAACCCGATCCTCCAGCTCTTGCTGGAGCTGCACCCGCCGAGCCAGGTCCAATTGGCGTTGGGCGTCCGCGAGCCCAACGACATGGGTGTCCGCGGCCACCGTCGGCTTTTTAGCCTTCGGCAACCTCGTCGACCCCGAGGCCGAAGAGCCCCCGGACCCACCGCTGCGGTGGACCCGCTTCCGCGAACGAGCGTCGTCCGCGTCCGACATACCAATAAGCGAGTCGTTGTCAGACGATTCACTCACCCTTCCAAAGAAACTAGCCGCAGACGGCGCGCGGCTAGTCTCTGACGCCAGAGCGTCGCTGTGGCCCTGAGAAGGGCCTTTTGGTTGGCCCTGAGAAGGGCCTTTTGGTTGGCCCTGAGAAGGGCCTTTGGTTTGGCCCTGAGAAGGGCCTTTTTCTTTTAAAAACCGCCCGCAGGCGTCCCGCGTGGGTTTAGGCATAGCCTCCGCCAGTTCGCAATCAACAAGACAATATAATAAAATTCGCTGCGAGAGCACAGAGCACTTTAGCCAACCCAGTCTGCCACTCCGTTACGGTGGTCAGAACTGGGCTGTTTCCAGGGGACACGACGTGGACGTAAGCTCTGTGGGGGGTCCCCCAACCTAACCTAACCTTTTTTTTTTTTTTTTTTTTGTTGTCGCTGGGAAAAAATGCATTACGCATACCCTCCCATCGGGGGATGGGAGGGGTATGTGGGACTCCCCGGGCGGACCCGGTATACCCACTAAAACGACCCAGCGGCATTCCCGCTTCGTCCGAGTGGCGGGGAACTGGGAAACCGGCATAGCCTTTTCGTCCAGTCCTCCGCCGACGATTGCCCTTCATGGCGGACCCCTCACGCCCTCACGGGTGTGGGGGGTCGGGAATGACAGACGAAGGTGACGGGTGCAATGCGGGCGAAGGCACCCCCGCGCCTGTCGCCGCCCGTCACCATGGGGAGGGAGAGGACGACGCCTTCTCCGACCCCTTCGTCTGCGGAGCGGCGCAGCGAGAGGATCGTCCTCCCGCGCGCGCTCCGCCTCCTCCTTTTGCGACATTACGTCCTCGCAAAAGGAGGCGACTGCTGACCAGGCCTCCTCGCTCCCCAGCATGGCGTCGACCACGCCGGGAAGCGAGAGGTCCAGTCCGACCACCGCGGTCAGACCGCGGCGCAGCTCGGACCAAGCCGGGCACACCTCGAGGGTGTGCTGCGCCGTGTCCACCGGCGCGCCGCAGTCGTGGCACGCCGGGGTCTCCTCCCTCCCGATCCGGTGCAGGTGCGATCCGAAACAGCCATGCCCGGACAACACCTGCACCAGACGGAAAGAGAGGAAACCGTGGGACCGCTCGAGCCAGCCCTGCAGGACCGGACCGAGCGCGTCCAACGTCCGGCGGCCAAAGGCGGCGTTGGCGAGATCCTCCGACCAATGGAGGACGATGGCGTCCCTCGCCTCTCGCCGCACGGCCTCCCGCTCTTCGCCCATGGGGCGCTCCCCAAGCGCCTTCCGGCGCGCCGTCCATTCGTACACTCTGGCGAGCACCCAAGCCTCCAACTCCCAAGGAGGGGTGCCGGCCAGAGCGCACGCCGCCGAGAAGCCCACTGAGCGGTAGGCCCTCGCCACCCGCTGTGCAATGGCCCGCTGGGGCCTGCGGATGGCGGTCGCATTCTCCCTCCTATGGAGGGAGTCCGCCCAGATGGGGGCCCCGTATAGGGCCATGCTCCGCAAGATGCCGGCATAGAGGCGCCGGCATTTCGCCTTGGGCCCCCCCAGGTTCGGGAGGAGCCACGAGAGGGCGTCCGCGGCCTTCAACAGGCGCGTCGACAGCCCGCTGAAATGCGGGCCGAAGCGCCACCTGTCGTCCAGCACCAGGCCCAGATACTTCATCTGGGGCTGGACCCCTATCCTGACGCCTTCCACGACTATGTGGGCGTCGGGAGGGCAGCGCTGCCGAGGCCCGCGAAAGAACACGGCCTCCGTCTTGTGCAGCGCCACCTTCAATCCCAGGCGGCGGATTCTCTCTGCAACCAAGGATCCGCCAGCCGAGGCCAGACAGGCCGCGTCTCTAAAGTTCCTCCCCCGGGCAGTGAGGAGAGTGTCATCCGCGTAGCAGATGACACTAGTGCCCGGGAGAAGGGCTCCCCGCAACAGCCAATCGAATCCGATGTTCCACAAGGGGGGCCCCAGCACCGACCCCTGCGGAACACCGGACTCTGCGCCGTACCGCCTCACCGTGGCCGTCTTGTCTACGAGGAGGACCTCTCGGTCCTCCAAGTAGCTGGCCAGGAGGTCCCGCAGATATTGGGGCACTCCGTGATATCGGAGCGCCTCCAATATCGTCGAGTGGGGGACGGAGTTGAAGGCGTTGGCAATGTCGAATGACACCGCCAGCACTCCGTCCCCCGCCTCCACCGCCTCCTTCACCTGGCCCTTGAGTAGGGCCAGCGCGTCGATCGTCGAACGCCCACGACGGAAACCAAATTGGGCGTCCGACAGATCCGGCCCTACCACCCGCAAGTGGCTTTCCAGCCTCCCGGCGATAATCCCCTCGAACAGTTTACCGACCTCATCGAGCAGAACGATGGGCCGGTATGCCGAGGGGGAGTCCACCGGGCGTCCCTCCTTCCGGAGGAGGCACAACTGCCCCTCCTTCCAACCTAATCTAACCTAACCTAACCTAACCTAACTATGCGTAATGCATTTTTTCCCAGCGATCACAAAAAAAAAAAAAAAAAAAAAAGGTTAGGTTAGGTTTTGGTACTTACAGAGAACAATAGAAAACAGTGTTTTTAAAAATGTTTTATTTGAGCTAGACGGGCGTGGGGGGACGCCCAGGGTGCACCGGCTCAGCAGCTGCTCTTCCCTCCAGACGTATCGAGAGGGACCAGCAGCTACCAGGCACACGTGGAGGAATTCGGGCGCGTACCAATGCCGATCCCACTCAACTGGGGATCGGCAGTGTGTCCTGCCGGCGGACCCAAGCCGGGGCTCGAATATTCGAGTTCCCGGGGGCAGAGGGGAGTGCCCGCGCGGACCTCTTTGCAGCCAAGCTGCAAGAGGTCATCGCGGACTCTGCCAAGGTGGCCCGACCGGTCAAGTCAGCGGCCATTGAAGTGACGGAGTTAGATGACTCCGTCACCAAGGAGGAGGTGATGGCGGCGGTCGCAGCGGTAGGGGGCTGTGGCGCCACGGCGGTCCAAGGCCGGGACATAAGGCCCGGCCGCGGCGGTATGGGCACCATTCGCCTCGAGTGCCCAATCGACGCTGCCAAAGCCGTCCTTGCGAAAGGACGGCTTCAAGTCGGGTTCAGCTCGGGCGCAGTCCGGGCACTCGAGGACCAGCCTCTGCGGTGTTTAGCCTTTACATCCAGTCCTCCGCCGACGATTGCAAGGCGGACCCCTCACACCCTCACGGGTGCGGGGGGGTCGGGAATGACAGACGAAGGTGACGGGTGCAATGCGGGCGAAGGCACCCCCGCGCCTGTCGCCCGCCCGTCACCATGGGGAGGGAGAGGACGACGCCTTCTCCGACCCCTTCGTCTGCGGAGCGGCGCAGCGAGAGGATCGTCCTCCCGCGCGCGCTCCGCCTCCTCCTTTTGCGACATTACGTCCTCGCAAAAGGAGGCGACTGCTGACCAGGCCTCCTCGCTCCCCAGCATGGCGTCGACCACGCCGGGAAGCGAGAGGTCCAGTCCGACCACCGCGGTCAGACCGCGGCGCAGCTCGGACCAAGCCGGGCACACCTCGAGGGTGTGCTGCGCCGTGTCCACCGGCGCGCCGCAGTCGTGGCACGCCGGGGTCTCCTCCCTCCCGATCCGATGCAGGTGCGATCCGAAACAGCCATGCCCGGACAACACCTGCTCCAGACGGAAAGAGAGGAAACCGTGGGACCGCTCGAGCCAGCCCTGCAGGACCGGACCGAGCGCGTCCAACGTCCGGCGGCCAAAGGCGGCGTTGGCGAGATCCTCCGACCAATGGAGGACGATGGCGTCCCTCGCCTCTCGCCGCACGGCCTCCCGCTCTTCGCCCATGGGGCGCTCCCCGAGCGCCTTCCGGCGCGCCGTCCATTCGTACACTCTGGCGAGCACCCAAGCCTCCAACTCCCAAGGAGGGGTGCCGGCCAGAGCGCACGCCGCCGAGAAGCCCACTGAGCGGTAGGCCCTCGCCACCCGCTGTGCAATGGCCCGCTGGGGCCTGCGGATGGCGGTCGCATTCTCCCTCCTATGGAGGGAGTCCGCCCAGATGGGGGCCCCGTATAGGGCCATGCTCCGCAAGATGGCCGGCATAGAGGCGCCGGCATTTCGCCTTGCGCCCCCCCAGGTTCGGGAGGAGCCACGAGAGGGCGTCCGCGGCCTTCAACAGGCGCGTCGACAGCCCGCTGAAATGCGGGCCGAAGCGCCACCTGTAGTCCAGCACCAGGCCCAGATACTTCATCTGGGGCTGGACCCCTATCCTGACGCCTTCCACGACTATGTGGGCGTCGGGAGGGCAGCGCTGCCGGGGACCGCGAAAGAACACGGCCTCCGTCTTGTGCAGCGCCACCCTCAATCCCAGGCGGCGGATCCTCTCTGCCACCAAGGATCCACCAGCCGAGGCCAGACAGGCCGCATCCCCGAAGCTCCTCCCCCGGGCGGTGAGGAGAGTGTCATCCGCGTAGCAAATGACACTGGTGCCCGGGAGGAGGGCTCCCCGCAACAGCCAATCGAATCCGATGTTCCACAAGGGGGGCCCCAGCACCGACCCCTGCGGAACACCGGACTCTGCGCCGTACCACCGTGGCCGTCTTGTCCACGAGGAGGACCTCTCGGTCCTCCAAGTAGCTGGCCAGGAGGTCCCGCAGATATTGGGGCACTCCGTGATACCGGAGCGCCTCCAATATCGTCGAGTGGGGGACGGAGTTGAAGGCGTTGGCAATGTCGAATGACACCGCCAGCACTCCGTCCCCCGCCTCCACTGCCTCCTTCACCTGACCCTTGAGTAGGGCCAGCGCGTCGATCGTCGAACGCCCACGACGGAAACCAAATTGGGCGTCCGACAGATCCGGCCCTACCACCCGCAAGTGGCTTTCCAGCCTCCCGGCGACAATCCCCTCGAACAGTTTACCGACCTCATCGAGCAGAACGATGGGCCGGTATGCCGAGGGGGAGTCCACCGGGGGGCGTCCCTCCTTCCGGAGGAGGCACAACTGCCCCTCCTTCCACAGTTTCGGGAACCTCCCAGCCGTAAAGCACGCGCTGAAGAGGTCCCGAAACCTGTCCTCCATTTGGGTGGCGGCGATCGACACCACCCGCGCGGGGACGCCGTCTGGCCCGGGGGCCGTCTTTTTTGCGCGGAGGCTGAGTACCCCCGCGTAGAACTCCGCCGCCGTCACCGGGGGGACCTCCTCCTCCGGCGTATCCGCCCCTTGCGGAGGAACCATCGTTGGTGGGGTGAAGTCGGTCCTGCGCGGAAACAGAGACCGGACCACCCCATCCAGCAACGCTGGCTCAAGGGTCTCCGACAGTGGGGGACCATAGGGGCGGAGCTGGTTCCGCGCCGCCTTGTATGGTCTCCCATAAGGATCCCTGTCGAGACCCTCCAGCATCTCAGGCGGTCCTCTTCTGCCCGGACTCGGTTTTGGGCGCTGCGCCGTCGACTCCGCGCGTGGGCCCTTCTTGCCGCCACGCAGGTGGCCCGGAGTCCCGCCAGCTCCTCCGTCCACCAGTAGACGGCACGACGGGGAGGCGGACGGCGAGACCGAGGCATGCTGGAGTTGCACACCTCGGTCAAGGATCCCCTGAGCCGGACCGCTGCGGCGTCCACGTCCGGGACCTCCTCGACAGGGGGAGGCGACAGCCAGTCCTGGAGAAAGGCGGCCTCCTTGGCTGCCTCCCGGTCCAGGCGGGTGAGTGCCCATCGCGGGAAGGGAGATTGCCCGGCGCGGGCCGTCCCCCCTCTCTGCTGTGTGGAGATGTCGAACCGCACATAACGGTGGTCCGACAAGGTCTCCACCAGCTCCACCCGCCAGTTGACGACGCGGGCGGCAAGCGCGGGGGTGGCAAACGAGACGTCCACCACCGACCCGCCCTGTTGCCGCACACACGTGTGGACCGCCCCCCTGTTGAGGAGGGACACACCACACGAGGCCGCCCAAAACTCGACGGCGCGTCCCCGGACGTTGCAACCGCCTGCCTGGTTGCCCCAGGCCGCCGACTTGGCGTTCAGGTCGCCGAGCACCACGACCTGGCGTGGCGCCGCCCTCCCTACGACAGCAGTGAGGATCTCTAGGAAATCCTCAAAGTCCGAGAGAGGGCGGTTTGGGGAGAAATACACCCCCACCATCGCCATCTCTCCCCACGCGGCGGCCACGTATCCCGGTCCCCTCTCTAAGAGCGAGAGGGGAGGGGAGTCTGTGGAAGACCGCGCCACCAACGCCACCAAGCCGTCCCGGTCGCCCAGCCAACGGCCAGGGACCGAGTAAGGCTCGGCGACCACCGCCAAGTCCACCAACCACTCAGCCATGGTCTGCATCAGCAGATCCTGGGCTGTCCTGCAGTGGTTGGTGTTCGTCTGAAGGATACGATGTTCGACCTTATCCATCAGTCGGACATCGCACCCTCCTCCGCAGCCGCCGCAGGAACGGCGGTTTCAACGGCAGCAGCAGGCCCGGCCGGCGCCCGCGCTTTGCCACGCTTAGGGGGAGGATTGCACTTCCTCCCCTTCATTACGTGGCCTGCCCGGCGGCCACTGGCGGCACACACCGCGCAGTGCGGCGTGGCGGCCTCGCAGGAGGCGGCTTTGTGGCCCTCCTTGCCGCAGCGGTAGCATGTGTCCGTCCTGTCTACCTTGGACGGACACAGGGGCCGGGTGTGTCCGATGCCGAAGCACCGGAAACACCGCAGAGGCTGGTCCTCGAGTGCCCGGACTGCGCCCGAGCTGAACCCGACTTGAAGCCGTCCTTTCGCAAGGACGGCTTTGGCAGCGTCGATTGGGCACTCGAGGCGAATGGTGCCCATACCGCCGCGGCCGGGCCTTATGTCCCGGCCTTGGACCGCCGTGGCGCCACAGCCCCCTACCGCTGCGACCGCCGCCATCACCTCCTCCTTGGTGACGGAGTCATCTAACTCCGTCACTTCAATGGCCGCTGACTTGACCGGTCGGGCCACCTTGGCAGAGTCCGCGATGACCTCTTGCAGCTTGGCTGCAAAGAGGTCCGCGCGGGCACTCCCCTCTGCCCCCGGGAACTCGAATATTCGAGCCCCGGCTTGGGTCCGCCGGCAGGACACACTGCCGATCCCCAGTTGAGTGGGATCGGCATTGGTACGCGCCCGAATTCCTCCACGTGTGCCTGGTAGCTGCTGGTCCCTCTCGATACGTCTGGAGGGAAGAGCAGCTGCTGGGCCGGTGCACCCTGGGCGCGGTAGTATCCTTCCTCGAGGAATGAGAAGAAATTCTTATTCCTCGGGGAATGTTACTATCGTGGCTAATATTCTGGGGACCCCTCCCCAACGTAGAACGCCCCGTTGGTCCAGATTGGACCCCTCCAATCTGGACCAACGGGGCGTTCTTCCGCGTGACCCTCTGAAAAGCAGAGGGCACAGCGGAGGACGTGACCATGCTGCTGAGGTGCAGGCGCACCGACGTGGCATTTGTTGTCTCTCCTCTAGGAGCAATCTTAGAAGGGAGAACTTTCGGCGGGTTCGCTGAGCCGGGTTGGCCGGACAGCGAACGGAGGCATGTCTAATGCCGCCGTCGGGGGCTTGGCTTAACTGCCTGGCCCAGAGGAAGGATACCTCTAAGATAAAAAACCACCTAATCCTAAGTTTTGAGGCGCGGCGAGAGGATGAATGGCTGGAGGGTGTCCAGTCATTAGCGCCTCCCCTGTAGGGCACCTGCCGCACCCTACAGTATTGGGCTTACCTAGGTAAAAGGCTCTGCCTAGGTGGACGAATAATTCCTTTACTACTCGTGGGAACAGAATGGAAGATTTAAAAAATAAAAAACAAAATACGTTGGTGGAGAAGGCGGACGCAGTGGCAGACTTTGGTGCTGCGTCACAAAGAGCGGGAGCAGTGGCTCCAGCAGAACCACGCGTGGTTCTTGAGAGGATGAATGTGTTGTCGGAGTCCGACAACACAGCGAATAGAATAGTGGACGGAGCGTTGTCAAGTGACACCACTATGTTAGAGGTAGGTGGCCAGCGAGGTCCGGGTCGCCTTGGTGCTGAGTTGTCGGGTCGTGTTTCCGAAACGCTCACACTACCGGACCTCTCAAGCGGCCTCATGAGAACGAGGAGATGTTGCCACCTCGGAAGGTACCTTCCAAGGCGGCGACCAGCAGAGGGCGGAGACCAGCCCGAGATGGGAGGGGTCGGTTCCTCTGAACCGGCACCCCATGTGGTTCACTCTCTGAGGAGAGTGAGTCGGACTGCCGAAGCGTGTCACCGGCATGCCAAATGGCCGTCAACACGGCTGTGGAGGAGAGTGCAGAGGCGCCCGTCAGTGCTGAGTGTTCACTTATAGGGCAGAGTTCCTCTGCCTCTGCAGAGGAACTCGAAAAAAGAGCTCTAATGGACATCGAGGTGGTTTTGGACACGACTCGGAAGTCCAAAAACTTAAAGGGCACGAGTCAGCGAGCCATCAGAGAGGCAGCGGAGCGGGTCAGACTGGCCATAGAGGGCCTCGCCAGCAGGAGCTCCAGTGAGGAGACCCGACGGCTCCACCTGCTGAACGACCGACTGCGAAAGGAGGTCGATGCCCTCCGTCAAGAGATGGTGGCTCTTCGGGAGGAGGTCGTGGGTCTCCGGGTGCGACCCGAAGGTCTGCCGCAGTCGGAGCCCCAAGATTTCAGGTGTTCCTCTGCTCCTGAAAAGTCCCACGAGCAGGGGCCACCTATGAGCGAGATGCAGGTGCATGCCATCGTTTCCCAGATCGGGAAAATGATGGATGCCCGGTTTGCAGGCATCGAGGACCGCCTCCTGCCCGCGAGGACCATTCGTCCGCCGCTGGCAGCCGATCGCAGAAATGCGGCTGCTGCTGCTAGCGGCGCTGGCGGCGCGGGCGATAGGCAGCCTTCCGTAGCTGCTCAGGTGGCTTCTCGAGTGCCTGAGACGCAGAGGGAAGCTCCTCCGAGTGGGTCCGTCCCAACAGCCACCACGCGAGCCCTTGAGGCAGAACCATCGGCGTCTGCCAGTGAGGGCTGGCAGACCGTGGTGAGGAGGAAGAGGAATAGGAAGAAGAAGAAGAAGAACGAAGGCTCTTCTCCTTCCTTACCCCAAAAGAGTGCGGCGGCCCCTGCCGCTCAGGGAAACAAGCGGTCCAGGCCCAAGAGGGGCAAGAACGCCAAGCGCGGGCTCCGTGCGCCAAGGTCCGCTGCGGTGGTGCTCACCCTGCAACCGGAAGCAGTGGAGAGGGGCGTCACGTACGCGGCTGTCCTCACCAAGGCCAGGCAAGCCGTGAACCTGGAGGAACTAGGCATAACAGATGTCAGGTTCCGACAGGCTCTAACCGGAGCCCGCATGCTTGAGTTCCCAGGGGCCCAAGGCACTGCGGGGGCAGACCGTGTCGCAGAGAAACTGCGAGCGGTCTTCGCAGAGGAGGTCAGGGTCTCCAGGCCGACGAAGTGCGCTGAACTGCGCATCTCGGGCCTTGACGACTCTGTGACTGGGCAGGACGTGCAGGACGCGATCGCACGTAAGACTGGCTGCTCTCCCGATGCGGTCCGAGTCGGCCCAATCCGACCTGGCCCAGGAGGCGCCAGCTCTGTCTGGACCCAGTGCCCCGTCGCAGTGGCCAAGCACCTGGCCGACGCCGGCCAGCTCCTGGTGGGTTGGAGCTCTGCCAGGGTCGTGGTTTTGGACGCTCGGCCCATGAGGTGCTACATGTGCTGGGGGTTGGGTCATGTATGCCGGAAGTGCAACTCAGGCGTCGACCTGAGCAAGCACTGCTTTCGCTGTGGTGAGCCGGGGCATCTGGCATCCGCGTGCTCTGCCGACCCACATTGTTTACTGTGCGCGGCAGCAGGGCGACCGGCCAACCACGCCGCCGGTAGAAAGGACTGTAAGCCACCAGCCCGATCTACCAGGGGTTCGACCACTTCCGTCGCAGGGCGATCGGAAGAGCCGTCGCAGGGGGTGATAATGGTTGCGTGAAAAAAACCTAACCTAACCTAACCTAACCTTTTTTTTTTTTTTTGTTTTTTTTTTTTTTTTTTTTTTTTTGTCGCTGGGAAAAAATGCATTACGCATACCCTCCCATCGGGGGATGGGAGGGGTATGTGGGACTCCCCGGGCGGACCCGGTATACCCACTAAAACGACCCAGCGGCATTCCCGCTTCGTCCGAGTGGCGGGGAACTGGGAAACCGGCATAGCCTTTGCGTCCAGTCCTCCGCCGACGATTGCCCTTCATGGCGGACCCCTCACGCCCTCACGGGTGTGGGGGGTCGGGAATGACAGACGAAGGTGATGGGTGCAATGCGGGCGAAGGCACCCCCGCGCCTGTCGCCCGCCCGTCACCATGGGGAGGGAGAGGACGACGCCTTCTCCGACCCCTTCGTCTGCGGAGCGGTGCAGCGAGAGGATCGTCCTCCCGCGCGCGCTCGGAGAAGTAGTCCCCCACAAGGGCCATGTCTCCCCACGCGGCTGCCACGTATCCCGGTCCCCTCTCTAAGAGCGAGAGGGGAGGGGAGTCTGTGGAAAGCCGCGACACCAACGCCACTGAGCCGTCCCGGTCGCCCAGCCAACGGCCAGGGACCGAGTAAGGCTCGGTGACCGCCGCCAAGTCCACCAACCACTCAGCCATGGTCTGCATCAGCAGATCCTGGGCTGCCCTGCAGTGGTTGGTGTTCGCCTGAAGGATGCGATGTTCGACCCTATCCATCAGTCGGACATCGCACCCCCCTCCGCAGCCGCCGCAGGAACGACGGTGCTAGCGTCATCAGCGGGCCCGGTCGGCGCTTGCGCTCTGCCCCGCTTAGGGGGAGGATTGCACTTCCTCCCCTTCATTACGTGGCCTGCCCGGCGGCCACTGGCGGCACACACCGCGCAGTGCGGCGTGGCGGCCTCGCAGGAAGCGGCTTTGTGGCCGTCCTTGCCGCAGCGGTAGCATGTGTCCGTCCTGTCTACCTTGGACGGACACAGGGGCCGGGTGTGTCCGATGCCGAAGCACCGGAAACACCGCAGAGGCTGGTCCTCGAGTGCCCGGACTGCGCCCGAGCTGGACCCGACTTGAAGCCGTCCTTTCGCAAGGACGGCTTTGGCAGCGGCGATTGGGCACTCGAGGCGAATGGTGCCCATACCGCCGCGGCCGGGCCTTATGTCCCGGCCTTGGACCGCCGCGGCGCCACAGCCCCCTACCGCTGCGACCGCCGCCACCACCTCTTCCTTGGTGACGGAGTCATCTAACTCCGTCACTTCAATGGCCACCGACTTGACCGGTCGGGCCACCTTGGCCGAATCCGCTATGACCTCCTGCAGCTTGGCCGCAAAGAGGTCCGCATGGGCACTCCCCTCTGCCCCCGGGAACTCGAAAATTCGAGCCCCGGCTTGGGTCCACCTGCAAGTCACACTGCCGATCCCCAGTTGGGTGGGATCAGCATTGGCACGCGCCCGCACCAAAATAGACATATACGTCTCCCCTCGCCCCGCAGCCTCCGCGGTGAGCGTCACCACGACGGCTGCGGTTTTTGGGGGGACTAACTGCCCCTTTCTTCCTCTCCCTTTTCCTTTCCCCTTTCCCGTGCCGGTCGTCTGCGACTGGCTGGGAGCGGTGGTGGCGGGGACGGCAGGGACGGCCATCGCGCGAACCTAACCTAACCTTTTTTTTTTTTTTTGTCGCTGGGAAAAAATGCATTACGCATACCCTCCCATCGGGGGATGAGAAGGGTATGTGGGACTCCCCGGGCGGACCCGGTATACCCACTAAAACGACCCAGCGGCATTCCCGCTTCGTCCGAGTGGCGGGGAACTGGGAAACCGGCATAGCCTTTGCGTCCAGTCCTCCGCCGACGATTGCCCTTCATGGCGGACCCCTCACGCCCTCACGGGTGTGGGGGGTCGGGAATGACAAAGGAAGGTGACGGGTGCAATGCGTGCGAAGGCACCCCCGTGCCTGTCGCCCGCCCGTCACCATGGGGAGGGAGAGGACGGCGCCTTCTCTGACCCCTTCGTCTGCGGAGCGGTGCAGCGAGAGGATCGTCCTCCCGCGCGCGCTCCGCCTCCTCCTTTTGCGACATTACGTCCTCGCAAAAGGAGGCGACTGCTGACCAGGCCTCCTCGCTCCCCAGCATGGCGTCGACCACGCCGGGAAGCGAGAGGTCCAGTCCGACCACCGCGGTCAGACCGCGGCGCAGCTCGGACCAAGCCGGGCACACCTCGAGGGTGTGCTGCGCCGTGTCCACCGGCGCGCCGCAGTCGTGGAACGCCGGGGTCTCCTCCCTCCCGATCCGGTGCAGGTGCGATCCGAAACAGCCATGCCCGGACAACACCTGCACCAGACGGAAAGAGAGGAAACCGTGGGACCGCTCGAGCCAGCCCTGCAGGACCGGACCGAGCGCGTCCAACGTCCGGCGGCCAAAGGCGGCGTTGGCGAGATCCTCCGACTAATGGAGGACGATGGCGTCCCTCGCCTCTCGCCGCACGGCCTCCCGCTCTTCGCCCATGGGGCGCTCCCCGAGCGCCTTCCGGCGCGCCGTCCATTCGTACACTCTGGCGAGCACCCAAGCCTCCAACTCCCAAGGAGGGGTGCCGGCCAGAGCGCACGCCGCCGAGAAGCCCACTGAGCGGTAGGCCCTCGCCACCCGCTGTGCAATGGCCCGCTGGGGCCTGCGGATGGCGGTCGCATTCTCCCTCCTATGGAGGGAGTCCGCCCAGATGGGGGCCCCGTATAGGGCCATGCTCCGCAAGATGCCGGCATAGAGGCGCCGGCATTTCGCCTTGCGCCCCCCCAGGTTCGGGAGGAGCCACGAGAGGGCGTCCGCGGCCTTCAACAGGCGCGTCGACAGCCCGCTGAAATGCGGGCCGAAGCGCCACCTGTCGTCCAGCACCAGGCCCAGATACTTCATCTGGGGCTGGACCCCTATCCTGACGCCTTCCACGACTATGTGGGCGTCGGGAGGGCAGCGCTGCCGAGGCCCGCGAAAGAACACGGCCTCCATCTTGTGCAGCGCCACCTTCAAAACCTAACCTAACCTAACCTAACCTTTTCTATTGTTCTCTGTAAGTACCAAAATTCACCTTTGGGAGCTAGTACAGAATAAAAAAGTTGATATCTTCGCCTCCAGACGTGCGATTTTGACGCTGTTTTCAGCATTCTTAGACCTAACTAGGCCTCCGCCTACGTACTGACTATATTGCACGCATAGGAAAATTCTCCCTACCCGCTTTTCAAAATGTTTCAAAATTTAATTGTTTTTCCAAAGTTTTTCCAAAAATAATTTTACATAATAGTTTCAATAGTACTCACCCTTCATCCCTGTGTTCTGTTTCGCGTTCCGCGAGCCGGCGCCCAGGTTGGAGGCTGAAAACCAAAATTTTTTGACTCAAAAACTGGTTTTTTGACCAAAACTCAAAAATTTTCTTCGGCACCTACCCCGTTTTATTTCACAGATCGCTAGCCCGCGCGGAGACGCGTCTCTGGACACCCCCCACGCCCGTCTAGCTCAAATAAAACGTATTCATTTTTAAAAAACACTGTTTTCTATTGTTCTCTGTAAGTACCAAAATTCACCTTAGGGAGCTGGTACAGAATAAAAAAGTTGATATCTTCGCCTCCAGACGTGCGATTTTGACGCTGTTTTCAGCATTCTTAGACCTAACTAGGCCTCCGCCTACGTACTGACTATATTGCACGCATAGGAAAATTCTCCCTACCCGCTTTTCAAAATTTTTCAAAATTTAATTGTTTTTCCAAAGTTTTTCCAAAAATAATTTTACATAATAGTTTCAATAGTACTCACCCTTCATCCCTGTGTTCTGTTCCGCGTTCCGCGAGCCGGCGCCCAGGTTGGAGGCTGAAAACCAAAATTTTTTGACTCAAAAACTGGTTTTTTGACCAAAACTCAAAAATTTTCTTCGGCACCTACCCCGTTTTATTTCACAGATCGCTAGCCCGCGCGGAGACGCGTCTCTGGACACCCCCCACGCCCGTCTAGCTCAAATAAAACGTATTCATTTTTAAAAAACACTGTTTTCTATTGTTCTCTGTAAGTACCAAAACATCTTCGAGGTTAAGTGAAACGTGCTGAAGTTTAAAACGCTCACGCCGTCAAAACAAGATCGATGACCCCCAAATTTTTTCTCAAATTCCTGTGAACATCTTGGTCCCCTACCATCTGGGCCACTCAAGGACAGCCGGACGCGTTATCTGGGCGAGTTATTCAGGAAAAACAGAAAACCACGTGTGCTTAAAAAGCAGAAGCAGTGGAGGTACCTTCACGAAACTTGGCGCCGATCGGCGGACCCTTGACAGTAAAGGCGAGTGGAACACTTTTCAAAATTTTATCGCAACTGGCTATTTTTATATCGCAAATTAAAAGTTGCAAAATTGGACCAGTTTTTCTTCGGAACGGAGAGGAATTTTGAAGATCTACAACTGCAGCCTGTTGCGCGCTTTCTAGATCACTATAAGTTTAAATTTTTAGATTTTTCGGACAGACCATTTTCTTAAAATCGTTAAAAAACCGTTAAAACCATAATTTTGGATTTTTTATAATAGGATAAGTTATTAAAATTAACAAATTTATTTCATAGTCAAGCCGCGTATTTCCAACATATTCTAACATTTTTTTCAAAATTTTCTGCCCAGCCGTTTTGAAGATATCGATTTTCTAACGATTTTATGCGATAAATTGTAAATAATAGGATAAATCACGATTTTTATTATATATTTGTGTTTAGGCAACTTATTGCAACTAGTTTAAGCCCAAACTTGGGCCAGGTAGCCCCGGAATTGCCGATTTTGTTAAATGTCGGCCATTTTGTCCATTAGGATAATTGTTTGTTTTTATTATAGCTCTCGAACCGTAAGACTTACGGGTTCGCGGTTTTCGGTTCTGAATAGAACACAGTTTGATGAACGATACCAGTAAAATTCAGGCTTTTTCAGGCCTGAAACCCTTTTCGGCTGTAAAAGAGAGTGGGGCCGATCTGTCTGTCGAAAACCAGGGCTCGCTGCGACCTATGGTTGCGAAGTTATCGTCGGCAAAATTAAACCTGCCATATCTCCTGAACCCGTCGGGATATTTGCATTCTGATTACAGATTCACGCTCAGGGGCCCATCGCCTTTCCCTCCCCCCTGGTTTCGGGAGATTTGGTGGCAAAAAATTTCAGGATCCTGAAATCTTTTTCGGCCGCTAGCGGAGGTCACGCTTAAACAAGCGAGTCCAAACTCGGGCTTTCTGCGGCGCACATGACCGGAGTTATCGCAGGTCAAAAACTGACTTTGACGTTTACGGCGGCCATCTTGGCAATATTCAAACACCCGTAACTCCGGAACGGGGGGTCGCAGATAGTTGGGGTTTCGTTTGTGCCACCGGGCTAGACCTCGATAATCCTTGAAAAGTCATTTCAGGACTTTTCAGGACGAAAGATTTTTCAGCGCTGAAAATCCGCTCATCAGATAGAGCTCATCGAGCACATCACTTCAAGCCCAAGCACGGGGCAATTCGGCCCAGGGGTTCAAAAAATAGAGCTGTTATCCCTTTTGTGGCGGCTAATATGGTCGAATATCCCAAAATTTGGATCCCCTGTATCTCAGGAACCCTTAGGCCTATTGGCACCGTGTTTGGTATCGTTTTGTAGGGCTCGTGGAGACCTATCGGGCGGGCATAGCAGATTGTCTCTACATAGAGCAACTTTTTGCTTCCCCTAGAAACCTGGTGTTTTTGGACCTGGAAAAGATTTTCTTTGGGAATTGACTTCCCTTGACCCCGAGTATTGGCCCGAGAGGACAGTACCCCATTTAATAACATTTGACACCGACAGAAGCTTGCTCTATGTAGTGACAAGAGTTGATTTTCGCACCGTTGCAATAGGACGGAATATCACGGAGGCTTTATTGAGCCTAACTTATCTCTCTCCATGACCGCGGATTAGCAACTACTGCCAAGTTTTCTTGGTTTTATTTTACTTGCTTTCTGTTTTTAATTAGTGTTAATTGTTTTCATTTTATTTCTTATTTTGTTATTTTATTTGGATTGCACATATCTTCACACTGTGTGCAAGCCGCTATTGACATTTATTTTTACCCCAAATATTGACGCACTCTACCGACAATGCTTGCCAGAACACCAGCAAAACCCTCTGAGGATAAGGAGTCACAAAAGTCACCACCTAAAGCACAAATGCTCCCGAGGAAAAATTCACCACCAAAGACTCAGACTCTCTCGTCCAATGTAAGGCGCAGCGTCGAGACATTGGAGGCGGCCGCATCTGCGCAACACAACGTGACCCCGTCTACCAGCAAGCTAGAAATCCAAGTCCAGCCGAGACAAGTCCTGTCTAGTCGTTTGACGGAAGCCAAAGCTAATGTAATAAAGGCAAGAACCAACCTGAACAACTCGCGAAACACTAAGACGGACATAAAATCAAATGTGCTGGAGGCGGTGGAAAAACTCTTCCAGTTAATTAAAGATGCGATTAAAAAACTCAAAAAGACCGGGGAAGCATCTACACCTGACCCAACATAGACAACACCAGACAAGATGAGTCACAAAGAGACGCTCGAAAATAACAGTTTCATCATCGAGCAACTGAAAGAGCAGAGCCGTCTACTTATAGAAAACGGCAGAAAGATGGATGACCTAAAGGAGACGATGGAGCAGCAACACCAGCAGGTCATAAGCATTAAAACCTACGCAGAGACCGCGGCAGCCCGACCAGCTCTGCACATGTCACCACCGCAAAACGCACTACACTCAGTAGTCGTCACGTCAAAAGACGAAAGCGATACTGGCGATCAGGTGCTGACAAAGGTCGGGGAAGCAGTGGATGCTAAGGAAGGCTGGGTCAGAGTAGAAAGGACTCGGAAGGGTAAAGACCGTAAGGTGATAATGAGCTGCAACACGGAAGAGGATAGGCAGAAACTCAAACACAGACTTGAGAAATCGGGGAAAGACCTAGTCGTGGAAGTGAAAAATCGGGACCCTTTACTGAAGCTCACGGACGTCCTCACAGTCAACACTGACGAGGACGTCTTAAAAGCTTTCAAGAAGCAAAATCACGACATCTTCCGCGACCTAAAAGAAAACAGACTGGAGATCAAATATAAAAGGAAGGCTAGGAACCCACACACCAACCACATAGTTCTCAGCGTGTCACCAGTTATCTGGAAACGAGCAACGGAGGCTGGAGCGGTATATATTGACCTCCAAAGAATACGGGTGATGGACCAATCACCCCTAGTGCAGTGTTCGCGATGCCTTGGGTACGGCCACAGTAAAAGATTCTGCGTGGCTCCAATGGACCTCTGCAGCCACTGTGGAGGACCGCACCTCAGAGCGCAGAGCCCAGAATGGCTGGCTGGAAGCGAACCAACCTTCAGAAACTGCACAGTGGCCAAACTCGCTCGCAACGACCACAACGCCTTCGACTCAGAATGCCCGATACGGAGGAAACGAGACGCAATAGCCCGTATGTCGGTGGCATATTGCTAAAGTGGTCTCAATGAATACTCCTGCGACAAAAACAGCAAGACCATACCGAGTGGCCCAAGCAAACCTCCAGAGGAAGAAACTGGCGACCACCGAACTCTTCTTAGAGGCCAGTGAACACAATATCGCATGGGCACTGATCCAGGAGCCGTATGTGGGGGGGGGGCGAGGAGTATGAAGAGCTACCGTGGCGCGAGACTCTACCAGTGCGAGGTTGATGGAAGTGGGAGGGTAAAGTCGGCGATTGCCGTCTTTGACGATGACCTGGATGTCATCCCCTACCCGAAACTCACCACAAACAATATCACTGTGGTGGGGATCCGGACCAAAGCCTGGGAAATCGTAGTAGTCTCTTACTACTTCGAGCCAGACCAACCCATAGGGCCCTACCTGGACCAGTTAACCCAGATCAAAAGAGAAGTGGCCACCGGTAGATTGCTTATAGGGGGCGACACAAACGCGAAAAGTCACTGGTGGGGCAGCACGACAGAGGACCCCAGGGGAGAAGAAATGCTCGGGACCCTGGGAGAGTTGGAGCTTCAGGTACTAAACACGGGAGATACGCCTACTTTTGATACCATCAGAGGTGGAATAGCGTTGAAAAGTTACGTAGACGTCACGGCATGTTCGCTGGATTTGTTTGACCTGGTGGAAGGCTGGCGGGTCGACACCGGCGCAACGAGCTCGGACCCCAACACCATATTTTTTAACATTAACGTACAGAGGGAAAAGGGGATAAACATAATTAGAACCACTCGGAAATATAATACAAAAAAAGCAGATTGGGACAAATTTGGCGAAGAAATAAAAAATTATAAATTAGAAAATAATATAAATTTAGAAAACGTACAAAAATTAACATGTAAAAACGAATTGGAAAAAATAGTCATAAAATATCAAAATGGAATAGAAAAAGCCTGTGAAAGTGCTATACCTAAAATAAAAACCAAAACTAAATTTACCCTCCCGTGGTGGTCCGAGGAGCTCGCTGCGATGAAAAAGGAGGTCGCCAGGCGGAAGAACCGCATCCGCAACGCCGCACGGGTCCGGAGAGCGAAGGTCGTAGACGAGTACAAGAAAGCGAAAGAGGAATACGAGTGCCTAGCCATACAAGTCGAAACCACCAGTTGGAAGGAGTTCTGTAGAAAACAGGACCGCGAAGGAGTATGGGAAGGGATATATAGAGTTATCGGGAGGACCGCCAGGAGAAAAGAAGATCAGACCCTACTTAACGATGGTGCATTCCTAAACCCAAAGGAGTCGGCAGCCCTACTTGCCGATACGTTCTATCCCAAGGACACAGCAGAGGAGGACAATGAGGACCACAGGCTCATAAGGGAAGCAGCCAGTCGGGTAAACGAGTGGAAGCATGGTGAATACCATGACCCACCGTTTACGCCGCTGGAGCTGAAGACAGCCGTGGGAGGTTTTAATCCAAAGAAGGCCCCCGGATCGGATGGACTTACATCGGATATCTGCTGTCGAGCGATCAACCAGGACCCGGACGCATTCCTTGCCCTGTTCAACAAATGCCTAGAACTGGCACACTTTCCGAACGTCTGGAAAGAGGCTACGGTTGTGGTCCTCAGAAAACCGGGCAAGGATAACTACCTGACTTGGGGCTCCAAGTCTTACAGACCGGTAGGTCTACTGCCCGTCTTGGGGAAGGTCCTGGAGAGGATGGTAGTAACACGGATCAAGTGGCAGCTTGTACCGCTGCTCAGTACTTGTCAGTTTGGCTTTATGCCCCAGAGAAGCACCGAGGACGCCCTCTATACGCTAATGAAGCACGTGAAGGACAAGTTGAGGCTGAAGAAGCTAATTGTCCTGGTGTCATTGGATATAGAGGGTGCCTTCGACAGCGCATGGTGGCCAGCTATCAAAGTCAGGCTGGCTGAGGAAAAGTGCCCGGTGAACACCAGGAGGCTACTTGACAGCTATCTCGACAGCAGAAAAGTTAGGGTGAGATATACCGGGGAGGAATGCACAAGAGAGACAAACAAAGGCTGTGTTCAAGGGTGACCGCCAATTGGGGCGGTCCAATATTGTGGAACCTTCTGCTGGATCCATTGCTCCAGGATTTGGAAACAAAGGGACGTTTTGTGCAGGCTTTTGCGGATGACATCGTGCTAGTGGTGGATGGCGACACAGCAAGTGAGGTAACTAGGATAGCCAATGCAGCCCTCGCCCGTGTTCAGGACTGGGGTGTCCGAAACAAGCTTAGGTTTGCACCGCACAAAACTTGCGCGATGCTCATAACCAACAAGCTTAAGTACGACACCCCAGCCCTGAGCATGGCCGGGGTCAACATCGGCCTGATGAAAAGTTTAAAACTGCTGGGGTTGACAATCGACGATAAATTAACCTTCAACGAGCACACGGCGAACATATGTAAACGAGCAGCTGAAATTTACAAGCAGCTGTCTCGAGCGGCCAAAGCTACTTGGGGGTTGAACAGGGAGGTGATCCGCACCATTTATACTGCAACAATAGAGCCAATCGTCACCTACGCGGCTGGCGCCTGGGCTCCCGCTACGAGAAAGCTGGGGATACGGAAGAAGCTTAGCTCTGTCCAGAGAGGCCTTGTCCAGAAGCTCTGCAAATCTTATCGTACTGTCTCCCTAAACTCGGCACTGGTACTGTCTGGTATACTACCTCTAGATTTGCGCATACAAGAGGCAGCCGCCCTGTATGAAGCAAGGAAAGGGTCGTCCCAGTTCGTGCCAGGAGATAGGGAGATTGAAAGTGTGGTAGGATTTGCAGAAGCCCCTCACCCAGCAATGCAAATGTCCCTGGAGTTCGTGTGCCTAGCTGACCAACAGCAGGTAGACACAAACAATGTGCAGGCAGTGCGAATCTTCACTGACGGCAGCAAAATTGAGGGGAAGGTTGGAGCCGCATTATCTTTGTGGGATAATGAAGGCGAAATCCAAAACCTCAAACTAAGTCTCGCCGCATACTGCACAGTTTACCAGGCGGAACTCTTGGACATTTGTAGAGCAACGGACGTGGTCCTCAAGCGCAAAGAAACGAGCTACGGTTTGTATAGCGACTCAATGTCAGCATTGCAGTCGCTTGCAAACCATGGCTCCCTCCATCCCCTGGCAGTCCGCGCACGAGCCAACTTGGCTCAAGCTCTGGACCAAAACAAAGATGTATCCTTGTTTTGGATCAAGGCACACGCGGGACTGCCGGGGAATGAACGCGCGGATGAGCTGGCGAAGGAGGCAGCATTGTCGTCGCGGAGGAAGCCGGACTATGACCAGTGTCCGATTTCATTCATAAGAAGTCAGATCCGCATGGGATCAGTTGATGAATGGAATCGGAGATATGTGTCTGGCGAGACTGCCTCGGTGACGAAGATGTTCCTTCCGGATGCCAAAGCGGCTTTCCGTATTGTGAAACGGGTGCAGCCAACAGGTCTACTTACACAGGTCCTGACGGGGCACGGTGGGTTCTCCGAATACTTGAATCGCTTCAAGTGTAAGGAGAGCCCATCGTGCATCTGCGATCCAAATGTGAGTGAGACCATCCAACACTTGCTCTTGGATTGCCCCGTTCATGCCACCGAGCGATTTAACCTGGAGCAGGAAATAGATATTAAACTAAATAAAGAAAGTATAGGGGATGTATTTAGCGGAAAAAACAGAAACCAATTAATATATTACTGTTTAAATATAGCGTCAAAGGTTGTAGAGAGAAATAAGACAGCATAGAAACTATGTTTCATAAAATATTGGTACATATTTATATGTTAACATAGAAATAGATATTGTAAGACTAGAATAGCAGTAATATAGATAGATTTAAGAAATGTAAGAAAAAATTGAAAGAAAATGCAATAGTATAAGTAAATTAGTGTAAAATGTAATAGTATAGTATAAATAGTAAGTATAGTAGAAAGAAAATGTAATAAAAGTAAGACTTAGATAACAATTCTAAGAAATGTATTTCCAATGCAAATAAAAATTTGTAACATGTCATTTCCCTTGAGTGAAAAAGAAATAAATAAACATAAGATAGTAGATTAGTTAAATATATGGGAATCCCACCCATAGATACGAGAGAAAAATCCATTTTACATTATTGTGTTCAACCTGTTCCTCTGAATGAAACTGCAATGAGGTTCTGAGTTCAGTTACATCGTGCGATATATCAGATACATTTTGTTTTAAAGTGTTATGTTCGGTTCGAATACTGCTCATTTCATTCCTTATTTCATCCAGGGCGCATCTCAATTCGCTATTCAATTTATTTAAAGTCGTATCTATTTCATCGCGCCAGCCGTTTAATGTAGTCTTAATGTCCTCCTTAAAACTAGAAAGGGTATTATTCATGTCAGTCCTCCACCCCTGCAGTGTAATATGTAACTCATTTGTAAATGCTTGGAAAGTATTAATTGTGTCTTGAGCGACGGATTCATTACCGATTGACGGATTAGATGAGGCGGGACAATGTTCTATGATATCGCTTGACATATTCAAGCTATCTTCGTGTGTAGGAATTTGAGCGGACCGTACAGGTGTAAGTAAGTTAGACCAAGTACGGCGGGTGACATTATTGCATGACGGGCATTTCCAAACCGCCTTAAACTCCTCTGTAAGAACTTCATACTGACGAGGCTGTATATTGAGGCATCCAAGCTCCCCTCGCAGGCACTAATATGTAATAAATTCAAGAAACAACAAAAACACTATTCCAAAAATATACAATTAAGGAAAGAACGTGTTTCTCTTGTTAATAAATTAAATAACTATCAGATTAAATTGGAAGATAGTATAAATATTTATGAAATTGACACTCAGCGCTTACAATCAGCAATACAGGCTCTGAACAAGTCACTAAAGTCATTATATAATAAATATGAAAGCTCTGAAAATCAAATTAAAGAGCATATTCTTGCTACAAATGAACTGGTGGACCAAGTGGACTTGCTGACTCTCAGCAACACTCGGTGTACCTGTCAGAGAGAATCCGGCCTTGATGCCCTCCAGCCTGAGGTAACGGAGGACCCGTCCCTAGCTGTGAGTGCTCAGGCATGTATTATCAGCCAAGATACAATACCTGACATTGTTCATCATAATTTACTGCCTGAGGTTGGTAATTTTGTCTCACCTAATAATTTTGATTGTAATCTTTCAGTTATGTTCTCTGATAGTATAGGCAGAGGGCTAGGGAAATTAATCAGTAATAACCTGAGTTATTGTACCCAAAATTATTGTACGCCAGGGTTGACCTACAAACAGGTTATGGCATCAGTAACAAAAAGTATTTGTCATCGTAATACTACCATTACTATATGTGTTGGTAATAGTTCTAAGATTAAAAAGGAAGACATCACTGAATGTGTTTCAGAGTTGTTAAAGTTGAATTGTAATAAAATCATATTGTGTGCTTTCCATATTTTGAAAATTTAGGTACTAGAAAAAACGATTATATACACACGTTAAATAAACATGTACATTTCTTAGTAGGTCACTATAGTGACAAACTTATATATCTTGATATCAACACTTTAGTTGATAAACTTAAGTCGACCCGGGGTAACGTGTTTCTACCTATTAGATGTAGACACAAAATAGCTAGGCTATTAGCTTTTAATATTCACTCAGACATATGTAGTATGTCGAAGTTTAGATATATTATTAATACTGCGACTATTAGTAATAATACTAATGTACAGGTGACTTTAAATGAGTATAGCATTAGTGCTATAAATGTTTACAAACGTTTCACTGAGGAGGATCCATGTGTCACCGTGGAAAATTCTCAATTAGGGTGTAGTAGTGATAGGGTCTTGTTGTCTGGGGATGGCACTGGAGTCTCTGGCCTCACTCCAGATATTAATAGTAATTTAAACTAGGAAGTGAGACAACAGAAGGTACCATTAACAATATTGTTGATCCTACCAACAGCAAGGTACCTTCTTGCACTCAATTATTTAGTAAAAAAGGGCCTCAGCAGAACACCTTAAAATTATTCCACCAAAATATCCAAGGCATTTCTTCCAAATTATTAGAAATTGAATTATTTTTAGAAAAAAGTATGTTTGATATTATTTGTTTTACTGAACATTGGCTAAAGGATTACCAAATGCTTATTAATTATGATAACTACACGGTGGGTAGCTGCTTTAACCGTAAATCTATGCTGCGTGGAGGTTCCCTAATATTAATAAATAATTGTGTTAAATATAAGCAACGTAATGACATAGTAGGTCTCTCGGTTGAACATTGCGTCGAACTGTCCTGTGTTGAGCTGGATAGGCATGTAATTGTGTGTGTGTACAGACCCCCAAATTATCAAAACTTTTCCTTATTTGAATCAATAATGGAAGATGTCCTGGCAAAACTTTCAGCCAGTAATAAATCTGCAATTGTTTGTGGTGATTTCAATATCAATATTTTAGAAGAAAATTTAAATAGCAATCGGTTATTAAATCTTTTTAAATCATTTGCCTTGACCAATATTTTTATAGAACCTACTAGAGTCACTCCATCTTCTGCTACTTGTATAGATAATGTTTTCTGCGATTGTGATTACTTAGATAAAGCCATATTAAATAGTCTCCCGTCTGACCACAGCGGACAAACTGTAACTTTCAGGTGTAACACACCATTGCAAAAAGTTGAGATTAAATTTAGACCTATAACTACTAGCAAATTAAATAGGTATAATACTTCCCTACAGAACAAATTAAGTGTCATGAGTCATCATATAGACGAAAATAATATAAATCAATTGTATGATAATTTATTTTCAATAGTTCACACTGAATTCAACAAAACATTTGAAAAGAAGACAAAAAGTATTTGCCCTAAATTTATATTTAGTGATTGGGCAACTAGAGGTATCAGGAAAAGTAGGGAAAGACTGTTTGAGCTTTATGGCCTTAAGCCTTATATAAACACTGAAACTTTCAACAAGTATGTTGCTAAATATTCAAAAATCTTTAGAAATATATGCAAGGTTGCTAAAGCCCTGCACATTAGCAACAAGATCAAAACTGCTGAAAATAAAATAAAGACAGTTTGGAAAGTCATAAATGATGAGACCAACAGGAAGAAAATACGTAACACTAGCTATACATTAGATACAGCATGTGGTCCTAAAACCTCTAATCAGGAAGTAGCTCAAGAATTTGTAAATTTCTTTACCGATATACCGTTAAAAACTACGGAGGCTCTAAATTCCTCAGCTGAAGTCTCAATTGGTTTATTAAAGGCAAACGTGTCTGGATGCCCGGCTGAATTTAAATTTAAACACATAAACCCTATGATAGTTATTAAAGCTTTCCGGCAAATAAAAATCAAACTGACCGAAGATCTTTGGGGAATGTCTATCAAAGTTTGTACATCCATAGTTGAGACTATAGCACCATACTTGGCGTTAATTTTTAATTTGTGTGTAGACCAAGGAGTTTTCCCAGATTTAATGAAATACAGTAAAGTCATACCTATTTTCAAATCCGGGGACAGTAAAGATACTAATAATTATAGGCCTGTATCCGTGTTGCCAGTTTTTAGCAAAGTTTTTGAAAAAGTGATGCTGAATCAAATGCTCAATCATTTTAACACCAACAAAATCCTACACGATCAGCAGTATGGTTTCACCAGGGGACGTTGTACGACTGACGCTGGTGTAACCTTATTAAAGCACATATTTACTGCGTGGGAAGAGTCCCAAGACGCCATAGGAATTTTTTGTGATCTCTCCAAAGCATTTGATTGCGTAAATCACGAGACATTACTCTTGAAACTTGAGCACTACGGACTAGGTAAACTTGCACTTAGTTTGGTAAAATCTTATTTGAGTGATGACAACAACATGTTCAAATAAATGGTGTCAATTCACAGGGTTTAAAAGTAAAAATGGGGGTTCCACAAGGCTCAATATTGGGTCCTTTTCTCTTTCTAGTATATATAAATGATCTACCCTATTTATTGAAAAACCAGCCCCAAAATATGGTGTTATTTGCTGATGACACTTCCCTAATTTTTAAGATAAATAGACGGGTCCAAAATCTAGATGACGTGAATAATGCGCTAATTCAGGTCCATAATTGGTTAACAGCAAACAATTTAGTATTAAACGAAAAAAAGACTAAATGCATAAGATTTGCTTTACCGAATGTTAAAAGTAGTGATTGTGATATAATATTGAATAAAGAGAAACTAGAATATGTTGATAAAACGGTTTTCCTGGGGATTACGCTTGATTCAAGGCTACAATGGAGTTCTCATTTAACATCTCTTGCGGGGCGGCTAAGTTCAGCAGCATATGCCATTAGAAAAATCCGTCAATTTACTGATGTAGATACCGCTAGACTGGTCTATTTTAGTTATTTTCATAGTATAATGTCTTATGGCATTTTGTTATGGGGACGGGCTGCGGACATTCAGTCTATATTTATTCTGCAAAAAAGAACCATCAGAGCCATATATAATCTTCGTAGGTGCGACTCTCTAAGGGAACTGTTTAAGGACATTAACATCATGACGGTACATTGTCAATACATCTATGAAAACATAATGTACGTAAGAAAAAATCTGCATCTTTTTAGTAAAAGAGGTGACAGACACAGTTACAGTACTAGAAATAGGAACCAATTAGTTCAGCCAGGCTTCAGACTCGCTAAAGTAGACTCATCTTTCATGGGGTACTGTTTGAGATGCTATAATAAAATTCCACAAAGTATTCTTGAACTCAATGAGACGAAATTTAAAACATGCATTAAACGCACACTTTGCAAGCAAGCATATTACAAGTTGAACGATTATATCGTTGATAAAAATGCTTGGCTCAATGCCGGTCCTGCTTCACAAGGACAGGGACGCACAAATTGATAACACTAAATAGTTTTGTTGGAGCTGCTGAAGATTGTACAACTATCTTTGCATTGTATAGAATCAATCTCTTTAGTATTATATAAAGCCCATATTGTGTGAGAACTATGTGTTAAAAAGCTATCGTTCACTGGAAACCTACGTCCTTTCTTGACCTGAATGTGCCCTGGCGGTTGAGAGTATGTCATGCTCACTCAAATGTCTCGCTGATGGTGGCGCGTGTGTCGGATCATTTAGTTCCCTTCAAAATGGTTGAGTTTGTGGCGTTTCCGAACGCAACCGGACTGTCAGAACGGTCGAGGAGAGAGAGCGGGAAAAAGTTTGGTTTTTGGGTGACAAGAGAAGGGAGAATCTGGTACTTCCTCCTTCATGCTACGATCCTCCACGGGTTCTTACAAACTCGATTTATCGTCAGGATCTGCTCTGCTGATTGGCACAATACTATAAATTTTATCCCTGATTCTAGACTGTACCCTGTGATTGTACTCTTTATGTTGCCCAGCTTTGCGGACTATTAAATAAAAAGAATTCAAATCTAAATTGGTGACCCCGACGTGATATGAACACGCAAAGTGAGGAAGATACGAGCGAACGAAATACTTCCCTTCGGCTGATCATACTGTCGTCGAGCAAAGCCTTTAGCCGGTTTGCTTCCACAAAAACAAAGATTGCATTCATCTTTCAACGGAAGTTCTACTCACCAACACATCGCGACTAGTTACATACAACACTTCTTCAAGTGAAACTCATCACAGTTGCTGGGAACAACTACACCTTGTTTTGGGAGACGGACACCACAAGCAGTACCTACAGACACCAAACGCAGTGTCTACCTTCAACGTGCGTGCCTGCATCGGTAGTAGCAGACAGTGTTCATTCAACACAATTCTCCAACAGCAACAATGGTCAGTGCGTTCCTTATCATTTTGTTGAGAACTTTATTCTTAGTTAAGTACTACTACAGTGCTCTTACAGTTACTACTCAGTTCTCCAACAGCAGTCAGTGTGTTCTATACAATTTTCTTAAGAACTCTTTTTAAACATCAAACTAGGAACTTGGCTATTGCAGGAAATTTTGTGGCAATATACAATATAATATGTATGCATAGTGTTTAGAATAGAATAGAATAGAATATCATTTATTTCTGAGTATATGGTAGGTACATAAAGGTCTTACAATTTATATATAGTTCACATATACTACCGTTGCCGGTGTAGAAATATTATAATTTTAATGTGACTCTAATACACCAATGTTAATTTATATAGCGAAATAATAAAATAAAAAATTATACATTTACAGTACTTTACGTAATTTAGACTATTAATGGAATTATAAATGAATTATTAAAACTTATGATCAATGAATTCGCTAACAGAGTAGAAACACATGTCCAGAAGCCAAGGAAATATTGCACGTTTAAATTTATTTATAGGAAGCTGTCTGATATGTGATGGCAGCTTATTGAAAATCTTTATCGCCATGCAGTAGGCATTTCGACTATACAAACGAAGTCTTTGGGCCGGTACTAGTAGTTGTTTTGGGTTTCTTTCTTCGATTCTTTTGGAAACGTGTTCAGTGATGGGGAATAGATAAGAATATCTTTTTACAAATAAGCAAATTTCATATATGTACAGACATGGTAATGGAAGTATCTTTAATTCTTTAAATAACGGTTTACAATGGTCTAAATAATCAGCTCCACATATGGCTCTAATACATTTTTTTTGAACTGTGAAAGCCCGGCCTACATCCACTGAATTGCCCCATACAACTAAACCATATCGCAACACTGAGGAGACATATCCGTGATACGCGTTAAGGACTGTTTCTTTATTGGCTATACGTCTTAATTTACGAAGAGCGAATACAAATCTGTCCAGTTTACTACATACTTTGTCGACATGTTCTTTCCAGTTTAATTTGTTATCAATGTAGATACCTAAAAATGAAGTTGATTGTACTGGCTGTAAAACGATATTGTCATAAAGTATTGAAATCGGATCAAGTGTAGTATTATGTGTTTGAAACTGTACTATTTTAGTTTTGTTTAGATTGACATGTAAATTATTCTCCTGTAGCCATTGCACTGCATTTTGTAGTTCATTATTAGTTTCTGCTTCTATGTCAGTCTTGTTTAAACATTGAATGGTTAATGTCGTATCGTCAGCAAATAATGTGCATTTGTGTTTTAGGGTCTTGCAGAGATCATTAATGTAGATCAAGAATAAAGGAGGCCCCAAAATGCTCCCCTGTGGTACACCGCAACTGTTAGTTTTAAGTTCAGATTTGTATGTAATCTTCGTGTTATTTGAAATTTTTGATATTAACGTTCTTTGCTGGCGATTCGACAAATAACTTTTAAACCAATCAAGCGCTATACCCCTTACGCCATATCTCTCAAGTTTGCAAAGTAATCGCTTATGTGAGACAAAATCAAAAGCTTTGCTCATATCCAGAAATACTGATAGTGCTGACATTTTGTTATTAAGTGCTTCTGTAATGAATTTTACTAAGGTAAAGCAAGCCAACGTAGTGGAACTACTCTTCCTAAATCCAAACTGATTATCTGTAAGAAGCTTATTTTTACTGACGTAGATATTAATTTTATCGTGCATAACTTTTTCAAAGATTTTTGACATTATTGGAAGTAATGTGATAGGCCTATAATTGTCAATATTGGTTCGATCACCTTTTTTAAAGATAGGTTTAACTAAAGATTCTTTTAGTCTGTTGGGAAATATTCCTTGTTCTAGTGACAAATTAATTATGTAACTCAATGGGGTTGCTATGATTTTAGCACTTACTTTAATTATTTTAGTTGTGATTTCATCGCAACCAGTAGCATTCGTGTTATTTAGAGTATTTATAATTTTTATAATGTCAGCCTCAGTTACTGGGGTTATGAACAGACTGTCTCTATTAGAAGTAAATACAATGTTATTCAAGTCGTTACTTAATTCATCAAAGTTATCTTTATTGGTTACTTCAATAAAATAGTCATTAAATCGGTTGCAGATATCAATAGGGTTAGTCAGTGTTTTGTCTTGGTATATTAATTTTTCGACGTCACTTTTATCACCAGAATTATTAAAATTATTTTTTATAATAGACCATGTCGCCTTGCATTTATTTTTAGAGTTATAAATATATTTATCATTATTAATTTTTTGTGATTTTGATATGCATTTCCGTAAGATTATTGAATATGTTAAATAATTTTTCTTATGGTAAGTTTTGCTTGTAGCGTCATGTTGATATTTATAATATAGTATTCTTTTCTTTATGCAAGATAATTTTAAACCTTTGCTTATCCATTTATTTTTTACAGGTTTATTACCTTTTTTATTCTTATTTCGGGAAAACACAACTTGAAAACAGTTTACAAAACTTGTTTACAGTGTTCTTCAGTTACCTAGAGCACACAGTTTTGTTTAACCCTGTGTTATCCTATTTATGTTAATTGAGCAGGTAGCTATCTACTTTGTCAAAGCGTGTTAGGTTAAACCACCCATACCTACAAAGGATTGTAAAATATTACTATCTCAGTTAGAACGGTATTGTGACACAGTATTGTTTGGTGAACCCCATAAGTTGGTCTTATTGGTACAACTCTATTTTAACCATTGTGAAGTTACATCAACATAGTACAATATTATTTGTTCATGTTATATTAGGCCTTTGTTAGAGCGACCATAATTTTTATTTTTCTTAGCTGTGCAATTGGTGTCAGTACACCAAAATAATAGAATATTATTGGTTTCTGCCACAGCCCGCTCTAGGGTGACCATCATTTTTGTTGTTTGTGCTCACTGAATTTATTTCATAGACCAATTTTTTTTTTTTTGTTTGATACATTCCTAGTTATAAGATTTTTATGTGTTACATATATTATATAGAATATTCATCTAATTATCAAGTATGGAGGAGTTGAAGGACCAGCTTCGGTCCTTGAAGGAGCAAAATGCTGCCCTTCAAGAACAACTTGCGTCTAATACATTAACTACAAAACAAGCCAGCTCAATCCCAACCAACTCTACTCCTGAACATAGTGTTGCTAAAGTATCAGTTAAATTACCTCCTTTCTGGGCCGACCGACCAGCAGTGTGGTTTGCTCAAATAGAAGCACAATTTGAGATTTCAGGCATATCGGCAGACTCAACCAAATACAATTATGTTATATCACAGTTAGACACTAAACATGCGGCGGTAATTGAAGACATAATTACTCAACCTCCAAAAACAGAGAAATATAATTTGGTTAAGACGGAGCTTATACGTCGATTGTCCTCAACAGAAGAGCAGCGTATTCGGAAACTTCTATCAGATGAAGAGATTGGTGACCGAAAACCATCTCAATTCCTCCGCCATCTCCGCTCTCTGGCCGGAACAATCATGCAAGATCAGAGTATCCTGAGACAATTGTGGTTGCGTCGCTTACCGTGCCACATCCAAGCAATCATTACGGCACAAGCGGATCTGCCATTGGATAAACTCGCTGATCTAGCCGACAAAATTCTTGAAGTTACTCCAGTGCCAATAACTCCAGCTGTCTATGCTGCTTCCGCCCCCATACAAACTTCAGCTGAATTGCACAGCCTCACTACCTGCTTGGAAGAACTAACGAGGCAAGTCGCAGCCTTGACAGGAAGAGGCAGGAACTTCAATAGATCAAACAGCTCGAATAGATCCAGATCACGTGACTCTCGCGGGCGAAATGAACCTCAGTTGTGTTGGTATCATAGAGTCTACAAGGACAAAGCAAAAAAATGTAACGATCCATGCAGCTGGGATAGACATGCGGGAAACTCCCAAGGCGGTCAGTAGCAGCGGCGACAGCTGACTGCCCTCTATCTAGTCGCAGATTGTTTATAACAGACGCCCATTCTAAATGCAAATTTCTCATAGACACGGGGTCGCACGTCTGTTGCTACCCTCGCCGCCTTATTCAAAGCAGACTTAGACCAGATAGCTACAGTCTTAACGCGGCCAATAACAGCGTTATCAAAACTTATGGTGGGACAACACTGTCGCTCAACCTAGGTTTACGCCGGGATTTCACCTGGCGTTTCATTATTGCTGACGTTGAAACTGCTATTATCGGCTCAGATTTTCTCGCCCATTATCATCTCCTTCCTGACTGTAAAAATAAAAGATTGATTGACGGAAAAACCGGCCTCTCGGTCCATGTCACGATTGCATCCATTGATCAGGCCAGTGTCAAAGCAGTAGGGATCACAAGTAGCTCACCCTTCGACAACATCCTTAAAGACTTTCCCAGCATCACGCGACCGCCTGGGCTTCCTAGAACTGTGAAACACCGTACCGTGCATCACATAAAAACGACTGATGGACCACCGGTATCTTGTCGTCCTCGCCGTCTTGGACCGGAAAAACTAAAAATAGCAAGGAAGGAGTTCCATGATATGGTGCAGTGTGGAACAGCAAGACCTTCGAAAAGCCCGTGGTCATCTCCTTTGCACTTGGCCCAAAAGCGGGACAACACCTGGCGTCCATGCGGGGACTATCGCGCCCTAAATGACCGGACTGTTCCTGACCAATATCCAGTACGTCATATAGGGGATTTTAACCACAACCTCGCGGGATCTACTGTTTTTAGCACACTAGATTTAGTTAAAGCGTACCAACAAATCCCAGTCCACGAAGATGATGTGTGCAAAACCGCCATCATAACACCATTTGGCTTGTTTGAATTCCCCTACATGACCTTCGGGTTAAGGAACGCAGGTCAGACGTTCCAACGATTTATTGATGAAGTCGTTCAGGGACTGGATTTCTGTTTCGCTTACATAGATGACATTTTGATCTACTCACAAAATACCACAGACCACGCTCAGCACTTACAGATAATATTTCAACGGTTACAAGACTACGGGGTGGTAGTAAATCCCTCAAAGTGCAACTTGGGAAAACGAGAAGTGACATTCTTGGGTTATACTATAAACGCAGAAGGTACACATCCTCCCACGGAACGAGTCAACGCTCTCCGGGAGTATACCCTGCCAAAAACGGTTAGCGGTCTCCGCCGTTTTCTCGGAATGATAAACTATTACCGTCGTTTTTTGCCCCATACAGCAGAACTTCAAGCACCTTTGATCGACGCAATAACAGCAATAAAAGGTAAAGGAGCTGTACCAGTTCCGTGGACCCAAGACCTGGAGCAAAGATTCTATACTTTAAGGGATAGCCTCGCAAACGCTACGTTACTAGCACATCCCATATGCAGTGTACCTTTGGGACTTTTCACAGACGCATCTAGCGTTCAAATAGGTGCGTGCCTGCAACAACGCGTCAAGGATGAATGGCAACCCATCGCCTTCTTTAGTAAAAAACTGGACACCCAACAAGTCCTATGGCCGGCGTATCATCGCGAACTACTAGCGGTTTACGAAAGTGTTCAACATTTCCGACACATCCTGGAGGGTCAACGTACTACAGTTTACACTGACCACAAACCTTTAGTTTTTGCTTTCAAACAGCGCCGCGAAAAGCTTGCTCCGATTCAACTCAATCAGTTGTCATTCATATCACAATATACAACGGATATCGTGCACATCAAAGGAGAACATAACGTGGTCGCAGATACCATGTCTCGCATAGAAGCCATTACATTTGAGTCCGACTACGCTGCCTTATCACAGTCCCAAAAACAAGATGAGGAGCTCTGCAGGCTGCTTAAGAACTCGTCGAAACAAAACAATTTTCAGAGATCATCACTGCAACTCAAAGAGGTTGTCATCCCGGGTACTGACACAACTCTCATCTGCGATACGTCAACCGGAAGGCCGCGCCCTTTTATAACGACACCATACCGACGGTCGACCTTTAACCATCTCCATAATCTTAGTCATCCCGGGGTGAGAGCCACTATTCAACTTATAACGGAACGTTTCGTCTGGCCGGGAATTAAAAAGGACTGCCGATCGTGGGCACAAACATGTATACCTTGTCAACGCAGTAAAGTGACAAGGCATACCAATACCCCAGTAGGACACTTTCATAACCCATCTGGTCGACTAAAGCACGTCCATATCGACATCATCGGCCCACTGCCAATAAGTAAGGGTTTCCAATATTGTTTAACAGCTGTTGATAGATGGACTCGGTGGCCTGAAGTTTGGCCAATGGCTGGGATAACTGCAGAAGAAACGGCTGAAACTTTCACTAATGGTTGGATTTCCCGCTTTGGGGTTCCTGAAGTCATAACAACCGACCAGGGCCGTCAATTTGAATCGGATCTTTTTCGAAGACTCCTCCAGCACTGTGCCACAACCAGAATCAGAACCACTAGCTACCACCCGTGCGCAAACGGCATGGTGGAAAGACTCCACCGCCAACTCAAGGCTGCCCTCATGTGTCACAATGACACGTGGGCCAGAGCATTGCCACTGGTGCTGCTAGGTATTCGGACCGCTCTCAAAGAAGACCTGAAAACTTCTTCAGCAGAATTACTATATGGAGAACCTCTACGCCTGCCTGGAGAACTAATAGCCGCCTCGTCTTCAACTGAACGTTCGGAGGATATTTCAGACTTTGTAGTTCAACTACGTAAAAAATTAGCCAAGTTACGACCGACCGCAGCTTCACACCATGCGCAGCAACAACCGTTCATATTTCGAGACTTACCTACAGCGTCCCACGTTTTTCTCCGGGACGACACAGTGCGTAGGCCTTTACAACAACCATATACTGGTCCTTACGAAATCATCAATCGAAAGGAGAAAACCATGACAATTAACATCAGGGGAAAAAGCGTTGAAGTCAGCCTTGATCGCGTAAAACCGGCGCACATTGAACAGTTTGATACACCTCCAGAAACAACTGGAACAACATCCGTTCCGGTCGCTCCGGCAGAAAGCTCTCCAGATGCCTTATTAGTATTACCAACAACAAAATCGACAGATCCGAAAGTGCCCCCTGAGTACACCACACGATCTGGTCGAAAAGTCCATTTTTCAAAACCTTTTGATCTCTAATTTGTATTCGTTAATCTTAATCTTGTATGTGCAATTATCTTTTTTTTTTTTTTTTGTGGATCTCTCGACTGCGTAGGGGGCGTTTCCGAACGCAACCGGACTGTCAGAACGGTCGAGGAGAGAGAGCGGGAAAAAGTTTGGTTTTTGGGTGACAAGAGAAGGGAGAATCTGGTACTTCCTCCTTCATGCTACGATCCTCCACGGGTTCTTACAAACTCGATTTATCGTCAGGATCTGCTCTGCTGATTGGCACAATACTATAAATTTTATCCCTGATTCTAGACTGTACCCTGTGATTGTACTCTTTATGTTGCCCAGCTTTGCGGACTATTAAATAAAAAGAATTCAAATCTAAAAGTTGAATGGTGCTGATCTATGCGTCATGTTCGTGAACAGGCGCTGTCAGTGTGACTGGTCATCTCTTAGTTGCCACGGCTTATTTGAATTAATTATTTTTATTTTTTTAATTGTCTTTTTTGTTTTTACTGTGGACACTTTTAATGGGCACATCTTGCTACATCGTTCTCACATAGTGTACCATCTCAACATGAATGATGTAACCAAGATTTTGTAACAATTTGCTGATTTAAAAGAGTGTCCATGGAGTTTCTTGCCCGTTCTTCTCCATAGAGATCTACGATAGGGAATGGGCAACTACAGTACTTTCACAGTTTTTATGCCTTGTGACTGGGACTGTAGCTACATTTAATTGTTATCTTTGTTTCGACAATTCAAAAGTGCCTGTAACTGGCCTACTTGAAATAAATGCTTTGATTTGATATGATTGACTACATTTCAGAAGCCCAGCCCCAATCACAAAGAGTGTGTTACAGGCAGCACAATTCATGTTGAGTACGGTGCGTTCTGAGTTTGTAAACAAAACAACTAGTGGCGCCACCTTCCGCCGTATTAATAAGGGTTAACGTAGCGTACTGTCACTCAATCGATATATCGCTGGCGCCTAGATGCAATACAATGTCAATGAATAAGCTAATGAGATATCTTCTCGGTTTTTGATGATAATATTGCTCTTTTCGTAGTCTTCTCAGTAGAATCGGAGCTTGGAGCTTCAATGGTGAATTGAAGAGAGTCGGACTGCGGGCTCCAGCCTAAGCCGAGGACATTGGATGCGTCACTCAAGCTTAACTTGCTCTGCAGGTCGACACTGGAGATGGGAAAGATGTCAGGGGCATTTGACCTGAATTTCCGGAGATTGAAGCAGCCGGATTTCAACATAGCGGTGACTGCATTCAGTATGTGTAGTAGCTCTTCTTTAGTGTTAGCTCCTGTTAATAGATCGTCGCAATAAAAATCCTTCTGAATTATTTCCTTGACCTTATCGTCATCGCAGTCTTCTCCAAGTTGCCACAAGCATTTAGTGTTCAAGTAGCTTGCGCTGGCGAAGCCATAGGTCACGGTGTTGAGTCTAAGTGTTCTTATGGGGAGATTATCTTTTTCACGCCAAAGAATAAGCTGTAGGTCTCTGTCTTCTTCGTGGACATCAACTTGACGAAAGAATTTATCGATATCTCCAGCTAATACGTGCTTGTATAGGCGAAATCGCAGCAGAATCGAAAACAAAGAGTCTTGTACCTAATGACTCCTCCCGCTCTGGGCGGAGCAGGAGGGAGTGTCGGACTTTTACTGAATAAAACCCATCCATGTTCCTTTATCGCCCTTTGTGTTCCGGGGCCACGGTATCTCTTTCGAACAGTCCCGCAGCCCCGGCAGGCATCGGCCCTTGCGGACCCCTTCCTATTACTGACATCTCTTTAAGGCGCGCGTGGAACACGAACGCGCCGTCGACACGGCCTGTCGTCATGAGACGGACGGACGGCGAGCTAGCCCATAGCTCACCGTCCACAGGCCCGCGCCTACGGTGGCCGGCGCCGACGCCCGGTGCGTCTCACGCGGCGGCTGGGACTTGAGGTTCTCTTCCTCTCACGTTCCGCCACCTCCTTCGCTAGCATGACTGCTTCGCAGAAGGAGGTGACGACGTCCCATTCCGTCTCGCTCCGGACCATGGAATGAACCAAGGCCGCCGCCGCCGATCGCCGCTACGAGTCTTGTACCTTAGGGCCGCGGTAGAAGTCGCGGATTGGTTCAGCTCGCGCCGCACAGCGCGGGGGCACAAGTAGTGGCGTCGGCGCAACGGAGGCGGCTGCTCCAGCGGAGTGCAGTGGCCCAGTGACAGATATTCTGCTATAAATTCACAATAGGCATGCTTGAGATTCGGATTTTTGCGGAATTTTCGCTCTAAAGAAAATAATCTTTGTCTTGCTCTATGATAGGAGTCACCGAGAACATCAATAGACTCTTTAAATAGAAGCTTCACACAGAAATGTCCATTTTCTTGACGGGGAGTGTGTCTGAAAGTGCTGCTCTCACATCTTCTCACTATCACTCAGGAGAGGCCTTATTAACCGACTTCAAAAAAGGAGGAGGTTATATGTTCGTGTGTATGTATATATTTTTATTATTATTATTATTCCCTTTATTTAACTTTTAAAAAACAATATAAAAACATTTAAAAATATAAAAAATTGTTGCCCACCGGTATCGGGAACAGGGTCCAAGCTACCGGCGGTCAGGGCTCCTGAGAGAGGAACCTCCTAACATACGAGCCGTGTCCAGGAGTACCGCTTTCTGAATCAAGACCTTGATCCAGCTGCCTAACGAGAGCCTCCTCAGGTATTCATCGAGGCTCTTGGCAATTAAGCCATGGGCTGATACGACTATCGGCACAATGATCGCTGAGTCCACATCCCACATGTCGACAACCTCGCGAGCCAAGTCAAGATACTTGATTTGCTTAACTTTCTCGGCTTTGACGAGGTTCCCATCATGCGGGACCGTTATGTCAACAACGATCCACCACCACTATATCGGGCTTATTGGCTACAATAGTCCTGTCAGTGATGATGGATCGATCCCAGTACAATGTGATATTGCCATTTTCGAGAACTGGGTCGGGCACATACCTATAATACGGCACTTCCGATTCCACAAGGCTGTATTTTAGAGCAAGTTGCTGATGGATAATCCTGGCTACAAGGTTGTGTCTATGCAAGTACTCTCCGTTAGCTAGACGAGAACACCCGGAGATAATGTGACGGATTGATTCGCCTGAACGGTGGCATGCCCGACATATGTCAACCGTGACGTCCTTCATAATAAATCTCCGGTAGTTATTCGTCATCATAACTTCATCCATAATTGCACAGACAAAACCTTCGGTTTCTCCGAAGAGGTCCCCGGAACGTAGCCAGGCTACGGACGCGGATAGGTCTACATCGGGCCCATGTAGAGCCCGGAAAAAGCGTCCGTGGAGCTCCTTACTCTGCCATACCTGCGGTCCTCCCTGCGGTCGTTAGTGTCAAGCACTACAGGTTTGCGCCAGTTCTCTTTAGCCAAGGAGAGCGGGGTGAGGCCTTTGTCCACTGCGACCACATCTCGATGCATCCCCACGTCGGTTTCTAAGAAATATTCCCTGAGACTGCATATCTCGCGATTGTGGAGTCTTAGCGTTTAAAAAGCCTCGACACCTCCGCGGGATATACAGTCTCTGTTACGTATGTATCATAAGCGCTATGCAAGCGAGCGGGCTGCGACCCGACCCGCCCCGCGCCCCGGGAACTCACCTCGTACGCGGGCCAATTAAACAGTATGCAACGACCTAGCGAGTTTCATTGACGTGTACAACTTCCCTTCCGCATCCGTACCTACTCTCGTATCTAACACGTGGCGACGAGCGGACTCACATAAATTGTCCAAAAATGTCTACGGGAGCAACATATGGCGTTCTTTCCACCTTCGACCACCTGTCCCAAGAGTGGAATAGTTTTAAGTCGCGATTAAATCAGTGGTTTATCGCCAACGACATTAGCGATATCAACGACAAAGCGACGATTAAACGGAGGGCAATATTGTTAACGTCATTAGGCGAAGCAACTTACAAGCTGGCAAGTGACCTGGCATTACCCTGCAAGGTAGACGAGCTCGGTTACGAGGACATAGTAAAACTCCTCGACGAGCACTTCACACCAAAAAGGTACGGGTTCGCCGAGAAGTCAAAGTTTTACTCGGCAACACAGCGGCCAGGAGAAACACACACACAATGGGCGGCCAGGATAAGAGGCTTGTCTGCCCACTGTGGCTTCAAGAATTTGGAGGAGGCCTTGCTAGACAAGTTCATAATGGGCATGGCAGCAGGACGCGAGCGGGACAAACTCTTCGTGCAGGATCAGCGGGAGCTGACCCTCGCGAAGGCCATCGACTTGGCAGAGAGCATGCGCTGCGCGCGCGATGCTTCGTCGACGGCAACGTCGGGCATCAACGGCACCGGCGCAGCGGCCCCGGACGGCGTGTTCAACGTATCCAAAAAGGAAAAGTGCAGTGTGTGTGGGTTTACAAATCATACAGCCAGTCAGTGTCGTTATAAGAACTATAAGTGCAAAAAGTGCGGCAATAAGGGCCATTTACGTAAAACGTGCACAAACGGAAGCAAAGTTAAGTTCGTGGAGGAAGAATCTGTGGACAAAGGCGACGACGACGGTGAGTGTTTTTACAACATTCGGTGCGTCAAAGGGAAACCTATGACGGAGCGCGTAACGATCAGTGGACTAGCTTTAGAGTTCGAAATCGATAGTGGTTCAGCAGTAAGCGTAATCTCAGAGGAAACCTATAACTCGAATTTTAAGCGATTGCCGTTGTCAGTTACCAACAAAAGGTTATTTAGTTATACGGGGGATAATATTGAAACAGTCGGAGTGGTTTTATTGCCTGTTTCGTATCTGGGGCGTACACATACTTTGAATATGTACGTTGTGCGCGCTGGCGGGCCGCCGCTGCTTGGCTGCGACTTCATTCGTGAATTCGACTTGGAGTTGGCGCCGGCACGTGTGCACGCCGTGCTCGATCACGCACAACCGATGTGCGAGTCTGCGTGGGGGGTCCACGACAATTTAGTTAGGAAACTGTCAAATATGTTCCCTACAGTGTTCTCAGGCAATCTTGGATCGTTTAACAAGTATAAAATTGATTTACATTTAAAGTCCGACGCTAAACCGATTTTTTTTAAAGCAAGACCGGTACCTTACGCGCTAAAAGAAATCATAGACAAGGAGCTCGACCGATTATTGTCACTAGGCATTTTAAAGCCAGTGGAACACTCGGAATACGCGTCGCCTATTGTGCCTGTTTTGAAAAAGAACGGCAGTATCCGATTATGTGCCGATTACTCAGTAACAATAAATAAACAGTTAATAATCGATCAGTACCCCTTGCCGACAGTAAACGATTTGTTAGCGAAATTACACGGGGGCATACAGTTTAGTAAAATTGATCTGTCAATGGCATACAACCAGTTCATATTAAATGAAGAATCACAGAAGTTAACCTGCATTAATACTCACCGCGGTCTATTTAAATTCACGCGTTTAGTATTTGGGCTGGCCTGCGCACCCGCCATTTTCCAACGCGCAATGGAATGTTTGCTATCGGGTATTGACGGAATCATACTTTTATTAGATGACATCTTAATAACGGGCGCAAATAGGAATCAGCATAGGCAGAGACTCATAACGGTCTTACAACGCTTAGACGATGCAGAATTGACAGTTCAAATGAGCAAGTGTGAATTCTTTAAAGACGAGATTACGTATCTTGGGCACGTCATAGATAAGTATGGATTTAGAAAGTCGCCGGATAAGGTCAAAGCTATTTTACAAGCTCCCAAGCCGACAAATGTGCCACAGTTACAGTCGTTTCTGGGTCTAACGAATTACTATCGGAACTTCGTGCCGGACGCGTCATCTATATTAAGTCCATTATATAATTTATTAAACAAGACTATGAAGTGGGAATGGACAAGCAAACACGATGACGCGTTTATTCGAATAAAAAATATTTTAGCATCCAATAAGACGTTAGCGCATTTTGACCAGAAGGCTAAAATAATAT
This sequence comes from Eugnorisma glareosa, assembly GCA_947578425.1. Classification (NCBI taxonomy): domain Eukaryota; kingdom Metazoa; phylum Arthropoda; class Insecta; order Lepidoptera; family Noctuidae; genus Eugnorisma; species Eugnorisma glareosa. The sequence continues at coordinate 195,628 of OX387966.1, forward strand.
TAACTGTGGATGCATCGCCAACAGGGTTAGGAGCAATATTATCTCAAATAGGCGGGGATGGATTAGAAAGACCAATATCATACGCCTCGCGTACGCTGTCATCAGCCGAAAAAAATTATGCACAAATCCAAAAAGAAGCAACGGCGATCATTTTTGGGGTAAAGCGATATCATCAGTACCTATATGGTCGGTCAGATCCATTCGTGCTACGAACGGACCATAAACCCCTGCTAGCTATATTCGGGCCCCACAAAGGCATTCCCGAAGTGTCCGCCAACCGTCTGCAGAGATACGCTATATTCTTATCAGCGTACAATTATACCATCGAGTATATCAATAGCAAGCATAACAGCGCTGACTATTTATCGCGGGCGTGCGGGGGCAGCGGGGGTGAGGATGGGACGCAGGCGCCGGACGAGCTCGCGGACTGCGAGGATCGCGCGACGTACGTCAACTTTGTAGTAGACGGGGATCTACCGGTGACACTTAGTGACATGCGTCGCGAGACGGCTCGCGATACTCATCTCACCAAAATCAAGGGTTATATTTTAAACGGCTGGCCCAGGAAAGTAAATGACGTAACCTTAAAACCATTTTTCAACTGTCGTACACAGTTAGCTTGCGAAAAGGATATCGTAATGCGTGGGCATAAAGTCGTTATTCCGTTATCTTTGCAAGAAAGAGTATGTAGGGAATTACATAGTTCACATTTTGGGATAGTGAAAATGAAGGCGGAGGCTCGCAAGCGGCTGTGGTTTCCTGGCATAGACGCGGCGCTCGAGCGAGTAGCGGGGGCCTGTGACGTGTGCTGTGCGCTGCGCCCCGCGCCCGCACACGCGCCTCTCTCGCCTTGGCCATTGCCTCCGCACTCTTTTTACCGAATCCACATTGACTTCTTGGGCCCATTCCACGATTACATGTTTTTAATAATCGTGGACGCGTATAGTAAATGGGTAGAATGTTACGATATGTCCTCAACTCATAACTCAAAAGCAGTTATAGGTAAATTATACGATTTAATGTCGCGGTTCGGGGTTCCACACACGTTGGTGAGTGACAACGGTACATCGTTTACTTCGCTGGAATTTAAGGACTTTTGTAGACTTAACGGTATCGAGCATGTCTTATCTCCCGTGTACCACCCGGCCAGTAATGGGCAAGCCGAGAGCTATGTGAAAATTATAAAAAAGGGGCTCAAGGCTATAATATTGGAGGGTTGTAATAAAAAAACAATTCACGAACAAATCGCAAAATTTTTATTCGACTACAGGAACTCTAAAAACAGTACCACTGATCAACCTGCGGAGATAGTATTCGGGCGTGCGATGCGCTCGCGACTAGATTTACTGAATCCAATCGCGCCTTCGCCTTCGTCCACAGAACTAACTCAAACGGTCGCACGGAAACAGTCCTCACAGGTTAAATACTACCGCGGGAAACACAGAACAGATTTTAACGAAAACGAACATGTATGGATAACCAAAAACACCAACAACAAAAACTTCAATTGGATACAAGGAATAATAAAAAAGAAAATCGGCAATATTATGTATGTGGTAAATGTGCCACATTTAGGATGTGAAGTCACCAGGCACATTGATCAAATAAGGAGAAGACTGCACCCTACACCGAGCGACGACCAGGACTGGGACCCAGACGTGGTACCCGATTTAGCATCGCTTAATGCCAGCCACCCTGAGCCCGTCGGGCAGCCAGAAGGGGGAGGAGGGCCGGCGACGGACCACGGACAAGACACTCCGGAGACTCCGCGCGCCGCGCCGATAAGCCGTAGGCGACTGGCAATTAGTCCGACCTTCGCGACACCAATGGCGAACCTGGTCAATAATGACAATGACGAGGATGGTGACGTTTCGACAGAAACAACCTTAGAATAAGTTAGAGTTAAGTTAGAATGTGTAAGATAGGTTAAGTGTATTGCCCAGCTTAAGGGGAAGGAATGTTACGTATGTATCATAAGCGCTATGCAAGCGAGCGGGCTGCGACCCGACCCGCCCCGCGCCCCGGGAACTCACCTCGTACGCGGGCCAATTAAACAGTATGCAACGACCTAGCGAGTTTCATTGACGTGTACAACTTCCCTTCCGCATCCGTACCTACTCTCGTATCTAACAGTCTCATAACCGAAGAACGTGGGTGATGCATTCGATATGTCGTCAACAATGTACGGACCTTCCTATCCAGGGCGTCTAGTTCTGTTTGAGACCATTTGAGTATACCGAAAGAGTACATCAAAACCGGCATGACCCAACCGTTGAAGGCACGCACCTTATTTCCGCCCGATAAAAGACTATTACATACTTTTTTCAGGCGGCCAAAGAAACGCTCCTTCAACGATTGCTTCGTGTCAGCAACATTGATGCCCAGCGCTTCCGACATACCCAAATACTTATAGGTTTCGGTTGCTGAGAGGGATCTAAGATTTATAGAATCCGAGAGCTGGGTTCCCACAGATTCCACAATCTCCCCTCGCTTTACATGCATGACCGCACATTAGTCCACACCAAATTCCATCCTGATGGCGCTACTGAAAGTTTCAGTTACCTTCAGTAGCTCCATCAGTTGCAAATCGTTGGGGGCAAAGAGTTTCAGATCATCCATGTAAAGGAGGTGAGATATAACTTGACCACCTCTCTTCAACCGATAGCCTAGACCTGAATCCTCCAGCAGCGTGTCAAGGCTAAGCAGAACCAAAGTGGACTCAAACTATCACCCTGAAATATTCCTCGCTCTATCCTTATTGGATTTGTTGACATCCTGGATAGCGAAGGACTGTCCTCCATTGGCCCATACATGAAATCAGGAAGGTGCGCAGAGTTGCATCAACTTTATACAACTCTAGCACCCTCATGAGCCATGTATGTGGCACAGAGTCATAGGCCTTCTTATAGTCTATCCAACATGTCGACAGATCCCTTCGGGAACGGCGAACCTGTTGGCTAATGGCCATATCAATGAGGAGTAGCTCCTTAGTACCACGGGACCCGTTCCTACATCCATTCTGAGAAGCGGACATAACAGAATTTTCGTCAATATGTTTAGTGATTTTAGCTCTCAAAATGGAGGTAAGAACTTTATAGACCGTCGGGAGACACGTAATAGGTCTATAATTTTTGGGTTCCGCAGTACTACCCGATTTATGCAGCAGGTGGGTTATTCCAGTTGTCAGGAACTCGGGGAGCGATCCTGACTCTAAGGCTGACTTACATTAGTAACCATGTCATTACTCACATCGTTATCGCGATCTGGTAGTGTGGTAAACTGTGTTGGAACCACAGCATGCGACGGTGTGGCAATGACATGGCTACTCTGCATTTCAGTCCGCAAGCGATCAAGTACGGTGTCACCCAACATACGATTACGCTGGATGACTCGCACCTGATCCGACAGTCGTTGCGCCGACACGTTGACAGCTGGCTCAAGCACCTGAAATAGAGAGAGCATCCGAACACGGTACGCGGTCAGGTTGTTTCCTCCCTCTGTAGCCCCATAATATGAGCGCATGACGTTTTCATTGATGGATTGCGTCCATCGCATGCGCTGCACACTCCCGCCGGGAGCTGGGACCCTATCAGAGGCCGGTGGGCCTCGAGGTCCTAAGCCGTCCGGCGGCCGGCGTCCTCCCCGTCGACGAACTGGTGGTGGCGTCGTAGGCGGAGAGAAATACTCGCCGCTCGAGCTCGACGCAACTGCCACGGCCGGTGTCACAGCGCTCACGATGGGGCTGGGTTCCGGCGGCGGCGAGGCGAAGCTGAGCGACGGGTCCGGAGGCGATAGGCGTGCGCGTAGAGCAACTGATCTCGTCAACATTATCTAGATTTCATATTGTAGATTGTAGTCCGATTTTATGCATGACAGACGTCATTCTTGATCACAGTTTTTTTCTTTGGTGTTTTTTGTTATAAAATGGCTTCATATTGTTGTGTACAATTAGGAAATGGAAAAATGATAATATATTAAAGGGAGATTGGGTTCCAGACTGTTTAAAAATAATTGTTTATTAATTGAAATTATGGAATGAAATTGCAAGACGTTTGTTGACGTTTAGTGTTGCCAGCTTATTATTATAATTTTTTATGTATTTTACCTGATTTCTCCCCCATTTGATTTCACACCCAGATTACCATTTATTGGGGATAAGCCCATTACCATGTCATGTATTGTTCATCGTCTGCATCATTTTCCCAACTATGTTGTGGTCGGCTTCCTGTCTTACCGGATGCAGCTGAATACCAGTATTTTATACACAACACAATAGCCACGACATAAATGTTAGTAAAAATATATTCTAAAGCTATTGAGACATTTGCGTATGGTCATCATCATCTTATGACGCTGAGCTGATGAAGGAAGGCACAACTCTTAAACGGTTAGGAGTTAGGTGATTTGTTGTTCTAGAATAATGTATAGATAATGCGATTTGTTAATATCGATGGTTGATTTCTCTAGAGACAACAGAGTGAGTGCTAGAAACTAGAAGTATTAATCATTTTAGCCGACTTTAAGAAAATAACTGTTGTCATTTAGACGCGTATTTAATAATGTAAAATAAATTCATGGCGAACAACTAAAAATGGAAAAATAAAAACTTTTTTGCAAAAAATAAAACCGACTTCAAAAAAAGCACAATAAAAAGAAAACAAAAATAGCAAACCAAAACACCTTTGATTGATTTTGTGTTTTTGTCACCGACTTCGAAGCTTGACCTTAGCTTGATTTGGTGTTTTTGTCACTGGCTTCTGAAGCTAAAGTTATTTTTCACTTTTTTGTGTTTTGGTTTGCTATTTTTGTTTTTTTTTTATTGGTTTTTTTAAGTCGGTTATATTTTTTGCAAAAAAGTTTTTGGTAGCTCTTCTACTCGTAGCTCCCAAAATCGGGCAAGTTGTTGATCAAAATTATTGTTTAGTTGATTGACATTTCTTGACAAATTGCACTGAATATTTCTTGGTACACAGTTGGAAGGTATAGATATACATAGTAATGTAAAAAAAAATGTGTGGTGTGAAAAATTACTGTTTCCATCCAAAATTGTGGATCTAAGAATAAGTGTGTTCCAAATAAAAGGGTAAAAATAGAAATCTCGGGCGCCAGGATCACACTGAAGATAATGCCAAGTTGATTCTGCGTTAGGTTTGTCATTGTTTGTATTAGCTTCTAAACATGCTAAGGATTTGCAGGCGCGCTTCTGCTTATTGCTAAAGTTGTTTCTTACTACTAGAAGTGTTCTCTACAATGTTAGCACGATTTTGTAAGAATTTTATTAATTCGCTTAATTTGGGCATAGTGTCATCATCAGGATTCCTTAGAATCCGTAGCATCCCTCTCATCAATTTCAATAGATGTAGTTTCCACGGAAAGCTCATTGATTTGATCTTGCAGCACAACAAAGTTTTTAAACAAATCTCTAATCATCTCGTTTTAATTTAAGCTCATTTACTTGTGATTCTTTGTATTCAAATGGTACTGCCTTGATCTGGTTAAGTAATTTTCAAATTTAGTTAGCCTACCACGGATACTGGCGGATTTTAGTTTTGATATCCATGGCGATAAATTAATCAATTCAACTACCTTGATAAAGACAGCACTGAATCACTAGTCTACACTAATATTATAAAGAGGAAAGGCATCAAAGCTAACTCATGTTCAATAACGAATTTTGACGCAATACGTTATTACAATCTAGCGCCACATTACCTACTCGTAAGTTTTTGATATAAATGTACAAGTATTATAGGTAATTTGACACTGATATGCAAGTGGGGCTTTGATGGTGCTTCACAATGATAGGTATCTTCACAATGATAGGTATCTTCACAATGATAGGTATCTTCACTAACATTATAAAGAGGAAAGATATGTATTTTTAACCGACTTCAAAAAAGGAGGAGGTTATATGTTCGTGTGTATGTATATTCATATATATTTTTTTAAATGTATTTTACCTGATTTCTCCCCCATTTGTGGACCAATTCTCAAAATTATTTTTTTATTTGAAAGATTATACTTCTGAGGTGGTCCCATTTTAATTTGGTGTAGATCTGATGCTGATTTTCGGAGATATACTATAGAACTCCTCAGAAATAGACGGCAAATCTGTCGTGATAGCTGCAATCGCTTGTATGTTTATTGTTTATACAACATCATGACGTAACATCACGCCTGTATGCTCTGACGGGGTACGCAGATGTGTACAATACACCAAGATTTCCATTTATTGGGGCTAAGCCCATTACCATGACATGTATTGTTCATCATCTGCATCATTTTCCCAACTATTTTGTGGTCGGCTTCCAGTCTTACCGGATGCAGCTGAATACCAGTTACCAGAGTACATGCATACAGTACCAATTTTATACACACAATAGCCACGACATAAATGTTAGTAAAAAATAATTTCTAAAGCTATTAAGACATTCGCATATGGTCATCATTATCTCATGACGCTGAGCTGATGAAGGAAGGTACAACTCTTTAACGGTTAGGAGTTAGGTGACTTCTTGTTCTAGAATAATGTATAGATAACGCGACTTGTCGATATCGATAGTTGATTTCTCTAGAGACAACAGATTGAATGCTAGAAACTAGAAGTATTAATCATTTTAACCGACTTTAAGAAAAGAACTGTTGTTGTCATTTAGACGCGTATTTAATAGTGTAAAATAAATTCATGGCGACATTGGAACAACTAAAAAGGGCAAAAAAAAAAAAAAAACAAAACACAAAAAAGTGAAAATTAACTTTAGCTTCAGAAGCCGGTGACAAAAACACCAAATCAATCAAACAAAGGTCACCGACTCGAAGCTTGACTTTTGTTTGATTGATTTGGTGTTTTTGTCACCGGCTTCTGAAGCTTGACTTTTGTTTGAAAAGAAAAATAACAAATATTTTTCTTTTTCTTTTTTTTTGTGTGTATGTTTGTAACGAATAAACTCAAAAACTACTGCGCCGATTTCAAAAATTCTTTCATCATTAGAAAGCTACATTCACCCTGAGTAACATAGGCACCCGTGCGAAGCCGGGACGGGCCGCTAGTACAATATAAATGGAAAGATCTTACGTTCCTCCTCGTCTGGCTATCGGTAGTTACCGGCACTCCCTCGGCGTCAGCGCAGCGACCACGCGCAGACGCACGCCTGGGTGGAGGGCACGCGTGCGGCGGCGGCGCCGCGCCGGCGCGATGACTATCCGAAGTGACGACGGGCTCTGGCCACAAGGATGGGCACGCTCACCTCTTGCGCTGAAATAGTCGGCCCAAGGCGGGGTATTTAACGTATAAAACAAGCCAAGGATAGTGCAACTAGAAAACGGGAGAGGCGTAAATAGACCACGCACAAGGCACAAAATAAACACTCGTCCGTAAAACCCAAGAACAAATTAAGGCGGTACCCTGACCAAATAACCTTGAGCATTCGTCCCTTTTCACCGCACGCCACCCAGCATAAGATCGTGAGATAGAAAATAGCAATATACCTAGCAAGTACGCTCAGATTTTGGAATAAAATCTTTATAAAATCAAATTTAGGTCTTTTGAAAAAAATAAAACTAGCATAATGTTTATTATTAAATTGCCTACCATCTAGTGTAAAAATAAAATCAAAATGATGGTTACTTTACGAGGAGATGCAAGCCATCAATAATCCTGCCTCATTTCTGTGGTTTCGTTGTGAGGAGATTAATTTTACATTTTACTACTAAAGAAAAATCCAAAACTACCATTTTGGAGTCAGGAATATGCAGAAATTTCATGTCTATTTTATAAGTTGGTATTTATTTTGGGTAAAGAGTAGATAGCTCCCAAAAACTGCACAAAACACGGCTACCGCTGCGTTTTGCTCGGGGAGGCGCCTTAAAAAAAGATAGCTATGTTGCACACGAACACAAATGCAGGCTAGCACATCCATCCAACACGTGCGGGGGATATAGCGTGGGCAACACGATATTCACAATGAATGGCGCACAAGTAAACCTTTCCAAAGTCACTGTTGTAGTTGCACAATTTAGTGCGGGGTATTGAAGATAGCCTACAACGAAATAGAATAGGTGACTGGAATAATTGAATCGTAAAATAATAGCGTGGAATTGTAGATAGGGACCTAACCTATAGTTATTTTTCCTAGCCACTTGTAGTTACCTATAAATATTGTTGTTGAATCAAATAGATACGCACAAAGCGCATGCATGCAATAGGCTTTTCCTATCACTGATGTAGTCGTCCCGAAATTACGCAGGTTATAGACTGCAACAAAAGGGTTATAGGTAATAGGAAAATGGAAGAAAGGAGACTTAGCCTGGTAGTCACGGGCCGGCCACACCCAAGCAGGCCGCACTCGCAAGTAGGTATATCTTGATTCGTTTCTTCGTGCTGATTCTCGACACGCACGATGGTCGAGGCTCGCTGCTCGCTGACACGCCGAATGCACACGGTGGTGGGAGGCATGATGCTCAGGGAAACACGAAGTGGTAGAAGACTCGGAGTCTCGGAGTCTGACGATTGCGGTTAGACGGTCGCCATTGTGTTAGCGCGTGGGTTCACGACTTACACAAATAGTTGTTCGTTTGAAGTAAAACGAGTCAGTTGAAACTATAACTTTTAATTACTTACTTCGAATACATATTAGTCAATCAATCTTAGTTTCATCGCAAATCGTTTGAGTTAGCTCGGTTAGCGCCTGGACGCGCGCGTGTGTAGCCGTTGGCGGCAGCGGAGCAAGAGAGCGGCCGGCGGCTCACTCGACGCAGACGTGTTGCGGGGCGTGAGGGCAGGCGCGGGGTGCGCTATAGTGATGTGAAGCGCGGCGCAGGCGAAATTCTGGACGCGTAATGTTGGCGCGAACATCCTTCTTCTTTCCCAGAAGCCACCTACCTTGGTTCTTTCCTACGAAATCTAGCTAAATCGATTTTTCAACCCCGTAAAACCTATTGCAACTTTCGTTATACAAATACAACTGAATGTGATTACAAATATTGCTCGATTGCTCATAGAATAGTATCTACCACCACTTCTAAGAAGTCCCATTAAAATAGATGGACAAATTTTAACACAGCGTTCAGAACGTCTAACCAATCTATTTTAATGGGACCAAATATATGTCGGAGACGGTCATTTGTACGGGCTTAAAATGAATCACAAGTACGCGGTGGTGACATCAAGCGACCTATTTACAAGTCTACCCACACCATAGCGTGCTTCTACGTTCGCGCGTGAGTCTTGATGGTAAACTCTGAACCAGGACGACGGTCAGTCATGGTCTGATCGCGGCCGAGTTAAGACCTCTTGGAAATGTACCCGAAGAATGAAGAATGTACATTGCGCGAAGTTGTAATCTCAAGTAATTCGTTAATTTTGCTAGAAACATTGTATCGCTGTTTCTTTTCGTAGCACGAAACCCATCGTCTGCCCACATGATGTAGAAGCCTAGCAGAGTAAATCCTGACACCCCAACATATATGTAGATATATTTTGGTAACATGTGCAGATAATGATGGTCATTCGAAACGAAAAATTGTAACAGAAACCTACAGATGATTTTTAAACACCTATTTAATGATAACCCACATAATATAATTATTTCATTGCCTTTTTTTTTTCAAAATGTCTCGCGTTGTTGTCGCCGTATTGTTTTATTACTACCTCGTGTTTAGTGACAATTGCAAGATTAAGACAAATCCATTGATGTAGACGTAAGAATCATCAAAATCTGCCCAAGCGTTTGGTCTCTAGAACAAACATACGTAGACTGATAAACTTATTACCCTCTTTGCGTCGCGCAGTCGGCTATAAAGGACTGACCGTGTCGATTTCTTCAGAAAACAGAAAACTTTAGCACTCCCCCTGAGCTATGATTTTTTTTTGCCCATTCAAAGAGTGCTTTAACTATGCCAAATGCTTTAGAAAATATTAGATGCACAAAAACGTAATTGGCATTGTTATGGAATACAATGTTTTGACTGCACACTATTACGACTTGTTGATTGTCTTTGATCAAGACTAGTTCTGGGCAACAGTTAACTAATAAAACAACTCGATCTTGAAACTATTATATAATTAATCTAGTCTACAGCAATACAAATATCATAATTATTACAACTATACCTAGTTAATTATATAAAGACGACCGTTAAATAATTATATCGCGGCGGGTGATAATTATATTCTTAGATGGCGCAAAATAATGGAACAAAATAATACCTTTATTTACAATCCCTAATAGTCGCCGAACATCGGAGAAACTTAACTAGGTGACATTACCAGAAAATCAATGCAAAAGTATTCGGCTTCGTGCGCATGTATGATGGTGCAGAGGGGCGGCGATCATAACCGCTTCAGCACACGCCGCGCCGAGCCACCCGGGCCAGCGCGCCGCTCGCGCTTGGCCGCCGGCCCGCTGTCGCCGGCCGCGCTGCTCTGCTCCGAGCCGCCCTCCTGCGGACCGAGCCCAGCGTTAGTGTGCGCTCCTGCGGGAGCAGGCGCCGAAGGGGCGGCGCGACTCACCCGGCGGCGGAGCGGCGCGGGCGCAGAAGCGGGCGCGCGCGCGTGTATATCGGTGAGCAACTTGGCGCGCGCGAAGTAGTCGTCGTAGCGGTCGCGCAGAAGCGCCGCCGCCTCGGCGTTGAGCGCGGACTCGGCGTTGGGCGCGATGAGCAGGCACTTGACAGCCAGCAGCGCGTGCTCCAGGCCCAGTTCGGGGCGCCAGTCGCGCTTCAGCGTGTTGACGCACACCTCGCCGGTGTCAGGCGCCACATTGGGGTGGAACAGCTTGGTGAGGAAGAAAGCCCGCGGCGGCGCAGCCGGGAACTCGCGGCCCAGCACCAGGCGCACGCGGAACGTGCCGCCAGCGTACGGCGTGCCCGCTGCCGACAAAACACATACTATTCATCATCACATATATAGTTCTAAAACATTATTCAAACAGAATTTTTGAATTAATCCATGGTTTTCAAGTTTCGAACTGTAATGGTTGGATATTAAATGTAAAGAAAACAACTATTGATTTTATTGCAACTGAAGAAAAAATAGGGGTTTGAAGTAAAGTGGCATGTCATTTTGACAAACAAACCCAAAAACCAAGCGCTGTCACAGCTTTTTAAATACTGGCCTGGGGCGTCTGATATACTTAAGTTTAAAGTGTCAGCAAGCAAGTCATTTCAGGCGCAATTCTTGATTTTATCCAATGACAATCAAACCCAAAATCGAGCAATGTTTGACTTGAGCAATATTGTTTGTTGAGAAATTTAAGGTCTATGCCAGTTTTTTAAATATTTGTTCACAGCCAGCAACTCTAGTACTTGCTGAAGTGTCATTAAAAGTATTCAGTGAATCAGTTTTTATATGTATGTTTCAAAGAGACTCTAAAGTCAATTTTAATAGTATGCTTCAGCCACTCGGATGGCTTTTTACTCAGGTGAAACTTGGCAAAATGTAACAAAGGTCTGTTGCAATGTATGTGTGAATAGTAGCAATGAGACGGAACGGGGGGGAGCGGCGAGTGTGCATACCGGGACCCTCCATGGTAGCCACCACGTCAGTGAGGTCGTCGTCGCGCAGCAGCAGCTTGATGCCCGCGGGCGGGTTGGCCGCTAGGCGCCGAAGTTCGCGCGCCACGCCGCGCAGTGTCTGCGGGCACACGTTCTCCACGTTAGACATGCCGCCGCCGCCGCCGCCGTCGCCCTGACCGTCTGCCGCACCCGAGCCACACGCCCCGCGTGTCTATAGCTGAGCCGAGCTGTCTGCAACTTCCAACTCCGCTCAAGCAGAGATGTACGTCTCGAACACCATAGCTCTACACTTGAACGCTCTATTTTAAGTTGGCTACGCTTCTGAATTATGAAGATGACACGATGTTCACGAAATACTATCGATAAAACCAACTATTATGTGGAATACAGCATACAAGTCACAATTCTTCACAAAATAAACTCCTAACGAATTTCAATTCCTTCTATAGGTATTCCATCAAACTCAATGGAATTGAGATAATAAGTCATCCAAGATTCAACAAAACACAATCTACAAAAGTGTCAAAATCAAAAGTGCTCTAGTCTATGGCTATGGCCGTTTAATTTAAAATCGACCACTGACTGGAAAATCGACTAATTTTTGTCATTTTGTTTAAAGCATGATGCATAGAGGAAAATTTGCCCAGATATGACATTGCTGGATTTACCTCGGCCAGTGTACACTGGTCATAAGACGCCATTCGCCATTGTGTCTTGTTTCAAGTCACTCAATGGGGTTAAATGAACTTGGAGAGTTGTATTGATGATTTAAATGATTATAATTCTACTAGCGACCCGCCCCGGCTTCGCACGGGTGCAATATTCTACATATAAATCTTCCTCTTGAATCATTCTATCCATTAAAAAAAAACCGCATCAAAATCCGTTGCGTAGTTTTAAAGATCTAAGCATACATAGGGTCAGACAGACAGCGGCGACTTTGTTTTATACTATGTAGTGATGATTGTATGGAGGTGGAGCTAAATACTCCAGTATTTTACATGGATGGTACTGCTTATCTGACTTCCTAAACCCAGTATTTTTTTCTTTTGTTAGCTGTGGGAAATCCCCACGGACACCTCGACTGCTGAGTTATTGCAAGAGTTGAGGTAGTGCCAGACTCGAACCTGCTAAAACCACACTCCTACCCCACCAGTATCAGTCTCAGTATCGAACGTAATCAGTGACCTTGTTTACTCTATTTTTACCTTGTTTTGCGACGGATTGTTTATTGTAACTAGGTATAGTTGTAATAACTTGAAGGGTTGTATTGATGATTTGAATGATTATAATTCTGTAACTCCATACGTGTTACTCGCGCGATTCATATTTTCATCAACATACAACCTGACAATGACCTGCAAATTGCAATAAACGTAAGAAAATTTAAATTTCGCGGGCTACCCTTGCGCTTCCACCTTAAATACTGGTTACAAACTCCAATTTACTATTTATGATTTAAAACTATTTTACTAAATATGTATAAAATTATTACAATTTGTTGAATTAGTTTTAATACAGTTCATACGATTCTAGTACTTTTTGTTCCCTTCTTTTGGTTTTAGTTGATTTTTACGATTTAACCATGGACCTAGAAAAAAAGGACCTTTTTTACTTATATTTATTCATGCCCTCGTTGTATTTATTTTATTTGATTTTGCTTTACTTCGTTTTTACTTTTGTCATGTCTACACTAGATACTGTACTATGTACATACTTAAATATAATTGCATATCACAATTTTTAGCGTCAACCTATTAACTAAATTTATAATTTAGCAAAATAAAATATTATCGAAATAGGTTTCCAACCGATGCGACACAACCTGACGATTCCACCAGGGCTGACTTCTGATCCCGCATAATTCGAGCCCCTTTATATTCTCATGAAGGTGACTCAAGTTACCATTCCTCATAAAGCCAGCCCCAGTGGTTCGGTCAACGAATCCTCTCTGTTTGTGCCGAATCAGTCGTATCTGTGTACGAGGAAGTGGTCACCGACCACTTTAGCAATAAACTATTGATGCTCTAGCGCAGGGATTCCCAAAGTGGTCGATATCGACCCCTTGGGGTCGATATCGGTTTCCTAGGGGTCGACATAAACGAAAACTGATTATGGGGGTCGACGAGGTCTAAAAATCGACCCCTATTAAATTAACACAAGTTCTTATTTAAAACTTTCAAGATAGGTAGGTAGGTACTGTATTGTTTATGTTGTGTTACGTGTACTAAGAATAATTAATATTTATGTAGGAAATAGCATTGTTGTAGTAATATAAAGCCTCAAGTTCGTACAAGATGAAAAACTCGGCAAGTCAGTGTGGACAAGTTTGTGCAAGATAATGAGTTCGAGCGTACGTCTTTCAGGCGCGTTTTGACTTGCTCTCTATTTGACGCTTGCGCGATTTAACACGAACGAATTCATGATCAAGTTGCAAGTCCAAACATGTTCCTGATATTTTACTATTTAACGAGGTTGCACTTAGGTTGAAAGTTCATTTGCGTTTTGAAATTCGTTGGAGCTTGAACGATAATAACTCATATAAGTACTCATTTATTTCAAGAGATTACAAAGTTATTACATAGCTAAATTAAGTGAAGTAAAGTGACTGAAAAAGAATTTACAAAATGCTGAGCTCCCTACGCGAGTTAATAGCGTAACCACACAATATCTGCAGTTTATGAAAAATTAACAGGGTAAGTACCAAACAGTTTTTATCCGGCACAGCGCATCAGCATTGCCCCACTGCACACTGTGTGATAGTGATCAGTTGAGCTATCTGTAGATTGTTTGCAACAGTTTGCAGTTGCCTCAGTTGTTTCAATTGTAAAAATTTACCAGTAAATTTAACAGTTTATTAGGTATTGTTTTTAATTTAGGTACTTAGTTTCTTATTTTTTTATTTGCAGGATTACTGAGAGTTTTATGATGGCGGACACGAAAAAAAAATGCAGACAATACAGTTTGGACTACTTGAAGTTCGGATTTATTGCATCTCCATCAAATCAACACTTGCCGATGTGTCTCATATGTGAAAAAGTATTCAGTAACGATGCCATGAAGCCTTCAAAAATGGATGACCACTTATCGAGAGTACATGCTGACAAAAAAAGTAAGCCCTTGACATTTTTTCAAGCACTTAAAGAAAAACTAGACAAAAGGCCATCCATAAGATCGATGTTTGCGTCATCATCTATTAAAGACGATGATGGTTTACGAGCGTCCTATAATATATCTTTACTAATAGCGAAGTCGGGGAAACCCCACACAATTGGAGAGCAGCTTATCTTACCAGCCATTGCGGAGGTCCTTAACAATGTATTGCACAAACCCGCACATGATATTTTAAAGAGAATACCTTTGAGCAATAACACCGTTCAGAGACGCATAGACGAGATGGGACGCGATGTGGAAAACATTTTATGCAAGTTCTTACAGACCAACAGATTCTCTCTCCAGTTGGACGAGTCTACATTACCCGGCAATGAAGCTCTGTTGTTAGGATATGTTCGATATATCAAAGATGAAAATATGTGCCAAGAACTGCTTTTTGCTACATATTTAGAGACTGATACCAGAGGAGAATCAATTTTTCAGGCCGTGGAACATTTTTTTACTGACAAAGCTATTCCATGGAAGAACATTGTTTCTGTTGCGACTGATGGTGCACCGTCTATGGTTGGTCGTCATCGTGGTTTTATAGCTCACTTAAAGCGACAACTGCCTGATGTACTGGTCATTCACTGCGTGATTCACAGGCAGCATTTAGTAGCAAAAAAGCTGAGTCCTAAATTGCATAAGTCTTTACAATATGTAATAAATGCTATCAACAAGATTCGAAGCAATTCTTTGAACTCTCGGTTATTTGCTCAGCTATGTGAGGAAAACGACGAAGTCTTTACTCGATTACTTCTTCACACTGAAGTTCGCTGGCTATCAAGAGGCTCTTGCTTAGAAAGATTTTCAGCCGTTTTTGAATCTGTGTTGGAGTTTTTACAAGAAAAAGATCCGAATTTGAAAGAAAATCTGAACAATTGTAAAACAGATATTTATTACTTGACTGATATCTTTGGAATGTTCAACAAAGTTAATTTGCAGCTGCAGGGTGACGATCTTAACTTGATTAAAACAAAATCAATAATATCGGCCTTCGTGGGTAAACTAATCCTTTATAAACAAAATTTAGGCAGAAAAGAATATTCGCAGTTTCTGCATTTGTCAAAATTACCAGAAACGCTTCAAGATGATGACATTTTATTATATGTCACTCACTTGGACGCATTACACAAGGATTTTACGGAGAGGTTTGAGGATCGTTTAAATTTACAAATTCCTCAATGGATAATAAATCCGTACAATACCACAGCCATAGAAGAAGCCAATGTGATAATGCAAGAAGAGTTGATTACCATCAGCACAGACGAAGAGCTTAAGCAGAAGTTCAACCAAGGCTATCAGAAGTTCTGGTTGCAACGCAACATTGAAACACAGTATCCTACATTGTGGAACATTGCTGAAAAATACCTTATCGCTTTTCCATCATCATACCTAGTTGAAAAAAGCTTCAGTGTGGTAACAAACATTTTGACGAAACAAAGAAACCGTTTGAAAATCAACGAACGTGGAGATTTAAGGCTGCAACTCACCAATATTGAACCGGATGTAGCTAGATTGGTAGATAGTCACCAGGTTCATCCATCACACTGAATGTTTTATTTTCTCTTTGCGAATTAATACTTTTTTAAATATAATTTCCTACCTACTTAAAATTCTTTAAGTACCTAATTTGTAATAATCGTTATAAATTAAACTTGATATTTACTGAATTGTATGTCTTTTTATTTTGTTAAATTTTGATACGAAAATGAAGTCAATTTTACTCACTTAACCAAGTGCAAAGTTTTCCAATTTGTACCTTAGTACCTAGGTATTTTGTGTCAATAGGAAAAAACTAAAGATAGGCCCCCTTATTCATAATAGTCTGCTAACTTAAAGCATTGCTAATTCTCACTCTGTCTTCTTCTATTGACCTAAGTCAGAATGAAAAATAACACACTGTAGCAGCTGTTTTAAGTTAGCGGACCATTATGAATAAGGGGGTTGATCTTAAAAGTAGGTAATTTGGCCATGGGGGTCTGAGGTAACAGTTCATTTTGGAAAAGGGGTCACTTGTCCAAAATAGTTTGGGGATCCCTGCTCTAGCGAATGCATCCCGTTTCCTACGTAGGTATCGGGCAATCGTTGCTGAATGCATTGTGCTGGTGCTTCCCCAGGTTGGCTATGGTGCAGGCGCGGTCCCAGCAAAAGATTTTGGGGAGGGGGTCACACAGGGCCGTAGCCAGGAATTTGGTTGGGAAAGGTTACCCCGAAAAAATGTCAGATGGGGGGGGGGTTTCAACCATTGTGTGAAACATTAGTAGGAGCAAAGAGTAATTTTGTCGATTTTATGTAAGCCTATCAATTGAGGAAAGTCAGGATTCTCGTAAAAGCACCCAGTTCGACTTTCATAGGTTTTCTTAATAATAATTCTGTCAGTCCTAATTGTGTCAGTTTCTATTAAAAACGAAAGAACGCAGGATGTTTTTTTGCACAACATAACCCTGTGTTGAAAAAAATAAAGATGGTATACCATATTCATTTATAGCTAATCTGTCTGACTCTGTTCTTTTAATATATTTAAATCTCATCAATACAGTTTTGATATCTGGCAGCATTCCATCAAGTTGGAAGTCTCAAACGATTATTCCCATTCTAAAACCAAACAAACCTTCTTCTAATGTTACTTCTTATCGACCAATTGCACTTTCTACAGTTCTTGCTAAAATTGTTGAACACCTCATTAAGAATCGTTTGGAATGGTATTTGGAGAGCAAAAACTTGCTAGCTCCATCACAGTTTGGTTTTAGGAAGGGTAAAAGTACGATGGACAGCCTTAGTGTGTTCACAACTGATATTCGTTTAACTTTCTCTTCCAATAACTCTGTAATTGCTGCCTTCCTGGATATTAGCTCAGCTTACGATAATGTCCTGGTATCAGTCCTGGAACAAAAGCTGAATTCATTACAAGTTCCAAAAATGCTGTCTAACTTCATAATTAACATGCTTTCAGAGAGATCTTTAAATCTTCATATTGAAGGGTATACATTTACCCGTTTAGTATGGAAAGGTCTCCCCCAAGGTTCCGTACTTAGTCCAATTCTCTACAATATTTACACTTATGATTTGGAATCCTCTTTAAATGAGTCCGTACAAGTCCTTCAATATGCGGATGATTTACTTCTTTATTTATATGGTCATTCTGTTGAAAATATTTGTACTTCCTTAACCTCTTCTTTACGTTTACTGAAGACTTGGCTAGAAACCAATGGTCTACACCTGTCAATTGATAAAAGCAACATCGTCTTGTTTACAAGAATGCGTAAGCCTCCTATGGTTACAGTACAGTATAATAATATCCCTATGCCCGTTAAAAACCAGGTTAAATTTTTAGGCCTTATTTTGGATTCACATCTTACTGGTGTACCACACTGTGATTATATAACTGCTAAATGTGAACGAAATATCAACATAATTAGATGTCTTGCTGGTGTTTGGTGGGGTGCACATCCCTTTTCATTAAAACTACTTTATAACACCTTGATTAGAAGCGTATTGGACTATGGCACCTTTTTGCTGGAGCCTGCTAATGTTGCTGGTCGTAAGAAACTTGACAGTGTTCAGTCCAAGGCACTTAGAGTGGTTTCAGGTGCAATGAAAAGCAGTCCTATTAATTGTCTTCAGGTGGAATGTGGACACCCTCCACTTCATTTACGACGTCAATTTTTAGCTGATAGATTTATGGCTCGGTGTTTGCAATTTACATGTCATCCTTTGCGAAATAAACTTTCCATTCTCTCTGAAGAAGTAATTTCGTCCACTTACTGGAGGCACAAAGATACTCCGTGTTTAGTTAAAAGCTTTAGAAAATACAATTTAATTGAAGCTCCCTATCACCAATCTCAATTTCTTCCTATATTTCACTGTAATTACTGTTCATTAATTAAGTCACCAAATATACACTACCTTAACATTTACCAAGATGACGTATGTCATAATATTATTATTCATAATATCAACTTCACTATAGACAGAGACTGGAAGGGCTGTCAGCTCTTGTTTACAGATGCTTCGAAGCATGGAAGCAGTGTTGCCGGCAGCAAGTTTTGATATATTCCGATTCCTCATCTGAAAAGTTCCGAAAAGTTCCGCCTGAGTAAAATAAAAAAACGATAATTAAATTAATCATTTTCTGTAAACATACCTTTTATATATTTTTTTACCATGAAACATTAATTCATTACAACCACCAATTTAGTGCAGACAATCTGAAAAAAAAATGTTTCGTAAAACATTTGTGTTATTGTCCATGGCCACGGATAATAATGTCAAAATACTATGGCGTTTTGACATTAAGGTGGATGCGCAAGGGTAGCCCGCGAAATTTAAATTTTCTTACGTTTATTGCAATTTGCAGGTCACTGTCAGGTTGTATGTTGATGAAAATATAAATCGCGCCGGTAACACGTATGGAGTTACAGGATTATAATCATACAAAATATCAATATAGCTCTACAAGTTCATATAATCACATTCAATAACTATTTCATGAAAAAATCACTCTTTGAGATTATATAAATTTAAATTTCGCGGGCTACCCTTGCGCTTCCACCTTAAGGTGAATGCGCAAGGGTAGCCCGCTAAATTTAAATTTTCTTACGTTTATTGCAATTTGCAGGTCAGTGTCAAGTTGTATGTTGATGAAAATATGAATCGCGCCAGTAACACGTATGGAGTTACAGAATTATAATCATTCAAATCATCAATTCAACCCTCCAAGTTCATATAATCTCAAAGAGTGACTTTTTCATGAAAAAGCTATTGAATGAGATTATATGAACTCGGAGAGCTGTATTGATATGTACATGTAAATCGCTGACTTAATAATTTTATTAAAATGATGACAACGTCATTCCAATCCAATGTCGCTTGTTTGTTGGTTGGTTTATGCCAACCCAAAGTTCCGAAAAGTTCCGCCAAAGCTGAGGTTCCGCAAAAGTTCCGCCAAGGGCTTCAAAGTTCCGAATTCGGAACAAAAGTTCCGCGCCGGCAACGCTGCATGGAAGAGACTCATGCGTGGGAGTAGGTGTATTCCACTCCCAATATAATATAGTTCAAAAAATAAAGCTCCCGCCCGAGTCATCTGTATTTACGGGAGAATGTTACGGTCTATTCAAAGCTGTCGAATATATACTTATGATGGGCTTACGAAATTCACTCATTTTAACTGATGCAAGGAGTGCCTTACAATCTTTGGCCAGATTCCCTTTCTATTCTCTTATTCCTCATATTATATTTGAAACACGTGAACTCCTTTATAGGTGTTCTATTAAGGGGTATTCAGTGCATTTTGCGTGGATACCCTCGCATTGTGGCATTTTAGGTAATGAGAGAGCTGACCAGTTGGCTAATGATGCCGTATTGTGTGGAGACGTTTTTCCGTACAAAAATAACTCCCAAGATCTGGCAGCTCTGCCCAAGGTTTATCTACAGGAATCCTGGGGTAAGCTTTGGTCCGAGCAATCAGTGAAAGGGAAATTTTATCGCACTATTCAGCCATCCATTTTTGTTAAACCTTGGTTTAGCAAGTACAAGCTAAGCAAAAAGATTACTACAATATTCATACGTATGCGATTGGGTCACGTGTGCACTCCTGCTCATCTTGCCAGGTTTGGCATTGTGCAGAACCCTGCGTGTGAATGTGGCGCTGAGGTGGGAGATCTGAACCACCTTATTTTTTCCTGCCCCCTTTATGACCACTCCTCACTTTTCCAAAGTCTTGTTTCCCTCCGAGTCCCTTTTCCCACTTCTATTTCGTGTATTTTATTTAATTTCAATATAG
Source organism: Eugnorisma glareosa (assembly GCA_947578425.1). Lineage (NCBI taxonomy): Eukaryota > Metazoa > Arthropoda > Insecta > Lepidoptera > Noctuidae > Eugnorisma > Eugnorisma glareosa. The sequence goes on from OX387966.1 coordinate 216,080, forward strand.
ATATTTATAAAACCATAGCTCTTTTCTTTGTAAATAATGATATAGCTATATAAACATTAGTTTATAAACTGTATATAAGTACTTAATTTACCATGTAGTTCTTAGGTAGTTCTTAGTTTACGCAACGAGTCGGCCTATTTGTTGGGCCACCTTGTGGCGTTCATGTTTTATATAACCTATTGTTAAAACTTGTTATATATATATTTTTTCTTTTTTTCTGTATATAATATTTATATAGTATATTAGCAACCTATTTCCTTTCTATTTCCAAATTTCCCGTCGTACTAATATATAATTTCGCGAGTACTTGATTCCTACGTTTTGTTATTATATAAAATATTGTCAGTGGCAATAAGCACGAATAGTGCAACGCCATAAACAAAAAAAAACCCTGTGTAGTGAGATTTTCTTTTGACCATTCAAAGAGGAGATATTGTTTGTTAATTTGGACAGAAATGAAAATAAGAGGAACTCTGTTATCTTTTGCAGAATTGAGATAGTATAGGATGTATTAGCGACGAGGGTAGCGAGCGATTGGTCAAGATCACTCGCTACCCCCTTTCTTTTATTTTTTTCGGATGTGAAATCATCAAATAACTCCTCCCGCTCTGGGCTGAGCAGGAGGGAGTGTCAGACTTTTACTGCCTAAAACCCATCCATGTTCCTTTTTTTGCCCTTTGTGTTCCAGGGCCGCGATATCTCTTTCGAACAGTCCGGCAACCCTGGCAGGCATGACCACTTCCTTGGATCCGCTCTGGTACTAATAAAATGCCGAGCGACAGGAGAGAGCTTCAAATTTAAGCAGCCCGTGTCCGCCACATGTATTAGTTTCTCTTTTTCAAGTTAATCATCATTTTATAAAATTAACGAAAAATTGCTATTTTAAGAAGATTTGGGGGTCATGACCCCTGTGACCCCCCTGGGACTGTGCCTGCTCTAGTGCAGTTAACGCTCACCGCTGCTTCGCCAATCTGTTTTTCTGGGGCACTGGGCAGTCAAGTAGTCAACCCTGAGGTGTGGACCGCCGCGCCGCAATGGCTGCACAGATCGGCTAGCTCCGTGCATAGGCGTTTGCCGTGCCTGTATGCCAATCATCAGGTACACTGCACTCCTCAACTCTAATAGTAATATTTGGGGTAATCAATAATATCGTAATACGATACCCCATATTAAGACTGGGTTGTCAGACTTTCGGGCCATTGATTATCTGTAACGACTGTCAAAAATGTACAATGAATGACAGCCGCAGCCGGGACCGGACCGACCGGAACCAATCTAAGGTACGCTATGACCGGGACCAACCAACGGCATGTGTTCCTTGAGAGTTATATAAGATGCTCTGTGGTATATATATGTTCTGTGTGCACGTGACAGTTGGCTGTTGTCAATCTAGTAAAGTATTAGTTTTAGTTTTCAGGCTGAATGGTCTATAGATAAAAATGTACTCTGTGGTCTATAGATCGATGCCTGCCTTTTAAAAGGCGAAAGAAAAAAAAAAAAAACCTGTGTTTTGTTTGTTTGAGCTGTTTGTTTTCTAGTTTTCATCGAATTTAGTATTCTATCATAAGACATTAATTTATTAATAAACGTAAGTTTTGCCAGTAGTAATTAGATGAGTGCCAATACTACAATATTAACACCCCAAAATTCGGACTCACTGTCTAGTTTGGGACTCCAACCAACACTCTTTGTTAACCGTTTAGGTGTTAAAATTTTATGCCACATAAAACATCTCTTGTGTATAACAGTGTACCTGCATAAATGTATTAATGGTTAATAAAGGTTTTTTTTTTTTTTTTACTTTTTTGATGCGGTCTGTCCATTTACTGACATTCAGCATCTTTTGTGTTAAAATTTGTTTAGTCATGCTTGGTATGCGCCCAGTGGTGCATCCACATCAGTCCGTTTTATGGTGTGTCTGCTGTCATAGTATCAGGTCTTGTGGGGTTTGTCTTTTAAGCCTCTTAAATGTCTTGGTTTTTTCATCAAGTTTGATGCCAGTTTATTAGGATGAGTAGTAATCCTATTCTTGTAGGTATCGATTGCTTGCGTGATTTGTTCTTTCACATTTAGTATTTTTAAGTCCCGATGTAAGTTCTCATTAGTCATGTACCATGGTGCATTAGTTATAATCCTAAGCATTTTTGATTGAAACCTTTGGAGTATGTCAATATTTGAATTGGCTGCCGTGCCCCACAGCTGTATTCCGTATGTCCAGATAGGCATTATGATATACTTATAAATCCTGAGCTTATTTTCCAGGGAGAGCTGGGATTTTTTTGATATTAGCCAATAGTGTTTTCCTAATTGTAGGCTCAATGCTTTATGCTTCGTGAATTTATGTTTTTGCCAGGTTAGTCGCCGGTCGTCTAAGTACATTCCAAGGTATTTAGCTTCTTCCGCTTGGGGAATCACAACATTATTTAGTTGTACATGTCTCTTCTTGTTGTGAACGTCACATGTACAGATTTGGTTTCATTTGCCTTTATTCTCCATTCTCTTAGCCAGTTCGAAATTTCATCTAAGCTTGTTTGTAGTATCTTAGATGCCTGGGCGGCATATTCATGCACAGCTAGTGTAGTAGTGTCATCGGCAAACATGCCTAGAATAAGAATAATTGATTTGCATAAAATACAGGTGTTACCAGTTGTTAAAATTGGTGGTTTAGGCACAAACCATATTTTGCCTTTCTAGGGCATGCAAATATAATTTCACTTATTAGATAATGCATATCTGAATTATTATTAAAAAAACCTTGACACATATTGCACATAAAACTATACATATATTTTAAAATTAAATCTTGTGTTGCAGAAATTCTTGTAAACTAAAAACAATTTTCTGTCAACCATTTATGCAATTTATATTATTATTTAAAATATTTAAATGGGAGTTCCCATTTAAATATTTTAGAAATAAATTCTTATATTTCTAGGTAATTTATTAAAGATGGAAATACACAAACAAATTGTTTTTAATCAATGTTGTATTGCAAAATGGTATCATGATTTTTGTTTGATCTCTTGGCCTCTGCTTACTGTAACAGTCACCTTTGAATTTAAAAAATTCACTATGTTTCCTTACAAACACCGACACCTCAAACAAATACATACCGGTCAGGGTCCATAGCTTAAGTCTTTTAAAATAAAGGCCTACAAGATTCTAGTGGACCGACACCGCAAATAGCTCGAACACATTTTTTTTGTACAATAAATGCCTTTTCATAGTCTGTTGAATTGGATTGCCCCACATTATTAGTCCTTATCTTAAAATGGATTCAACGTATCCACTGTATGGTATGCGTGCAGTTTTTTCGTCTGATACAATTCGAAGTTTCCTTAACCAGCGCACGCAACGGAAGCTCTCAGAGATAATAAATTTTTCCCGTTTTTGCAACATTTTTCATTGATGCTCAGCTCCTATTAATTGTAGCGTAATGATAGCCTATAGCCTTCCTCGATATACAGCTTGTAACAGAAAGTGTATAATCATATGGAATACTGTGATACAGACCATCAAACTGAACAACTTTCTCTATGGGACCACCATCGAAATCGTAAAAAAATTATCAGCTGTCCTATACAAAATGTCAATACCTACTCGACCCAAATGTATGGGACAGCTGATTATTTTTTTACGATTTCGATGGTGGTCCCATAGAGAAATTTGTTCAGTATGATGGTCCGTACCACAGTATTCCATATGATTATACCCTTTCTGTTACACGCTGTATAAGCTATTCAACACGAAAAGAATTTTTCAATTCGAACCAGTAGTTCCTCAGATTAGCGCGTTCAAACAAACAAACAAACTCTTCAGCTTTATAATATTAGTATAGATTTGTTAATATATTTATTAGTTATTTTATATGTATTGTGTGGGTGTACTTATATAAATTATTTTTTTAGATAGGTATTTATTTTGTACCCTACCACAGCGTTTTCTTATTTAACCCAAAGGCTGACTGGTAGAGAATGCCTTACTTATGGCATTAAGTCCGCCTATGTACCACTATTGTACATGAAGTTTAAATATATAATAGTACATTACGATATTAGTGCGTTAAGATGGTTATAACATGCCAGGCGGAATTTCAGCCCGAGCCGAAGGCGAGGGCGTAATATCGTACGACGTTTTTTAACACATTTGTATCTGTCCTTGGATATTGACGGCAGCAAGCTGTCGCATGCGGTTCGCTTTTCTGTTAGTATATCCGGTGGAGTTGAAGTAATATATTGCTCATCTTCATTATTGAAAGTTGTCATTTTTAGATATTCACAATACAAGTACAAAGAAAAGAAAATTTGAGAAAAATAGCGCGAGGATTATTTTCTGCCGTGGCTGCGTGAAAATGTTGGCAAAGACGCTAGAGCATACAGCCAAATTTTTAAATTACCGAATAAACTGTTTTTTATTTTTATTTTAAATAAACTCAATCTGTGAATGCACACTGTTGCTTTCCCGCCATTTTAACATTTTAACAGCGCGCCAGCGCTGCCTACTGACTGGCGCCGCGCGGCGATTAGTTCGAAATTTGAATAGCAACAGCGCGCTGCTCACTAGCTGGAGTCGTGCGGCGGCGATCAGTTCCATATTTGAAATGGCAAATAATACTGTTATGGAATTTGTATGGACTATTACTTAATTATTTGCTTTGGTAACACACGCATTTTGTATGACCCGCTTTACATATTTAAAACCGGTGGAATTACATCAGCTTTACGAGCAAGGGTGTTCAAAATAAATAAATACGCCAGCAGGGCTATTGCGTATCTCTGTTGACAGTTCATAGTGATCATCAGTCAGTCAGTCGTTGGCTTCGGTTACATACGACTGTGTTTGGTATAAATTACTGTCGATTTTAAAAAGAATTCCACTGTCTCTCAAAGTTTCGTATTATTTCGCTTGTTATTTGGAAATTATCATAACATCTAAGATGGACTCAGACAAGTGCGGTGTCTGCAGTGATGCGTTGTCCGATGGTGCACACTGCAAATCATGTAACCTCATGATGCATTTCCATTGTGGGGGCGTCACGGAAACCGGCTACCGAAAGCTGGGGGATCGTAAGCTAATGTGGCGTTGCTGTAAATGCAAACTGGCAGGCAATAGCTTACAACCTGTCTTGCCACTATCTCCCACCCCCGTGCTGGAACCAGAGTCGGTCGTCCTGCAAGAAATTCGAGCGTTGTCTTTGAAATTCGCCACACTGGAGAATATGAAAGAAGAAATCGTCGCATTGAGGAATGAATTTGCCGAGTTCAAGACAACCTTGTCCAACCAGTACAGCGAGGTTATGAAAGAAGTCTCTGGAAAACTGAATGATATGGAGCTACGTATTGTGAAGGTTGAGAAAGTCCAGGACCAAGTTGGACAACTGCAAGCCCGCTTGGATAAGTTGGAAGAAGACAATAATAATAAAGATCAATGGTCGCGTATGAATAATATAGAAATTAAGGGTGTGCCTCAGACAGGTAACGAGAACTTATTTGAGTTAATAGCTAAAATTGGCGCTAAAGTCTGTTACCCTGTCACTAAAAATCAAATTAACTTCATCACACGAGTACCTACTAGCGAGAAAGACCATATAAAACCTATTATAGTCTGTTTCTGCCAACGTTACGTGAAAGAGGATTTCATAGCAGCTCTAGGCACGAACTAAAGACCTCACCCTTGACGCCAGATACAATTGGATTGAGTGGCAACCATAAAATCTTCATAAATGATCACCTTACAATAAAAAAACAAAATGTTGTTGACTAAAACTAAAAAAACCTCAGCAGAAAAGGATTTCCATACGATTATGACCCAAAGGTCAAACATGCTAAGATACACGTAAGAAAAAACGTTATGTCGTCAACGATGGTTGTCAAAACGGAGAAGGATCTGCAAAAAATTATTTAAATTACTCGCGATTGATACATATTTCAACCACTTTTATAATACTATGTTTATTTAAATTAGTGTGTTTTTGGTGCGGAGCAAAGTTGTTTGAGAATCTTAGTCTTATGTGTGCTAGTTACGTTTTCCCATTAGTTTTGTGTCGTTACGCGGTATGCCCAAGTAAGCCTATTGAATATTATTTTTGCAGTGTCACTTTTTATTATGCTAATTTAAACCTTTTTTGTCGTGCAATAAGGTACATTTTCCTCTATGGACCGTCCCCAGTTATGACAATTTACTCTGAGGTGCTCTTATCTCTGTACTGGGCGTCGCCTTTTGTCTCTTTTTGTAAGAACTATTTTTATAATGTTATTTCTACTGCTCACTGTGTATTGCTGTGTCTATTATTTTATTTAACCGCTACCCGCGTTAAACATTATAGTGGCTCCGACAATGACCGGTACTTCATTCTATCTGCAATAATTAATTTATTTCTGTCAATTTTTTATCTATTATTAAGTTATCTGATTGTAGTTAAATATAGATATGGCTACGCTTAAAATCTACTACCAGAACGTGCGTGGTTTGCGCACGAAAACGGACTTAGTGTTTCGCGGAGTATGTCTCAGTTCTTACGATATCATTATATTTTCGGAGACATGGCTGGATGATAGTTTTAACAATAGTGAGTTATTTGATGGACGTTACCTCGTTTGGAGACGCGATCGTGACTACTCCCGAACCGGTCAGTTGCGTGGTGGTGGTGTACTGATAGCGGTGAAACATGATCTTACAACAGTTGAGAGGTTGGATTGGCGTAGTTCTGCGGAGGATATTTGGATATCTTTAATCCTTAAAAGGTCCAAACCACAGGTTACTTACAATTTACATATATGTGCACTTTACTTGTGCAAGGAGAATCTAGGTAATTCTTATAGTACTCAGTTGCGTAATTTCACAGATAGTCTCAACAACTTAATTTTGACTCATCCACTTGACAAGTTTTTGCTGGTGGGTGATTTTAATTTCGGTAATGATGTCGAGTGGTGTAATGGGGACTTAGTTACCGATGGTGAGTTAATCCCGCAAAATATATCTTCTCAGCATATGATTCATTTCTTCGATACAATACAAACATTCAACATGTCACAGTACAATGGTGAGCGTAATGTTAACTGTAGATTACTTGATCTTGTATTCTGTAACGATACTGTGATTGTCACGGGATGTACGGACCCGCTTGCTCTGCCTATTGATTTTCATCACAAACCTTTAATTATTGAGACAAAATTTATTGAAATTGAAAAACTTGTTGACAAACCCAAGCAATGTTATATCTTCTCGAAGGGCAATTATGATGCTATTAAATCTGAACTGGATCTTACTGACTGGCCCCAGTTGTTACAGTCAACGAGCTTGGAAGATGCCGTCTCAATTTTTTATAGTAAACTATATGAGCTTAGGGATAGACACATACCTTTGAAGTCGGTAAGACAGTCCTCCTATCCTCCTTGGTATACCCCAGCACTAATTAAAATTATTAGAGAAAAACATAAGTACCTATCATAAAAAATATAAACGATACAGTAACTTATCTGATTATCACTCATTTTCATTACTGCGTACCAGAGTTTTTGAGCTGGAAAAATCTTGTTATGACAATTATATGACAAACATTGAGGCTTCTATTGTAAAAAATCCCAAATCTTTTTGGACGTTCGTAAAAAGTAAGCGGAGGACTGGCTCCTTTCCTAATGAGATGTTCTACCGTGAGACCTCTGTTAACGCAGGACAGGATATTAGCGACCTCTTTGCTACCTATTTCCAGTCCACCTTTTTGGAACCTGATTCAACGACTGATGGTGAACCTACGTCTAGTGAACAATGTAGCAATACTGCAATGTCTGTCAGCACAGTTGACTTAAACCCCACACGTATATTGAAGCTGCTGAAATCTTTAGACCTCAGTAAATCTGGTGGACCTGACCTAATACCTCCTATATTCATAGTCTCTTGCGCTGATAGTCTTGTTGAGCCCATTTGTATCCTATTCAAGCGCTCCCTTTCAGAGGGTATAGTTCCGAAGATTTGGAAGCCAGCTTTCGTCACTCCTGTCTTTAAAAAGGGTGATAAAGCTAATATTGAAAACTATCGCCCCATTTCAAAAATTTGCCTTTCTTCTAAAATTCTGGAACGTATAGTTTATACTGATGTCTACGTGGCTTTCAAGTCAATTCTTGGTGAGGAGCAGCACGGTTTTGTTAGGAACCGCTCGACCACTTCAAACTTACTTCTGTCACATGAGTTTATTACAAACGGCATGGCACAGCGTCAAGTTGACGTCATTTATACCGACTACAGTAAGTGTTTCGACCGTATTGATCATTGCATGCTGCTAAAGAAGCTGTTTCTCGCCGGAATACACGGTGACCTGTACCGGTGGTTCTCCTCCTATATAGAAAACAGAACACAAGCTGTTGTGCTTCAGGGCTATACCTCTGGTTGGAATTCTGTCCCTTCAGGCGTACCTCAAGGCTCCATTTTGGGTCCTCTGTTATTTGTATTGTTCATTGCTGATATCAAGCAATGCTTTCGTCATTCGTATATTTTACTATATGCCGATGACATGAAGATTCATAAAGTTGTGCGAGACATGTCTGATGCATGTCAGTTGCAAGACGACCTGTATAGGTTTGAAATATATTGCATCCGTAATAAACTCCAATTAAATGTCTCTAAATGCTTCCTCCTAACATTCTCACGCTGTATTTCTTTGATAAACTTTAGTTACACCTTGAACGGTCAGCTCATTAGCAGGCAAAATAGCATAAGAGATTTAGGGGTAATCATCGACAGTAAGCTTCTGTTCGATCAGCATGTGGATAGTATGGTTGCAAGGGCATCAAAAGCTCTGGGATTTATACTACGCACCACGGCTTGTTTCCGGTCTCTTAAACCGGTTAAGATCTTGTATTGCTCTTTCGTGCGCAGCCACTTAGAATACGCGTCTCAGGTTTGGAACCCGCAGTATGAGACTTATAAGTCCCGTATTGAAAGCGTCCAAAGAAAATTTCTACGTTATCTAGATTATAGGGCTCAGCAATACTCAGTTGACTACGAGCACCGCTGTAAACGATACCACTTCCTTCCTCTGGAGATGAGACGTCATATTGGGGACATTAGTCTACTATTGGGTATCGCTAACGGCCACATTGATTGTCCTGAACTGGTTGCTAATCTCTCATTACGCACGAATCTGATGGGATTGCATCAGCGGCCAATATTAAGTGTACCTTTTGCAATGACTAATTATAGGCGGAATGCTTTCTCAATAAGAAGTGCATTTAGTTTCAATAGGCTTCCTAGGGACCTTAATGTCGACTTGTTCTGCACCAGTGTGGCGACCTTAAGACGGCTATTGGCACAGTCATTCTTCAAGGATTGTTAACTTTACCTATCTGCTACTCTCATAACTGATTACATTAACTAGTATTTACTTTCTTTTTATCGACTTTTTTGCTAACCATATGTGGAGGCTTGTTATTAGCTATCTTTAAATATTACATTCTTTATTTCATTGGTTTGTTAGTCTGTAAGCCTTCTTTAAAATAAAATAAATAAATAAATCACTTGGCGAGTTTTGATATACAATGAACGTTCTTGTTGGTTTCAAACTTTCAACTGACACGACCCATGCAGAACTGTCATTGTATATCAATACTCGCCAAGTGATGATCACTATGAACGAGATACGCAATAGCCCTGTTTATGAAAAAAACACAAAAAGTAAAAATAACTTTAGCTTCGGAAGTCGGGTGACTTTTATTCGTTTGATTTCGTTTTTTTTGTCACCGACTTCTGAAGCTGAAGTTATTTTTCACTTTTTTGTTTTTGAAGTCTGTTTTTATTTTTTGCAAAAAGTTTATTTTTCCATTTTTAGTTGAATTAACTGTAAGTGATACGCATTTATTTTACATAGTTAACAATACATTTCATGGTAATAGGCTTACAAAATGAAACTGAACATTAGTACCTGTCAAAATGTGGGTGTACTGTACACATCTGCATACCCCCTGAGAGCATACAGGCGTGATGTTGTTATGATTTAGTGTAAACAATAAAAATCCAAGCGATTGCAGCAATCAGATTTGCTGTCTATTATTGAAGAGTTCCGTTCCATATCTCCGAACTCCGTCGATCCGAAATCGAATCGAAGCGTTTGTGAATAGCTATGCTGATTCTGATCATCATAGCTTGTCACAAACGCTTCGATTCGATTTCGATTCGACAAGTCGTATGTATATCTTTTTTTGGCATTACGAAAGTGAACGAGATAGACATACACTTTCCGAATCGAAATCGAATCGAAGAGTTTGTGAATGCATGACAATATTTCTGTGGGACCAACTTGGGAGTATACCCTTTCAAACAAAAAAAGAATTTTTCAAATCGGTTCAGGAGTCTTCTAGTACTTAATACATTTAAGAAAAGATTCCGTCGTATTGAGAAGTTAGAGAACCTCTCCTCCTTTTTTTTTATGTCGGTTAAAAAAGGCATTGCAATGCATGCCGGGCACAACTTGTAGTTAATAAAATCGTTTGGTTGCAGAAAACTCATTGGAGGTGGCAGAGAAGTGGGAAACCAGAAGTGTTTGTATAGTAAGATCTGACCATAAGTACTGAAAATGGTGAAATATAAAGAGTCTGAGTCAGAGTCGGAAGACGCGTCGCATGCGAGCGAGCCGCGCTTCCGTGTGCGCGTGTGTATGCAGCGCTTCTATCACAGCGGGGATGTGCGCGCGCGCGCCTACGTTTGCGTGTCGCCGCGCCGCCGCGTTCGCTGGCTGCAACGCCGCCTGCGCCGCCTGTTCGCTCTGCCGCGCCTGCTCCTGCTGTCGCGCGGATACCTGCTGCCGCCGCAGGAGCCGCTCGCGCTGCTGCAGCCCGACGACCCCATCGAGTGCGTACGCCACGGACCGAGCGAGTAGCCACACCGACACAATCAGCGGCACGTCTTAATCTGACTCCTGCCTTGCAGGGTGGTTCCGGCGGACGCGGAGCCCGACGACGTTGCGACGCCCCGAGACGTAGTTGACTGCGTAGACGAAGTGCCGGTGACTACCGTGGAAGAGCCCCAGCGCTCCCCGTCGCCTGTCCACTCTGATGATCTCACCGAAAACAAGCGGCAGGCGCTTATGATGCTGGAGCAGTTCTACCCCTCGCCCGCGACGGAGAGCGTACCCAGGCCGCGCCGGCGTCGCGTGCGTCGTCGCCGACGCGTACCGCCGGGTACGGGCATTGGCACGGACGCGGGCACAGACGCGGCCACAGACGCGGGTACGAACGCGGGCACGGGTCTGGGCACGGACTCGGGCACAGACGCGGGTACGGACGCGGGCACTGACCCAGGCACGGGCGTGGGCACGGACGCGGGCACAGACGCGGGTACGGTCGCGGGCACAGACGTGGGCACGGGCGTATGCACGGACGCAGACGACGAGCCGGCGCCGGCAGCCCTATGTCGCGGCCCGGTGGCAGTAGCGATGGTGCTTCGTAACCAGCTGCAGCCGCGCGCGCCCCGCGTCGTGCGCCCGCTGCCAGACCGAAAGACCGCGACTCTCCACGACACGTCGCCAACCGAGATCGTTATGGGTTAATCCGATTAAATTGATATGGTTAATAATTTTTTTAATTGATGAATTTCTAATGCTAATGTTTTTTTTTTTATCATTGCCCTCAATAACCCCGAAAACGACACCCATGACAAAATTTTGAGAATTTCCTTATCCGAAAATGACATGTACCTAGTCTACGTCTAGTCATTATATGTACAGGCTGTCCCTTTGCATCCTGGTCAAATTCAAGGAGTCTATACTAGGGATTCTCGACCCGAATCGATGTTAGAAGTGGAGTGGTGGTGGTGTGTGTTGTGGTTTTTTTTTAATTTTTACGGAAGTCTGTAAGCGTAAACCACCCCCTAGGGGGTGGTTTACGCACATTTTCCATACTGTCCATAATTACGCCGTGGAATAAACGTTAGCGTTTGTGTGTGTGACGGCGCGTTTATTGGGCTAGGAACGGACGGGCTGCGTTTTAAAACAGGTGATTTACACTTAGCCATATTGGTTTTGGGGCGTTACAATAACAGAACAGTGTGATTATAGTTGATTTATTATAAGGAGAGCACGGATACATTTATCTACTTAGACGGCCATTACCAGAGAGATTCCAGTATAATATATAAGATGCTCTGTGCAGAGAGAACAGCAAACGTCAAACTCAATGAGGGCTATCGTTTTTGAGCTCACCAGATGGCACCACTGTCGATTAAGATCCTGTCAAAAATTCTATTTTATACCATAAAGTACCAATAACTTCATGACAAAAATTATTTTATTACGTATAAAAACATAGTGTAAACTTATATATTTACAATATTCTTCATAAAATTAGCAAGCATGAAACATTTAAAAATAATTTTATCTCCAAGTACTGAAAATTAAGATTCTAAGTTGCTACTTAAAATCTTCAAGTCTTCATTAATCAGGAATGGCCCAATCTAAACCACAATCGTGAATATTTGTAAAAATACGTGTTAAAAAAAGCATGCAAAGCGTGAACTTTCTATGACATCTGACATTTCGGTGCCCCCGCGCTACAGTGGCGCCTCTAGCGGCGAATTCATACGCGATAGCCCCCATTGACACATACGATGACAGTTAGGTGACGACATTGTATTCGTTTATAAACGTTCTAATAAGCCACTACAGAAAAAAAAAAGGCTACCCTTTTTATTACAGACTAGCTGTTGCCCGTAATAGATTATCCTAATTATAGGTATTGTTAAGGTTATCATAAGTATTCCTTTTCCTTTTAAAAGTTGATAAAATAGTAATGTTTTGCTTGACCAAAAACTTATAACAACTATGTACTTACCTAAATTACATTATTCAATAATTCTTTCATTATTTCAGTATGTCTCTAAAATACTTAAGTAGTTCAATTTTGAGCAATAATGTAGGAAAACATAGAAAATATTCCAAACGGATATCCACCTTTTAGGTCGTTGATATTTTGGAAAGGAGATGTTTCATTTTTGTATGGGACACCGGTCATAACCTGTACTTTTTAAAAAAGCAGGGAAACAAACCCCTGAATAGAACAAAGTGACATTTTTTACATAACAATACATGGTTTTTATGCACACAATAAAAATTAAAAATGTTTGTCGTGAGTGTTATGACAGCTATGACAGATTGTACAGATGACGTTTAAATAACCTAGAAATTGTTATTTGATAATAATTGTATGTACCAAGCAAAAGTCGTAGGAACAAAATACAAATGAGAGAACGTAACATCACACCGAAAGCCACGAAAGTTGAAACCAAGTCGAGACAAACAAGACTCGACTGAGTACTGACAGGCACAGGATTTGTCAAAACAAAATGTCATTTTGAATTTTTCATTCAGAAGTACACTACAGAAAAGTAGTACCTCTACCTATTATATTTTATTAACAATGAAATCATCATTCTTGCTTATAATTAGTCGAAAATTATGTTTAAGAGTATAATAATTATTATTTATTAAAAGAACACATACTTTTCATATTTATCATAGAAGTGATATTATGATTTTATGTGACACGATTTCAGAACGAAAGTAGAATACGCAAACAGTAGTCGCCATGTTGAATAGAATATGGCACTAATTGAAAAACTATTACTTTCCATGCACAACAAATCAGGCTTATTCTCGAAAGAATATTTTTCATAAATTTGTGGTGTTTTTTTCCAGTTTTTCGATGAATGTACATCTTATGGCCGAAAATGAAACATCTCCTTTCGTTGATATTTTGGGATAGAAACGTCAAAGTTCACGACTATAAAAGGGGGTGCTCCGAGTGGTACAGGCCTTATGAACACCTGACCTTCGCGTCGCATATAAGAGCAGCTCGTAACCGAGCGGCCTTTGCTATGGGTAGACCGTAGACTCCACTACATGTTAACGGATAAGAGCAAGTTGTCATTTAAGAGCGGCCAACCCGTTATACTTTTCATTAAAACGCTCGTACGGTATTGCCGTTGTTAGTTCAAAAAAATCAAAGCTAGGTGTGTACATCTATCTTTGAATTTTTTGAACAAATAGTTATTTTGTGCACTATATCTAGGTTTCTACTTACGGTTGCAAAAAAATAAAAATAAAGTAGAAACAAATTCAGTTTAAGCCTCCAAAAATTACTGTTTTGCACAAATTTTACCTGAACTTTGGCCGTTCATAATGTACCTACTCATAAACTGTATAAATAAAGAAAACATCTCGATAGAAACCTTGCACATGTAATGAAGATTCTTAATAACAAATGTTTATTTCACACACTTTTAAGACTTATTCAAAAACACGTATTTCCTGGAACAAGTGTAAGAAATTTTCGAACACTATTTTTCGTTCAATGTCATCGCATTAGGCGGTATGAGGTGTGTGGGAGACGAGTTGCGCGGGGTCGGGGCGGGGGAGTTGAAAGAAAATCGCCATTGTGGCTCTGGATGAAACAACAAGCTTTTTGACCATGCTCGCGTTGACGATAGACGAGCTGGGAAGGGCCCTATTAAGTGCAAGTTGCCTCTCTACAACGCAATCATCAGACCGATTATGTCATTATGCCTGTGTCGTATTCGCCCATGCCCATCCCCGCCACCTCCATAGGGTGCAGTCCTCCACGGCACGTTCTTCTCACTCCCGATGACCCCACCAGCCTCCTCCAGGAAAGCAGTAGGGAAACCAGCACACTTAGAAAGTACCAACACAGAACGTCGTCATTCCGACTCCGCCGCCGTGGTCCGTCGCGATGTCCCGTTTCAACCCCCCCCCCCCTCCCGACCCTAGCATGAGCCAGCCCGCGATGCTGAGCCAGTAACAATAGAACAGCCCCTAAATCAGATCCAGCCTGTCCCCTTGCTGCCCTCCTCAGCGACGCCCTTAGCCGAGGCTCGTACCCCACAGCGGGTGCCCTTAGCGAGTGGTCGCTTAGGTTATAAGTTCATTTTGCCCCTGGCTGGAGGCCTTAAAGTGTCTGAAGTCACAGCACAGGAATGTTACAAACACACACTGCTCATGACTAAATTCAGTTACTTACATGCTCTACGAGATACAAGTTTTTAGTTCGTCAGAAGGTAGAAGAGAAACTCCGTGTTCGATGACTGTGAATAATTTATTTCCAAAAAAGGTTGTCTTACATACTATTTTACAAACTAACGCTAACCAATAAAAACATGTACATTAAATTAGAATCAATATTTACAAAATAAGAATCGGGGAATTTCAACCAATCACGTCACAGCACTGGTGTCGTGTTATTTCCGCGAGGGGCGCTTGTGTGCTTACGAAGGCGCGCGGCGGACGAGAACGCGCCGAAAGCATAAATATAGGCGGCGTGCGGTTCGCGCCTCAGTGCCCCTGGCTGGAGGCCTTAGATTCATTTTTAACGCATCCACAGGGAATAGTCCGGTTAAGCAGTAGCCAGCCTCAGAGACTGAACTGCGAGATGCCATCTCCAAAAATAAAAAAAGCGCCTCTGTGTCAAGAGTGGCCACCGTCGACTGAAGATGCAGTGATGTTGTGTTGCGGATCGAGTTGACGGAAGATGAAGACACGTTGACCGAACACTAGAAGAGTGGCCTCACACCTCCTGACACTCCCATTTCCTTGCAGAATTCGTCAAAAACGGTAAACTAGTTCTTTTCAGAACTGTTTCTTATCAGAGCGTCTTATCAGAACTGTGTGCAATCAATGTGATTTCTTATCAGAACGTCGAAGACGTAATAACGTGCTGTGATCAGTGGTGGCTACAGTCATCGTAGCTTGTTGGGTATTGAGGAGGAAACCGCAGTCAAGTCTGCCAATTAACCTCCTTCCCTAACTGTGTGCACCACAGAACCATTCTCATCTATATACATATAATAAAACAGTAAAAAAACTGTGTCTGTACATTGAATATATTAAAAAAATAATTATTGAGGGGGGTTTGGAAACAGTAATAGAGCACGAATCCAAAAAAAAAATTCTGTCTGTTTGTTTGTACACGCTAATCTTCGGAACTACTCAACGGATTTAAATGATTTTTTTTTTTGTTGTAAAGGTATTAAATCTGGGCAACATATAGGCTATAATTTATCTTGGAAACTTGAAAATCTGATGCAGCACCGCAACAGACCAGCTAAACTATAAGAGATACAAAAATGGTACCATAGCAAAAATTGTTCCACGTGATGAGCATTTTCTGCTAAGAGAATAAATTTGAAGATCTGGAACACCTGAAGTGGAACTCCAGGAGCCCAGCTACACTATAACATATATAGGAATGACGTCTTAGCAAGAGTTGTTCAGCCTGATGAGCACTCTGTTGTCGTATAAAATTTGAAGACCTGGCACACGCGTTGTGGATATGGAAATCAAAGCTATCACTAATTTCACTGTATAATTATAAAATATCATAAGCGTGGAGTACCTCCACGCGGTGAAGGCGGTAACAGTTTAGGACTGATTTTCGATGAAAATTCGACGAATCATTGAAAATTTGACTCTACTGGCCAAAACTCCCATTTATTATTTTATTTTATCAAATAAATAAGCCTTCGGGCTTATGTTATTTGAGTTTTTAATTTCCTTTTTCATTTATTTTCGTGACACGGTAGCCTACCCGGTAACGCAGGGGAGCAGTCACTTAGATTTTAATTGATCAGGTATCTTCAGAATTAAACTATAACTATGTCTAGAAAGAGGTCAAATCTTTCCCAACGTTCCAAAGGAGCTAAAAGATTGAGGATCATAAGATCCCAAGAACCTACCGAAGAGCGTCAGGAGAGACTTGATGCTGTTCGAGAACATCAGGCTGCAACTCGCTCCGTAGAAATCTCTTCGGATCGCGAAGAACACTGGAACACCTGATATGGAAATCAAAGCTATCACTGCATCAGATGTTCGAGTTTCCAAGATAAATTATAGCCTATATGTTGCCCAGATTTAATACCTTTACAACAAAAAGACCCTTCACGAAGCGGTCAACCAAGCATTCTGTACATCAAACTAAGTCTTTACGCAGAGAGTGCTCATCAGGCTGAACAACTCTTGCTAAGACGTTATTCCTATATATGTTATCGTGTAGCTGGGCTCTTGGAGATCCACTTCAGGTGTTCCAGATCTTCAAATTTATTCTCTTAGCAGAAAATGCTCATCACGTGGAACAATTTTTGCTATGGTACCATTTTTGTATCTCTTATAGTTTAGCTGGTCTGTTGCGGTGCTGCATCAGATGTTCAGCGAGGAAGTGAGGAAACTCGGTATGTAATGGGAGGTAACCCATCCACGGGCCAACCTAGGCAAACGCTTAACATAGCGGACAGTCGCGCATCATGTTCCGCACTTATCTCTAGAGACCTAGAAGCAGATGCGTCGATACGCTGAGAACTAATGCGCAATTATCTATCCGTGAACGTCTGCGACTCACGAGACAATGCATGATTTCTTCACTGGTCTCTAGAGACCTGGATGTAAATGCGTAAATACGCTGAGAACGCAGGTGTGCTTCGCGATCCGAAGAGGTTTCTACGGAGCGAGTTGCAGCCTGATGTTCTCGAACAGCATCAAGTCTCTCCTGACGCTCTTCGGTAGATTCTTGAGATCTTATGATCCTCAATCTTTTAGCTCCTTTGGAACGTTGGGAAAGATTTGACCTCTTTCTAGGCATAGTTATAGTTTAAATTTGAAGATACCTGATCAATTTAAATCTAAGTGACTGCTCCCCTGCGTTACCGCGTAGGCTACCGTGTCACAAAGATAAATGGAAAAGGAAATTAAACACTCAAATAACATAAGCCCGAAGGCATATTTATCTGACAGAATAACGGAAAGAAAAGGTATTTGTTGTGTAGGTATTAAGTCTGGGCAACATATAGGCTATAATTTATTTTGGAAATTGTAACACCTGATGCAGAACCGCAACAGAACAGCTAAAGTATAAGAGATATAAAAATGGTGTCATAGCAAAAATTATTCCACGTGAAGAGCATTTTCTGCTGTGAGAATAAATTTGGAGATCTGGAACCCTGTTGTGGATCTCCAAAGCCCAGCGACACTATAACATATTAAGGAATGACGTCTTAGCAAAAGTTGTTTAGTCTGATAGGCATTTCCTGTGGACTTACGAAAATGAAAGATCTGGAACGTCTTCAATCGTCTCGCTCATCCAGTTGTTTTCCCGTCCCCGGGCCTCAGAATTCTACATCAAATGTTTCAGATCTTCGATTTTCTTGACGACCCCGTTGTCGCTGGCAAAAGCAACAGGATCCGCGTACGAAGTCGCGGGCAGAAGCTAGTACTTAATATATCGCTGTTGGTATGTACCCTCATACCAACAGTATGCCTTGAATATTGAGGAGGAAACCGCAGCCAAGTCTGCTAATTAACTTCTTAATTTAACCGACTTCCAAGAGCATCAGAAACCCTTAGATAAGTTAGGAAATCTAGAATCATTTAGGTGGGGAACCTCTACACTATTGTCTTAGTGCTACAACTTAGCTTATATTTCTCTCAGAAGAGCCGCCAAGTTGCTGGCCGCCTCCATCAAACACAAATCACTTTACTTTGTACTAGATACTTAGTGAACTTTAAATACTTTACATTTTGGTGTATTACTTAGACTATGCCAGCAAACGCCACAGATTACATAGAGATACGTACGTAAACGTCATAATCAACCATGAACTATAAGTACTCTTTAACTATGGTGATCTCTATTGCCAGCAGATCACTTTCATGATGTTATTTTTAAGACTAGTTTCTTACACGTTTCGCCCTAACAATATTAATTTGACACTGTCACCTGTTTATTTCGCGAACTACACTCGTGACACTAACCTAACCTAAACTATATAATAATGATCATGAACCATTATTTACATAAATAGTTCGGTAATATTCAGTACAAAGGAGATCACCCAGATTGGGCTATTTTCAAAGTTCCGGCCAACAAAAATAAACTTATTATTTAGATAGAGCATAACTTTATTATTACACCGATTCTGGCGGGAACTTTAAAAAAGAGCGCTTCAGATATTTTTTCAATTTTCACTTTTATTAAATATTCGCTAGTTTCTTGCTTAAAAGTTAATTAAAAACAGTAGTACTAGGTGTGCAAACCTATAAAAATGGTGGGAAATGAGGGGGGCGGGGATAACCCGCCCACCCCAGTCAATCCGCTCTCGGCCTGAGGCCGGAAGCGGATTGACTGGGATGGACTGTGGTGATGGCGGCGGCGGTGAGCATTCTGACTATTCACCTTCTATAAAACTAGACTATAAAAGATTATATCCAGAGAATGCACACATAGGTAGACTTTAAAGTGTTCATTGAAGGTTCCAACAATAAAGATAGAATAGGCAATAAGAGCCCTATCTATCTCAACTCAACCATACATTCTCCAGCGAAATAAAAGGGGTGACGGCTATACAACGAATTAATGCAAATAAAATAGCAGTAATATTTAAACAATATAACACGGCCAATAACTTTATCAACAACAGCGCTTTTCTTAACAAACATGGCTTGAAAGCTTTTATTCCGGCTGCGCAAATAGAAAAAACTGGTAGGTATAATTAGATTTGTACCAGCAAACATTTCAAACAAAGAATTATACACCAAACTATCATCAATTTATGAAATAATAGCAGTAAGAAGATTCATAAAGAAGGTAGGACAGGAGCGAGTACCACTACAAACAGTTAGCATTACTTTTCTATCGAATATTCTTCCGGACAATGTACAATACGATTTGTTTTCATACCGAGTTTTTGAATATGTACCCCCATTACAGCAGTGTTTCCGTTGCTTTAAATTTAACCACTCTGCTAGGATATGCAATGGCAAACAAAGATGTTCCATTTGCGGAGGTGAGCATTTATATATAGAATGTGATAGACCAACAAATATCTGCTGTCGCAATTGCAGCGGGCCTCATCTTGCAATTTCTTGATTATGTCCAATTAAGATAAATAAAATATTAGAAAAGAAAAATAAGATTACTTATCCAAGTGCTACATTGACAAAACAACACATGAGTGATAATACTGAATTTCCACCTCTGCTAACTCCAAAAATGAAACAAATTGACAATGTAAATAAGTCTGTACATACATCTGTAAATAAGTCTATATCTGTAAATAATATTGTACATAATGTTAATAAATCTAAAGATGTCCCTCCTAAAGTAGATATCAAAGCTCAAATAGTTGCCAACAACGATTTACTTATGGCCCTGGTACAAACGTTGGTGGAACTGGGTAAGAAGGGAGATAATACGCCTACCACCGTAAATAGTATTAAAGAAACACTACTTAAAAATCTCAAGTAATGGATCCAAGTCACACACTGTCTAAGCTACGTATTGCTCAGTATAGCATTCAAAGTGCTAATAGTAAAAAACCCTTATTGATTCAATTCTTACAAAAACAAAATATTGACATTTGCTTACTTAACGAAACATGGTTTAAAGATAATAGTTTTAGAATACCTGGATATAATATTTATAATAAAAATGCCAAAAATACTCATAATGGTGTAGCAATATTGATTAAGCCATATTTAAAGTACAAAGTTTTAAACTCTAGATTTTATGAAGAAATTCAAACTGTAGCTCTGTCCTTATCTACTGTACATGGTAGCTTGACTATTCTTTTTGTATATTGTCCTCCTTCTAGTGGACATATACGGATCAATAGATTACGCAATATTATTAATGATCTTCCAAAGCCCATATTTGTCAGTGGTGACTTTAATGCACACCACATTGCATTTGGTTGTCTATCCACTAAGAGCAGAGGTCGTGATTTATTTAATATCATTGATGACTTGGATTTATGTATTTTAAATGATGGTAGTTTTACAACTGTTACAACCCAAGACGGAATCCGTCTGCAATTGATGTTAGCTTTACTAGTCCTAACCTCGCATCAATATGTGAGTGGTCTGTACATGATGATGCCATGGGCAGCTATCACTATCCAACAATAACAGAGATTTCACTACATATAGATAAATATCATATTAATCCCCCTATTGATAGGTTTATTTATAAAAAAGCAGATTGGGAAAAATATAAAACTATTTCTAAGACAATATTCAATGATTTAGTCCTAAAATTGTATGATCCTATTTCAACCTATAATGATTTTTGTTCTCGATTGGGTACTTTAAAAGATATGACAATTCTTAAACTTAATAAACCAAATAATTTTAAAAGCAGACCTCCAGCTCCTTGGTGGAATGAAATTTGTGAAAAAAGTGTAATTGCCTCTTACAATGCATTGAAACTATATAGAAGTGAACCTACTATGGAGAACTATTTAGATTATAAAAGAAAAGATGCACTTAAAAAAAGAACCATATCAGAACAAAAAAGAAAAGGTTGGGATAACTTGTGTAACACATTTAACAGAACTACTCCTATAAGTAAGATTTGGAATCTTCTAAAAATGTTTAAAGATATAAGAGCTGGCAATAAATCATATAAAGATGAGTTTATTTCTCAATTTCTAGATAAATTATCCAACAACAGCAATCTAAATAATGTTAATAGTTTAGGTAATATTTACGAATTAAATAATGCTAATCTAAATTCAAAATTTTTGCTAGATCCTTTTACATGGTCTGAATTTAAAATAGTTTATTATCTCGGAAAGACACTACACCTGGTTTAGATGATCTCCCCTATTGTACTATTAAAAATTTAGATGAATCAACACAAAAAATGTTTCTTCATATTCTTAATTTGCTTTGGCATTGTAAATGTATTCCACAATCATGGAAAACACAATGTGTCATTCCGATACTCAAACCAAGTAAACCTTCAGCGCTTGTCAGCTCTTATAGACCAATATCACTGTCTTCATGTCTAGGTAAATTATTTGAAAACATGATTAAAATCGTTTGGATTGGTATATGGAATCTAATGGCTTCATTTCACATGTACAATATGGATTTCGTCGATGGCGAAGTTGTGCAGACAGCTTCACTTCTTTAATTTCAGACCTGAAACATGCAAAGGATAGAAAGTTACACACTGTTTGTGTATTTCTAGATGTTCAAGGTGCTTTTGACAGTCTGGATCCGGCTATACTTGTACAAGTTATGTCTAGGTTAGATGTGCCTGGCCAACTACGTAAATGGATATACAGCGTGTAACAGAAAGGGTATAATCATATGGAATACTGTGGTACGGACCATCAAACTGAACAACTTTCTCTATGGAACCACCATCGAAATCGTAAAAAAATAATCAGCTGTCCCATACATTTGGGTCGAGTAGGTATTGAAATTTTGTATAGGACAGCTGATTATTTTTGTACGATTTCGATGCTGGTCCCATAGAGAAAGTTGTTCAGTTTGATGGTCCGTACCACAGTATTCCATATGATTATACCCTTTCTGTTACACGCTGTATAATTTTTTGAATAATAGAACACTCTATGTTAGACATAATACATTGCAAGGTCCAAAATGTGCATCTAGGGGTACAATGCAGGGTGCTACACTATCCCCTTTGTTATAAAATATATACACAAGTGAAATCTGTAAATTTGTTGATAGTAATGTAGATATTCTGCAGTTTGCTGATGATATTGTTTTGTACAGTAGTAATTATAATGTAGAAATTGCAATTGACAATATTAACAGAGCCTTGTCCCAACTATTTCACTATTACAATGATGTGCTACATTTCAAAATTAATCCCTGCAAAAGCAGTGTTATGATATTTGGAAATGATAACACAAATTCAAAAGTAGTTTATAACAGAGAATCTATAAATCCAGTAAATTCAAAGAAATTATTAGGCATAGTAATAGATAGGAAAGGGGATAAATATAATGACCACCATAAAATGCTTTGATACCCTTAGTTTTGTAACCAAAAATATCTACTTAACACCAGAAAAATAAAGTCTAAAAATACTACCAGCTATTTTAGTCACGACTCCACTTTAAATTGTATTCGACCACCAAATTTAGTAAATGATCACCAAATCTTGACGACGAAATTAATGTATTATTTTTGCCTATATAAATCACTGTGATTGCCATAAAATGTAGGCTTATTATCAAATAAAGTATTATGATGCCATATTAAGTTATGTCTCCGGCTTGCAATCCCCTCCCACCGCACCGCAAACGCCGCGCTGCGCTCGCCCGGACACGATCCCCAGTCCCAGTCAGTCACGTGCGTGCACTTGCGTCTATTGGGTGTGTTTTGTTTTCTGTGTGTTGGTATCTATCTTCTTAGCAATGGCGAATGAAAACTTAGCGGGACCAAGTTCTTGTGCTCCACTGTTGGGTTCTTCATCGGAATCATATGAAGACGAAGACATCACAGAGCATACGAAAAAACGTCGAAGGCAAAATAAAGTTTGGGTCTTTGAAAGAAAATTTTCAACTGTGCGGAGCGCAGAGGAATTTATTAAAAATGGGAAGACATGGTCAATACAAAAAAATCATATGACTGAAGGAGTAAAACGTTACTATCATTGTAACAAAGTGAAGGCTCGTTCTGAAGTTCAGTGTTCTGCTGCGATTTATCTTTTATTTGACGCATAATGTGATGATATATTATTATTTCGTACTGAAAAATTTCACGACCATGATAATTGTGACTGTCAGTCGACTAGTGGAATAAATGAGGCAACGAAAAAGGAAATAGAAAAACTATTCGAACTGCGTTTGAAACCTAAATCTATTATGAAGAACTTAAGTAAAATTAATGGACTAGTTCTGCTGACTAAGTTACAGTTAAACAATTATCTTAAAATCATACGTAAGAAAAAATACGGGCCATCGGTAATAAGCTTGGGACAGCTTGAGTTATGGTTAAAAGAAAACTCTAAGATACCTGATGACGATCACGAAGTTTTTGTTTTGGCCTATGAAATTTCTGAAGATGATTTAGATCAGAACTTCCGGTTCATGTTAACGACGAAATATTTAATTGGTCTATCACGTCAATGTTCTGATCTGCATGCGGATGCCACGTATAAGCTTATTTGGCAAGGATTTACAGTACTTGTGATTGGAACTACAGACAGAGATAAACATTTTCACCCATTTGGACAAGCGGTGACAACAGCAGAACGAACGGAAGACTTTATTTTTTTATTTTCTGAATTAAAGAAAGCAGTTTTCTCAATCTTCTCATACGGACTCATACCCTTTAACTTGTAAAGTTTTGGTTTGTGACGCAGCGACGGCAATACAAACTGCCTTTGCGTCCACATTTGGAACAGATACAGTCATAAGAATGTGTTGGGCGCATGCGAAAAAGAAGATGCAGACAAGAGTAGAGTAAAGTGTGCAAAAGAAATCCCAAAAAGAGATCTTGCAAGATATTGATGCTTTACAGTGTGCCTCAACTCAGGAAATATTTGATCGAGCCAGCGAAACATTTTTGGACAAGTGGAAATCTGAAAACGATTTTAGTGCGTACTTTGAAAACGAGTGGCTCATACTAAATCGTTTCTGGTATTTGGGCGCATCTCCGGGGACTCCTGCTACAAACAATGCTCTAGAATCCTTTAATAAAACAATAAAAGATGGTGGCACGCTTCGTGAGCGTCACATCCTTTGGCGCGGTTCTTAGTAATCGCTTCTGATATAGTCAAGGACTGGTCTAATGAATACATCACTAATACTGAGAGACGGTTCGCTAAACTGCCGACAGTATCTTTAAAGACGTGGACAGAAAGTTACCAATGGGCAAAACTGTCGAAGCAGGTGCCTTTAAAGAATAGCACTGAGCTAGTTTGCTCATACAGAATTCCAGTTGGGTTAGATTTAGAATGCAAAAATTTTGAAAAGCTGTGGGAAACCTTTGACGAATACAAAGAGCAACATTTTAGAGAGTGGGAAGTTATAATGCCCCGAGAAAAGGAAAATTGGTTGCAAGGCACATGCAATTACCCAAAGTTTCTCAAAGATTACATTTGTAAGCATCTCGTTGGATTGGCGATTCGGCTTAAGCACGTCCAGCCACCTTCAGAGGCCAGAACTATTCCGATTGGCATGAAGCGCAAAAGAGGACGACCAGCCAAAGCCAAAAAAGCGTTAATTGTGCAGTAAATTGTGTAAGCTTGATTAAAATTCTTTTTTTTTTTAGTTTATTTATTATTGCAATCTATCAATTTTGCAGATATTCAGCAATATGTGTATGAATTAATTAAAGGTCTTGCACGAAAGCCGTCCAGTGACTGCTCCGTTTATACTTGTGCCTCTCAGAGAAGGTCTTGAGGAATCTTTCTTTTTAGTCTACGAGCAACTGTTTGGGTGTTCATTAGATTGACTGCCAGCATATTTGGATGATTAGTGATTCGCTTCTTGTAGGCTTTTGTCCTTTCCGAGATTTCTTCTATAACACTTTTGACGCAGAGGTAGTGATGGAGTCGAATGTTTGAGACATACCAAGGTGCGTTCGTTATTATTCTTAGTATCTTTGACTGAAATCTCTGTATTATTTCGATGTTGGATTTTGCTGCTGTTCCCCAGAGTTGGAGGCCATATGTCCATATGGGTTTTATTATGCATAAAAATTTATTTATTATTTTATAAAGCAATAGTTTGTTTTGAAGTGAGAGACGTGATTTTTTATTTAGCAGCCAGTACATAGTGCGCAATTGTTGGCCCAGCGCTACTCGCTTTGTGAAAATATGCTTCTTCCAGGTTAGGCGTCTATCCAGGTATATTCCAAGATACTTGGCGTGATCCTCTTGCGGTAGAGGTATGCCGTTGAGAATGACGGGTGGACATGTTTCTTTCCTGTTTGTGAAAGTAACCTGAACAGATTTGGTTTCGTTGGCTTTGATTCGCCAGAGCCATTTTGATACTTGATCTAGGCTGTTTTGAAGCTTTTGTGCTGCAATGTCTGGGGAAAGGTCCATTGATAGAATTGCTGTGTCATCAGCAAATGTTCCAGTAACTACTCCATCGGTCGTGGGGAGATCAGCTGTAAAGAGCAGATACAACATGGGACCCATAACGCTGCCTTGCGGAACTCCAGCTTTGATAGCATATAAAGACGTTAACTCTTCTCCTTGCTTTACTAAAAAGTGTCTGTCACTTAGATATGACTTTATTAGGTTGTAGAAGTTTATTGGTAGGTCTTTTTTTATTTTGAAAAGGAGTCCGTCATGCCACACTCGATCAAATGCCTGAGATATATCCAGGAACGCTGCGACACTGTATTGTTTTGATTCAAGGGCTTTGTTTATGTTCCACTAGTCTGTGTACTTGTTCAATAGTACCATGCTTTCGACGAAAACCAAACTGATGGTCAGGCAGTAATTTGTTTGCGGCAATAATCGGGGATAATCTAAGCAAAATAACTATCTCCATGATTTTTGAGGGTATGGGTAATAGGCTAATAGGTCTGTATGATTGCGCCTCAACCGGATTTTTTCCAGGCTTAAGAACCATTAGAACTTGGGCTATTTTCCATTGAGGCGGGACCATTCCTCTACGTAGGATAGCGTTATACAGGAAAGCGAGAAATTTAATTCCTTCGAATTTTTCCTGTTATAAGGTCGTAACCAGGAGCTTTATTAGGATCTAAAGCCTGAATTGCTGTTTTTATTTCTTTATAAGTGAGCTTATTAATGGGAGGATCGAGTTGGTGGGTTTGGCCCAATAATTCTGTGACTTCTTGGATTTTAGAGGAGCCTGTATCTGGATTTGGTATAAAGACCTGCTTGAGATGTTCAGCAAATGTAGCAGCTTTGTCTGCATCGCTAGAAGCCCATTCAGAGTTACTTTTACGGATAGGAGGTTGATTACTTGTCGGGCGTTTAAGTTTTTTAGTGACTTTCTACAAAGAGTAATTTGTCTCTGCTGTAGCATCAATGTTTTCTAGAAATGTTTGTATGCCTTGGTTTTCATTGTCTTTTAGCAGAATTTTAAGTTTTGTTTGAAGATAGTTTAAGTGTTTTTTATCAGCAGGAGAACCTGTTGTTTGCCACTTTTTCCGAGCTTTTCGTTTATCAGATAATAGTTCTCTTACAGATATTGGGTAATCTGGTTTATGGCACGAGTCTGCGGCAACTGGGGTAGCTGACCAGGCAGATTGTTGAACGCATCTATTGAAATGTTCTACCGCTTCTGTTATGTTGTCGTCCGTCTTTAAAGGAATTTTTAAATCTAATTTTTCTGTCAGTAGCAGTCTGAAGAGCTCCCAGTCAGTTTTATTGGAGTGTAACTTGCAAGGTTTAGGTACTACTGTCTATTAAAATTCATGGTCATATTTCTATTTAATATTGTGCATTTTTAAAATACATTTGCCAAATTCATCTATACATATAATAAAATTGTAGAAAAGTGGTGTCTGTACAATCGAAATATATAAAAAAAAGTAGCAGGGGTTGTTATTATATCGATGCCGAACCCGAGATTGTAATTAATTTTTTTTTGTCTGTTCGTCTGTTTGTCGGTTTGTCTGTTTGTCTGTGTGTTTGTGCACGCTAATATCAGAAACGGCTTATTCGATTTAGATGCGGTTTTCACTAATATATTGTAGTAAGCTTCACTTAACATTTAGTGTTTATTACATGTCAATCGGTTCATAAATAAAAAAGTTATGTCAATTGAAAGAATCACGGCGAACATTTGTTAAGGTATTCTATCAGAGTACGTACACGACTCGCGCCTGCGCGTCCGTGGCTATATAAAGCGCGCTGAGAGCCGCGCCGCTGCCTACCGCCCGACCCTTGCCCGACGAGCCAGCCCGCGCCGCTGAGCAAGTAGCGTTAAATCCCCTTTAAATAATCCGACCCAGCCAACCTCTAGTTGCCCCCCCCTCAATGACGCACTAAGCCTAGGCCCGAACCAGGCAGGGGGTGCCCTAAAAAAAAAAAAAAATTAAAACGCGCCGCTGCCATAAGGATTCAGTTATTCGTAGCGAACGCACGTATCCTGGAGAGTATAAGCGAATAGTTTCGTTCGATTATTGCGATTCACTTGAATACTGACTGTTTGCATATTTCATTTATTTATATTTTAGGGTTTTTAGGTTACGTTCTTTTTCTTAATTTTCTTTAAAATTTTGTAAATAAATATTGTAAGTATTTTTAGGCGGTTCTTTCCTTGATTTTTGGGTATTTACTTATCTTAATTTTTATTTAGGGTTTGTAAATAAATATTGTAAGCATTTGTTATAGGTTAGGCATTTCTTTCCTGGATTTTCGGTATACTTATCTTAATTTGTATTTAGGGTTTGTATATAGGGTGACTGGTAATTAGTGACCGATACTTAAACACGTGATTCTACTCATGATAACAAACAACTTTCCCAAAGAAACTTTTTTTTTTAAACTCATTTAATTTTATCACAATAACACAACAGCTGTATGAAATTCCCACGCGCGCGCTTTTGACCTATCAACTGGTAGCCGCGTGACGCCGTTATGTCTCATTAAATTAAAAAATAATATCCAAAAACTGCGTGTTCCACAGTAGTCTTAAGTATAACTACTTTTAAGATGCAACGTATGTCCGCATAACTACAAAATATCTAGGAACGCGCGCGCCCAACATAAAAAGTAGGCACAATCTATCAGCTGATAGTCTGACCTCGGGAAGGGGCAAAAATGAACTTGTACTAGAAGCGTCTCGCGCTCCCCACCCGCCCGCACCCTTTGCCTCAGTGCAGTAATGACGTAAAACACTAAAAACAGTCACCCCGGAGAGCGCGTCGCAGGCGCATGTTTTGATTTTCTATGGAGTTGCTATGGAGTACAATTACACAGCGAGTGAGTACAGTGATATGGTGATGTGTTACTACTCGGAAGGCGGTAATGGCGAAGCATTAAAATACATACATTTTGATTGCCATGCTTCTGATTCAGACTAAAATATCGTTAACAGACTGCTAGTCCAAAGCCTAGAAAAGTGTGATGGGAAACTTGGAATAACTTGAACAATTCCCGGTGTCGAGAAGTCAGGTGGTAATGTAGCTGTATCTTTGCCGTTTCTAAACATCGTGTAGGTAACAAAACAAACGCAATTTCTGAAGTTAGTTTGTTTAGATAGAAAGATAATGCATTTAGGTATTTATAAAGTACCAAAATACTAGATAATTTATTTTACTCTCACCGTGTCGTAAACAGAGAAGCTTTATGTAGGTACATCACTGTGTACCTAAATGGCCACGCGGCGGCCGGAGTGTCATCGCGTCTGCAGCGAAGGCCTACGCTCCGTGGCTCTGTTTTTGATGTCATTGGTTATTATTTTTTAATTTAGCGGCTACCTAAACATGTACGGCGTAGCGGCTACGTCACGTGGCGGCCGGCCTGTGTGGTCGGGCGCGGGCGCCGCTTACTCTGCTAACCCACCCATTGTAATGAGACATAACGGCGTGATGCGGCTACCAGTTGATACTCGTAGGTCAAAAGCGCGCGCGTGGGAATTTCATACAGCTGTTGTGTTATTGTGATAAAATTAAATGAGTTTAAAAAAAAAGTTTCTTTGGGAAAGTTGTTTGTTATCATGAGTAGAATCACGTGTTTAAGTATCGGTCACTAATTACCAGTCACCCTATATAAATATTATAAGTATTTGGTATAGGTTTATAGGCATTTCTTTTCTTGATTTTCTTTATTAAGTATAAGTTTATTAGGTAGTAAGTACTATTTTATTGTAAGAATGCCTCGAAGAAGATCCAACCTCTCCCAATGTAGCAGAAATGCTAAAAGGATGAGATTAGTTCGATCACAGGAATCTGAGGAAGGTCATGAGGCAAGGCTCTCTGCAACTCGGGAACATCAGGCTAGGTTTCGTGCTGCAGAAACTTCGACTCAGCGGGAATCTCGACTGAGTTCAAATCGTTCTCGAATGATGACAATTCGAAATAGGGAAAACTGGGAACAACGAAAGGCACGTTTATCTGCCGATCGCGAAGCTCACGCGCTATCGCGTGAGTCTGAAACTTTTGCGGATAGGGAAACCCGCCTGAGCTCCCAGAGTGTACGGACAACAAATGCTCGATCCCAGGAGACACAGGACGAACGGGAAATACGTCTCACTGCCGATCGTGTAGCTCATGCACTATCGCGTGAGTCTGAGACTTTCACTGGTAGGGAAATTCGTCTGAGTTCTCAGAGGGTTCGGACAGAAAATGCTCGGTCTCAGGAAACACAGGAAGAACGAGAAATACGTCTCACTGCCGATCGTGAAGCTCATGCACTATCGCGTGAGTCTGAGACTTTCACTGATAGGGAAATTCGTCTGAGTCCTCAGAGGGTTCGGACAGAAAATGCTCGGTCTCAGGAAACACAGGAAGAACGAGAAATACGTCTCACTGCTGATCGTGAAGCTCATGCACTATCGCGTGAGTCTGAGACTTTCACTGATAGGGAAATTCGTTTGAGCTCTCAAAGAGCACGAACTTTGCGGTCTAGAGAGCTGGAAAGTAGTTTCGATCGTGAATCTCGATTAACAGCTGATCGAGAGCGACACAACAATAATAGATTTCTTGAAAATGATGATGAATATCGACAAAGATTACAAACAGCTAGAGAAAACTATGAGCAAACTCGTCAGAGCGAGGAAAATTATTTATTAGCTGAGAGAGAACGAGTAAGGGAAATTCGGCAAGAAGAAACTGCAGACGAACGCCAATCACGGCTGAATGTCGATAGACTTGCGCATACAATCAATAGAATGGTGTCAAGATCGATGGAAGATCCAGAAAGTGGAGCGGAGATTGAAATCCTTCCATGGGCAAACAAAGAGAAATCAGGTTATTCATATTCGCCCAGGATTGATTACTCTGAATTCGCCATTATAGGAGGTATGGTGGTCTGTTGTCAATTTTGTGATGCCTTAAAATGGCAAAAAGAACCAAATGGCATATGCTGTTCAGGTGGCAAAGTGCTCATTGAAAATTTTCGTGAGCCTCCAGACATTATAAAAGCTTTACTAAATGGGGAACATCCTCAGTCAAAACATTTTTTAGGCAATAGCCGTTTGTATAATAGTGCATTCCAAATGACATCTTTTGGGGCCAAACAAATCACAGAGGGCCCTTTCATGCCGACTTTTAAGGTGCAGGGCCAGGTTTATGGGTTGCGGGACTGTTCGAAAGAGATACCGCGGCCCTGGAATATAAAGGGCAAAGGAAGGAACATGGATGGGTTTTAGTCAGTAGAAGTCTGACACTCGGGAGGGGTTATTTGATGATTTCCCATCGGTAAAAAAAAAAAAAAAAAAAGGGCCAGGTTTATCACCTTATTGGATCTTTGCTTCCACAAAATGAGCCTAAATTTCTTCAAATTTATTTTGTGTCTATTTACAATGAACAAGCTCATATCCGACATGATAACTTTCCTCGATTGAACATCGACCTTATATCTCAACTTCAAAATATGTTACATCAAGTAAATCCGTATGTCAAAAGTTTCAAAGCTGCAATAGATTCCATCCCACAAGGCCAAAATAACAATTATAAAGTTATAATTAAGGCGGATAGACGTCCTGTGGAAGAACATCGTGGAAGGTACAATGCTCCTGTTGCAGACGAAGTTGCAGTAATCTTAGTCGATCAGGAATGTGACAGACGTGATATAGTATTACGTACTCATGATGATCGCTTACAACGCATTTACGAAACACATCGGGCTTATGACGCTCTGCAATATCCATTGATATACTTCCATGGTGAGGATGGGTACAATTTCGGACTCTATCAAGTTAATCCAAGGACTAGAATAACAAATTACAATAAAAAAATATCAGCCCTACAATTTTATTCTTACCAGATACAAATTAGACGGAATTGTTTTAATTATTTGCAACGATTTCGAGGATTATTCGGCCAATTCATTGTCGATATGTACGCAAAAATAGAGACAGAGAGGTTAATTTATATACGCACTAACCAGACACGATTACGTTCTGACGATTATGTGCATCTGCGAGACGCAATGCAGCAAGATAATAACGTGGAGAACATGGGACGATTAGTTATCTTACCGTCAAGCTTTATAGGAGGTCCACGTTACATGCACGAGCGTATTCAAGACGCCCTTTGCTATGTTCGTAAGTACGGTCGACCTGACCTTTTTATCACTTTTACCACTAACCCAAAGTGGAATGAAATTTCAGAAGGGCTTTTTGCCGGCCAGGCGCCACATGATCGGCACGACATAATAGCCCGAGTGTTTCACCTTAAACTCAAGCTGATGATTGACCTAATTACAAAAGAAAAGGTTTTCGGACCATCAGTGTGTTTTATGTACAGCGTTGAGTGGCAGAAACGGGGCTTGCCACATGCCCTCATTCTGCTGTGGTTAGAAGAAAAACTTAGACCTGATTCTATCGATACTGTTATAAGTGCTGAATTTCCCGATAAGACCCAAGATCCCGTGTTATTCGATATTATTAAGACTCATATGATTCACGGACCATGCGGCACGTTAAACAGAAATTCTCCCTGTATGCAAGAAGGTCGTTGCTCTAAAAGATACCCTCGGGCCCTTTTAGAACAAACGATATCAGGAGAAAATGGGTATCCATTATATCGTCGAAAGTCACCACAACAAGGTGGTTTCACAGCTAAAATAAGATTACATGGCCAGGAAATAGATGTTGATAATAGATGGGTGGTACCTTATTCACCGGTACTATCACGAACCTTTCAAGCTCACATCAATGTCGAGGCATGTAACAGTGTTGAATCCATCAAATATATTTGTAAATATGTGAATAAGGGCTCTGACCAAGCAACTGTGGGATTCGCTAATAATGATAACGATGAAGTTACAAGGTTTCAGTCGGGCCGGTATATAAGCTCCTCTGAGGCAGTTTGGCGTATTTTAAGTTTTTCGATCCACGAGAGATATCCAACCGTCATCCACCTTGACGTTCATCTTGAAGGTGGACAAAGAATATACTTCAACCCTGATAATGTAACGGAGCGTTTGGACAACCCAAGACGAACCACTCTGCTCGCTTTCTTTAATCTTTGCGAAACAGACACATTTGCTAAGACACTCTTATACAACGAAGTTCCATCGTATTATACCTATAATAAACAACAGGGTATATTTAACCGCAAAGACGTGGAACAGCTGTAGTAGGTAAACCAGGTATTTTTAAAGATCATGTCATTGGTAGGGTTTATACGGTTCATCCAAATAACTCCGAATGCTTTTACCTGCGCCTACTGCTGCACGTTGTCCGAGGGCCTACTTCTTTTGCCGATCTCCGAAAGGTTGACAATATCGTACACCCTACATACCAAGCCGCTTGCCGGCCACGTCACTTGCTGGATGGGGATCAACATTGGGATAATGCTTTGTCAGAAGCAAGTATTAGCGAAA
Organism: Eugnorisma glareosa; assembly: GCA_947578425.1. Lineage (NCBI taxonomy): Eukaryota > Metazoa > Arthropoda > Insecta > Lepidoptera > Noctuidae > Eugnorisma > Eugnorisma glareosa. Next base: position 249,364 of record OX387966.1, read on the forward strand.
GTCCTCATCGGTTGCGACATTTGTTTGCCGTCATGCTGGTGTTTTGTGCACTTTCTGACGCTGCACAGTTATGGTATAAGTATCAGAACAAATTGGCTGAGGATTTTTTTAGGCACGTACAACTTAATGATAACAACCCAATTGAGGAGAGATTAAGTGAAAGTCAATTGAATCGTTGTTTAATGGCTATTCAAGATATAGTTACATCTATTGGGGGTAATCCTATTTCTCAATATGGAATGCCGGAGGCATCATTTGACGGTGAACGTATTAATAGAGATTACGCGATGGAAACCAACTATGATCCAATTGACCTGGCCGAAATTTTACAAACTGATGTCTCGAGGCTAACTGATGAACAGCGTTTGATATTTGATCGGGTGTGCCGCAGCGTTGATAGTACTTTGGGAGAAATGCTATTTGTAGATGCACCCGGTGGAACGGGTAAAACATTTCTTACTAAAGTTATTTTGGCGAAGGTACGAAGCCAAGGTAAAATCGCGCTTGCTGTCGCTTCATCAGGCATAGCAGCCACATTGTTGGCAGGTGGGAAAACTGCTCATACAATGTTCAAAATTCCGATCGATTTAGACCGCACAGAAAGCCCTGTTTGTAATATTTAAAGAAACAGCGATAAAGCGAAGGTTCTTCGTGATTGTAGCCTTATTATATGGGATGAGTCCACAATGGCCAATCGAAAAGCAGTAGAAGCAGTAGACAGAACGTTGCGTGATGTCAAGCAAAATGATCAACCCATGGGTGGCATTACTATGCTTTTTTGTGGCGATTTTCGTCAGACTCTCCCTGTAATACCACGTGGAACAAGGGCTGATGAAGTTAGAGCCTGCCTAAAGAGTTCTCGACTGTGGCATTACATTATCCCTTTGCATTTGACAATAAATATGCGTGCGCAAATTGGAGGCAACGAAAATGCTCAAGAATTTTCAGATTTGCTACTTGAGATTGGTAACGGTGTGTATCCGCAGGAACAAGGAAAAGTTGTTCTTAATGAAAACCTATGCAACATAGTTTCATCAATGCGAGACCTCATATCATCTGTGTATGGAAACGCAACGCAAATACCAACTTGCGAAAATTCCTGGCTTTGCGAAAGAGCTATTTTGACGCCACGAAACGACCAAGCAGCAACAATAAACGCTGAAATTTTGAGCTATGTTCTGGGGGATTATGTTGAGTATATCTCCATTAACAGAGTCATGGAAGAAGGAGAATCTACAAGCTACCCAGTAGAATTTTTAGAATCCCTCAATGCTCCTGGACTACCAGCACATAAAATAAAATTAAAAGTAGGCGTACCCATAATGCTTCTTAGAAATTTAAGCCCCCCAAAACTTTGCAATGGCACCAGGTTAAAAGTGACCAATTTACAACGAAATCTGATAGAAGCAGAGATTTTAACAGGGTGTGGAAAAGGTGAAAGTGTTTTCATTCCTCGGATTCCTCTCATTCCAAACAATTTTCCATTTAGTTTTAAACGAGTCCAGTTTCCAGTCAGCCTATGTTTTGCGATGACAATTAATAAAGCCCAAGGTCAGACGCTGAAAGTTGTGGGTGTAGATCTGAATATGTTCGTGCTCTGTCACGGATTAGCAATCCTAGGAGCCTGTATGCTTTCATCCCCGATGGCCATACGTCAAATATCGTATACAGAGAAGCATTACTGTAAAGTAAATTTTTTGCTACCCAAACGACGGTATATTATTATGTAATTCAAAATATGCTGCCCAAAAAGTCACTATTCCACGCGGACGAAGTCGCGGGCACAGCTAGTTATAAATAAGTTGTGAATTCTATCAAAACTTGTCGATTTACAAAAGTTTGTAACTATTAAATAAAATGTTAATTATTGTTCTATAAATTATGTTTATTTTTAATTGTTTTCAGAATAATCTTATATTTTATGTGTAATATTATTCTCACTGTTATTTTAAATTCGTAGCTCAATTTTGACTTCCGATACGGTAATGGCGGCAAAATGACGTTAGTAGTCAGTTGAGTAGGTACTACTGAGAATCTTGCTTATGACCCGTAAGGGATTCCACAAAGTCATATTTGAGCTACGAAACGAGTTGTTCTTGGTTTTCACTCTGTAATACCAATAAAGTTATTTTGAAGAGGAAAAGTTTTTGGATTTTATAGAAATGTTTAACAATTGTTACAGAAGACTGATTCTTATTAAGATTTTAATATTTGTTATTAATTATTAGAGGACTAACTTTTTATGTTTGTTTATATAATTAAAAAAAGGATGATTAAAATTGTAAGAGTTTTATTTTTTTCTTTGTTCAATTTGTTTTTCAATACACTCCCTCGAAAACACACTCTTATCGCACTGTTTAGAGGCATGCAATAGACAATTTTCCACACAAGTGCAGGAAATGGCGCAGTCTATCCCCCGCCCCACCATAATGTTATTACATTTATTGTATCAGGCCGAACGCGCATCGTCCCCCACGAGTCGCAGATCGTCTCCCGTTCATTAATTTCAGTGAGCATTGAAAAATGTCGTTTGAGACACGTGCAAAGTCAATGCAACCCTCGGCTCCATAACTTAAAAGGCCTAACCTACGGCTCGGGTGGATTCCGCCTCGGTCGCAATGACAAACTTCCTGCATTTGTATCAAAATGTTCTATATTTTGCCAAGGGTAATTTATCTATACTAATATTATAAAGCTGAAGAGTTTGTTTGTTTGTTTGTTTGAACGCGGTAATCTCAGGAACTACTGGTTCGAATTGAAAAATTCTTTTTGTGTTGGTTAGCCTATTTATCGAGGAAGGCTATAGGCTATATATCATCACGCTACAACCAATAGGAGCGGAGCATCAATGACAAATGTTGCAAAAACGGGGAAAAATTATTCTCTTTGATAGCTTCCGTTGCGTGCGCTGCGTAAACGGTTAAAGTTGCACAAATATAATGTAGCAGGGAATTATTTCTCTTAAAAAGGTCTCAAAAAAAGTCCGCGACGGCACATGCCTATCTTTTAAGGTTGACTCACAATAACCATTGTTATGATTTTAAAATTTGGTCAAAATTAATGTTTTATTTGCGAAGGTGTTTTTACCGACATAGTATTAATCCTTATAAAAATAAATATGTTAGTCATCTTTAGCATTCAATTGTGACCAAAATTGACCTTTACACTATTCAATTTAGATGAATATCTTAGGAGATATCACAGTTTTAAAATAACTCCGCATCAAAATAATGACCCGCGCGCGCTGCGAGGCGGGTGTTCATGTTGTTGGGAAAACCAATGTGATTAGATTCAATGCACAAATATTGTGGGGAACTTAGAGAAGGTTTTAGTTTTTGTTTCATGCTGTAATCAGTGCTCTCTATCAAAAGATTTATACATTTAAAGTGTTCAAGAAGAACTCACCATCATTGTGTAAGATACATGCAACGACATCTATTGCACCAAAATGGTACTAATTAATAAAAATGTGCTCACAAGATAACTTTTAAATCGGGTCTGAGAGCAAAAAGTACTCTAGATTAGTCTACATGACGCTATAACCCTGTAGAGTGTGTGTTCGATCGCTTTACATGCATTATATTTTAACGGTTAAATTTCGTGCTCGATAGATGGCGCTATTAATTTCACTCCATTTTCTGAGTCGCGGTGTTAAGTTTTCCGTGAAAGAATGACCCTCGCCCGTGTCAAATGTCTGAAGCTTGGTTTATTAACCAACGAAACAAAAAGAGGAGGTTCTCAATTCGACGCGTCTATATTTTTTTATTTTATGTATGACCTGACCACGCATAACTTTTTACAGAGAAGTCCGATATACATGATCTTTTGTTTTTTAAATTGAGAAATCATGTTTGGGCTCATTTCCTCCACCTTGATGAGAACTTTAGATCTAGCTGGAGTATGACGTCATCGAAGGTCTGACGATGGAGACGGAAGGCACTTGCAAGAGGTCCTCAAGAGTTTGCAGCAACAATAACGTGTTTGGGCTCAATTCATGCACCTTGATGAGAACTTTAGGCCTTGATGAGAACTTTAGGCCTTGCTGAAGTATGACTGTCATCGACGGTCAAACGATAGAGACAAATGGCAGTTGCAAGCGGTCCTAAACAGTTTGCAGCAGGTATAATGTTATTGGGCTCATTTCATTCACTTTGATGAAAACTTTAAACCATACTGAGTTGTCAGTATGACTTTCATCGAATGTCTGACGATGGAGAAGGAAAGCAGTTGCAAGTGGTCCTCAAGAGTTTACAGCATCTATATCGTGTCTGGGCTCATTTCATGCACCTTGATGAGAACTTTAGACCTAGCTGGAGTATGACTGTCATCGAAGGTCTGACGATGGAGACGGAAGGTAGTTGCAAGAGGTCCTCAAGAGTTTACAGCATCTATATCGTGTTTCGGCTGATTTCATGCACCTTGATGAGAACTTTAGACCTGCCTGGAGTATGTCTATCATCAAAGGTCTGACGATGGAGACGGAAGGCAGTTGCAAGAGGTCCGCAACAGTTTACAGCAGTTTTATCGTGTCTCGGCCCATTTCAAGAACTTTGATGAGAACTTTCGTTCTAGCTGGTGTATGATTGTCATCGAGTGTCTAAAGATGAAGACGTAAGGCTGTCGAGGGTCGCGGGCCTGTGGACAGTGAGTAATGGGCTAGCTCGCCATCCGTCCGTCTTATGACGACAGGCCGTGGTGACGGCGTGTTCGTGTTCCACACGCGCCTCAAAGAGATGTCAGCAAACGGGAAGGGATCCGAGAGGAGCGAGGCCTGCCAGGGTTGCGGGACTGTTCGAAAGAGATACCGCGGCCCTGGTACGCAAAGGGCAACAGAAGAAACGTGGGTGGATTTTAGTCAGTACAAGTCTGACAATCCCTTCCGCTCCGTCCAGAGTGGGAGGGGTCATTTGATGATTATCCATCGGTAATAGTATATAATAGGGATTTACTCGTTTTGAGAGCTTCCGTTGTGCGTGAACGGTTAAAGTTACGCAATTATCATGTATGTCGGAATTGTCCCTCTTAAAAAGCTCTAAAAAAATATCCGCAATTGCCATATGTCTAACCTTCTGGCCACAGCCAATCGCGGCGCGGATTGCGGCGCGGCGTGCGGCGCGGCAAGCGGTGAGCGGCGAAAACAAATAGTAGACAATGTATGAAGTAAGCCACAGCTACCGGCGGCGCGAATTGCGGCGCGACCTGCGGCGCGGTGAGCGCCGCGCGGCACGCGGCTGCGACGGGCTGCGCGGTGTGCGATTGAAACAAATGTACTAGCGAGTATCGAGGAAGCCACAGCTCAGAGCGGCGCGCGCGGCGGCATCGGTGGACGTATTCAACATCGCACGATCGAAACAAATAATTTTGTTTTTATCGGGCGTTGAGCTTATATAAATAATGGATACTGAACAATTTATTAGTGAAATACTGAGTAGATCAGGGGGCCTAAAATGGAAGCTTTATCAGAATCATAATATGAATCACGTTAAAAATTTGAAATTCTTAAAATGGTCTTTATGGTTATGACCACAAAGTCCATTTTAAGAGTTTTAAATTTTTAACGTGATGCGTATTATGATTCTGATAAAGTGGCCATTTTAGGCCCCCAGTAATATGGATATCAAAACATGTTATAAAAAATTGTGGGACGAAATAAAACAACAAATTAAATACCGCGCCACTTTTGATAGGGCCATTTTAATAGTTAGCCGTTCTCTAAATACGTCCACCGCTGACGCCGCCGCGGTCGCAGCTAGCCGAGCTGTGGCTTACCACCGCAAGTCGCGCCGCCCGCCGCGCCGCCCGCCGCACCGCGCACCGCGCCGCCAGTAGCTGTGGCCAGGACGTAACTTTTAAGGTTGACGCACACTCTCTCTAACCTCTCTTTCTTTTATGTACGCACGCACGCAGATGAAGTTGCGCGGGTCAGCTAGTTATTTATAATTATAAATCGGATGAGAAATGTAATCTTTTGCATGTCATTTTAAATTGAAATGTGGTTAATAATTTGATTTTCATTAACATTTTCATTATCTTTGGGTTTGATTTTTTTGGAGTCAGTTTACTTAAACAGGATAGCAAGATGTAAAAACTTTGATTATAATTTATATTAAAACGCTGGTATAATTTTGGTGATCATTTACTACTTTTGGGATAACAATGATTTATTTGGACTCATTTTGCTTAAATAGGATAGCAGAATTTAAAAACTTTGGTTATAAATTTTACTTTAAAATGTTGGTTTAATTTTGGTGATCATTTACTATTTTTGGGTTACTCATGATTTACTTGGAGTCATTTTACTTAAATAGGATAGCAAAGTGTTAAAACTTTGGTTATAATTTTACATTAAAATGCGAGTTTCATTTTGGTGATCATTTACTACTTTTGTCTGCTATTTGTTACTATATCTGGTGGTAAGTTAAACATAAGCCGGTAGGAAATTAACCTTTGAGGAACATATTAAATACATATCAAAGAATGCTCTAAAAGGTTTAAATATAATTAAATGTCTTGCAGGTGTCTCATGGGGAGCAGACCTGAAAATATTATCAATTCTGTATAAAAGTATAGTTAGAAGTCATTTTGATTATAGTTCACTAGTGTATATAAATAGTACTCATGTAAATAAACTAGATCTATTGCAGAACAGGGCTTCGAGAACAATTTCTGGTGCAATGTGCTCTACTCCCTTAAGGGCCATGGAAGTGGAGACTAAAACGATGCCCTTAATTTTGAGACGCATTCTACTTGCAGAGAGATTCTGTCTTAAATTAATTGCTGCAAATAACAGGAAAATAATAAACAAAATTGTACCTTCTGTAAGTAGAGCTCTTGGGCCTCTAACAACAGGAGAGGATCTCTTGAATGGTAAATCCCTAACATTGTCCAAAATATTGCTGGAAACAGAAAACAGATTTACTGGTATTAGAAAACAGTCCCCATGGCCATGTTACTCCTTCTCTTATCAGTGTATTTCTCATCCCGTTAAAGAATTACAAAATCCCATTAATAATAATTCAGTTATGTTACAGTTTTTGGCAGATAATAAGAATTATCATGTTATTTACACTGATGGCAGTAAGGGGAGTGATTATGTACGTGCTGCTATATATGATCCACATGCTAAATTCTCTCAAAGCTTTGTTCTGTACAATACATGTACTATATTCACTGCAGAGGCTTATGCGGTATATCAGGCATTAATACATATTTGCCAAATTAGCAATTGTAAATACTTTTTGATTATTTCTGATTCACTGAGTTTGATAAAAACCTTAACTAACCTTACAGTTTCGTTTAAGTTAAATTATATTCTGTATTTCATCAAAGAAATAATTCATCAATATTATCTTAAGCACATTAACATTGTATTCCTGTGGGTACCTTCTCACCGAGGTATCTCTGGCAATGAAGTAGTTGATAAAACCGCATATGAAGGTAATAATGCTATTGATGTTAGAAATGCAATGGACATTCCTATGACTGACTTTCTGCAATGCATTAATGAAAATATTATGTAAGTTATGGTTAGAAATGTGGAAGAAAGACCAAGACATCAAAGGAAAGTGGTACGGAAGTATTCAAGAAAGATTACCTGTTAGACCCTGGTACAATAGATTGAAGGAAGCCAGCCGAGACTTTATCACTACGATAAATAGATTGCGCTTTGGCCATAATACTGCTCCGTCACACCTTGCTAGACTTGGCATCATTACAAGCAATACATGCCCACATAGTGAATCCCAAGAAGGAACCATGGAACATCTTAAAAGGCCGCATTCCGAATTACAAAATAATCACTCACAGCGGCAGCGCTCACAACTTTTTCGACTGTCAAAACTTCTTGCTTGACAGATTAGTGTTGGCTAGTGAACTCAGTGATGTAAACATTAACGATTCCTTATCCCGCCCGCCGCCGCCACTTGAAGAGTTATTAAAAGACAAAAATACTTACAAACCGATATATAAATACATTAAAAATACTATTAAAACAATTTAAAATGGAGTGATAGTGCAGTGTTCGAAAATAAAACGAGATTTGACCTAAAGGTCCAGTTACCAGGTCATAAAATTCCAAAAAAAAAAAAAAAATTAGAGAAGCAAAACGGATTTTAAACGTTTTTAAACCATTTGGTTTTGAACCTTTTTTTTTTGGATTAAAACGATTTAAAACCACACTTAGCGGTTTAAAATGGTTTTTTTTACTAGAATGCACTGAGGCTTTTCACAACGTGATCTATACGACACCTACTCCCTGATTCTGAAATATCAAAGGAAATAAAAAAATCCTTTTAAAATCAACCTTTATCACAGACAAACAAAATCGACTAGCACCATTACTATAATTATTCATAGAAGATTATACCTATTCATATTTTTAATGTACATTATTATACTAGCTGACCCGCGCAACTTCGTCTGCGTGCGTGCATACATCAAAGAAAGAGAGGGTTAGAGAGAGTGCGCGTCAACCTTAAAAGTTAGACATATGCCAGTGTGGACATTTTTTTAGAGCTTTTTAAGAGGGACAATTCCGACCTTCATGATAATTGCGTATTTTTAACCGTTCACACACAACGGAAGCTGTCAAAAGGAATAAATCCCTGTTTTTGAAACATTTTTCGTTGATGTTCCGCTCCTCGATAAATGGGCTATCCAACACTAAACTAATTTATACCAGTACTTCCTGAAATTAGCGCGTTCAATCAACGACACAAACAAACCCTTCAGCTTTATAATATTAGTACAGATTCAAGTAGTTAACAATTTAATTTCTCGGAAATATTTGCATTAATCGCAAACATATTCTACTTATGTTTTTCCAAATAAGGCCTACTTTTTTATTACCGATGGGAAATAATCAAATGACCCCCCCCTCCCACTCTGGGCGGAGCGGAAGGGAGTGTCAGACTTGTACTGACTAAAACCCATCCATGTTCCTTCTTTTGCCCTTTGTGTTCTAGGGCCGCGGTATCTCTTTCGAACAGTCCCGCAATCCAGGCCTGCCTTGGTCTTCTCGGACCCCTTCCCGTTTGCTGACATCTCTTTGAGGCGCGCGTGGAACACGAATGCGCCGTCGACACGGCCTGTCGTTATTAGACGGACGGATGGCGAGCTAGCCCATTACTCAACGTCCACAGGCCCGCGACCCTCGACAACCTTAACCGACCATATTACTCCAGGCAGGTCTAAAGTTCTCATCAAGGTGCATGAAATGAGCCCAAACACGTAATAGATGCTGTAAACTCTTGAGAACCTCTTGCAACTACCATTCGCCTCCATCGTCAGACATTCGATGAAAGTCATACCCCAATAACATTATACCTGCTGCAAACTGTTTAGGACCGCTTGCAACTGCCATTTGTCTCTATCGTTTGACCGTCGATGACAGTCATACTCCAGCAAAGCCTAAAGTTGTCATCAAACACGTTATTGTTGCTGCAAACTCTAGAGGACGTCTTGCAACTGCCTTCCGTCTCCATCGTCAGACCTTCGATGACAGTCATACTTCAGCAAGGCCTAAAGTTCTCATCAAGGCGCATGAAATGAGCCCAAACACGTTATTCTTGCTGCAAACTCTTGAGGACCTCTTGCAACTGCCTTGCGTCTCCATCGTTAGAACTTCGATGACGTCATACTCCAGCTAGATCTAAAGTTCTCATCAAGGTGCAGGAAATGGGCCCAAACACGATTTCTCAATTTAAAAAAAGGATCATGCATACCGGACTTCTCCGTAAAAAGTTATGCGTGGTCAGGTCATACATAAAATAAAAAAATATAGAAACGTCGAATTGAGAAGCTCCTCTTTTTGTTTCGTCGGTTAAAAAACCAAGCTTCCGACATTTTACACGGGCGAGGGTCATTCTTTCACGAAAAACACCGCGATTCAGAAAATGGAGTGAAATGAACAGCGCCACCTATCGAGCACCAAGTTAGACCGATAGAATATACTGCATGGAAAGCGATTGAACACACGCTCTACAGGGTTATAGCGTCATGTAGACTAATCTAGAGTCTTTTTTGGCATCAGAACTTTTTTGTAAAGCCGGTCAGCCGATTTAAAAGTTATCTTGTGAGCACATTTTTATTAATTAGTACCATTTGGTGCCATAGATGTCGTTGCATGTATCTTACATAATGATCATAAGTTCTTCTTGAACACTTTAAATTCATAAATCTTTTGATAGAGAGCACTGATTACAATGAAACCAAAACTAAAACCTTCTCTAAGTTACGCACAATATTTGTGCATTGAATCTAATCACATTGGTTTTCCCGACAACATAAACACGCCGCCTCACAGCGCGCGCGTGTCTTTATTTTGATGCGGAGTTATTTTAAAACTGTGATATCTCCTAAGATATTCATCTAAATTGAATGGTGTTAAGGGCAATTTTGGTCACAATTGAACGCTAAAGATGACTAACATATTTATTTCGATAAGGATTAATACTATGTCGGTAAAACTGACTGCTGAAATTAAAAATGCTATTGCTCGTAAGGATAAGGCTAAGAGTAGGTATAGGCACAGACCCACGGAACTTAATCTCAGCCACTTTAAAGCTCTGCGTAACCGCTGCAATCGTCTGTGTCGAGATGCCAAGAGACGCTTTTTCCACGAATCTCTCGTTGATCGTAACTCTTCCGATGTCTGGAAATTTTTAAAGTCTGTCGGTATCGGCAAATCTCCCACGAGTACCTGTAAGGATGTCGACTTGTGCGCCCTTAACAGGCACTTTTCTTGTCCACCTGTTTCTCTGGACCCAAGCGTTAAAGCGTCAACTTTGTCTGAGCTCTCTAATTTGTCGCTGCCTCATTGTGCACCTTTCAATTTCAGTCATGTCTCTGAAGACGTTGTCAAAAAATCCCTTCTCTCTATTTCTTCCTCTGCTGCGGGCCATGATAATTTGTGTTCGAGAATGATAATACCCATTATTTCAGAGCTACTCCCCATCCTTACTCATATTGTTAATTTCTCTTTATTTTCTGGTGCATTTCCGTCAGCCTGGAAGCAGGCTCACATAATACCACTTCCTAAAATAAGCAATCCTTCTTCCTTGTCTCATTTTAGACCCATTTCCATTCTCCCTTTCCTTTCCAAAGTTCTCGAACACATTGTTCATGGTAAAATTTCCAAATATCTATCGTCTAATGCTCTTATTTCCCCTTTCCAATCTGGCTTTCGTACTGGCCACAGTACTGTTACTGCACTCTTGAAGGTTACTGACGATATCCGCTGGGCTATGGACAACAAATCTCTGACTGTTTTAGTGTTACTTGATTTTAGTTGCGCGTTCAACTCAGTGGATTTCGACATCCTTCTTGGGATCCTTCAATCTTTTAACTTCTCTGCCTCTACGTTAGCCTGGTTTGGCTCTTATCTTCGGGGTCGCTCTCAGTGTGTTCGCCAAGAAGAGATCTTCTCTGACTGGTGTGATCTTACTGCTGGCGTTCCTCAAGGCGGCGTTCTCTCTCCTCTTCTTTTCTCTATCTTCATTAATACAGTTACCAAAGTTATCACTTCCAGCCTTCATCTCTACGCGGACGATTTGCAGCTGTATCGACATTTCTTGCTGGCTGATGCGGAATCAGCAATCAATGCCATGAATCATGACCTGGAAAGTATCTATCAATGGGCTAAGTCGTACGGCTTACAGATAAACCCTACTAAGTCGCAGGCCATGATCATAGGCAGCAGATACTATCGCACTGCACTTGACTTTTTAGCTTTGACTCCATTATCTCTGGGCTGCTCGACCATTGTCTATGCGGAAACAGCTAAGGACCTTGGTGTCTTAATTGACAGCAATCTTTCTTGGCGAGCTCAAGTGAATGAGGTTAGTCGTAAGGTGCACTTTTCTTTCCATTCGCTTAAATCCTTACAAAGCTTCTTGCCATTTAAGACTAAAATATACTTGGCTCAAACTCTGATTCAGCCGATCATTGATTACGCTGATGCCTGCTATTTGGATGCCACTGAGGAGCTGTTGAATAAGCTCGAGCGTTTGCAAAATCTTTGCATCCGTTTTGTGTTTGGTCTGAGGAAATATGATCATGTTTCTCAGTTCCGCAAGGAACTCAAATGGCTCCCTATTCGTCTTCGCAGGAACACGCGGATATTATGTCTCCTATACAACATCCTTTATAACCCTTCATATCCTAGCTACCTGCGCGATCGTTTTTCGTTTACCCGCCCTTCTGATGCTCTGTGTAGATCCCACCTCAGGCATCATCTTAATTTCCCATCCCATAAAACCGAATTCTATTCTAATTCCTTCTCTGTCCAAGCAGTACGTTTGTGGAACTCTCTTCCGCCTAACATTAGAGATTCTAAAACCATATTTATCTTCAAAAAGCAAGTCAAAGAACACTATCTCTCCTCTATACTGTAATATTCTGGATATTATTCATATTATAGGTATATATTTATTCTGTATATTATGTGTATATATTTGTGTGTATGTTTATGTTATATAGGTATATTTTTGTTTTAAGTTTTAATTGAAATTTTCCTGTTCTGTCTTTTCTACACACTGTGTCTATATTTCTAATCCAACTTTCCTCTCACAGGTCTGCTGGAAGAAATTTCTTATGAAATAAGCAGTACCTTTGTGCTCTACTATCTTGATGTAATTTCCTGTTAAGTATTTTGTGTGTACATAAAAAATAAATAAATAAATAAAAATACCTTTGCAAATAAAGCATTATTTTTGACCAAATTTTAAAATCATAAAAATGGTTATTGTTAGTCAACCTTAAAAGATAGGCATGTGCTGTCTCGGACTTTTTTTTAGAAATTTTTAAGAGGAATAATTCTCTCATACATTATTTTTGTGCAACTTTAACCGTTTAACCAGCGCACGCAAAGGAAGCTCTCAAAAATAAAACTTTTCCCCGTTTTTGCAACATTTTTCATTGATGCTCCGCTCCTATTGATTGTAGCGTGATGATATATAGCCTATAGCCTTTCTCGTTGAATGAGCTATCCAACACTAAAAATAAATTCAATTCGAACCAGTAGTTCCTGAGATTAGAGCGTTCAAACAAACAAACTCTTCAGCTTTATAATATTACTAGCTGACCCGCGCAACTTCGTCTGCGTGCGTGCGTACTTAAAAGAAAGAGAGGTTAGAGAGAGTGTGCGTCAACCTTAAAAGTTAGACATACCTATGCCAGTGTGGACATTTTTTTAGAGCTTTTTAAGAGGGACAATTCCGACGTACATGATAATTGCGTATTTTTAACGGTTCACGCACAACGGAAGCTCTCGAAAGGAGTAGGTAAATCCCTATTATATATTATTACCGATGGATAATCATCAAATGACCCCTCCCACTCTGGACGGAGCGGAAGGGAGTGTCAGACTTGTACTGACTAAAATCCATCCACGTTTCTTCTGTTGCCGTTTGCGTTCCAGGGCCGCGGTATCTCTTTCGATCAGTCCCGCAACCCTGGCAGGCATCGGTCCAATCGGACCCCTTCCTGTTTGCTGACTCTCTTTGAGGCACGCACAACCCTGGTGGGCCTTTCTCCTCTCGGATCCCTTCCCGTTTTCTGACATCTCTTTGGGGCGCGTGTGGAACACGAACACGCCGTCACCACGGCCTGTCGTCATAAGACGGACGGATGGCGAGCTAGCCCATTACCTACTCACCGTCCACAGGCCCGCGACCCTCGACAGCCTTACGTCTTCATCTTTAGACACTCGATGACAATCATACACCAGCTAGAACGAAAGTTCTCATCAAAGTTCTTGAAATGAGCCGAGACACGATAAAACTGCTGTAAACTGTTGCGGACCTCTTGCAATTGCCTTTCGTCTCCATCGTCAGACTTTTGATGATAGACGTACTCCAGGCAGGTCTAAAGTTCTCATCAAGGTGCATGGTATCAGCCGAAACACGATATAGATGCTGTAAACTCTTGAGAACCTCTTGCAACTACCTTCCGTCTCCATCGTCAGACCATCGATGACAGTCATACTCCAGCTAGGTCTAAAGTTCTCATCAAGGTGCATGAAATGAGCCCAGACACGTTATAGATGCTGTAAACTCTTGAGGACCTCTTGCAACTGCTTTCCTTCTCCATCGTCAGACATTCGATGAAAGTCATACTGAGTTAGGTTTAAAGTTTTCATCAAAGTGAATGAAATGAGCCCAATAACATTATATCTGCTGCAAACTGTTTAGGACCGCTTGCAACTGCCATTTTTCTGTATCGTTTGACCGTCGATGACAGTCATACTTCAGCAAGGCCTAAAGTTCTCATCAAGGTGCATGAAATGAGCCCAAACATGATTTCTCAATTTAAAAAACAAAAGATCATGCATATCGGATAATCGGAGTTCTCTGTAAAAAGTTATGCGTGGTCAGGTCATACATAAAATAAAAAAATATAGACGCGTCGAATTGAGAACCTCCTCTTTTTGTTTCGTTGGTTAATAAACCAAGCTTCAGACATTTGACACGGGGACACGGGCGAGGGTCATTCTTTCACGGAAAACTTAACACCGCGACTCAGAAAATGGAGTGAAATTAATAGCGCCATCTATCGAGCACGAAATTAAACCGCTAAAATATAATGCATGTAAAGCGATCGAACACACACTCTACAGGGTTATAGCGTCATGTAGACTAATCTAGAGTACTTTTTGCTATCAGAACTTTTTTGTAAAGCTGGTCAACCGATTTAAAAGTTATCTTGTGAGCACATTTTTATTAATTAGTACCATTTTGGTGCAATAGATGTCGTTGCATGTATCTTACACAATGATGGTAAGTTCTAGTATATGACCTATGCTTTCCCTACAAGCTAGTGACAGTAAAATCAGAAAAACCCATTAGGTGGATATCGCGTGGCATAAGATTATGTAGTAAAAGGAAACGAAATTTACTTTGGAAACATAGACTAAGGCCGTCACCAGAAAATAAAAACGCTTTCGTTAATTACTCTAAGAGGTTTAAAAAAATAATTCAATTAACTCAGAAAGCCCAAAATAGTTACTTGATCAAGAACTCAAAGAATAAATCAAAAACCTCATGGCAAATAACTAACAACAGCAAAATTAATAGGGAACCAATTTCACAGATAAAAAATAATAATCAGACAATAACAGATCCGAAAGAAATAGCAGAGTCATTCAATAATTTTTTCATAAACCAAATTACAAGTATACCTAATAACTCAATGCACGACGTTAAGAAAATAGCCCAGAACCCTAACTCAATGTTTATGCCACCAGTCGTACCTCAAGATGTGATGAGAATAATTAAATCACTAAAAAACAAAAAGAGCTCTGGTTATGACGGGATTTCCACTCAAGTCATAAAATTTGTTGCTAATAGTATAGTTGGTCTTTTAACCCATATTATCAACTCAAGCATATCATCAGGAACATTTCCTGACAACTTAAAAACAGTAATTGTTAAACCAATTCATAAAAAGAACAGTAAAGATGATATGGCGAACTATAGGCCGATCTCTTTAATTCCCGTTTTTTTCAAAAAATATTGAAAAAGTCATATATGAAGCACTATCATCTTTTCTGACTAAATTTAATATACTTTGCCATGAGCAATACGGGTTCAAGAAAAACAGGAATATAAACAGGGCAATTTTTGACCTGCTGAATAATATTATGTCGAATGTTGATACTAAAACGCCTATATGTGCTATTTATACGGATATGTCGAAAGCTTTCGATTTTGTCAACCATAAAATACTACTTCAGAAACTAAACGCCTATGGCATTCGAGGTAATATCCTGAACCTAATAAAAACATACTTATCTGGTCGCAAACAGATGACAGAAATTTACAAAATATGTGCCAAGTCTAAATTAGGACGAAAATATGTGTCTTCCAGTAGAGAAATTAAATTCGGTGTACCACAGGGTAGCGTCCTTGGGCCATTATTATTTTTGATTTATATTAACGACCTTCCACGCCAAATCCACCATCCTATGGTACTGTTTGCCGACTATAGTACAGCTCTCTTAAAGTATGACAACAATGAAAATTATGAAAACAATATAAACGACACCATTAAAATTATAATTAATTGGCTAAATAGTAACAACTTACAAATAAACATACAGAAAACAAAGATTATGCATTTTTACCAAAGACTTCGCATCAATGATCTAAATATTACGGTCAAAATGTAGACAGGGTAGATGTGACAAAATTTCTAGGAATTTTAATTGACAGTCAACTGACATGGAAGGCACAGGCAGAAGCAATCTGTAACAAACTTAGCGCATCTGCTTATGCACTCTATAACCTCAAAAAAAAAAGTTAATATCAAAACAGTATTACTAGCATATCATAGTCTTGTCGTTTCCATTTTAAGGTTTGGTATCATATATTGGGGCAACTGTACCGAAAGAGAGAGTATTTTTAAGGCCCAAAAACGATGCTTACGAGCAATATTTAGCTTGAAAGTTACGGACAGCTGTGTTCCAATGTTTAAAAAACATAATTTATTGACATTTCCATGTCTTTAAATTTTAGAAATTGCTCTTTTTGTTAAATGTAATCGGCAGCTTTTCTTAACTTTATCGGAAAGCAGATACCGAGACGTAACTTTACGATCACAATACCAAAATTTGCTACGCACAGGTGGCTATAGGACTGCTTTATTGAGGAAAAATATTTTTGGTATGGCACCAGCTATTTTTAACCACATTCCTAATAACATAAAAGAGGAACCCGTAACAATATTAAAAAAAAAAACTAACTGAACTTTTGTTGAATAAATGTTATTACTCCGTATCGGATTTCCTAGCTGATAAATTTTAGTTGTGTTTCATGTTTGTGTGTTTGATGATGAACTGCATCAATGTTTGCATGCCAAAATGGTAGAATGTACAAGGATTCTCTAACATTATTGTAACGACCTTATTGTAATTACCTACATTCGGAGCAAATAAATGATTATTCTTTTCTATTCTATTCTTCTTGAACACTTTAAATTCATAAATCTTTTGATAGAGAGCACTGATTACAATGAAACAAAAACTAAAACCTTTAGAGGTTTTAGTTGTTTTAGTGGGGAACTTAGGTTCCCCACAATATTTTTGCATTGAATCTAATCACATTGGTTTTCCCAACAACATGAACGTCATTATTTTGATGCGGAGTTAATTTAAAACTGTGATATCTCCTAAGATATTAATCTAAATTGAATGGTGTACAGATTTGAATGCTAAAGATGACTAACATATTTATTTTGATAAGGATTAATACTATGTCGGTAAAAATACCTTTGCAAATAAAGCACTATTTTTGACCAAATTTTAAAATCATAAAAATGGTTATTTTTTGTCAACCTTAAAATATAGGTATGTGCTGTCGTGGACTTTTTTTTAGACATTTTTAAGAGGAATAATTCCCTCATACATTATTTTTGTGCAACTTTAACCAATTAACTAGCGCACGCAACGGAAGCTCTCAAAGATAATAAATTTTCCCCGTTTTTGCAACATTTTTCATTGATGCTCAGCTCCTTTTGATTGTAGCGTAATGATATATAGCCTATAGCCTTCCTCGATATATAAGCTATCCAACACTAAAATAATTTTTCAATTCGAACCAGTAGTTCCTCAGATTAGCGCGTTCAAACAAACAAACAAACTCTTCAGCTTTATAATATTAGTATACATAGTATAGATAGATATTAGTATAGATTAATAGAAAAATGATGAATTACATAATTAAAAAAATGTTCTTCAGTATTTTTAATTTTTCTATTTAAACTAGAGAGACAGTTTCAAAGTGAAATTATTCCTTTGTATATATTTAAATTGTTTAAATTTCTTATTATGGCAATAACAGAGGATCAAATTCTTCCATTAATTCAGTATTTTTCTCAGATGCTTCACTATCATTATCTTCTTCCGACGCTTTATTTAGACTAGTATTTTCTATATTATCGTCTGCCTGAGTTAATTTGAAATTAGATCTGATGTTCATTAATTTTATGACTCTTGAATTTGTCAGACGGTTTCTAGCTTTCGTATGGGTTCGTGCAAAGAGACTCCAATTTCATTCACTTGCCGCAGATGATGACGGCACACTTAAAATTTTGATAGCCACTACAGATATATATTGATTGGAAGCAAAATGTTGACCACCAATGTCTAGGTTCCATTCGCTTTGCTGGTGCCCATAAGGCTTTCGATTCAGCGAAATAATTATTCTTTGTTTTGAAATCTGCCATACTTTGAAGAGTTCTGGCCTCGTGTGCGCTATTTGCTATATACAAAATTGACGTAGGTATATATTCACAGGCCGTTGAAATTTCTTCGTCATTTAAATCTTCGCCAGAATAACGGGGATCTAGCTGATGGGCAGAGTAATGTATAGGTTGCAAGCATTGGTCCCTGCGTCGTTGGATTGATGAAAACATTAACGATTTGTCATCTTCGGTAACAAAAGCCGCTGTTGCTAACTCCCTTACCATTATTTTATTTATGTTTTGAAATACATGTGGGCCATCAGACAACGTAGATTTATCACTTTCGCAAAGAAGAATTGCGTCGGCTAGAGGCTTCATTATTTTGATGATTTCTTCAACTTTTTCCCGTAACTGGAAGTTCAGCAAATGGTTTTTAGTTTGTGGTGAAACAGCGTCGCTACGTGATATGGCTGACAGCTCTAAAGCTTCTCTGTTTTTTATATACGATTCACATGTTAAGAAGCACCGCGTCATCTCGTTTTTGAAAAAACTTTTAAGGAAGAAAGAATAAAGAAAGTCTTTTGAACAAATCTGTATAGATCAGGTTTAATGTATGTGCAATACATGCTACACATGTATTACGAGGATACTTCGCCATAATTATTCTCTAAGCAGCCCTCATATTGGCAGCGTTGTCTGTTATAATTGCAACGAATTTGGCAGGTCCTCTGAGAATTTTGATTATTTCGTTACTAAGAAATACACCAGTTTCTTTTTCTGTTTCGGGGTACTTGTCAGTATAAAATAAAGGGTCTGGCGTAGTTATTATGAAATTGATGACGCCTTTACCAGTGATGTCGGTCCACCCATCACATTCAAGTGCCGGAGCTTGTAGAGACTTTGTTAACTTAGCATCAATATCTTCTTTAACACGCTAATTTTCAGCATCCAGAAGCGGGCCACTAAGTGCATATCTCGTTGGTAAATTGTAAGAGGGATTCAACAAACGGAACACGGTTCGCCAATATGGAGATTCCAGCATTGATAATGGAACGCCACTGGCATAAACTGCTCTTGCTAATGCAATATCTACTTCACTGTGATCACACGAGGTTGTTGGAGGTGTTTGATTTAAAAATCCGTCTAGGGATGATGTCGACGCTATTGATGTGCTGGTGCTGGGCATTGGCGTTCCTTGAGTGGGAAATGAAAGCGATGTTGTGGTATCTTTCGCAATGAATTTATTCTTCACATTTTCGGGACACTTTTTGCACTATAAAATACACACATCAAAAGTGTCTAGGGATCAAGCATTTTTATGTGGATTTCTTGAGATTGAGATGTGGCTTTGTAATAAATTTATGATTTTATAAATTTATATGGATCCTTTTTGGTGCATTTCATAATTTGAATCAGGAACTGTGAATCAAATTCGAGTAAAAGATGAAAATCAGCTGTCAATATTTTCCCTATAAAAACATACAACGCATTGAAGACATTATTAGTGCTACTGTTTCCCTACTACTGATTAAAACCAACGTTATTATGGAGCGGTGACGTCATTTAAGCAGGGAAGAAATGCTCAGAGCCGTGGGAATGATAGAAGCTGGTTCCCGGCAACGTACTGTGGCTTTAGCTCTGAATACAAGTCAGAGTGTTATCAATCGACTTTGGACACGTTACCGAAGCACTGGTACCGTGGCTGAGCGCCATGGAGGACGGTATCGCTGCACCACACGGAGACAAGACCGATACATTCAAATCTTAACTCGAAGAGCTCCAACAATAACCGCCATGATGTTAGCCGTGAGGCTTCATCACTCTTCAGGGAACTTAATTAGCGACCAAACAGTCAAAAACCGCTTGCATGAAGTGAACCTTCATTCCCGAAGACCGCTACGGGTACCACCTATAGCAATGCACAATCGTAGGATACGATATCAATGGGCTCTTGAACACAGAAATTGGGCAGAAGAACAATGGCGTTTCGTGTGCTTTTCTGATGAGTCTCGTTTTGGTATGAGACCGGATACAAGACGTATACGACACTGGAGAACCCCTGGACGCCAACAGCGATTAAAATCCTGCCAGGAAGTCCATCCTTATAGTGGTGGAACCATCATGGTATGGGCGGGTATTTGGATCGGCGGAAGAACTGAGTTGATTTGGATCAGAGGCAACCTCAACGCTCAAATTTATGCTGAGACGATTGTATCAGACGTCATCGTTCCTCTACAAGTGCAAATCGGTCCCTTATTTCAGTTAATGCATGATAATGCACGACCGCACACCGCAAGAGTTGTAAGACAGACTCTCGCCGCAGCTAACATCAATGTCCTGCCCTGGCCTGCTCAGTCGCCAGACTTGAATCCGATTGAGCATACATGGGATATGCTACAGAGAAGAGCTCTGCCGAATATGGAGGGTATCCAGTCGCAAGAAGACCTTTTTTTGTTGTTGCAACGAACATGGGCGGCCATTCCACAGCGTGATTTGGATGAACTCATTTTGAGTATGCCAAACCGATGTTCTTGTGTTGTTAGTGTTCGCGGTAGAAACACGGATTATTAATTGTTTAAGTTATCCAATAAAATTTTAAAGAAAACTGTTATTTCAGTCTTTTTTTCGAACTTTTGTGTTAGTGGTTCAAATGTCAAAAATCCCTTTATTAGGAAAATGGCAAATTTCTTTATTAATGCAAAGGTGACTTGGTTTATCGTTACTGTGACAAACGAAAACACTTTATTTGATGAATCCTTAAAGAAAATTTTAATTAATATCAATCAGGAGAAAAGTTATTGCAAAAATATATGTTGATCCCTAGACACTTTTGATGTGTGTATGTTTCACAAGTTTATTTGCCATTGCAAATTTGTATTCTGCATTACAGTAGTTGCATAAAACATGTTTTTTTACTATCGACTTCGGAAGTAGGTAACCAAAAACTGATCCCAAACTTTACTACGAAAGCGCGGCATATTTATTTAGAATCTTAGACTATCCACAAAAAACACGCTTGTGCCGCTCGGTCCCGGCCAAATCAATGTGAATACTGAAGTGATAACAATAACAATGCAAGCGCAGGACTACCCCTGCGGGACCCTACCTGCCCCCTCTCTCCTCATACCTGCGTTGCGATTTTGGTAGCAAAGCGCAAAATAAAAATGCGTCGTTGCTGTTATATTTAAATAAATCGTAATTGTTTGCAATCTGTCTAATCCTAAAAAAATTGTATAAGTATGTATTATGTCCATTAAAACACGAGATTTTGGTAAATCCGTTTATTGCGCTGAGTAGCAGAACATAGTACAAATTAATATGTTGAATAACGAACTACCCCCGACTTAGCGAATATTTTTAATAAGAATATTTCACGAGTATTGAAGGTACCTACATTATTCCATATATGACATACCTTCCCCCCAAGTATGTAAAACAATAATATGAAAACAAATATAAACTTTATACAAACTACAAATTTTATTGAAGTTACTTATTTTGACCCTTCACCACATATTACTAAACTTAAAGATATCAATTAATCCTAAATTTTATAACTATACATTTGGAAATATGAAAAAAGTATTAGGTTCCAAAACATGTATTTTTATTAACTACAACATAAAGTTATAATTTGGAGCTGGTATAGTATAGGGAGTTTTTCCATGGATAGCAAGTTTATTCCTAATTTTACCGCCTGAACAACTAGGTTCTGACTCCAATGGAATACCTAACATTTCAGCCCATTTGTCTGAACTGGGTATTTCTATAATTTGCTCACTTTCCTGTATATCCGATTGATCCTGATCAATTTCCTGATATTGTCTTTCCCCATAACTTTGTTCTACCGTGTCCCTTTCCTCAGTCTGGACTAATTCCTCATTAGCAACCTGTCTTTCGGAATTTAGTACATTCTGTTGTCTGACTAACTGGTCTATATGTCTACTGACTACCGTTCCATTTCCAGTTTCAACTCGATAACTGGCTGGACCATCTTTATTTACTACAGTACCAGGTAACCAACGAGGTCCACTGCTAAAATTCCTGTAACATATAACATAACCTTCTGCCCAACGTCTGTCTGTCTGTTCTTCTTTTGACTATTTCTTACGATTTGATTTTCCGCCCTTTTACGTTTCTGATCATGTGGATTAATAGTGTCTAGCAATGTGCGGATCCGTCTGTTAAACAAAAGCTCTGCTGGACTTTTGTTAGTAGCCGAACATGGGATTGCCCTTAGTCCTAAGAGCATGTTTGGGATTTTAACTTCCCAGGACACACCGTCCATTTTACGAAGTTTATCTTTAACTGTCTGTACCATACGTTCTGCCAAACCGTTGGTGGATGGATGAAAAGGTGCAGAAGTAATGTGTTTAATCTTGTTAGCTTCTAGGAATGTCTTCATCTCAGAAGAAACAAAAGGAGTACCGTTATCCGATACTAATGTCTCACACAGTCCATGGGTAGAAAAAAATATTCTCAAATGCTTAATGACGGTGGCTGAAGTCATATTATTGACAATGAACACTTCTGGCCATTTTGAATATGCGTCATCTATAATCAAAAAAGTTTTGTTTTGGAAAGGTCCAGCAAAATCCATATTTAACCTAGACCAAGGCTTCACTGGCATCACCCACTCATAACTAGTTTTTGGTGGCATATGCCGGTTTTCAGAACATTTATTGCAGGTCTGTACCAAAGTCTCAATGTCGTCATTTAACTTTGGCCACCAAACATAACTTCTGGCGAGTGATTTGGTTTGAACAATGCCACTGTGCGTTTTGTGAAGAGCATGCAGTACTGCTTCACGAAGCGGCGGAGGTACTACTACGCGGCAGCCTAGGAGGACGCAGTCCTCATGCAACGACAACTCAGTCCGATGCAGCCAGTATGGACGTAGCTGATCATCTGATATTTTGGCTGGCCAACCGCATAGAATGTGATGACTTACTCGATTAAGAACGTTGTCTTGTTTTGTAGCGTGTGCTATTTTGTCCACATCAATCGGAAAGTCATCAGGGGCCTCTGCCATCAACAGTATGTCACAGAGCTGTGGTTCAGCTTGTTCAGGAACAGGCTGTGGCCAGCGACTCAGTCCATCAGCATGACCTATCTGTGTTCCTGGTTTATGTATAATGTCGTAACTATAGGAAGTTAATATTAAAGCTATTCGTGTCAAACGTGGTGATAAAACATGAGGAATGGGCCTTTTGGGATCAAAAATTCCTAACAATGGTTTATGGTCCGTAACTATCGTAAAAGACCTACCCATTAAGTAATTCTGGAATTTATTTATTCCAAACATTATAGCAGTCGCTTCTTTATCGAGTTGCGAGTAACGACGCTCGTGCGTATGCAATGTCCTAGAGCCCATGGCAATAGGACGCTCATGTCCGTCCTCCATGATGTGTGACAAGACAGCTCCCGCTCCGTACTCTGAACTGTTGCGGGTGAGGACCAGCGGCTTGTTCAAGTCATAGTGTACAAGTGTGAGATCAGAAGAAAGTAAACGCTTAGCAGTATTGAAACTGGCCTGCTCTCGGTCAGTCCACACCCACTTCTGCGCTTTGTCGAGCAATCTATGTAGAGCCTCTAATATCGTGGCCTTATGGGGTACGAACCTCTCATAAAAGTTATATAACCCAAGAAATGCTTGTAATTGTTGCACATTTTTAGGTTCTGGCGTATTGAGTATGGACTCAACCTTACTCGGTGCCGGGTGAATCCCGTCAGCATCGATAAAAAAACCCAAAAATTCCACTCGCTCCTTCGCGAACTTACATTTTTCCTTATTGAGACGTAAACCTGCCTTCACAATACGTCCTAATACGGCGTCAAGCCGCTGCGTCATCTCGGCCATGGTGCGGCCGCTGACGATGACGTCATCAATCAGCACGGCGACACCAGGCACGCCTGCCAGCAAGGCTGTCATCAGCCGTTGAAAGATACCAGGGCACGCTTTCACGCCGAATGCTAACCTATGTACAGTGTAAAGACCTTTGCATGTGTTTAGTGTTAAAAGGCGAGACGTGTCTTCTGTAACGACCACTTGTGTGTATGCGCGATCAAGGTCTAATGTCGTAAAGAATTTTCCTCCAGATATAATTGCGAAAATTTCACTAGCTGTAGGCATCGGGTAAGTATCGGTTTCCGTAGCCTGATTCACCGTACTACGATAATCGCCGCACAGACGGACCGCACCATTCTTTTTTATTATTGGGACTATCGGAGTGGCCCATTCTGAATATGATACGGGTTGCAAAACATTTTCACCTACCAATCGATCTATCTCTTGTTCAACCCTAGCTTTAATAGCGAATGGTACCGGTCTAGCTTTCAAAAACTTAGGCGTTGCATTCGGTTTCAAATGAATCGCGACGGGGTCTCCCCGGTAAGTACCGAGTTCGTCCTTGAAAACCTCTCCATACTTGGTTAATAATGCATTCGTTGCTGACCAGTCAATGTCTAAAATGTTATTCAATTTTATAGAAATTTCGAGGGGCTCAAACCAATCACGGCCCAATAAGTTTGGCCCTGAACCTCTAGCCACTATTACATATAATTCAGTTCTAATGTCCTTATACCTGACCGAGACCGTTGCTTGTCCAATGACCGAAACCTGTGAGTTGTTCCAAGTGCGCAGCCGAGTGTACATGGGACGCGGCGCGGCGGCGGCGCGCGGTTGTAGGCGCGCCCACGTGCGCTCGTTGACCAGTGAGAAAGCGGCGCCCGAGTCCACTTCCATGTCCACAGGCACGTCGTTCAGCAACACGCGTAGCTTGTAGGCAGGAACGCGCGTGTTCGCGCTATCCACTTTGTAAATCCCGTTCAGCTGCGCGTCAGACTGTACCTCTTCAGCGTGGTTTACTTTTCCAGAGGTACTTTTCTTTTTGGCTGTGCAGATTTTCTCGATATGACCATTTTTCTTGCAAAAATGACAAACTGCATTGATAAAACGGCATTCACCACCGTGACGATCACCACATCTGTAGCACAGACGAATGTTTGTTTTTGTTTTTAACGCGTTGACATCCATCGGCTCAGGCGGGGGTGGCGCGGCGGCGGCGGCGGTATCGCCGTGTGCCAGCGTGGCCACGCGCTCGGCGTGCTGCATCATGCGCGCGTCCCTCCCCGCGGACTCGGCAGATACCATGGCGTCAACGACGTCCTTGTACTCGAGATTGTCTTTCTTCAACAGCTCGTACTGCAGTTTGTGATCGTTCATGCCACATACCAATCTGTCCCGCAACATGCGTTCCAGGTTTGGAAAATTACAGTTGGTACTGATTTTTCTTAACTGAGCAATATATTCCGTCGCTGTCTCGTCCTTTGTTTGATCACGATGGTAAAATTTGTATGACATTGATATTTCATTTGGTTTTGGACTATAATGTTTGGTCAACACATCTATAACTTCTGGATAAGTCACTTCACTCGAATTTTTTGGAGTGATTAATGCAAGAACAGTATCGAAAGTCTGAGCACCACAAATAGTAAAAAAGTTAGCTTTTTTGATCGAATCGAGGACGATTCCACTAGCTTCAAAGCAATAATTGAGTCGAGTTACGTAACTGTCCTAATTGTCTGTTTTCACATTGAACTCATGAAATTTCACTAATTTACGCTCCATAGTTCACAATTTACACACGTCGCCACTATTATGTCCATTAAAACACGGGATTTTGGTAAATCCGTTTATTGCGCTGAGTAGCAGAACATAGTACAAATTAATATGTTGAATAACGAACTACCCCCGACTTAGCGAATATTTTTAATAAGAATATTTCACAAGTATTGAAGGTACCTACATTATTCCATATATGACAGTATGATATATCTATACTAATATTATAAAGCTGAAGAGTTTGTTTGTTTGTTTGTTTGTTTGTTTGAACGCGCTAATCTCAGGAACTTCTGGTTCGAATTGAAAAATTCTTTTAGTGTTGGATAGTTCATTTATCGAGGAAGGCTATAGGCTATATATCATCACGCTACAATTAATAGGAGCGGAGCATCAATGAAAAATGTTGCAAAAACGGGGAAATCATATTATTTTTGAGAGCTTCCTTTGCGTGCGCTGGTTAAACGGTTAAAGTTGCACAAAAATAATGTATGAGGGAATTATTCCTCTTAAAAATGTCTAAAAAAAAGTCCGCGACAACACATGCCTATCTTTTAAGGTTGACTAACAATAACCATTTTTATGATTTTAAAATTTGGTCAAAAATAATGCTTTATTTGCAAAGGTATTTTTACCGACATAGTATTAATCCTTATCGATGATATCTTATGACGACCCGAATGGCGCAGCGGTAGTGAGGCTGCCTTACGTACTTAGGGTCCCGGGTTCGAATCCCGGTAGGAGCAAATGTTTGTGTGATGAGCATGGACATTTGTTTCCGAGTCATGGATGTTTATATGTATAATAAGTATGTATTTACAAACAAAAAGTATCTATATAGTATTATCAACTATCTGGTGTCCACGACACAAGCCTCCTTGCTTAGTGTGGCACCTAGATGGCGCTGTGTGTAATGTCCAGCGATATTTTTTTTTTTTTTTTTTTTATCAAAATAAATATGTTAGTCATCTTTAGCGTTCAATTGTAACCAAAATTGCCCTGAACACCATTCAATTTAGATGAATATCTTAGGAGATATCACAGTTTTAAAATAACTCCGCATCAAAATAATGACACGCGCGCGCTGCGAGGCGGGGCATTCATGTTGTCGGGAAAACCAATGTGATTAGATTCAATGCACAAACATTGTGCGTAACTTAGAGAAGGTTTTAGTTTTGGTTTCATTGTAATCAGTGCTCTCTATCAAAAGATTTATGAATTTAAAGTGTTCAAGAAGAACTTATGATCATTGTGTAAGATACATGCAACGACATCTATTGCACCAAAATGGTACTAATTAACAAAAATGTGCTCACAAGATAATTTTTAAATCGGCTGACCGGCTTTACAAAAAAGTTCTGATGGCAAAAAGTACTCTAGATTAGTCTACATGACGCTATAACCCTGTAGAGTGTGTGTTCAATCGCTTTCCATGCAGTATATTCTATCGGTTTAACTTGGTGCTCGATAGGTGGCGCTGTTCATTTCACTCCATTTTCTGAATCGCGGTGTTTTTCGTGAAAGAATGACCCTCGCCCGTGTAAAATGTCGGAAGCTTGGTTTTTTAACCGACGAAACAAAAAGAGGAGGTCCTCAATTTGACGTGTCTATATTTTTTATTTTATGTATAACCTGATGCATGATCCTTTTTTTTAAATTGAGAAATCGTGTCCGGGCTCATTTCCTGCACCTTGATGAGAACTTTAGATCTAGCTGGAGTATGACGTCATCAAAGGTCTAACGATGGAGCCGGAAGGCAGTTGCAAGAGGTCCTCAAGAGTTTGTAGCAAGAATAACGTGTTCGGGCTTATTTCATGCACCTTGATGAGAACTTTAGGCCTTGCTGAAGTATTACTGTCATCGAAGGTCTGACGATGGAGACGAAGGCAGTTGCAAGAGGTCCTCAAGAGTTTGCAGCAACAATAACGTGTTTGGGCTCATTTCATGCACCTTGATGAGAACTTTAGGCCTTACTGGAGTCTGACTGTCGTCGACGGTCAAACGATAGAGACAAATGGCAGTTGCAAGCGGTCCTAAACAGTTTGCAGCAGGTATAATGTTATTGGGCTCATTTCATGCACTTTGATGAAAACTTTAAATCTAACTCAGTATGACTTTCATCGAATGGCTGAAGATGGAGGCGAATGGTAGTTGCAAGAGGTTCTCAAGAGTTTACAGCATCTATATCGTGTTTGGGCAATGAGAACTTTAGACCTGCCTGGAGTATGGTCGGCTAAGTTTGTCGAGGGTCGCGGGCCTGTGGAGGTTGAATAATGGGCTAGCTCGCCATCCGTCCGTCTAATAACGACGGCCCATTCGTGTTCCACGCGCGCCTCAAAGAGATGTCAGCAAACGGGAAGGGGTCCGAGAATACCGAGGCATGCCTGGGTTGCGGGACTGTTCGAAAGAGATACCGCGGCCCTAGAACACAAAGGGCAAATTTTAATGTAGGAACATGGATGGGTTTTAGTCAGTACAAGTCTGACACTCCCTTCCGCTCCGCCCAGAGTGGGAGGGGGGGTCATTTGATTATTTCCCATCGGTAAAAAAAAGGTAGGCCTTATTTGGAAAAATATAAGTAGAATATGTTTGCGATAAATGCAAATATTTCCGAAAAATTAAATTGTTAACTACTTGAATCTATACTAATATTATAAAGCTGAAGGATTTGTTTGTTTCGTTGATTGAACGCGCTAATTTCAGGAAGTACTGGTATAAATTAGTTTAGTGTTGGATTAGCCCATTTATCGAGGAGCGGAACATCAATGAAAAATGTTTCAATAACAGGGATTTATTCCTTTTGACAGCTTTCGTTGTGCGTGAACGGTTAAAAATACGCAATTATCATGTATGTCGGAATTGTCCCTCTTAAAAAGCTCTAAAAAAATGTCCACACTGGCATATGTCTAACTTTTAAGGTTGACGCACACTCTCTCTAACCCTCTCTTTCTTTTATGTACGCACGCACGCAAACGAAGTTGCGCGGGTCAGCTAGTGTATGTCATCACATAATATATTAATAAAAATGGTAAATATACAATGTAAATGATTTCAATTAGCCTTTTAAACTTAATTTTTAAAGTAATTCCTAATCAATGTACGGCCCACGAGGTCGTTGTTTTAAACAAATTTGAAACGGGTTTTAAACCACAGGTTTTGGTTTAAAAACGGTTTATTTACAACTAACCTAAGTCGTAAGTCCATTCAACGAAAAGTTATTCAACCTCAAAATATCTGAGATCACCCAGGTTGAGCATTTTTTTTTTGTTTCGTCTTTCTTCACGATTTGTGCATTTAGCCAATGTCATGTCCGGCAATTCTGTGCGTTTAATTTAAAGAACCGGCAAAAAAAAATTTGCTCAACCTAGGTGATCTCAGATATTTTGGGGTTGGCGTATTTAGCGATATGCACTCGACCTGACATTGCATTAGCATGCAGCCAATTAAGTCAATTTAGTAATTTAGTTGTTTTGACAAATCTCATTGGCAATCCGCAAAAAGAGTATTGCGTTATTTAGCTGGTACTATTAATTATGGCCTTTATTTTATGAATAGTTTTAGCTTAAAAGCTTACACGGATGCGGATTGGGCAAATGACTTGTCAGACCGTAAATCTTATACTGGTTTTACCATAAAATTGGGTAAAAGTGTGATTAACTGGGAGGCTAGGAAACAGCGTAGTACTGCTCTATCAAGTACTGAAGCTGAATACTTAGCGATAAGTGATGTATGTAAAGACATTTGTTTTGTGAAGAATTTTCTTGGTGAAATTCTGAACAAAACAGTTAGTGTTATTGTATTTAACGATAATCAAAGTGCTCAGAAATTGCTGCTAGTTAAAGAATATTCTCATAGAAGGACAAAGCACATTGATTTACGTTACCATTTTGTAAAAGATTTACTGAGTAACGGTCTGATAGATGTACAATATTTGGCTACTAAACATATGATAGATGTACAATATTTGGCTACTAAGCATATGATAGATGTACAATATTTGGCTACTAAACATATGATTGCAGATTTGTTTACAAAACCTTTACCTGTTCAAAAACATAGGCATTTTCTCAGTTGTTTGAATGTAAAACTTGTACATTGAACTTCCTGGTAGAGTTATGTAAATGTAGAGTTAATTTTTGGATTATGTAGAGTCAATATTTTTATTTATTTTATTTATTGATGTTTACAGATAAATGTATTTGGATATGGTCTTTGTATCCGATGTAGAGCATAAGGAGGAGTGTTAGAAATAATTATTTTTTTAATTTTATTAATAAACTAGCTTCTGCCCGCGACTTCGTGCGCGGATCCTGTTGCTTTTGCCAGCGACAACGGGGTCGTCAAGAAAATCGAAGATCTGAAACGTTTGATGTAGAATTCTGAGGCCCGGGGACGGGAAAACAACTGAATGAGCGAGACGATTGAAGACGTTCCAGATCTTTCATTTTCGTAAGTCCACAGGAAATGCCTATCAGACTAAACAACTTTTGCTAAGACGTCATTCCTTAATATGTTAGTGTCGCTGGGCTTTGGAGATTCACAACAGGGTTCCAGATCTCCAAATTTATTCTCACAGCAGAAAATGCTCTTCACGTGGAATAATTTTTGCTATGACACCATTTTTATATCTCTTATACTTTAGCTGTTCTGATGCGGTTCTGCATCAGGTGTTCCAATTTCCAAAATAAATTATAGCCTATATGTTGCCCAGACTTAATACCTACACAACAAATACCTTTTCTTCCCGTTATTCTGTCAAATAAATATGCCTTCGGGCTTGTGTTAGTCGAGTGTTTAATTTCCTTTTCCATTTATCGTCGTGACACGGTAGCCTACCCGGTAACGCAGGGGAGCAGTCACTTAGATTTTAATTGATTAGCTATCTTCAAATTTAAACTATAACTATGCCTAGAAAGAGGTCAAATCTTTCCCAACGTTCCAAAGGAGCTAAAAGATTGAGGATCATAAGATTCCCAAGAATCTACCGAGGAGCGTCAGGAGAGACTTGATGCTGTTCGAGAACATCAGACTGCAACTCGCTCCGTAGAAACCTCTTCGGATCGCGAAGCACACCTGCGTTCTCAGCGTATTTACGCATTTACATCCAGGTCTCTAGAGACCAGTGAAGAAATCATGCATTGTCTCGTGAGTCGCAGACGTTCACGGATAGATAATTGCGCATTAGTTCTCAGCGTATCTACGCATCTGCTTCTAGGTCTCTAGAGATAAGTGCGGAACATGATGCGCGACTGTCCGCTATGTTAAGCGTTTGCCTAGGTTGGCCCGTGGATGGGTTACCTCCCATTACATACCGAGTTTCCTCACTTCCTCGCTGAACATCTGATGCAGCACCGCAACAGACCAGCTAAACTATAAGAGATACAAAAATGGTATCATAGCAAAAATTGTTCCACGTGATGAGCATTTTCTGCTAAGAGAATAAATTTGAAGATCTGGAACACCTGAAGTGGAACTCCAAGAGCCCAGCTACACTATAACATATATAGGAATGACGTCTTAGCAAGAGTTGTTCAGCCTGATGAGCACTCTCTGCGTAAAGACTTAGTTTGATGTACAGAATGCTTGGTTGACCGCTTCGTGAAGGGTCTTTTTGTTGTAAAGGTATTAAATCTGGGCAACATATAGGCTATAATTTATCTTGGAAACTTGAACATCTGATGCAGCTTTGATTTCCATATCAGGTGTTCCAGTGTTCTTCGCGATCCGAAGAGGTTTCTACGGAGCGAGTTGCAGTCTGATGTTCTCGAACAGCATCAAGTCTCTCCTGACGCTCTTCGGTAGATTCTTGGGATCTTATGATCCTCAATCTTTTAGCTCCTTTGGAACGTTGGGAAAGATTTGACCTCTTTCTAGACATAGTTATAGTTTAATTCTGAAGATAACTGATCAATTAAAATCTAAATGACTGCTCCCCTGCGTTACCGGGTAGGCTACCGTGTCACGAAATTAATGAAAAAGGAAATTAAACACTCGCAAACACACACACAAAATAAGAAATGGGAGTTTTGGCCAGTAGAGTCAAATTTTCAATGATTCATCGAATTTTCATCGAAAATCAGTCCTAAACTGTTACCGCCTTCACCGCGTGGAGGTACTCCCAGCTTATGTTATTTTATAATTATATAGTGATAGCTTTGATTTCCATATCAGGTGTTCCAGGTCTTCAATTTTTTTAATTTTTTTTTTATATTATATTCCACAACGCGTGTGCCAGATCTTCAATTTTTATACGTCAACAGAGAGTGCTCATCAGGCTGAACAACTCTTGCTAAGACGTCATTCCTATATATGTTATAGTGTAGCTGGGCTCTTGGAGTTCCACATCAGCTGTTCCAGGTCTTCAAATTTTATACGACAACAGAGAGTGCTCATCAGGCTGAACAACTCTTGCTAAGACGTCATTCCTATATATGTTATAGTGTAGCTGGGCTCTTGGAGTTCCACATCAGCTGTTCCAGGTCTTCAAATTTTATCCGACAACAGAGAGTGCTCATCAGGCTGAACAACTCTTGCTAAGACGTCATTCCTATATATGTTATAGTGTAGCTGGGCTCTTGGAGTTCCACTTCAGGTGTTCCAGATCTTCAAATTTATTCTCTTAGCAGAAAATGCTCATCACGTGGAACAATTTTTGCTACGGTACCGTTTTTGTATCTCTTATAGTTTAGCTGGTCTGTTGCGGTGCTGCATCAGATGTTCAAGGTTCCAAGACAAATTATAGCCTATATGTTGCCCAGATTTAATACCTTTACAACAAAAAAAAAATCATTTAAATCCGTCGAGGAGTTCCGAAGATTAGCGTGTACAAACAAACAGACATACAGACAAACAGACAGAATTTTTATTTTGGATTCGTGCTCTATTACTGTTTCCAAACCCCCCTCACTAATTTTTTTTTAATATATTCAATGTACAGACACAGTTTTTTTACTGTTTTATTTTAAGTATAGATTAGTTACTTTAGGTTATTTTAATTTATAAATTTTAATGTATAGTTTAAAGTATAAATAAACGGGAATACAATCTCTTTAACAAGTGATTAAAGATTTATTCCAATTTTTATTAATTCTTTAGTTGTATATGCTACACATGGATACTATAAGGATGATTGTGACGTTTTGTGTGTGACAGCTGTCACTTACATTATTTTTCCTCTCCATCGATCTCTCGGCTGGATCAGCCATGTTTGTGTTTGTGCTGTCTAATTAATTTATAATAAGTATCTAATTGAATCTTATTAATAATGACTTGTTGATATGCTATTTTCATTCTGAGAAATAAAAGACGCCATATCAGTGCATAAACGAAGTTTATTTCTGAATCCACTCTATCGTCGACGTTGTAGATTTCTTCACCAACAACCGCTACGCAATATAGCTGTGTTCAACAATAATACGTAGTCGTAGCCCAGTACGAATTTGTCTCTCTTGAGGAAACTCGAGGAGTCCATGGGTACGCGGTGTGCGTTTAACTCTGGCGGAGGTCGGGTCTGGTGGAGACCATAGAGTCGTGTGGGACTCGGCGTTCTTGAGGAAGGTAGTAAAACAAACAGAGGTTTGTTGGAGGGCAAATGTTGCCCATAGGCCACGAATGAAATTCCTGCTTTGTGTATTGATTAAATGGATGAAGAGGTACTTGGTTGCTCTAGCATTTTAATTGACCTAATTGTTTGTTAGATCTGAAGTGTGCCTACTTGTATGCACGTGGTACGCTAAGGAAGATGCCAGCGGGTCACCGGTCGATGTTGGTAAGGATTTTGATGATGATGAGCAAGCTTAATTTGTGGTAGAATGTCAAGTAAGGCATTATATCGGCCGTACTGTGCGAGAGTAATGCGATTGCTGGTCGGGGTCTGGAAAGAGCGTAGTGTGTAATCAGTGAGTGATGCACACGGGCGATCCATTTGATGGATGCGCGAGTTTTGATCCATGCGATGGATGTGTGAGAGCAATGCGATTGCTGGTTGGCTGGATGGATGCCACGGGGCATTAGAGGTTTCACTCGAAGGTTTCTATAAGCTTGGCGGTTTTTTTGGTTGCAGTAAAGTTTTAAGGTTGATTCGAACGAATAAAAATTTTTAAATAAAAATTCTCGAATTTAAAAGAGATAATTAATTAATAAAGTACATGGCCCAGGGTAGAGATTGTTGTATTTTCGGTTATTCCCAATTTAACCGTGTTTGATTTAATCAAAGAGTAGGACTTGGTTAAAATGAAACAGAGTTCTTTACCTTTCGTGGACTGTTTGTTTGCAGGGTAAGCATCACACGAAGACGTGTGTAAGCAGGATGGCCGTGATGGAGACGGTCATTGGTACGGGCCTAAAATGAATCGCAAGTACGCGGTGGTGACGGTGACATCATGCGACCTACTTACAAGTCTACTCACATCACAGCGTGCTTCTTACAGAGCCCTGATGGTCACAACTCTGAGCCAGGACGACAGTCAGTGTCTGATCGCGGCCGAGTTAAGACCTCTTGGAACTGTACCCGATTCATTGTGCCCCGTGTTATTGTGCTAAGTTGTAATCTCAAGTAATTCGGTAGTGTTGCTAAAAGCAGTGTATCGCTCTAAGTGTATTTTCATAGCATGATACCCATCGTCTGCCCACATGATGTAGAAACCTAGCGGAGTAAATCCTGACATCTCCGACATAATTATATTTAATTTAAGTTATTTAGGTATAGGTACATTAGGATAATTTTAATATATTTAAATATAATTAATTGATGTATCTTGATGTAAATAATAAACTAGGAATTATAAATTTGTTTTTTAAATAAAAGGAATGTATCTATAACGTCTATAACGCAAAATAAGGTTATCAATTAAATGACACGGAACAGTGGGCGTTTCGAACCGACTTACTATCGAACTGATGAATTACCGAAATACGAGTAATAAGCAATCGCTGCAGGGTTTTCGCAACAGGATTTTTTCACCAATAAAGCGTCCATGGAATAAAACATCGTACAACTGAATTATCGACACAGCGTTCGATATAATAAAAATCGAATCATCAACTTTCGAAATCAAGTATTGGGAACCCGCCGCGTGTTATGGTGGAGAAATATCTTTCCCGACCTTCACACTGGCACACTTTCAAGTCCAGTGTGAAGGTGGGTCGGACGGGATTCTTGGGCTCCCTACTATGTGCGGTTGACTACTAATATTGAGGATTACGGAAATAAAAGATTCTGAGATGAGTGATAAAAAATATCACAGGTAGGTAGGTACTACTTATCTGTTTTATTTATCATGTAAAGAAAGAAGAAATGTTATTATATTGCAATGTGAGGTGGGCGTAGTCTAGACCTGGTCGTGCTTGTCGTTGAGCGGGATGTCGACGTCGCGCGGCGCACGCGTGCTCTGTCGCGTCGCGCGCGGCGTCAGCACGAAGCGGTGAAGGAGCGCGCCCAGCGCCGCGCCGGCCAGCGGGCCCGCCCAGTACACCTGCACACACGCACGGCGAGTTAGGGACTCACTCTGATATAGATACTTACTAACAATATTCAACCTACCTACCTAGCGAACCTAGGTACGTCATGTTAGCCTTTGAGAAGGAGTCAGCCATGTCTTCAAAGGGGTTGGATGAATTATGTATGAAGCGTTGCCCGTTGACTTACTTCCGACATTTTATTTTATTTTCTGGCTTATACTTTAGAAGAATTGCTCTCATACAAAAATTGTTATTTATTTATGTACACACAAAATACTTAACATGACATTACAATAAGATAGAAGAGCACAAAGGTACTGCTTATTTCATAAGAAATTTCCGCAATTTCGGATTTTTTTTTTCCGTTTTTGTTACCGCTATTTTGGAAAAAAAATGGCGGAAGTTAGTTAGGCCAAATAATTCAAAGCCCTTTGGCGCTTCATTCACTGTTTTAGAGCATTGTTAAATTATACAAACACGGTACTTCGTGTTTCTTCCGGGTAATAAAGTCCTATGAAGTAACGATGAGCCAATTGCCATTATCCAGCCACGAATCTAAACACTACCGCGTTTTTAGGGTTCCGTAGCCAGATGGCAAAAACGGAACCCTTAGATTCGTCAGAGTCACAAGTCTGTCTGTCTCTCCGTGTAAGTCACAGCCACTTTATTCCGAAACTATTATGACTACACAGTTGAAACTTGGTAAGTAGGTAGATGTATTCTGTGAACTGCTTTACGATTAAAAAGAAGATTAAGGGGGCTCCCCATACATAGAACTGAAACTAATAAAAAGATCATCAAGCCTATACGTGCATGGTGTCTAAGTAGATAGATCCAAACCAAACCATTTTGTATCAAATCAATCGTTTGAAAGATTTACCTAGGTACACTTCCAAAGTGGTAAGGTGTGCCCTCTAATTTCTAAAGTAGGGGGAAATTTCTGAAAAAATCTAGGATTGTAGAACGTAAATAAAACGTTCAACCAAAATTGGTTTGAATAAGATTTGATGTTTGGTTTTTCACATAAGGGACTTTTTCATCAAACTGCAGCAGTAACTTTGTTTTTCATTAACATACTATGAAAAACAAATTTACTTTTGCTGTTGAATGTAAAACAATACAACATATCGAATTATCGATGCCTTAGTTCAGAATTGCACTAACTACAAAATTGTCAATTTCAGGAGAGAGCTTTAAAGTTTTTAAAAGTTTGGACAAGAACCTACTGTTCTTGTCCAAACTTTTAAAACTTTTGAACACGTTCATTGCCAGTCAAAATGCTGAACTTACCTAGATGGCCAAAATAAAAATTCGTTGAATGTCTTCCCTAGTGGCATAAACCAAATACCAGAACCCAATACGCTGCGGCCGCTATCTTATACATAACTAGCTTTTGCCCGCGGCTTCGCCCGCGTGGATGTCGAAAAATATCCGACGGGAACGTACCTACTACCGAGCTTTTTGGTATTTATGTATCTAAATTGAACGTATACACAACATTTTGTGTCCACGCTAGTAACCGTTGAGGAGTTCCTTCGTGAGAAGACGATCCTGGCTGCAGGATGAGGTCATGGTAAAAATCATCTTTATCTATCAATCTTGAACGCTTAAACAAAGTTTCGTGTCCGTGCTACTAACCGTTGAAGAGTATACTCTCTTGAGGAGACGATCCTGGCTGCAGGATTAAGGAATGTTTTTCATCAAAATGTATTGTCACCAGAACCAAAGGGTTCCCAGGTTCCCTCTATCTGGCAGAATCTATAATTTCGGATCATCAGATCCGAAATTTATTTGGCATAACACAATTGCCATAATTTTCTTTAAATGAATATTAATAGTACATTTTATTTTACATACCTAAATCAACAACTTCGGTGAGAAATTTATTTAAAGTTTATTGTAAAATTAGAACAATTAGTTATAGTTAGTTATAGGTTCTCTACGGGTATGTTGATATTTGTTATTTTCTCTGAAACTCTTAATAAGTGAAAACTTTGGAATTTTTAGATTTCCAAATCCATCAGATTGCCTTTTGAGAAACGATGTGAGTCTCTCGAAATCCTTTAAATGTACATTGTGTTTAGCACTTAAGATTTTCTGGGTAACCAATAGCAATAAGACATACACCAATGGATAGAAATTGTCAAAGAACTGTAAGAGGAAGGCGCCTGTGTCTGTAACACAGTTTATACTAGCACAGACACAGACGTTCACTCTATCTCAAATAATGCATAGCGTTGTACTTCATATATAATGGCGTTTCTTTTTTTATGTTTTGATTGAGATGGACAATAAATTGTATTTGGCTTTTTGGTAATACATATTTATTATTATTATTTCGTTTATTCATTTACACGCACATTCTTTATATTTTTACATATTCTTCTAAAAGCATTGAAAAAAAAATTAAACGCTTCCGACATACCCAAATATTTATAGCTTTCGGATCTCAGGTGTACGGAATCCGAGAGCTGAATTCCTTCGGATTCCATAATCTCCCCTCGCTTTACATACATGACTGCACATTTGTCCACACCAATCCTGATGGCGCTACTAAAAGTTTCAGTTACTTTCAGTAGCTTCATCAGTTGCAATTTGTTGGGGGCAAAGAGTTTCAGATCATCCATGTAAAGAAGGTGAGATATGACCTGACCACCTCTCCTCAACCGATAGCCTAGACCTGAATCCTCCAGCAATGTACTTAGAGGATTCAGGGCTAGACAGAACCAAAGTGGACTCGAAACTGTCGCCCTGGAATATTCCCCGTTTAATCCATACAGGCTCATCGTTCCCCTGAATCTGTCGACATCCTGGATATCGAAGAACCGTCCTCCATTGCCCCATACACGACTCAAGGAAGGCGCGTAGAGTTGCATCTACCTTGTACAACTCACGCACCCTCATGAGCCATGTATGTGGAATCGAGTCGTAGGCTCGACATCACGCATCCAGTCAGCCTCAGTATGACGGACGGGCACCGACCAGATGCTGTGCCAGAAAGAACTTGTGGTGGCATCATCCGGGCGGCACACGTCCGTCGTATTTTGCTCGGGTCGCTCCCAAGCTCTGTACACCCACCTCTCATCGCTCTGGAATATGCGATTCTGTGAGTACCGATCAACCCGCCGCTTATACAGCCGAATACGGTTCGCCCATGGATAAACTTTCTGCTTCAGGAAGTCGATGCGCTCTGTAACACGGGACATGAATTCTTGAGGACTGATTTCAGTCCCCGAGAATGCCCGCCTCACAAAGCGCATCACACGTGGTCGTGTATTACCCTCCCTGAAGCAGTATAGTTTGCCAATGAGTACCCTGGCCTCGTCGATACGACGCTCGATCCTGCGCTGCCAGGATGGTACGGCTGGTTTTGGTCGAGTAGCTACGTCACAATTTGGGAACTTGACATTAGCTACTCGACATGCCGCAACAGCCCCACAGTACAGGATCGAGTGTGCATCAACGAGGTTCTCGCTACTCTCGAAAAGATTCTTGAGTTGCGAGTCCAGGGCACACACCAACGCCCTATTTTTATTATGCATGGGTAACCGTGGTAATCGGGGCCTAAGTTCGGTAGGAGTGGATCGACACTTGCGAAGCGCATCCTTATTATTATTACCTTCCCAAACAACCAAATGAATGTTTCACATACATTTACTGCCGGCCACGAGTCCGTTAATCAAGATGTACAACAAACAAATACAAATGCCCCCGGTAAATCGATCACAATATCTATCAGTGATTGCCCTAATATGAATGTAACCTTCAATATGAATTAAACGAATTTGTTGTTAAACATTCTTTCATTTTTGAGAAAAGCATTATACAAACCTCAACCAGCAAGAAAGCCATCCTGGCCTCGTATATAACCGGACCTCACCTGCGGTTCGGTCCGGTTAACTCATACTTGGCCAGGAAGGCTTACTTACTGGATTCTGCAGTAATGTACTATTTTAAATAGGCAGTTTGTAGGTTTAGAAATCAAACAACATCATTGCAAGTA
This sequence comes from Eugnorisma glareosa, assembly GCA_947578425.1. Taxonomy (NCBI): domain Eukaryota; kingdom Metazoa; phylum Arthropoda; class Insecta; order Lepidoptera; family Noctuidae; genus Eugnorisma; species Eugnorisma glareosa. The sequence goes on from OX387966.1 coordinate 288,624, forward strand.
ATGAAAATGTTTATTAGATCCTTTTTGCATTAAAATAAATTTAAGTAAATAAAGGAAGTAAATGCTCGTATAATTAATATACATTTTATATTTTCAAACCTAACGATTTAATAATTTAAAAAGGCATGTTAATGCTTGGAAGTTTGCAATTTATTGAGAAAATCTGTTTCTCTTTTTTTAGATTTACAGATAAGTTTATAATTATGTAGTGAATCAACATCTAAATAGAAAAATGGATTTCCATTTATAACAATAACACCACTACAGAATCTATAACTTCTTAATGGTTTAGCATTCATTGAATTGACTATTTACTGACATTAATGTGTTTAAAAATACATGTAAGTAGATTAATCTGTTAGTAGCGAAGTGACGCATCGTCTCCTATAACTTGCTGTAAGCGGCTACGCATACCGCATACCATGTTCCAACACCAATGTTTTCCTCTCATGAGCTCCCATGTCGATGACACGATCTCAGCCAAATTGTTTATATTTCGCACTTCGGTTTTCTGTAGGGTTTAAATCGGGACTTTTAGACGGCCAATTACATAGTAACTGTTACACCTTCTTCACTTTTTTCACTGAAATATTGTTTTTAATTATTGCAGTTAAGCCAGTAGGTATCCTGCACGAGTGGCGCGTGGAGGCACTACGCCAGGGCGAAACTCCGCTGCCGCGGCAAATTGTCGCTCAGCGGACAGAGTTCCGGCGTGATCTCATGGCGACATGGAGAGAGCGACTGTCGCAACCCCGTGCAGGGCACGCCACAATAGTGGCGGTAAGTCCCCTCTTTGAGGAGTGGTTAGAGAGGCGCCACGGCGCCCTCACCTTCCGCCTGACGCAGGTCCTCACCGGACATGCTTGTTTCGGGAGGTTCCTGCACCTAATCGGGCGGGAGGAAACGCCCGGGTGTCACCACTGCGAGGATCGACCGGAGGACACGGTGGAGCACACTGTGCAGGTCTGCTCCACTTGGGCGGAGCACCGCCGTGTCCTCGTAGCGGCAATCGGCGACGGCGACCTCTCGCGTCCGGCCCTGGTTCAATCCATGGTCCGGAGCGAGAGGGAATGGGACGCCGTCATCTCCTTCTGCGAAGCAGTCATGCTAGCGAAGGAGGTGGCGGGACGTGAGAGGGAGAGAGCCTCACGTCTCAGCCGCCGCGGGAGACGCACCGGGCGTCGGGGGCCACGTGGTGGCCCCCGGCCACCGTAGGCGCGGGCCTGTGGACGGTGAGCTATGGGCTAGCTCGCCGTCCGTCCGTCTTATGACGACAGGCCGTGTCGACGGCGCGTTCGTGTTCAACGCGCGCCTCAAAGAGAGTCAGCAAACAGGAAGGGGTCCGTAAGGACCGACGCCTGCCAGGGTTGCGGGACTGTTCGAAAGAGATACCGCGGCCCTGGAACACAAAGGGCAAAGGAAGGAACATGGATGGGTTTTAGTCAGTAAAAGTCTGACACTCCCTCCTGCTCAGCCCAGAGCGGGGGGTTATTTGATGATTTCCCAAAGGTAAAAAAAAAAAGCCAGTAGGCATAAATGGATTTTGAACATTTTAAGTATAGGTTGAATAATGCCTTTCTGTGTAACACCCCTACTGTAAGAAATCTTGGTGTTTTACTGGACAATAAGTTATCCCTTAATCAACACGCAGAAAGAATTGTTAATAATTCATTTAAGATGTATGGTTTTGTCATGAGATCATCTACCAAGTTCAAACGGCCCTCTACCTAACTTTACTTAAACAAAACGCTTGTACGCTCGCAGCTCGAATACGCGGTCCCAATCTGGAACCCGTTTTATAGGAAATGTATAGATATGATCGAGAAAGTCCAGCGTAATTTTTTTCGCGCCATGTATTCGTGTTATAAAAGGTGTTTGTCATATTCACAAGTACTAAGTTAATATAATAAGTTAACTTCAGAATCTAGACGTAAGAATCTGGAAGCCAACGTACTATATGGTATTGTTCATAATCGCTTCGATTCCATTGATCTCACGAGTAAGTTGTGTTATGTGGTCCCCCGTACTGTAAATAAGCGTAGTATCCGTGCAGGTACATTGTTTGCTGTAAATTCCTGTCGGACTAATTCGGGATTGCGTTGCCCTGTTCGTCGTATAGTGGAATCTTATAACCGCAACTTCGTTGATATTGTTATTTTTGTATGCGCCAATTCGAAATTTAAATCCAATGTTTTTAAAATCTTATCCAATGATAATGAGAAATAGTGTGAGTCCTTTACCCTTAATTTATTTCATTTCAACCGTTTAATTATTTAATTTTAATGCATTGTATTGTACCTACTGTCAATTTAATTGTATTGTATTTTGATAATTGGGTAATATTTTTTTTCTCTTTATTTTATCCTTTGACTCACACTACATATTTCTTATTATCATAGATTTTAAAAACATGGGATAAAATAAAGAGAAAAAAATTATTACCTAATTATCAAAATACAATACAATTAAATTGGCAGTAGGTACAATACAATGCATTAAAATTAAATAATTAAACAGTTAATAAAATGGATGAAATAACTTAAATTAAGGCTAAAGAGCCTTAATTTAAGTTATTTCATCCCTTTTATTATTTTATTGTATTGTACCTAATGGCAAATTAATTGTATATTTGATCATTATTCATTTTATTTTTTTTATTTCGATGTATCTGAGTAATGCTTATCTAGTGGCAGTTTTACCTAATCCTAATTTTGTCAACATGTGGATAATTTAGTGGGCTGCAATATTGTTAATACTACATATGTATATTATTGTCATTTGTTAACATTATGTATTGTAGCTGTTTTTTGTCCCATAATAAATAAAATAAAAACATGGCTAAAAACAATGGCTTGGTGGCGTTCGGATTCGGGAGTATGGATCATAGGTTTTGCTTGTGGACGATTTCGCCGAATACTTTTTGTGTCTCCATAACGTTTTAGCCATAGGCCACCACTACGAAGGTCTGTACTTGGCGCAAACTCACCTATATCTAGATTATGTAAAAATCTCAATAGCTGTAGTGATTTAAGTAGTAGACATAAACCAGGATAGTATTAAGAAAACAATTAAAGCAATTTTAAATAATCAATTGCATATAACACATGATAACATGTGTTATCAATGCAATAAAGAATTGAATTGATTGGAATCCACTCGCAATAACCTGAACCTTCATAGGAATAAAATGTAAACTTCTATATTTCGTTAATTTATTGTACCAATTAATAATTATAATCTAATTTAATTAATATTTAATTTAATCTAATTTTTTTACTCATTTTATTATCCTTTTTTTTGTTTTATCTGAATTATGATCATTATCTTAATCACTGTTTAAATCTTAAAAAGGATGGCCTTAATCAATGCATGTCTCTTTTTTTTTTTCTCGAGAAATATCGATCGCGCTATCGTATTAATGATATGTCTTTAGAGAATAGGAATGTAATATTAACCTAACCCTATCTTAAGAACATAATTAACCTAAATATTAATTATAAAATATAATCATTTTGTTATTAACATTTTTGGGAATGTGTAGGTAACTTATAAGGAGTGGGTTTAATTGGAACGTAGCCAAATAGGGTTATTGTAGATTCGCCACTAAGTAAATTCGCCACGAAAAAAAGTATGTGTAAACTCGCCACAGTTCTATTTTCATGAAGAAAAATCCGCCATATTGTTTATTCCCGTACAGACAGCAGAAAAATCAAACGATCAGCAGAATAAAATATTATTTCTTTATTTTTCACTAGCACTTCGCCCGCGACTTCGTTCGCAAAAATTGAGATAGCTCTGCTAATTTGCTTGATATAAGGTTAATTAATTTGACTATTTGACCCGCGTAGAATAATATTTTCTTAGACTTAAATATGTCGAAAAATACTTTTTTAGTACATAGAAGCTATAGTAGTTTTTATGTACTAAAAAGTATCTGCTAAAATATAAAAGATGGAATATGGTGTCGCTGACTTTAATTTAAATTTTAAAACACAAAAGCTGCTATTTCGACTTAACTCTCTAGTACATATTTTTTAAGTATCATCAATAGTTTTCTCAGTGCACGCCAAATAATGAATTTTATAGGCAAAATTTTGCTACTTTGGGTTACATTTAATTATAGAATTTTCATATGGATCTCTATTTTTTTTAAATTTAAATTAAAGCCTATGTTACTACCTGATAATTTCCGAGTTCGGGTGTAGCGACTGTTTTTAATGAATCATCTGTAACAAATTCCTAGAAATACCATGCAGATATTGAGACCGCAGTCGGGCGCCAAAGACACAAAGAGCTTTCTTATCTTTTGTTTACATCCACACAGATGGTCAGCAACTGTAGAGATCTTTATCTTTTGTTTATAAAAGATATTAGCTAAGTAGGTAGGTAAGCGTGTACGTTTCGGAGTTAAATTTATGGTTCAGTTATAAAGTGATATTCTGAGTAGCAACTGCGTTTAATAAACTTTTGAATAAGTATGACTCCTAGAAGCACATTAAATCCTGTTAAAGAAAAGGCAGAAATCATTTCAAAATTGCCTGTAACGACTCCCGGATATAACGACAAAATTAGAGTGGTCCCTTCATCGCCGTTATATCCGAAATCCACTGTATGTTGAAAAATACCTACAAAAATATAAAAGATAGAAATTTGGTGGCGCGGACTGTCGAAGCGCATCAACAAAGTCAAGTGAGTCACTGGATGACTGAACTGATGAGTATCGATGCATTTACCCGTACGGATAGAAAGAGATAGATACAGCGAGCGAGCGAGCGAGCGCGTGATAGCATGTGCAGGAGCGCAGCAGAAATGAAAGATTTTAAAAATCATTTTCCTTTCGAGCGCTAAAAACCAATAACTTTGTTTGCTACCAGTACTTCATGCAAAAATTATGTACCTATGAAGACTTGTGACGAATTTACACAAATTTTTTATGCATGTGGCAAATTTACTTTCAATGTATGGAGTTTTCAAAATGTGACGAATTTACTTTGTGGCGAATGTACAATAACCCATTACATCACGATCACTAGGTTATAAGAAATACTCACGTCTACAAAAAATCTATTTGTATTATTTCAAATTAATGGAGTAAAATAAAATAATAAAACACTTACCGCTTTAAGTCTACGACCAAGCTCTTTGATTCCAATTCCAATATTTTGCTCATGTAAAAATCTTATTTTATGTTTGGAATAATCACTAAGTTGTGACATGACGCTTTCGTTACAACAAATTCAATAAATGTTACGTTTTTTCAAATGTTTGTGTGCAGTCACTGCTATTAATATTCGTTAATAGGCCTTTCAACCTTAACGACAACTCGATTTTCTTCGAAAATAATCTTGAATTCGTAATTATTGACCTAAATGTGTTATCTAATTGGGCACCTAATTTAAGATTTTATGAGTAACCAATATCAATAAGATATACACCATTCAAAAGAGCTTTCAATGAGAACATTTGCTACTATAACAACTTATGCTAATTCGTAAGAAAGAAAGATCATTTATTTGTTAAACATGCGTATACATGAACTGTCGAATCAGACATGCAAGATATTAACAATATGTTGTGAGCGTCCATGTTTTGCCAATGGTGGCGTACAAATTTTGTAGGTATAACAATAATACAGTAATATTGAATTTAATTACAAATTTACAAAATAAACAAGAAATAAATGTCAAGACAACTAAAGTATACTATTATGTCAGTATAAATATTCTTTATCATGCAGTCAAATAATATCATTGAGAGAAAAAAAAAACAAAAAACAACATTCTTAAAACGAATCAAAAATATATTTTTTTTTTGAAAAATAATTTTCAAAAAAAAATATTTTTTTGAAAAATAACTAGAGTCAGAATAGAAAAGTCCTTTTCGTTCAAAAAATCTAATACATTGTAGTACGCTTTATAAGCTAAAAAAAATCTCAATGTGTTTCTGAAACCCGACAAGGGCAGTTCTCTCCAACTTTTAGGCAATTTATTATATATCGCAGGAGCCATACAAAAAACACTTTTGCGCATTAGTGATGTTCTCGCAGTATGAGAGCATATCTTACTGTTGTCTCGCCTGTTACGTGGGACAACTTCATCTAATCGTTTAAATCGGTGCGGATTTGCTTTGACAAATACAGCTACCTCTAAAATGTACAGACAAGGCAAAGCAAGAATTTTATATTTTTTAAAGTAAGGCACGCAACTATCAGTAGGTTTAATTTTAAACATAGAACGAACGCATTTCTTTTGAGCCTTGAATACCGTGTCTCTTTCTGTTGAATTGCCCCAAAAAATGACACCATAGCGTAGATGGGATTCTGTCAAACCATAGTAGGCTGTAAGTAATGCCTCCACACCTATTATAGACGACAATGTGTGCAGGGCTTTGGTAGATTTACTGATTTTCTTGCATAAGATTTCGATATGGGTTTTCCAATTGAGTGTTTTATCAATGTAGAGCCCTAAAAATTTTGCTGTTTCTACCTCTTCTATAGGTTGGTCGTCGTAGTGTATTTTTAAATTACTTTTACTATTGATCCGTTGACTAAAATGTATTAATTTAGTTTTAGTCAAATTAAGTTTAGGTAAATTTTTAAGTTATTATCATCCAGCCACTTTACCATTAACTTTATAGAAGCATTTATGTCACTGTCATAAGTATCAACACTTTTACAAGGTATCGTAATAGTGCATCGGCAAATAGTGTCAGAGGTTGAGGGATGCCCTTCGGTAGATCATTAATGTATAATACAAATAAAGGCGGTCCTAAAACACTTCCCTGTGGCACACCAAACGAAACTATACGTTCTGAGGACTGAAATACAATTTCATGTTTACTTTTTGTATTTATTTGGTTTATAAGAGTTATTTGAGTTCTGTTAAGTAGGTAAGATTTAATTAAATTGTTGACATTTCCTCTAATTCCATATGTTTCAAGTTTATTTAAGAGTGTATTAAAGTGCACGTAGTCAAAGGCTTGAGTCATGTCACAGAATACGCCGCAGACCGGTTTCCTCTTATCAACGTTTTAAGTAACATTATATAAAAAATTATAAATAGCCATATTAATAGTTTTACCCATTCTAAATCCTTTCTGTTCCTCGCATATAATGCTATGTTTTTCTATAAATGAATTTAATTGTTTGTATTTTTCAAATATTTTTGAAATTATGGGAATTAGCGAAATAGGCCGATAGTTCCCCATTATCTCCCTATCATTTTTCTTAAATTGTGGTTTGACAATGGAAACTTTAGAGCATCAGGATAAACGCCTGCACTAATGCTGAGATTGATGACATGACTCAAGTGACCGCATATTTCATCCGCAACATGTTTTAGAAGTATGTTTGGTTCTATTGATCTGACTAGTTGGTTAATTGGGTACCGAATTGTAGCTCCTCTCTGACTCTGAATCGAGAAAAGGTTGTCAAAGCAAGAAATATTCTTCTTTAAGAGATCAATCCATTAATACGCATCTTAACGCTATTGGTTGTTGGGGTAGAATTAACGATCTGTCCAACCTACTGTTATTGTAAGGATTTGTTCCTAAAACGGCAGTTAAGATGTCAATGTTTTGAAAAACACGTTTATAGGCTTTTAATATGATGTTTGAAACGTAAAGTATCAATGAAAGTTATTAAATTGACGAAACAACAGTATTTAGTTTAACTTAATTTCTAATATTTAAAGCTCAGTTCATCTCCGACTCTGAATCGAGAGAAGTCGCCGTAATACGAAATGTTCTTCTTAAAGAGATCTATCCGTTGGTATATATCTTAACGCTATTGGACGCTAGGGCAATTTTGCCCAATCTCCTTTACCTACACTTGGAAAAATTCTGAATTTTTCGCGGTTAGTTTTTTCTTCTAAACCAGTTACAGATTAACAATTTAAAACACATGACGCCACCTTCCTTGCGGAAAAACCATGGGACTATAACTCTCAACATTTCTGCAATGCAGATGGTCCACACTCCACAGATTTACTGGCTGTTTGAGTTTGTCTATGTCGCATGAAGGAAATTAAAAAACTAATTACTTTTCACTCCCCAGAGACTAAAGTGGTCACTTTAGTCCCGAATCGTAGGGCTATAATGGCGTACTTTTAGAGCATGAGAAGTGAAAAATGTTTTTTCGTACCACTTGCTCAAAAAAGTGACATTTTGTGCCACAAAAAGCGAACATAACAATAGTCATTTTGAATGTGATTTAAATTTGGAATAGTTACCGAAATTTATACTGAACTACATCTGTGTTTACACCATTGAGTTGGTATATAAAGCATTATACATCTTTTTGAAAAAGGAATACGCATTTATTATGCAGTTATGATTATTAAATAAAATTACGAAAACCGACGAGGCCGTATGAGCTTGATGCCTTTGCTTTTCCGACAAAAAAATATTAGTCTAGGACGTTAAGTTTATTTTAATTTATTTTTATAAATAAGTTAATGTTCGAAAAATACGTTACGATGTTAAATCAAAGCGACAGTGACAGTGAAATGTCGGATTCCATCAGTGCAAATGCTGCCGCAATTATAAATAATTTGCTTCCAACAAAATCCAAGGAAAATTATTTAAAAACTTATAAAGAATTTTCAACGTGGAGAAGTGCGAAAGGCCTATCAATTTCAGAATCAGTACTTCTTGTCTATTTTGATTATTTATCCAAGACAAAGAATCCGAATACACTTTGTTGCATATACTCAAAACTGAAAGCTACAATAAGCATCAAACACAGCATTGAAATAAATAGATTCACGAAATTACTGGCTTATTTAAAAAGAAAATCAGAAGGGCATTGCGCAAAGAAGTCTATAATTTTTACGACTCAAAATGTGGAAAAAATTCTTAATGAAGTTCCTGACGAATTTTTTCTGGCCACAAAAGTAAGTAGACATGATTTAACTATGAATATTTCGTATCTTAGTAATGGTAATTATTCTATATATTTACCTGTTTTTTATCTTTGTTATAGGTGGCCTTAATTTTTGGACTCAATGGTGCTTGCCGCGGATGTGAACTTGTAAACTTAAAGGTGGAGGACGTTGAAAATCATTCCAATGAGTTACTGCTGATTAATGTAATGGAAACTAAGACAAAGAAAAATCGATCATTCATTGTACAAGGACAATATACTAAAATCATTCATAAATACCAAGCATTATGTCCGACCAACATGGAAAACAATAGATTTTTTAACAAAAAACTGTCGGAATGGGAAATGTACTCGACAAGCCATCGGCAAAAATAAAATTAGCAATATAACAAAGGAAATTGCTAAATATTTAAAACTTAAAGATGTTGAACTCTACACCGGTCACTGCTTTAGAAGAACTTCGGCGAATTTCTTGGCGGATTCAGGGGCGCATATTACGTCAATAAAAAGACGCGGTGGTTGGAGCTCTGATAGAGTAGCTGAGGGTGATATCGAAAACTCAATGGCGAATAAAACCATATTAAGCAGTCAAATTAACAAAAATATAAAACTTAATCCATCAGAGCCACAAACATCAATTTCCGGCATCTAATCTTCGTCCGTAACTCACGATGCACCACCACCACTATCTCCGACGTATACTATCTACAAAGAAACGCAAGTTCCTCAGACGCAAGAACAGAGAAATACTCAAATCAACTCATCAACAATAAATGTACCAAACAAAAAGGTAACTCTCTCTATCAATAATTGTACCAATGTTTCGAATGTTAATTTTTTATTTTTTATTATTTTTAATAAATGCTTATCTCATATTATTAGTGTTAATTTTTTCGCAAATGGTACGAAAAGTAGAGTATTTTCCTCGGTGATAAAGCTGTCTTAGTCTTTGGTGAACTTAAATCCCTCGCTACACTCAGGACTCGTCTTAAATCCCTCCTTCGCTCGTGATTTAAGTTTTTAACACCCTCGCTACGCTCGGGAGCAAACCTAGAGTCCTTCGTTACGCTCGTGATTTAAATCGTCACCCGCGACAGAAGACACTGTTTTATCCCCTTGCTTAATAATCTACTATTATTCACTCAGTGAGTAAAAGAGAGTTTTATTCACTGTTATCGATGAATAAAATGCATTTTTCGAGTGGCAATGGTAAAAAAGTTTTTTTTTAATTCAATGGTCTACTAAATGACCGCTGATCGAAAAAAAAACCTGAAAAAAGACGAGTTTTGTTTTTCAATAATTTTCTTTTATCAATAAATTTTTTGTGGTCTCCAATAATATTAACATTCGGCCTTAAATGTGGGATTCAATGATCTACTAAATGCGCTGATCGAAAAAAAAACCTGAAAAAAAAAACTGAGTTTTTTTTCAATAAATTTCTTTTATTAATAAATTATTTGTGGTCTCCAATAATATTAACATTCGGCCTTACATATTGGCACTCAGGGCCTAAATCACTATGGCGACCTAGGGGAATGCCCCTTTGTATGGGAACCGCAGCTGTCGCGAAACTTACACAAATACACCAGTAATCATAAAATGCACAGCAAATATACAATTCGTTTGATTGGTTGTTTTAATTTTAGTCACAACTAGCATAAATCACAGATTCTATATTTTAATCTAAAATCAAACTACAATAGATTGACGAGTAAATTCCGCTACTTGACGGACCATACCTAGATGTTTTTCATAGATTTTAGCTAGGTACTCGATCAAGGCAGTGAAACATTTAGCTTTGATTTATATTATGGATATGGATGGATACCTACCCGATTTCTTGTTTAATTCCGAAAAGAAAACTAGCCAATTTCGAGTCGTACTCACACGCACACAGGCTTCCGTAGCACCAAACAAAATAATAAAAATATTTTGAAGGCTCATTCATACTTTGTATTGTATTACATTCAGCAGCAAAACTAAAAAATGAATAATCATCTGTAGTAATGGAACATATAAAATCTAACATATCTGAGGCGATGTGCAAAAATGTTTGCTACGCAGCGTTATCTGACGCTCCACTAAGCACTAGCTTCTCGCCCCGATCCTTGGACTCCTCCTGCCACTGATCCAGTATAGCGAGTGTTTTCGCCTCCAGGTCCCACGCCGGGGATCCAGCCAGTACTTAAGCCGCCTCGTAGGAGATCGTACGATATCCCCTTATAACCCTGACGGGCACCGCTAGGCTGGGTTGTTGACTGACTGCGCCAGACCACAGCCCAGAACCAGACCAACAGTCAGTCGACTGCGCTCGAATAATTTGCTAATTAGTTGGCCGATTAAACAATCGGCAAATTTGCGCGCACCCGCGCAGCGTAAGAGCGCCATACCTACCGATTTAACAGTTGGCCGATAGTTTAGTGTGGGTTACACTAAACTCATCATCATCATCAAACTGATTTATCGGCCGATATCGAAACGTGCAATATGCGCACTGGCATACATATCGGCCAATAGAAAGTCTGCAGTCTGCGGGGACTCTTACTGGCCAGTTTTAAATGTAGGTAGGTAGAAGGTACCTAGGTAGTAGCTACGTCCACCAACAAGTTTTTTATTAGGAGGTGCAGTATAGTTATGGCTTATTCTTTTGTAGATACTAGAATTAATCACTAAATCGTTTTCTTTAGCTATGGATGTTTTAAACATTCTTAGACGTCTTTCTTTACTCAACCCTAACCCCTACGGCAAAACTGTTTTACGGAATTACAATAAGATAAGTACAATAACCCGGAACCCCCTTAGGAGTTTATACTAAGGCTGTATGCTGCACATGGTAGCGTCGCGCGTCGCGAATTGACTCACCCACTGGTAGTCCCAGTAGCCGTGCAGCAGCGCGGGCGCGAAGCTGCGCGCCGGGTTGATGCTGGCGCCCGTCGCGTGCCCCTGCAACAGCGACAGCGCTCACTGAGCATTATGTGTACTGTATATTAAGTTGGTAAGCATTACTGGCTGGCCCCTGCCTAGCCACCAGGGGCACCAGGCGTGATGTTATGTGACGTTACCCCCGCGTAGACGAGGCCGGCGACGACGAGCCCCAGCTTGATAGGCACGGAGGGGTCGGGGCGCGCGGGGTCATGCGCGCTCCACAGGCCGCAGCACGCCAACGCCAGCACCGCAGTGAGCGCCGCTTCCAGCAGCGCAGCGCTCACCGCCGACACGTGCGGCGCCGGCAGCGTGCAACCCGCGGGCGCCGCCGCCGCCGCCGCCGGCGTGGTGCCCAGCAGAGCGCCGAAGCCCAGCGTGGCGCCCAGCAGCTGTGCCAGCGCGTAGCCCAGCGCGGGCAGAGCGCCCAGGCGCCCGGTCAGCACCGCCGCCAGGGTCACCGCGGGGTTCATGTGCGCGCCGGACACGGGCCCGAAGGCGCACGCGTTACCGATCACCACGAAGCCGAAGGCCATGGCGGGGTGCGCCAGCATCACGGAGCCGGGCCCGCGCACCGGCATCATGGCGGCCACGCCCAGCCACACCAGCAACGCCGTGGCCAGCAGCTCGGCCAGCAGTGCACGCCACCAGCGCCTCAGCCACGCGCCCGCGCCCCCCGCGCCCTCTACTGTGTCTGTAACATAAGCTCTTTTTTTGTGAAAACAATATTGGCATTGGGGAAGCAGCAGGGTAGCCGCCAAATTCAAAGAGAATATTTTCATGTTTCATTCTGTTTAGGCAGCGATTTTCCAGTAGGTAGTCGGGATTTAGTTTAGGAAATAATAAAAAAAAAATTGCCATCTTCAGAAATGGTAGAGGTTCTCAATGGCAAGTATCGCGTATTAATTGGCCGCTCGAGGCACTAGTGTAGCGCGGGGGCACCGAAATGTCAGATGTCATATAGTGTTCGCGCGTTGCGTGCTGTTTTATCACGTATTTTTAATAATATTCACGGTTCACGGCACATCCACATGTGGCACTGATTGAGTAAGAAGTTGTGGTCTAGATTGAGCCATTCCTGATTAATTTTATTATGACTTATGATTTTATGTAGCAACTTTAGGGTCTTATTGTTTAAGTACTTGGAGGTATTATGATTTTTTAAATGTTGTATGGTTGCTAATTTTATGAAAATGTTTTAAATATGTATCTGAAGTTTACATTATATATGTTGTTTGTACATCATATTATGTTGTTGTACGTAATAAAATAAACTTTTTATGAGGTTATTTATTATACATATGTGACAGGACCTTACTCGACAGTGGCGTCATCTGGTGAGCTCAAAAACGATAGCCCTCATTCGTTGGCAATCTTTTACGGCTCTGTACCCAAAGGGTGCCTTGTACACACGGCTACACATCAAAGTACACATTTCCAGTTTATGGTGATCTCGCATTGTATAGGATTTCCGTACAATGCGGGGTCAGCTTATACTGGAAATGTATAGCTTGATGTGTAGCCGTGTGTACGATCGGGGCCACGTGGTGCCCCCGGCCACCTTGGCGCGGGCCTGTGGACGGTGAGCTATGGGCTAGCTCGCCGTCCGTCCGTCTTATGACGACAAGCCGTGTCGACGGCGCGTTTGTGTTCCACGCGCGCCTCAGAGAGATGTCAGCAAACGGGAAGGGGTCCGCAAGGGCCGATGCCTGCCGGGGCTGCGGGACTGTTCGAAAGAGTTACCGCGGCCCTGGAACACAAAGGGCAAAAGAACAGGAACATGGATGGGTTTTAGTCAGTGCAAGTCTGGCTCATGTCGAATTCGGGACTCTATCACTAAGCCTGCGCTGTCTGTTTAGCTTTTGATCTGTAAGTAGGTAGACACTTAGGCATCTGTTTTTTGTCTTCACACCGATTGTCAGTTGCTATTTAGGGCCGCTATAAAAACAAACAATAAAATTATTAAAGTTAAAATTTATTAAAGGATAAAAAATAATACAAGAAACGTGTTTTTTCAGCGTTCTTTAGGGAATACCTACTTCTTGGCTGGTTTTTTACTTCATGCACTTTATTCGATGCGTCACCTTGTTTTGAAGTCGTTTGTGAAAAGCTTTGAAACCAAGCCTGAAAAGTTAATTACTCAGTTCATAATAAACTGTCGTTTTAACGATAGCGCCTTGTACAAATGTAATCGCCGCCGGCCTGAGGGGCGAACTTTGATCTGTCATTGAAACTTGTTTCCGAAACTGATATTATTAGATACTATTTATAAAACGTTTATAGTAATAATATGCGTACGGAATCGATATGGTAAGTATATCTTTCTATACACGGCAGTTGTCGCATGCTAATGTGGTAGAGCGCGCCGCGTCACGGTGGGCCGATATAATACCAATAATAATAAGCACCGGTAGCTTGGACCCTGCCCCCGATACCGGCGGACCACTATTTTTTATATTTTTAAATGTTTTTTATAAGTTTTTTTTTTAAGAAATATTTAAAAATGTAAATTAATATGTTAAGAAATAAGTTAAGTGAATAAAGGAAATAATAATAAACTATTTATTTCGGACAGAATCCATGTGTTAGTAAAAATTTTCTTATGATCTATGTTAGTAGGTACATAATATAAAAGTCACAATCTTCCCGTAACTATTCCCACCCAGTGAGCCTGTATGGGCAGTCGTGGCGGGATGCAATCATTTGCAAAATGCTATTGGTGCTACCGCGCAGTCTTTGAAATAATGACGCCACTTTCTTACGCACTATAGCGTGGAAACCGTCCACGCGCGCGTTTGCGCACATTTGTGACGCACTACAATGGCGCGGCAACCCCACCAGCATTCTGAAGGCATTGTTATACTGAATTCGTATAACGTCGTAGGCTCGTTGCGTATACCGAACCCACAGGCCGCTCCAGTAAAAGGATTGGCAATATGCCCTAAAGAGTGTTATTTTAACTTCCTTAGTACATCGAGCGAACCTACGGGCCAGCATATTGCCCCTTACCGCCAACGCCTTACGTTCCCTTTCTATATCTGGGTCATCCTTTAAGTCCTCCGTGACCAGATGACCCAGATATTTAAAGTTTTTTACAATTTTCAAGGTCGTTCCATCGACCATGATCGGAGGCACTGTATTTAGGTCTCTGCTTAACTGCATTAAAAATCAGTACCTCGCTTTTCTGCGTGTTGTACCTGAGACCATGCTCGGAAGCTTAGCGCTCACATACTCTAACCAATGTCCTCAGGGCGTTGACCGAGGGGGCCAGCAGAACCATATCATCAGCATAGCTTGTTGTTGACTCATATTCCGTCAATTTAGCATCCGACATGTGTCCCGCTGAGCTCCTCGATCAACTGGTTTACATATAGGCTGAAGAGGCTGGTCGACGTGAGGCCGCCCTGCCTTACACGGCATTCCAATCTCTAATCGTCAGATACAGAATTTAAGAATACTGGTATTTTCGATATGAAATCGTAGAAGACTTAGGAATCAACAAAAACTGAGTGAGTTATTTAAAAAAAAATATTCCGGAAAGAAATCTACTATCAAATACAATTTAATAATGTTCCAATTCGTCTTGGTTTTTTATTAACAGTGGTATCGTCAATAGGAATAATCCACTACAGAAAACGTTTTTAGTGCTTAGACGAAGGCATCATTAATTAATTATTCAGAAAATTCCGATTCAGTTTCATTGTAGGTACAGTGATGGGTCTGAAGTTAAATTTATGTTCTCCTGATCATTATCGTCAACAAATGTATCCATAACAATCAACAAAGCTTTTGCCTCTTCTGATAGGGCTTTGTGTTTTCGCAACAGTTTGTGACGTCTTTTTGAAATAAGTGGGTCAGAACTAATTAATAAATTATTCATAATATCTTCATTGGTAGCCTTTCTACAGAATTTTCTCGAATGATGGTCACGATATCTCCTGAAATCCTTATTTCGAGCTTCAGCAGCTTCTTCGGATAATTTTCCAAGTGGCACTATACTCAAATTCTCAATTATATCTACTCCGCGAGCAAGAACTTTATGAACACTTGCAGGTATGTAATACCAATTAACATAAATTTCATGGTAGCTTCGGTATAGTCTTTGAACTTAATTACATCTTTAAGGTGATCTGAAGAAATTGCCTCTAGGATGGTTTTAAATCGTTTTATTAAATTCTCACCGACTCCTGTGATCGAAGCCGCAATTTCGGAGTTTTCAAAAAACCTTCTAGCGGTATATTTCCGTCATTGGTCGTACAGCAACCCTGTTTTACGATATTAATTAAAAGTCCTGTTTGAGATTTAAACGCTTCCTGAATATCTTTCTTTCTACTCTGCATAATAGCCTTGCTGTCAAGGGTGACAGCAAGGCTAGATTTGAAAACTTGGATTGTTAAGGGTAACAATCCACGTTTTCAAATCTAATCTATATGCTACATAAAGAATGCATTCTATGAATCGTATCCAAATATGTAACGAGGATAGACCATATTTATATATGTCGATATCAACTTTTTAAGTCAATATCAAGGGCAAGTCAATCATCTCCTTTGGAGTAGCTTTACATATGTCGCATCTTTGAGACGATGTGTCGCAAAGAAAAGCTGTTGCTATACCATCTATCTTGGTTAATATTAAGTTGTGTGAGATTTTCATTTCTCCAATCTCTTTCTCTACCAAATTATCGTTGTCTGCCTCGATTGCATTTTTCTCCTGTAGAATACTACATTTGTCCTCTTTTACAAATTGGAAAAAGAGTGAACGACACCAATGAGGAGAGTTAGGAGAATCATTTTCCCAAACAAGTCGGTCACCAGAAACCTATTTGATAGGTATCAAACTACCCATAAAGACACTAGAATCATCATAATCGGTCTCTTTTGTGTTTTTTTTTGTTTATTGGCTTGATTAGTAGAAGTACCGTCAAACGCCCATAATTACTAGTCAGAGTCATTTCTTTACAGTTCTCCTCATCGATTGAGGTTGATTTCATTTAATTTTAATTTTCACAGTAATGTCCAAAAGAGCTTGCAATTCTATTGTAGCTGATGTGTACTGTAATAGTAGTTTTAGGTGGATAGCATTTTAGGTGTTGAGTTTGTAGTGCTTAGTAGGATGGCAATATGTAAACATTCGTTACTTGTTGGGTTCTTTTCCGTAGCGTATTATATTGCCACTTCGTCATTTTAACAGACAAAAACAACCCTAAAGCTTCATCCGGTGCAAATTGTGTTTTTTTTTTTACAAACAGACATGTTTTTACTTTCTGCTCTTCTAGTGGATTCTTTAGCAAGTGCTCTAATATTTCTGCTATGCTTTCGTTACCATCTGCTTTTAACTTTGAAACTTAAGCAAATTGTCACTTCACAAAAGTCAAATTAGTAGGGCAGGTTGGGTAGTCCGTATGTCTTCAAAGATAACAACGGACTAAGGTCATCTTTTGACGTTTCCTACCCCGTCGGTGACCATTTACCTGCCATCTGATTGGTGCACGTCACTAATTACTACGCATCTACTGATAAGAATAACCGGTTTGGCCGTGTTTTGGAAACATTTGTTTGTTTCCGTTTTGACGTCACAGGAGTGGTGTGAAAAATCTTTGCACGAGCTTAAAAAAACGTCTAATTGGACTATATTATACAATACTATTATTCTTTTTTCTTGCAATCTTGAAATAATTATAACTCTATTAATTATTATAATGGGTTGGAAAAAGTCTCAAAACATAAAAATATTGTATTAGTACATAGATTTTCAGCCCACTGTGCGCCGCCGCCGCTGCTGCGAGAGGTCGACACTCGAGATCGAACAACACGAAAACGCCCGCGAGCCTTGGCTTGGGCCCTACACCGCGCACACACATTCAACCTCGAATGTACTATCAGCAGCAACCATAATACCAAAGCTCTTCATTTCCAGCTGTTCCTTCAGCGAATAAAAAATTAAATATTTCAAAATTCAAAAAAAGTAAATAAATCTAATATTAATTGAAAAATGGTACTATACGACTGATGAATTTCTGAATAATAAATTATTCGACTGGAGAATGCTCACAATAACCCATTTTTAATTGAATAATGAGACTAATTGTAATTATGATTATTTATTTAACCATTGACTGTAGAAATTACTCCCTAATGTGATATTTATAATTTTTAACATTTATCACCTTTATTTTACCATGATTCTATTAATTTGGACATACCTACCAAATATATTGTGTTTACCTCTCGCATGATTGATAATTTATTCTATTTCGCATGCCACCATATATTTGTACGCTTCTTGGCATAACATAGCGATCTATCTTCAATTTAAAAACTGTAATCACTACCTATGTTGCACAAATAAATTGATTTGATTTGAATACGGCGATAGGTGAAAAATGATTTCACGAATTTTAACCCCTTAAGAGGGATGAAGAGTGATCCAAGACTTCAAAAAGTCCTAAAGTACGTTTGGTTCTTATGACAAGGAGAAACGTGCTAGTTGCGGTGCGGCGCGGGTGTAGCGGGCAGCGGCTATGTGCACAGTGCACACTCTGGGAGCGTTCGTGTTGCGCTTGAGGTACTCGCTCAGGTTCAGTGCTGAGCAGACGATGGACTAATATTTAATTGTGACCGTCAGGCAAAAATTACCGCTGAAATTAATCTAGTCTGCTGGTTGCCGCGTTATTTATTCATCTATTAGTTGACGTCGTTTCTGTTGTTGCACATAATTGTCCACTGTCTGCGCAGCATCGTGCATCGTGTGGCATCAAGATGTGAACGGGTCAGCCTGGCGAGTTTAAGGACAAAACCGACCGTAAAATAAAATTTGAATTTAACAAAAATATTAATATTGTAACACAACATTGTATGGAACGTGGTCTTCCGTGTGGCATGTGCAGCCAGCCGCCACGCTTGCAACGTAAACGAACCTACCTCGAGTTTTGCTTAATTTGTTATTCTGCACAACTCTAGATAGGTACATCCTTTTGAAGGACATGTCATTATCCTCTAGCCATCTTAGACGTTACTGACATCTTTATCCCGGAGCAGAATTGTCATTGATTGTGTGAGTGGCACCGCGCTGCAGCCACGGTGGCAACAGCCTACTCGCAGGCGTGCGGCGGCTCTGCCTGGAGCTGCGGAGCTGCAGAGTTGCTGAGCTGCTGAGCTGCAGACCTGCTCGACAGCGTTACTGCATGGGCGTCCCGCGCGGTGGCGATGGCGGCCGAAGGCAGAGCAGACGTGAGCGTGTTCACTGCGCCAACCACTGTTCAGTGAACATCGTGCTGTAGTTCGTTAGGTAGGTACGCATTTGACAATTTCCAAATGTACTTATGTACTCAACAAACGATGGAGCTGAGTAAACGACGCGACGTGAACGTTTGTACAAACTGAGCCGCCACGCTGCCACCACTCACACACTCACACAGCTGGTCGGACTTCGAGTCCGGCGGCGCGCGGTGGGCCGTTAGGCCGATAGCGCTCACCGAATAAATACCCAAAACTTATTACGATGATAATTATTTCACACCTAATTACGAATGTAGGTATTGTTTTTCAAAATTTGCTAATTAGCCAAACTCTAATAACTGAAATACGTAAGTACGTACTTAAGTATTTCAGTTATTATGTTTATGTCATTTTATTTTATATCTAGTAGACGTAATACATAACTTAATCTTAACTTAATCAGTATTTATGTAAGACTAGAGGAAAAGGAGAACAAAAGCGCGCGGCGGATACAAGAGAGTTACCACTAAAATCGTTATCATTACGATAACTTCGATGAGTATACTGTTACTGTGTTAAGTTAGCTATTTGTTAAAATGTACTTATCTAAAATTTTATTCGAACCAAACAAATACATACGATCCTGTTTCTTGCACTGCTGAGTCTGTGCAGATGTATTGGCACAAAATGTACCTACATCCCAAACGAAGTGCGATAAAAACTCGTTAACTAAAAATGTGATTAGTGAACAACAATTTGATCTTCCTGTTACAGAGGTCGTATAATCGTATAGCGCGAGCAGGGTACGATGCCTCGCGCCTGCTGCCGTGAGCAGCGCGGCGGGGCCCCGCCAGCGAGCTAGGCCGCGGGGCGCGGGCATGCGGGGGGCCCGCGCCCATCGCGTCGCGCCGCGCTCTGCGACCGCGTGGTCGCTCGTGGGATATTTTTAAATTCATATTACACAAAAATTGTAGTTCGGCACCGTGGTTACTGACCGTCTGTCATGTGGGACGCTGTGTGTCGCCGGCACACGTGTATCGTTGAGCGGCGTCGCGGGCGGACTGCGGCGCTGCGGCGCACGGCGCTGGCGCAGCGCGCGCCCGTACGCCCCGACGCGACGCCCCGTGCGTCCCCGTGCGCCCAACAATACTCCAACAGCACTGTTGTCAGTGCCGGATTAGCCCATAAGCAAATTAAGCAATTGCTAATGCTTAGGGCATCACGTCTAGGGGGATAATAAAAATATATTTATATGTATATTATACGTAAAAACCATAAACAACACCAACAAAATATTTATACTAGCACATGAAATGTAAGGCTGTTTGAAAATACGTTTGTTTTAAATTGACTAGAGCGTTGACGTTCGGGGCAAACGAAATTCAGTAGTTCATATCAGTGCGAGTCGGAGTCGCGCACGAGGGGGTCCGTACCATTATCTACCCTTGGTGGTAGGAGAGCCCCCTTAAATATTTATTTTATTCTGTTTTTAGTATTTGTTGTTATAGTGACAGCAGAAATACCTACATCATCTGTGAAAATTTCAACTGCTATCATGGTTAATGAGATACAGCCTGGTGTCAGACAGCCAGACAGACGGACAGTGGAGTCTTAGTAATAGGGTCTCGTGCTTATCCCTTGGGTACGGTATCCTAACAATAAGTTCCAGTGATTTGCCTCGCACAAGTTCACATCAGACTCACGCACAGTGGGGACTATCCACACTATCGTGTGTGAATTCGCCGCTAGAGGCGCTAGTGTAGATCACCGAAATGTCAGATTTCATAGAAAGTTCACGCGTTGCGTGCTTTTTTATCACGTATTTTTAGTCTAATATTCACGATTGTGGTCTAGATTGAGCTATTTCTGATTAATTAAGACTTAAGTAGCAACTTAGGATCTTATTTGTTAGTACTTGGAGGTAAAATGATTTTTAAATGTTATATGCTTGGGAAATTTTCCATCTGGTGAGCTCAAAACGATAGCCCTCATTGTACGTTCCGTAATGTGGACACAGCCCTGCGTATATTGTTATGCCTGATGTGCCTGATGATCAAACTGCACAGCCGAACGATCTTTTTCGAAATTTAAAACAATAAAAAAGAACGACGATGCTGCAGGAAACGCTCGATGCTTTATCGATATTATACAGGGTGTATTATGACCCTTCCCGAAGCCGTCAAACAAGCATTAGGTACATCAAATTATGTAACTTTACGCAACAAATACTGCTGGGAAATGTATTTTTTTTTGGGGTGAAAAATCACGTTTTACGGTAGGACTCAATGTAACGCACTCAAAACATTGTGCTAATGGATGGATTGAATAGTACAGGGGTCGTGGAGATGTTTAAAGTAAAATTCGTACATTAAAAACATGTACCTATATAGAAAAAACAATACCCAATATCTCCGTAACTAGAAGATTCCCAGGTATGGTCTAGAACAAAAAAAAACATCGCAATGAGGGGGAGAACGGCTTCGATACCCTCTTGATGTTACACCCTCTAAATAGAGTCCGACATGCTAAAAACGTTGGGTTAAAAATTAATTCCGCGAATTTAATACCTACTCGTAAAAGTCGCAAGTCAAATTCCAATAATAAATGGAAAATGGTCGGATTTTTATTGTTTATAATACCATAATAACTCTTTCGTCTTTCATAAATATTAAGGTAGGTACGTACTTAACTAATTATCTATTTCATTGTAATAAATACGTTATTTTTTTATAGACCGATACTAATTACTAGGTTACTTATGGATGGGGGGCCTCATCCATCAGGCGTGGATTGCTTAGGGCATCAAGAAGTCATAATCCGGCACTGACTGTGGTCGCGCGAGGCGCAGCCCCTCATCGAATGTACCTAACTTTTGACTACTTTGTAGGTTTGCCAGTTCTATGAGTAGGTAGGTAGGTACGTAGCTGTAGCCTACTTCCAACTCATACCTACTGATAGGAGGCTGAATGACAACATACCTTAACTATAGGAAAGACGTTACATAGGTAGCTACGTACCTATCGGCGGCGGCGACCTCTCGCGTCCGGCCCTGGTTCAATCCATGGTCCGGAGCGAGAGGGAATGAGACGCCGTCACCTCCTTCTGCGAAGCAGTCATGCTAGCGAAGGAGGTGGCGGGACGTGAGAGGGAGAGAGCCTCACGTCTCAGCCGCCGCGGGAGACGCACCGGGCGTCGGGGGCCACGTGGTGCCCCCGGCCACCGTAAGCGCGGGCCTGTGGACGGTGAGCTATGGGCTAGCTCGCCGTCCGTCCGTCTTATGACGACAGGCCGTGTCGACGGCGCGTTCGTGTTCCACGCGCGCCTCAAAGAGAGTCAGCAAACAGGAAGGGGTCCGTAAGGACCGACGCCTGCCAGGGTTGCGGGACTGTTCGAAAGAGATACCGCGGCCCTGGAACACAAAGGGCAAAGAAAGGAACATGGATGGGTTTTAGTCAGTAAAAGTCTGACACTCCCTCCTGCTCAGCCCAGAGCGGGAGGGGTTATTTGACGATTTCCCAAAGGTAAAAAAAAAAAAAAGTTACGTACCTACTTAGATATGCACGTCACGCATACCGATCATAGCACCACAGTAGGTATGTACCTATGTAATACCAGTTCCCTTATTTACATTTATTTTGCATTAATTTGTTTTAATTAATTAAGTAGTAAGAATATTGAATTGCGTTTTGGCTCGCCGCCATGTCAGCAGGCACGTACCTAATAGTACCTATTAGCTAGGCACCGGATCAGCGACGCTTCAGTTTCAACTCGAGCTGTTCTGCACTTTTTTTTTTCTGAAACTCCATACTTACTGGTATAGGCCACATCACACGCGGCATCATGTCCGCGTCAGTCTCTCAGGGCGCGTGGCGTCGCCTCTCGTCGATGTGTTGTAGTGGGCCTTGAAAGAGAAAGGTATACCTGGGAAGTACTTACGTAAGTAGTGTTAATTCGTGCTATGTAGGTACCTAAATTCCATCTTGTACCTACGTCCGGACAGCTGCTGGAAACACCGACGAGTTCAGTGTGGCTGCAGGCTTGCAACAGGGGTCGGCTTTAAGTTTCTACCTCTTGTTGTTGTTTATGGACGCTCTGATGTCGGACATACAGGAAGAGGCACCCTTGGTGGTGCATGCTGTTTGCTAACGACATTGCTCTTGTGGGTGGAAGATGGACCTGAGATCCAGAGCAGACTGGAGAAATGGCAACAGAAGCTGGAGGATGTTGGCTTTAAAAACAGCAGAAGTAAAACTGAATATTATGTTCTGCGATTTCGGCGGTATCTCCAGTTCTGCAGCCATAGCGCTAGATGCTCCTTCCAGTCTGCTGTGAGTTTCGGTATCTCGGTTCACTCGTGCAATGCGATGGCGAATTAGATCGGAGTGTTAAGAACAGAATGTCATAGGTTCGGAATGATGCAGGACTACTCGTAGGTACTGAACGTGGTCTTCGTTCGTGCCTCGAAGTCCCTTCCGCCCTGTATTTATTTTCTTCTTAACTTCAGTATATGAATGATGTGAAGCATGACCTTCTCTATTTCGTGTCACCTGAGTTAAAGTGCCTGAGTACTTAGGCAGTAAGGCTAAGGCGGGCGGGCGGCAGCTTTCGTGCGGCGCGGGGCAGCCCAGTCTGCAGTGTCCAGCATCATTAACTAATCGACGCAAGTGGCGGGACTAGCCGCATCCGCTGCCGCACTGCCCGCGCGCGAAGAATTTCGTAAACATCGTGCTAGGTATTTGGAGTTGGGAGCTGAAGACAAAGAGAACTACACCTACAACGAAGATCACACGTGTGTCCTGAGGGTAGCGTTACTGTAAGTTCGTTCCAATTTGTCCAATTATTGCCCCGTAAATCTTTAAATATTCACAAATCCTTCATTTTGTGAGCCTGAAATCAAAGTCACAAATCCTTTATTTTGTGATTGTTGCGTTTATACCCTTAAAACGGTCACTAATCCGTCATTTAGTGCTGCTAAATTAAATATTAATAGGGCTCGGATAAATATGTGCTGAAAATCCCAAAATATGTACATATAATATGGGTATAAAAAACGGAAATAATTATGGAAAAATATGGACTAAAAAGACACCTATTACCAAAACTAAATCACTTTATTGTAACATAATTGATTGAAAAAATATATAACAAAATCAACGAAATTAGATTGTTTAGCTAAATTTTATTAGCTAAAATTTAGTCAGCCTCGTTATTGCAGTAGGTATACAATGATATGTTTCTTCAAATTTTCAAAATTGTAGCTCCGTCTGTTTAATCGGAAAAACGCTTTATAATGACTGAATGACCTCTCTACGTCACAGGAAGTAACTGGGGCAAACTTAAATTTCACAACTCTGTAGGCGAATATGCCTTTCCTCAGGATTGTGTTCCGCTGAGAATATTGTTAACTTTTTGTAGCGTCGTAAATCCTTTATTTATTTCGAGGACAGACCTTATTTTCGATTTTACCACTTCAGCAACAGGGCCTTCTACCTCCATTATTTTCTTACATTCGTGTATGCCGCGCAAGGACAATTTATTCCTGCGGCGCGGCGCTATGGAAGCAAAATTTATGCAGTTTTTGCTACTTTAATTATTAAAGATAGGTAATATGGACTAATGTAATTAAATTCTAAAAATATGGTCTTAACCTTGAAATATGGAAAAATATGGATTCTAAAACCCTTATTTCCCAGCTCAAAACATCATAATTTATGGAGAAAACCAAATAATGAATGAAAATGATTCAAATAAAAAATATGTGTTACATATTTATCCTAGCCTTAATTATTAAATATTCACACTTCTTTCAATTTGTGATCCATTTCCTATTACCTACGTTAAAGATTCGTTATTTCTATAACAAGGCATTATTTATTGCATTGCGCAACATCCCAACCTATATATAAAAAAAACTGGTTACGATGTTCTTATCTATTCCTGCATTACAAAAATATTCATGTACATTGACATACAGTACGTCATATTGAAGCTTACAGAGAAGAAGCGAGAGATACTTTAATTACTTACGAAACAAAAAAAGTGCCTAAACATTGTGAATAGCAATGATCATAAATTCCGAGACGAAACAATACGAGAAATGCTATTATCAATGGATTTATAGGCCGTTTCTTCACTAGCCGATAGCCGATACGACATTTCAAATCGATATCAGTGAATATCTAATTCTGACCCATCCACGGACCAACCTAAGCAAGCGCGGCTTAACCTGAAGATCGACCAAGCGGCTGTTATTATGCAGCCACGATCTGAATATTTTATAGATATTTCTAAATATTATGACTTCCTTATAGCGACTTTGCAAAAAATATACATTTGGGTAGGCAATAAAAGACTAAAATGGTATTTGAATTTTTATTTGTATTTTTAATTAATTTTTTATATATTTTTATTTAATTTTTTTTTTATATGACGACCCGAATGGCGCAGCGGTAGTGAGGCTGCCTTACGTTCTTAGGGTCCCGGGTTCGAGTCCCGGTAGGAGCAAATGTTTGTGTGATAAGCATGGACATTTGTTTCCGAGTCATGGATGTTTATATGTATAATAAGTATGTATTTACAAACAAAAACGTATCTATGTAGTATTTATCAACTATCTGGTGTCCACGACACAAGCCTCGTTGCTTAGTGTGGCACCTAGATGGCGCTGTGTGTAATGTCCAGCGATATTTATTTATTTATTTATTTATTTTATTTTTATTGTGGGTATTCCACGAGAAGATAATATCGATTAATGGACTGATTTCTTCAATGTGTCGCACTGAGTAACGCCTCCCCATAACAGACAGCACAACAGAGTATCCAATACACACCACTGGGTAGCCCAGTACCTACTCTGCTATGTGTACCTTCTTCCGAGCGTTGGTTTAACAATATAACATCCATCACCCTTTTCGAGGGAATCTGAAAAATATTAAATATTGTACTCAGTAAAGTAATACGTGATAGTTATATTTATTGCTGCTATTTCGGATTATGGAACTCATCTGTTTAAAATGGTAGGTGAAGTTGGCAAAATATGAAAAAAATTACTAAGTACCTCTATATAGATAACCATTCCGTCAATGTATTTTGTAACGGCGGTGTAACGTTGTTACAATATGCCTTCGCATTCGATTACGCAATATGGTCACACATTCAGGCACCTTGACATCGTGAGCGTCAGAATCCAAATCGTAAACAAACAATTCCAATATGCACAGCAGAATATTAACATTAGAAGCGTAAACGAAAGTCCGATAAACGATAGCGTGGGGTCAAGTTAAAATATCCAATAGAGTAACGAAAAAACAACACAGTATTTATTGACAGTTTAGTTTACTGAGCGCAGCGCTAAAACGTCAAATAACTCTGGAATATTTGGATAAACACTCTTGAATATATTGTCGATTCATAATGTGCAACTTGAGTGGCATCAAGACGCACGGCAGCTCGAAAAGTGGTGTCTGCGATAATCGAGAAACCGTTAACTTTTTTAAGATCCCTTAACAATACAATTCTGGCAGTCACGGGTGTATATTTTAGTCTGACTTTCAGGCGTACTACAGATAGGGACAGTTTTTGTCTTAAGAATGTATCCAAACATACATGCAATTTCTATTGCATGAAACAAAACCACAAAAAATCAATAAACGCACATATTTTTTTGATTTTTTTGACGCCTGTTCTAGAGAAATGTAGTTGTTGCGAGTTACTTTATTTATTTTAGAAGTAATTTACATAAAATCATAATTGATGTACATAACGAATACTGAATTGCTTCTGAGGGCAGGATTCGGCCATGTCCTTTAGAAAATAATAATAGTACATTTTGATATAAGTGTTATGGAGCCGAGAATTGCAATAACAAATCCCCACGCGTATCAAACGACGTTTTTCAATACACTTTCGAAGAAATAAAATTGAAGAAATAAAATGAACGGAAAGTATTTTTGTCAGGAATTATTATGAAACTATAATTTAATTTGCCTTTTTTCCGCGCTTTGCTTTCGCCAGGTTGAAGAAGATGCAAAGGTATGATGCCGTTTACAGCCTACTATGAAAAAAAAAGAAAATTCACATATTTTTTTTTTTATGTAGAACACAATAAGATGTTAATTTGTTCATAAAAATAAATATTTGTTTTAAATAGTCATGTTTATCTATGATATTCTATTTATAAACACAATTTAAATACTCGAAAAATATTTAATCCGTAAAGACGCATATTATCTCTTTGCCGGGATTAAAAAAAAACAATCACCGCCGACTATAGGTATAGTTATTGAACCCTTTGGACTTATCTGTGGAAATTTTTATTTCCGCACGTGTGCGGAAAAATATTAAAAATCGCTTGCGTGTGAAATACATTGCATGTTGAACCTAATCGTAGTGCGATTAGAACCAGTTTTAGAGAAAGTGTATTGAAAAAGCATTAAGCATTCATTCGTAATCTAACGTCAATTATTCCATTTCAGAGGTTCCAGGTATTCCAGATTCCTTTGGTGTGTATATGGACTGTATCATATTGCGTATTTAAATATTGTTGTTTCGCATGTTCTAGTGCATTCGATTGACCGCTGCCTATCACCCGCGCTGTCAACGGGCCCGGGCCGCACCGGCAAGCTGCGCGATTGCTGCTTTTGCGCGCCACCCGCTGCTTCCTTATGGCATATTTTTACGCGTACCCTCACTTCGCTTCATATATGATGATTTAAGTAATCGTTCTATTTTTCTTACTTTAAATTAACTGCATTGCAATAATTGTTTGTGATTCTTCTAGCAACTCATTTCATCGCGTTGTTTGGTATAATATACATAATACATTCTTATTTGACTTCAACTTAGCTTGCACTTGAATTCAATAGTCGCTTTAAACATTGATTTTAATTCTTACGAAGATAAAACTTTAATTAAAAGGCGTGCATCATACAAAGCCAAGCTTACGCTATTTGAAAATTATTTGCAAACCGTCGAGAGTAATAGTGGCAGTTTGGGTAGATTACAAATAAATGAATATTCATGCGATAAATGAATTGAATAAAATACGCTTGTCGATATTGCAAAGGTAATCATGCACTTTATCTTTGTCAAAAGTTCAAATAGAAACCAGAACCCTTAGAAACCAGACTTGACAAAGTTATGGTACTTAAATTGTGCTTAAATGGTTTACGTCAGGGTCATGCTGAAAACGAATGCAAGTTAGGGCCATGTCGCTCGTGCGGCACGCGGCGCAACAGCTTGTTACACAAGCATGAAACTCCTGCGCCGTCTGCGCCTGTACCTTCAACAAGTAACGTCATGTTACACGCTTTGCCACAGCCTGACGTTCAAGGTCAACTTCCTAGTCCTTCTCAAAACATTGCTTTGTCAACCATTCAAAACAATTGTGTTCTACTGTCCACGGCGTTAATCCATGTGTCAGACAACAATGGTAAATGTCATAAAATACGTGCTATACTTGACAGTGGAAGTACCTCAAGTTTTATAATTGAAAGCCCATATGCTAAACTTCACTTACCTACTTCGTTTACTTCGACTGTAGTTGAAGGGTTAAATTCGCAAGGGTAACATTTTTAATTATTCAACAATTATAGCGAGAGCGTCTCCTGTTACGTCGTTCCGCGCATCACTCAGTTAATGCCAACTACAAAAGTTGACCATACAACATTAAATATACCGCCGCACATTACGTTGGCGGACCCTAAATTCCACATACCTGCTCCAGTCGATATGCTTCTTGGAGCTGATATATTTTGGACATTACTCGGTTCTCAAAATATATCGTTGGGTGAAAACAAACCCACATTAAATAAATCTAAACTGGGATTCTTAATATCAGGCCCAGTGCCAACACAACGTACTAAAATCATTAATACAGTCCACTGCAATCATCTTATTTTACAAAATAATGACGATCAATTAAATAAGAAAGTATTGAATAATGAGTTAAATAATAAATTATCTAAATTTTTTGAATTGGAAACAGTCGCTACTTGTAAACAAATTTCTCGGGAGGAGCTCGAATGTGAACAAAACTTTATACCACTCGGTTGCCTGATGGGCGATTTGAAGTGATGATTCCATTACGAAGGATTCGCCTGATAAGCTGGGCGATTCTTACGAACAAGCTTTGTCCAGATTCTTGTCCTTGGAACGTAGATTCAAACGTGATCCACATTTCAAAGAGCAGTATTGCAACTTCATTAAAGAGTACATTTCGTTAAATCATGTCATTAAATGAAAACCCTAAAAATGATACTCACACTTATATTTTACTACACCACGGTGTCTTACGTGATTCAAGCTTATTAACAAAATTACGTGTCGTCTATGACGCGTCTGCAGTGACGACTTCTGGTGTCTCATTTAATCAAATTCAAATGGTAGGTGCGACAGTTCAAGATGACCTTATTAGTATCTTAATTAGAATGCGCCAGCATAGGTTTCTCGTCACTGCAGATGTTGAAAAAATGTACAGGATGGTGAATGTCAAACCATCACAGCAAATGCTTCAGAAAATCTTATGGCGATTCAAACCTCATGAACAGTTGAGGCAGTACAAGCTGCACACGGTCACGTACGGCACTGCGACGGCTCCTTATCTCGCGACAAGGGGTTTGACGCAACTTGGTAACGAATGTCCTGACCAAGCAGTTTCGGAAGTCATCTTACATGACTTCTATGTCGACGGTTTAGGCGCCGCTACTGAATCGGAACTCATAGACACATGTAAGGGTGTGACTGCACAGTTAGAAAGTGGTAAATTTCATTTACGTAAATTCCATTTCAATAGTGCTCACGTTGTTACTCAAATCGTCGGTGAAAATACTAGCGACGAATTACTTAACTTATGTTATAACGAATATTCCAAAACATTAGGACTACTTTGGTCATCTAAAGAAGATAATTTGTTATTTTCAGTTAATCTTGATGAACATAAAACTATTACCAAACGTACGATATTATCGCTGACGGCACCAATATTTGACCCATTAGGTCTGATAAGCCCGAGCCTACACCTAGCTAAAGTTATCTTACAAAAGCTATGGTCTTCAAAGATAACGTGGGATGAATCTGTGCCATCAGATATCGAAAACATGTGGTCTAAATTTATAACGTCACTCACACATATAAATAATATTCAAATTCTAGATATATTCTCTGCGATTGTCCTTCATCAATCGAACTTCGTGTATTTAGTGACGCAAGCACACAAGCTTATGCCGCGTGCGTATATATAAAAAGTGTCAATAATGATAATCGTGTGTCTGTTCATTTAGTGACAGCAAAAGGCAGATTGGCTCCCTTGAAGGCCATGACAGTGCCTCGGCTAGAGTGTGTGGAGCTCTCCTCGCTATTCGCCTGGCAGATAAAGTGAAATCATCACTTAGGTTAAATATAAACAAATGTACTTACTGGCGTGACTCCACAATTGTCCTTGGTTGGATACATTCATCTAAGGCACACCTGCTTAAACCGTTTGTTTTTAACAGAGTCACTGAAATATCTGAGAAAACTGAATCATGCAGATGGCGTTATGTGCCCACTAAAAGTAACCCAGCTGATATTGGGTCACGTGGGACAGGTGCCAAACAGTTACAAAATTATAACCTGTGGTGGTCAGGGCCACAATTTCTTCTACACGACGAACAGTCATGGCCTGAACAACCGCCATGCCTACAAGAGCCTGAACTACCAGAACTCAAGGTCGAATGTCATCTGACTGCTGACTGTACCGACTACGTTACTTATTACTCTGACTTCATAAAGAGATTCTCCAGTTTTGGTAAATTACAACGTGTGATTGTACACTTGCATCGGTGCATTCACAATTGTTTATACCCACAAAACAAACGCAATGGCTTCATAAAAATCCATGAATTAAATTCATCTTTAAACTCATTATGCAGATTTGTACAACTTGAAGCTTTCAGTTTAGAATATAACTTATTAAAAAACAACAAACAATTGTCAGTTAAAAATAAAATACTTCAATTAAACCTATTTTATAACAAAAATGACGCATTATTACGAGAGGTGGTCAACTTAAAAATTCACTTTATGACTCTGACACGAAACACCCTATTCTGCTTGATTCAAGGCATCATTTTGCCACATTAATATTTAGACATTATCATAAAATTTTGTTGCATGCACCACCACAATTATTACTTTTTACACTTCCTCACAAATTCCGGTTTATTAATGGTCGAAACCTTGCCAGATAGATTGTTCAAAAATGCATTAAATGCTGTCGTTTTGCAGGAAAAGGCATTCAACCCATCACGGGGAACCTTCCTTCCAATCGCTCGCATACGGACTATGTGTTTGCCAACACGGCGGTCGACTACGCCGGTCCTGTCATCATGCCACTGAACTGAAAGGGCAGAGGAAGCAGACTGATAAAGTCATATCTCTGTATATTTCTTTGTCTGGCCATTAAAGCAGTTCATATAGAACTTGTCACCGATTTGAGCAGCACAACATTTTTAGCTGCATTAGACCGGTTCATTGCCCGTAGAGGACGACCGCGATCCATATACTCAAATAATGGTACCTGTTTTGTCGGTGCATGTAATGAGTTGGGTAGATTTTTAAAGTCAAATGCCGATGATATTAGCTCTCAAGCATCTAATTCACATATCAACTTCAAATTTTCACCAGCATATAGCATACATTTTAATGGATTAGTTGAAGGTTCCGTTAAATCTGTAAAATATCATTTAAGGAGGGTTTTAGGTTTAGCTAACTTAACATATGAAGAGATGTATACAGTTCTTGTACAGATCGAGCGGGTCTTGAATTCTCGGCCTCTTACTCAGTTGTCGTCGGATCCTTCTGATCTCACAGCGCTCACCCCATCACATTTTTTTAATTGGACGAATGCTAACAGCTTTACAGTCTCCTCAGGACACTGAACCTGCGTCGATACCTACTCTCTCACGATATATGAGAGTCCAGCAATTAAAAGCCCATTTCTGGAAACGTTATTACATAGAATATATTACAGAGCTCCAAACACGACAGAAATGGCGCCAGCAAGGAAAGGAACTCCAGCTCGGAGAAATCGTGCTGGTGAAAGATGACCGGCTGCCACCCTCCCGGTGGCTGCTAGGGCGCGTGGTGCGACTGTACCTCGGCTCCGACGGCGTGACCCGCGTAGCTGACATGCTCACCAATTCGGGCACTCTTCGACGAGCCTTCAACCGACTGTGCCCACTGTCAGTCTTGGACCAGAACTATGTTCCCGGGGCGGCAACGTGTTAACGCCTAGCATGTGTGCGTTCACCAACGGATCACGCACACACGCGTACGACACCGATCATCAGCCACGAGCGGCAATGTCACAGCACTCGCCCTCAGAACGTTGAAACCGCCATACGCACACCTACATATTTATTTTGTAATTATTTTTTGGTATTAAACCAATTCTGAAAATCAAGTTCGCATCATTCTTCCACCCCGTCATTGTCCACATGAAGCCACACACATTTGACCACTTTGGAAGTGTTTAAAAATGACATCTAGGTTCCTAAAACCATTTTTTTCTCAAAGTCAATCGGTTGAAAGATAGACGCTTCCAAAGTGGTAAAATGTGTGTCCCCCACCTCTAATTTCTAAAGTAAGAGGAGGAAAATTCTGAAAAAATGTAGGATTGTAGAACGTAATATTTTATAATCTAATTTACTTGATCAAGAAAATGATTATATTTGTAGCCTGAATAACTTGATGCATATTTTATCTTGTCGTCATAGTGACCGTCTATTGTTTTTTTGATAATAACAATTTTGTTTGAGATTTTGTTTTGATTCGGGAATATATGTTGCTTCCCAAAACAAGTCAACATTTATTAGCTAGGTACATTGTTAGTTTTTAATATACACGCAGGTAATGATAGTTTAACTGAGACTAGGTTAGGTGATGAAACAGTATTATCCAGTATCTCCGATAATACTGTAGTAGATTCTTTAAACTATTAGAGCCTACAAAAGACGAATAGTAATATTTTACTTTATCACCAGAATATAAATGGCTTCTCCTGCAAAATTTTAGACGTGGAAATGTTAGTATATAAATACCACATGGATATTTTATGTTTTAGTGAAACTTGGTTAAAACCAGATAGATAGGATGTTGTTTAGTGTAAATAATTTTTCAGTTGCCAGCGCGTACAACAGATCCACAGTGGGTGGTGGTACCCTGATACTTTGTAATAGCTGTCTCAGATATAAGGAAAGGAAGGATATCACTGTTTACTCTGTTGATCGCTTATGTGAGGTAGCATGTGCAGAGGTTGAAGGGCATACTTTCTTATGTGTCTATAGACCAGACCAGACTTTTTAGAGATAATAAATTAGTTTTTATTTGTGGTGACTTAAATATTGATCTGTTAGTCAATTCACCCGAAAAATGTAAGCTCATCTCATTGTTTAAATCATTCAATTTAAAATATTTATTTCATAAAGCGACTAGATATGCATAGATAATGTATTTACCAATTGTAACGTAAAAGAATCGTTCTTAATAAGTGGCGTTAGGTCAGACCATACTGGTCAATTTGCATCTTTTGAGCTAGACAAAAAGTTACACTTGGCTAAAACTATTCAATTAAGACCTCTTACTAAAAATAAATTAAAATCTTTTACTAATAATGTTCTTAGCAACCTTTCTAACGCTAGT
This sequence comes from Eugnorisma glareosa, assembly GCA_947578425.1. NCBI lineage: Eukaryota > Metazoa > Arthropoda > Insecta > Lepidoptera > Noctuidae > Eugnorisma > Eugnorisma glareosa. Next base: position 322,326 of record OX387966.1, read on the forward strand.
TTTGATTCAAAAGACCCCAATATAAACTACAGGACGTTGTTGGGGTTGCCACGACACTGTAGCGCATTAGGGATGTTCGCAGAGGCACGTATGGACGACTTTTACGCAATCAGGCGAAAGCGTGTTGCCTCCTTGATGCGGAGGGTGCAGGGCAGCGCCAATAACCTCTTGGTCACTGTGACCGATAGGGTGGAAGGTCTCATACTCAGGCACTGGACCACAACACTGGTACTACCTTCAAATCGTGCCTTGAAATAAATAGTGTTTCTTTGAATTCTTGCATATTTGATCATAATTGTCCTTTATTTATTTCTTTGTATTTCTTGAATATTGTATTATTATTAATGATTTTGACACGATTAATGGTGATTTTGACATATTTTTTATGATTTTGACATTATTATTATTAATTATTTTGACATACCTAAATAATTACCAAAATTATATATACCAAATATTTTATACTAACACTAGTGTTTAAGATGTGTATGTATTACTAACATATTGGATTGAATGATTTGTCAATAAATGATTTATTATTAAAGAAAACTTTACTCAGGACGTACCAAACTTTAAATATAAACCAATATGTATTGCTACAATTATAAACGCATTCAAAAGTCTCAACATAAAAAAAAATAGTGAAGACTGATGGGGGATCCATTAAGGTTCTTGGACATATTATTGACTCAATCGCTCCTGTCCTAACAGGCATATTCAATCAATGTTTGAACAGCGGCAAGTTTCCTGATCTAATGAAACATAGTAAAGTAGTACCAATTTTTAAATCAGGTTGTAAGAGTGATCCTTCTAATTATAGAACTATATCTGTGCTTCCAGCACTGAGTAAAATCTATGAAAAAATCATGCTGGACCAGATGCTATCGCACTTCAACTCTAATGGGATTCTGCATGGTCAGTAGTTTGGTTTCACGAAGGGTAGGTCGACAACGGACGCGGGAGTAGTATTTTGGAATCTTGGGAGAAGTCCCAGGATGCCATTGGCATCTTCTGTGATCTCTCATAAGCATTCGACTGCGTCGACCACAACACACTGATCTGTAAATTACACCACTACGGAATTCGTGGACAAGCTGCTGATCTTGTTCTTTCCTATCTATCAAACAGGCAGAAAAAACTAAATGTAAATGGGGCGACGTCCTCCGTGTCTCTAGTCCAGATGGGCGTGCCCCAAGGTTCAATTCTCGGTCCTTTCCTATTTCTTGTTTACATTAATGATCTCTCATATTTGATGGCCAAATTATCGGATATAATTATATTTGCTGATGACACTTCGATAATTTTTAAATAAATAGAAAAGATACGAATGTCTTACATGTCAACGAAAGTCTAACTGTCCTCTCAAAATGGTTCGCAGCAAACAATCTATTACTGAATGCGAACAAAACAAAATGTCTAAAGTTCTCTTTACCAAATGTACCACAACAGAATCTAATTTTAAATCTTGACGGCAAAGAACTTGATGTTATAGCGGAAATTGTATTCTTAGGGATTACTATCGACTCAAAATTGCAGTGGGGCGCGCACGTTAGAACTCTTTCGGGTAAGTTAAGCTCAGCTGCATATGCAGTAAGGAAAATAAGGCAGTTAACTGATGTAGCCACAGCTAGGTTAGTATACTATGCTTATTTCCACAGTATTATGTCTTATGGCATTCTGCTGTGGGGATCGGCAACAGACGTTGACTCAATTTTTATTCTACTAAAGAGGGCAGTCCGCGCAATCTATAAAATGGGTTCTCGCGAGTCCCTCAGAGAAAAATTTAAAGAGATCGATATACTGACTCTGCCTTCGCTCTATATCTTAGAATGTATTTTATATGTCCGCAAAAATTGAGTTCTTTTCAAAATTAGAAGCGACTTCCATAATATAAATACTCAGTAAACACGAAATTGTAATACCTAAATTCAGATCAACTAAAACTAACAAGTCTTTTCTTATAAACAGTATGCCTACGCTTTTATAACAAGTTGCCAAAGTCAGTTATAGAACTGACCGATGGAAAGTTCAAAAATTACATCAAACGTGTCCTTATTAAAAAAGCATATTACAAAATCAAGGACTAGGTACGTCGAAGACAAAGAAGTTTGACTTTAGTTCCTTCTGTGCATGCGGCTTCCCAGGTAGCTCATAAACGGCACAAATATGTGGAATTGTGGATGTCTCTAACTATTCTCAATCTAATTTTTTCTCATCTTTCTAACCAGATTTTTTACTATAGTTTCATTCAAATCATTTATACATCTTTTGCTCAGAATAGTTACAGAACTGATGACAATATTTGTGTCACTTGTTTAATTTACAATTTTACAATATTTTCTTACCTTTGTATAGATTCTTTTTTACCGATTGTTTGTGAATGTGTGAACATTGTAGGCTTTGTAGATTCCCAGATGCTTGTTAACTTTTTATCTTGTTTTACATTTTTTGTGTAGTAAGCAACGACTTATTGTCGGGCCTATGCTGTCCCCCATACTTAAGTACTAATGCTGTAACATGATAATATTGAATGATGAATTTCAAATGATTTGAAAAGAGTAACCATGGAGTTTCTTGCCGGTTCTTCTCCTTAGGGAACGACCAACCCGAACCGTGCACCTTTTTGTCGACGTTTTATAAGTGCCCATCTATGCCTTTGTGAAATAAATATATTATGATTTTGATTCGATTTATTTTTTAAGAACAGTAAAAAAAAACTTTCAACCAAAATTGGTTTGATTATGATTTGATGTTTAGTTTTTGAGATATGGGACTTTTTCATCAAACTGCAGCAGGTAAGTACTTTGTTTTTAACATACTATGACAAAAAAAATAGTTTTGCTGTTGAATGTAAAACAATACAACTTATCGAATTATCGATGCCTAGAATATTCACTTTCAATCTTAACCTTTAATGTCTAGTATACATTAAAATTTATAAATTAAAATAACTTAAAGTAACTAACTTATTAATGAAATTAAAAAATGGCGTCAAAAATCTCCTCCTCAAAGCAGTCAACTGGTAATGTACCCAAGAGACTGGCGGCGTTGCCACGTTGTATGGCAATGCTAAGCCTTTGGCCAAGGTAAAAGCCAGCCCTTGGGTCACGAGAAGTGTCAACTAAGCGTTTGGAAATGTCCTTGAAAAGGCTGTGAGCAATAGGACCCCACGGGCCTAGAGTTTCAACCCCAAACGGCTCGAAAATATAGTTACCAATAAGGTTACTATATTTACGCCGCTTAAGGTTCTCTGCAACCGCAGCGGCAGCGCCAGCACAGCACGACTAGCTTGGAAGATGGGACGGCGCAAGAGTATCGACGCAAGTTGCGTCCCACACTAAAGGCCTACCCATCTTCCAAGGAAACAAAGATATCCGGTCTCTTGCCATCGTCACGTGCCAAGCCATTGGGTTCTAAAATATTTGGAACGCCGACGGTGATAAGAGCTCGTCGGATGATGTCATTTAAGTTCGCGTGCCGTGCAAAACGGCCCGCACTTCGGCTGCATGATAGGCCGTGGTGTCCAAGGCTGATGACAACTTCACCACAGTGACAGCGATGCGGAGAACAACATGGGGCACCTAGGCGTAGAGAAGTAGCAAGGCGGAAAGTAGTGTCGTCGAACAAAGTACCTATGTTCGACGACGGTAGTGCGTGAAGCCAAAGACCCGACTCCCACTCACCCACAGCTAGCAGACGTGCATGCTCAGCAGTAGTAGCAGACGTGTTCAGTAAATTATTCTGAACTACTCTGCAGAGCGTCTCGTCCCACCGTCTCTGGGAAAATGGATGGTCGGGTTCTTCAGAATTGGGGCAAGCGAGTTTCGAGGCACTGATAGCCTCGGAGAAGCACAGCACATCAAAATCAATCAGTGTGGAAGCCAGGATATTCCTGATTAATTTCTCAGTGCCTTGGACCGAGGATATAAAAGCCGGTAAACTAATACTAGAAATTTTGCGGACGCCGAGTTCGGTCGGTTCGGTCGTCCAAAGTCACATTTAAAATTGATGATATTGTAGTTCTGATAATTTGATCCATTTTATCCAAAAAGTGAGTGTGCTTCCATAAAGGGGAAGCACGAAGGAAATAAGTTAATTTTGGGCCAAAACAGCATTAACGAATTATTGTGATGTATGTTAATTTGGAGCAATCTTTCCTAAACATCATTGAAATTTTGAATTTTTTCCTCGATAAAATCGGGAAAAGAATTTTCAGAGATCGGAGAACCAAGGAGACGAAGAGAGCTTTTTTCTATAATTTTGATACCAGGGGCTATTGCGTCAAATTTTGAAAGAGTCAGTTGTCTGTCGGTACTGTCTGCTACATATATTTCGCATTTTGAAAGGTTGAGGTCAAGTCCAATGGAATGAAGTTAATTTTTTAAGAAATTTAGATCTTTTAAAACGGAATCTACATCGCCTCCCAAGGTTCCATCGTCAAGATACCAAACGTTAAATTATGAATTTAGCTGCCGAACAATTGAATGAATAGCTAAACTAAAAATCACTGGCCCGAGGGGGTCACCTTGTTGACAGCCAACAGCAGCTTAAAGAATAAGTATACCAATCAGCAAAACATTTTACCTAAACCAAAAACCTAAAATTACAATGGTTCTAGTTATTTAAGTCATGACAGCACTTTAAATAGTACTCGTATATGAAACCAAATTTAGTAAATGATCAGTTGATCACCAAATTTTATTGAGCAAATTATTGCGCTATTTCTACCTAAAATCGGATTCTACATAGAATAGAGATGGACTTGGGGCACCCCGACGGCGACGCCGCGACGTTAGGTTATGTTAGGTTACTTTAAACTCTGCAGGCAGAAATTACATTTTGATATTGATCTTGACGTCTTATTTTCATTGTTTAAATTATAAAGATGTGTTTTTCATAAACGCGAAATAGAAAAACGACTTGCAAACGTTTTTTTGAAAGTTGGTTTTTTTCGCAGAAAGTTTTTTATTTTACCCTTTTTACTTGTAGTATACCACACAAATTCTTGTCATGAATAAATTTTTACATTGTAAATAGAACTTATTAAGAGATACCTAGTCATGTCATCAACATAGCTCAAGACGAAAAATTACGTATTAACACGTTCAATGCCAACTGAACTTACTTAATCTAGAAAAGAAATCACCTCCTAACCGTTGTACAAAGAGTTGTACCTTCCTTCATCAGCTCAGCGTCATGAGATGATGATGACCATACGCAAATGTCTCAATAGCTTTAGAATATATCTTTTACTAACATTTATGTCTTGGTTATTGTGTTGTGTATAAAATACTGGTATTCAGCTGCATCCGGTAAGACAGGAAGCCGACCACAACATAGTTGGGAAAATGATGCAGACGATGAACAATACATGACATGGTAATGGGCTTATCCCCAATAAATGGTAATCTGGGTGTATTGTACACATCTGCGTACCCCCTCAGAGCATACAGGCGTGATGTTACGTCATGATGTTGTATAAACAGTAAACATCCAAGCGATTGCAGCAATCACGACAGATTTGCCGTCTATTTTTGAAGAGTCCCATAGTATATCTCCGAAGATCAGCATCCGATCTTCACCAAATTTAAATGGGACCACTTCAGAAGTATAATCTTTCAAATAAAAAAAGAATTTTGAGAATCGGTCCACAATCCAATCGGTCGGGAGAAATCAGGTAACGTACATAAAAAAAACATACACACGAACATATAACCTCTTCCTTTTTTGAAGTCGATTAAAAAATCATCTTTATCTATCAAACTTGAACGCTTAAACAAAGTTTCGTGTCCGTGCTACTAACCGTTGAAGAGTACTTACTCTCTTGAGGAGACGCACTGTGCTGCCAGATTAAGGAATGTCTGTCATAAAAATATATTGTCACCAGAACCAAAGGTCTGCGCAAAATTTCAGCTCCTTCAGTTGAAGATATCTGCTGCTAGCTGCCAACCGAACAAACATAGTTACATACCTTCATCCCCCTTTTTAACCTTTGGGGGTAGAATTATCAAAAACACTGAGACACATAAATTAATTTTCAATCGCGAAATTTCAATTTTCTAGCCTTAAGGGTTTGGCGTGTGTTGATACATCAGTCAGTCACTTTTGCCTTAGGCACCATCACGCAACGTTGCGTGATGTGACAATTAACGTGAGGAAAACAACCAAATTCCTAAACCGATTTTGATGGGATGGGATTTCTATGGGACTATTCGGGAAGCATATGCTTTCAGATGAAAAAAGAATTTTTCAAATCGGTTTACAAATGACAGAGTTATGACTTTAAGAGGTCATATACATTTAAAAAAAATACAACCGAATTGAGAACCTCCTCCTTGTTGAAGAAAGTCGGTTAAAAATAGGTATCTAGTTAGTAGTGGTTATTAATTAGAGTCATAAAAAGCTAAGACTTAGTAATTATTGTAGAAAATGATTAACCTAAAAACAAATATTAGGTACCTAAACTAAAGTTTGACCCTGAACTTTAGTTTAGGTACCTAATATTTGTTTTTAGGTTAATGATTTTCTACAATCATTTACTTTATAAGATAAGAAGATGTTACATAATTATTTAATTTCATTTATTAAAAGGAATACTGTCATTTTTTTCTGGTCATATTCTTATTTTGGATTAAACAATCATAATTTGGGTTTGGTTGCTTACCAATACATAAATGTAGTATAGGATCACAATTTGTAAAATTTTGGTTCTAATTTCACGCTAAAACGGGGATTTAATTTTGATGATTATTTCCTATTTTTGGCAATATACCTAAAGTGATTTTATGCCGTTACATGTTACTAGATCTGGTGGTTAGATAGGCATATTATAAAGAGGTAAAGTTTGCGAGTTTGCGAGGTTGCACGGGGTAATCTCTGGATCTACTGAACCGATTTTGATTTTTTTTTCACATTAGTGAAATAATTTCAAAAGCAGAAGCTAGTTACATTATCCCCGAGTGCCATAGGCTATATGTACAGCGTGCCCGTGGGATAATTTCCGACCAAAACGCGAGCGAAGCCGCGGGGAACAGCCTGTGTAGATATAAGACTACAGGAAGACCAAAGAAACGATAGAGGGACTGTGTGAAAAATGATATGGCTAGAAAGGAGATAACTGCTGAGATGACGAGTAATACAGAAGTACCTGGAGGAAGAAGAAGGCATGCTGCGCCGACCCTAGATACATTGTGATAAGGGCAAGAGTATGATGATGATATATTGAAACAGTAGTTAGGTACAGTTCACAGGTACCTATAGGCTACACCACTGCGTGGAGGTTATGCAGGCCCGGGCTGGGTCAGCGGCCAGTCGGCCACAGTACCACCTACCCGACTTTGGCGACGACGCGACGGCTCGTTTAGTTAAAGTTCTTTTTAAATAGCTAAGTATAAACCTAGTTACGGTCCATACAGGTACTTACTTACCTATTAACAAAAAAATATTGGTTCCATCTCTTCTCATCTCTTAGGTTTCATCTCTTTCACCAAAAACAAATCCTACCTGTACACGTAGTAGTTAACTCCGTACACCGATTTGTCGTGAAGGTTTGTACGAGTAAGTTCAGTTAGTATAGAAAAACACGTTCCACTATGATGCACTAAGTAGTTAAGTTTATTTAAGTTATCAGTATGTTACAGTTTTAGAGTGGAAGGCGATTATTTCTCTCAGTTGTTGATAGCTACCCAGTTATAAGTTCACTATATTTAAATTCGTTAATCATGTTGTTTTATTACGTGTTATGATACGTTGTTATGATCCACAGGAAAGTGATGACAGCAATTGTTAGTAAAAGGTAACAAATTACATATTGGTGTACATCATGATCCGTAATATTGGATGGTAGTTTCGGCTCGTTCTCTTGTTGGAACCGCAGCTTTTTGTCAATTTCCTCGAAGTCGTTTTTCTTAAGAGTGAAGAGTTCGTGTGGCGCGTTGTGGAGTGTAACGTTGACAACGTTGTTTATCGGTGAATTCAGGGTCGGTACATGCATGTCATAGTTAACGTTGAAGTTGCTGTTGTACTGATTGTGCGAAGTGATGGTAAGTTCTTTTGACCGCAGTACGCATCCTTGACTCAAAGTTACTATCGCCGCCGATGTGATAGTTTGCGATATTACGTCGTTTTCACAAACAGTACGTAATTCGCACCTTCCGCAACAAACAACCAACCAGCTGTTTGATTCTTGTAACTTGATCCATGCTTCCTCGCATGACACGCTGTGGACGTCACACGGTGACGTAGTTGTACGATGACCCAATAGTTTTGCTTCGCAAGGTGCATTCTTGTTTTGTAAGTTGAACACTGGTATGTTTGCGTTGCAGATGAAGTTATCTTTTTGTCTTTTGATGCATTGCTTGAAGTCTTTATCTTTTAGTGAGATGTAAGAATTCTTCTCAAAGTTCACAGCTATGTATTCCGAAGATAACTGCATCAATTTGTAATTTGACTCCGCCTTGAATGGTATAGCGATAGCCCGATAGTAGGTGAAGTCCTCATTCGAAATTAAAGGAATGTGAACTTCAAACATAAAGTAGTTCTTTGTTATTCGTGCTTTCACGTATAGCAACTTGTTAAGTTCCTTGATGTCTTCTCTGATATTTTCTGTTGGTAATGACAGAGTCCTCGGCAGTCGGCCGGATATGTCTTCCAGTTGCTTTACTAGACTGACTGGTGATATCAGTGCACGTCCATATGTCCACTGTAGACATTAGTTAGAGTGTTTAGCAGCATAGTTTGAATTTCCTTAAGATTTCGTAGTAATAGTGATGCTGTGACGCGAAGCGGAGTTGAAGTAACTTGTCATCATTATTTGTATTTCTGTTTCAATGCTGCCCAGATTCGTTTCAGTTTCTTCCATGAAGTGTTCTATCATCTTGCACTGGAGCTTGATATTTTCATCGTTTTTCTTCAAAACGTCATTTGTAGTTGCATGATCGATGTTTGGTTTTTAGCGAGTTCACGCAAAATAGTTTTCGTTAAGTTGTATGGCATCAATGTCCTTGTGATATTTGTCAGCATTGAAATCAATCCATTGAGCTTCTAACGAGGACAGCCGCTTGTCCAAGTATTCCTTTCTTTTTCTGGTTTTGCTATCCTTGTTATAGTTGGCGCATAATGTTTTGATATTTTCAAAACATGTCGATTGTAGCGATAGCTTATTCATCTTGATTATAGATGATAGCTTCCTTGTAGTTAAAAAAAATCCTTTTTGAAAAGTCCCGAAGATTCTCCTTGTAGCCGAAGACTCTTCCAGCAGTCGTATTTAGTTCCAGCAGTTGAAGGCTCTTCCAGTAGTCGAAGGCTCTTCCAGTAATTGTAGTTAGTGTCAGTGGTTGAATGCTCTTCCAGTAGTCGAAGGCTCTTCCAGTAGTTGTAGTTAGTTCCAGTAGTTGAAGGCTCTTCCAGTAGACGAAGGCTCTTCCAGTAGTTGTGGTTGGTTCCGGTACTCAATGTGCCTGTACTTCGGCTAGGTATTTGCGCCTTCTCAATCCAACTGGGGCGACCCTCTTCCAGGAGACCAGTTGAACCGATTCGCTCCCGTAACAGGAGACACAAACACACTACCACACAGGACCATAAATGTACGGTCGTAGTAGTTAACTCCGTACACCGATTTGTCGTGAAGGTTTGTAAGTTCATTTAGTATAGAAAAAGACGTTCCACTATGATGCACTAAGTAGTTAAGTTTATTTAAGTTAAGAGTATGTTACAGTTTTAGAGTGGAAGGCGATTATTTCTCTCAGTTGATAGCTACCCAGTTATAAGTTCACTATAAATTTATTACGCTAAATTATGACGCGCATCGTTGACCTAAAGTAGGTTACCGAGTAAGCAGAAAAATGTACGGCGATGAGACCGTACACTACCTATTGGTATTTTCGGTACTTCTACCCAAAATACCAATAGGTAGGTACTTAGCAAGTTTGTAAAGTATGGCCAATTAATTAAAAAAGGCCGTGTATCTGTCCAATATCAGCAAATCGTCGTAATCGTAACCACTCAAACACGGTGCACGGAATCACGGATAACAGCGATTAGATACAACACGGACACAATAAACTGATTTAATAGTTGGGACGGGTAGACAGCTAGCGTTGGTGGTCACACCACCTAAAATTCTGAATGTATAAAGGTAGGTTCGGCCAAACCGACGTTTTCAACGTGCGTTCGTGTCTTCGTGGTGGTGCAAATATGTACCTATGCATGCGGCATATTGAGATCGCACCTAAGGACTCAATTACGGAGACGCGGCGCGGCCCGCTTTCAAATCAAACCACAGAAATCTTAATAATAAGGCAATATTAAGATTTCTGTGATTCGAACATAATAATATGATAATATATATTCGATGCATAAGAGCGTTTACGGAGAAGCGATTTTACACGCGTTTGCTTGAAATGCAGCGTTGCCCGCAGATGACACCGCTGCTGCGGTCAACGCGGTGTCAGTGTCACACGCGCAAATACGAACATTTATGGCAGATGACACCGCCGCCGCCGCGACGACGCACGCGGCTTTGTACGCCATCACGCGTCTCCGTAAACAACATCGTAGATTGCATAGGTTTGTGTTTGGGCGTGTTCCTGCCTATGAGCCTGTTATTTTGTTTTATTTATTAATATGTACCACTACATAGGTTCACCAACAGCTTCTGTGAACAACATATCTTAGGCATAGGTTTTACAGTCTTGGACTTACCTACATAGTCGCCGGAAGCACAGTATAGCACTGCGCCAGAAGGTCGCCAGTTACCTGCTGGCGACGAACAAACCGGCGACCGCGACCGTGATTTATAAGTTTATAACACAAATATTGATTTTAGGAATTCCCAATTCAATGCGTAGTTTATCGTTACCTACCTATCAATTTTTTGCTCAGGTGGCTTGTACTTACTACACTCATGATAAGGAACTATTAGCTAATCTGTGCTCATGCTCCGTACTAACAACTCTAGGGATTTAAGGTAGACAGGAGATTGTGTACCACCACCTACTACAGAACGAGTGCTGCCGCAGAACTACCACAGTAGTGAATGACAACATCGGGACGTAAGTACTTATCGCAGACATCGTAGGATAGGCGGTAGATCTTGATTGATAGGTGTATTTTCTGCTTGCGCTGGGTTCCCTTGATGTTTGTTCATGATAACTGCTTTTAGAGATAACGGGTTATGTTATGTGGCCCGCAGCCCCGCACCACTACACTATGGGCAAGCACCATAAAAAGCCGTCTCAAAACCGCTTCAAGTGAAAGTCGTTGGTATGGAATAAAAATAATAAATTACTTAATATATTCTAATAGATAAGCTTTCATTCCGCAATTTTTTAATTCTTTTTTGTTAGTCATAATGTATTTACATAGGCATCAAAGCTAACTCATGTTCAATAAAGTAATTTTGACGCAATACGTTATAAAAATCTAGCGCCACATTGCCTACTCGAAAGTTTTTGATATAAATGTACAACTATTATAGGTAATTTGACACTGATATGCAAGTGGGGCTTTGATGGTGCTTCACCAGATAGGTATCTACACTAATATTGTAAAGAGGAAAGATTTGTATTTTTGTGTGTATGTTTGTAATGAATAAACTCAAAAACTACTACGCCGATTTCAAAAATTCTTTCACCATTAGAAAGCTACATTCACCCTGAGTACCATAGGCATCCGTGCGAAGCCGGGACGGGCCGCTAGTTATATATACAAGAGGTAGATATCCCACTGGCGCGCACAAATTGTTGTAGACAAATGAAGCTAATTGTATTCATTTGATTTAGTCGGTTAATAGCAGCGAGCGCCACAAAATGTGTCAGTGTTGTGACATTATTATACCTAAAATGCCATGTTGTGTGTTCAGAAAGTGCAAAAACTATAGTTCCAAGATTATTAAGAGTGAAGGAGTTTCATACCATACGTAAGTGTATCTAGAACATTGTCATATTTGTATTTTTCACGATTTTATTTATCAATTACAAATAAATATAGAGTGTGACAAGGACAAAAAGTATGCGTCATAGATTATTCAACCAGAAGCGAAATCGCACAATACATAATATTCGTTAGCCGCATTATTTGCGCAACGTGAGTTTTCTTTTTAGTTAGTGGCCGTCTTTCTAACAATAATATGATGATTGGTGATCATAATAAGTTCTCGCTTTCAACGATTTAATCATTATTCTTTACTTAGTTTAACCAAGTCGCTCCCGCTGTTTATAGGTACGCTTAGATCTTTTAAACTATGCAACGGATTTTTATGCAATTTTCAGCAATAGATAGATGCGAGACGCACGAGACCGGTCAATATGGCGACACGTGGGGGAGGCCTATGTCCAGCAGTGGACGTCTTTCGGCTGAGATGGTGATGATGATGATGAACTAATAATTTAAGTCAGTTAATTATTCGTAATTAAAAAAAAAAGTTGTTTGTGAATAAATAGATAACAGTTATAGATAGCAGTTTGTTGTTTTACTCATATTACATCATTACCAGTGTAGGTAATGTACCTATTGTTATATTCAATTGTCTCTTCTGTGGCAAATCCGTATACTCTATGATCCAATAATGGTGTACCTACTTCAAGCGCAACACACTACAGATAGCTATCTCTTTCTGTATCATACGTTCCGTATTATCTATCGCAGTCGTAGTTGACATTACTATACATATACATATTGGTAAGCACATTTGTAGTAACAACGCAACGATATTTGTACGCCGCTCAGTACGAAGGTAGCGTATCTTTCTTTATATTATCATTGGTGCTTCAGGGCAAAGTTTGTATAAACAAACTATGGCAGGTGAAGACGACAATTCTAGTATTTTTACGTTCTTTTGTGCCTCTGCGCTTAGTTTGTGGCGAAGAAAACGTATCGTGAATCCAAAGCAAATGCCAATTGTAATGTAAAAAAATAAAATATTATGTGTGGGTGTGAAAAATTACTGTTTCCATCCAAAATTGTGGATCTAAGAATAACTAAACGAGTAATAGAAGAACACTATTTCTGAGTCAGGATGCAATTACCTAGAAAAACGAATAAAATTCAGATTTTAACCAGCGATGCAAAAAGTCTTCATGACTTCCAGAGGCAGGTCGGAAAGTGACAGCCCAACGGAAACGTCAAAAGCAATTTCCGTCATCTGACAGTCCAATCAGTGCTACCGCTCTAATAACCCTAACATCCGAATCAAAGAAATTTAATTAATGGCAACATCACACCTGCTTTGCGACGCTTTGGTGTAAACTGTAAGTGCAGCAAGTATCTATTTAAACAAATAAATAAAGCCAACCTCCATAATGTTCTGCAGACCAATATATTTTAAGTTTTTTAACGAAAACAAGGTAAACATCGCGCCGGAGAACAGGCTCTGATTGAAGCTGGGATAGCCATGCTGTTAAGCACTCGATGCTTATGACCATAAAGTCCATGACAGATGGCAAAATCAATTTTGCAAAAAAAAAAAACGGAATTAATCAATATCGTAATTACTCTCATCCTAAAAGCCATTAAAAGGCTATAAACTAATAATACTACATATACTTAGGTAAATCGATCGGCAACTTCATTTAACCACGTCAAAGATTTGAAAAATCAGAACCAAAAATTTAAAATCTAAAAAAATTCCACGTGCAAAGCGGCCACCAACGGCGCATAAATTAGATGTCATCTCGATTGCCGTGTATAGTACAATAGCTCGTGTAAGCACCAGCCCTTCAGTTCCATTCAGTGTCAGAAAAATGTACAACTTTTTTTCTCACGCGTGGAGCTACCAATGCCATCCATACGTTAATATGACGTAGCTTTTTAAGAGGGACAATTCGAAGGCTCGTGTCGACACGCGTACAAGCAAGACGTGGTTTTTGTTAAATCTATTAGTTATAATTCTCGGAATTTAATTGTTTACGCCCGACGCAGTTGTGGCCCTCGCTCGACCTGTCCGGGTCGCAGACGTGGGGCGCGGGCGGAGCGGGTAAACTACCAGAGTTATGGCGAACAGTGTTGATTATCATAAATCTGATGATGAGTGGCAATCTATAAATGAGGTCGACGAGATGAGCGATGCATTATTACAAGAGGAGTGCGGAGATGAGGGGGTTACCAAAATGGCGACTAAATGCAACCGAGAAGCAGAAGAATCTGATGAAGAGTGGAAGGTTGTGGGACAAAATCGAAAAGAAAAGAGATTCAAGCAGTATAATCCTGATGAAGACATACATAAGCTGAAAGTAACTATATCATGTATTTTTTTTTACCGATGGGAAATCATCAAATAACCCCTCCCGCTCTGGGCTGAGCAGGAGGGAGTGTCAGACTTTTACTGACTAAAACCCATCCAGGTTCCTTCCTTTGCCCTTTGTGTTCCAGGGCCGCGGTATTTCTTTCGAACAGTCCCGCAACCCTGGCAGGCATCGGTCCTGACGGACCCCTTCCTGTTTGCTGACTCTCTTTGAGGCACGCGTGGAACACGAACGCGCCGTCGACACTATGACACTATGGATAAACTTCCGAAGGCATTTGCGAAGCTTTTAACAACCCATGGTATGAGTAATATAGTTCGTGTCAGATATTTAAGCCCATTCAGAATTCGAGTGCAATTTGGAGATGAATTAAATTTAAATAAGCTATTTACATGTGAAGCATTAATAACTAAGGGATGGAGATTTAGTAAAGATATGGAAGTAAGTTACTCATACGGGGTTATAAGGTATGTAGAACTAGAATTATAAGAAAAAGAAATCCTGGATGACGTGTCCTGCCCAGGAAACTTTAAACTCATTTCAGCGATGCGATTAAATAAACGCGATCAGGACAAGGGTGGATGGATACCCAGCGAAGTGGTTAGATTATGTTTCAAAGGTAACTCGTTGCCGTCATACGTTTCCACAGATGGTCTAAGGCTAAAGGTTGAACCATATGTTTATCCAGTTTCTCAGTGCTCACGGTGTTGGAAGCTAGGACATAAAATTAAGGCTTTTCCATACAATAAGATAGTATGCCCTAAGTGCGGCGCTAATCATGAAAACTGCGAGACTAAAGAATATAAGTGTATCAATTGTTCAGGTAAACATATGGCCTTATCTAAGTCATGCCCCACATATTTGAAAGAAAAACGCTTGCGGGAAATAATGGCTGAATTCAGCTGTAAATGCTGCAGCTGTGTGTTTAAATTATGTATTGAATGGTTTATCCTTTTAATTGTGGATAGTATTGCAGATTCTTCAATGGCAGGTTTAATTTAGAACATTTTTAATGGATAGTACAGACTGTATCAGATTTAAAATTTTGCAGTGGAGTGCCCAGAGCCACAAGCGTAAATTGTTAAGTTTTTCACAGTTATTAGTACAGAACAAAATACAATTGCTGCAATTTCAGAAACCTGGTTATCACCTGATAAACCAGATAGAATTAGGTCCGTGTGGTCCAAGCGCTCATAGCCTTTTCAAGGACATTTCCAAACGCTTAGTTGACACTTCCCGTGAGCCAAGGGCTGGCTTTTACCCAAAGCTTTTAGCCAAAGGCTTAGTATTGCCATACATCGTGGCAACGCCGCCAGTCTTTTGGGTACATTACCAGTTGACTGCGTTGAGGAGGAGTTTTTTGACGCTATTTTTTAATTTTATTAATAAGTTAGTTACTATAAGTTATTTTAATTTATAAACCTTAATAAATTATAAACCCTCTAGTAGAAAATATAATATCACTTTATTGTCCCCCTTCCGTTCGGACTAGTCAGGTAGATTGGCTTAGATTATTTTCTACTTTTAACAGAAAAACAATAATGATAAATGATGTTTATTTTGCAAATAGGTTTTTAAAAACACTTTTACACGTCTCTTTTTTAAACTACTAGATGGGGCCGGTGTTTCGTACCTGACTACTCTGAGAAGAAACAGCCGAAACAAAGTCATAGTCATAGTCTCTTTTAAAGTCCAGACATAATATTGGTCAACTCACATGAGGACTATGCAGATTGATGTCTGAGATGGTCTCTTGAAGAAAGAATCACACAGATTTGAGTGGACCTGTCCAGTCAGTGCAAGCATTTGTCAGTTATCGTGTAGCTCGACTTATAACTCAAGGAGCTCAACGACACGACGAACAATACCAAAGAAAGGTTGGGTAGGTCGCTTATAGTACTCAAACTGCCAGACAATCGTGGAAAAAGATACACATGGTCCTCACATTCACAATACTCAAATAAAATTAATACAAAATACTCTACAAAATAAATGTGACCATTAACAATAAAAGTAAAATACTTAGCAAATAAGTATTCGTGTCAAATCATTAAATATAACAATAAGAAAAATATAAGCTGGCAACACTAAATGTCAACAGACGTCTTGCAATTTTATTCTACAGTTTTCATCAATAAATATTTTTCTGGCACCTAATCTCCCTTTTTACACATCATAATTTTTCCATTAACAAGTTTCCGTAATAAGTAAAATGAAGCCATTTCATAACAATAAATTCAAAAGAAAAAACTATGATCACGAATGACGTATGTCACAAAATCGGGCAATGAAAATTAAAAAATCAAGACAATGTTGACGAGATCAGCTGCTCTACGTGCACGCCTATCGCCTCCGGACCCATCGCTCAGCTCCGCCTCGCCGCCGCCGGAACCCAGCCCCATCGTGAGCGCTGTGACACCGGCCGTGGCAGTTGCGTCGAGTTCGAGCGACGAGTATTTCTCTCCGCCCACGACGCCACCACCAGTTCGTCGACGGGGAGGACGCCGGCCGCCGGACGGTTTAGGACCTCGAGGCCCACCGGCCTCTGATAGGGTCCCAGCTCCCGGCGGGAGTGTGCAGCGCATGCGATGGACACAATCCATCAATGAAAACGTCATGCGCTCATACTATGGGGCTACAGAGGGAGGAAACAACCTGACCGCGTACCGTGTTCGGATGCTGTCTCTGTTTCAGGTGCTTGAGGCAGCTGTCAACGTGTCGGCGCAACGACTGTCGGATCAGGTGCGAGTCATCCAGCGTAATCGTATGCTGGATGACACCGTACTTGATCGCTTGCGGACTGAAACCCAGAGTAGCTATGTCATTGCTACGCCGTCGCAGGCTGTGGTACCACCACAGTTTACCACACTACCAGATCGCGATAACGACGTGAGTAATGACATGGTTACTAATGTAAGTACCCAGTGCAATGAGGAAATGAGGAGTGCTTTGGAGGGTGCGATTCGAGAATATCGGTTCATGCCAGCCGACCTTAGGCCACGCATACCTCGTTTGCCCATGCATAACAAAAATAGGGTGCTGGTGGCTGTTCTGGATTCGCAGTTGTCAAACTATTTTGACAACTGCGAAGACCTCACCGATGCTCATTCAATCCTGTATTGTGCGGCTGTTGCGGCATGTCGTTTAGCTCATGTCAAATTTCCGTATGACAGAGCTACACGACCGAAACCAGCCGTACCAGCTTGGCAGTACAGGATTGAACGACGTATTGGTGGGGCCAGAGCGCTCATCGGCAAACTAATCTGCTTCAGGGAGGGCAACACTCGCCCTCGAGTGATGCGCTTTGTGAGGCGGGCATTTACGGGGACTGATATCAGTCCTCGAGATTACATGTCCCGTGTCACAGAGCGCATCGACTTCCTGAAGCAGAAAGTGTATGCATGGGCAAACCGTATTCGTAGGTATAAACGGCGGGTGGACCGATACACTCAGAATCGCACATTCCAAAGAGATGAAAGGTGGGTTTATAGGACTTGGGAGCGACCAGACCAAGGTGTGGCTGACATGCACCTGCCGGATGATGATGCCATGTGTTCGTTTTGGCGCAGCATCTGGTCGGTGCCTGTTAGCCATACCGAGGATGAATGGACTCGGGAGGTCGAGCGGGCGTGCGATCTAGTACAAGAAATGGGGGCAATCACTATCTGCCCCCAAGACGTAGTTCGTGCAGTCCGTCCGTTGCCTAACTGGAAATCTCTGGGGCCGGATGGGCTGCACAACTTCTGGATTAAATGGTTGACAAGGTCGCACGCTCGCCTGGCAACCCTGTTCCAGTCAGCCTTAGAGTCAGGGTCGCTGCCCGAGTTCCTGACAACAGGTATAACCCACCTGCTCCATAAATCGGGTAGTACTGCGGAGCCCAAAAACTATAGACCGATTACCTGTCTTCCGACAGTCTATAAAGATCTTACATCCATTTTGAGAGCTAAAATTAACAAACACATTGATGACAATTCCATCATGTCCGCTTCTCAAAATGGATGTAGGAACGGGTCCCGTGGTACTAAGGAGCTACTCCTCATTGATATGGCCATTAGCCAACAGGTTCGCCGTTCCCGAAGGGATCTGTCGACATGCTGGATAGATTATAAGAAGGCCTATGACTCTGTGCCACATACATGGCTCATGAGGGTGTTAGAGTTGTATAAAGTTGATGCAACTCTACGCACCTTCCTGATGTCGTGTATGGGGCAATGGAGGACAGTCCTTCGCTATCCAGGATGTCAGCAAATCCAGAGGAATAGCGAGCCGATAAGGATAGAGCGAGGTATATTTCAGGGCGATAGTTTGAGTCCACTTTGGTTCTGCTTAGCCTTGAATCCTCTTAGCACGCTGCTGGAGGATTCAGGTCTAGGCTATCGGTTGAGGAGAGGTGGTCAAGTTGTATCTCACCTCCTTTACATGGATGACCTGAAACTATTTGCCCCCAACGATTTGCAACTGATGGAGCTACTGAAGGTAACTGAAACTTTCAGTAGCGCCATCAGGATGGAATTTGGTGTGGACAAATGTGCGGTCATGCATGTAAGGCGAGGGGAGATTGTGGAATCTGTGGGAACCCAGCTCTCGGATTCCATAAATCTTAGATCCCTCTCAGCAACCGAAACCTATAAGTATTTGTGTATGTCGGAAGCGCTGGGCATCAATGTTGCTGACATGAAGCAATCGTTGAAGGAGCGTTTCTTTGGCCGCCTGAAAAAAGTATGTAATAGTCTTTTATCAGGCGGAAATAAGGTGCGTGCCTTCAACGGTTGGGTCATGCCGGTTTTGTTGTACTCTTTCGGTATACTCAAATGGTCTCAAACAGAACTAGACGCCCTGGATAGGAAGGTCCGTACATTGTTGACGGCATATCGAATGCATCACCCACGTTCTTCGGTTATGAGACTGTATATCCCGCGGAGGTGTGGGGGTCGAGGCTTTTTAAACGCTAAGACTCTCCACAATCGCGAGATATGCAGTCTCAGGGAATATTTCTTAGAAACCGACGTGGGGATGCATCGAGATGTGATCGCAGTGGACAAGGGCCTCACCCCGCTCTCCTTGGCTAAAGAGAACTGGCGCAAACCTGTAGTGCTTGACACTAACGACCGCAGGGAGGTATGGCAGAGTAAGGAGCTCCACGGACGCTTTTTCCGGGCTCTACATGGACCCGATGTAGACTTATCCGCGTCCGTAGCCTGGCTACGTTCCGGGGACCTCTTCGGAGAAACCGAAGGTTTTGTCTGTGCAATTATGGATGAAGTTATGATGACGAATAACTACCGGAGATTTATTGTGAAGGACGGCACGGTTGACATATGTCGGGCATGCCACCGTCCAGGCGAATCAATCCGTCACATTATCTCCGGGTGTTCTCGTCTAGCTAACGGAGAGTACTTGCATAGACACAACCTTGTAGCCAGGATTATCCATCAGCAACTTGCTCTAAAATACAGCCTTGTGGAATCGGAAGTGCCGTATTATAGGTATGTGCCCGACCCAGTTCTCGAAAATGGCAATATCACATTGTACTGGGATCGATCCATCATCACTGACAGGACTATTGTAGCCAATAAGCCCGATATAGTGGTGGTGGATCGATCAGAGCGGCGCGCAATGATTGTTGACATAACGATCCCGCATGATGGGAACCTCGTCAAAGCCGAGAAAGATAAGCAAATCAAGTATCTTGACTTGGCTCGCGAGGTTGTCGACATGTGGGATGTGGGCTCAGCGATCATTGTGCCGATAGTCGTATCAGCCTATGGCTTAATTGCCAAGAGCCTCGATGAATACCTGAGGAGGCTCTCGTTAGGCAGCTGGATCAAGGGCTTGATTCAGAAAGCGGTACTCCTGGACACGGCTCGTATTGTTAGGAGGTTCCTCTCTCTGGAGCCCTGACCGCCGGTAGCTTGGACCCTGTTCCCGATACCGGTGGGCAACAATTTTTTATATTTTTAAATGTTTTTATATTGTTTTTTTAAGAAATATTTAAAAATGTAAATAATCTGTATAAAAGTTAAATAAAGTAAAAAGAAAAATATAAAACAAAATAATAAAAATAAATAATAATAATAATAAAATACTAAAAGTATTCATGTCAAATAAATTAAAATGTCACAGTGTATATGACAAAGGAATCAATAATAAACAAGCGAAGTCCGAAATTTCGACATTCACAGAGTAAATTTAATTGGAGCAGCTTAATTCCAAGCTTTTTTATCTTCGAGATAGTGATTAATGTTATAGTAAGCTTTCAGACATAGCTTCCGTTTTATAATTAATTCCGATTTGAATTAATTTAGGCTTAGTAATTGAATATGACTCGGAAGTTTATTGTAAAAACGTATACATTAGCATCTGAACGTACCCCCTATTTTTTTTAGCCTCGTTGCAGGAACAACAAATTTATGTTTATTCCTCATATTTATCAAATTCAAATTCAAATTCATTTATTGTTTGTCACAGGTAAAATATCAGTTCTTATGGTTATTATAAAGGATCGCTGTAACATACCTTTAAGGTGTACAATATTTAGTGTTTTTTCAACATTTATATAATATCGTAATCATTATTCGTCTTAAATCAACGTCCATCATTAGTCATGCATTTATAAAGTTGTTCATTCACAAGTCAGTTTAAAAAAAAACATAATAATAAGTAAATAAGGACATTGATTTCATTAAAATTAAATGACTCATTGATGTCATACAAATTAGATTTTTCATTGATTTCATTACAATTGAATTACTCGGTGATGTCATACATATTACATTTTTCAGTGGTTTCATTACAATATATTAAATTAGTCATTAATGTCATACAAATTAAATGTCAGCATATCTTATCCCTAAGTGTAGTCACCGGTATTTTTGTCACTAAAAAAGTCATTAATTGAATAGTAGGCTTTACCAATCAAGAATTCCTTAAGTCTTTTTTTAAAACTATGCAAGGTTACACTGCTTTTTACGTCATTTGGTAGTTTGTTATAAATTTTTACTCCTATCCCAAATATACTCGTTTTAAATTTAACTGTCCTACACTTAATTCCGCTTAATACATTTTTATACCGTGCACTTCTCAATGTGTCATAGTTCTTTAAATCACGTTTTATCATTACTGCTGCTTCATAGATGTAAAGTGAAGGTAATGTCAAAATGTGTAATCTTGTAAACTCTGTTCTACATGAATCGGTCTGTTTAAGCCCACATATACTTCTAACGCACTTTTTTTGTGCCCTAAAAGCGTACTCTTTGTTAGTTGAGTTTCCCCAACAAAGAATACCATATTTTATTGTGGAACCTACATACGCATGGTAAGCGGTCAGTAACGTTCTCTCGTTAACAACTTTTCTCAGCATGTAGAGGGCATATGAAAACTGATTTAATTTTTTACAGACATGATCAACCTGCATTTTAAAGTTTAGTTCACAGTCAATATTAATACCAAGAAACCTAGTGTTGTTCACTTCTTTTATTTGTTCACCTTTATAATGTATATGTAGTTTTTTTTTTGAAGTAGTATTTTTATTTGTGAAAGTCATGTAATTTGTTTTTTCAATATTTATTTTTAGATTGTTTACATTTAACCATTTTATAATATCTTCAAGTGCTTTGTTAATCTCAGTTTATGATATGTTGTGTATTTATGATTATGCGTATTTATGATTATGTTGTGGATATCACTGTATTTTTTAAACAAATTAATATTTTTATGTGCGTACAAAAGGTTTTCATAAATAAATTGAGAGGGGACAGTAAGTATATTAAACTCTTTAAATTTTTCTCTGAGGGTGTATCTAGGACTTAATTTATAAATTAAACGAATTGCCCTTTTTTGCAAAACAAATATTGTCTGAATATCGGCGGCATTGCCCCACAAGAGAATACCGTACGACATCACACTGTGGAAATAACTAAAGTAAACTCAACGGGCTGTCTCTAAATCAGTTAAATCACGAATTTTTCTAACGGCGTATGCTGCAGAGCTAAGTTTTTTTGACAACTTGTCTATATGGGGGCCCCACTGAAGCTTGGCATCCAAAGTTATGCCTGTACACTGTGTTATCGTCCGGTTTCAACTCTTCATACTTGATTAGTACACTAGTTTCCACTTGTCTTACATGGGGTATCGTAAACTTAATACATTTAGTTTTTTTCTCATTTAGGAGTAGATTGTTAACATTAAACCAATTAACGACTTTTGCCAGGGCGCTATTAACATCGTCCGTAACTACCTGCTGACGTTTGAGTTTAAATAAAAGAGAGGTATCGTCTGCAAACAACACTATGTCATGATTATCCTTTACGAGGTAAGGCAAGTCATTTATATAAATAAGAAACAAAAATGGGCCAAGAATTGAGCCCTGGGGTACCCCCATTCTTACTACGGATCCGGGGGATCTTTTCCCGTTAACATCAACTCTCTGAATCCTATCGCTCAAATATGACGCAAGAAGATCCAGAGAGGCGTTCCGGATTCCGTAGTGGTGTAGTTTCCTGATTAATGTTTCATGAAGAACGCAATCGAAAGCCTTAGACAAATCGCAAAAAATGCCCAAAGCATCGCATTTATCTTCCCATGCATTATAAATGTGCCCTAAAAGTTCAACACATCAGTAGTTGAACGACCCCTTGTAAAACCGAACTGTTTCTTATACAATAACTTATGTTTATTGAAAAATCTTTGCATTTGTTCTAAAATTAGTTTTTCAAAAATTTTGCTGAAGGTGGGTACATTAATGGTAGGTACATTAATGGTAACAGTACATAAATGGGTCTATAATTAGTGGGGTCTGATTTACTACCCGATTTAAACAATGGTATTATTTTATTATTTTTCATTAGATCAGGAAACACAACGGTCAATACAATCGTTAAATTTTACAGCTAAAGAAGGAGCTACAATGGTTATAATGGACTTAGCAACGTCCACAGAATGACCCCATAGATCGGCGGTCTTCTTAACATTTAACGTGTGAAAAGTTTTAATTATATCTTTACAGGTGACATATTGAAAATTTATTTCGGAATCACAGACTGAAACGTTTTCCTTTAATAAAGACACGGCAGCAGCAGGTGACGAGTTTAGCGATTTAGTAGTCGATATTTAGATTAGCGCAAAAACTAATACGGACACACGATGACTGGACGCAGTATTGCTCAACCGTAGATCACTCAACTTCGGCTTCCGAAGTTTGGCATAGGATGAAGTGGGTGAAAGGTCACAGGTCATCAAGAACTGTTGTAGAGAGGGTAAAAGCTAATAACTTGCTTGTTAGTCGTACACCTGAGTATGTCTCTCCAGATCAGCCAATATTCTCAATCCCGAATAAGAAATTGGAGGAGGAAATCTCCTTGCAGGAGTTGATTAAATGTATTAAATCAAAGGATACATCTCCTGGATGCGATGGTATCTCATACTCAATGGTAAAAACTTACCCTACAATGGTTTATGTATTTTACTGAATTTATTCAACCAGTTTTTACATTCTGGTTTTGTTCCAAGCCAATGGCGTGATATAAATATAATTGCTATCCCTAAAACGGGACAGGATCCTAATCAGACTTCGTCCCTGAGACCCATCTCCTTAATGTCTTGCCTTTGCAAAGTGTTTTATTCTATATTGAATAAGAGGATTGAGTGGTTTTTGGAGAGACACGAGCTGCTGTCGGATAATATGGTGGGCTTTAGAAAATCCAGAGGTTGTTTGGATAGCTTAAGTTGTTTGGTTTCACGCATTCAAAAAGGTTTTTCTGAAAGGTTAACTACTATTGGTTGTTTTATTGATATAGACAATGCATATAACAACCTTACTAAATATTTTACATCGTATAGAAGTGGGGTCTAAAATATGTCAATCTCTCTGGAATTTTAAGAAATAGAGAAATCTTAAGATACAAACTAATGACGGATATATATCTAGAACTACTAGCCGGAGCTTAGCACAGGGAGATCCTATATCTCCTTTATTGTTTAATGTGGCTACACTTGATGTGTGTAAAATAGTGTATATCGAGAAGGATGTCTATATTTCACAATATGCTGATGATTTAGTATTATATTACACTTGCCAGTCTTTGAATTTAGGTACTCAGATTTTACAAAATTCGTCAAATATACTAAATGAACTATTATTGAATTTAGGATTAGAAATATCCGCAAATAAAAGCAAAGTATGTGTTTTTAAAACTAATTATATGAGACAAAATATAAATTTAGCAATTAACGAAATACTATTAGAAAATACAGAATGTGTAAAATATTTAGGTGTATGGATTAATCGTTATTCGAGATGGGGGAAAAACATTAATGAAGTTAGAGAAAAAGCTATGAAATTAAAAATACTGTCGGGATCTAGTTGGGGGGTTCACCCTATTCATTTAAGGAGGTTATATATATCCATTGTTAGAAGTAGGTTAGATTACGCAAGTTTTTTATATGATACTAGTTTTATGAGTAATTACTCATAAGACTAGTATCATAATTAGATAAAGTCAAAATTAGATAAAGTTCAAAATCAATACATGCGCATCATAGGCAGTTTTATTAAAAGCACTCCTATACACGTTATGGAATCTGAGTTACAACTTCAACGTTTATTTGTTCGACGTGCATATTTAGCCGGTAAGTTTTGGTTCAAGTCAAAATCACTTAATGACAAACTAATAAATGTTCTACATGATCTTACTGTTCTGTGTCAAAATGCATACTGGAGTAGAAAGAAAAAACCGCTTTTAGTAACAATTCAAAATAAATTTCAGTCACTACCAATAAAGTCCAGTACGCAACTTGAAATGTTTAGTTTAGATACCTGGATCAGTAACCTCAACGTATCTAGCTTTATCAACAGTAGCATCTCAACTTTAGACAAACCTAAAAAGTTATATTCTAACCCTAATTTGCTAAAATCAAGTTTTACAAAATAACTATTTAGGTTTTCACAAAATTTATACAAATGCCTCCAAGGACAGTGAGGGGATCGGTGTTGCTTTTATTGATTTACAAACAAAACATTATATTAAATTAAAAGTCAATAACTCAAAGATATCGATTATGTATGCGGAGCTAATTGCCGTTGCAGAAGCGTTATCCTATGTAAGATCGATTAAGAATGGGGGTAATTTTGTTACTCTTTCCGACTCCAAAAGTGCATTACAACATTTGACTAGATGTTCAGCTATGGTTAGGGGCATTCCACTGGCGTATGATATTTTAAAAAGTTTGTGTGAGCGTAACTCATTAAATAGCAATGTTATTTTGCAGTGGATACCTTCCCATATCGGCAGAAGTTCAGTACAGAGATATGGTCAGAGTATTTTGACAGAAGGTAATTAAAGACAGGTATTTGGTACAGCATGCCTACCACGAGCTCTAGGACCTAAACTGAACTGTTCTCCTAATTCGTACCATGACGACAGTTTATCGATTCAGTTTAGGCCATGCCATCTGACAGCGATTTTCCTAAACTGAGTCGCAAGTTTTGGTTTCATTCATTCAATTTTGTACTTGTTTGGTACCATGACGTCCATAGAGCAGCTCAACTGAAACGCTCAACTGTCAAAATAAGCGATTCAATAAAAGTTACTATTTCTTTAACCTAAACTGAAACGTTTGGTGAATTATTGACCAAAATAAAGTTTTTTAGAGCTAACATAGTGGAATTTTACAAAAACCTGTGTAAGTGTACTTTAATCTTTGTTCTAAAGTCTAAAATACCTATTTTACATGCATTTTTAATCGCATTTGTTTTTCTTTAACATATGTCTGATGAACTACTTTTGTTTGAGTTTTTTTAGGAAAATTCTGCCTCACACAATGCCCAAAAACGTAAGAGGCTCCAGTTACGCGGCCAATTGGACCCCTTCAATAACTTTGAGGATGCCGAATTCATAAGGCGCTAAAGGCTATCCAAAGAATTAATCACATCCTTTTGGAATATTCTCGGGCTTGGGAAGATTTGTTGTAGCCAGTTGCGAGAGCTCTGTTCTCATTTAAAATCTCCCACAAAGTCTCGAGCTGGTTAAATGTTACTCTCCGCTTTCGACTAGAATGCAACAAAAAAAGCACTTGAAATTCTTGTTACAAAGACAAACTAAGTGGCTTCTCGAGGCAAGTCTTATTACAATTGGACTGGATTCTAAGGCGTACACGCGTAGTGACTATGAAATAGGAGATTGACAGTACATAAACAAATAACACAATGTTTAATACTTACGACATTCCTTGAAATAATGTTTTTAACGAATTCAAAACTACACTTCACTTTAAATTTTCCCACCGTAATTACAACTCCACAGACTACTTAAGGTGGAAGCGCAAGGGTAGCCGCGAAATTTAAATTTTCTCAAGTTTATTGCAATTTGCGGGTCAGTGTCAAGTTGTATGTTGATGAAAATATGAATCGCGCCAGTAACACGTATGGAGTTACAGAATTATAATCATTCAAATCATCAATACAGCTCTCCGAGTTCATATAATCACATTTAATAGCTATTTCATGAAAAAGTCACTCTTTGAGATTATATGAACTTGGAGGGTTGTATTGATGATTTGAATGATTATAATTCTGTAACTCCATACGTGTTAATGGCGCGATTCATATTTTCATCAACATACAACCTGACACTGACCTGCAAATTGCAATAAACGTAAGAAAATTTAAATTTCGTGGGCTACCCTTGCGCATCCACCTTAAGCATCTAGTCAAACTGACACTGACGTGACAACCCACACAACTTTTTTTACTCTGGTACGTTCGAAACATTAAACATAATTTGTTTTATTACGACGAAATAAAAATATTTCTTTCGTATAATAAACAGCAAAAGGTAAATATAAAAAAAAAAATATCTACTTTGATTAGGAATTATTTTAACAATAGTTGCCGCATTAACGTGGAATCTTAAAAACAACTGTTGAGTGTCTTTTTTACTTTAAGTAATGATACCGAGTTAAAAACAATTATAACATTACTTGCTTCTGAGCGTGTCTGACACTAAAATGTGAGCGAAACAAAGTTATTCGATCATAATAGCGTTATCTCTTTTTCACCAAAAACGTTTCAAACGCGGTTCAGCCACAAATTGCGATCTTTCATTCACTTTTAGCGATCCAAGTGCCGCTGAGCAAATTGGATGTCATGGTATGATTTGAAGCGATACAGTTTAGGAACCTAAACTGAAATGTCTTGCTTTTGAATAGTTTTTAATTAGATCATGGTAGGCCTGCAGGACATTACAACCAACATTACCTCATAAGTTATGGTTTGAAAAATCCGATATGGGAAGGTATGACATAGTAACGAGTTTCAGACTTCGCTCGGGACACATTCCATTAAATAAATTCGCTTTTATGATGGGTAAGGTTGTATCATCGAACTGCACTGAATACGAGGTAATAGAAGATGCTTACCACATATTGATGGAGTGTGTCCGGAACGAAGCCCTTAGAGATTTTATAAAATTTAAAATTAATTTGATTCCTTCAGATGTGGGCTGGTGTAAGAGCATTTTGGCCTTCCCTTTGTCGAAGGAGTGCAGATTGCTGTACAAGCTCGCTCAGATGGGCATTAAAAATAGAATAGCTTAAGTGAATCTACGGTATGATTTTTGAAATATGTGTTGAACTATATGTTGGATTTTGTAATTTATATTACAGGGGCGACATCTTGCAACCACCTTCCGTCTCCATCGTCAGACCTTCGATGACGTCATACTCCAGCTAGATCTAAAGTTATCACCAAGGTGCAGAAAATGAGCCCAAACACGATATCCCAATTTAAAAAATAAAGATCATGCATATCGGACTTCTCTGTAAAAAGTTATGCGTGGTCAGGTCATTATAAAATAAAAAAATATAGACGCGTCGAATTGAGAACCTCCTCTTTTTGTTTCGTCGGTTAAAAAACCAAGCTTCAGACATTTGACACGGGCGAGGGTCATTCTTCACGGAAAACTTAACACCGCAATTCAGAAAATGGAGTGAAATGAACAGCGCCATCTATCGAGCATAAAATTAGACCGCTAAAATATACTGCATGGAAAGCGATCGAACACACACTCTACAGGGTTATAGCGTCATGTAGACTAATCTAGAGTACTTTTTGCAATCAGAATTTTTTTGTAAAGCCGGTCAGCCGATTTAAAAGTTATCTTGTGAACATATTTTTATTAATTAGTACCATTTGGTGCAATAGATGTCGTTGCATGTAACTTACACAATGATGAGAAGTTCTTCTTGAACACTTTAAATTCATAAATCTTTTGATAGAGAGCACTGATTATAATTGAACAAAAACTAAAACCTCCTCTAAGTTACGCACAATTTTTGTGCATTCAATCTAATCACATTGGTTTTCCCAACAACATGAACGCCCGCCTCGCAGCGCGCGCGGGTGTTCATTATCTTGATGCGGAGTTGTTTTAAAAATGTGGTATCTCCTAAGATAATGCAATTTTGGTCACAATTGAACGCTAAAGATGACTAACATATTTATTATGATAAGGATTAATATTATGTCGGTAAAAATACCTTTGCAAATAAAGCATTATTTTTGACCAAATTTTAAAATCCTATAAATGGTTATTGAAAAGAAAAAAATAATGAAAAATGTTTTATTAATTATACAAGTAAAATTTAACAACTAGTGATTGGAGTCTCCTTTTAAGCAAAAAAGCCTGTGTTAGGAGACTCCGCTCTTCCAAAACTTAAAATATTAACTTAAAGCTACTTGTTTTAAGTGTTATAAAAACAGGCGATTTAAAATAAAAAGAGAAAATTAAAACTAGACAAGAAGCATGCAGATGTGTGAGTGAGAGTAGGGGTGTGTGAATGTGAGAATGAGGGTGTGTGAATGTGACT
Organism: Eugnorisma glareosa; assembly: GCA_947578425.1. Lineage (NCBI taxonomy): Eukaryota > Metazoa > Arthropoda > Insecta > Lepidoptera > Noctuidae > Eugnorisma > Eugnorisma glareosa. Next base: position 351,431 of record OX387966.1, read on the forward strand.
ATGACTATGAAGGTGTGTAAATGTGAAAATGGGGGTGTGTGAGTGTGAATACTAAGGAGTGTTACTGTGAGTATAAAGGTGTGTAAATGTGAATTTGCATGTTGAATGTGAGCATCGGTGTGTATGAAAGTTAAGTGATAGTGTGAGGGTTTGTTAAATTTAATGTAAAATACAGAGTGAGTGTAAGTGGCAATGAATGAATCAGACTGTATACGACAAGTACGAAAGATGAGAGCCTTAAGTGTAAGGTTTTATTTCATTCCAGTAGCTTCTCCGTGTCATCATAAGTAAGTGGTTTTATCCAGTTAGTTACTATTTTTTTACTGTCAGTTAATTGTTTATTGTATATGTAGATCTCTTTGTTAACTCGATTGTAAAGCTGAGCTGATCGTTTGTCGTATTGAATACGGGCGAGCTTGGTTTTAGTTTCAGGAACTTCAACTATTATATCGTTTCTTCTTTTCAAGGTTAAGCTGAGATCAAATTTAAGAGTTTTATGTTTCCTGAGAATAGTTTTAATTATATATAGTTTGCGAACAGAGTATAAATTACTTATTTGATAAAGACTTTGTGTAGGGTACCTTAGGTTTTTGAAGTACATTAATTTTATTAGAGCCCGTTGTCCCCGCTCCAGGTCTATGAATTTAGTCTTAGCCGCCCCACCCCAAATGGGGATGCAATATACTAAGACAGACTGGACTATAGCCATGTATATTTCATTGAGTAGATTTCTGGGTTTATTTGTGTTAGTGGTTAATTTATTTGGCACGATATGCCTTAAATTTTTGAAAATCCAACTGAGTTTTCTAATTCTGTTGGTAACTTGTTCCAGATGGGAGTACCAAGATAATCTTTGGTCAACAACAATACCAAGATATTTGGTTTGAGAAACTTTGACTAATGTTGGACATAGGCAGTTAATTGGATTTTCACACTCGTGTACCTTTATAATAAAGTCGGGTAAGTTATTGTCAGTCAACCTTAAAATATAGGCATGTGCTGTCGCGGACTTTTTTTTTAGACATTTTTAAGAGGAATAATTCCCTCGTACGTTATAAAACAAAACTTCATATAATCACACCAATAACTATTATATTTAGATTATAATATTCCAACGCGTGCGGTATTTTGTAAGAAGGACTTCACCATTCCGCGGTCACTGAACAACTGACTCTGCCATGGCCAGCCATCGCAGCCATTGGCCGAATGGAGGGGATGTCCCCTTCCAACTTTACTTAAACCAATACAGCAACTAAACTAAATTTAAATTATTATTAAATTTTATTTAAATTTTAATAATAAATATCTGACAATCATAATCCTTACTAATACTTTAATATATTTAAAATGCACAGTATGAATTAGGTACCAAAAGGTAATTAAAGTATATAAAGTATTAATTTATCCAAAATAATCAAGGATTTATAAACTATTTGTATTCGTTAAAATTTAAAGTCAAAACAGCTAGTGGTATAGAATAATTATTAAAACATTGCAAGAATTTACAAAGAATCACGACATTCGGCCGTCCGACTGCGTGCAAAACTCCGGTGCACGCAATAAATCACGACATTCGAAATAATCCTGTCAATCATAGCGCATAACACATACTTGCATTCTATTACAAAATAACATTATAAACAATAACCAGCTGCAATCCAATTCTAATGCGAATATAAAAAAATCATCAATTTGATTGAAACAGATCTTATCAGTATTAGGTACAACAAAATAATGTTATCATAAATCAACTAATCTCAAATATTTACATAAAATTGTTTGTAGATAGTCAAATATGAACGAGCAAGACTTGTTAAAAAATATATTTATCTAATTAAAGATACATGTGCTCAGCATGAGCTTTACAATACGAGAACCCTTAAATCTAAGTTACAAGGACTTATATACTAACAGAGGGTTTACATGTGTGTGTCTGAAAGGTTTTACATGTGTTGTGTCTGTGGTGGTTCCTATCAATAGGAATGCAGCTCGTATGACGGATCATACTTCTAATGTTTTTGACGGTCATTACTTTAGGATTTATTGCCTTTATGTATTATTACCAGAAACTACGAGTGGCACATTGTGAACGAGCCTTGTAGTATATTTCTTGGAAATGGTTAGCTAGGCGTAACTCATTACGGTTCGTGACAATGGTTGGCTATGTTCGGTTTGTGACAATGGTTCTCTATGCATAACTGTGACAATGGTTCACTATGCATAACTCCTCCCTCCGTAAGAGCAAAATCACCATCCGAAGGTGCATCACGAGGTTGATGATTTTGTCTAAGTTTAAAATTAAAATAACATAAATTACAATGGTGCCTATGCTAACACTATGCACATTCACAAAATGACTTTCACTATTTTTCACTGCACTGTTATGCTTCAATGAGTGCGACAGGAACTGTAGATTTCCCAAATCAATCTCGTCTAGATTGATAGTTTTGCGTCGTGCGATGTCCTTTGGTGTTATAATACTGTATTGATGGTGAACTGGGGAACGCGACTTCTCCTGTTTGAAGACGTCTTCTTAATGTGGTTATTCCAAGTTTTATTTCACAAGCGTTTTGAGAGTTAAGATGTATGTGCCCATGCTGTCGTGTTGGCTCATTTAGTCGTCACAGTTTTCTGTCAGGAATGTAGAAAAACCCGTGAAAATAATCCAAGAGTCTGGATGTATACATTTTATCTTAATGTCGGATGCGTTGACTGGAAGAGGCAGGCGCGATGTTATTTTTGTAGAAAACGTCATCAAATCTTTGATGCATTCATTTTCTTCCTCCGGAGACAAGTTGCTCTCGTAACAAAGGAACTTTCCTTCGTCTATTTCTCTAGAAGGCTGGGAGAGCGATACTATTTTCGACCCTTTCGCAAAGATGTGGGAATGTTTTGGGGTAATCAGGAAGGATACACCAAGGTCTGGAGGGTACATAGGGAAACGATGTAAGGTGTAGTAGTGGTAGACATCTAATTGGACTGTTGGCAACGACATAATAAAAGTTATTTGTTTGTCTTTTAATAAGCTTTGATGTCACTACAATGTTCAATACTATTTAAGTTTCCATTGGTAACAGGAAAGGCTATTTATCTATTTATCATATCTAAGTGCATCATCATTATCTAAGTTTCCAGTAATGGCTTTAACTATAGATCCAACGGGATTGATAAGTCCTCTTCCTTTCCTTCTAATGTTCGGAATGAACTGAGTATAACGTTCTATAGTTATGTTCATTACATATTGGGTTTGAAACTTCGCATCAACCAGGCTACCATCTAAAATGTACAATCTTAACTCATCATTAATAACATCCATATAGCTAGAAATATCATCATAATTTTCTAAGTTATATTCTAAACTCCTATGAATTAAATTTAAATCTGATATCTCAATTATATGCCAGTTAAAGAGGCTTAGTGGCGCTTGTCCTTCTTTAACGGGAAGGATTTCCGGATTGTCTTCAATCCTTTGAAGTTGAAGGCTCTGGCTGAGGGGTTTTTGTATCGTTACCAGCAGGACGTACTTGTGAAGGACGTTTAATGTTTTTAACTGGTATCTTCTTGTTTCTATTAGTTCCATTTTGGACAGCTACGGTATTTCTTTTAATTTTATCAACAACTGTCGCTTTTTGGTATCTAGACTTATCTTTGCTACGTCTGATATTAACTCCTTTCATATAAACTTGATCTCCTATTTTAATATCTAATTGTTTTTCACCGCCACGTTTTTCCTTGGTTTTTTCTTTGGACTGGATCATTTTGTCGGTTAAGTAATTATATAGATATTTAGTACGCTTAACATGATCCTTTACTAACTGTTGGGTGTAGCTTTTGTTAAAGTCTACTGCAAAGGTACTTCATGAAGGAAGCATCAGTATGTCCAAAGACTACTTCAAATGGTGTTAAAGCAGTAGTTGAGTGAATATCCTGGTTGTATGACATTATAGCATACATCATGACAGATGCGGCGTCAGTTATTTTCCTTTCGTACTTCGCAAGTCGATAAATTTCTATAATAGTAGAATGGAATCTTTCTACTAGCCCCATGGAATTTGGGTTATGAGGCGTACCTATGTGTAAATCTATTTTGTAGAATGCTAACATTTCTTTTAATAAATTGTTATTAAATTCTGATCCTGAGTCTGCACTAATTTTTGATGGCACACCATATGTGGCGAAATATTTTATAAGTGCTCTTATAACTTCCGGTGTCGATCTATTAGGTACTTCAAATGCTTGACCTAGTTTACTGAATGCGTCTATGATTGTAAGAAAATAAGTTCCTTCTATTGTGAAAATATCTATGAATATTTCCTGAATAGGTTTTGTTTGGGTTTGAGTTAATTGTAGTTCGGGTTTTATTGGCTTTCAATCGTATTTCATTTGCTTACAAAGTTCGCATGAGTTGATAATACAAGCTATGGTTTGTTCTAAATTATTCCAGTAGTAAGTTCTTTTTAAATGGGCTACAGTTTCTTTAATACCACGATGGCAAGTTTTCCCGCGGTGATATTTCATGACTATTTCTGTTTGTTCGTTTTCATCTTCTACGTAAACGACTCTTTCGGTACACTCGTAAATGCGTATCGCATCTTTTTTAAATAAAGTTGTAATGATGTTTGAAAATTCTTTACGGTGGTGTTCATTTTCAAAATAGATGAAATATTTTATTTTAGGGCGGATATATTCTTTTAAGAATTCTTTAACTAATTCCGGTTTTTCTATTGGCATGTGTACTTCTAATACTTTTTGCTTATTCCTAGATAAATTTTTAACGCTGCACTCATTTCTATGCCAAGTGTATACAAAAATCTGATTGGGTTTCGTATCTATGGCTTCTTTTAATATTGGTATATCAGAGAAATCCGTATTATCTTCCGAATGGACGGTTACTAAAGAAGGAGAGTTTGCTCCTTCAGAGGCTGTGACTGTTTCGCTTCCTATTGATGGTACTGAATAAGGTGACTTAGGTCTGTTTTTAGACTTACTGGATGAAATAGTAATAGTGTCATCTTCATCTGATGAGATGACAATAGTCTTTGTACTATCTGTGTTCACTATCATTGAGGCATCATCTAAGGTGTTTACTTTAATCCTAGACAATGCATCTGCATTGCTGTTTTGTTTACCGGGTTTGTACTTAATTTCGTAGTCGTATTCAGAAAGTCGAAGTCTCCATCTCATGAGTCTACTTCCTGGTTCATTAATGGAATTTAACCATACCAATGGTCTATGATCGCTTAGTATTGTAAACTTTTTACCATATAAATAAGGTCTGAAATGTTTGCATGCCCAAACAACTGCTAATAGTTCCTTTTCTATAGCGCTGTAACGTGTTTCGGCATCGTTAAGTGTTCTACTCGCAAAAGCTATCGGTTTATCGCTACCAACGGGACCTTGCGATAAGACTGCTCCTAGCGCAAAGTTAGATGCATCCGTAGTTAAAAGAAAAGGTTTTTCAAAATCTGGGAATTGTAATATTGGTGCATTGGTAAGTAGTTCTTTGCACTTTTCAAATGCATTTACATACTCTTGAGTTATAGTGACTTTATTTTTCTTTTTAAGACAGTTGGTCATAGGTTGCGTTATTTTAGAGAAATCTTTTATGAATTTACGATAGTATCCTACTAGACCTAAGAAACTTTTGATTTCTGTTGGTGTTCTAGGCAAAGGGAATTGTAACACGGCTTTAATTTTATCATTATTTGGTTTGAGGCCGTCTTTGGTTATTGTGTGTCCTAAGTATAACACTTCTTTCTTAAGAAATTCACATTTGTCTAGGGTTACTTTGAGATTAGTTTGTCTAAGTCTATCGAATGTTTTTCTAAGCTTATCTATGTGTTCTTGAAGACTAGTTGAATAAACAATTATGTCATCTAGATAAAAGAGACAATGTATGCCTTGTAGTCCACGGAGTACATTGTCCATGGTTCGCTGGAATGTAGCTGGGGCTGTCTTTAAACCAAAGGGCATACGAGTAAATTCGTAATGTCCTGACTGTGTTGTAAACGCAGTTTTTGGTTGATCCTCTTTTTCTACTTCTAACTGATGATAACCACTAGCTAGGTCTATAGTGGTAAAATAAGATGCTTTTTCTAGTCTATCGAATAGATCTGTGATGTTTGGTAGGGGATATTTATCGTCTATCGTTATCTCATTGAGGCGCCTGTAGTCGATAACCATCCTAAACTTCTGTTCACCTGAAGCGTCCATTTTTTTAGGAACTAGGTGTACAGGGGCACTCCAAGGTGAGTGTGATTCTGTAATTATTCTATTTTCTAAAAGTTGATCTACCTGTTTTTTAATTTCCTCGTTTTGACTAACTGGGTGTCTATACGGGCGTATGTAAATTGGATCTTCGTTCATTGTGCGAATTTTATGCTTGACTTGGTTAGTAAAAGATAGAGGTACATGTTCACAATGAAATATGTCTTTGTACTCGGTACATAGGTTAGTTATTAGTGACCTTTCTTCTACGTTTAGGTGTTCAAGGCGTATTTTTTTTTAAATTTCTTGTAATATATTTTCTAAATCTGTGGGGGCTGTAGTTTAAATTATTTATTAAGCAATTATCTGCTAAATTCTGTTCTAAATTATGAACTTTAAAGGGTTTATTAAATGTTATAGTCATCTTAGTGTCAGTAGTGTTCTGAATGATAGTCTGAGCTAGGGAATCTACACAGTTAACTAGAGCGTCGGGCATACGAACTCCTGGGCAGAATTCTACGTGATTTAAAATTGCGCTTCCGTTGTCTAACATGGTGGGCACTTTGACGCGCGTTTCCGATCTAGGGGGTATTATTATTTGATAAGAGGGATTATATAAAATGGGAATTTTTGTAGTATTTGTTCTTAAAACCTGATCTTTCGTGTCTATGGTAGCTTCTAGTTCTTTTAATAAATCAGATCCGATAAGACCGTTATATGCTTTGTCTACGTTATAGATATAAAACTTATGGTGAATATTGGAGTTAAAAGTATCTGTTAACGGTATGTATGCGACTTCGCTATGCTTGCTACGTCCATGAGTACTGATTACTTCAAATGGTTCATTACTCTTGTGATATTTAAAGTATTGCTCGACTAATTCGGTGTTAATAAAAGATCGTGTACTACCTGTGTCTATAAGAAAAATTGCATCCATTTCTGGTAAATAGATGTGTGGTAGTCTAAGACCACTATAATTTAAATTTATTATTTCGTTTTCTATTCTGGTTGATCTGTTGTGGAGGCTTCTATCTGAAAATTTACTGATTCATTTTCAGCTTGTACGTTGTTGATTTGATTATAGCTCTCATCTATCAAAACTACAACGTTCTCGTCGTCTAATAGAAATATTTGTTCACCGTTAGAGTCAGATTCAAGTTCAAGAGGTTCTTCGATCATGTTGTTACGGACCGTTCGCATCGACACGTCATTATTTTGTCTAGGCTGTTGGTTTATAATTCCAAATCGGAATTGTTGATTTGGATTGGCTTTGAAGAAACCTGATTGCTTATAATTATTTAAAGTACGCGGCATCTGTTGCGGTTGGTGAATTATAGGCTTTTGGTTTGGATTGTTAGTGGTACTTGGTTTAGATGTTTGCGGTTGGTTTACAAATTTTTGGTTATTATTATTTAGGTTCGAGATAAAATTAGGTTTAAACCCGTACGCTGGTCTAAAACCATGGTTAGCTGGAATGCCAAACTTGTATTGAATTGGTGTCATAAGGTTTGGTCTAGGATTGTTAGAGCTGCTAACATTATTATTTGGAGTTGCTTTATTTTTATTTCGGGCATTGTATCGAGTTTGGAAGTTTACTTCCTCCATCACTACACTTAAGGCGGACTCTAGTGTTACGCATTTATTTAATCTTACAAACTTAATCATGTCTTCTGGTAAGTTGTAGAGGAAGACATTTAGCGCGGTATTGTTATATATAATATATTTCGCTGCTTTAACACCTTCGTCAGTGAGAAGGTTAACCTTTGAAATAAGCGAACTCCTAACATTCTGTATTCGGTGACAGAAATCTATAAAGGACTCTCCCTGTTTAATCTTAAGATTTTCTAATTCGATGCCAAGGCAGGCTTCGGATCTCGGGTCTCCAAAGTGCTGAACTAAAAGTTCTTTAAGGCCTTCCCAAGTGGTGACGTTTTCACGTTCACTAATTAACACGGCAGCTTTACCAACTAACCTACTTGTAATGCTATGGAATAGGTAAACCTGTTGTGCTTGGTTGTTCTCCCCACTAAAACTTCTAATTACATACTCGCATTTTGAAATAAAAAGGTTGAGTAACTTATCATCTCCATCAAATCTAGGGATGATACTTTGAATTTCCTTAGGGATAAGTTGAATATTCATTATTCACAATTTAATTATTTTATTTAAAATAGATAATATAACGCAGTTGGCAATTTTAGTCCAAACAACGCTAAAATGTAAATACAAGATAGTAAATTGGCGATTTTAGTCCAAAATTAATTAATACTAAATCTAAATTCATCGATTTTTGTCCAAAATTAATTAATACTAAATCTAAATTCGGCGATTTTTGTCCAAAATTAATTAATACTAAATCTAAATTCGGCGATTTTTGTCCAAAATTAATTAAAACTAAATCTAAATTCGGCGATTTTTGTCCAAAATTAATTAATACTAAATCTAAATTCGGCGATTTTTGTCCAAAATAAGATGTAATACGTCAAAATGGCGATGTCTAGTCCAATTAAACGTTACTTAGGGAACGAAACAAGGAGTGGAACAGTGCGAATGAAGGTCTACTCACAGTTTGCCCTTGCCGGAACCCGTACTGCTGCTGATGCTGTTGCTGCTGCGCGCGATGTTCGTTTGACAGATTTGTTTGAATAGGTTTTTTAGAAGTCTATGCGTCTAGGAAACGTTACGACCGATTTATGTGTCTTATCGACGCTCACTATTCGCGACTACTAATCCTACCGGCTGCGCCAGTCAAATATGAACGAGCAAGACTTGTTAAAAAATATATTTATCTAATTAAAGATACATGTGCTCAGCATGAGCTTTACAATACGAGAACCCTTAAATCTAAGTTACAAGGACTTATATACTAACAGAGGGTTTACATGTGTGTGTCTGGAAGGTTTTACATGTGTTGTGTCTGTGGTGGTTCCTATCAATAGGAATGCAGCTCGTATGACGGATCATACTTCTAATGTTTTTGACGGTCATTACTTTAGGATTTATTGCCTTTATGTATTATTACCAGAAACTACGAGTGGCACATTGTGAACGAGCCTTGTAGTATATTTCTTGGAAATGGTTAGCTAGGCGTAACTCATTACGGTTCGTGACAATGGTTGGCTATGTTCGGTTTGTGACAATTGTTCTCTATGCATAACTGTGACAATGGTTCACTATGCATAACTAGATATACCTATAATACAACCTCTACCACAAACACGATGTTTAATGTCATACTCAAATCATGTAATTTTTAGTCTTATAACACGAAAACAAAACCAAAAACAATAATGTACACAAATAAACACAGCTAATCTTAATAAGTTTAATGTAGTTACCAATCACATTATTCTTTATCTGAACTAGTGTCAGAGTCCGATGTAGAAGACCTAGAAGACCCATTAATTTCTAGCGCTTAGATATTTATCTGTTGTGATAATGTAAATGGTAAAAAGAATATAAAGCAGCAGAATGTTGAATTGACTTTATTAGACCTACAAGTGACAAGAATAAACAGTAGACTCCTAACCATAACTTTTTGTACAAAGAGTATTAATATACAACATGCCCCCTCAAAAAGATAATTCCATGGCACTCATACTACAAAGGCAAAAAATAAAAATAAACAAAACCATTACGATATAACAATCATTTGCAAACAACTGCGATGCTTTGTTGGACCCAAAGGTTTCGTCAAAAAATCTGCAGGTAACCTGTCGGTAGGCATATACCTAAGTTCAACGGTTTTGTCGTTCACTTTTTCTCGGACAAAATGAAACTTTACGTCTATGTGTTTTGTCCTATTGTGGTGAACAGGATTCATGGCTATTTTTTGTGCACTCTGACTATACGTATACAAAACTATGTTAAGCGACGTACCTGTTATATCGGATATTAGTCCTTTTAAAAAGCACGCATCCTTTACTGCTGTAGCCAATGCCATATATTCAGCTTCAGCGGACGACAAAGCTACTGTGGGCTGTTTCTTGGCTTCCCACGAAATAGGGCCGCCTGCAAGCTCAAAATAGAACCCAGTGTATGATCGTCTATCAGTTGAACAATTTGCCCAGTCTGCATCTGAAAACCCCGTCAGAGTTGTATTATTACCTTCTTGTTTCCTGTATGTAATACCACTATCTTTTGTCGCTTTTAGATAACGTAGGCAACGTTTAGCAATATTCCAATGTGACTGATCAAATTTAGAGTTAAATTGACTCAAATAACTCACTGTGTAGGCTATATCTGGTCTAGTATTCACAGCCAAAAACATTAGACAGCCTATTAATTCTCTGTAAGGATGCTCGCACTCACCTATACCAGGTTCAAGTTGTTTCTTGTCGAGTGGGGTAGACACACCCTTACAATCTTGCATGTTAAATTTCTTCAGTAACTTTTCAATATAAGTACTCTGAGATAACTTCATTCCACATTTATCATGATGAATATTTATTCCTGTAAAGAAATTAATTTGTCCAAGATCCTTACATGAAAAATATTTTAAAAATTGACGTCTGAAGTTGTCAAATGTAATTTCATTTTTATACAAAATTAATAGATAGGCGACGTATACAGCCAGAACCAAGGAGTCTGAGTTCGAATTGTTTTTAAAAATACATGGTTCAGGTGTAGGCATAAAACCAAGGAGCGACAAAGGTCGTTTTAACTTTGAATTCCAGGCTCTTGGTGCCTGTTTCAACCCAACCCATAAAGTGACCGTTTTAATAAACACACTTTCGACTCTTCCCCTTCCTTTACGAAACCTTCTGGCTGTGTCATGAAGATTTCTTCTTCTAGATCACCGTTCAGAAAAGCTGTGTCCACATCCATGTGCCAGACCTTATAATCATACTGCACTGCAAGTGCTAACAAAGTTCGCAACGACGAGTTGCGTACAACCGGAGAAAACGTTTCGTGGTAGTCGACACCTCTCTCTTCCTTGTCGAAAACCTTTTGCTACTAGGCGCGCTTTATACCTAACAACGCCACCTTTCGCATCTCGCTTCAGCTTGAAGACCCACTTGCTAGGAATACACGTTTTTCCTTTTGGCTTGTCAACCAAAACCCATGTGCCCTTTCTGACTAAAGCATTATACTCGTCTTTCATTGCTAAAAACCAGTTATATTTTTCATCGCTGTTAATCGCAGCCCGATAACTATTAGGATCATCGCAGCCATCGTCTAGTATAGTATTATACGAGAAATAATCCGGTGGTTTGCGAACTCTTGAAGGATATCGCCTTGATTTATTTGAGGAATCTGCAGACTCACCTGATTGCTGATCATCAACATCGTTGACCTCTACATCGTCTGTTTCACTGATTTCAACATCAGCATCCTCAGCATCCAGAAAAGAAGTATCCATGCTAGGAGCATCTACCTCACATCTCCCAGGCGAAGACGAAGGTAGTACTTCTTGTCTTAAAACTGCTGGCGTTGGTGACTGTGACAACCAATTGACAATATCAGAGTTTACAGTATCTACAGGCTCAGTATTTTCCTTCAGTCCGATAAAGTTATTTTCAAAAAATGTAATATCTCTTGACTTTAGTAACCGTCTTGGACTTATCGCATTCCGGAAATAATAAATACGAGGATCATCTGAATATCCTACAAAAATCTGTTCCTCAGCTTTCATGTCCAATTTACATCTTTGGCTTGATGGAACGTGAACCAGCGCTCTGCATCCAAAAACCTTCAGATGAGACAGATCTGTTTTTTTATTAAGTAGTTTAGCAAATCTTCAGGCTCTTTACATTTAAGAGCTTGAGCCCCATTTCTAATGGAGTTATCAGCGATTCCATATATAATACAATCTACGGCCTTACGACCGACAATCTCGCACCTACTTAGTAATGATAATATATCATAGAAGTAATCTCTAAGGGTTTCATCTGTGCGAGATTTTCGGTGTAACATTTCTTGTAGTAGTTTACCAAAATTTACATCGTTTGGAAACGGTTTCTTAAATTTAATTTACCACTCCTCGCATGACGAATCGAGAGATGGAAGAGACTCGTACCACTGTTTTGCCAGACCACATAATTTTTGAAGCGCGTAATGGATGGTTTGCGTTCCATCCCAGCCATAGATTACAGCGCACTGATTTACTTTCCTCAACCACCGTTCGACATCCTGGGATTTATTGTTAGGATCAAACTCTGGTAATACATTAGTCGTAGGAGTACTCTTACTTGAATTGTTTCGCAGTGCAGATAATATCTTCAATAGGTCTTCCGCCGACATTCCTCTTTTAGTCTTCGACTTTTTCCTGGGCACACGCGACTCATCGGATTCATCAGAAGAAGACTAGTCTTCGTCGTCTAAGTGATCGAGGTCGCTCTGGAGTGTAGCTCTCGTTTTCTAAACCAACATATTCATAGACCATTGTAATTTTAAATTAATACTACAGCTCACCTATATGGCTGTATAATACTACACACTTGTGTTTACCTACTTTAAACTCTAAACTACAGCTCACCTACATGGCTAAATATAGTGAGCCTCGCAGAACTCTTAACTATACTCGTACATCTCTGAACAGCTCACCTACATGGCTGAACTAAAGTGCACGCCGCATAGGAGTCTACACTACGCTCTTAAATCTCTGAACAGCACACCTACATGGCTGAATCAAAGTGCACGATGCATAGGGGTCTACAATACACTCGTACATCTCTGAACAGCACACCTACATGGCTGAATCAAAGTGTACGATGCATAGGGGTCTACACTACGCTCGTACATCTCTGAACAGCACACCTACATGGCTGAATCAAAGTGCACGATGCATAGGGGTCTACACTACGCTCGTACATGTCTGAACAGCACACCTACATGGCTGAATCAAAGCGCACGATGCATAGGGTCTACACTACGCTCGTACATCTCTGAACAGCACACCTACATGGCTGAATCAAAGTGCACGCCGCGTAGGGGTCTACAAATTACATTACAGGTCACACATTCATTAGAAAATGCCGCAACCAACAAAATCTAAACCATCGCTTATCAATCACACTATATGGCTAAACAGAAAATTCAGTGAGTGGAACAAAAAATACTATTCAGATTGTTGAAAGTGAAATCTTGTAGCGAAATTCAATTAAATTCCATTTACTCATTATATAATAGTCCAACAACGCTTACCTTATCGAAGAGTAGCCTCGATCAAAGGTTCTACGTGTATCGGTCCAACTAATTCAACTATTCACTTATTACAAAATTAGTCCAATGCAACGTTCACCCTATCGAGGAGTAGCCTCGACCAAAGGTATCACGTATACATCGGCCCAACTACTATCAATTATCAACGAAATACGCTACAATGATTGCTACAGAATCATGAGACTACATAATACAACACTGACCGCTCACTGCACTTGGCTGATAAAAAAACAATAAATTGATGTTAATAATGCATAAAATTACTCACGATTTTTGTCCGACATGGCTCGCAGGTCTATCCCACTTCTGACTTAAAACAAAACTTCATATAATCACACCAATAACTACTATATTTAGATTATACTATTCCAACGCGTGCGGTATTTTGTAAGAAGGACTTCACCATTCCGCGGTCACTGAACAACTGACTCTGCCATGGCCAGCCATCGCAGCCATTGGCCGTATGGAGGGGATGTCCCCTTCCAACTTTACTTAAACCAATACAAAACTATTTGTCAAAACAGCTACTGATATAGAATAATTATTAAAACATTGCAAGAATTTACAAAGAATCACGACAGTTATTTTTTGCAACTTTAACCGTTTAACCAGCGCACGCAATGGAAGCTCTCAAAAATAATAAATTCTCCCCGTTTTTGCAACATTTGTCATTGATGCTCCGCTCCTATTGATTATAGCGTGATATCAGCATATCCTATAGCCTTCCTCAATAAATGAGCTATCCAACACTAAAATAAGCAGCTACTACACTTACGTATTTTTTTGTATTGAATGTGCCAGGAGGCACATTGACAATTTCGTACCTGTCATTGCCTAAACATTTTGCTACTTTATATGGACCGATAAATTTAGGGAGTAATTTCTTGCTTTTTCCATCATTATTAAAATTGGTTTTTGTAATTTTTACTAAATCACCTACAGAATAGGAAGCAGCAGGGGATATTTTAGAGTCATAGGTCTCTTTCATACGTTTTTGATTTTGGTCGATATTTTTAGAGGCTTCATTTCTTAATTCATCAATGTTTGAAATAGGTGGGGATAAATCTTCTACTTCGAAATTAGACTCATTACTTTCTAACATGTTGTCAGTTGCACCATTAAGTTTAGTGCCGAATAACAATTCTGACGCACTTTTTTTTGTTGTTGCATGAATGGTGTTGTTGATGCCCCATTGTACTTTACCCAGTTGCTGGTCCCAGATGCGTTCGTCTTTTCCAAAAGTTTGAGTTGACAAGGCCGTAAGAATTGTCTGGTTGAACCTTTCTGCTTGGCCATTTGCTCGAGGGCAAGCAACTGCGTTTAGCACGTGTTTAATACCTTTACTAGCACAAAAATCTTTAAACTGTTTCGAGGTAAAAGCTGTCCCTTGGTCTGAAATTATTCTAGTCGGGGCTCCAAAATCGTTAAATAAGTTTTCGAGTATTTTGACAACATTTTTGGTTTTAGTATCTTTCACGGGTCTGGCAAAGAGATATTTTGTAAATGCATCAACTATGGTTAAAATATAATTATTACAATTTTTACTGCGCACAAATGGTCCCAAATGGTCCAAGTGTAACGTGCGGAATGGTTTTGCGATTTTCTCAATAGGGTGTAAGAGCCCATTACGTGTCCTTGCCGAATTATCCTTGTTAAAAGCACAATCAATACAAGAAGCTACATATTTTTTTACATATCGTCTTAGTTTAGGTAACCAATATTGATTTTGAATTCGTTCAAGTGTTTTAGTATAACCAAAATGACCTATGTCGTCGTGGTTGACCTTACAAATTTGCCACCTGGCATTTTTAGGAATAACTAAACGAGTATCATCATGTACTATTCTGTGTAACGCATGGTTTTTAATCACAAAGTTCTTTTTTATGTCTATATTATCTTCGTCAAGATTGGGTTTAAATATTTTGAAAATCCTTTGTAGTTCTGGACCGGCCATTTCCAACGTAAGTATCCAGTTTTCTGTGGTTATACTGAGGACCTTTACCGTGTCAGTTATACTAATATTGTTTTGGGGATTCCTGCTTAGAGCATCGGCATGACTCATTTTGCACCTCGGTCGGTATTGAATATGGAAGTCAAATTCACTAATCTGTAGCCACCAGCGTGCAATGCGTGGAATTAAATCTCTTTTAGTCAATGTTGTCTTCAGTGCATTGCAATCTGTGTATACAGTAAATTTTAGACCTAAGAGGTAAGGTCGAAATTTTTTTAGGGAGCAAACTACTGCTAACGTTTCTAACTCATATGAATGGAAATAGCGTTCGTCGGAAGTGGTCTGACGACTGAAATAGGCCACGGGTTTTAACATTCTAGAATCTGCTTGCCATTGCAGTAAGATTCCTCCCAATCCTAAAGAACTGGCATCTGTATGCAGCTCAGTTTCCAATGTTTGGTCATACAGAGCAAGTAGGGGGCGTGCTATTAAATTATTTTTCAGTGTTAAAAATGAGTTATTTTGGTCACGCTCCCATTTCCAAAGAGTATTCTTTTTTAGCAAATTGGTAAGGGGCCTAGCAATCTCACCGAACCCCTTTACAAACCTACGAAAGTAACTCGCTAGTCCTAAAAATTGGCGCACCGCATGAATGTTACTTGGAACAGGGAAGTCCCTCACAGCAATTATCTTTCTTTCGCTAGGTTTAATGCCTTCCGCAGAAACTTCATAGCCTAAATATTCTATAGTCTTGTCGAAGAAACTACATTTGGACAGCTTTAAGGTAAGACCAGCATCACGGAGTAACCCTAAGATTACTTCCAGCTTTTTGAAACCCTCTTCAATAGTAACAGACGGGATAAGAAGGTCATCCATATAAGCAAATACAAAATCGAATCTCCTTGACCCCAACAATCTGTTAATCATCTTTTAAAAGACAGCCGGGGCATTTGCAAGTCCGAACGGCATGCGTTTAAATTCATAATGACCGTCCGGAGTAACAAACGCTGTGAGATGACGGCTGTCCTTCCCCATTGGTATTTGATAATACCCAGACGCAAGGTCAAGCGTAATAAAGAATTTATAACCACTTAAATTTGAGATTTGGTCATCAATTGAGGGTAAGGGATATTTATCTTTTACGGTTTTATTGTTAAGCGCTCTGTAATCAACGCAAAGTCTAGATGCTCCGTTTTTTTTTTTACAATCAATGTAGGACTTGCATAACTGGACTCCGATTCTTGCACAATTTCGTTTTTTACTAAATCGTCTACTATTTCTCTAACCTTACTACGTTCGTGATGAGATAGTCTGTAGGGCCTGTAAACAACTGGGGTCTGGTCATGAAGCTCTATATTCATTGCAGTTTCATTAGTACAGCCTATCTCACCAAGAATAAGAGCAAAACCATTTCTATATTTTTGCAAAAGTTCATAGAGTTGTTCAAAAGTGGACTGATCAATATCTTGTCCAGTTTTAATGTCAGATCTATTGAGAGGCATTAGCGCTTGAGTCTTAGAATCTGAACTGATAGATACGGTTTTAGTTTCTGTAACGCGATTTACCCTAGCTAATAACGTATTTGCTTGGAGTTTTAAAGGGACTTTTGTTAATGAAGTAACAAATACAACTGCTTTACCGTTAATCATTTTATAACAGCCTTGATGTAAGTGATATTCTTGATTTGGATTCACTCGTGTACTTCCATCAAGATAGATATCGCCCGAGTAGGGTTCTTTGGTGTAGACTTCCAGCAACCCACCTCTGACTATGGTCATATCCCTCTCGACAAATATACTTAGAGTTCCAATTAACTAGAGTTACTTTATACGAATTAATTAGAGTTACTTTATGCGAAGGAGTATGATAAAAAAAACAATTTATTATTATCTTTCATAACAGTCACAGAAGGTAGTTCGGTAAAATTTTGCCCTATTAAGACTGATGCTGACAAATACTCATCACCAACCGCCAATACTACTAATTCGGTTTCGATTTCATCAATTCTGACTTGTACAGTGGATTGAAATTTTGGTTTGGTTATAGAATTACCAAAACCTTTTATTATAGGCAGATCTATACAAATTTCTTTAAGACGAAGTTCTTTCGCTTTCGAACATTTAATCAACGTGCAGTCACTACCATCTCATCACTTATCACGCGTAACAGTAGCAGAAGGGGTAGAATGAGATTGATGCATTATTGTTGGACTTCTATCAACATTTTCGGCTTCATAATTGCCAATATTTGAATTGATTTTTAATACCCTTTTGTCAACCGGTTGCTGATTGTTTGCCTTTGGTGACATGGGATAATAAAGGTTTTCTATTGCAGTTATCAGAGTTATGACCTACTCTACCACATTTAACGCATTTAATTAACGGTTTAGGTCAATTATTGTAATTATGTCCTCGCTCGTGACAGTTAAAACAAGACGGATCATAATTCCTATTAGAACTACTAGCTGAAGCTCCGTTTTGATTATTTGTAACACGAAATTCTCTCTTTTTGGCTGAATTAAATGTAGACTGCGTTTTAGGGGTTTCTTTCGATGTGCCAGGTTGTTGCTAAATAATTCAACAAGTTCTCCGGTTTTTTACACTGGAGTGCTTGCGCGCCGTTTCTTATGGAACTATCGTTGATTCCATAAACGATACAATCAACTGCTTTTCGGCCATCAATTTCACACCTACTAAGCAACGCTAACTTATCGTAGAAATAGTTTCTTAAAGTTTCATCCGTACGGGACTTCCGGTTAAGCATCTCTTCTAGCAGTTTACCGAAATTTTCGTCACTTGGGAAAGCTTTTCTCATTTTAGACTGCCATTTGTTCCAAGAATAATTGAGCGTTGGCAAAGATTCATACCTTTTTTTTGCCAAACCACAAAGTTTTTGAAGGGCATAATGTATTGTTTGTTTTTCACTCCAATCATAAATTTTAGCACATTCATTCACTTTTCTTAACCATCGCTCAATGTCTTGGGATCTATTATCAGGGTCAAAATCTGGGATTATATTTGTGGTTGGAAAATTCTTACTTGAGCCTTTTTGTATTGCTGCTATGATTTTCAGAAGATCATCTGCAGTCAGTCCTTCCGAAATGCGCTTCGATTTAACAGGTATCTCTTCAGAACCACTCGAGGAGGATCTCCGGCGACGCCTTCTAGGACGCTCTGGAGTGTAGCTTTCTACACGCTCTGGAGTGAAGCTTTTATCGCGATCTGGTACGGAGCTGCCATTTCGTCGGCCTGAAATGTTTTACAAGCACTTCATATCTTTTATGTTGCGTCCTATCCATAATCTTCAAACCAGATCAGTTACTTCATTTCATATTTATTAACTATTTTACTAAAGTATAGGTATTTTACTGAAATTGCCTTTAAATTTCAACAGGCCGCTAGGTTCCAAGTGGTTCACTATCACGACTAAATTGCATCGTTCTAACTCTGTACACGTACAATAAGGTAAGAGCACATCTACATGGCTCAATAGAAAGGACTCCTACCAGACCAGACTTACTAGCAGTACTCCTACATGACATACTGTCTGTACACCTACCTGACATACTATCTGTACACCTACCTGACATACTATCTGTACACCAACATGATATACTATCTGTACACCTACATGATATACTATCTGTACACCTACATGATATACTGTCTGTACACCTACATGATATTCTCTCTGTACACCTACATGATATACTCACTGTACACCTACATGACATACTACCTGTACACCTACATGCCATACTGTTTGTATACCTACATGACACACTATCTGTACACCTACATGACATACTATCTGCACACCTACATGACATACTATTTGTACACTAAAGCGCACTTACATGGCTAGCACACCTACATGGCTATGACAACAGCACACCTACGTGGCTATTACTACAGCACACCTACGTGGCTATTACTACAGCACACCTACATGGCTATTACTACAGCACACCTACATGGCTATTACTACAGCACACCTACATGGCTGTTACTAAAGCACACCTACATGGCTTTCACTACAGCACACCTACGTGGCTATTACTACAGCACACCTACATGGCTTACTAAAACGTCCCTACTTGTCTTACTAAAACCGCGCCTACACGGCTACTAACAATACTCATACATGGCTTTTAAAAATAGCTATTAACATGTAATAACAACATAATATCTTCATGGCTGCATTATAGTTAAAACTCATTTAATATTATAAGCTATATGTATCCTTTCTGCACTGACTTACGTGGAGTTATCAACAGGGTAGAATTTTTTTCTCTATTTTGAGTGATTCTAATAACTTCCATAACCCCAGATACTTGAAAGTCTAATTTGTTAAATATTCACTATTTCTCTTTCATTTTTCGAAATGTTTCTTCACTTTAATCTTACTGCAGAAAGTATAAATCATAATAAAATAGAAAAGAAAAGGAAACAAGTTACTTACGATTTTGCTGAGACATGGCTCGTGGTTCTCATCCCACTTCTGATATATAAAGAAAAACACCTTTTGCTTGCTTACATTTTTAATTCGCACTACTGCACTGTTTGCCGATCGAGCAACGACTGACTCTTCAATAGAGCTTACAAAATCAAATGACGTTTACCCCACCTAGAAATAACGATGATGCATGGATGTCGTAAGTTCATAATCGTTATTTCAAAGTGTTGTCAAAGTAAAAATATATTCTATGTGCCAATTGATATTACATTTAAGAATTAGTTTAAAAAAATACGTTTACAATAATAATTCATATTCTGACAGTGTTGCCACAGTGAATATGATAATTCTTTAATAAAATTAAACATTTTTGTAACCAAATTAAGGAAATCACAACAATTATATGATTGTTTCGTAGAATACTATATAATAATCCGTAGTAACAACATTTTTATATTTATGGACCCCAAAGAATTCATAGATCACGGCTTCAATAGAATTTTTTGAATCTAAAAAATATTAGTTTGTGTTTCATTGATCAATAAATATCTTGTGTACCACGTCGTTTTTGCAGTAAATTATTATATATTTTTGATGTCCATATTATGCATAAAAACGGCACATATGTAATTTCTGACGATCCTGGGTTTTTTTTTGGCCATCTCCTTTTCCTGAGTAAAACACCGGTGGGATATGATAAAAAAAAACCGACTTCCAAAAAAACACTAAGTGTTTAAAATAACTTAACTTTCGGAAGTCGGTGTCTTTCTTTGTATCATTGACTTCCGAAATCAAGTTTTTCAAATCAAATCCCGTGGGATTCGTTTGTGTACGTCGTGCAATATACACAGGAAATGATTTTCTCACTGCCGATCCCACAGACTCATAGGACCGATGAAGGCTAAAAGTGTCTTGGCCACAGTGAGAGGAGGTACAGAAGATAAATCACGTTCGACTCCGGCTTCGATTAACGGTCCATAAAATTATTTCGAGGTACCCACACACCAAAGAAAATAAGTGTACTCGCCGATGTCCGCCGCTGTAGTTAACGAAATTCACTTATTGCAAGTAAAACTTACGTAAAACCACTAAAAAAACTTACGATACCAGCACTTTGCACAATAGCACACAACTAGGAACAACTCACAAGCCGGGAATTGATCACGAATCACGGTTATCGGGATTATAATCAACAGCGAAATAGATCACAGCCGAACTGAGTGACACACTACACTAGCAACACTACACAACACACACACACACTACAAAGCACGCACACTACACAGCACACACACTACACAGCACACACACTACACATACCGCACTAACACCGCACTAACACAGCACTAGCAGCAACACTAGCTTGCACTGTCTTTCGAGTATTTTTGTGTAATTGCACTCGGCTATTTCAAAAAGTAACCGTCACTGATTTTTATTGTCATTGTCCGCGCGTATGATTTCATTAGCACGATTTCATCCCAATTCTAATGTCGGAGTGGCGGGATTTATTCCGCTAAGCTTCTACATCATGTGGGCAGACGATGGGTTTCGTGCAATGAAAAGACACTGAGCGATACATTGTTTCTAGCAAAACTAACGAATTACTTGAGATTACAAATTAGCAAAATAACACGGGGCACAATGAATCGGGTACAGTTCCCAGAGGTCTTAACTCGGCTGCGATCAGACATTGACTGACTGTCGTCTTGGCTCCGAGTTTACCATCTGGGCTCTGTGACAAGTGACGCTGTGGTCTGGGTAGATTTGTAAGTAGACCGCGTGATGTCACCACCGCGTACTTGTGATTCATTTTAAGCCCGTACCAATGACCGTCTCCGACATAAATTTATTTGCGATGAAAGACCCATCAAGTCGTTTGTTAAAATTTAGATTGACACTAGAAGAATACGACTACGAGTATGAGATAGTGTATCTTTAGGGAAAAAATAACGTCGCTGCAGATGCATTGTCCAGAATCGTGATAACATCGGATGAATTGAAAAGTATGAATAATGATGTAGTAACTGTATTGACAAGAGCACAATAGAAAAGAATGAATGATATGAAGGATGCAAGTAACACAGATTTGTTTAAGAGATCCGCAAACTTAAGGTCTGATCAGCCAAGAGTTGTGGAAATTATAAAGAAACGTACCGATTCCGTAGAAGTTATTTTAAAAGAAGGTGAAGATATAAATTAATTAATTAAAAACAACAGGATATCCTTAAATGAAAAATGCTTTGCATATATGCAGAAAACACAAGGAGTCTATTCATAAATCTTGATTTTCGTTCACATTTTACGCGAGTCGAATTTGGGTCAGAATTGAGTTAATTGCAATACATTAAATATAAAAGAGTTATGTATAATAAAAGATAAACTTAATGCTAGCTTTGTTAAAGACTTAATCAAAATCAAAATCTTTTTATTTCACATAGGCCTAGATGGGCACTTATAAAACGTCGACAAAAAGGTGCACGGTTCGGGTTGGTCGTTTCCTATGGAGAAAAACCGGCAAGAAACTCCATGGTTACTCTTTTCAAATCATTTGGTGTTACAAAATTATCAAGTTACAGCATTAGTGTTAGTAGTGGTCATGCTGGTGTGCGCAGAATGATAAATAATATTAAAAGACAATAATTTTACTGGCCAGGAATAGAAAAGGACGTCCAAGATTTTGTCTCAAGGTGTGAGAAATGCCAAAAGATGAAACATGGCAGGCCAATTAAGTATGTGTATAACTACTGCGGCATCTTCTCTATCTCTTAGATATTGTAGGACCATTCCCTCAAGATTACGAAGGTAATGTATACATAGTAAGTCTCCAGTGTGAGTTGAGTAAATTCGTGGAAGCATATTCACTTAAAACTAAGGACACTGTAACTGTAAGTAAAGCTTTAGTAGAAAACTTTATCCTTAGATTTGGACTACCAAAAACAATAGCAACTGACCGAGGTGCTGAATTTATGTCATCAACAATGGAAGAGGCTTTTAAACATTGATAAAGTATCATCAACTGCGTACCATCTATGGGTTCATTAGAAAATTCTCACAAAAACTTAGAGGCATTTCTGAGAATTCAACGTAATAATAATCCACAGACTTGGTCGCATTGGTTAGCTTACTGGTGTTTCAGTTACAATACCACTTTTTAAAATATCAACCTTTTGAGCTTGTATTTGGTAGACTTTGTAATGTTCCTTCTAGATTATGTAATGATGTTGAGTCATTATACAATCCAGAAAATTATTATAGTGCATTTAAGTTTAGGCTTCAACTAGCTAATAAGGATGCTAGAAATAATTTAAAAATAAGCAAATGTTTGCAAATAAGCAAATGCAAAAGCAATCATTATGATAAATATTTGAACCCAATTCAATATAAGAAAGACGACTTAATATTGATTAAAAAAGAAACTAGTCATAAATTAGACCAATTATTTGATGGTCCATTTACTGTTTTAGAAGATTTGGGATGATGTAAAAATTAGAAAGAAAAAAAAAACAAAATTGATATTATTCACAAAAATCGAACCAAGCTATTTGTATCCTAAATTCGAAAAGAAATGAATGAATAATAATAATAATACATTGCACAAAATTTTAGCTAAAAGTCTAACAGAAATCATTTTAGGAAAACAAAACATTCCGGAATTTATTGCTACAGGAATAACTTACATGTTGCCAAAAACCCAATACTCACCAGAGCCTTCCCAATACAGACCGATTACATGCCTACCCACAATATACAAAATCTTAACGGCAGCAATCACTACAAAAATTAATAAACACGTAGAACATTACAACATAATAGCAGAGGAACAAAAGGGACGACGGACAACAAAAGGGGAGACGAGGACACATGGGTTGTAAAGTTAGTAGAGACATAAACATGCAGTTTGGACTAGACAAATGTAAAACAGTACATATAATAAGAGGCAAAATTAAACCTGGCGACTATGTCATTAACACTACTGACACAATTACAGCTATGGAACCCACCGATTTATATAAATATTTAGGATACAGGCAGCTCAAAGGATTAAATCACACAACAATTAAACAAACATTGAACACAGAATACAAGAGAAGAGTGATCGCAGTATGTAAAGCTCAACTCTCCGGAAAACATTAATAAAGGCATTGAGCACATACGCGATCCCCATACTAACATACTCCTTTGGAGTGATCAAATGGTCAAAAACTGACATCCAGCAAATCGAGAGAACAACACGCACCACACATACTAAACACAATAACCTACACCCTAAATCTGCAATAGAAAGGCTAACTATCAAACGGCAAAACGGAAGGAGAGGCCTAATTGATATCCATAATCTTTGGCAGAAACAAATAACTAGGTTAAAAACATTCTTTCACGGTAAATCTCACACAAGTAACATACATAAAGCTATAGTAATGAACGACAACAGCTACACCCCACTTAATCTAAACGAACAGACAGATACACAAAACAACAATAATGCAGACCCACACAAGCAAAAGTTAGAAGATTGGAAGAAGAAAGTGCTGCACGGACGGCATCCCCATGATCTTGAGCAACCTCATATAGACACACTAGCATCAAACAAATGGCTTAAAATTGGTTCTTTATTTCCAGAAACCGAGGGTTTTATTATTGCGATACAAGATCAGATCATAAATACTAAAAATTACAGGAAATTCATCATAAAAGACCCCACGATAACTAACGATAAATGCCGCAAATGTCACAGCCAACCAGAGACCATCCAACACATCACAGGAGCTTGCACGACACTCACACAAACAGATTATACACACTGACACAATCAGGTAGCAAATATCATCCATCAAAACCTAGCACTCAAACATAAACTACTTCAAAACTCAAAAACTCCTTATTATAAGTATATACCACAACCGGTTCTAGAAAATACTACTCACAAACTCTTTAACGATCGCGGCATATTAACCGACAGAACCATTCACTACAATAGACCAGATATAACCCTTCAAGATAAATTAAATAAATACACATAATCTACAAAAAACAATTGGGGAAAAATCAAATAGAAATTAGAAATATCGCCTCGGCTGTAATTTTCAACTTACTGCACTTATATCATAATGTACTATGACTTCATGATCATTCATGACTTCGCTTGTTTATTTTTGATTCCTTTCTCATATACACATTTAATTTATTTGACATGAATACTTTTAGTATATTTTTTATTATTTTGTTTTATTTTTTTCTTATTGTTATATTTAATGATTTGACATGAATACTTACTTTGTTAAGTATTTTATTTTTATTTTGTATTGTTAATGGTCACATCTAATGACATTTATTTTGTAGAGTATTGTGTATTAATTTTATTTGATTACCTATTACACACACCCCTATACACACCACTCATACGAACAAACACACAACATACAATTTTTACTCTTGTATACCATACAGTAGAATGACACAGTCCACTTGAGATATAAGTTTTTGTTGAATAGTGACCGTAAACTACCTCTTATAATACAGGTATACCCTAGCTTAAGAGGTAGAGTATTATTCGTGTACAGAATTTGCAACCTTAACTATAACTGTATTTCCAATTCAAATATTAACTGTATTTCAAACTCTGTATGTCTTTGGTTAAATAAAGATTATATTATTATTATTCCCTTTATTTAACTTTTATACAAATTATTTACATTTTTAAATATTTCTTAAAAAAAAACAATATAAAAACATTTAAAAATATAAAAAATTGTTGCCCACCGGTATCGGGAACAGGGTCCAAGCTACCGGCGGTCAGGGCTCCAGAGAGAGGAACCTCCTAACAATACGAGCCGTGTCCAGGAGTACTGCTTTCTGTATCAAGCCCTTGATCCAGCTGCCTAACGAGAGCCTCCTCAGGTATTCATCGAGGCTCTTAGCAATTAAGCCATGGGCTGATACGACTATCGGCACAATGATCGCTGAGTCCACATCCCACATGTCGACAACCTCGCGAGCCAAGTCAAGATATTTTATTTGCTTATCTTTCTCGGCTTTCACGAGGTTCTCATCATGCGGGACCGTTATGTCAACAATCATTGCGCGCCGCTCTGATCGATCCACCACCACTATATCAGGCTTATTGGATGATGGATTGATCCCAGTACAATGTGATATTGCCATTTTCGAGAACTGGGTCGGGTACATACCTATAGTACGGCACTTCCGATTCCACAAGTCTGTATTTTAGAGCAAGTTGTTGATGGATAATCCTGGCTACAAGGTTGTGTCTATGCAAGTACTCTCCGTTAGCCAAACGAGAACACCCAGAGATAATGTGACGGATTGATTCACCTGGACGGTGGCATGCCCGACATATGTCAACCGTGCCGTCCTTCACAATAAATCTCCGGTAGTTATTCGTCATCATAACTTCATCCATAATTACACAGACAAAACCTTCGGTTTCTCCGAAGAGGTCCCCGGAACGTAGCCAGGCTACGGACGCTGACAGGTCTACATCGGGCCCGTGCAGGGCCCGGAAAAAGCGTCCGTGAAGCTCCTTACTCTGCCATACCTCCCTGCTGTCGTTAGTGTCAAGCACTACAGGTTTGCGCCAGTTCTCTTTAGCCAAGGAGAGCGGGGTGAGGCCCTTGTCCACCGCGACCACATCTCGATGCATCCCCACGTCGGCTTCTAGGAAATATTCCCTGAGACTGCATATCTCGCGATTGTGGAGAGTCTTAGCGTTTAAAAAGCCTCGACCCCCACACTTCCGCGGGATATACAGTCTCATAACCGAAGAACGTGGGTGATGCATTCGATATGCCGTCAACAATGTACGGATCTTCCTATCCAGGGCGTCTAGTTCTGTTTGAGTCCATTTCAGTATGCCGAAAGAGTACATCAAAACCGGCATGACCCAACCGTTGAAGGCACGCACCTTATTTCCGCCTGCTAAAAGACTATTAAATACTTTTTTCAGGCGGCCAAAGAAGCGTTCCTTCAACGATTGCTTCATGTCAGCAACATTGATGCCCAGCGCTTCCGACATACCCAAATACTTATAGGTTTCGGTTGCTGAGAGGGATCTAAGATTTATGGAATCCGAGAGCTGGGTTCCCACAGATTCCACAATCTCCCCTCGTTTTACATGCATGACCGCACATTTGTCCACACCAAATTCCATCCTGATGGCGCTACTGAAAGTTTCAGTTACCTTCAGTAGCTCCATCAGTTGCAAATCGTTGGGGGCAAAGAGTTTCAGGTCATCCATGTAAAGGAGGTGAGATACAACTTGACCACCTCTCCTCAACCGATAGCCTAGACCTGAATCCTCCAGCAAAGTGCTAAGAGGATTCAAGGCTAAGCAGAACCAAAGTGGACTCAAACTGTCGCCCTGAAATATACCTCGCTCTATCCTTATCGGCTCGCTATTCCTCTGGATTTGCCGACATCCTGGATAGCGAAGGACTGTCCTCCATTGTCCCATACACGACATCAGGAAGGTGCGCAGCGTTGCATCTACTTTATACAACTCTAGCACCCTCATGAGCCAAACTCAAACTCAAACTCAAAGCATTTATTTCAATTAGACCATTACAGGCACTTTTGAAAGTCAAACAAAAAAAAAAAAAGCTAAGCTACAGTCACAGTCACAAGGCATAATAACTTGAGAAAGTACTGTAGTTGCACATTCCAAAGCGTAGATCTCTATGGAGAAGAATGTGCAAGAAACTCCATGGACACTCTTTTTAATCAAAATATTGTTACAAAATCTTGGTTACATCATTCACGTTGAGATTATACATATATGTGAGAACGATGTAGAAAGACGTGCACATTAAGAGCGCCCAGAGTAAAAGATTAAAATAATCAACACTTTCAAAATAAAGTAATTAAAATAAACCGTGGCAGCTAAGAGATGACCACTCCCAACTGACAGCGCCCGTTCACGAACATGACGCATGGCTCGGCGCCATTCAACTCAACCATATTGAAGGGAACCAAATGACCCGACACACGCGCCACCATCAGCGAGAAATTTGAGTGAGCATGACATTCTCTCAGCCACCAGGCTACATTCAAGTCAATGAAAGATAAATAAATGTAAATGGTTGCTTTACAGTACATAGTACTCACACATGTGCTATGCAATTATATAATATTATTAAGAGATGGAATCTATACAAAGCAAGGATATTATTACAATCTTCTGCAGCTTCCACAATAACTTAACATGGTAATCAATTAGTTTGCTCCTATGGTTGTGGAGCAGGACCAGCATTGAGCCAAGCATTTTTATCATCAATATAGTCCCCCAACTTATAATATGCTTGCCTACATAGTGTGCGTTTTATACAAGATTTAAATTTCGTCTCATTCAGTTGTAGAATGTGAGGAGGTATTTTATTGTAGCATTTTAAACAGTACCCCATGAAAGATGAGTCTACTTTAGCTAGCCTGAAACCTGGCTGAACTAGTTGGTCCCTATTTCTAGTATTATAGTGGTGTCTGTCACCTTTCTTACTAAATAAATGCAGATTTTTCCTAACGTACATGATGTTTTCATAGATGTATTGACAAGGTACTGTCATGATGTTAATTTCTTTAAACAGTTCTCTCAGAGAATCGCGCCTACGTAGATCATATATGGCTCTGATGGCTCTTTTCTGCAGAATAAATATAGACTCAATGTCTGCAGCCCGTCCCCATAGTAAAATACCGTATGACATAATACTATGAAAATAACTAAAATAGACTAGCCTCGCGGTATCTACATCAGTAAACTGACGGATTTTTCTAACAGCATATGCTGCTGAACTCAGCCGTCCTGCAAGAGATGTTAAATGAGGACCCCATTGTAGCCTTGTGTCGAGCGTAATTCCCAAGAAAACAGTTTTATCGACAAATTCTAGTTTCTCTTGATTCAATATTATGTCACAATCACTACTTTTGACATTTGGCAGAGAAAATTTTATGCACTTAGTTTTTTTCCCATTTAGTACTAAGTTATTAGCGGTAAACGCCATGTATGTGGCACGGAGTCATAGGCCTTCTTATAATCTATCCAACATGTCGACAGATCCCTTCGGGAACGGCGAACCTGTTGGCTAATGGCCATATCAATGAGGAGTAGCTCCTTAGTACCGCGGGACCCGTTCCTACATCCATTTTGGGAAGCGGACATGATAGAATTATCATCAATGTGTTTGTTATTATCATCAATGTGTTTGTTATTATTATTATTATTGTGAATGTGAGGACCATGTGGGTATCTTTTTTTTTTTTGTTTGTTCGTTTTTAATTTTTTTCCACGATTGTCTGGCAGTTTGAGTACTATAAGAAACCTACCCAAATGTCCTTTCTTTGGTTTTGTTCGAAGGATCGTTGAGCTCTTTGAGTTATAAGTCGAGCTACACGATAATTGACAAATGCTTGCACTGACTGGACAGGTCCCCTCAAATCTGTGTGGGTCTTTCTTCAAGAGACCATCTCAGACACTAATCTGTATAGTCCTCATGTGAGTTAACCAAGATTATGTCTGGACTTTAAAAGAGACTATGATCTCTGAGTTTGTTTCGGCTGTTTCTTCTCAGAGTAGTGAGGTACGAAACACCGGCCCCATCTAGTTTTAAAAAGAGACGTGTGAAAGTGTTTTTAAAAACCTATTTGCAAAATAAACATCATTTATCATAACTGAAAACTGCAACAAAATCGGACTAGTAGTTTTGGAGAAAAATGGCAACATGTATTTGCACAAACAAACAAACAAACATCCTCTCATCCATAGACCAAACGCATAGACCGTTTCCGTTCCCTCGTGGGTAAAAAGTAGTCATAGTGCGAAAGTAGCCATCGTGCTACGAAATCATCCAGAGCCTTTCCACTTTGTACATGAGTTCGTTAGGAAGAACGCTGGGTGACGGGAACCTAGGGCCTTTGATCATTTACGGCACGGGAACATAGGTACTAACGGGTTACGGGTAGGTTATCAGGTCTACCTGAGTGCCAATTTTAATCTAAACCCACAGAGTTACATTCACATTTATACTATTCATGGATGGTAATATTGGGAACAGCGATATCGTCCAGTTACATTTTAACGATAACACTTGTTTACTTGTAGGTGACATTATTTTTAATCGGAAAAGGCCGCTAGGTCATCGTTTCATAAAACATCAGTTTCAATCAGTGTTGCCTCAATATTAGGGTCCTATTTCTCGGTACATACTAAGTCACTACTAGACTAGTCACAAAATCTTGTAAATCACGAATGGAATCTACTGAATGATGAGTTAGTTACTAACGAATGGGGGCTATCGCGTGTGAATTCACCGCTAGAGGCGCTATTGTAGCGCGAGGGCACCGAAATGTCAGATGTCATAGAGAGTTCACGCGTTGCGTGCTTTTTTATCACGTATTTTTACTAATATTCAGAACTGTGATCTAGATTGAGCTATTCCTGATTAATTATGACTTAAAGATTTTAAGTAGCAACTTAGGATCTTAATTGTTACTTAATTGGAGGTTAAATATGAATTTATATAATATATAAATATAGAATATTGTAATAATAAAATGGAAATCACCGGGACCGGACGGACTGCACAACTTCTGGCTTAAATGGCTAAGTAGTTCACACACTTGCCTAGCATCTCAATTCCAGTCATCCTTAGAGTCTGGGTCGCTACCGCAATTTCTAACAACAGGTATTACCCACCTGCTCCATAAGTCAGGTAGTCCTGCGGAACCCAAGAATTATAGACCGATAACATGTTTGTCAACAGTCTATAAACTTCTTACATCCATTTTGAGAGTGAAAATTAATACACACATTGACAATAACTCCATTATGTCTGCCTCTCAAAATGGATGTAGGAATGGGTCCCGCGGTACTAAGGAGCTACTCCTCATCGACATGGCCATTAGCCAACAGGTTCGTTGATCCCGCAAGGATCTGTCGACATGTTGGATAGATTATAAGAAGGCCTACGACTCTGTTCCACATACATGGCTCATGAAGGTGCTGGAGTTGTACAAGATAGATACAACTCTACGCGCCTTCCTTAAGTCGTGTATGGGGCAATGGAGGACGGTCCTTCAATATCCAGGATGTCGACAGATTCAGGGGAATGATGATCCTGTATGGATTAAAAGGGGAATATTCCAGGGCGACAGTCTGAGTCCACTTTGGTTCTGTCTAGCCCTGAATCCTCTAAGCACATTGCTGGAGGATTCAGGTTTAGGCTACCGGTTGAGGAGAGATGGTCAGGTCATATCTCACCTTCTTTACATGGATGATCTGAAACTCTTTGCCCTCAACAAATTGCAACTGATGGAGCTACTAAAAGTAACTGAAACTTTTAGTAGCGCCATCAGGATGGAATTTGGTGTGGACAAATGTGCAGTCATGTATGTAAAGCGAGGGGAGATTATGAAATCCG
The DNA here is from genome assembly GCA_947578425.1 of Eugnorisma glareosa. Lineage (NCBI taxonomy): Eukaryota > Metazoa > Arthropoda > Insecta > Lepidoptera > Noctuidae > Eugnorisma > Eugnorisma glareosa. The sequence goes on from OX387966.1 coordinate 382,634, forward strand.
AGGGAATTCAGCTGTCGGATTCCATACACCTGAGATCCCTTTCCTCATCCGAAAACTATAAGTATTTGGGTATGTCGGAAGCGTTAGGCATTAACATAACCGACATGAAGCAATCGTTGAGGGAACGCTTCTTTGGACGCCTGAGAAAGGTATTAAATAGCCTTCTTTCAGGCGGGAACAAGGTGCGCGCCTTCAACGGTTGGGTCATGCCGGTTTTAATGTACTCTTTCGGCATACTCAAATGGACTCAGACCGAACTCGATGCCCTGGATAGGAGAGTCCGTACACTGCTGACTGCAAGCCGGATGCATCACCCACGATCATCGGTGATGAGACTGTATATCCCGCGGAAGTGCGGGGGTCGAGGCTTTTTAAAAGCGAAGACCCTCCATAACCGCGAGGTGTGCAGTCTCAGAGAATATTTTTTTAAAGCCGAGGTGGGTATGCACCGAGATGTGGTAGCAGTGGACAAGGGATTCACCCCGCTGTCCATGGCTAAAGAGAACTGGCATAAACCTGTAGTACTTACTACCGACGACCGCAAGGAAGTATGGCAAGGCAAGGAGCTTCACGGGCGCTTCTACCGGGCTCTTCATGGGCCCGATGTAGATTTTCTAGCATCCGTGTCCTGGCTACGTTTCGGTGACCTCTTCGGAGAAACCGAAGGTTTTGTCTGTGCAATTATGGATGAAGTTATGTTGACGAACAACTACCGGAAATATATTATGAGGGACGGGACGGTTGACGTGTGTCGGGCATGCCACCGTCCGGGTGAGTCCATCAGACATATTATTTCTGGTTGTTCTCGTCTGGCTAACGGCGAGTACTTGCACAGGCACAACCAAGTAGCCAGGATTATTCACCAGCAACTTGCCTTGAAATATAAACTTGTGGAATCAGAGGTACTACAAGTATGTGCCCGACCCAGTTCTCGAGAAAGACCATGTCACGCTGTACTGGGATCGGTCTATCATCACTGACAGGACTATTGTCGCCAATAAGCCTGACATAGTGGTGATGGACCGATCAGCGCGCCGCGTAATGATAATCGATGTTACCATTCCGCATGACGAGAACCTCGTGAAAGCTGAGAAGGAGAAACAAATAAAATATCTCGACTTGGCACACGAGGTTGTCGACATGTGGAATGTGAACTCGGCTATCATTGTGCCGATTGTCGTGACGGCCAATGGCCTTATGGCCAAGAGCCTCGACGACCACCTTTCGAGGCTCTCCTTAGGCGGTTGGATCAAGGGCCTGATTCAGAAGGCAGTACTCCTCGATACGGCTCGCATTGTGAGGAGGTTCCTGTCTCTGGAGCCCTAACCACCGGTAGCTTGGACCCTGCTCCCGATACCGGCGGACCACTATTTTTTATATTTTTAAATGTTTTTTTTTAATATTAATTTGTTTAGAAATATTTAAAAATGTAATTTATATGTATATATATGAATAAAGGAAATAATAATAATAAATATTGGTTATATCATCGGAATTTTTATTTTAATACAAATATTGGTTTTAATACAAAGTTAAATTACAATAGTTATTTAAAAACATTTAAAACAGTTTTTTTTAACAAAGGAAATTCAAGAAAATTAGAAAACCAAACAGTGCAAAATTAAAATACAGTTTTATGAAAATGACGTCTGTCAACGGCGTCATCAACAATGAAAAGTATTGAAAATAACATGATGATAACCAAATGATTACGAGAGCTGCTTCCCGACGCGCACGCCAACCAACCCCGGACCCGTCGCTCAGCTCCGCCTCGCCGCCGCCGGAATCCAGCCCCGTCGTGAGTGCTGTGACACCGGCCGTGGCAGTTGCGTCGAGCTCGAGCGACGAGTATTTCTCTCCGCCGACGTCGCCAACACCTGTGCGTCGGCCGGGGAGAGGCCGGCCACCGAAGAGCCTGGGACTTAGGGGTCAACAGGCCCCGAGCCGGGTCCCCGCTACCGGTGGTTGTGTGCAGCGCATGAGATGGACCCAGTCCATAAACGAAAATGTCATGCGCGCATATTACGGGTCTACAGAGGGGGGAACTAACCTCACCGCGTACCGTGTTAGGATGCTGTCTCTGTTTCAGGATCTTGAACCAACCGTTAACGTCTCGACGCAACGACTGTCGGATCAGGTGCGGGTCATCCAACGCAATCACATGTTGGACGATGCCACACTTGATAGGCTGCGCTCAGAGGTACTTAGCAATCGTATCATCTTGCCTCAGTCACCAACGCGTGGAACGTCAGCTATTGATGCAATCCCAATGCGTTCTAGTCCTATTGTTGAAGAGGAAGATGATAGGGTTGCTATGGTAAGTAGCCAGTGCAACGACCGATTGAGGAGCGCTTTGGAGGATGCGCTTCGCGAGTATCGGTCCACTCCTACCGAACTTAGGCCCCGATTACCACGGTTACCCATGCATAAAAAAAATAGGGCGCTGATGTGTGCCCTGGACTCGCAACTCAAGAATATATTCGCGAGTAGCGAGGACCTTGTTGATACACACTCGATCCTGTACTGTGGGGCTGTTGCGGCATGTCGTTTAGCTAAAGTCAAGTTCCCAAATTGTGACGTAGCTACTCGACCAATACCTGCCGTACCAGCCTGGCAGCGCAGGATCGAGCGCCGTATCGACGGGGCCAGGGTACTTATCGGCAAACTACACTGCTTCAGGGAGGGCAATACACGACCACGTGTGATGCGCTTTGTGAGGCGGGCATTCTCGGGGACTGAAATTAGTCCTCAAGAATTCATGTCCCGTGTTACAGAAGGCATCGACTTCCTGAAGCAGAAAGTTTATGCATGGGCCAATCGTATTCGGCGGTATAAGCGGCGGGTTGATCGATACTCGCAGAATCGCATGTTCCAGAGCGATAGGAGGTGGGTATACAGAGCTTGGGAGCGACCTGATCAAAATATGATGGACGTGTGCCGCCCGGATGATGCAACCACGAGTTCTTTCTGGCGCAGCATGGTCGGTACCCGTCTGTCATACTGAGGTTGACTGGATGCGACATGTTGAGCGAGTGTGTGAATCTATTTCAGAAATGGAACCAATTTCAATTACGCCGATAGACGTAGCCAGAGCAGTTCGTCCGTTACCGAACTGGAAATCACCGGGACCGAACGGACTGCACAACTTCTGGCTTAAATGGCTAAGTAGTTCACACACTTGCCTAGCATCTCAATTCCAGTCATCCTTAGAGTCTGGGTCGCTACCGCAATTTCTAACAACTGGTATTACCCACCTGCTCCATAAGTCAGGTAGTCCTGCGGAACCCAAGAATTATAGACCGATAACATGTTTGTCAACAGTCTATAAACTTCTTACATCCATTTTGAGAGTGAAAATTAATACACACATTGACAATAACTCCATTATGTCTGCCTCTCAAAATGGATGTAGGAATGGGTCCCGCGGTACTAAGGAGCTACTCCTCATCGACATGGCCATTAGCCAACAGGTTCGTCGATCCCGCAAGGATCTGTCGACATGCTGGATAGATTATAAGAAGGCCTACGACTCTGTTCCACATACATGGGATGGCTCCTTTCTCCCATCCTTTTCACTCATATCTTGCAGTGGCTGATCCCGAGTGGGATTTGTGCGTCTTCCTTTGAGACTTGACATCTGCAAATGCATAGCCAATTGAAAAAAAAAAAAAAAATACAAGTGTCTTTTCAGTTTACATAAACAGCTGCACTTGTTATATCAACTTTTAAACTTACCTTTTCTTTTTCTGTTTTTATTTTTATATTCTATGCTCTTTGTTCATCTACGTTTGTAAAATTTTTGCTCCATTTTCCGTCGGAAATGTATTATTTTACCGTAGTTATGCCACACAATTGCCATCGCATCTGCAAATTTTTCCGTTCACTTCTCACTAATTTTATTATTAGTCCATCGCACTCGGCTGCTTGCAGCGTATTGAGCGGCGGCGACTAAGTGCACGGAGTCATGATGCGTTTTACAAGTTCCACGTGCGAAACAGGTTCTAATATGTTTCAATGCGTCCGTTCTATTTATTTAGGTACCTTATGTTTTTTGTTTTGTCTTGCACTTTTTTATTCATATGAAGGTTTGTTTTGTAATAATATTGTACAAAATTGATTATATTTAAGTATCTATTCATACATACACATATTACACATACTTACCTAATTACAAACACAAAGCACAAAACTGTTTTATGTCCGTCACATCACCATCTCAGGTCCAGTTGAAAACCAGCGTCGGGCACTAGTTGCTCGGCAATTTGCTGAACTGGGCCTATTTGGCGCAGCCGCGAGACACACAATCTTTGTTTTTCTGTTTAGTTTTAGGTTTTTATTTTTTTATTGTGTAGTTTTAAGTTTTATATTTCATTTTTGTTATTTTTTCTTTTTGTGTGCACTTGTGGCGTGTGCCAAATAAATATGTTTCTTTCTTTCTTTCTTACATGGCTCATGAAGGTGCTAGAGTTGTACAAGATAGATACAACTCTACGCGCCTTCCTTAAGTCGTGTATGGGGCAATGGAGGACGGTCCTTCGATATCCAGGATGTCGACAGATTCAGGGGAATGATGAACCTGTATGGATTAAAAGGGGAATATTCCAGGGCGACAGTCTGAGTCCACTTTGGTTCTGTCTAGCCCTGAATCCTCTAAGCACATTGCTGGAGGATTCAGGCTTAGGCTACCGGTTGAGGAGAGATGGTCAGGTCATATCTCACCTTCTTTACATGGATGATCTGAAACTCTTTGCCCCCAACAAATTGCAACTGATGGAGTTACTGAAAGTAACTGAAACTTTTAGTAGCGCCATCAGGATGGAATTTGGTGTGGACAAATGTGCAGTCATGTATGTAAAGCGAGGGGAGATTATGGAATCCGAGGGAATTCAGTTCTCGGATTCCATACACCTGAGATCCCTCTCCTCATCCGAAAGCTATAAATATTTGGGTATGTCGGAAGCGTTAGGCATTAACATAACCGACATGAAGCAATCGTTGAAGGAGCGCTTCTTCGGTCGCCTGAAGAAGGTATTAAATAGCCTTCTTTCGGGCGGGAACAAGGTGCGCGCCTTCAACGGTTGGGTCATTCCGGTTTTAATGTACTCTTTCGGCATACTCAAATGGACTCAGACCGAACTCGATACCCTGGATAGGAGAGTCCGTACACTGCTCACTGCAAACCGGATGCATCACCCACGATCATCGGTGATGAGACTGTATATCCCGCGGAAGTGGGGGGGTCGAGGCTTTTTAAACGCGAAGACGCTCCACAACCGCGAGGTATGCAGTCTCAGAGAATACTTTTTAAAAGCCGAGGTGGGTATGCACCGAGATGTGGTCGCAGTGGACAAGGGCCTCACCCCACTGTCCATGGCTAAAGAGAACTGGCGCAAACCTGTAATACTTACTACCGATGACCACAAGGAAGTATGGCAAGGCAAGGAGCTTCACGGGCGCTTCTACCGGGCTCTTCATGGGCCCGATGTAGATTTTCTAGCATCCGTGTTCTGGCTACGTTTCGGTGACCTCTTTGGGGAAACTGAAGGTTTTGTCTGTGCGATTATGGACGAAGTTATGTTGACGAACAACTACCGGAAATATATTATGAAGGACGGGACGGTTGACGTGTGTCGGGCATGCCACCATCCGAGCGAGTCCATCAGACATATTATTTCTGGTTGTTCTCGTCTGGCTAACGGCGAGTACTTGCACAGGCATAACCAAGTAGCCAGGATTATTCACCAGCAACTTGCCTTGAAATATAAACTTGTGGAATCTGAGGTACCGTACTACAAGTATGTGCCCGACCCAGTTCTCGAGAAAGACCATGTCACGCTGTACTGGGATCGGTCTATCATCACTGACAGGACTATTGTCGCCAATAAGCCTGACATAGTGGTGATAGACCGATCAGCGCGCCGCGTAATGATAATCGATGTTACCATCCCACATGACGAGAACCTCGTGAAAGCTGAGAAAGAGAAACAAATGAAATATCTTGACTTAGCACATGAGGTTGTCGACATGTGGAATGTGAACTCGGCTATCATTGTGCCGATTGTTGTGACGGCCAATGGCCTTATGACCAAAAGCCTCGACGAACATCTCTCGAGGCTCTCCTTAGGCGGTTGGATCAAGGGCCTGATTCAGAAAGCAGTACTCCTCGATACGGCTCGCATTTTGAGGAGGTTCCTGTCTCTGGAGCCCTAACCACCGGTAGCTTGGACCCTGCTCCCGATACCGGCGGACCACTATTTTTTATATTTTTAAATGTTTTTTTAATATTAATTTGTTTAGAAATATTTAAAAATGTAATTTATATGTATATAATTGAATAAAGGAAATAATAATAATAACCCCACCGCTGTATCTCTACGTTGACGTTGTGGTGGGGCTTGCGTGCTCCGATGAGCCCTAGGTCTGTGCCGGTAGGGTTTACTTTGCCGAGACAGGTCTAGGGTGAGGGGCCAGACTAAGAGAGATGCAATCCAAGGTCGCACACGCCGAGGGCTGCATGGCTATAGGAGAGGTTAGTCGCTAGTGTGCCAACTCTGGATAATAGCGGACCTCCAGTTTTATTCTTTCTTGCCACAGTGAACGCAGGGCTCTGCTGTGGTCGACTTTTTAAGTCCCTAGCTAGTCGTGGGAACAACATGAATACCAGATCAAAAACAAAAAAACTACTTCAGGCAAATCTGCCTCAGATAGATGACGAAACTTCCTTAGCCCTTCTTTAGCCGCCTGAATAAGGTGCTAGCAACAACAAACATTTCGCTAGCAATTAGCTAATATGGCTCATAGATATATACCTTACAGACTTATAATAAAATACAAATTGTGTTAGTAAATAGAACCTTAAAACTATGTTATTAACACTTCACTTGTGCACTATGTCACTATACGTTCATGTGACACTTGCCCGTGGAAGCGACGAAACACAACTCCTAGTGGCCAAAAGAGTCGTCCTTCAAGACTGAGGTGCAGATAAATCGTTGGTATTCGCACCACGAACGCCTTAAAGTTGACGCACGTACTCCACGATGTCCTCCGCCGTAGTGGTGTAGTGTCGGCGGGAGATGTACACCGGAGTGTTCGGCTTTGCGGCACGAATAGGCACGTTGGGCTCCGATGGCAGAGCCGTACTGCAGCGGTTCTAATTGGCACATTTCTTTCGGCATACTCAAATGAAATCAACGAAACTTGATGCCCTGAATGCGACGGAACTCAGATGCATCACCCTCGGTCGTCGGTGATGAGACTGTATATCCCACGGAAGTGCGGGGGTTGTGGCTTCTTAAATGCCAAGACCCTGCACAGGTACAGGACCCGAGAGGTATGCAGTCTCAGGATACTTCCTAGATGCCGACGTGGGGATGCAACGAGATGTGGTTTCAGCGGACAAGGCCGTCACCCCGCTCTCCCTGGCTAAATAGAACTGGCGCAAGCCTATTGTATTAGACACTAAGAACAGCAGAGGGGTTCGAGGTCAACCGTCGAATCCGACTCGGCTGGGCAGCGTTCGGGAAGCTGTGCGGTATCTTCTCGTCCAACTTACCGCAGTGTCTCAAGACGAAAGTCTAAGACCAGTGTGTGTTGCCAGTGATTACATACAGGACCGAAACGTGGTCGCTCACAATGGGCCTCATTCGAAGGCTTAAAGTCACCCAAAGGGCAATGGAGAGGGCTATGCTCGGAGTTTCCTTGCGTGATCGAATCAGAACTGAAGACATCCGCAAGAGAACCAAGGTTACCGACGTAGCCCGAAGAATTGCCAAACTAAGTGGCAGTGGGCAGGGCACATTGCTCGCAGAACGGATGGCCGTTGGGGCCGAAAAGTTCTGGAGTGGCGACTGCGAACCGGAAGACGTTGCGTTGGAAAGCCTCCCACTAGGAGGACCGATGACCTGGTGAAGGTTGCAGGGATCCGCTGGATGCGAGTCGCACGGGACTGGTCACTTGGGGGAGGCCTATGTCCAGCAGTGGACGTCTTTCGGCTGAAATGATGATGATGACCGCAGAGGGGTATGGCAGAGCAAGGAGATTTACCGATGCTTTTTCCGAGCCCTATATGGGCCCGATGTAGACTTCAAGCCCTGGCTTCGCTACGGCGACCTCTTCGGAAAAATCGAAGGTTTTGTCTGTGCAATAATGGATGAAGTTATGATGACAAATAACTACCGGGAATACAGTGAGGGATATCACCGTCCGGGAGAATCGATCTGACGCATTATTTCTGGGTGTTCTCGTCTGGCTAACGGAGAATACTTGTACAAACACAACCTCGTTGCCAGGATTGTTCCTTGCTTTGAAGTACAACCTTGTGGAATCAGAACTGCCATACTATAAGTATGCGCCCGACCCAGTTCTCGATAATGGTAATATCACGTTGTATTGGGATCGAGCTGTCGTCACTGACAGGACTATTGTTGCCAATAAGCCTGACATTGTGGTGATTGATCGACTGGAGCGTCGCGCAATGATTGTTGATATAGCGGTCCCGTATGACGAGAACCTCGTGAAAGCAGATAAAGATATGCAGTTCAAGTATCTAGATCTGGCTTGCGAGGATGTCGACCTGTGGGATGTGAGTACAGCAGTAATTGTGCCGATAGTCGTGTGACCCATTGGCTTAATAGCCAATCAGACATTCACTCAATATTTATTCTGCAAAAAAGAGCCATCAGAGCTATATATAATCTTCGTAGGTGCGATTCTCTAAGGGAACTGTTTAAGGACATTAACATCATGACGGTACATTGTCAATACATCTACGAAAACATAATGTACGTAAGAAAAAATCTGCATCTTTTTAGTAAAAGAGGTGACAGACACAGTTACAGTACTAGAAATAGAGACCAATTAGTTCAGCCGGGCTTCAGACTCGCTAAAGTAGATTCATCTTTCATGGGGTACTGTTTGAGATGCTATAATAAAATTCCACAAAGTATTCTTGAACTGAATGAGACGAAATTTAAAACATGCATTAAACGCACACTATGTAAGCAAGCATATTACAAGTTGGACGATTATATCGCTGACAAAAATGCTTGGCTCAATGCCGGTCCTGCTCCACAAGGACAGGGACGCATAAATTGATAACATTAAATAGTATTGTTGGAGCTGCTGAAGATTGTACAACTATCTTTGCATTGTATAGATTCAATATCTTTAGTATTATATAAAGCCCATATTGTGTGAGTGCTATGTACTAAAGAGCTATCGTTCACTGGAAACCTACGTCCTTTCCCGACTTGAATGTGCCCTGGCGGTTGAGAGTATGTCATGCTCACTCAATGTCTCGCTGATGGTGGCGCGTGTGTCGGATCATTTAGTTCCCTTCAAAATGGTTGAGTTGAATGGTGCTGATCCATGCGTCATGTTCGTGAACGGGCGCTGTCAGTTGTGACTGGTCATCTCTTAGTTGCCACGGCTTATTTGAATTAATTATTTTAATTTTTTTTTAATTGTCTTTTTTGTGTTTACTATGGACACTTTTAACGTGCACATCTTGCTACATCGTTCTCACATAATGTACCATCTCAATATGAATGATGTAACCAAGGTTTTGTAACAATATGCTGATTTAAAAGAGTGTCCATGGAGTTTCTTGCCCGTTCTTCTCCATAGAGATCTACGCTAGGGAATGGGCAACTACAGTACTTTCACAGTTTTTATGCCTTGTGACTGGGACTGTAGCTACATTTCATTGTTATCTTTGTTTCGACAGTTCAAAAGTGCCTGTAACTGGCCTACTTGAAATAAATGCTTTGATTTTGATTTTGATTTTGATTTTGAATAGCCTCGACCAACATCTGAGGAGGCTCTCGCTTGATTCATAATGCAGTACTTCTGGACACTGCGCGTATTGTTAGAAGGGTCCTCTCTAAAGAGCATTGACCAACATCACCGGTAGCTCGGACTCTGTTCACGATGCTGGTGGGCGACTACTTTTTTTTAATTATTTTATATAGGAATACTTAAAAAAATATTAGATGTGTATATTTAGTGATGTGTATAATAAATTAAGTAATTCAGATAATATGTGGTCACAAGGCTAACTTTAATTAATACCAAATAGGTACAAAACTATTGTTTTAATTATTTTGTCATGTTTTCATTTTTGACGACTGAGACCCTAGTTTATTTTGTTATAGAACGATTTGGAAGACGTTTGTTACAAAGTTAATATTCAAACACTTGAATTGAATAAAACTAATGTTGATTACCATATCATAGTTTTATTGGGAAACCCAATTCAAAGTCCTTAATAGAAAAATAGTTTCACAATATTTACGAGAATAAGACGATATTAAACTATTATCATCAGCACTTGCACCCTAAAAACCCGTAGAATAAAATTATAAATAAACAGTGCAATTTGATTCTGGTCAGGCTGTACGGAGAATAAAATGATAATCGTCTTTATACAACTTGGACGATGATTGCTTTTGACTAACTTCTTATTTTTTAAATAATAACTCTATTTTAATAATTAGGCGTGTTTCACTAAAATATTTCGAACATACAAAAAATATTTTTTTTTTCAAAGCAACAATCATCAGTCTACGTCCAGTATTTAAGGAGCAATCAACGAAAACATGTTTTTAATTTTTCCTGAAAAGTTGCGTTTTTGTAATTATCATTTTATTCTCCGGGGACGGCGAAATCATGATCACTGGACCACACAAACCCAAGACGACTCAGAACAACCTGCTACAAATACTAATTTCTCTGATACACCTATTAATGCTCTTACGACAAATACAATCTTAAATAATAGCACAGACACTAACATCGTATCTCAGACCGTCGTAAATATAGATGACGAAAATTTCTTGCATAATATTGATGTTGGTCAATTTGGAACTACGCAAATTAATTTTGATACTGCTCCAGAAACCGACCAAGAAATTGAATCCACATTTCATCAAGCTCAAATAAACTTTAATTGCACACATCCCACTAAATAGACCATACATCCCCAAGCAGAAGACTTCTCGAAAGTTTTCTGCCATAGTTTCTTATATAAATACTGTCATTCTTCCTAAGCATGTAAATGCCGACACCGAATTCCCCAAATTGCAGATCATAATTTACTGTGCAGCATGGACGGCAGCTACATGCAACGGGGCTAAAATATCAGACCCTACCCAAAATAAGCGCCACCCATATACACAGAGCAAACCAAAATGGCAAATCAGATTAGAAAAGAAGATTGAAAATCTAAGAGCAAACATAGGTAAGCTGACACATTTCATGAATGGTTGTAGAAGTCAAAAATTAATATCTGCAGTAGAAGAAATAAAGATAAAATACCAGCTACACGCACAACACGAAAACCCAAACACAGAAATAGCACACTTTTTAGACACTTTAAAACAAAAATTAAGCGCTGCATCGAGTAGACTTAAAAGGTACTTAACATGCACGAATCGCAAAGTCCAAAATACGAAATTTATCAACAACGAAAAAATATTTTATAGGAATCTTACATCTAATAACAAAGACACCAATAACCAAAGTCTAGAGACACCTACATCCGAAACACTACGAGAATTTTGGGCTAACATTTGGGAAAATCCAGTACACCATAATGACCACGCAGACTGGCTTAAAGAAGCTACACCAGAAATTCCAGAAATGGAATTTGAGTTTATACCAATAGATACATTTATAGACGTCATCAAACGCACACACAACTGGAAATCACCTGGCACTGACAACATCCACAACTACTGGTATAAGAAATTTTCGAGCATACACCCTTTCCTATTATAATCATTTAAATACATTCATCCAATCACCTCATTTACTTCCTCAGTACATAATACACGGAGTATCTTACGTGATATCTAAAGACACGAATGACACCAAAAGCCAAGCTAAATACCGTCCAATCACTTGCCTACAAACTTTGTACAAAATTCTAACAGCCTGCGTAAGCGAAATAGTATATAAGCATTTAACTAAAAATAACATTCTAGCAGAACAGCAAAAGGGTTGTCGTAAGAATAGCCAAGGGTGTAAGGAGCAACTAACCATTGACGTCATTACTATGAATAGCGCTGTAAAAAGCAAAAAGGATATTCACACAATGTTTATAGACTATCAAAAGGCCTTTGATTCAGTTCCGCACAGTTAGTTTCTACACGTATTAAATCTATATAAAATTCACCCTACACTTAAACAATTTTTAGGAACTTCGATGCAGAATTGGCAAACTGTTCTCAAAATCAATTCCTCCTCCTCAACTGTAGCTACTGAACCAATCTGTATAAGACGTGGAATTTTTCAAGGAGATGCTCTAAGTCCTCTGTGGTTTTGCATGGCACTCAATCCACTCTCACACTTGTTAGACCAAGCAGGCGCGGGATTCACGCTGGAAAACAATCACACACAATATTCGTTAACACATCTTATGTACATGGATGACATAAAGTTATATGCAGCTGATAAGGAAGCGCTTTTCAACTAGCTGATGCCACGCAACAATTTTCTGATGATATTTGTATGTCCTTCGGAGTAGATAAATGTAAAATTTTGTCCATTGTAAAAGGAAAAATCCAAAATAATAGTTATACACTTCAATCAGGAGCATTGGTCGAGGCGATGGATGAACAGAGTACATACAAATACCTAGGTTTCAAACAGTCCAGACAGATACAACAAAAGATTTCAAAACAAGAACTGCTCAAAAAATTCTCACACCGCCTCAACCTTATCCTAAAAAGCAACCTTAATTCAAGAAATTCAATAAAAGCCATCAACACCTTTGCAATACCCATTCTTACACTCTTTTGGAATTATACAATGATCAAAGACTGATATTAAAAAACTTCAGCGCACTATCCATACACTCCTAACCAAACATAGAAAACACCATCCAAAATCATGCATACAACGACTTACATTACCACGCCAAGAAGGAGGGAGAGGATTAATAGACATACACAATTTACACAACAAACAGATACTTTCACTCAGAGCATACTTCCATAACAAATCAGAAACCTCATCACTACACAAAGAAGTAACGGTGTGGTGTGTCACGTACGTCACGTTTAGATCTTAGTTTAAGTTAAGGTAGATAAGCTATGTCCATAGTTATATTATGATATATGTCACGCGCGGACTAGGTATATATTACACTAATAAAGGGAGTCTGGGGTCTTTCAGTCTCCAGTTGACTCATGGACAAGTACACGACATGGTATTTACTTAACCCCTCCTTCCCTCCACATCGCATGGCGACCCTGCCAGTCGACTGGACGGCGTTATAGTTGCCCGACCGGGATCTCATCGGAGTCACTTCAGTCGGCTTCAGTCAGTTTCTCGGCAGTTGGTTAGTCACAGGCCATGGGGACCACGTCATCCAAGGAAGAGGTTATTATAGCCCAGACAGCAGCGGGTGGTTCAAATACCGCGGCAGTAACACAAGAGCAGATATCCACCATCAGCGCGATGCTGTTGTTTATCGCCGTGTGTTTGGCGATTGTCATCATTGGCGTGGCAGTCCGGCTGTACAGGAGGTGTCATCAGAATTGGATCGAAGAGAAGATCAATCAGCGTGAGGTGCAGCGAGCTGTGCAGATGGCCTGACCGGGAGCTGGCGGAGCGACAAGAGGAGTAAGTGATGTGATTTGAACTTAAGTGTAGTGGCGAGTATTTTCGGTCATCTATCAGTTAGAGGCATTAATTTTGAATGGAAGTGGAGTTAACGTCACTGTTTGTACAGCTTAAGTTATTGAGGGAATCAATTGTCAAGTTAGGTCCCAGTAGGCGGAAAGGCAAAAATTTTGATGGAAAGATAAGCGAGGTAAAAGCCCTGTATTGTAAATTTAAGTGTGTAGTTTCTAAGTGTAGCAAATTTTCGGAGGAATTAGCACAGCTAGTGAGTAAAATAGAAAATTTGTATGTAGACACTATTAAGTTTGAAAACGGTACCGGAACCGATACAGAGATGGCGTTGGAAAGGTTTTCATTGAAAACGGCGGTTAGCTTACTCCCGAAAATGAATGGGGATGAGCAGGTAACCCAAGATTTGATTGATGCCATAGATTTATACAGCTCTATGTTAGAAGCGGCTGATAGTGCTCATTTAATTAGATTCGTGCTAACTACGCGACTTACCCAGGGGGCTAAGATGCGATTGTCCTCTACTTATACGACTGTAGACAGTCTTTTAACGGACATGAAGAAGCATTTGTTGACGGTTAAGTCAGACGTTGCAGTGCAAGCCAAATTTGCTCGCGCTAGGCAAAATGATAGGTCGGTCACGGATTTCGGGGCAGAGATAGAGAAGTTAATGGTAGATTTGACTATTTCTCAAGCCGGGGAAAATTCGGAAGCTTATAAAATTTTGCGGCCTTTAAATGAGAAGTATGCGGTTAAAAAGTTTGCTGACGGACTTCGTAATCAGCGTCTTGGTACAATTATTACGGCACGGAACTTGACTTGTTTGAAAGATGCTATCAGGGTAGCGGAAGACGAAAATTGTGCTTCGTCGGGTCAAGTCATGACGTTCCAGCGGTGGTCCGCGGGTGGTAGTTTTTCTACGGGAAATAGGGGTCGTGGAAATAACTATAGGCGGCACGCTGTAGGTAATGGATACGCGCAGCAAAAAACAGCTGTTGGGCGTACGTACCGAAATGGAAACGTAAGGTATAGTAGTGGAATGCGCGGTCATAGCAATAGTACTCATCGTGGATGGCAGACTCAGCAAGGTCGACAGCGCGTAGCGTGTCTAGAGCACGTGCGGGGCGATGCTGACTCAAGTGCAGTGTCAATGTCACGAAGTAGCGAAGGCAGACAATTGAATGAAACGCAGTTTTTTCGAGGCTAAGCATATTTTAGCTTGCAATAGTGTTAACTGGGTGAATTTTCTAGCAAATAATGTGGATTCGGAATGGTTAGTCGATACGGTTGCGTCGATATCGGCAATAAAAAGTAATTTCTTGAGGAATAATGCTTTGTGCTGTAAAGTAGTTAAGGAAGAATTAGTGATTAATGGTGTAGGGGGTAGTTTACGGGCTATAGGTTATGTATATTTGACGTTGGAATACGAACAATGTTCGTTCGTGCATAAGTTTTATATATTCAATGATTTGCCATGTAGGTCAGTTGGCATATTAGGCCAGGATTTCTTGCAGGCGTATAGTGGTATTATAGACTTTTCGGGGAACAGGTTATCTCTAAAGAACCGTGAGCAGCAGACGGTTTCGATGCCACTTAAATCCTATAATTATTCTTTAACTATTTCTCCGCGTTGTGAAATGGTTAAGTATTTGCCCGTTAATAGAGCAGAAGATTGTGTAGTGTTTAGGAAAGAGTTGCGCGAAGGGGTTTTCTTAGCAAATGTAGTAGCTAGACCTAAGAATGGGATGATGCCCATTAGGATTTTAAACACAACCATGGAGGAAGTTGTGTGTAGTATGTCCGATGTAGAAGTCTATCCGTTAAGTGATTTTAATTGTTGTAGTTTTGCGGAAACAGAAGTAAGTGTTGAACGTGTTAAGAAAATATTTTCTTTGCTTAATCTTGATTATTTGAATGCCGAGGAACGGTTGTCAGTTGAGCAAATATGTGCAAAATATCCAGATATTTTTTATATTCCGGGAGATAAATTGGATGTCACGAATGTGTATGCGCAGTCAATACGTTTGAAAGATAATGTTACTCCAGTTTACAGGAAACAGTATAGAATACCTTATGTACAGAAAAAGGAGGTTGATAGGCAAGTGCAGGAGATGCTGGGTAGTAATATTATTGAGGAGGCGGTTAGTGAGTGGTCTAGTCCTGTTTTGGTTGTACCCAAGAAGGCAGATCGTGATGGGGAGAAAAAATGGCGTGTAGTAATAGACTACAGGCAGTTAAATGAAAAGATACAGGATGATAAATTCCCTTTGCCAAATATTAATGAAATCTTGGATTCATTGTCGGGTGCAGTTTACTTTAGCCACTGTGATCTATCACAATCATATTATCAGTGTGCTTTAGATGAAAGTAGTAGGAAATACACAGCTTTCACGACAGATAAAGGGCAATATCAGATGTGTAGATTACCAATGGGGTTAAAGATAAGTCCAAGTTCTTTTAGCAGGTTAATGACTGTAGCCATGTCAGGATTAAATTATGACAAGTGTTTGATATATTTGGATGATTTAATTATTTTCGGGCGGAATTTGGATGAGCACAACCGAAACCTTATGTCAGTGTTTTCTCGCCTGAGAAAGGTCAATCTTAAACTGAATCCGTCCAAATGTGAATTTATGAAAAAACAAATACTTTATTTAGGACACGTAATTTCAGCGGAAGGTATTTCACCAGATCCTGAAAAGGTAGAAGCCATAAAGAAATATCCGCGTCCATCGGCAGTTGATGAAGTAAAGCGGTTTGTGGCGTTTGCAAATTATTATAGGAAATTCATACCAAATTTTGCTAGTATAGTGATACCTATGAATAAGCTATGTAAGAGGGATGTAGTGTTTAGTTGGACCGATGAATGTGAGAGGTCGTTTTTGTTGCTTAAGGAAGCGTTAATGAATCCACCAGTGTTGGGTTATCCAAATTTTTCTGAAGACAACACGTTTATATTGCAAACCGATAGTTCGGGTTATGCGGTAGGAAGTGTTTTGTGTAATGGGAACGGTAAACCCGTTGCATACGCTAGTAGGTCTTTGGGGAAAAGTGAGTTAAATTATCCTATTATAGAGAAGGAGTTATTGGCTATGGTATGGTCAGTTAAATATTTTAGACCGTATTTGTATGGACGGAGGTTCGTTGTAAAAACGGATCACCGGCCACTATTATACTTGTTTAACATGACAGATCCATCAAGTAGGTTAACTAAGTTTCGTTTATGTTTAGAAGAGTATGACTTTGAGGTCGAGTATATTAAGGGGAAAGAAAATGTATTAGCTGATGCACTTTCTAGGATAGTAATTTCAAGTGAAGATTTGAAAACCATGCGTGAAAAAACTATATCCGTAATGACGAGAGCGCAGTACAAACAGTTGGAAGAACCAAATGTTTGTGATACGGACCCTGTGGTATCTAGGACTGATCACCCTAGGATCGTGGAAGTTCTTAAAAAACAAGGAAATGACATTGAGATATGTTTGAATGAGTGGGAGAAGATGTTACGTAACACTAATGGTGAAAAAATATTTTCAAAGTCGCGCAATTTAATGTATGTGCCAGAAAACTCGAGTATTTACGTAAACTATGAATCTTTATCGGCATCATCGCGAGACGAGTTGTCGAGAGACATAGTCACTTTTTGTATTGAAAAGGGCATAAAAGAAGTTATTATTTTGAAAAATCGTTATAACGTTAAGTTTATTACAAAAATGGCCAAATATTTGAAGGAAAACAGTAATTCGATATGTGGAGATTTTAGAATATGTGTAGTGAAGGGTGTACGGAAAATAGAAGGGGCAGATGAGAAGAGAATTGTTTTAAATGATTTTCATATTTTACCTACGAGGGTCATTCAGGAATACGCAGGATGGTGA
This sequence comes from Eugnorisma glareosa, assembly GCA_947578425.1. Classification (NCBI taxonomy): domain Eukaryota; kingdom Metazoa; phylum Arthropoda; class Insecta; order Lepidoptera; family Noctuidae; genus Eugnorisma; species Eugnorisma glareosa. Next base: position 400,147 of record OX387966.1, read on the forward strand.
ATAATATAAAGAAATATTATTATTGGCCGTCAATTGAGAAAGATGTAGCGGAGTACGTTGGTAAATGTGATAAGTGTAAAAAACAAAAGTTTTCCAAACATACTAAAGAACCAATGACAGTTACTACCACTGCATCTTCATCTTTTGAAAAGATTTATTTAGATATAGTGGGGCCACTTGATAGGGACGAAAATGGTAATGTTTACATATTAACTCTTCAATGTGAACTTACGAAGTTTGTGGAGGCTTATCCACTAAAAAATAAATCCGCAAATGAGGTAGCAAAAGCGTTGGCAGAAAATTTTGTGTTGAGATATGGGATACCGGGAACAATTGCTACGGATAGGGGTTCTGAGTTCATTTCGAAAGTAATGGTAGAGCTATGTAATGTCTTGGGCATCAATAAAATCTTATCAACGTCATATCATCATGAAAGTATAGGGTCTTTGGAAAACGTTCATAAAACTTTAGGTGCTTATTTAAGGATACAAACAGATAATAATCCATCATCGTGGAGTTCTTGGATTCCATATTGGTGTTTTTCTTATAACACAACAGTTAATACTGTGACTAAGTATACGCCTTATGAATTAGTTTATGGTAAAATTTGTAGGTTACCAAGTAGTCTTCAAGGTGAAAGTGTAGAACCTTTGTATAATTTTGATGATTATCCTTTAGAATTTAAATACAGGTTACAAAGGGCTCAAAATGATGCAAAAGAAAATTTGGTATCAAGTAAGTTATCAAGGAAACATTGTTATGATAAGAATCTTAATTCTATAACTTATAAGGAAGGTGACTTGATTTTGATAAAAAACGAAGTAGGCAATAAGTTGGAGTGTATTTATAATGGACCATTTGTAGTTGTAAAGGACGAGTCACCAAATGTAATAGTTAAATATAAAAATAAGATAGATGTAATACATAAAAATAGGACAAAGTTATACTGTAAGACTTAGGATGTAAGATTAAAAATGTAAAGAGATGAGAAAAAAAAAACAATGTAACTAAGTTTTTTTTTTTTTACTTTAGGAAGGGTGATGTGGTGTGTCACGTACGTCACGTTTAGATCTTAGTTTAAGTTAAGGTAGATAAGCTATGTCCATAGTTATATTATGATATATGTCACGCGCGGACTAGGTATATATTACACTAATAAAGGGAGTCTGGGGTCTTTCAGTCTCCAGTTGACTCATGGACAAGTACACGACATGGTATTTACTTAACCCCTCCTTCCCTCCACATCGCAACGGAGACGGATAACAAACTAACACCACTAAACCTAAAAAACCGAAACACGCAAGTAAATGAACACATCGTAAGTACACAACAAAAAATAGCAGCATGGTCTGAAAAAGCCCTACACGGAAGACATCGAGCCTGTCTGAGCCAGCCACACGTCGGTAAAATAAAGTCGAACGAATGGCTCAAACGAGGCGAATTGTTTCCCGAGACCGAAGGTTTTATGCTGGCCATACAAGATCAAATAATAGCTACTCGTAATTACAGAAAATACATCATAAAAGACCCTAACCAGCCGACTGACCTGTGCAGACATTGCAACAATGCCTCCGAAACTATACAACATATAACAGGAGCATGTAAATCACTTGCACAAACCGATTATAAACACCGTCATGACCAAGTCGCTGCAATCATACACCAACAGTTAGTGTACGGGCAGCAGCTCCGCACACTGAGATGTTGTATGTAGATGGACGAATCACACGGGATGTGTACAGGGAATAAAACCACTGTTTCTGTGTCCGTAAATGATTGATTGTTTATTATGTAAAACATTAAAATATATAATACATAAAGTAGGTGACTTGTGGCGGGCGTAATAGCCTAGTCAGCGAATGTACATAAATCTGTGAATTTAGCAACTGCTAGTTCAGGTAAAAACTAAAACAATGAATATCATGTGGCGATGCTCGTACATCCTGCCAACTATAAAAGTACAAATAACAAATAAAATGTATTATCACAAAGTATGTAAAGAGGGTTATTAACAGGTTCTACGCTCGCCGCTAACTGATATTGGCGACGTTTCGCGATCCACCTTGTTGCTGTTAGGAAGATGTCCGGGGACCTCGTCTAGTGTCTGTATATCTGCCTGTGTTTGTCCTTTCCCAGGAAGATCCCGTTGAGTATGACTTGGTACCATCTCGGTCCCTTCCTGGTGCGCCTGCGTTGCTGTTCTGCTTCCTTGAGGTAAATGGAGGCAGCGTGCCTTTATTTGAAAGTATACCCATATGCTGAATATTGTTGCACAGGTTATCATACAGCCGTACAGGACGTAGTGATGATGCTCCGCCTCAACGGAATTAACTATTTGAATGTCCTGTTGTTCTTTAACCAGCTCGATTTTTCTCTTAAGACCCTTTAGTTGTTCTTCATGTGTTTCAATTTCCATGTTTGTTATGTTTGTAATTTGACTGTTGCTTCTGAGTAGTTCGTTTAGGTTTATCTCTGGTACGTCGATCTCTTGCTCATTTCCTAAATCCATTGTGCTTTGCATATTGTAGTGCGAATGAATTAGATGTTTATCGCCGCGCATTATGCAACCTGTCGCTAAAGTGATTATGCCTGTATTTTGTAGTGTTTGTGACGTTATTCCAGCTGGACAGAAAATGCGCATAGTGCATTCCTCGCAACACGTAAACAACCAAGCCCCTTTGCTATGTAGTTTTTTCCATTCGTTGCTGCAACTTGATACCTCAGTGCGGCAGTTTGATACTCCTCGATTGTTTATTATGTCAGCTTCGCACATTTTTGTGGCTGCTTTTATAACATAAATAGGTAAGTCAAGGTTACATAGAAGCAGCTGATTTGTGTTTACTTGTGTGCATGATAAAAGATGTCGTTGATCCAGTGGTATCATCATGTCCATTTTCAAGTTAACGGCTATGTATTGAGTTGTTGGTATTATGTTAATCATGGAGGCTCCTTTTATGTTGCGGATTGGGATGACTTCGGTTAGCTCATATTGTTCGTCTGTTACTAACGGGATTTTTACTTCGAAAATAATAAATTCTTCGGTTAGTTTTCCTTGCACACTTGCTAGTTTATACATTTCCCGGATGCACTTGAATTTGTTTGAGCAGGGTAGTGATAATCCTTTTGGTACTTGTCCCGATATGATGTTCAACTGTTTTTCGAATGCATCGGGTTTCAGCAAGTGAGTGTCGACTTTGCCGTGGCGAAGATCTGTAACTAGGTTGATCAACATGTCTTGTATTCTCCGCAAGTTTGCTACCATCATGTTTGCGGCAAGTGCTGTAGCAGTAAGGAAAGTTGCTTGGTCTTGTTCGGTTTTCAGTAGTTGCAGCGAGTCTCTGAGACTTTTGTTGATGACGATGAACTGTCGGTTCATTACTTGCTCGTTCCTCTTCAGGAGGTTGTATTCCCCTTCGATTATTGAAGTATGTTGTTTGTACAGATTGAGCAAGTGGTCTTCATTACTGTGTAATAGTTTGATGTCGTTGTGGTATTTTTCGGCAAATTTGTCATCAAGTACACCAAAGAGAGCGTTGGCAATGTTCCCAAATCCGTTTATGAAACCTCGCTTAGCGCGTCTTCCCTGGTCAGATTGTAGTACTTCGTTGTAGTGTTTGAGCTCGTTTAGTTCGTGCTCGAGTTGTGTGGCTATAGTCAAGTACGCTATATTTCGGTTACAAAGTCCGTGTAGTTGCTGGACGTATTGTTCAACGGCAGACGTGCTTTTCCAGTAAGTCGACATGTTGTAGTACACCACCAGTCTCCATTCATCTTGTATTATCTGTAAGTCTGCGGCTTTGTCAAAGTATACAAGACGGGTAGGGTCTAGGGTTGTTACATTGACGAGTTGTGGCATGGACGGTGTCACGCACGTAACCATGAGTACTAGTAACGTGCTTAGGTACTTGAGGATGTTACAGCTGGAAACTCCCTTCCGTTCCTGTCTAGAGCTCACCCGACGTTGTCGTTGTGATGTTGATGAAGTCGCCTCTGGTTGGTTAATGTTCGAGAGTTTCGTTGGTTTGTTTTCGGTATTATTCCCTATTTCAATGGGTAACCGGGACAATTTTGTTACGGGTCTCTTCATTATGTTGGATTTTGTTTTGAGCGTGACGACTCGTACTAAGTTATCTGGTCCAGGATGCGTCTCTATAACTCGTCCTAATAACCATCGGGCGGGAGCCACTTGTTCTTCCTTTATAAGGACGACGTCGTCCACTTCAATGTTATGTGTTGGGGTTTGCCATTTTCCTCGTAGTTGTAACGTTTGTAGGTAGTCTTTGGACCATTTCTTCCAAAATTCCTTGTATATGTTTTCGGTCAAGCGCCATCGTAAAGTTAACTGACTGTTATCATCCTCTGACGTCATCGGAGGTGCCAGTACTGGTCCACCGACTAAAAAGTGGCCTGGTGTCAAGTAATCGATGTCGTCGAGGTCATTTGTTAAAGCGACAAGTGGCCTCGAGTTGAGGCAGGCTTCGATTTGTGCTAGTAAAGTATTAAATTCTTCGTACGTAAGCTTTTGTTCACCAAGAACTCGTTTAAGGTGATGTTTCATACTCTTGACTGCAGCTTCCCACAATCCTCCCGCGGTTGGCCAAGATGGAGCGTTAAAGTGCCATTCAATGCCATTCTCGGAAGTGCTGTTAATGAGGTCGTCGTTGACTAGAAGCTGCATCGCCTCCTGGCGTTCTTTGGTTAACGCTTTTGCTGCTCCGACGAAGTTCGTTCCGTTGTCACTGTAGATATGTTTTGGCGTTCCTCGTCGTGCGCATAGCCGCTTCAGTGCTGCGAGGAATGTTACAGTGCTACGATCTGACACCAGTTCCAGGTGGGTAGCTTTTGTACATAGACAAATGAAGATTGCGATGTAGGCCTTAACTGTTTTAATGCCCCGACCTTTGTTAGCTTTTATTTCAACGTGTCCCGTAAAATCTACGCCGGTGTGTGTGAATGGCCGTGACGGTGTAACTCGAGGTGTTGGTAAGTCTGCCATTTTCTGATTACTGCGTTGCGTTTTGTAGCGATGACAGGTGACACATTTGTTAAGTTGCTTCTTGATTGGTTTCATGCCGCCAAGTATCCAATATTTGTTACGAAGGTGTCCCAAAGTAAGTCTGGCACCGCCGTGGAGAGTATTCTTGTGGGCTTGGTCAATCAAGAGCTCTGACAGCTTGTGATTGTTTGGTAAAATCATCGGATGTTTTTGGGAGTTGCTTAACTTGGCATGTTCAAGTCTTCCTCCCACTCGAAGAATGCCTTGTGCGTCTAGTATAGGGCTCAAACTCAACAGTTTGCTTGTGGCCCGTACCCTATTATGTTTGTATAGGTACGCTATTTCATCGGCAAAGGCATTGTTCTGTGCAGTTTTGACGAGCAGGTGTTGAGTCAGCACTATGTCCTCTGTAGTTAAGTGTGACATGCGGTTGGCTCTTGTTACGTCACGCGAGTTGTTTATGAATCGTATGATCCAGCTGATGACTCGGGTTGCATAAGTCATTGATCTGTATTTTTGCAGTAGTTGCTCGATGAGTGGCGCGTGTTTTGTTTGTATTGCGCAAGTTTGACCTAGTTTCCTCTGCTCTTCGTTCGTTGTAAAAAATTCTTGTTTGGGTATGTTGTTGTTTTGAAGCCATGAAGGGGCTTTCCACCACAGTTCGTGACCTATTAAGTCTGATGGTGAGATTCCTCTGCTTGCGCAGTCCGCCGGATTATCTTCGGACTTGACATGTTTCCAGAAGTTGGATGGAGTAATTTGAGTTATTTGTATGACTCTATTGGCTACAAAACTCTTCCAGCGACTCACGTCCCCTTGTAGCCAGCCAAGCACCACCATAGAGTCGGTCCAGCAATGTATGGTGACTGTCTGCGAGTTGATCGAGTTTCTAACCTTTTCAATCAGGCGAGCTAGTAGTAATGCACCACATAACTCCAGTCGTGGCAGAGAAATAGGGTTTTTCTGTGGGGCTAATTTTGTTTTAGCTGCTACTAGCCTGATCAACTGTTGACCTTCTTTATCAGTGGACTTGCAATATATGACGCATCCGTAAGCTCTCTCAGATGCATCACAGAAGCCATGAAGTTCGAAGGGTTGTTGGGTGTCGCCGACCCAGCGTGGAATGGTTATGTCGTGTATGTGTGCGAGCTGATTGCGGAATTGTTCCCATTCTTGCTGTATATTCGGTGGGAGTTGATCATCCCAGCTCGTTGTTGTTGACCAAGCATGTTGAAAAATTAGCTTGGCTTTCACTGTAACTGGTGATAGCCAGCCAAGTGGGTCGTACAGTTTTGATATGTCCGACAGTAGTGTGCGTGTCGTGTTGACGTCACGTTTGTTGCAGAGTGATATTTGTTTGTAAGTAAACTCATCTGTGCGCGGGTTCCAAGTGATGCCTAGCGTTTTGTTTGTATCTGCATCCTTGAAGTCGAACATTTTTTGGCTTATCAATTCATGTCGTAAGTCTTCGAGTAAGCCCGTTTTGTTGCTAGCCCACTTTCGTAAGTTGAACCCACCGCCCTTCAGCATTGTTATAAGTTCACCTTGAGTTTTCTGTGCTGTTATGAAGTCGTGGCATCCGCCTAGTAAGTCGTCCATGTATAGTTGATTGGAGAGAATAGCCGCCGCCAAAGGGTACTGCGCGCCGTCATCTTTGACTAATTGCTTTATTGTTCGCATTGCCAGAAAGGGTGCGGACTTGGTGCCATATGTTACTGTAGTCAGTTGTAACTCTTGTAACGGCCCTGTGACTGAATCTCTCCACACAATTTTTTGCAAATGCTGGTCTTTTTCTTGAATACGTATTTGTCGGTAGAATTTCTCAATGTCCGCTGTGTATACGTATTCAAATGCTCTCCATCGTAGAATCATAGCTTGTAAGTCTTGTTGTAAGTTAGGCCCGCATTCCATCAATTGGTTTAGACTGTGGCCCTTGCTAGTGGTTGCTGATGCATTGAAAACCACACGGAGTTTGGTTGTCGTTGAATCCGGTCTCATTACTCCATGATGGGGCAGGAAACAGCTCGGTGTGTCCGGCTCTGTGCACTTTTTCATATGTTGTAGTGCTTTGTATTCGTTGATGAAAGCCTTGTAATTAGAAGCGAGGGTTTCGTCTCTAGCTAAACGTTTTTCCAGCTGCTTGAATTGTGCGACTGCTTGTGGCTTCGATCGTCCCAAATTTTGTTCGAAGTTGGTCTTCATGGGGATTCTAACTTCGTATCGCCCGTCTTCTAGTCTTTTAGTTGTGTCAGTATACAGCCTCTCGCAGTACTCCTCCTCGACACTTGTAGACTTGTCGTCCGATGTTATCTCTTCAATTTCCCAAAAGCGAGAGATATCGTTAGTGTCTACCACGACATGACAGTTGAAAGTATTCGTGTTACCAACTAATACCCAGCCAAGCTTAGTTTGTTGTGCTATAGGTGCGTATATGTTTCCTCGAATGATGCTGCTCATGACTATGTCGCCATATACTCCGGCGTCAAGCAGAATGTCAATCGGCCTTGATAAGTTGAAATGTGGGTCGGCCAGGTTAATGTTTTCTATGTGAGGCCAATCTTGTTTTTCGAAGGAGTAGTTAGGTAGATTGTTCAGTAGTTTAGCCATTACTAGTGCCGGCGTTGAAAACTCGTAATCTCCGTAAAGGGACCTACAGTCCAACTGAACGGTTCCGTTGCTCTGGCTGGCAAATGTTCCGATCCCCGACACAGTTGAGTTGTGGTTGCATCGCGGGAGGCCAAGTCGTTGCACAGCAGATTCTGTTATAAGGTTCAGTTGGGAGCCTTGATCTAGGAGACATCTGAGTACGGTGTAAGTTCCATCTGCGGCCTTTACTTTAAGCTGTACTGTAGCTAGTAGAAATTCGTTAAAATTTCCTGACACGTGATTAGCTTTTCGCTGCGAGTTGTTGTTAGTCACGTTGTCGGTCTGTTGACTTGATGACAGTGTCGCTGACGTAGTATCACGAGCTAGGTCATGTAGCGTGGTGTGATGTGCGCCGTTGCACACTTTGCATCTTTTTTGCGAGTTGCATTTCTTTCCGTTGTGCGGATACATGCAGTTTTTGCAAATGTTCAATTGCTCAATTGTCCTAATTTTTATGTCTGGCGACATCTCTTGAAACGCTTTGCAGTAGAGCAAGATGTGGCTTGTTTTGCAAACAGGACAATTTCTGTCGGAGCTTGTATGGTTTGCCTTGGGATAGCGCCTGTATCTATTGTACGCATCCCTTTGTACTGTTGTCGTCGAGCTCCCTTTGTTTGAGGACGCGTCGGCATCTGTTTGTTTGTTTGGTTTGTTTGTTTTCTTCACCACTGATTCCAGCGCCGTGAACTTCCCTTCGATGAACTGGATGAATTCTTTGAAATCGGAAAGCCCTCTTGGACTCTTCCTTGCCTCCATGTAATCAGAATAGGTCTGCGTGTCCAGTTTTCCTGTCAGGATATGCACCAAAATTGGGTCCCATGTTGTCGTGTCGATGCCCAAGTTACGCAACGCGTGCACGGTTTCGAGACTGGTGTCGTGTAGGCGCTTCAATTCGTAGGCGTTTTGATGTTGAATGGCATGTTGACTCATCAAAACTTGCATTTGTTTGGTGAAGAGCAGCTGCAAGTTATTGTACCTATGGTGGAGAATTTCCCAGCAGGAGTCGTAGTTGCTTTCGGAAACAGGCAAATGTTGCACAAGGCGCTCAGCCTCTCCTTTTAGCTTCCCTTTTAGGTGTTGCATTTTCTGCCCCTTCGAGAGGGAAGGGTTGTTGTGGATTGCCGCAATGTATAGGTCAAGGAATGTCGGCCATTGTGTGTAGTTACCAGAGAATATTGGTATTTCGATCCTCGGCGCGCTGTCCCGTTGTTGGACAGCGAGGTTGAGCTTGCGGTTAAGATCTCGCTTTGTGCACTCGTACGTTTCTTCATACTGCGAGAACTCAAGCTCGTAGTTAACGTCGCTACCGACGAGAATGTTGTCGAGCTGCCAGTGTACTTCATCAATCACCCTCCATCGAGATTAGAGGGTCCTGAGTTTGTCTTCAATATCCCATTTCTCGATAATGTCAGCAGTACGCAGGTTGTTGGTGAAACGGGAGAAGGCTCTGAAGTTAGTTGCTTGTTGAGTTTTGAGCTCGTCTGATTTTGAAAGGACTCCAGTGTTCTTGTTTTCTTCACCTTGGTGACCGGCGGGTTCCGTAGTGTAGGTAGCCCATGTTTGCAGCTTATGTTGTATGTTTGAGTATTCCGCCTTGACCATGTCATACACTTTTGTAGTATAGTATATGTCGGTCCGGTCCGTGGCGCCTTATAGTACGCCATGGTTCATCTCAAATTCGTTCCAGTGCGCCTGGAGAGTATCCAGTCTACCCCGGATGTATGTTGCGGTTTTACGGTCAGGGCCATCCTTTCCAAAGTTGACACCAATTTTCCGGATGCCCTCTGCGATGATTCCCTGCCGCTTGAGAAGTTCTTGTTGTCTAGCGTCCATAGTTGTTATACGAGTATGTATGCGTATTGTTGATAGACGTTAGCCCTGTTGACTTCACTGTTGAGTTGTTATGGATGTAGTTCCCGAACCACCAAATGTTGATGTTTCCTGTGGCGATCACAGGGTCCGAAGGAATCTCTCCCTACGATATTGTGCGCCTTCTCAATCTGACTGGGGCGATCCGCTTGTGGAAGACCAGTCAAACCGATTCGCTATCGTAAGTAGAAACACTTCGTACCTGTGCGGCTTGTAGCACTGTTTGCTCCAGGAGTGGTGATCCGGCTCGAAGGACCAAAAATGTACGGGCAGCAGCTCCGCACACTGAGATGTTGTATGTAGATGGACGAATCACACGGGATGTGTACAGGGAATAAAACCACTGTTTCTGTGTCCGTAAATGATTGATTGTTTATTATGTAAAACATTAAAATATATAATACATAAAGTAGGTGACTTGTGGCGGGCGTAATAGCCTAGTCAGCGAATGTACATAAATCTGTGAATTTAGCAACTGCTAGTTCAGGTAAAAACTAAAACAATGAATATCATGTGGCGATGCTCGTACAGTTAGCATTTAAATATAAACTAGTTTCCGAAATGATACCGTATTATAAATATAAACCAGAAATAGCATTAAAGAATAACTATCAAAACATTTACTGGGACCGAACTATAATAACCGATAAAACAATTCATTACAATAGACCCGACATTACCGTTCACGACAAAACCAATAAAACAGTTTATCTGATAGACATAGCAATACCTAACTCACATAATATTCAAACCACAATATCCGAAAAGCTCAGTAAATACCAAGATCTTGCCATTGAAATTAAAACCCAATGGAAAGTACAAACTGTCCATATAGTCCCCATTGTTCTCTCATCTACTGGTATTATACCAAAATCTCTCACACAAAGCCTCAACACACTACAGATGCCTAATCACACACTTTACATGCTGCAAAAAGCCACCATTCTCAACACTTGTCGAATCACCCGAAAGTTTCTGACTTCATCTACATTATCATCCACTTTCTCTATCTAAATTTCACCTTACATCCTTGGTTCAGACCCGCGTGTAAGGTTTCTTGGCCTCTCTTGAATGAGAAGAAACATAAAGAACAACAAATAATAATAATAATAATGCTTTATTTCCAAGTTTACAATTTAGCAGAATAGCACTATGTAGAATACACTGTATAGGCCTAGCAATTGTAAAAATTCCACTGAGTTTAAACCTCTGGCACCCAAGCTAAGATTAAACTTGTGTTATGGGTGTCAGGGCTCTCTCTTTAAACATTTACCAAGATAATTTGAGCAAGTTCGGAGTTACATAGTGATTACTGTCACTAGCGATTTCTGGAGCAAGCAGTATAGTAAGTTTAATACAAAAACAAAAAGAATACAATAAAAAAATATGAAAAAAAACGTAAAACTGTAAACTGTAGCCATTCTCCAAGTGTGTGTATGTGTGTGTGTGTGCGCGCGTGTGTATGTGTGCGTGTGTGTGTGTGTGTGTAAGCGCGGGCCCACTGTATATACTGTATATAGAAAACTAATACCATCAATCTACTATTTCCTACCTTTGATATAAATTTATCTACCTCATCATTTACTTTTATTCTACCTTAATATTATCGATTTTGGCTGCCCGAAACATATATCGTTTTAAAGATATCGATCATATAAGTTGGTCCCTCCACTTTGACGATTCAATTTTTAGTGCAACAGGTAAATGGCCGGTTTATTTTCGATCTTCTAAGGATAAATATTTAATACCTATTTACTACCTTCAAATCATGCAAAATTTCTTAAGTTAAAGTTTATTTTGGAGGCAAAAAAAATAAAGAAATAAGTAGGTACAACGTACAAAATTTATTCGTAGTATAGCAATAAGAAAGGTGTTTTTTTTTTAAATAAGAATAGCACTTAAATATCTGCTATAAAATGTACCTATGTTTAGTTTTGAAATATAACTATTTATTACTCAATGAAGGTAAACACAAAGAAGGATATTGAAGCTAAAAACACATAGTTCGAAAACATGGTCGATGTTATTGCATGGTAGTGAAGCTGTTTGCGATAACTGCGTCCTGGCTAACAGATTGCATTTACAGTGATTTAACATCGTCGGAGTACATTTACACTGTAAATGCACTCCGACCAAAATCTTGTCATGAAATTTAAGAATTTTAGTGAACTTTCAGCATTTGATTGTGTAATGAAAAATAGGTCGCGGCAGATGTTTGTGGTTAATATCCGATAATTATATATCTTCAATAACGTTTTGATGTCGGCAAAACGGCGCGGCTTTAGTTTATTGCCTAATATTATGTATGAGAGGGGAAGGTTTGAAAAATTATTTTTACTTTTCCGAGCCTCCTCTATACGACCCCGTAAAAAAACAGAACACCGGTCTCTTATTTTCCGAGATCCGCCTAAAGGGGGGGGGGGAAAGGGGGGCAAGTTTGAAAAATGGTTTTGACTTTTCCGAGCCTCCTCTGTACGAATCCGTAAAAAAAAGAACACGGGTCTCATAGTTTCCGAGATAAGACAGGGAGGGGGGAAGGGGGCGAAAAAGAGGGGTTTGGGACTTTCCCAATACTCGCGAGAGTTACTCGTTTACGAATCTGTCAAAATATACCCACCTCCCCATCCACCATCTGGGAGAACAATTATGTCAGTCAGTCAGTCCGTGAGTGGTAATCGAGCTTTATATAGTATAACTACTCGTAGTATTTGCGTGTTGCGCGAGATGCAAGCATCTCGCGTGCTTGGTCCTTGGTAGATTTTTCACTTTTAAAACCCCTAAATGTAGTAAAAATGTCAAACATAACCTTATAGTAAATCACTTTTCAAAGTCTAGTGAAATGCCAATAAAGCCCAAAAGGACCCGAGAGGGACCACCGGATTAAGCTTTTTAATGTAGTAAAAGTCCGGAGAAAGCCCTAGGAAACCCATTATTGTTGTTTGAATGAACTTGTACAATTAATTAAAACTAAAAAATGATGTAAGTGTAATTATGTATTGTAGCACCATCGAAAAACGAAACTCATGATGAAAAAATCAAAATTTTTTGCAGTCGCCATCTTGGATTTTGATGTTGACCTCACTATCGGCTTTAGCATCCCCAAAAACCATGAAAACGACACCCTTGATGAAAAGTTTGAAAATTACCGCAACGGCTATCTTGGATTTTTATTTTGACCTCACTGTCGCCCTTAGCATTCTCGGAAACCATGAAAACGACTCCCATGATGAAAAATTTAAAAATTATCGCAGCCTCCATCTTTAATTTTGATTTTGACCTCAATAATGGCTTTAGGATCCTCGGAAACCATGAAAACGACATCCATGATGAAAAGTTTGAAAAGTTTGAAAATTATCGCATGTGCCATCTTGGATTTTTATTTTGACCGCTGGTCGCCGAGATCCGCCTAAAGGGGGGGAGAAGGGGGACAAGGGGAGCAATTTAGAAAAATGGTTTTTACTTTTCTAAGCCTCCTCTATACGAATCCGTAAAAAAACGTTACGCTTCACCCACTGAACCTACGTTACTCCACTCGGTCTCGCAGGTTCGCTCCACTCAGGTTCCGACGCCTACTATAATAATATTTGTTCAAACACATAATGGCTACAGGGGCGTGCCGTCCATAAAAGCAATTAGGCCTAGCCTACCCTACCATTCCTACCAACAAAGCAACAAATGCATTTATTATAACTATGTAATATAAGAAAACAAAATATTTAAAAAAATGAAAAATCTCCTGTTATAATACTTATAGCAACTTGTCGCGCCCGTGTGACGTAATCGCCGTCACGAGCGAGCGTCGTAGTATTTTTAGGCAATCGCACTAACGGCCTACTTTCCATTGATAAATTTACGCACACTGACGCATATTTTCGTGTGTATGAACGGCACACATGTATAGATCATAGATAGATTAGGGGCGGAACTACTGCGAGTGTAGCTGGCCACTGATTGGCTCATGGCCTCCCCACAAAGTACCTATTATCCGGCAATATTTTGTTAACCGCTTTTTAAAGGGATCATGGTATGCAGTGATGCAATTTCATTTGGTAGTGTTTTTTATCGACAAATTAGAAATTATAAGAAACTTATACTTAACTTACTTTACTTACTTACTTAGTATTTAAGAAACTTGGCTTGTTACCGCTACCTTGTCTGTATATTAATGAAATATGCATGTTTGTATGGAAACATAAGGAGTTATTTAAAATAGCAAACGATGTAAATCCTCGAAGCCGACGAGATCCTCACAGACTCGTACTTAACAGTGCTCCTAGGCTTGCTAAGTACAATAAAAGCTGCTTAAATATGTGTGTACGAATTTACAACAAATTACCTAGTGATCTGAAAACGCTAAACATGAGATATACTTTTAAGAATAAGTTGTATGAATGGCTAACTAACAACAACTTCTATAGTCTAAAACAATTCCTAGAACGAAAATAGCGTTGTTGTAATATAATAATAATTTTTGATTACGAAATTGTTATGACAAATATTTGCATGCTATGTTTAATCTTGGCAAAACATGTCTGTTCTATTTTTGTACTGTAAGATCTTTTCATACCATGTTTTACGCAAATAAATATATTATTATTATTATTATTCCCTTTATTTAACTTTTATACAAATTATTTACATTTTTAAATATTTCTTAAAAAAACAATATAAAAACATTTAAAAATATAAAAAATTGTTGCCCACCGGTATCGGGAACAGGGTCCAAGCTACCGGCGGTCAGGGCTCCAGAGTGAGGAACCTCCTAACAATACGAGCCGTGTCCAGGAGTACTGCTTTCTGTATCAAGCCCTTGATCCAGCTGCCTAACGAGAGCCTCCTCAGGTATTCATCGAGGCTCTTAGCAATTAAGCCATGGGCTGATACGACTATCGGCACAATGATCGCTGAGTCCACATCCCACATGTCGACAACCTCGCGAGCCAAGTCAAGATATTTTATTTGCTTATCTTTCTCGGCTTTCACGAGGTTCTCATCATGCGGGACCGTTATGTCAACAATCATTGCGCGCCGCTCTGATCGATCCACCACCACTATATCAGGCTTATTGGCTAAAATAGTCCTGTCAGTGATGATGGATTGATCCCAGTACAATGTGATATTGCCATTTTCGAGAACTGGGTCGGGCACATACCTATAGTACGGCACTTCCGATTCCACAAGTCTGTATTTTAGAGCAAGTTGCTGATGGATAATCCTGGCTACAAGGTTGTGTCTATGCAAGTACTCTCCGTTAGCCAAACGAGAACACCCAGAGATAATGTGACGGATTGATTCACCTGGACGGTGGCATGCCCGACATATGTCAACCGTGCCGTCCTTCACAATAAATCTCCGGTAGTTATTCGTCATCATAACTTCATCCATAATTGCACAGACAAAACCTTCGGTTTCTCCGAAGAGGTCCCCGGAACGTAGCCAGGCTACGGACGCTCGGAGGTCTACATCGGGCCCGTGCAGGGCCCGGAAAAAGCGTCCGTGAAGCTCCTTACTCTGCCATACCTCCCTGCGGTCGTTAGTGTCAAGCACTACAGGTTTGCGCCAGTTCTCTTTAGCCAAGGAGAGCGGGGTGAGGCCCTTGTCCACCGCGACCACATCTCGATGCATCCCCACGTCGGCTTCTAGGAAATATTCCCTGAGACTGCATATCTCGCGGTTGTGGAGAGTCTTAGCGTTTAAAAAGCCTCGACCCCCACACTTCCGCGGGATATACAGTCTCATAACCGAAGAACGTGGGTGATGCATTCGATATGCCGTCAACAATGTACGGACCTTCCTATCCAGGGCGTCTAGTTCTGTTTGAGTCCATTTCAGTATGCCGAAAGAGTACATCAAAACCGGCATGACCCAACCGTTGAAGGCACGCACCTTATTTCCGCCTGCTAAAAGACTATTAAATACTTTTTTCAGGCAGCCAAAGAAGCGTTCCTTCAACGATTGCTTCATGTCAGCAACATTGATGCCCAGCGCTACCGACATACCCAAATACTTATAGGTTTCGGTTGCTGAGAGGGATCTAAGATTTATGGAATCCGAGAGCTGGGTTCCCACAGATTCCACAATCTCCCCTCGTTTTACATGCATGACCGCACATTTGTCCACACCAAATTCCATCCTGATGGCGCTACTGAAAGTTTCAGTTACCTTCAGTAGCTCCATCAGTTGCAAATCGTTGGGGGCAAAGAGTTTCAGGTCATCCATGTAAAGGAGGTGAGATACAACTTGACCACCTCTCCTCAACCGATAGCCTAGACCTGAATCCTCCAGCAACGTGCTAAGAGGATTCAAGGCTAAGCAGAACCAAAGTGGACTCAAACTGTCGCCCTGAAATATACCTCGCTCTATCCTTATCGGCTCGCTATTCCTCTGGATTTGCCGACATCCTGGATAGCGAAGGACTGTCCTCCATTGTCCCATACACGACATCAGGAAGGTGCGCAGAGTTGCATCTACTTTATACAACTCTAGCACCCTCATGAGCCATGTATGTGGCACGGAGTCATAGGCCTTCTTATAATCTATCCAACATGTCGACAGATCCCTTCGGGAACGGCGAACCTGTTGGCTAATGGCCATATCAATGAGGAGTAGCTCCTTAGTACCGCGGGACCCGTTCCTACATCCATTTTGAGAAGCGGACATGATAGAATTATCATCAATGTGTTTGTTAATTTTAGCTCTCAAAATGGATGTAAGAACTTTATAGACTGTCGGAAGACAGGTAATCGGTCTATAATTTTTAGGCTCCGCAGTACTACCCGATTTATGGAGCAGGTGGGTTATACCTGTTGTCAGGAACTCGGGCAGCGACCCTGACTCTAAGGCTGACTGGAACAGGGTTGCCAGGCGAGCGTGCGACCTTGTGAACCATTTGATCCAGAAGTTGTGCAGCCCATCCGGCCCTGGAGATTTCCAGTTAGGCAACGGACGGACTGCACGAACTACGTCTTGGGGGCAGATGGTGATTGCCCCCATTTCTTGTACTGGATCGCACGCCCGCTCGACCTCCCGGATCCATTCATCCTCGGTATGGCTAACAGGCACCGACCAGATGCTGCGCCAGAACGAACACATGGCATCATCATCCGGCAGGCGCGTGTCAGCCATACCTTGGTCCGGTCGCTCCCAAGCCCTATAAACCCACCTTTCATCTCTTTGGAATGTGCGATTCTGAGTGCATCGGTCCACCCGCCGTTTATACCTACGAATACGGTTTGCCCATGCATACACTTTCTGCTTCAGGAAGTCGATGCGCTCTGTGACACGGGACACGTAGTCTCTAGGACTGATATCAGTCCCCGAGAACGCCCGCCTCACAAAACGCATCACTCTAGGGCGTGTATTGCCCTCCCTGAAGCAGATCAGTTTGCCGATGAGTGCTCTGGCCCCACCAATACGTCGTTCAATCCTGTACTGCCATGCTGGTACGGCTGGCTTAGGTCGTGTAGCTCTGTCATCAGAAAATTTGACGTGAGCTACACGACATGCCGCTACAGCTGCACAATACAGGATTGAATGAGCATCGATGAGGTCTTCGCAGTTATCAAAATAGTTTGACAACTGTGAATCCAGAACAGCCACCAGCGCCCTATTTTTGTTATGCATGAAAAAACGAGGTATGCGTGGCCTAAGGTCGGCTGGCATGAACCGATATTCCCGAATCGCACCTTCCAAAGCACTCCTCATTTCCTCATTGCACTGGGTACTTACATTAATAACCATGTCATCACTTACGTCGTTATTGCGATTTGGTATTATGCTAGACTGTGGTGGAACCACAGCCTGCGACGGCGTGGCAATGACATGGCTACTCTGCATTTCAGTCCGCAAGCGATCAAGTACGGTGTCATCCAACATACGATTACGCTGGATGACTCGCACCTGATCCGACAGTCGTTGCGCCGACACGTTGACAGCTGGCTCAAGCACCTGAAACAGAGAGAGCATCCGAACACGGTACGCGGTCAGGTTGTTTCCTCCCTCTGTAGCCCCATAATATGCGCGCATGACATTCTCGTTTATGGAATGAGTCCATCGCATGCGCGACACATTTCCACCGGCAGCGGGGACCCTGTTCGGGGCCGGTTGGCCACGAGGTCCCAAGCCCGCTGGTGGCCGTCCTCTTGCTCGTCGTCGAGGCGATGGTGGTGGTGGTGTCAACGGCGGGGAGAAAAACTCGTCGCTCGAGCTCGACGCAACTGCAGCGACCGGCGACACGATGCTCACGGATGTGGCGCGTCCCGGCGGCTGCGAGGCGGAGCTGAGCGACGAGCCCGGAGATGGTGGGTGTGCCTGTTGTTTGGCTCGGCTTCTGGTCAGCATTTTATGACGTTTTAGTTTTATGGCATTGATTTTCTTATATTTTCGTTATTCGTACATTCCTGTCGTGTTTCGTTTGATTTGGATAATGCTTTTTTTTTTTCATTATTTCGTTATTTATAATTCGTTTTGTTATGGAAATGTGGTAAAAATATTAAATAAAATTCGTTTCAGAAAACTTTATGTCACGTCAATTTGACATCCGAGCCACAGATTATTTTATTATTATTTCCTTTATTCATATATATACATATAAATTACATTTTTAAATATTTCTAAACAAATTAATATTAAAAAAACATTTAAAAATATAAAAAATAGTGGTCCGCCGGTATCGGGAGCAGGGTCCAAGTTACCGGTGGTTAGGGCTCCAGAGACAGGAACCTCCTCACAATGCGAGCCGTATCGAGGAGTACTGCCTTCTGAATCAGGCCCTTGATCCAACCGCCTAAGGAGAGCCTCGAAAGGTGGTCGTCGAGGCTCTTGGCCATAAGGCCATTGGCCGTCACGACAATCGGCACAATGATAGCCGAGTTCACATTCCACATGTCGACAACCTCGTGTGCCAAGTCGAGATATTTTATTTGTTTCTCCTTCTCAGCTTTCACGAGGTTCTCGTCATGCGGAATGGTAACATCGATTATCATTACGCGGCGCGCTGATCGGTCTATCACCACTATGTCAGGCTTATTGGCGACAATAGTCCTGTCAGTGATGATAGACCGATCCCAGTACAGCGTGACATGGTCTTTCTCGAGAACTGGGTCGGACACATACTTGTAGTACGGTACCTCTGATTCCACAAGTTTATATTTCAAGGCAAGTTGCTGGTGGATAATCCTGGCTACTTGGTTATGCCTGTGCAAGTACTCGCCGTTAGCCAGACGAGAACAACCAGAAATAATATGTCTGATGGACTCACCCGGACGGTGGCATGCCCGACACACGTCAACCGTCCCGTCCTTCATAATATATTTCCGGTAGTTGTTCGTCAACATAACTTCGTCCATAATCGCACAGACAAAACCTTCAGTTTCCCCAAAGAGGTCACCGAAACGTAGCCAGGACACGGATGCTAGAAAATCTACATCGGGCCCATGAAGAGCCCGGTAGAAGCGCCCGTGAAGCTCCTTGCCTTGCCATACTTCCTTGCGGTCATCGGTAGTAAGTACTACAGGTTTGCGCCAGTTCTCTTTAGCCATGGACAGCGGGGTGAGGCCCTTGTCCACTGCGACCACATATTATTATTATTATTATTATATTTTTCTTAGAGAAGCCATATTTGTTGCATGTGACAAGCAAAATTTATTTCGCAATCTTGAATGTTTTGCTTTTTATTATCTTACGGTTGTTATTTGTTTTGAAACGTACAATAGAATTACGTTAGCTGCAATCGGGGGATTGAAATGAAACCAAAGATGACTAATCTATAATAAAGTAAAATAATTGCATTAACTATAGCCTAAATTAGCCTAGCTCCTATTCGAAGTGTGAATATGGAATGATCTCTTCTTAAGTTCTAGTTATTAGCTAAACTTCAGTGCGTGCATCGAAGTGCTGTCTCGACTCTTTACTTCCGTGTAGTTCCACCTTGAAACCTTGGAAATATCGGGTGCTGAGTCGGTGTTTTCCGCATGGCGAGGTCGTTGGTCCGACGCCCATGTGTCACATAATGCTGTATCGGTGCATTGGCCATTTCCCTTATGCAGCGGTATGCAAGGTGTGGATCAGGAACCCAAAAAAAATCATCTCGTACTCGTCATTTCGAATGAATCTTTCTACTGTTTGCATCGTCAGAAAATCGTGATTTGAACTTTGATTAATGTGGTGAGTTCTTGTATTGTAACTCTTGTTTTTACAGGCTTATTTTCAATGTTTTTTTTTTCAAATATTCCGGTCAGATGCCTATGGCTAAAATTGAGCCCAGAACGAAAACTATAATTTATTGTACCTGGAAATTTGTTTTTTTTTTGTTGACAGCGTTTTATTTTTGTGAATGTTTCTAACGAAGCAACATCCTTCGTTCTTGTATTGACAGAATGCCATTGAAATTCCTAATATGTAAGCTAGATGGCGTTGTTTCTCATACGCTTACTAGGTGCGGGGGGGCCCGACGGGTTAGTGGATAAATCAATAGATGTAACTACTTTGAGGGACATCTTACATAGAGCGACGCTGTGAGGTAGCGTTTTTTTTTTCCTTGTCATTTTGCTTGGCCTACCCTCCGTGGGAAACCACTGCATGCCACTGAATGGCTATCTCTAACCGTTACGAAGTTTTCTTTTTTCCTTTCAATTTTAGGGGAGGTTGGCGAGGGGAGGGGAGGAATTTCAACGCCCCTCAATAATAAAGAATAGTAGTAAAAATCTAAAAGCTGCTACGTGTCCTAGTTTCCGAGATACGATGGGGGGAGGGGTAAAGGGCGGAGAAGGGGGAGTTTTGAAAAATGATTTTATGTCAGTGAGTCAGTGGTAATCGAGCTTTATATAGTATAATAACGAGCTTTATTATATGGTATAATACAACCTGTTTTTTTGATATCCCATAACTCTAGGGTTATATTCTGTAGGTAAAAATAATACTAAAACTCCTAGAATAGGTGGTCCAAAAATGCATCGTTTCGGAGATATCATCAATCATAATTAAATTAGGTCAAAAATTGTCACCAGTATGACGAATCTTTACTTTTGCGAGGTTGCCAAACTTCGCAGTAGTGTAGTAAAATAAATAGTAAAATAAAATATGTAGGTAAGTAATTCATTTTTATTCAAACCAATCATTCATATTTAAAGCTAAGAAAATGCGACGTTGTCATATTTCACGTAAGGGTTTGTGTTTTACATTAATAATCGTGACTTTGCCGAATTATTTTGTATGAAAAATGAAAAAAAAAATAACGAAGGATCGGAACATAACTCATAATATGCCAGTTGATTCTTTGATATGGCCTCAATCATACCCTAGAGTTATGGGATATCAAAAAAAACACGTTGTATAATAACGTTTTGATGTCGGCAAAACGGCGCGGCTTCAGTTTATTGCCAAATATGTGTAAATTACCCACCACTACATCTACACCCTTTCTTCTTTCTACACCCTACAGACACGTTTCTGGTTTGCTAAAAAACCTCGAAAGGACAAAATAAAGACAGTAACATTCTATCTGCGTTCTTATTTTTACTATTATTCATACATAATTTAAAAAAAAAAACACGATAAAAGTCTTGACAAATATTACTAAAAACTCTTAGTGCTGACCGTAAACCCAAGTTTCATCATTCGACTAAAAAGTTGCAGTCAGCCTAATCGATACTCGCAATGAAATAAAGGTTGGAAAAAAAGTGTTGAAACGGAATCAAAACTCTTTGGTATAATTGCAAATAATTATTTAATTTTAAAATTAACATTTATGCTTTTGTTAAGTTTTGGAATTTTACTAGTCAATTTCATATCATTTGATTGGTAAAATATATGGCGCGAGAATGAAGCGGTTCTCTGATAGGATCACGAGACTGACGTGGCGTGATGTCGTGAGTCAATCAGGGCGCTGGATTTTCCCCTAGAACGGCGGGATTCTTGGTCAGGAGCTGGTGCCCGAGCGGGCATTCTGGGGCTGAACGACGAAAACGACTGACAATTATTAAGATAGTTGCCGATCCGTTATTGCTGTAATAGTGTGTACTGTGTAATGTAACAAAATTGTTAATAAACCTATTTAAAGTCGTTGGAGTTCTCCTTCAAGTGCTGCTGCCTTTTGGTTTACTATATTTCAGAAGTGACAAGAACAATTAAAACGTAAGTACACGCCCAAAATTTTATGCTTCCTTTGTTAGTTCGTAATTCGTTTCGAAGCCAGTTTAGAATCATACCGTTTTAGTTAACAATATTACCCATGGTTTCAAGTAAATCTACCCGTTACTTTTCTAATTTAAAGCCGTCAATTATTTTAACTAGTTCCGCTTTAGTAGTTAATATTGCCCTTTGTACTCAAAATTTTTGGTTGGAGGGTAGATCTACTTTTCCGCAAGACTGAATAAACTCTCGTAAATTCAATTCAATTTATTTATTGGATTACCAATAAATAAATGTAGTACAAGGCCCCGTTTAACACAGAAATTAATATTTTACATAATGCAACGCGGTCATCGTTGTTAAGAATAAATATAATTTTTGAAAATAAGGAAAGGACTACTCAATCGTATCCTAGTCAGCGGCTGGACGGTTTCGTTGGATATTATAAAATAATAAAAGGACGGATGCATCAACAATTGTGAGTTAATAACATTTCCCAGTGCACATGCATATTGTTTCTTTGGTTTTAATTGGGAACGCATTCATGTGTCATAACTATATACTCTAGTACTGGTATTTCTTTTCCCATTATTACCTATATACTCCCTGAGGTTTCTTGTATATAAATCCTATTGCGATATTTTTTTTTTTTAGTTAATTTTGATGAGCAACATTGTTTGAAATGAATAATTTTAAAGGTTTAAATTAATATTTCATGATTATATTTTAGAGGATACCTTGTGAATGCCTTGACTTTAATCAAATTTCAATTTCTATCGTGTTTTGTGTATTTAACTTGACGTCCCAATGCGTTAGACTTTTATAAACTGGATCCTCAAATTCGTGGACGTAAGATTTCAGACGATGTCGGCCTCCGGGCCGACGAAGGCTCGCAACACCGAGTCGAAGGGGTACCCACTCTGCCACCCAGAGCCGAAGTCGCCTTCGAAGTCGGAGCCCCAGCCGTAGTAGGCCGGAACCGGACACCGAGCTGCGACCTGAGCGACTACGGATGCTGGAGGATGAAGTTCGACGGGAACGTGATCACGTGTGCGCCGCGGAAGATCTCCGCGATGCATCAGCGAGCCACGGGCGGACAGTCAACGACGGAGCACCTCCGAGGCAGCGAGGCATCGGGATGCTGGGATACGGGCGGACAGTCAACGACGGAGCACCTCCGAGGCAGCGAAGCGTCGGGATGCTGGGCTACGGGTGGACAGTCAACGACGGAGCACCTCCGAGGCAGCGAGGCGTCGGGATGCTGGGCTACGGGCGGACAGTCAACGACGGAGCACCTCCGAGGCAGCGAGGCGTCGGGATGCTGGGCTACGGGTGGAGCGACACGTCGAGCGTGGACAACGGCACGAACGGATTAACAGGTCACGTAGCCCTTCTTTAAGAAGAGATTTATTCGTTTTCTTTAAAAAATTGAGGGATGGTCTTGCATACCCCCCGTGAACCAGAGCGCTTTACAATAATTGCAAAAAATCGAACATAAAAATATATTACCGAACTTTGACTCTTCGTCCAAGAATCAGCACATGGACGTATGGTTGAAAAAAAATCAATGAGTGCGCTACGGTGTACGGGTGGGATGAAAGAATCACTACTCATTTTGCTCATTTTGCAAAAGTTGCAAGGTCTGGCCTAAACGTGCTATAAAAGCTTGAATACTATATTGTACACGTGGCCTGAATGGCAGAAGTTGCTTAGTGTATTCCCATGTGAACAGAATTATGGGCAGACCTTGGAAATTATGATTAGGAGGAAAAGTAGGTACAATGAATCTATTGAGGTACTATTATGAAAAGCTAAGTTTAGTGAACCAACGCGAGATAGTGGGCACCCATGGCATGCACTGGACACCTACGTCCTTTCTTGACTTGAATGTGCCCTGGCGGTTGAGAGTGTCATGCTCACTCAAATGTGTCGCTGATGGTGGCGCGTGTGTCGGATCATTTAGTTCCCTTCAAAATGGTTGAGTTGAATGGTGCTCATCTATGCGTCATGTTCGTGAACGGGCGCTGTCAGTGTGACTGGTCATCTCTTAGTTGCGACGGTTTATTTGAATTAATTATTTTTATTTTTTGAATATTTTTTTTGTTTTTACTGTGGACACTTTTAATGTGCACATCTTGCTACATCGTTCTCACCTAGTGTACCATCTCAACATGAATGATGTAACCAAGATTTTGTAACAATTTGCTGATTCCTGCCCGTTCTTCTCCATAGAGATCTACGATAGGGAATGGGCAACTACAGTACTTTCACAGTTTTTATGCCTTGTGACTGGGACTGTAGCTTCATTTAATTGTTCTTTGTTTCGACAATTCAAAAGTGCCTGTAACTGGCCTACTTGAAATAAACGCTTTGGTTGATTTTGATTTTGATTTTGACCCGTTATTGATTAGACTCTTAGATCTTGCACCCATCCAGATCAGCTGTTACAGTACTTGATGAGTAATAGGGATTACAATCAATCCGGTCCGGATCGTTCTCATATTAGGAATAGGAATTTTCACAACTCATCCGCCGCCTCTGCAGCGAACCCGAAATTTGGTGTTAGGCCGAATCACGTCACTGGTTGTTATAATTGCAAGGAGAAGGTCATAGTTTCTTGCACTGCCCTAAGCCGCTGGTGAAGTGCACGCAAGTGCGTTGCAATAATGTTGGTCACATCTCTGAAAACTGCTATATTAAATCTGATGAAAAGGTAACTAACACGGGTGGTGCAGTGCAGAAAAACTATGAGAATCGATTTTATAAACGAAGACGCGAGCGTACATAACCCCGGAGCAACATTTTTGAAAGAAATAAATGTTAACAATTCTGAACTCCAAGCGTTTGTAGATTTCGGAAGCGACGTTACTCTCATTAAGGGATCTGCTGTCAAGGAGTTAGGTTTGTCGCACGACAACACCCCTACACTTATGAAAGGTTTTGGGTATAGTGTAGTTCAGTCGTTAGGCAACTTGAGTATTGACATGATCGTTGATGGGGTAGAGGCTAGAGTGACGTGCAAAGTCGTAGATGTTCACTTGCTAGAGGTTCCTGTGCTTATGGGGCACTTTCACGGAGCAATCCCATATATTGGTTTATAAGGACAAGAATAGATTGCAGTTTTTCGATATCGGGAAAGAATTACCTAGTTCAGAACACGCCAACGATGGTGATGCCTCAGTGTAATTTTCTCCTGCCAGATCGGTTGTAGTTTATGTTCCAGCCTCCGTTAAAGTGAAGACTCAGTCCGCTTTCAGTGCTGATGTCCTTCTGAGAAGTAGTATCGTAGGGAAACCTAACGAGCAGCTGATCATCAGCGGCGGGCTTCATCGCTCGATCAACGGTGAAATCAAGATAATGGTCTTGCCCTGTTTTGAATCTTGCCACATTTCATCTAAACAGGTTCTCTGCCGTGCTGAAATAGTTAATGTGGTGAATAGGATTATCGATGAGTGATCTATAGAGATTGTAGATGGTCGGAGGTTCGATGAAACTAAGTCCGCGTTTATGAGGGGGACCCTGCAAAGATCAGGAAAGACTAAATAAACATGTTTCAGAAATATCAGCATTGCTTTGCTTCTTCGTTGAGGGAGGTAGGATGTACCAATGTTACAGAGATGAAAATTGATCTCAATAGACAACGTCCAGTTGTTTATCGTCCATACAGGTTGTCGCATCACGAACGGGAGAAGGTACGTTCGATGGTCGGATACTTATCGGATGCCGGTGTGATACGAGAATCTGTTTCAGATTACGCTAGTCCGATTTTACTCGTACGAAAGAAAAATGGTTCCTCAAGGCATTTTCGTAAGTTTAGGGTTTATTTGTTAGGGAAGGAATCCAAGATTATCACAGACTGCAGCGCTTTGCGTTCTACGTTTTCAAAACGGGACTTGATTCCAAGAATAGCACGCTGGTGGCTGACGTTACAGGAATTTGATTGCACTATAGAGTACAGGGCAGGGGTTAAAATGAGCCATGTCGACGCATTGTCCCGGAATCCTGTCGAACCGTCGGAATGTCTCGATGATCAGTTTCCAGCCATAATGTCTATTAGTAGCGAAGATTGGCTCCACACGCTTCAGTTAGGTGACTCCGAGATGTGCAGAATAGTGGACGTTTTAAATGGTGGAGTAGATAAAAGAGGCTACGATACATCAAACAGAATTTCGTTTTCAAAGATAATAGATTATTTCGCTGCTTGGACGGGGATAAGGAGAAGGTCAGATGGGCTGTGCCAAAAAGGGCAAGGTGGCAAGTATGTAAACTCAATCATGACGACATTGGACATTTTGGGGTTGAGAAAACCTTAGAAAGAATTAAAAGTAACTATTGGTCACTTTAGGGAAGTGTCCAGGTTTGTCAAGAAGTACGCAGGTGCTTGCATTGAGTGTGCATATGTAAATAACAATTCCAGCACTCGCGAAGGGTTACTGCATCCTATCGCAAAGGTGGAGATTCCTTTCCACACAGTTCATGTGGACTACCTTGGACCCTTCGTGAAATCGACTAGGGGTTTTACTCATTTACTCGTAGTGGTTGACGGTTTCACAAAATTCTGTTTTCTCAGGCTTGTTAGAAACACGAATACCCAAAACGCAATTAGGGCTCTAGACGATATTTTCTGCAAAAGGAGAGGTATGACATAGGTAGAAAACCGTCCCGTTCCTATGGTGTAGGGGACCTTGTTAAAATAACAAAGACTTGTTTTAATAATAACGGACAAAGCAAAAAAAAATGATGTCTTCATCGTGTTAGCAAGGTCTTAGGCAGGGACCGTTATGTTGTAGCCCCGATGCCAGGCCTTGTTGATGCACAGAACAGACGCTCGAGAACCGTGGCCGCGAATCGCATGAAGCCATGGATTCATATGACTGCCTTAGAGGTTAATGATAATGATATCGATGAGAATTCTGATAGTGACAGGGACGATTCTGGCAGTATATTGGGTTAAAATAAAATGCTTTCCTTTATTGCATGGAATGTGTGAACGATTACTTACACTGATATTATTCGTTGTTACAGAGCAAGAACGCGAGAATCGATCGGACCGCGGCTTGGTGCAAAGAGTGTCAAGGCAAGACCTACGGCAGCCACTATGAGCAGTAAACGATCGGCTCGTACTGGCGTCGATAGGCATCCTGATTAATCGACCGTTCAGGAGGTTAGGGCACCCTGATTAATCGATCGTTCGGGGAATAATAGTATTCTGATTAAGATTAATCGATCGTTCAGAATACTCGTAAGCATATTTTGGCGCAAAATAATCGATCGGTTGTGACTTTGTTTTTTTTTTTGAACCCAATTAATCGATCGTTTGGGTTCACTATATTTAGTACCAGCAAATCGATTGCTGACGGATTTAACATCTTGATACTTGTAATGTAGACAACGTTTATTACTTGTTTTTCAGTCAGAACATTATCATTTTTGTTAAAATTTGTGAAGTTGTTTAGTGACGCAATTAATTCTTAGTTTGTGTTCACTGTACTTAGTTCCAGTAAATCAAATGCCAATGTTTTAAAATTATTCTGTATAAGCTAGTGCCTAGATCACATATATTTATTGAATAACAAGTTCAATTGGTAAATAATGGTATTTAACTGTTTAGTTCCATACTCGGTACAAATTTATTTATTTATTTAACACTTCAAGCACATAGTACAGAGGCGGACTTAATGCCATAGGCATTACAAACAAATTTGTTTTTCTTTCACAATCAATTAAACAATTTTAAGTTGTCATATATTGTAATACTGTCATAGTATTTTTTTTGGGACCTAACTTTATTAATCTACTGGCCAAGATACCCCCGATTGTTAGGTTACCACCCGGTGTTGTGTGCAGGGACGCACACGACGTCAGGACGGACGATTGTTAGGTTTCGGAATTTTACTAGTCAATTTCCTATGTTTTCAGAAATAATTTTATTTAAATGTATTGATTTAATAGCTTTATTCGTGTGAACACATTTTAAATGCTTTATATTTTATTATGTAAACTGGTAACATTAGTTAATTCCGTAAGAATGGCAATAATTCTATCATTTGATTGGTAAAATATATGGAGCGAGAATGAAGCGGTTCTCTGATAGGATCACGAGAGTGAGCCAATCAGGGCGCTGGATTTTCCCCTAGAACGGCGGGATTCTTGGTCAGGAGCTGGTGCCCGAGCGGGCATTCTGGGGCTGAACGTCGAAAACGACTGACAATTATTAAGATAGTTGCCGATCCGTTACTGCTGTAATAGTGTGTACTGTGTAATGTAACAAAATTGTTAATAAACCTATTTAAAGTCGTTGGAGTTTTCCTTCAAGTGCTGCTGCATTTTGGTTTACTATACTATCTTTTAAATAATCTCATTTAGAAATTTTTCGTGCTTTTGGTTGATTTCAAAAGAAGGAGATTTATCTATTCTATACTAATATGTATTATAAACAGGTAACGTTTGTGAGTTTGTGAGGTTGTATGGGGTAATCTCTGGATCTACTGAACCGATTTTGAAAATTATTTCACCAATAGGAAGCTACATTATCCCCGAGTACCATAAGCTATATAATGGTAAGAAACACAGAAATGTGTAGGTAATCTCAAAAAAGCTTGCTTCATGTAAGCATTCTGATGATATTTACCTTTCTTTTAAAAACTTATAGATTGTCTCCTAACTTTCCGTTGAACTAGCAGCGTGACATTTGGCAAGAAATGGATTGATTTTCAATTGTAGGTAGGAACGTACGCACGGTCGCGTTTTTTTCTTGTTTCAAAATTTAAATTAGGAATGGGCTTGCATTTCACATTTATAAAGTATTTATTTTAATATTATCATTTATTGCGAATTTTGTTTTGTAATATTATCTGAAGGTTGGATAATAATATAGAATCAACAAAATTGTGTATCGGTTGGTTTATTGTGTTAAGTTAAGACAAACTTTTTTTTTTGTTAATCCCATTCTGTCCGACTACTGAGCAAAGGCCTCCTCCATCACAAAAAATAAAATTAAATAAAAAACGATTAAAATAATCGCTTCCATAAATCAAAACAATTAAAAAAAAAGGTAGTTAATTTCGAATACAAATTGAGGAGTGGTAATGAATATTATGAGTTATTGGTCCCGTATTAGTCAATTACGCTAAGATCATTTAAATTGAACCATGGATTAATTTGTCACATAATTTAATGACGAGTTAATCATTCTCAACATATTGTAGCTTGGATGTCCGAAAACCACAATTTTCATGAGCCTCGGCAGCACTGCCGTCAAAATGGCGATGACCGTATTTAGGTACGCACTTGGATTTTATAAGGGTAAATTAAGAAACTTGCGCGCTAAATACAGAAGTTTTAATGGCGATGACATATGAACTTTTATCTAAATGTCTTAATTAACGCACACTCATAGTATTTGGTAATCAGAATATTAAATATTTACATAAATAATGAGCATGACGTATGACTTAAACGCTAGCCTATTTCGGGGCCGGTACCAAGCCAGCGGAGGTTTGTGTGTTCTTTTTTATTTGTTTGTTCCGAACTTTAAGGTAAATTATCATTTTTCCGTAGTTGTTGTAACAATACAAGAAAAAATAAATACAAAAAGTTTATTGACAGTTACTCATTTATTATGAAGAGGAGAAGGAAGAGAGCGGTTTCCTTAGATATTCAGAAAACTGTGTTTTGAAAGCACAGAAGCGCAATACAAAACAGTGAATTACCACCACCATGTGATGAAATGTTTGCCGATAATGCCGATATCAGCATCAATTAGACTATAAAATGTGTTTGAAACTAATAGCGATATTAATCACGTCAAAGATGCAGTAAGTCAGGAAAAAGTACAGTTTTACATCGATATACATTATTGGAAAAAAATATAACGTATTCAAAAGTATGTAAAACAGAGAAATGACCCAGGCACAAGATCAAAATACCGGAAAAAGTGGACGTTACCAAGTTACCAATGGGCTGAAATATTAAGAAAAGAATTATGGGAGAAAACTAAAAAACCCTGCACTTGGCGATTTAACTCAACGCATGTTAACCCGGACAAATCTGTCATATTACGGTTCTTGTAAAGAATGTGGTGCTAATAAGGAAGTTTTTATAAATTGGCCAACAGACAAAGTAAGTAATTAATTGGACTTGAAATTTACTTATTCATTACAGAAGTTTGTCTGAAAAACAGTAAATATGAAAATTGGTTCAAATAAAAATTTGGTCAACTGAACGTTTTATAAAAAGACGATTATACAAATTGAAAATTATATGAAATGATCGTTATACTAAATGTTATTAGAGCAAAAGAAGGTTATATGAAATTGTTGGGTATTAGTATAGGTAGATTGGCAACATTGATTCTATAAATAAAAGATGGACAATTGGAAAGGGCTTCAATTTTATTACAAAACATGGTGTCAGGTGTAAAACTAAGAAAAACGTGATAGTCGGGCATTTCTACTGTGTCTTATGACTCTTAAGTGTTCCCAGTGAGGAGACTAGTATTAAAAGTAACAACAATGGACGACGGTATAAAACCTCCAAGAAACCTAGTGCTGACAGGAGAAAATTCCAACTGGAAAACGTTTAGGCAACTTTTTTCAATTTATCTAGAAGCAGCAGGCTTAGAAAAGGCCACCGAACAGAGAAAAATAGCCCTGTTCCTTAACTGTGCGGGTGAGGAAGCTGTAGATGTGTATAACGTAAATTCCAAAAACTGAGTCTTTACTTGGGTATTTTGAGGAGTAGGTACGCAGAAACACGGAAAAATCTAGCCTTACTACGAGTTTTTGCAATATAGACAAGAAGAAGACGAGCCTATTGACCACTTTGCTATCAGGTTAAGGACAAAAGCTAGTAAGTATGAGTTTGATACGATGGAAAATAGACTCATCACAATCATGCTAATAATTGGGTTGAGAGAAAATCTGTCAAGGAGAGATTGTTGAGAGAAGAGGAACAGAATTTAGAAAAGGCGTTAGGAATTTGTCGGGCTTCAGACGCTGTAAAAAACAGGTGGAAACATTAGAAAAGAAAACTGGTGAATGTATGAAAATAGATAAACTAACAATACAGGGACAAGGCCAAAAGAAATTAACTGTGGAAATTGTGGAAGAAATCATGAGATAAAAAACTGTCCAGCTTATGACATAATGGCTGTGTTTATTCTAGAGTGCCGCCGGCAATTTCATATTTTAGGTCAAAATAAAATCACTTTAATCAGTGTTTTTTTGCTTGGATATCTTTAGTTAGACGTACTGAACGATCTGTTAAAATTTGTCCACCTATTTTAATGGGACCTTATATTAGAACTAGAAAAAACAAATAATATGAAACAACTGCAAAAGTTCCTTGGAATGTGTAATTATCTAAGAAAGTTCATACCTGAATATGCAAAAAGTACAGAACCATTGAGAAGTCTTCTCAAAAGAGATATGGAATGGTTTTGGGATGCAGCTCAGACAGAACCATTTGAAGAATGAAAAAAGAAGTTGAGTTGCACTCCTACTTTAGCAATTTTGAGTAACAAGGGAACAATAACCTTATAAACAGACAGCTCTAAAAGTGGCATGGGAGCCTGCTTGTTACAGAATGGGAGACCTGTGTCATTTTACTCTAGGTGCTATACTGAATGGCAAAATAGGTTGGCCCCTATTGAAAAATAACTTTTTGCCATATGTGCAGCTATGGAAAAGTATCACCAATTCATTTATGGACGTAGAATTATAGTGGAAACTGACCACAAGCCACTAGTGGCTATTATGAATAAAGACATAAATAAAATCTCTGCAAGATTAAAATGCATGGTGCTCAAACTTTTAAAATCTGACTTTGAAATAAAATATGCACCAGGGCCTAAAATGTATATTGCCGACTATCTGTCCAGGAACTATTTGTCAAGTAATAAAAGGGTAGAGCCAACTCTGCAAGAACTAGTTCATTGCTTTGAAACGGAGTTGCCAATTTCAGACCGTATGATACTCGTATGATGCAACATCTGCAGTCTCATACCAATAATGATCCTAGCTTTCAACAAGTTATGAATTGGTATAATACAGGTTGGCCAAAAAATGATAAAAATATTCCTGATAAGGAATTAAAAGTATTGTTTAAGTTGAGAAATGATATAAATGTCAAAGATAGTATTAGATATTATGAAAATAGAATACTGATACCTAGAAATATAAGACAAGAAATGAAAAATATTGTACATACAGGCTATTCAGGAATAGTAAAATGTAAGAAAAGAGCCTGAAAAGCTTTATTTTGGCCAGGAATGTCACAAGACTTAAAGAGGTTTGTTTTATTGTGTCAGACATGTGAAAAATAAAGACCATCAAATTCAAAATAACCTCTCATGTCTCATGAAATTCCGAATTGAATTTGAATTACTCTTTGTTGTAAAGGTAGGAATGGATATGTGTTATTTTGGGGAAAAGGACTATTTAGTAGTGATTGATTACAATTCAAAATGGATAGAAGTACAAAAGTTGAATGATAAAACTGCAGACAGCGTAATAAAAGAACTAAAATTCATATTTGCTACACATGGCATTCCAAAGTACATAGTTAGTGATAACATGCCTTTTAATAGTTATGTTTTCAGACAGTATCCAAACTCATTGATTATAAAGTTGATAAATTCAAGCCCAAACTATGCACAGTCTAAAGGAATGGCAGAAAAGGCAGTAGGTATTATTAAAAACATCATGCGTAAATGCAGAGACAGTAATACTGATTTTAGTATGGCTATGTTACATTATAGAACAACACCTGTTGCAGGCTTAGAGTACAGCCCGTCAGAATTATTGATGTCTAGATTGTTGAGAACAAATTCAAAAGAAAAAGTACAAAATCAAAAGTACTTCAGCCTAATGTACCTTCAGATGTGAAGGGAAAAATGTTGATTAACAGAGAGACATCTAGGAATAACTATGATAAAACAGCTAGAGTCAAAAAATCCTTTCAAACGGGAGATAATGTGTTAATACAAAATTTACCTGACAAAACTTGGCATACTGGGAAAGTTCTAAGTAAGGAAGGGCCTAGATCATTCTCTGTTAAAAATGAAAAAGGAAACATAGTGGTAAGGAATGAAAAGCATATGATTCAGAGTAAAAATAAGTTTATTGTGAAGCCGCAGGCTCAGTTTGACTATGGAGACACATATGAAAATCAATCCAGAAACCCCTCGGGAAGCAGTAGTGGTGGAACACAAGTTATTTCTAATAATTGTAGTAGCACAGTGGGAGTGAATCAAGCAGCAAATAATTATGATAATGTTAGGGTGACGACTACTACTACTCGCTCAGGTAGATTGGTTAGGACTCCGGTTTATCTCCAGGAATATATAATTTGAATTGTATTATGTACTTAGATGGATAATTAAAATGGAAAGGGGGGATGTTGGGTATTAGTTTATGTAGATTGGCAACATTGATTCAATAAATAAAAGATGGACAATTGGAAAGGGTTTCAATTTTATTACAAAACAGAAATGATCACATGAAATTAGGTTACCTATTTGTTTTATAGCATATAAAAATTATATCATGTGAACGTTATTTCAAATAATGTTAAACTATCTGTTATTATGCCATATATATTACACACCCGATTTGAAGGTAGTAAATAAGTATTTATCCTTCGACGATTGAAAATAAACCAACGTCATGTGTCAAATCTTTCGAAATTATATCGATGAATTTTGATTCCACTTCAACACTTTTTTTCCAAACTTTATTTCATTGCGAGTATCGATTAGGCTGACTGCAACTTTTTAATCGAATGATGAAACTTGGGTTTACGCCAGAACTAAGAGTTTTTAGTAATATTTGTCAAGACTTTTATCGTGTTTTACCCGACTGCGCCAGAAGGAGGGTTATGTTTTTCGAGAGTATGTATGAATAATTGTTTGGCACGCTCTGTGGCCTGAACGGCTCGATGGATTTTAGCTTGAGAGGTGTCGTTAGATTCATATTTACTGTGAAAGTGACACTGGGTATATTAAAATAAAAATTATTCAATAATAAAACAAAAAAAAAATAAAAATAAAAACGGTAATTTAAAAAATTAAATAACCCGAATACGTAAAAAAAAAGCATAGAACATAGCGACTTAACAGTCGTGACCCATTAACATATATAGACCGGCTTAAATCGTCCCAATAATGGGTCCCGACTGTTAAGTCGCTATGTTCTATGCTTTTTTTTCTTTTTTTTTTTACGCAGTTGGGGTTTTTAATTTTTTAAATTATTAATGAAATTATGTATGAATAATGGTAAAAATAAGAACGCAGATAGAATGTTGCTGTCTTTATTTTGTCCTTTCGAGGTTTTTTTAGAAAACCAGAAACATGTCTGTAGGGTGTAGAAAGAAGAAAGGGTGTAGATGTAGTGGTGTGTAATTTACACATAATATTTGGCAATAAACTAAAGCCGCGCCGTTTTGCCGACATCAAAACGTTATTGAAGATATATAGTTATCGGATATTAACCACAAACATCTGCCGCGACATATTTTTCATTACACAATCAAATGCTGAAAGTTCACTAAAATTCTTAAATTTCATGACAAGATTTTGGTCGGAGTGCATTTACAGTGTAAATGTACTCCGACGATGTTAAATCACTGTAAATGCAATCTGTTAGCCAGGACGCAGTTATCGCAAACAGCTTCACTACCATGCAATAACATCGACCATGTTTTCGAACTATGTGTTTTTACCTTCAATATCCTTCTTGGTGTTTACCTTCATTGAGTAATAAATAGTTATATTTCAAAACTAAACATAGGTACATTTTATATTAGCTGGATATATTTGTGCTATTCTTATTAAAAAAAATACCTTTTTATTGCTATACTACGAATAAATTTTGTACGTTGTACCTACTTATTTCTTTTTTTTTTGCCTCCAAAATAAACTTTAACTTAAGAAATTTTGCATGATTTGAAGGTAGTAAATAGGTATTAAATATTTATCCTTAGAAGATCGAAAATAAACCGGCCATTTACCTGTTGCACAAAAAAATTGAATCGTCAAAGTGGAGGGACCAACTTATATGATCGATATCTTTAAAACGATATATGTTTCGGGCAGGCAAAATCGATAATATTAAGGTAGAATAAAGGTATTAGAACACTAAGTAGGTAGAACATTCCAGACAGTAGTCTTTCAGTGACGTCAAGATGGAGGGACCAAGCATTTTGTTAAAATATTATGTAAATGATGAGGTAGCTAAATTTATATCAAAGGTAGGAAATACGAGTAGTAGGTAGATTAATGGTATTAGTTTTCTATATTTGTATGAAAGGTATTGGAGACTTGGTCTGTCCGATTTGACGCTCACGTATAAAATAAACTTTTAATGAAGTTATTGGAACTTTAAAGTATAAAATAAAATTATGGACATGACCTTACTCGATAGTGGCGCCATCTGGTGAGCTCAAAAACGATGTACCCTTTATTGAGAAGGTTTCACTCTATCGAGATTAGTGAATAGTTCCTAGAAATCCCAGAACCAAAAGTAACCGGAAATTTGCGTCCTTTTGGGAACCGGAATTTTCTAAACCAAATCCGGTACCCAGATTATGTTCAACGAACTTGTTACCCCAGGACCTATGATCGTCAATGGCGGTCCTCTCGAGTTTATTCGAGAATACTAACAATTAATTTAAAAAATATTATAGAAAGTCTACATTTTAGTTTTATGTTTTTTATTTCTATGGTTGGTACTCTCTACCAAAGATATTATTTTCAAATAGAAACCGCAATCTGTACCTAGGTCTTGTCAGGCTGGATGCTTCTGGGGCTGCGGGGGCGGTACCTAAATGTAGCCTCCTTACGGAGGTGGCTCCTTCCACACCTTAGCCCAGGATCACGACGCGTGCACATTGAAACCTATCAGTGAGTTGTCTGAGTCCCTCATTAGGTCACGAGAGCTGGACATTCTTTGATCTAATATTAGTCTATCATAACATACTTATTTAATTAGAAATTATTTGAATTGGTTCGCAATAAATATGTTGTTCCTACTTCTTAAACTAAGATAACCTCTGAGAGATATAATTTGAAGTTATCAAAGTAATGATGCGATTAAAATATGCGGATCGAAATGCCAAAACGAATATTGTTAGTGAATGCTGCCATTAAATATCGCTGAGATTTTTATAACCATGACGTCAGAGGTCAGACATAATCAACAAGACGTGTTGTAGGTAGATTGTATTGTTGTCCAAAGAAGTCGCCGCGGTGCCGGCGGCGGCGTCACGGTCGCAGCGCGCGCAAAGTGAACCGGTGCCGCGGTGTGCGTAACGATTGCTCCGCCAAGTTATCCAAACAGAAAAAGACTTAGCCAAAACAATTGTCGAAATTTGTCAAAATCGAATGGAGCAAACCTAAAATTTGTCAAAGTAGAATTAAAGAAGTTATTAAGGTTTAAAGTTGGCCGCGCGAACGTAACGTGGAGGATTGCGCGGCCATGATCTCAGCAACTACTTGGGTTAGAGATCTAATTCTTTTTGTCAATTGAAGACTGAATTTGTCAACATTTGTCGAAAAAAGAATTATAAGCTCTGGATCAATATTTTACGAAATATTCACCATGGAAGTTATGGCCGCGCAATCCTCCACTTGATGTTTCTTTAATGTTGATTATTTATTTAAACTTAAGACGTCATACAGTAAAACTATTACAAGAAGAAAGGTCTTAATTTGTCGAAACTAACGAAAGCAATGAATACTACAAAAGTTTAATTAAACAGACGAAATCAGTCCAAAACAAAAAGTACGGGGCCGCGCGGTCGTAACGTTACTTTGTACGCTGATATCTCATTATCTCTAATTGCTAGTATTTGGGTGTGACCATCCATTTATTCGGCATATTAGAATGATATATCGTTTTACCCTGAGAACAGCTATCGACGGGTGAAATTTTAAAAATTATGTTGTCTCATGCAATGTTCGAGAAGGGTAACCATAAATTCGATTCGATTTGGGAATACCTCTAACTGGAGACTACCTAACAATTATATTGGACAACATCTAGCTCAATCTGCAAAATGTATTTTTATTAGGTAAATAAAAAACTTGTATATTTTAATGGCTAATAACTTCCAAGGTGAATATTTCGTAAAATATTGATCCAGAGCTTATAATTCTTTTTTCGACAAATGTTGACAAATTCAGTCTTCAATTGACAAAAAGAATTAGATCTCTAACCCAAGTAGTTGCTGAGATCATGGCCGCGCAATCCTCCACGTTACGTTCGCGCGGCCAACTTTAAACCTTAATAACTTTTTTATTTCTACTTTGATAATGTTTGGTTTGTTCCCTTCGATTTTAACAAATTTCGACAATTGTTTTGGATAAGTCTTTTTCTGTTTGGATAACTTGGCAGAGCAATAGTAACGCACACGTGCCGTGCGCAGGACTGCTGCAGGTAGACCGACGTAGGTGACTAATCATCCGCAAAATATTTCATCCGCGGATGAAACGTCACCGTTTTAAAATTGTAAGGCGTCGAATCATCCGCAAGTTCGGATGAGTCGTCGCATAGTGAATATTGATGTGCTAACATTCGCGACGGAACGCATTAATTCACACAGTCCGCACAGTAAGCGGGGAAAACTGCGGAGCACGTTATCGCTATAGTTGTTGTAGGAACCGCTTTGCTGCTGCGTCGCTCGATGTCCTGTTTATAGGTAATTCGACATTGAGGTGGCGAGGTTATCGCACTCGATAGCGCAGCTTACACAAAACTGACGCAGATGGTGCCGCCGCCGCCGCGCCGAGGTCAACCGATTTTTAATCTATGATAATTTACATAAGACTACTCTACCTTCATAATAGTGACTTTTTAACCGACTTCAAAATGAGCAGGAGGTTTTGTACACCGATTTCTCCGTGATTACGGTGCAATTTAAGTGATGAATCTTTTTCATTTGGAGGAAACTCGCGCGGTGGTCCCTTATTATTTTTGAAAACTTTGCTTCGATACTAAATGAGTTATCTTCTAATGATATGCATTTTTCTTCTTCGTCTATGTGGATAGTGTGCGTGCTTCTAGTTACAATGTAGGTAGGTACTTAAAATTGATTTAAATGATAGGAGCTTTTTAGTTTATTAAAATATGTTACTTTAACTTGAACGACTTCTTATACGATAATTTTTCCAAAGTCAAGACCTCACAGTGACTACAAGTCAAGTAATAACAATTATTATGCATGTATCTATAAATATTATAATACCTAGCTGTTGGCCGCGACTTCGTTCTCGTTGGGCGCTATTTATTCTAATACCGTTCTATAACAAAAACATTAAATGACATCATCATCATCATTATTTTCCGCAAGCAAGTGCAGGTTTTGGGCACTGAACGACCAACATATAATTAACCGTGTGAGAAGCATGGAGTGCACAACTGAATGCCGCCGGTCACTCTTATGGTTTGGCTTGGCATCTGTGTTGATTGTCATTGTAAAATTTGAAATCGTAAGTTATTTATACCTACAATTAAATCTTAGATGTCACTCATTTCATTATTTTCTAGTTATATTTAAAAATATGGCATTTTTGATTATGATAGAGTGGTAATACTTAATAAAGATTTTATAACGGGGTTTTCGAAAATTCTATCTAAGTATAGTTTTACAGAAAACGATGGTGAATGTGGGATTTAAAACAAACAAGTGTATAATATTGTCTAGAATTTGGTATTTAATATGGTGATATGTGTTTATAACCTGGTATTCACCAGGTTCAACGTATTCTATGACATTTTTTACTACGGAAAAGCGTCACGGAGGTACCCAGGGGAAAATACAAAAAAATATTCGAGCAATAACTTGATGAAACTACTTACCTACGTAAATGTTATTGTAAAAAAAATATAATATGTAGGTAGTACCTATAACTTCATTTGAATTTAATTTAGTCGTATTTTGTTTGTTGTAGAGGTCATCAATAAATCTTTGTTGAACACATAGGGTTGCGAAAGTGATAAATGTGATAATATTCCCTTAGACCGTCGTAAAATCTGTTCCTACTTGACATGTCTTAATTATATTCTATCTCTCTACCAATTTCCAGGTACAAAAAGCCAAGGATTTCATATAAACTTGCGAGAGCCCTTAGTCCAGGCTGTCACAAAATTCTTACTTACCTACTCTTAGGTCGGTAGTACAAAAAATAATCCGAACTTTTATACAAACTTGCGAGAATGCATAGACCTCTTTAATCTGGCCCTGTCGTAAATCCGTTCCTAGCGAACGTCTTCTATCGATAAACTAATTCCCTGCCAAATTTCAAGCTTGTAGCACAAAAAATTAAGGATTTTCATACAAACTTGCGAGAGTCCTTAGACATTCTTAATCCGGTCCTTTCGCAAAATCCGTTCTTAGCGGACGTTTATTAACTGCCAATGCCAAATTTCAAGTTTGTAGCACAAAAAATTTGGGAATTTCATACAAACTTGTGGGAGCCCTTAAATGTCCTTAATCCGGCCCTGTCGCAAAATCTGTCTACTAACTATAAACTACCTCTGCCAAATTTCATCTTTATACGTCAAGCAGTTTTCAATATTTCGAGATGAGTGGGTGAGTGACCTTTCGCTTTTATATATTTATGTATATTATATTATTATACTAGCTGTTGCCCGCGGCTTCGCCCGCGTGAAGTTCGTTAACTGTCCCACGGGATCATACTAAAGGGATAAATAGTATTCTACATGTTAATCCAGGTTAAATCGGCCAAACCGTTTCGGAGGACTTCGATAACAAACAATGTGACATGAGATAGGTAAAATAAAATTCCATTCATACTTAACATGTTAAATCATGTGCCTACGTTCAACAAAATAACCTATCATTAACCCCGTTGATCGTTGATGAATTAAGTAAAACTACTATCCAACATATACATACCCCTGCGTTCTAGGAAGCTGCATATAAAAGAGAGGCCAAGCTGTTTCTCGTGATTTAATTAACCGTTTTTTCCCTTTACCCTGTATAGAAGTCGAATCCGCCATCTTCTGGATCTCAAACTAAAGAGAATCACAATCACTATCACCATCACCATCACTGTCACAATCACCATCACTGTCACAATCACCATCATTATCACTGCCACTATCACTATAACTATTGCAATCATTATCATCATGACCATCACAATCACCATCACTATCACAATGACTATCACAATCACTATCGAAATCACCATCATCGTTATCACAATCATTATCATCGTAATCACCATCATCATTATCACAATCATCATCATCATTATCACAATCATCATCATCGTTATCACAATCGTCACAATAAATCAACAATAACCCTGTATAGAAGTCGAATCTGCCATCTTCTGGATGTCAAAATCAATGCCATATTCTTAATCAGCTCCCCTGACAATCTCAGAATCGACACTTGCCGACAGTCCGCCACGTTAAATCTTGAAATCGTTGTTTTTGTAATACACCCGACTTTTTCACAGACTTTGTCACCCTATTTGCCCCTTTAGGGGTTGAATTTTGAAAAAGCCTGAAACACAAATGTTTACTCATTTATCGATAGGAATGCTCCTGTGAAGTTTCGAATAAAATAGTCTATCTTATTTCCCCATACAAACTTTGGAGCCCCGTTTCACCTCTCAGGGGGCGAATTTAAAAAAAATCCTTTCTTAGTGCACCCCTATACTATATAAGGAACCTACTTGCCAAATTTGGAATCATTTCCCCCCCTCCAGATCCCATGGCAGCAATCTGGCATGGAGGTTCGCCGCCTCACCGGAGATCGTGCGGTACCCCCCATTATATAATAATAATAATAAATCATTTATTTGCATAAAACATGGTATACAATGGTGTCAAATAAAATTAAAATAGTTCAAACATGTTTAGCTAAGGTAGAACATAGCATGCAAAATTTTAGGGTTTTAGCAAAATGTTACAAGGCATCAACATTTTTTATCCATAAATTCTTTAAGACTATAGAAATTACATTCATTTATCCACTTGTGCAATTTAATCTTTAATAATCTTGAATTTAATATTTTGAATTGGCTTGGTATCTTGTTGTCCATGGAGTTTCTTGCCGGTTCTTCTCCATAGGAAACGACCAACCCGAACCGTGCACCTTTTTGTCGACGTTTTATAAGTGCCCATCTAGGCCTATGTGAAATAAAAATATTTTGATTTGATTTGATTTGATTTGTTGTAAATACGTACGCACATTGCTAGGCAGTTTTTGTTATATTTGGCAAGTCTTGGCAAATCATTCAATACTAACATAAACGGATCTCGTCTGTTCCGAGGATTTACATCGTTTGCTGTCTTAAATAGTTCTTTATTCCTAACTACGAACACACATATTTCATAAATGTACAGGGATGGCAATGGTAACAAACCAAACTTTTTGAAGATTGGTCGACATGAGTCATCAGGTTGAAGTCCACATATTGCTCTGATGCACTTTTTTTGAGCTATAAATGCTCTATTCATTTCGGTGCTATTACCCCACATCACAAGACCATAGCGCAGTAGAGATTCTACATACGCGTGGTATGACATAATGGCAGTTTTTATGTTCGTTACATTTTTAACCTGTTTCAGGGCGTATACGAATTTATTAATTCTAGTGCTTATATTATCTACGTGTTCTTTCCAGTTTATATCCTTATCTATTACTACGCCTAAAAATCTTGTATGTGATTGTGATTGATTGATCCTCTTTGATTTTATTTATATTAAGTTTGATATTGTTTTTATTATTATTCGATTGATTAAATTGAATGTAAACAGATTTGTCTAAATTTATTTTCAAATGGTTCATGTCAAGCCAATGCAGCAATGTATTTATTGTATTATTAATGTCAATCTCATGATCTGCAATGGTATTCTGCTTTTTATCAGATGTCACTATAATGGATATATCGTCTGCAAATAATATACATTTATGTTTTGTTATTTTTATGATATCGTTTATGTATATTAGAAACAATATTGGGCCTAGAACGCTTCCTTGTGGTACGCCATGTTTATTATATCGATATTCCGACGAGTAAGGTATCATATCGTTATTTTTGTTGATTTTATTTATAATGACCCGTTGCTGTCTGTTACTTAAATAGGACGATATCCACTGGAGTGCAGGTCCTCTGATCCCGATAGTCTCCAACTTATAGACACTCCAACTCTCAGACACCAACTCTTAGACAAAGAAGTTTGGCTTTAATTCCTTCTGCGCATGCGGCTTCCCTGGTAGCTCATAAACGGCACAAATGTGTGGATGTCTCTAACTATTCTCAAGCTCATTTTTTTCTCATCTATCTAACCAGATTCTTTACGATAGTTTTCAAATCATTTATACATCTTTTGCTCAGAATAGTTACAGCACTGATGACAATATTTGTGTCACTTGTTTAATTTACTATTTTACAATATTTTCTTACCTTTGTATAGATTCTTTTTTACCGATTGTTTGTGAATGTTTGAACATTATAGGCTTTGTAGATTCCCAGATGCTCGTTAACTTTTGTTAACTTTTCATCTTGTTTTAATTTTTTTTTGTGTAGTAAGCAACGACCTATTGTCGGGCCTATGCTGTTCCCCCATACTTAAGTACTAATGCTGTAACATGATAATATTGTAACACCAAATGATTTGAAAAGAGTAACCATTGAGTTTCTTGCCGGTTCTTCTCCATAGGAAACGACCAACCCGAACCGTGCACCTTTTTGTCGACGTTTTATAAGTGCCCATCTAGGCCTATGTGAAATAAAAATATTTTGATTTGATTTGATTTGATTATCTAGTAATATGTCGTGTGACACTAGATCGAACGCTTTCGATAAATCAAAAAAGAGGCCAGTAGTTAAATGATTATTATTAATATTTGTAAGTATTGCTTTCATAAGTGAGAAAATGGCTAATGAAGTGGATTTGTTTTTTTGGAATCCAAATTGTTCGGTACCTATTATTTGGAATTTATTGCAGAAATCAATGAGTCTTTTAAGCATACATTTTTCATAAATTTTAGATAAAATAGGTATTAACGTTATAGGTCGGTAGTTCTTGATATCACATTTAACTTTCTTTTTTGAACAACGGCTTAATAATGGATAGTTTTAGAATATCGGGAAAAGTTCCAGCTGAAAATGACAAATTGATAAGATGAGTTAAGATACCACTCAGTTCATTACAACAGGCTTTTATGATTTTTGTGTTTATTTCATCATAGCCTTCCGATCTGGTGTTACATAAAGACATTATTTCCTGTCGCACCTCATTTTCCAACATTGGTTTTAGAAACATTGAGTTGGCACATTTATTTTGCCTAGAGTTTTGGACAGCACTTTGTTGCGTTGGTATATGCGTTACATTTACATAATGATCGTTGAATATAGTAGCCATTTCTATAGGGTCTGTAACTACAGTATCATTTAACTTTATCATTTCAATGTTGTCTTTGGGGGTAGTATTATTTATTTCGTTTTTAATGACAGTCCAAGTAGCTTTACATTTATTATCATGTGTGTTAATATATTTTATGTTTGAGTTCTTTTTTGAACCATAAATACATTTCTTAAGCATATAGGAATAATTATTATATTTAATTTTATTGGATGAATTTTTATTTTTGTAGTACTGATAACGTAGTTTCCGTTTAGTTCTGCAACTTTGTCTGAGCCCTTTGCTTATCCACTTTTGTATGGTTTTTGCATTATTGCTTACCTTGACTCTTACCTTGGGAAAACAGAGATTGTAGAGTAGGCACAGTAGTTCATGAAAATCATTGAATGCGGACTTTGCATCAGTGTTTAGATATATATTCGACCAATAAAGACTTTGCAAGCATTCCTTGAATTTCCGGATATTATCCAAGTTGTAATCTCTTTTATAAATGTGGTGTATTGGTGCTTTTTGCGGTTTATCTTTAGTAGGAAAGCTAAGCATTTGCCTGTGTCATGATCTGAGAGATGCAGAGGTAGTACGGTTGCAGTTGCATTGGCAATGTTGCTTAAGATGTGGTCAATACAAGACAATTTACGTGTAAGAACATTGATGTGAATTTTCAAATTATAATTATTGGATAAGTCTTGCAACTCATTTGTGATATTGCCTTTTTTTAGAGTATTAATATTGAAATCACCAGCTATAACTATATTTACTTTAGATTTGTATTTCTTTAGCAAATCGTGTAAAAGTTTGTGTAATTTTGTTATAAACTGATTTGGATCCGATTGAGGTGTTCTGTAAACACATATAATAACTAATTTAGCCCACATTAATTCTATCCCGCAGACTTCAAACGTGTTTTGTGCTGCAAAGCTTTTTACAAATGATAATTCTTTGTAGTTTAATCCTTTTTTTACTAAAATAGTGCCGCCCATTTGTTTTTCTCTACAGAAGTTACTAGCCATTTCATAGTTGTAAACATGTAGTTGTTGTGACATAATTTTCATAACCTTTTTTTA
Source organism: Eugnorisma glareosa (assembly GCA_947578425.1). Classification (NCBI taxonomy): domain Eukaryota; kingdom Metazoa; phylum Arthropoda; class Insecta; order Lepidoptera; family Noctuidae; genus Eugnorisma; species Eugnorisma glareosa. The sequence goes on from OX387966.1 coordinate 444,255, forward strand.
TAAAAGTTTCAGATATTACATCTGGATCATTATTTGTATCTTTTAATTCCTGAATTGTAATTTCTAGTAGTTCTAGTTTGGATAAGACACTAGCGATATTTTGGTGAAATATTCTGAAATGGTGCGTTTTACTGGCTTTAGTCTCGAAAAAATGAGTTATTCTGGTTTAGAACAGGAAAGTAGTAGGGTATGGTACCCTTCAGACCCTTTGCATTGGGTTGCGTAAAGGTGCTACTTTCAGGTGGCTTTGCAGATTCAGAACGACATATTGGCTTAAAGTAGTACGGAATTGTCCCTTTTTTTTGGTTCGTGCAGACCAATGTTCAATTTGAAACTTGATTTAGTACACGCTATTCTCTTTCGAATTTCGCTTGGGTTCAAATATTTATCACTATAATCACTACAATCTATAATAAAATTCAATGCCTTACAAATGTCAGACAGGTTTGTGGATGTTTGTTTAACAAAGTGACAATTTCCATACTTACTACAAATATTTTTTATAGAATAGTTTAATTTATTGACGTTATTTACGACGTTTAATACAATTATAGTGTTATTTTTAAATGTTTCCAATATAATTTTAAATTGTGTCAAAATTAGGGTTAAGTTGTGGTCATTTTCACCTACGCAAATGACAAGTTTGTCGTTGGAGGTCAATTTTATATTTCTACAGTTCGCTATTATTGCGTTGCTCGGGGCATTTGGCATCGTTTCTGCGACGACTCTGTATTTTTCATACTGTGTATTTGCTCTTGCATGTGTGAGGGCTGCTGCTAGCCCGACACAACGCTGAGTACCGAAAACAAATATCTTTCTCCCAGGAATCACATCTCGCCCACTCACGGCAGTGCAAGTCCTGACACTAGCGATGTTCTCAGTACTCCGCTTCGGTTCCTGAATGGCAATTTCACGAGCATTTCGACTATGTTGCATTAATATTCCTATACGCTCTGTTAGAGATGCAATCTGCTGTTCTGCGATCTTTAATTGCTGTTGTAGGGTTAGGATTTCCTGTTTCAAGCGCAATATATTTACGTTGTCATTGGCTTTGACAGTCGCTGTGGATGACGATGGAGAGGACGGTAAAGAAAGCACGTTGTGTTGTTGTGACAGCGGTTGCTTCTTTTTCTTAGTGCTTGTACCAGGACCTCGGAATATGGAGGAAGAATGACACAAGGATTTCAAAGTATTGTTCTCTGTACTCAACTTGTTTATTTGCTTATGAAGATCGGTGTTTTCTAGCAATATATTTCCCAGTTCATTTTCTGTACTTTCTAACTTAAGTGTAAGTTGAGCTATTGTCTCCTTCATTTCTGAGACTGATACTAAGTCAGTTACAGTTCTGTCAACACTCCTTGATAATTTATTGGGAGATGACTCATCAGAAGGTTCGCAATCGGTAAGTATGTGAGAGTCAAATAATTCTGTGCTATTTTGAACTGGGGATAGACGTTTCAAAGTTTCATCATCTAGACTTTTCTTTGTTTTATGTGCTTGTTCCGCTGGCGACGGGGATTTGATAGAATTTAGTTTTTTGCGTACAGTAATGTTGGATGTACCGTCGGTATTAGCATATATTTTATTTCTAATACACACCTTGCATCTCCATTTTTTCTTTGTTTCTGCATCCTTGAGACGATATGTTGGTTCTGGATAGCCATCACAATCAAATTCATATCTATTACCACAGGCCGAGCACAAAGCAGTACTTCTTAAATTTACATTTTTTTTACACTTATGACATGTTACTAGTGCTGCCATCTTACGGGAGCTATTGCTAATAATGATTGATGATACTCAAATATATGAATTATCCATAGGAACGTAACAAATAAATTGCAGATATGATTTTTTTAGACTCCGAAAAGTGAAAGTTGACACTGAGATTTGAACTCGCGACCACTCGTGCGAGGCTACAGCAACGACAAAAGTAGACGTCTGCACCTCTGAGCCAACCACACATTTCGTAGTAGAAGATAATTTGTTGAGTAGTTGCTGAGAATTAGTTTCATTTATACGTAACGAAGAAGGTTCAAGATCGCTATTGTTTACGACGGTTGAAATTTGAATCACCGTATGAATCACTTTTTCACTTCATTGTTATTGTTTCTGTTTTTATCACACTTGAATCAAATAATGTTGGAAGGGTTGTATTTTTGTTGTTTATTGCGGATTGCCACTATCAGTTATTGTTTTTTAAGATGCTTCAAGAATTTGGAGTTTTTAGTGTTATTTTCACAGATTGAGTATAAAACTCGTAAATAACACTGTCACTTAGTTATTAGTCCATACTTTATAGGGTCACTGAGTTTTTATTCACTTTTACACACTTGTTGTATTTTTACGAGATATTTTTAACAGAGCGTTTGGTTTTACGTTAGGCTATACGCAGCGCCATCTAGCGATTTTGATTCGATTTTTTAGCCTTACGGCTACCACCCTTTGGGGCGCGTTCAGGTAGTGAGCGGCTCACCGCCTCAAGGAACCCGCCCACACCGGGGCCCAGTAAAGGACCATGGATCGCACGACCCCCGCGTAGAGCCTCCGGCAGGAGGCGTTTGGATCAGGTTGGGCAAGAGCCGCTTGAAGGCAGCCCCAGCCCGTTCTAGTTTGGGAGCCAAACGTCGGAAATGCTCCACGAAGTTCCACCGGCTGTCGAGGACGAGTCCTAGGTACTTTAACTTCGGCTGGACGCCGGTGGGAGCCCCTCCCACCGTCAGTAGGGATCCCGACGGTGACGCATTCCGAGGCCCATGAAAGCACATGGCCTCGGACTTGTGCAATGCCGTCTCGAGACCCAATTGTCGGATCCTCTCCACGACTATCGCAACCCCGCGTGTCATGACTTCGGCCGCCGCCTCGTGCGACCTCCCTTGTGCCAGCACCAGCGTGTCGTCAGCGTAGCAAACTACGCTGACGCCGTCAGGGAGGTCGGCGCGCAGCACCCAGTCGTAACCGTTGTTCCAAAAGGGCGGCCCTAGAACCGATCCTTGCGGAACACCCCATAACATCTTTCGCCGGTTCCATTCTCCGCTGCTACCAGGGTAGATGACGTTTCTATCCATCAGTCCCCGACCACACGACACCGCCAAGACGGCCCCACCCCGGGACACCGCATCCCCCGTCATAAGGGCTCTCAAGCGCATGATGGCGTCTACCGTCGAGCGCCCCCTGCGGAAATCAAACTGGTGTTCCGCAAGATCCGGCCCCATCCCCGCCCGCGCCATGTGCCCGGCGAGGCGGTTAGCAATGACTCTTTCAGAGTTTGCCCACCTCGTCGAGCAACACGATGGGCCGGTATGCGGACGGAAACTCCGCAGGGCGCCCCGGCTTCCGGATGAGGACCAGCTTCCCCGTCTTCCAACGAAGCGGGACTGGCCTCTCTCCAAGCATGCGCTTAGGAGCTCTTCCAGTCGGGGCCCGAGAGCCTCCAAGGCCAAGATCCAGGCTAGCCATCGGGTCCCGGGGCAGCAGTTTTGGCCTTAAGCCTGCCTACCGTCACTTCCAGGTCTACCCCTGTTATATGTGTGATGGTTACGAATTAAATATAACATTAGAAGTTAAAATGGATTTATTAAATTAAAAATTAAAGTAAAGAGAAAAGCACACGTCTTTCAATCAACGACAACCTAGGACCCCTCCCATAGATAATCTATTTGACATCATACTTCACCTTCCCTTTTCAGACGAATACACATACAGTACCTAATCAAGTAAACTAATTTAATAACATTACAAATTTAACCTATTTACCGGCTTAACAATTCTGCCACATCTAGTTGTAATTACATTCGGTTTTGATAAAGAACTTATTTCCTCTCTAATAATATCCTTCCTCACATTATTTTTACTATTGTACAAATAATCATTATTAAAAGACTTATTTAAATAAGTGTAGCTATCATTGCTGCTCCTAGTTAAGGATTTTTTTAAATGCTTTATATTTCTCCTCAATCTACCCTCTTCTCCTTCCTTTTTAATCCAATACGATCTTGGTTCCTTACATTTTACTATTATAGTTTCTTTTCTCTAAAACATATCCTTATCAGTTCTATGTAGTATCTTATCACCTATTTTACATTCAGTCTCTTTCTTCCTCACAACATTTTTCTGCTGAGAAAGTGACTGTTTTAATAATAACAGCTTATGAATATTTGGCACAACTTTTGCATCAAGAAACTTTGAATTTATAGGTATAAGAGCACGGACCCTTCTACTGTTTAAAATTTGTGAGGGAGAATATTCCAATCCTGTTAGAGGTGTATTATTATAACTTAACAAATAGTCCCTGTAATCCACTCTATCCTCATTAGCTTTTCGCAATATAACTTTACTTATATGACAGCTTTTTCTGCCGGGTCCCCTATGTTGTTTCGAACGCCGCTGTTGCGACACACGCTGTTGCGAATTATTTTTCCACTGCCTCACAGGTTCGAAAGCTCATGGACTCGAATGAAGTATTCGCGAAAGACGCTGTTTCGAAAAACATTTTCACTGCCTCATACGCTCGAATGCTTGTGATTTCGATTTATTTAGTCATAAAGTGTACAGAAAAATATTTAAGCAGTAATTAAATAAAATCAACAAATTCGGTGTCAACATCATCATTTAATAAATTATTATGTACATTTTTTTCTATGAGTACTTAATACAAAATCTAAGACTGATCTTTATAAAAATTGTCTAGGTACCTAAGTGGTATTAATTATTAGTGGTATTTTTCACAAAGTAATCAAGTTTTGATGTACGATGTAAACAACAAACGTAAAGCAGGACGTTAATAATAATATTAAATGTTGATGTTGACACCGAATTTGCCATCCCATTGCTTCGAGGATAGTGTGGGCTACTAGTTGTTAAAATTATATTCTTGTTCTTATAATATTTGTGACACTCATATGAATTAAATGGGTTATTGTCTGCTACCACTTCTTCAGGATATCCAAACCTCATGAACACTTCTTGAAATGCATTCAATACAGAATTAGAAGATTTGTCATTTAAGGGCAACATTTCAATCCAATGAGAAAAATAGTCTACAATTACAAGAAAAGACTTTCCCATAAAATGTAATATGTCGATATGTTTGCAAATCTTCGATTTGGTATTTTATGGCTTAATAAACTGTCATGAGGATTAGCCGACCTAAATTTTGCACAAGTCATCACACATCACACACACATTACACAGTCCTGAATATCTTTAGTCAGTCCAGGCCAATAAAACAATTGTCTGGCCTTCTTTATACTTTTACAAGTTCCAGGGTGACCTTCATGAACTAAATTTAGGACATAATTTTTTAAAGACGAAGTGACAATTATTTCATCTTCATAAAATGCCAAACCTGATTGAAAATATATATTGTCTTTTAATTAAAAAAAAAATGTTTACAGTTATTTAAAACTATATGTTCAGCAGGCCATCCGTTTAAACAATACAAATTTAATTGTCTTAAAATCGGAACATTTTTAGTTTCATTTTCAAAATTCTGTTTTCTCTCTGGAGACATAGGTAAGTGTGCAGTTATTGTATGAACCATTTGCAACATTTGTTTATCAGTTTCAGTGTAATTTAATTTATTTCTAGAAAGCATGACTGCAAAATGCAAAAGTTTACCTGGTACATAATATACATTTAAGTTATACATGAGCAGTTTCAGTCTCAAACGCCTTAACCTAGGTGACCCAATTTTTGAAATTGACTTTGACATGATAGCTACAATTGGTTTGTGATCAGTTTGTACATCAATACTAGAGCCATAAATATACCTATGATTTTTTTTTACTGCAAAAGTAATGGCTAAGAACTCTTTCTCTGTCTGGCTATAATTTTCCTCTGTCTCATTCATAGTTCGTGATGCACATGCTACTAGTTTAATTAAATTTTTATTATCATATTCTTGGAACAAACAAAAGCCAAGACCATTTTTAGATGCATCACATTGTAAAATAATTTTCCTTTTAGAGTCAAACGGTGTAAGTGATGGTGTTTTACAGATATTTCTTTTTAGCTCAGCAAAGGCTAATCTATGAGCTGGTAACCAAATAAAATCAACATTCTTTTTAAGTAATTTAAGGAGTGGGGCCATTATATTTACCATATCAGGTACATATCTGCGTACATAGTTAAATGAACCTATAATTTGCCTAAATTCATTTTCATTTGTTGGCTCTTTTAAACTTAATAAAGACTCAACTCTATCTTTATCTAGAGACATCCCATTTTCATTAAACACCTGCCCTACATACTTTACTTCGGTTTGTTTATATTGAAATTTACTTTTGTTAAAAACAATTCCTAATTCCTTAGCCTTACTTATAACACTTTCTAGAGCTTTATCATGTTCTAACGCAGTATTTTCCATTACTAATATGTCATCAGCCCAAACTATAACATTTGGCATGTTTCCGAAGTGATTTTCAAGCACCTCCTGAAACAATTCCGGTGCATTCATTAAACCATATGGTAAAACTAAATATCTATATACACCAAAGGGTGTTGCAAAGCAGCATTTCCAAGATGACTCTTCAGAAAGGAGTAAACGATGAAATCCTTCAGTTAAATCAAGAACTGAGAAAAATTTCTTTCCCTGTAGTTTAAAACTTAAATCATCTAGCGTAGGCAACATTTTAGGTTTTTTTACAATGACTTTGTTTAAATCTAATGGGTCAAGACACAATCTTACTTTTCCATTTGGTTTCTCAACAATTACAATTGTATTAACAAATGCATTACTAAGTATTTATATTTTTAATCTTAATAATAGCCTTCCTAGCTTCTAATCTTTGCAGTTCTAATTTCAACGGTTCAAGTAGACATGAAGGTAGTCTTGGAGAAGGATGACAAATTTGTACAGCTGTGGGCATAGTTGGAATGTCTACGTATCCAGGCAATCTACCTATTCCTTCAAAAACTTGAACATTTCTTTTTATAAACTTTTCCTTATCATTATCAACAGCAAGCGTGTGTAGTCTCTTAATTAGGTTTAGTGAGACACATGCTGGTAGACCTAACAACATAGTGCTAGAATCAACTACCACAAAATTTTCATGACACATATTTTCCTTATATTTACACATTAAATTTACGATCCCTATAGGTTTTACGATATTTCCCGCAAATGATTCAATTTTAATACTTGTTTCTTGTAACTGTATACCTAAATTTATGTTTAATTTTTCAAAGACTTTTCTTGGCATTACAGTAATGTCCGCACCAGTATCTAATTTACATTTAATATATTGATCTTCAATCCAAATATTTTGAACCCAATCTGTATTTTTTTGACCTTACAACTCACTGCAAAATGATTTAAAATGCCACATTTGGTACACTTTGGCACACTTTCTGCCAAATGCTGGACATTCCCTTGGACCATGAACTTTTTGACATCGACGACACTCAAACTTACGATCATTTCCTTGACCTTCAAACTTCTTTCTCTTTAAAGTGGGGTTATTTTTGCTTCTACTAACTCTAGCTTCGTCAATTTCTATTGTTGGGTTCATTTCCTTAGCTTGGGAACGACTTACTTCACTTGCTCTACATATATTTGCAACTTTGTCTAGTGTAAGATCATCCATCCTTAACAAACTTTCTTGGAGTCCTTTATCTTGGAGTCCCTGAACAATTCGGTCCCTTAAAAGCTGATCCTCTAAAGTTTCCTTAGTACTTTCATAATTACATCTGGAGATAAGTTGTCTCAAATTGGTATAAATTCTTTCAAAATTTTCGTTTGTTTCTTGTCTCCGTTCATTAAATTTAAACCTCTCAAAGACCTCGTTATATTTAGGGTTAACATATTTCTCAATAGCCGCCACAACTTTCTCGTACACTTGAGAATCCTTTTCCGACAATTTAAAACTTAGTATTAAGTACCTTTGCGGACTCCGGTCCCATCATGTTTCTTAATAGGGATTACTTGACCTTATCAGAGAAGTCATCTTTACTAGTCGCCACTAAATAATCTTCAAATAGACATTTCCAAAATTTCCACTCAGTAGATGCCGACTGAGATCGAATGTCAAAATTTGTTGGTAACTTAACTTGGTTATTTTCCATGTTGTAAGTTTTACCGGTTTTACCAAATGATACACTTTACAATTAGTGATTTCGAGTCGGCTGCGCCATGTTATATGTGTGATGGTTACGAATTAAATATAACATTAGAAGTTAATGGATTTATTAAATTAAAAATTAAAGTAAAGAGAAAAGCACACATCTTTCAATCAACGACAACCTAGGACCCCTCCCATAGATAATCTATTTGACAGCATACTTCAACCTCCGGTACGTCGTCATCGTCCTCTGAGTGGTCCGCTTCCGGCACCGCAAGCGGCGGAGCCATAGGCAGGGGAGGATGTTCGACTCGCGAAGGGAACAGAGAGCTCACCACGTCCTCCACAAGCTCAGGCCGGAGACTCTTTGTCAGCGGGGGGCCCTGGTGCCTGGTGCTGAGTCTGTCCCGCACCATCTTGTAACGGATCTCCGTCGAGAGTATCCAGCATCTCCTCGCGGGCCAGATCCTTGGCCCCCAGGAAAGCCTCTTGGAGGGCGGTCTTCGCCGCTCTGTACCCCTCATACAGCGCCGCCTCAATGGCTGCCGCATCCAGAGGGCGGATGGGTAGCCTGCGATGCCTGGCTTCTATAACCCTTAATTTGGTTTCAAATAAAAAATCTAGACATCAATTTTTCTTTTATGGTTCTGTGTTTAGTAGCGTAAGAATACTTCAATATTAATTTGGTATAATAAAAATAAATTTAAGGCCTCCAGCCAGGGGCAAAAGCTAAGGGCACCCCCTGTGGGGTACGAGCCTCGGCTTAGGGCGTCGCTGGGGAGGGCAGTAAGGGGACAGGCTGGATCTGATTTAACCTTTGACATTTTGATTTTATCTGACATTTATTTGTTTTTCACTTTTTTACATAATTTAATCAACTTTATGTATTTGTTATTCAATCTTTTAGTACTTATTTATTGCATGAATAGTGACGTCTGTGAAATTGATAAATGTGTATTGTTTTTTTAGCTAATATGGGTCAATGACCTGAAATAAATGAATTTTATTTTTATTATTTTAGAGGATAAAGTGCTTCATATTGGCTTGATTAGCTTTTTTGTAGGAATGGCTCTTGGAAATGAATTTCAAGTTCCGCTTTGGCTCAAAGGAGACACGTATCACATTGACAGGTGACAAGTACCACATTTTAAAATCAGATTGTCATAACGAACTCAATAAATGCTTTTGAAAAATCGACCTTACTACCTTATCATTAAGTTCAATTTCCATTAACAGTTTATGACCTTTACAATAACTTTTTGTAATGAAAACCAAAATGTCCCAAGCCTGTAAATGACGGAAAGTATGATAATGTCGACCATTTCCTTGAGCACGGCAAGGAATGTGGTCGATGTGCTCACTTCAATGACCTTGAAACGGCTGAACCGATTTTTATAAAAGTTGTCTAAGAACCAGCACTAGAAAAACCTGCTTTCAAATAAAAAAACCGTATCAAAATCGGTTCTCTCGTTTAAGAGCTACGGTGCCACAGACAGACATACGTAGCGGTCAAACTTAAAACGCCCCTCTTTTTGCGTCGGTGATGGTTAAAAAAGGTTTTACTACAGTATTTTGTCTTAAATTTAACGTAAGGCTATGTTTTTTTAAAGATAGGAACTGTACAATTATCACCATTTTCAATAAATATTGCTTTAAAAAAAAGCTGTTTTAAAAAAAGTATTAGTAACCTGGATTCGTTAAATAAACACAACACTAACAACAGAAGGACACTTATTGTATATCGTTACTTTTAGGTAGGAGGTAGGGGGTTGGTGGGGGGAGGGGGGGGGGTCATAGGTATTTATGTTATGGGTCTTTGTAACCTGCAATAAATGATATATTATTATTATTATTATTATAGGAACCCTCCGAAGGGAGGGAAAGTCGTCGGAAATGCATAATTTCTTTAATTATTTTTTTATAAGTGACATATTTTGTATATATTATTATACGATGCTACGACTCCATGACGCGCGCTCGCTCCGCTCGCATATTAAATAACACTCTTTGACTTCTGACCCCGAAGTGCCGGGCCTTTGCCGGCCTCCTTCGTCGGCTCACGGCCGGGCGGCCCAGTGCCCATGCCGCCCATAAAATGATACTGCCGCGAGCAAGGCCGCGCGACGGTCGTCCACAGAGCATCCTTTATATCGTGGGCGTCCGCTTATTGACGTACGTTATACTCAATGCGGAACTAGTCTGTGGTGTGGTTCAAAATAGTTATTATCAAGTGTCACGGTGTAAAATGTCATCTACTTCATCATCTTTTTCTGTTCAATAATATCAACAATTCTGCAATTAATATCTCCGAAATTATTCATCTCCGACGGTTGAAATTTCACAAATCGTTTTCTTATATTAGTAGGAACCTAACATAAAAATTACAACATCAACACAACAGTTGTCTAACGTTCTAATTCGTTAACCTAGTTTATGTTTCTGTTGAGGTACATACTTCCCTATTAATATTACGTGTTTTAGTTCTCAATTGATAATGTTCTAGTTAATTAGATAGATATGTAGATAGAATATTCTTTAATATGTACACCATACAAATTTCAATTAACATAAATACATAGGTATAACAAAAACAGGCTTTATAAATTGGTAGAAGTCTTCACACGTTGCACTCACACGAACAATCAGCACTTCGACGTTCAACGTTCCACACGGCGGCGTGGGGCGGTGGAATGAGCGTCTGCCACACTCGCGTGACATCACGGTAGCAAGGCGCGGCCGCGTGACGTCACGTGCGCAGCGCGCTAGGGCTCGGCAGGCGCCTTGCCGGGCAGCGGCAGCGCGTGGCCGAGCACGGGTGGCAAGGCGCGGCGGCGTGACGTCACATGAGCAGTTCGCTAGGGCTCGGCAGGCGCCTTGCCGGGCAGCGGCAGCGCGTGGCCGAGCTCGCGCGGGCTGCAGGGCGGCGAGACGTCACAAAACGGCGCGGGCGCCACGTACGGGCGCCAAGTGATCATGTAGGCGCTGGTGAACAGCACGGAGCCGCTGAGTGGGCCCACCCAGTACACCTGCAACCCAAGACGTCTCATAAAGTGTCGCAGCTTACACCGAGTTAACTTGCGCGGTCAGTTTCTACAAGTCAATCCAAGCTAATGATGTCAATAATTGTTTCCCTTGCATCGGTGCCTTTAGTATCCTCGACGTGGCAAAGTTGTCAAAGTAATAAAAGAGTACCTCGATGTACAATGCGTCTCGACCATCATCATCATACTCCTGCCATTATCCCAACTTATTTGGTGTCGGCGCAGCATGTCTTCTTCTTCTGCTTCTTCTCCATATCATCCTTCACACAGTCCATCCATCGTTTCTTTGGTCTTCCTCTACTCTTATAGTCATCTACATTCATACTCAACATTTTCCTCAATACATTCTTCTCATTCCTCCGCATCTCATGTCCATACGCTCGTGGGTCACGGATGTCAATCAGCCATAAGCTCTTTGTGTTCTTCTCTCAAATAAATTTAAAAAATACAGTTAAACTCGCATCAGTTGTGTTAATACTTTGTAAATACTTCTACCAGTGCAACTTACAAGTAATATTATTGCCTACCTAGTGTTTATGTGCTGTGCATATAAGAAAAACTCTAATTAACGTTTTAGCGAACCCCAGCAAGTAGGTACAAACAGCAACACACTTAACTGCCCATTAAAGACGCAACTGAGAGAAATTATCACTGTTCGAAAGGGATAGACATATGTTTGTCATTTTCAATGGAGTCATAAGTTTTCCAGGTTAATAATTCTTCATTCGGTCGTTTTGCAACTTTAGAACACTCAAATTGACATGTACTCAAGTTCTCTATACATACAAATAAATAAAATTGAAATGTCTGTTTGTAATATCAAACAGTTTTTTACTGAATGCAAATGAAAGTATATACAGCACTTATAACAAAAACACTTTTTTTTTGTCTGTCTGTCTGTTGTATGTTCCAGCTAATCTAGAAAACGGCTGGACTGCTTTTGGCGGGACTTTTACCAGCAGATAAGGTCTAAAAACTTTTATTTTAGAAAAATGATTAGGGTTCCTTGCAAAAAAAATTAAAACCCTTAAAATTGGTAACCAAATCCGATTCATTGATGCCATAACGGATTCTATTAGTTCTTTGGGAAATTGCGATCACTACATTCTACTTGGCGATTTCAATGTTAATATGCAAGATACAACGGGAATAAAAATGAAAAATTTCAATGAATTTCTTAACTGTCTTAATCTTACACAGCTGGTCAAAAGCCCTACTCACTACACAGCATCCAGTGAAACTCTCATCAATCTCCTATGTACTGAGTTGAGAGCAAGATACACAGCGGTAGAATCTTTCGGTTCACTCAACGGCCATTCCATTGTAGTAAGTGAATTTAATATTAAGCGTGATAAATTCAAACCATACTTGGTAAAATCTCGGCCCCTTCGAAAGGTATGCACGGAAACATTTAACATGGACTTATCGTCATTAAACATTGGTATTATTTCAACGTAGAACCTAGACACCGTTAATGCTAAGGTACCTGTTTTTAACACTCTTATAACTTCTTTGTTTGATGTTCATGCTCCTATCAAACCATATACAGTAAAGGAAAAATCGTATCCTTGGATTACAGACACAATTAAAGTTATTTATTTATTTATAAATAGGAGAACCAACAGCTATAAAAGATGAATAACAATTGTATGGTTAACACAGAGCCAAATACAGGTTCTCACGATTAGATACAGAGAAGGTAGTAGAAATCTTAGGATCACTAAACAACAAGCACGATAAAAAAATAAAAATAAATGGAATTAAAATAAGATAATAGATATAGATGACACACTTTGATACCAGGTTCGGCATTAATGAGACGGGGGTAAATAAAAGAATAATAATAAAGTACTACGCGCTTTTAAAAAAAGTTTGCATTCAGCTGAGTGCGTGCTGAATAGGTTTAGAATATTAAAGTCCTTACTCGCTCGCACTATGTATAAAAAGGAATGGAGATAGGTGGATTAAATCTAACTGATCTCTGGGGGACATTGAAATGCAGTTTACGCAAGAGATCAGGACAGTCAAGCTCGTTATTTAATTTTTTTTAAATAAAACTGCAATCCGCAATATGACGGCGATCTGTAAGTGGCTGTAAATGGAATTTCTTACAGAGATTTTTAATTATCAGAATGCTATGTTATACGTAGCCGAAAACAAAGAAAACGAACAAATCTTTTTTGCATAGGTACTCTCAATACGATTAATGTATTTGCCATAACACGGGTTCCAAATTTATTATGATGCGTTTACGTGACGAAGCACTAAATAGTTGCAGGAAAACAAAATCAGATTCGAAAAAGACATATTACAAAGACTTAAAGCACTTAGTGGTTAGTTCTCCGTACAATGAAAAGACTGCGTGTTTCACACATAACATTAATACCTAAATAAAAAGCCCCAAATTGCTCTGGAAAAATCTAAAATCCACCTTATTACCTTTTAAATCTAGACACGATCTCCCGTCGCATTTTATAGATTCTGACCTAATTAATATAAACTTTTTGATTGTTCCCGGTATCCCGTGGCAAGCGCATCGCTTATGAATTACTATGACAATCACAGCCACGGTGAAGCAATTTTTACAATCGCTCCAGTGGATCAAAACAGTGTCTCACGCACTATCGCTAGTCTCAAAAGTAACGCCGAAGGCTACGCTAACATTAACCTAGACATGAATAACATGACTTTGCCGCACACGTTAAAAGTTTTAACGGACATAATAAACTGCTCCGTCGTGACATCAAAATTCCCTGACCAATGGAAAATTGCATCTATTAGACCCTAGCCAAAAAATTCAAATCCATTGGCCTTATAAGATTTACGCCCTATTAGTATATTACCATGTTTATCCAAAGTACTAGAGAAAATCGTCAGCCGTCATGTTACGTTGTTTCTGGAACATAATAACATTTTTCCCGATTTACAATCAGGGTTTAGGAAGCAGCGCAGTACCTACATCTACTGCTTTACTGGATGTTACTGACAACATATTATCTGCCCAGGATATGGGAATGTGCACAATATTGGTTTTACTGGACTTTTCCAGGTCATTTGACGCTATAAACATCTCATTATTATTGTCAAAGTTAAAATATTACGGTTTCGACCCAGAAGCTATACAATAGTTCCGTAGCAACTTAAGTAATAGGGAACAGTTAGTTGACCTACGTTTGAGTGACGGCACTACTCTTAGATCGGCACCTATTCCCGTAGAGTGAAGAGTTCCGCAGGGTTTAATTTTAGGGCCCATTATCTTCATTTTATATTGCGCAGACATAATAAGATGCCTCCAGAGATGCAAATACCATATTTATGCCGACGATGTTCAACTATATATTTCTTTCAGACCAGACGAGTATGACAGCGCCATTAAGAATATTAACGAAGATCTTCAACGAATCGCCGTTTGGTCTGAGGAGAATTGCCTGTCGCTGAACCTTACCAAAACTAAATTTATGGTATTTGGCACAAGACAGCAGCTGGCCCGACTGGCATTAACTTTTGATTTGGACCCAATGGGCAAACAAATTGAGCGAGTGTACGAGGCGCGAAATCTGGGTCTTGCGATGGACAAAGCCCTTCGTTTTGAGAACCACATAGCAGACTCGGTCAGGAACTGTTTTTAACGCCTGAAAGTTTTATATAAGATGAGGTCTTACCTAACAGAATCACTACAGGAACAGCTTGTGGAATCCTTGGTACTGTCTAGGTTAAACTACGCCGACACAGTGTACGGCCCGCGCCTATTGGCTCGTACAGATAGGCTGATTCAAAGAACACAAAACGCTTGCGCGCGGTTTTGCTACAATATTCCTCGGCGTAGTCACGTAACACCTTTTCTAAACAAGCATTTCTCACTAAAATGAAGTCCCGACGGAAACTACACTTGGCGTGCCTCCTTTTCAGCGTGGTTAAGTACAAAAAACCGGACTACTTATACAATAAACTTAGTTGGTTAATGGTAATACTTTACGTGTGAACAACTACGTAGGTATTGTGTTCGTCGAGCCCCGGCGTCGGAGCAAAGGATTTTTCAATACACTTTCTCGAAAACTGGTTCTTATCGCACTACGATTAGGTTCAACATGCAATGTATTTCACACGCGTGTTTTTTTTTAATATTTTTCCGCACGTGTGCGGAAAAATATGAAAATTCCACGCGTGTGAAATACTAATCGTAGTGCGATAAGAACCAGTTTTCGAGAAAGTGTATTGAAAAATTATTATTTATTTGTGTTCTAAATTCAAAAATATTTGAATTCTTTCTTTCATAATTTATTGTTTTTTTTTTCATATTAGGCTGTATAGCGGCATCAGACCGCGAAATATTATGGGAGAAATAAGAAAAGGCCACTGTTAGTTTTGTCTCACGATGTTCTAAATCAGGAACATATGTACTGCAGCAATAAAATTGGCATGTTTTCCTTGGACACTTGGGTCAGCAATATGGACTTATCAGATATTGTAAAGCCCAATTTAGAGTCAGTAGATAAACCTAAGCATTGTTATAATGCGTATAACCTTAGAACAATATGTTGTACATCTCTGAATGCGCAATACTCTGGCTTTTACTGTATACGTATACGGACGGATCTAGACACGAGAATTACTGTGGCGCAGCTTTTTTCGATCCACAAATAGGTGCCTCTTTTAAATTCAAAATTTTATCCGAAGTTTTAATAATGCACTTAGAGCTAATTGCTATAGCTGAAGCTTTGGCTTATATCGAATCTTTGGACGGTGATCGATTTGTTATTTTCACTGACTCAAAAAGTGCTCTTCTCCATCTGATGAGATGCACAAGTACTTCACCTTTTAGGGGCCTTCCACTGGCTTACAATATATTAAGAATAATTATTGATTTTGTTGCCAAACGTAGAAGAATTGTATTGCAGTGGATTCCATCCCACGAGGGACTGGAGGGAAATGAGATGGTTGACCGTTTGGCAAATGAAGCGGGGTCTGATGGAGAAATTTATCATTGTTCTCCATGGCAAACTAAGCTTTTACCCTTAGTTAGAGACAGATGTATTCAGTCATGGTCAGAATACTTTGACGAAAGGTCTTTGACTAAGGGTATCTGGTACAGAACTATCCAGCCATCTCTTCCACGAGTGCTTTGGTTCAGCGAGAGCAAGATGAGTAGACAAGAAGTTGTGGCGGCTTTGAGACTCCGTTCCGGTCATGTACCACTCAATAGCTTCGCTTTTATGATGCGCAAAGTCGATTCACCAAATTGTGATGTCTGTGGAGTTATTGAAGATGTGCATCATGTCCTGACGGAGTGTGATCGTGTGGGGGTCCAAAGGCGCCAAGCTTTTGTCAATACTTTTAATGTAGGCTTCTATAATAGCGCACTGGCCTCACCATTGTCCGATGAGGCTAGAACACTTTATCATATTATCATTAAGGTTATAAGGTTGCGGGTAGGCTAGTTTAGTATAGGTACATATTTGTAATTTAATTGTATGCAATCATCGGGGTGACATATTCTTCATAGAAAAAAAGATTTAAAAAGAAAAAGAAAATTTGGTGTAAACATAACTTTTATTCATCGCCAAGTCGCCGACTAAAAAAAAGTTTACCACCAAGCTCGATAGATGGCGTTGTTCATTTGATGCACGTTTGTGAATCGCGGTGTTAAGATTCTCCGCGTCTACTAATTGCATTCTTTGTTATGGATTTAAGTTTTCATACTTTACAACTGATTTTAACTCATTATGAGAGAATAGTTAACTATCGACGACAGAATTCGATGCACTTCGCGGACAGGGTAAAATAGAGCGAAAAATGTAAATAATGTAATGTGTGTCAATGAAAACGAATCGTACTTAGATCGATTCGCTGAGTATAAATAAACAAACCAATAAAAAGGATGATAAATGGTATATGGTATGACAATAGTAAGTATATTATAAAGTGTAAGTATAGCATATACTATATTTCCTTATTTTTATGGTGTTGTTTGTTTATACTCAGCGAATCGATCTAAATACGATTCTCTTTCATAGTATTTGCTAAAATAAAATATTAATTTTCATAATTTTCAATGTTGTGACATGTACGACAGATTTGCCAAACTGTAAGTTACTTTTTCTTTCTGTCATAGAGTTTCTTACTAGCTTCCCAAGTAACACAGAAAGCATTCTAACAAACGAATAGCAAACTTGTGTAGAACTTAAGGTCCTTATAAACTCATTAATAAGTTCACCGAGCATCTTGACGCTTTATATTGGTATTTCAAAACCACTAGGATGCTTTACACTGTATAACGGTTGGATAATAGCATATCAAAATGCTTTTGTAAACCCTTTAGTTTTAGTGCAGCAAACCATAACGCAGCTGAACGGCTTTCAGCAGTTTTTAGTGCATTTGGAATTACAATAGCATTTTAAGTAGTAAATAAATGCTTAATGCCGTTTAACAGCACAAATATGATAATGCCACGTAAATCCGCTATACAACTTTCAGCTGTTTTTAGTGCCTTAGGTTCTACAATAGCATTTTTAAGTAGTAAGATAATGCCTAATGCTGTTTAAAAGCTTAAACATTTTCCGTTATAATGCACCGTAAAACCGTTATACAGCTTTGAGCTGTCTTAAGTGCCCTTTGTTGCGTAATAGCACTTTTGAGTGGTAAGTAAAAGCCTAGTATTGCTGAACAGCATAAACGTGAATCAATGTAATGCTTGCGTTTTTTAGATCAACTTAGCTGAGTGGTACAGCTAGCAGCTTTTTAATCAAATATACGTGAGTTATTGTAATGCGTAAAACTGTTTATACATTCAGTTTACTGTAATCGTAGAACCTTTTGTCGGACATTTTGTGGAAAAGCACATATTAAATGATCAATAAAACAACAGCAATTTTTATGGTTGAATTTTATTTTCATTACTTCTTGATTTTGAACTATTGTCGTCCAGGGTGCAAACGTGCCTAAGTCATTCGCGTCTGTGTCTGAATGTTCTTCCATGATTGATAATTCAGCTTCGGCAAGCTCATATGTTCAAATATTGTTCATTTTAAAATAGCACTCCTATAATGTCCATTCTTTTTATCGGATTAATTTACCATTTTCTTCCCATAAAGACTACCTCGTATTGTTTTTCCTTTCTCTCTATCGTCTGTTCCATTTTGTACGGCATTGTATGGTTGGTATAAAAATCACTGAAAATAAGAAAACAATATTTTTAAAAAGCATCACACATAAAAAATATATTATTGCAATTTCTGAAAAGTTTTAGCCATTTTAAAGTGTACAGGTATATTTGATGGCTACTGTACCTGACTACGTACTACACTACACCGGGTATGAAATAAATAACGGTCTTGTCTACAAAATAGTTACGGAACAATATCTTAATGACGCCTTTTTATCAACTTGGCAAACGAATAAAATGGGTTTTATTGTTTTGCTCAAGGATCCCCAAAATTGCGTTCAAGTAATGGCACTACTTCAGTCTACATCAAAACTACTGGTATACCGGTGAACCCATATAGACCTACTTTATAGACAATGCCACTACAGTGGTTCATCAAAAGCCTTCTCTCTTGCCTCTGGCTTAATAATGGTTCACGTGTGAGTATTTATACAGCTGGTAGCATTAATTAGCCTTGTTAAAGGCTCACCGGGCAGCTATACCCCGACACCATTTTATAAATATTATATAACCAAAAAAAAATATCATTCGGACCTATTTATGAAAGTAAAAGACCTTTAACATAATGATATAACTTGATTTAATACTGCCCAACCAATACTATTATTTTAATTAAGCAAAATTCGTTCTATACTAGGAATATACAATTGTTTTGGTGATTTCACACATATTTTAATATGACATTTTCTATCAAAACCACAAAATATCGAAAGCGCGTGAAAATTTTCAATGAATCTTATATAGACATTTACAGTAAACTACATTGCGAATAATATTTGAAGGCATGAAGTAACAAAAGAGTCAAAAACTTACCCAGTATTATAAATTTTGTTTTGATGCAAACAAATATGGTGTCACTCACTCAGTTTTGACAGTCTTCGTCCATATTATATTCCACGTTAATTGTAATAGGACATTTGTACCGTGGTATTAGAGATAGTTTTGCAATGATGTAGGGTTTATTTAAGTTCTAGCTGTGAACACTTAATTAGCTCCAATCATTCTTTTACTAAATTCTAATGCTAGTCTAATGCTTTTGTAATGCAAACAACATCTTCATTATCAATAATATTGCTAGTATAATGCTTCTGTAATGCGATTGGTAACTTCATTGACCGTAATAAAGCTTCTGTAATGTGATTGGTACCTTCTTTGGCCACAATAATGTTAATATAATGCGCCTGTAATGCAACTAAACAACTATTGTGAACTTATTTAGGATCTAAAGCCGTATAATTTGTCCCCAAATAAGCATTACAGTAGCCGTATAAACGTTTGTAATGCTACTATAGAACTAACTCAAAATGCGAAAACGATACAGAAATGCTCTAAGTCGGCCGTTATACTGCTTTGATGTGTTACTTGGGTTAGTCTATGATGAATAATTTTTGGTTTATCTAATCTAAATTATATTTTTCAATGTTCAACTGAAATATTATATTTTATAGATAATAATGATTGATCACTAATAACTTAATTGATTTTTGAGAATCGGTCCACAAATGGGGGAGAAATCAGGTAATATACATTTAAAAAAAAAACATACGAACATATTTTTTCGATTTTAACTGTTTATTAAACGTCTACTTTGCGCTCGCTCAGTCTGTTCTAGGGTATTGCCTTACGGTCTGGGGAGGTGCCGGTAAAACAGTGATGCTACGTGTCGAACGAGCGCAGAGAGCTGTCCTGAAGGTGCTGGCAAGGAAACCGATCCGATATTCGACATCCTCTCTATATACCCTCTGCCAGGTCCTTACCGTCAGACAGCTATTTATCCTCCAAACTATTCTTCGTAAACACACACAAGTTACCTTTGATCCTAAATGCTGTTCTATACGCCGCTCGAATAGGGTTTGTAACACTGAGTCTCGCAGAACCGTAGCTGCAAGTCGTCATTACAAACACATAAGTTCAAAAATGTACAACAAATTAAACAAAACCTTACACATCTACCCATTAACCAAGACCAAATGCAAAATGAAACTTGACTCCTGGTTAAAATCGCAAAATTATGAAGAAACAGAGAAACTCATGGAAGTGTAAAACACTCATCACCCCCTCACACACCCCAACAAAACCACACACAACACACCTGCTACAAACACCCCATGCACTCCTCATTAACATCATACTTACGTATCTATATAGCATACATGTTATAGGCGCGCACACAACCGTCCGCCACCGGCGCCCGCGCGTACTGAGCAAGACAAAGGAATTTGGATGCTCGGCCGCTGTATCATTGCGCGCGCAGCTAAAAGGGAGCGCGGCACACACTACCGTCATTACCAAATTGTGTTAGTTATTAAGTTTGTCAATGTACCTTATTTCTTATTATTTTTGGATTTCGAAATTGTATATAAGCCACACCTTGGAATAAATGACACAGATCGTTTTTCGCCTTCTTATTTACCACAACTATCATCGTTAGTATCGATTCCTTGAAGCATCTCCTAAACCTGTATTGTTTATTTTCTTATTTTTATTTTTTTTGTTTTCATTATTAATTACTTAGCTGAATCTAAAAATTTGGAACATCACTCCATTCTGTATCTGGGAAAGGGCGTTGGTAGGTGCGCTACAGTTTATAATTTTGCAGCTTCCATCGTTTTACTGGTTGTACTTAACCTTGTGTTTTTGTTCCGAAATAAACTTTTTATTATTTAAAAAAAAAACTCCTTTTTTGAATTCGGTTAAAAATTATGAAAGATAAATCATTTTCCTAAAGTACTTAGTAGTTAGTTAGTGGTAGGTAGTAGGTAGGAAAAGGTGCGTTGCAGCGCATGGCGGGCACAGCTAGTTATTATATATTTTTGATGTACTTATTTTGCTAAAAACGGCACATGTATGAAATTTCTGGCGATTCTGGGTTTTTTTTGGCCATCTCCTGTATCAAAAACTTGGGAGATATCTTCATCCACTCACAAATCTCAGTATCATGGCTCACACTTGTTCGTTATCAAATTCCTTATGCCTTTGTTCACCCCTTCAAAACAGGGATGTCATTAGATATACTGGAGTCTGGAGTGCATATCGATCGAACACTAACCTTTAAGTCTCACATCGACATACTTATTATTACGATTCGTAAGCTGATCTATATTTTTAAGACATGTTATAGAACTTAGGATTTCCAAGATGGTCTACTCAACACTCTGTCCGTCGATAGTAAATTATTGCTGGGGGGAGCATGCAAAGTTCATCTTCTGGAGGTTGAAAGAGCACAAAGAGCTGTTCTCAAGGCAGGAGCTGGCCTTCCTTTTCGTTACCCAACTGCTGCGCTTTATAAACGTTGGGATGTTCTAACAGTCAGGCAGAGCTTCATAAGTCATTTATTCATTTGTAAACACAGGTACGATAAACAGTTGCTATAAAAAGTTGCAAGCGCGTTCATACTGTCCATAGTTTCCAAACAACATAAACAAATAGAATATCACCCCAAGAAGGGTGATGTCTTTAATGGAAGCTTTTTTTTTATTATTCTCTCCCAAAGATTTTACTGTTTTGTTGGAGGTTTTTTATACTATATAACTAAGAATTGTGTTAATTTTATAACACAACACTTACAATTTACTCACTGCGGAGACCAGACTGTAAATGATTCCTATTTATTCCAATCCGCTAAACATCTATCTGCTACTCAAACACACACTATTTCATACACGTAAATCACACATGTAGTGTATAGACACTCTGTATAACTCTGTCGTCTCGAGACGGCACCGGCCGACCGACCGCCGCGCTTGCTGCGACCCGATATGAGTATAATTTAGTTGCTTGTCATTTCCTAATATTATCCTCTGAGACGTGTGTACATTACAAGTACAACACATGTATGTCCATCTAGTGTAATTTTCTCATTTTTTATTTACAACATGTTGTACCTCGTATTTATGTAAAATCATCATGCATGAGTTATTAATTTATTATGTGAACCTTTGTGAAGAGAGAAAATAAAGATATTGTATTGTATATTGTATTGTATTGTATTTATTAATCTAAATTAGTTTCTATACCTGTAAAACTTGGGGCCCTGATGACCCGTAACGCATTTATTGTATATTTGTAAGCCTATTTCGGGCACCAGTCTCTCACAAATGTTTACCTTGAGTATTAGATTAAATAATTCCTGTTAATTGTAACGTTTGTGATGAGAAAATAAACATATTATTTATTTAGAAAATACGGAGAGCTAAAAGTCAAAATTAGTAAACAATCTTTACTGTTTTATGTTTGTCTCACTGAATATGTTAAGATATCCTTCGCTCTGTATTGGTGCCCAGGCTCTGTCTAGTTAGAGGCCAACTTAAACACTTTATTGTATTTTTTTTTGGCAGTAAAAAATTACACCTTTTTTGCTAAACTTACCACGTCATTCGATTTGACAGCTATAACGTCACAATATGGCACGAGGTCAGTCCTATTCTCATTCGAAACGCATAGTACAGTATGGTATACTGACCCAGTGGCTGGTCCAGTTGCCGCTCCAAAGCGCCGGGCCGAAGCTGCGCACCGGGTTCATGCTGGCACCCGTCAGCTCGCCCTGGAACCATTCACACAACCGTGTCAATATGAAAGATTCCATCTTTCATAAGACTAGCTTTAGCCCGCGGCCAGAAAATATCCCAGAACGTTTTAAATGTACAGCCACTTGGCTATGACACTTATGTAGCTTCCCATAGGCCTCATTGCTGAAAGAATGTTCCGAATTGGACCAGTATTCAAATTCATTTATTTTGCATTCCATATTGTATAAAAGATGTTACAGAGGGCTTAAAGCTAGGTACGTAAATATGGACCCTGTAAGGGCACACAGCAAAGTAAGAGAGAGGAAGAGGGCTTTAATTTTACTAATTAGTTGTTAAACAAAGTAACAATACTTAAAAAACTATTTTGTGAATCATATTAATTTAAAATTTGTCATTAAGATATTCATTAGTTGTATAATAGCATTTAAATAACAGAAATTGTTGTAATTAGTTAATGAATGAATAAAATTTTTGTTCATTTTTAATTATTTCCGGTAATTTATTATAAACTTTCATTGACATGACTAAGGTACTTGTTGAGTACATTTTTAGCTTAGAGCTTGGTAGGTTTAGTCTATTTTTATGACGTAAAGTGTATCTTCATTGTATATTTTCTGGGTCTCCCTTGTTTGACCGAAAGGAATTTGACAAATTTTCACTTCCCAAAAAAATTTTCGCATAATTTCATTTGCCAAATTATTACTTATCAAAAAATCTATTCACAAAAAAATGTAACGCAAACCTAATGTTTGGGAAATGAACGTTTAAACTATAACTTGTTTACCAACTAGTACTTTTAACATTTTTTATTTAGTCAAATATTTCAGTTGTAATAACAGTTTTTACGCAAAATCAAATAAGCCAAATATTTAGTATCGTCAGTTTTCAATTCACCCTTTCCTATTCAGTCAAATGCTTCAATGACAAAAATGTGAACGGCTCGTGCGTAGGAGGTCACAGTTTTAACCTAACCTAACCATTTTTTTTAAATAAGTAACTATCCTAACCTAAATAGTTCAGTTCCGGGTAACCTACTAAAACAATCTCTTTTTTCTATTAATGCAAGTCGTTTCTGCCACTCGCCGGCCGCTGCCGCGGCACCGCTCGCTTCGCTCGCTCGGCTCGTGCATAGGAGGTCACAGTTTTAACCTAACCTAACCTACCCATTTTGTTTAAAGAAGAAATTAACATAATCTAAATAGTTGAGTTCCGGGTATTCTACTAAAAACAATATATTTTAATTCTTTCTTTTAGTTTTTTTTTATTAGTTTTAATTATATAATTCCCAAAAAAACTTATTTTTGCTTTAATATTTTTTGTCTAAACCAATCATTTCACCAAACGTTTATTGTCTGAAGATTGTTCGCTGTAATAAATCATTTGATTAAAGACCAAATCCATAATGACATTATACTTTGTAATATTTTGCCAAGTAAAAATTTGACCAAATAATAATATGCGTACTAAAATCATTCGAAATATTGCAATGGTATAAAAAAAGGTTGCTAAAATTTGTTTGGGTAATGATATTTTGTCAAAATCTTTTCGGCAAAACGGCAGGATCCCATATTTTCTCATGTAGTGTAAAAAAAGTGTGGGTACTTTCGAACAAATTTGCAAATTTCTAAAATGTATAGGCAAGGGAGGGTTAATATTTTATGTTGTTGAAAATGAGGTTTACAACGGTCGGTGTCTTCTATATTTACTAATATTCTTACTAGTCTATTTTGCAGTTTGAATAGTGTCGGTGCGTCTGTGCTGTTTCCCCACAATATCACGCCGTAACTGAGCCACGCATATGCATAGGCATAATAGGTAACAAGTGCGGTTTTAAGGTTGGTAGTCTTTTTGACTTCACGAAGGGCGTATGCAAATTTGGATAGTTTAGATCTAATCTTTTTCCAATTAATGTTAGTATCAACGGACAGGCCAAGTAGAGTAAATTCTTGAACGACTTCGATTGTACTGCCATTGTAGGTGAAGTTTATTTCTAGTGGAGTTTTTTTGACGGAAGGTAGTTTTTGAGAAATTGATTTCGAGGTTATGTTTATTCATCCAAGTTATGGTTTTATTTAGTGTAGTGGTTAGTTCCTCGCTCAGGCCAACATTGTTACGGCATGAAGTAAGAAACGAAATATCGTCTGCAAACAAGACGCATGGCCCTTCAATGGTTTTTGGAAGGTCGTTTATGTAAATAAGAAATAGGAGGCATCCAACTACACTCCCTTAGGGAATAGAGGCGTTAATTGTTTTACAGTCAGACCGAATATTTTGTATTTCTTTGGCATTTACATTACAATAATCTATTTCAACCTGGTGTTCTCTATTTGTTCAATAGGATTTAAACCATTCGTGAGTTTTACCGCATATCTCTATGCCATTTCCAAAGATACCCCTTACATCCAAACTTTACCTCTTTATAATATTATTTAGTACAGGAAAAAATATACACGTTTATCGGGTGTATTTTCCAAGTGGGCGTGAATGGCCAAATCCGAAATTATGAGGAACACCTAAAATGCTCAAAGAAGTCTCGAGCCTGATTTTGATCACAACTAAAACTGCATCATTCGATTTTTTTTTTAATAATAATAAATATTTATTTGCGTAAAACGCGGTATAAAAAGGTCTTACAGCACAAAAACATAACCCTCCTTCTGGCGCAGTCGGGTAAAAATAGAGCATACATGTTTTGCCAAAATTAAAAAGTCAGGAAAATTGATTTTGATAAATCAATATTCCTGGCCAGGAATCGAAGCCAATGATTTTTGAAAAAAAAAAACACGCACTGTACGCACTGTACTGACACCATTCGATAGCGTCGCTAGTAAGGATCAAATTCTGGGAAATAATGAGACCGAACGGCGTCACGCGGCTAACAGCTGATACCTAGGTCTCAGGCGTGTGCGAATTTCCTACCGCTGTGTGTTACTGTCATACCGCTGTGTGTTACTGGGATAAAAGTGACAACAACAAGTGAAACATTTTTTTATACCTAATCGGTAAAAAAAAGGTTTGTTTAGGAAACTTGTTTGTTATCATAAGTACAAGCACGTGTTCACGTGAGTACAAACGTTGTACTGAGGAGGATCCATGTGTCACCGTGGAAAATTCTCAATTAGGGTGTATTAGTGATAGGGTCTTGTTGTCTGGGGATGGCATCAGAGTCTCCGGCCTCACTTTAGATATTAATATTACCTTAAACTAGAAAGTGAGACAACAGATGGTACCATTAACAATATTGTTAATCCTACCAAGGTACCTTCTTGCACTCAATTAGTTAGTAAAAAAGGGCCTCAGCAGAACACCTTAAAATTATTCCACCAAAATATCCAAGGCATTTCTTCCAAATTATTAGAAATTGAATTGTTTTTAAAAAAAGTATGTTTGACATTATTTGTTTTACTGAACATTGGCTAAAGGATTACCAAATGCTTATTAATTATGATAAATTTACGGTGGGTAACTGCTTTAACCGTAAATCTATGCTGCGTGGAGGTTCCCTAATATTAGTAAAAAATTGTGTTAAATATAAGCAACGTAATGACTTAGTAGGTCTCTCGGTTGAACATTGCGTCGAACTGTCCTGTGTTGAGCTGGATAGGCATGTAATTGTGTGTGTGTACAGGCCCCCAAACTATCAAAACTTTTCCTTATTTGAATCAATAATGGAAGATGTCCTGGCAAAACTTTCAGCCAGTAATAAATCTGTAATTATTTGTGGTGATGTCAATATCAATATTTTAGAAGAAAATACAATTAGCAGTCGGTTATTAAATCTTTTTAAATCATTTGACTTGACCAACATTTTTATAGAACCTACTAGAGTCACTCCATCTTCTGCTACTTGTATAGATAATGTTTTCTGCGATTGTGATTACTTAGATAAAGCAATATTAAATTGTCTGCCGTCTGACCATAGCGGACAAACTGTAACTTTCAGGTGTAACACACCATTGCAAAAAGTTGAGATTAAATTTAGTCCTATAACTACTAGCAAATTAAATAGGTATAATACTTCCCTACAGAACAAGTTAAGTGTCATGAATCATCATATAGACGATATTAATATAAATCAATTGTATGATAATTTCTTTTCAATAGTTCACACTGAATTCATGCCTATAGTACTTGCTTTATACAAAAACACAGTTATTACACTCATTACACTACAACACAATAAACTGTGTCGTAAATAGTTTTTGTCATCTCACAACCAAACAAAAACACATCACACACACACCGAAAAAATTCGAATTTGCATCAAAATAAGGGTATTTTTTAAACTCCATTACTCTCTGCACCTCTCATACGCCCCCGTACAAACAACTCCACGCAAAATTGCAGCTTTAAATTTTTCCTTGTCAGCCCTTGCGTCAAAAACAATGTTTGATAACGGATGAGTCCGACCTATTAACCGAAATAGACGAAACGCTGTGCTTAACATGCTGCACCGTTGAGAAACTAGAGTTGTGCGGAGACTTACTTCTGGAACATTACTTCAGGGTATTAACTTGTAATATCAGGAGCTTACAAAAACACTTCCTCAGCCTCCAGGCATCGTTATGCCGTCTTGAATTTCAACCTGATGTTATTGTCTTAACAGAATGCTGGCTAAACGAAAACTCCATTATTTTTCAGTTGCCCGGCTACAAAAGCTATCATACCACCAAAATCATAAACAAAAGTGGCGGGGTCACTGCTTATGTCAGGGATCTCTGGACAGCCTCGGTCTCCGAACCAGAATTTGACGATGCTAACTGTTTGCAGATTAAACTACAGAATAAAACAACACTTCTCGGTATATATCGTTCACCTTCCTTCGCCAATACCGAACGCTTTTTAAACTCGTTGGACGATTCCTTAGAAAAACTAAAAAGCGAAACATGCGTCGTTGTGACGGGTAACATCAACATTGACTTACTGAATGATTCACCGAACGCCGCCCATGCGGCATATCAGTGTTTAATGGCTGAACACGGTTTATTGACGGCTATCACCCACCCAACTCGGGGAAAAGCATGTCTAGACCATGGCTACATTTAACTCAAAAGCACTACTGCTCTGGGAATCGTCTGCGAAAACTCAGTAACAGATCACCACCTAGTGCTTCTCAGTATCAACTACTCTAATCCCAATACAAAAAAGAAAAACAGGTTCAAACTTAAAACCGACTACTCCAAAGTGAGTGAAGAATTGAGCCAGCTAGACTGGGTGGATGTTACCTCCAAAACAAATACCAACGAAGCAGTACTTCTTTTCAACAAGACTTTGACAGACATTGTCAATAAACACACCTCCAAAATTAAAAGCAGTCGTTCAAAATTTAACCTGAAACCTTGGGTTACGCCAGGCCTTCTTAGGTGCATCCGTCACCGAGACAGTGTTCACGCTCAAACAAACCAGCAACCGAAAAACGATGTTCTTAAAATTGTCTACTCAAGGTATAGAAACTATTTAAATGACATTCTGCGGCAGCGCAAATCTGACCACGACAGGAAAGAATTAGAAAAAAACAGTAATGAACCAAAAAAGCTCTGGCGGACTATAAAAGAAATATGTCAAGTTCCGAAACGAACCAGCAATAATCAAGAATTGCTGAGTGATAAAGAAAACATCAATGCTTCTATTGATAAGTGCAAAGAATTTTTTGTCTCAGTTGGTCAGAACCTTTCAACTAACATCTTAAAGAGGCGGCAGCCCACGAGAGACGAGCGATGTCTCGGTGCTATAAGTAAAAACCCACCTAAAGACTCACTGTTCCTACATCCTACTGATAATCAAGAAATAAGTGATATCATAGATAACCTCAAAGATGACAGTGCCCCAGGTCTCGATAAATTCCGGCCTCAGCTCCTTAAAAAAATAAAGCTACATATACTGGAACCCTTAAAACACATATGCAATCTGAACATGGAAACTGGAGATGTTCCCACTTGCTGGAAAACCGCTGTTATCACGCCAATGCACAAAAGTGGTGGTGGGGATGAGTATAATAATGGCATGGCTGGAACAAAATCTCCTGACACTGAACTTAAGTAAAACGAATCTCCTCACTTTTCATGTCACTCAATCAAGTAGGCCAAATATTGACTCACTAAAAGTACATAACAACAAGTGCAATGTCTCAGCAGTAGCATCCGTTTCCGCCACCGACTGTAACTGCAACGCCATTGTCAGAGTAGAAACCACGAAATACCTAGGTCTCATAATTGATCAGAACCTGAACTTCAAAGCACACATTCGAACACTCGCAATAAAGACCCGTAAATTAATTTATGTTGTTAAACTCTTACGACCTAGTGCTCCAACGAAGATTTGTATTCAGGTTTACATTTCACTATGCCAGTCTGTCTTGCAATACTGTGTCGGTGTCTGGGGTAGCGCTGGGAAATCGTGCATGCTGGAACTAGAACGCGCTCAGAGGGCCGTCCTCAAAGTACTTTTGGGTAGGCCGCGTCGTTTTTCTACGCATGAACTATATAAAGAGTCCGGGGTTTTACGCGTACGCCAACTGTTTATCCTAGGGTCACTTTTAAACCTTATAAAAGTCAACAGAAATCGCTCTAGTTGCAGCAAGAGAGGTAGAAAAGTCGCAGAAAGAATTCCCCTCCCAAAAATAAAAACCCTCTTTGCGGCCCGACTTACGTCATAATTCCCTATAAGAGTATTTAATGCTATTAGCAAAACTTTCTGTGTACCCAACAACTGCTATGAGGCCAAAATTAAGCTGAAGGAATGGTTACTATGCCGGACTTATGAGGAAACAGAGGGTTTACTTTGTAGCTAATACCCAGTACCAAGATGCAACACATACCCTCACAATCACTCACACACACTCACCCCACACACACTTACTCACTTCAACTGTTGTATGCCTATGATTTTGTTAATTTTATTTCAATGTTTTAATTTTTCCTTCACTTATCACTTTTTTCCTATTAATTTAAGTTGTTTTCAATGTTATTAATTATTAGTTTTCTTTTTGTTTTATTCTTGTGATTACATTTTGATTATTTTTTATGCGCTAGCAGAACATTGCAATTTTTTAACTAAGTGTAGTGTCTGGGTCACCAAGATACAGGCTATGCCTAGTTTGGGACCCGCTGTTGAACCTGTCAGTATTCTGTTGTGTAATAGTATAATAAATGAATTTTGAATTATGAATTCCAGAAAACATTTGGAAAGAAGACAAAAAGTATTTGCCCTAAATTTATATTTAGTGATTGGGCAACTAGAGGTATCAGGAAAAGTAGGGAAAGACTGTTTGAGCTTTATGGCCTTAAGCCTTATATAAACACAGAAACATTCAACAATTATGTTGCTAAGTATTCAAAAATGTTTAGAAATATATGCAAGGTTGCTAAAGCCCTGCACATTAGCAACAAGATCAAAACTGCTGAAAATAAAATAAAGACAGTTTGGAAAGTCATAAATGATGAGACCAACAGGAAGAAAATACGTAACATGCGTAGCATGTGGTCCTAAAACCTCTAATCAGGAAGTAGCTCAAGAATTTGTATTTTTTTTTTACCGATATACCGTTAAAAACTACGGAGGCTACCGGGGCTATCGGGGTTCCTCAGCTGAAGTCTCAATTGGTTTATTAAAGGCAAACGTGTCTGGATGCCCGGCTGAATTTAAATTTAAACACATAAACCCTATGATAGTAATTAAAGCTTTCCGGCAAATAAAAATCAAACTGACCGAAGATCTATGGGGAATGTCTATCAAAGTTTGTACATCCATAGTTGAGACTATAGCACCATACTTGGCGTTAATTTTTAATTTGTGTGTAGACCAAGGAGTTTTCCCTGAAATTTAATGAAATACAGTAAAGTCATACCTCTTTTCAAATCCGGGGACAGAAAAGATACTAATAATTATAGACCTGTATCCGTGTTGCCAGTTTTTAGCAAGGTTTTTGAAAAAGTGATGCTCAATCAAATGC
The DNA here is from genome assembly GCA_947578425.1 of Eugnorisma glareosa. Classification (NCBI taxonomy): domain Eukaryota; kingdom Metazoa; phylum Arthropoda; class Insecta; order Lepidoptera; family Noctuidae; genus Eugnorisma; species Eugnorisma glareosa. The sequence goes on from OX387966.1 coordinate 474,998, forward strand.
TGCTGAATGATCTACCCTATTTATTGAAAAACCAACCTCAAAATATGGTGTTATTTGCTGATGACACTTGTTTAATTTTTAAGATAAATAGACGGGTCCATAATCTAGATGACGGGAATAATGCCCTACTTCAGGTCCATAATTGGTTCACAGCAAACAATTTAGTATTAAAGGAAAAAATACTAAATGCATAAGATTTGCCTTACCGAATGTTAAAAGTACTGATTGTGATATAATATTGAATAAAGAGAAACTAGAATATGTAGATAAAACGGTTTTCCTGGGGATTACGCTTGATTCAAGGCTACAATGGAGTTCTCATTTAACATCTCTTGCGGGGCGGCTAAGTTCAGCAGCATATGCCATTAGAAAAATCCGTCAATTTACTGATGTAGATACCGCTAGACTGGTCTATTTTAGTTATTTTCATAGTATAATGTCTTATGGCATTTTGTTATGGGGACGGGCTGCAGACATTCAGTCTATATTTATTCTGCAAAAAAGAGCCATCAAAGCCATATATAATCTTCGTAGGTGCGACTCTCTAAGGGAACTGTTTAATGACATTAATATCATGACGGTAAATTGTCAATACATCTATGAAAACATAATGTACGTAAGAAAAATCTGCATATTTTTGGTAAAAGAGGTGACAGACACAATTACAGTACTAGAAATAGGGACCAATTAGTTCAGCCAGGCTTCAGACTCGCTAAAGTAGACTCATCTTTCATGGGGTACTGTTTGAGATGCTATAATAAAATTCCACAAAGTATTCTTGAACTCAATGAGACGAAATTTAAAACATGCATTAAACGCACACTTTGTAAGCAAGCATATTACAAGTTGGACTATTATATCGCTGGTAAAAATGCTTGGCTCAATGCCGGTCCTGCTCCACAAGGACGCTCAAATTGATAACATTAAATAGTATTGTTGGAGCTGCTGAAGATTGTACAACTATCTTTGCATTGTATAGATTCAATCTCCTTAGTATTATATAAAGCCCATATTGTGTGAGTACTACTCGTATGTGCTAGAAAGCTACCATTCACTGGAAACCTACGTCCTTTCTTGACTTGAATGTGCCCTGGCGGTTGAGAGTATGTCATGCTCACTCAAATGTCTCGCTGATGGTGGCGCGTGTGTCGGATCATTTAGTTCCCTTCAAAATGGTTGAGTTGAATGGTTCTGATCTATCCGTCATGTTCGTGAACGGGCGCTGTCAGTGTGACTGGTCATCTCTTAGTTGCCACGGCTTATTTGAATTAATTATTTTTAGTTTTTGAATTGTCTTTTTTGTTTTTACTATGGACACTTTTAACGTGCACATCTTGCTACATCGTTCTCACATAGTGTACAATCTCAACATGAATGATGTAACCAAGGTTTTGTAACAATATGCTGATTTAAAAGAGTGTCCATGGAGTTTCTTGCCCGTTCTTCTCCATAGAGATCTACGCTAGGGAATGGGCAACTACAGTACTTTCACAGTTTTTATGCGTTGTGACTGGGACTGCAGCTACATTTAATTGTTATCTTTGTTTCGACAATTCATAAGTGCCTGTAACTGGCCTACTTGAAATAAATGCTTTAATTTTGAGTGATTTTGATTTGGGGTGAAAAATCACTTTTATGGTAGGACTTAACGAAACGCACTCAAAACATTGTGCTGATGGGTGGATTGAATAGTACGGGGGTCGTGGAGGTGTTTAAAGTAAAAAAAATATATTTAAACAAATCAAGTGTTCCACACATTTTGACCGTGGAGTTATTGCAGTTTTGTAGGAAACGTCGGAAACGTTTTATGGGACGATTTATGAAGGTACTGAATTCATGATAATCGTTTGTGCGTCGATGTCCCTTTCACCCTCACGGTACAAAATGTAATAACAAGCAGCAGCGGGGCCCGGGGCGCCGGGCGATGCGAGTGCACTCACCCCGACGAGCGACAGGCCGGCCACGGCCAGCCCCACGCGCAGCGGCCACGAGTCACGCACGCCGGCGTTGCGCGCGTCCCACGCCGCGCAGTTGGCCAGCGCCAGGCAGCCGCCCAGCAGCGCCTCCACGCACGCGGCCTGCGCCGGCGCCAGCCCGGCCGGCGCCGTGACGCACTGCGCAGGCGCGGCCGGGCGCAGCGCGCGCAGCACGCCCGCGCCCAGCGCGCCGCCCGCCAGCTGCGCCGCCGCCTCGCACAGCGCACGCCGGCGCGACACGCGCCCCCACACCAGCGCCGCCAGCGTCACCGTGGGGTTCATCTGCGCGCCCGACACGTGATCGAAGCACTGCAAACACGGGACCTCTTATACATAAATATTCAACAATTCTATTAAACAGTTATAAAAACATGGACCTGTTTGAGTCACTTTAATATATTTAACACTTCAAGCACAATCTACAGAGGCGGACTTAATGCCATAGGCATTTTCTACCAGTCAACCAGGCAGTCGTTTAATTCCTATTTTTATAGTATTATTGATCGGCGAGGGGGTTTGAGGAAGATAGTGCACCGTTATTCACGAAAGTTAGTTAGTTCCTCGTTATCGTCGTGTATCTCACTCAAGTCTCAACACTCTAGTTAATAACAAAAGATACCTGCACGAGCAGCGCGACGACGAGCCCCGAGGCGATCGCGCGCTGCATCGGGAAGTCGAGCGCGGAGGGCGCGCAGCCGGCCGCGCACGTCAGCAGCACCAGCAGCGCCGCGCCCGCGCCCTCCGCCAGCGCCACGCGCCACAGCGCCTGCCCCGAGCCCGCGTGTGCGCCCACCGCGCCTCCGCAGCGCACGCACCCGCAGCATCGCACTACCCACACAAGATCATTACCCATACAATCTACGATGGTTGTACGGATTACGGATGGACTGGATAGGCCTCGATTTTTACGATATAATTTAATAAGATGCTTGCACGGAAAGGACATATTAATATGAAAAGCTGCGATGCTGACTGGAATCGGGCATGCGGCCGTAGCCTGTATGTGTGACCCACCGCATGATTCTCAATCTAGGTAGGTAGGCTAGGTACTCTTGCACTCAGACAAACTGTTTGACTAGCCCGCGAAATTCAAATTTTCTTACGTGTTTTACGATTTGCAGGTCAGTGTCAGGTTTTATGTTGATGAATACGTAATAATTCCGAATTCCGTTCCGATTTTCCGTATTGTCCGTCCGTAATTGGCTGTAGGATTAGTTAATACAGTATGTAACAAAAACCCTGTTGTTCCAAGTAGGGACGATTTCAGAATCGATATCCGATGGTAATTACATAAGTCAATTAAAAAAAAATCAAGAAAAAAAAAGCAAAATAAATATTTTAATATTAATATTTGAAAAGTAACCCTGATAGCTCACCTCTGCAAATAGAAATAGGTAGCAACTTGCTTTTCAACAATGGCGCCGCCGCGCCGCGCCGCTGTCGTTTTGTCGCCGCTCGCCGCGCCGCACACTACCATACTACTAACTAAGGTCATGAACTCGTCACGTGTCAATCATATCACTCAGCTGTTTAACTGATAACACTTAAAATATTCCTCATTTGAATAAGACATTTTGAAAAAAGAACGCACACACAGAATTCACTCACAAAATCACAATAATTTGTTTTTTTCCAATGTTGTCAACGTAGATCAACGATGCATCCGTCCGGAAGTAAGTTGCGCAGGCGACTGAAGGGCAGTGAGGTGGATAATCGGCTAGTGGCGGTCGTACTTCAAACGGTGCACGTGCCATCAAACGCGGCGGCGGCGCAGGCGGCATGCTTTGTGTTTTGGCGCCACCATGTCTAGCTATCGCGAATCAAAGGCGCCGCGCGCCGCCGCCGCCGGCGGCTAACCTTCTGGCCACAGCCAAGCGCGGCGCGGATTGCGGCGCGGCGTGCGGCGCGGCAAGCGGTGATCGGCGAAAACAAATGGTAGACAATGTATGAAGTAAGCCACAGCTACCGGCGGCGCGAATTGCGGCGCGACTTGCGGCGCGGTGAGCGCCGCGCGGCACGCGGCGGCAACGGGCTGCGCGGTGTGCGATTGAAACAAATGTACTAGCGAGTATCGAGGAGGCCACAGCTCAGAGCGGCGCGCGCGGCGGCAGCGGTGGACGTATTCAACATCGCACGATCGAAACAAATAATTTTGTTTTTATCGGGCGTTGAGCTTATATAAATAATGGATACTGAACAATTTATTAGTGAAATACTGAGTAGATCAGGGTGCCTAAAATGGAAGCTTTATCAGAATTATAATATGAATCACGTTAAAAATTTGAAATTCTGAAAATGGTCTTTATGGTTATGACCACAAAGTCCATTTTAAGTTTTAAATTTTTAACTTGATTCGTATTATGATTCTGATAAAGTAGTCATTTTAGGCCCCAGTAATCTGGATATCAAAACATGTAAAAAATTGTGGGACGAAATAAAACAACAATTTAAATACCGTGCCACTTTTGATAGGGCCATTTTATAGTTAGCCGTTCTCTAAATACGTCCACCGCTGACGCCGCCGCGGTCGCAGCTAGTCGAGCTGTGGCTTACCACCGCAAGCCGCGCCGCCCGCCGCGCCGCCCGCCGCACCGCCAGTATCTGTGGCCAGGTCGTAATGTTTATCGACCGTAGGCTGGATCGATTAGTACTTGTAAGTTCAGATGTTAAAAACATTTTGTAACTGTTGGGGCGTAACTCCCAACAGTGAGAATGTTCTGTTGATGTTGGATGTAGGAATGTTATGTTGATTGAGTAGACAACCGATTGTTATAAAGGTTTAATTGCTACTAAAAATATTATGTTATAATGTAATAATGTACAATTAATGCGGAATAAACAAACTGCAACGTATCACTGAAAGTAGGACAAGTTAGTGGCATGTACAGCGTAGCTCGTACATATTGCCCACTCACAAAGATAACTTAAATGTACATCGGAATATGTTTAAAAATAAAGTTCAAATGTAAAAGTTAAATGCAAACAATAAGTTATTATGGTAATTCACAACGCGCAATAGGCGACGTTGCTTTATTTAGTGCGCGTGCACTCGATAAGTGCGCTGCGCTGCTGTCGTCTGTGACGTCAAATAAGGAGTTGTCCACGAGGCTCGCTGTCGACCTTCTTCGGGGCATCGGGTTAGGAATAGATGGAGCTTCTGGCTTCCGTCGACTTGCCCAATGCTTGCGTAGGCGGTTGTAAGCGTACACTACGCCCACGAATGCTGCTGCGGCCGCTAATATGTAGATGACGACGTATTGGTGGACATCGTGGTATGTTGCATGATCTGACAGGATGTCTTCTGATGTTGCAGCTTTCAGTTGCTCTATTTGTTTGCCAAGCTCTTGTAGTAATGCTCTCTGCTCCGTTGCTGTCTCATTCTCGTGAAGATGTTTTAAGACCGGTACAGATAGGTTTATGATGTTGTTGATTGAAGGAATTTCTGCAGGACCTGTATCGACTTGGGCTTGGATTTTGTTCATTTGTTGCTTTTGAGGATAAACAGCAAAAGTTTCACTACTAATTATGCAATCGTCATTGAGTGTTATGACACCGGCCTTGTGTAGTAGCTGCGTTGAAACTTGATGCCCACAAATAATACGTATTTTGCATTGTTGACAGCAAAAATATAAGTAATTATTTACATTGTTTAATTCCAACCATATGTCTCGGCAGGTTTCGTGTTTGGTTTCGCAGTGAAGAGATTCCTTGTTCTTCATGCAGAGGCTCTCGTCAGACTTCATGCGGTATATGGGTTTCTGTAGCGAACACAATCGAGTTGTCGCGTCATTTTGCACGCATTGATGTATTTCTGATTCCGTCATTGGTATGTAGGTACGAATCCTTTTGAATGTTTATTGCTAAAATTTCAGCAATAGGTATTAGGGTGACCATATCCACGTCATTGTTTTTAGGTATTGGTATTGTTCGGTAGATCTCGAAGTTGTCTCTGCTGATTAAGGGTACTTTTACCTCGATTATAAGGTATTGTTCAGTCATTTTCGCCTTTACTTGTAGAAGATGATACAGGCGAAACAACTCTGTTTGAATGTTGGGGATGGGTAGGACTAAATCCTTGGATTTGTCCCGAGATTATGTTCAATTCATCCCGAAGCTGTTCCGGTGCGATAAGATGTAAATTCATCTTGCCGTTGTAGATATTTGTTACAGTATCAATAAGGGTCTCCTGGACGTTTCTGAGATGCTCAATCAGGCTACTTGCTGAAATAGCGGACATCACGAATTCGATGGACAGCTCTTGAGAATCCAGTTCCTTCTGGAGATCGTTCGTAAGCTTCTCAAGGTTCAGCAGATGTTGGTTAAATAGTTTGTACTGTTTTTCAACTGCGTCTTCGGACCTCTTCAGTAAATTATATTCTGCTTCGATCACGGATGTCTGATTTCTTAGCAACAGTGCTAGGTGTTTCTCGTTTGCCTTGACCAGGTCAATGTCAGCTTGATATTGTTTTGCGAATTCGTCATCTAATACTCCGAACAGGGAGCGCGCGATGGAACCGACACCGTTGATAAAGCCACGTTTGCTTCTTGTATTCACTCGGCCTTGCGGATTCAGCAACATATGGTTGTAGTGTCCTATTTCGTCGATCGAGTGTTGTAGTTGTGTTAAAATTACGTTGCATTGTGTTTTCTGTCTTATTTTTTCGCAGATGTTTTCTAGATGATTGGTGAATTTACTGGATACTGCTATGCCGTGCCAGTAGGGCTTGACGTCATAGTACACAATAATCTTCCACGTACGTTCTTCTTCTACGTACAGTAACAATGTATCGAATTTAAAAACTATCTGATTGTTGACAATATTAGACCACCACTTGTTTTTTTTTTAATTATAACTTCATAATGGTAAGCCTATAGGTATATATATATACGCTGCTACAAGGAACAACAGGGTTTTCGTTACATACTATATAGTTTAAAATCAAATTTTAAAGAGCTGTGGATTTTGTGAATAATAAATAAATAAATAAAATATGTTCCTCCTCTCCCCTAAGGATTAGGTAAATGAATTTAGAGGGTTGTATTGATAATTGGAATTGGATCGGATGCATTATAATTCTGTAATAGGTACGTGTTACTTGCGCGAATCATATTTTCATCAACATACAACCTGACACTGATCTGCAAAACTGGTCCGATATTCGTGATTATTTTATCATTTGGAAGCGCGCGCGGTTTTCCCATTTTAATTTTATTACCTTAACTAGGGTAGTTTATGAGTTACCTATCTTGTAGAATATGTATTTCTTCTTCTTTGTCCATGTTGAGGACATGATGGTATCCTAATATATTCTCGTTACAAAGTTTTTTTTTTTATCTCTCTTTACACTGCGATCTATCGCCATAGGGACATTTATCAGTGGGTTGGTTGGGTTTATTGTTGACATGCTCGGTATGCGATCTGTATCGCATCCTACTTCACTTCACTGTTGGAATTTAAGTGTGTCTTGGGGCATTTTCCGTTTCAATCTGCGAATTGTAGTGTTGTCTTCCATCAAGACATTAGCCAAGCTGTTCGGATGGTCATTAATTCTTTCCTTGTATTTGTTGGTATGGAAGAGTATTTCCTGTTTCACTGTGGTCATGTGAAAGTCGTGATGAAGTTGTTCATTTGTGACGAACTAAGGGGAACCGGTTACCGTCTTCAGGACTTTATTTTGGAATCTTTGTATGGTTTCGATGTTTGAGTTCGTTACAAAGTTATTTTTTTTACATTTTCCTTTTATTTATTTTTCATCCACAAAACATTTGTTTCGAACAGTGGTTTTAACAATAAATGTAACACAGAAATTAAATAATCATCGTAAAGCCAGGAAAAAAAGGCACTAAGTATATTCCACATTATTAGTCATAATAGTTATAAAAATCCCACTCAACATTAATTGTGCTCAACATGTCATCAAAATGTGTCCAAATAAAATAAATTAATATTATTAAATTATTAAAAATAAATTACTTATCAATTCAAAATCATCAGAATATCAGAATGTAAAAGTGAATCAACACCTATTGAACAGAACTTCAATTTTGATTTTTTAAAGAGGGATAAACCAGAATCTGTAAAGATAGAAAAGGTTGTAGGTTGTAGAAGTTTGACAGGGAGTTTGCTTTATGCTTGTAATACTCGACCTGATTGGTCTGTAGCAGTGAGTTTCTTGAGTAGATATTTACAATGTGCTAGTAAGGCCTTAGAGAATATTAAGATATGTTAAAGGAACTATTGATTTATCTTTAAAATTTAATTTGTGTAATAAGAATATAAATTTACAAGGTTATAGTGATGCAGATTGGGCAGGAGATGCCGGGACAGAAGGTCTACTTCAGGTCAAATATTTTATTGTTGTGATTGTCCTATTTCATAGGGAACAAAGAAATAGTCTTGTGTATCTCTATCATCCTGTAAGGCTGAATATGTAGCATTAACTTTAACTGTTTCAGAAGCACTGTGGTTAAAAAAACTATTGTTAGATTTTTTGATTATGATTTCATTTGAGGACAATCAGAGTGTTATTAAAATTGTTGAAAATAATGATATGATAATAAACATAGATGAGATTGAAACATATGGATATTAAATATCATTGGCTAATGGATAATGTTAATAAAGGTTCAGTGAAAATAGATTATATAAAAACAAATTGTAACATTGCAGACATGTTTACAAAACCTCTAGGAAAACATCTGTTCAGTAAATTAAGAGATTTAATTTTGTATTGAGATTAATAATTAAGAAAAGGTCAGTAAATTCTAAGAGTGATGTAGCAGATGTAGTAAGTAACTTTTTCTTGAGAAATTGTGAATCAATAACACGATAATTATAATCTATGAGTGTTATCAGTTAAAAACATTTATTGACAAACTCAGTGAACTTCATCCTAACACATTTAATAAAAAGAAAACTAAATACAAAAAACAGCAACAAATCTAAATGGTTAACTTCGGGATTATGAGTCGCTAGTAAAATGAAACTGTTTCTACATTTAGTTGACAAAGATAATTGTGACGGTTCAATAGTAAAATATCGTAGTAATAATTTTAGGGTATATAGAAATGTAGTAGACATGTGAAACGACTAGTAGTACTCGTAAGAACGGAAATAAATCTAGCTCAGAATTCTGGCAAAGTTATTTGGAAAACTATAAATAGTAGGAGGAATCCTAAAAAATATGTAAATGACAATTTCAGATCTATGGATATTAATAAAATACTTCATAGTCCCTCAGAAATTGCTAATATTCTATTGGAAAAGTTCTTTAATAATTCGAATTTTAACCACAGACGTTAAAAATATTAGGGCCGTCCTAAGTTACTAAACGACATAAATTACGAATCAGTTTTGTGCGTTTAGTGTATCAGAACGAATGAGCAATGACTTGTCTATACCTACGCTTCGCGCGCGCCGCGCCGTAGGCCATTGATATTGATTCTTTCTCAATGACTGACACATTTGAATTGCTGCTTCCGAAAGAGACGCATGTTCGCTTGATTTTCTTTTTTCTTTTCCGAAGGGAAATCATCAAATGACCGCTCCCACTCTAGGCGGAGTGGAAGGGAGTGTCAGAATTGTACTGACTAAAACCCATCCATGTTCCTTCTTTTGCCCTTTGTGTTCCAGGGCCGCGGTATCTCTTTCGAACAGTCCCGCAACACTGGCAGGCATCGGTCCTTTCGAACCCCTTCCCGTTTGCTGACATCTCTCTGAGGCGCGCGTGGAACACGAACGCGCCGTCGACACGGCCTGTCGTCATAGGACGGACGGACGGCGAGCTAGCCCATAGCTCACCGTCCACAGACCCGCGCCTCGTGAGGTTCTCTCCCTCTCACGTTCCGCCACCTCCTACGCTAGCATGACTGCTTCGCCGAAGGAGGTGACGGCGTCCCATTCCGTCTTGCTCCGGACCATGGATTGAACCAAGGCCGGACGCGAGAGGTCGCCGCCGCCGATCGCCGCTACGAGGACACGGCGGTGCTCCGCCCACGCGGGGCAGACCTCCACCGAGTCCTTCGGCCGATCCTCACAATGGTAGCACCCGCCCGATTCGGTGCAGGAACCTCTCGAAACAACCGTGTTCGGTGAAGACCTGCGTCAGGCGGAAGGTGAGGGCGCCGTGGCACCTCTCGAGCCACTCCTCAAAGAGGGGAGTTCTGCACGGGGTTGTGACAATCGCTCTTTCCATGTCGCCATGAGATCGCGCCGGAGGTCTGTCTGCTGAGCGACGATTTGCCGCGGCAGCGGAGTTACTGCCCGGCGTAGTGCCTCCACACGTCATTCATGCAGGCGCGCGAGGACTATCGCCTCCAGATCCCATGGCGGCAATCCGGCAAGGACGCTCGCCGCCTCGCCGGAGATCGTGCGGTACCCCCGGATCAGCCTTACGGCTACCACCTTTTGCCGGCTATCACCTTTTGCAGGAACGCGCCCACACCGGGGCGCCAAAAGTAAAGGGCCATGGACCGCACGACCCCCGCAAAGAGCCTCCGGCAGGAGGCGTTTGGACCCCTCAGGTTGGGCAAGAGCCGCTTCAAAGCAGCCCCGGCCCGTTCCAGTTTGGGAGCCAAACGTCGGAAATGCATAGGTTTATTACCTACGCTGGTAATCTATACTAATATCTATACTAATATTATAAAGCTGAAGAGTTTGTTTGTTTGTTTGTTTGAACGCGCTAATCTGAGAAACTACTGGTTCGAATTGAAAAATTCTTTTAGTGTTGGATAGCTTATATATCGAGGAAGGCTATAGGCTATATATCATTACGCTACAATCTAAAGGAGCTGAGCATCAATGAAAAATGTTGCAAAAACGGGGAAAATTTATTATCTTTGAGAGCTTCCGTTGCGTGCGCTAGTTAATTGGTTAAAGTTGCACAAAAATAATGTATGAGGGAATTATTCCTCTTAAAAATGTCTAAAAAAAGTCCGCGACAGCACATACCTATATTCTAAGGTTGACTAAAAATAACCATTTTTATGATTTTAAAATTTGGTCAAAAATAGTGCTTTATTTGCAAAGGTATTTTTACCGACATAGTATTAATCCTTATCAAAATAAATATGTTAGTCATCTTTAGCATTCAAATCTGTACACCATTCAATTTAGATGAATATCTTAGGAGATATCACAGTTTTAAATTAACTCCGCATCAAAATAATGACGTTCATGTTGTTGGGAAAACCAATGTGATTAGATTCAATGCAAAAATATTGTGGGGAACTTAGAGGTTTTAGTTTTTGTTTCATTGTAATCAGTGCTCTCTATCAAAAGATTTATGAATTTAAAGTGTTCAAGAAGAACTTACCATCATTGTGTAAGATACATGCAACGACATCTATTGCACCAAAATGGTACTAATTAATAAAAATATGACAAAGACAAAGACAAAGACATTTATTCGTAGGATACGGTAGGCACAAAGTTGTTAAATAGAAATAGCATAGTTCAGGACATATCCGCCGCTAGACGCGGCATACGAATATTTACATTATTTACACATGAAAACACTAAAATTTTACACTCTATTAGAATAAAGCAAAAAAAAAAAAAAAAAAAACTAAATGTCTAAACTCTTTATAATCTAATACATATAATATAAAACACAACATTAACATTAACCTTGGATATAATAAAAAAATAAAATAAAAACATAAAAAAGTGTATAACAATATCCAGTATCTACCTATTATATTTAATATCTTCAAGAAATTCTTTTACTGAGTAAAAAGTCTTTTGAAGTAGCCATGATTTCAACTTGTTTTTAAAAAAATGAAGTGGTGACTCTCTTATTGGTTTCGGAATGTGGTTGTAAATTTTAATGGACATTAAGTAACTGTTTTTATAGTGAAGAGTACTATTGCAAAATTGGTTTTTAAGTTTAGTAGGGTCCCTTTTTGTGAATCTGTTGTTTTCGGCTACAGTGGAGAAGAAGTATGCTCACAAGATAACTTTTAAATCGGTTGACCAGCTTTACAAAAAAGTTCTGATAGCAAAAAGTACTCTAGATTAGTCTACATGACGCTATAACCCTGTAGAGTGTGTGTTCGATCGCTTTACATGCATTATATTTTAGCGGTTTAATTTCGTGCTCGATAGATGGCGCTATTAATTTCACTCCATTTTCTGAGTCGCGGTGTTAAGTTTTCCGTGAAAGAATGACCCTCGCCCGTGTCCCCGTGTCAAATGTCTGAAGCTTGCAAAAGAGGAGGTTCTCAATTCGACGCGTCTATATTTTTTTATTTTGTGTATGACCTGACCACGCATAACTTTTTACAGAGAAGTCCGATTATCCGATATGCATGATCTTTTGTTTTTTAAATTGAGAAATCATGTTTGGGCTCATTTCCTGCACCTTGATGAGAACTTTAGATCTAGCTGGAGTATGACGTCATCGAAGCTCTGACGATGGTGACGGAAGGCACTTGCAAGAGGTCCTCAAATGTTTGCAGCAAAAATAACGTGTTTGGGCTCATTTCATGCACCTTGATGAGAACTTTAGGCCTAGCTGGAGTATGACTGTCATCGATGGTCTGACGATGGAGACGGAAGGTAGTTGCAAGAGGTCCTCAAGAGTTTACAGCATCTATATCGTGTTTCGGCTGATACCATGCACCTTGATGAGAACTTTAGACCTGCCTGGAGTATGTCTATCATCAAAAGTCTGACGATGGAGACGAAAGGCAATTGCAAGAGGTCCGCAACAGTTTACAGCAGTTTTATCGTGTCTCGGCTCATTTCAAGAACTTTGATGAGAACTTTCGTTCTAGCACGCTGGTGTATGATTGTCATCGAGTGTCTAAAGATGAAGACGTAAGGCTGTCGAGGGTCGCGGGCCTGTGGACGGTGAGTAATGGGCTAGCTCGCCATCCGTCCGTCTTATGACGACAGGCCGTGGTGACGGCGTGTTCGTGTTCCACACGCGCCCCAAAGAGATGTCAGAAAACGGGAAGGGATCCGAGAGGAGAAAGGCCCACCAGGGTTGCGCGTGCCTCAAAGAGAGTCAGCAAACAGGAAGGGGTCCGATTGGACCGATGCCTGCCAGGGTTGCGGGACTGTTCGAAAGAGATACCGCGGCCCTGGAACGCAAACGGCAACAGAAGAAACGTGGATGGATTTTAGTCAGTACAAGTCTGACACTCCCTTCCGCTCCGTCCAGAGTGGGAGGGGTCATTTGATGATTATCCATCGGTAATAATATATAATAGGGATTTACCTACTCCTTTCGAGAGCTTCCGTTTTTAAGTAAGTAAGTATATTTATTTGCTCAAACATGTGTATACACACAGAACGATGATATTATGCATGCAGGATATTATTATAAATTTATGTGCAACATGTTGTGCGTGAACCGTTAAAAATACGCAATTATCATGTACGTCGGAACTGTCCCTCTTAAAAAGCTCTAAAAAAATGTCCACACTGGCATAGGTATGTCTAACTTTTAAGGTTGACGCACACTCTCTCTAACCTCTCTTTCTTTTAAGTACGCACGCACGCAGACGAAGTTGCGCGGGGCAGCTAGTGATGTAATAAAACAACAAACAAAATTGTTATCTATTCATTCACTGTTCACTCACCCCCTCACACATTTATACACACATTACACACCCATACATAGGTACATAAATAGGGCACATCTTAGTTGCATTAGATACTAAATATAATATTGTAATTCAATGTTGATATACTGTGCTCGTCTTACAACTACTGTTACATGTTCAACGTATAGGCGAGGACGCTGGCACCCTAAACACAAGTTAAATCTTACATTGGGTGCCAGAGCTCATCGAAAACATTCTTTTCCCTAGTTGTAACGCTGCATAGTACTTAGATAAGTGTTTCTTAACAACCTGTGACTTTATACGTGGTTTCCGTCCAAAGTTCCGACTGAAGTTCGGCATTAGGTACGGTTATCCGCGCTCCGCGTTGGGTACTTATTTACCTGCGGGTCGGCGCGAACACCGCCAGGCTGACCGTCACCCCTCCTGGTGTCTGCACACACCACACACCGCTACGGTCATAGTCACATCGGGCTGAGCCAGGAGAGTACCGTGAGACTCGCGACTGATCTTGACTCGTGACTTTATAATATACTTTTATATTGACGAAGTTCGTAGTTTTCGTTCTCCTGACCTCCACCACGATACTACTACGAGTACTCTAAATACTGAAGATTACAAGAGAGAAAATTTTACTCAAAGGAAACATTCCTTTATTTTTAAAAAGAAAATAAATCTGCATTTTTGCAAAGATTTTCGGAAATTTGTTTGCCACGCTCGGGAATAGAACCGGCTTAATTCCAAAATAATAACACCCAGTACTTTTATGGCATCAACATCAATTAATAGGGTCAATCACAAGGATAAAATCTTTCAAACAAACATGTTAAATTAATAAAAGGAAAACCATGAAATCTAAATTTATTTTATAGAACAAAAAAAAACCGGCCAAGTGCGAGTCGTACTCACACGCACACAGGGTTCCGTAGCACCAAACAATATAATAAAAATATTTTGAAGGCATTCGTTCATATGTTGTATTGTTTTACATTCATCCACAAAACTAAATTTGTTTTTCATAGTATATTAATGAAAAACAAAGTTGTTGCTGCAATTTGATGAAAAAGTCCATTATCTCAAAAAATAAACATCATCTTATTCAAACCAATTTTGGTTGAAAGTTTTTTTTACTTTCTTTAATCCTATATTTTTTTCAGAATATTTCTCCTCTTACTTTAGAAATTAGAGGGGCCACTTTGGAAGTGCTTAGCTTTCAAACGGTTAACTTTGAGAGAAAATGGTTTTAGGAACCTCAATGTCATTTTAAAGACCTAGCTATAGACACCGCACGTATAGGTTTGATGAAAAAATATTTTTTAGTTTCAGTTCCATGTCCCCCCCTTAATCTTATTTTTTTTTGTGTAAAAACCTTATAGCGGTTCACAGAATACATCTACCTACTAAGTTTCAACTGTGTAGTCCTAATAGTTTCGGAGTAAAGTGGGTGTGACATACACGGACAGACAGACATAGACAGACAGACTTGGCGAATCTATAACGGTTCCGTTTCTTGCCATTCGGCTACGGAACCCTAAAAAGAGTAAACTAACTGAGTAGTAGCTCAAAATGAGCTCCATTTTGTTGGATCACAATCAGCCTATAATGTTCCCACTGCTGAGACACACGGCCTCCTCTCTAGAGAAGGAATGGGCTATAATCCACCACGCGGGCCCAGTGCGGGTTGGTAGATGTCACACGTCTTCGAATTTATGGTTCTAGGACATGCCGGTTTCCTCACAATGTTTTCCTTCACCGTTTCGAGAGCAGTGGTGATGAAATAAATTACACAAAGTAATGCGCCAGCCTGGGTTCGAACCCACGACTTACTGAGCGTAAACATAATACACAACAGCATAAACATTATTAATTGTATTGTTCGTGGACGAGCTAAAACCTTTAAATGTTATTGTGTTAATTAACATAACCTGTTACGAGGTGTGGGTATAAGTATCAGGATTTTGGACAAGTAAACAATTAAATCAAGTTGTAATTGTGTTTGTGGTAATCATTCAGTGAATATTAGACTTCCCATTAAATAGAACCCGCAACCTATCACACACGTGGGATGGTACCTAAGGATCGTCGAGACACCAGCGGCCCCAGAGTTATTCACGGATCCACCTCCCATAAGATTTGCGAACTACCTACTGAAGCGGTTGCGCGAACAGTGACGAACCTCAGTTTTAACTCGTGTACATAGGATCGTGTGCATAGTTGCATAGGATTTTTAGTAAATTTGATTTTTAACACCACCACATAGTATAAAACAGTCGCTTCCCACTGTCTGTCCCCATCTACGTTTAGACCTTTAAAACTACGCAACGGATTTTGATGCGGTTTTTTTAATAGATAGAGTGATACAAGAGGAAGGTTTATATGTATAACATGCACCCGTGCAAAGCCGAGGCGGGTCGCTAGTATCCACATAAAAAAAAAAACGAAAGGGGTGAGGTCTGGTGATCTCGCGGGGCATTCGATTGTGCCGTTTGTACTAGTCCAGGTATTGAAGTGGTCATTAACATAGGCAGTGGTGACTGCTGCTGTGCGCCGGAGCACCGTTCGCCTTTTTAGCGTTCCGAATCCAAGGGTTACAAACGGAACCCTATTACTAAGACTGGACCGTCCATCTGTCTCTCTGTCTGTCACCAGGCTGTATCTCATGAACCGTGAAAGCGAGACAGTTGAAATTTTCACAGATGATGTATTTCTGTTGCCGCTATAACAACAAATACTAAAAACATAATAAAATAAAATAAATATTTAAGGGGGGCTCCCATACAACATTTTTTTTTTTAAATAGTGGTACGGAACCCTTCGTTTGCGACTCCGACCTGCATTTGGCCCGTTTTTTATAAATAATGACGTCAAAGATAATTGTTAATTAGGTTCTAACAGACAATAAGACATCAAGAATTTTATTCAAAACGTGAAGACATCCAGACACGTTATCTACTCAGACAACAAACTAGGCTAAAATTACCAAGTTCTCGATTAAAAATGCACTCTTAATGTCCCTATCTAAAGTCCATTAAATTATATAATGAACTACCCGCATCAATAAAAAAGAATAAAAAAACTTATGACAAATAAATATTTTGGTAAATAAAAAGCTCTGTGAAAGAATATGTAAGTGATAGACTTAAAAAGTCATAACGACTTAAAAAAATATTTGATTTATTAATTCTTATTACATCTCTTTAGATACCTGTTTATATTTTATATTGAAGCTATTCGTTTCTTTAAGAAAATACCTGCACTTTTATTATACTAAAGGAGTTTGTTATGTAATGTTATATAATTTACAAATGCTATACTCTTTCCTAAATCACTTATTTTGCTGTGCCCGACAGGGTCCATGATATGATCTAATTATAAGTTTACTACTTAAGAAACCTACACGTGGACAGACAAACATTTAAAAAATGCGTATAATTATGTTATTAGTACCGTAAGTATATACTTTCATATACATTCAGTAACAAACTGTTATTTTGACATTCCAAACAGACACTTCAATTTCATTAATTGTATAGATATATAGATGGGTACCTACTTTAAATCATGGCAGTGGCGCCACCTGGTGAGCTCAAAAAAGATAGCCCTCATTGATTTTATTTAAATAGAAATAGGTAGATATAGTTAACAAAATACGCACGAACGTTGCCGACAACAGATAGCAGCTCGGTAATCAACGTTTATTTGGAACAATTTCATTCACTTTTATAGACATTTATCTTATCCCTTTGATTTTTATTTTTAAGAAGGTAGGTAATCCTAATCAGCTAACATAACCCCGGATCGAACTGATTTCATTATTATCATCAACATGCATCGATCAATACTTAGCTACTGTGTGTAGGGTTGTCAACTTTTTTTGAAAAAAATAACGTATCACATGTTTTAAGTAGGAAAAAATAAAGTATTTGGAAGAAAAAAAAGTATTTTTCAAAACAATAATATTTATTGTTTGTTTATTCTCTTGAAAACATACTTTTGCGTGCTTCTAGCACACGCCAACTAACAGTTCTTTATTGTAAATCTTTACAATCAATTTAATTAATTTAATAGATGATCTGTTCCTCTCTTCTCACCATTTTAAACTCATTCCTGAAAAAACTGTAAAATGTAAATACATTTCTATAGTTTCGTGATAATTGCAAAAAAAAAAAATTGTATTTCGCGGGCTACTCTAGCGCTTTCACCTTAGAAATATCGATAATAGTTCAGAAATTATCCATCTAAGTGTTTCACTTTACGGATCACAGTAAAGATTGAAAATAGAGTATTTTCACATACTTTATTTTTATGCAAAAGTATAAAGTAATATTACCATAAATAAAGTAAGATACGTTATTACAAAGTATAGTTGGCAACCCTAACTGTGTGTGTCCTACTACGCTACGTTTGTTTTTTTAAAGATCTTTTTAAATAAAAATAAAATCTCTTCATAAATGGACAATATTTCTTCAAAAAGTAAAGTTTACGCTATGAAGACGACTAAAAGAGGAGCTCGTGGCTAAACATGAGGCTCGGCAACTTTAGTATGCAGGCGGCTTCGGATCACGAATAAAATGTACTATGGTATTATACTTCCTATTTCTACTAAAGGTACACTACAAAATAAATAGTAGTTGGGTAGCGATAGGATATTGTTTATGTAGGTAAACATTTATGATGTTTAAGTATCTTCGTAAAATATTAAGTACTTACCTAAATAAAAATTCATATTAGACAGCCTGAAAAAAAAAATAAGTACCTTCCGTAAAATTCTGATATTTATAGCTTATGCAACCAAAATATTAGCAGGACGTCTACACTACCTACTACCTACAAAGCTACGAACCGTGCCCAGATTTATCAAATTTATTCATAAAAACCATAAGAGTTGAGTACTGATTATCGACTGTTCAACCATACACTGTTTGATATTTAAATGTCTGTCAACTTTAACTATCGTTTATAAATAAAGCCCAATAAGAATTAATGGTCAGCAGAAAGTAGTAAAAGTAGCGACAATCACTTACTGGTGTGGGCGGAGTGTGTGCTGGCTTCGTCTGCGTCCCGCGCGGCCATGTTGCGTGCGGCCGCTGGCGTCGACTGGCGCGCGCGCTCTCCGCTATCGCGTGCGTCTTGCCATTCGCGCTAAGCCCATAAGCTCACAACTCCGACAATCGTCGCGTCGCACAGTGGTTCGAAATCGATGCTCCGTGGACATTGAAATCAAAATTTCTTTAGGCGAGAAATACAAATTGGAACGGCTTTATTTCAGTATTATTTATAATATTTGGTAAAAATGAGAGCTATCGACAGCACCATCTCCAAAAAAAAAAATGTTTTTTTTTTGTATGAAGTAAAACACAAAAGTCGTTTTTCTTCACAACTTAGTAAAAAACTAATAATAAAAAACACTCAATTATAGACTCATTTACAATATAAATCGATTTTGCAATATTTCTTATGATAATTTAATTCGTTGTTAGTAGATTATGTCAGTAGATAAAAAGTTTGACTTCTTAATTAACATAAAAAAATATTAGTACACAAACTTATAACTCTTACAGAAAAATACTAAGAATAGGCAATTGTATAAATAAGAAATATATTATTTCACCATTTCACTCAGAGCAGAGTGATGAACTTCAAGAAATTCAGTGGATTTCTCGAAGGAATTTAATACATATCTATACTAATATTATAAAGCTGAAGAGTTTGTTTGTTTGTTTGTTTGTTTGAACGCGCTAATCTCAGGAACTACTGGTTCGAATTGAAAAATTCTTTTTTGTTGGGTAGCTCATTTATCGAGGAAGGCTATAGGCTATATATCATCACGCTACAATCAAAAGGAGCGGAGCATCAATGAAAAATGTTGCAAAAACGGGGAAACTTTATTATTTTTGAGAGCTTCCGTTGCGTGCGCTGGTTAAACGGTTAAAATTGCACAAAAATAACGTATCAGGGAATTATTCCCCTTAAAAATGTCTAAAAAAAGTCCGCGACAGCACATGCCTATCTTTTAAGGTTGAGTAACAATAACCATTTTTATGATTTTAAAATTTGGTCAAAAATAATGCCTTATTTGCAAAGGTGTTTTTACCGACATAGTATTAATCCTTATCAAAATAAATATATTAGTCATCTTAAGCGTTCAATTGTAACCAAAATTGCCCTTTACACCATTCAATTTAGGTGAATAACATAGGAGATATCACAGTTTTAAAATAACTCCGCATCAAAATAATGACCCGCGTGTGCTGCGAGGCGGGCGTTCATGTTGTTGGGAAAACCAATGTGATTAGATTCAATGCACAAATATTCTGCGTAACTTAGAGAAGGTTTTAATTTTTGTTTCATTGTAATCAGTGCTCTCTATCAAAAGATTTATGAATTTAAAGTGTTCAAGAAGAACTTATCAACATTGTGTAATATACATGCAACGACATCTATTGCACCAAAATAGTACTAATGAATAAAAATGTGCTCACAAGATAACTTTTAAATCGGCTGACCGGCTTTACAAAAAATTTCTGATGGCAAAAAGTACTCTAGATTAGTCTACATGACGCTATACCCCTGTAGAGTGTGTGTTCAATCGCTTTCCATGCTGTATATTCTATCGGTCTAACTACGTGCTCGATAGATGGCGCTGTTCATTTCACTCCATTATCCGAATCGCGGTGTTTTTCGTGAAAGTATGACCCTCGCCCGTATCAAATGTCTGAAGCTTGGTTTTTTCACCGACGAAACAAAAAGAGGAGGTTCTCAATTCGACGCGTCTATTTTTTTTTTATTTTATGAATGATATGCATGATCCTTTTTCTATAAATTGAGAAATCGTGTTTGGGCTCATTTCATGCTCCTTGATGAGAACTTTAGACCTAGCTGGAGTATGACTGTCATGGAAGGTCTGACGATGGAGACGGAAGGTAGTTGCTAGAGGTCCTCAAGAGTCTACAGCATCTATATCGTGTTTGGGCTGATTTCATGCACCTTGATGAGAACTTTAGACCTGCCTGGAGTATGTCTATCATCAAAGGTCTGACGATGGAGACGAAAGGCAGTTGCAAAAGGTCCGCAACAGTTTACAGCAGTTTTATCGTGTCTCGACTCATTTCAAGAACTTTGATGAGAACTTTCGTCCTACCTGGTGTATGACTGTCATCCAGTGTCTAAAGATTGTCGAGGGTCGCGGGCCTGTGGACGTTGAGTAATGAGCTAGCTTGCCATCTGTCCGTCTTATAACGACAGGCCGTATCAACGGCGCGTTCGTGTTCCACGCCCGCCTCAAAAAGATGTCAGCAAACGGGAAGGGGTTCGAGTTCGATGCTTGTCAGGGTTGCGGGACTGTTTGAAAGAGATACCGCGGCCCTGGAACGCAAAGGGCAAAAGAAGAAAAGTGGATGGCTTTTGTCAGTACAAGTCTGACACTCCCTTCCGCTCCGTCCAGAGTGGGAGAGGTCATTTGATGATTTCCCATCGGTAAAAAAAAGGAAGGCCTGATTTGGAAAAACAAAAGTAGAATATTTTTGCGATTCATGCAAATATTTCCGAGAAATTAAATTGAATATCAAGAAATTTAATTGAACTACTTGAATCTGTACTAATATTATAAAGCTGAAGAGTTTGTTTATTTCGTTGATTGAACGCGCTAATTTCTGGAACTACTGGTTTGAAATGATAAATTAGTTTAGTGTTGGATAGCCCATTTATCGAGGAGCGGAGCATCAATGAAAAATATTTCAAAAACAGGGATTTATTCCTTTTGAGAGTTTCCGTTGTGTGTGAACGGTTAAAGTTACGCAATTATCATGTATGTTGGAATTGTCCCTCTTAAAAAGCTCTAAAAAAATGTCCGCAAAGGCCATATGTCTAACTTTAAAGGTTGACGCACACTACTCCCTCTCCCTCTCCTCTACTCTCTTTTATGTACTCACGCACGCAGACGAAGTTGCGCGGGTCAGCTAGTTATTTGATATCTTTGGGATAGGTACACCTACCAAGTGGAAGCGATAATTACATAGTAATGATTGTTTGTTTTAAGCTGTTCCTAATCTCAAGTTTAACAGGAAATCAAAGCTAAATGCATGCTAATTAACTTATGATAGTTATTTGGTCTCATCTCATTAGTGCAAATTGCAAATATTGTTAACGGGTTAGGAATACATTAGTTAAGGGCTATTTTTGCGAAGTGTTTAACTAACTACTATTAATTAAGATACGATTAAGAGGGATACTTTTATATAGAAAGGACAACAGCGTCAAAAACATTAGTTTTTGTCAGCAACTGTTCGCGCTATAACATTAACTTCTTGCTTACGTACTTACTTGTTATCGTGGAAGGATTTTGTACAAATTTGGATATATTCATATTTGTGAAAACAAAAACTTGCTTTTCGCAGCCCAGTATTTTGTTAGAAACACTTCTAACCAAAGTGACAAATTGTCTGAAGAAGAACAAAAAAAATCAAAACAGTTTTGTCAAGTGTATATGTGTGTTTTGAATAGAAATTGGAAATCGTGTAATCGAACGATGCATACATTCTTCAAGAAGTATGAGACTTGGCTAGAAAAAGAGATCAAATGGCCCAACTTCATTAAAGACAGATTTGTAAAAAGTGAAGAAATTGGACTGGTATCAACCGACTATGTTACTGATACTGTTGAACCTTCAACCTCAATTGCTAGTGGTATAAATGAAGGTGCATCCACGTCCAAAGTAACTACATGTACTGTTAACACTACAACACTAAAAAAGAGCCCAAGAAAACCTTTCTCAGAATTATGCCAAAAACAGAAGAAGAGAAGAATAGAAGAACTTTTAACGCACGACTCTCAAGAACATATGCATTTGCATATGCTGCTGCAGTGAGTTGTGGTGAGGAGAATGAGGACGTGAAAGATTTAATAAAATATATTACCGAGCATCCTGAAAAAGCAGCAGAGATCAAGAATTTTTTGAAAGGCTAGACAACTACTAACAAGTATTCAGCAGAGAAAGCGTTGGGTATATTGATTTCTTTGAAATTGTCGAAGTGGCAGTATATAACTTTAAGGGAAACTGCGAAAGACAGTGGAGTAGATTTGCACCCAACATATTATTCAGTTTTAAATGCCAAGAAGGCATGCTATCCTCCTGAGAGCGATATTGAAGTGACCGAACGAGGAGTTAAAGTAAAACTTCAAGCTGTTTTGGACATCACTGTCACTCGACTTGCCAAAACATTAAACTTGGACCATTTGCAAGATAAAGAGTCCTTATCTGCAAATGGGGCTTCGATGGTGCGTCAATCAAAGCAACTACAAGCAATGCATGAATGCAGATGAAGACGACTCTAGTGTTTGTATGTGCTCTTTTGTGCCCTTGCAATTGATGTGTGGTGACGATTTGGTCTGGGAAAACCCAAAACCTTCTTCTACATTGCTTTGCAGACCAATTTATTTCAAGTTTGTCAGCGAAAATAAGTTGGTCATGAAGGAGGAAATGGGTTTGATCGATGCTGAAATTAAAGCATTGAAGCCATCTATCATTGAAAATAATATTAGATGGCAAAATAACGTCTCACCTGTCACAAACCTCTATGCAAATATGTGACACCTGTAAAGCTGTACCAAGTAAAATGAATGATTTGGAGAAGATTCACATATAAGTTGAATATTGGAAATCTATGTTAAAATATATATTTAATTGAAAAACACTTTTAACCTTTTTATTCATATTTTAGGAAATCTGTCTGTAGCATCTGATATTTACAAGTACGGTTTGTCGACTTTTCATGCATGGATCAGATCCATGGAATGCCTGGTGCATATCGCTTACCGATTACATTTAAAAAAATGGCAAGCCACAGATGAAGCTAGTAAAGCAGCTTTGAAAAGTCGCAAACAGACGATACAGCGGAAATTTCGAGAGGAAATGGGACTTCTAGTGGATATCGTAAAACAAGGTTAGTTGATTTATTTATTTTGTATAATATCAAAGGGTTTTTTTTTATTAGTGTAATATTATAAAACTTATCTAATAATGTTCTCATATAAATATTTTTAAATAAAGGTGCTGGAACCACGAATGATGGCAACACGGCTAGAATTTTTTTCCAGTGTCCTGAGAAGACTGCAAATATCACTGGATTGAGTCAGGAGCTCATCCAAAAATTCGCAACTATTCTCCGTCGTGTATCATCAGGACAGTCTATTAATATTGATTTGTTTGCCAATTATCTCGACGAAACTGCGCAGCTGTATGTGGAATTGTATGGCTGGTATTTAATGCCTTCCAGTATCCACAAACTTCTGCTGCATGGAGCCGAAATAATAAAACATTTCAACATTTTGCCTATAGGAAAGCTATCAGAAAAGGCATCTGAGGCCCGAAACAAAGATTTTAGAAAACTCAGGGAACATAATTCGCGGAAATTTTGGCGCAGAGCGACAAACCAAGACATATTTAATGGTTTCATCGTATCCTCAGACCCATATTTGTCAAGCATTCGACCTAAACTGACAAATACGAGTAGAAATGATTTAACTGAAGAAATGAAGTCTCTTCTTTTAATTGACCCGGATACCATGGATAAGGAAGACATTGAATTTGTTGAGGTGCCAAGTATGATGGATTCTGATTTTGAATTCTTTGATAGCGATGACGAAACTCAGTAGACTAGATTTTAATGTTTGATGTTTTTATGTAAATTTTATATATCTCTCAATTATACAATTACCTATTCTTAGTATGTTTCTGTATTAGTTATAAGTTTTTTGTAGTATTTTTTTAAATCTTATTATTTTTAAGTCAAACTTTGTATCTACTAACATAATCTACTAACAACGAATTAAATTATCATAAGAAATATTGCAAAATCGATTTATATTGTAAATGAGTCTATAATTGAGTGTTTTTTAGTTGTTTTTTATATAATGTATATTTCATTAATTCTCATTATAATTAATAAAATTAGCACACTAAAGTCAATTACTTGGTATATTTTCAAAATCACACCTAAATCAACGTAAAAATCTCTTAACTGAATTTCTCGAAATTCAACACTCTGCTGTGAGTGAAGCGGCGCGCATGGGTGTGCGTGTTATAGCATTTCGGAATCGCCTCATGTGGGACAACACCCCATGTAAGCCGCAGGCTTTAAGTTTTACTAAGTTGTAAGAAAAACGACTTTTGTGTTTTTTTTCATACAATTTTTTTAAATATTTTTTTTTTCTGAGATGGTGCTGTCTGTTGCTGTCATATTACCAAATATTATAAATAATACTGAAATAAAACCGCTCCGATTTTTATTTCTCGCCTAAAGAAATTTTGATTTCAATGTCCACGGAGCGTCGATTTCGAAACACTGTGCGTCGTATGGACACTAATTTTCGCACCCTTCTAGATGATACATATATGGGTTTGTTATGAATGAGCTCGCCACGTCGTAATATTTCTGATATCTATCAAGTTTTCGCTTGACAACTTATACCTACTTCAAGCTAATCAGTGGTTTTATTCAATATAAAGGGTGTAACAAGACCCTTATCGAAGCCGAAAGGTACTTGTTCTCCCCATCATTGCAATCATTTTTTTGTTCTAGACCTTACCGGGGAACCTTCTAGTTACGGAGATATTGGGAATCAAAGTTCCAAATTTTCACAAGTTTTTTTAAAATACATGTTTTTAACGTAAGAATTCACTCCTCCACGACCCCCGTACTATTCAATCTATCCATCACTACATTTTGAATGCGTTTACATTGAGTGAGTCCTACCGTAAAACGTGATTTTTCAACCCAAAAAAAAAAAATCGTTTCCCAGCAATCATTTTTGCATAAAGTTACTTATGCTTGGTTGACGGCTTCGTTAAGGGTTTTGTTACACCCTTTTTAAGTAACAAAATTGTCTAATATTTATTGCATGAGTCACGAAAATTAGTAGGACCTGCATACCTGCAGCGATGTCTCATTACTAATGTTGACCTTCAGTCCCTAAATTAATACATCAGCCGACCAGAGCATCAGGACTTCAGGAGTGTTTGCAACCGTAGCTTACCATCAATTTGGTTATCTTGGTTTATGACAGCAAAGATAAAAAGAACGTTATTCGCAAAATAAGAGCAATCTATCATAAACGTGTACATCTTCCAGCAATGGCGGTTATGAATATATTTCTTAATAAATCATTGATACGGCAGTCCTACTTTTCCGACTACTGATAATATTAGCCACAACAAGCGTGTGAAAAATAACTAAAAACCCGACAAAAAAAACTGAAAGCAAGTTTTTTCAGTCGGATTTTTAATTTGTTTCAACAACTTTTTTAATTTCCACCTTTTTAGCTTAAAATGTGAAAGATTTTGCAGACGATTTAAACTTTTTTTTAAAATAATGTTTACGATTTTTTTCCGTTTTTTAAACGATTTGTCACTTCTAATTATTTTTAAACATGTAAGTTGTATCATTAAATATGTTTGCAATCACCTTTTAAAACCTCACTCGATGGATTTTGAAAAAAAAACTGGCACCCTAATCAACCAATCCGCCGTTTTTCTTTGTTCTTTAATTTTAATATAGCCAGTGACACTCGCGTTACCCAAGACCAATCTAACAACGTTTAATTTATCCAAATCCGTTCATCCGTTTAGGAGTTACGAGGGAACAAAGAAACGGACATACCCACATACATACTTACATACGGGTCAAACACATATCCCTCCTTTCGGGCTTTGCCGCAGTCGAGTAAAAAAGCGCCAAGTTCGAACAAGGATGTGCACGATTGTGTGGCTTCACCAATAGGTAATAGTCGGAGTACGTAAAGATCGCAGCAGTGGCGTTGTGTAGTTTATGTATGAAGCTCACATGCCGAATGTCGCTTTCCTACCTGACGAGTTCCAAAGTAAGCAAGATGTGGTGTCGCCCCAAGGTTGCCGATTAAGTAAGTCAGTAATCGAAGGTGATTGCATGTATTCAATGAAAACCGTCGGCTCTCTTTGATACGTGTAGAGTTTGAAGCATGACGACATGTGGTGGCTGTAAGCTTTAAATGGTTCGTATAGCCTGTCACACGCGAGTCTTTTGTTTCGGTACTTTTCATGTCATACTGCCGCATGTCGGTTGGTATGGTTCGAGATCACAATGTGTATTGACACTTGGTAAACATTTGCAGAGCTCGCCAACCGCGCGGCAATATTTATTTAATTAATGCTTAATGTCGTGGGATGAATGTGTTGTGTACTCAACTCCACAATCTAAACAAGATAACAGTTGTGTACCTGTACGTAGCTCTAGCTATAGGTGAATGCTCTATAAAGTAAAGTACATTTTGTCTTTGACAAAATATTTACGCCATCACGGGCCACAGACCTACTAAATCTAATCCGTAAATAAACTGGCGCTTTTTGTTTTTTTTTTGGTCAATAAACATCTTTATTATAATTTATTTATTTATTTACTAAATGGAAAATCTACAATTACAGTAAGTTTAGATTCCCACTTACCTAGGTTGTCAAATAGTTATAGGTGATTACATAGACTACCGTCGATTTTGTACTGGCGAAAATATTTTTTTTCGATTATCGACAGCGAGCGCGCGGTATAAAATGAAAAACGCCAATACTGAGGATAAAAGAGTTTATTGTGCGGGCACTACAGCCTGGCCAGGTGCGGGTGCGGCACCTGAGGCGCATGCGCGGCGTGCGGCGCGTGGCCTGCGGGTGGCGCCAGCGGTAGCTACAGCCTGGCCAGGTGTGGGTGCGGCACCTGGGGCGCGTGCGCGGCGTGCGGCGCGTGGCCTGCGGGTGGCGCCAGCGGTAGCTACAGCCTGGCCAGGTGTGGGTGCGGCACCTGGGGCGCGTGCGCGGCGTGCGGCGCGTGGCCTGCGGGTGGCGCCAGCGGTAGCTACAGCCTGGCCAGGTGTGGGTGCGGCACCTGGGGCGCGTGCGCGGCGTGCGGCACGTGCACGGCGTGCGGCGCGTGCGCGGCGTGCGGCGCGTGGCCGGCGGGCGGCGCCAGCGACAGCTCCAGCTCGCGCCGCCGCTGCGCCACTCGCGCCGTGAGGTAGCGCGCCACGCCCTCGCCGGCCCACGCCTGCGAGTAGAAGGCGCCCAGGCGCTCCTCCTCGGGGTTGCCCTGCACCGCGCCCGATCCCACGGCCCCTCCCGCGCCCCCTCCTCCCGCGCCCATGCTCTGCACAAACGCGACACGGACGTGAGAGCGAGCCGAGTGTCCGCAGTGTGACACTGGGGCAGGCTATGTGAGCTCGATAACAAAAACTAGATTCTTACAATGAAAGTTATTTAAAAATCACCGTACAATGTTATGGTAGACCGATTTTGTGTGTGACCGATATTATGTACGAGCCATAAAATAGCGGCCGCAGCGTATTGGGTTCCGATATTTGGTTTAGGTCACTAGGGAAAATATAAAAAGTTTTTTTTTTTATTTTGGCTATCTACCCAGGTAAGTTCAGCATTTTTACATGGCAATGAATGTGTATAACGCGCGTTTCGGCTTGGACTCCTGGAACTCGTTACGGTTCGCGCAGGCACCCCGGCCGCACGACGCTGGCGCTCCCGGGACCAGTCGCGCGCCCCGCTTAAATACGAACAAACGTCGATTGTTTCCGCGGCTCTCGTAGGCTCCCGCCAAAAAGCTTGTGTATGTAGACTAAGCTGTGTCTTTTAATAAACTGGCTTTCTTTTCGTGCTATAAAACTATTGTTTCTTTTACTGGATAGACACCACCACTACACGTGTTAATTAATACGTATTTTTTCTTCTTGGGCTATGTTGTTGACATGATAATCTCTTAAAAAGTTCTAGTTAAAATGCAAAAATTAATTCATGACAAGAATTTGTGTGGTATACAATAACTAAAAAGGGTAAAATAAAAAACTTTCTGCGAAAAAAACCGACTTCCAAATAGACACTAAAAACGTCTAAATAACTTAACTTTCGGAAGTCGGTGTCTCTCTTTGTTTCATTGACTTTTTTTGGAAGTCGGTGTCTCTCTTTGTTTCATTGGTTTTTTTTTGCAGAAAGTTTTTTATCTTCAATTATTTCTAAAATTTCGAATTTTAAGACTACGATTTCTTTTGAAATTGGTAACAGATTTTTTTTTCACAGATAACGGATGTGAAAATATTCAAGAAAACCACATTCCTCATGAATGTGGTTTTCTTGAATATTTTCACATCCGTTATTTATTCACAATTATCAGGAAATCTTCTAAGGAAAAGTCAAAGAAGGCCATTTTTCTCAAAATATTTCTGCGACGGTCAACGTAAATATTATCTTTAAAATCGCCAATCGTTGGAGTTATTCACGAAAAAAAAATATTACAAAGGAATTTAAAATTAAAAAAGTCGCGAGCGCCGATTTTTTTTTTCTTACTTTGTTCTCCACTCCTCTAGGAACTCAATATTTATAATAGACTAGCTTTTGCCGGCGGTTTCGCCCGCGTTATTTTGAATTTCAAAATTAAACTCTTAACACACTACTAAAGTTTCTATAGTATTATAATTCAATCATGATTCGAAATACACGTGGCGCCATCTATTATCATAAGAACGTTATTTTTTGATTTCCTCGGGAACAGTAACTTTTTCGGGTTGAAAGGTACCCTATGTCCGTTTCTGTACACCTGACAACGTATACGCAAAATTTCAGGGTTATCGGTGCAGTGGTTTAGGTGTGAAAAGGTAACAAACAAACAAACTTAGTTTCGCATTTATAAGGCCCCCAATGTTTCATTAAAAAAAAATTGACAAAGTATCACTGCCCAAAAAATTTTCCGCATAATTTTATTTTCTAAATAATTACTTAGCAAATAAACTCTTCTCAAATAATTGTAACGCAAACCTAATGTTTGGCAAGTGATCGTTTAAACAATAACTTGCTTACCAACTAGTACTTTTACCAATTCAAATATTTCAAATTGTATAACATATTTTACGCAAAATAAAACAAGCCAAATATTTAGTATCGTCAGTTTTCAAGTTATCATTTATATTCAGTCAATTGCTTAGCCAATGACAAAAGATTTGCATCTTTATGTCAGTTGCACAGAATTTACAAATGAAATTATGTGGATTGCTACCACCTTTTGTTGTGCGTTCAGGTAGTGGGCGGCTCGCCGCCTCAAGGAACGCACCGGGGCCCCGTAAAGGGCCATGGACCGCACGACCCCCGCAAAGAGCCTCCGGCAGGAGGCGTTTGGACCCCTCAGGTTGAGCAAGAGCCGCTTCAAGGCAGCCCTGGCCCATTCCAGTTGGGAGTCAAACGTCGGAAATGCATAGGTTTATTACCTACACTGGTAATGACGTAATAAAACAACAAAGAAAATTGTTATCTATTCATTCAAAAAAACCGACTTAAATTATTAGTTGATCATCATCATTTCAGCCGAAAGACGTCCACTGCTGGACATAGGCCTCCCCCACGTGTGGCCACATTGACCGGTCCCGTGCGACTCGCATCCATCACTATCTATTGCTGAAAATTGCATTAAAATTCGGTGCGTAGTTTAAAAGATGTAAGCGTACCTACAAACAGCGGGAGCGACTTTGTTTTAAAAATTAATTATAAATCGTTGAAAGCGAGAACTCATTATGATCACCAATCATCATAATATTACACAGGCCTGCAATGGTTTTCCTCTTTGAAATCTGAGTAACGTTTTATATAGTTTCAGATGTGCTCATTACGGGAAAAATAATAAAAATAAATCCATTATGTCAGGATTTTTTTATATTGAATATTTAAGATTTCAAAAAATGTCGGAGCGCCTACATTTTAAAATTTATAAAACGTCATTAAATTACTTCAGCATATTTTTTATTGCATTTAATTAGTGTAACCCCTTACACACATAGAAATTAATTGAAATGAGTAATTTGTTAATTACTTCATAATGAGTCTAAGTAATTCGCATTGACCATGTCTAAAACGGTTCATTTTGGCTTAATTTAGTAATACGCTTATAAATAAATAATGATTAGGTATTATTACCTAATAGTCATGAATATTTAGAAAAGGGTGTAATAAAGATAAACCAAAGGGTATATAAGTACCTGCACTGATTTAGAAAATTAACAGTTGAAGTGCGCATCTTGCAACTTAAACTTTAAAATGTCATCGCGAAGTTGTTGAAATTCTGCGAATTGTTTTTGTTATATTTGCGGGAAATTTATGGTTACAAAACAACGAAACAGCATTACAGACTTTGTGAAAAATATTTACAAAAGTTATTTTGGATACGATTTAAGAAACCAAGACAAAACTTGGACACCTCATAAAATTTGTACGACTTGTTTATTAGAACTTCGCAAGTGGTCAAAAGGACAGAAAAATAGCTTAAAAATCGTTTCGCCTACGCTATGGAGAGAGCCTAAAGACCATGTTAAAGATTGCTACTTTTGTTGTTGTGACATAGCTGGATACAATTCTATAAATAAAAGGGACAGAAACTATCCAAACGTGTCATCAGTTACGCCTGCAATTTTCGGCGATTCAAACATGGTGCAGCCCCCGTTTTCAGCTACACAAATTGAAGATTCTGACTGTAATACAGATGAACAGGATGGATATCAATCTGATCCTGAATTTCACGTAGATTCTAACGGATGTAAGCTCTTTTTACAGGCACATTTAAACGACTTGACAAGAGATTCGAATCTCCCCAAAGATGCAGCGGAACTCCTTGGATCACGATTAAAAGAAAGAAATATGCTTGCACCTGGTACTTCATTTTCATGGTACCGTCACAGAGAAAAAGATTTTCTTCCACTCTTCGCTGAATATCAAGATTTAGTGTACTGTAAAGATATTCCAGGCTTGACGAAAATGTACGACATTGAATACGATCCTAACGAGTGGAGATTGTTTATTGACTGCTCAAAAAGAAGTTTGAAAGCAGTCCTTCTACATAATGGGAATACATATGCCTCACTACCTGTTGCACATTCTGTCCATTTAAAGGAATGTTATGAAAATTTGGAAAAGCTTTTGGCTAATATAGCTTATGAACAACACGGTTTTATGTTGTGTGGAGATTTGAAAATCATAAGGTGGTTATACAAAATACCCGTGCTTTCTTTGCGAGTGGGATAGCCGGGATAAACAACATCATTGGACCAAAAAGGAATGGCCTTCAAGAACGGAACTATCCCCAGGAATCAAAAACGTGCTTAAACAGAGTTTGGTTCCCAGAGAAAAACTTTTACTGCCACCTTTACACATCAAATTGGGTATAATGAAGCAGTTTGTGAAGGCTTTACATAAAGATGGGGAAGGCTTTAAATATCTGCATTCAGTTTTTCCATCTTTCTCAGAAGCTGAATTAAAAGAAGGAATTTTCGTCGGCCCTGATATAACAAAATTTATGTCGGAGGAAAAGTTTGATGAAACACTTAATGATATCGAGTTGCAAGCATAGCAGTCATTTAAGGAAGTGGTAAAAATCTTTTTGGGGAACAATAAAAGCTCCGACTATAAAGAAATAGTGGCCAAAATGATTACAAATTTTGGTGTAATAGGTTGTACGAGTAATATGAGCATTAACTCCATTTCTTAAATTCGCACATTGATTACTTCCCAGAAAATCTATATAGGAGCCGTTAGCGAAGAACAAGGCGAAAGATTTCACCAAGATTTGAAAGAGCTTGAAGTCAATCAAGGAAGATGGAATACTAGCACGATGGCGGACTATTGTTGGTTACTGAAGCGCGACGATCCAAACCAGAAATTTAAGCAGAAATCGCACAACCGAAGCTTCCAGAAAAAAAGGAGCAGGTTCCACAAATAAAATTTATATGTAATTTAGACTAGTAATAAGTTGTTATTATACAGCCTGAAATTTTAATGGTTGTTTTCCCGCGGCAGAACAACTTGCTATAAGGAGTACTTTCCAAGCATAGAGTAAAAGTAAAAAAATAAATATGTTTTTGTTTTAAAATAATTAAAAAAATATTCATCAACTCGAAAACATGAGAATCAATAGTAACACTAGACGTACCTTGTAGGTACTATTCGAATTGCACGCGCCGCCCGCCGCCGAAAGACACGATGCATAAATGTTCAAAGTAAAATAAGCTCTCGTTCGTGGTGATACGGCATAAACTAGTTTTCACGCAACAATACAAAACACAGCCGCGAAGCCTGCTCGTGGAGGACGTGGTGAGCGCTCTGTTCCCTTCGCGAGGGGAACATCCTCCCCCGCCCATGGCTCCGCCACTTGCGGTGCCGGAAGCGGACCACACTGAGGACGATGACGACATTCCAGAGGTGACTGGGGTAGACCTGAGAGTGGCGGTAGGCAGGCTTAAGGCCAAATCTGCCGCCCCAGGACGCGACGGCTTACCTGGCAAAGCCTGGGTCCTGGCCTTGCAGGCTCTCGGGCCCCGACTGGAGGGGCTCCTAAGCGCATGCTTGGAGAGAGGCCAGTTCCCGCTTCGTTGGAAGACGGGGAAGCTGGTCCTCATCCGGAAGCCGGGGCGCCCTGCGGACTCTCCGTCCGCATACCGGCCCATTGTGTTGCTCGACGAGGTGGGCAAACTCTTCGAAAGAGTTATTGCCAACCGCCTCGCCGGGCACCTGGCGGGAATTGGGCCAGATCTTGCGGAACACCAGTTTGGTTTCCGCAGGGGGCGCTCGACGGTGGACGCCATCATGCGCGTGAGAGCCCTCACGACGGGGGATGCGGTGTCCCGGGGTGGGGTGGTCTTGGCGGTGTCTCTCGACATCGCCAACGCCTTCAACTCCATGCCCTGGAGCTGCATTGGGGAGGCACCCCGGTATCACTGGGTGCCGACCTACCTTCGTCGTGTGGTCGGGGACTACCTGACGGACAGGTACGTCATCTACCCTGGTTGCAGCGGAGAGTGGAACCGGCGAGAGATGTCGTGCGGTGTTCCACAGGGATCGGTTCTGGGGCCGCCCCTGTGGAACATCGGTTACGACTGGGTGCTGCGCGCCGACCTCCCTGACGGCGTCAGCGTAGTTTGCTACGCTGACGACACGCTGGTGCTGGCGCAAGGGAGGTCGCACGAGGCGGCGGCCGAGCTGATGACTCGCGGGGTTGCGATAGTCGCGGAGAGGATCCGGCAATTGGGTCTCGAGGTGGCGCTGCACAAGTCCGAGGCCATGTGCTTTCATGGGCCTCGGAATGCGCCACCGTCGGGTTCCATGCTCACGGTGGGAGGGGTTCCCATCGGCGTCGAGCCGACGTTGAAGTACCTAGGTCTCGTCCTCGACAGCCGGTGGAACTTCGTGGAGCATTTCCGACGTTTGGCCCCCAAACTGGAACGGGCCGGGGCTGCCTTCAAGCGGCTCTTGCCCAACCTGGGGGGTCCAAACGCCTCCTGCCGGAGGCTCTACGCGGGGGTCGTGCGGTCCATGGCCCTTTACGGGGCCCCGGTGTGGGCGCGTTCTTTGAGGCGGCGAGCCGCCCATTATCTGAACGCGCCCCAAAGGGTGGTAGCCGTAAGGCTAATCCGGGGGTACCGCACGATCTCCGGCGAGGCGGCGAGCCTCCTTGCCGGATTGCCGCCATGGGATCTGGAGGCGATAGTCCTCGCGCCCCTGCACGAGTGGCGCGTGGAGGCACTACGCCGGGGGGAAACTCCGCTGCCGCGGCAAATTGTCGCTCAGTGGACAGACTTCCGGCGTGATCTCATGGCGACATGGAGAGAGCGACTGTCGCAACCCCGTGCAGGGCACGCCACTATAATGGGGGTAAGTCCCCTCTTTGAGGAGTGGCTGGAGAGGCGCCACGGCGCCCTCACCTTCCGCCTGACGCAGGTCCTCACCAGACATGGTTGTTTCGGGAGGTTCCTGCACCTAATCGGGCGGGAGGAAACGCCCGGGTGTCACCACTGCGAGGATCGACCGGAGGACACGGTGGAGCACACTGTGCAGGTCTGCTCCGCTTAGCGGAAAGTTTAAATAAGTTGAATCAAATTTTTGAAATACGCCACAAATACTTTTTTAGGTATCTAATTCAGAAAATTATTTTTCTTAAACGATAAACTTGTTTTTATTTAATTTCGTGTTCAGTAAATTGCAGCTAAAAACGTAGGTATTTATGACGGTCCTAAGCCCGTAAAAGTATAAAGGGAAAATTTGAATAACTTGTTGGGTAAAGCTTATTGTTATTAAGAATAAGTTATCAACTTATCAGCTGATTGAAAAGCACGTGGGTCAACGGCCGCGCGGCCGGTCGGCGACGGCGCTCAGCGCAATCAGGAGGTATAACTATTGGTTCGTGGTCGGTTTCGAGTTTTGTTTTTCACAATGGTTAATCTGCCATTTTTTGTTTCTAATATTTTAATTGTTTATTAAACGATTGTATTACAAAGGCAAAACCATTTCGCTGCGGGAAAACAACCATTAAAATGTCGAGCTGTATATTAGTAGTTTTTTAAGTTAAAAGTAATGTACTTTTTTAAATACTTATATATTTTTTCGTGAGACAACTTGTGTTTTTTTCCTATTTTTTATCTGTACCTTTTTTGAAAAAATCTGGAGGTGATGGAGAAAAACTAAGTACATATTCGTAATCAACGCACCAAAATACCCTAGAATCAGCTATCAAATTCCCGAGAGGAAGTAATGACCCTCATTTTGCAGGCCTGTGTTATTGTTAGAAAGACGCCCACTAACTAAAAAGAAAACTCACGTTGCGCAATCAAGCGGCTAACGAACACTATGTATTATGCCTATGATTTCGCTTCTGGTCGATTAATCTATGACGCATGCTTTTTGTCTTTGTCACACTCGATATTTATTTGTAATTGATAAAATAAATAAAATCGTGAAAAATATGGTATAAACTCCTTCACTCTTATTAATCTTGGGACCACAGTTTTTGCACTTTCTGAACACACAACATGATGCCATGTTGTGTGTTTAGGTATAATAATGTCACAACACTGACACGTTTTGTAGCGCTCGCTGCTATTAACCGACTAAATCAAATGAATACAATTAGCTTCATTTGTCTACAACAATTTGCGCGCGCTTGTGCGATATCTAGCTCTTTTCATATATAATATCATTGTATTCAAGTGACAGAATCGAATTATGAAAACGCTTGGAGAATTTAAAAAATGAGGTATGGTAATACGAGAATAAACCTCAATGCAGTGATGAAAAGTCTTTTTTCACAAAAGAAAATAACTGTCAACAACTCAAGTGTCATATAAAACTTACTAGACACGACGTTTCAATGTTTACACCAACTGGAAACTATGAACACAAACATTGAAAACTGGGATCCGTTAATTATATTCATCGTAGTGCAAAAATTAGATTATGGAACTCACAAAGATTGGGAAGAACATGTAAGTAACAATCTTAAAGGGTCTGAAGATTTACCCTCTCTCGACATGTTTCGCAAGTTTTTAGAAAGCCGATTTCGTACATTAGAGCTCATAGAAACAGTAAAACAGAAATCAAGTTCGGGTTACATACAAGAGAAGTCATTCCACACAACAACTTGTGAAGAGAACATTAAAACATGTCAAATGTGCAACGAAAATAATACCCTTAGTCACTGTAAAGAGTTTGGAAAACAATCTGTGCAAAGAAGTGAGTTTGTCAAGAATAGCAACTTGTGCTTCAATTGTCTTGCACCTGGACATTCTGTAAGATATTGTCGCATCCCAACATGCTGTAGACTCTGCAGAAAATGGCATCATTTACTTCTCCGTGAACATAAAGAACGTGATATATATATATCACGTTCTATACTATACAACCTTGTGTGGATCTTTTGTTCTAAGGTTGAGGAAGACTATCCGCTCGTGATACAGTTTTATACTAGTACGAGGGGATAGGGCGAATCAGTCTAAAGACAGCCAAACCATCTTTACATTGCACCAATTCACATTCAACGATCTGTCCATTTTGTGTTTATTATTAAGTTACTCTGTATGGTTGTCTCAAATTCGTGAATAAATAAATTATTATTTTCCTTTATTTTACTTTTATACAAATTATTTACATTTTTAAATATTTCTTAAGTATAAAAAAAAAAACAATATAAAAACATTTAAAAATATAAAAAATTGTTGCCCACCGGTATCGGGAACAGGGTCCAAGCTACCGGCGGTCAGGGCTCCAGAGAGAGGAACCTCCTAACAATACGAGCCGTGTCCAGGAGTACTGCTTTCTGAATCAAGCGCTCGATCCTGCGATGTGGAGGGAAGGAGGGGTTAAGTAAATACCATGTCGTGTGCTTGTCCATGAGTCAACTGGAGACTGAAGACCCCAGACTCCCTTTATTAGTGTAATATATACCTAGTCCGTGCGTGACATATATCATAATATAACTATGGACATAGCTTATCTACCTTAACTTAAACTAAGATCTAAACGTGACGTACGTGACACACCACATCACTCTTCCTAAAGTAAAAAAAAACTTAGTTACATTGTTTTTTTTTTTCCCTCATCTCTTTACATTTTTA
The DNA here is from genome assembly GCA_947578425.1 of Eugnorisma glareosa. Taxonomy (NCBI): domain Eukaryota; kingdom Metazoa; phylum Arthropoda; class Insecta; order Lepidoptera; family Noctuidae; genus Eugnorisma; species Eugnorisma glareosa. The sequence goes on from OX387966.1 coordinate 511,987, forward strand.
ACTTACATTCTAAGTCTTACAGTATAACTTTGTCCTATTTTTATGTATTACATCTATCTTATTTTTATATTTAACTATTACATTTGGTGACTCGTCCTTTACAACTACAAATGGTCCATTATAAATACACTCCAACTTATTGCCTACTTCGTTTTTTATCAAAATCAAGTCACCTTCCTTATAAGTTATAGAATTAAGATTCTTATCATAACAATGTTTCCTTGATAACTTACTTGATACCAAATTTTCTTTTGCATCATTTTGAGCCCTTTGTAACCTGTATTTAAATTCTAAAGGATAATCATCAAAATTATACAAAGGTTCTACACTTTCACCTTGAAGACTACTTGGTAACCTACAAATTTTACCATAAACTAATTCATAAGGCGTATACTTAGTCACAGTATTAACTGTTGTGTTATAAGAAAAACACCAATATGGAATCCAAGAACTCCACGATGATGGATTATTATCTGTTTGTATCCTTAAATAAGCACCTAAAGTTTTATGAACGTTTTCCAAAGACCCTATACTTTCATGATGATATGACGTTGATAAGATTTTATTGATGCCCAAGACATTACATAGCTCTACCATTACTTTCGAAATGAACTCAGAACCCCTATCCGTAGCAATTGTTCCCGGTATCCCATATCTCAACACAAAATTTTCTGCCAACGCTTTTGCTACCTCATTTGCGGATTTATTTTTTAGTGGATAAGCCTCCACAAACTTCGTAAGTTCACATTGAAGAGTTAATATGTAAACATTACCATTTTCGTCCCTATCAAGTGGCCCCACTATATCTAAATAAATCTTTTCAAAAGATGAAGATGCAGTGGTAGTAACTGTCATTGGTTCTTTAGTATGTTTGGAAAACTTTTGTTTTTTACACTTATCACATTTACCAACGTACTCCGCTACATCTTTCTCAATTGACGGCCAATAATAATATTTCTTTATATTATTCACCATCCTGCGTATTCCTGAATGACCACTCGTAGGTAAAATATGAAAATCATTTAAAACAATTCTCTTCTCATCTGCCCCTTCTATTTTCCGTACACCCTTCACTACACATATTCTAAAATCTCCACATATCGAATTACTATTTTCCTTCAAATATTTGGCCATTTTTGTAATAAACTTAACGTTATAACGATTTTTCAAAATAATAACTTCTTTTATGCCCTTTTCAATACAAAAAGTGACTATGTCTCTCGACAACTCGTCTCGCGATGATGCCGATAAAGATTCATAGTTTACGTAAATACTCGAGTTTTCTGGCACATACATTAAATTGCGCGACTTTGAAAATATTTTTTCACCATTAGTGTTACGTAACATCTTCTCCCACTCATTCAAACATATCTCAATGTCATTTCCTTGTTTTTTAAGAACTTCCACGATCCTAGGGTGATCAGTCCTAGATACCACAGGGTCCGTATCACAAACATTTGGTTCTTCCAACTGTTTGTACTGCGCTCTCGTCATTACGGATATAGTTTTTTCACGCATGGTTTTCAAATCTTCACTTGAAATTACTATCCTAGAAAGTGCATCAGCTAATACATTTTCTTTCCCCTTAATATACTCGACCTCAAAGTCATACTCTTCTAAACATAAACGAAACTTAGTTAACCTACTTGATGGATCTGTCATGTTAAACAAGTATAATAGTGGCCGGTGATCCGTTTTTACAACGAACCTCCGTCCATACAAATACGGTCTAAAATATTTAACTGACCATACTATAGCCAATAACTCCTTCTCTATAATAGGATAATTTAACTCACTTTTCCCCAAAGGCCTACTAGCGTATGCAACGGGTTTACCGTTCCCATTACACAAAACACTTCCTACCGCATAACCCGAACTATCGGTTTGCAATATAAACGTGTTGTCTTCAGAAAAATTTGGATAACCCAACACTGGTGGATTCATTAACGCTTCCTTAAGCAACAAAAACGACCTCTCACATTCATCGGTCCAACTAAACACTACATCCCTCTTACATAGCTTATTCATAGGTATCACTATACTAGCAAAATTTGGTATGAATTTCCTATAATAATTTGCAAACGCCACAAACCGCTTTACTTCATCAACTGCCGATGGACGCGGATATTTCTTTATGGCTTCTACCTTTTCAGGATCTGGTGAAATACCTTCCGCTGAAATTACGTGTCCTAAATAAAGTATTTGTTTTTTCATAAATTCACATTTGGACGGATTCAGTTTAAGATTGACCTTTCTCAGGCGAGAAAACACTGACATAAGGTTTCGGTTGTGCTCATCCAAATTCCGCCCGAAAATAATTAAATCATCCAAATATATCAAACACTTGTCATAATTTAATCCTGACATGGCTACAGTCATTAACCTGCTAAAAGAACTTGGACTTATCTTTAACCCCATTGGTAATCTACACATCTGATATTGCCCTTTATCTGTCGTGAAAGCTGTGTATTTCCTACTACTTTCATCTAAAGCACACTGATAATATGATTGTGATAGATCACAGTGGCTAAAGTAAACTGCACCCGACAATGAATCCAAGATTTCATTAATATTTGGCAAAGGGAATTTATCATCCTGTATCTTTTCATTTAACTGCCTGTAGTCTATTACTACACGCCATTTTTTCTCCCCATCACGATCTGCCTTCTTGGGTACAACCAAAACAGGACTAGACCACTCACTAACCGCCTCCTCAATAATATTACTACCCAGCATCTCCTGCACTTGCCTATCAACCTCCTTTTTCTGTACATAAGGTATTCTATACTGTTTTCTGTAAACTGGAGTAACATTATCTTTCAAACGTATTGACTGCGCATACACATTCGTGACATCCAATTTATCTCCCGGAATATAAAAAATATCTGGATATTTTGCACATATTTGCTCAACTGACAACCGTTCCTCGGCATTCAAATAATCAAGATTAAGCAAAGAAAATATTTTCTTAACACGTTCAACACTTACTTCTGTTTCCGCAAAACTACAACAATTAAAATCACTTAACGGATAGACTTCTACATCGGACATACTACACACAACTTCCTCCGTGGTTGTGTTTAAAATCCTAATGGGCATCATCCCATTCTTAGGTCTAGCTACTACATTTGCTAAGAAAACCTCTTCGCGCAACTCTTTCCTAAACACTACACAATCTTCTGCTCTATTAACGGGCAAATACTTAACCATTTCACAACGCGGAGAAATAGTTAAAGAATAATTATAGGATTTAAGTGGCATCGAAACCGTCTGCTGCTCACGGTTCTTTAGAGATAACCTGTTCCCCGAAAAGTCTATAATACCACTATACGCCTGCAAGAAATCCTGGCCTAATATGCCAACTGACCTACATGGCAAATCATTGAATATATAAAACTTATGCACGAACGAACATTGTTCGTATTCCAACGTCAAATATACATAACCTATAGCCCGTAAACTACCCCCTACACCATTAATCACTAATTCTTCCTTAACTACTTTACAGCACAAAGCATTATTCCTCAAGAAATTACTTTTTATTGCCGATACCGACGCACCCGTATCGACTAACCATTCCGAATCCACATTATTTGCTAGAAAATTCACCCAGTTAACACTATTGCAAGCTAAAATATGCTTAGCCTCGAAAAAACTGCGTTCCATTCAATTGTCTGCCTTCGCTACTTCGTGACATTGACACTGCACTTGAGTCAGCATCGCCCCGCACGTGCTCTAGACACGCTACGCGCTGTCGACCTTGCTGAGTCTGCCGTCCACGATGAGTACTATTGCTATGACCGCGCATTCCACTACTATACCTTACGTTTCCATTTCGGTACGTACGCCCAACAGCTGTTTTTTGCTGCGCGTATCCATTACCTACAGCGTGCCGCCTATAGTTATTTCCACGACCCCTATTTCCCGTAGAAAAACTACCACCCGCGGACCACCGCTGGAACGTCATGACTTGACCCGACGAAGCACAATTTTCGTCTTCCGCTACCCTGATAGCATCTTTCAAACAAGTCAAGTTCCGTGCCGTAATAATTGTACCAAGACGCTGATTACGAAGTCCGTCAGCAAACTTTTTAACCGCATACTTCTCATTTAAAGGCCGCAAAATTTTATAAGCTTCCGAATTTTCCCCGGCTTGAGAAATAGTCAAATCTACCATTAACTTCTCTATCTCTGCCCCGAAATCCGTGACCGACCTATCATTTTGCCTAGCGCGAGCAAATTTGGCTTGCACTGCAACGTCTGACTTAACCGTCAACAAATGCTTCTTCATGTCCGTTAAAAGACTGTCTACAGTCGTATAAGTAGAGGACAATCGCATCTTAGCCCCCGAGTAAGTCGCGTAGTTAGCACGAATCTAATTAAATGAGCACTATCAGCCGCTTCTAACATAGAGCTGTATAAATCTATGGCATCAATCAAATCTTGGGTTACCTGCTCATCCCCATTCATTTTCGGGAGTAAGCTAACCGCCGTTTTCAATGAAAACCTTTCCAACGCCATCTCTGTATCGGTTCCGGTACCGTTTTCAAACTTAATAGTGTCTACATACAAATTTTCTATTTTACTCACTAGCTGTGCTAATTCCTCCGAAAATTTGCTACACTTAGAAACTACACACTTAAATTTACAATACAGGGCTTTTACCTCGCTTATCTTTCCATCAAAATTTTTGCCTTTCCGCCTACTGGGACCTAACTTGACAATTGATTCCCTCAATAACTTAAGCTGTACAAACAGTGACGTTAACTCCACTTCCATTCAAAATTAATGCCTCTAACTGATAGATGACCGAAAATACTCGCCACTACACTTAAGTTCAAATCACATCACTTACTCCTCTTGTCGCTCCGCCAGCTCCCGGTCAGGCCATCTGCACAGCTCGCTGCACCTCACGCTGATTGATCTTCTCTTCGATCCAATTCTGATGACACCTCCTGTACAGCCGGACTGCCACGCCAATGATGACAATCGCCAAACACACGGCGATAAACAACAGCATCGCGCTGATGGTGGATATCTGCTCTTGTGTTACTGTCGCGGTATTTGAACCACCCGCTGCTGTCTAGGCTATAATAACCTCTTCCTTGGATGACGTGGTAAATACCATGTCGTGTGCTTGTCCATGAGTCAACTGGAGACTGAAGACCCCAGACTCCCTTTATTAGTGTAATATATACCTAGTCCGTGCGTGACATATATCATAATATAACTATGGACATAGCTTATCTACCTTAACTTAAACTAAGATCTAAACGTGACGTACGTGACACACCACAATCCAGCTGCCTAACGAGAGCCTCCTCAGGTATTCATCGAGGCTCTTAGCAATTAAGCCATGGGCTGATACGACTATCGGCACAATGATCGCTGTGTCCACATCCCACATGTCGACAACCTCGCGAGTCAAGTCAAGATATTTTATTTGCTTATCTTTCTCGGCTTTTACGAGGTTCTCATCATGCGGGACCGTTATGTCAATAATCATTGCGCGCCGCTCTGATCGATCCACCACCTAGTGGTGGTGGATTGATCAGAGCGGCGCGCTATAGAAGTATCAGGTTAGTAGTCAGGGATAAGAGTATCAGGCTTATTGGCTAGAACAGTCCTGTCAGTGATGATGGATTGATCCCAGTACAATGTAAAATTGCCATTTTCGAGAACTGGGTCGGGCACATACCTATAGTACGGTACTTCCGATTCCACAAGGCTGTATTTTAGAGCTAGTTGCTGATGGATAATCCTGGCTACAAGGTTGTGTCTATGCAAGTAGTCTCCGTTAGCCAAACGAGAACACCCGGAGATAATGTGACGGATTGATTCACCTGGACGGTGGCATGCCCGACATATGTCAACCGTGCCGTCTTTCACAATAAATCTCCGGTAGTTATTCGTCATCATAACTTCATCCATAATTACACAGACAAAACCTTCGGTTTCTCCGAAGAGGTCGCCGGAACGTAGCCAGGCTACGGACGCTGACAGGTCTACATCGAGCCATTGCAGGGCCCGGAAAAAAAAAAAATATCCTTTATTGACTTTCTTAACTTATTAATTTACATTTTAAAAAATTTCTTTAAAAAAAAAACTTATATAAAAACATTTAAAAATATAAAAAATAGTGGTCCGCCGGTATCGGGAGCAGGGTTCAAGCTACCGGTGGTTAGGGCTCCAGAGACATGAACCTCCTCACAATACGAGCCGTATCGAAGAGTACTGCCTTCTGAATCAGGCCCTTGATCCAACCGCCTAAGGAGAGCCTCGACAGATGGTCGTCAAGGCTCTTGGCCATAAGGCCATTGGCCGTCACGACAATCGGCACAATGATAGCCGAGTTCACATTCCACATGTCGACAACCTCGTGTGCCAAGTCGAGATATATCATTTGTTTCTCTTTCTCAGCTTTCACGAGGTTCTCGTCATGTGGGATGGTAACATCGATTATCATTACGCGGCGCGCTGATCGGTCTATCACCACTATGTCAGGCTTATTGGCGACAATAGTCCTGTCAGTGATGATAGACCGATCCCAGTACAGCGTGACATGCGTCTTTCTCGAGAACTGGGTCGGGCACATAATTGTAGTACGGTACCTCAGATTCCACAAGTTTATATTTCAAGGCAAGTTGCTGGTGAATAATCCTGGCTACTTGGTTGTGCCTGTGCAAGTACTCGCCGTTAGCCAGACGAGAACAACCAGAAATAATATCGTCATCTCAATTTGGATTTCGCGCTATATAATAAATCAACTTCAGATGCTGTTCATCAATTGACGGATTTTATTATCTCTAAGCTAGATACTAAGAAAAAGACTCTGGCCATCTACCTGGACTTAGCCAAAGCATTTGACACAGTGTCTGTTCCCATTTTGATAAGCAAACTGGAGCACTTGGGTGTTAGTGGTGTAACACTGGATTTGTTTGCGAGTTATCTAAAGGGCAGAACACAGGTAGTTAAAGTGAATGGATGGGTAAGTGATGAACTACCCATTGAATATGGCGTTCCACAAGGCAGTATCCTCGGCCCAACCTTGTTCTTAGTGTACATAAATAACCTATGTAACACAGACCTGACAAATGGGAGAGTAATTACATTCGCCGATGATACTGCATTGCTTTTCTATGGTGACACTTGGGAAGAAGTTTATACGCACGCCCAAATGGATTAAATAAAGTTTCTAAATGACTAAATGACAACATCCTCACACTAAATGTAGAGGAAACAAAGTACATGACCTACACAATCAGGAAACAAGTCGAACCAAACCTCGCAATCATCTCACACAATTGTAACCATCCATTCAACAGCTCATGTAAATGTCCACGTTTGTCAAAAACGAACACTATTAAATATCTGGATGTTGTAATTGACGACCGACTGAATTTCCAACAGCACATTGAGGCCTTGGTTCCCAGGATACGTAAGCTTATTTATATATTTAAATCTCTTCGACACATTGCTGACATCTCTGTGATCAAATCTGTTTATCTCGCATTGTGTCAATCTTTGCTGTCCTATTGTATAACTTCCTGGGGTGGGGCCGCTAAAACGCACCTGTTAAAGTTGGAGAGAGCCCAAAGAGCCATATTGAAAGTGGGTTCTTTTCTTCCCATGCGCTATCCTACAGTGGACTTATATATTCGCTGTAAGGTACTGACAGTTCGACAACTTTTTATTTTAGTTACTGTTACCAAAAAGCATGCTGAAGTTCCTTACGACCCAAAAACATTTTTAGGGAAAAGGAGAAAAAGCACTGTCTGTGCGACAACGCGATTTAGGACTAGTCTGGCACATAATTTTTATGGTTTTTTGGGTTCGTATTTATATAATAATTTGAACAAAACCTTGATCATCTATCCCCTTTCCAGGGTAGAGTGCAAAAAGAAAGTGTTCTCATGGCTTCAAGGCATTGACTACAATGCAACAGAACGTTTGTTGAAACCCTTGAACTAATGCATGGAACGATATACTTACACATACACAAGTTATTCTTCACACTATTTGATTATAGTGTGACGAATAATTTCACTCCCACTGACACACACACACAAACACCTACACACATGCTCCACCAAGTCAAATATAACCTATTTAATTTTATATTTTTTTACCATAATAATGTTTTAATTGATTTTCTAAAATTATTAATTTATTTGCTAATTTAATTTAATTAATTTTATTATGTTACAATCATCGTGTATATAAATTGAACGCAGTTAATGATGTCATAAGATAAATGTCCGACGAAGGGTTAGCCTGGTGATCTGTAATACATGTTTTACCTAAAACAGACACCAGTCTCAATGCAGTGAAATCTGACTCTGTACTGTTACTGATGATTAGAGAAAATAAATAAATAAATTATTATATGTCTAATGGACTCACCCGGACGGTGGCATGCCCGACACACGTCAACCGTCCCGTCCTTCATAATATATTTCCGGTAGTTTTTCGTCAACATAACTTCGTCCATAATCGCACAGACAAAACCTTCAGTTTCCCCAAAGAGGTCACCGAAACGTAGCCCGGACACGGATACTAGAAAATCTACATCGGGCCCATAAAGAGCCCGGTAGAAGCGCCCGTGAAGTTCCTTGCCTTATCGGCGGCGGCGACCTCTCGCGTCCGGCCCTGGTTCAATCCATGGTCCGGAGCGAGACGGAATGGGACGCCGTCACCTCCTTCTGCGAAGCAGTCATGCTAGCGAAGGAGGTGGCGGGACGTGAGAGGGAGAGAATCTCACGTCCTAGCCGCCGCGGGAGACGCACCGGGCGTCGGGGGCCACGTGGTGGCTCCCGGCCACCGTAGACGCGGGCCTGTGGACGGTGAGCTATGGGCTAGCTCGCCGTCCGTCCGTCTTATGACGACAGGCCGTGTCGACGGCGCGTTCGTGTTCCACGCGCGCCTCAAAGAGAGTCAGCAAACAGGAAGGGGTCCGTAAGGGCCGACGCCTGCCAGGGTTGCGGGACTGTTCGAAAGAGATACCGCGGCCCTGGAACACAAAGGGCAAAGGAAGGAACATGGATGGGTTTTAGTCAGTACAAGTCTGACACTCCCTCCTGCTCAGCCCAGAGCGGGAGGGGTCATTTGATGATTTCCCATCGGTAAAAAAAAAAAAAAAAAAAAAAAAAAAAAAAAAAAAAAAAGTTCCTTGCCTTGCCATACTTCCTTACGGTCTGAGTCCTTCAGGTTTGCGCCAGTTCTCTTTAGCCATGGACAGCGGGGTGAGGCCCTTGTCCACTGCGACCACATCTCGGTGCATACCCAACTCGTCTTTTAAAAAATATTATCTGTGACTGCATACCTCGCGGTTGTGGAGCGTCTTCGCGTTTAAAAAGCCTCGACCCCCGCACTTCCGCAGGATATACAGTCTCATCACCGACGATCGTGGATGATGCATCCGGTTTGCAGTCAGCAGTGTACGGACTCTCCTATCCAGGGTATCAAGTTCGGTCTGAGTCCATTTGAGTATCCCGAAAGAGTACATTAAAACCGGCATGACCCATCCGTTGAAGGCGCGCACCTTGTTCCCGCCCGAAAGAAGGCTATTTAATACCTTCTTCAGGCGACCGAAGAAGCGCTCCTTCAACGATTGCTTTATGTCAGTTACGTTAATGCCTAACGCTTCCGACATACCCAAATATTTATAGCTTTCGGATGAGGAGAGGGATCTCAGGTGTATGGAATCCGAGAGCTGAATTCCTTCGGATTCCATAATCTCCCCTCGCTTTACATATATGACTGCACATTTGTCCACACCAAATTCCATCCTGATGGTGCTACTAAAAGTTTCAGTTACTTTCAGTAGCTTCATCAGTTGCAATTTGTTGGGGGCAAAGAGTTTCAGATCATCCATGTAAAGAAGGTGAGACCTTAGTTGGATTTTATTCGGAAAAGTAAAAGATAAAACACAGTCAACAGACACTGTTCTTGTTATGCATCACCAGATTATAGTAGACAAATTTTGAAAGCACTCTAGGAAATAGAATCAGATTCAAAGAGAAGACGCACTAAAGAATTCAGTATGAAAAATTCTAAGAAGAGAAGTATACAATGAATAGCAAAGGTAGTGAAAGTCCCATTTAGAACAAATGAACCTAAATCACCATCTGGTGATTTAGATTCCCATCTGGGAACACTAGAGAAATTGCAATGCATTGCTTGATTCAACAAGAAAGGAGACTAAAAAATCACTTGAATTGAGAGAAGAGTATGACAATGTACCAGAAGAATTACAAAAAACATTAGACATCTGTATAAGAAAAGTACAAGATCAAGAAGTTTCAAAAAGAAAAAAAGGAATGTAAGTACCACTAGCATTCTACAGTCGTTAAACCCATTCCTAGACGACCAAAATATCCTCAGGTTTGGCCGGAAGGTTAAGAAACGCAGACGTCAGTGAGAACCAGAATTATCCTGTGATAATGGGCAAGAAGAACAAACTTCTATCACTGGTGGATTGTTGGCTGCAAAAGTTTGGTGAAGAAATACATACACCGATGTTTAACTAGTGTACGGCAAAGAGCCTTGGTGGACAACAAAAAATGGGCGACTTACCTGCATCCCGAGTGACTCCTTCGCGTCCGTCCGCTCGAAGTGGTTTGGACTTTGCCTTTTTGTGGCCCTGTGTATGTATTAAAATCTAAAGGAAGAGGAGCTAAAACCAGTAAGTTATATATTATATTTGCATATTCATCTGCTTGGCTGTTAAAGCGATTCATTTAGAATTGGTGAACGATCTGATAATAATAATAATAATCGACACCACCACCTCCACCACGACGACGAGGAAGAGGACGGCCACCAGCGGGCTTGGGACCTCGAGGCCAACCGGCCCCGAACAGGGTCCCCGCTGCCGGTGGAAATGTGTCGCGCATGCGATGGACTCTGTCCATTAATGAGAACGTCATGTGCGCATATTATGGGGGCTACTGAGGGGGGAAGCAACTTGAATGCATACCGTGGTCGGATGCTCTCTCTGTTTCAGGTGCTTGAGCCAGCTATCAGCGTGTCAGCTCAACGACTGTCGGATCAGGTGCAGGTCATCCAGCGTAACCATATGTTAGATGACACCGTACTTGATCGACTACGCCTCGATTCACGGAGTGACCCAGTTCCGCCTGCTTCGCCAATGATCGCGGTACAGCAGCAAAATGTACCCAGTGCTTTGCCGCGATCCGACCGCGGTGGTGAAGAGGATGACGAAGTTATATACGTGAGTAGCCAATGCAATGTACAATTGAGGAGCGCTTTGGAGGGTGCGTTCCGGGAGTACCGTTCCACACCACCTGAACTTAGACCACGTCAACCTCGTTTGCCAATGCACAAGAAAAATAAGGCGCTGGTGTGTGCTCTAGATTCGCAGCTGTCAACCTGCTTTGACAGCAGCAAAGACCTCGCCGATACCCACTCAATATTGTACTGTGGAGCTGTAGCGGCATGTCGTGTAGCTCACGTTAAATTTCCCAACAACGACAGAGCTACACGACCAAAATTAGCTATTCCAGCTTGGCAGTGCAGGATTGAGAGGCGTATCGGTGGGGCTAGAGCACTCATCGGCAAGTTAATCTGCTTCAGGGAGGGCAATATTCGTCCTAGAGTGATGCGCTTTGTGAGGCGGGCATTCTCGGGAACTGATATTAGTTCTCGAGATTACTTAGCCTGCGTCACAGAGCGTATCGACTTCCTGAAGCAGAAGATCTGTGCATGGGCAAGCCGTATTCGTCGGTACAAACGGCGAGTGGTGCTACACTCAGAATCGCACATTCCGAAGCGATGGAAGGTGGGTATATCGGGCTTGGGAGCGACCAGACCACGGTGTGACTGACACGCGTCTGCCGGATGATGACGCCATGTGTTCATTCTGGCGCAGCATTTGGTCGGTGCCTGTCAGTCACACTGAGGGCGATTGGACCCGGGAGGTTAAGAAAAGCGTGTGATCCAATACCAGAAATGGGGGCAATCCTCATCAACCCCCAAGACGTAGCTCGTGCAGTCCGTCCGTTACCTAACTGGAAGTCTCCAGGGCCGGACGGTCTGCACAACTTTTGGATTAAGTGGTTCCAAAGATCGCACACTTGCTTGGCGTCCCAGTTTCAATCAGCCTTAGAGTCAGCGTCGCTGCCCCAGTTCTTGACGACAGGAATTACCCACCTGCTCCATAAATCAGGTAATACTGCGGAGCCCAAAAAATATAGACCAATCACTTGCCTTCCAACGGTCTATAAAGTTCTTACATCCATTTTGAGAGCTAAAATCAACCAACATATTGAGACTAATTCTATCATGTCTGCCTCTCAGAATGGATGTAGGAATGGGTCTGGCGGTACTAAGGAGCTGCTCCTCATTGATATGGCGTTTAGCCAACAGGTTCGCCTGATGGATCTACTGAAGGTAACAGAAACCTTCAGTATCGCCATCAGGACCGAATTTGGTGTGGACAAATGTGCAGTCATGCATGTAACGCGAGGGGAGATTATGGAATCCGTGGGAACTCAAATCTCGGATTCCATACACCTTAGATCCCTCTCCTTCACAGAATCCTACAAGTATTTGGGTATGTCGGAAGCATTAGGTATCAATACTGCCGACATGAAGCAATCGTTGAGGGAACGCTTTTTTGGCCGCCTGAATAAGGTGCTAAACAGTCTTTTGTCAGGCGGAAACAAGGTGCGCGCCTTCAACGGTTGGGTCATGCCGGTTTTGATGTAATCTTTCGGCATACTCAAATGGACTCAGACGGAACTTGATGCCCTGTATAGGAAGGTCCGCGCACTGCTGACCGCAAATCGAATGCATCAGCCACGGTCGCCGGTGATGAGGCTGTATATCCCGCGGAAGTGTGGGGGTCGTGGCTTCTTAAATGCTAAGACCCTGCACAACCGTGAGGTATGCAGTCTCAGGAAATATTTCCTAGAAGCCAACGTGGGAATGCACCGAGATGTGGTCTCAGTGGACAAGGGCCTCACCCTGCTTCCTGGCTAACGAGAACTGGCGCAAGCCTAGAATATTAGACACTAATGACCGCAAGGAGGTATGGCAGGGCAAGGAACTTCACGGACGCTTTTACCGGGCCCTACATGGGCCCGATGTAGACTTCTTAGCGTCCGTATCTTGGCTGCGCTTTGGTGACCTATTTGGGAAAACCGAAGGTTTTGTCTGTGCAATAATGGACGAAGTTATGATGACGAATAACTACCGGAAATACATTGTGAAGGATGGCACGGTTGACATATGTCGGGCATGCCACCGTCCGGGAGAATCGATCCGACATATTATTTCTGGGTGTTCTCGTCTGGCTAACGGAGAGTACTTGCATAGACACAACCTCGTTGCCAGGATTATCCACCAGCAACGATGGCACGGTTGACATATGTCGGGCATGCCACCGTCCGGGAGAATCGATCCGACATATTATTTCTGGGTGTTCTCGTCTGGCTAACGGAGAGTACTTGCATAGACACAACCTCGTTGCCAGGATTATCCACCAGCAACGATGGCACGGTTGACATATGTCGGGCATGCCACCGTCCGGGAGAATCGATCCGACATATTATTTCTGGGTGTTCTCGTCTGGCTAACGGAGAGTACTTGCATAGACACAACCTCGTTGCCAGGATTATCCACCAGCAACTTGCTTTGAAGTACAACATTGTGGAATCAGTAGTGCCATACTATAAGTATGCGCCCGACCCAGTTCTCGATAAAGGTAATTACGTTGTATTGGGATCGACCTATCATCACTGACAGGACTATTGTTGCCAATAAGCCTGACATTGTGGTGATAGATCGATTGGTGCGTCGCGCAATGATTGTTGATATAACGGTTCCGCATGACGGGAACCTCGTGAAAGCAGAGAAAGATAAACAATTCAAATATCTAGATTTGGCTCGCGAGGTTGTCGACATGTGCGACGTAAGTACAGCAGTCATTGTGCCGATAGTCGTGTCGGCCAATGGCTTAATAGCCAATAGCCTCGGCGAACATCTGAGGAAGCTCTCGCTAGGCAGCTGGATTCAGAAAGCAGTACTTCTGTACACGGCGCGTATTGTTAGGAGGTTCCTCACTCAAGAGCCCTGACCATCGGAATCTCGGACCCTGTTCCCAATGCCGGTGGGCTACTATTTTCTATATTTTTTAATGTTTTTATGTAATATTTGTTACTAAAAATATTTAAAAATGTATATAATATGTGTAAAGAAAATAAATGAAGGAAATAATAATAAATGAATAAATATCACTGGACATTACACACAGCGCCATCTAGGTGCCACACTAAGCAACGAGGCTTGTGTCGTGGACACCAGGGGGCCTAAAATGGCTGCTTTATCAGAATCATAATACGAATCACGTTAAAAATTTAAAACTCTTAAAATGAACTTTGTGGTCATACCTATAACTTTACGACACTTTACGAATTTTAAATTTTTTAACGTGATTCATATTATGATTCTGATAAAGCTTCCATTTTAGGCCGCCAGATAGTTGATAGATGCATAGATACTTTTTGTTTGTAAATACATACTTATTATACATAGAAACATCCATGACTCGGAAACAAATGTCCATGCTCATCACTCAAACATTTGCTCCTACCGGGATTCGAACCCGGGACCCTAAGAATATAAGGCAGCCTCACTACCGCTGCGCCATTCGGGTTGATGATGATTCGGGTTGATGTTCTAGGCATTCATCGCAGGTACTCACATTGGGGCATTTTCTCATTGGAGAAACAGTTATCATTGTACGTAACTGTGGCTATTTGTTTATTAGCGTTCGTTGTTTTTATTCAATGTTATTATGTACGGTAGGTATGCAAAGGTTGGTTATATACATGAGTGATTTCATAGACAATAAATTTTAGTTGACTTTGCAATGTTAAGGTAGCATTAAACTTTTGTTTTTTTTTTTGTATATGTTTCAGTTTATTACCTTTTGCATGTATTGTTTAACTACTTATTTCTTAAAAGGCCCTAAAGCTCTTTTGGTGGGTGGTATGTTCGAATCAAAACTGTTTAGACTAAACTTTTTTATATCTGTCTAAACTCGTTGGTTCCAAAACATAGAGTCAGTCTCAAATACTGTTTTGCACAGACCACACGTGTTTTTTTAACACAATCAACATCAAAGTAATTTCAACCCTAACATCCAAACACAATATATAGGTAAACAACTAGCGGCCCGTCCCGGCTTCGCACGGGTGCCTATATTACTCAGGGTGAATGTAGCTTTCAAATGGTGAAAGAATTTTTGAAATCGGCGTAGTAGTTTTTGAGTTTATTCATTACAAACATACACACAAAATACAAATCTTTCCTCTTTATAATATTAGTGTAGATTTAAATTAGAACTTACAAGTCAGTTGGCGCCAATAGTGATTTTATTCGACGTTTCGTTGATTACTACAAACTGTTTGCATGCTGTTACGTATTTTATCAAAAATGAACTCTTTCCTTTAGTTTGCCGTATGTCATCACTTCCCAGAATTTGATCCTTAATAGCGACGCTATCGAATGGTGTTATAATACAGTGGGTGTTTTTTTTTTCAAAATCAACGGGTGCTATTCCTGGCTAGGAATATTGATTTTTAAAAAATAATGCAGTTTTAGTTTTCATCAAAATTGGCCTCGAGACTTCATTGAGTATTTTTCGGTATTCCTCATAGTTTTGGATCTGGCCATCCACGCCCACTTGAAAAGTTCACCATGTATACGCTACTTATAACAAAAACACATGGTTTAAATTTTTGCCTGTCTGTCTGTTTCTTCCGGCTAATCTCCGAAACGGCTGAACCGATTTTGATGGGACTTTTACTGACAGATAGCTGATGTTATAAGGTCTAATATAGGGTAATTTTATTTTAGAAAAAATATTCGGGATCTGCGCAAAAAATAAAACCCTTGAAGTTTTATCAAGATCCGTTTCAAACGGCTAATCTCCAAAACGGCTGGACCGAATGTAACGGGACTTTTACTGGCAGATAGTTGATGTCATAACGAATAACTAAAGATAATTTTATTTTGATACATACAAATAAATAAAATTGAAGTGTCTGTTTGCAATACCAAAATAACAATGTTTTAGCTGAATGCGAAAGTATATGCGGTACTACTAACAAAAACATTGCTTTTTTAACTTTTGTCTGTCCGTCTGTTTGTTCCGGCTAATCTCCGAAACGGCTGAACCGAATGTGACGGAACTTTTACTGGCAGATAGCTGATGTCATTAGGAGTAACTAAAGCTACTTTTATTTAAGAAAATAAGAATTAGGGTTCCGTGAAAAAAACTAAAACCCTTGAAATTGGTAATAAAAATTCGATTCAAAAGGGAAAGTTGCATTTTTTATAATAATTTCAACCGAAGGTCGCGGGCATCAGCGTCCAAAAGGAGCGGAGCATCAATGAAAAATGTTGCAAAAACGGGGAAAATTGTATCTTTATAATAATTTCACGCGGACGAAGGCCGCGGGCAACAGTTAGTACCTATAGTATATTATGGTGTTTTTATAAAATAATTACGTTTTAAAAATCGAGTTTTTGGTATCGAGCTCATATAGCCTTGTCCAGTGTGCGGCGTGACGTCACTCACCTTGAGGTCGCGCGACTGCGACACGAGCCACTTCTGGATGAACTGCTGCGGGTCCATGCTGAAGCTCAGGAAGAACTCGCGGTTGGTCTTCAGCTGGTTGATCGTGTCCACCTGCAACGGAACGAGCTCGTAGGTCAACGTCAACGGACTGGTGATATCTAGATCGCAGCGAAAGTACTATCGTCAAATTTTCTAAATCTTCTTCGTTTTAAATTCCTTTCCTCGTCAATTCAAATAGTAACGATACTCACAGTCTCATGTATCTTGGAGTCGAGCCCCTGGATCTCCTGCTGGTTGGCCGTGCTGAGCAGGAAGTTGTTCATCTGCGTCTTGAGCGTGTCGTCGACCTCCACGTCGATGTCGTAGCACGCCGTCTGCTTGGTGTCGTGCGGCGGCTCCACGGCGATGACGTGGTTGATGACGATGGGGTCGGGCGGGTGCAGCAGCGCGCCCAGGCGGCCCGGCACCTCGGCCAGCTTCATGCGCGCGCAGCCGAAGATCTGCTCCAGGTACTTGTCGCAGGCCACGTACTCGCGCTCGTGCGCGTCCTGCAGGCGGTGCGTCTTCACGTACTGCCACAGCGCGTTGACGATGACGGGCCGCGTCTGCGTGTGCACGCCCAGCAGGCGCGCCAGGCGCTGGTCCAGCTTGAACTGCAGCGGCTGGTAGTCCAGCAGCAGCAGGATGGTGCAGCGCACGTTCTTGTACCCGGGCCGCTTCACCTGGAAGCCGTCCGTCTCCTGCGTGGTCAGCGTGCGGTGCCACTCCACCAGGTGATTGTCGGGCCCGTACAGCTCCTTGTCCAGCTCGATCACCAGCGACTTGAAGAACGACGAGAACTTGCGCTTCACCTGCAACACCTCCGCACCGGTTAACTTACTGCTGCACTGCAAGCCGAGATTCACAGCTGAAACTTCAGTTCAGGGATCTAACAAGGATTTCACATTAGAAAATAACATATTTTGTTTAACGCTAATTAGAAAAGAATGTCTGGCGACAATGATCGCTGCAGGCGTTTGGAACTGAATGCCAGCAGTAGGCACTAGGCTCCTCGCACAAGCAGTAAAAGCTATAATGAAATGTGTTACTTTGTTGGGGTCGTTCTTGGTGTCGTCAAGCAGGCGGCCCTCCACGCGCAGCTCCCACGACGGCACGGCGTTGTCGCCCTGACCTGCGGGCACGACACACAACACATCACTACTAACCATATGTATACTTCACACTCTTCTCACAATTATATTTGCTTCAAGGAATTACGCTGTGCCCTTATTAGGCGAACAGTGAGCGGCTGACTGTCAGCTGACTAACTCTGAGCGGCAATCTGTCGTAAACTCAATGCCGAATCAGCGGCGAACTGCAGCTAATTAGCCGCGAAGTGTGCGAACTGTTGGCTGGTCTTTTATTCCGTCGGCGGCATGGCGAGCGTACTTCGCCGCCGACTGGAGCAAAGGTGATTGGTAAACGCCCACAGTAAGACAGGCCCAGTTAGGGTAAGCTCGGCGAAAAGAATGACCATTTAAAGCAAAGCACGCTCTATCTTGTTTTTTTTTTAATTTATTTTCACCGATTTCTGCGTGATTACTGGTCCGATTTAAGTGATTATTTTTAATTTGGACGAACCTCGCGCGAAAGTTGCTGGTGGAATACATAACCTTCTTTTTTAGAAGTCGGTTAAAAAATGTATGCATTTTTTGGTATATATATCTTTTCCTATTTTCTCAAATGTCCTTTCGCGAGTTTTTTCCCTGCGAATCGGCTGCTAAATGGGTCGGCAAGAGAAACGCCGCAAACTGCGTACAGTACGCCGTGTACGGATAGTCCATTTAAAATATACAGGCTGAATGTTTCAAGTTGAAGTGGATGACCATACCCGAAACTATGAGGATTACCGAAAAATACTCAGGAGTTTCGAGCCCGATTTTGATGAGTGTCGCTAATAAGGATCAAATTCTGGAAAGTAATGACATACGGCAAACTTAAGAAAAATGTTAAATTTTATGATTTTCATATTTTAACCCTAAATAACGAAACTAAACATTCCTCTAATTGTTTACCTTCCTAAATTGACTAACAGTGCAACGCGTGCCGCTCTTGTCGCACAGAACACTAATACTCCTAGCGGAGGCTTGTCGTCTCTTGTCGTCGAAAGTTTAGTTTACTAAGTAACTTTATGTCATGGTATTATGTACACAGATTTTTTAATTTTCTATTTTACAGTACTAAATATACAATCCATTCATTTATCTATAGTAAATTATGTTCATTGGAATGTTTTTGATTAAGTTATTGAAGATAAGTTATGTAATGTCTACTTTCGGTGAAATAATACGTTTATCTATTTTAGTTGTTACTTTAAAATTTATATTATTCTCAAGTGCTCCAAACATTATTTTCAGATAGATTTGAGGATGCTATTTAGGTTTCTAATAAAGTAAGAAACAAGAAAAAACCTTTACCTCGGCGAGATTTTGTCATGAAGGCAGCAGAACAACTCATGGAGCTCTGGCTACGACAGCGATTAGAAACGGTGACATTGACATGATACAGGATATTCTGGGCAATTTCCATTTTAGAAGCCCCTGTACTATACCTTCTGCATCGAATGTACGCAAAATACACACATCAAAAAAAGTATGCGATCCTTTGAAAAATAAAAATCTTTCTGTTACGGTTTATTATATTATGATTTCTTCTTCTTTTTAGATTCTTTATTTAAAAATTTAGATTTAGAATATAAAACAATAAAACAGTTTAATTGTTTTTCCATATAAAACGGCTTTCAGTCCTAGCTTACGCTCATTCAGAAATCTGATTTAGTCAATTTTAACGGATTTAAAATACTTTTTCGCGGAAAGTTGTGATTGAAAAAATGCCAAGAGGATTATCAGAAGTGTTACGAGCAAGAATGGTAACTTTTTGAACACGTTGCAGAGGTACCACGGCATGGGTAATTTAGCTGACCGACCCCGCACTCGTCGCCCAACTGTTTTGACTGCTGCCCAAAAGCGCTATATTAGATTGCTGGTAGTCCGTGACCCAACAATCAACGCTACTAAAATAAAAGCAGAAGTTCGGGTCGCCTCTGGGCTTGAAGTTAGCACTCAGACCATTCGGAATTATGATTGGAGCTAGAACGCCTTTGATCCCGTATCGAGGCTTCATGACAGCAGACATGTATAGAGCAGTTGCTATTGATGGAATTGTCAGACCATTCTGAGTAAACCATGGGCACCAATTTGTACTGATGATAATGCGCCCGCTCATCGAGCTCAACGAGTCAATGCTGCTCTCCGAGGATACGACATCACAAGGTTAGACTGGCCTGCCGGCTCGCCTGACTTACAACCCAATAGAGCACGCGTGGGATTGGTTGGGTTTAATCGAGCTGTTTGGAACCGTCAGCCACGTCCCCAGACAGTGCCAGAGCTCAGGGAAGCCGCTATTCAGGAACGGGTCAGGTTACCCCAAGAAATGCTAGATAACTTGATTTTCAGCATGCCCAGGAGGATCTTCGCATGTGTTCGAGCCAGAGGAGGAGTTATATTATATTGAATATAAACCTTTTATTGAAAAATTGTTGTTTTTTATTTGGTTAAACAGTCTTTTTTTTTTCTATCAAATTTCTGTTACAATAACATTATGATTAATTACTCAATTTTCTTTTTATAAAAAATTGTTGTGTTATTAATTTCAAACAGGGTATTTCTATTTAAAGAAAACACACCAAAGTTCAATTTAAAAAATTAAGTAAGTGATCACAAACTTTTTTTGATGTGTGTTTTCGAGCTTTCGACGGACACAGGCAACATATTACCTGTGCAACATATTACCCACGGGCACGTTGTAAATATAGCCTATGGCACTCGGGGATAATGTAATTTCCTATTACTGAAAGAATTTTCAAAATCGGTTCAGTAGATCCAGATATTACCCCCTACATACAAACTTACAAATTTTACCTCTTTATATTAATAGTATAGATAAAGAAGTATAGATATAGATTAGTTCCGACTTAACGTAACTTTTGTGATGGCACAAAAGTAGGTTAAGTCGGAACTAAAAATAAAAATTCCTATTTTTATTAAATAATTTTGGTGATATTCACGTTTTTTATTGCGTAGTCGGCTCGACGAATTTTTAGTTACAGTGTAACGTGTAAAATGAGTTTAGTTATCTAGGGTTAAATTAATGTTCTTGATTGATGACACCCGCAGCACAGCCGATCTTTAAAACAGAATGTTCTAATTTCAATTTTATTGACTCTGTGGGGTTTAAGGCCACAGTAAAAGAAAAAAAAATCGTAAACAATGAAATTCGATTTTACAAGTTAGTTGTTTGTTCGACATTTCGTTGATTACTACTAACTGTTTGCAGGCTGTTACGTATTTATAAAAAAAACTCTTTACGTTAGTTTGCCGTTTACTTCCCAGAATTTTATTCTTTTTAGCGGCACTATCAAATGGTGTAATAATACAGGGGTAATAAGGTGGAAGCGCCATAGTAGCCCGTGAAATTCAAATTTTCTTACGTTTTTTGCAATTGCCGGTCAGTATTAGGTTGTTGTATGGGGGATTACCCATGAAAAAAGCAAATAGGTGGTGGGTTTAACCAATGCGTAAAACATTACATAAAAAAGAAAGGCAATTAAGAATTACTTAAAGAAAACTGTCGTTTGACCATTTATGGAAGGACTAACTTTGTCGACTGAGAGCTGTTATGGGAAGGTATTTTTACAGTTCTTTTTCTTGAATCCATTTTCCTCGCCACAGCAAGAATTCGTCTTAAAGCAGAAAAGAAGAAGCTGGCACAGATTATATATATACATAAATAAATTCATATTTTGGGGCAGCCTGGAGCTGAATTTTTGAATCGTTTAATCAAACTTCGCGATGTCTTTTGATCAGTAGGTATTGTAGATGTAATCTACATACACTTGCGTGTACAACATTCGACCCACCATACAGAACAATATATTTTGTAAAAAAATGTAATAGATAATTTGATTATTTTATAGTATGTGAAGGTGTACAAAAAGTGCCCTGTAGAGAGGGAGAGCGATTTGCGGAAGCTTGCATTGTATGTATATGTATGGTTATTGTGATTGGAATTTTAATTTTTATAATTTTTAATTTAGTCATATATTACCATTATAATTTTGGAATTTAAATTTGTATTATTTGATTATTTTTGTATAATTATGCTGATTGCAATTGTTTTTTTTACAATTGTTAATTTTTATTTCAAATGTATGCATTATGATCTTAAATAGATTGAAATAAATGATTTTGAATTTGAATTGAGGAAAGAGTAGCGTTTGGAGGTTCATCGACTGTTTAGCTGGTTTTGTAGGCGAAGGGTTCATGCTCATGTAGGATAATGCCTGACCACAAGTTGCCGCATCAGTTCGCCAGTCACGCCACGAGGTCGAAATTCCTGTTATGGAGTGGCCAGCAAGGAGACTTGACCTTAATCCCATAAAACACTTATGGAATGAGGGTCAGGGTTAGGACTCGTACTGCAGATACCCTCCAGGAACTCGACTGAGGCTATCCAAGAGGTGTAAGAAGGTTTCCCTCAGGAATTCGTCGTAAAATAATTGCAATAAATGCTTTGAGTTTGAGTTTCGTTTTTTCTTTAATTCCTTTTATTCTTTTGTAATCGGCGATAAAAAAAATATTATTTGGTTCCAAATGGAAGAGCATGGGGTGGGTCGATTTTTTTGTACGCAACCCAAGTAACACATCAAAGCAGTATAACGGCCGACTTACAGCATTTCTGTATCGTTTTCGCATTTTGAGTTAGTTTTATAGTAGCATTACAAACGTTTATACGGCTACGGTAATGCTTATTTGGGCACAAATTATACGGCTTTAGATCCTAAATATGTTCACAATAGTTGTTTAGTTGCATTACAGGCGCATTATATTAGCATTATTGTGGCCAAAGAACGTACCAATGGCATTACAGAAGCATTATACTAGCAATATTATTGATAATGAAGATGTTGTTTGCATTACAAAAGCATTAGACTAGCATTTGAATGTAGTAAAAGAATGATTGGAGCTTTTTAAGTGTTCACAGTTAGAACTTAAATAAACCCTACATCATTGCAAAAACATCTCTAATACCACGGCACAAATGTCATAATACAATTAACGTGGAATATAATATGGACGAAGACTGTCAAAACTGAGTGAGTGCCACCATATTTGTTTGCATCAAAACAAAATTTACTGGGTAAGTTTTTGACTCTTTTGTTACTTCATGCCTTCAAATATTATTCGCAATGTAGTTTACTGTAAATGTCTATATAAGTTTCATTGAAAATTTTCACGCGCCTTCGATATTTTGTGGTTTTGATAGAAAATGTCATATTAAAATATGTGTGAAATCATCAAAACAATTGTGTATTCCAAGTATAGAACGAATTTTGCTTAATTAAAATAATAGTATTGGTTGGGTAGTATTAAACCAAGTTATATCATTATGTTAAAGATCTTTTGCTTTCATAAATAGGTCCGAATGATAATTTTTTTGGTTATAAAATATTTACAAAATGGTGTCGGGGTATAGCAGGCCGGTGAGCCTTTAACAAGGCTAATTAATGCTGCCAGCTGTATAAATACTCACACGAGAACCATTATTAAGCCAGAGGCAAGAGAGAAGGCTTTTGATGAACCACTGTAGTGGCATTGTCTATAAAGTAGGTCTATATGGGTTCACCGGTATACCAGTAGTTTTGATGTAGACTGAAGTAGTGCCATTACTTGAACGCAATTTTGGGGATCCTTGAGCAAAACAATTAAACCCATTTCAGAATTTATACAATTTGATTCGTTTGCCAAGTTGATAAAAAGGCGTCATTAAGATATTTTTCCGTAACTATTTTATAGAAAGGACCGTTATTTATTTCATACCCGGTGTAGTGTAGTACGTAGTCAGGTACAGTAGCCATCAAATATATCTGTACACTTTAAAATGGCCAAACTTTTCAGAAAACGCAAAAATATATTTTTTATGGGTGATGCTTTTAAAAAATATTGTTTTCTTATTTTCAGTGATTTTTATACCAACCATACAATGCCGTACAAAATGGAACAGACGATAGAGAGAAAGGAAAAACAATACGAGGTAGTCTTTGTGGGAAGAAATTGGTAAATTGTGGTGGCCGCCTAAAAAGACACATTACAAATTAATGAAAGATGAGCAATCCAAGCCCAATAAAAAGAATGGACATTATAGGAGTGCTATTTTAAAATGAACAATATTTGAACATATGAGCTTGCCGAAGCTGAATTATCAATCATGGAAGAACATTCAGACACAGACGCGAATGACACAGGCACGTTTGCACCCTGGACGACAATAGTTCAAAATCAAGAAGTAATGAAAATAAAAATCAACCATAAAAATTGCTGTTGTTTTATTGATCATTTAATATGTGCTTTTCCCCAATATGTCCGACAAAAGGTTCTACGATTACAGTAAAATGAATGTATAAAAAAAAGAATAAATAAAAGTTTTACGCATTACAATAACTCACGTATATTTGATTAAAGAGCTGCTAGCTGTACAACACAGCTAAGTTGATCTTAAAAAACGCAAGCATTACATTGATTCACGTTTATGCTGTTCAACAATACTAGGCTTTTACTTACCACTCAAAAGTGCTATTACACAACAAAGGGCACTTAAGACAGCTCAAAGCTGTATAACGGTTTTACGGAGCATTATAACGGTAAAAGTTTAAGCTTTTAAACAGCATTAGGCATTATCTTACTACTTAAAAATGCTATTGTAGAACCTAAGGCACTAAAAACAGCTGAAAGTTGTATAGCGGATTTACGTGGCATTATAATGGTTCATATTTGTGCTGTTAAACGGCATTAAGCATTTATTTACTACTTAAAATGCTATTGTAATTCCAAATGCACTAAAAACTGCTGAAAGCCGTTCAGCTGCGTTGTGGTTTGCTGCACTAAAACTAAAGGGTTTACAAAAGCATTTTGATATGCTATTATCCAACCGTTATACAGTGTAAAGCATCCTAATGGTTTTGAAATACCAATATAAAGCGTCAAGATGCTCGGTGAACTTATTTATGAGTTTATAAGGACCTTAAGTTCTACACAAGTTTGCTATTCGTTTGTTAGAATGCTTTCTGTGTTACTTGGGAAGTGTATAAGCAGTAATAAGTTAATAACAATTTTTTTAAGCAATTCAATAAGATGATTTTTGAAGATGGTTATGATGGGGGGAATTCCATTTGGAGGTTTTGAGTACTTAACCTTTGATAAAAACTGCCTAAATGTATTTACTTTTTTTTAGGGTTCCGTAGGACAAGGAACCTTTAAGTTTCGCCAAGTCGTTCTGTCTGTCTGCCCGTCTTCTGTATGTCCGCGGTTTACTTCAGAGAACCTTGTTTATATTTATATATCGATGTTAGAATTTTTAGAAAAATATTTTTATAGGTTACACATACCCGGGTAGAAGGTATTGGAGATGAATATTCTGAGCTTCCGCTTCTGCTTCATGGGTCGTTTGAGAGCCTCCTGGATGTCGAGGCGCTTGCGCATGATGGTGGCGTCGAGCTTGCGCTCAAAGGCGAGCAGGTCCATGTAGGCCTGCGACTCCGGCACCAGGTCGCGCACCTTCTGCGGCAGGATCTTGTCTGCCAGCCGCTTCTTGCGTTTGGAGGGCGCGCCGCCTGCGCCAGCGCCCCCGCCGTACGCGTCCCTGCACACACAAGCACACGTCACACACGCCTCACAAGCCACACGCGCGACAGGCCACTCGCCACTCGCCACTCGCCACTCGCGGTACTCACGGGTTGTAGAGGCCGGGCTTGTGCTGCGGCGCCAGCGCGGCGCGTGCGTCTGCCGGGCGCTTGGCGGGCGGCGCGGGCGCGGACGGCGCTGGAGCGGGCCGCATGCCCGGCGCTGCCGCTACGCCCGGCGCCGGGCCGCCGCCGTAGGCCGCGCCGCCGGCCGCGCGGCCACCGCCCACGCCGACGGGACCGCCCACGACTCCAGGGCCACCCGCACCCCCCACGCCGCCCACGCCCACCGGCGGCGGCGTGAACCCGCTACGTGCCTGCCGACATACATACGATAACATAAATATACAATGGTTAATGTTTGAAGTGGGCGTGGATGGCTAAATCTGTGGAAAGTGGAAAACTATGAGCAATAGTTAAAGATACTCAAAGGAGTCGCAAGCTCGATTTTGATGAAAACTGGCTAGGAATATTGATTTTTCAAAAATGTAATTAATGATGCAGTTTTAGTTATCATCAAAATAGGGCTAGAGACTCCTTTGAGCATTATTCGATATTCCTTATAGTTTCAGCTTTGTCCATCCGTGCCCACTTGAAAAATTCAACTGTATAATAATTCCAAAGTATATTAATAGTTGGGGCAAGTGCCTCCACGGGGCAAGTGCGACGAACATCAATATCTCCTAAACCAATACAGTATTTAAAAAACGCGTCCTAACCTGTTCTTCAAAAACAAAATTTTGTTTCGGCATTAAATTATAGATGTCGTAACGGGGCATAGTAGCATGTGATTCATCATTTTGTTTTGGCCTTCTTTTTTTTGTGGATCCCACGTTGGCAAGTGCTGTGCAAATCGCGTACGAAACGACAGAAAAACCACTACTGAGTGATTTTAACCAGGTTATTCGCATTCTCTAAACATTATTCTTCATTTACCTGTAATTATTTTGATTCTATCTCACAAGTAATCAATTTTATCGATGCTTACATTTTTAGAACCTAAAGCAAACGAAGTGAGGTAAGTGCGCCAACTAGTATTGGGAAAGTGCGGCCCAATGACGCACTTGCCCCAAACCAGAACAACATTTTAAGAAAAAAACGTTTTAATTAATTTTCAAAATATTATTGATCATCTAATATAATATGTAACGTGGGTGAATTTTTCGATACCCTTAAAAACCCGGCAAACCCCTAAACAAACCTAATCTTTAAGAGTCGGGGTGTCAAAATTTCCAAGCTCGATTCGCTTGCTCTAGCAGCAAGTTTTCTGGATTTTAATAGGTTTTCGGCATAAGTTGGCAAAGCTGTGCTTCGTCGGGCTATTATTTCTGTGTAAATAGTATAAAAAACCCTATACAAGTCAAAGATGTCAACCGTCGAATCCGATTCGGCTGGGCAGCGTTCGGGAAGCTGCGCGGTATCTTCTCGTCCAACTTACCGCAGTGTCTCAAGACGAAAGTCTATGACCAGTGTGTGTTGCCAGTGATTACTTACGGGACCGAAACGAGGTCGCTCACAATGGGCCTCATTCGAAGGCTTAAAGTCACCCAAAGGGCAATGGAGAGGGCTATGCTCGGAGTTTCCTTGCGTGATCGAATCAGAAATGAAGACATCCGGAGTGGCGACCACGAACCGGAAGACGTTGCGTTGGAAGGCCTCCCACTAGGTGGACCGATGACCTGGTGAAGGTTGCGGGGATCCGCTGGATGCGAGTCGCACGGGACCGGTTTTTATTATTATCCAGGCGCATCTGCTAGTATAATTAAACTTATGAAAATCAATGAATTTTTCGTTTTAGGTCACCCAAATGGTCCGCCAATATAGACAAAAAAAGATGGGAAAAGATAGGCCTAAATGGAGCAAAGAAAATCTTGAAGCGGCTGTTGAAACTGTGAAAAATAAAAATGTGTCGGGCTCACATTCCAAAGAGAATAAGATATTATGAAGATTAAGTTAGCTAAAATACGTACTGTTTTTAATATTTTTTTATTTGATTTACTTTTAATGATTAATAAAATATTAGTGCTGTAAAGTATTTTTTTATTATTATTTTCTACTCTATTCACTAATGTCTTATAATAATCATAACATTGCAATTTAACTGAATGCCATGCTCCTTAGAAAAAGAAAATAAGGACTATTATAGCCCAAAACTCAAACTGGGGTAAGTACGGTATAATTTTTTTATCAGAGGTATAACAATACCCCAATGTCCAACCCCTCTGAAAACAAATGTATACCACACTTACCCCAGTTTTCGTTTTTTGGCGATAATCGTCCTTATTTTAATAGTACTACATTTCTGATTACAGAAACTATTTTTGCTCATAAGCTTTTGTTCGAAAAAAAGATGTCTATTTTAATATTAACAAAGGAAAGGCCATTTAGTGAGTTTCGCCGCACTTACCCCAGTCCGGGGAAAGTGCATCTAGGCGCCCAGTTTTCTTCGAACACATAAAATCATAACAAAACGTAGCATAAATTGCTCGAGAGAACGATCGTTAATAACTTAAGAAACTAAGCTATCCAGTAGTACCTACTCAACTGGTCTAAGTTTCATACAAATAAAAATACTTACAAGTAAAAGTAAAGTTTAAAAATCTATACCGCACTTGCCCCTTCTGACATAATTATATTAAGTGAGAAGTGCTTTTGTATGTATGTTTCTGTGTTTGTGTCAATTTCATTGGCCTTGTTCTGTTCATACAAAGAACAGTTCAAGCTTCAATCCTAGCTGATGCAACTATTCCTTTGGGTGCTATTTTAAACAACATAATATGTAACATTGGACTATGCATTGTAATATAAAAATAAAATAAAATATATCTATAGTAATATTTGGTTGAACACACTAATCTCAGGAACTACTGGTTTAAATTGAAAAAATAATTTAGTGTTGGATAGCATTGGATAGCATTTATCGAGAAAGGCTATAACATGACGCTACGACCAAAGGAGCGGAGCATATATTTATCGTTTTTCAAACACGGGAGAAAATGTTTTTATAACAATTTTGCACACGCCGCAGATCGCGGAAATTAGCTAGTTAAAATAAAGGTGTTTTAATGTTATCCCAAAATCACGATGTGGAGCAGGCTGGGAAAACTTCTATCAGAGAGGTTTGCCCATCATGCTTCTCTTACACGAAAAACAGCAATAAAAAACGAAGACACTATAGGTAAGCTTAAATGGAAATGAGCTGGGCATACATTCAGGAAAAAGTAAACATAGATCAAAACATTAATGTACTTTATTTAACGATATTAGATTTTTGCAAAGTTAGGTTTATTAAATCAGAACTATAGCAGGTAGCACATACATTATTTTGTGGTTATTTGTGTTTTTAACCAACATCCAAAATGAGGAGGTTATCAATTCAAAGGTTTAAAGGGATTAGTACAGTAGCCGAATGGCAAAAAACAGAACCATCTCCATGTCAGCTATGTTACTCTGATTGAGGGACCATGCTGTTGAAAGTTGAAATGAAATTTATTTATTTGCCAGAATATAGGATAATAACATGGTAAAATAATTTTAGTCTCACTATATTCGAATATAATAGAATATATAATCATAAAAAATCCATCATCCATCATGAAATTACATAAATGTATAAGTCATACACATCATAGTCAAAAGCCTAGCTTTGTTTCATAAGCACATTACATTATAAAATATATTAAATCAGTTTATTAAATTATATCTCACAGTCAAGCCAGTTAATTAATTTATTGATTAGATTTATAAATAATATCAATAATTATAATTTATATAAGTGTTTTTAAATGTATATAGGTACATCACGTCTGTTTAAAATTTAAATAATCGTCTATTGAATAAAAACATCTGTCACAAAGCCAATTGTTTAAAGTTCTATTAAATTCTAAGTTATTAATTGTTTTAGTTTTTCCGGTAGTTTATTTTTAATTTTCACCGCCATGGTGTAGCAGAGGTTTTTGTACTGTTTTCCTTTAAAATTGGGCCTTCTCGTCCTGCTCAAAAAGTGATAGGTGGTGTCTAACGAATTTACACATTTCAAAAACGTATAGGGATGGAAGTGTAAGTAGACGTTTATCGGTAAATATTGGTCGGCACGAATCAGTCCATTTGAGACCATAGATAGACCTTATACATTTTTTCTGGGCAATAAAAGCTCTCTGGGCGTCTGGTACAGTTTCCCCATATGATTATGTGGGTTGGATGGTATCGATGTACAGAAACATGACATGAATTTTTAACAATGTTTTATCACATAGTAAGAATTTGTGTAGGATATTACAACAAAAACAAAAAACAAAATAAACCAAAAAGTGCAAAATAACTATAGCTTCGGAAGTCGGTTCAACTTTTTGTTAGTGCTGTGAAATGCAAGGCAAATACAGGGAGGTCTGTTCAATTGTAAGCTGTTCATATAGTGCAAGCTATATTTTATAAAGTTGTTCAAAACTTACTACAACAAATAAACCTCGGCGAAGTAAAATAAAACAATAGGAAATATGCATAAAGTATTTTTTTTTTCACTTAAATCAATAAAATGCAGTACTATCAACCCAAGAAAATAATTATAAGTTAATTTCAACTAATGCTTGTCGCACAAAAAAAAATTAAACTCCTACAATTTTCTACGACCGCGACAGTTCAAAAGTTCATTGACTGTCGCAGCCATTCAAGTCATAGCATTTGATGTCACTTCCCTCTATCTGTCTTGTTTAAATCTAATTTTTTGCCCATAATATAATAGTTTTACTATATTGTAAGTGCTTTATTAAAGCAAAAATTGCAATAACAATATTATAGTAAAATCATAGTGAAACTTTGAAGTACTTTTCAACTAAAAGTGTTTCTTTGACACATAGCATTTGACGTCACTACCGGAATCGATGCGTTTTGTTTTGCGTTCCGTTTCATCAAAAACACGCTAGTTGTATTAGAGAATTAAACAAGGGTACAACAATGTTTGTATGGGCCAATACAAGGCATTTTTGTGAAACCTGCATTAAAGGCAAGCTATCAAGACTATCTTTCACAAGACATGATGATCTCTACACGACGCAAGAACTGGAAATAATTCACAGCGACGTTTGCGGACCTTTTGAGAGTGAGACACTTGCAGGCTCAAGATATTACGTCACATTCGAATAGACAACTTTACCCGTTATTACCACGTTTACTTCATAAAGAAGAAAAGTGACGTATTCAATTTTTTTAAAGAATATAAAAATGAAGTCGAAACGTTTCACAACAAAAGAAAATCTCCAAAAAAAGATTAGGATGCAGATTAGGAGGCAGGATTATCTCCAATCAAAAGATAGTCCTGCAATCCGACAACGGCACTGAATATCGTAACAAAGAGTTCGATGATTTCCTCAAACTTCATGGCATCCAAAGAAGATTGACCAATGTTTACACCCCTCAGCAAAATGGGATTAGTGAGAGGAAGAACAGATCCTTGCTAGACAAAGTTGATCGAAGCCAATGCTTCTAAAAAACTCTGGGCAGAATCGATATCTACGGCAAACTATCTTATAAACCGTAGCCCGTCAAAAGCATTAGATGGTGATATACCGTTCACGAAGTGGACAGGCCGAACACCGTCTGGCAATCATCTTGAAGTTTTCGGCAGAAAGACCTTCGTCCTGAAAAAGAACAGACCAGGAAAGCTAACAGAAAAAACCAAGGAGCCCTCCTTGGTTTTTATATTCATGGGATACCCACTAACCTCAAAAGGTTATAGAGTTTACATACCTGAAGATGACGACGTAGTGACGAGCAGGGACATCAAAGTCATAGACAAGATGTGTTAGTAAGTAACAAAACAGTACAAGT
The DNA here is from genome assembly GCA_947578425.1 of Eugnorisma glareosa. NCBI lineage: Eukaryota > Metazoa > Arthropoda > Insecta > Lepidoptera > Noctuidae > Eugnorisma > Eugnorisma glareosa. Next base: position 543,195 of record OX387966.1, read on the forward strand.
ACAACTGCTACCGCCATCTATTTATCTAGGTAGGTAATATAATGACAATAAATTAGTCTATTGAAAACCACTAGCCTGTTTTTTGGCTCAGGCACTATAAAAATATTTTTTTAATAGACTCAGCGATAAGTACTGTGTGGATTTGTAATTATAATAACTATATATATATCTAACGTTCCAAAGTTGCGCGGTCGTGAAAATTGCGAGGATTGGTGTTTCGCAGCCCAAAATATGTTGGTATTGGAAGGCATGGCGTCCGCCATTGAAGAACCGCTACCAGTGATGGTTAGTGTGAAGGAAAAATCAGAAGACTCCAAAGCAAAGGCAAAACTTGTATCGATCCCTCGCTATATGTTCACATAAGCAAGCAGTGACAACTTAAGATTTATGGGGCAAGTTGAAACCCATGTTTGATGATTCTGGATTTACAAGAAAGATAGTTTACTCAGAAATCTCATCAATATTCGTCTTGAAAACTGTGATTCCATGACGCAGTATGTGACCCAGATAATTGAAACAGGGCAGCAACTTCAAGGAACAGGTTTTAAGTTAACTGACGAATGGATCGGTGCATTAATGTTAGCAGGATTGTCCGAAAGGTATGCGTCTATGATCATGGCCATTGAACACTCGGGAATCGAGATAAGTGCCGACGTCATAAAAACAAAGTTGATGGTAATGTGTGTTGAGGCTAGTTGAGCTTCCGGTTCCGAAAGTACATTTGTAGCAAAAAGGACGCAGCATTGGAAAAATGACAACTCTAAGAGCGGCCATCGACAATTGCAAGCAACGTCAAAACCTGTCAAGGTTACAAATGTAAACAAACCGGACATTATTTAAATCAGTGTCCCAACTCAGAATCAAGCAAAAGAAAACAGACAAATATATTCAGTGCTATTTTTCTGAGTGGTAAGTTCAGTCGCAGTAACTGGGCCTCCAAGTCTGCTATTACAATAGTGTCAGAATGGTCTATCATTGATTTCATAATTGTTGATTTTGAGAAGTTTGGTAATCTACTAATATAATGGCGTCATTATGATTTTCCAATGGTCAACCACTGACCCTCCTTTGAAAGAAATGGCATAGAATTAGGCATGTGCGTTATTTCACGTCACTAGATACAATAACTAGTTACGCGGCATGTAACCGAATCACTAGTTTCAGAATTCATCTACCTACCTAGTAAGTTTCAACCGTATAGTCCTAATAGTTTCGGAATAAAGTGGCTGTGACATACACGGACAGACCGACAGACATGGCGAATCAAGGGTTCCGTTTTTTGCCATTTGGCTACGGAACCCTAAAAACGGAACCTGGAAAATACAGGAAAAGAAAAGCAATGACATGAAAGTCATAGACTACAAGATGGTTTTAAGAGACAAAATGGGACCTGATGACAGCATCATAAGATAAGCCAGACTTGTAGCACGCGGTTTCACGCAGCGATCAGGTATAGATTTCAACGAAACTTAAGCTTAGTTAAGCTCGATTAGATCTGTTATTGGTATTGCCGCAGAAGAAGGGTTAAAACTGAACCAAATGGACGTAACAACTGCGTACCTAAACGGTGTACTAGAAGAAAAGATAATGATGAAATACCCTATTTAGAAGAATACTTGATAGAGATAAATGTCGATGTAACTGACAATGGGGATGAAATAAGATTACACCAACAAAAATTCATCGAAGATACCCTTAAAAAATTTAAGATGGTGGACTGAAACACAGTGTCCACCCCTATGGAGCCTGGACTCAAATTGGAAAAGGGAGACTGTTATATATCGACATGTGGGTAGCCGTGAATAACTGAGGGTACCCCAGTCGGTTCTCCCAGAGCAGCCAGCGCACGTACGTAACATTCTGGCGACGGGAATAAATTCGAGAATAAGCTTAAACATAGTGTTTCAATGTTTAAAGTGTTGTTTGCGTGTTTATAACTAAAATGGCAGTGAAATTTTGTGAGTTTCAAATGGACAAAGACAATTGGAAAAATTACGTGGATAGGTTTGACTATTGTTTGCTGGCGAACGGTATTCACGCGGATGACTTGAAAAAAGCTAATTTCTTCGCAGTTTGTGGACGTGATTTATATGATTTGATTGAATCGTTAATTTCGCCACGAAAAATCAAGGACATAACCTATACATGTGTGAAAGGTGTTTTAGACGATCATTTTAATCCAAAGCAAAATGAAATAGTGCAATCTTATAAATTTCACATGAGAAATCAATTAGTTAGTGAAAATATAAAGGAGTACGTGGCTAGCTTGCGTAAATGGGCTATAGAGTGCAACTTTAGTGATTTGGATCGCACGTTACGTGATAGGCTAGTATGTGGCATTCGAGATAAAAATATTCAAAAACAATTGTTACAACAGACATCATTAACGTTTCCGCCGTCAATGCGGCCGTCAACCGGCGCGCCGGTGTGATTGTAATGGCGGCGCCGCCGGCGCCGGCCAGCATGGCGCCGCACTCCAATGGACGAGCCAATGGAAGTGAATAAAATGAAAGCAAAGCCGTTGGAACCGGGCAAGGAGTGTTGGCGGTGTGGGAAGACGCACGGCGGGTTCTGCAGGTTCAGATATAGCAAATGCTATGTATGTAAAAAGATGGGCCACATCGCAGAGGTATGTCATAGGGCGAGAGAAAAAGATAAATCGAAGGAAAGTAGCCATTGTAACGGATTATACGAAGACAGTTTTTGTAATTTCGTGTCAAATAAGGTACCTCCGTATTACGTGAATTTAAAAATAAATGGTCATTTAGTAAAATTGGAAGTAGACTCTGGGGCTGCATATTCGATGTTAAAAGAAAGTACAGCTAGAGAAATTTGGAATGGGTAATTGCCAAAGCTGGATCAGTCAAGAGTGAGGCTAACTACTTGGACTAATAACCAGGTGGAACTACTCGGAGAAGCCACAGTAGACGTACATTTTAAGAATGGACAGAAAAAAATGAATGTGCTGATTGCTAAAGGAAATGGACCAAATTTGTTAGGGCGAGATTGGTTTCCAGATTTAAAAATTGAGATACTTGGAATATTTAATGTGAAAGAAGAAAAGGTAGACATAGACGCTATGTTAAAAAAATACTATGAAGTTTTTGAGCCAGGTCTAGGGAAGTACAAGGGGCCCGTAGTGTCCATACCATTGAAACCTGATGCTAGGCCTAAATTTCTAAAATGTAGACCTATTGCATTTGCTATTAAGGAGAGGGTTTTAAAGGAAATAGACAGGTTAGTGGCAGAGGATGTTTTAGAACCAGTGTGCCACTCTGAGTTTGCCAGTCCGATTGTGCCTATAATTAAGAAAAATGGAAAAGTAAGGCTATGTGGGGATTACAGAGCTACAGTCAATTTGGCTACTGAGACTGCCACCTACCCATTGCCCACATTGAATGAAGCTTTTGCAGTGCTACAGGTGTCATATTTAGTAAAATTGATTTAGAACAGGCGTACACTCAGGTGGTTGTCGATGATGCTACCTCAAAATTGCTTACATTGAACACTCCGAAGGGATTATTTAGGTGCAAACGCTTGGCATTCGGAGTAAAGGCCTGTCCTGGAATTTTCCAGCGGATGATGAGTAATTTGTTGGCAGGAATTGCAGGAACAGCGGTTCTACTCGATGATATTGTGGTAACGGGGAGCACAATGCAAGAACACAGCGACAGACTTCAACGCATATTACAGATTCTCAAGGAGGCGGGCTTGAGGGTCAACAAAGATAAGTGCCAATTTGGAAAACCAAATGTAGAATTCCTGGGACGTCATTGATGCTAATGGATTGCACCCTTTTTTTTTTTTTACCGATGGGAAATCATCAAATAACCCCTCCCGCTCTGGGCTGAGCAGGAGGGAGTGTCAGACTTTTACTGACTAAAACCCATCCATGTTCCTTCCTTTGCCCTTTGTGTTCCAGGGCCGCGGTGTCTCTTTCGACATCGACCGGGCCGCCGGGACCGGACCCGGGCGTTTCCTCCCGCCCGATTAGGTGCAGGAACCTCCCGAAACAACCATGTCCGGTGAGGACCCGCGTCAGGCGGAAGGTGAGGGCGCCGTGGCGCCTCTCTAGCCACTCCTCAAAGAGGGGACTTACCGCCACTATAGTGGCGTGCCCTGCACGGGGTTGCGACAGTCGCTCTCTCCATGTCGCCATGAGATCACGCCGGAAGTCTGTCCGCTGAGCGACAATTTGCCGCGGCATGGATTGCACCCTTGTGGAGATAAGGTCAAAGCTTTAGTGGATACACCAGCACCAAGGAATGTAAAAGAATTACAGGCGTTTCTGGGGCTGTTAAATTTTTATGACAGATTTTTGGCTCAGAAAGCTACTGTGGCGGAACCGTTATATAAATTACTAATGAAAGAAGCAAAATGGGAATGGACTCGAAATTGTCAGCAGGCTTTTAATCTCTTGAAACGCATGTTGACGACTGGAGACACATTAGTGCATTATGATTTAAAGAAACCCATAGTTGTTACATGTGACGCCTCACAGTATGGGCTTGGTGCAGTACTGGAACATAGGATTGAAGATGGCTCTTTACGACCTATAATGTTTGCCTCAAGAACAATGAGCTCTCATGAAAGGAATTATTCACAGATTGATAAAGAGGCTGCAGCGATAAATTTGGCAGTACAAAAATTTTACTCCTATATTTTTGGCCGCAAAATAACAATTCAGACTGACCATAAACCGCTTTTGGGAATATTTGACCCGCAAAGGCCGATACCTAACATGTTATCACCCAGGATGTTAAGATGGGCTCTATTGTTAAATGCGTATGACTATGAGTTAAAGTATGTTGAAGGTAAAAAAATTGGAAATGCTGACGCTTTGAGTAGGTGGCCCGGACCAGAGAAGAAAATAAAGGAAGAGGAGGTCAGTGTTTTACTGCTCAACGAGACACCTGTTGAATTGGAAATGACAGCGAAGGACGTGGCAAAGTTGACTAAAACTGATGGAATCTTAGCAAAAGTAATGTTTTGGATAAGGAATGGTTGGCCTGGAAAAGTAGAAGAAAAATATAAAGACTACTATACAAGAAGGGAGGAGCTAACGGAATACAATAATTGTATATTGTGGGGTGGTAAAGTAATTTTGTCCCATAAACTACGTAAAAATGTCCTTCAGGAGCTTCACAGTAATCATGATGGCATTGTCATCACGAAAGCAATGGCAAAGAGTTATTTCTGGTGGCCTGGACTTGATGGGGATATTGAAGACATGATACAACATTGCCAGGTCTGCAGAGAAGTGAGAAATATGCCAGCCAAAGTTACTCACAGATGGATAGTGCCACCAAAGGCATGGTCAAGGCTACATATTGATTTTGCAGGTCCATTCATGGGAAATACTTATTGATGCCTATTCAAAATGGCCTGAGGTGAAGATAATAAATGAACAAAGTTCGAGTATGGTGATTAATAAACTGGAGGAGATTTTTGCAGAACAAGGACTTCCAGAAACCATAGTTAGTGATAATGGAAAAGCTTTTGTATCAGAGGAAATAGGCCAATACTTTAAACAGAATGGAATTAGACAGGTACTTGTACCACCTTACCATCCAGCATCGAACAGTCAAGCAGAATGAACGGTCCAAATAATAAAATTGAAGTTAAAGAAAATGGCTCATCTTCCATGGACTACCAGACTTCAGAAGCGATTGTATGGCTTGAGAACAACTCCTAATTCAGTTACTGGTAAAACACCTGCACCTGCTGAATTATTGAATAACCGACGGTTCAGAACTAAATTTGATAGGCTGCACCCTCTATTGATTCAACAAAAGGTTTCTGAGGATATAGAAGAAAATGAAACAAAGAAGGTGAGACAGTTCGAAGTTGGAGAGAAAATATGTTTTAGGAATTATCGAGGTGGGCCCAGGTGGCTAGAAGGCACTATAGTTAAGAGAATTGGAGTTTTAAGATATAAAGTTAAACAAGGAAATAAGCTCTTCATAAGACATGTAAATCAAATGCTGGGATTTACAAGAAGCAAGAATGGAGAGGAGCAAATATGTACAAGGAGAAATATTGAAAAGACACAGGAAGAACCTGAACAGGGAGAAGAAAGAGAAGATGAGGCATACGGCACGATAAGGATTCCCCCACCTAGCCAGTGAGCAGAAATGATAGGTGTACAAGGTCCGGAGCAATGTGAGCTGAGAGAGGATCATCAGTCAGTCACTAGAAGTGAAACACAAACGGCCCCAATCAAGTGAAAGCCCAACGTCTGCCACACCGTCCGTAAAAAAGATGACCCTTCAGGGTGATCCTAGTAGTCCGGATTCAGACAGAGTTTGATAGTGAGGAGGATGAGAATTAGAATGCAGATAGCCAATAACTCTAATCTAAAATAAATATTATAGACTACGAAAGCATGTATAGGGTATATATAAGTAACAATTTAGTGTGAAGTGAACATTTAGTGTAAGTGCGTATTATTAACGACTTGAAAACTATGTGAAGTGTCCTCGAGCCTGGGGGAAAGGCATGTTATATATCGACATGTGGGTACCCGTGAATAACTGAGGGTACCCCAGTCGGTTCTCCCAGAGCAGCCAGCGCACGTACATAACAGAGACAAAAATGAATCACAACATCTTCCATACAAAAACCTGATGTAGCTGATAGGAACACTAATGTACATGGCGGTAGCAACTCGCCCAGACATAATGTTTGCAATCAGCTACCTATCACAGTTTAACAACTGCTATAATGAAGAACACTTCAAGAGCCCCAAGAGGGTACAAGAGGTACCTAAAGGCCACCAAAAAAGTCGGCTTAAGATTCAATAAAGGACAATACCTGCATGGAATGGCAGATGCAGCTTGGGGCGCTTGCAAGCTTGATAGAAAATCTTTCTCAGGCTATTGTTTCAAATTTGCTGGAACGGCCATAAGCTGGATATCAAAGAAACAGAAAAGCATTGCACATTGACTGAAGCAGCAAAAGAAGCTATACACTTGAAAAGTCTTTACAATGATCTAGGCACTAGCTCTGAATGCATAGTCATCCTGAATGACAATCAAGCAGCCATCAAGCTGAGTAAGAACCAGATGGTGACTTCCAAGTCAAAGCATATTGATCTGAAAATGCACTTCATCAGGAACTGTATCCAAGAAGGAGCATTAGACATCATGTATCTGCGAACTGAAGACATGGAAGCAGACCTTCTAACCAAGGCTCTAGCAGGTCCGCAACTGATGAGACTGCGAAGCAGCCTAGGAGTCTCCGAATGAACAGGATAGTGCCGTGAAGAGGAGTGGGAATACTGGCCACTGCACTGTCAGTTAGACCAAAGAGACCATGATTAGGACAAATATGTTGTGCCAATTAGTTGTGTAAAAATAAAGAATATTTTCAATCGCAATAGTTGTAATTAAAGTAATTTATTTACAATACAATGTTATTATCAAACAATTTTTTAAAAATAAAAAATGTTTTGTATTTCTTGCATATACCCTATTGTTTAAGCATTTTTTATAATTGCATTGTTAATCCGAGTCTTATTCACTTGTATCCACTTGATGGTGTATGTTATTGTATTTATGAAAATATTGTCATTACTGACATTTGAGGGCAATTTGCAAACTTTGTAACCTAATTCATTCTTCATTTTGCATTAAAATGAAGTTTGGTAATGCGCAGTGATTTTAAAAACAGCGGATTTTTTGCAATAGACAAAGTGAAGCCACAGCACCAAACGCAGATGAATGAACAAAGTCATAGCTTAGTACAATAGTACAGTACATCCGAGGTAAAGTTTAACGTAACAAATCTTACAGGAAAGTTGGGGCCTGGGTAAGGCCTGGGCGGCATTGGGGAGCCCTGCGGTTGTGCTGGCCCCGGGTAGCGCTGCTGTGGCTGCATGGCGCCCGGAGGGGGTGCTGGGCTCGGCCCGCCGGCAGGAAAGCGTTGGGCCATGATTTTGACTGATTTTATTTCACGCTTGATAATTATGTATTTATAGATCACATTCCATAACAATTAAGATTAATTTACCATTACATAGCAGTACGTTTAATAAAATTTCACCAATTCGTTTATTACTGGTTCACAATTACTGTCATCTGTCATCAATAAAATGTCAAACAACACAACAAACAAGGACGCGAAGAGGACCAAAGACAATATTTTCAAATAAATAATATTACCATTTGCAAGCTTACCATGTGGCTTGTTTTGAATCATCGAATGCGAGAACAGAGAACAGCCGTCTCTCTACACAATTGCCAAACCACGACAAATTATCACTACGAGCCTGAGGGCTATCGTTTTTGAGTTCACCAAATAGCGCCACTGGCGAGTAAAAAAAGGAAAAAATATTTATTACACTCACACAGGACAACACAAAATAAAAAAATGGTTGAATTAACATTAAAACAAAATTTTATAAAAAGTATGCATTGGTAAAACATAAAACAAGTGCGAAGCCAAAAGACTCCTATCTCAGCATGGTGCAGTAACTTCAAAAAAAAAGTTACAGCGCTGGTATTCTGGTTGTGGCCGGCCATAACTAGAATACCAGCGCTGTGACTTATAATTTCGCCTCAAAAGCGGACATGCTCGTTTTAATATGCTATTTAGAAAGGTATTAATCGAACAAATCTACTAGTAAAACTCCGGTGTCGTTATCTATCATAGTAGTCGAGAAATATTGAAAATCGAGAAAAGTCCATAGAAACCATAGAAACATTTTATTTCCGTATGTAATCGTTTTTTCCATTGGGTGTTTTTGGTTATGATTTAAACATGTTTTAGGCACCTATTAATATTAAAAAAGTTAAAAAATCTCGTCTGGTTTGGGCGAAAATATTTTTTTTCTGTTATTTAGTTCATATTTTTTTTCTGACAAGTCCTGCATTATTAGCATTTTTTTTGAATGCCAAATTATTAGTTGATGTAACTATTACTTCGACAAAAAAAACTAGATGTTTTAAACATAGGACTTCGGAGATATTAAATTTTAAAATTTTAAGTTAGGGTTATCACTCAAATCTATGGTTTATTTCAGTGATGGTCGTTATTTTTTTTAAGGTTTTGTAGATGATAGAAGTCAAAGAAAAGATCTCCTAAAATATTATGTCTATATCTATATCTTATTTTTATATTATAAAAACTTATAAATAATAATAAATAAATAAATATCGCTGGACATTACACACAGCGCCATCTAGGTGCCACACTAAGCTACGAGGCTTGTGTCGTGGACACCAGATAGTTGATAATACTACATAGATACTTTTTTGTTTGTAAATACATACTTATTATACATATAAACATCCATGACTCGGAAACAAATGTCCATGCTCATCACACAAACATTTTGCTCCTACCGGGACTCGAACCCGGGACCCAAAGAACGTAAGACAGCCTCAATACCGCTGCGCCATTCGGGTCGTCATCGTTATCATTAGGTTATTTACCTATTTCTTGGATATAAGGGGGTAGATAATGGATAGAAATGATTCGGTGAGTCCTTTGCATCTGTGTCCAGGAACCTCCTGATGGTTTCCTTTTATTTGTTTCCGTCCGACTTCTTTTCAATTTCAATAAAAAATACTTAAGGCTTCTTATATTTATTTATGTGGTATAAATCAAAGTGATAGTCTCTCGATTATGTGTGTGATTGCAGCATTGCGCGTCGGCTGATGTGTCAAGTTCGCGCGCTTTTTTATTATTGGACTATTGTGTATTTGTAGGACTGTTGCAAGGGCAAAACATACCTTTTCTCGAAGCGCTTCGTCGTATTTTTGAACATTCATAACTTTTATTCAATTTTTAAATTCAGTTATGCGGTTGTCGCCCTACTCTTTTATTTGTCATAAATTGCAGTCACTGTAATTTTCTTTTTGTCTTCTTGCTATGAATTTTTGAATTGTTGCCCAATCGTTTCCTGGGTTCCTGGGTTGTTTTGTTGATGTCATTCATGATGTAAGATCCAGGCAGTGTATTTGCATGTTCGTTTATAAATAGTGCTTAGGTACCTACTTTCATGCACTTATGACACGCAAATAATAATAACGAAAATAATAATAACATAAGCTGGGAGTACCTCCACGTGGTGAAGGCGGTAACAGTTTTTACTGGCTAAAACTCCCAATGATATGTATAACATTGATTTATATTCTTCGATATGCTTAAATGCCTTCGGGCTTATGTTGTTTTCGTTGTCTTCTTGCTTAAATTTATTTGGCGGCACGGTAGCCTACCCGGTAACGCAGGGGAGCAGCCGCCATCTAAAAGTTTATTTTCTCTAAGTGGAATTTGTTTGTGATCATGGAACCGGACAAGTCGCATACTTTATCTCAGCAGGACCTTATTTACTCTGCTGAGGGATATTCTTCTGGGCTCTGACCAGAGGACTTCATGCGAGGGGAGTATAAGGGTGCCAACCCTCATACTGGTCAGCAAATGGAAGCTCGTATTAACAACCAAGGCATGAATATGGAACCGATCAAGCTTACAAAACGGGAAATGTATGATATTTTAAATCAACAGGCACGCTTAATTGGACCTAAAAAAAGACATTTGGACCTTAACACTGAAGATAGAACCAGAATAGTCCTAAAGACGTTATTTCCGAGTGAAATAGCTCAAAATTTTGATAGTAAAAATAAAACTGTTGTAGAGGCCGTCACAAAATTTATTAGTAAATGCGAAACAATGTACAAAGCCAGCAAACGTAATCTACCATTGTTTTATAAGAAAAATAAATATTGGCTTGACACAAATTTTGATATACCTCATATGAGTTTCCCCAATGCTTCAACATCACAAGAGACGTTAATAGTATCGGAACCTTCTACATCTCAAGATACGTCGAAAGTGATGGAACCACAACCTTCAACATCTCAAGATACGTTTAAAGTGATTGAACCAGATCATTCATCATCTCAAGAGATGTTGAACCTGCTAGAACCAGAAAGTTCATCATCTCAAGAAATGTTACTAGAACCAGAAGCTTCAACATCTCAAGAGATGTTGCTGGAACCAGAACCTTCAACTTCTCAAAACTTCTTCTAACACTTATGACAATTTGAGTTCTCGCCAACAGCGTCGCATACGAAAGAAATTGGAAGAAGAACTTGAAGGACAACCTCATTCCAATTTTATTAAAGCAATTTCAAAAATTGTCACCGATGATACTGGTGAAAAACTTAGTACAAGTTCTGCTCGAAAGTTGGAGTTCGTTATAAATGAATGCTTGTAATCTCCAACTCGGCCCAAAATAATTGCATCCATTATACCACCGAAAGAGGAACCCAAACCCTTTAGTCCTGAAGAAGCCCTTTCTATGATGATCGATCGAAAATTTACTGTGGACGATTATATTTTTATATGCAGAGAGAATTAAAAGAAAGAGGTTTCCCGGCTTATCCATCGCACTATCGAGTACAATTTGCCAGAAAAATGTGCTATCCAGATGAGCAATTACATGTTACAGAAAGAGAGGCAAGCATTTCTTTACATAGTTTACACACAATCCGTCGCATCATCAAAGTTTGTGATACAAATATAACAGAATATTTTAATCAAAATAATAAAGATCTTGTGTACGGTATTTTTGAGGGTTCTTGGGGGTTTGACGGCAGCACTGGGCATTTTACAAACAAAATTTCACAAGTGGGAATGATGACGACGAAAATTGTTTATTTGCCACGAAATACATACCTTTGTATTTAAAAACAAATGACGGATTTGTGTTATGGTCAAACCCAAGTCCACAATCATTTAGGTTTTGCCGTCCCTTAAAGATTCAATACAGACAAGAGAGTAAAGAACTTATTTTGGAAGAAAAAACGCGTGTAGAAGACGAAAAGAAACATTATCACCACTTTACGCAGAAACTCTCGCAGGGCTGAGTATCATTGCTGAACCCAAATTACACCTTACCGTTATAGATGGTAAAGTTTTTAATATAATTACGGGGACATCTTCCCAACTTCGTTGTGCATGTTGTGGTGCAGCAGCATCAGATTTTAATGATTTAAATATTATTAAAAACCGACCCATAAACCCCGAATCATTACGCCACGGATTAATTCCACTGCACGCTTGGATCCGAATTTTTGAGTTTTTACTCCATTTGGGATATAAAAATGATCCAGCAGTAATGAAATGGCGTGTAATGAAAAATTCTATTGAGGCCATAATTGTAGAGAGTCGAAAAAAATACATTCAGTCAGAAATAAGAAGCAGAATGGGTCTCTTAGTAGATGTTGTTCGTCCAAATTCAGGGACAACAAACGATGGAAACACCGCACGTACTGCACTGTCCGATAAACACAGAGCAACTTTTTCAGAAATGTTGGGTCTAGAACCATGGTTGGCAGAAGATTTGCACACGATTTTAGTGGTTTTATCCAATAAGTTGATGATCAATGCAAAAAAAATTGATGAACTTTGTCAATCTATTGCAACAAAGTATGTGCAAACATACAAATGGTACTACATGTCTAATACGGAACACAAAATATTAATGCACGGTCGGCAAATTATAGAGTCCAGCACTTTACCAATAGGTATGTTGTCAGAGCAAGCCGGGGAATCCAAGAATAAATTCTAGCGTTATGATCGTGAGTATCACACACGCAAGTTGGATCGAAAAACAACTATAACAGATTTATTTCACCGTGGACTTGAATCATCTGATCCATATTTATCAACTATATCCCACAATAAAAGACTCAAACCGAAAAAACCTTTGCCCCCAAAAGTTCTTTCTCTGTTGGAAGTGACAACCGACAATGTGCGTTATTACCCACCGGATTCTAATTTTGAATTTGAAGAAGTGGAGCTGACTTCAGACGAAATCCTCATTATTTCAGATACTGAAGATAACCCGTAAACTCTCATTTCAATTTTTTTTTTTTCGTTTAATTCATACCAAATAAGTCCAGTTTATTTCTCCCTTTTCTTTCAAAAACTCAAAAATTATCTTGAGGAGGTTCAATATTAAAAACGTGTTTAGAAAATGTATTACTTAGTAGATATTGTGTGATTTTTCAATAAAATACATTTTTCCATGAGTTTACTTATTTATAGTAAACTCATGCTTGACAACCCTATTTCCATAGAAATTGGTGAAAAACTTAGAAACGTTATAACTCTGAAGTCCTGTACGTAAAATATTCCATTTTTTTACTATAAGAAGCTACATAACTAGAGTGTATTTCGTTGGTAAAAAAAAATGCTAATATCATATAGAAAATTTGATATAATTTATTTTCTAATATTTCAAAATAAATTTTTAACTCGCGTTCCAGGGAAAGTAAAGACTTGTAATTTATATACGACATTATTATACAATTTTCAATTCATGGTTAATTTTAAATAAGGTGAGCGTTTGTTATTTTTCGAAATATCTACAAAAAAAGATTTTGACAAAGTTCATTGACCTTTCAAAAAAACTATTGTAACTTTAAAATTAAGTAATATATTAATTATTATTCAATTGGTATTTCATATTATACTGTATAACAGTTATATCCATCGGAATCCGCTATAAAAAGAGGATGTCCGCTTTTGAGGCGAAATTACACACTGATGGCCCAAACACAGACATAATTTATGTCTGTGGGCCCAAATGGCCCAAAGTGATGCCATGGTCAGATACGAATATAAATTTATAATAAAAGATACAAGTGTACAACGAAGAATCAAATTTTATATATGTAATGTATAATAAATTTGAACTTGAAAAGAATAAAAATAATTATAATAATTAAATTCTACACCCAAGTCCCAATAACCTAAATGTTTGTCTATGCCATGAGATGAGTGTCAATGGCAACACTGACTAGCAGACGCGGCCGCCAACATATATGTCAGCGAAGAAAGAAAACCCCAAAGAGTATAATAATAAAAAACCCAAAACAAGTACGAAGTTCGACTGCCTGGACTCTCTGTGCTGCCGTCACGACGTGACACTGGCAGAATAGTCGGAACCGGAACCGGCTGAAAGTACTTTGTGCTTGTGGAACCGGCTCAGTTGCCATAAAAGGGAAATATAAAACAATATAATACTGTTGTTATTATCAGATTAGATAGTGTGCAGTGATAGTGTAAACAACAGTAGTAGTTGTTAGTAAGATAGAAAACGGAAACCTTATTGCCCGTCTGTGTGTTTGTATGTCCTTCTGTTGCTGACCAACGGGCACAAACCCTCGGCAGTCCGGGGTCGCTCCTAGAAGCCTGTGAACGTCCCAGGAGACTTCTGAGCTTCTGGAAGGAGCTGGGTTGGCTCCTGTAGCCAACCGTCCCACCCCACGCACAATGGACCGCCTTTGAGTAAATGCGGAAAAGGTAGCCCTCAACAATAACAACATGTCCGTCTGTGTGATAAGACCCCTTTTTTCCGGAAAGCATGGAGGAATGCAGTTGTTTAAATCAAATACTTAGTTCCCAGTCCCTTGGAGCTGTAAAAAGTCAAGTTTTTCAGTCAGTTATATCAAGAGATGATGAGAAAATATCATAGAAAAATAATTAAAGAAAATAAATACACAGTAATTGTATAAAATTCGAGAAAAACCCCTGCTCCATATTTGGAACAACATGTGTTTTTTGGGTATTTTGAAAGACGTTCCATATTTGGTACAACATGCAGGCACGGTAAGAGAGCCGTTAATGGATTTAATTAATATATATACAGGGTGTCTAAATCCCCTGGATTTATTTTATTGGGGCTGCCTGAAAGAAAAAGTCTACAAGGAACAAATCACTAGCATTGACCAATTGAGGACTAGAATCCAGACAGCAGCAAGAGAAATCAGCGATAGCGGGTTTGCTCACCGAATGAAACGGTCATTATTCGACGTTGCAGAGCGTGTATAGCTGCAAATGGTGGCCATATGGAACATTTTTTATAATTTTTAAGTGTTTAATCATGTCAAAGATTAATAAATAATGACTAGTATGACTTGTTTTATTGTCTTGGTCTTGTTTTATACGTGACAAATCAGATCTACTAGATCGTTTTGCAACAATAGTGATGAAAATGTTATTGGCACTGACAGTGTAGTACATTTCTTACAAAAATCGTAAGTATTAACGTCACTACGATTTAAGATGTATTTTAATGAAAATCTTTGCTTTAATTAAAGTTGAATATCTTTCTATTAAACAATAGGATCTGTTATTGTGATACCATTTTGCACAGAGCATCTTATGCCATTTTGGAATCTGCATTTAGTAGGCATATTTTTAAATGAATGGGCACATCCAGTGTAATACATTTTTTTTACAAAAAAATCTCTTGAATTTTCATGTTATATGTTAAAAATTAAAGTAAAAATAGAGAAGAACTTGCTATTTCTTCAAAAGCTCTAATATTACGTAAAAAACATGTTTTCACGATAGCTCTAGTATTCAGCAGTTATTAACAAAAATTAAAGTAAGAAAATTATGTTCTTTTTTTAAACTACAACCGAATTTGTAACCAAAGATAGAAATTTCGTATAAAAATAGAAAAAAAAATAATAATTCAGGAACCCTTGGTTACAAATGGTTAAAATTGTACTAGGTTATAGTAAACTATCTGGTACATCGAATCCTTAAAGGTGGACCACTATTTACGCCACACCCTGTATATCTTATCTATCTATACACATAATAAAATCGTAAAAATCCAAATGGTTGTTCCGAGTTGGCTCAAAAACTACTGCACAGATCCTGTTCAAATTTTGCACAAATATTCTATAGAGGCTTCTTCAAACCTAAGGTATCACGCTACTTGCTTATGGGGATGAGCAATTATATTGCATTATGTCAGTGACCTCTGCCTCACCCTTCAGGAATTACGGGCGAGATGTTTTGTTAGTTCAATATCCCGCCTAGGATCGATCTTCACTCATGTGGCTGCCGAATGAAAACAATATTTTTAAGACTTACATGAACAAATTGAAAATGGGTTGCCTGATAAAATTAAGTAAAGGCTACCTTTTATTACAATTAACGGAACCAATGTGTTTTCCAAACTAAACGAAATCAAAATTGAATGAAACTGCAAAGCATAAGGGCCAAGAATATGTTGGATTGTCTATCTTTTTGTCCCTACCACAGGGTTGTAAGGTAGATGAGATGATACTATAATTTTATGCACTCATCTGTTTTGTTATTAAAATATGTTTTAATAAAAACAGATAATGTATGTACATCTACTTAATAAAAGACTATAGCAAATACGATGGTATAACGTTAAAGCAGTAAGTAAAATCAGTGAAGCCTCACTCACGGTTGTTGCAATTTTAAATAGTCTTGATAAAATGGCAACCCATTCATTATAATTATGTTTTTCAAAGTTTATTAAAATTATTTTTCACTCGGTAAACAGATGGAGCTGGATTAGGCATTTACTTATTGAGTAGATAGGCTATATTGACAATTGTGGATATATCACACAGTGAAGAGGAATTGTATCCATAAAGTAACTTTCACTGGCGGGACTGCACTTGCATGTGAACTTACACACATAAATCTGGTGTATAGACGAAGGTCTTGCTTCGACAGTATTTGTTATATCGAGCTGCGTCTATTCATCTTTTTTTTTTTGCCCGTTCATCCTTAGAAAAGTATACGCTTCGGCAATCGTGGTCTACCTTTGGAAATACGAGATCTAATATAATTACCCTGTTCTTCTTCTTCTTTCGTATCGATGATACATTTTATCAAATGATTAACACCCAGGTGGATACGTTAATCGCGGCGTCAGTAACGATTTTGACAGTAAGGGCCCTCGCCCACGGGCGACTTTTTGTAGCGATGCAGTCGCGATGCTCTCGCGCGTAGCATCGATACAGACGCGAAACAGTCGCTAGCTGTGTGCCCGTGCCCACGGGACCAGATTCAGTCGCGATGCAAACGCGATTCGGTCGCGATGCAAACGCGATTCGGTCGCGATGCAAACGCGATTCGGTCGCGATGCAAACGCGATTCGGTCGCGATGCAGTTACGATACAAAAATACCTTGGATCAGTACAGTTGCAAGATGGACTCCGTTGAGGCAACATTAGTCACGTTGTCTTTGGTGCTGCTTTTACATAAGCAGCCGAAGCGTAGGCAACGGAAGCAGCGTCAACATTGGATGCATCCATTTAATACCCAGAGATTACTTTGTGGACATCATGTAACAACATTCAAACAACTCAAAAATTATGATCTTAAATTCAAAAGTTGTTATAGAATGTCATATTCGACGTTTTGTGATGTATCGATACAATCGCGATGCAGTAGCGCGTTAGTAGCGCGACGCGGTCGCGCTTTTGTATCGATACAATCGCGATGCAGTAGCGCGTTGCAAATGCGACTAACACGCGTTAGAAGTGATGCTGTCGCGCGTTTGCTAAACGCGCGACTGCATCGCTACAAAAAGTCGCCGTGGGCGAGGGCCCTAAGTCCTCTAAAACGCAGGTATAGGGATACTTTGGACACTCCAGCAAGTCGGCCATGGTCTGGTCGGGAGCCGCAGGTATAGGGATACTTTGGACACTCCAGCAAGTCGGCCATGGTCTGTTCGGGAGCCGCGTATGCACATTGAGCTGCTGCAACCATGGAAGTACATTTTGTCTATTATTTATCACCATGTATCACGATTTACGAGTAAAATCTTCCGCAGCATCAACCTCAGAGAGTTGTTGCGCGGCGAGTGGTCCCTTCAAAAAAAAAAAAAAAAAAGTCGCGCCTCGTCAGTTTCAGTCATTCCGCTCTCGCCAGCCGCAGAGTGCACACGTGCGCTCTGTCGTTGCGATCGAAAGCTCCCCTCCCCCGTCACTCTGACGCGCTACATTGCGCTCATTGCTACACCACCGCATGCCGGTCGTCTAGCTCCACCACCGTGGTTCGGGTTAGACTACGTCATCGTAGCAGATCGGCTACGAGTGCTTCGTGCTTGTAGTCGGTTTTCTACGTTCGCGTTTCGCGTCACGTTCATTTGGCTCCCTTTGAGCAAAATCCACCTTTTTCGGTGGTACTTGGGTGGAAACCTCACGGTGCCAACGATCCCAAGTGGGTGGTGACCCGCCACACCCGCCGACCCTCTTCAAGGGAAAGCAGTTAGTCGGAAGGGCTCCGACTGTTGGCCTTGGGGGGACTCCTAGTCACAGTCTGGTAGTACCTAACCCACGTTTGTCTACAGCTGCACCCGGGACGTCTGGGTGTCTCTACCCCAGCGGCCCGGATCGATCGCAAGACCCATAGGGCCCTGTCGCACATTAAGATTGGCGACAGGTTCTCAAGCTTAGGGCACACCTTAGGCACTCACCTCCCTGTGTCACCCGACAGGGAGTGCACTCATCCCCGGGCTATCCCTCCCGGGGAGTTAGGTTTAGCGGCCCCTCTGGCCAGGACAATAGTGTAGCTGGCGAGTTTGTTTGTGCCTTTCTTCTCGTCAGTATAGCACTAGGAAAGTCACACGGGTGGGTTCGTTTTTGTGGGAATTGTCCGCCCGGGGGGTTCACGATTTTCGTGTCTCCTCGGGACTAGGGCTAGGGGTTTTCTTCCCCCTCCCCCACTAGTTAGTCAAGATTAGGCCGCTTAGCTATGGCTCCTTCTTCCTCAAAGAAGGATGTCTGGGCAAAGTCCCTTACGGACCTCCTTAAGAGGCTCCTTAACGACCCCAATCCCCATATACGGGATAATTACATTAGTATTGCCGAGGCCCTTATGGGTATACTCTCGGGTAGCTCCCCCGTTACGGACTCGCCGGCGAGTCCAGACCCGCAGGACTCACCCGCAAGTCCAGATGCATCTCCTATGGAGATTGCGGATGTGCCTTCCGAGGCCTCCGAGTACTCTGGTGCTTCCGATGCTACCTCGGACTCTGAGGAGTACACGATGGTAGGAAAAGGAAAGCGTAGAAAGGGCAAGGGCGCCAAGGCCAAAAAGCCCGTAGCGGTTCGCTCGACCCCCACTCCACCGTCCCCTGCCCCCTTGTCTCGCCCCGTTTCTCCTGTCGCTTCGACAGCTCCGGCCGGGTTTAGCCGCCCCGCCAGCCCTATGGCTACTGCCCCTTCTGCTTCTTCTTCAAAGAAGCGTAAGCCCCCTCCGCCTATCTTCATCCAAGATAAGGCGAAATGGACCGATGTGTCCAAGATGTGCACTGAGCTGCGCATCAATTACACCTCGGCCAAATCTACTCTTCAGGGTATCAAGGTCACTGTCCCTACGTCCTCGGACTTCAGGGACCTTGTCCGCAATCTTCGTGGGAGGCACGTCGCCTTCCACACATACTCTCTCCCTGAGGAGAAGCCCACCCGCGTGGTGATCAGGCGGATCCCCAAGGAGATCCCATCCCAAGACATTCTGGACGACCTCACCTCCCAGAACGTCCTAGTCTCTGCCGTCCACCGCCTGCACAAGGCGAGGGGAGGTGACGAGTACGACATGGTGCTCGTCATTTGTGACCCCGTCGAGGGCACCACCCCATTTTCAAAATTAAGACCGTCTGCTCGTTATCAGGCATCCTCATTGAGAGGCCTCACCGCAACAAGGTACTTTCCCAGTGCCACGGTTGCCAACTTTACGGTCACGCCCAAAAGCACTGCTTCGCACCTCCCCGGTGCGTCAAGTGCCTAGGCGATCACGCCACGGCCGATTGCTCCCGTCCCAAGGATAGGAATCTTTGTACCGAGCCACCCAGCTGTGTGCTATGCAGTCAGTCAGGCCACCCGGCCAACTACAGGGGTTGTCCCAAAGCCCCCAAGCAATTTCCGGGTAAGTTGGCGAAGCGTTTTACGCCCGCCAGCTGAGGGAAGCCCCCTCGTCAGTCCCGATCCCATCTGCTCAATTGCCTGAGCGTCTCAGTCCCCAGAGACCGTCCCCCTGGAACGCGCTGAATCATCAGCGTGCTTTTCCAGTCCTTGGTAGCCCCAAGACCGCCGCCCCAATGCCCGGGTTATTAGATAACCCGGCCCCTTGCCCAGCGCCCATTCCAGCGGCCGCTCCCCTAGCCTCACCAGCGCGCCGTCCCTCCAGGCCCCCCGGCCCAGAGGCTGAGGTAGCTGAGGAAAGCTCAAAGTCAAAACATTTATTGCGAACTAAGTGTGCAATGTGTGTGCTCCTTCGATACCATCGCTAATCGCGATCTTCGTCTCCCCTGAGGCCGATCGCTTAGCGGCCGAGCTCAGAGGCACAAATGATATCAACAAGATCAACATGATCTTTAAATCGTATCCTAGGATACGTTCAGCTCTCCGCCTCTCTCCCACAATCAGACCGATAATGGATATTACTAGGCCCTTAACTTGTATCCAACCCCGATCCCTTAGAGTAGGCTTTTTTAATGCCAACGGCATTAGTGGACAACGCGATGAGATCGCCGCGTTTCTCCGCGATCATCAGATAGATGTCTTTCTCGTCCAAGAGACGTTCCTTAAACCCCATCACCGCAACCCCAAAATTGCAAACTTTTATATAGTTCGCAATGACCGTTCTCGCTGCCACAGAGGCGGCACGCTCATTTATTACCGAAAGGAACTACACTGCATCCCAGTAGACTCACCCCCTCTAGAATCCGTACTTGGGGTTTCAATCTGTCGGCTAAGCATGACCTGCCATCAGTCGGTCCATATCATCTCTGCCTAATGCCCCCCGTAAATTCATCTGAAGACCATTCTCTGTTAGAGAAGGATCTCACTTCTCTTTTCGGCTTGAGCGAGTGCGTTATCATAGCGGGCGACCTCAATGCCAAACATCCCACTTGGAACAGCATAACGACTAACCCGAGAGGGCGAGCGTTGTTCGACCTAAGCGACTCTCTTCTTTTTGACCCTATCGCTCCTATGGAGCACACCCACTACCTCGACACTGTCGGTTTGCGTTCCGATGTGCTCGATATAGCGCTGCTCAGGAACGTCAGCCTCAGGCTGCACTTGATCGAGACGCTACATGAGCTTAACTCTGATCACCGTGCGGTAGTCATGCATCTCGTATCTCGCTCGGGCCTCTCTGACCCCAGCCAGCCCCCTCCCTCTATTTTGATAACAGACTGGAAGAATGTAAGCGATAAGCTGAAATCCGACACGTCTCCTCTCACGGACGGTATCCCTGATCACATAGTCTCAGTCGCAGACACGACGGCCGCCATCAACTTGTTTACAGATCACGTACAATCCTACTGAAGGATTGTTCACGGTCCAAGTCCCAGCGATGAGCGATCACCGCTGGAAACTACCCGATGACATACGTGATCTGATAACCGAGAAGAACGCGGCCGTACGTGCCTATAGCGTCTTTCCCTGCCATGCGAACATGGCTCACATGCGCAGCTTGCAGCTTGCTGTAAAGCAGCGCACGAGTGAGTTTCGTTCGAACCGTTGGGACAAGGAGCTTAGCGAACTTGAGCCCACTCACATAGCTTTCTGGCAATTGCAACGAAAGTTGCGTGCTAGCAGCGACGAGGAAACTATGCCTCCTCTCATTTGTCCCGATAAGAGCGTCGCTTTTGACGACTCTAAGAAGGCAGAATGCCTGGCCGACAGCCTGGAATCTCAGTGCACGCCCAGCTCTCAACCAGTAGACATGCGACACCTCGCTGAGGTGGACGCGGAAGTCGAACGTAGAGCCGCCCTCCCCCCAGTAGAAGACCTCGACTGTCCTCTTCCTTCAGTCACGCCCGACGAAGTGAAAGACACAATAGATAGGCTACAGCCGCGGAAAGCCCCTGGCGCCGACGACTTCACCAATAGGGTGTTCAAAGTCCTCCCCTCTCAGCTCATAGTCTTATTGGCGGCTATCTTCAATGGCGCCTTAAGCAATAACATCTTTCCCCAAGTGTGGAAAGAGGCCACCGTCATAGGTATTCCCAAACCGGGTAAACCTAAAACTGAGCCGACTAGCTATCGGCCGATCAGTCTGCTTAGCGCACTCGGCAAAATCTATGAGAGGCTTATTTATAAGCGCCTCAAAGACTTTGCCGAGGCTAAGAGCCTCATTCCCAACGAGCAGTTCGGTTTCAGGACCGAACACTCGTGCGTCCAACAGGTCCACCGCATCGTAGAGCACTTGAGCGCTGGCTTCCAGCGTGGAGCGATGACCGGTGTGTTATTTTTCGATATAGCGAAAGCTTTCGACAAAGTCTGGCACAACGGGCTGATATACAAGCTGTATCAGCTCGGTGTGCCAGATCGTCTCGTGCTCATCTTGCGAGACTTTTTGGCGAATCGCTCTTTCCGCTATCGCATAGGGAAAACCCTTTCTTCCCCCCACCCCATTCGCGCGGGAGTCCCTCAGGGCTCGTTCGTTCATTTTCACTCTGTTCACTAGTGACATCCCCAAGAGCAAAAAGGCTCACTTGGCCCTATTCGCCGACGACACGGCAATCTATTACACTGGGTACGGCCAAGACGCCATCGCCCGTCAGCTCCAAAAAGCAGCCAATGCTTTAGGAGCCTGGTTCCGTAAGTGGCGAATCAAGGTTAATCCCGATAAAAGCCAGGCAGTTCTTTTCCATAAGGCGCGTCTCAATCGTCCCCCCCCTCTCCGATCACTATGTTCGGCAAGCCGATCCCTTGGGAGAAGCGAGCCAAAGGAGTCATTATCGACAACCACCTGTCCTTTGCAGCGCATATAAGAGCAGCCCGCGACCGGGCTGCCTTTGCCATGGGTAGGCTCCATTTTATGATCACGGCAAAGAGCAAATTGCCACTCAAGTGCAAGTTGCGACTCTATACCGCCGTCATCCGTCCCATTATGACATACGCTAGTGTCACTTTTGCCCATGCCCACCCGCGTCATCTGCATCGGATGCAGACCCTTCAGAACCGTTTTCTCCGAAAGATCACCGGTGCCCCCTGTTATGTCCGTAATGACAGTCTCCACGTAGACCTTAGGATCGCCACCTTAGCTCAGTTTATGAAACGTCTTTCCAAGCGTTATTTCGATTCCGCCATCAAGCATAGGAACCCTCTGATCGCATCGGCCGCCCGGTATGAACCCTCGCGTATTAGCATGATTCGCCGTCCGCGACATGCCCTCACCGCCCCCGATGACCCCATCACCCTACTCCAGGAGAGCAGTAGGGAAACCAGCACACTTCGCAAATACAAATACAAACCACCGAGTTTCCGTCCTCGCCGCCGAGGCCGGTCGCGACGCCCCCATTCAACGAACCCCCCCCCCGACCCTTGCCAGAGACAGCCCGCGATGCTAAGCCGGTAGTTTTAAACCAGCCCCTAAATAATATCATTCAGATCCAGCCTGTCCCTTTGCTGCCCTCCCCAGCGACGCCCTAAGCCGAGGCCCGTACCCCACAGGGGGTGCCCTTAGCGAGTGGTCGCTTAGTTTTTAAGTATAGTTTTAAGCCCCTGGCTGGAGGCCTTAGATTCATTTTAAGGCGGCATCCACAGGGATTTGCCCGGTTAAGCAGTAGCCAGCCTCAGAGGCTGAACTGCGAGATGCCATCTCCAAAATAAAAAAAAATATCGCGCCTCGTCAGTCAGTTGACGATTAGCGTTCGGAGCGATAAGTTCCTACCTACCTACTTACAAGCTCGCGATTTTTTTGCTTGAGCTTACCTACTTACAAACGCATCAGTCGTAAGAATGAAAGGTTTGTCATATTGGGGCTATTGTAAAAGAGGGGCGTGTGTCAAGAGTTCTTTACATTTGTTGAATGCGTCAATGTATTTCTGGTCGATTATAATTTTGTTTCACTTCTTCAAACAAGATGTCAATGGTTGTGAAATTTTAGCAAAATCCTTGATGAAACGTCGGTAGTATCCTACTAGTCCAAGAAAACTTTTAATCTCAGTCGTGGATTTTGGTAGGGGATAGTTAAGTACAGCCGTAATTTTGTCGTCATTAGGTTTTAGTCCTTCTTTAGTGATTGTGTGTCCTAGATAAAGTACTTCTTTGCGTAGAAACTCTGATTTATCTAGTTGAATTTTCAAGTTAGTGGCCCTGATTCTGTCAAAAACAGTCCGTAAATTCTGTATCATACAATCAAGGCTATTTCCATAGACAATAATGTCATCTAAGTATACCGTGTATACAGTGTAGTCCTTGCAATCCACGTAACACGTTATCCATTGTCCTTTGGAATGTAGCTGGCGCGGTTTTTAAACCAAACGGCATTCTGAGGAATTCAAAATAACCGTTTTGAGTGGAAAAGGCCGTCTTCTGCCTGTCCCTTCCGTCTAACTCTGGCTGATGATATCCGCTGGTTAAATCAAGCGTATAAGTGCTTTTTCCTAACTTGTCAAAAAGGTCATGAATGTTCGGTAGGGGGTATCTGTCATCAATAGTAATTTCGTTAAGTCGTCTAAAGTCAATCACCTTCCTATATTTAATTTCACCAGATGCATCCATCTTCATAGGCTCCAGGTGGACAGGAGCATTCCAAGGAGAATGGGACTCTTGTATTACATTGTCTTTTATTAATTGGTCAACTTATCTGTTAATTTCGTTTTGAACAAACGGAGCCTGTCTATACGATTTCACATATTATATAGGGTCTTCATTTTTAGTCCTTATGTGATGTTTTACCGAATTAGTGAATGTCAAGGGAATTTGGTCACAGTAAAATATGTCTTTGAACTCCTCTCAAAGTTTATAAATCCTTTCATGTTCTTCCTCGTTGGTATGGTCTAGTCTCAGTTTCCACAAACTGTCTTCAAGTAACTTGTCTATCTCTATGTCAGTATTGTTTTAGTAAAATTTATATTACATTCATTATTTTCATATTTAGTCACTGTAAAGGGTTGTTTTGTTTTAATCGTTTTGGACTGTCTGAAGTATTTTGGATGACTGTGTATGCGTATCCATTTACGCAATTTACTATATTATAGCGCTAGGCACACGCAGACCATTCTCAAATTCTTGAAAATCAAGAATTGCTTCGCTTGAATATTGATTGACAGGTAACTTAACTCGTTGTTCTGTTCGTGACGGTATATCAATAATATAATTTAAGTTATTATTAATCATTGGAATACAAGTAGTGTTAGTTGTTAATACTTGTTTTTTTTTTAATCAATTACTGCGTTTAATTGTAGTAAAAGGTCATTTCCAATAAGTCCGTCATATCGTGCTTCAACTAGGGCTTTCAAATAGGTACCGGATTTTTTCAATACCGGTATTAATACCGGTATTGGAAGTCAATACCGTGATCACGGTATTAATACCGGTATTGAACGCAAGTTCAATTAGGACATTAATAAAACCATTAAAATCCGTTTTTTATTTTCAAATCAGTCTTTGTTGTTCTTATTTTTTATTCACAGTACAAACAAACATAAAAAAACATTGGCAACACTAAAAATCTTTTCTTTTCCTACGTGTTTTTTTCTATACAAGTCAAATCTAGAAAACTACTGGTAGGAAGCCTACATTTTTGGTATGAATGTAATTAGCATACGGTCCTAAGATAATAAAAAAATACAGTTCTTAGCACCAAAACTAGCGTTGATAGCTCTCTTAAATAACAATTTGGTATTGGTTGATTGTTTACTTAGGTAGGACTAGGAATTAGGAACGTAATCAAAACTTAAACTTAATCAAGTCTTTTTGCATTAAGCCATTTCACATAGACTTTGTAAAGTAGAATATAAAAAAAAAAAATCTTTTTATTATTCTTATTATCTAAATGTCATCATGTCTCAAGTAATCAGCATAGGTATGAGTATTTGTAGAAATGTAACTATAGCTTAATTAGCTAGCATATTCACAACACAATGACAATATCTACGCGAAATCCCGTTGTCTTTGCGAAACTGACTAACAATAACAAAAACGACATAAGTACAGCTTGATTTCGGGTATCGTCTTGAGCGGGGCGCAGGAGGGTGAGCCATAGATAACAGCGGGACGCTTATGCTGGTGTGGCGTTGTGGGTTTCGTGGTAGAGGAAGGAACAGAAAGACCACAAAAGTTTAATACATTTATTAGCTTGCTCACAGGTAGAGGGGTGGATTCAGTTCACCAAGAGTTTGTTCACTAATCACCACGGTAGGTGGGTAAAGTAGGTACTGCCCTGGGCTTAGGCCGCGACGCACGAGGACCGGCGAGGCGACACCGAAGCAGGGCAGCGATGCGGAGAGGTTGCAGGAGCGACCGCGTGTAGCTCGCGGCAGCTGGAAGGCGCGTCCCTTGGCACGGCACTTGGCCGGCAGAGGCAGGCGGCACTCACACGTGGCAGCCACGTGGAGGGTAAGGGTCACTCAGCAGTGACCGGAGCGACCGTCTATCGGTAGCGGTAGCTGGTGGCGGCGTGCTTAGGCACGTCACGTAGGCCTCACACGCGGCAGGCGTGGAGGTATGTCTCACACGCGGTAGGCGTGGAGATTAGGTGTCTCGAACACGCGACGGGACGTCTCTCCAGCGGGTAGAGCGCGGAGGCAGCGATGACGCCCGTCAGCGGTGTCAGTAGTTTATCTCTCAATAAAGAAGGAAAAGAAGAAAGAAAACCCTGGAATCAGCACTAGTGGAAAATACATGATATCAAAATGGCCTTCGTTACCATAGTAATAGTTAATGTCGTTTGAGTAGTCATAGTCATTTGTTAGATTGTAGTAGTACGAGTAAAATACGTCATAACATGGATCGTTTTCAAAATGTAATCGATCATAGTGAGCTCATTTAAATTAAAACCGTGTTGCTGCTTAGGTTGGGCTGTTCTCATGGATACGTCACTGTCTTGATTTTGGGGCTTTAATACCTGAGGAAGATTCGATGCTGTCTGTTGCGGTGGTTTGCAGCCGAACTGTAGGGGTGGTCTATAACAAAACGGTTGAGGTAGCCTATAGCCAAACGGTTGAGGTGGCCTTTAGCCAAACGGTTGAGGTGGCTTATGGCCAAACGGTAGAGGTGGCCTATAGCCAAACGGTTGAGGTGGCCTTTAGCCAAACGGTTGTGGTGGTCTATAGCCAAACGGTTGAGGTGGTCTATAGCCAAACGGTTGAGGTGGCTTATAGCCAAACGGTTGAGGTGGTCTATAGCCAAATGGTTGAGGTGGCTTATGGCCAAACGGTTGAGGTGGTCTATAGCCAAACGGTTGAGGTGGCCTATAGCCAAACGGTTGAGGTGGCTTATAGCCAAACGGTTGAGGTGGTCTATAGCCGAACGGTTGAGGTGTCCTATAGCCAAACGGTTCAGGTGGTCTATAGCCAAACGGTTGAGGTGGCCTATAGCCAAACGGTTGAGGTGGCCTTTAGCCAAACGGTTGTGGTGGTCTATAGCCAAATGGTTGAGGTGGCTTATGGCCAAACGGTTGAGGTGGTCTATAGCCAAACGGTTGAGGTGGCCTATAGCCAAACGGTTGAGGTGGCTTATAGCCAAACGGTTGTGGTGGTCTATAGCCAAACGGTTGAGGTGGCTTATGGCCAAACGGTTGTGGTGGTCTATAGCTAAACGGTTGAGGTGGCTTATGGCCAAACGGTTGAGGTGGCTTATGGCCAAACGGTTGTGGTGGTCTATAGCCAAATGGTTGAGGTAGCCTATAGCCAAATGGTTGAGGTGGTCTATAGCTAAATGGTTGAGGTGGTCTATAGCCAAACGGTTGAGGTGGTTGCATAAGGTTGTATAAGGTTGAAGGCGATTTAAGCCTAACGATACGCACCATATTTTCAGGAAGGTTGTACAAAAATACATTTAGAGTCGTATTGTTGTAAATAACTGTCTTTTGTCACCGCTAAACAGTGGGATTAAGTTTACAATTTCGTTTGGTATTGGTGCAACTGCAACTATTGTGGGCGTGGGCGGCGTCATGATTATAGAGTAATGAATTGATCAGAGGTTGCAGCTCGCTTTAAACAATCCTATGGAAATTCACACACACACACACTTAAAATACAATAAACACACAAAGCACTATTATAATCGGGAATACTGAATACATTTAGAAAATAAAATTTATAAAACTTCTAATGAAGAATTTGTAAAAATAGTTTTTCCTTAAAAATTACTTTAGATTACTGCTTTTCATATAATTAACAGTTAATACAGTTTATTTTATTCAATTAAATTTTTCAAGACTAGAACATTATATTAAATTGTGAACTCTCTAACATTGACACTACTCTATGTTTTATGTTCTGTGAATTGAACAGAGATAAGACCATATAATTTGATACAGAGTTATCAACTAGACTAAACACTGTTATAATGAGCAAGATTTGATCTCGAAAATAACATTTAAAACTTATGAAAAATATAGGAGGAATAGTAACATAGGATTGGCGAAAAGGTTTAGGCGCGGGACAAATACAGTAGGCGTCGGGCGGAGGTGAGGCGCTGGCGCAGCGCGGGTGCGGCGCCACTTCTTTGATATTTCATACAAAATGTGTAGAAGAGGTTGGGCGCGAGACATACTGAGACGGTGTTGCGGCGCGGTCGCGGCGCGGTCGCCGCATCCTCGCCCTCAGCGTACCCGCAGTTAGCCAGTGGCATGCCGGATAGTGCACAGGAGAGAACTTGTTAGAATAAAAAGAGTCTTTACTTTTTATACTGATCTTTTTGTTCTTTGTAAGTTTATTTTTCTACGTGTTGTTTCATTTGTTTTGGTATTTTTCAATGCGTACATTTTTTTTGTAAGTCAACTTTTACTTTGGACATAATTGTATTAAAACATTGCGGGGACATCTCATATACACGTCGTAAAAACGATCTGGATAGTGTAATAAATATTCCATTTGAATGAAAAATCTATGCTCCTGTCCTGCTTGCCACACAGGGCGAAACGCATATCTTCTGATCTTTTGTAAGTTCTCGAAATGCACCAGAGCTTGCAGATCCTCTTCTTCTGACGAAGAAGACATGTTGTCGTGATAAAATCAAACTACAGAATGCCCTAAATGCGTCCCCGTGTTCGCCCGCGACTCGCCTTTCCCGACACCGTTAGCGCGCCTGTTCTCCGCTGCACAGGCGCCGCGCCCGCACCTCGCCCGCGCCTCACCTCCGCCCGACGCCTCTTGTATTTGTCGCGCTTACTCACCAACCGCCCGCAACTCCCATACTCGAATATTTCTGCACTCACGAAAAGAATATTTATTTGGTTCGAGGATTTCTTCTGCTTTCGTAAGTTTACGCCTGGTCGAATTTGGACGACGGAAAAACGCGATACTCCTTTGTTATCTTATTATATTGACGATTATTGTAATAAATACCATAGAAATATAAAAATAAAACAGGAGAAGTGGCAAGGGGGCTTGTCGGTATCTCCACGACCGGCCCATGTTAAGCATGTCATAGCCAAATGGCCGTCTCCGCGAACTAGTGTGCTTACGGCCGCGATCGTGACAATTTATAAGAAAGTCGTGTTGTTCAGTGGTTTCTTGTAAAAACCGAAGCATAAACCAAAAGTTTGTAAATCATAGAATCACTTTCTACAAGTATTTTACTATATTTGTCTTTAAAACCATGAAAAAAAAAAAAAACAAAACGTAAAATATTTCTAGCTCTTACTATGTTATTTTTGTTTTCAAATATCACAGCGACTATACTATTTTTGCAAATAATACATTCCTCCTTAACCACTACCAAAGTTTATCGCTAAGTGACTGGACAAGCAATGTAAAAATAATAAAACGATACTTTTTTAAACGGATGCATCGCGTAGTACGGTCGCTGCTTCTTGCGACGAGTAAGTGATGTGCTTGTGCAGATCAACTAACGTAGGCTATCGACAATGTCGATTGACGAATGAAATATTAGTATTATAGTTTGTTTTTCAATTTATCAACGGTTTTAACCCGGTTGGAAGATCGAAGTCGTATAATGTTTTTTACATATTTTGATTATTTTACAGCGTAGTAGAGAAATGCGTAACCAACTTTCGTAAAGTAGGTACGTTAATTAAATTTCATTTTAATAATAGGTGGAGTGTTTTTGGCTTTGAATTATCATAATATGCTTACTTTTTATGTTTTCTTTTTGTATTTTACTTCCATTAAAGCTTAGAATGCCCTATAGTAATCGTCATGGTTCAGATAACATAATAGTAACTTTTCCTTAAAATAAGTCAACATCATACTCATGCTATTTATTTGTTATGCATTAGTTTGTTTTTATTTATTTAACAATATTTTACTTGCTAGGGTTTTTTATAACAAATATTTACTACCCGCGGAGTAATTGCGTAACACACTTATAGTAGGAATTGATTTCACTATGTCATTCATTGATTTACTTACATATTTACTTTGTTGCTCAGACCAATTTTTCGAACACATGAAGATTCGATAACTTTCCGATTTAGTCAATCACTAGCGTAGGTATTAAATTAAATTGCTTTTGCACAGCACAACGATAGCGACCGATGATTTTGTGTGGGTAAGTTGTACGATGCATGGTAAATACACGCTGTGTTTGATGGGATAAGGTTTATAATTGATTGTGTAGTACGTTCTGTTTTAAGCAATGCGAGTGTGTGCGCGACTACGTATTTATTGCTTTTACTGAACTGCATAATATGTAGTAGTTACCGCGTAGTAGGGGCTAACAGAAGACAGACGATACCGATACATTTTCGTCTAACGGGCATATCTCCTTGTTTTATATATCTATGATAAATACTCATCTGCGGGACGCTGGTTCTGCAAAAAACGGTTTTGCTGAGAGCGGATTATTGGCATTCAAATCAAAAACCACTACTGACTACCACGAAGAAATGAATGCCGCTACATTCAAAGAGTGAGTCTAGAATGTGTTGTTGCCCGGCCTACCAGAGCCTTCTGTAATATTCGTGGATAATGCTCCTTATCATTCGGTGCAAATACAGAAAGCACCTACCCAAGCCAATAGAAAAGAAGAATTGGTGGCTTGGCTACAAAGTAAAGGCATTGACGTAAATATGCAGATGCTAAAAGTAGAACTTATCAAGTTGGTAAATGAAAATAAGCCAACACATGTCAGATATGAAATAGATGAACTGGCTCTGGAATACGGTCATCGTGTTCTCAGAATTCCTCCATATCATTGCCAGTATAATGCGATTGAGCTAATCTGGGCTCAAGTCAAAGGTTACGCAGCCCGGCACAATACTTCGCCGCCATTCGGTACGAAAATGATGATGAACCTATTAGAAGAAAGCTGCGGGAAAGTCACAAAAGATGACTGGGCAAAGGTCGTCGAAAAATAGAAAAATGTAATTTTCGAAAACTTTGACCGAGATATCCGAATTGATACTTGGATTGATAATTATATAATAATACACGTTAGCGAAGATGATGAAGACAACACCTCCTCAAGCGAATCGGAGTCAGATTAAATTTGTTTTTGAACCCAGTCACAATTACTAAAAATATTATTGTTTTATTTTATATTAAACTATTTCAGAATATTACTATTGCATTTTTATTTTCTTTACGCTATTTAAATTCAGAAATTAGAAACCAGACAAGTATCAAAGCTAATGTTATTCTTGATAAGGGTCGGTTGAAAAACACATCTAATAATAGTGTTACTTATTGCCCATCACTAGTCATGACCATTTGACAGACGTCAGGAACGCATTCTCTCAGCGGCCAAACTGTAAATTGACAATTTTTCTCGCACTCTAAGTAAAAAGTACAGTTTGCACCTCGAGACTAAACGCCAACCTAATATACCCTCGGTTTCATTGACTTGGTTTCATACCACCTCTGGTATATTATGGCTTCGTTTAGTTCCTCGTTATAAAATATACTATTATTATGTGAGAAAGAGCCCCTCTCCGTGTCCGTGTCGTGTAAGCTTGTAGGCTCGAGTCTATGTTCCTTCGTGACCATCCGTGTAAAACGTGAAACATTACTTTTTGCAATATCACATCTTTGTTGGTCTCCGCGGCTATCTTAGCAGCGTCCAGCTCCCAGCCGCTCGGCGTCTCCTCCAGCAGCAGCACGTCGCGCAACACCTCCTCCTGAACGATTGACGTGTCCGGAGCGGTCCACCTGCTCAAAGCGTCCGTGTTGCCGATTAATTTACCAGGCCTGTACTGTATACTGTACTTATAACTAGAAAGTTTCAATGACCAGCGCAACATCCTAGGTGATATCTGGTCTGGAATTGGTTTTGCGGCATTGAATAAACCGACCAATGGCTTATGATCTGTCACAATACAAAATTTACGACACGGTAAGAATTCGTGAAACTTTGTCAATCCAAATATGATAGCCAGGACCACCTTATCAATCTGCCAATATCGTCTCTCGTGCGCCTGTAGTGTCCGTAAGGCCATCATCACTGGATGCTCTGAGTCGTCCCATGACATGTGCAATAATCGCTCCGAGACCGTATTCCGATGAATCACAAATGAGAAGTAGTTCTCTCTGCAAGTCAAAGCCCACCAACGTTCGATCTGATGACAGTAATCGCTTCGCCTCCCCAAACGCTTTCTGTTCCTTCTCACCCCAGCTCCAAGGTCTTTTTGATTCTAAAAGTCGATACAGTGGTTCCAATACAGTGCTCTTGTCAGGCAAGAATTTTCCATAGAAATTATATAAGGGCAGGAAGGCACGCAAGGTCTCTCTGTTGGGTGGCCCCGACTTTTCTTGAATCTCTTTGACTTTCGCAGGTGCTGGATGAAGTCCCTCTGAATTAATCATGTGCCCTAGGAATGTGATGCTGTTCGCAGCGAAAACGCATTTCTTTACGTTGAGGCGGAGTCACATCTGTTGCAGTTTGCTCAGTACATTTCTAAGTCTCCGGTTGCGTTCTTCCATCGTGGCTCCAGTGACAACGATATCGTCTAATAGACACGCCACTCCGTCCATACTGCTGGCGCCGCGCTGCCACCGAATGGCTGGCGATTCACTTTCATTAGACCGATTGGTGAATAAAGAAAGTTTAAATTCTAAATTCAATGCGGTTGCTTAGGCCAATTAGATTTGGTAACATCTAAGATGAAATATTACTGGTTTAAAGTCTGAGTTAGATCCCGAGGGATGCGGAGATAAAGAAACCCAAAATTGTACGCTGTTTGATGGAAAGCAAGTCACATAAATAAAAGTCTTAAAGCAAAGACCTACCTCAAATCCCAACTCGTCTCGGTCGCGTGGCGGCACAAGGCAGGAGTCCTGGATGGAACCCAAGACGTCACAGGAAGCCAGTCAGAAGTCCTTAATGATCACAAGTGCGGGAGGGATCGCGGCACGCGGGTTATTGCAAGATTCAAAGATTTGTTTTTTTTTGTTATGCGGAAGCGTCACGCGTCTGTCTCTGATTTGCGTGTATCGTAGACTGCCGGTCCACACAATCACACAAGATATCCCCCTAGCGTGGGGTATGCGAACCTTTGACTCGTCGGTCATTTCAATAGGCAATTGCAATAAAACATTCTTGGATATGTGAAATACCAACCAAAAAACAGCGTATGTTACAAATATGTATATTGTTCAGAAACGAGCGTAACCACCGATAGGTGAGCAGCATAGCTGTCGCGCCGTCTGCCTTCAGTTGTGTATACGCGTTTTGCAAGTCCAGCTTACTAAATATTCTGCCGCCACTAAGTTTCACAAACGCTTCCACCGACGTCGGCAGCGGATAGATGTATGTATCTATAGCGGCGTTCACCGTGACACGATAATCCCCACACATTCGTACTGTACCGTCTTCTTTCATCACCGGCGTCACCGGTGTCCCTCACTCAGAATAACGGACCGGTGTTAATACACCCGCCTCTATCCGCCTCAATCTCGTTTAACTGTCTAACGACTTTTTCCTTAAGAGGGTAAGGCACCGCGCGCACCTTTAAGAAGCGGAGCGTAGTATCCGCCCGCACGTGAAGTGACACCTCAAGACCTTTGTACTCGCCGAGTCCTTCTTTAAATAGTTCCGGAAATTCTTTTTTATATTGTTATATTTCCTCTTCAGCCCAGCACAATCCTGATACCTGAAGGCCTAGTGTATGGAATCAGTTCCTGCCCAGCAGATTTGGTCCGTTCCCCGACACCACGACCGGTTCACATTGCGCTTCCTTATTACCTAGCACCACCCGCACGTCTGCTAGTCCTTATACTTTCAAAGGGTCTTGAGTCCATGTCATGAGCTTTAGATTGGTAGCTCGTATGGGTGTGGGCGTCAACCACGCATCTTGTATGTCCCTTCCGACATAATGGTACGCGATGCACCCGAGTCCACTTCCAAAGATACATGAACGCCGTCTATCGTAACGTCTGTGGTAATAGATGGTGAGTAATTATCCACGCAGACATATATGCCCATCATTTTCTCAGCTGAAGTATCCACACTCGTGTTGACTTCCCTCGTGTCGTTCACCTGGTGTACACGACCTGGCTTCTTGAAGCAGGCCGCCGCAATGTGTCCAAAGTTTTTGCAGTAGAAGCACTTCGCCTTAACAAATGGACAGCGCTCGCCCGGCCTGTGTGCGCGTGCACACCGTCGACACTCGTTCGACGGTGTGCATACACGCAGGGTACAAATCAGGGAACGTCACTTCATAGTCCAGACACATCTGTAAGGCGACTTCGTACGTCAAGTCTTTCTTTTTCAATAAGTCCCGTCGCAAGCGATCGTCCCGCACCCCCAGCACTAGTCGGTCGCTCAACTGGGGTTTCAGTCCATCAAGTTGCATTTTGCACCAAGCAGACTTATAGCCGCCACAAAGTCTTGCGCGCTTTCACCTTGCACTGGTTGACGTTTGTAAAATTTTCCCGCTTGCAAAATTTCGTTAACCTCAGGTTCATAAAACTTATCCAAAACACTAAAAATGTCCACTAAAGGTACTTCCGAAGGACGTTTTGGAACTAAATGTGTTTTTTTTTTATTAATTGCAATTAAAGCGAAAGTGTCCTTGCCGAAGTGGGAAAGTGTAGCCACCACTGATCACAGCCCGTTAATATGTTTTCGACGCTCTGATAAGAAATATGGAAGCACACAGTTCTGATTAGTTCTTACGAGTACTAAGCCACGTTTTGACGCTCTGATAGAAACAGTCAAACTCAAACTCAAACTCAAAGCATTTATTTCAATTAGACCATTACAGGCACTTTTGAAAGTCAAACAAAAAAAAAAGCTAAGCTACAGTCACAGTCACAAGGCATAATAACTTGAGAAAGTACTGTAGTTGCACATTCCAAACCGTAGATCTCTATGGAGAAGAATGGGCAAGAAACTCCATGGACACTCTTTTTAATCAAAAATCACAATCAGTTACATCATTCACGTTGAGATTATACATATATGTGAGAACGACGTAGAAAGACGTGCACATTAAGAGCAGTGGCGTGCAGTGGTTCCCCGCGGAAGGCAGGCCACGCTAAGATGACCCTCAAAGTACTCACATCTATTGATATATTCACTTACCCTTCCGGGCCCACCGCACCCACCCCTGGTGTTTTTAGTAAGCGTATGAGAAACAACGCCATCTAGCTTAAATATCAGGAATTTCAATGGAATTCTGTCAATACAAGAACGAAGGATGTCGCTCCGCTACAAAAAATTCAAAAAAATAAAACAGAGTGCGCTGTAAACAAAAAAAAAGGTAGAGTTTTCTGACCGGAATATTTGAAAAACAAACCTTTAAAATAAGCCTATTAAAACCAAAGTTATAAATACAAGAACTCCGCATTAATCAAGGTTCAAATCACGATTTTCTGACAATGCAAACAGAAGAAAGATTAATTTCAAATGACGATGAATTTTGGGTTAATTCTCGTAATTCGGGTACCTATACATCTTTCTTTGGACACAACTTGAATATTATCATTAAACGATTGTGAATACTTACTGTTTTTAACTTTTAACAAACACACTAACAGCGCAAACTTCACAACAGAACACTATTTCTAAGTTAATAAACAAATACAACAAATAATATTTACACTACTATACGTTTCAAAACGAATTACAAACGTCAGATATTATAAAAATCAAAACACTGAAGATCGCGAAATAAATTTTGCTAGTCACATGAAATAAATATGGCTTCTAAGAAAAATACAATTGTTATTTTGTCGATAAAAAAACACTACCAAATATAATTGCATCACTGCATACCGTTTTAGCCAGATAATACTTTGTGGGGCAGCCAATCAGTGGCCAGCTAGCCAGCTACACTCGCAGGAGTTTACGCCCCTATTTACTATGTGTGCCGTTCATATACACGAAAATACGCATCAGTGTGCGTAAATTTATCAATGGAAATTAGGCCGGCTGCGGCCTTGCCTAGACGGCTGGGAGCGAGCGTCGTAGTATTTATCAGTTACGTCACACGGCCGCGACAAGTTGCTATAAGTATTATAACAGGAGTTTTTTATTTTTTATTAATATAGTTATAATAAATGCATTTGTTGCGTTGTTGCTAGGAATGGTAGGGTAGGCTAGGCCTAATTGCCTCTATGGACGGCACGCCCCTGATTAAGAGCGTCCAGAGTAAAAGATTAAAATAATCAACACTTTAAAAATAAAGTAATTAAAATAAACCGTGGCAGCTAAGAGATGACCAGTCCCAACTGACAGCGCCCGTTCACGAACATGACGCATGGCTTAGCGCCATTCAACTCAACCATATTGAAGGGAACCAAATGACCCGACACACGCTACCGTCAGCGAGCACCAGGCTACATTCAAGTCAATGAAAGATAAATAAATGTAAATGGTTGCTTTACAGTATATAGTACTCACACATGTGCTATGCAATTATATAATACTAAGAGATGGAATCTATACAAAGCAAGGATATTATTACAATCTTCTGCAGCTTCCACAATAACTTAACCTGGTAATCAATTAGTTGGCTGCTATGGTTGTGGAGCAGGACCAGCATTGAGCCAAGCATTTTTATCACCAATATAATCCCCCAACTTATAGTATGCTTGCCTACATAGTGTGCGTTTTATACAAGATTTAAATTTCGTCTCATTCAGTTATAGAATGTGGGGAGGTATTTTATTGTAGCATTTTAAACAGTACCCCATGAAAGATGAGTCTACTTTAGCTAGCCTGAAACCTGGGTGAACTAGTTGGTCCCTATTTCTAGTATTATAGTGGTGTCTGTCACCTCTCTTACTAAATAAATGCAGATTTTTCCTAACGTACATGATGTTTTCATAGATGTATTGACAAGGTACTGTCATGATGTTAATTTCTTTAAACAGTTCTCTTAGAGAATCGCGCCTACATAGATCATATATGGCTCTGATGGCTCTTTTCTGCAGAATAAATATAGACTAAATGTCTGCAGCCCGTCCCCATAGTGAAATACCGTATGACATAATACTATGAAAATAACTAAAATAGACTAGCCTCGCGGTATCTACATCAGTAAACTGACGGATTTTTCTAACAGCATATGCTGCTGAACTCAGCCGTCCTGCTAGAGACGTTAAATGAAGACCCCATTGTAGCCTTATGTCGAGCGTGATTCCCAAGACAACAGTTTTATCGACCAATTCTAGTTTCTCTTGATTCAATATTATGTCACAATCACTACTTTTGACATTTGGCAGAGAAAATTTTATGCACTTAGTCTTTTTCCCATTTAGTACTAAGTTATTAGCGGTAAACCAATTATGGACCTGCAGTAGGGCGTTATTGACGTCGTCAAGATTTGTGGCACGTCTGTTTATCCTAAATATTAAAGAAGTATTGTCAGCAAACAACACCATTTGCGGTTGGTTGTTAAATAAGTGGGGTAGGTCATTAATGTACACTAAAAAGAGAAAAGGACCCAATATCGAACCTTGTGGTACACCCATTTTTACTGTTAAACCCATTGAATTCATACCATTTACCTGTACTTGCTGCTGTCTATCATTCAAATACGATTTTACTAAACTGAGCACAAGTTTACCTAAACCGTAATGCTCAAGTTTCAAGAGCAGGGTTTCGTGATTTACGCAATCAAATGCCTTCGAAAGGTCACAGAAGATTCCTATGGCATCTTGTGCCTCTTCCCACGCAGTAAATATGTGTTTTAATAAAGTAACACCGGCGTCAGTTGTACAACGTCCCTTGGTGAAACCATACTGTTGCTCGTGTAAGATTTTATTGGCGTTAAAATGATTTAGCATTTGATTGAGCATTATCTTTTCAAACACCTTGCTGAAAACCGGCAACACAGATACGGGCCTATAGTTATGGTGTCTTTACTATCCCCGGATTTAAAAAGCGGTATTACCTTACTGAATTTCATTAGATCCGGGAAGACCCCTTGATTCACGCACAAATTAAATGTTGAGGCTAAATACGGTGCTATAGTCTCAATAATTGAGGTACAAGCTTTGATAGACATACCCCATAGATCTTCGGTTAATTTGATCTTGATTTGCTTAAAAGCTTTTATGACTGCTATGGGGTTTATAATTATGCTGAAATTTAAATTCATTCGGACAGGGTGAAACGTTCGCTTTCAATAAATCAATAGAAAGCAAGGGTGAGGAATTTAAGGTTTCTGTAGTTTTAAGTGGGATACTGGTAAAGAAATTTACAAATTCTTGAGCAACTTCATTGTTAAAACTCACGAGGCCACTGGAGTGTTTAGTGTGAAGTCATTACTTCGTTTTTTATTTCTATTTGTTTCACTGTTGATAATTTTCCAAACCGTCTTTATTTTATTATCGGCTGATTTAATTTTTTTGCTAATGAATAACGATTTGGCTACCTTGCAAGCATTTTAAAAAAAATTCGAGTAGCAACATATTTATTAAAAGTTTCTGTGTTGATGTAAGGCTTAAGGCCGTACAGCTCAAATAATCATTCCCTACTTTTCCTAATACCCTGTGTTGCCCAGTCACTGAAAATAAATTTTGGGCCAATAGTTTTAGTTTTCTGTTTTAAAGTATTATTGAATTCGGTGTGCAATACCGAAAAAAATCTTCATACAATTCACTTACATTATTTAAAATATGCCCCGGTATACATAACTTACTACTTAAATTATTATTAAATTTATCTAAATTGCTGGGTGTTATTTGTCTAGTTTGTATCTGAATTCTTTGTAATTGTTTAGTGGTCGTGAAAGCAACGGTCTGACCGCTGTGATCTGAAGGAAGGTAATTTACGATGGATTTATCTAAGTAGTCGCAGCAACAATACATTATCAATACATGTAGCAGTATTTGTAGTAATTCGTGTTGGTTCTGAAAACACATTCGACAAATTAAATGATTTAAAGAGATTTAAAAATCTACTGCTATTTACATTATTCTCTAGGATATTAACATTAAAGTCACCACAGATCATTATTGGTTTATTACCAGTAACAAGTTTTGCTAAAGCATCTTCCATTACTGACTCAAACATAGAGTAGTTCAGGTAATTTGGGGGTCTGTAAACGCACACTATTACATGCTTATCGAGCTCAACACAAGACAATTCAATGCTATGTTCCACCGATAGATCGACTTTATCATTACGAGACTTAGATTTAATACAATTCTTAACTAAGATTAATGAACCCCCACGTATCTTAGATTTCCGGTTAAAGCAACTTTCTACATTGTAATTTTCGTAATTAATTAGCATTTCATAGTCTTTTAACCAGTGTTCGGTGAAACAAACAATTTCAAACATCGTTTTTTCTAAAAACAAATCAATTTCTAGTTGCTTTGAAGAAAAACCTTGTATATGAATGTGGGAAATGGAACGTTAATGAAAGTAAGGGAGAAGGGATTGGAAGGACGCCATATTGAGACGACGAACTGGACAAAAGACGTTGTGATTTTTAAGAAAATAAAAGACGATTAATAGTTACTCAAAACTGCAATATTTTATTGAAGAAACCCTGTACCCCACATGAATGATAATATATATAATATATAGATAATATATATAAATATGATGAAATAATTTGAAGGAATTCTGCTTAGCCCCTTTTTTACATTTATCTATTTGAGAGCAAGAAGGTACCATGGTGTTGGTGAGTATAAGATTAATGTTATTTGTATCTTCCGTTGTCTTACTAACTAGTTTAAATGAGCTGGAGTGAGCTCCTGAACACCCATGCCATTACTGTATGGCAATGAGATCCTACTACTAGTGGATCCTACTTGAGAGACATCTATAGTTACACATGGATCCTCCGATGTACAGTTATTGTAAAAATGTATATTAGTATGATTACTAATACTCGCAGTGTTTATAATATAACTAAACTTAGCCATACTATTTATGTCTGAGTTAATATTAAAAGCTAATAGCCTAGCTATTTTGTGTCTACATCTAATAGGTAGATACACCTTACCCCGTGTCGACTTAAGTTTACCAACAATAGTGTTGATATCCAGATAAATAAGTCTGTCACTATAGTGACCTACTAAAAAGTGTACATGTTTATTTAGCATATGAATATAATTGTTTTTTCTATTACTTAAATTTTCAAAATAGGGAAAAGCACACAGTATGATTTTATTACAACTTAACTTTAACAACTCTGATACATAGTCGGTGATATCTTGCTTTTTAATATTGGAACTATTACCGACACATATAGTTATAGTAGTATTAGGATTACAAACATTTTGAATTACTGATGCCATAACCTGCTTGTAGGTAGACCCCGGCATACAGTAATTTTGGGTACAATAACTCAGGTTATTACTGATTAATTTACCTAGCCCTCTCCCTATACTATCAGAGAACATAACTGAATGATAACAATCATTACTATCAGGTGATACAAAATGACTAATCTTAGTCTGTACTACTTGTGAATCATGAAGTGTAATGACAGGTATTTTGTCTTGGTTAATGGTACAGTCCAGAACACAGTTCTGCAGAGAACTAGTTTAACGTTTTTGACGAATTCTGCAAGGAAATAGGCGTGTCAGGAGCTGTGAGGCCACTCTTCTTGTCTTCGGTCAGCGTGTCTTCATCTTCCGTCAACTCGATCCGCAACACAACAGCACTGCATCTTCACTCGACGATAGCCACTCCTGACACTGAGGCGCGAACGCGTCGTTGAAATCGATGCGCCCCCGCTAGGCGGCGTGGCAGGCGGTCACGAGGCTATGCCCCCTGGCCGCGGAGGCCATACCGTGGCCCGTTAATACGAGACCCGTCCTTAAGTAGCCTGTATTAGGCTAGAGCCTAGTGAGCGCGCGTACACCACGCGCGCCCATGTGTGTGGTTGCTATACAAGTAACTGTAGGCGCGCCACAGCGCTGTCCACACAGCGCTGATTTCTTCACGACACCTCGGCGGTCTGTCCCCGCCAGGTGAGACCTCCGGTTACCAGGAGGAGGCCCGGCGGAGGGCGACCAGCGACAGAGGTGCCAACTCCGACGCACCCACAGTGGGTTTGTGGCTCCCGCCCGCCCCACCACCAGAGCTAGCCAGTAGTGGTCCGGACTAAAGAGCCGTCGTGTGTGTGTGGGCGGTATTGTGATGTGTAACACCACCCATGGCTGCGTGGACGCAGGCCGGCGCCCACGCGTGTGTTTGGTCGCATGTGCAGAGGTGCATGCGTGGTGTTGCTACGCGACATGCAGGCATATTAACTTAGAACACGTCACGTAGCAGGATGCGTGTAGTGTGTGGAGTCGTATTGTGCGGGTAATGGTAAAACTATGGTCCGCAGCGAACCAGGCGGGGGCAGCGTACGTCAATATTGAGCGTATATACGCTCAATATTGACGTTCAGGTTGAGCGTGTATAAAACGTATACGTTTTATACACGCTCAACCTGACGCGCACCGGGAGGCGGGATGAGAGCGCTGAACGGAGAAGGCCGCGGGCAACCCTAGACCGTCCCGCGACCTGGCAGACGTGTGGACCCATGGTGAGCCGGCGGTCAATGGTCACAACCAAGTACTTGACCTGGGGCAACAACCTCGACGTTGGCGTCCTGGAGAGTCAGTGGTGGTGGGAGGTGCGCAGAGCCGGCAAACATCGCCTGCGTTTTACTCACGTTCTTCGAGAGCCGCCATTTGGACAGCCACTCGGGGAGAAGATCGAGCGCGCGCTGCATTTGACCGCCGCGTGCTTCGCGTTAAGCGAGGTAGCGATATACGCGGCGTCATCAGCATACAGCGCGAGCATCACCTGAGGTGTAGTGGGGATGTCGTCGCTGAAACGTGAGTAATACGTTGGCGACACGCAACTGCCCTGCGGGACAGTCGAAGAGCGCCGGAGAGCGCTCCCTCCACCACCACGCGGAAGCTACTGTGGGACAGAAAGGACTGGACCACCTTGACCACGCGACGGGGCGCTTCAGAGTGGGCCAGCTTGTAAATCAGGCCGTCGTGCCATTCACGGTCGAAGGCCTTCTCCATGTCGAGGAATACTGCAACCGAGCAATCCTTCTTGTTCATTGCAGCTGTTAGGTGATGCAGTACCCTCGACAGCTGGAGCGCCGTGCTATACTCCGACCGAAACCCGAATTGTTCCGGCCGAGGAGATGTGCGGCTGGAGATGCCGCAACAGGAGTCCTTCGAACACCTTGGAGATGGTCGACAGCAGCGTTATGGGCCGATAGCTCTCCGGCTTCAACGTGTTTTTCCCCACCTTGGGCAGCATAATGACGCGCCCTTCCTTCCACGCAGCCGGAAAAGCCCCGGTGCGCAGTATCGCCGTGTACAGTATCCGTCATATCACCATCTCACGTCCAGTTGAAAACCAGCGTCGGGCACTAGCTGCTCGGCAGTTTGCTGAACTGGGCCTATTTGGCGCAGCCGTGAGACACACAATTATCTCTTGTTTTTTCTTGTTTAGATTTAAGCTCTTTTTTATGTAATTTTTTGTTGTGTGCACTTGTGGCATGTGCCAAATAAATATGTTTTCTTTCTTTCTTTCTTTACAGGCGCGCCAGCGCCACTACCATACGGAAAGGCAACCGGCGCAGCGTTGTGTTGGTGATACCGTCGGCACCAGGGGCCTTCCTCAGCTTCGTCC
The DNA here is from genome assembly GCA_947578425.1 of Eugnorisma glareosa. Taxonomy (NCBI): domain Eukaryota; kingdom Metazoa; phylum Arthropoda; class Insecta; order Lepidoptera; family Noctuidae; genus Eugnorisma; species Eugnorisma glareosa. The sequence goes on from OX387966.1 coordinate 585,962, forward strand.
TAAGCATGGCACGTCTGACTGCCCCAGGCGAGAAAAAGATGGCGTCCTCCTCGGGAGCTATCGGCGAGGCGAAGTAGTCCCCAAGGTGTTTCTCGACTGTCGCGACATGTTGCACGTCAGCAGTTGGTTTCGGTTGGAACTGACGCTCTAGGTGCTGGGCGAAGACCTCCGCCCGGTCCTCGACTGCTCTGTACTTCAGCGCCCCTCCGCTATCTAGTAGCGGGCGCACCGGAGCTGGGGTGTTCGTGAGCTGGCAGCAGAGTTTGTAGACGGATGGCCAGCTGCCGGCCGTCACCTCTATTCTATCTTCCCAGCTCGCAGCTTCCCGGTCCCGCATCTCAGCCTTAATCCGTTCCACGAGACGGTTCAGCTGCTTCTTCAGGGTGTGGCATCTCAGCTGTTGCCACTACTTGCGAAGGCGCCTCTTGTCGGCGATCATCTTCTGCAGGTACGCAGGTAGAGGTGGCTGCTGCTCAGCGGCTCGCTCCTGCGATACGGTTGACGTCGCCGCTTCCAAGGCGCTCCGTATGCAAGCAGTGACATCTACCGCCATCTGGTCAACGTCCGTGGAAGTGACGTTGGGCCGAGACGGGGTGGTAGTCTCAATCCTTTCTGCAAACTGGTCCCAGTCAATATCTCGACGTGGCGCTGCGGGCATCAGTCGGGTCGGCATCCCCCGAGAAAACGACGAGAACAGGATGATGATCCGACTGCATCTCGTCGTCCAACACTTGCTGCGTGATCTGGCAGTGTAGCCCTCGGAAGGCCACGATGTCCAGCAAGTCCAGCATTTGGGTGCTGATGTCAGGGTAATGGGTGGGCAACTCTGGGCTGGACACCGTGTAGCCGAAGGCCTCCGCGTCCGCGAAGAGCCGCCTCCCTGCCTGTTGGTGGCGGCTCAGTTCCACGCCGGGTGCTTACAGTTAAGGTCGCCAGCTAGGATCGTCGCATCGCCGCTGGCCTCCAAGAGGGCCCTCAGTTCCGACGGGCCCATTTGAACCGAGGGCGCCCTGTAGCAGGCGTAAATGGCGAGATCCTCGCCGGCGACGTGCAACTGCACATCCAGCGCGTAAAACGTGCTGGTCGACGGCACGGGGAGCTCTTGGTGGACGACACTCCGCTTCACTAATACCGCCAGACCACGGTAGCGAGCGTTGGTTGCCGACCTTTCATCCTTCCTATAAGTGAGATAACCCGAGACACGCAGCTTGTCTTCTTCTCCCAGGTGTGTCTCGCTTATTAGCGCCACGTCGATGTCCTCCGCCCTGAGGAGGTGGCGGAGGGGGGCGACCTTGCCTTTGAGGCCGCGGGCATTCCAGTGCATCACCCTTAGCGGCCTAGCCATGGTAGAGGGTGAGGAGGGAGGCCAGGCCGTCAATGATGACCAGCTCCGCGTGACCCTGACCCTGCCTGCCTGGCTCCTGATGGCCTTGATTAAGTCCATTAGGAGTTTAATGGCGCAAGCTGTAAACTCCTTCTTCTTCTCCTGGTTTCTTCCGGCGTCGGCGGCTGGGCCGGCGCTCAAGGTGGCCTTCTTGGTGGCTGTTGTGGCAGTGGTAGGCTTGGCCGCTCTATGCCGGCGTCAGCTGCCGGCCTTGCCTTCTTCTTGGTTGGTGGTGGGGGTGGGACAGCTTGCGCCTGGGTCGAGGCTTGGTCGGCCCGGTTGCTGTCTTCTTCAGGTGCGGTGGGGGGCGCAGGCTTCTTCCCTTTGCCCCTCCTCTTCCTCCGCTTCCTCCGCCGCATCGAGCAGATGGGGCTTCTCCCCTGTTGGTGGGCCCGTTGGCCACCACCATCAGCGACGCGCCTTGGGCCTCGGTAGAGGCCACTTCTGTTGACCTCTCGGTGACCTGTTCAGGTCGGCGTGAGGCGCTCGTGGCGGCGACTGTGCCAGCTCGGCTGTTCCGTATTTCCTTTTGGGATACGGGGCAGCACACGTTGTTTGCAGGGTGATCACCCCTGCAGTTGGCGCACGTAGCCGTCTCTTCGCGTGGGCGGGGACAGTCACGCGCAGCGTGCCCCTCTCCACAGCGGACGCAGGCGAGTGCCTAAACTTCTGGCACCGGTGGCACTGGGCGGGCCCTCGTTTGCCCCGCAAGGCTTCAACTTTGACACCCCTCATATAGAGAAACACGGAGGTGTCGAAGATCCTGCGTACATCCGGTGTCCTCTTCAGGACGGCGTGGCATATGCAGCCACGCCTCTCCCCGCGCGCCTTGATGTGGCGTACGTACTCTGGATCATATCCCAACGCGCGGAACTCCTCCTCGATCTCTTCCGGGGTGGTCTCCACAGGCAGCCCCCTGATGGCCACCTTTAAGTTTCGTTCCGCCGGGAGCGAGTAGGCGAACCATGAGACGCTGCTGTTCTTCTCCAGGCCAGTCAAGTACCTCTGGACCAACCTAAATTCCTCCTCGCTTTCGGGCGAGAAGCGTACCCCAGCGCCGTACGGGCGGGCGTTGGGTAGTCGGCCCAGTTTGGTACTGATGGCCCTAAAGTGGGCGACCCAGCCTGGCAGCCTCTCTACCACCCGCGGAGGATACCTGGGCCGCTTCTGCGGCTTCGGCTTGGGCTGGTCAGTGGCCGTTCCATCGGCATCCTGCGGGGCTACCGTCTGTGAAGGAGAATCACATTTAGATTGGGAAACACTCACCCCTTGTTGTGTTTCCTCAGGGCTCATATGCGTCGTCGGTGACGGCGACACGGGAGGCGTGCAACGAGTCGCCTCGGCGAAGGTGGGTGACCTGCCTTGACCCAGCTGCGGCGTGCGTTCGCGCTGCCGGCGCGGCGGGTCGAGGCGGCCTCTTCGCTTCTTCCTCAGTCTCGTCCGTGCTTCTGCGCCGTCGTTGTGGCCGTGGCTCCGGTTGGAGCTCATAGCCTCGTCCCAGCGACGACGTCGGGGATGCCGGTGGGGTAGACACACCCTTACAATCTTGCATGTTAAATTTCTTCAGTAACTTTTCAATATAAGTACTCTGAGATAACTTCATTCCACATTTATCATGATGAATATTTATTCCCGTAAAGAAATTAATTTGTCCAAGATCCTTAGATGAAAACTATTTTACAAATTGACGTCTGAAGTTGTCAAATGTAATTTCATTTTTATACAAAATTAATAGATCGTCGACGTATACAGCCAGAACCAAGGAGTCTGAGTTCGAATTGTTTTTAAAAATACATGGTTCAGATGTAGGCATAAAACCAAGGAGCGACAAAGTTTGTTTTAACTTTGAATTCCAGGCTCTTGGTGCCTGTTTCAACCCATAAAGTGACCGTTTTAATAAACACACTTTCGACTCTTCCCCTTCCTTTACAAAACCTTCTGGCTGTGTCATGAAGATTTCTTCTTCTAGATCACCGTTCAGAAAAGCTGTGTCCACATCCATGTGCCAGACCTTATAATCATACTGCACTGCAAGTGCTAACAAAGTTCGCAACGACGAGTTGCGTACAACCGGAGAAAACGTTTCGTGGTAGTCGACACCTTCTCGTTGTCGAAAACCTTTTGCTACTAGGCGCGCTTTATACCTAACAACGCCACCTTTCGCATCTCGCTTCAGCTTGAAGACCCACTTGCTAGGAATACACGTTTTTCCTTTTGGCTTGTCAACCAAAACCCATGTGCCCTTTCTGACTTAGATACGTCGTTCCGAGGACTGTCGGTAATCATTCAGGCCATAAAAAAGATTTTCTTAAAATTATTTATGTTGCGCTAGTCCAATCTGTACTTTCCTATTGCATACCTGTCTGGGGTGGTGCAGCCAAAACCAAATTTCTAGCGCTGGAAATGGCTCAACGCGCTCTTATCAAGTGCATGTATTTTAAAAAAAAGAGATATCCTACTGAAGACTTATTTCGACTTTGTAACTTGCTCTCAGTCAGGAAACTTTACATTACACTCATAATACTAAAACAACATAAGTCACTCTCCTATGATGCTAACATACTGAGAAAAAGAAGGAAAGACAAGGTATTAAATGTCCCTAGGACAAGGACTCTATTTGCCAGTATGCAATTTATTAAACGATCTGCTGCGCTATATAATAGGATAAATAAATACATCTACATTTATCCCAAAAACTATTATGAAAGTAAAAAAATAATAATTGAATGGATACAAACCCTTACCTATAATGATACCGAAACATTTCTGAAACCTTGACACATACACTCACACTCTCCCTCATTCACTCACATATACTCACACATAAACCTACACCCTGCACTCATACACACCTTTTATACATACACATGCATTAGTATAAGTTAGTATTAATTTAACTTAATTTAATTTGTAATTTGAATAGTTTTAGCATAGAAATTATACGTTTCACTCGTTGTATAACTAACACAACTTGCTATGGAAGAGCGGACTCTCCTAATACAGGCACTATCTGCCTAAAAGGAGGGTCCAATCACAAAATTTTGTTAATACCTAGACTTGTGCTACCAATAAATTATTATTATTTCCTTTATTCATATATATACATATAAATTACATTTTTAAATATTTCTAAACAAATTAATATTAAAAAAACATTTAAAAATATAAAAAATAGTGGTCCGCCGGTATCGGGAGCAGGGTCCAAGCTACCGGTGGTTAGGGCTCCAGAGACAGGAACCTCCTCACAATGCGAGCCGTATCGAGGAGTACTGCCTTCTGAATCAGGCCGTTGATCCAACCGCCTAAGGAGAGCCTCGAAAGGTGGTCGTCGAGGCTCTTGGCCATAAGGCCATTGGCCGTCACGACAATCGGCACAATGATAGCCGAGTTCACATTCCACATGTCGACAACCTCGTGTGCCAAGTCGAGATATTTTATTTGTTTCTCCTTCTCAGCTTTCACGAGGTTCTCGTCATGCGGAATGGTAACATCGATTATCATTACGCGGCGCGCTGATCGGTCTATCACCACTATGTCAGGCTTATTGGCGACAATAGCCCTGTCAGTGATGATAGACCGATCCCAGTACAGCGTGACATGGTCTTTCTCGAGAACTGGGTCGGGCACATACTTGTAGTACGGTACCTCTGATTCCACAAGTTTATATTTCAAGGCAAGTTGCTGGTGGATAATCCTGGCTACTTGGTTATGCCTGTGCAAGTACTCGCCGTTAGCCAGACGAGAACAACCAGAAATAATATGTCTGATGGACTCACCCGGACGGTGGCATGCCCGACACACGTCAACCGTCCCTTCCTTCGTAATATATTTCCGGTAGTTGTTCGTCAACATAACTTCGTCCATAATCGCACAGACAAAACCTTCAGTTTCCCCAAAGAGGTCACCGAAACGTAGCCAGGACACGGATGCTAGAAAATCTACATCGGGCCCATGAAGAGCCCGGTAGAAGCGCCCGTGAAACTCCTTGCCTTGCCATACTTCCTTGCGGTCATCGGTAGTAAGTACTACAGGTTTGCGCCAGTTCTCTTTAGCCATGGACAGCGGGGTGAGGCCCTTGTCCACTGCGACCACATCTCGGTGCATACCCACCTCGGCTTTTAAAAAATATTCTCTGAGACTGCATACCTCGCGGTTGTGGAGCGTCTTCGCGTTTAAAAAGCCTCGACCCCCGCACTTCCGCGGGATATACAGTCTCATCACCGATGATCGTGGGTGATGCATCCGGTTTGCAGTCAGCAGTGTACGGACTCTCCTATCCAGGGTATCGAGTTCGGTCTGAGTCCATTTGAGTATGCCGAAAGAGTACATTAAAACCGGCATGACCCAACCGTTGAAGGCGCGCACCTTGTTCCCGCCCGAAAGAAGGCTATTTAATACCTTCTTCAGGCGACCGAAGAAGCGCTCCTTCAACGAGTGCTTCATGTCAGTTACGTTAATGCCTAACGCTTCCGACATACCCAAATATTTATAGCTTTCGGATGAGGAGAGGGATCTCAGGTGTATGGAATCCGAGAGCTGAATTCCTTCGGATTCCATAATCTCCCCTCGCTTTACATACATGACTGCACATTTGTCCACACCAAATTCCATCCTGATGGCGCTACTAAAAGTTTCAGTTACTTTCAGTAGCTTCATCAGTTGCAATTTGTTGGGGGCAAAGAGTTTCAGATCATCCATGTAAAGAAGGTGAGATATGACCTGACCACCTCTCCTCAACCGATAGCCTAGACCTGAATCCTTCAGCAATGTACTTAGAGGATTCAGGGCTAGACAGAACCAAAGTGGACTCAAACTGTCGCCCTGGAATATTCCCCGTTTAATCCATACGGGCTCATCGTTCCCCTGAATCTGTCGACATCCTGGATATCGAAGGACCGTCTTCCATTGCCCCATACACGACTCAAGGAAGGCGCGTAGAGTTGCATCTATCTTGTACAACTCCAGCACCCTCATGAGCCATGTATGTGGAATCGAGTCGTAGGCCTTCTTATAATCTATCCAACATGTCGACAGATCCTTGCGGGATCGACGAACCTGTTGGCTAATGGCCATGTCGATGAGGAGTAGCTCCTTAGTACCGCGGGACCCGTTCCTACATCCATTTTGAGAGGCAGACATAATGGAGTTTTTGTCAATGTGTGTATTAATTTTCGCTCTCAAAATGGATGTAAGAAGCTTATAGACCGTCGACAAACACGTGATCGGTCTATAATTCTTGGGTTCCGCGGGACTACCTGACTTATGGAGCAGGTGGGTAACGCCTGTTGTTAAAAACTGCGGTAGAGACCCAGACTCTAAGGATGACTGAAATTGAGATGCCAGGCAAGTGTGTGAACTACTAAACCATTTGAGCCAGAAATTGTGCAGTCCGTCCGGTCCCGGTGATTTCCAGTTCGGTAACGGACGAACTGCTCTGGCTACATCTAAAGGTGTAATTACAATCGGTTCCATTTCTGGGATAGGTTCACACACTTGCTCGACATCACGCATCCAGTCAGCCTCAGTATGACGGACGGGCACCGACCAGATGCTGTGCCAGAAAGAACTTGTGGTGGCATCATCCGGGCGGCACACGTCCGTCATATTTTGATCGGGTCGCTCCCAAGCTCTGTACACCCACCTTTCATCGCTCTGGAACATGCGATTCTGTGAGTACCGATCAACCCGCCGCTTATACCGCCGAATACGGTTCGCCCATGCATAAACTTTCTGCTTCAGGAAGTCGATGCGCTCTGTAACACGGGACATGAATTCTTGAGGACTGATTTCAGTCCCCGAGAATGCCCGCCTCACAAAGCGCACCACACGTGGTCGTGTATTACCCTCCCTGAAGCAGTATAGTTTGCCAATGAGTACCCTGGCATCGTCGATACGACGCTCGATCCTGCGCTGCCAGGATGAACGCCCTATTTTTATTATGCATGGGTAACCGTGGTAATCGGGGCCTAAGTTCGGTAGGAGTGGATCGATACTCGCGAAGCGCATCCTCCAGTGCGCTCCTCAATCGCACTGGCTACTTACCGTGGCAACCCTATCATCCTCCTCTACAACAGCAGGGTTTGACCGCGGTGGGGTTGCGTCAATAGCTAACGCTTGCACCGCGGTTTGTGCCGGAGCTAAGTCGATACGGTTGCTCAGTACATCTGAGCGTAGCCTATCAAGTGCGGCGTCGTCCAACATGTGATTGCGTTGGATGACCCGCACCTGATCCGACAGTCGTTGGGCCGAGACGTTGACGGTTGGTTCAAGTTCCTGGAACAGAGACAGCATCCTAACACGGTACGCAGTGAGGTTAGTTCCCCCCTCTGTAGACCCGTAGTATGCGCGCATGACGTTCTCGTTTATTGATTGAGTCCATTTCATGCGCTGCACACAACCACTGGCAGCGGGGACCCGCCTCGGGGTCGGATGGCCCCTAAGTCCCAAGCTTCTCGGTGGCCGGCCTCTCCCCTGCCGACGCACAGGTGTTGGCGACGTCGGCGGAGAGAAATACTCGTCGATCGAGCTCGACGCAACTACCACGGCCGGTGTCACAGCACTCACGACGGGGCTGGATTCCGGCGGTGGCGAGGCGGAGCTGAGCGACGAGTCCGGGGTTGGTGGGCGTGTACGTCGTGCTGCTGCTGCTCTCGTTATCATATTTTATCGTTATTCATCCAAAAATGTATGTGCATTATCAAAATTTGTGTCTTTTTTCATGACATCTGTCATTCATTGTGATTTTTTTCAGGTATTTCTTCATTTTTCAGCTTAATTATGGAGGTTTTAATTTATTTAGAGAATTTGATTTCAGATTTACTTAGGACACAGAACTACAGGCAAAAAAAACGGTGATATTTCCAAATATATACGTAATAAATTACGTGTTTTTCAAAACGACGTACATGACATCGAGAGTTATTATTATTATGACTAAAGCATTATACTCGTCTTTCATTGCTAAAAACCAGTTATATTTTTCATCGCTGTTAATCGCAGCCCGATAACTATTAGGATCATCGCAGCCATCGTCTAGTATAGTATTATACGAGAAATAATCCGGTGGTTTGCGAACTCTTGAAGGATATCGCCTTGATTCATTTGAGGAATCTGCAGACTCACCTGATTGCTGATCATCAACATCGTTGACCTCTACATCGTCTGTTTCACTGATTTCAACATCAGCATCCTCAGCATCCAGAAAAGAAGTATCCATGCTAGGAGCATCTACCTCACATCTCCCAGGCGAAGACGAAGGTAGTAAGTACTTCTTGTCTTAAAACTGCTGGCGTTGGTGACTGTGACAACAAATTGACAATATCAGAGTTTACAGTATCTACAGGCTCAGTATTTTCTTTCAGTCCGATAAAGTTATTTTCAAAAAATGTAATATCTCTTGACTTTACTAACCGTCTTGGACTTATCGCATTCCGGAAATAATAAATACGAGGATCATCTGAATATCCTACAAAAATCTGTTCCTCAGCTTTCATGTCCAATTTACATCTTTGGCTTGATGGAACATGAACCAGCGCTCTGCATCCAAAAACCTTCAGATGAGACAGATCGGGTTTTTTATTAAACCACATTTCAAATGGTGTTTTACCACTAAGCGCGCGGTGTGGTGATCGATTTTTCAAGTAGACACTTGTCTCCACTGCATCCTGCCAATAATCTTTTGAGAGAGAACCATGTGACAGCAGTGAGCGAGCCTTCTCTACTATGCTACGGTTACACCGTTCACTCACCCCATTTTGCTGAGGGCTGTAAGGTGCTGTCGTTTGCCAATCGATACCCAGTGACTGAACATAATCCATCAGCTCCTTATTAATGAACTCAGTGCCATTATCTGACCGCAAAGCCTTTATTTTTCCACCAAACTGTCTCTCGACAAGTGAATGAAAAGAACAAAACTTATTTTTGACTTCCGTTTTAGAAGATATACAATACACAAAAATAAAGCGTGTATAATCATCTATAAAGATAATAAAATATCTATTACCTTGAAATGAATGAGTAGAAAAAGGTCCACAAACATCGGTATGAATCAATTCAAGCGGCGATGTAGCTTTTCTATATTTTAAGCCTTTGAAGGGCTTTCTACACTGCTTACCCTCTATGCAGGGTATGCATGGTTTTTTATCAACTTCCGTGTACTCTACGCCGATAGCCTGACCTTTTCTAAGCAGATCCATGCCAATACGACATAAATGTCCTAACCTCTTATGCCAAAGCTGGAAGTCGGAACAATCAGAGTGCACAAGTTTAGCTGAAACATTATTGAACATATTAATTGAACAATCTAAAGTATACAGCCCATTACTTAGAGAACCATACACTAAAACATTATTACTATTTACTAAATCACACTTTGTGTTATAAATAGTACAGCCTTCTTTATCGAAAACTACAGAAAAACCTTTCTTTACTACTGTATTCACTGAAAGTAAACTACAGTTCAAATCAGGAACATGAACTACATTCTCTATTTTGTTCGCCAAGGTATCCGTATCAATGCATACATCACCAATACCAACAGCCGCCACTTTTTGTCCATTAGCCACAGTAATCGTTCCACCTTGTACTGGCCGATAACTGCTGAACCACTCGCGATGCGGAGTCATGTGAATGGTTGCACCGGAATCAATAGTCCATCTCCCTTCATTTGGAGTTGGCGCAGAGAGAGCCATTTCCTTCAAGACAGCCTGTTCAACCTCCTTATTATGATGGCAATCTGTTTCTTTGAAAACCTTACCCGACACACTCATAGCCTTCCTATCCTTCTTATTGGGACATGCGGGGCTTTTATGTCCTGGTTGTCTACATTTAAAGCAGATTATAGGCTTCGTCTTTTTGCTTGTAGAACCTGTCGAATGTAACGCAGCCACCTCGTCCTGGTGAGAGTCCTTAGAAAGCTCGTTTAATAGCTTTGCCTTAACCAACTCACTGGTTACTTCAACATTCGAATTCTCTAAAGCCATGATCAGCGGTTCGTAACGTGATGTCAATCCTCCGAGAATAATCGCAGCCAAACATCCATCGTCGATCTTCTTACCAATATCTTCAAGATCCTGAGCAGTGCTCATAATGGCGTTGATATATGATTCTATGTCTTGGAAATCGATCAAGGTATATTTATATAGTCTACGCTCTAGAGATAGCCGTCTACCCATACCTTTATCTTCGTATGCCTTTTGTAAAGCACTCCAAGCTTCCTTAGCGGTTTTCGCACTTCTCACATGCGCAATTGCACCTCCGTCTACCGTAAGGCATATTTTTGACAACGCCTTCTGGTCATTACGAGAGCGCACATCCTCCGCCGTTTTATCGGAATCATCGTACCCAGAGATGGTCGTCCATAGCTCCTCATGAATGAGAAGCATTCTCATTTTTAATTTCCATGTTGGGTAACTTTCTCAGTTTCTTAACATTTGTATTCCGTGAAAATTCACATTATTCCCTGCCATTATATTTATTTTTACTTCGTGCTGATAACGTGTTGTGATAATGTAAATGGTAAAAAGAATATAAAGCAGCAGAATGTTGAATTGACTTTATTAGACCTACAAGTGACAAGAATAAACAGTAGACTCCTAACCATAACTTTTTGTACAAAGAGTATTAATATACAACAGTTATCAAAATTATAATTCGTACACTTATTAGATACATAGGTGATATATAACTGTGCATTAAAAAAAATACCAGATACCTTATGGTTATTGAGAAATTTGCACTGAAAAAAGTAGTATTTTCTGTTTTTAGACCGCGAAATTGATAGGGGCTCAAGTTTTCCGTGAAAGAATGACCCTCGCACGTGTCAAATGTCTGAAGCTTGGTTTTTTAACAGACAAAACAAAAAAAAGGAGGTTCTCAATTCGACGCGTCTATATTTTTTTATTTTATGTATGACCTGACTACGCATAACTTTTTACAGAGAATTTCTATATGCATGTAAGAGCGGGAGAGGGCTCGGGGATCTCAAATAATAAGGATCAGACATCTTGTAAACACTTTTTATCACTCACAATAAATATTCACAAAACTTACTTTTACAACCAAGATACACACAGTTCGAAATACAAATTAATTACCACAATATAAATATGTATATATATAGAATAGAATAGCCTTTATTAACAATCTTAAAATCTAGTTACACATTTATTATTTACTTAGTAAGAAAAATATATTCTTCAGACATCGGTTTCCGAAGATTGTTTTGCCGTAGCATAGGCCTCCCCCATATTCTTCCACGTTTCACGATCATGGGTTAGCCTCTTCCACATTGACCCCGCTGTCACTTTGAGATCGTCGTCCCACCTTCGTGTCGGGCGTCCTCTGTTCCTTTTGCCTTCTCTTGGGTACCACTCAGCTACTAATTTTGCCCATTTCTCAGTTTTTTCTCTTATTAGGTGACCCGCCCATTTCCATTTCAGCCTTTTTATCTTGCGTGATACGTCCGCTATTTTTGTTTTCCCTCTAATGTGTTTAAGGCTTAATTTATCCGTTCTCTTAACATTAAGCATACTTCTTTCCATGTTTTGTTGGCATGTTTGTAATTTCTTAGCGTTTTGCTTAGTTAAAGCCCATGTTTGGCAACCGTAGGTCATGGTAGGCAGTATGCAGGAGTTAAATACTTTGCTTTTTAACGTTACTGGTATTGGTGATTTCTTTTAGGGACCAGTAACGCTTCCATGCTACATTTACCCTGTTGTGTACTTCTTTGGACGTATCGTTTGTAGGAGATATGATCTGTCCACGGTAGGTGTATTGATCTACGTATTCTATTAGATCGTTATTGACCCGTATGGGTGGTTTCGAACGATTTGTCATCAGTTTCGTTTTTGCTAGATTCATTTGCAGGCCTACTTTTTGGCTTTCTTCTACCAGTTGAATGAGCATAGTTTGCAATTGATCTGGGTTATCAGAAATTATTATAAGGTCGTCCGCAAAGCGAAGGTGATTCAACCTTTCTCCATTTATCCATACACCGTAAGTTGACCATTCTAGGTTTCGAAACACAAGTTCTAGCGTTGCTGAGAATAATTTAGGTGATAGGGGATCGCCCTGCCTGACGCCTTTTTTAATGGGAAATAGTTCTCCTACTCTTTCCGTTTTAATTCTCGCCGTCATGTTTTTGTAGATGTTTCCTATAAGTCGAATATACTTTCTAGCAACCCACTGACTGGCCAGCGCTTCCCAAATCTTGTTGTATTTTAATGAGTCAAATGCCTTATGATAGTCTACAAACGCTAGATAGTAAGGTAGACCATATTCTTTGTACTTTTCCGTGATTCCTTTTATTGTAAAAATGTGATCTATGGTCGAGAAACGCTTGCGGAATCCTGCCTGTTCTTTTGGTTGGTTCTCATCTAAGCTGTTTGTAATCCGTTCTAATACAATCTTTGAAAATATTTTGTAAAGGTTGGCCATGAGACTTATAGGTCTATAGTTATTAATGTCATCCTTTCTTCCTTTTTTATGAAGCAGTATAATTGTTGATGTAGTCCATTGTTTTGGAGTTTTTTCTTGTTTAAGGATGTCATTAAATATATCGTGCAGAGTATTTACTACAACATGTGAGGACCCCTGCAAGAGTTCATTCGAGATTGTATCTTTTCCTGGTGATTTCCCACTTTTTTGTGAATGGATGGCTATTAAGATTTCACTTTTCATTATTTCTAGGATTTCGTCTTCGTCTCCCATGTGTATTAGATATGGAGATGTGGTATCTTTGTCGTCGTTGTAAAGGTTTCGATAGAAATCTGTTGCTGCCTCTGATATTTCGCATCTTTTCGTTTTATTCTTTTGAACTTTCTTACTATTCATTTCTGGTATCCAATTTGTGTATTCTTCCAACTCCTTCCAAGCTTTCTTGACTCCTCCAGTAGATTTTAAGTGAAAAATAATTCGATCTTGTCTTGTCTGTTTTCTATGATTTCTTATGCATTCGTTGATCTTTTTGCTTATCGTAGAATCGAATCGTAATGCAAAGGAGACAGATTTTGAGGTGTGAAAAACCAATTGACAGGAGAGAAATGTATATATATACAACAATATATATAATACTGCCCGTTCTGAGTCTAGAGCGAGCCTATTTATACGTTTAAGCAACTGCAACACAGTAACGACTTCCGTTGAAATTTATTTTACAATATTTAGATTGAATTTAGTAAAAATAATGTAATTGCGCACAATATTTGATTTGTTGCACAATGTTGATTTTAAATCGTAAATTTAGTTAGGTAGCAATCATTAGGTAGCAATTATCAGTGGGCGCTCGATGGTAGACGCCATCATACGCGTGAGAGCCCTCATAACGGGGGATGCGGTGTCCCGGAGCGGGGTCGTCTTGGCGGCGTCTCTCGACATTGCCAACGCCTTCAACACCATGCCCTGGAGCTGCATTATGGAAGCACTCCGGTATCACTGGGTGCTGAGCACCTTCGTCGTGTGATCGGGGACTACCTGACGGGCAGGTCTCTACCCTGGTCGCAGCGGAGTATGGAACCGGCAAGAGATGTCGTGCGGTATTCCACAGGGATCGGTTCTAGGGCCGCCCTTATGGAACATCGGTTACGACTGGGTGCTGCGCGCCGACCTCCCTGTTGGCGTTAGCGTAGTTTGTTAAGCTGACAACACACTGGTGCTGGCACAGGGGAGGTCGCACGAGGCGGCGAACGAAATAATACCACGCGGGGTTGCGATAATCGTGGAGAGGATCCGGCAATTGGGTCTCGAGGTGGCATTGTACAAGTCCAAGGCCATGTTCATCATGGACCTCGGAATGCGCCACCATCGGGATCCTTACTGACGGTAGAAGGGGTTTCCATTGGCGTCGAGCTGACTTTGAAGTACCTAGGACTCGTCCTCGACAGCCGGTGGAACTTCGTGGAGCATTTCCGAAGTTTGGCTCTCAAACTGGAACGGGCCGGGGCTGCCTTCAAGCGGCTCTTGCCCAACCTGAGGGGTTCAAACGCCTCCTGCCGGAGGCTATACGCGGGGGTCCATGGCCCTTTAAGGTGCCCCGGTGTGGCCGCGTTCCTTGAGGCGGCGAGCCGCCCACTACCTGAACGCGCCCCAAAGAGTGGTAATCGTAAGGCTGATCCGGGGTACCACACGATCTCCGGCGAGGCGGCGAGCCTCCTTGCCGGATTGCCGCCATGGGATCTGGAGGCGCCCTCACCTTCCGTCTGACGCAGGTCCTCACCGGACATGCTTGTTTCGGGAGGTTCCTGCACCTAATCGGGCGGGAGGAAACGCCAAGGTGTCACCGGTGAGGAGCGGCGATCGCCGGCGGCGACCTCTCGCGTCCAGCCCTGGTTCAATCCATTGTCTGGATCGAGAGGGAATGGGACGCTGCGACCTCCTTCTGCGAAGCAGTCATGCTAGCGAAGGAAGTGGTGGGACGTGAGAGGCAGAGAGCCTCACGTCTCAGCCGCCGCAGGAGACGCCCTGGGAGTCGGGGGCCACGTGGTGGCCACCACGTGGCCCAGCCACCGTAGGCGCGGGCCTGTGGACGGTGAGTAATGGGCTAGCTCGCCGCCCGTTCGTCTTATGACGACAGGCCGTGTCGACGGCGCCTTCGTGTTCCACGCGCGCCTCATAGAGATGTCAGCAAACGGGAAGGGGTTCGAAAGGACCGGTGCCTGCCAGGGTTGCGGGACTGTTCGAAAGAGATACCGTGGCCCTGGAACACAAAGGGACAAAGAAGGAACATGGATGGGTTTTAGTCAGTACAAGTCTGACACTCCCTTTAGCTCCGCCCAGAGTGGGAGGGGTCATTTGATGATTTCCCATCCGTAAAAATATAGGTTTCGTTTTGTTTTTGTGCCTTTGTTTCCATTTTTTCTTTGATCTTCGGGTGAGCTCACATATCTATTTACATATCTATCATCTTCCGATAAAAACTTGTTTTGAGCCATGTATTTTCTTTAAAATATTTTGAGTTGGTGACAGTCCGTACGACGTGTATAGAATCTCGTCCCGTGATTACGAGAAGACAGTAACGAGTTCTTTTAGACCTCGTGACACTACAGTGGCAACTAGCATAAATCTAGAACCGCAGTGAACGTGCATCAATACTCTGAGCTTGTCTAAATAATAATATGTGATTCTGTCAATATGACCGAATATGTGATGTAAATAAGTAAGTCAAATGTAGGACATTGTAAATCAGAAGTCACACTTACATAAAGTAGGGTTATCGGGAGTCAATGATCAACATGACGCTAGGAGTCTTTGAGGCTTCTAACAACGATAAGTAGAGATAACATGCTGAAACTAATTTCAACCACATTGGACTATTAGATTTATAGCGTTGTTAGGGATAAAAAAACTTCATTTATAAAATTTTATTTCTTAACATATTAATGTAGTAGCTGTATTTTGTCTAACAGTATTTATCTATATAATAACTAGCTGTACCCGCGGCTTCGCCCGCGTGATTATGTATTCTTTTGGAATTATACGTATAGGTACTAGTATTTGGGCGTTGCGCGAGGTGCAAGCACATCGCGTGCTTGTGGTGGTAGATCTTTCACTTTTAAAACCCCTAAATTTAGTAAAAATGTCAAACATAACCCGGGGACGCTTCACCCACTCAACCTTCGTTACGCTACGGGGGTCGCTGGCTCGCTTCGCTCGCCACCTTCCCCCTTCGCTCCACTCGGTCTCGCAGGTTCGGTAAGGCTATCTGTATCCGTTACGAAGTTACAGTCCTTTCAGTTTTTGGGGAGGTTTGGGAGGGGAGGGGAGGGGTGGGTATACAAATTTCAATACCCTCAATAATAAAGAATAGCGAAAAATCTGAAAGCTGCTACGTGTCCTAGTTTCCTAGATACGATGGGGGGAGGGTAGAAGGGGGGCAAGGGGGGCAATTTTGAAAAATGATTTTTACTATTCCGATCCTCTTCAATACGAATCCGTAAAAAAAAGAAAGACTGAAAATGAAAATGAAAATCTTTATATGTGGACATGGGTTGTACAGGGGTGTTAAACAAAATATACAATATAGCGAAATGCAATATAGCGAGTCCATCCATGTCTTGCGTTACAGCGTAAAAATCAAATGCAGTACTTACAATCAATTATCAATTTCTATGAAAACTCAATCAAAACAACAAAAAAGTACACAATGTCAGAACAATAACAAATATAAAATTGAAATTAAAAAAAATAAAAATTATTAACAATAAGCACAATGGCACATAATTATACGGGTATTACAATTGGATTTTAATAAAATAATTTAATTCAATGTCAATTTTTTACTAATATAATAAATCGGATGCAGCAGGTCTAGAATCTTTCATTTAAATAATCGTTAATTGTATAATAACATTTTGCAACTAAAAATTCGTTCAAACATTTTTTGAATAGATCTTTATTCGTAATATCTATAATTTGTTTAGGTAGATTATTATAGATTTTTGGTGCCATACCTAACAATTTTTTACTGAAAACGGCTTTTTTGTGTCGTGTTGTGCATATTGTATTTTTGTAGCGTACGCTCTTTGGGTGGCTATATAGATGTAGATTTGCTTTCACGTAATTGGCTACTTCATATATATAAAGACACGGAAGTGTAAGTAGTTGAAGTTTTTGGAAATGTAGCGTACAACTGTCTGTGCATTGTATGCCACATATTGCCCTTATGCATTTCTTCTGTGCTTTAAACGCCATTTCTCTGTCTGGCGAGTTCCCCCAGAACATGATTCCGTAACGTACCTAATGTTGATGAGACATATCCGTGGTACGCCATTAATAAAGTTGCCTGATTTGAGACTTTTCTTAGGTTATAGAGGGCATAGGAACATTGGCAAAGTTTTTTGCATACGTTTTCAATATGTATTTTCCAATTCATGTTTTTATCGATCCAGATGCCTAAAAATTTAGTATTATCTCTCTCGAATACTCTTGTCACCATATCGAATATCTAGTTTTTTATGGTTCGTCCTTTGTTCAAATGAGATGTAGTTTGTTTTTTCTAAGTTTATTTTTAGGTTATTTTCGATTAGCCAGGTTATTATGTCATTAAGATTGTCGTTTATCTGTTTTTTAAATGTCTCATCATTTTGACTTTTAAATAATATTGTGCTATCGTCCGCGAATAAAATTATAGATTTATTAATTATTTTAGGCATGTCATTAATATATACGATAAAAAATAATGGTGCAAGGACACCGCCCTGCGGCACTCCAGATAAACATTTGCGAAGTTCAGAAGTATAAATAATTTCTGATTTTGTAGAGGGGCTGATTTTATTGATGCATGTAAATTGTTGCCGATTCGTTAGATATGATTCAATTAATTCAAGGATATTGCCTCTGATGCCGTATTTTTCCAATTTGTTTAGGAGTATTTTATGGTTAACGTGGTCAAAGGCCTTGGACATATCCATAAATAGTACAACTACAGGAGTTCTTCTGTCCATATTAGTCAGAATGTGTTCCGCCAGCGCATATATTGCGGAATTAATACTTTTATTTTTCCTGAAGCCGTATTGTTCGCTGATCAAGATTTTATTGGTTTTAGAAAAGAATACTTAGAAGACTTTTATGCAGTATTTTTTCAAATATTTTAGAGAACACCGGAATAAGTGCAATGGGTCTGTAGTTGCTTGGATCTTGCCTGTCACCTTTTTTGAACATGGGTTTAATAACTGAAATTTCCAGTCTTTCTGGGAATACGCCTTTCTCAATGCAATTATTGATAATGTGACTGAGTATTGGTGCAATAATGGCAGATGTAGCTTTAATCACTTTAGTGGTTATGTCACGTAGTGTGTACGTCATATCCAGCGCTGTTAGTGTTTTTCAGAGATTGAATAATTTTAATAATGTCAGAGGGAATCGTTGGTATCATGAATATTGAATTGGAATTTGTGTTAAATGTCAGTTTATTATTATAGTTAATGTCATTTTGAGATTGAATTAAATTAATAAAATATTCATTAAATGATTCCGCTATTTGTTCTGGACTATTTATAACTTTATTGTCTATCATTATGCTGCTGATTCCTTCTTTTGGGTTATATATTTTCTGTTTATTAATTATACTCCACGTACCTTTGCTCTTGTTTTCAGAAATATCTATAATATGACTATTTTGTGTTTTCTGTGTTTGCTTGATTATGTGTTTTAATCTGTTGGTGTAGGTTGTAAGTTTATTTTTATTTTCTGGGTTAGGTGACTTTCGATATTCCAATAACATGTCCCTTTTCCATTTGGAACATTTTTTTAGTCCCGTTGTTATCCACTTAGGTCTTTTAATTCGCGAAACTTTTATTTCATTAATTGGAAAACATAAGTCATAGAATAATTTATGGGTCATGAAACTCATTAAATGCATTATTGGGATCGGAGCACATGAAGACATCATGAAATGATAGATTTTGAAGGCATTCTCTAAATTTTTTTTATATTTTCGTCACTATAATCACGTTTATGTATAAACCAATGAGATAAGGTACATGTTTTCTTGACTCGACATTTTAGCAATTGCGCTGTATGGTCAGATAATGCTAATTCTTTAACCTCACACCTGCTGCCTCTGTTATTGTGAACAATATTGTCAATGCAGGTCCCACTGCGTAAACGTGTCGGTGATCGAGTACCCCGAATCAGATTGTAACTGCGCAGTATATTTTGAAAAGTGACAGAGGTTTTGCTATTTTTGCAAATATCTATATTAAAGTCTCCACACAGTATGACCTTATTATTCTGTTTTAGACAAACTTCTTTAAACAACATGTCCAAATTATCAAAAAACGACGATATTTTATCTTTGTTATTATTTGGCGGTCTATAAATACAAATAATGATGATAGGGTGGGAAGAAAGTTTTATCGCACAACATTCTATTTGATGTGGTATTGCCCATTTTTTGACATTGATGACTTCAAATTTATGTGTGTTTTTGATTAAAATGCACGAGCCCCCATTTCTATCATGTCTAGTGTAGCATGTTGCAAGTGAATAATTACTGATATGCAGATGTTGATGGTCACCTTTTTTCATATTGTGTTCTGTTATACAGAGGATATCCATTGACTTACCTTCTTCTGAGAGTTCATTTAGATGTATACCTAATAGATCCGATTTATTTATTAGCCCATTGATATTTTGGTGCATTACAAATATATGATTAAACACGAAAAAGATCATTATTTTTTTCATTAGGTTATTGGAACCGATGTCTTCAAGCTTACTATTTATTGTTTTGCTGTCTGCTTGATCAATTAGATCTAGATCGTACAGTATATTGCTAACAATTCGGTCGTGTATGTTTCTCATTCCGTAATTTGTTATTTTTCCTGTTCTGTAGGAGAACATCTCAGGTGATAAATCATGGTTGCTATCAAAGAAGTATGCATATTCATTACTTTGTATATCTAAGTACAAAAGATTATTAAACATTTCTACTTTGGAATTGTATATTGGAGCACCTGCTACACAGGTGGCTGCACAGATAATTATATTAGTATGATTTACTTTTTGCATAGATGCTCTAATTTTGTTTATTATGTTAATGTAGTCTCCCTCCTCTTTTATGTCATTTTCCCCGATGAATAGTATGCAGTAGTCGTTTGGGGTGAAGCCTTTTAGCTTAAGTTCAATGTCGGTTAGAAGATCTTTTACGCTGCTGTTAGTCTTGATTTAGTTGCAGTAGTTAGAGTAAAAGTCCTGAATTGTGGATAAGGACCCCCGAGTTGCGCCGCTGCTTAAAATACACAATTTGGTTTTTTGCCTAGGCTTCGTAATTATGTTTGCTGGCTCTTTATTATTATCAAAGCATAGAGTGTTTTTGTTTAAGGACGAAACGGTAGGCACATCCTTCAGTTTGCTTGGTATGGAGGTTGTTTGCGTCTCTTTGTTGTGCATGATGGACGTGCTCCCTGAACAGTTGATTTGTGGTTCATTTGTATTTGTCTCGTTAGTGTTTCGCCAGCTCCGTTCTTTATTTTGATTAGGAGTTTTATTATTGTGCGTTGATGATATGGTTTTCCTGCATGGTGTTGAGCATATTTTCTTACTGGTCTCTTAGTTTCCGAGATACAATAGGGAGGGGGAGAAGGGGTTGAAAAGGGGGGGGTTTGGCACTTTTTCCCTACTCGCGAGTGTTACTTGTTCACAAATCTGTCAAAATATACCTACCTCCCCATCCACCATCAGGGAGAACAATTATTTCAGTCAGTGAGTGGTAATCGAGCTTTATATAGTACTCGTATACTAGTAATAATTAATAATATTCTCTACAACTTCGGTTGTTTTGTCAATATAAACTAAAACTTTCAAATTGTGTGTGGTTTAAGTGTTAGGGTGTATATTTAGTTTATAAATAAAATGTGTTTGAACGATTCATTGAGATAATTATTGAAAATATTTATAGAAAAATTGTACAGCGTCTAGCTAGTTCAGATTTGGTATTTGGTATAGGTACTCTAAATACTCGTTTGTTTAATAAATTGTTGTATTCTGGCAGTTTCCTTACTGTTTCGTGATATTCAAGCGTTGCTTGAAGTATGAATATTGTCGTACCCTTAGGAATTCAAACTCATGGTAAATAAGGCCTGTGGGAATCTGAAAGGTTTTATTGGCGGAACCTTGATCAGTGCCCGTTGTGCCCTCTCTAGTATATGTAGTGTCTATAAATGTGGTTTTACCAGCCCGTCCCTTATATACAGATGCAGTACTGCATGATTGACTGGCAGAGTGTGTAGTAAACTGTTCGCAGTAAATCGATTGGGGTTCAGTCGCGGAGTTTTTTCATAGCATGGATCAGTTTTCGCACTCTGGAGATTGGGGTACATATGTGGGATTTGTACGTTAAGTTGTTATCTATGCTAATTCCGAGGTATTTTATTGTGCCAGTACATTCAAGGACTTTACATGGGCAATTGGGCATGTGTGGTGGGAGGTGTTGTTGTGTTCTTGTGAGATAGTGTGTATTTTTATCGACTATCTGAGAGAAGTCTTGTTCCGCCAAACGATATACCCTTACCCATGTCGAGTCGTAAAAGATGATGGCAGTGTCGTCGGCGTAGCAGATCACTTCAGCGTTGCTTATTGCGAGGCTTACTAGTTCATTTATATACAGCGTGAAGAGCGTTGGGTAGAGAGTACTGCCTTGTGGAACACCAAAAGTGATGGGTGGCAAGGAACTTTGAAGACTGCCTATTTTGGAGTATTGGTGCCGCGATGTCAAGTAGCTACGGAACCAGAAGTATACCCCGTATCCTCGAACCCTCTAACTTTTTTAGAAGAATCTCGGGAGATACGGTGTCGAATGCTTGTGCCAAATCAAGAAAAGCACTGACACAGCATTTTCCATTGTCTATGTGGTGTGAAACTTGATTAGTCAAGAGTGACACTGCGTCTTCAGTAGATTTTCCTCGTCGAAATCCGAATTGACTGTCCGAGATTATTTTGTTTTTGTCCAGAAAAATAACCAGTCTTTTATTGACTATTTTATCCAGAATATTGGAGACTATTCAATTAAAAACCATTTATTTCAATCCATTTTAGATCATCCGAAATAAAAACTAACAATTGTAAAAAAAAATAAAAACCAATCACAATCACCATATTATACAAAAATAATCAATTAAATAATATAAATTAAAATTCTAAAATTGTAATGTTAATGACTAAATAAAAAAATATTATTATTAAAATTTAAATTCCAATCACAATAACTATACATTAACAAAATTAATTAATTAAATAATACAAATTAAAAATCCAAAATTACGATGTCAATGACTAATAATACGAATGCCTCTGAGTCATTTATATGATTAATGTAATGACAACCATTGTTATATAACAATGGTTAATGTACTGACAATCAAACCTGGGGTGAGGTGGCCCGGAGCCTGCGCCCCAGAGATGTGCACCGCTTCCGCATCGTCGTGTAGAAACAGTCAACACGGGCGTCGGCGAACATCCCCGACGCGCTGCTGTGCCGCGGCAGCCCCAACAGCACCCTGAACGCATTATTATACTGAACACGGAGAGCGTTGTACTGCTTCTGGGTATATGACCCCCACAAGCTGGCTGTGTACAGGGACGTACACGTACACGCTCTGAAAAGAGTTATTTTGACGGCGCCCGAGCAAACAAACCTGCTGGCGATCATATTGGCCCTCACAGACAACACCCTCCGCTCCCTATCAATATCCGCAACGTCGCTCAGGTCAGCGGTCCCGATGTGCCCGAGATATTTAAACTGTTGAACTCTTTTTAACTTAACGCCGTTTAATATAACAGGTGGAACAGAATCGGGCAGCTCCGACCCCTGGTCCGAAAGACCATGCTTTCACTTTTTTTTGCGTTATAGAGCAAACCGTGATCCATCGCGTAACCCTCGCAGATGCCCAGAAACCTGGACATGCCACACACCGAGGTGATCAGCAGCACCATGTCGTCCGCGTAACTAATGTTGTTGACACAAACTCCGTCAATATGGCAACCGACACGGGTACTGCTGAGCTCCTCTATCAGTGCGTTTACATACAGGTTGAAGAGCTTTCTCGAGGTCAGCCCTCCCTGCCTCACCCCGCATTCCAACCTGTACGGCTCTAACAGAGCACTCGACCATCGAACGACGTTGACCTTTCTACGACGTTGAAATTTCTATCAGTTCGAGAGGCATTGAGATGTTATTTAATTTTTGCCATAAGATGTCATAGTTAATCAGGTCGAACGCTTTCGAGAGGTCGAGAAAACAGGCATAAATAGGTGTGCTCCTATCGGTGTAGTACTTGACAGTTTGCTTCAAACACAAGATAGCTGACTCAGTAGACAGCCCCGGTTTAAAATCAAATTGGTTGTCATGCGTGTTTACATACCAGTCAAGCTGTGTATTAAGCAAACTGTCAAGAACCTTCGCAAGCACTGTGGCTAGTGAGATTGGCCTGTAGTTGCTCGTGTCGCTTAGGTCACCGGTTTTACTCTTCACAATCGGTACCACCACGGTCTTCATCATCTCTGCTGGTAAGTACGCATGTCCTATACAATGTGTATATAACATGGCAAGAACTCTGGGCAGGTGGACGCCGGCATGCTTTAAATGCTCAATGCTCAGGCTGTCATGGCCAGGAGACTTCCCACGCGACATTGACTTTATAACTCTTCAAACATCCTTAGCTGTGAATCTGGTGTTTGTCTCCTGTCCATTTGACCCTTCCCCACTAAATGACCGTGATAGTGGACCCAATGGCGATTTCACCATAAAGTGATTCTTAACTATGTCCGCAATACATTTCGGTTCACTCACACCGTTAGCGCTCACGGGTAAGCCCGGCTTGTTATTTAGCCTACTAGTGGTTTTCCAGAAGTTCATATCCATCTTTATCTGCTCCCTATTATTTTAGCACCACTTTAGGCGTGATTTAAAGATTCTACGACTCTCCTGCATCTTCTCCCAAACACGTCCTTCACTCGGTTTACCCCACAGTACCCATTCCATAAATTTACACCGAGCTACCCCGTGAGCGTCACGCACGTATACTTGTTCCATCCGATCGCCGGTCGTTTACTTCTCGACTTAACAGTAGTATGACTCTCAGAGGCGGCTTTACACAATGCACTAACAGTTATATGATACAAACGGTCAATAATACGCATGTGGTCTCGGTTGTCACAGCGTTTATCACCACATTTACTGAATTCAGGCCGAAAATCTATTTCTTTTAAACTATCATTTCATAATTTTTATATGAATCTATTTGTTCGAGGTGTCTCTCCCCCCATTTATTTTATTACACTTAAAATTTTCTTGCAAAACCTTTGGTTTTACAATATTTAACTACTATACTTAACAAAGCAATAGGCCTGTACTTTTCTGGCAAGTCTTTGGAACCGCTTTTATAGATAGGAGACACTGCAGCAGCTTTCCAGGCGTCGGGAAAGACACCTGTTTCTAAAGTCAGATTAAATATATGTGTAAGTGTTTTAATTAAGCTTTCTGAACTGTTATTTGATCTAGACCCGATGCACCATCTATTTTCAGGTTGTGACTTAAGTAAGAGACTTCTTCTTGGTCAGTCGGGTGCAAATAGAATGATTGAGAGTTAAAGTTCGGTGTTATGTGTGAATCTATTAGAGTTTGGTGAGTGGTTGCTAGTTTTTTGAGAATCTTGGCAGTGTTTTTCCCCTACAGAGACGAAATGCTGATTGCAGATTTCAGGTGAGCTATAATATACTGGTGAGTTATAATATACTGGATGCGATTAAAATAATTGATGTATTTTGAGTGTTGCATTTCTTGGTCTTACTTAAGTCTTTTATTGCAGTCCAAAGCTTTTGAAATTGTTCTGGTTACTTTCAATTTCTTGTCTGTTGTGTAATGTTCTGAGATTGCGAAGAAGTGTGCGTGCAAAGTTCCTGTATCTAGTGTAAATGAATTGTTATGTGTGGTCATCGGGGTTGGCTTTGCAGTCAAGATGAAGTTAGTCACGGAGCCGCATGCTCCTTAATAAACCAGGGGTAACCCAGGGTTGAATGTTAGCCATTCTGCGACTCATTTTAACATTTTGAGTGTGGTTCTTAGTGGCTCGTGATACTGTGTCGTTGAATTAATAGGTACACTATATAGGGCAAGCTCATGATCAGTAATAGATAAGCGACATACGTGACCAAGAGGTATTCCAGGTAATTTTATGAATATTAGGTCGATACAGGATCCTTGTCTTGTTCAACTCAACTCAACTCAAAGCATTTATTTCAAACAGGCCCGTGACAGGCACTTTTGCATTGTAAAAACTAAGCTACCTACAGTCCAGCCGCAGGCATAATAACTGTGAATGGACTGTACCCCCATTCGAAAATAGTATATCTCATGGAGAAGAATGGGCAAGAAACTCCATGGACACTCTCTTCAAATCAAGTTAGATATTACATAGACTTGGGTACATTATTGTTGCTTCTTTAAGTGAGCACAATGCAGAGATTACCCATGTGAAGCCATGAGACACGCGTAGTTAGCTACCTGACTATTACTTAGGTCGTTCATGTTAAGATTGATGACACCGGCTCCAAAGAGTGTTTGTGGGTTTTTGAGTTCAAAAAGGGTGGAGTCAAGGGACATGGAAGTTGCTTGCCCATTCTTCTCCATAGAGATTTATGCTTTGGAATGGGCACCTCCAGTACTTTCACAAGTTATTATGCCTTGTGTCTGTGACCGTAGCTTCGCCGTCTTGGTTTTTCTGACATTAAAAAGTGCCTGTTATGGTTTAATTGAAATAAATGCTTGAGTTTGAGTTTCCCGCCTACTATCAATTTTTTTTTTTTACTTTTCGCACTATTTCTCATTCCTAATTACTTTTAAACATATAAGTTATTTATATTTATTTTGAAATCTCCGTTTAATACCCTTTATGCTGATACCCCACGCGATGGGTTTGGAAGAAAAAAAACCCGTCCAAGTCCGAGTCGGACTCGCGCACGAAGGGTTCCGTAGTACAATTATCTAAAAAAAAAAACTTTAATTGGCGTCAACTATGTATGTATGGGGGACACCCATAGAAATATAAAAAAACAGGGGACACCCTTTAATTTTCAACGTTTATTTTTATTTTTTGGGATTTCTCCTTTAATTGTGCTGTAAGGCCTTGCTTTTTGCCAAACATGATTCTAGGTCAAAGTGAAGTACCCTATAGGTTTTGATTCCCTTGTGAAATCACATAATATGCGACATAAACAGTCATATTATTTGATCGCGTTGACTTACTTACAAGTTTGATTTTTTCATTGAACCAAGGGGTAGCAGACTTGAGTACTTGGTATTAATTTCAGTTTGATACCGCCACGTATTCCTGAGAAAAAGGTTCTTGACAGACAGACGGATAACAAAGTGATCCTATAAGGGTTCCGTTTTTGCCGATTGAGGTACCTACGGAACCCTACAAATGTTCAACCCCACAAGATGGCGCACAAAGTCTGCCATGTTTCTTTTTAGGGTTCCTTACTCAAGGGGACGGAACGGTTTTATTTTAATGTAACAAGTGACTCGCGCTTTAAGGTGGAAGCGCAAGGGTAGACCGCGAAATTTAAATTTTCTTAAGTTTATTGCAATTTGCAGGTCAGTGTCAGGTTGTATGTTGATGAAATTATAAATCGCGCCAGTAACACGTATGGAGTTACAGAATTATAATCATTTAAATCATCAATACAGCCCTTCAAGTTCGTATAACCCCATTCAATAGCTATTTGATGAAAAAGTCACTCGATGGGATTCAATGAACTTGGAGGGAAGTATTGATGATTTGAAGGATTTTTGAATTTGTATGTTTCGACTAATCAAAATTCTACTTTAAATAGAGTTTTTTTTATTAATTAAAAACCACCAAGTTCATGCATCCATGCTTCAAGTTTTAATGGCACTTTACCCCACTAATCGATTTATTGCGCTAAAGTTAACTCCCTAGTGGTAAACTGGTAAGTGGTAAGGTAGCTGAGACGGATGCATATTCTCATTTAGATTTAGTGACAAGCCACAATATGTTCGAGATGTTTGGTCTGTGTAAGTCGTTTTGGTAACGGTACGGAGAGATGGAAATCAACGTTGCCGAACAGCCCATTGTTAGTGTTTTTAACAATGAAAGTCGGCCTCTGCCCGATGAGCTGTCTGAAACTTTTCATGATATAGTATTAGCGTTCTCTCATCACATCTCGGCTATCAAGTTTTCATACTGAAAAACCTGGGCTCGACCGTAGTGTTTAGCTGGGAACAAGAAGTGGCGGAGCAAACTCCCCAGCAACACATCTGTCTGTAAGGTTAGAAGACCCTGCTTGCCGGGCTGCGGGACTGTTCGGAAGAGATACCGCGGCCCTGGAACACAAAGAGCTAAGAAGGAACATGGATGGATGTTAGTCAGTACAAGTGTGACACGACCTTCCCCTCCGCCCAGAGCGGGACCCCGTCGTTTGATGACTTATCCCCCTGCACCTAATTTTATACAATAGTAGGACAACTCAAAAACTGATAGGTGGGACAAATAGGCGGTAAAATGGAATAACCGATTTATGTACTTTTGTACAATTATCAGGAGAATAGGTCAATCCAAACTTAATAACTATATCTATACATAGTATACATTCCAGTCGCTTTTCGCGTCTGTATGTGTGACTGAATTGTTCTTCAAGAACAATAGATTTAGATCCTGTTCTCACTATTTAGAGCGAAAAGATATTCGGGAAGGTTTATATGTAACTTTAATATTTCACGTGTACTTTACCAACCTCGAGGTCAAGCGTAAACTTTTTAAAACAGTAGCCATTTGTTTCACGAGCCGACAACATAGGGGGAGTGATTGCACTGAATGTGCGATGCAGGGGTGGGTCGCTAGTCCATATAGACTCAATTCACTTGTCGCTGTCGGTCCCCTGGCTGGAGGCCTTATATTCAAGGTATCCACAGGATTAGACCGGTTAAGCAGTAGCCAGCCTCATAGGCTGAACTGCGAGATGCCATAAACAAAAAAAAAAAAAAAAAGTCGCTGTCGGTCTGTGTGACCGCGTTGTTCTTCTAAACTGCCCTTGTTACTAGAAAATACTTACGATTACTGATTATGGTTCGGCTGCCATCGTTCTTTTGTCAAAACCATATGAACCAAGTGTGGAACGCTAGTTACGAGTACGAAAATAGGTCTGCTTGAGTGACTGTTACCTTTTTTGCGTCCTTTACCTTTCTACCACTGAGCCGATCGTTTTTAATTTGACAGTTAGGTAGCATAGGATCTAATAAAGCTACTTTTGATCCAGCATAGGTATTTGTATTAAAATGAATGAATACAATTAGAAGAAGTCGTGGGCGAAGGCAACTAAAAATAAAAAACCTTCACCGATTTCCAGATTCCAGAGCCATACGGATAGTATCGGTGACTTTAAGCAAGACGACCCAAGGACACAGGACGACTTTATAATCAATTTAATTCAAAAAGTCTTAGGAGATGCCAACAATTATTCTTGAACGGTATTTCAACTATTGTCAATGTGACATAACCCGCTGTAGATGCGCTAAGACATCGTCAGCTATGAACAGCTTCCCCGTGGATGTAGCACGCGTGGTGCGCGGTGGCGGCGGCGATGACGACGCTAGTCGAGAGTCAGGGTTGCTGGTATTGTTGTGTCGCGTGGCAGGAGGTGTCGCGGGCGTGGGGCGTGCGGCGAGGCGGCGCCGCCTCCGCCGCTCCCAGAGAGCGCAGCGCCGCTCGGGCCCCGGCCGACCGGCCCAGTCCGCGACTAGCAGTGCCGCCGTCCGCACGTGCGCGCCCGCGACCTCCGCCTCGTGGCGACCGCGCACCGGCCTTCACCGATACACCATCCAGCACCGTCTGCGGCCGGAGTGGCGGTTCGCATCTTACCGGGCAGCATTAGAGTCAAATAGTTATTTCTAATACTGTCAGGTAAAGATGTCGTCCGCGCTCCACGTTCTACGTTTGTCTTCTGGAATTCTTCGGAACCGGTCAGCTAACAACGTTTATATCCACCGGGTCCGGCTGTTCACTGGAAGCTGTTCTCTCCGCATCAGGTAACCGGACCGCCGCAGACAAGGAGGACGTCGCACGCGCGGCTCAGCACCGCGTGCGCAGAACACTTGCACGTTTAACGACACTCGCATCACCTTTGGATCCTACGGTAACCTACAACAAACGTGTTATATCGTCGACCTCCGTGGCTCCGTCGCAACCCTGCGATATGTCGCACTTCATTACGTCACATGTGTGGGACTAGTCTTCGTTGACTTTTGAAGTAGGATTGTCTTCGTTGGGTGTCGGTACCCGCATTCGGAAATTTGTTCGGATTCTTCGTCCCAAGGATATGTATGTAATCTGTTTAGTGTACATTTTCCGCAACCTGATGGCTATCTACTTAATTCATAGGTCGCCGCATACGCGGCCATGCATCGCCATCGTAACCGTACAACCGGTTATCGGCTAAGGCCTACTTCATATCGCTCTCTTAACTTGCAATCGTATACATGTAGTTTTTAGTTTCCAATCATGTTACTATTCGACCGACAACAGTCCTAACTAGCGCCATCTGTACGTAACGTGCCGGACCTGTTCAGTAACCGTGTTGATGTGGAGACTTATTATAACTAATGAGAAACGCGTAACAGTCGGGTTGGTCGGAGCAAGAAACGCTTCCCGAAGTCGATGTTATCAACATAATCCGCGCACTGGTGCGTTTCCTCATCGTCGCTCACGTATTACCCACTTAACTAATTAAAATTCCTCATGGCCGGCAATGAGCACGCGTTTTCAACTCATTAACTCGGCACACGATAGTCCCGCCAGCGCACCGCTGCCGCCGCGCCGCGCGCCTCTTCGGACGAACGCGGACCGCGGCCATGTCTCTCTGCTATCTGCCCAAATTCTGTTGCTAGTTAGTGTTTTGTGCATACAAACCATTATATCGTTCACATTGTTTACACACAATTGACCGTATGCTATAGCCTGCCAGACACCGTTGCCAATGAGACAAAGACAGGCTGTCTTTCCTGTTGCCCGCAGCCTAATCTATCATCAGCAGTTTATTTCATGACTTCCAAATGGTACATCATATAGAGCCTGCCTTATAAAAATGGGATGTAGGAATCAAAGCGTTCACCGCTTCTCCTTGTGCAACCTGAAACTAATGATTATTTTTATACATATTATTTCCCTTTGCCACTTCTTATTGTTTTAATTGATATTTGATTATATATCTCTAAAAGTTCAACATTTGAAATAAGTACTCCAATCAGACAGCTTAACGACTTAAATTCTTACAGTAATTAAAAATATTTTTTCAAAATGTAATTTCAAATCTCAATATTTTTTATAGATTATGTAATAAGTTATATGTGTTGTGCTTGATAAAGCTATATCTGTCTCTTACACATCCCAATATTATATTTATTATTTTTCGTCTGGTAGAATTCGTATCGCTTCATAATGACTGGAAACTGGAAGACGGAAAAACTTCAGTGACATTTTTCTGACAATGGTTTAGTAGCGGACAATTTTGGCGTTTAAGCTATATACTGTGTGTGTGTGGCCAGTGTGGACTGTGTGGGGTGTCGGGGGACGCGCGACGCACCGACAATAGTGAGGCTGGTGAGGCACGACAGTGGCGGCCACAAAGGCGACACGCGGCCGCCGCGTGCCTGCCACGTCCCCACGGATTACAGTTCCGTATCGAGGCCTGAAGTTCGCCTACGTTCGCGTCGAGACTCGATAACGCGACCGGTGAAAGCCGCAGTAAATTAATCGCTCAGGTGGATTCCGCTTTCGAAATGAATTTTTATCGCTATCGGAGTGTCGCCGCGGTTCGGACCGGTTCTTAATTTCCTATAGGTGCGCGCGTTGTGCATCTATTTCGGGAGTCGTTGACCGCGGGTTTGGCACTACCGGCGGCCGGTTTTATTCTGTTCGTGTCAGAGAGTCGTTCCGGGAGCGGCTCGCCCGCCGATCGGCGATTTCGTGTAAAACTCTGGCGTATTTCAGGCCATGACGTAACGCGCGGGAGTGCGTCGTCCCCAGGCGCCGGGCGCCGGGAGGGACATGCCTAATCGAGCATAATGTTATTAATAAGCCGGGGGCGGGCCGCGACTCGCCCTCGCATAAAACTTCTATTTATCGGCCATCGAGTGCATGCAATCCAACACAAATATGATACGCCACGCAGCTCACGGCAGTGACAAGAGCTCGGTGCACGCAGCATTGTTGCGCTATTAATACTCATTTCTAAACTCAGACGTGTCTGTCCCAGCTTGTCCACTGTTCGTAAGCCCGTCGCGTGCGTCCCAAACACAACACACGAGCTTTTTCATACTGAGTTAATTAGAATTTACTTTATTGCACGTTATCTATCAGAGTAGCCTAAGTGTGATAGTGTAAGTATTAAGTGTAGGCAATACACACAGTAAAGTTGTGACTTCAATAATGGAATTTTGAAATGTTGATGTCTACTTTGTGCCACTAATCCAATTTAAAAAAAAAAACACTACGAAAGAGTAAGACTTAGAAGATTTTTTTAATAGTGCGAGAACTTGAAAAAAAAAATTAAGAGTCAGTTTCATTGTAAAACTGTATCATTTCTTTCTTGTAATTCAGTCGTTGAACACAATTAGCACTAATGTCATAAATATATTAGTGTGTCAAAGTGGACATCAATATTTAGACATTTCACTATGTCCCACTTGTGGAACAACTAGCTGGGGCAGAGAAGAATAATCCTTCTTCATGGATTAATCAATACAGGTATTGATTAAGCCATTGCAATATAGATAATTAGTATTGAAGATGCAATCTTAGGCTACGATTAAAAGTAGGTACCTAGGTACTGAAGCTTAGGTACATTAAGGTTTTTCATTGGTGCCTCTCAAGAACGACTTTGGTCCTGGACGACTTAAAAAAAAACTGTTTAGTGCTTTCTATGTTAATGAATGTTTATTATGAACATCAAACTACAGCAAATTAATGTTTATATGTATTTACCAAGATTTTTAGAATACCGTTTATTATTTTTCAATACACTTTCTCGAAAACTGGTTCTAATCGCACTACGATTAGGTTCAACATGCAATGTATTTCACACGCGTGCGATTTTTAATATTTTTCCGCACACGTGCGGAAATAAAAATTTGCACAGATAAGTCTAAAGGGTTCAATGACTATATCTATAGTCGGCGGTGATTGTTTTTTTTTTAATCCCGGCAAAGAGTTATGCGTCTTTACGGATTAAGTATTTTTCGAGTATTTAAATTGTGTTTATAAATAGAATATCATAGATAAAAATGATTATTTAAAACAAATATTTATTTTTATGAACAAATTAACATCTTAATGTGTTCTAAATTAAAAAAAAAAATGAATTTTCTTTTTTTTCATAGTAGGCTGTATACAGCATCATACCTTTGCATCTTCTTCAACCTGGCGAAAGCAAAGCGCGGAAAAAAAGCAAATTAAATCATAGTTTCCTAATAATTCCTGACAAAAATACTTTCCGTTCTAATATTTTATTTCTTCGAAAGTGTATTGAAAAACGTAGTTTGATACGCGTGGGGATTTGTTATTGCAGTTCTCGGCTCCATAACACCCTCGCTTGCAGCTCGGGTGTTAATTCCGCGCTCGAATGCAATAACAAAGTTTCCCCACATAAATCAAAATGTACTATTAGAAAAAAAAAAAAATAGTACTTTTCCTAGATGTAAAAAGGAAAGACAAACAAGATAATATAATAAATTATCTGAGAGAAATAATGAGGGGTTTCATAGAATATTGTAGTACGGAGTATTGTGGTAGGGTGTCGAAGTGAGTTACGCAGTGATTCACCTGAACCAATATCTGCTAATTATCTTTTATCTGATAATTATAAACAAAAATCCAACACAGCCTGCCTACGGGCACTTTAACGTGAGTTTCCATCAATCAATCGTATTAAAAGCATTGCAGTTAACAGTAGACATTAAGTTCGCCATTGTGGCACCTCCAGTGAATGGAAACTAATGCCTTATACGAAATATTATATTGTCTGAGAGAAATACTGTATGTACGAATACGAACGTTTTCCAGTTGAACACATGTGTGGTGCGGTAGGTAGGTCGATTTTGTTAATGAGCAGCAATACCTAAGTGCAGAGAACCTTTTCTTAATGGGTAACCAACAACTATGTTAGTGGTGGATTGTCCACTTGTCCGTCGGCTTGTCCTGCACGATAGCAAATTTTATAATAAACAACCGCTAAGTATAATGACCCGTAATTTGTTATCAACTGCAGACTGCTTCCCTGATAGTACATGTAAATGACAGCGTCGAGTTCACATTGTAGTCCGATACGTTCACAACATTAAAATACTGCTTTGTGACTGGCGCAAAGTAAAGCAGGTATTGTTATTATTTGTATTTCCTCAATCTACGGCTCAAACTAAATGTAATCAAAAATATTTATTTGCCAGAGGGGCAAATATTTTTATTTATGTGTGTCTATAGCATTTTTGTATGAAATAAACATTTTTTTAGATAACTAACGAACAATAGGAACCAACGCAGGAGAAGATCATGTACGATAGTAACTGAATCCATGGTGAAATATTGTGTCAAGAATCACGATGTAACTTCCGTTGTGTATAATGTTTACTTCTTTTTTTTAAATTTGTTCGCACACTTTATACTTAATAGGTATGGATTCAGTTTAACATATAGGTATACCTGTCATGTCTTTTTATGCCAAAACATTATGTGAATGCAATATTAACTGCATATTTTTATTATTATTTTAGGTCTGTATAGTTAATAAATAATAAAATTCACGTCTTTTTCCCATGGGGTAAGCAGAAACCACAGAACGACACTACGATCCTAACATGCTCCTTTTGCTTCATGTTCCTTTATTATTTTCGACTAGCAAGTATCATTAAACAGCATTCTATGAACGAAAATATTCGAAAGGCTGACAGAAAAATATTACCAGAGTTAAATCGGTAAATGTTCTCTAGTTTATTCGACTGCTTGGCGGCATCCTGTTAAAGTCAAACCATAATATTATGTCAAACAAGCTGTTGCCCGCGACCTTCGTCTGCGTGAAATTATTTTAAAACTATTAGGTAAGTACCTAC
Source organism: Eugnorisma glareosa (assembly GCA_947578425.1). Taxonomy (NCBI): domain Eukaryota; kingdom Metazoa; phylum Arthropoda; class Insecta; order Lepidoptera; family Noctuidae; genus Eugnorisma; species Eugnorisma glareosa. Next base: position 619,960 of record OX387966.1, read on the forward strand.
CTACAGACGTCAAGCTACCCGAAACTGTACAATTTTCCCAATCAACCTTGAATCTAATACTTTAACGATAAAGTTCAAAATCTAATAAAGAAATTTGACAGAATGTAGTATCTTGATGTGCGCCTCTGTACATCCCTATTTGAACCGGATTTTGTAAACAATTTCAAGTGTTTTTTTTTCTACGGAATAGTAATGTTTTTTATAAAATAAAAGTACAAGTTACTCCTTATAACATCAGCTAGGGAGGTATCTGCCAGGAAAAGTCCCGCCAAAATGTATGTAATCATGTTCAACATGCTATAAGGTGAATGATTTATGTAGCTAAGCAGTAACCAGTATCGAGGGTACCTATATACATATACTCGTACACTAAATCTCGTAATTTGTTAGCAGCACAGCAGAAATTGGATATGGTCGAAATTAATGTTTCTATCACATAAACGCTCAGCCATTTGCAGCGCTTGTGTGCGAGTGCACCGTATTTGCGTAATCACCACAAGGTTCTAGCATCTTCTTTTATTCTTTTATTGTTCTATTTTTTCTTGTTTTTTCTGTGCGATTTACAATTTTTTACGCCGACTCACCACTCTCATCACTCTTCCCTCACATAGCTTAATCTTATTTTATGTCTGATCACACTAAAATACTTATTACTCACTTTTTATTTACTTTTTAACCGAACTCGTAAATTACACATTTATTTAATTTACTCGTTATGCATTATTTTGTAACCATGATTATTATGTTTGAGACTGTTGTTCCGTCACCTCCTTACCCCTCAAAGGTTCATTGGAAGACCAGCGTCAGACAGCCTCACCTAGGGTTGTTGACAGTGTCACCTTTTGTTTTGCAGATAAAGTACATTGGTTAGTATTACTAATTGGTTAGTATTAAAAAAAAGTAAGTATATAGTATCAAAATAAAGTACAATTTATTTTTCTTTAAGAATATGTTTGAAAAAATATTTTTTATTGCTCTTTGCAGTTTGTATCAAATTAGTATCTGAATTGCACAGCATCTTTACAGGCTTATTTAAATTAAAGTAAATAAGTAATTAATTTTTTATCAAATTCGACGAGAGACGCTTTTTTTCTTTCTTCACAGAAGAAACTCTTTCTGTGAATGCTGACTTGGCGGGAATAGACAATAAAATCAAAATTACTTTAGACAAGTTTACAAAATCTTTTTTTTTTTTTTTTCGTTCGCCTTTATAAAGGCAGGCATCGATCTATAGACCATTCAGCCTAAGTTTACAAAATCATGAAATTATTAGTGACACTGGCGTTGTTGACATTCGAGGTTAGGTTGCGTTCAGAAAATTCAGAAATGGTTAAAAACGAGTGAAAAATGGTTAAGTGATGTGACGCTGGAGACATCAATTCAGCAACAATCGATAAATTTCATTTAACGAAAAAATACTTACGACTAAACTTTTCAAAATCCCAAAGAAATGAAATCATGCGAAATAAAGTTTTTTTCGTGTACTTTATTGTTCTCATAAAGTATAAAGTACAATTACGTGAAATAACGTACAATACTTTATTATACAGTACGGGTGGCAACCCTAGCGTCACCTGTCTGGCATGAATGCTGAAATGGACCTTTTTGGCGCAGCCGTGAGGCACACAGCACATAAGTACAATGTATTTTCTCTTTGCTTTTCTTTTCTTAGTTTTTAATTTCTTTTATTTTTTATCTTGTATCTTGTTTGTATTATGTGTGCTTATGGAACTGACGTCAAATAAACTTTATTCTTTCTTTCTTTCTAATTGCTCTTGCTCCACTTTGACAACAATTTCCAATAAATTGAAAATTCATCTTGGTTAAAATTAAAACCGTCTAAATGTAAATGTCACACAGAAAATAACCTACCTTAAGACCTAGACAAACTGCCATGTTATCAGCGATAGCAACGTCTGGCGATGAATAGAAATCAGAGATCAAAAGAAATGTAAAAAATGTACTGAGTGGTGAGGATTGGTTTGTTAATCCTGTTCGAAGTCGTTCCAGCAACACCGAATGCTTTGAAAGAGATTGTCACTTGTCCAGACTTGAGCTCGGCTTATCACGTAGCCGCGTAGGTTCGGTAGGTCCAAGTCATTGAACCTTAGGTTGGCACAGCAACTACGAGCTCGCCAAGTGGACTCCACAATATACCGACTCTAAGTATGATCTACCAAACCAACCACAGAGTACAAATAGCCACCCGCAATTCCGAGTTCAGTTTCTCCGTGATCATGGTGCTTGCAACAGTTGCAACAGCACTGAAATATGCGGAACTTAAAACAAATAGTACATTATGGTAAATATCCCGTTTTCAGTGTTAAAGATACTGGTAGTGACCACGTCTGTTTAAAAACTTATAGGTAGGTACTTATCATAACATTCTAAATTAACAATTATGTAAAATTTGTAAGATTTTCGCGTGACTTTGCCAGCATATTTTTGTGAGGTATTGAATGAAGGATCTGAGCCAGCCTCCCGCGCTGCCCGCTCCGCCCTCACGCTCACAAGTCTCGAGAGGAGTGCCGTGCCCGCGCTGCGCCTGTAAAAGACATCAACGGCAATGCCTGACCACGGCTACCAGCCATAGGTACGTGTTTCTTGTTCGGAATGCGATTTGGCGTAATCTGTTGCATAGCTAGCGAAGTATGCGAACTGAGTTGTTATAAATTAACTACATACGACAACAATGAATTCTAAAAAATAACCAGCGTCAAATATTTAAAGTTGATAATCGCGGTCATGCGATGAGAAACCGTCGCTGAGCTATTATTATGTAAATGGTTAGTTTCTTTACAACATTAACCTTATTATGAAGAACTTCCGCTAGCCCAAGGTGGCTCTATCGCCGTATTATAATGTTCGTGTAGAATACCCAAAAGTGGTTAAATCATTGGGTCCTTGTCGATGGCCCTGTTTGTTCAGCTGGCATGCGAAGGTTGTCGCTCGCCTCGCCAGTCGCAGATACACTCGATACTCATTGATTGGGCAGGTTGTACATACATGGAACTTGGAATTCACTTACACAAAGTCCGTCCCACTAGGTATTTAGTGAAACCTTCAGGTTCGTCTAATCTATCGCGAAAAGAGGGACGGACCCTGACCGCAAGGCTATTGAGGTGGCGATATTGTATCGTGGTAACGAATAACACCAGGGTAATTGGATGCTAGATACTACATTGCATGAATGTAAAACGGTTGTCTGAGTTAAAAGCATAGCGATAGCGCGGTCTTGACGACATCGATCGGCATCTCGGTGAACATTTGACAGTTGTAACACGATGTTGAGATGATAATGACATATTATTAATAGACAAGATCGTTTTTGATGTGTGCGTTGTTCGCTTATGTTTTCTATTCACACGTGTGCGTTACGTGCCGCGGTCGCGGCGACGACCGACGACGCGGACGGCGGCGGCGCGGACGCGGCGCGGGTGACACGTCGCGCGCACGGCGTACGCGTCTCAACGCGGCACGCGGTGCTACTGCGCGCGCGCACTATAAATACCGGTCTCTGTCACCTAACACGAACAAGTACTCTTATTATTATTCTTATCGTAACATTTGTATATCTTTCATAACTATTCACGCGCGAGTAAAGCTTACTTGCGCTGAATAAGCCAAAAATGAAGGCAATTCCAAGACTGTGAGTGATCAGTTACTGTTGTGCATCAAATAAAAACACAACTCGTAATCATGCGTGCTGCGACGTCATCGTATTCGGTGTAGTCTATTTATTTATGATTTCCTACAAAGGATGTACCTACACAAATACATGAAATAAATAATGTACGAGAAAAGTATCACGTAGGTGTACTCCTTCTCTTACAGGAGAGCACAACATGCATAATAAAATGTATAACTAAACTAACGAACTTTGAGTAGGTACCTATACCTACCTCCCAGCTAGCAAAATACCCTTACAAACAAAAGTTTTAAGAGCGATGGTTTCATACAAGGCATAAATGTGTTCTGATTAAATCAGAAACTCTAAATACCCTTAGAAACAAAAACTTGTAAGAGCTTTGGTTTCATATAAGGTTTATATGTGTTCTGATTAAGGCAGGAACTCTAATAGTGGTATTTTATAAGTCTATTTAAGTTTTAAGAGCATTCATACTTGTAACATATTCTTATTATTAAGAAAATGTTATAAAATATTAAATAAGAGCAGTGGCATTATAAGCGCCTTGTACAAGTCTAATTGCCTTCGATTCTTAATTAATACTTATAAATACATTTTATAAGTACAGTCAACCTTAGAAGTGACTATGTAAGTGTTTAATTAGACTTCTGTAAAACTAGTAATTTAAAAGTGTGATTTATCTCACCCAAGACATATTAAAGAGTGGTATACTTTAAAAAGTCCTACAAGTGTCTTAAATAATTCCCTATTAAGGGTTATTGACTTTCTTTGTTGTGTTGACTCCAGAAATTGTATTTTTTTATTACATAATTATTATCATTTAGTTTCTATCAAATCCTTTTACTTATTAAGGAACTCTAAAATTATGATCAACATGGCCGCGTAGACAGTGGTTTTAGGTTTAATTTGACTTTTACGATTGCGATATAAACCTTACACAAGAGTACTGAGCATAAATTGCTCTAATAAAACACTTATGAGCCGTGGTTGGTCGTAATGGCGACATTTTGATATTAAATATTTAATAAAAAAATAAAGACACATTTTTGAAAAGGCCCGTGAAAATATTTTTATTAAAATTTCAAAGTAAGTGAGAAAATCTACTTCGCAACCAAATATATGCATATAGTGCGTGACAAATACATGAGTAAGATACACACCAGCGATTTGTAGGGAACTGCAATAAATTTAAATATAACACTTAAGTTTCTATGCGACTGTTTATTTTTTCACAAAAGTTCCATGGACTTCGCAACCCACGGCGGTTTATCATAACACTCTTATTAGGAGATCACAAAGAGAGCTATAAGCGATATTACACTTAAAATTGTACTTTATTTTAATAGTAAGAGGACTTTAAGGTCATTTCCCCTTACAGCGCGCCATTGTAAGTGACTTGTAAGTTCATTTGTCATTATAAAGGTATTGGCAAGAGTTTTGTAAGTTTGAAAATACACTTGGCGAGACCTTTATAAGGCAATTGCAAGGGTGAATATACTTATAAATTGCGCCCAAATCCACACTTATAAGTGTCTATAGGTGTGATATAAGACTGAAAAAAATATGGTCTTGGGATATTTGTAAGATTATTTTTGGTAGCTGGGCTACAATTAAAAAAAAAATAAACAAAATATATTTGGAAATAAAATTGGAAAACCGGCCAAGTGCGTGTTGGACTGGCGCAGGAAGGGTCCCGCACAATTATCAAAAAAAAAACGCATTTGTTGTATGGGAGCCGCCATCAAATATTTATTTTATTCAAACTCAAACTCAAAGCATTTATTTCAAATAGGCCCATGACAGGCACCTTTGCATTGTCAAAAATAAGCTACCTACAGTCCAGCCGCAGGCATGATAACTGTGAATGGACTGTAGTTGCCCATTCGAAAATAGTAGATCTCATGGAGAAGAATGGGCAAGAAACTCCATGGACATTCTTTTCAAATCAAGTTAGATATTAAAATTGTCTTGGGTTACAATATTGTTGCTTCTATATGTGAGCACAATGTAGAGATAGTAAAGAAAAAAAAACAATTTAAACCTTAAAGATTAGGATAAGCCCTACTAACCGCAATAGAAAGTCTACATTTACAAAACTGAAATAATGCTCGTAATTTATATAAAACAATAGTAATCAAAGTAACATAAGTAAGTTTCTAAACGAAAAAGAAATAAAATAAAAGAACTAGAGAGGGAGCATCTTTTCCAAACATTAAAATCTTAGTTCGTGAGCTCAAGTGGCTGTGGAGCAGGACCAGCATTGACCCAAGCATTATTATCTACAATATAGTCTTCCAACTTATAATAAATATGCTAGCTTACATAGTGTGCGTTTTATGCATGTTTTAAACTTCTTCTCATTAAGTTGTAGAAAGTCAAGTGGTATTTTATTATAACATTTTACACAGTACCCCATAAAATAAGTGCGTACTTTTGACAATTTGAAACGTGGCTGATCTAATTTGTCCTTATTTCTAGTATTAAAATTGTGCCTGTCGCTAATTTTACTAAAAAGATGTATGTTTTTCCGGGATGATGTTAATTTGTTTAAAAAATTATCTTAGAGATTCGCGTCTGCGCAGGTTGTAGATGGCTCTTACTGCCCTCTTTTGCAGAATAAATATTGAGTCAATATCTGCAGCCCGTCCCCATAGCAGAATACCATAAGACATGATGTTAGGGAAGTAACTAAAATAGACCAGTCTTGCGGTATCCACGTCAGTTAATTGCCAGATTTTACGGACAGCGTAAGCGGCTGAACTTAGCCGCACTGCAATTGCTGTTAGGTGAGGACTCCATTGCAGTTTCGAGTCAAGCATAATCCCTAGGAAAACCGTCTCTTCGACGAATTCTAGTATCTCCCTGTTCAATACAACGCTACATTCGCTACTTCTTACATTCAGTAACACGAATCTTATGCATTTAGTTTTCTTCTCATTTAACACCAAATTATTTACAGTGAACCAGATAAGAATCTTAAGCATAGCGTTATTTACGTCGTCAAAGTCTTGTGCACGTCTGTTAACCTTATCTGATGTCGTCTTTTCAGTAACTGAGGTACTTAAATCGTTTATATATACTAGAAAAAGGAAAGGGCACAATATTGAGCCTTGCGGTACCCCCATTTTCACTTTTAATCCCAATGAATTTACGCCATTTATTTGTACTTGCTGCATTCGATCATTTAAATATGATTTTACGAAGCTAAGTGCTTGTTTTCCCAGTCCGTAATACTCAAGTTTTGGCAACAGTGTGTCGTGATTCACGCAATCAAATACCTTGGTTAGGTCGCAAAAGATGCCTATTGCATCTTTTGCCGTTTTCGTATTCTGTTTTTAGTACATTCTTTTTGTTATAGCGGCAACAGAAATTCATCATCTGTGAAAATTTCAACAGTCTATTTATCACGGTTCATTCTGTATCTGTACAGCCTTGTGACAGACAGCCAGACAGACGAACAGTGGCGTCTTAGTAATAGGGTCCCGTTTTTAACTCTTGGGTACGGAACCATTTTTTTTTTTTTACAATTTAGGTACATTTTTGAGACATTTTTTATAATTTTCGAGAGATCCACAGATATATAAAAATTGTTGGTCTTAGCTAGTGTGTTACCTACAAACTCTTGGCACTTGGTTCCTGTTGCTATGACAAACTTCTTCTGTGCGTGTCGATAGACTCAAATAATACCCGACCAGTATATTGCCACCTGCACAGCTCTGTCGTTGGCTTCGTTTCAACCCTGGAAGGTGCAGGTCAGCAGGTGGCTGTGCAGGATGGGCAAGAAAGGAGATGAAAAACTGAAATGTTTTTTGCACGTAAGTAATTGTTCCACAAAATCCCGCTCACAAAGTGATTATGATTATTGACTTACTTCTGTTTACTAATTAACTCATTTCCAATTAACTAACACTTGATTTACATTATTAAGCTTTTTAATTAGGTATTGTGTAATAAATATAATATCGTTAGAATCTAAAATTCTAACATAATGTTGGTTTCTTATTAAATAAGCATAATACGCATGCTAAATATATATTTTGACTTAAACAATATGATTTATTTACATATTTGTAATGTGCTCGCCAGGACCTTTCTTTCATACCAAACTCGTGATGATTATCGCAGTAAATTTTTTTCGAGGTTAGAATGTTAGGTTTAAATTCAGTCATATAAAATTTTGATAATCTTTACAGCGTGTAACAGAAAGGGTATAATCATATGGAATACTGTGGTACGGACCATTAAACTGAACAACTTTCTCTATGGGACCACCATCGATATCGTAAAAAAATAATCAGCTGTCCTATACAAAATTTCAATACCTACTCGACCCAAATGTATGGGACAGCTGATTATTTTTTTACGATTACGATGGTGGTCCCATAGAGAAAGTTGTTCAGTTTGATGGTCCGTACCACAGTATTCCATATGACTATACCCTTTCTGTTACACACTGTATATAGCATATATTACCCGGGCCATTATTACAAATCTATTGACACCTCTTACATTAAAATCGGTTCAGTAGTTTAGGCGCTACGGTGGAACATACAAACATAGACTGGCAAAATCATTACCCTTCCTTTTGGCTTCGCCGTAGTCGGGTAAAAAGTTGTAACTTTGACCCCCAATATCTCCGTAACTAGAAGGTTCTCAGGTATGGTCCAGCTAGAACAAAACAAGTGCGAGTCTGACTCGTGCACAAAGGGTTCCGTACAATTACCTAAAAAAAAACTACCACAACAATTATTTTTTTTATATTTGTTTTTATTGTTTTTAGTATTGTTTATATAGCGGCAACAGAAATACATCATCTGTGAAAATTTGAATTGCCTATAGTATAATCTCAGATCAAGTCTCAGATACTAAATTGACACATGCAAATGTCAAACTTACAAATAATGCTGCCAGCTCTTTTGTGTAGTGTTGTACCTACGATACCGGTTTGTTGAATCGTAACTTTTTATATTTATTAGACGATTAGAAATAAAATAACAGATGCTATCAGTGTTGTTAGTACACGGTAAAACGGATATATAAACCCTTTTCTCTTAGAAAACGGTAGAACTTTTAAAAATTACTGCAATTGTTGGAAATTGACACCATACAAACAATTAAAATTTTAAAATAATTATGTTAATACGGCAGTTAGTGTGTGATTTTAAATACGGCAACCCAAAATTTAACAGGAACAAAACTGGACGCCATTTTATTTCCCTAAAAAAACGATACTACTGATTTTATTAATATCAATATACGATATACAGCGTGTAACAGAAAGGGTATAATCATAAGGAATACTGTGGTACGGACCATCAAACTGAACAACTTTCTCTATGGGACCACCATCGAAATCGTAAAAAAATAATCAGCTGTCCCATACATTTGGGTCGAGTAGGTATTGAAATTTTGTATAGGACAGCTAATAATTTTTTTACGATTTCGATGGTGGTCCCATAGAGAAAGTTGTTCAATTTGATGGTCCGTACCACAGTATTCCATTTGATTATACCCTTTCTGTTACACGCTGTATATATCAATTTACGGTAGCGGCACATCATCATTTAAGAATTGCAAAAAAACTGGCAACCTCTGAGATTAAAAAACGAAATATAGGTAACACGGTTCATTACTCGTAGATACAGCGTGCCAGCCCATTATAATAGTAGGTTTGGATTATTATAGTATAGATTATTATAGTATACGTTATTATAATATAGATTATTAACGCTGTAAATTACAACCAGTGACGATCGTTGCCCATCTCTCCGGGCGAGCCAATTTGCCAGCCCACTCCACTTCAGGTTGGCCGCTTCCTTCTCCAACATCTGCAACATAAGTTGTGGAGCGCAGGGTAGTGTTTCTTACTCGATCTGTACACATAACATAACACTCATGAAACTCGAATTTAATACCTAATAATACTACGTACTGCTGCTTCTTTTTACTTGGGTATCGCACTTTTGAAAGCACAAATTTTCTGGTACACAGATAGACCAAGAGCTCAGAGCTGCTGGGTTAGACATAGGATAGTTGTTATCCCAGTAGTGCGGTCCTTGGTGAAATCGCGGCAAAAGCAGGAAAACTAATTTATAAATGTGAAAGTGAGTAGGTAAGTATGTTTATGTAACGATTTAACGCCCCAAACAGCCCGCGTGAAATAATTGGTCACAGAAAAGTGGTGAAACTGAGTCGGACTTATGCCACTGTTTTGGTTGTAAGCGACGAGAAAAGCCTCTGTAATAGCTCTCGTAGCACATCCCGCGGGACTGTAGTGTTAGCGGTATACATGGGAGAAAGGTTTCAGTTTGTGTGCATGCTTTAATTTTCGCTTTAATCAAAATAATACTATTTTATCACATCACATGCTAAGTAACTGACAGTGTGTAGTTATAACCTTAGCATAGACCTTATTTCCCCCTATTTTAGAAACAATACGTTGTTAAATCTCATTTGCGCTTTCATCGTGTGATAGCTATCACTGAAGTGTTTACTCGGCATAGAAGTAAGAGCAGCAACGTATTATAAGCACTAAACTATTCGATTTTTAGTTCGTGAGCTGTAAATTCAGCAAGATAAAAATATGTATGGTTAGTTAGTCGTGTACCGTGGTTTTAAAATACAGCTTGCCGGTAACGGTCACTCTCGCATACGAGAGGATTCATAACGGGCGGCGGAGGCTCCGGCCGCTTGCGCAGCGGGTGCGGGGCGGCGAGCGAGGCGCGGGGAGGGGCAAGCTTGCTGCAAAGGTCAGGCGGCGTGCACCTGCGCCGCGCATTGTTGAACCGTTTATCACAATCGCCACTACCACATTACCTTATATTTCATCGACGAAGCTCACCGCTGTGCACATGAAAGTCGCACAAAATGACTAGGAACCGAACTAAATTCGTTTTTCAAAGGCTAAACCCCTTTGAAAAACGAAGTTACTTCGGTTCTTAGTCATTAATGTTTGTATAGAGGAACACGAAACGGTATTCTAACTTTTGACAGAAAATATGGAAACCATTACGGAGCAAAAAGGGCTGGTGTAGGTAGGTAACTAATATTATTAACTTTTAGGGGCAGATTTAACTTCTTTCAACCCAAAATTGGTATAGGTAGGTAGGTAGGTAGGTAGGTAGGTACATAATGTTTTAATGAAACTTGAAAAGGCGCGACTGTTGCGGATCCTACCAATTTCTTCAGTTTAGAAACTTGAATCGTGGCAAGCAGTAGGTAACGTCTTAATAAAAAAAAAGAAATTAGTGGAGTTGTTGGGGACTGGGGATGTGAAAAGTATAAATCCCAGCTGATGAAACTGCTGGCCAAGTGCTTGTAGGTTCTTAATAGCTGCATTCGATTCGTTTTCAATCTCCGCAAGTATGATCACTGCTCATGTGTCTGCACATCGATCGCTTGTAAAGTGGTTACCTATCCGGCAGCGCAGAGCGTTGAGGGTTCTGACAACTCTGTTTTCTCTTTCTTCACAAACCCACTTCTTCTTATTCTTCTTCTCTTTGTCAATATTTATGCTCTGCATACAGCAAGAATCTTCGATCCTCTTTTGTCCTTCTCATCGTTCCGGTTTTATAAAGTCTTTTTTCTTTATCCAGGCGGTTTTCCTTTGGAATGCGCTTCCTCAGAATGTCAGGACGGTAATCAATCGGTACACATTTAAAGTGAAAGCTCGTGAAAACTTAAACAAGAAGTTGGCAGATTCGTCTCAGAATTAAGTTGTTGTAGTTTTTCTTGTTATAATATTTCATAATTTTTTTTGTTGTTTGCGCGGTTGGGGGCGCGCGCGCATGCGACGGCGGCGCGAATGTGGGGTGGGAGCGAGACAAAAACACGCCTGGTCTTCGTAACATTGCACAAATACTTGTATAATTATATTCTTTGTAGTGGTGATTGTAATTATTTATTTGTAGTTGTTTGTTGTAATATTATTGTGTGTGTGCTTAATGTACTGACGTCAAATAAACATTTTTCTTTCTTTCTTTAGGTATGTATTTATTCTTGTATTTTAATTATAAATATTTTCTAATTTGTTTTCTGTTATTGCACCTACGGTGTATTATCTCTAAATCACCTGAAGGAAGACTGGTAGAAAATGCCCAAGGCATTAAGTCCGCCTTTGTACAGTTTTTACTAGGGCATAAAGTTTTATTAGATACATACACAATACACAACACACAAATACAACACCACAACGACATAATTAATTAAAACATCTGACAATAATGTGCATTTTTTCGAAATTTCAGCCTCAAAAATTGTAGGTAAGTTTTTTTATCTAAAAATTTCATATCCTTTCACTCACATTTATAGTTCCATCACACCTTAAAAATTTGTTTTTCATTATTATTGTTAGATACGATATTTGTCATGGTGTGAGCAATGCTGATGCACCATCTCTCGTTTACCACTGCCCTACACGTCTCGAAGTTACAGACGTTCACGCGTTGCTATCCCGACAACTTGCATTTATCTCTTATTCGCCACGTTTGCGCACGGCAAAGGTGTGGAACTTTCTGCTAGGGTCTGGTTGTCGCGCCGCGTCGAAGCGTCAGGCGTCAGAAGGGCACATCCTTGCAGCAAGCTACATACTTGTGACAAGAGCTGGGACTGCTGCGCGCGTGAGGTGGCGGTGCTCGGTAGCGGACTAGCGGCGGACGTGGCCGCATATCTCTGTGTAATCGCTTCGTTATCGCGTGATACTGCCCGGTTTAGGATAATGTGTGTTCCGATAATATTCGATAGCGTTCGCCGCGCGCCGGCGTCGCCCGAATAAACCACGTTCCGATTGCGACTCAACGATTCTACACAAACCATACTTCTACAATCCTGAATCCTTTTCTTTTACATGCCGACGAATTTAAAAAAATCCGATATGATGGAATACGTGTCCCCCTGAAAATGTATGGGAGTTTGGGGCGCTGGTCGCATTCTTACAGACCTCTATCACTTCAAGTACTGGGTTAAGGTAAAGTTGATAAACCATTAACTAAAAATATCTGCCAGTAAGTAGACTACGGACATTCCGAAATGGCGTTCTGAATTTACATACTTATACATAAATAAATAAAAAAAGTCTTATATTTCAGGCAAATTACATTAAAATCTAGTACTGTTAAGTTTCATAGCCTATAGTGAACTTATACATATTTAGTCTGTCTATCTTGGGCTCCTTGTAGCTCATGAGAGCCAGTGAGGTCCAGCCGTTGTTGCAACATCATCATCACCCCACCCACCTCGTGTGGGGTCTTCCTTTATTACGTTTACCTTTTGTGCCCTTCGACGATATTACTCTTATAGTCCATCTTTCGTCCTGAAGTCGCGCTTCGTGCCCTGCCCATTTCCATTTTAGCTTTTAAGCAAAACTTAGTGCGTCCTTGGCTTTTAATACAGAAGTATTATTTTTGTGTGATGTATTTTGAGCATGCTACGTTCTAAATTCCTTCGGCAAGTTATGATTTTGTTTTTTTATTTTTGAAGTATATTTTCAAGTCTGTCATGCGTATGTCAGGCTACGGAGTAGGCATGACGTCATGACTTTAGTTTTGATGTTGATTTGCAAGCTACTTTTTTATTGCGTTATTTACTTAAGTACCTACCTACTTATCTCTATAAAAAATATTATTATAAAAACAAAAACCCTTAAAAATAATGAACTGCAAAGCAAAAAACAAGCACATTTTAAATAAAACAAAAGTTGGAAGCAGGTGGCGCAAATTTTAATATAAAATTATGAAAATAGAATGGGGGCCTGCTGTTCATTATTTTTAAGCAGTCGGGTTTTTTGTTTTTGTAATAATATTTTTTTTCCAGACTTTTTAGTGTTTTAACAATTAGTGTTAAATCTGTAATATAAACGTGATATGACACATATATTTTCGACATGGTCTCTGCACTAGCTTTCATTCGATACCCGTGTTGCTATGGTAAGAAAACAAAAACAACGCCCCTCCCCCTTCATTTTCATTTGCAGAATTTAAAAAATTATATAGCCTATGTACTACCACCATTCTGACGAATTCAACGACACCTCATATATCAAAAACCGTCCACCCGTTTGGGCTGTAGGGCGTGCCAAAGAAATGGACATACCCTCCTTCTGACGCAATCGGGTAAAAAGTTAGACTAGTCAGCTAGGAGCAGCGGACCGGCCGTCCGGCCGGAGCAAATTGCACAGGATACGCCAGACTATGCTTAACTGTTCTACACAGCAGTTGTGGTGCACTCCATAGAATTCTTTGTTTTTTTACGCGACTGCGTCAGAAGGAGGGTAATGTTTTTAATGATTGGGTTCTGTATCAAACACATACAATTTACACACGTTGTTTATAAGAACTTTAATAAGTGGAGTTTATCAAAAATCTGCTTTGCTGCAGGGACGCGGGGTGCGGGATGCGAGGTGCGGGCACACATGACAACAGTGCACACGGTCTCATGTCCATTTGGTGGATGGGCGGTCGGCGACCCCGGGCGGCCGTGGGCGCCGCGATAAACTTTATATATTCATACGTACGCATGTGAGCTGTGCGGCGTGCGCCTGTGTCGGTGGATCGCTGGCCGGCTGGTTATGTCCGGTACCGTTACTTTTCTTGCTTTCAGATCTCGTTCGGTGTTTAATTCTTGTTTTAAAACTGGCTGCGCGACAGCGAGCCGCCGCGCCGCGCACCGCTAATGAATGTAGCCGCATTAACATGCGACGTCGAACCGCGAGCGAGGTCCGCGCCGTCCCGCGTACTGCCCGTCAGGCACCCGTCAGGCTCCGGCAGGTGAGCAGTGCGAGCGGCGTGCGCTGCCATGTGCTGCCTTGAACTGTCGCCACAGGAGACTGCTCACCGAGTCACTGCTTCCCGCGACATAACATCACTAGTAGGCTAAACTAGCTAAATAAAACTGCAAAAATATAAGTACAGTAGGAATGGCAGGCACGACATACTAGTCGTAGGTACTCATGACAACGGAAGAACATTTCTAAGGGTTTGTAAAGATTGATTCTAAAGTATCTGTCGCTCATCGTAAGCATTTTAAGACGTTTAAAGCCGTCTGACTCTGTTAGGATACTGACTTTCCTAGAGCAATTTGTTTTAGGTACGCTTCGTTTCCAAGCTTACGCAGGCGCGAGGCGGCTCCGCAGCCAGCAGTAAAGAGGTAAACACACAGATCGGATATCGACAGAGTCATCAGTCTGAGCTCCTCTACACTTACACTACCTCACTATTAGTGAAAGAATGTTTCTAATCGGTTCAGTAGATCCAGAGATTTACCCGCTACAGCCTCACAAACTTTTTTATTATTATACATTAATAATAATATAACAAAGAAAATATAAAAAATAGGCGAACCTATCCTCCTCCCATACATCCCAAGCTCTGTAACAGCATTCTACAGTCCGGTAGTTTCCCTAAAGATTTTTGTTACTCAAACATCATTCTGCCCCACAAAAAGGGTGATAAGTCAGACATTAATAATTACAGGCCCATTAGTCTCATAACACACATCTATAAAACTTTCATAAAATAATATAAAATCGTATATCCGGTGAATAAGATGTTTACAGCAACCTCCTGAACAAGCAGGCTTCCGCCCTGGCCTTTCTACCACAGACCACCTACATACAGTCAACCAAATAATAGAAAAATATCAAGAATACCACTACACCTAGCTTTTGTCGACTACTCCAAAGCCTTCAGCAGCATTACACATACAGCCATTTTTAACGCTTTTTGCAACCAAAAAATCGATCCCACTTACTTGCATCTACTACGCAACATATAAAGAAATAGTACAGCCGCAATAAAAAAAACCACGGTTCCAAAATTCACAGACAAGACAAAGAAGTCACAAGACGAACAGTAAACGCCTGGAAGAGCTACTGATCCATGAAGGAACTATTTAAAGGCGAGTTGCTTAGGGCACTGAAACTCAAACTTATGGACCTGTGTATTCTCCCCGTCTTAACCTATGGTGCACAGACTTGGTCTTTGACTAACATCCAGAAATCCAAACTCAAGGTTTGCCAACGAGCAGTGGAGCGCACTAAACTAGGTGTAATGAACGGATAGTGTTCGAAACACAATACTGTGCTCCAAAACAAATATAGCTGACGTGGCTCAAAAGGGTGCTCAACTCAAATGGGACTAGGCAGGTCATGTCTGCCCCATACCGGACAAACTGTGGGCCATATAACAAAAAACTGGTGCCCTGACTGCGACCCCGTCTCACTATGAGACGGGGTCGCGGCAGGCCATGAAGCAGATGGCGGGGCGCACTGGACAAGTTCCGTCCGATCTGGGAGGAGGACCTGCGGGTTCGCGAGAATTAAAAGGAGTGAAATGAGGCCTTCAACCATGAGTGGGACAGAGAAGGTCAGGAACAAAAAAAAAACAGTTATTCTTCTTCTTGTCGAATCGAAGACTTAGATTTTGTCCGATCAGTACGTAGCAACCTGGACTATGAGTAAGTATTAAAACCCGTAAAATGTATAGGTTCTGGTCTTAGAATTTTTAAGAAGTAGAAAACCTGGAGCACCGGTCTACCGAGCTGAACTCAGTACCGGGAAATAAGCTTAAGATTAAGATCCGGATCGGTTGTGCAGCGTCTAGAAGTACCTAACCAACGTTTAATTTTTAAAATAGATACCAAGGATACGAATGTCTTACATGTCAACGAAAGTCTAACTGTTCTCTCAAAATGGTTCGCAGCTAACAATCTTTTACTGAATGCGAACAAAACAAAATGTCTAAAGTCCTCTTTACCAAATGTATCACAACGAGATCTAAATTAAAATCTTGACGGCAAAAGACTTGATGTTACAGCGGAAACTGGGTTCTTAGGGATTACTTCGATTCAAAATTGCAGTGGGGCGCGCACATTAGAACTCTTTCGGGTAGTTTAAGCTGAGCTGCATAATATGCAGTAAGGAAAATAAGGCAGTTAACTGATGTAGCCACTGCTAGGTTAGTATACTATGCTTATTTCCACAATATTATGTCATGGCATGCTGTGGGGATCAGCAGTAGAAATTGACTTAATTTTTATTCTACAAAAGAGGGCAGTCCGCGCAATTTATAAAATGGGTCCTCGCGAGACCCTCAGAGAATTTTTTTAAGAGATCGATATACTGACTCTGCCTTCACTCTATATCTTAGAAAGTAATTTATTTGTCCGCAAAAATCGAGGGCTTTTCAAAATTAGAAGCGACTTCCATAATATAAATACACGCAGTAAACACGAAATTTTAATACCTAAAGTCAGATTAACCAAAACTAGCAAGTCTTTTCTTATAAATAGTATACGGTTTTTTAACAAGTTGCCGAAGTCAGTTATAGAACTGACCGACAGAAAGTTCAAAAACTACATCAAATGTGTCCTTATTAAAAAAAACATAATTTACATGAAAACGACTTCAAAAACACAAAAAAGTAGTAAATAACTTTAGCTTCAGAAGTCTGTGACTTTTGCTAGTTTGATTTTGTTTTTTTGTCACCGACTTCTGAAGCTAAAGTTATTTTTTACTTTTTTGTGTTTTTGAAGTCGGTTTCATTTTTTGCAAAAAAGTTTTTTATTTTTCGCTTTTAGTGGTTCACATATTATGCTTACCCCTTCACAGCGTACCGGCGTGATGTTATGTTATGAACTGGTGTAAACAATAGACAAAAATAAGATTTCAGCAATCCCAGTCCATGTGCTATCATTTATTGAGGAGTTCTGTTGCCTATCTCCGAAGTTCTTCATCAGATCTTCCCCAAATTGAAATGGGACCACTCCGAGAAAGTACTCTTCCATAAACTACCCATATCGCTTCCAGTGTGTGCCTATAAAATTTGACGAGTCCTGTCTATTTCTCCAAGATCCCATCTTCAGATCCTGAATTGATGATCATGGGACCACCTGGGAAGTATACCCCTTCAAACTAAAAAAAAATAATCCAAATCGGTCCAGCCATCTTCGAGTAATCGGGGAACATACATAAAAAATAAAAATAAAAAACGATTCCGACGAATTGAGGACCTCCTCCTTTTTGAAGTCGGTTAAAAATCAAGGACTTCGTCGAAGACAATGAAGGCTTCCCTGGTAGCCCATAAACGGCACAAATATGTGAATGTAAACTATTCTCAATCTCATTTTTTCTCATCTTTCTAATCAGATTTTTTACAATAGTTTTCAAATCATTTAGACATCTTTTGCTCAGAATAGTTACAGCACTGATGACAATATTTGTGTCACTTGTTTAATTTAGTATTTTACAATATTTTCTTACCTTTGTATATATTCTTTTTACCCGACTGCGCCAGAAGGAGGGTTATGTTTTTCGAGAGTATGTATGTGTGTGTGTATGTATGTATGTATAATTGTTTGGCACGCTCTGTGGCCTGAACGGCTCGATGGATTTTAGCTTGAGAGGTTTTGTTAGATTCGTATTTACTGTGAGAGTGACACTGGGTATATCAAAATAAAAATTATTCAATAATAAAATAATAAACAAAAAAAAAAACGGTAATTTAAAAAATTAAAAAACCCGGCTGCGTAAAAGAAAAAAAAAGCATAGAACATAGCGACTTAACAGTCGGGACCCATTAACATATATAGACCGGCTTAAATCGTCCCAATAATGGGTCCCGGCTGTTTAAGTCGCTATGTTCTATGTTCTTTTTTTTTACGCAGTCTTGTTTTTTAATTACCGTTTTTTTTACCTATTGTTTGTGAATGTGTGGCTTTGTAGATGTCCAGATGCTTGTTAACTTTTCTACAGAACAGAACAGATCTTGTTCTACATTTTTGTGTAGTAAGCAGACTTATTGTCGGGCCTACGCTGTCCCCCCATACTTAAGTACTAATGCTGTAACATGATAATATTGTATTTGAAAAGAGAAACCATGGAGTTTCTTGTCAGTTCTTCTCCATAGGATACGACCAACCCGAACCGTACACCTTTTTGTCGACGTTTTATAAGTGCTCATCTAGGCCTAATGTGAAATAAAAATATTTTGATTTTGATTTGATTGTACGATTTTGCAAAAATCAAGTGGCTGTTAAGGTTTTGTTGGTTTATGAAGATTGTATCTTAGGTTAATAAACCTGACACTAGACAGAATTATAAACCAAAAAACTTACGTAGCTATTTTTATAATTTGTTTTTCAAAACCTTCTGAACGCCATTGTCACAAATTCGTGACGAAAATAGAAAATAGGCGTAAATTGACTATTCGGGCCCTTTAACTCAGAAACTTAGTTATTTGCCTATAGATTACAGGAAAACCTATAAGAAAGCTATAACAACATACAATAAAAATTAAAGTGGGCTCGTCTACTCCGATGGTACGGAACCCTCCATGCGCGTGTCCCACTCGTACTCTAACGGGTACAAAAGGTTAAATAACTAAGTTTTTTAGTAGGAATGTACTACTAGCTTCGACTAACTCAATCTAAAATTAAAATGTAATGGAACTTGTTTTCAAATCCTGTTGGGATGAAAACCAAAGAAATAAAAGTTTTACCCAACTGCCCCAAAACAAGAGTACGTAATGTTTTATCGAGAAGTCTTCTTTCTTTATCGTGTGGTTACCCTAGTGCCTAACCTGGTGTCAGAGTTTTTATGCCGCCCATGGGCCTCTGACTTGGCTTTTTGGCTTTACATGCCGTCGAGAAATATCTCTCAGGCATGCTGGTTTCCTCACGATGTTTTCCTTTCCAAGTGATATTCGAGAAGTATGTATTGGGTACCTGCATAATGTTTAGCACCTCCTGACAACTTAAATGCGTGATGAATTGTAACAGATGAGGTATCCATTAGATTCGTCTTGCCACCCTGACTAACATTGGTTATGTGGCTGTTTGATTTGAAAAAAATACCGATATAGCGGTAGTGTTTAATTTACTAGGAACAAAAAAAAAATATGTTGGAAACATAATGAGGTAATTGTCAAAATTACATAAAAAAAGAAAACAAAATATCAATATATTTTACCATAAAAAAATAATGTTTGCACCTTACATACAACACAAAAACTATTTATATTGCCTCCACGGGCTCTTCTCACGCTGCCAGGTGACTGGGCATGCAGTTTATTGATTTTTTTATGTTATCACATAAACAATCAAGCAATAATGGAGCATAATCTCCCGCAAGATATTGCGGGAGATTATGCTCCATTTTTCTACTAACGCATGTTTCAGGTCTCGAAGTGTATCTGGGGCGGGGTTTCGATTTCTTTCACACCTCCCAAGATCGTCCCAAGCGTGTTCAATTGGATTCAGGTTCAGGTTACTCGCGGGCCAGTCCATGCGATTAATGCCAACGTCCTGAAAATACTCTTTACAATTTGAGCTGTATCGGGCCTGGCGTTGTCATAGATAAATATTGAATTTTTACTCATATTAATAAAATTTAAGCGTTCATTGAGAATTATTCATTGTTCATTATGAATTTCTTCCACATATCTTGCACTAGTTAGCGTACCATTTTCTATCAGCACTAACTCTGTGCGCCTCTCTGAAGAGATTCCAGCCCATACCATAACGGCAGGTTTTCTCAAAACAAGCTGGTATAAAACCCTTTCCTTGGCCGTCGGTAGACTCTTCGCCGCCCATCATGTGCATACTGCATAAATCTAGATTCGTCAGAAAACATTACTCTTGCCCATTCTTCGCCTCCCCATTGTGCGTTTTAACGGGCGTAACGTAATCTTGCTACTTGCCGATGTTCCTTTTCAAGTTTTGGACCATTTGCGGGTCTATATTTGGTCAAATTAGCTTCAAGAGGTCGCCGCCTTACAGTCCGCTCGCTTAAGTCGTCTCTACCGGTCTCCCGAAGCTGATTTGTTACTTCAACTGCCGTGAGGTGCCGAATTCGAAGCATGATCGTAACAATAAATCGGTCCTGTCGAGCTGTAGTACATCGCGGTCTGCCGGTTCCTGGTGTTCTTATGTTCTGCCCAGTTTCTCGGAAACGTTGGACGACTCGCTGACTTGTAGAAAGTGACACGCCCATTGTTCTTGCTGTAGTTCGCTGACTGCTGTCTTCTACTAACATAGTGACGAAGCGTGCACATTTTTCTGGTGTTAATGACATGATTGTAGTTAGTAGTAGCAATAATGATGGTGAAAGACGACAATGACCACCTTTTATCAAAAGAAGCAAAAGTAAAACGACTGCAAATTGAATTGTTTCCAAATCCGAGGTATTTAAAATTTTAACTTTATTTGAATTACGTTGTAGATAATTTTAGGTATTATTTCACACACAATGAAAATTCTCTGTAATATAAAGTACTAGCGACCCGCCCCGGCTTCGCACGGGTCAATGTTATACATATAAACCTTCCTCTTGAATCACTCTATCTATTAAAAAAAACCGCATCAAAATCCGTTGCGTAGTTTCAAAGATTTAAGCATACAAAGGGACATGGGGACAGAGAAAGCGACTTTGTTTTATACTATGTAGTGAAGTTTCATGCATACACCATTATCGCACAACTGTGCGATGCTGCCTTGCCTTGCCTGCTTATGGTGTACCCCAGGGTAGCGTCTTAGGCCCCCCGCTGTTTATACGTTACTTAAATGATCTGCCAAAAGTAAGAAGTCACCCTACGCCACTGTTTGCTGATGACAGCACTGTGACCGTTAAGAGTACTGATGATCGAAACCACAACGACGTTGTCACTCAGACAATAACCTGCATAGTGAAATGGTTAGATCATAATAATTTTAAAATAAATATTGATAAGTCGAAATTAATGATGTTTAGTCAAACTGCGAATCCCAATCCCAATATGACAGTATGCAATAACAATAAAATTATAACACAAGTAGATGCATCCAAATTTTTAGGTTTAAATATTGACAAAAAAAAAAGAACTGGAAAGCACACACGGAGGAGCTAACTAAACGAATTAGGAAATCAATATTTAACTGTCCCCAGTGTTTAACGTCGATGGTTTAATCACAGCATATCATGGTTTAGTGAGTTCACTATTGAGATATTGTGTCATTATCTGGGGTAACTCAACCAACAGGGAAATAGTTTTTAAAGCACAAAAACATAATCCTTCCTTGGCAGTCGAATAAAAAGGTGCATCAGGTCAATGTTTAGACATTTTTTTTCATTTTTATTATACATTTTTGAGGTAGCTATATATTTGTTAAAACCAATCCAAAGCTTTACCAGAATATCATTTTATAACACACGAACTGGACCACAGAACAATAACTTGTGCGTAAAAAGGTCCCACTCAGCATTTTTGTATGGCACCAATCTTAAACAACCACATACTTAGTTCAATAAGGAATTAAACTTACTTTTATAGGCCAGGGCCGAAGGCTTTAAAAACGGTAAAAAGAATTAGAACAGGATGACAAACATTGCAAAAGGAAGAAAATATATTAAAAAAGACAAAAATAATTTACGGGCGATTTGATTTCGGGAAGGGTAAGAGCGCGGGGATTTAAGGGTGAAAAACGGTTTATCGCGATTTCCGGATCGAAACAATGTAAACGGCAAAGTTGAAGGTTATTAAAAGATCTACAACTTTTGAATTCTCACTTTTTCACATAACCTAAAAATATCTGCGAAAAATCAAAATACCGAGTTTTGCGTTTTTTTTTCTCCCACAATGCTTTTTTTTCCACGAAATTTAGCTACCTTAACCTCCTAACTCCTTCCTTAACTTTCTTTTTTATGTCCCAAACACGCTCTAATTGTATCGATTCATTTTTTTTCCCCCCTTAAATTGATATTATAAATAACGAAAAAGTAACTATATAAAAAGTATACATTACTATGGAAAATTTGATGAAAAGATGAAAAATGAAAAAAAATAATGAGTCCGTCAGATAGATTTAAAAAAATATTGGATACGTATTTTTTCTTTTTTCACGTAAACAAGAAATTAAGACGATACAGTGCGTTGAAAACTCGCGTGACGTCACTTGTATGTACACTTGACAAGTGACGTCACAACTTAATTATTTGATGCGTTATAATCAGTGATCGGAATAGGTAGAGCTAATGTACCTAAAGCTCAAGGAACAGAAACGAAAAGTGGGGACTTTCTTACGACAATTTTTTTTTCGGAATCAAGTAACTACATTTATTAGTAAGTGTATTTATTAATAGTACAGTAAACTATTTGAATTTATTATTTTTCCTTTGTAACCGACTTCGAAATGGCTAGAAGCTGCAGCTTCGTATTATGCTAAATATTATGAATAAATTAAATAAAGAAAATTTAAAGGCTGATTTAGATTATGTAGTGACCAATGTTTTAAAATAATTAAAATTTCTGAGCGTGTTTGGGGCATAAGAAGGTAAGTTTTCTCCAAATATCATGACAACAATTTGACAACAAATTGTTTGATTTCCTAATTCTCTCGAGCTGCCAAGAGTTAATATTATTCTAATGGAATCAAATCTTCTTGTTGGTGAAAAATTTTCATTGTAATCAATATCCTTAGTTTGTGTAACCCCACGTGCACAAAGTAGAGCTTTGTATCTCTTTCTATAGCACCATCTGAGTTTTTTTTACACATTGTTTTTTCATTATTTCTATTTACTAACTTCCAGGTTCCATTTTCTTCTAGTGACTGTAATTCTTCGCTTATACAAACAATTTTTACAATTTAAAGCTTCTTCATAATGTTGGAGGTACATCAAACTCAATAAAATTTGCTTTTTCATTCTTGTTCCTTCTAGGTTTCAGAGTAATATGTCTTTCATCATCTTCAGAAATTATTTGTAAAGGCTGGTACGTCACATCATTGGGATCCTCTTGTGTTTCTGCACCTTCAAAACTAGATTCAGAAATATTTTTTTCTCCTGGAGAAACTGTTAACTGGTGGTATATCTTGTATTCTTTCACTTTGTTCTTGTTCAACGGTGACAGAAGTAGAAGTGTTGTTTTTCCTCAGTAGGTTGGTATGTTTTTCTCATTGAAGTGTACATTTATACTAATTGTTATCTTCCCACTTTTAATATCAAATATTCTATAATTTTTTTTTTCATATCCTACTAATGTTAATTTTATACTGTTTTTATCTAGTTTTCTTCTTCTTTCATCAGGTATACGAACATACCTCCTGAACCAAATACTCTTATGTGTTGAAGGGCTGGCTTCTGTCCATTCCACAGCTCATATATACATCCTTTGTCTGGGTTGAAGAAGAAGATTCGATTTAATATATAAACCGCACAGTTTACTGCTTCAGTCCAGAGATTCATTCCATGATTGTGCGCATTTGTCTCTCCACTCTACCGTTTTATTCAGGCGAGTAAGGTGCTGTGCGTTCATGAACTATTCCTTCACTATCTAAATATGATTCTAATTCTTGAAGTTTGGTGTCCCACAGGGAAGCATACTAGGGCCAATCTTGTTCTTGATATATATAAATTACATAATTAAAATAACGAAACATAAGTGCATATTGTTTGCTGATGACATTTCTATTATTGAAACATCCAATAAAAAAAGAACACTAATGATGATACCTTACCTCCGGACTTACCGGGTTACTGAAGTACTCTCAACTCACGCCACTTAAGT
Organism: Eugnorisma glareosa; assembly: GCA_947578425.1. NCBI lineage: Eukaryota > Metazoa > Arthropoda > Insecta > Lepidoptera > Noctuidae > Eugnorisma > Eugnorisma glareosa. The sequence continues at coordinate 644,140 of OX387966.1, forward strand.
CACTCAAGTAAGGTCATAACAAGAAAGGTAAGGTCTCATCATAACTAACAAAACGAGCCTAAACTCGGCTCACCTAGTTCTGATCGTCGAGGAGTTCCAGTGGCAGTCACCGAAGTACCTACACTTTCAGTTTTTCGTTTATAATCAAATAAATATCTTACATCAAAATATCAATGGATTAATAGGAAAGTCTGATTTGTTAGGCATTAGTATACATGAACTTTTCTGCGAAGGGAAAGCAGTGGATGTTATGTGCATCACGGAACACAATATGAAAGATGCTGATACCATGCACTTATATATACCTGAATATAAAATTGCAACATATTCTTCAAGAAACACCAGGAAGGGTGGTACATGTATACTTACTAGACATAGACACGAGTTCAAGGTCATAGACATTAAAGAATTTAATGTGCCCAGTTTTATCGAGTGTTGTGCCATCGAACTGGTAGCTCATAAGCTGATTATCATTTGCATTTATAGACCTCCAAATTACACGAGAGATGCTACTTCTAGTTTCTTTGAAAAAATTGAGCATATTTTAAACTATTGCGCAAGACACTTGGGAAAAGGGGTTTTGCTTTGCGGTGACTTTAACATCGATATTCTGCAAAAAACCAGAATATCCACTGAATTTCAACATCTACTCCTGAACTACAATCTTAAGCCGAGTATAAAAATGCCCACACGATTATCTAGTGGAACCTGTATCGATAACATTATGCATAATGTTAGAGGTGGTACTGGTGAAGTCTTAGAGTTGGCCCTATCAGACCACACCGCCCAATTTTTTAAATGTCCTGTCAGAAAATCGTGTGCAATTGATCACTGGTATGTATTAAGTCGAGATTATAGCCCTGAGAATATATCTAAGTTCATTGAAGCCATTAGTAAGTTAAGTTTTACTGAAGTGTTCAATAGCACAAACCCGGAAATGGCTTTTAATTCGTTTTATGAAATATTTAAACTCTTTTACGACTTGTGCTTCCCTACCGTGAGAAAAAAAGCTTCCACTCGTAAAACTCCGCGATGGATATCTAAAGGTATCAAAAACTGTAGTAAACGGAAAAGAGAGATGCTATGGTTGTACAGGCGATCACCAAATATTGAAAACAAACAATTACTCAAACAATATTCAAAACGATTAAAAAGAGTAATACATTTGACACAAAAGTCTCAAAACAGTCATATTATAAATAGCGCAGAAAATAAAACCAAAGCTACATGGAAAATAATTAATAGGTGTAAATCTAACTTTCCCCCGGAATCTGTAAAGCAAATTTTAATTGGTGATAAACAAATTAACGAACCTAAAGAGATAGCTACGGCTTTCAATGACTATTTTATAGATTCTGTACACCCTGAAAAAAAATATGCAAACGGTAAGGCTATATCTCTTGTAAATTACTACCCAAAAACCCTTTTTATGGCACCGACGGATGCTGTGGACGTTTTCAAAATCATAAATTTGCTAAAAAATACCAATAGCACGGGATTTGATGAAATTTCTACAAAAATTTTAAAATTGGTGTCGCATATAATTGCACCCGTACTAAGTTTTATAATTAACCTATGCATAGAACATGGTCACTTTCCAAACTTATTAAAAACGACTATAATTAAGCCACTTCATAAAAAAGGTAACAAAACAACCATTTCAAATTACCGTCCAATAGCCTTAATACCGGTATTATCAAAAATCTTTGAGAAAGTGATTTATAAATCCCTTAACTCGTTCTTTGAAACAAATGACATACTAGCTAAGGAACAATATGGCTTTCGAAAAAATAGGAATATTAACAAAGCAGTCTATGAGTTAGTTGCTAAAATTATTGATAATGTTGACAAAAAAAATCCTATTGCTGCAGTACTCATGGACATGTCTAAGGCATTCGATCACGTGGATCATACAATACTACTGGGTAAACTAGAACGTAATGGTGTCCGAGGAAATATATTGAGCCTAATCAAAACGTACTTACATGGAAGAAAACAAATCACTGTTTTAACTAGAATTTGTCCCAACTCTAGGAGATAATTTGCTCACAAGTCATCCATTAGGTATACAACTTGCGGTGTACCCCAAGGGAGTGTCCTTGGGCCCTTGCTGTTTCTTATTTTTATAAATGATTTGCCAAAGTGTACCGACTATCAAACCGTCCTGTTTGCCGATGATAGTACAATCATTATACCGTGTAAAAAGTTAGAAACATATGAAAATGAAATAAATAATGCCATCCATAGCATTATTACCTGGTTACGTAAGAATAAACTTAAAATAAATTTAGATAAAACACAGATTATGACGTTCGAACAAAGGAAAAAAAAAACAAAATTTAAATATAAAATACGCGGACCAAAAAATACCGGAAACCACCAGTGCCAGATTTTTAGGACTGTACTTGGATAGTCGTCTTAATTGGAAATGTCATGTAGAGACACCCAAGTAACACAGAAAGCATTCTAACAAACGAATAGCAAACTTGTGTAGAACTTAAGGTCCTTATAAACTCATAAATATGTTCACCGAGCATCTTGACGCTTTATATTGGTATTTCAAAACCATTATGATGCTTTACACTGTATAACGGTTGGATAATAGCATATCAAAATGCTTTTGTAAACCCTTTAGTTTTAGTGCAGCAAACCACAACGCAGCTGTACGGCTTTCAGCAGTTTTTAGTGCATTTGGAATTACAATAGAATTTTAAGTAGTAAATAAATGCTTAATGCCGTTTAACAGCACAAATATGAACCATTATAATGCCACGTAAATCCGCTATACAACTTTCAGCTGTTTTTAGTGCCTTAGGGTCTACAATAGCATTTTTAAGTAGTAAGATAATGCCTAATGCCGTTTAAAAGCTTAAACTTTTACCGTTATAATGCACTGTAAAACCGTTAAACAGCTTTGAGCTGTCTTAAGTGCCCTTTGTTGTGTAATAGCACTTTTGAGTGGTAAGTAAAAGCCTAGTATTGCTGAACAGCATAAACGTGAATCAATGTAATGCTTGCATTTTTTAAGATCAACTTAGCTGTGTGGTACAGCTAGCAGCTCTTTAATCAAATATACGTGAGTTATTGTAATGCGTAAAGCTGTATATACATTCATTTTACTGTATTCGTAGAACCTTTTGTCGGACATATTGGGGAAAAGCACATATTAAATGATCAATAAAACAACAGCAATTTTTATGGTGAATTTTTATTTTCATTACTACTTGATTTTGAACTATTGTCGTCCAGGGTACAAACGTGCTTGTGTCTGAATGTTCTTCCATTATTGATAATTCAGCTCCGGAAAGTTCATATGGTCAAATATTGTTCATTTTAAAATAGCACTCCTATAATGTCCATTCTTTTTATCGGGCTTGGATTGCTCATCTTTCATTAATTTGTAATGTGTCTTTTTAGGCGGCCACCACAATTTACCATTTTTCTCCCACAAAGACTACCTCGTATTGTTTTTCCTTTCTCTCTATCGTCTGTTCCATTTTGTACGGCATTGTATGGTTGGTATAAAAATCACTGAAAATAAGAAAACAAATGTTTTTAAAAGCATCACCCATAAAAAAGATATTATTGCGTTTTCTGAAAAGTTTTGCCATTTTAAAGTGTACAGGTATATTTGATGGCTACTGTACCTGACTACGTCCTACACTACACCGGGTATGAAATAAATAACGGTCCTTTCTATAAAATAGTTACGGAAAAATATCTTAATGACGCCTTTTTATCAACTTGGCAAACGAATCAAATTGTATAAATTCTGAAATGAGTTTTATTGTTTTGCTCACGGATCCCCAAAATTGCGTTCAAGTAATGGCACTACTTCAGTCTACATCAAATCTACTGGTATACCTGTGAACCCATATAGAACTACTTTATAGACAATGCCACTACAGTGGTTCATCAAAAGCCTTCTCTCTTGCCTCTAGCTTAATAATGGTTCACGTGTGAGTATTTATACAGCTGGCAGCATTAATTAGCCTTGTTAAAGGCTCACCAGGCTGCTATACCCCGACACCATTTTGTAAATATTTTATAACCAAAAAAAATTATCATTCGGACCTAATTATGAAAGCAAAAGACCTTTAACATAATGATATAACTTGATTTAATACTGCCCAACCAATACTATTATTTTAATTAAGCAAAATTCGTTCTATACTAGGAATAAACAATTGTTTTGGTGATTTCACACATATTTTAATATAACATTTTCTATCAAAACCACAAAATATCGAAGGCGCGTGAAAATTTTCAATGAAACTTATATAGACATTTACAGTAAACTACATTGCGAATAATATTTGAAGGCATGAAGTCACAAAAGAGTCAAAAACTTACCCAGTATTATAATTAATTTTGTTTTGATGCAAACAAATATGGTGTCACTCACTCAGTTTTGACAGTCTTCGTCCATATTATATTCCACGTTAATTGTATTATGACATTTGTACCGTGGTATTAGAGATGTTTTTGCAATGATGTAGAGTTTATTTAAGTTCTAACTGTGAACACTTAAATAGCTCCAATCATTCTTTTGCTTGATTCTAATGCTACTCTAATGCTTTTGTAATGCAAACAACATCTTCATTATCAAAAATATTGCTAGTATAATGCTTCTGTAATGCGATTGGTACCTTCTTTGGCCACAATAATGCTAATATAATGCGCCTGTAATGCAACTAAACAACTATTGTGAACCTATTTAGGATCTAAAGCCGTATAATTTGTGCCCAAATAAGCATTACAGTAGCCGTATAAACGTTTGTAATGCTACTATAGAACTAACTAGCATTACAAACGTTTATACGACTACTGTAATGCTTATTTGGGCACAAATTATACGGCTTTAGATCCTAAATAGGTTCACAATAGTTGTTTAGTTGCATTACAGGCGCATTATATTAGCATTATTGTGGCCAAAGAAGGTACCAATCGCATTACAGAAGCATTATTACGGTCAATGAAGTTACCAATCGCATTACAGAAGCATTATACTAGCAATATTATTGATAATGGAGATGCTGTTTGCATTACAAAAGCATTAGACTAGCATTAGAATGTAGTAAAAGAATGATTGGAGCTATTTAAGTGTTCACAGTTAGAACTTAAATAAACCCTACATCATTGCAAAAACATCTCTAATACCACGGTACAAATGTCATAATACAATTAACGTGGAATATAATATGGACGAAAACTGTCAAAACTGAGTGAGTGACACCATATTTGTTTGCATCAAAATAAAATTAATTATAATACTGGGTAAGTTTTTGACTCTTTTGTTACTTCATGCCTTCAAATATTATTCGCAATGTAGTTTACTGTAAATGTCTATATAAGTTTCATTGAAAATTTTCACGCGCCTTCGATATTTTATGGTTTTGATAGAAAATGTCATATTAAAATATGTGTGAAATCACCAAAACAATTGTGTATTCCTAGTATAAAACGAATTTTGCTTAATTAAAGTAATAGTATTGGTTGGGCAGTATTAAATCAAGTTATATCATTATGTTAAAGGTCTTTTACTTTCATAAACAGGTCCGAATGATATTTTTTTTTGGTTATAAAATATTTACAAAATGGTGTCGGGGTATAACAGCCCAGTGAACCTTTAACAAGGCTAATTAATGCTGGCAGCTGTATAAATACTCACACGTGAACCATTATTAAGCCAGAGACAAGAGAGAAGGCTTTTGATGAACCACTGTAGTGGCATTGTCTATAAAGTAGGTCTATATGTGTTCACTAGTATAGTAGTAGATTTGATGTAGACAGAAGTAGTGCCATTACTTGAACGCAATTTTGGGGATCCTTGAGCTAAACAATAAAACCCATTTCAGAATTTATACAATTTGATTCGTTTGCCAAGTTGATAAAAAGCGTTATTAAGATATTTTTCCGTAACTATTTTATAGAAAGGATCGTTATTTATTTCATACCCGGTGTAGTGTTAGTCAGGTACAGTAGCCATCACTTTAAAATAGCCAAACTTTGCTTTTTAATTTGATGCTTTTTAAAAATATTGTTTTCTTATTTTCAGTGATTTTTATACCAACCATACAATGCCGTACAAAATAGAACAGACGATAGAGAGAAAGGAAAAACAATACGAGGTAGTCTTTGTGGGAGGAAAATGGTAAATTGTGGTGGCCGCCTAAAAAGTCACAGTACAAATTAATGAAAGATGAGCAATCCAAGCCCGATAAAAAGAATGGTCATTATAGGAGTGCTATTTTTAAATGAACAACATTTGAACATATGAGCTTGCCGAAGCTGAATTATCAATAATGGAAGAACATTCAGACACAGACGCGAATGACACAGGCACGTTAAACACAAATAAATATACTGCTACTACTACGTTTGCACCCTTGACGACAATAGTTCAAAATCAAGAAGTAATGAAAATAAAAATCCACCATAAAAAATGCTGTTGTTTTATTGATCCTTTGATATGTGCTTTTCCCCAATATGTCCGACAAAAGGTTCTACGAATACAGTAAAATGAATGTATTTACAGCTTTATGCATTACAATAACTCACGTATATTTGATTAAAGAGCTGCAAGCTGTACCACACAGCTAAGTTGATCTTAAAAAATGCAAGCATTACATTGATTCACGTTTATGCTATTCAGCAATACTAGGCTTTAACTTACCACTCAAAACTGCTATTATACAACAAAGGGCACTTAAGACTGCTCAAAGCTTTGTAACGGTTTTACGGTACATTATAACGGTAAAAGTTTAAGCTTTTAAATAGCATTAGGCATTATCTTACTACTTAAAAATGCTATTGTAGACCCTAAGGCACTAAAAACAACTGAAAGTTGTATAGCGGATTTACGTGGCATTATAATGGTTCATATTTGTGCTGTTAAACGGCATTAAGCATTTATTTACTACTTAAAATGCTACTGTAATTCCAAATGCACTAAAAACTGCTGAAAGCCGTACAGGTGCGTTGTGGTTTGCTGCACTGAAACTAAAGGGTTTACAAAAGCATTTTGATATGCTATTATCCAACCGTTATTCAGTGTAAAGCATCATAATGGTTTTGAAATACCAATATAAAGCGTCAAGATGCTCGGTGAACTTATTTATGAGTTTATAAGGACCTTAAGTTCTACACAAGTTTGCTATTCGTTTGTTAGAATGCTTTCTGTGTTACTTGGGTACTATTGATGAAGATCTATATTGGAAAGTGCAAGTAGACAATGGTTCAAGCAAGATAAATAAGTTTTTGTATGCTCTTAGACGAGTAAAAAAAGTACTACCTAATCTAAAAATAGCTATATTAGGTTACCATGCGTATGTGGAATATTACGTTATGGACTTATAATATGGGATAACAGTTACAGTACCGATCAAATTAAAACATTTGTTGCTTAAAAATAATGCATTAGGGCTCTATAAGGACTTCATCCTGTGGAATCATGTCAGCCAGTATTTAAGAAACTTGGCTTGTTCCCGCTACCTGTCTACCTGTCTGTATATTAATTAAATATGCATGTTTGTATGGAAACATAAGGAGTTATTTAAAAAAGCAAACGATGTAAATCCTCGAAGCCGACGAGATCCTCACAGACTCGTACTTAACAGAGCTCCCAGGCTTGCTAAGTACAATAAAAGCTGCTTAACTATGTGTGTACGAATTTTAATAATCTGAAATGTTAAACTTGACATATACTTTTAAGAATAAATTGTATGAATGGTTAATTATCAACAACTTCTATAGTATAAAACAATTCCTAGAACGAAAACAGCTTTGTTGTAATATAATAATAATTTTGCTAAGGAAATAGTACAAATACTTGCAAGACTACGCTATTATCATTATTTATTAGTTAAGTGCGGTACCCACGTTACAAGTTCCGGTTAAGGCGAAAGTGCCAGGTGAGTCTGCCAAATCACGAACCGGGTCAAACACAAAAACGTATGAAAAAGTGTTCAGGTTACATCAATTCCAGATGTACATTATTAGAGAGTGTTTATATTTTTTTATTTAAGATTATAGTGTCGGAATACTATATTCGATCTTATTTAATTTATATTAAGGTGGAAGCGCAAGGGTAGCCCGCGAAATTCAAATTTTCTTACGTTTACTGCAATTTGCAGGTCATTGTCAGGTTGTACGATGCTGAAAATATGAATCTCGCCAGTAATACGTATGGAGTTACAGAATTATAATCATTCAAATCATCAATACAAACCTCCAAAGGTCATTTAATCCCATTCAATAAATATTTCATGAAAAACTCACTCAATGGGATTAAATGGACCTATAAGGTTGTATTGATGATTTTAATGATTATAATTCTGCAGCGCATACGTGTTACTGGCGCGACACATTTTTCATCAACATACAACCTGAAACAGACATGCAAATTGCAGTAAACGTAAGAAAATTTGAATTTCGCGGGCTACCCTTGCGCATCCACCATAATGTGAATGTATGTAAAAATTAAACAACTTTTCTTATTTGCGTTGATCAAAAAATCAGCAATTCATATTTACGAATTAAAACATATATAAACATGTTGTTCGAATATTTGTAGTCTTCTACTGTAGACACTTAAAACTCGCACAATTTAAAATATTTCGAACACACCCAATATATTTATTGGGTTATGTTGGCATCACTGCTTCCTAAGTCGTTCATTCGTTCGTGATTTTTATAAATGGCCTCTGCGTTGGTGCATAAATATTGATATTAAAGAGTACACAAGATTTTGGTACTGTTTTGAAGATCTTTTATGTATTGTGTGTATATTGGCAAGTAGGTAGAAAATTAAAAATTATATAAATCATAAGCGGTTAAGTGGATTAGGGATAGGTTTGCAAAATCCAATATGTTTTCATTCTAACCTCAAAATATTAAAGATAAGATAATTATCTATAATTATTATTTATTTTATTTTATATATCATTGATATTTAAGATATCTTTTTTTTACTCTATGTCTTTCCTGTAGACATCTATTAACACCAGACAACCGTCCTTTATTGTGGAATTTCTACAAGAAAAAGATGTCCATTATGTGGGCAAGATTTATAATGTTTTAATTTTCTAAAATACTTTAATTTTCAAACATGATTCTATCTTGTAGCGAAAGAGTTCTTATTCTTGTTCTTATCATTATAAATAAGGTTTTGTAAACAAATCATAATAATGTGATTACTTTTACAAGGTTTACGTTTTTATCTATAGACAATTAGGTATTTTCTGTGGCCTTCTATAATTGAAAATTGTAATTTGTCGAGAGAATATGTGATATTAAGAATTTTATGAGACTATTACACGAATAGATTTCAAACTAAACTAATATGTGAGGTTTTAATCTTTGGAAATGATGAATTTCATATTTTGTGTTTGACCCAACCATAATATGATTGCATCCACCACCCTGCTGCCAACGCTGCTCAACGGACCAACGCTATGGTTCACATATTATGGGTACTTACGTACCTATACTATTTGTGCACAAGGCATTATTGATTTTATTAAAGTAAGCTCATTCATTGATAACTTATGTTGGACGTGAGCTATTTAATAATATCAGTAATAGGTATCGAGCGTGTGACGACACTTCGAAGCGAACGCTAAAGCTACTCGCTGTAGTAGCGGCCGGCACCGGCCACGCTGATCTCACCTCTGTTCTTCGGTGATACAGCTCATTATTAGATTGTAAGTCCTTATGTTACGACCAATATTTATTCGGCAAAGTTATTCGTGTTTAAGACTGGTAAATCAAGGAAACTTGGCTATGTTTTGTAAGTTAGATACTTTATATTATATGGTTTGTTTGATAGTTGGATCGGATCACTAATGGTGCAAAGGTCTTATATGTCATTACGCTAATTGGTGTTCACAGCTTCACTCTTTGGATTTCAATAAAATTAATAGGTACCTATGTACCTACCTCTACATAAAGTCAGTGAAATTAATTGCTTATCACATTTACAATATAGGTACCAACTTAAGTTGTGTGTGTGTTAACGGAGAAGTATGTAATCTGTCATTGTATACAATGTCTAGGAAATATGTACTACAATTCCTAAAATAAATAGAAAATGAAATGAAATATATTTTGTAATATGCACTTTTCGTAGGAAATCTATACATTTCCAAATGGCGATTGGAAATGTGGGGATAGCGGTGCGAGGGGCAACTACTCACAGTCGAGAGCATCTATAGTATTCCTATATTTTATGTTACCCTAATACACTACACACCACACCCTCATAAACAAGACATTGAGGCAAAGAAAACTTAGGATCCAAGAGCGAACAAAGCGAGTTCGAGACCTTGGGCACCCCGACCCCGGACTGGGTTACTTTAAACGGGGCTACGTCGACTACGCCTTATTACAACATTTTGAAATTTACCTTGACATTGATTATCATCATCATTTCAGCAGAATGACGTCCGCTGCTGGACATAGACCGGTCCCGTGCGACTCGCATCCAGCGGATGGCCACAACCATCACCAGGCCATCGGTCCACCTAGTGGGAGGCCTTCCAACGCAATGTCTTCAGGTTCGCGGTCGCCACTCCAGAACTTTTAGGCCCCATCGGCCATCCGCGAGCAATGTGCCATGCCCACTGCCACTTAAGTTTGGCAATTCTTCGGGCTACGTCAGTAACCTCGGTTCCCTTGTTGATTTTATTCAAGTTTTATTTATTTTCATCTCGAAATCGCATACAATTCCTAGGAAACACATACATTTCACAGAAAATGTATATATTAGAGAATCTTTGAAATATTATTTTACACAATGTGTAAAATAATATTTGTAAAAATACATAATTATTACTTCTCTCTCTTCTCTCTTCTTCTTTGAATCGGATTTTGTTAACAATTTCATGGGTTTTATTATCTTCGCACGGAACCCTAATCCTTTTTCTAAAACAAAAGTAGGTAGCCTAACACATAACATAAAATCAGCTATCTGCCAGTGCCAGTGAAAGTCCCGTCAAAACCGCTCCAGCCGTTTCGGAGATTAGCCGGAACAAACAGACCGAAAGCCAAAATTAAAAAAACATGTTTTTTTTTTAATTTTGGCTCTATGACGGTAAAAAGCTGTTATTTTGAAAAACAAACAAACACTTTAAATTTATTTATTTGTATAGATAATTTGTTGTGGATGTTCTGCTTATCATCATCACACCGTGCACCGTCCAGTAGGTAGGTAGCACGCATGCGCCGCAGCTAAGCTGAAATGAAACAAAAAATAGGTACTGGATTTGTTTAATTGTTCTCCCTCCTCGACACTTGTCAGGGCCAGAAGGTGCCTGAGTTTTCGCTTTTTTACTCAAGATAGTTAATAAACATTTAATATGTGTATGTATGTTCAAATATGAGCTCAACAGATGTGAGTGCGACTGTCTATTATTGTTTTAACTTTTTAAGTTTTGATTATTATGTGATCTGTGTTGTTCACATTTATTAAGTGAAGACTTGTAATTGGCTTTCAATTTTATTTACTATTTTTATTCAGTTTTGTGTAGCATTCAGTTTTACATGAATAAATAATTATGTACTGATACACCAGTAGTTTAACTTGGTTGAAATTACCGCCAAAAAGTGGTTGTCATAATAATTCATGATCAATTTCTGCTTGTGTGAATAAAATGATATAAGTTATGCACAGTTTGTTTTCATTTCAATAGTTACTCATACCCTGTCTTCAGCCATGGCTGGCCCGCCCGGCAAGTGGTGTCAGCTCTCAGTGGACTCGAGCCGTTTGAACTGCACAAATCTATTAATATTTGGAGGTTGCAAAACTAGTTTATGGGGATCTCTAACTGTACGAGAAACTTATAGAAAGCGAGGTCATGTTATACTGGAATAATGGCTTGATGTGTCTTCGTGTGTATTACTAAAAAGGGTAAAATCAAAATAAACTCTTTTGTAAAAATGTACAATCCGCTTCTAAAAAAACCCATAAATTAGAAAATAACTTTACTTTCGGAAGTCGGTACCAAAAAAGCAATGAAACGAACAAGTTAACGTCTTCCAAAAGTAAACTTATCTTACACAGTGTTTATTTTTTGGAACGGTTGTTTTATTTTGCAAAAATGTTTTTCATTCCAGTCTAGTAAGTTCCCGTGGGTAAAACTGCTCACCAAGGTATGCTTTTTAGTTTCTGATCATAGAGAAATTGTTAGGTACCTATCATGGCATGATGGAGCTCTCACATTCAAACAATGGAGACACTTGCCGTCTTGGGGAAGGCTAGAAAATGTCTGAGTGAAGGCATGCTATGATGGCGCCGTTACGATATACATAACAGCTATATATATATATAAGGTCTATCTATTCATACACGAAATCTCTTAAGGGGTCATTGTACTCATCATTATGAACAACTTTTACCATGGGAACAACCGCGAAATCGCGAAAAAAAAAATCTGCTGTTCCCTACAATATGATCGCATTAACTCGTCATGTACTAGAATAGAACAGCTGATTTTTTTTCGCGATTTCGGGGTTGGTCCCATAGTAAAAGTTGTTGTGTATAAGTTGTGTGTGTTTCCCTGGTAGCTCATAAGCGGCACAGATATGTGGATGTCTCTAACTATTCTCAATCTCATTTTTTCTCATCTTTCTAATCAGATTTTTTACGATAGTTTTCAAATCATTTATACATCTTTTGTTCAGAATAGTTACAACACTGATGACAATATGTGTGTCACTTGTTTAATTTAGTATTTTACAATATTTTATTACCTTTGTATAGATTCTTTTTTACTGATTGTTTGTGAATGTGTGAACATTGTAGGCTCTGTAGATGCCCAGATGCTTGTTAGCTTTTGTTAACTTTTTATCTTGTTTTACATTTTTTTTTGTAGTAAGCAACGACTTATTGTCGGGCCTATGCTGTCCCCCCATACTTAAGTACTAATGCTGTAACATGATATTATTATAACACCAAATGATTTGAAAAGAGTAACCATGGAGTTTCTTGCCGGTTCTTCTCCATAGGAAACGACCAACCCGAACCGTGCACCTTTTTGTCGACGTTTTATAAGTGCTCATCTAGGCCTATGTGAAATAAAAATATTTTGATTTGATTGGTTCATAATGATGAGTACAATGAGCCCTTAAGAGATTTTGTGTATGAACAGATAGACCTTATATATAGCTGTCTCTGTGTAAGGCAGGAATTCCCTAATTATCAGATCAGATTGTTGAATAGACAGTTGCATACGTTTATGTACGTGTATGTGCGCCGGCGCGGCGTGCCCTCGCAGGGGCAGTGGCAGACTACGCAGTGGAGCAGCCACAGCGAGCGGGGATCAAATTCCTTGCAAATGGAAGCGCCACTGACTAAGCACAACTAGTCGGTTACCAAGTGTCGTACATCGGCTTCTATTAATAGACGCGTCGCGCGTCGTGTGTGTGTGTGCGCGCGGCAGTGTGGCCGCAGGTGCAGGCTGCTCCCGCGCCGCGCCAGCCTTGAGCAAGTGTCGCGGCGAGAAATTATTTGATGGCTGCCGAGCGACTCGCGCCGCGCCCACTGCTTACTATGGGTACACAGTGCGCCCGCGCCGCGCGGTACACACAGAAGCACTACTTCACACATGGTTTGATGGCTTCCAAGTTATGCACTACTATCAGAATTATTTAAACAAACGTAGGTCTTTAGTAGGGGCTATCGCGTATGAATTCGCTACTAGAGGCGCTAGTGTAGCGCGAGGTCACCGAAATGTCAGATGTCAAAGAGAGTTCGCGTGTTGCGCGCTTTTTAGGGTTTCGTAGCCGAACGATAAAAAATGGAACCCTTATAGAAACTTAGTAGAGTAGATGTATTCTGTGAACCGCTTTACGATTTATAAACAAAAATAAAAATACAAATGTTAAGAAGGGGGCTTCCCATACATGGAACTGAAACTAAAAAATATTTTTGTCATCAAACCTAAACGTGCGAGGTGTTTATAGATATAGCTCTCTAAAAATGACATTGAGGTTCATAAAACCATTTTTTTTCAAAGTCTATCGTTTGAAAGATAGACACTTCCAAAGGTTAAATGTGTATCCCCCCCCCCCTCTCATTTCTAAAGAGGAGGAAAATTCTGAAAATATGTAGGATTGTAGAACGTAAATAAAACTTTCAACCAAAATTGGTTTGAAAAAGATTTGAAATTTAGTTTTTGAGTTATGGCACTTTTTCATCAAACTGCAGTAGTAACTTCGTTTTTCATTAACATAGCTTAGCTTTGTTTAGTTTTGTTTTTGAATGTAAAACAATACGACATATGAATGAACCTTCTAAATATTTTTATTATATTGTTTGGTGCTACGGAACCCTGTGTGCGTGTGAGTACGACTCGCACATGGCGGTTTTTTATCATGTATTTTTATTACTAATACTCACAATTGTGGTTGAAAATTTTAAGAAGCAACTTAGGATCTTTTTTGTTAGTACTTGGAGTTAGAATGTTTTTTTAAATGTTTCATGCTTGCTAATTTTAGGGAGAATAATATTGTAAATTTGTATCTGAAGTTTACACTTTGTTGTTATAAGTAATAAAACAAACTTTATATGAAGTTATTTGTACTCTAAAGTATAAAATAAAATTATTGATATGACCTTACTCGACAGTAGCGCCATCTGGTGAGCTCAAAAACAATAGCCCTCTTTACGTAGGTTCCTACAAACCCTTTAATTCCTATTACAAGTACCTTTAAATTACTAATTTACAATGGGCGCTCTAAACACACCTCGCAATCTTTTAGAAAACTTCTATATTTGGTAATGCCATTGATATACTCGTACCTATGCCCCTTTCGGATCGGCCAGTTCATTAATTTAATAAACGACGATTGTTAACCTGACTGTACACTTTTTGCAAAAAAAAACTGGGTATGTCCAGTTGGCGAAAACGTAAAAGTGATTTAATTTAAGTTTCACTATGTGGACACGCGTAAAAATCTTGGCGTGTCCAAATGACGAAATAATAAGTGTTATTAATTTTGAGGTTCACCATCTGGACCCACGTGTGTCCAGTCTCTCGTGTCCAGTTGGTGACTAACCCAAAAAAATAAGGGAGATATTATAGATAGATAGTATATCAAGCTATACATGTCCAGTATAACCTGACCGCGCTTTGTATGAGCTTCCCGTACAATGAGAGACCAGCTTAATTTGGTTTTTCATCATCATCCACAGCCCCAACTAGGTGTCTTGCCTTTTCGCAGAAAATTGTTTGCCAGATTATTACTTGCCAACCAACGTTTCGCCGATGTTTCACTTTGACAACTAACGATTATCAAATTTTTGGATGACAACGTTTCATTTGGTAGAATTATTGTTAAGCTGATTATTATAATGACACAAAACGTTTGAGACATTTATCATTTGTCAACCATTTCACTAGGCCACACAACTATTAGACGAATGACGTTTTGTCAGTGTAACAGTTCCCTTTTTATACATTGATATAATGATAAAAAATTCACTATTTTTTTTTTACATACATTTTTTATTTAACAATCTCAAAAATAACATTAAATCTTTAAATTGGCAGCAATGCACAGCAATAATTTTTCCTCTGAGTATGTAGCTTTGTGTTCAAGAATTCTGTTGATTCTTTCTTCTTTGTCCAAGTACTTTTTTGTGCCGCGGCAGCGGCCGGCGATGTGCCAGAAGCGAATCACTTTTGTAAAATTAAACAGTTAGGTTAGGTTAGGTTAGAGTATGACGAACAACGCACGAGCCGAATGAGCGACGCGAGCGTGCCGCGGCAGCGGCCGGCGATGTGCCAGAGCGAATCGCTTTTGTAAAAGGAAACAGTTAAGTTAGGTTAGGTCACATTAAAGATAAAGTTAAAAAAAAAAATATAACAATAACTACCTGTATATAATTTGTCTGTCAACTAGATTTGGTAAACAATAAACAACTAAATGAATATTACGCAAACTAAAACATTCTGCTACTTAAAAGTTGGCATTTTAAAAAGTGTCATTATGAAAACCAGACCAAATGTACAGTCGGTAACTGTGAGGTTGGGAAATAAAACAAAATATATAAGTTGGCAAATATTATTCGGCGAAATAAAATTCTGCGAAACGTTGGTTGGCAAGTGAAAATCTGGCAAACAATTTTCGGCGAAAAGGCAGAGAACCGCCCAACTAACCCACTGCTGGGTATAGACCTCTCTTTTCTTTTCTTTTCTCTTTTAGTGTAGGTAGCTAAACTGGTCGTGCGTACTAGAGGAAGTTTAAAAGTTGCGCCAGTTACAAAAAAGTTGAAAGGGAGTTGGAAGGACTGTCTTGGTATGGACATTTGTGATGAGGAGGGATGAGTCGCATGTTACTAAAAGAGTGATGAATATAGGTAAATGTTGATGGAAGGAGAGGGAGAGGAAGACCAAAGAAACGATGGATGGATTGTGTGAGGAATGATATGAAAGAGAAAGGAGTAAATGATAGCGAGACGGTGGACAGAGGAGAATGGAAGTGAAAACCGTGTTGCGCCGACCGCAAGTGACATGGGAACAGGGCAGGGAGATGTGACGATGTTGCCTATTTAATAATACCTACACAATGTGTGACATCAAGCGAGTGGGAAATTTATTCCATAAGCAAGTCGCTGAAATATTTAAAAGATTTATCAATCAAAGAAAGAAGGGATATGCCTAAGAATGTCTTGCTGAATTTCGACCCACTGTTATATACCCAGCGCGGGTCCAGCATCTAGTTCTGCGTGCTATTCTTGCAGCACTAAACTATGCAGGGCGGAAGGGACACAGACGCGACGCGCGACCCACGATCGTTAGCACGTGTCGTGTTTAGTGCAACATACCGAACGTTGTACAGCGGTGTGCCTTCCAGCCTGTACATCGTGCAGCAGCACCTGTGGGGGGCGCTCGCTGCCCACAACACCCGACACCACGCAACGTTAAGATCAGCTTCAGATTATTACAAACGATGGTTGGTAAGGGCAGCGAGAACTGCTTAGCTGTATCTATAGTAGTGTAGTAATTATCTAGGACCACTACTAACTTTCGTTTATTTACGTAGAAGACAGCGGGTCAGGCAGGCGTAACAGGCTCGTTCTTTGGCTGTCGTATTGAATGGCTTGATCCGGCAAAATAGCTGCTTAATAACTAATTTCCCAGTTCGGTCTGGACACGTACTCATCTCAAAATAATGTTAAGGTAGAGTAGCGTGCCCGTGTCAGCTAGGATCAGGAGCGCATGGTGCTGCTTCCGGGATGCCTTCCCGGAATCCCGGCGCGTAGCTAGGTAAACAGACGTATTCGTATCTTCGTACGTATATCTAGATACCATTTTTAGGGTTTCGTAGGCGCATGGCAAAAAACGGAACCCTTATAGATTCGCCAAGTCTGTCTGTCTGTCTGTCCGTGTATGTGACAGCCACTTTATTCAGAAACTATTAGGACTACACAGTTGAAACTTAGTAGATAAATGTATTCTGTGAACCGCTTTACGGTTTTATACAAAACTAAAAACATTATAAAATGAAGGGGGGTCTCCCCATACATGGAACTGAAACTTAAAAATATTAGTTTCATCCAACCTACACGTGCCGTGCGGGTGTCTATCGATATAACTCATTAAAAATGACATTGAGGTTTCTAAAACCATTTTTTCCCAAAGTCAATCGTTTTAAAGATAGGAACTTCCAAAGTGGTAAAATGTGTCCAAAATGTGTCGAAAATCTAAATCGCCGTGAATTTGACAGTGTGTGCTGTACCTAAAACCAGAAGAAAAACTAAATGAAAAAGGACTAGAGTCTAAGTTATAACTAAAGCGCCAGAAGGAACGTAAGTAGGAAATACCTGATGGTATATGGCGGCAGCAGCGCCATCTGGTCTGATCACGTAAGTTACGATGAAACTAATAAGATGGTGCTCGATATTGGCCGTTTGGCACCAGTTGATCAGCATGAATGGAGCCTTCCATTGAAGCCGCGCGTGGCGAGTGGCGACACAGAGCGGCACCGTGTTGCCAGCTGGAACACGATAGGCGTGCGGTGCGCGGCGGCCGCGACCCCGAGCCACGCATTAACATTCAAATTTATGTCACCATTAACGTTCCGTAAACACTGCTTTAGTCGAATCACTGTCTCATTTGAATTTTTAAAATAAAATCAAACGGTCGTCGATGTTATAGTTTTATACTTTCAATCATCGGCATCGTTACGAATGTGAGATACGCAATACGAGCCGCTGAGCTAGCTCAACGTGTTTAGTGAGAGTGAGTCTGCCTTCTTTTGCGTTCTCGAACACTGTGCCTGGCCATTGTGCCTGCCTGCTAACGAAATATCTACGACAGGTTCAAGTGCTTGGTCTGTGCTGTGTGTTTTCTTTCCACGATGAAGTTCTCCGCTGCCAAAAGAACCAAACTACTTATAAATAAGCTTTTAATTTGATAATTTTCTGTGGATCATCATAAATATATGGAAGTTTAGTACATATCGAACTTAATTCGTTATAAAAACGGGCTGCGTCACAGCGTGCGCCGGCGAAGCCGGCAGCCCGCCGCCTACCCCACGCTGCACGCAGACAGCACCGAAGATCCACTCCGTCGCCGAGCGATACCGCTAAAGCCCCGCGCACACCGGCGACGGCAGGGAAGAGCTTTTTATCTTTAACCAACGTAAATTCATACTAAGCTAGTGGTAGCAAGATCGACCACCGAGCTGCCCGGCCGGCATGCTTGTGGCAAAATGCTCTGCCCTGCAGTTCCTGGTGTGCGCTGGCTATCGGCATGCCGCGGGACGTCTCGGTAGCTGCCAGCTTGCCACGGTATCTAATATGCAAAAATCAAATTATATTAATTATTATATTAATTATTATGGTGAAATCATCCGGCCGCACAAAATGCTGAAATGCTGGCCGGTGGCACAATCCCTTGCCCTGCCGACCGTGGTGTGCGCTGGTCTTAAGTCTCAAAAATACAAGTACATAAGTAAGAAAAAATAGAAGTATTAAGTAGATAAAAGTTATGTCTTAATAGATATTTCATGTCGTCGAAGTCGTCTCCTTTACGGTGGACGAGAACGGGTGCCGCGGCGTTCTGTAACGATTAAGACTTCTGCCCAGTCCTGTGTAGTGCGAAGTTAGCATAAGAAGTTCGCAGTGGTTAGTGCCCAGTACGTACTCGCGAGCGAGAGCTCGCGTAGCGCTTCCTGATCAATAAACACTGTTATAGCAGTGCAGATGTTATGAATAGTGAAGGCAGCACCGCGCCCCCGCGCTGCGCTCGAGCCAGCATTAGACATCAACGCACGGCGCGCGCCGCCTCCCTGCACGCTGGCTCACCGCTGATCACACACGCACACAGCTTACACTACTAAGCTTACAACATGGAATGGGGCAGCGACGAATGGATGTAACACCTGATGAGGCCGATGAGTTGTTACCTGCAGATGGAAACGGGGAGTGGAGCATGAGCAAACACACGCTGATAATGGAGAGGAATCAGCGCCAGGAACCAAGGGTCGAAAGAAGAATATCCTATTACGCCTGAAGGGATTGAACTCTTATTCAAACCAAGAACTACAGAACAGGTGAAAACCGCAGTTGCTACTTGCTGTATTTGGCTACATCCGGTTAGACTGGAAGCCGACCCGACCCCTAGCGGCCACCGCTCTCTGTCACCACTTGTGGAGAGCATCACGTCAAGAGCAACTGAACACATATTGATAAGAGGCATATTTGCTACTCATTAGAGAGTCGCTCGTAATGACATGTTTATGCAGCAGATAACATGGCGCCGGGGAAGGTAAGTACCTACTGAGTCCGCCTTGAGGTAGTGTCTGAATGAACTGCCGAGTATAAGGTCTTGGGTTTGATTCTCAGGTCGGGCAATGTGTTATTGGGTTCTAAGCGGCATCCGTGGAGTCTGGATGTGTGCCTGGTTGATGAAGCAGTAGGCTCGCCCCTTATTATGTAAAGTCACGTGCAATGAATACACTTAGCAACATTCAAAAACGGTTTTCTCCGTATTGAGTTCGTTTCACGAAAATAGTGCTATGTAGTAAGCCATACTATTATGAAATAATTCTCATATCAAAGTAGAAACCGTTATTTTACGAGAAAATCGCTTTTTTAGGTTTTTTGCTATGTGTGCTACATTTCATTGCTCGTGATTGCTTACCCCTACGCGGATACAGGCGTGATTTTATGTTATGATGCTTCCGAGTGTTCCGCTCTTTAGGGATTGTTGATATCTCGCTTCAATCCCGCGTTATTGTTCGTTTCAACGTTCTCGGCGATTTTTACAATGTGCCAGTTTTGGGAGCTATGGTGCAACGTGAAGTTTGGCTTGCAACTGGAGGACGGTAGCACAGACTCGATTATAAACGACGTATTAAAGTACGAGGAGGTTTACATTACGAGCGTGTGGTCTCACCGGTAGCGAAGCGATGCACCGATGTGCTGCGGGATGTGCCCGGCGCACAACCCAGGTGCCAGACGCAGGCCCGGGCGCATGGCGCGTGAGATCGCAATCAGGAGGCGCGCCGGTGATGGCCGAGTATTGAACTGGAGCGGCTAACTGTAACGGATCGCGAGTTTCACTGAAACTGTGCTGTCTCAGAAGGTTCAGTTCGTACAGTATGTGATAAACACCTCCACATTTCTCACGGTGTTTAAGATTTGCAATACATTAAATTTATAGAAAGTATTGAACAGTTCTATGATTCTGTTGATGGTGAATTATAAGAAACACCGAAACAACAATCGACAATAGGCACTTGGCCAGTAGCGGCAGCACTGGGTTGCGCCGGTCATGTCTACACGGGACCTATTGCTTCGTCTTCTTTGTTTCTCTGACGTTGAATGTCATGGTCCAAGTGCCTGTTATAAATGAAATAAATGCTTTGAGTTTGAGTTAAATTGTTTACATAATTATCTAACTAGATTCTGCCCGCATAACCAGAAAACAAGTGACATTTCTTTTTTCAGAAATATACGTTATAATCTCGCTCCCTTTTTTTTTTACCTATGGGAAATCATCAAATAACTCCTCTCGCTCTGGGCTGAGCAGGAGGGAGTGTCAGACTTTTACTGACTAAAACCCATCTCCCCCCCCCCTCCCTCCCTCGAATTGAATATACAAACTGACAATATCCCAAACAACGCAATAAGGACGAAATTTTCCGCAAAACTAATCTCTGGGATGACAGTAGTATGGTTTTAACAAAACTCAAAGCCTGTGTGAAAGAAAAATCTAATTTGGAGACAACCAGAAGTGGATAATCAATCATTAATATCGTTTAAAACGAAGTACTATCCGTGCCGCAGTATTTCTTTGCAAACTTTTGTTTCCTTCAGGTGTTAGAATCACCAGGCTGCTTCGTGAGCTTACCCTGCAGCAGGCCACGTATAACTGACCGTGTGAAAAGCAGTTTGGTCGTGAGATTTATTAACGGCTATGGCAAAGCAGACTTTGATGGGTAACTACACTTTTTTGAGCTCGAAGCGGTAGTTCAATGGTGTTGGAGGAATCCTCGGATTAGATACAAACGCCCCTCGGGAACAACATCGAAAAAGTATAAGGTGTGTGTAAAAAGGAAGAAGGCGGGGATTCTTCCCTGGAAATACTATGATGCACGTGTCTTATCATTTTAATTGCAGGGTAGGTATGTACACCAATTTTCGAGGGACGCAACTTGCGTCGATACTCTTGCGCCGTCCCATCTTCCAAGGTCATCGTGCTGTGCTGGCGCTGCCGCTGCGGCTGCAGAGAACCTCAAGCGGCGTAAATATAGAAACCTTATTGGTAACTATATTGTCGAGGAGTTTGGGGTTGAAACTCTAGGTCTGTGGGGTCCAAGTGCTCACAGCCATTTCAAGGACATTTCCAAACGCTTAGTTGACACTTCCCGTGACCCAAGGGCTGGCTTTTACCTTGGCCAAAGGCTTAGCATAGCCATACAACGTGGCAACGCCGCCTCTTGGGTACATTACCAGTTGACTGCGTTGAGGAGGAGTTCTTTGACGCCATTTTTTAATTTTATTAATAAGTTAGTTACTTTAGATTATTTTAATTTATAAATTTTCGAGTCAATCGACCCAGATAATGAAAAGTATCACATAAAATTGAACCCCCATTTCACCCTGTTAGAAGTTAGGACGCGAATCATGTTTTCATCACTTCCAAACTGATACTGACTTGCAAATTACAAAAAAAACGTAAGAAAATTTGAATTTCTCGGGCTACCCTGGCGCAATTCTGACTCACGCTGTCCGCAATACTTCACTCGCACTACTTCACTGTCCACGTGCACTACTTCGGTCCACAAAGATCTCTCAGTGCCTAAAACCCGCCTTTTCAACCAATGTGTCCTGCCAACAATAATCTATGGTGCAGCTGAGACATGGACGCTCACAAAGGAGACTGTCCACCGAGTACGAGTGGCACAAAGGGGCATGGAGCGAGCCATGCTCGGCATAACCTTCTCAGATCGAGTGCGTAACACCGGAATCCGCCGTCGGATGAAAGTCTACGACGACGTCGGGGATCGGGCGGTGTGCTTCAAATGAGCCTGGGCAGCAGAACATCTGGCTAGACGCAGAGATGGCCGATGGAGCAAGGCTTTGAGCGAGTGGTGGCCAAGGTTAGGCCAAAGAAACCAGGGCCGGTGTTGCTCGGCGGGAGTTGGGGTGGTGGACTGTCGAACATGCAGGTGCTCTTAACGGAACTTATTTTCAGCATCAATACATTCATTAAAGCCGATAATCTAATTTTAGCTCGGTACCCTTCAGGTGAACGTTATCTGTCGTAAAGCTTTTAAAACCTGCCCGAACGGATCTAGTATTTTATTTGTACAGTTAAGCGCGAACAAAACGAAAGCGCTCCACATCACCTGCAGCCAGTTCACACGGGCGGGCGCCGGGCGGCGCGGTGCGACCGGTTCGACTCCCGCGCAGCGCTCGCCCCTCGGCGCAGTTGGCCCACTACCAACACTTAACTTTAACATACTATGGCTATGTGTAACCGAAGCAGAAGCGGCTGATTATCAGGAGTAGACCAAAAGTATAAATGTCGAATCAAAGACAGTGCCGACAAGTGCGGAAGGATAGGTACTCGTATACAACAACGTATTACAGAGGGTGTCCCACGGCTATGCCACACGGAAGGAAACTACCTTAAATATACTACAAAGGATGGTTTACCGAAAGAAGACTTTATTTTGATTTTAAAATGTAAATTAAACTGCGTTCAAAGATTTAAAAATAATCGCCTGCCTAAACCGAGAAGCGAACCCGCCAAATGTGAAAAAAGAAAAACACATGTATTTTATGATAACGGCATTATTTAGGCTATAATTATCTTTATAATTAACCCTTTCGGCCGTTGTCATAAGATACATATGATGTTGGTTCATTTGTCGGGTTAGTTTCCCGAACCAGGAAACGAACAAACTCAGCTCAGCTTGATGTTCAGTAAGTCAAACTCAGACTTTACTGTCTGAGTTTGACAACATTCGAGTAAAGTACGAACTTTCAACAACAATATGACGTGGAAGTCTTTTTGTTCTTAGTGTCGATGGACTCTACACACCACAGCTCGACATGCCAACTGAAGGGACTCTACACACCACAGCTCTACATGCCAACTGAAGGGACTCTACACACCACAGCTCTACATGCCAACTGAAGGGACTCTACACACCACAGCTCTACATGCCAACTGAAGGGACTCTACACACCACAGCTCTACATGCCAACTGAAGGGACTCTACACACCACAGCTCTACATGCCAACTGAAGGGACTCTACACACCACAGCTCGACATGCCAACTGAAGGGACTCTACACACCACAGCTCTACATGCCAACTGAAGGGACTCTACACACCACAGCTCTACATGCCAACTGAAGGGACTCTACACACCACAGCTCTACATGCCAACTGAAGGGACTCTACACACCACAGCTCTACATGCCAACTGAAGGGACTCTACACACCACAGCTCTACATGCCAACTGAAGGGACTCTACACACCACAGCTCTACATGCCAACTGAAGGGGCTTTACACACCACAGCTCTACATGCCAACTGAAGGGACTCTACACACCACAGCTCTACATGCCAACTGAAGGGACTCTACACACCACAGCTCTACATGCCAACTGAAGGGACTCTACACACCACAGCTCTACATGCCAACTGAAGGGACTCTACACACCACAGCTCGACATGCCAACTGAAGGGACTCTACACACCACAGCTCTACATGCCAACTGAAGGGACTCTACACACCACAGCTCTACATGCCAACTGAAGGGACTCTACACACCACAGCTCTACATGCCAACTGAAGGGACTCTACACACCACAGCTCTACATGCCAACTGAAGGGACTCTACACACCACAGCTCGACATGCCAACTGAAGGGACTCTACACACCACAGCTCTACATGCCAACTGAAGGGACTCTACACACCACAGCTCTACATGCCAACTGAAGGGACTCTACACACCACAGCTCTACATGCCAACTGAAGGGACTCTACACACCACAGCTCGACATGCCAACTGAAGGGACTCTACACACCACAGCTCTACATGCCAACTGAAGGGACTCTACACACCACAGCTCTACATGCCAACTGAAGGGACTCTACACACCACAGCTCTACATGCCAACTGAAGGGACTCTACACACCACAGCTCTACATGCCAACTGAAGGGACTCTACACACCACAGCTCTACATGCCAACTGAAGGGACTCTACACACCACAGCTCGACATGCCAACTGAAGGGACTCTACACACCACAGCTCTACATGCCAACTGAAGGGACTCTACACACCACAGCTCTACATGCCAACTGAAGGGACTCTACACACCACAGCTCGACATGCCAACTGAAGGGACTCTACACACCACAGCTCTACATGCCAACTGAAGGGACTCTACACACCACAGCTCTACATGCCAACTGAAGGGACTCTACACACCACAGCTCTACATGCCAACTGAAGGGACTCTACACACCACAGCTCTACATGCCAACTGAAGGGACTCTACACACCACAGCTCTACATGCCAACTGAAGGGACTCTACACACCACAGCTCTACATGCCAACTGAAGGGACTCTACACACCACAGCTCTACATGCCAACTGAAGGGACTCTACACACCACAGCTCTACATGCCAACTGAAGGGACTCTACACACCACAGCTCTACATGCCAACTGAAGGGACTCTACACACCACAGCTCTACATGCCAACTGAAGGGACTCTACACACCACAGCTCTACATGCCAACTGAAGGGACTCTACACACCACAGCTCTACATGCCAACTGAAGGGACTCTACACACCACAGCTCTACATGCCAACTGAAGGGACTCTACACACCACAGCTCTACATGCCAACTGAAGGGACTCTACACACCACAGCTCGACATGCCAACTGAAGGGACTCTACACACCACAGCTCTACATGCCAACTGAAGGGACTCTACACACCACAGCTCTACATGCCAACTGAAGGGACTCTACACACCACAGCTCGACATGCCAACTGAAGGGACTCTACACACCACAGCTCTACATGCCAACTGAAGGGACTCTACACACCACAGCTCTACATGCCAACTGAAGGGACTCTACACACCACAGCTCTACATGCCAACTGAAGGGACTCTACACACCACAGCTCTACATGCCAACTGAAGGGACTCTACACACCACAGCTCTACATGCCAACTGAAGGGACTCTACACACCACAGCTCTACATGCCAACTGAAGGGACTCTACACACCACAGCTCTACATGCCAACTGAAGGGACTCTACACACCACAGCTCTACATGCCAACTGAAGGGACTCTACACACCACAGCTCTACATGCCAACTGAAGGGACTCTACACACCACAGCTCTACATGGCAACTGAAGGAACTCTACACACCACAGCTCTACTTGCCAACTGAAAGGACTCTACACACCTCAGCTCTACATGCCAACTGAAGGGACTCTACACACCACAGCTCTACATGCCAACTGAAGGGACTCTACACACCACAGCTCTACATGCAAACTGAAGGGACTCTACACACCACAGCTCTACATGCCAACTGAAGGGACTTTACACACCACAGCTCTACATGCCAACAGCCGAAGGGACTTATTGGACTCTACACTCTTAGGTGTGTAGACACACCACACGACGATAAACGTAACAAAGCAAAAGTCGTATTTGTTAACGGTGCCGGGGCTCGACGACACTGTACTGGCATGCTGCAGTCAGCTGCAGTGCTCCTGCCGCGCCTGCAGCGAAGGTCAGCAGCGTCACGTGACGCGCCTTCAGTGGAGGTCAGCGCCGTCACGTGACGCGACGCGGCCGAACTTATCTTATCTCCAGCGCTGCGATTCCCTTCCTCTGTGCGCTCGCTCACAGCCGCGCGCTGGCCAACAATCGACCTCTGTTTTGTGTCGACTATAAACTACACCAATATGCCATTCATTTATAAAGGGTGTGACAAGACCCCTAACGGAGCCGGAACCCACTTTTTCTCCCCGTCATTGCGATCTTTTTTTGTGGTTTCTAGACCATACCTGGGAGCCTCCTAGGGGTCAACGTTCCAACTTGTTCGTCCGCGTGAAATTATTATAAAATATTGTATCCCTATTACAATCGGATTTTGTTAACAATTTCAAGGGTTTTCATTATTTTTGCACCGAACCCTAATTATTTTTCTAAAATAAAAGTAGCTTAAGTCTTAAGTTACTCCTTATAACATCAGCTATCTTCAAGTCCCATCAAATCGGTCCGCAAAAAAAAATTAACCATTCTCCTTCCAAACCTCTTTATCCTGTGCAATATCTGGCCATGTTCGCCCCGCAAGCAAGATCAGATCCTCACAACACCTTCTCCGCGGCCTACCTCGACGGCGATTTCCTCCGACAGGCGTCCAGTGAGTGACGATCGTTGCCCATCTCTCCAGGTGCATTCGTGCTACGTGGCCAGCCCAGCACTCCACTTCAGCTTGCCTGTTTATTCCCCAACATCTGCTACTTGAGTAATGGAGTGCACTACCCGTGTTCCTTATGCGATCTGTTCACTTAATACCTATGGTATGTTGCGGTCCATTGCCCGCTGGCAAATTTTGAGTTTGGACTTCTGTTGTTCCGTAAGTGACCAACTTTGTGTACCGTAGGTTAGGACGGGCAGGATGTACATGTCGATGAGTTTTCTTTTCAGCCTTATAGAAAGACTACCACGCATTTTGGATTTGTCTTTCGATTTCTTTTTCCGGCGTCGTCGAAATATTGCATCACATATCTACCTCAACTACTAAAGAATAATAAATAAATATAATAAAGTCGTTTTATTGATAAGGTAGGCACATTTACAATCCTTAACGGTACAAATAGAGTTGCTATTTGCCTGAACTAGGTTGAACTTATGCTTCAGGCTACAAAGTGCATAATTAATACCTACTTAAAATAACTAAATCAACATTAAGGGTAGTAGTTAAAGTAAAGTACTAAAATAAAACCTTACATAAAAAAATTAAAAAACAGCGTGACAGCGGTATAAATGCAGACAACAAGTAGATCTTCTGACTGTGCATAAGAGACGGTTTAAAAAAAATATGGATTTTTTACAGCTAAAATAATTTAACTTATCTTTTAGTTTTCAATTTAATCTATTTTACAGAAATTGGCTTAAAATGATGTCAGCATTGTACGTGAGTATGGTGTGCTGTTTTACGAGTAATACTAAGTGCATAATGTAAAGCTGACGCACAGTCAGCACGTTGCAGGATTTATATAGCTGGTCTGTGGGAAAGAAAAACGAATGGAAGTTTGCTACCTTTGAAATTGCTCTTTGAACTCTTGCCAGAGGAAGCCAGAATGGCTTAAAGACTGACCGTGGCGATGAAACAAACAATAAGAGCCTGAGGGACGAGTTGTTTTATCCCTGAAGGTAACCGGCACGGCGCGGCGGCGCGGCGGCGGCGCGACACTGGTGGTTGAGCGACTACATGACTGTTCGCAGTCCAATGTTCGAAGTCCGGTCCGGAGTCCAGTCTACCCGTGTGACAGCTCCTACGCGGGCATGTAGCTAATCCACTAAATGTACAAACATGGATTTTATTTCGCTCGCGTTATGGTCGGAAGATTTGTATGGGTTTTGTTTACTATTTACGGAATTACATATACGAGTATATACATTATATACGTCGTACGTACTTGTTCAAGTCGGTCGTGTTGCTAGACGCTCCATAAAGAAAAATTGACAAAGTGAACAAAAAGTGCATAATTCAACTAAAAACTTATACATTCAGTGGTTTGCGCCCAATCGATTAATATGGATATTAACTGTGTTATGTGATAATAAGTGCAAAGAAAACATACAAAAACTTCATTATAAACCAGTTAAAATTCAAACTTGTTATCTGCAGTGCTCACGGCAAACAAAAGGCTGGAATTTGAACCCATTAGCACTCTATTCGTCAACAATCTAACTGGATTATTACTCTCCATACAACTACTTTTTTAGACACGGTCACCAGTAGCGCTTGTAGCTCTTACAGAAACAGTGAGACTGCCGCGGTTTTAGTCTCGAGTTCAAATCCAAGTGACGAGGTCACTTTTTGAATTTTTTTTTTCTCTTTGTTGCTGTTTACATTACCACCGGATATCAATGTCTCAAAACAGCGTCAAGTCTCCAAAAAAAAAACAGTATTAATTTTAGCCATGCTCAGTCCGAGCCTGACATGCACAAAGCACTGTCTGACTCGCCTGGTATCGCCAACGTTTCAAGTCGTCCGAAACGTCCACGCATAGACACCTCTCCTGACATCGAACCGAGAAATAAGAGATGTAATGTCAACAGAGATTTCAAAATCGATAAAATCTTCTATTGCGGAAGAACTAGGAGATTTAAAGGAGGCTATGTTGCTCATCCGCAAACTCGAAGACTCGGTTCAATTCATGAGCATTCTTCTTAAGCATTCTGTGTCAGACTTGTCCATTAGAGTTAACCATCTGGAACAAAACACTCGTCAACAGAATATTGAAATCAATGGCGTGCCTGAGAACAAATCCGAGAATTTGATAAGTACTGTGGTGCAACTGGGAAATTGACGCAGCTACTAGGAAAGCTGCCCGTGTCAAAGAATATAAGTATGTGTGGGTCCGTGACGGCCGAATTCTTGTTAGAAAAGCCGATGGAATACAAGCCAAACAAGTGCGGAGCCTCGAAGCTGTTGAACTGCTTTAATAAACACTACGCTTACTAAGAAACAAATAACACGTTACCTTTGATTTCAAAATTCCCATTCAAGATCTAGGTACTACCAAAATTTTAGAGGAATAAGAACCAAACTCGGAAACATTATGTTCGCAGTACAAAACCACCAATATGACGATATTATTGCTACAGAAACTTGGCTCGACGATGCAATAAATGACGGCGAAATATTGGACTCTAGATACACAATATATCGTAGAGATAGATCCTCAACTCTTATCGGACATAAAAAGGGTGGAGGCGTGCTAATCGCTGTATTGAAGACAATCGGTAGTATTCGTATGGCAAAATGGGAAACTGATTCCGAAAATTTATGGCTCAGACTCATGACTACGGAAGGCAAAAGGACGCAACGTTTGAACATCTGTGCAGTATACTTGCCTCCACCTGTACAACTACACACACTGAACACGTTCCTTGATAAAGTTACTTCCGTAATTGATTCAATGGATAGCCATACATTCATAGCCGCGGATTTGAATCTGGGATTTATCAAGTGGGACCTGGATAACACTAACCCTCAGTCTGCAAGTATGTCCACAAGTAATTATAATAACTCGTTAGGCTACTCCTTTGTAGATTGTTTATCTCTTAACAGCTTACAACAGCTAAACCATGTAAAAAATCACCAATGTAAATCCCTAGACCTAATATTATCTAACTTTCATGGTGTACTTGTCCATGAATGTACTGAACCATTGTCAACATTAGACCCTTACCATCCCCCCTTGTGTGTTGAGATTATCAGTGTATCACTTACATTTCGAAAATGCAAGCTCTCTGTAAAGTTTAACTTCCGCAAAGCAAACTACCCAATAATTAACGAGAGAATAAATCAGGTTAATTGGATTGAAAACCTTGCCCAATGCTAGGATGCCAACGCTATGGTAGAAGAGCTCTATAAGATATTGAACAACGTCATCAGTTCATTTGTGCCAAAAACCAAAATAAAATGCAATAAATACCCCATATGGTTCCCTAAAAGTCTTATAAAAATTCTGAACGAAAAGGAAAAACTCAGAAGACGTTACAAAATGAATAAAAACCCCCGTGACGACTCCGAATGTACATTATTGAGCCAGAGAGCCAATCAAGTCATCAAAAGTAGCTATGTTAACTTTTCTAGGAAGATGGAGGAGGGCATAAGCCACAATCCTAAACTCTTCTGGTCCTTTGTCAAAGCAAGAAAATCAGGCTCAAGTGAAATGCCATCGGAATTGAAACTGGCCACTTCAGGTGACGGCATCTGCGATCTTTTTGCGAGTCACTTTTCGTCGACATTTACTCAATCGCGCGCCTTACACCCTGATCGTTCTGATGATGCGCAGACCTACGCTTGCAATACGTTGGGCAGCGTTGCTCTCTCGGAAAAAGACGTAATTAGAGCACTAAGAAAGCTTAATGTATGCAAAGGTGCTGGTCCAGACGGCCTACCACCTGTATTTGTCAAAAGATGTGCAGTCGGTCTATCTCTTCCACTCAAAATAATATTCAACCACTCTATTAAAAATTCACAATTTCCTGATAAGTGGAAGCTAGCACATGTAGTGCCCGTCTTTAATAGAGGGGAGGCTGATGACGTAAGGAATTACCGACCTATCTCTATTTTGTCTGTATTCTCAAAAGTTTTCGAGTCTCTCGTGTGTGCTATCTTAACTGCTCATTCCAAAATAGAGATAGCTCCACAACAACATGGGTTTTCCGCTCAAAAATCCACTACGACCAACTTAGTTCTTTACGTCAATGACCTTTACAAATTAGTAGACTCACGCAAGCAAGTCGACTCTATTTACACTGATTTTAGCAGTGCGTTCGACAAAGTGGATCACAAGATATTGCTGCAAAAGCTGTCAAATCTCGGCATATTTGGTGAATTTTGGCTGTGGTTTAAATCTTATCTGACCGACAGAAAACAGAGAGTTGTAGTAAAGGATCATTAGTCTCTACCTTACCCTTCAACATCCGGAGTTCCACAAGGTTCCCATTTGGGCCAATACTTTTTATTATATTTGTCAACGATTTAGCAAACAGTGTCAAACACAGTACCTGTTCCATCTTTGCAGATGACTTGAAACTATATCGGGTCATTGACACAAGTACAGACATTGCCCTATTCCAGGAGGATCTCAACTCTGTACATAGTTGGTGTACTAAAAATCACATGTTTCTTAATGCTGATAAGTGCTACCATATAACATTCATAAAAAAAACACCTTTCGCTTACTTCTTCATACTCGCTCAACGGTAGAGTACTTCAAAAAATCGACAAAATCCGAGACTTAGGTGTTCTCCTTGACAGTAAGCTTACTTTCATACCTCACATTGACTCTATTGTTTCTAGGGCCGCTAAAACACTGGGATTCATAAAAAGAACTTGTTACGACTTCAAACCTGTCCAAACCTTAACAGTACTTTATAATTCACTTGTTCGAACTGTTTTGGAATACGCGTCACCTGTTTGGAATCCAATTGATGGTACTCATGTGAATCGCATAGAACGGGTCCAAAAAAGCTTTACACGCTATCTACGGTATAAATCTAATAGCTGTCCTCTGGACGCTGATTACTCGACAAGGTTAAGTCACTTCAAAATGATAACTTTAAAACAGCGAAGGCATAGCAATGACCAGGGGCCTTAGTCTGCTATTGCAATAGTGTCAGAATGGTCTATAATTGATTTAATAAGGCCCCTAGCCCACGGCGTATTGAAGCGTGTTCGAAACTCGTTTGACGTGCGTACAAAGGGTAATTCGTCTGCGCGGGGCCTTATTAAATCAATGATAGACCATTCTGACACTATTGCAATAGCAGACTAAGGCCCCTGATTTTGCTTCATTAAATCATTAATGGATCTATACAAGTTCCGAAGCTTCTCGTCGAAATTAATATATCTGTCCCTCGCCATAGTACACCCAGATCTAATCGCAACCTAGATGTATTCACTATATGCCCAACCAGAACCAACCTCGGACATTCGGCACCAATGAACAGGTTGATGAGAGAGTACAATGAGCTCCATATACGTTCCAATACTATTGACATCTTCGCCAGCAAGCTGTTGCAATTTCGCAGACAATTGTTTCTGATCCACAGTGGCCCCAGTAATAGTAATCTATAATATTACTATAATTATTACTTATTTATTATTTGTAATTGATTGTATGATTCTTTAGAGCAACAAAATAGTTATTTCTTTTCTTTATTTTTTATTTTTCAATATCGTTTTCATGTAAGTTTTTTTTTTTTAGCTTAAATTTGTACTTATTTAATATGATTGTATTAAAAACTTGAAATATCTATGTAAGTGCTGTGCACACCTTTAAGTGACAAATTCACCCTGGATTTTAAGTTTAATTGTTCATTACCCCTAAAAATGTGTTAGTGAATAAGTCGTTGGAGTGCCATAATTAAATAAATAAATAAATTACGGATGTAGCTCATCAAAGACTGAATTTTATATTGGGTGATGATTTTGGAAAAA
Organism: Eugnorisma glareosa; assembly: GCA_947578425.1. Taxonomy (NCBI): domain Eukaryota; kingdom Metazoa; phylum Arthropoda; class Insecta; order Lepidoptera; family Noctuidae; genus Eugnorisma; species Eugnorisma glareosa. The sequence continues at coordinate 676,901 of OX387966.1, forward strand.
CTGTGATAAGTACACATTTTCGCATAATTTTAATTGAATATTTGTGTACACACAAATTTTCAAGTGAATAGACCACGAGAATAAAAAGTATTACTGAAAATTCAGCCAGCCATTTTAACCTCCTAGGGGTGGAATTTCGAAAAACCCTTTATTAGTGGATACTTACTCAATACACCCTCCAAACATGCCTCTAGGACCAGTGGTTTGGGCTATGCGTGAGTGTGCGTTGATCTAACAGTCAGTCAGGACTTTGAAATTCATGTGTATAGACTCGCAATAATTCTGACTGTTAACCTCCATTCCTCTCTATTATGGGTACTGGTATAATTATGATCTCTATAGGGTTTTTAAAAACGTTTAACGTTTGACATTCAAGTTCACATCAATTCGGTTGCACTGGTGCACAGCAGTGCCCGGCACGTCGAGATGCGCAGCATGCTACGAGATGCACAGTATGAGTTAACATGTCGACACACTTGCGTATTGTGTAACGATCTAAGTGGCATGTTGAGATGCGTAGCATAAAACAACACACGTAGCAAGTTACTGGTGGCTAGCATGCGTGTGGATACTCGATATAACAACACCCTTAGCAAGTTACTGGTGGCTAGCATGCGTGTAGATACTCGATATAACAACACACATAGCAAGTTACTGGTGGCTAGCATGCGTGTGGATACTCGATATAACAACACACGTAGCAAGTTACTGGTGCCTAGCATGCGTGTGGATACTCGATATAACAACACACGTAGCAAGTTACTGGTGCCTAGCATGCGTGTGGATACTCGATATAACAACACACGTAGCAAGTTACTGGTGGCTAGCATGCGTGTGGATACTCAATATACGGGCTGGAAGGGACACCGACGTGACAACGGTTACCACATAATCAGTACATCATTCTGAGCCATAGAAATTTTTCATCGGTTTTTGAAAAAATCATCTACTGTTTCGTATATTTTGACCGTGTAGGTATTGCACTTTTGTAGGAAACAACTGTCATTTAGGGTTCCGTATTTTAATAACCGATGAAAATTTTCCATGTGGCTCAGAATGATGTACTGAATACGTGGTAACAGTTTTCGCGTCGGTTCCGCCCTTCCCCCGTATGTAGCATGCTAGCTAGGAGATATGTAACAAACCACGGTGCCCAGCATGTCGAATAAGCATCTGATTCCTAGCTACTAGCAAGCTATGCGATGTTAAGCATTTACAATTACAAAATTTATTGGAGCTCTGAGATCTAATGAAGCTGATAAATAGTGCCTTTGTGTGTATATTTTAGCATCCGACTTGGCTGCGATACATTGTTGTGCACCGTCACTGATAACGGTAATGAGAGAGCACACAGCACACTAAATAGTTCACAAACACCAGTTTCGATAATCGATAAGCCGAATATTTGTGTTGGTTTTCCTTAACCTCCGTGTGATTTGCAGGTCCCTTATATATGTACGTTCGGTGGAATAAGTCAGCACTGAATAATTCCATCATCACCATCCGGCAACACAAAAAATCTGTTAAAGGGGAAAATGAGATTCTTTTCTTGCTTGTATGCGATCAAGAAAGAAATCGATTTTTCTCGAAGTGGTGTTCGGAACATTAATTCTTTCTTGTTCCTTGTGGCAGAAGGTGATAATAACAAATTAAAAAATAGGTGTCCAACGCGATGGCATGGTATCTATTAATGTGTCTGAGTATCCTCTTCTAGTCCCAACAAGAACATAACTCCCCGGGCTCTGCCAGGGTTGCGAGACTGTTCGAAAGAGATACCGCGGCCCTGGAACACAAAGGGCAAAGGAAGGAACATGGATGGGTTTTAGTCAGTAAAAGTCTGACACTCCCTCCTGCTCAGCCCAGAGCGGGAGGGGTTATTTGATTTTTTCCCATCGGTAAAAAAAAAAACTCCCCGGGCAGAGGGCTGAGGACAAAGGGTACAAGACTCATGGTTCATTGTGAGTTTACAAATTTTTCTGGCGCTTGTCATTCTTTAGTCATTCGACTTTTATGCTTTAATAAATCTATTACAATTTTACAATTTGGTTATCAAAAAAATGTAGGAACAATAGATGCTATTGACATGTTAATTGATGATGTAGTGGGTAAGTTGACTTTTCCTTGTCCTAAGTTCTGCATTCGACACAGTGGAACATTGTATTCTTCTGGATAAGTTAGTCAGACACAGTTATAATAAATAAAGGCGTACCACAAGAATCAGTTCTAGGCCCCGTCTTCTTTATAATATTTATAAATGATCTGATAGCTTACATGAAAAGCATTTCAGATGATACTAGACTTGTAGTTTTTGCCGATGACACAAGCGCTATTATAGCTAGCGACAATATAGAAAATTTAGAAACGAAGATTAATTAGTTTTATCCTATGTGCTTTCGAGAAGTGGTTCACTATGAACGATCTAAAACTAAATCTTAAAAAGACGCAATGTGTATCATTTAAATCAACCGTAAAGAACAAAGATATTGTCAAATAATAATAATAATATAATAATAATTTCTTTATTTGTATAGAATGCAGGTGTTACATTAATGGTGTTCGTTTTAGATATTTTCCCAGTACATTCTGCCTGTTGGCATACAAACATATAGTGATTAATTTACAGATAATTTACAAACTATACTTACTATACTTAAATTCAAAATGAGATCGTGGATCAGCATAGTATAAAATTATTTACATAATAATTGTATGAGATAAACTGAAGCAGATACTACAATTTATCATTTATAAAATCGGTAACTGAGTAATAACATTTCTCTGTTAACAACGACGACAGGAGTTTCTTGAATTTTATTATGGGCTCATCCTTAATACAATTTGGCAATTTATTAAATATAATAGGTGCCATACCAATAATGTTTTTTTTTTAAGCAAAGCAGTGTTATATCTACCAGTACACAATAGATTATGAAATTTTGATCTCATGGCAGTAGTTCGCATCCTCGTATCATTTAATGAAGGAAATAGATGCTTGTTAGTTTTAACGAATATAGCTACTTCGAGAATGTTTATACTAGGAAAAGTTAGTATTTTGTGTTTTTTGAAAAAAGGAATGCAACCTTGAGATTGAAAATGGATCTTATGCACCGTTTTTGGGCTTTAAAAATAGACTCCTTTTCGGAGCAATTGCCCCAGAATACGACACCAAACCTTATAACAGAGACCACCAAACCGTGATATGCAACCATTAAAGTATCAATGTTAACTTTCTTGGACAGATTGTAGAGAGCATACAATTCAAAGTACATTTATTAGGGAATAAAGTAGATATAGTAGATAATGTACATTTTTTGGGGGTACAAATAGATGCATTTTTAAATTGGAAGATGGAATTGGAAGTGGTCACTAACATTATGAGTAGTGCCTGCTATGCTCTCGGGAGTCTTAGAGATGAATTAACTATTGCTCATCTCAGAATGGTATATTTTGCACTCATAGAGTCTAGACTTAGATATAGCATAAAGTTCTGGGGCGACAGCTACCAATACAATGTTAGTGCTGCGTTCGTTATGCAGAAAAGAGCCTTGAGAAACTTCGCATTCAACAAACAGAGTCTTGTAGAGATCATTTTAAGAAACTGCACATTCTCACAGTACCATGCCTCTATATTCTTGTCCTGCTTAGTCATTTTATTAAAAATATCCATAAGTTTGAGACAGAAGAACAGAGAGATATTAGAATAAAAACGCGGTGGAAGGATCTACCAAATTCCATACAGCCTAAGCTTAATGTCGTTAAACATGCCTCAAGAGTGCAATCAGTGAATATGTACAATAAATTGCCTTATGTACAATAAATTGCCTGTACAATTTAAGAACTCTATGCATCCAAATGAATTCAAGAGAAAATTGAAGTCATTGTTATTGAAGAAATGTTATTACAGCATAGAAGAGTTTCTCAAAGATAATAGTAGTTCGAACTAATGAGTGATTATATGTATTTTAATTACTTTAAATCATACATCTTAATGAATTCTACTGACATACATTTCCTTGAATTGACTTTATATTGATTTTGAATTGTTAATTTATTTTTAATGATTTAATAATTTGTTTTTAATAATTTGATAATATTTTAATAATTTATTTTATTTGGACACATTTTGATGACCTGTTGAGCACAATTAATGTTGAGTTGGATTGTTTTAACTAATAAGACTGATAATGTTGGGACTAATGTGGAATGTAGTGTTTTTTTTTTGTGTTACATTTATTGTTAAAACCACTGTTCGACACAAATGTAAATTTGTTGATGAATAAATAAATACGACAGATTACAAAATTAGGATTCACTTTCATTTTGTTTGTTATGAAGTGATATTATTCCTTAGAAATTCAACATTAAGTTTTCAGATCAGACCTTGTCTGTGAGCTGCTGTGGGGCTGTGGTACGGCTCATACGGCTGACCTACGCTTAATGGATGTAAAAAAAACCCTTAACGAAGCCGAAAAGCACTTATTTTCTCCGTTATTGTGATATTTGGTTTGTTCTGCCCATACCTGGGAACCTTCTAGTTATGGAAATATTGGAAGTCAAAGATCCAACTACAATTAATTAAACAAATATAAAAAATACAAGTTTTTAATGTTATAACTTCACTTTAAATACCTTCATGACCCCTGTGGCCTGTACCATTTGCGACCATCAGTATTATGTTTTGAGTGCGTTACGTTGAGTACCATGAAGAGTAATTTTTCACCGCAAAAAAAGAAGTTTCCCGACGATTTATTGCGTAGAGTTACTTAGTTGGATGTACTGAATGCTTCATAGTCATAGTCATGTTTTTTATTTTTATTCATGAACAAGTTCCGCTGACACCTTGTGTCAATCCCAGCAGGTTGTAGGTAAGTAGTGTGGGAGTGGGACGTGGGACCTGGATACGCTCACGAGACTGGAGTGTGGAGTGGTGTCGAGCATCATGACCGTGCACTATGCCATCGCGATATCGGGCTCTTGTGTCGGCGCCGCTAAGCTCGATAACGATGCTGTGCTCATCAAAGACTGTTATCTGCTAGCTACGGCAACAAGTCACAACGCATTGATTTGATTGATTTCGGAGCACAGTTGTTGATTGCCATGGATGATGGTATAATAATACCAGCCTGTTACCGTCCCATAGCTGGGCAACCGCCTTTTGTCATACAGAGAAGACGGGGGCATTGATCACCACGCTTGCTCGATACGCGTTTGCAATCTCAAACTTATATTCATTGTAAGTCCAAGTTTCCTCACAATGTTTTCCATCACCGATGACAGTGATTTCCAAGATAAACTAACAAACTTTTTTTTTTTGTTTTGGCATCTCGCCGGTCAACTTAAAAAGCTGACTTTTGCTATCCTGTAGGAGCCTTGAGTGTAAGGCCTCCCAGCCAGGGGCGAAATACTTAGAAATTAAGCGACTAGACACCCGCCTCGGCTTAGGGCGTCGCGGGGGAAACGCAGCAAAGGGACAGGCTGGATCTGAACAATATCATGATGTGTTTGTAACGCAGATCAACCCGTGTGCCTTTCATCGAAATCGTTCAAGACGTGAAAAGGTTACAGACAGAACTGTGCCCCACCCAGCCCCACGCCCAACGCCCAGCAGTGGGATGGCTAAACTGCCCTCTGCGCTGAAAACAGTGTTTATATTTACGACGACAGTGTTGCGATGATAGAAACAAAAGTATCTGCTCAGCTAAACAGCTATAATAGCAACTAGGAGTGTTCAGTTTGTAACACTAAGCAAATTATGACAATGAATTCCCGGATGAGCCGGTTTCTGGAACCTTTCATGCTAAATGAATGTAATGTAGGCTTCAGGCCACCTGCCAGGTGCGATGTTAAAAATTCGTTGCCAAGAATTCATTAACACTTGGACGTAATTTAATAGGCAAGTGGGTCGTGCAGAGGAGTGGCCAGCGGTGGTGGCTGGTGTGCCGGTGGCCGGGGGCGCGGGGGCGCGGCGGGGGCGGAGGACGCGTGGGGCGGGGAGGGGTGTCATTTCACTAATTAACTCGTTGGGCGCGCCGCCACTCCATTACCGACTGTTTATTGTGACAATTATTCCACCTGAGCCACCCCCCGTGCCCCGCACACCGTGCCCTCCAGCTCATCATTCACGAAGCTGCCCCGCCTACATTTCCAGCAGAAAAGTATTTCCGTAATAACGAAAATTCCACAGAAAGTGAACAGCGCACGTCACAGGTAAGCTCAAACCAGTTGTGGTTACCAGCTTCCAATTGTTGGAGGTCGACTGAGAACACCTGCCCTCGGGCTGCCACCGACAGCTAGCCACCAGGAGTGAGCCGTCCAGGATATAATGAGAGGATGCTCTTTAGTACCTAGTCACAGTCTTACAGTGTCTACAGAATGGTACGAAGGCGTGGCTCATTAGTGTGTTACCTAGTTATATTAGACTGTCTATAACTTCATACATTCATTTCAAGTACCTATACACACTACAGCCGACTGGCAGAGCTCGTGGCTAAGTAAAACCCTCATGCATCGATACATAAAATTTAACTCGGCTACGCCGCGGCTGTTTATGGATGGGTGATCATCTGTTTTCTACCGAGACTCCTCCGTGCCCCGGAAGGCATGTTAAGTCCAGTCCCAGATTGGTCCTCATTTGTAGATCGATGATAATCATAACGGGTAGACAGGAGACCGAACCAATCTCATGTAGGGGTGTCGTGCTCGGTGCTAGTGCGACCCAGCCACTGGGCTGTGGAGGTCAAGTCAAGGTTCTTAGCTGCATCCGATTCGATAACCAACACGTCATGCCTTCACCCGTGCTGCGTGCGCCGGATAAAGCCGGCCCGTCGCCGTCGTACACGCATGTCACATCGCATACAAGCCACCCAACGGGTATCCCTGCAGACACTTCTATGTATCGACATTCGTACGCAAGGAGCAACTAGATAATATTATTAAATGAACAGCGGTCGGCGTCGGTCGGGTAACAATAAACAGTTTCTTGCTCTAATTACATCTGGCGACATACGCGACCCATTTCATAAGCACACATGCGCGACGTGCTCGTGTGTGTCAGTGTGTGTGCGGGTGATAAGAGGTCGCGCGATAACCCGCACGAGGCCGCCGATCACTCGGAAACTTTAGCGCGACAAAACTACATATTTCAGTTGGAATATTTACAATATCGATGTTCGACGCGGCAGCTTAGTTAATCTGTGGCTACAGGCTAAAGCTACGGAGCTTTACTTTTGGCTTTACTTTCCGCTGACATTCGTAAAATGTAGTGGAAAGAAGAGGTCTCATTCGCGAATGGAGACGTTGGAAAGGAATGAATAGTCGTTATATAAAGGTCAATCAGTGGTGAAGACATGCCGCGCGTATCTGCAGCGCTCGCGGACAGCGTCCTCACTGTGCAGCTCTGTACTACAGCAAGACGTCACACGTGCGCCACTCGCACGCCGCTACACGTGGTGCCGGCTCCGCAGCACCGGCCCGCGCGGCGGGTCGCACGCCGCATGCGCGCTAACGACCACTTACCCACATTATTTCAAATATGAGCTCGTTATCGGTGCGCAAATAATTCTATAAATAATGTTCAAGGAAAACAATGTAATATTTTATGAATGAGCGTGTCAGCGGCAGCGTGGCAGCGATACGGCGGGGCGATCGCATACTTGCCGCCTCTACTATTTTCACTAATTCGAATGTCATACAGCACCGCTACACCCGCCCCGGCCACGGCCGAGACGCCGCGGGGGGGAAAGTGTCGCTCCACACTGCTCCACAGTCTGTACATCCAGTACCTACACCCTGTACCTACATCAGTATACAATCAAATAAATTATATGCGATCTACATAGCACGATACTGCGGTGTAACATTGACCGGCGATAACATGTTGATTCGAAGGAACTATTTAGTTCCTTAACTGAACTATTTGTGACGTATGTATGGTGACGTTGCGCGTACACACACGGCTCGCTTGGTACACAGAAGGGTACCCTCATGTCTACTCACTGACTGAGATGTTAGTGTGTCAGTGCGACAACTGACACCACATAGAAGGCGCATTCCTCACTGTACGGATAATTATCTTACATACTCGTAACGTTCGTTTATACATTTAAATGTATTGAACTTCTGATGTATGATGATGATGGTGATGTTCTGTGCAATGATTAGATGTATGCTCAAAGCAGATAAAGTTATGCTATGGTTAGCTTCTAATTCTCAGGTTATTTAAATAGAGCGAGAAGACAATAACTTCTTTCTATTTTGTTAAGGCGGTACCCTGACCAAATAACCTTGAGCATTCGTCCCTTTTCATCGCACGCCACCCAGCATAAGATCGTGAGATAGAAAATAGCAATATACGTAGCGAGTACGCTCACATTTTGGAATAAAATCTTTATAAAATCAAATTTAGGTCTTTTGAAAAAAATAAAACTAGCATAATGTTTATTATTAAATTGCCTACCATCTAGTGCAAAAATAAAATCAAAATGATGGTTACTTTACGAGGAGATGCAAGCCATCAATAATCCTGCCTCATTTCTGTGGTTTCGTTGTGAGGAGATTAATTTTACATTTGACTACTAAAAAAAAATCCAAAGCTACAATTTTGGAGTCAAGAATATGCAGAAACTTCTTGTCTATTTTACAAGTTGGTATTTATTTTGGGTAAAGAGTAGATAGCTCCCAAAAACTGCACAAAACACGGCTACCGCTGCGTTTTGCTCGGGGAGGCGCCTTAACTATTTTGCTATCCGTCAAAGGTTGGATTGGATAGCAGATTGTTCCGTGGGTGTTTTAATAATGGCTAATCACTACAAGTCTAAGGGCGAGTCGCTTTACGTACCGCTCCACGACGTGCGGCCTGACGGGTGTGTGCTGACGAGCTCATGTAGTAGAACTGTGCAAGTATTGGACACACGGCCTCCCTACGGCTTGTATGTGTACAGTGAAGCGAAGGTATTCCAGTCCCGTCGTCTGACATGGATGGTTTGCTTAAGTGCTCTTTAGCTTGCGTGCAAAAAGCGAGCCAAGCATTAACGTGCAAGAAAACGGCTTCTATAGGGTCCTTCTATTGACTTTGACTACGGGTCTACGGGACCCTAAAAGAAACATTCAGCAGATTTAAATGACTATGTTGGGTGCTACATCGAACGTTGTTAGAAGTGAGGTTACTGAGCCGTGCGACGGGGTGCGCCCGCGGGCTCGGCCGCCTAATTAACGCAGCGTGCAAATGAATTAGCGGCGTCTCCTGCTATCACACAATTAGATATTGCGGCTGTCACGAGCCCTGACGCCTGACGTCACCCACGCGGCGTGACGTCACGAGTCACTAGCACCAGCAGCCGCCAGCACCAGCCACCAGTCCACCACGACTTTTCTTGAATGAGACCTGCGGCGCTGCCGCCTCCCATGTGCGTGACTCTTAAACCCTTCCATGTATCTATCGGTTTATCGATGACTAAAACTCCAGTTGAGGTGGACTGCAAGCACGATATTATGAAGATTTTCATGAATTTTCTGATTTACCTTCTGAACATATTTTGAGCAGAAGCAAAAGGGTTGGAATTATAAAAGTTGGGGCACAACTTTGCTATTATATGCAACTAGCTGTTGCCCGCGACTTCGTTCGCGTGGAAATTTTGATCTGTGTTTGTGAGACTGCCTCGTTGGTCGAGTGGTCGCAAGCATGACTACTAAGCATGAGGTCCTGGGATTGACACCCGGGTAGGGTAAAGTGTTAAAAAAATTATGTTTAATTAAATTACATAAAGTTATAACACATTATGATTTGGAGATCAACTTTTAAGCAAGGAGATGCTTGTGTTAGGGGGCGTTAATTAATTACGTGTGGCAATTTTGGCGATTTTTGATGGCAATAGGCTCACCCCCTATTACATGCGACTTCAACATAACTGGCGAACGAAACTAAAAAACTAACTAAACTAAAACTGGTGAACGTGTGTACGATTAGGTACTTACACCTCTGCGCAACCGTTCGGAGATTCAAAGCGTGATGTTATGTTATGTGTGAGAACTGACTGCCTGACTGCCTGACTGCCTGACTGCCTGACTGCCTGACTGCCTGACTGCCTGACTGCCTGACTGCCATCAGAATGTGGTAATGTACCCACATTATCACATTGTGAACAGGCAGTCAGTGGTGAATACAAACGGCGTCCTTTCGGGTGCTGTAATTCTGGGCGGCAGAGGTCCGAAACAAAATTAAATGGCGTCGAGGTGACGATATGGCTTTAAAAACCAGTTTAATTTGACGCTATACAACTTTTTTTCAAAGTGAACCATCAAACACCTTGTTGTGCGCTATGTATTCTAATACCGAAACAACATTAAATTACTCATTATTTTCCGCAAGCACGTAAGTTTTGGGCACTGAACGACCAACATATAATTAACCGTGTGAGAAGCATGGAGGGCACAACTTAATGCCTGTCACTTTTATGATTTGGCCCTGGCGTCTGTTCATCGTCATTGTAAAAGCCTATTTTAAGGAAAATTGTAACCTCTTGAATTGAAATGTCGAGTTATTTGGAATTACATCTGAGATGTCGCTCATTTCATTTATTTCTAGTCCTATTTAAAAAAACGGCATTTGTGATTATGATAGAGTGGTAATAATACAAATTTTATAAGGGGGCTTTCAAAAAATCAACCTATTGTTTTACAGAAAACATGGTGTGAATGACACATGTTTATAATATTGCCTGGAATTTGGTATTTAATATGGTGTTATGTGAATACCAGGTTCAACGTACTATAAGATATTTTTTACTACGGAAAAGCGTCACGGAGGTACCCTGGGGAAAATACATAAAAATATTCGAGCAATAAACTACTTACCTAAGTAAATATTAATACCTATCTTTAGACCTCCTTAAGTCATCAATAAATGCTCGTTGAACACATGGGGTTGCGAAAGCGATTATATTCCCTTAAACCGGCCCTGTCGTAAAATCTGTAACTACCTGACGTGTCTTAACTATATTCTATCACTCTACCAAATTTCAGGTAAAACAAGCCAAGCATTTCATACAAACTTGCGAGAGCCCTTAGACCTCCTTAATCTGGCCCTGTCGCAAAATCCGTTCTTAGCGGACGTCAACTAACTATAAACCACCTCCCTGCCAAATTTCAAGTTTGTAGCACAAAAAATGAAACTCAAAGCATTTATTTCAATTAGACCATTACAGGCACTTTTGAAAGTTTCAATTTATTAAGGTTTATAAATTAAAATAACTTATAGTAACTAACTTACTAATAAAATTAAAAAATAGCGTCAAAAAACTCCTCCTCAACGCAGTCAACTGATAATGTACCCAAGAGACTGGCAGCGTTGCCACGTTATATGGCAATACTAAGCCTTGCGCCAAGGAAAAAGCCAGCCCTTGGGTCACGGGAAGTGTCAAGCGTTTGGAAATGTCCTTGAAAAGGCTATGAGCACTTGGACCCCACGGGCCTAGAGTTTCAACCCCAAACGGCTCGAAAATATAGTTACCAATAAGGTTACTATATTTACACCGCTTGAGGTTCTCTGCAGCCGCAGCGGCAGCGCCAGCACAGCACGATGTGCTTGGAAGATGGGACGGCGCAAGAGTATCGAAGCAAGTTCTTTTGAAAGTCAAACAAAAAAAAAGCTAAGCTACAGTCACAGTCACAAGGCATAATAACTTGAGAAAGTACTGTAGTTGCACATTTCAAAGCGTAGATCTCTATGGAGAAGAATGGGCAAGAAACTCCATGGACACTCTTTTTAATCAAAATATTGTTACAAAATCTTGGTTACATCATTCACGTTGAGATAATACATATATGTGAGAACGATGTAGAAATACGTGCACATTAAGAGCGTCCAGAGTAAAAGATTAAAATAATCAACACTTTCAAAATAAAGTAATTAAAATAAACCGTGACAGCTAAAAGATGACCAGTCCCAACTGACAGCGCCCGTTCACGAACATGACGTATGGCTCAGCGCCATTCAACTCAACCATATTGAAGGGAACCAAATGACCCGACACACGCGTCACCATCAGCGAGTCATTTGAGTGAGCCTGACATTCTCTCAGCCACCAGGGCACATTCGAGTCAATGAAGGATAATTAAATGTAAATGGTAGCTTTACAGTACATAGTACTCACACATGTGCTATGCAATTATATAATACTAAGAGATTGAATCTATACAATGCAAAGATATTTTTACAATCTTCTGCAGCTTCCACAATAATTTCACATGAGCTTCTGATTAGTTTGACCCTATGGTTGTGGAGCAGGACCAGCAATGAGCCAAGTATTTTTATCATCGATGTAATCCCCTAACTTATAATATGCATGCCTACATAGTGTACGTTTTAAACAAGATTTAAATTTTGTCTCATTCAGTTGTTGAATGTGGGGAGGTATTTTATTATAACATTTTAAACAGTACCCCATGAAAGATGAGTCTATTTTAGCTAGTCTGAAACCTGGCTGTACTAGTTGGTCCTTGTTTCTAGTATTACAGTGGTGTGATGTATTGACAAGGTACTGTCATGATGTTAATTTCCTTAAACAGTTCCCTTAGAGAATCGGGCCTACGTAGATCATATATGGCTCTGATGGCTCTTTAAATTAAAAAAAAATTATAAATATAGACTCAATGTCTGCAGCCCGTCCCCATAGTAAAATACCGTATGACATAATACTATGAAAATAACTAAAATAGACTAGCCTCGCGGTATCTGCATCAGTAAATTGGCGGATTTTTCTAACAGCATATGCTGCTGAACTCAGCCGTCCTGCAAGAGATGTTATATGCGGACCCCATTGTAGCCTTGAGTCGAGCGTGATCCCCAGGAACACTATTTTCGACGAATTGCAGTTTCTCTTGATTCAATACTATACATTCGGTAGAGCAAATCTTATGCACTTCGTTTTTTTCCCATTTAATACTAAATTATTAGCGGTGAACCAATTATGGACCTGCATTAAGGCGTTATTTACGTCGTCGAGATTTGTGGCACGTCTGTTTATCTTAAATATTAAAGAATGTGGGGAGGTATTTTATTGTAGCATTTTAAACAGTACCCCATGAAAGATGAGTCTTCTTTAGCTAGCCTGAAACCTGGCTGAACTAGTGGGTCCTTATTTCTGGTATTATAGTGGTGTCTGTCACCTCTCTTACTAAATAAATGCAGATTTTTCCTAACGTACATGATATTTTCTGACAAGGTAATGTCATGATGTTAATTTCTTTAAGGTGGATGCGCAAGGGTAGCCCGCGAAATTTAAATTTTCTTACGTTTATTGCAATTTGCAGGTCAGTGTCAGGTTGTATGTTGATGAAAATATAAATTGCGCCAGTAACACGTATGGAGTTACAGAATTATAATCATTCAAATTATCAATACATCTCTCCAAGTTCATATAACCACATTCAATAGCTATTTCATGAAAAAGTCACTTTTTGAGATTATATGAGCTTGGAGGGTTGTATTGATGATTTGAATGATTATAATTCTATAACTCCATACGTGTTACTGGCGCGATTCATATTTTCATCAACATACAATTTGACACTGACCTGCAAATTGCAATAAACTTGAGAAAATTTAAATTTCGCGGGCTACCCTTGCGCTTACACCTTAAACTGTTCTCATAGAGAATTGCGCCTACGTAAATCATATATGGCTCTGATGGCTCTTTTCTGCAGAATAAATATAGACTCAATGTCTGCAGCCCGTCCCCATAGTAAAATACCGTATGACATAATACTATGAAAATAACTAAAATAGTCTAGCCTCGCGGTATCTACATCAGTAAACCGACGGATTTTTCTAACAGCATATGCTGTTGAACTCAGTCGTCCTGCAAGAGATGTTAAATGAAGACCCCATTGTAGCCTTGTGTCGAGCGTGATTCCCAAGAAAACAGTTTTATCGACAAATTCTAGTTTCTCTTGATTCAATCTTATGTCACAATCACTACTTTTGACATTTGGCAGAGAAAATTTTATGCACTTAGTTTTTTTCCCATTTATTACTAAGTTATTAGCGGTAAACCAATTATGGACCTGCAGTAGGGCGTTATTGACGTCGTCAAGATTTGTGGCACGTCTGTTTATCCTAAATATTAAAGAAGTATCGTCAGCAAACAACACCATTTGCGGTTGGTTGTTAAATAAGTGGGGTAGGTCATTAATGTACACTAAAAAGAGAAAAGGACCCAATATCGAACCTTGTGGTACACCCATTTTTGCTGTTAAACCCATTGAATTGACACCATTTACCTGTACTTGCTGCTGTCTATCATTCAAATACGATTTTACTAAACCGAGCGCAAGTTTACCTAAACCGTAATGCTCAAGTTTCAAGAGCAGGGTTTCGTGATTTACGCAATCAAATGCCTTCGAAAGGTCACAGAAGATTCTTATGGCATCTTGTGCCTCTTCCCACGCAGTAAATATGTGTTTTAATAAAGTAACACCGGCGTCAGTTGTACAACGTCCCTTGGTGAAACCATACTGTTGCTCGTGTAAGATTTTATTGGCGTTAAAATGATTTAGCATTTGATTGAGCATTATCTTTTCGAACACCTTGCTGAAAACCGGCAACACAGATACGGGCCTATAGTTATTGGTGTCTTTACTATCCCCGGATTTAAAAAGCGGTATTACCTTACTGTATTTCATTAGATCCGGGAAGACCCCTTGATTCACGCACAAATTAAATATTGAGGCTAAATACGGTGCTATAGTCAAAATAATTGAGGTACAAGCTTTGATAGACATACCCCATAGATCTTCGGTTAATTTGATCTTGATTTGCTTAAAAGCTTTTATGACTGCTATGGGGTTTATATGCTGAAATTTAAATTCATTCGGACAGGGTGAAACGTTCGCTTTCAATAAATCAATAGAAAGCAAGGGTGAGGAATTTAAGGTTTCTGTAGTTTTAAGTGGGATACTGGTTAACTCTCTGTGGCAAACTCGTGCGTGTACTCAAGTCACGCCGGTCCCTCAGGGAGTCACTCACAGTTGCAGCAGGATCACCCACGGCTGGCTCATGCTACTCGTGTTATTCGTATAACTGGTTGACATTTACGAGAGCCATCGATAAACAAAATGATTGATACTTCTTTGTTACTCTATTTCTCCAAATGATTCATTGTATTGCAAATAAGCAGGTAAGGTAGTTAAATAGGGCACATCCATACATTGTTCTCTATGCTGACCAATTTGAATCGTTTTTAGATTATGGCCGCTAAATCTCAACTGTGGTTGTAATATCTTATAAATATATAACAGGTCCACAAGTTTTGACCCACAGTTTACCTGTTCACATCATTGTATTATCTAACTAGTTGCTTCGTTTCGTTTCCCTAACTGATTCTGATTGACAACACAAACAGAATCAGCGCGTGGTTTGAAAACATTCGAGTGATCTTTAATCTTCCCATTCTTAGTATTGTTGAGTTAACGAAAAGCGGCGGAAGTTATGTCAGTAGACGTTAGTGGGAATAAACGAACGCACTATAAATAATACTGTTTGGCTATGCGCGCCTCGTGGAGCATCGCACGCATGCAGGGGGTGCTGTGCACCCCACATGGCACCACGCGGCAGGCTGGGCTGGGTGTGACGCGCAACAGGCGAGGTGACGTCACGGCCACTGGTGCTCTTTAATTGGCGAAGGTGAGTTCACGACAAGCGTCTTTCGGTACTACGTAGTAAAGGAAAGATTATGGCTCTCACTGTTTCATGAAAACGCTCTTCTGAATACGTAGCTAATCGTCAAAAGACGTGAAAGTCGCCAGTCGCGCTGGAAGAAATCAAGAACATAATTAAGACAATAGTGTCGTATACAATGATTCTGTGGAGGGAGAACTAACTGCTCAGTAAGTGCAGGAGTTTCAAATGAACACAATTACGAAGGCTTTATACTGACTTTTACTTATTTTTATTGATTAAAATGGTTTTGGTACTGAGTTGCTGACATTATAAACTAGTAGGGGCTCTCATTCCACATTCGACCGTGGAACAATTTATGATCTAGTTCGGCCGTGAACTTGCCGATTTCACACAACGTGTCTGTTTCTATTTTAAATATATTATTCTAACTCCAATACATAGAGATGTCGTCCAAGGAGGTTCATATTACTTTATAATTTACATAGCTACGCTGTTGCTACGAAATTAAACAATGTTTTAAAATAGGGCCATGAATATCGTAGTGTATAAATTAGAATTGGAAATAAACAGGTATTGTAGAAATGGTGGACTATGTGAGCACGCTCGGGTTAGGTTGCGCGTTGCCGGTACCACAAGCACCGGTCACGTTGCGCTCTCTGTCAGGTTTGGCAGGAGTGCCAGGCCCGAGGCATCGGGCCTGGCACACACCAGATACTACTGTTGAGGTACTCAAATACCATCAGGTTCACACCGACTTGTGTGTTTTTCCTCACCATGAGACGTTTTAAGTATCTAGTTTGTAGTGTTGGTTATAGAAAGTTGATTTGACCACACGATGTCCACCGTGAAATTGACTTTATTAACATATTTTACAATAATAATTATAAACTTTCCGATAGAATCATTGGTATAGTAGGCCACAGCACCAAGCAGTGGCGTCTAGCGGTTCAGCATCTCGGACCCTTAGCGAATGTTTAGCGGTAGCCTGCTATTACGACACAATACTTCCGCAATGGACGAATAAGACAGTAAGTCTTATTTAGAATAAAATTGAAACTATACAGAGTGCAGTGCGGGCTGTGCTGACTTGCTGGGCCGATATCAGCCGGTTAACGTTCAGCGAAAAGAATTAGTCAGCATTACTTTGAGTGTAAATGAACCTACTTACCTTGTTCGCAGCATTAGTAATGGATGTCATAATGTGATAAGTATAAAGGGCGCGTGTTGGCGTGCGATGCTATTGATCTTCAAACCCTGCGTAGCCGCGGGCTGGCGGGCTCGGGGGCTCACGGTCTCGGGGCTCGGCCGGCGGAGGGTGGTTAATGTCCGCCATTCGTTAGCACCGCGCGCCGCGCCCCGGACACTAATCATCATAATAACTACAACTATGGGACTTTTAATAACCGCAATGCATGCATGTCGGTTCATCGTGCAAGAAACAGCGACACTTCCAAAAATATTGCAGCTTTATTCAGTGTGAGTGGTTTCCTGCCTGAATATGACTCGGTTACAAAGCTACGTCAGCATTGCATCGCAGTTTATCTTCGAAAGTCGTCCGACGTTTAAGTGAAACCTTTTCATCTATCTTTTTGGCGCAGGACTCCAAATATTAGACCCATCCCAAATACTATGTACTTACCACTATGTAGCTTAGCCTCCTTCAGTCCATTACTCTCAGGTCGCTTTCAAATTAGGCATCCTAATCGAAATCGCCCTGAAGGGCAACATAGTCACTGAAACAAATCCACGTACATACGTCCTTCGGTATAGTTACAGAAGAACCTAAGCAGCTGACCCTGAACCGGAGCTGAACCCGATATAATTGTAATTATAGGAGAAGTCTGCGCCCGCGGCTCTGTGATGACGTGATGTAGCCCGACAGTCGACACCGCGCCATGCCGCCATCGTATGCACTCAGCAGATATATGAGTACGTTATGGTAGGTTGATAGTGCAGCTCACTACTTGTACATAGTTTTCGTGGAAATTTGAAGAACTTGGTGTCCATTATATGATTACCTATACTACGTAAGTAGGTGTATTTTTTTGTCCCAGGCATCATTTACATAAGAATAAATCTACAATGTGTGTGTACTGTGTACTGCACGGTACACTTGGCAGAAATCATCACGTCATCACATCATCGTTCCCTAACAACAGTTTTGTTTAACAATCAAGTGGCCCGGCCGATTTATATTAATTAAAATAATTATATTAAACTTTCATTTCATGGAAATTACCTTTAAGACGTAGGATTTCGTGAATAAATACCTACCAGAGTTCAGGTTTTACGTTTAATCGTAACAAATGAACCCGAAGTCAAGTGTTTGTCAAGACAAGTGATCTGAATGACAGAGGTTGTCAGCGAGTGGGAACTGTGTGGAGTGGTCGGAAGGGGTTGTGACGTGAACTGAGTGGAGGAGCAGGGCGCGCCACAGGTCGCTGGCCGCGCGCCACAGGTGGGGTGGGCCCGGGCCGCCCCCGGGACCCACTCGCACCCTTCACTTACACGTTTATGATAATTGGAGAGCAGCCCGCACTAATGATGTCACCCGAATAGTTTCGCGACACACTGACAGTCTGACGCGGTGAAGACGTGGCGACATTATGGCTTTATTGTTGGAAATAAAGCGCTGACGATGACAAACTGCCGTGGGTTATCATTCGCTGTTTTTACGATTCCGAATTCATTGTGAGACTGACATCCGGCTTGCAGCACTCAGTTCATTGACTAAAAGTTCAAAACACTGTGTGTGACTCTGTGAGTGATAAAAGTCAGCTTAAACAATATTTATATTGGTGACGCCCGCGACGCCGCCGCCGCCGCGCCGCCACGCCGGAAGGGGTAGGCGGCGACCATGTTCCGCATGCCACCGCAGCTATCCGCAAATGCCAATTTGTCCGCACAGTTATGTATGGTGAGTTATCGGCGAGCGAGAGACAAAGTCGTCTGGTTACATAACACGCCATATGCATTTCATATGTTTGATGAAGAAATCTGTACGTTGAGAGTACACAATCGTAGTACGTTGAGAGACAGAAGCCCCACTTCTAAGTAAGGCACTGATAATAAGTAATGAGTCCACCACGACAAATATTCTTGAACTCGGAGAAGTGCCCCGACACTCCGACAGTTCTCACGCGCGTCAAGTGGTAACAAGTTGATGTTCCAGGCGACAACTGGTTCATGATGACCAGACTATGCGCTAATCCATTGACAGCATAAGGTAAAGCTCTTGCTTGGTTGGCTGCTACTGCAGCACCACCGCAGTTCGAAAGTATTAAACTCGATCTAAAGTAGGTATTATTAACAGCTAGCAATTGAATGTTTATAAATAATAGCCGAATTCTTGTGAAGCCGCCGAGTCTGACCTTCTCCGTAATAAATGGCTCATAGTGTCCAGTGTCTAGTGGTCCTTTTGCGTGTGTCTCTGCCGCAGTAGCTAAGTTGTGACGTCACGCGGGCTGCGCGCGCCGCGACGGTTGATTAATTGCCCAAGTCGCGTCGGATTGTTTGCCGCGAAAGTGAATAGCTTGCACTGTTGCGTTTAACTCCGCACATTACACTCATGTCTCGCCGGCCATTACTGGAACGGTGGCACCCAGCCTTGTGGTGTCCGCACTTATGGGCAGACAGTCCAGATGTTTGTTTATTGACGTCGTCAAGGCAGAGTTAGTTACTTCAATAGCCTCTTTTTCAGTTCGAATCGCCTTAGTGTTGAGTGTTGTAATCTTAAGGTTGTTAAATGGTACCTACTTGTTTTCTTCTTTCAGTTTGAACCTTACGAAAATAGGTGTCTATTGACAATTTGACACATTGACAAACGATATAAATTGGCCTTCTGAACTAAATTAAATATCCATAATGGAGTCCTATTAAAATGGAGTGAAAAACTTCTGAAGGCCAATTTCTTTGACGCTTACTAACTTGCTTGTTTATTTTAATAATGTTGTAGAACTCGTTTAATGGACGAAAGAGCACATGTTAAAGAAATAATACTCAGTTAGATATTGATAGCGCTTAGAAACTGTCATCGAAATGTGGCGCGAGGGCAGTTGGCTGTGACTGCTGTGAGGCAGTGGAAAGTGTCCGCTCTATGGGCAATTAGGGAACATACTTAGAAATAGAATAGAATAGAATTTATTTGTGCATTTTAGATACAGTACACTAGTAGTAAACTTTAAAAATTAACTATAACTAAGGTACTTACATAGTTTCTAGGTAAGTTTATAAGGAACACTTTCACAAAATAAGTACTTACACAGTAGGATCAAAAATCGTTGTCTAAATAACGATTATTAAGTAAAGCAAAATGCCATTATAACTATGTAAATAAACGTAGATTACTAATAGCATAAAACGATTGATAATGTCCCTTGACGGTATACATAAAAAAGTTCTTTACCTTCCGCGCTAGTTAAAACTGTGTTACGGCAAGGTAAGATTCTCGTTCGAATTTCGTTAGGTACAGCATTATGTAGAAATATGAACATAAATAAATAGTTCTAAACTGAACTGAACTGTCTCCACTTACGAATGCTCATTATTGGGTGTGAACAATCTGCAATTACGTGTCATGACGTACGCACAGGGCCGTATCCAGTAATTTGTTTCGGAGGGGGGGGGGGATTACCAAGGATAAAAAAATCAACCGATCTAAAAATTTTGCACCGACCTTAAATTTGATAGGTTTTCTTCTATTTCAAAACAGAAATTGTGTTAATTTATGAAGAAAAGCGTTTGCAAGAATCAAAAGAAATTCATGCAAAAATGAGAATAGGAATAATTCTCAACTTTTACGCAGATCGGGTGATGACGATCGGTGATGCACAGTTCAGGTTTCGTCCCGGACTTTCACCCGAAAATGCTATTTTGAGTCTCGAGCATACAGTTACTTTATGACGCCGGCCGGTATACGCTTGCTCTCCTTTCCTGCTTCCTCCGCTTCTCTCTCACGAGCCTTCCATCTTGTCTTTGATGTGCTCTGGGAAAAAAGGCCGCGGAAATATGTGGGCTATTGCAGAATTGGTATGGTAATCAGACCAATCATATGAAATGGGCCGATACGCTCTCTTAGCCGTAAAGGGTTGAATGTGGGGTGAGACAAGGAGGTCTGACGTCTTCCAGGCTCTTCAATCTCTACGTAGATGACCTGTTGGACGATATGGTCCTGGTAGGTCCGTCTGCGGAGGCAGAAAAGGAGCTAGTACTTAGGACTTGTGAAGCCTACGCTGCCGCACATGGTTAAATTTGTAATGTTAAAAAGTATGAATACATAGTCTTCAAGCTCAGTAGGCAAATGCCGAGAAGAGGGACCCGAGCTTCGTATAAACGGGTCAGTAATCCAAAGAATATCCACTTTTAAATACTCGGGTCATTTTCTGTCTGACGACCTTATAGACGATGTAGATATAGAACATAGCTACCACTAGCCGGTGCAACATGTTGGTCCGTAGATTTGCTCGGTGTACGGACCTGGTTAAAATCACTCTTTTCAAGGCCTACTGCCACAGTCGGTAACGGAGCCTTGCCAATGCGCTAATTTCAGAAACCACCGTTCCGATACTGCTACATTATTCCCGAGTGTCATAGGGTATATTTAAAACGTTCCCCTAAGATAATTTCCGATCCCGAAATCACCGCGAGCGAAGCCGCGTCAAATGATATGAAATGTTAATAATGATGAAATGAACCTTCTGTTCGTAACTGCGACGAGGCGCAACTTGACTGAGCTCTGGCAACTAAACAACGGGTGTTAGTGTTAAACGCTTGATTGTGATCTCCGGCCGATTTCATTTGCGTTGTTAATGCTATCTAAACACACAAATAACGTAAAGTGTCGGCTTGTGGCCCAGTGGCTTGTTTACACTTCAAGAGAGAACCGACGCGCTCACTGACCACTAACCACACAATTGCTGTTTTAACAAGATTTTAGTTAGCTGTAGGTACTATGATGTTTGTTAAGAATGCAAGATGGACTCCTGCAAGTTAGTATCTAGGGGATCATTTTCTTATCAACTTGAAAGTTTCATCAAATTGTTCCGTTCCGATTATACCTATGTACGAGTATTCTTTAGTAGAGAATGTAGAGGCGACCTGATGCTAGATCGTCTCCACACTAGTGCCCACGCTACTCAACAGTGTCGTAAAACTGCAATCACTGATTAGTAGCCAGAATGTTAAACATTTATTTTATTTTATCTTAGATGGTTGTAGAGCTAGACTGAAGCTTTGAATATCTTGCTTTAATTAAAAATAAATAAAGAAACTAATGCAATAAAGGGTCGGTCACAAAGGATAGAGAGCGATCGAATATTTGATGATGTTTTTTTGCGTCATTTACACGAAGTCTGTGAGATAACTTAAATATCTGAACACTGCGCAAAAGCTCAAGCCTGATAGATAAGCTTTTGTGAGCCGCGCCCGTGAGGCAAGGGAAGAAAATACTCGGCGCGTCCACACTCGATCGAGGTCGCAGTGAGTGAACTGTGGAAGCAAATGGAATACGCGACTTTATAGTGATACAATCATTATGTAGAAATATAATATACGGTGGCGATTTAGTTACCTGTATCCTGCAAGGAGGTGAGTGTACTCCTCATATTAAACAACTTTTCCAAACAAACTCATTTCCGATTCCTGAAAAACGGACAGATTAGTGAGTCTGCACTGTAACTGAATCGCATCCCGTATAGGCATACAATACTCAATAGTTATATGCTCTGCTGTATAGTTACTAGACAGAAACGATTAGCAGCGTGTAAACGAGTGAGCACATGTGTCGCGCAAGCTACGTCTTCAAGCACGTGCGCCACTTGGAGACCATTATCTCACTTTTTTGGTGGTTTTGGTGTGAACGGTTGCTAAAAAGTATATTTAATTATGTTAATGATAACCTTCGCACTTTGCCTCATTCAAGTTTTATTCCTAACCGAAACGAGTGCTAGGCAGAGTACCTACTGACATGTTGACACCCCATTCGTAATCTTTTCAGTTTTTAATGATATACCTACCTACCTACGCCGAAAATGTCGTGAGGAAAGTTTTAAATCTGAATGTGGATGGAAAATTAAAGAAACGATAGATGGACTTGTGAAGGATGATATTGCTAGAAATCAGGTTACTGCTGACATGACGAGTATACAAAAGTATGGAAGAAGACATGCTGCGCCGGCCACAGGTAAATTGGGATAAGTGCAGGAGAATGGTGATGACCTACATAACTACTTACATACGACATATTTTGTTGTTCGCTAAGGGGTTGTTATAACGTTTTTATGTTCATTAGGTATCGGTTACACTAATCGACATAGTGAAGTCTGTATCTACAATACATTTAGGTTAAGTCCCCGTACTCGTACAAGCTTCCAGTCAGCGGATCCACTGTCGACTGAGTCTCTCACTGAAGGCTGTGTATACAGTGGAACATTTAATGAACTTACAAAAGTTACAAGCGCTGCAAGTTGGGCACCAGCTGATTGGTGGCGCGTGGGCCAGCGTGGGCCAGTGCGGGCCTGCGTGGGCCAGTGGGTAGCGGGCGACTGGGCGCGGAACAACAGAACAAACAGCGCTTGTTTGCATGTGGGGTCGAGGGTAGCCGACTACACTATACACGCAAATTGACTTCGTTTGTTTCGATATCAGTTTTCTGTTTCATTTTTGTGAAAAGAATTCGATGCATATGCGTATTGTAAGTTACAATATGAGTTACCATAGACAACGTCACAATTTGTAATGTTGTCAATGGGCATACGTGCAGTCATGGTACGGCTCTAGATGTCCATAAACTATGCTTCCTGTCGGCGACACATCTGGCACTCATGACGATGTGTGTTGTCCCAGCGAGGCACCGTGCGCGTACTGCTCCTCTAACTAAACACCTTTAGAACATCACCCGTTTGTTTCGAAGAATTAAGATAAAACCAAAGCCATTCTTAACAACTTAGTAGGACAACTACAGTCGCATTCCGTCAGTTATATTTTAAGTCTCTTTAATTAATAGGTAAAATCCGGGAAATACAGGATGGAAAAGCGCAATAGGCAATTATTCGTCCGACTTAGACTCGTAGATAGAGTATACATGTACTTACTGGAGTTTGGATCGTGTAGTCAGTTGATAAAACAGTTGTATTGTTATGACAGTTGCTAACGCTCGCTTATCAGTGAGTAGGTCATCGGTCCAAGGGGTGCCAGATAACAATGAGCTCAAGGGCTTGTGTTCAGCTTTACGACTTGTGTCGCTCATAATGTTCCCACTCACCGCGCAAGGGTATTTTAGCGACCATGTGATGTATGTGTGTACTTCAGGAGTATGGGACAAGGTTGTTCTCTAGTACATCAACAAGCTTCGGGTCTTCATTAATTTTTCAGCACTGGACTAATTGCAGTTTCTTGTCGCACAGTTGCAATCTCCAAATGCAGCAGTGAATCATTTACAATAGCTTACAATGTGAGCAATGCAGCGTTGTTCTGTTGCCCGGTCGCCGCCCGGTCGCTGATCGCGGCAGTAGAGGTGACACATTTGTGAGTCAATGGCGCCGGGCAAGCTGGCTCATTTGAATCGCCACGTGAACTTTATTATGTACTTGGGTACCTACCAACCTATTGTGACCGAATCGATCATCTGCACCTACCTATCCAGTAACCTCACAGTTCACATTGAAAGTAAACATGAAATCAAAAGACTTGTAGTCGGCTAAGATATAGCGTCTATAATCAAATGATCAGTTAACAGGCTGAAAACAAGACACGTTACTACACAAACAGTCGAACAGTCAAACTCGCACCATTTTTCCAACTATTAAAATTCCTTAATCAACAGGCGTGACGTCATCGAGATCGCTCTGATGCTGTTTTGAATCACCTAAGCTAAAAAAGGCACGTGTGTCCCTCCTCACTAAAGAGACATTCCTCCGTTGCGTTCCATGTTGAAGCGCCTCACTGCTCGCGCCGAATACCCCGCGTTCATCGCGAGCCCGTGTTTGCTCGGTAAAGTGGAGTAATGGTGTGTGAGTTTGTCAGCCTCAGCTCTGACACACATCCAGCTTGTTTGGTCAAGTGCACACGTGTCGCCCTCCCCCCCCCGCCCCCGCCTCTGCTCTCACGCGAACTGAATCAAATAAGAACATGTATAGAAGGGAGCAGTCTTCGAAAATGGCATCATTTTTCGATCTAGCAATGGATCGAGGAATCCGATCAAAATATTACGTCATGAGACTTTCTAGCAGGCCGTCTGTGACTGGAGCCAGTGGTCTTTTTATGTATTGTGCGAAGTGGATCTGCTGCGTTTAGATGTAACGTTCCCCTAATGTATTAGACCGCGCGATGCAAATATTCTGTTCGGTGGGCTCGTCACTGTTTGCGCCCCGGGACCCGACCCACTTCGGTAACAATCGGCAAACAATCCGAACCGCACCGTTTCTCCAGATATCTGTCCCTCGTGCTGACGTCACATGTTCATACGTTCTTAGCGATGTAAATTGGTTTCGAGTATTTTATGTAAGCTTAGAGCGGTTTGTTTTTCTATGAAAAAACCATGTATAATGTCGAGAAGATATCCGTAGATAAAACCGCTGCCGGACCGACTGCCGACTGCCGACTTGGCTTCAAAAATTGAAAATTAATTAGTACTTTAAGGAGAGCAAAACTTATGTGCCTACAACCCAAGCTGTGCTGAGCCGAGCCGAGCTGAGCCGAGGTGAGCGTTACAGCAGTTTTGTACCGATGGGTGAAACCACGTGGTTACTGATCTGTTGGCGACACGAACATGTTAGCATCGCGTGACCAACAACTGTAAACCAAGTAGCAGTTTTTTAATTTACGATGTTTATGAAAATTCATGAAAACTGTTCTTACGTGTAATGCATGTGCTCGTCGGCTCATTGGGCTGGTTATAGCACGCACGGACAGTGTGGAGCTCGGGACCAGCGCAGCAGTGGTGCACTGGGAGTGCGGGGACGACAGCGCGGGATTGTTTCACTCCGCATGCAAATTGCACCTGGAGTTGGAGTCTTCTCGGAGGATCTCAACATCCACATAGCCACACCACTGGGGGCCCACAACACGGTATTTCAGGCAGAATGCATGGGCATTGCCCTGGCGGCTTCAGCCATCTTAGCCAGGGAGGTTGTGGACCACTCTATACGTATACTCTCAGACAGCATGGCGGTACTGCTAGCACTAAACAACCACACAGTCAACTCTGGGTTAATACACGAGTGTCATCAACGCCTGAACCAGGTTGGTAATCTCAATAATATAACCATCCAATGGATCAAAGGACACAGCGATTCTCGAGGCAATGACGCAGCGGACGAACTCGCTAGAAGGGGATCGAGCATGGCAGCAGTGGGACCCGAACCCATCGTGCCACTCCCTTTCGGGTACCTACGCACACTGGTAAGGAAACGAACCAGTGAACAACACCACAAGCTGTGGCTAGACCATGGTGAGTGCAGGCAGGCCAAGGAAGCACTTCCTACTATCGACGGCCGCTTCACCAAACGAGCGCTTCGGCTGACCAAGCTACAGTTACAGCCGCCATCACTGGACACGGCTCTTTTAACAAACACCTCTCTGTCATAGGAGTCACAGACAGCCCCCTGTGCCGAGCCTGCATGGAGGAGGACGAGACGGCAGCCCACGTGCTTCTGCACTGCTCGGTGGTTGCAACATACAGGGCAAAGTACTTCGGTAACCCAGGTACTCTCCGCGAGATCGTCAGCAACATCAAGGCGCTGCTGGCCTTTCTCGGGGAGCTAGGGTGGATCGAATAAATTTCCCACCCGCACGCAAAATACGCGCTTAGACGTGGAGTTGCGGACACCAGCCCGCTATACAATACAATACAATACAATGCAAATTGCACGCGGGATGTGATAAGCTTTGTCGCTTTTGAGCAAATATGTTACGGTTGATCTGAAAGCCTTCTCCTTCATTACAGCCTCTTTTCCAAATGCCAGCACGCAACGCTAAAAGATCTCCCAAGAACGAGAACGACTAGTGTGTTACAGTACAGTTCAGGATGCCTACCACGAGCTCTTAACGCGATCCATTTTAGGACCTAAACTGAACTGTTCTCCTAATTCGTACCATTACGACAGTTTATCGATTCAGTTTAGGCTATGCCATCTGACAGCGATTTTCCTAAATTGAGTCGCAAGTTTTGGTTTCATTCATTCAATTTTGTACTTGTTTGGTACCATGACGTCCATAGAGCAGCTCAACTGAAACGCTCAACTGTCAAAATAAGCGATTCAATAAAAGTTACTAATTCTCTAACCTAAACTGAAACGTTTGGTGAATTATTGACGGAAATAAAGTTTTTTAGTGCTAACATAGTGGAATTTTACAAAAACCAGTGTAAGTGTATTTTAATCTTTCTTCTAAAGTCTAAAATACCTATTTTACATGCCTTTTTAACCGACAACCTACACCACTTTTTTACTATGGTACGTTCGAAACATTAAACATAATTTGTTTTATTACGTCGAAATAAAAATATTTCTTTCGTATAATAAACAGCAAAAGGTATATAAATATCTACTTTGATTAGGAATTATTTTAACAAAAGTTGCCGCATTAACGTGGAATCTTAAAAACAACTGTTAGTGCCTTTTTTACTTTAAGTAATGATACCGAGTTAAAAACAATTATAACATTACTTGCTCCTGAGCGTGTCTGACACTAAAATGTGAGCGAAACAAAGTTATTCAATCATAATAGCGTTATCTCTTTCTCACCAAAAACGTTTCAAACGCGGTTCAGCCACAAATTGCGATCTTTCATTCACTTTTAGCGATCCAAGTGCCGCTGAGCGAATTGGATGCCATGGTATGATTTGAAGCGATACAGTTTAGGAACCTAAACTGAAATGTCTTGCTTTTGAATAGTTTTTAATTAGATCATGGTAGGCCTCCAGAGACCTACTAGCTCTTTCCTAATCTTGGTACTTAGGTATGCAGATCTGAGCCTGCGAATTATTACATAATAATAAGTGTATAATTTTCCTGGTCTCGCATGAGGCATGTGACGCGGGCGCAGTGCGCTCGACCCGCGCGCCCTGCCCGATACGCAGTGCGGCGATAGAACGTTCTTGAGATACGGTACGGCCGCTTCGAGAAGCGCGGGTCAGGGGGCACGTCTTATCACTGCTCCATACCACACAACAGATAACATGCCTTAACGTGTCAAACATAAGGTCGGTTCTAAGTTGTGCGGTGGCCGGACACATTGAGAGGTCGCGGTGTTATCGGCCGTGTCTCTTCGTTATTTTCCGATTATAGTGATTAAGTATAAATATTCGTTGCTCTATTTCTGTAGTGGTGACAGCAGATAAGGCGCCGATACGTTTTTATGGGGCTCCGATAAACTTGGTTATCGCGATGTTTGTCCCGGCAGGCACCGGGCCCCACCGGCCCGCCGCGCCGTCCCGGGAGTGCGGCCTGGACGCCTGGTTCCGTCGTGCGCAGTGCTGTACCGTGTCACATCACCACCCTCGGGACTGACTCTGCAAAACTAGTTAACCAGAAATACTAATACATTTAGTAGCTATTAAATAAATTATGTTTTATTTTTTTGTTAAGTATAGGATTTTAAGATAGTAGGGGACAGAAAAGTTAGTAATAGTCAAAGATGTCCTCTACGAAGGTTCAGCTCGTCCCGCCATGCGCCATCTCGTCTCTGGCGGGTTACTAGGACGTCTTAAAGCAGGAGCAACTCTAGTGTGGGAAAGAGATGGCGCTAGATGACCTGTATAGCTCTGTCTCCTTCCCACACTGGAATTACTCCTGCTGTAAGACGTCATGGTAGGCCACCTGATGTCTGTCGCGAAATCGTTTGATATGTGGGTTCCACTGAGTGATTGTTTTTGCCCATAGCTGAAGTGATGCCTCCATCGGCATTGTGTAACACCTACTAAACAATAAATAACAAGGTAGTTATTCTTCGATTGGGCAGGGAGTCCTGAAGGTTGAGGAAACCTTGCTCGGGCGCCACGAGTCGATAACATTACCAACTGATTGCTTTACTAATCTGTATCTTATCAGGGAGCGATAAGGAACTACAGATACAACTAATTCACTGCATTACACTAATCCCTTTAAAGTTGAGTTTAGAGCTACTGCAGAGATAATCATAATTATTTACGTAATATATATATTCTTTGCTACGTGTAATGAACCTAGCTTTAATTAATTTCCGATGAGCAGTAAACTAACTGATGGTCTGAGCTACATCGCAAGCAGACGCTAGCATGTCATTTCCCGAAATGAATGCTCGTAAACAACACACAAAATGACAAAACCAGTCATCTGAATGTTTTGCCAGTACCCATGTACGTAAAATTGTTATGTTTCAATATCGTAGTACCTATTTATTGTATTCTCGTGTGCACAGTAAGGGGTTTCTTATGAAAACGCCCTCCAGCCAGCAGATATCTGCAACGCTTTTCTCCGCCACTGTAGTGTCTGACTTTCGGACACTAAAAAAAGCAGAAAAGCGTCGAGAGATGATTCAACTGTCGAGGAAGCCACGACGAAATACTTCAGAAAAGATTGGAGACACCGCTGAACGAATCGGAGATGTTTGTGTCGAGTCGCTCGAACACTCAACACTCGTTAGTTGTTATCTCTCGGCATGTCCAACTCAAAGTTCAATAAAAAACAATGATTTGCAAAAATGGAGCGCTCCTTATCACATTATGAAATATGGATGCAATGGCGGACAGCCGCGAGCCGGACCTGCCAACACTACGATATGCTGATGACATGGACAGAACTTTCTGTATTTTAGGTGTCAGTAGCACGGAAGCGAATCAACAGGTATTATGGGTAGGTGTACGAAATACCGTGACTTGTAAGTGTGTGAATATCTCGATCAGCGAGTGGTTGGGCTGGTTGGAAGTAGGTGGCCGAGAGCGAAGTATTCGGCGGTGCGGGTCAGGGCCGGCCGCGTGCATCCGCCACGCGACAGGCGACCACCAGAAGATTACAAGATATGCTAAGGAACTGCAATGGAAACCGCTGAATCATTTTACTTAGCAGTTCCATGAACACAACCTGGTATGCATTGTATTCCTGGCAATCACTGGCCAGCCGCAAGCTCGTTAAAGCCGCTGACTAGTGCAGTGGTCTATATACTGACTGATGCTGCCCTCTCCCGCAAGAAGTAATCCATACCACCTATTTTTAGAAGTTTTCAGGGTGAAATAGAATCACAGTAGCTGGAGCCTGTTCTCAAACGCTGCAGTTTTGAGTGTACCTTCTGAATCTATCTACCTGTCATGTGTGGTGTTAGACTTACTGCTCCTCGCCCTCCCCCTTGCTGCCTCACCCCCGCGGGCGTCCACCGCACGATAGACAACCTGATTGGAACTCGTTTCAATTAACATTGATATGATTGCTCCACAGCGCGCATTGTTTGGGACACACGCTGTATAACGTCAGGTGCGTTACACAGGTTGTTACGTAAAGGGCGGTCGTTATGTAAGGAGCGCTACTGTGGCGGCACACGTGATGTCTTTAATTAAATATTAATGAAGTAGTTCAATAAGCCAAGTTTTCTTTTATTAATTCAATCGATTATTTTGAATGGTTAATCAATTAAATGTGTAAATAGACATTTACACAAAAATGCTAACAAACAATGGAGAAAACATTAACGTTGTGACGAAACTGCTAGCTTTATTTATTATTTTTTATGTTAGATCTTCTAAAGAATCAAAGGTTTTAAGGGTTATTCCAATTATATTTTACTATAACAGTTCGTTAATCATTTTTTGTGCATACTTAGGAAGCACCACTTGTGGCTTGTGACTGAGGTGTTCAGCAGACGGTGCGCGGCGTGCGGAGAGTGGCCAGATTGGCCGACAGTGACCCAGAGTACCCAGTTACCCAGTACCCAGCTGCTGTGCGCCGGTCACTTCGGTTCCTGTGTACTGTTAAAGATTTACGTCCAGCTTATGCCTAGCCCGCTAACCCCTAGCTTATCCTATCTTATTAGATGATGAACAAATAGCTACCCATCAATAACGTGTAATGATAGTCCCGATCGAGCGGTTACCTCCCGACGTAGTTGCAATGATCTCCAAACAGTTTGAACGTGACCTCTGCAGTCTGCACAGTAAAGCAAATCGCAAACAAACACGGCGATGCGTTGTTATATAGCTTGTAATTACAGTGTTATGCTAATCTCTGTAACAGTGTATAAACATGCAGATTACCGCTCAAAACGACGGCTATTTTTAGAATGAATAAAAACAAAATTATTATGTAAAAGTTTTTTGTGCATTTTCGAAGCAGAAACTAATTAATTTGTGTATCTAGGAATTTTAAATGATCCTTGTATGTTGTACAGGTCACTCATAATATATTGGCTTTCGAATCTTCAGAAGCTGTAGTCAACACCAGGTTGTTATGATACACAGACTTGCCCTGCGGCAAGGTTGCTCTAGTAGCAGTAGTTCGGTTGTTAGTCGGGTTGACCGAACTACTGAAACTTTCAGTTGCGATAGTTCGGTTCTAACAAAGCACGGAACTACTGAAACTTAAACCCTTTAGTTCGGCAAATAAACTAGGCATATTATGTAAACAAGTTAACTTAATTTTATCATTTGTATAAGTAGGACTCGTAGAGAACCTTTATAGTTTTCTGTTGATGTTTTCAGATTTCATTGTCACGGCACGAATAAATCTTTAAATTGAATCAATAAAAGTAAAACTACCCCTAATAAGGGGTTCTCAGTGGAAAAATATCCAAGAGGAACTTTTCAAATTCGAAATCCAAGAGGCGAAATCGCTGGCTGAGTGCTGATCTAACAATACATGGATACATACAATACTGTAGCCGCAGTCTATTCAAAACCATCCTTAGCCCTGTCTGCTGCAGATCAGATATTGATCACCGATTTCATTATGATAAATTAATTGGCGATTAGTATCTATTACTGGGTTGATAGCCGCTGGGAGGCGACGCGGGCGGTAATGAGCGGTGTACGGCGTAGCTATTAACTTACAGTATTTTAACTAGGAACAAATGCTCGAAATAGTCTCTCATGAAACCTGTTCAGTTCAGGTGGCGATTCATAGACGACTCTGCCCTGGAGTGTAGTTGCGATGTGGTCCCAGTCCCTTACACGATGGGACACTTGATATCGGGTCCCGCCTGTCCTGGTGTTTGCACAGTAGATACAGGAACCGTTGCTACTGAAAGTGCTAAATTCGTCGCCAAATGTTGGGCTGATTTAATCAAGATTGCCATCAACACGCTAAAAAGAGTCACACAGGTTAACGACGCTACATCCAGTAGGTATAAAATGGCCTCACTTTGTATAAATTTCCCGTACAATGAGAGATCCGCTTATACTGGCTGTTATAGCTTGATTGGTCGTTGCGCGTACATGTATTGTAAAGCATTTAGATAGGTATACGAATTGTAAGTATGCGTCAGGTCAAGACAAGTCGAGGCTGTCGCATCGACACATTACAAGTGGTTACATACTATGTGTGTAGTATCAACAGAACTGTGTGTTATGTAGGTACTCGCGAGGTCTTGGTTTACTGGTTATCTTGATAGTGTGGCGCCCGCGCCGGTGAACAACGGGCGCCAGGCATGCCCCTGCCTGCGGCGCATCGGTAGGAACAGTAACAGTAGGCGATTTCATTAATTTAAGATCGTCAGGATTGCTACAGTCCTACAGATAGCATCGTCGAAATACAATTGATATCGAATGGGTGATTAATCAAAACTTGCTTTTCCAACTACTTAGTTATTTATCAACATTTTAGGACTATCTATGAGAAAGTGATAAGAAACATTAGTAAGTTTGCAATTAAGAAATTAAATATTCATATACTAACGAGATAGAAGAAAGGATTGGTCATATCGCCAATAGCAAATAGCTCATATTGCTTCTGTTTACCGCCAGCTCGTATACATGCAGTCGTGGCTCCAGGGGCAGTAGGGACGGCTTCGACGTCTGTTCCGTGGACGTACGGGTTGTGCGCATTACTTTGTGTCATTTATTTCATCGCCGGTGACGGAAAACCGGTAGCCGGCATGTACTAGAAACAACAATTCGAAGACTTGTGCCATCTACCAACCCGCACTGAGCCCGCGGGGCGGAATACAGCCTATTCTCATTGATTGGAGGCCTGTGCCCCAGCAGTGGGACGCCTGTGTCTTCCTTGCGGTTATCTGCCCTTCTACTGATCTGTGCGACACTTGGCGGAGTGTTATTTTGCCAGTCTACACACTCATACGCCAGTCCAGTTATACAGGGTGAATTTTCCCAGAATTTGATCCTTATTCGCGACACTATCGAAATGTGTAATAATACAGTGTGTGTGCTTTTTTTTTTCAAACCAACAGGTTCGATTCCTGGCCAGAAATAATGATTGTTTCAAAAATTTTATGATGCTGTTTTAGTTTTCATCAAAATCAAGCTCGAGACTCCTTTGAGCATGTTTCGCTGTTCCTCTTATTTACGAAGTTGGTGCAATAAAACAGCGCGTAGTTTTCGAGCCTGCAGCACTGCATGCATGCTCCGTACATGGCATCTCGGCTCTGTATCGCGCCATAAACTTAGTCCTGACTGCAGTACTCCAGCCTGCGTGTGCGGTTATGACGCACTCGATATCACGCTGCTTTACGTGATTGATGCAAATAGTGTTCGGTCCTGTTTATGTTTACGACGACTTTATATTTTTACCCCTTCACATTACATCTTCCAAATAAGTAAAGCTAAGTCGAACTTGTTCATTATTAATCACAAGAAACATATTTTTTCTCAATACTTCTCACTGTCTTGTTTGTCTAGTGGTCGCAAGCGCTAATGAGCACGTTATTGGGTTTACCGACATTCACACGAATTTATCAGTGGCAGCCAGACTCCGGTGTTATCTGTTGCTTGGATGAGTGCCATATAGGCTCGATCCCTATTACATGGGGCTTAAACTTAAGTAAATGGCGAAATGTGGCTGTAACACAGGTATCCCCGCCATGCCTAGAGGTTAGACAAAGGTCTTATCTAACCTTACGAGGATTAAAGCTATAACTTTTCGTTACGTTAATATTATGTGATCCTGTGTCCTTGTCGTCCTCTAAACAGCTCCGTCTGCTGCAGTAACGTTTCCCAGACTGCCACTTATAGGAAGTGACTGTACAGTTGTTATCGACTGACCGCTTCCGAGCTCCGACAATATGTGAAGCAGTCACAACTACAACCACAGATAAAGCTCTGACGATAAAATTCATATAGCATAACTACAGTAGCCAGGATAAGTGCTACCTACTGCCCATCAAATTACATTTACTCGTATGTTTACTGATTAACGAAAGAAACTTTGACTTCACTTTCAGGATAAAATCAAATAGATAAAACATGACAGGTAAGACAGGTCTAGGAAGAAGGTTGTACCTACTTAGAGTACACTGTAGGAATGCTATGATCTCTTGTAATGCTAGACCAGCTGCCTTTGATGTCGATTCAACGAACGGCGCATTGATTTAATGCTTACGTCCACAAAAGTTCAAGTCAATGTTCTAAGTAGGTAATATCACAGGTAGGTCATTTTACTAGAAGATATTGCGACGCCATTGGGGCTTGACAAACTTCACCATAAGTTCTAGACAAATGAAATTCTCAAGAGGTAGCAATAGTAAAAAAGTAAAAAATCAGTGTGTGCGTGTGTAGGACTGTCTGAGTGGATGATCTGTCAATCCGTTTGTAATTTGTTGTAAAAATACGCTTTGAAAATGTATGGAAGCTATGGTCGCTTGTTTTGGCCCTCGGTTTAATTTTGGGGTTGCCACTGCAATGAACGATCTAGTGAATTTTAGCGAAAGCAAGATGCAAACGCAGCCGCGCCGCGCGCCGCTGGGACAGCGGTCGAAATCACATAATATGTCATTTCATATAAGTAAAAATTGTTTTGATACCAAAACATAATCTACAGTGACGAGTGTGGTGTATGGTTGACTTGACAACACTCACGTAGGTACACGCGAGAGTGTGTGAGTGCTGCGGAGTGTCGCCGTGCTATCGCCACAGATAATAAATCGTGCGATAGCCCCTGAACTGTGACATCTCGCGGCCTGATAGCGCAACACACAACACCACACACTGAGAATACAGACAGTAGATCCACTCCCTGGACAGTAGATCCATAATGGGACAGTAGATCCACTCCCTGGATCCATCCCATTATTAAGCCACGTGTGATGTGCTGCAGCAGAGGAACAACACTGCTTCGTGTTATTTATAGCAAGTCAGTAAATATTGTATAATCAAGTGCTTTTTTCCAGGCGGTCCTTCTGCACACAGTCGCGTGGTGTAGTGTCACTAGTGCTATAACGATACTCGCAGCGAAGCTCATCAGGCTTCAGATACTGGCAGTTAGCGGGCCGTCCACTTAGTAGGTTAAGTTATATTGCAAACTGTGCGGAATAATGAGCAACCTGATAAATATGGACGACCTGATTTGCTTACGTACTTATTTACATTCAACCGAAATGTGTGTCGTACCGGTTATGACCTTTAGACAATGCTCTAATGAAACTGTCACCGTATTATAATCACGATGATACATTACATAGTATACTTAGCTAGATACTCCCTTTCTTTCTTTGGCTGTCATTGGTAACATTTGATCCAGACTGTCGACCTATGTGGTGCTCCGCAAATAATACATTTAACCTTACTAATATTTTAAAGATTTATGATGCCTATTTTCATGGCTAATGAGTTTGAAAAGATCTAGTTTACGAGAGATAATAATACAAATGCTGAGTTGATGACAGATCAGACGAACAACCAGGTGTTTAGATGAGCTTCAACTAGGCAACAACGACTTGCGAGTAAGACTGATGAGATCTTATGCCATATGGTGAGGAGTGATGACACCCGCTAGTCACTACAGACCAGGGAAGTAGGACCTATGGCAGAGAACGGAGGAGCTCGCTTGCTATCACTATGTCAATGACGCAGTCTTACGTGAGAACGTTTGTGTTCAATGCAGCAATGTAACAAACTGTTTTAGAACATCAGCCATACCACTGTATAAATATTGAGACCAAACTAACGCCATCTGTAAACTATACAATGAACTAGAATGCTCGGTATGTTCCTCACATTCATTTGTTTAATCAGCGCTCTCGGCTCTACGCATGCTCAAGAAGATGTTTCATGTAAACTAAACTAGATGGCGTGAAGTTCAATATTATGATACTTGACAAGACCGATAGCGCTGGGCTATTTTGATATCCTAAGTTTAAAAAATTCTAAAGTTGCTTATTTCTTGCCTGTGGACCGCAGTTGCAGTTATAATAATAATAAAAAACGTTTATTCATCTCCACAAATTACATCGTTGTAAGATATATAGGTTGACAGGTAGTTAGGCAGAAAATTATAATTTGTGGGAGATCTGGAGTCTAAACTAAGCCTAGGCCTGTATTATAGAACTCCAAGCCCCCCATTACATCATAGATAGTTATTGTTGTACTATGAAGCTTAGCATTGCGTTTTGTGTCACATCTGTCACTTGCATTTACAGTAAGTCGGTGATTTGTGGTTGAATAAAAACTGGCGAAATTAATTTAAAGTTTAAAATAATAATGGTATCATATCATCATTTAATCAACTTTATATGTTATATTTGTTAATCCATCTGTTAGTGACGTCTGTGAAATTGAGAAAAGTGTATTGTTCTTTAGCTAATATGGGTCAAAGACCTGAAATAAATGAATTTTATTTTATTTTAATCTAGGACAGCCTGCGGAGTCTGCAAACCGAGTTAGTCATCTTCGTCCAGTGCAAACTGACGTAACTCAAAAACTCAAAACTCAAAGCGTTTATTTCAATTAGACCTTCGCAGGCACTTTTGAAAGTCAGAAAAACAAAGGCGAAGCTACAGTCACAGACACAAGGCATAATAACTTGTGAAAGTACTGTAGTTGCCCATTCCAAAGCGTAGATCTCTATGGAGAAGAATGGGCAAGAAACTCCATGGACACTCTTTTCAATCAAAATATTGTTACAAGATCTTGGTTACATCATTCATGTTGAGATAATACATATATGTGAGAACGATGTAGAAAGACGTGCACATTAAGAGCGTCCAGAGTAAAAGATTATAACTATCAACAATTTAAAAACAAAGTAGTTAAAATAAACCGTGGCAGCTAAGAGATGACCAGTCCCAACTGACAGCGCCCGTTCACGAACATGACGCATGCACCAGCTCCATTCAGCTCAACCATATTGAAGGGAACTAAACGACCCAATACACCCGCCACTATCAGCGAGACATTTGAGTGAGCCTGACATTCTCTCAGCCACCAGGGCACATTCGAGTCAATGAAGGATAACTAAATGTAAATGGTAGCCTTACAGTACATAGTACTCACACATGTGCTATGCAGTTATATAATACTAAGAGATTGAATCTATACAATGCAAAGATATTTTTACAATCTTCTGCAGCTTCCACAATAATTTCACATGAGCTTCTGATTAGTTTGCCCCTATGGTTGTGGAGCAGGACCAGCATTGAGCCAAGCATTTTTATCATCGATGTAATCCCCTAACTTATAATATACTTGCCTACATAGTGTGCGTTTTATACAAGATTTAAATTTTGTCTCATTCAGTTGTTGAATGTGGGGAGGTATTTTATTATAACATTTTAAACAGTACCCCATGAAAGATGAGTCTACTTTAGCTAGCCTGAAACCTGGCTGTACTAGTTGGTCCCTGTTTCTAGTACACACATCAAAAGTGTCTAGGGATCAACATATATTTTTGCAATAACTTTTCTCCTGATTGATATTAATTAAAATTTTCTTTAAGGATTCATCAAATAAAGTGTTTTCGTTTGTCACAGTAACGATAAAACAAGTCACCTTTGCATTAATAAAGAAATTTGCCATTTTCCTAATAAAGGGATTTTTGACATTTGAACCACTAACACAAAAGTTCGAAAAAAAGACTGAAATAACAGTTTTCTTTAAAATTTTATTGGGTAACTTAAACAATTAATAATCCGTGTTTCTACCGCGAACACTAACAACACAAGAACATCGGTTTGGCATACTCAAAATGAGTTCATCCAAATCACGCTGTGGAATGGCCGCCCATGTTCGTTGCAACAACAAAAAAAGGTCTTCTTGCGACTGGATACCCTCCATATTCGGCAGAGCTCTTCTCTGTAGCATATCCCATGCATGCTCAATCGGATTCAAGTCTGGCGACTGAGCAGGCCAGGGCAGGACATTGATGTTAGCTGCGGCGAGAGTCTGTCTTACAACTCTTGCGGTGTGCGGTCGTGCATTATCATGCATTAACTGAAATAAGGGACCGATTTGCACTTGTAGAGGAACGATGACGTCTGATACAATCGTCTCAGCATAAATTTGAGCGTTGAGGTTGCCTCTGATCCAAATCAACTCAGTTCTTCCGCCGATCCAAATACCCGCCCATACCATGATGGTTCCACCACTATAAGGATGGACTTCCTGGCAGGATTTTAATCGCTGTTGGCGTCCAGGGGTTCTCCAGTGTCGTATACGTCTTGTATCAGGTCTCATACCAAAACGAGACTCATCAGAAAAGCACACGAAACGCCATTGTTCTTCTGCCCAATTTCTGTGTTCAAGAGCCCATTGATATCGTATCCTACGATTGTGCATTGCTATAGGTGGTACCCGTAGCGGTCTTCGGGAATGAAGGTTCACTTCATGCAAGCGGTTTCTGACTGTTTGGTCGCTAATTAAGTTCCCTGAAGAGTGATGAAGCCTCACGGCTAACATCATGGCGGTTATTGTTGGAGCTCTTCGAGTTAAGATTTGAATGTATCGGTCTTGTCTCCGTGTGGTGCAGCGATACCGTCCTCCATGGCGCTCAGCCACGGTACCAGTGCTTCGGTAACGTGTCCAAAGTCGACTGATAACACTCTGACTTGTATTCAGAGCTAAAGCCACAGTACGTTGCCGGGAACCAGCTTCTATCATTCCCACGGCTCTGAGCATTTCTTCCCTGCTTAAATGACGTCGCCGCTCCATAATAACGTTGGTTTTAATCAGTAGTAGGGAAACAGTAGCACTAATAATGTCTTCAATGCGTTGTATGTTTTTATAGGGAAAATATTGACAGCTGATTTTCATCTTTTACTCGAATTTGATTCACAGTTCCTGATTCAAATTATGAAATGCACCAAAAAGGATCCATATAAATTTATAAAATCATAAATTTATTACAAAGCCACATCTCAATCTCAAGAAATCCACATAAAAATGCTTGATCCCTAGACACTTTTGATGTGTGTATTATAGTGGTGTCTGTCACCTCTTTTACTAAACAAATGCAGATTTTTCCTAACGTACATGATGTTTTCATAGATGTATTGACAAGGTACTGTCATGATGTTAATTTCTTTAAACAGTTCCCTTAGAGAATCGCGCCTACGTAGATCATATATGGCTCTGATGGCTCTTTTCTGCAGAATAAATATAGACTCAATGTCTGCAGCCCGTCCCTATAGTAAAATACCGTATGACATAATACTATGAAAATAACTAAAATAGACTAGCCTCGCGGTATCTGCATCAGTAAATTGGCGGATTTTTCTAACAGCATATGCTGCTGAACTCAGCCGTCCTGCAAGAGATGTTATATGCGGACCCCATTGTAGCCTTATTAACAGTATTTTCGACGAATTGCAGTTTCTCTTGATTCAATACTATGTCACTATCACTACTTTTAACATTCGGTAGAGCAAATCTTATGCACTTCGTTTTTTTCCCATTTAATACTAAATTATTAGCGGTGAACCAATTATGGACCTGCATTAAGGCGTTATTTACGTCGTCGAGATTTGTGGCACGACTGTTTATCTTAAATATTAAAGAAGTATCGTCAGCGAATAACACCATTTGTGGTTGGTTGTTAAATAAATGGGGTAGATCATTAATATATACCAAAAAGAGGAAAGGACCCAATATCGAACCTTGTGGTACACCCATACTTACTTTTAAACCCATTGAATTGACACCATTTATTTGTACTTGCTGATGTCTATCGTTTAAATACGATTTCACTAAACTGAGCGCAAGTTTCCTTAACCCGTAATGTTCAAGTTTTAAGAGTAGGGTTTCATGGTTTATCGCAATCAAATGCTTTTGAGAGGTCACAGAAAATTCCTATGGCATCTTGTGCCTCTTCCCACGCAGTAAATATGTGTTTTAATAAGGTGACACCGGCGTCAGTCGTACAACGTCCTTTGGTGAAACCATACTGTTTCTCATGCAAGTAGGATCGTAGGATCAGTAGGTAAAACGTTGCAAAAAAAAATACAATTGATGAATTAACTATTTCCTTTCTAAGATCACTCTAATAGGCCTATTAAATAAATGTGTGCCAAATAAGGGCATGCAATTTTAAGATTTTTCATTATCTGGTTTTTTCCAAGCTACAAACACTTCGAAAAAATATTACAATCATTACAGTTCACATAATCAATATCGTAAATGCATGAAAAATCGACATTGTAAATTTGTGTCATTTTCGTGCACGATATTAATGAGTAAAACACAAAAACAATGGTTGCGGTCGATGCGGGCGGGCGCGGGCGGGGGCATACTTCTCGATTTTCTGTCGCACGACCTGCTGGTACATCTTCCCCTGTGCCGTCACTCACCTTTGGGTCATCAGCAGAAGAGATGAACCGACACCATAGAGAAGCGCCCAGTCGTACCCGATGGATTCCTAGGAGCAGCCCTACAACAGATCCCTGTGGAACACCGCACGACATCTTTCACCAACCCCATCCTCCTCGACCCGGTTAGATAATATGATAACTTCGTAGTAGTAAGAAAAGAGTACCCATAACGTCGTTTGTTAACATTGGTTTTTGAATAAAGGAGAATGGGCCTCGAAGTATGTGCATCTGCCCCAAGGTCCAATAGCCCTATGATATACATAATTTAAAAGCGCTTTTCAAGGAGAACCTTTGCTACTAACGCACTATTCGCAGTCCGTTCGAAATTATTGAGCTAAATAGGTACCTAACTACATAGTTGGACCACGAAGTTAAGATTTTCTTGGCAACCAATAGCCATAAGATATACATCATTAGATTTTTTTAAGGAGCACCTTTGCGACTTACACGACTTTCGCCAATTCGTATTCCGTTCGGAGCTATTATTATAAATAGGTGACTTTTGAGCACATAAGTTAAGATTTTCTGGATAATCAATAGCATTAAAATATACACCATTGGAGAGAGCTTTTCTATGAGAACTTTTGATTCTAACATAATTTTTTACTAATTTGGCAGTCTGTTCGAAGTTATTGACCTAAATAAGTCACTAGTTGGACACCGAAGTTAAGACTTTTTTCAACCAATTACTGGCAAATAATAGTCATAACACTATTGGAAAGAGCTTTCAAAAGAAAACTTTTGCTATTAGCAGCACTTTTGCTAATTCGTAGTCTGTTTATAATTATTGACCTAAATGTCTATCTTAAGATTTTCTGGGTAACCAATAGCATTAAGATATACACCGTTGGATTGGATAGAGCTTTTTAAGGAGAACCTTTGCCATTTAACGACTTTCGCCAACTCGTATTCCGTTTGGAGTTACTGACCTAAATAGGTTAGAAAGTTGGACACCGAATTTAAGACTTTATTTACAACCAATTAAGAGTTTACGGGCAACTAATAGTCATAAAATATACACTATTGGATAGAGCTTTTTAAAGAGAACTTTTGCTACTAGCACCACTTTTGCTGATTCGTAGTCTTAGTCGTAATTATTGACCTAAATGTGTGTCAAATTGGGCACCCAAGTTAAGATTTTCTTAGTAACAAGTAGCCATAAGATATACACCAATCGAAAGAGCTTTTCTGTGAGAATATTTACTACTACACAACTTTTGCTTATTCGTAGTCTGTTTGGTTTTATTGATCTAACTAGGTAGTTGATTGGGTACCAAACTGTAGCTCCTCTCTGACTCTGAGTCGAGATAAGTTGTCAAAGCAAGAAATATTCTTCTTGAAGAGATCAATCAAATTAATACATTAATACATAATATATCTTAACGCTATTGGTCGTTGGGGTAGAATTAACGATCTGTCCAACTTACTGTTACGGATTTGTTCCTAAAATAGCAGTTAGATACGAGTATCAATGTTTTGAAAAAGACGTTTACAGGCTTGTAATATGATGTATGGTCCCATAGAAATATTGTCATGATCTGATCATGGAATTCGGAGATATAGAACGGAACACTTCAAAAATAGATAGCAAATCGATCGTGATTGCTGCAATCGCTTGGATGTTTATTGTTTACTTATCATCATAACATAACATCACGCCTGTATGCTCTGAGGCACACAGATGTGTAGTAACAGTACACCCACATTTAAAAAATCATACTAAAACATAAATCAATCATTACAATAATATATATTTTTTTCTTCCCCGTGCTCGCCATTCGTGAAAAAATTGGTATTTTTTTCAAATAATAATATTTTGTGGCTAAAAAAACACAAATTATGAATAGTGTTTTGTTACACCATAATAAACAAAAACACGTAAACTCTAATAACTTGCATTTTCTTTTGTGGATTTTACAGGATTTTGTTATAAAAAAATTAAAATATCTTTAAATGTCGTGAATTAATTTGGCACAAAATATTTTAAACAACAGATATCAGTACCCTAAAACGCGTAACACCTATTTATCCTATTGTAATTATTTTTATATACTACATTATATAAAGCTCGATTACCACTCACTGACTCACTGACTGACTGACATAATTGTTCTCCCAGATGGTGGAGGGGGACGTGGGTATATTTTTACAGATTCGTAAACAAGTCCAACAACCAACAACCCCCCCTTTTCGCCCCCTTTCCTTCCCCTCCCTACCGTATCTCGGAAACTACCTGTGTTTTGTTTTTTTACGGATTCGTATAGGGGGGGCTCGGAAAAGTAAAAATCATTA
The DNA here is from genome assembly GCA_947578425.1 of Eugnorisma glareosa. Lineage (NCBI taxonomy): Eukaryota > Metazoa > Arthropoda > Insecta > Lepidoptera > Noctuidae > Eugnorisma > Eugnorisma glareosa. The sequence continues at coordinate 719,580 of OX387966.1, forward strand.
ACTCCCCCTCTCCCCCCCGCCTTTAAAAAAAAAAAAGTTAAAGCACGCTACGTGCTTGCACCTCGCGCAACGCGCAAATACTAGTATTCTTATAAAGCTAGTTGGACGACGTGTTAGGTACTAGTTAAAAATCAGGATTCTCTGATGAGTTACTACTTCGTTATTATCATGAAAGTAAAATGTTCATCTCTAATTTTCTTTTCGTGTATAATAATACCGATCGCAAAGACAATTACCTAAATTTCTACCTATGCAAGTACCTAGAATGACACAAACTAATGTATTAGGTTGGACAAATGGTCCTGAAACTATATGCGAAACACACACAACTTTAATATTTTTGAAACCTCAAAACCTAGCGCTATCGGGCGGAATTAACACCCGAGCTGCAGGCAAGTGAGTTATGGAGCCGAGAACTGCAGTAACAAAACCCCCACGAGTATCAAACGACGTTTTTCAATGTATACACTTTCGAAGAAATAAAATATTAGAACGGAAAGTATTTTTGTCAGAAATTATTAGGAAACTATGATTTCATTTGCTTTTTTTTCCGCGCTTTGCTTTTGCCAGGTTAAAGAAGAAGCAAAGGTATGATGCCGATAGACAGCCTAATTTGAAAAATAAAAATAAAATAAATATTTTGAATTACGAAACACAAATAAATGTTAATTAGTTCATTAAAGTAAGTATTTCTTTTAATAATCATGTTGACCTATGAGAGATAATTAAGACGCATTTCTGTTTGCCGAGATTAAAAAAGAACCATCACCGCCGTCTATAGTCATTGATCCCATTTGGACTGAGTATAGGTATAGTGCTGATCTTGTTCTTTCCTATCTATCAAACAGGCTGCAAAAAGTACATATAAATGGGGCGACGTCCTCCGGGTCTCTAGTCAAGATGGGCGTGCCCCAAGGTTCAATTCTCGGTCCTCTCCTATTTCTTGTTTACATTAATGATCTCCCTTATTTGGTAGCCAAATTATCGGATATAACTCTATTTGCTGATGAAACTTCGCAAATTTTTAAAATAAGTAGAAAAGATACGAATGTCTTACATGTCAACGAAAGTCTAACTGTTCTCTCAAAATGGTTCGCAGTTCATCTGCAGTTCTGTGCATCTTTTGCTGAATGCGAACAAAACAAAATGTCTAAAGTCCTCTTTACCAAATGTATCACAACAAGATCTAATTTTAAATCTTGACGGCAAAAGACGTGATGTTACAGCGGAAACTGTATTCTTAGGGACTACTATCGACCCTAAATTGCAGTGGGGCGCGCACATTAGAACTCTTTCGGGTAGGTTAAGCTTAGCTGCATAATATGCAGTAAGGAAAATAAGGCAGTTAACTGATGTAGCCACGGCAAGGTTAGTATACTGTGTGTACTTACTGAACTGTGCAAGGTTGTTGTTTTGATTTGGCAAATAAAGAATGTTTTTTTTTTTTTTTTTTAGTATACTATGCTTATTTCCACAGTATTATGTCTTATGGCATTCTGCTGTGGGGATCAGCAGCAGACGTTGACTCAATTTTTATTCTTCAAAAGAGGGCAATCCGCGCAATCTATAAAATGGATCCTCACGAGTCCCTCAGATAAAAATTTAAAGAGATCGATATACTGACTCTGCCTTGACTCTATATCTGAGAATGTATTATAAATGTCCGCAAAAATTGAGGGCTTTTCAAAATTTGAAGCGGCTTCCATAATATAAATACACGCAGTAAACACGAAATTGTATTAATACCTAAATTCAGATTAACTAAAACTAGCAAGTCTTTTCTTATAAACAGTATACGCTTTTATAACGAAATAAAAATATATATATTAAAAAATCATAGTACAAAATCAAGGACTACGTCGAAGACAAAGAAGTTTGGCTTTAGTTCCTTTTGCTTTGCTTTGCTTTAGCCACATGCGGCTTCCCTGGTAGCTCATAAACGGCACAAATATGTGGATGTGTCTAACTATTCTCAATCTCATTTTTTCTCTTGTTTCTAACCAGATTTTTTAAGATAGATTCATTAAAATCATTTATACATCTTTTGCTCAGAATAGTTACAGCACTGATGACAATATTTGTGTCACTTGTTAAATTTACTATTTTACAATATTTTCTTACCTTTGTATATTCTTCTTTACCGATTGTTTGTGAATGTGTGAACATTGTAAGCTTTGTAGATGCCCAGATGCTTGTTAACTTTTTATCTTGTTTTACATTTTTTGTGTAGTAAGCAACGACTTATTGTCGGATCTATGCTATCCCCCCATACTTAAGTACTAATGCTGTAACATGATAATATTGTAACACCAAATGATTTGACAAGAGTAACCTGGAGCTTCTTGCCAGTTCTTCTCCATAGGAAACGACCAACCCGAACCGTGCACCTTTTTGTCGACGTTTTATAAGTGCCCATCTAGGCCTATGTGAAATAAAAATATTTTAATTTGATTTGAGTTAGCTGCGTGCGTTAAGTATCGTGCGATTTGATATTTCTGAAAATACTTTCGGTTCTAATATTTTATTTCTTCTAAAGTGTATTGCAAAACGTCGTTTGAGTAATATGGCCAAATACATACAAGATACGCGTGGGGATTTGTTTCTCCACCTAAATAAAAATTTACCTACTATTAATAAAGGGTATCATTTAAGCTATCGTCAATTTAATTAGTTTTGTGTTTCTTAAATAATAAGGTTTGCCCGCAAAATAGTAGATTTGTCACCAAAATGTAGTCACCAAACAATATAAAATCAATTCCACAATAAATCACCTAAAATCATGAAGATATAGGGTCTAGTACCAAAGAAATGTTTTTGTGTGTATTATATTAGGTTTGTCCTAATAAGTATTTAAGCAAAATAATTTAAAGATATCACCAATAAATAATATACTAGGACACTAGAAAATTACATAAAGTTTCAAAAAATATTTAGGGTTGTCGTCATCATCGTTTCAACCAAAAGAGTCTACTTCTTAACTGGACATATGCCTCCCCCAAGGATCTTAATTTCCACAGGTAGTATAGACGGCACGGTTGGCGCAGTGGCTGAGCGATTGGCTGCTGCGCTACGTGTCGCGGGTTCGATCCCCGCACGGAACAAATATTTATAAGGTAGTTGTTCCGAGTCTGGCTGTTTGTGTATGTGAGTTTAAACGTTTGTAAACGCACCCACGATACAGGAGAAATTCCTAGTGTGGGGCAACGTTTTTAAAAAAATATATAAATATATATACATTTAAATAAATTTTCTTGCAGAATAGTAAATAAAACACTTAATTAAAGTCAAAATAATCAATATTTATTGTTAAAAATAATAATCACTGAATAATCAGCGCTGGTTTGGCTTTTGAAGGGCGCCCCCTTTTTCTTTTCTGGCCGATAAGCAATTTTTTGCTTCTGGTGGGGGTTGGCCAGCTTTAAGCGTATGGCTAATCCAATAATATGTTTGCACATATCGTTTTTGTAAAACGCAGGGCAGTTGCATTTCCCATGCATCCAAACAATATTGTGCGGTAGATCCAGTCTCCATTTGCTGAACCATTGGACTTTGTAGTCATCAAAATCAGTCCAGCATGCATTTTCAAAGTTTTGTATTTTGTCTGCGCGCCGTCGACCACCACCCGGAAAGTCCTGTGGGAGAGAAAAGAGGAGACCACCTGTATCAAGCGACGAGACGCGTCCGTCCGCGACAGCTTATACTGCAGACCGTCGTGCCACACACGGTCGAATGCCTTTTCCATATCGAGGAATACTGCAACTGCGTCCTCCTTCTTGTTAAGAACCGCTGTTAGCAGGTGGAGTACCCTCGACAGCTGGAGCGTCGTGGAGTGCTCGGCGCGGAACCCGAACTGTTCTGGCCGCGGCGTGACGTGTTGCTTGAGGTGTCGCAGCAGGAGTTGTTCAAACACCTTGGAGATGGTAGGCACTACTGCCTACCATCTCTGCCTCCATCTCTCTGTGATGGGCCGATAGCTCTCAGGCTTGATAATGTTCTTGTTCGCCTTGGGCAGCATGATGACGCGCCCTTCCTTCCACGGGGTCAGAAAGGTCCCAGTGCGCAGCACCCCCGTGAACATGCGCGCCAGTGTCGCTACAGTACGGAATGGCAGCGCTGTGTTGGTGATGCCGTCCGCACCGGGGTCCTTTTTCGGCTTTTTTTTGAGAATGGCGCGCCGGACTGCACAAGGTGAGAAGTGGATGGGGTGATCTTCGGAGGCTATCGGTGCAGCGAAGTACTCCCCAAGGTGCCTCTCGACTGCTGCGAGATGCTCGGTGTTGTTGGTCGGGTTCGGCGTGAATTGACGCTCTAGGTGCTCGGCGAAGATCTCTGCACGGTCTACTGTAATGTATCTCGGCGCCCCGTCGCTGTGGAGTAGCGGGCGCACCAGAGCCGGGGTGTTCGCAAGCTATTTACACAGCTTGTGTATCGACGACCAGTCTCCCTCTGCTTCGTCGATACGTTCCTCCCAGCTCGCGGTATTGTGCTCCTGTAGCTTGGCCCTAACCTTCTCCGCGAGACGGTTAAGCTCGCGTTTGAAAGTGGGGCATCCTGTGTCTTGCCACCGCTTGCGTAGGCGCCTCTTCTTGGCGATCTTGTGCTTGAGGTGGACAGAGGCTTGTAGGTTAGCCCCTGTGGCTGCGTGGTGGTGGTCGCCTTTTCGAGGGCGCGTTGGATGCAAGCGGTGACTTTCCCTGCTAGCCCGTCGACGTCCGCGGTGGTGACTATTATTGGCCAAGTAGGAGTGGTGGCCCCCATCTCTTCCGTAAATCTCTCCCAATCCGTTCTTCGACGTGGCGCTGGAGGAGAGAGTCTTGTCGGCATCTCTGAGAGGACGACGACTACAGGAAGATGGTCGGACTGTAAATCATCGTCCATCAGCTGCTGTGCGATCTGGCATCTCATTCCTTTATGGATAACGATGTCCAGCACGTCCGGAGCATGCGCCTGGATAGCAGGGTAGTGGGTGGGTGTGTTAGGGCCGGACACCGTATACCCTCTGGCTTCAGCAAGCGCGAAGAGCCGTCTCCCCCGGTATTCGTGGCCCTCCAGTTCCACGACGAGTGCTTGGCGTTCATGTCACCCGCGAGGAGTGTCGGGTGCGACGATCGATGTAGGAGCGCCCGCAGCTCAGCTATGTCTAGCGAGGCCGCGGGCGGGCAGTAGCACGCGTAGATGTCGACGTCCTCGCCGGCGACGTGCAGCTGGACACCCAGCGCGTAGAAGGAGGTCAGTGACGTCAGAGGGAGTGCTTGATAAACGAGTCTTCGGCTTACCAGCACCGCCAGACCGCGGTGACGAGCGGCGACTTCTCGTCCTTCCTGTAGATGATTTACCCCGGGACCTAAGGTTTGTCCGCAGGCCCCAGGAGTGTTTCGTTGATCAGCGCCACGTCGATGCGCTGTTCCCTGAGGAGGACGCGGAGTAGGGCGACCTTCTTCTGGAGGCCGCGGGCGTTCCGGATCACAGTGCCCGCGTTTTGTCCCTGTCTGATGGTTTTGATGAGGTCCATCAGTAGTTGGATGGCGCAAGCAGTGGAGTTCCTCTGGCGCTCTTCTGCGTAGGCGCCATTGAGAGGTGCACGATGTCGCTGCTGGTCGCGCGCGACGTTTTGTCGCATAGTGATAGTCGCGGACTTGAGTGTGGCCGCCGCTTCCTGTGCGGCGACTGGAGTCATCTCTGTGGGTGGGGCGGGCTTGTCCGCCCGTTTCCCCTTCTTGGCGGCGCCAGCAGCGGCGTCGGTGGGCTTCGCGTTGCCGATGTTGGTGGTAGAGGTGGTGGGTGCCCGCGCTTGACAGGAACAAGATCCTGTCTAGGTTGATGCTGTGCTGGGGGGAAGGGCTTCTTCCCTCTCTTCTTCCTTCCTCCGCCTCGAGGCTGGAGCGTCCTTGGTGGGCCCGCTTGCTGTCGCCATCAGCGTCGCACTGGGGGCCTCGTAGTCGTCTGGGTCGTTGTTGGTGATCCACCTCTCTGTGGCTCGGCGCTGTTGCTGTGAGATGGCAACAGTGCCCACTCGCTTGTTCCGCGCTTCTTTGCGAAACACGGGACACCCGGCGCTGCATGCCGGGTGGTTGCCGCGCAGTTGGCGCAGGTGGCTGGCTCTGTCAATGGTCGCGCGGGCAGTCGCGCGCGGCGCGGCGTGCTCCTCGCCGCATCTCACGCAAGCGAGCGGGTGATCGCATTGGTGCGAGCTGTGCCTGAATTTTTGGCACCGGTGGCACTGTGCGGGCCCACGCTTGCTCCTCCATGCTTCTATGCGCACTCCACGCATGCACAGGAACGTGGTAGTGTCATATACACACATCAAAAGTGTCTAGGGATCAACATATATTTTTGCAATAACTTTTCTCCTGATTGATATTAATTAAAATTTTCTTTAAGGATTCATCAAATAAAGTGTTTTCGTTTGTCACAGTAACGATAAACCAAGTCACCTTTGCATTAATAAAGAAATTTGCCATTTTCCTAATAAAGGGATTTTTGACATTTGAACCACTAACACAAAAGTTCGAAAAAAAGACTGAAATAACAGTTTTCTTTAAAATTTTATTGGGTAACTTAAACAATTAATAATCCGTGTTTCTACCGCGAACACTAACAACACAAGAACATCGGTTTGGCATACTCAAAATGAGTTCATCCAAATCACGCTGTGGAATGGCCGCCCATGTTCGTTGCAACAACAAAAAAAGGTCTTCTTGCGACTGGATACCCTCCATATTCGGCAGAGCTCTTCTCTGTAGCATATCCCATGCATGCTCAATCGGATTCAAGTCTGGCGACTGAGCAGGCCAGGGCAGGACATTGATGTTAGCTGCGGCGAGAGTCTGTCTTACAACTCTTGCGGTGTGCGGTCGTGCATTATCATGCATTAACTGAAATAAGGGACCGATTTGCACTTGTAGAGGAACGATGACGTCTGATACAATCGTCTCAGCATAAATTTGAGCGTTGAGGTTGCCTCTGATCCAAATCAACTCAGTTCTTCCGCCGATCCAAATACCCGCCCATACCATGATGGTTCCACCACTATAAGGATGGACTTCCTGGCAGGATTTTAATCGCTGTTGGCGTCCAGGGGTTCTCCAGTGTCGTATACGTCTTGTATCCGGTCTCATACCAAAACGAGACTCATCAGAAAAGCACACGAAACGCCATTGTTCTTCTGCCCAATTTCTGTGTTCAAGAGCCCATTGATATCGTATCCTACGATTGTGCATTGCTATAGGTGGTACCCGTAGCGGTCTTCGGGAATGAAGGTTCACTTCATGCAAGCGGTTTCTGACTGTTTGGTCGCTAATTAAGTTCCCTGAAGAGTGATGAAGCCTCACGGCTAACATCATGGCGGTTATTGTTGGAGCTCTTCGAGTTAAGATTTGAATGTATCGGTCTTGTCTTCGTGTGGTGCAGCGATACCGTCCTCCATGGCGCTCAGCCACGGTACCAGTGCTTCGGTAACGTGTCCAAAGTCGACTGATAACACTCTGACTTGTATTCAGAGCTAAAGCCACAGTACGTTGCCGGGAACCAGCTTCTATCATTCCCACGGCTCTGAGCATTTCTTCCCTGCTTAAATGACGTCGCCGCTCCATAATAACGTTGGTTTTAATCAGTAGTAGGGAAACAGTAGCACTAATAATGTCTTCAATGCGTTGTATGTTTTTATAGGGAAAATATTGACAGCTGATTTTCATCTTTTACTCGAATTTGATTCACAGTTCCTGATTCAAATTATGAAATGCACCAAAAAGGATCCATATAAATTTATAAAATCATAAATTTATTACAAAGCCACATCTCAATCTCAAGAAATCCACATAAAATGCTTGATCCCTAGACACTTTTGATGTGTGTATTTGACGGATGTCTGGTTGCCTCTTTAGGACCGCGTGGAATAAACAACCGGGTCGTCCACCGCGCGCGTTTATGTTGCGCACGTACTCCGGCTGGTATCCCAGGGCCCTCAACTCCTCCTCGATCTCTTCTGGGTCGGTGTCGGCCGGCAGCCCCCTGATGGCTACCTTCAAGCTACGCTCCGCGGGAAGTGAGTAGGAAAACCAACTCAGGCCGCTTGACCTCTCTAGGTCAGTGAGGTACCTCTGGACCACCCTATACTCGTCCTCGGATTCCGGGAAGAAACGTATTCCGCCCTGGTAAGGACGGGCATTGGGTGGGTGGCCCAGCTTGGCATTCACTGCCCTGAAGTGCGCGGCCCAGTTTGGCAACCTCTCCACCACCAGCGGAGGGTAGCGTGGCTTCTTGTCCTTCTTCACTTGCTTCGCTTGCACAGCGCTGGCGTCTTGGGCAGGGGCTGCAGTGGCGGGTGTCAAGTCCTGGGTGTCTTGTCCGGTCTTGGTGCGGCGGGCCGCCTTCGCGAAGGTGGGCGACCCGGCCCCAGCTCAACCGCGCGGTTCAGGCTGCGAGAGCTCAGTCGGGGCAGATCCTCTTCGCCTCTTCTGCGGTCTCATCATCCGAGCTTCTGCGCTGGTCCGCGTTGGGCTCGGGCATCGAGCTGGAACTCGTACCCGAAACCCAGTGGTTCACTTATAATAGAGTGCACGCCACTCACCTCGGTTCCAGACAAGTCGCTCCCTTCCCTTGAAGAGCAGGGAGCTTGGGCAGCAGACATCGCTGCTCGGGAGTCCTGGGCAGCGCTTCAGTGTGGTGGCGGCGACATCATGATGGTTGCTCCCTGGTTGGCAGCTGCGGCGGCCGAGCCTGCCTGCAAGCGGCGGGGAGCGGGCGAGGACGTGCGCACAGCTCGGGTCATAGCGATGGTGGGGCGTGCGTGCGCGGGTGGGCGCACGGCGGGGCGCGCTGTTGCGGGTGTGGTGTGCGCGGGGTGCGCAGGCGCCGCGCGCGGCTCGGGCAACGCTGTCGCTCGCACGGATTGCGCGGCGGGGCGATGGGCAGGAGCAGTGGCACGCACAGCTTGTGCGCGGTTGCAGGCTCCGGCGGGCCCCGATTCCTGGGTCGGCACGGGACGGAACGCTTTCGGGCGGATGGGGACCGCAGGCTGGCTTCTCGGAGGTGATGGCGGCGAACCGGTGGAGGTGGTAGCCGCAAGTGTAATCCTAATACTACTATTACTATATGTGTCGGTAATAGTTCTAATATTAAAAAGCAAGATATCACCGACTATGTATCAGAGTTGTTAAAGTTAAGTTGTAATAAAATCATACTGTGTGCTTTTCCATATTTTGAAAATTTAAGTAATAGAAAAAACAATTATATTCATATGCTAAATAAACATGTACACTTTTTAGTAGGTCACTATAGTGACAGGCTTATTTGTCTGGATATCAACACTATTGTTGGTAAACTTAAGTCGACACGGGGTAAGGTGTATCTACCTATTAGATGTAGACACAAAATAGCTAGGCTATTAGCTTTTAATATTCACTCAGACATAAATAGTATGTCGAAGTTTAGTTATATTATAAACACTGCGACTATTAGTAATCATACTAATATACATTTTTACAATAACTGTACATCGGAGGATCCATGTGTAACTATAGATGTCTCTCAAGTAGGATCCACTAGTAGTAGGATCTCATTGCCATACAGTAATGGGAATGGGTGTTCAGGAGCTCACTCCAGCTCATTTAAACTAGATAGTAAGACAACGGAAGATACAAATAACATTAATATTATACTCACCAACACCATGGTACCTTCTTGCTCTCAAATAGATAAATGTAAAAAAGGGGCTAAGCAGAATTCCTTCAAATTATTTCATCAAGATATACATGGTTTTTCTTCAAAGCAACTAGAAATTGAGTTGTTTTTAGAAAAAAACGATGTTTGAAATTGTTTGTTTCACCGAACACTGGTTAAAAGACTATGAAATGCTAATTAATTACGAAAATTACAATGTAGGCAGTTGCTTTAACCGGAAATCTAAGATACGTTAATTAATCTTAGTTAGGAATTGTATTAAATCTAAATCTCGTAATGATATAGTCGATCTATCGGTGGAACATAGCATTGAATTGTCTTGTGTTGAGCTAGATAAGCATGTAATAGTGTGCGTTTACAGACCCTCAAGTTACCTTAACTACTCTATGTTTGAGTCAGTAATGGAAGATGCTTTAGCAAAACTTGTAACTGGTAATAAACCAATAATTATATGTGGTGACTTTAATGTTAATATCCTAGAGAATAATGTAAATAGCAGTAGATTTTTAAATCTCTTTAAATCATTTAATTTGTCAAATGTGTTTTCAGAACCAACACGAATTACTACACATACTGCTACATGTATTGATAATGTTTTTTGTTGCTGCGACTACTTAGATAAATCCATCGTAAATTACCTTCCTTCAGATCACAGCGGTCAGACCGTTGCTTTCACGACCACTAAACAATTACAAAGAATTCAGATACAAACTAGACAAATAACACCCAGCAATTTAGATAAATTTAATAATAATTTAAGTAGTAAGTTATGTATACCGGGGCATATTTTAAATAATGTAAGTGAATTGTATGAAGAATTTTTTTCGGTAGTGCACACCGAATTCAATGATACTTTAAAACAGAAAACTAAAACTATTGGCCCAAAGTTTATTTTCAGTGACTGGGCAACACAGGGTATTAGGAAAAGTAGGGAATGATTATTTGAGCTGTACGGCCTTAAGCCTTACATCAACACAGAAACTTTTAATAAATATGTTGCTACTTATACTCGAAATTTTTTAAAAATGCTTGCAAGGTAGCCAAATCGTTGTTCATTAGCAACAAGATTAAATCAGCCGATAATACAATAAAGACGGTTTGGAAAATTATCAACAGTGAAACAAATAGAAATAAAAAACGAAGTAATGACTTCACACTAAACACCTCCAGTGGCCTCGTGAGTTCTAACAATGAAGTTGCTCAAGAATTTGTAAATTTCTTTACCAGTATCCCACTTAAAACTACAGAAACCTTAAAGTCCTCACCCTTGCTTTCTATTGATTTATTGAAAGCGAACGTTTCAGCCTGTCTGAATGAATTTAAATTTCAGCATATAAACCCCATAGCAGTCATAAAAGCTTTTAAGCAAATCAAGATCAAATTAACCGAAGATCTATGGGGTATGTCTATCAAAGCTTGTACCTCAATTATTGAGACTATAGCACCGTATTTAGCCTCAATATTTAATTTGTGCGTGGTTCAAGGGGTCTTCCCGGATCTAATGAAATACAGTAAGGTAATACCGTTTTTTAAATCCGGGGATAGTAAAGACACCAATAACTATAGGCCCGTATCTGTGTTGCCGGTTTTCAGCAAGGTGTTTGAAAAGATAATGCTCAATCAAATGCTAAACCATTTTAACGCCAATAAAATCTTACACGAACAACAGTATGGTTTCACCAAGGGACGTTGTACAACTGACGCCGGTGTTATTTTATTGAAACACATATTTACTGCGTGGGAAGAGGCACAAGATGCCATAGGAATCTTCTGTGACCTTTTGAAGGCATTTGATTGCGTAAATCACGAAACCCTGCTTTTGAAACTTGAGCATTACGGTTTAGGTAAACTTGCGCTCAGTTTAGTAAAATCGTATTTGAATGATAGACAGCAGCAAGTACAGGTAAATGGTGTCAATTCAATGGGTTTAAAAGTAAAAATGGGCGTACCACAAGGTTCGATATTGGGTCCTTTTCTCTTTTTAGTTTACATTAATGACCTACCCCACTTATTTAACAACCAACCGCAAATGGTATTGTTTGCTGACGATACTTCTTTAATATTTAGGATAAACAGACGTGCCACTAATCTTGACGACGTCAATAACGCCCTACTGCAGGTCCATAATTGGTTTACCGCTAGTAACTTAGTACTAAATGGGAAAAAAACTAAGTGCATAAAATTTTCTCTGCCAAATGTCAAAAGTAGTGATTGTGACATAATATTGAATCAAGAGAAACTAGAATTTGTCGATAAAACTGTTTTCTTGGGAATTACGCTCGACACAAGGCTACAATGGGGTCCTCATTTAACATCTCTTGCAGGACGGCTGAGTTCAGCAGCATATGCTGTTAGAAAAATCCGTCAGTTTACTGATGTAGATACCGCGAGGCTAGTCTATTTTAGTTATTTTCATAGTATTATGTCATACGGTATTTTACTATGGGGACGGGCTGCAGACATTGAGTCTATATTTATTCTGCAGAAAAGAGCCATCAGAGCCATATATGATCTACGTAGGCGCAATTCTCTGAGAGAACTGTTTAAAGAAATTAACATCATGACAGTACCTTGTCAATACATCTATGAAAACATCATGTACGTTAGGAAAAATCTGCATTTATTTAGTAAGAGAGGTGACAGACACCACTATAATACTAGAAATAGGGACCAACTAGTTCAGCCAGGTTTCAGGCTAGCTAAAGTAGACTTATCTTTCATGGGGTACTGTTTAAAATGCTACAATAAAATACCTCCTCACATTCTACAACTGAATGAGACGAAATTTAAATCTTGTATAAAACGCACACTATGTAGGCAAGCATATTATAAGTTGTGGGACTATATTGATGATAAAAATGCTTGGCTCAATGCTGGTCCTGCTCCACAACCATAGGAGCAAACTAATTGATTACCATGTTAAGTTATTGTGGAAGCTGCAGAAGATTGTAATAATATCCTTGCTTTGTATAGATTCCATCTCTTAATAATATTATATAATTGCATAGCACATGTGTGAGTACTATGTACTGTAAAGCAACCATTTACATTTATTTATCTTTCATTGACTTGAATGTAGCCTGGTTGCTGAGAGAATGTCATGCTCACTCAAATTTCTCGCTGATGGTGGCGCGTGTGTCGGGTCATTTGGTTCCCTTCAATATGGTTGAGTTGAATGGCGCCGAGCCATGCGTCATGTTCGTGAACGGGCGCTGTCAGTTGGGAGTGGTCATCTCTTAGCTGCCACGGTTTATTTTAATTACTTTATTTTGAAAGTGTTGATTATTTTAATCTTTTACTCTGGGCGCTCTTAATGTGCACGTCTTTCTACATCGTTCTCACATATATGTATAATCTCAACGTGAATGATGTAACTAAGATTTTGTAACAATATTTTGATTAAAAAGAGTGTCCATGGAGTTTCTTGCTCATTCTTCTCCATAGAGATCTACGCTTTGGAATGTGCAACTACAGTACTTTCTCAAGTTATTATGCCTTGTGACCGTGACTGTAGCTTAGCTTTTTTTTTTTTGTTTGACTTTCAAAAGTGCCTGTAATGGTCTTATTGAAATAAATGCTTTGAGTTTGAGTTTGAGTGAGACGTCGGCTGGTGACGATGGTGGTGGGCGCGAGCGTCCTCTGGATTCTTCGGTGGCAGTCGGTGGAGCGTCGGGCGGCGAGTCCCCGATGATCGGGAGCGACACCGTCCGGCCCCCCATCGACCGGGCCGCGGGTGGAGATTTCTTCATCTTCTTCTTCCTCTTGTGATGGAGTCACGTTGGAGCAGTCCGCCGCAACCGCTACGGTGCACAGCACCGGGCGGCACAGGGGTACCCCTACTATTATTTATTCGTATTTATTGATTTCACACATAATTCTTATTCTAATTTGATCCGGAGATCGACGTCCGTAACAGCGTGGGTCGTGACACTGAGGCGCTCAATCTGTCCAGAATTTGATAGCATCGCCCACACCGACACGTAAATGAAGTATGGTCGGAGAGATACTAGTCCGTACATTACGTGAGAGGACGTAGGTTCAGTACTTGAATGATATACTTTATTCCACAATAGTTTTTGTGGTGTTCTCTAGAAACACTAGCTAGGGTTTTGAATAAAACCACGGAATTATCAGTAAGTAGGTGAACTACGTAAGGGTACGTCTAGCCGCTCTCCGGTATAATTGGGCACTGGTTACACGGCCCTCAACGTGGCTCACGTACGTTTATTTGTATATCACAGTTTTAGAAAAAGTTTTTAAGTAGTGCATCGACATTCGTCACACATGCGCGTATCTTTGTGTGTTAGGTTCATCCGCGTAGTTCTTGAATAAGCACTGAAGAACTGATCTTCAATTTTTTTGCTCTCTGTGTTCCTTACTCCTATCTGTGTGCAGTAGTTCTCCTGTAACTGGACCTTCTGTACCCGCGTTCTCAGCGGCTAAGCCGATTGTTCCTGCCCTGCGGTTACATTTGACCGGTCAGACAAACTGAAACTTGTCTACAAGAACTGACATTAAACTTTACAGTTTATTGGATTATTATGACAGGCAAATAGATTATAATATTTATCGAATATAATAGAATAAAACTTTATAAGATGGAAGCTAAATTACCAATTCTACAGAAAGTCGCGCCTATATCTTGTCCTTACCTTGCGCTTAGCCTTTGATGGTTATTTTGCTGTGCTTGAGTGTTTATACACAGAGCAAAATTCTGAACATTAAAGGAGTCAATATTGTACATAAACAAGCTCCTCTGTGAGTGAAAACGCAGTAATATTCAGTTGCCATTGCAGAGGAGTGACTCGGTGCGACTCGGACGTAGTAATGGTTCAAAAATTAAGGGCGGGTTGTTTATCGTCTACAAAACAAACGGGTACCTATTCATCAAAGATGGCGTTAACAATAGGCAAACCAAAAAAAACTGCTGTTTTGCAAAATGATGACCTAAAATTACAGTAACCGGTGCCATACCCGCTGATTAATCACATTTTATTCTCAAACATCTGCGCAAAAAAGACAATGTTCCTAGTTCCTACCATTAGTGGTGAACTGGTGATGTTTTATCTATCTCAATTTATTGCGGTTACACAGGAAAGTTTAATCCAAACTGTCTGAATTGGTTTCAGCTGATCCCGTTATCAGATTGAGTTTGCCACGGATCACGGGGAGTTGTATCCACTGATACCGTGATCCGAATACATCAAAAAATTAATTAATGTTTTATTTCATTTTGTTGTGTTTGGGTGGCTTACAGCTAACAATACAAAAATGAATAGTGAGGCAATCAACGACAAGCCATTTACAAGCCTCCGCAGTTAGCAAAAAACTATTGTTGCACAAACTAATAACTAAGAACATAATCAATATCTAAGCATAATATGAACGCGGGAGACGCACCGGGCGTCGGGGGCCACGTGGCGTAGACGCGGGCCTGTGGACGGTGAGCTATGGGCTAGCTCGCCATCCGTCCGTCTTATGACGACAGGCCGTGTCGACGGCGCGTTCGTGTTCCACGCGCGCCTCAAAGAGAGTCAGCAAACAGGAAGGGGTCCGTAAGGGCCGACGCCTGCCAGGGTTGCGGGACTGTTCGAAAGTACACCGCGATCAGTTTCGTTTTTTTTTCTTGTAGCCACAGATATCGTGATCAGTGGGTAAAAACATGAATTAATTTTTCGAGAAAATCGGATCACGGTATCTGTGGATACAACTCGCCGTGATCCGTGGCAAACTCAATCTGATAACGTGATCAGTGGAGACAAACCCTGCGAGCCGGGTGTCGGCGGCGGCACACGACCGGCCCGGTCCGGTCCTCCGGTTGTTTAGTAATTGGCTGTCAATTGGAAATCCTCCGTGAGACGTCGTTATTGATGGGTGTTCCATCGCACGTATCGATCCTGTTCGGCTTGTTTATGTCTTATGGATGAAGATGTATCAAAGACATTCGTTATTATATATAGAACTAACTACTTATGAAACTCTAGTTGTTTTGTCGTTCATTCAAACATAGTAGGTAATGCTTTGCTGAATCACCATCCGTATCTGGAAATTAGTAAATAGGTATAGTTGTACATACAATGATTTGCTTCTAGGTTCTAGTGTTTAGTAATGTCACAGGTACAAGTTATTTTCTACAGCGCGGAGAACAACTTCAACAAGTCGAATTGGTTAGCATACGAAGGCGTGCACCTGTTTCAATAATTCAATCAACTTCCATTTCTCCACACAATCAATTACGAAGTCTTTGCTTACTGGTGGCACAAACCTCGTTCCCCCTGTGTATGAGGTGAGCAAGGTTTAAGCTAGGCTTGCCGACTGATGAAGAAACAACTGTACAAACAAACAGAACTATAGTCGATTATTACAGAGGGTCGAAAGGAATTGATGTCTTTCACCCGTGTAAAGCACTCTACTTTTTATTTCGAATGGAAAGTAAAATATAGTAGTTTTTCTATAATCTTTATTAGTTTTTCTATAATCTTTATTGATAATAATAACATGAGTAGTATCTATTTAAAATATAGTAGTTTTTCTATAATCTTTATTGATAATAATAACATGAGTAGTATCTATTTAAAATATAGTAGTTTTTCTATAATCTTTATTGATAATAATAACATGAGTAGTATCTATTTAAAATATAGTAGTTTTTCTATAATCTTTATTGATAATAATAACATGAGTAGTATCTATTTAAAATATAGTAGTTTTTCTATAATCTTTATTGATAATAATAACATGAGTAGTATCTATTTAAAATAAATTGAGAAGTTAGAACTGCCAAATACATGTCGTCAGGGGCTTCATTTAAAAATGTTTCCACTTTGTAAGAGGTGAACCCCTTAGATTGTTTGCTCTTGAGACTGTCTTTTCAGAAACGATGTTAGATTATGTATTCTTTTCAAATCGAAATTCAGTTTTACTCTTAGTGTACTCTTGAGCATTGAATACCTGCTCCATAGCGTAGAAGGCTTTATTTTGCCAGATAGTCCATTGAAGTATGTAAGAAATACACTTTCGGAAAATAATCTGCTCGCCACTTCATAAACTCATTTTACGTCTCAAATATCTTTCCTTTGAAATTTCTGGCAAAAGATTTTCGATAACGGTATTTGCCTCGTCTTTAACAGAATCTGGGGTCAATATTTCAGAATCCCTTGAACTCATTTTTAATAAGATATTAGATTAGTGTAAATTTAAACCGAGATTTCGATACATCTTACAGAGCTAGCATCCCGCCAAATTATATACCTAGCCTAGTTCTTATCGCACTACGATTAGGTTCAACATGCAATGTATTTCACACACGTGGATTTTTAATATTTTTCCGCACACGTGCGGAAATAAAAATTTCCACAGATAAGTTCAATGACTATAGCTATAATCGGCGGTGATGGTTTTTTTTTAATCTCGCCAAGGAGATATGTCTTTACAGCGTAAATATTTTTTGAGTATTTAATTTTTTTATTTAATAGAATATCATAGATAAACATGATTATTTATAACAAATATTTACTTTTATGAACAAATTAATATTTATTTGTGATCTAAATTCAAAAACATTTGAATTCTTTCTTTCATAATTTATTGTTTTTTTCATATTAGGCTGTATAGCGGCATCAGACCTTTGCTTCTTCTTCAACCAGGGGCCTTAGTCTGCTATTGCAATAGTGTCAGAATGGTCTATCATTGATTAAATAAGGCCCCGCGCAGACGAATTACCCTTTGTACGCACGTCAAACGAGTCTCGAACGCGCTCCAATACGCCGTGGGCTAGGGGCCTTATTAAATCAATGATAGACCATTCTGACACTATTGCAATAGCAGACTAAGGCCCCTGGTGAAAGCGAAGCGCGGAAAAAAGCAAATTAAATCATAGTTTCCTAATTATTCCTGACAAAAATACTTTCCGCTCTAATATTTTATTTCTTCGAAAGTGTATTGAATAACGTCGTTTGATACGCGTGGGGATTTGTTACTGCAGTTCTCGGCTCCATAACACCCTCGCCTGCAGCTCGGGTGTTAATTCCGCGCTCGAATGCAATAACAAAGTTTCCCCACTTATATCAAAATGTACTATAATGATCGTTGCATTCACCTACATACATGCGTTGTGTGAGACTTGTATGACGTGTATCTGAACCGAGGGAACACAGTTGCTGCAGGATATGGAACACGATATAATATCACTGAGTCTTGTTTCGAAATGATTTGCTCGCGTAAACACATGGGATAGCTGAATGATTTTATAAAGTAGTGATTCAAATGATCAAAGTGAACACAATTTATTTGAAGTAAATGACAAAAGATGGTAAAATAATATGTTATGTAGAACAATGATAAATTTCGCCATAAAAATGACATGCAAACAAAATAAACAAGATGCTGATTTCAAAACAATACTGTCAACAAACTCATACATTAGATTAGGTACTTAACTGAGTACAAAAGTATCTTCTTAAACATATTTTACATCTTTGTCCGATAACTTATCATACACAGGAATAATAAAATAAATAATAATAAAATAAAAATTGTTCATTTCTCTTTCACAAATAAAGAGCATCAGTACTATGTTGTAACATATTTATACAGGAGATAGTACTTGTTTCCGATAGAGGAGAATAGTGAACGAGTGTGTAATTGTGTGACAGTGTATGAGTGGTGTTTTATGGGAGTGTGAACATGTAGGTATGATGTTCATTAATTAATTTGAGGTAATGTTCATTATTGTCACGTGTATTCTAGGGACTGTTGCAGTTGTTTTTGTTGGTATTCAAATAATTTTGTAATATTCAATTACTTTCTACCCATCAGAGTGTACTTCTGTTGGTTGTAAAGACATCCAAAATATTTTCTTAACTTTTTTATTATTAACTCCCTGAACGAATCATCTAGTGAATTCTTCACAAAATCATAATGTTTTTGCAATAAAGCCGTGACAATTGTTTAATTTCTGTGGCCAGGTGATTTATACCTCTCATTTTCACGAGAAGATCAATCAAGCGACCGTTGTTTGTGGCTGCAAATCATGCGCCGGCGCACCGCACAATAATAATTCTGTGTTACGAAAGAGAGCAGAAGACTCACTATTACTTAAGGTTCAAGCGGCACACTATGTGAAACAAGTTCATTTGGGAACATGGAGTAACATCAAGTCAGTTTGTTAATGACCAAGCTTTAGCTGTAAGGTCAATGTGGGCAAATCCGTCATATTTATTTGAAAGTTGAATTTAGTTGACTATAACTGGTACGCTTTACTACTTTAATATAAATTTGATGGTTGTAAGCGATAAAGAATTTTGTTGTCTTTTATACACATCCATTCGAAACAACAGAACAGTCCTCCATATTTAACTAAAAAAGTTTTTTTTTAAATCGGTCGTTAGACGGATTTTCCCGAGGATTGGGGCAAATTCGTCTAGTAGCAAATTTTCCTAGAATTTCGCCGTTATATCAAAGTATGCAATTTGTAACCAAGTAAATGCAGATGTTGTAGCGAAATGTTTTGTAACATCATAAATATAAGGTCGAATTTACGTTTTATCCCCTAAAATATGTTTTGGGGGCTAATCCGGCCTATTTTTATAACCAGGGATTTTAAACCTTTCCAAAATGTTTGAAAACGAATTTAAATATTTTTTACTTACAATCGTCAGTTTACTTCTTCAAAAATAAAAAAAACTATTCTGAAATATGCCTATCTTATTATGAGGTTTGTATATTTGGTACTAACTTAAAAAAACAGGGTTGTTTTTAACGAATTCGGTTAGTAGTAGGTTAGCATTACAATTTTAAATAACGCTGCACGTCACACATTGTATTAAAAATCGAATTAAGTATCTACATAAATAAAAATCAGTTTCCGAAAATAAATGGTTTTATTCTTATTGACATAATATTAAAACATATTATTAGTGTAAAAAAAATGGAACATACTCAACGAAACTTACTCAAAGTTGTAGGGTTCTTAATTTTCATCCTTATGTACTACTTACGACACTTAAATCTTTAAATTTCAAAATATAACATTAGAAATTAAACATAATTATCTGATCTATCAGCAGTGATAGCATAAACCAGTCCTTTCCCGGTATTCCATTTTTAAAACAAGTTGTTAGATTGTTTTGGTTAACATATTCTCCAACCATTTCGGAAACTTCTGCCCTACTAAGGCCAAAACCATATTTTTCCATTGTTCGTAGGCAGGAAGCGAGATTTTGTTCAATCATCAAAGAAAGGTAGAGTGATTTTTCTCCCTAGTGTACTTGAAGAACTTTTTTTGTGTACTTGGTTCATGAGGGTCATCCGTGGAATTTGGTAGAGTTGCGCTGCTTTATATCCTGTTAATGTACTATTTCAGACTGCCAGTACAGCAGCATGCAACTTGTCCTTGCTATAGGAACCCTTAGCTGTTTTTCTTTTATAATTTCTCACCATGTCATGTTTTCTTACTGTTATTTAGTAATTATGAGAAAACTGAAAACAAATAAAATATAAATATTAATAAACGTTTTATCTGACCATAGGCCAAATCAATTAGTATCATTTTTTTATTTATTCTGGGTTTTAGACTTTTCGGCACTATGTTATAAGCGCCATGTTCACGGGTAACAAACGAATATCAGCGGTAGTTTAAGTGCTAATAATTGCATTAAGTACCAATCGACTTTAAAAACTTACGCCACCAAATCTGTTTATGTTTTAGAGCAAAATAACAATAGTAGGTAACACAAATCTTTCTGGAAAAATAGGACGGCTGAAAAATGTTGACGACATCTGCAAAGGGGTAATTCCGGTATATGACGATGTAGCCCCTTTGATATTAGACGGATTTTCCCCCTTGACCATTTTGAGGTTACATATTTTTTATAACAATTACTTCTATTTCTACTGGTTTTTATTCAAAACAAATAGAAAAATCCGCTGAAACACTTCTTAAACTACATGATATGCTTACTCAGAAAGTTGTAACTTGTAAAATTGAATATTTACCTTATAAGAAACGGCAGCACACAACACTTGAGTTTCGAGTTTGGAGCACAACTAAACTTCAAACGTATTTTTTTACTCTTGTAGACAACGTTGCTCCATCTATGAATCATAGTTGGAACTAAAAACTGATACTGTTTTATCGACCGAATCAGTATTAGCGTAACTATTCTGGAATGAATAGTAAATGTATGTGTACGGAATAGCCCCGTAGACGGATTTGACCACATTGACCTTAAGTTAGTTTTGGTGCATAGATGGATACTTTCAGGTTCGTACTACTCCTTATGTGCTGTATCCACTAGACCTTCTATTTGTAAATGTGCAATGTATTACAAAGCGCTGTAGGTGGGTACTATACAAACACCGAACTATTATAGCTTTACAGCATGTTTCTCATATATTGTGCGTTGTTTAATAAAATTTCCCCGAAACTCCGCTATTCTAGGCGTTTTGATAGATCTGCCTATTGCGGTTTAAACAAGTTTCAACTAAAAATGTAAAATATACCTGTAAATTTTATTCGTGTGTATTTTCAGGCTGTTAAACATAAAGCGCTAGTAGAAATTGTTTTACAGATAACAGTAGTTGATGGCTTAATAGTACAGCGATCAAAATAGTGGATGCAAGCCAACAGCGGTTTGTTGGCCAGTTCCGCGCAATCGCGTCAGTTTGCGGGAGCCTGCATGACTGTAATAAATTGACGTGTAGTGGATTGTATCGTTACTAGTGGCTCGTAGCTTGTAGCTTCACTCGTTCCGTGCCTATGACCTAACTAATAGTTATAGATGAAGGAGTAATTATTCAGGGTTTCGGCTTCTGTTCATTTCTATATTCAAATCAAGGTAATCTTTCAATAATAATCACGAATATCTATTATTTATACATATTAAAACAAGCAGCAATAGATATAATTGCCCGATAAATAATGTACTCTTGCATCGTGTCAGAATTGTTACGATAGTAAATCGGTGGTCCCCCGGCGGGGTGCGGGAGGGGCGGGGTAACACAATTTATTATGATATTTGGGTTAATGCAGGCCGTTGACAAAACACCACAATCAATAAGTAAGTTCCCCAGCGCTGGTCAGGTCGCGACACATGAGCAAATAATCACAGAAGTACCGACAGCTAACAACATACAAATGGCAGGAGAACCCTACAATCAAATCGCATGTCAGTGGTAACTTGTTTGAATGCATCTGATCTGCAATACATTGCGAGGTTTGTGTTATGCAAAGGTCAATTGAGCACTGGTGTATAGAAGTTACTAGTTAGTAAAGGTCTCTCTCTGCTTCGAATGAGATTTCGTCTTGTGGCAGGGGGAAATTACTTCAAGATTGTTGATTGTAATTTCATGTTGTAACTATCATTGTATTTTTGATACTAACATGAAGATCTTATCTCAAGTTGCAATTATTCTTATTAACTATGTGCATTTATATTATTGGGGAAAAGCCTTTGCCCAGCAGTGGGATGACGCAGTATCAGTATTTACATTATTTACAAACTATAAATACATTTATAATTAGAACAAAAATATGTACAAGTATCAAAAGGGAAAAATAATTACAGGCTGTCAAAAAAATGGTCCGCATCGCTGTCAACCGGAAAAGTGCCCGAAGGCTGGCAGCATTGTCACATTGAAAAAAAAAAGGCCAGTCACGTGAAGAGTTGACCAAACATCTGGCGATATCCCAGAAGACAAGGTGGGCCCCATGGCCGAGTAAATCGCTTAGATCGCTTAGCTTCGCTTATCGCTTTAGAAAAACATTTTGTACTGATATTTTGTGCTCGTGACTGTACCACAGTCTTATAACTTGATTTTTGGCGTGTCGCTGACCTACATCCCCCAGGTCGAACACGTGCCGGACGGCGCCGGGACACGCCAGGACACGACGGACCGGGACGCGAGGTTGAAGTCCACCAAACTGAAGAGTAGCCAACTTTCTCGCGCAGCTTGTTATCGAACTATGGAAAGTTTGGTCAGCGCTACGTTACCTGCTTGTGTTGCGTGCCAACTCATATTATAAAGGGTGTAACAAGAGCCCTAACGAAGCCGAAAGGCACTTGTTCTCCCCGTCATTGTGATCATTTTTAGGGTTCCGTAGTCGAATGGCAAAAAACGGAACCCTTATAGTTTCACCAAGTCTGTCTGTCTTTCTGTCCGTGTATGTCACAAAAATAAAAAAATATAAGATTAAGGGGGGTCTCCCCATACATGGAACTGAAACTAAAAAATATTTTTATCATCAAACCTATACGTGCGGGGTATCTATAGAGGTTCCTAAAACCATTTTCTCTCAAAGTCAATCGTTTGAAAGATAAACACTTCCAAAGTGGTAAAATGTGTGTCCCCCCCTCTAATTTATAAAGTATGTATGTTTTTGTCACCGGCTTCTGAAGCTAAAGTTATTTTTCACTTTTTTGTGTTTTGGTTTGTTATTCTTTATGTTTTTTTTTAAGTCGGTTTTATTTTTTGTAAAAAAGTTTGTATTTTTCCATTTTTAGTTGTTCCCATGTCGCCATGAATTTATTTTACATTATAAAATACGCGTCTAAATGACAACAACAGTTCTTTTCTTAAAGTCGGTTAAAATGATTAATACTTCTAGTTTCTAGCATTCACTCTGTTGTCTCTAGAGAAATCAACTATCGATATCGACAAGTCGCATTATCTATACATTATTCTAGAACAAGAAGTCACCTAACTCCTAACCGTTAAAGAGTTGTACCTTCCTTCATCAGCTCAGCGTCATGATACGCGAATGTCCTAATAGCTTTAGAAATTATTTTTTACTAACATTTATGTCGTGGCTATTGTGTTGTGTATAAAATACTGGTATTCAGCTGCATCCGGTAAGACTGGAAGCCGACCACAACATAGTTGGGAAAATGATGCAGACGATGAACAATACATGTCATGGTAATGGGCTTATCTCCAATAAATGGAAATCTGGGTGTATCGTACACATCTGCGTACCCCCTCAAAGCATACAGGCGTGATGTTACGTCATGATGTTGTATAAACAGTAAACATCCAAGCGATTGCAGCAATCACGACAGATTTGCCGTCTATTTTTGAAGAGTTCCATAGTATATCTCCGAAGATCAGCATCAATTTTGAGAATCGGTCCACAAATGGGGAAGAAATCAGGTAACAAACATAAAAAAATACATACACACGAACATACAACCTCCTCCTTTTTGGAAGTCGGTTAAAAACAAATTTAGTTTTGTTGATGAATGTAAAATGGAATGGTTGAATGTATCTCATACTCCACTCTGCGCGCCGTCCGCGTCCCCGAGTCAACGAAGCCCCAGTTGTATTAGTCATGAACGTTTGAGTGCTATGCAGCTTACTAGCACCGCAAGTGTTAGGGATATTATACCTGTCTTGCCGGCCCCACAGCGACCGACCGGTTTTGCGATCGCAGAGAAACAGCTGACAACGACAGAGATTGTAAGCAATGGCAAGTGGAATGAAAATAAAAGAGAGGATGGTTGGACACTAGTGCAGAAATCAAAACCTAGAAATCGTTTCACTGGTTTGACAGGGAAGGCTGTGTCGAATGTACCAATAAAGTTTCGCGCTGCAGATATGAAAATACCTTTGTTTATATCATATGTAAATAAAGAAACTACAGAGCAGGATATATGTGACTATATACAAAGTAAAGTTAACGAAGTGGTGACATTGGAAAGAATTAATATGAAGACTGATAGGCAATATAATGCATTCAAGTTGTTTGTTCCTAAGCACAAAATAAATACATTTTTAGACGTCAACTTTTGGCCAGAGACTTTCAGAAGATTTATACATTTCAAGAATAGAATAGACAACAGGATTTTGAATGTAAGATCATCTCAGAATAATGGATAAGGAAATATAGAACACATATCTAGCGACGTTTAACTGCAATAATATCACTCGTTCAGCTGATTGTGTGAGAAGATTATGCGAAGTGGCTGACGTCATCGCGCTGCAGGAAACCTGGCTGTTACCTCACGATCTAGCCTACTTGGGCACACTGCATGATGACTTCGCGTATGCGGGAAAATCTGCTGTGGATACGTCTGCCGGAGTGCTCATAGGCAGACCCTACGGAGGAGTTGCCCTACTGTGGAGGAAGTCGGCTTTCTCAAAGGTGTCGGTAGTGTCGTGTAATAGCGATCGTTTAGTTGCTATTAGAATTGATCACACGGATCGTTCTATGTTAATTTTCTCTGTTTATATGCCTACTGACTTGAGTGATAATTTAATAGAATTTACTACATGTTTGAGTGAGATTATTGCGATTACTGAGAATAGTGATACGGAAGCGGTGTGTATATTAGGAGACTTTAACGCTCACCCGGGTGAATGTTTTGCAAGTGAACTGTCAACAGTATGTACGGAGCAATCGTGGTCGTGTGTGGACATGAAAATGTTACCGGGTGATACTTATACATTTAAAAGCACAGCTAACGGTGCACTGCGCTGGTTAGATCATTGTGTGGTGAGTAGTGCAGCGAGACAATTAGTAATGAAAGCAGCTGTTTTTTATGATGTTTACTCATCAGACCACATTCCTTTAGTTATTGAGTGTAACATAAATTTAATAATACCTAAGTTAGTAAGCAAAACCCATTCTTGTAACAAGGTCATTTGGGGTGAAAGAAATGCTAAACAAATTGATGAATATACAAACTTTTGTCATTCAAAATTAAGATTAGTAGATTTTCCTACTGGATTTCGATACTGTTCGCATGGAATGTGCTCTGATACTGGCCACCACAGACTGTTAGATGAGATGTACGACACAGTTATAAGTATTTTGAAAGAAGGCGCTGATATTTCATATATAGGTTCTGATAAACTGCGTTGTAAAAAAAAATATGTGACTGGTTGGAATGTGCATGTACGTGACGCTCACAGGGAGGCTCGCATGCATTATCAGACGTGGTTGCTGCATAACAAACCCGCATCGGGGTGCATTTACACAAATATGTGTAAATCCAGGAAGGTTTTCAAGGATAAGCTGAAATATTGCCAGGATAATGAGTAGCAAATAAAAATGGATATTATAGCTAAAAATCAGACTGACAAGCAATTTGGTGCATTTTGGAAGGCAACAAATAAATTGAATCCGCGGTCGAGTTTTCCTGTGAGCGTGGCGGGCGTGCATGAGCCAACAGAAATAGCAAACTTATTTAAGCAGCACTTTAAAGTTGAGTCACCACTTGTGAGAACGGCGAGGGTTGTCGATGCTGAGGCCGTTTCTGGGGACATTGACGTTCGTTTTACTCATAAGGACGTTGCAAAGGTAGTAAAATCAATGAAAAGAGGTAAGTCACCAGGTCACGATGGCCTCAGTATCGAACATCTGAAATACGCCGGGGTGCACTTACCACGTGTACTTGCCATGTTTTTTAATTTGTGTATCAGTCACTGTTATTTACCAAATAGCTTCATGTTTACAGTTGTGGTGCCTGTTGTTAAAAATAAAACTGGGATGTCTCTGATGCCTCAAATTACAGGCCTATATCCTTGGCAACTGTTTCAGCCAAGGTGCTGGACAGTCTGCTTGACGCACAATTGGCTAGGCATCTAATACTGCATGACGCTCAGTTTGGCTTTAGGTCGGGGCTGTCTACTGAAAGCGCTATATTGTGTCTTAAGCAGACTGTGCAGTACTACAAAGACAGAAAAACGCCTGTATTTGCCTGTTTTTTGGACCTATCGAAGGCTTTCGATCTTGTCAGTTATGACGTGATGTGGAAAAAATTGCTATCTGAAACTTCTGTGCCAGTTGAAGTTGTATCTATTTTCAAATATTGGTATAGCAATCAACGCAATTGTGTAAGGTGGAACGGTTCCTTGTCGAGTGAGTACCGGTTGGAGTGTGGGGTGAGGCAGGGCGGGTTAAGCTCGCCTCGCTTGTTCAACCTGTACATTAACCGCCTGATTGTTGAGCTCAGCAGCACCAAGGTCGGATGTCATATTGACGGAGTGTGTACCAATAATCTTAGTTACGCAGACGACATGGTGTTGCTGAGTCCATCAATCAGTGCTATGAGGAAGTTAGTGTCTATATGTGAGTCATATGCGGTGACTCATGGGCTCAAATATAATGTTGGGAAGAGTGAACTAATGCTCTTTAAGGCCCGTGGTTTTTCTTACCCAGCATTTCCCAACGTGTCACGGTGTGGCACTCCTCTGTGTAGGGTGTCTAAGTTCAAATATTTGGGTCACTGGGTCACCAATGATTTAAGTGACAATATAGACATAGAAAGGGAACGTAGGTCGCTGGCTGTCCGTTGTAACATGCTGGCTCGCAGGTTTGCACGGTGTACGAATTCAGTTAAAATCACGCTTTTTAAAGCTTATTGCCAATCTTTCTACACCTGCAGCGTGTGGGTCAGTTATTCGCAGCGGGCATACAGCGACCTGCGTGTCCAATATAATAATGCACTCAGGGTATTGATGGGGCTGCCATGGCGTTGCAGTGCGTCAGGGATGTTTGCTGAGGCGCGGGTGGATGGCTTTGCCGCTATCGTTAGGAAAAGATGCGCCTCCATACTCGCTCGCGTTCGTGGCAGTACCAACACTATACTGAGTGTTTTCACTGATCGGTGGGAATCCCCCATGCTGCAAAGGTGGGTGCGGCTTCATGTTGAAATTTAAATTTTGTTTTGCCTATACTAACATTAGTTTTTTAAGTACATTGTTACTAACAAAATATGGACCTAGTCTGAAATAAATGTTTATTATTATTATTCCCTTTATTTAACTTTTGTACAAATTATTTACATTTTTAAATATTTCTTATAAAAAAACAATATTAAACATTTAAAAATATAAAAAATTGTTGCCCGCCGGTATCGGGAACAGAGTCCAAGCTACCGGTGGTCAGGGCTCCAGAGAGAGAAACCTCCTAACAATACGAGCCGTGTCCAGGAGTACTGCTTTCTGTATCAAGCCCTTGATCCAGCTGCCTAACGAGAGCCTCCTCAGGTATTCATCGAGGCTCTTAGCAATTAAGCCATGGGCTGATACGACTATCGGCACAATGATCGCTGAGTCCACATCCCACATGTCGACAACCTCGCGAGCCAAGTCAAGATATTTTATTTGCTTATTTTTCTCGGCTTTCACGAGGTTCTCATCATGCGGGACCGTTATGTCAACAATCATTGCGCGCCGCTCTGATCGATCCACCACCACTATATCAGGCTTATTGGCTAAAATAGTCCTGTCAGTGATGATGGATTGATCCCAGTACAATGTGATATTACCATTTTCGAGAACTGGGTCGGGCACATACCTATAGTACGGCACTTCCGATTCCACAAGTCTGTATTTTAGAGCAAGTTGCTGATGGATAATCCTGGCTACAAGGTTGTGTCTATGCAAGTACTCTCCGTTAGCCAAACGAGAACACCCAGAGATAATGTGACGGATTGATTCACCTGGACGGTGGCATGCCCGACATATGTCAACCGTGCCGTCCTTCACAATAAATCTCCGGTAGTTATTCGTCATCATAACTTCATCCATAATTGCACAGACAAAACCTTCGGTTTCTCCGAAGAGGTCCCCGGAACGTAGCCAGGCTACGGACGCTGACAGGTCTACATCGGGCCCGTGTAGGGCCCGGAAAAAGCGTCCGTGAAGCTCCTTACTCTGCCATACCTCCCTGCGGTCGTTAGTGTCAAGCACTACAGGTTTGCGCCAGTTCTCTTTAGCCAAGGAGAGCGGGGTGAGGCCCTTGTCCACCGCGACCACATCTCGATGCATCCCCACGTCGGCTTCTAGGAAATATTCCCTGAGACTGCATATCTCGCGGTTGTGGAGAGTCTTAGCGTTTAAAAAGCCTCGACCCCCACACTTCCGCGAGATATACAGTCTCATAACCGAAGAACGTGGGTGATGCATTCGATATGCCGTCAACAATATACGGACCTTCCTATCCAGGGCGTCTAGTTCTGTTTGAGTCCATTTCAGTATGCCGAAAGAGTACATCAAAACCGGCATGACCCAACCGTTGAAGGCACGCACCTTATTTCCGCCTGCTAAAAGACTATTAAATACTTTTTTCAGGCGGCCAAAGAAGCGTTCCTTCAACGATTGCTTCATGTCAGCAACATTGATGCCCAGCGCTTCTGACATACCCAAATACTTATAGGTTTCGGTTGCTGAGAGGGATCTAAGATTTATGGAATCCGAGAGCTGGGTTCCCACAGATTCCACAATCTCCCCTCGTTTTACATGCATGACCGCACATTTGTCCACACCAAATTCCATCCTGATGGCGCTACTGAAAGTTTCAGTTACCTTCAGTAGCTCCATCAGTTGCAAATCGTTGGGGGCAAAGAGTTTCAGGTCATCCATGTAAAGGAGGTGAGATACAACTTGACCACCTCTTCTCAACCGATAGCCTAGACCTGAATCCTCCAGCAGCGTGCTAAGAGGATTCAAGGCTAAGCAGAACCAAAGTGGACTCAAACTGTCGCCCTGAAATATACCTCGCTCTATCCTTATCGGCTCGCTATTCCTCTG
Source organism: Eugnorisma glareosa (assembly GCA_947578425.1). Classification (NCBI taxonomy): domain Eukaryota; kingdom Metazoa; phylum Arthropoda; class Insecta; order Lepidoptera; family Noctuidae; genus Eugnorisma; species Eugnorisma glareosa. The sequence goes on from OX387966.1 coordinate 748,794, forward strand.
GATTTGCCGACATCCTGGATAGCGAAGGACTGTCCTCCATTGTCCCATACACGACATCAGGAAGGTGCGCAGAGTTGCATCTACTTTATACAACTCTAGCACCCTCATGAGCCATGTATGTGGCACGGAGTCATAGGCCTTCTTATAATCTATCCAACATGTCGACAGATCCCTTCGGGAACGGCGAACCTGTTGGCTAACGGCCATATCAATGAGGAGTAGCTCCTTAGTACCGCGGGACCCGTTCCTACATCCATTTTGAGAAGCGGACATGATAGAATTATCATCAATGTGTTTGTTAATTTTAGCTCTCAAAATGGATGTAAGAACTTTATAGACTGTCGGAAGACAGGTAATCGGTCTATAATTTTTAGGCTCCGCAGTACTACCCGATTTATGGAGCAGGTGGGTTATACCTGTTGTCAGGAACTCGGGCAGCGACCCTGACTCTAAGGCTGACTGGAACAGGGTTGCCAGGCGAGCGTGCGACCTTGTGAACCATTTGATCCAAAAGTTGTGCAGCCCATCCGGCCCTGGAGATTTCCAGTTAGGCAACGGACGGACTGCACGAACTACGTCTTGGGGGCAGATGGTGATTGCCCCCATTTCTTGTACTGGATCGCACGCCCGCTCGACCTCCCGGATCCATTCATCCTCGGTATGGCTAACAGGCACCGACCAGATGCTGCGCCAGAATGAACACATGGCATCATCATCCGGCAGGGGCGTGTCAGCCACACCTTGGTCCGGTCGCTCCCAAGCCCTATAAACCCACCTTTCATCTCTTTGGAATGTGCGATTCTGAGTGTATCGGTCCACCCGCCGTTTATACCTACGAATACGGTTTGCCCATGCATACACTTTCTGCTTCAGGAAGTCGATGCGCTCTGTGACACGGGACATGTAGTCTCGAGGACTGATATCAGTCCCCGAGAACGCCCGCCTCACAAAACGCATCACTCTAGGGCGTGTATTGCCCTCCCTGAAGCAGATCAGTTTGCCGATGAGTGCTCTGGCCCCACCAATACGTCGTTCAATCCTGTACTGCCATGCTGGTACGGCTGGCTTAGGTCGTGTAGCTCTGTCATCAGAAAATTTGACGTGAGCTACACGACATGCCGCTACAGCCGCACAATACAGGATTGAATGAGCATCGATGAGGTCTTCGCAGTTATCAAAATAGTTTGACAACTGCGAATCCAGAACAGCCACCAGCGCCCTATTTTTGTTATGCATGGGCAAACGAGGTATGCGTGGCCTAAGGTCGGCTGGCATGAATCGATATTCCCGAATCGCACCTTCCAAAGCACTCCTCATTTCCTCATTGCACTGGGTACTTACATTAGTAACCATGTCATCACTTACGTCGTTATTGCGATTTGGTATTATGGTAGACTGTGGTGGAACCACAGCCTGCGACGGCGTGGCAATGACATGGCTACTCTGCATTTCAGTCCGCAAGCGATCAAGTACGGTGTCATCCAACATACGATTACGCTGGATGACTCGCACCTGATCCGACAGTCGTTGCGCCGACACGTTGACAGCTAGCTCAAGCACCTGAAACAGAGAGAGCATCCGAACACGGTAATAATCTCAACGTGAATGATGTAACCAAGATTTTGTAACAATATTTTGATTAAAAAGAGTGTCCATGGAGTTTCTTGCACATTCTTCTCCATAGAGATCTACGCTTTGGAATGTGCAACTACAGTACTTTCTGAAGTTATTATGCCTTGTGACTGTGACTGTAGCTTAGCTTTTTTTTTTTTGTTTGACTTTCAAAAGTGCCTGTAATGGTCTAATTGAAATAAATGCTTTGAGTTTGAGTTTGAGTTTGGGTACGCGGTCAGGTTGTTTCCTCCCTCTGTAGCCCCATAATATCCACGCATGACATTCTCGTTTATGGAATGAGTCCATCGCATGCGCGACACATTTCCACCGGCAGCGGGGACCCTGTTCGGGGCCGGTTGGCCTCGAGGTCCCTAGCTCGCTGGTGGCCGTCCTCTTCCTCGTCGTCGAGGCGATGGTGGTGGTGGTGTCGACGGCGGGGAGAAAAACTCGTCGCTCGAGCTCGACGCAACTGCAGCGACCGGTGACACGATGCTCACGGATGTGGCGCGTCCCGGCGGCTGCGAGGCGGAGCTGAGCGACGAGCCCGGAGATGGTGGGTGTGCCTGTTGTTTGGCTCGGCTTCTGGTCAGCATTTTATGACGTTTTAGTTTTATGGCATTTTCTTATATTTTCGTTATTCGTACATTCCTGTCGTGTTTCGTTTGATTTGGATAATGCTTTTTTTTTTCATTATTTCGTTATTTATAATATTCGTTTCGTTATGGAAATGTGGTAAAAATATTAAATAAAATTGGTTTCAGAAAATTTTATGTCACGTCAATTTGACATCCGAGCCACAGATTATTATTATTATTATTCCCTTTATTTAACTTTTATACAAATTATTTACATTTTTAAATATTTCTTATAAAAAAACAATATAAAAACATTTAAAAATATAAAAAATTGTTGCCCGCCGGTATCGGGAACAGGGTCCAAGCTACCGGTGGTCAGGGCTCCAGAGAGAGAAACCTCCTAACAATACGAGCCGTGTCCAGGAGTACTGCTTTCTGAATCAAGCCCTTGATCCAGCTGCCTAACGAGAGCCTCCTCAGGTATTCATCGAGGCTCTTAGCAATTAAGCCATGGGCTGATACGACTATCGGCACAATGATCGCTGAGTCCACATCCCACATGTCGACAACCTCGCGAGCCAAGTCAAGATATTTTATTTGCTTATCTTTCTCGGCTTTCACGAGGTTCTCATCATGCGGGACCGTTATGTCAACAATCATTGCGCGCCGCTCTGATCGATCCACCACCACTATATCAGGCTTATTGGCTAAAATAGTCCTGTCAGTGATGATGGATCGATCCCAGTACAATGTGATATTGCCATTTTCGAGAACTGGGTCGGGCACATACCTATAGTACGGCACTTCCGATTCCACAAGTCTGTATTTTAGAGCAAGTTGCTGATGGATAATCCTGGCTACAAGGTTGTGTCTATGCAAGTACTCTCCGTTAGCCAAACGAGAACACCCAGAGATAATGTGACGGATTGATTCACCTGGACGGTGGCATGCCCGACATATGTCAACCGTGCCGTCCTTCACAATAAATCTCCGGTAGTTATTCGTCATCATAACTTCATCCATAATTGCACAGACAAAACCTTCGGTTTCTCCGAAGAGGTCCCCGGAACGTAGCCAGGCTACGGACGCTGACAGGTCTACATCGGGCCCGTGCAGGGCCCGGAAAAAGCGTCCGTGAAGCTCCTTACTCTGCCATACCTCCCTGCGGTCGTTAGTGTCAAGCACTACAGGTTTGCGCCAGTTCTCTTTAGCCAAGGAGAGCGGGGTGAGGCCCTTGTCCACCGCGACCACATCTCGATGCATCCCCACGTCGGCTTCTAGGAAATATTCCCTGAGACTGCATATCTCGCGATTGTGGAGAGTCTTAGCGTTTAAAAAGCCTCGACCCCCACACTTCCGCGGGATATACAGTCTCATAACCGAAGAACGTGGGTGATGCATTCGATATGCCGTCAACAATGTACGGACCTTCCTATCCAGGGCGTCTAGTTCTGTTTGAGTCCATTTCAGTATGCCGAAAGAGTACATCAAAACCGGCATGACCCAACCGTTGAAGGCACGCACCTTATTTCCGCCTGCTAAAAGACTATTAAATACTTTTTTCAGGCGGCCAAAGAAGCGTTCCTTCAACGATTGCTTCATGTCAGCAACATTGATGCCCAGCGCTTCCGACATACCCAAATACTTATAGGTTTCGGTTGCTGAGAGGGATCTAAGATTTATGGAATCCGAGAGCTGGGTTCCCACAGATTCCACAATCTCCCCTCGTTTTACATGCATGACCGCACATTTGTCCACACCAAATTCCATCCTGATGGCGCTACTGAAAGTTTCAGTAACCTTCAGTAGCTCCATCAGTTGCAAATCGTTGGGGGCAAAGAGTTTCAGGTCATCCATGTAAAGGAGGTGAGATACAACTTGACCACCTCTCCTCAACCGATAGCCTAGACCTGAATCCTCCAGCAGCGTGCTAAGAGGATTCAAGGCTAAGCAGAACCAAAGTGGACTCAAACTGTCACCCTGAAATATACCTCGCTTTATCCTTATCGGCTCGCTATTCCTCTGGATTTGCCGACATCCTGGATAGCGAAGGACTGTCCTCCATTGTCCCATACACGACATCAGGAAGGTGCGCAGAGTTGCATCTACTTTATACAACTCTAGCACCCTCATGAGCCATGTATGTGGCACGGAGTCATAGGCCTTCTTGTAATCTATCCAACATGTCGACAGATCCCTTCGGGAACGGCGAACCTGTTGGCTAATGGCCATATCAATGAGGAGTAGCTCCTTAGTACCGCGGGACCCGTTCCTACATCCATTTTGGGAAGCGGACATGATAGAATTATCATCAATGTGTTTGTTAATTTTAGCTCTCAAAATGGATGTAAGAACTTTATAGACTGTCGGAAGACAGGTAATCGGTCTATAATTTTTAGGTTCCGCAGTACTACCCGATTTATGGAGCAGGTGGGTTATACCTGTTGTCAGGAACTCGGGCAGCGACCCTGACTCTAAGGCTGACTGGAACAGGGTTGCCAGGCGAGCGTGCGACCTTGTGAACCATTTAATCCAGAAGTTGTGCAGCCCATCCGGCCCTGGAGATTTCCAGTTAGGCAACGGACGGACTGCACGAACTACGTCTTGGGGGCAGATGGTGATTGCCCCCATTTCTTGTACTGGATCGCACGCTCGCTCGACCTCCCGGGTCCATTCATCCTCGGTATGGCTAACAGGCACCGACCAGATGCTGCGCCAGAACGAACACATGGCATCATCATCCGGCAGACGCGTGTCAGCCACACCTTGGTCCGGTCGCTCCCAAGCCCTATAAACCCACCTTTCATCCACCCGCCGTTTATACCTACGAATACGGTTTGCCCATGCATACACTTTCTGCTTCAGGAAGTCGATGCGCTCTGTGACACGGGACATGTAATCTCGAGGACTGATATCAATCCCCGAGAATGCCCGCCTCACAAAACGCATCACTCTAGGGCGTGTATTGCCCTCCCTGAAGCAGATCAGTTTGCCGATGAGTGCTCTGGCCTCACCAATACGTCGCTCAATCCTGTACTGCCATGCTGGTACGACTGGCTTAGGTCGTGTAGCTCTGTCATCAGAAAATTTGACGTGAGCTACACGACATGCCGCTACAGCTGCACAATACAGGATTGAATGAGCATCGATGAGGTCTTCGCAGTTATCAAAATAGTTTGACAACTGCGAATCCAGAACAGCCACCAGCGCCCTATTTTTGTTATGCATGGGCAAACGAGGTATGCGTGGCCTAAGGTCGGCTGGCATGAACCGATATTCCCGAATCGCACCTTCCAAAGCACTCCTCATTTCCTCATTGCACTGGGTACTTACATTAGTAACCATGTCATCACTTACGTCGTTATTGCGATTTGGTATTACGCTAGACTGTGGTGGAACCACAGCCTGCGACGGCGTGGCAATGACATGGCTACTCTGCATTTCAGTCCGCAAGCGATCAAGTACGGTGTCATCCAACATACGATTACGCTGGATGACTCGCACCTGATCCGACAGTCGTTGCGCCGACACGTTGACAGCTGGCTCAAGCACCTGAAACAGAGAGAGCATCCGAACACGGTACGCGGTCAGGTTGTTTCCTCCCTCTGTAGCCCCATAATATGCGCGCATGACATTCTCGTTTATGGAATGAGTCCATCGCATGCGCGACACATTTCCACCGGCAGCGGGGACCCTGTTCGGGGCCGGTTGGCCACGAGGTCCCAAGCCCGCTGGTGGCCGTCCTCTTGCTCGTCGTCGAGGCGATGGTGGTGGTGGTGTCGACGGCGGGGAGAAAAACTCGTCGCTCGAGCTCGACGCAACTGCAGCGACCGGCGACACGATGCTCACGGATGTGGCGCGTCCCGGCGGCTGCGAGGCGGAGCTGAGCGACGAGCCCGGAGATGGTGGGTGTGCCTGTTGTTTGGCTCGGCTTCTGGTCAGCATCTTAATATTATGACGTTTTATGGGATTGGTTTTCCTTTAGATATTTTCATTTTTGGTATATTCCGGTGGTTTCGTTTAATTTTGATAATGTTTTTTTTTTTTTTTCTTCTCATAATTTCGTTATCTAAACCGTTTTGTTGAAGAAATGTGGTAAAAATATTAAATTAATTAATTATTATTATTAAAACAATACAACTATGAACGAATGCCTTCAAAATATTTTTTTTTATATTGTTTGGTGCTACGGAACCCTATGTGCGTGTGAGTACGACTCGCACTTGGCCGGCTTTTTGTTCTAGACTATACCTGGGAACCTTCTAGTTACAGAGATATTGGGGGTCAAAGTTCCAACTTTTCCACAAGTATTTTTTTAAATACATGTTTTTAATTTAAGATTTTTAAGTTAAACACCTCCACGACCCCCGTAATATTCAATTCATCCATCAGCAGCATGTTTTGAGTGCGTTACATTGAGTCCTACCGTAAATTGCGATTATTCACCCCAAAAAAAAAGTCGTTTCCAAGAAATAATTTTTGCATAAAGTTACTTATTTTGATGTACATAATGCTTGGTTCACGGCTTCGTGAAGGGTGCTGTTACACCCTGTATACTTGTGGGGGTGTCGGGATTAACTCCGCTAGGCTTCTATATCAGTGGGCAGGCCATGGGTTTCGTGCTATGAAAAGACACTGAGCGATACACTGTTTCTAGCAAAACAAACGACTTACGTTGTAACTTAGCACAATAACACGGGGCACAATTAATCGGGTACAGTTCCAAGAGGTCTTAACTCCGCCGCCATCAGACACTGACTGGCTGTCGTCCTGGCTCAGAGTTTACCATCTGGGCTCTGTGACAAGTGAAATTGTGGTGTGGGTAGACTTGTAAGTAGATCGCGTGATGTCACCACCGCGTACTTGTGATTCATTAAAGCCCGTATCGGTTGGAGTGTAGCCTTAGGGGTGCTATGGCGCGGGACTTAGAATTTTTTTCGTTTTTTTTTTTTTTTTCATATTTTACCATACGCTTATAGGCACCATGAGCCGTGCAGAAAACAAAAAAAAAATTAGGTAAAAAAAATTTTTGGGACTTACAATTATAGACAAAATATTAAATTTCTCCGTACTTTTCACCTTGAGTACGGTTAGGGGCAAACACTTAAGAATTTTTTTCGAATTTTTTTTGTTTTTTCTAATTGGTACCATACGCTTATAGGCACCATGAGCCGTGCAGAAAACAAAACGGTGTGTACCTGCAAATATATCCATAGGTTAGGTTAGGTTAGAACTGTGACCAAAACGCGCGAGCCGAGCGAGCGAAGCGAGCGGTGCCGCGGCAGCGGCCGGCGAGCGCTACCTCGAAATTGAACGCGAAATTTTTCTAAGTATTTTTTTCATAGTGCCCCTAAGACGACACTCTGACCCCCGTATCAATGACCGTCTCCGACATACGAATGCAAAGTGTGTTTGTTCGCCTGTCTTTCTTTCACACAGCAACGCAGCTATGAATGGGTGTAATTTTATGGAAAGAGATAGTTAACAGGACAGTTATAAATAACTCTTAAACATGCATCGTTTCCGTGGGAACGTACAAGAGGACGATTCACGGGTAAAAGCTAGCCGTGTTATAAACATAATTGTCTGTTGATGTTTGACAGAGTAATGATATTTGCCATGAATGTGTAGTGATCAGTTAGCTCAGATATTGCAGTGCGTGGCTGCGAGCTGTTGCCACGGATTTGTCAGGATTGTTTCCTTGGAACTGCCTCCCTCTGAGAGTCGATCAATCTGATGCCTCTCGACACGTCAACTTCTTGCACACTTTAATGAGGTTTATGATTAGCGATAGAACAAGCAACCAACATAAAGTTACTCCATAATTGTGTTGTTATTAACACGTTCGGTGCGGTATCGGGTTGATTATATCCGATGCTCATCTTTCCTCCGGTGCGGGGCAAAAATTACTGTGCCAACCGCTGGTGCGGGACAGATATATTTGGTCTCCATATGAATATTAATGAGACAGTTAGTGTTTTCGAATTGCCTCGTTAAATAAATAACACAGATACGAAAATATCATATCGAGTTCTTACGACTCGATGCCGACTGAAGCAATTTTTTTAACTTCTAGTGCGTTTATCGGTTCTAAACGACCCGATGCCCGATGACCCGCACTAGATTATATGATAGTTGAGCTAGTGAGGTTCGTGTGTTTAGATTAGTTTTTATGCAAGTGAGAAGAAAAAGTGAATGGAACACAAAGCGATCCAGGAAAATGTTGTTTAAGTCATGTGAAGGTGAAAAACCAACGAAAACAAAGTAGGTGAAGGTTCTCCAACACAAATAATATTAGGGAAGTGGAATATATCTGATGATATATGTACTAGCCCGTAACTGGTCACACATTACAAGTCCTACAAATTGCAGCCATCAATCCCCTGCCAAGAAATTCACCAGCACCGTCAACAAGTACAGCTCACAGTGAACGAATACATATATTGGAACACCGAATTTTTCATTTTATCGCTATCGATGTTTTTTTATCATCCACAACACTAAAAATGTATCGACACTCCTTACAAACCAGTGCGGGTAACAGGTGGTAAAGATCCGACAAGCAATACCTTTATTTACAAACAAACCAGTTAGTGCATAGATGCACTGAATGGATTACGATTTCAGCCTTTTATTGAGTGTTTATTTGTCAACATATTGCTACAAAGGAATTTGATTTAACCATTACACCTATAAAGATAAGTCCACTTAAATACAGATGGAAGTCGAACGGGTCTTTTCGACCCAGCAACCCGCACCAGGGACAAATCGTGCTTCGGATATAATAGACCCCATGCCGCACCAACATAAAGTCATCAAATTTGACTAACGCAGTGAGCATGTTATCTTTGCAAGACCATAATCGAATAGTTTTTATATAACCCGTATAAAATATAGATTTGTATGGAGTCACTTCGGGTCGTATTACAAAGAGAGAGGTGAAGTGTTGCTCGCTTATATTGATCAAATACACGACGCACACATTGTCCTTTCAGCCGGAGTAAAGTTGACATATCGAGCAGGTATGGACCTCGTACGGTGTGTACTTGCACAAATGACTAACATAAAGGTGACATTGGTTTGGGCGTAGTTAACTATGTATTATATTCGTAAACAAAGCGTTTAGGGAGGTACCTACCTTGAATGTAAGCTCTCATTATCAATGTCAGCATCATCAGATCATCATATTGTAATTGTAAATGAAACATTTAAAAATTAAAAGGCTGGTGTTTTTGTTAGCAGGTTGCGTTGGCAAATATTGTGTGCCTCCCGTTTAATGTCGGTCGTTTGCGGTGAACCTTTTTACGTGTCAGTCTACTATTACTATTGTCGCAAGCAGTTCATGTGTAAGGGCGTTATTTAGAGATATCCCTCGGATCCCTCCAGGTGTCGTAACCTCACATGTGCCTGAACACCATTGATAAACTTTGTGAATGCTTGACAAGATATTTTATTTGACCCTAACTACGGATTTCCAGTAATCGCTAGGAGGGTGCAACCCGCGTGTACCCGCAACGAGCGTGTTACGTATGAATAGCATTGCTAAGAATACGACATTTAAACACACATTGCATCACGTCTGCAAGCCGCAAAGGGTTGGGGGCGAACGTGTGCCTAATTGCCAATTGTGCACCGACATTTCTCCAGTTATGTTTGAGCTTATTGCCATCAACCGGGCTAAAGTCCAGACTCTGGGCTGCTACTGCGAACTGTATATTATAATGTGATGGAAAACCCTGATAACACTTGGCCCGACCTGGGAATCGAACCCAGGACCTCATGCTCAGAAGTAGCACTTGCGACCACTAGACAAATCGTTATGTTATTCGACAGAGAGGTAGCCTGGGTACGGGAAACTTGGATATTTGTATTAAAATGAAGAAATAAAAAAAATACTCAGCGAAGTTGTGCTATCTATGTACAGTGTACACATAGCATTAAAATGGCGACTATCTAGCATAGGTACAAGACTACATGTTAGCAGGTAAACAAGAAACAAACAGCCTTCATACTATTAATAAACAGGTAAGTAATTATAAATGTTTTCAATCAAAAGTTATCAACAATCGTGCGATGGAAACCGAACGAGGGAGGGCTAGTTTTAAATTAGTGTTCTTCCTCTTGCCGGAGAGATATGCTCGCGAAGAGCTTAATATTAGCATGTCGACGATATATCATAGCGAGCATTGTTACAAGCAGAAACGGTGGGTCATGGACGATGATGAGAACGAAGTATGTCTTGGCAACCATTCACTAAATAAGTAAGGAAAACAGCAGTTCAACTCCCCTGCAGACAGACAATAAAAGCAAGGCTTTTATAAGTGTCCAGGATTTTCAGCTTAAACCAAAACCGAAACTCTCTCGGCATACACCAAGACAACAACAACATAAACCAAGGTGTGGTTCAACCCTTAAAGTCGAGAACGGTGGCGAACTCGACTGGCGATCTCGAGCAAGGAACTCCCCCGAAGTTCGCCGAAGGACGCACTACAATTCATGAATATTGAGTTCGGCCGATACGAGTAATGGGTTGGAGTTTCGGCTAATAAATATATAATTGTATTATAAACCGAACTAAACCCGGAACTAGATTTTTTGGCAAAACTAACCGAAACTGAAATTGAAAGTCGTTTTAGAGTCATGGCGCATGCTGACAACAGATGTTCCTTGAGAGGAGGAAGTGAAGCCATGGAGAACATCTCGCGCATGCCACTCGAGTGAGCCTCTTACATCCGTCGCTTTCTTGCTCCTTACAATAACAACGCTCTCCACATTCTCTATTATTCCTGCTCCCTGTGAATACCTACTAATAATACCGTAAGACAAGGTTCCACAGGTTTGAATAAGTATTTACATGCTGTGTAGCAATGTGTAAATAGATGTATAGGTATAGGTATTAAATAAATCGGGAGCGTTTTCTGGTTGATTGTCTAATATTCAGTGCATCTTGTTCACAGATCCTAAGACTCCACTGGATAGTGGCGGCCAGCACAGCGGTGCCATTTAAGAAACAAATCGCTGCTTACTTCTGTTGCCACATGCTGCTCCAGTTGTCTGGCGCTGATTATAGTCGAGAAGCGAACTGCTGCACGCTTGGAATAACATTTGGCACATGATATTATGTACTTTAATTATAATGAAGAATACAAATATTGTTATGGTTGGACTGTATTAGAATTTATTTCCGTCGCTTCGATAGCTCAGTTATTTACTTAAATGAAACACGGACGACGATTTAACACTATTTACTTTTCATTACACGATTAGACACTAATTACACTGACTTAAAATAGAACGGGACACATAACACACAATATTTACAGTACTTAAGACAACACATAAGAAACACATAAAAGATACATAAGATAATATTAGGGCATGACTTGCTCTTAGCTGCGCGCAAAGTGAACTGTGTCGAAGCATTTTTACCTCGGCCTTTTATAGAAAAATTATTGCACAATGATTACATCAGTTCCCGACGTCCAAACACCTGCCACCTGACATCTGCCCATTGCACCTGACACCTGCGTATCGCACCTGACACCTGTGCATTGCACCTGACACCTGCGCTTTGCACCTGACACCTGACACCTGCGTAAGGTGGTAATACTATGATGCAATGTTTTTATATGAGTAGGTACATTGTAATTGATTCCCTATGGTTTTCTCGCCTCTTGCGAGCCTGACTGATCGTTTTATTAAACCTTAGGTACTAATTATCATCTATACATTACATTACTACTACGTATACATTCTTCTAGCTCGTTGTCTGCAACATTTCTCCCCCCGGCGTAGCCTGCGCAGCCTCTTCTTTATGCAGTACGACGAGCTTGCTGACGGGACGCTTGAAGACGCCGGTTCTCGTTCGCACGTCGACCACCCGGATGCCGCCGTCTGGTCCCTCGTAGATCTTCTCGATGACTCCCATCGGCCACACGTTCCGTGGCAGCGTGTTGTCGACGACGATGACGACATCGCCAATCTCCAGCGGTCGGCGGATGCTCTGCGGCTCGCCGTGGGGTACCAGCGTGGGGAGGTACTCCCGCAGCCAGCGTCGCCAAAAGTGGTCGGCGAGGGCCTGGCTGGCCCGCCAAGCACGTCGGTCGGCCTCATCACAAAGCCCGGTTGAGGGTAGGCCCGTGGAGGACTCTAACAGGAAGTGGTTGGGGGTGAGGGCCTCTGGATCGGTGGGACTCACGCTAACATGAGTCAAGGGGCGCGCATTGATGGCGAACTCCGCCTCCGCGAGCAGAGTCAGCAGCACCTCTTCAGCAGGCGCCTTCTCGCGCAGTGTTGCGGCGAGGGCAGTCTTCACGGAGCGCACCAGCCGCTCCCACGCACCGCCCTGGTTGGGTGCGCCGGGAGGGATGAACCGCCACTCCATCCTGTGCAGCAGTCCTTCCTCTCGGAGCGCTGGCGCCCACTCAGCATACGCCACTCGCAGCTCCTGGTCGGCCCCTCTGAAATTAGTCCCGTTGTCCGAGTACATTAGTCGCGGCCATCCCCGGCGCGCAGCCATTCGTCTCAGCGCCATGATGGCTGAGTCCGTGCAGAGCGATGCGACGAGCTCCAGATGCACGGCGCGGGAGGTGAGACAGGTAAACAGGGCGCCCCACCTCTTCTCTCGGCGGCGGCCCACTTTTACCAACATGGGCCCGAAGTAGTCCACCCCGCAGTTGGTGAACGGACGGTGGAACGGGTACAGGCGAGCGCGCGGCAGGTCGCCCGTGGCCGGCGGCTGTGGTGTTCCCCGCAGCTTCTTGCAGTACGCGCAGGCTCTCTCGATGGCCCGCACCGTCGGCCGCAGGTGGACGATCCAGTAGCGCTGCCGCAGGTCGTTCGTGACTCGTTCCCTGTTGGCATGTCCAGCGGCGCAATGCTCTCGCATTACGATCAGTCTACTTACCTGGTGGCGACCATCAAGGATGATTGGTCGTTTTGCCTCTACAGGCGCGTTTGAGGCATCAATACGTCCTCGCACGCGCAACAGGCCGTCCTCTAATATTGGATCCAGTCTGTATAGTCGGCTCGCTTTGGTAAGGGGGCGAGCAGACCGGATCTTGTTTATCTCATCCGCGAAGCTGTCCTGCTGTGCTTTCTGCAGGAGCTCTTTCTCGGCACGCTCTATGTGCCGATGTTCTAGGCGCGGCGTGACGCGTCGACATGCGTCTATGAATGCGAGCACGCGCGCTGCGGCGCGCACCAGCGTCTCGTATTTTGAGAAGCGGGCAGGATCGGGCAGCCAGCTGTCGCTTTCAGGGCCCGGCGCGATGTGCAGGACCTCTTCTTCCGATTCTTCCAATGCCGGTCTCCCAGGCCAGCGCTCCTCCGGCAGGTGTAAGAAGCCCGGCCCGCGGAACCAGCGGTCGGACACGCTGATCGGCGCGTCAGTGAGTCTGGTGGCGTCGTCCGCTACGTTATGCTCCGTAGGCACCCAACGCCATTCTTCTTTACTGGTGAACTCGGCGATCTCCCCCAGTCGGTGCGCGACGAACGGCGTGTACCTTTTCATGTCGTGGTGGATCCAGTGCACCACGGTGGATGAGTCTGTCCAGTAGGTCGTCCTGTCGACCTCGATGCGATGCTCTTTCTTGATAGTGTCGGCGAATCGGGCTCCTATGACCGTGACCTGCAGCTCCAGACGTGGTATCGTCTGAGCTCGTCGCGGCGCCACCTTCGCCTTGGCGGCGACCAGCACGACGTTGATGCTTCCGTCATCATCCGTCGTTCTCCAGTAGGCCACCGCCGCATACGCTTGTTCACTGGCATCGCATAGCACATGCAGCTCGACGCGTCGTGTCTTCCCCGTAGTGTAGCACCTGGGTAACCGAAGTGCACTCACCTCTGGCAGTTGACTCAACCAGGCCGCGAAGAGCTCGTTCTTTTCGTCCGGGATAGGCGCGTCCCATGTCGTTTGCAGGCGCCACAGGCTTTGAAGCACTATCTTCGCTCGTACGGTGAAGTGACTCAGCAGCCCCAGAGGGTCGTATGTTGACATCACAGCACTGAGCGCTTCCCTCTTTGTGGGCGCACGTACTCGTTCTCGTACTTCTGTTGGAACTCGGTTCATTGATGTGTTGAATCCAAGTTCATCCCGTTCCGCGTTCCAGAACAGCCCGAGTATCTTGCTCTGAGGCTGCTCTCCTCCCAGCTGTGTCGGAGCGGTGGCGTGGAGTGCCTGGGGCACGTCGCGTAGGACCGTCGCGTCGCTGGAGCTCCAACCTCGCAGCGTGAAGCCGGCGGCCGCGTGCACCTTCCTGGTTTCTTCCACTGTCTTCCACGCCTCCTCTGGATCGCTGTAGCTTGCTACCAAGTCATCCATGTAGTGACTCTTCGTGATGGCCTCTAAGGCCCTAGGATACTCCTGGCCGTGAAGCTCCGCGTTGTGGTTGCGGACGTAGTGAGCCATGTACGGCGAACTTGCTGCACCGAAGATACATACTCTTCATCTTGTAGTGGCGCGGGGGCGATGTTCGGTCTTCTCCCCTCCACAGGAACTGCTGCGCTGGCTGGTCCTCCTGTCGTATGCTTACCCGCAGGAACATTTCTTGTATGTCCGCGGTGACCGCTACCGCCCGCTCTCTGAACCGGAACACGATCCCCGGTAGGGACAGCAGCAGGTCTGGACCTTCCAGTAGTTCATTGTTGAGGCATCTTCCATGGCTTGTTGCCGCTGCGTCGAAAACCAGTCGATGTTTTCCTGGCTTGTTCGGGTTCTGCACGGCGAAATGGGGCAGGTACCAGCAGACGTCACTCTCCTTTTCCGTTCCGTCGCATGGCACCGCGTATCCTTTTTCTAACAGGTTGTTGACCTGGTTAATGTACTGCACGGCGAAGTCCGGTGACGCGTCCATCTTCTCTTCTATTTTCCTAAGTCTTCTAAGCGCTGCTCCATAGCTTGGTGGCATGACCACGTGGTCCGTTCGCCACGGCAGTCCTACCTCGTAGCCACCATCTATCTTCCTGATGGTCCGCTGGACTATGCTGGTCGCCCTCTGGTCCGCTTCGTTCACGCGGGGTTTCTTGGCGACGCCCAGGGCTTCGATCTTGAAGTGCGCTTCGACTAAATCATGGAGTTTTTCGTCCTTCTTTTTCTCGGTCTCAACGACGTGCAGCACGTCATCTTCTTCGGTGATGACGTTTCGTGGTGCTGTTCCGTGCACCACCCATCCTAGCTTCGTGTTGCAGGCCGCTGGCTGATTGGGGCCGCCGACTCGAAGCTCTCTGGTCACTATGCACTCCCAGTGGTCCGTACCTACCAGGAGTCCCGGGCGACCTTGCTCATAACATACTTCTTCCTTTGGCAAGTCTCGCAGGTGCTTGTGTTCCAGTAAAGTGTCCGGAATGGACTGTTGATGCAGCTTCAGGTCCTTTATGGTCCTTGCCCGAAGCTCGTGCGACCGGCCGTCCCCTCGGATGCCCCTAACTTGCACCCGTACTGCTTTGCTGTCCCGCTCTTCGGAGGACATGTTCACGCCGCGTATCTGAAGCGGACGTGATGTCCCTTCTGCCCCGATGCTTGCCGCTAAGTCTTCATCAATGAGGGTGATGGTCGCTCCTTCGTCAAACAGAGCGTACGTCTTCACCTCCCCCCGTGACCCGGTGACTATGACGGGGCACATTTGCAACAGTACCTTCTTGGGGCCGGCGGCAGACTTGGTTGCTACCGACAGTACTGACTTTTCCTTGGCGGGTTCTGCAGCAGCCTTCGCAGTCGTCGCTTCCTCCTTGGTTCCTCCCTTCTCTTGATGCAGGGAGGCATGATGAGGTCGGCGGCACTGATTAATGCCACATACTTTGGCCTTACAGCTGAAGCGCCTGTGCTTCTTTTCAGCACACCGAAAACATATGCCATTTGCCTTGACGTATTCCCACCGCTGGTCGACACTCATTTCCTTATATTTAGGACACTTGGTTAGAACATGGTCACGCTTACAGTTCGGACACTGACCTTTTTCCTCTGTGTTCTCGACGGCTATGTAGACGGGGCTGACCTTCTTTTTGGAGGTCACGGGCTGCCTGGTCTCCTTCTTCTGTGCTGCGGGCGCGGTGCTGGCAGGCGGGGCGTATGTGTAGCGCAGCGCTCTATCCGCTTCCCGCATCAGAAAGCGAGACAGCATCACTATCTCCGGCTCCGTCGTGTCGTCGTTGTCACAGGCGTAGTCGCACCATCTTGATCGTATGTGCGGACTCAGTTTCTCCAATATTTCGCGTGTCAAGAGCGGATTGTAGAGATATCCCCGGCGGTCGACCGATTTTATGACACTGACCGTATTTTGTACCTTTATCGAAAAATTATTTAAGTCAGCAGCCGATGCCGTGGGCTTCTGCATCTTCTTGAGTTCCTCGATGGCGCGGTCGATGAGGACTTCCGGTCGTCCAAAGCACTGCTCTAATGTCTTCATTATGACATCGGGGTCGGTTGCTGTATGTAGGAGGGCAGACTGCCTCCCTTGCCTCTCCTTTTAGGCAACTCCTAAGCCGCTGTATGTTCTCTGCTGCCGATATACTATACATGTTCGTGGTATCCTTTACGGCCGCCTTGAAAGGCAGCCACTCGTTGACAGCACCGGAGAAAGCAGGTAAGTCTGTATGCCGTAGTCGGGGCCGTGCCATCCTTTCCAGAGTCGCTGCCAAATTGTCGATGCTATTCCTGTGCCTCGTTGGCGTCGGCGACCTACCCCGTGGCGTGTCGAATTTAATCTGCCTCTCCTCTCGTGGGGGCGCAGCGTCCCCCTCCCCCCGTGATCTGAGGGGATTCGTTTGAAGCCATTCATCCACTCTATTGTGGTGGCTCTCCTCCTGGGCGATGAGGTTATCATCACGCAGGCTCTCCTGATCATCCTGTATTACAGATACTTCTGCGGCTAGCCTTCTCTTGACCAGGTCCGCTTCCAGGTCTAGACTCTTCTTTTGGATGGTTGCTAGCTTCTCTGCAGCCTCCAGCTCGGCCAGCCTTAACCGCGTTGTAATGCTGTTCGTTGACCTCTGTGACCTTTGTGACCGGGCGGGTGACCTCGTCCTATGTTTATGATCTTCACTGAGAAGTAGTGCTGATGACGGCCCTGCTTCGGTCAGGTCGGCCGTCGTAAGGGGCGCGGTATTAAGTCGCGATGTCACAGCACTTTGCTCACCCGTTACAGCTGGTGAGGCGGGCGGCTCCAGTGAAATCCTCCGTAGTCTCTCCCTTTGAATCCGTTCCGCTTCCCGGCGGAGAACTGCATCCCGTTGCTCCTCAGCCCTCATCTCTAGGGCGCGCCGCCTCTGGTCCTCCATCTCTGCAGCGTCACCCTGACTGCGGGTGACCACCATACTGCACTTGGACTTGAAGCGGGGAACACGGCGTACTACAGCTCGATAGCCAGTAGCAGACTCGACCAGACTCGTTTACTACGACGTTCCACGTATATTTAACCGCGCACTTACTATGACGTCACTATATACTCGACTTGTCCTTTATATACCGCGACGGCACTTACTATACGACGACACGGCACTAGCTAACGACGTTGTTCGTAATTGATATTTATTTACGCGACTATTATATTATTTACCGCGACTCGAACAGACTTTATTTAACACGGCACTAGCTAACGACGTTGTTCGTAATCGACTTATATACGAAACAACCATATAACGGTATATAACACGTATGTAGTTAGCTATGACACATTTGACAATCACTTTACACGCAACAGATCTACTAGCCCTCTTTACGCGTTTTACAGTCGTAATTATAGACGCACTGATTGTCTTATCGCGGCACAATTATTTTTCAAACACTCGCGATACACTTTAAGTTATATTGTTCAGTACTTACAATTTTATGTGCCCGTTCACAACACTTTATTTGCACTAAATATGTTTATATACTTATGACTTCTTATCCGGTGCAAAGGGCCAATATTCTGGATCGATTGGACCAATTCCTTATCGAGCTTGTAAGGACCAAATGTTATGGTTGCTTCTCTTGCTTATCCGGCTCGAAAGGACCAAATGTTATGGTTGGACTGTATTAGAATTTATTTCCGTCGCTTCGATAGCTCAGTTATTTACTTAAATGAAACACGGACGACGATTTAACACTATTTACTTTTCATTACACGATTAGACACTAATTACACTGACTTAAAATAGAACGGGACACCTAACACACAATATTTACAGTACTTAAGACAACACATAAGAAACACATAAAAGATACATAAGATAATATTAGGGCATGACTTGCTCTTAGCTGCGCGCAAAGTGAACTGTGTCGAAGCATTTTTACCTCGGCCTTTTATAGAAAAATTATTGCACAATGATTACATCAGTTCCCGACGTCCAAACACCTGCCACCTGACACCTGCCCATTGCACCTGACACCTGACACCTGCGTATCGCACCTGACACCTGTGCATTGCACCTGACACCTGCGCTTTGCACCTGACACCTGACACCTGCGTAAGGTGGTAATACTATGATGCAATGTTTTTATATGAGTAGGTACATTGTAATTGATTCCCTATGGTTTTCTCGCCTCTTGCGAGCCTGACTGATCGTTTTATTAAACCTTAGGTACTAATTATCATCTATACATTACATTACTACTACGTATACATTCTTCTAGCTCGTTGTCTGCAACAAATATTATATGGATTACGGGCATTGTGTTATTTAAGGTTATGATTAACAAATTTCTGGAATAATTACGGTAACTAAACGTTTGAATTTAATGAGACTATGCAGCGGGCTAACATTTTAATCAGACTTGACACTTCAATTTGTTGTCTCATCATCATCATCATTTCAGCCGAAAGACGTCCATTGCTGGACATAGGCTTCCACCAAGTGTCGTCACACTGACCGGTCCCGTGCGACTCGCATCCAGCGGATCCCCGCAACCTTCACCAGGTCATCGGTCCCCCTAGCGGGAGGCCTTCCAACGCAACGTCTTCCGGTTCGAGGTCGCCACTCCAGAACTTTTCGGCCCCATCGGCCATCCGCTCTGCGAGCAATGTGTCCTGCCCACTGCCACTTCAGTTTGGCAATTCTTCGGGCTACGTCGGTAACCTTGGTTCTCTTGCGGATGCCTTCATTTCTGATTCGATCACGCAAGGAAACTCCGAGCATAGCCCTCTCCATTGCTCTTTGGGTGACTTTAAGCCTTCGAATGAGGCCCATTGTGAGCGACCACGTTTCGGCCCCGTAAGTAATCACTGGCAACACACACTGGTCATAGACTTTCGTTTTGAGACACTGCGGTAAGTTGGACGAGAAGATACCGCGCAGCTTCCCAAACGCTGTCCAGCCGAGTCGGATTCGACGGTTGACCTCATTCTCGAAGTTAGACCTACCTAGCTGGACCGTTTGTCCCAGGTAGACATGATCGTCTACAAATTCGAGTATAGAGTCTCCGATCTTGATAGGAGTGGGTCTTACATGGCCATTCAACATAACCTTGGTTTTGTCCATGTTCATTTTAAGACCCACTCTTTCGGAGGCTCTAGTGAGGTCATCGAGCATTGTACTGAGGTCCTCCATGGTCTCAGCCATGACCACTATATCATCGGCAAACCGAAGGTGAGTGATGTACTCGCCATTAACGTTGATGCCTAGCCCTCTACAATCCAAAACCTTGAAGATATCTTCCAGAGCAGCGGTGAACAGTTTCGGAGATATGACGACTCCCTGTCTCACACCTCGCTGCAGAAGGATAGGTTCCGAGGTCTGATCCTGAAGTCGGACTGACATAGTGGCGTTTTTGTACAAACACTTCAACAACTCGATGTACCGATAGTCGATTTGGCACCGTTAGAGAGACTGCAGTACAGCCCAAGTCTCGATCGAATCGAAGGCTTTCTCGTAGTCCACAAACGCTAAACAGAGAGGCAGGTTATACTCTTCGGTTTTCTGTATAACCTGCCACAGCGCATGTAAGTGATCTACGGTGCTGAAGCCTTTTCGGAATCCGGCTTGTTTGGGAGGCTGAAAATCGTCAAACCTGCGCGCGAGACGATTCGTAATGACTCTTGAAAACAACTTGTAGACATGGCTTAGAAGTGAGATGGGCCTATAGTTCTTCAGCCGGACATTGTCGCCCTTCTTGAAGAAGAGTACCACCACACCCGTGCACCATGCCTGTGGCGTTTTCCCCTCGAGTATGACGGAATCAAACAGCTTCTGAAGGGCCTTAAGTACCGGTTTTCCACCCGCCTTCAAGAGTTCGGCCGTAATTCCATCATCACCAGGTGCCTTGTTGTTTTTAAGCTGTTTCAGAGCCATCCTAATCTCGTACAGGCTGACGTCCGGAATGTCTTCGGTAAAATGTCGGGTCAGTCTAGCTCTTGGGTCGTTTGCTAGATCTACAACGGGTTTACTGGTTGACGTGTACAACTGCCCATAAAAACTCTCGATCTCCCTCAGAAGCTCCGGTTTGGCGGATACGATCCTACCATCATCGGTCTTCAGTTTCGTGAGCTGGCTCTGCCCAATAGCCAGATCTCTCGCAAATACTTTGGAGCCTTTATTCCGCTCAATTGCGTCTTTAATACGCTTGGTATTAAAGCGGCGGAGGTCGCTCTTCAAGGATTTAGAGATCCGTCTATTGAGCTGCCGGTATTTCTACGCCTCATCTGAAGACTGCAGCATCATCTCACGCCGCTCCATTTGTTGTCTAATTTAAAGTGTATTTATTGTTCTTTAGCTAATATGGGTCAAAGACCTGAAATAAATGAATTTTATTTTTATTTTTTTAATTCCTAATTAAACCAAGCCGATTTAAGAAAATATGTTAAAATCACGGAATCAGTGAATATTTTGATAAAACTAGTGGGTATACGTTGACCCATATGCAGGGAAAGACGGTCTGTAATATATCTTACTTACTAATCTTTCTTTTTGGAAGTCAAACGTTAAAATAATGCATATTACTATAACTAACATTATTATAAGTAAAGTCGTTGTTTATGTGTTACTGTATACCACGTTGTTTTTGTTCACTGCACAACGGATTTTCATGCTGTTGCCATCATGTAGAATCATTGTTTTAGAATATTTATTGCTAATCTTTAGTCTCCGACCGAAAGTCGATGTCAGGCGGACGCTGAATCGATCGGCGACGGCGACTTCTCGCGTCCGGCCTTGGTTCAATCCATGGTCCGGAGCGAGACGGAATGGGACGCCGTCACCTCCTTCTGCGAAGCTGTCATGCTACCGAAGGAGGCGGCGGAACATGAGAGGGAGAGAACTTCACGTCCCAACCGTCGCGGGAGTCGCACCGGGCGTCGGGGGCCACGTGGTGGCCCCCAGCCACCGTAGGCGCGGGCCTGTGGATGGTGAGCTTTCGGCTAGCTCGCCGTCCGTCCGTCTTATGACGACAGGCCGTGTCGACGGCGCGTTCGTTTTCCACGCGCGCCTCAGAAAGATGTCAGTAATAGGAAGGGGTCCGCAAGGGCCGATGCCTGCCGGGGCGGCGTCCCATTCCCTTTCACTCCGGACCATGGATGAACCAGGGCCGGACGCGAGAGGTCGCCGCTGCCGATTGCCGCTACGAGGACACGGCGGTGCTCCGCCCAAGCGGAGCAGACTTGCACAGTGTGCTCCACCGTGTCATCCGGTCGATCCTCGCAGTGGTGACACCCGGGCGTTTCCTCCCGCCCGATTAGATGCAGGAACCTCCCGAAACAACCATGTCCGGTGAGGACCTGCGTCAGGCGGGAAGTGAGGGCGCCGTGGCGCCTCTCTAGCCACTCTTCAAAGAGGGGACTTACCGCCACTATTGTGGCGTGCCCTGCACGGGGTTGCGATAGTCGCTCTCTCCATGTCGCCAAGAGATCACGCCGGAAGTCTGTCCGCTCATTCAAGCAGGCGCGCGAGGACTATCGCCTCCAGATCCCATGGCGGCAATCCGGCAAGGAGGCTCGCCGCCACGCCGGATCAGAATAACACTTAAGGCTATAATAATAGTAGAATAAAAATCTCGACGTTTTGTAAAGTTCTAAGAAACGTGCAAAGCAGGGGCGTGACACTAGTCAAATAATAATAAAAACAATGGTCAACGCAATAACTTACAACTTTTGATTCCATTACTGAACTTGTTTAACCTAATACCGATAGAAACTTATTGTATTAGAAGTCAGCTACACCACAAGGATTATGTTTAGCGAAAAACATGTCCCTTTATCGTTACACATACATTAGTTGTGATACATATTCGTGCGAGGTCTAATGTCGTTGTTTTATCTACCAGCGTCAGTCCAGCGACTGACCGTTACTTAGTCGCTCTAGCTGCGAGCGCACGAGTAACACTGTGTTATAGTGTCTGTATGGTGTCGTGGCACTTTATGCCAGACTAGCATGTGTTCGCGTCTGGGACCACGTGAACGTACTACCGGTGTATCCCAAGTCCTAGAAGTGGTCCTAGACTATTCGTATGCCGAAATGTACGCGAAGTCTAACAAATAATTTATTATCGTATGGATTGCAGGAATCTTGTGTCTAGCCTAGGGAAAATAATAGCTTTTTAGTTGCCGTTTTACAATACCTACTCGCGATTTGAAATGTATTTGTTATGTATGGTTAGAAGAGAATTCTAAATTCGAATTCGATAAATTTTATTTAAAAAAAATATGGAATTCTATTTATAAATTTAGTGATTTGTTTATTGATTAATGTTTTATTTTCAACACATCTAAATCTATTTCGTCCGTATGTTAAAAATACTTGTAATTATGGAATACGAGTTCCGTCTTATTAGCAATGCGGCGCAAACGTCTTGCAACATTAACGTCGTACACGGAGTGAACACTACAAACGAACGCACGCCCCGTTAGGCCACGTACATACTAAGAAACACCGTGTCAGCTGTAGATAGGACCAATTCATCATGTGCACGACAAGTATTTTGTTGGATATAGGCATGAAATTTTTTTCTTTAAATTGGTCAGCGCTAAAGCAGCACACAGTTCGTGTGTAGAAAGGACACGAATTCTTGCATAGGCCCGGCGACCTTTCCTAGCTTGTACAAGAGGACTTATTGGTTTAAACGCTTCCGAACTGAAAACTTTGATCTGAAAAATAAATCCCGTGGTCGCCCCAAAAAATTAAAGTCAACAACGACGAATCAAAGGCTATTATGCTGATGATACTCAAACTACGGCTGAGTAAGGGCAGCTTTCACTGGTAGCACCAGAACTATGTTCATGTTGGCCCGTTTGCATTTTTTATTTGAAATTAGCAAGGGAAAAATAAGATAAATGTTTGTTATAGATTACCTACTGTTAATGTAGTTGTTCTACAACCAGTCCCAATGATTGCCCAGTTTAAATCTCCATTTAGATCTGAGGCAGTTTACAGCCACAATAATCTAGTCTGCTTAGTTCTTGTCTGTACAAATTACTATCAATTTTATTGTCTAAAGCTTCATTTCTACTAGAAAATTACTTGAGATTTAATTGCATTGCTCCTCTCATCCTCTAATCCCTTAGTACATGGAGCGCAGAGTGCGCAATGTAATAAGAATCGCTTCTGTTGTTAATTGCACGTCTAATCTGGTTAGTTATAAAATAAAAATAAAAAGCCTTATATTTCATGCAAATTAAATTAAATTACAGCTAAGTTCCATAGTGTATAGTGAATACATATTTAATCTACAAGAGCTCCTCCACAGTTGAAGGCGTCCTCCAAAGAAGCCCATCTCTAGCTATCTTGGGCTACTTGTAGTCAGTGAGAGCTAGCTATTTCTGTATCGTCATCTCACCTCATTTGGGGTCTTCCTTTATGACGTTTACCTTTTGGGCCCTTCCACGATATTACTCTTCTGGTCCATCTTGCGTCCTGATTCAGGACTCCTGAAGTCGCGCCTTGTGCCCTGCCCATTTCCATTTTAGCTTTTGGGCAGAATCAAGTTAGTTATAAATAACATTAGTTAATGTTATTTGTTCCGATTGTCGTAAAGCTAGTCAAGAGTAAAAACTTTTTTATTAATTGACTTCAGTTGATAATGTCAATACATTAAAGTAAAAACATTCGACAGAGGTTACCGAGCAGGCGCGTTGGGGGCCGTAAGTATCGTACCGTGGGTGAAAACATTTAGCGTCTACTTTGCATGAAAGAATAAGTTGATACTTTAATCGGATTTGCATAAACGATGCGATGTCTGCTTAATTCAATTATGTTAAGTGTTTTGCTTTTCCAATGAGTTTTGAAAATGCATTGGCAGTTCTGAGATTTGAATTTATTTGAATGAACATCATCTTGCTTGAAATTAAAGCAGCTGCGCTGAGTGTAGTAGGTGTTATTTAGAATCCTTCTCCGAGGAGGTGATCACGCAGAAAGAAGCGTTGGAGCGGGTCCAGGAGGAAGACTCCCTCGCAGACATTCGCCGGAGGAGGACGGACGGGCCATCTTAATGCCACCATAACAAAAGCCAGCGGGCAGAAGACCGGGGAATCTATCCGACCGAATTTCATGTGAGTCGGGTGATTTGACATCGGTCCCGGACATCACCAACGAGGAAAAGGCGAAAGCCACGCTCAGGGACGCATTTCATTCGCCGGACGTATACGAGTATAAGGGCTACATAAGGTGGTTTCAATGTTGTGCAGTCGCTCAGCGAGCCCGCTCTAAACCAGCCAGCCCGTATGTTTCCAGCGCTAGGGTTGTTTCACAGCGAACATAAACTATGTTAGGGCCGCCACTAAAGTTTTTTACAAACATAGTTTGTAGTTGTTTAGAAGTTTGTTAAGATTTGTTGTTATTTACTCGCTACAGTCGGAGGATATAAACTCCGTCCCTCCCTGTCTGGGAGCTTTTGTTTTTAAATTGTCTAGATGTGCTGTGTGTACGGAGATTTGTGCTTTGTTTTGACTAACTTTGTATTTACACAAATAATATTATGAGTAATGATGTTGGGTGCCCGCTTTAAAGGTTGGCATGGTTTGTCGTTGTAACAAACTGACATTAATGAGACTTTGCCCCGTTTCTTTGTTTTACGTTAGTTTAGGTGAACAGATGTATGATTACATTATCTGTGTGTAGGAGCTCGTTTATACTATAATATTATCAAGATGTAAAGTTTTTTAAGTTTGAATGTATGGGTAATTTCCGGACTACTGATCCTATTCTTTTACTAGCGCTTCATTACCAAACTACATTATTCTCTATTGTTACAGACTATTTTAAAAACTTTCCCGTGGGATAATTTTCTACCAAACCGCGAGAAAAACCGTGGGTAAAATCTAGTATTTTATAACTTTTATTGAAAACTATGTGTAGCATCTAGGATACGAATTCATATGTTCAGGGTCAATGTTTGACACAAATCCGGTTTGGTATTTAGGTAAACCAAAGCAATCCAAAATAATTATACAAAGAACAACATAAATACGTACTTTCGACTAGTTCAACTGTAAAATTAAAAGTGGCTTTATTCAGGTGAAGATGACGTGTAGTTATTTTTTTACACATTTTTGATTTTTAACTTTCGGCACTAAGCAAAGCTTTGAATCAAACAGCGTGTTCATATAGGTACTCGTTTAGGTGTCGCCTAATGTTAGTGAACATGTCATAAAGTTAATAATCAGCAACTAGCTAGGTGGCATTTACGACCATAGGATACTTTATTGAATAGCGTGTATTCACTTTCCCTTTAATCAAAAGGTTCTACCTGCCCGGGCCGTATGTCAGAGGGTCGAAGTTCATCCTATCCCTAAGACTTGACAAAAGGTCGCGGGGATATCAGGCCGTTGCTCACACGATGCTCTCGGGAGAAGGCCGGGGCATGTGACCAGCCAATATCTACAACTGTGTCTCATTAGCTGTGGCACTGTGTCATCTCTTGGCAACACACCCTGCGGTGTGTGAGTGAGACGCATATATGTAGCCTATGAGGTAGTCTGATTGTTGGCATTGTTACAATATGTAAGTTTGGGCTACTGTCTAGTGATATTTATACCAGTACTTTTAACATAGAACTAGAAGATAAAAGTACAACAGATATGGAAAGGATGATATGACCGTAAGTAAAAAAAATATTTTATCACAGTCATTCATTTTAAGAAGGGCGGGCGTTTTGGGGTACTATCGTAATTAATTTTGACGTTGAAAAAGTTTTTTGCAAAAAATAAAACAGACTTCAAAAACACAAAAAAGTGAAAAATAACTTAACTGAAGTCAGTGACTTTTGTTTGATTGATTCAATTTTTTTTTGTCAGAGACTTCTGAAGCTAAAGTAATTTTTCACTTTTTTTTTTTTTTGAAGTCGGTTTTATTTTTTGCAAAAAAGTTTTTTTTATTTTTCCATTTTTAGTTGTATCTAAAATCCTAAAGAAATATTTGCTGTGCATTTAATTTAATAATAATAAATAATATTATTCTTATTAAATTTCATGGCTTATCCTCAATAAAATGGAACTTAACTGTCAAAATCTAGGTGTACTGTAGACATCTGTGTACACCCTCAGAGCATACAGGCGTTCTGTTATGTTACGATATTGCATAAACAATAAATATCCAAGCGATTGCAGCTATCACGGCAGATTTGCTGCATAGTATTTAAAAGTTTCATTGATATCCGAAGATCAGCACCAGATCACTGAACATAAACAAACAAAAAAAAAAAATAGACGAATTGATAACCTCCTCCATTTGGAAGTCGGTTCAAAAGACTGCACATAGCATGATATACAATAGTACTATGCAAAAGCATGCCCCGTATAATGACCTCTTGTCGTGTGATGGAGTGCTGGTGCGCCTCGACATGGCAAAGTAACCAATTTGAAGTGGCGTCATTAACCCGTACTGACTGCTGACTTAATGAAGCGCGCATAAACTGTTGCGGAAAATGATTACGATCCACAATTAACACCGATTTTCCGTGTCCATGTTTTTGATTGTTCTTCCACCAATTTGTAAATACTATGTTAATAATAATTATGGTGGGGAACAAAGCCTTAGGTGTTACAAAAAAGAATACCTTTTGGGTCATGTGAAGGTAAATTTTCAAGACGATGTCTAATGCAAGTGCGATGGCTGGTATGGATACGACGCCAGGTTGGGCCTAACGATTTTCGATGATTACAAGAAAGCAACCCAGATATTGAGCCAGGTTGCATCATTATACTTGCTCCTATTTTGATGGGACTTGCTGAAATGTGAGTTACGCTGATTAACCATCCTTTATCCTTGCTAAATTGCACTTGCCATTATGCCATGTGTTAGTTAGAGCTCATACTTCGTGATGTAACAACTTAGTTCACCGAAGCTCGCAGTTCAGCAACTACCGCTCCACGTGACGCGTCTTCAATCTTCACATGTGTGTCCCTCCCCCAGCCCCTCGCGCTTCTGGAAACACTCCCCCAAGTCAGGCATCACTCATGGTAAGAAGCAGAAGTTGAACTAACAACGTGTAACAAGTCCATAAAGGAACTAGGTAGCTGTTGTTAGTTGGTGCATATTACACACAGTCACGTCTTTCGATTATAGTCAGTTTTAAACCGACTTCCAAAAAGGAGGAGGTTATATGTTCGTGTGTATGTATTTTTTTAATGCATGTTACCTGATTTCTCCCCCATTTGTGGACCGATTCTCAAAATTCTTTTCAAAAGTCAAGCTTCAGAAGTCGGTGACAAAAACACAAAATCAATCAAACAAAGGTCACCGACTTCGAAGCTTGACTTTTGTTTGATTGACTTGGTGTTTTTGTCACCGGCTTCTGGAGCTTGACTTTTGTTTGATTGATTTGGTGTTTTTGTCACCGGCTTCTGAAGCTAAAGTTATTTTTCACTTTTTTGTGTTTTGGTTTGTTATTTTTGTTTTTTTTTTTGAAGTCGGTTTTATTTTTTGTGTAGCTTGTAGTAATTAGACTGTCTGTCTTCTTCGTTGTATTCAATTCAATTCCTTTTTTACCTTCAACAGTTGGATCGTACAATAGCATAAGGTACAATAAATACAAATAATACAAAACACAACACACTTCATTATTACTAACAAATAAAAATGTAAAGTCACCAAAATAAAATTAGAAATAATCATAAGTGAAAATGTGTAGGATTATTATTTTGAAACTCACATAAAAAATATTTAATAACATGGTAAAATAGAAAATAGGGACAGTTATTGAACTTAATGTGGTATGATTATTTTATGTCTTGCTATTGTGACTACATTATTTACGTGCGTGTGTTGCGTGTTTTAGATAAGTTATGGAATCAATTGCTATGTTACTTAGTCGGCAATTGTCGTGTGTATTTTAGCTTAAATTCCGCAAATACTACCTCCAGGCTTGGATGCAAGAAGCAGCCCCCAGTAAGAGCGATATGAAACAAATTGATGAATGTGACGTTATTGATATCAACATGATTATAGATTTGTGGACCTTTTGCCTCTATCTGTAACGTGACCGCGCGTGTCGGTGCATACGTTGGCGTGTCTTGAGTTTGTCTCCATTGATAGATTGGGAGAGTTGGTGGTGGAGTGGGCGCTAACCTATGCATGGGCCAGTTGTGGCGCGCGCTGGCGATCGAGTGACGATCGTGGACCACGCTAGGACACTCTCGATATCTATATCACATGTTCAATATCGGTGAGGTTGATGGTTTTGGAAACGATGTAAAATAGTCTCTTAAATGACAATAAGTTTCCCCATTTTTATAACTAATGTTATGCAAGTTCTAATTCAGTTTAAAATTCGAAACTTCTTTAAATAAAGACTGAGGGGTTTTGAAAAGTAAATAAATTGTATAAAAAAGAACATCCATTTATTATATTTCTGGCATGGTCCTGAGCGTCTGGCAGTACCTACATTTTGTTGGTTGGTGGCGGAATGGAGGGATAAAGAGCATACCTAACAAAATACAGACAGTATTAGATAGCTCTTCATTTTACAAATCGAGGGGAGCCCTAGACCAATAAATCTTGAAACATATTATCATACATCAAGAAAGTTTGCTTAAAGTACGAACGAGTCCTACGAGCAAACAAGAGCCGTGAGAGCACCGAGAGCGCCGAGAGCGCCGAGAGCACCGAGAGCACCAAGAGCCCTAGAGCGCCAAGAGTCGCGAGGGCACCGGAACTCTGTGAAACAATTATTTCTATTTAAGTAGGTACGATGGTTCGGCGCACGTATAAATTCATTTAATTCCCAATCTGTTGCTAAATCTCTTTTATATTGTATTTCATTAGAATTTCCGATTTTGCGTGGAATGGAATTCACATCCGGACAGAAGGAATGTTTCGAATGGAGCTCTGCACGGTAAAAGTTTAATTATTTGCTAAGCGCACGTCGTCGCACAGGACTGCGCTGAATATCTGATGCAAGCTTTGCATGTTGACTATAGAAATGAGTTTACAAACAAATGTTTCAGTACCATTAAAACGCAAGCCGTCAGAATGATTCTACAATCGTCGTTAATGTGCCTTTTATATGTATAGAGAAAACACATCGTTTATTGTATTGAATCAGGAAGTCGAGAAATAAGTGAGTAAGCATGATAATAAATTTGTAATACGACATGAAATTACTTGTTGAAATTGAAAATGTGTCAATTGAATTATATTGTAAACATTTTTACGACTGAGTAAAATAAGATTCATCGCTTTCCCGCACGACCGCTAAATGGTACCCCTGCTCTATTAACCGAGAGATATTGAACGCGACCGAATCAAATAAAACTAATTTATAGTTTCCGTCATTTTGCCGCCAACCGCCAATGGCGCTGACGTAAATATGGCGCGAAAAATGTTTAGTCTATACCTCAGGGCTATAGACTAGCGGAGACCACCCGCGACGGGGACTTCATCAATTATAAGCAAATGCGTCACATACACCTACTGTTGTATTTTATGGAAATAATTTTAAGTAATTTATGGATATTCTTTCTGAGATAAATGTTCGATCGATGAGATTTATGGTGTTTCTATATGGAATCTTTGGCCTTGAACGCAAGGATCCACTGATCTTTTATCTAAGTGGTGCCGTGAATGATTGCCAAATGGGTTTATTAACTAGCGTACTAACTTTTACGTATGAATAAACATGGGCTAATTCCGAACTAATCTCGCATGTTCCGTGAACCGTCAGCGAGAACAGCCTCCGCGTCTGCGTTCGACATAACTCTGACGTGTCCCCCCCCCGCCTCCCACCTCACTAAAAATCCCCGTAGTCTGAACACTACAGACTAGTCATAAATAATTAATCTTTGTTGATAACAGTTCTAGTTCTAGATATTCAAGAAGAGGTGCGTTGCTGCACGCATTACAAAAAAATAGATAATATTAACAGAAATAACAAGTATTCAAGATCTACTTAAAAAAGTAAACTGTGCTCAATACTTAAAACTCATAGCTTTTATCTACTGCACCAGATCCACATCCAGCTCAGCTCATCTCATGTTCCCTCATCCCGACCCGAGGCGATGGCGTTGTGCTGCTGATGCGGCTCGAGTTGAGGAGATACTGATATCGTGCAGTGATTATAAGTAGCGTTGACCTCTAGTTTTCCAAATTATTTTATAGACAGTTTTTGCCATTCGCAAAAGCGAGCTAAGGTGAAGAGAAAAATAGAGAGATTAGCGCGTTCTTAGAAGAAATAAATTCTGCCAGACTTATTTGACGTACAACATTCTACGCAAAGAATTCTGTTTGAGTAAACACAGTGCAAACGAGGTGCCTGTCTGATCCGCGTCAGCTCCACCTCTAGTGCCAATCTGTCAACTTGATAACACGCAATCCCTGATTAGCTGACACACGCAGAGCACCAAACTAGAAAATAACTAAGACTTGTTGTTAGTATTTATAGAGATTTTCGTTATAGAGAGTTTCGTCTGGAATATTCGACGGCGCGGCGATCGGCTCAGCCGGGCAGCCCCCAGGTATCTCCACCGAACAATGCGGTCCGAATATCGGCCGGTGGAAACTATGGGCGAGTTCATTAATGTAACTCTCGAGTTGCGAGGGACTGGCATAGTTTCTGTAGTTTCAAGTAGTCTGAAATAATACTTGGTTTGATAAAATGATTAAATGCTTATTAATAACAACTTGACATTAATTACTAACGAAATATTAATACATTTAATTATGACAATATAAATGACGATACTTTTATATATTACTAGCTGACCCGCGCAACTTCGTTTGCGTGCGTGCGTACATAAAAGAAAGAGAGGGTTAGAGAGAGTGTGCGTCAACCTTAAAAGTTAGACATATGCCAGTGTGGACATTTTTTTAGAGCTTTTTAAGAGGGACAATTCCGACATACATGATAATTGCGTATTTTTAACCGTTCACGCACAACGAAAGCTGTCAAAATGAATAAATCCCTGTTATTGAAACATTTTTCATTGATGTTCCGCTCCTCGATAAATGGGCTAATCCAACACTAAACTAATTTATACCAGTACTTCCTGAAATTAGCGCGTTCAATCAACGAAACAAACAAACCCTTCAGCTTTATAATATTAGTATAGATTCAAGTAGTTAACAATTTAATTTTTCGGAAATATTTGCATTTATCGCAAACATATTCTACTTATATTTTTCCAAATAAGGCCTACCTTTTTTTTACCGATGGGAAATAATCAAATGACCCCCCCTCCCACTCTGGGCGGAGCGGAAGGGAGTGTCAGACTTGTACTGACTAAAACCCATCCATGTTCCTACATTTGCCCTTTGTGTTCTAGGGCCGCGGTATCTCTTTCGAACAGTCCCGCAACCCAGGCATGCCTCGGTATTCTCGGACCCCTTCCCGTTTGCTGACATCTCTTTGAGGCGCGCGTGGAACACGAATGGGCCGTCGTTATTAGACGGACGGATGGCGAGCTAGCCCATTATTCAACCTCCACAGGCCCGCGACCCTCGACAAACTTAGCCGACCGTACTCCAGGCAGGTCTAAAGTTCTCATTGCCCAAACACGATATAGATGCTGTAAACTCTTGAGAACCTCTTGCAACTACCATTCGCCTCCATCTTCAGCCATTCGATGAAAGTCATACTGAGTTAGGTTTAAAGTTTTCATCAAAGTGCATGAAATGAGCCCAATAACATTATACCTGCTGCAAACTGTTTAGGACCGCTTGCAACTGCCATTTGTCTCTATCGTTTGACCGTCGACGACAGTCATACTCCAGTAAGGCCTAAAGTTCTCATCAAGGTGCATGAAATGAGCCCAAACACGTTATTGTTGCTGCAAACTCTTGAGGACCTCTTGCAACTGCCTTCCGTCTCCATCGTCAGACCTTCGATGACAGTAATACTTCAGCAAGGCCTAAAGTTCTCATCAAGGTGCATGAAATAAGCCCAAACACGTTATTCTTGCTACAAACTCTTGAGGACCTCTTGCAACTGCCTTCCGGCTCCATCGTTAGACCTTCGATGACGTCATACTCCAGCTAGATCTAAAGTTCTCATCAAGGTGCAGGAAATGAGCCCGGACACGATTTCTCAATTTAAAAAAAAGGATCATGCATCAGGTTATACATAAAATAAAAAATATAGACACGTCAAATTGAGGACCTCCTCTTTTTGTTTCGTCGGTTAAAAAACCAAGCTTCCGACATTTTACACGGGCGAGGGTCATTCTTTCACGAAAAACACCGCGATTCAGAAAATGGAGTGAAATGAACAGCGCCACCTATCGAGCACCAAGTTAGACCGATAGAATATACTGCATGGAAAGCGATTGAACACACACTCTACAGGGTTATAGCGTCATGTAGTCTAATCTAGAGTACTTTTTGCTATCAGAACTTTTTTGTAAAGCCGGTCAGCCGATTTAAAAGTTATCTTGTGAGCACATTTTTGTTAATTAGTACCATTTTGGTGCAATAGATGTCGTTGCATGTATCTTACACAATGATCATAAGTTCTTCTTGAACACTTTAAATTCATAAATCTTTTGATAGAGAGCACTGATTACAATGAAACCAAAACTAAAACCTTCTCTAAGTTACGCACAATGTTTGTGCATTGAATCTAATCACATTGGTTTTCCCGACAACATGAACGCCCCGCCTCGCAGCGCGCGCGTGTCATTATTTTGATGCGGAGTTATTTTAAAACTGTGATATCTCCTAAGATATTCATCTAAATTGAATGGTGTTCAGGGCAATTTTGGTTACAATTGAACGCTAAAGATGACTAACATATATATTTTGATAAAAAAAAAAAAAAAAAAAAAAATATCGCTGGACATTACACACAGCGCCATCTAGGTGCCACACTAACACTTCGCTAACACTTCGGGTCGTCATAAGATATCATCGATAAGGATTAATACTATGTCGGTAAAAATACCTTTGCAAATAAAGCATTATTTTTGACCAAATTTTAAAATCATAAAAATGGTTATTGTTAGTCAACCTTAAAAGATAGGCATGTGTTGTCGCGGACTTTTTTTTAGAAATTTTTAAGAGGAATAATTCCCTTATACATTATTTTTGTGCAACTTTAACCGTTTAACCAGCGCACGCAAAGGAAGCTTTCAAAAATAATATGATTTCCCCGTTTTTGCAACATTTTTCATTGATGCTCCGCTCCTATTAATTGTAGCGTGATGATATATAGCCTATAGCCTTCCTCGATAAATGAACTATCCAACACTAAAAGAATTTTTCAATTCGAACCAGAAGTTCCTGAGATTAGCGCGTTCAAACAAACAAACAAACAAACAAACTCTTCAGCTTTATAATATTAGTATAGATTTGCACACTGAACGCGTACAATGAAAAGTTACAATACTTTCTAAACTTATGCTCACTCAACTTATTTCTATATAATGAGTAACAATCGCTTTTCAATCGCAGTATTCTAAACATAAATGTCACTGAATTCACATCACAAACATTTTAATAAATATACGTAGGGTAGGTTTGTAGGTATTTAGGGTAGGAATGCATAATTGAAAATAGTGTAAAAAAACAAATAAACATGTGAAAAGATGAGTTTATTTAGTAGAGGGATTCTGAAAATAAATATAGCTATTACAGCTTGTCAAATTCTTCACAAAACCTTACGCCCCTCAAATACTCAGTAAGGTAAAGGTAAGCCCTTTACATAATTTTGAAGAAAGGCGAGTTATTTAATTTGCGAGGATCTTTGATAGCACACAATATCTCGCGGATTTCTTTTCACTTTTCTATTGGTTTTAATGGAGGTTCGAACCACTCTACAGTAATGGAATTACTATATTTCAGTGAATTTATCTCACAATCGTAAGAGTGAGGGATCGCGGCCAGCTCGTAGGGATAGAAAGAGAATTTACTTTATGCAATATTCGTAAAGCTTGCTTAGGAAATAGATTTAAGATAGATACAACTACACGTTTGTGTTATTACTGGGTGGCGACTAAGTTACCTTAACGCCACGACTGTAGCAGTGATCCCGCGGTCGCGGCGTGCGGCGCTGCGGCGCTTGCCACATATCGGGGGCTCTCAGTAATTGATAGTCACGGAAGAGATCCCGCAAGTGACAGTATAACATCACGACTGTATTCCCCGAAAGATTAGGCGGAGGTGTGCCTAAATAGCCACATCTACATTTCGTCAGGAGGACGAGCCTATTGCCATCACCCGGGTACGAATCCGAACTCCGGGCTGCTACTGAGAAATCGAATGTGATGGGAAAATACAATATCCTTTTGTTCGAGCCGAGTTTTGATTACCTCCAGGAGCTCGTGCTCAGCAGGAGCGCTTGCACCCACTGCACAGCGAGACAGGCCGCGGCACACGCGGACTGTCTCGCTGGTGCAGTGTAGCCGAGGCTAAAATACAATATCCTTTTGTTCGAGCCGAGTTTTGATTACCTCCAGGAGCTCGTGCTCAGCAGGAGCGCTTGCACCCACTGCACAGCGAGACAGGCCGCGTCACACGCGGACTGTCTCGCTGGTGCAGTGTAGCCGAGGCTAAAATACAATATCCTTT
Organism: Eugnorisma glareosa; assembly: GCA_947578425.1. Taxonomy (NCBI): domain Eukaryota; kingdom Metazoa; phylum Arthropoda; class Insecta; order Lepidoptera; family Noctuidae; genus Eugnorisma; species Eugnorisma glareosa. The sequence continues at coordinate 783,881 of OX387966.1, forward strand.
TGTTCGAGCCGAGTTTTGATTACCTCCAGGAGCTCGTGCTCAGCAGGAGCGCTTGCACCCACTGCACAGCGAGACAGGCCGCGTCACACGCGGACTGTCTCGCTGGTGCAGTGTAGCCGAGGCTAAAATACAATATCCTTTTGTTCGAGCCGAGTTTTGATTACCTCCAGGAGCTCGTGCTCAGCAGGAGCGCTTGCACCCACTGCACAGCGAGACAGGCCGCGTCACACGCGGACTGTCTCGCTGGTGCAGTGTAGCCGAGGCTAAAATACAATATCCTTTTGTTCGAGCCGAGTTTTGATTACCTCCAGGAGCTCGTGCTCAGCAGGAGCGCTTGCACCCACTGCACAGCGAGACAGGCCGCGTCACACGCGGACTGTCTCGCTGGTGCAGTGTAGCCGAGGCTAAAATACAATATCCTTTTGTTCGAGCCGAGTTTTGATTACCTCCAGGAGCTCGTGCTCAGCAGGAGCGCTTGCACCCACTGCACAGCGAGACAGGCCGCGTCACACGCGGACTGTCTCGCTGGTGCAGTGTAGCCGAGGCTAAAATACAATATCCTTTTGTTCGAGCCGAGTTTTGATTACCAAATCAGATCCAGGAGCTCGTGCTCAGCAGGAGCGCTTGCACCCACTGCACCAGCGAGACAGTCCGCGGCACACGCGGACTGTCTCGCTGGTGCAGTGTAGCCGAGGCTAAAATACAATATCCTTTTGTTCGAGCCGAGTTTTGATTACCTCCAGGAGCTCGTGCTCAGCAGGAGCGCTTGCACCCACTGCACAGCGAGACAGGCCGCGTCACACGCGGACTGTCTCGCTGGTGCAGTGTAGCCGAGGCTAAAATACAATATCCTTTTGTTCGAGCCGAGTTTTGATTACCTCCAGGAGCTCGTGCTCAGCAGGAGCGCTTGCACCCACTGCACAGCGAGACAGGCCGCGTCACACGCGGACTGTCTCGCTGGTGCAGTGTAGCCGAGGCTAAAATACAATATCCTTTTGTTCGAGCCGAGTTTTGATTACCTCCAGGAGCTCGTGCTCAGCAGGAGCGCTTGCACCCACTGCACAGCGAGACAGGCCGCGTCACACGCGGACTGTCTCGCTGGTGCAGTGTAGCCGAGGCTAAAATACAATATCCTTTTGTTCGAGCCGAGTTTTGATTACCAAATCAGATCCAGGAGCTCGTGCTCAGCAGGACCGCTTGCACCCACTCCACCAGCGAGACAGTCCGTGGCACACGCGGAGCTGGTGCAGTGTAGCCGAGGCTAAACTACATGTAGTTTTTCAATGTGTCTTCTACGATTCTGCATATTGTAACTAGAACGTTTCATAACGGTTTTTTATCGCTTTTCTTGCTTCGACGAAGAACAGACACCTAACACCTGTTCTGAGTGTCCTGCTGGCACAACACACGAATTGATCAGGGTCCCCAGTGATAGCGTTAAACTCGTTGCAAAGTGTTGGCCCGTCTCAATAGGGATATACGACACGCTCGCGCTGTCAAGAAGAACATTTTGTATGGTGAACCTTCTGCACTCATTTCAAAGCGTAGTAAGATGTGTATTGTTTACAAAGTGGGCTCATTCGCTGGTTCCGGCCGGAGCCGCGCGCGCCGCCACCGTCGCGACTACACGCGACTCAGTGCCGCACGCCGCGCTAACGACTGCTCGTAACTGAGATGTTAGTTTCATCCTCGCGGTTTGTCGGCACTCGGCACTCGGCACTCGGCACGGTGCGCTTTGTTTATGTTCCACCTCGGTAGGGTTGACTCACGCACAAATGTTACACTAGTTGGTATTGGAATGTAGAAAGGAGAAAAGGCCTGTAGTGCTAAGGCTGCTATTTTAAATAATTATGGAATGTGCCATTCTATTTTATTTGCCATTCTTTTTTATTATTTATGTAATTGCTATCGAAGCGTTCCGAATTTTATACAACAACTTGCAACAGGATTGACATTAAGCTTTTTGGTAGCATATAATGTCAATCTCATAAATGTTGTTCTGATATACCATACAATAGACCATCAGTTTGTCGAAAGACTTTAGGGACACTAGATTTGTTGGAAAATTTAGTTAGAAGGCCAGAATGAAGGAGGAAAATACAACAATTTAATTTTATGCCTAGGTTCGTATGTAGGTACTTATATATTTGTTTCGCTGAAAGAATAATATTCTATTCAAACAACAATCTATCATAAAAGCTCTACGTAGAGCTCATAATATGATAGGTACCTAACATAACCGACCTTCACATTCCAGCACAAGGCCTGAATCCCCTCCATCAACAAAGCTCTTTATAGCCCCGTGAGAGTTAGCTCATGCATTAATATTCGCGAAATACACAGATATTGAATAAATAATAAACACGCGTACTTTGATGCCTTTAAACAAAACACGGGCCCATTAGCGGCGGCTTCAGATCAGATCGGGTATGGAAACATTCGTCGACCATCGGCTGACTACCGAATTATCTGAATGTAATACGTTACGTTATACGTTTGCCCTTTTTTTTTACCGATTGGTACCCCTCCCGCTCTGGGCTGAGCAGGAAGGAGTGTCAGACTTTTACTGACCAAAACCCATCCCTTTGCCCTTTGTGTTCCAGGGCCGCGGTATCTCTTTCGAAGAGACCCGCAACCCTGGCAGGCGTCGGTCGTTACGGACCCCTTCCTGTTTGCTAACTCTCTTTGAGGCGCGCGTGGAACACGAACGAAGCGCGTGGAAGACGGACGGACGGCGAGCTAGCCCATAGCTCACCGTCCACAGGTCCGCGCCTACGGTGGCCAGGGGCCACCACGTGACCCCCGACGCCCGGTGCGTCTCCCACGGCGGCTGGGACGTGAGGTTCTCTCCCTCTCACGTCCCGCCACTTCCTTCGCTAACATGACTGCTTCGCAGAAGGAGGTGACGGCGTCCCCATTCCCTCTCGCTCCGGGTCATGGATTGAACCAGGGCCGGACGCGAGAGGTCGCCGCCGCCGATTGCCGCTACGAGGACACGGCGGTGCTCCGCCCAAGCGGAGCTGACCTGCACAGTGTGCTCCACCGTGTCCTCCACGTTACACGTTTGCCTGACTTTTGATATAAGTGATAATAATGCTTATGACACAAATCAATATGTTGGCTTTCGGGTTATTATAGTTTAACATTATGCAGTATACTTAGTTTGGTTGTGTTTCGGTTAGGTGTGTTGTGATTCAAAACCTGTGCTAGTTTAAAGATTTCATTTTTGATTGGACTTGTGTGAGATGACAGCAATATTACTTATATACCAAGCCCACCGATTGAGCTGCTGGAGCGTGCCGCAGCAAAAAGCTGATAATTCAGAATAAATGGTATGATTTGCGCAGTATTCCACCAGGAGCGAGGGACCTAGCACTACGTGTGGTGTGACCGCAGCTATTTCAAGTGCATGGAAGCACACGCACAAACATACAGACACACGCAGGTGCCCGCGTCTCATGCGCAGTCCCAGTCTGGAGGGACTAAGTTTCTTCGATGCCTGTCAACATCACTACAAGCATGTGTAGATTTTGTTGACACCAAAACTTTGGTATGTTACAGCACCATGCTGAGATGAGCCTTTTGGCTTCGTACAGGACTAATTTCGTTGTATTGTTTTTTTTTTTAATTTTTGTTTAGTTTTATTATTAATTTTATAACTTTGTTGTATGTACATACCTACTGATGTAACCATGTTTTTGTTTGATGTTTTGTCCTGGGCGGGCTAATAAATACTTTTTCTTTCTTTCTTTCTTTATTTTTATATCGTCATCTCTTTTTTGTCTAAGTTAAAATCCAAACAACTATTTCTTGTTGTAGGTATATAGACAGGTACGGAAAGTGTGAGTTTTTCAACTTACTCGTTACACTTCATAATCCACCACACCCTGAACTGATCAAGAGAAGACTGTGAAGGGAAGAAGTTTTTGTAATTAAATATTTTTTTGCGAATTAGCGAACGTTTAATCTAAAGGATTAAGGATTTTTAGGCAATTAAACCCGAAGTTGTTAAAAGCGCTTATCTAGTCGTCGTAGAGTCGTGGACATTTTCTTAATTAAATTAATTCCATTAGAATGCAAAACTTTTTACGTGTCTTAGGCTAGTCGGGCGAGGCAGGAGAGGGGGGAGGTGGATTATTATTAACATTTTACTCTCCAGAAATCAGGGCTAACAAGTCCGTAGGCGTTCTACGAGACCTCGTAGCAATGGTCTACGAGCTCGCTACGCGCTACGAATCATTCATACTGTGTATTCTGACGGTGCCGTCAGTTGGCGCGTCGCGCTCGCCCTGGTCGCACGTATCTCACGCCCTCTTGCGGAGCCGCTGCGAAACTTTACTCGACTGAACATACGAATCTTCAGTCGCGTGTGTTTAAGACTACTTAATTATAAACAGTGGATGTTAAGGTAGTTAGTGGATTGTAAACGTTAAAATTCTAAACTTTAAAACGTTTTTAGTGTAATAAGACTACAGTTTTGAACTTTGAAAAACTTTTATGTAAGTATTTACTGATTAATTAATTTAATTTAAGTTGTATGATTATAGATTTACGGATATATTAATATCGAACATGTTGTCTACTTGAAATAAAAATTATATTTTCGTACATTAACAAAAAACTTTTAAAAATGGATCCTTGCTACAAATTTTTCATCTTAAACCTAACTCAATAACCCCAGCACCAGACGCACCAGACCCTGAGCTTTTCCCCAGTTACCTGGAGGTCACACGAGTGTGACTATCTCCGACAAGTGTGACACTTGTCGCGGCCGTGTGACATAATCACACATATTCCTCTTGCTTGCCAGGAGAGCCGTCTATCGAGCGGCTGATAACGTTATCAGTGTGTAATTAAAAAGCAACTTGTGATAATGCTTTCCATTTCGCGCTCGTTACTGATAACGTTTTGGAAAATGTCTCACTTTTGTACAACGTTTGTTTTGCGATTATTGACACTCTGATATAAGGTGCTATAACATGGAGTTAACTTTTGATTGTTTGTTTGTGTTGATGCAATTAATTTAGGCATTGTTTTATAAGTAATCCATATCATTCCTATAATGAGTGGAGTATATCTCAGTTGTTATCTGAAGAGGCTCCATAAAAGTACAATATATGTCCCTAACGCAAGAAAGGATGTTTAAAAGAGGCTTTAGTTACAAAGATGGAAAATTTTTGCGCACAGTAGGTTTCATATCAATTTGGCAGGCTACAGCCTGCTCTGGAGTAAAGTAATGCCAAACTCAATCCTCGCAATCGTGTTACCTACTGGTGGTCATTTCGCTCAGCTTTTACTAAAAAGGAGCATACTTAAAATATTCAAACTTCGTTTGGGTGGGAAAGGCCTCATGTGTAATTATCATAAATATTTAATTGTAAAATAAAAATAACAAAAACGCTTAAATAATATCCTAGTTGCAAATCACGAGATATTTTTTTTAATATAATTGCAAGTTTCCATTCAGGAAAATCCGAGTTTCGTAATGTTTACATGTAATAAAGTATTTATCTTTTTGGACTTGTTATACGAGATGACTGTATGTATCACATGAACATGTTATAAAACTTATCTACATTAATTACGAGCATAGCAGTGTTGGTTTACTGATTTTTATTTTTATACATCTTTCCGTGTTTGATTGTCTGTTATTATGAGTTCTTAGTGCCTAGACAACTTAAGGTTGTATCAACGTTAACGGTGATAAAAAGTAAATATTGTAATAGATACGTTAATATCAATATTCAAACTCGTTGAAAAATAGGAATGGCTTTAAAAGTGATTTCCATTTGTCTCGGGCTAGGCGAGGGCTCTCTCATTCGGCAGTTTTCATTCTTGACACATATTTTAGCTGTTTGTTAATTTCTTAGTTTTATAAACGTGTGTTGAAAAAAATACTAAAATTATTCAAACTTTTGTTTCATTGCCTGCAAAATATCTCGAAATTCCGTACTTAGATCAAAATCTATGCTAGAAGCAGAGCCGAGCGAGTGCATGGCATACCGACTAAAAGTAATATTCAATCTGAGAATTGAAGCTCTTTTATACGACTGAACTCTGAACATTAATATGTGTTTGGAAAAAAATCTTATAGATGTCTACAAACTAAGATGAAATAGCAAAATTCTTCTCATTTTTGGAGTATCCCTAGTAGCATTTTTTGTTGGCATTTAGTTGGGCCACATACCTCTGGTTAGTTGGCAAATGCATACAATTGGCGGGCAGTTTGCGGGTTGGGCCAAACACTGATGGCCTACGTGGATTTGCCTACGAAGGCCCAACTTGCGATGGGGCCAACGTGCATTGCCCTACGAAGGCCCAAAAACAACGTGTTATGGGTAGGCCCAACGATACATATTACATGTAGGCAAGCGGTTGTATGTTGGTTGGTTCTATGGCTGGTTTCAGAGCGACGCGTCTCGTACCGCGGCCGTATCGGCCGTCGCTGTACATGAACCATAGTGGCTTCAAAATAAAGTTGGTTTTAGCGATGTGTTTTGAAAAACCAACCTTATTTTCAAGCAGATAAGGTACATCTGCAGAGACGTGCATGCGGCCGGCGCAGGCGCGGATACAGTTAGGGGGGGGAGGCAATGGGTGCAATTGCCCCCCCCTGAACTGGACCAAATAGGTACGTCATTAGCCAAGCTTGAACTAGTTTAAAACTAATTATTCTAGTTGAGTATTATATATATATTGTCTTGGGCGTCGCCAAGAGGAGGCAGCTGCCCCAGCCTAGAGGCTCAGGATTTTTAAAAGTTATAGCTTTCCCTGCCTGATGCCATAGACTGGTATTGTACGTAATAAATTAGCGTAAAATGGAATCTTATGTGATTGTGATTAAGATATTGTTTAAACCTGCGAAAAAACATTTATCAAAAAGGCTTGTACCTCTGGATTGGCACTCCTATTGGATTTTTGCATCGATCGACCTATACGTATAGACGGAGCCTGAAATAAATGAGCCCCTTGCCCCGAGGCCTTATATGCAATTAGGAATAGTATATATTTGAGGCTGAAAAATTTCGAGGCCAACCCAGACGACGACATACAAACGTCACCGATACAGTATTGTCTCTCTTTTGCACTTTGAAGTGATGAGTACATGAGAGGACGTTGTGTCGTCTGCATTGACCTACTTTCTGTCAGTTAATTAGCTGAAATTAAATGAAATACAAATTATGTTAAGTAATTGAATAAGTATATTTGTGTACAGTTCAAATTTTACACCACGGCTGAAGAAGAAACAAAACTTAAAAATAACTTCTTTGGAATAACAAAAAAACAAAACTTAAAAATAACTTCTCTATAATAACAAAAAACAGAACTAAAAATATCTATAAAGTAAGTACGTTAACATTTTAATGACTAAGTGTCATACTTACAAATGGAATGCAAATAAAAGTATCATTTTCAATAAAATTTGGTAGCAACAAACACTTCTTATTTAATGTTGATGAAGAAATATATTTTTTTTCTGTACGACTAACTTTATATATGCCTATCAGACTACTTCTTACTGGTACTGTATAAAAATCAACCTTATCCAAAAAATTATCACATTCCAATTTGTAAGACCCTCTTTCAGGAAATTCTTTGATAGATTTTATGACCACAATATCACCTTCTTTAGTATTAAAGCAAGAATTGACACTTAAGATACATTTATTATCTAAAATTACTTTTACAATTCTTTTTTTTCTAACTATCACTGTTTTCTTTTGTGAATATTTACTTGAACATTTAAATTCACCCATCCTTTTTGCAACCTGTTCTAAAGGGTGACTGTGAGATCGAACCATTTGTTTAATTTTACTCATGAAATTTTCAAAGGGAAAAGCAGAGAAGTTATCTAGATTACCAAATTTTTCAGTATCTGCTGTTAAATGTAAAAGATTATGAAAGTTATATACCAGAAGTTCTTTACTATACAGGGTTGGAACATTACGGACAAAACAATGCAATAAGTCATTGGCGTACGTGCGCCATTCGCTTACTGAAAAAAAATCACTACATAAAATATATATTGCACAATGTAATGCTAGAAAATGTTCATACAAATTTTTAGACAAGATGTTCAGTAAAACTACAGGGCCGAGGTATAAAACAAAAGATCGGAACTCCGTAGCCTTCCAATGTTTAAATAATTGTATAGGTCTTGGTCGTCTAGAAAATTCAGCTGGATAATGTTTTTTAATTTCTAATAGCCTTTGTGATATTGTAGTCACTTTTAAAAAATTAAGCTTACACTTTTTTGGTCCATTTTCAATCCAAACACGTATTAATTTTTTTACTACACCTAAACACACTAAGTGCATATAGTCTAAGGGTACTTGTGTCACTAAACCGACTTCCAGTTCTGTAAGAATAGATTTTGCAATCTGGTGATCTTCATAGTGCACATTATTAAAGTCAAGATCAGTTCTAAGATTTAAGTTTCGTGAGTATTGCCATGTGGTTCTACCAATGTACACTCCTTCCTGGGTGCATTTTTCACAACCATGTAGAGAATTGTGTGATTTAATGGATTTTATAAATGCACGTGCAGGTGCATCAGCTACAATGCAACTCAATCTAAATGCATACTTTTTTCCTTGAATGGTTATACCATTTGTTTCTAACTCAAAACACTCGTCAACGAAGGGTCGTAAATAATTATTAACATTATTTGGTTTTGATTCACCATAGAAAAGCCCGACAATGAAAGGCTTTTTGTTAATACACTGATCTAGAATACATAAAATGGGCCAAAAAGAATAATTTGTACTAGAATGTACGGGTAAGCCATCCACATTAACAGTTACAGTCAATAAATCACTATTAATTTCTAATTTTTTTAAATCAATTATAGGGTAGTTTTGATTGTCAATTAACCCAGTAGAAGCTCTTTCTAGTATATTAGGTAAAAGTCCGAAATATATGAAAGAGCCGGCATCACATTCTCTAACATTAATTTGCTTTGGCGTGTGTAACAATGTCCGTGAATCTTTAGGCAATGATGCATGATAAGGTTTTAGTATTTTTAACAAAGCATCTAAAGCTGAGTGCGAAATATTGTGGTCATGAGACCACGAAATGAGAGATGTAGCAAAATTCGTTTCTGTATTATTGTTATGAGATATAAGCGGTGCATTATTATTTTCCAAATTACTTTCAATCTCACTAGGACTATCATTATTAACATTATACAAAACTAAGGGTGGACTCAAACTAAAATAGTTATTCGAAATACGTTCAACCTCAACTTGTAACTCACGTGTAAGACTATTTTTAATAGCACTTCGATGGCGGGATTTTGTTCTCTCTGACACACCAGAGTAACTAGAAAAATTAATTGCTTCTTGCTCTACGACTCTCACGTCCTCCATCCCTGTCCTTGGCGAATCTAAACCAACTAACTATAATTTCAGTTATTCCATGATCAGTTTCTTTCTCTGCAGCCTTGTTTTTACGTACTGCACCTAAAATATACAAAAATACACTTCAATACAAAAATAAGTAATAAGTAATTAGTCTTTACAAATATTAATGCAGGAATCGAACCTGTGACCACTCGCACAGTAACCTGATCACTCTACCAGTGTGCAGTTTATTTAAATCATCCAAATGTTATTGAAGGACCCGGGTTCATTCCCGATTAGAGCAGATATTGAGTTTGCATATCTCTTTGTGTGTCCATGGCACCCACAATACAGGATCTTCCTAGGCTATGAGTGTGTATGATAGTTACAGTTAGGTACTTAATTTTTTATCTTATCACTCTCTTAGAAAAAACATAATTAAGGCTTAACTTACCTATAATTACTTTAATCAGCTGTAAATCTTTTAAAGCAATTTTATTATTTTTTCCTGTCCAGTTACACTTTGTAGCTAAGTTTTTGTCAAATATTCGTTCAAGGATTCTTCTTGTGATAGGACCAGTTTTGTTCCCACCAATGTAGGTCAAGTAGTTTATCTGCAACAAACACAAAACAACCCACTATAGTAAGTATGCCAGTAAGCAACAAATTTGCCAGTACTTAACGATAAATTATATACAAATTTTGAGTTGCAAATAAATAAGTACCAAAAGCTCTTTGTTTTCTTCGTTCTCCAGCCAAACTTCCAAACTGATTATATCTGTTCCTGATTTTAATGGTAAAGATACATTCTCTGGTAAACGCTCTGGTATAGCAGCAGATGTGGTTGATAATCTTGATAAAACTTCCCCTTGGGACAGTTGTAATTCCTTTATTGCAGACGTGATTTCCCCTAGGTAGTTTGCAATTTTAGCTGAAACATTAAATCTTTGTTAATATATTTTTTTATTTTTTTTATGTGAGCTCTGAGTTTTAGTGTGTTTATACTATTGGCTGTCCACTTTAACTAGTAGAGAGGAAGTTGCAAGCATAAGCTAGTCATTATTATGTACTTGAAAAGTAATCATATTTACATAGAGAAGAATTGATTTCTGTCAGTATTAGTGGCTGGCTTGGTGTTGAATGTGTTGATAATACTGGACCTGTAATTAAGACAGTAATATGATAAGAATAATAAAATTGACTTCATAATTTTATCATCAAAATGAGTTTGACACTTACTGTATCGCTGTGTGTTCACACTGCAGGGGGGGCTATTTGGCATTGGAGAATCTAAAAACAAGCAATAACTTAGAACTGCCTATATTGAATTGTAAAATGGTGGAACTTAATTCTGTCAAAAGAGAAAAAAGCTTACCATCAACATGAAAACCTTGCAGAGTTGATTTTTTATTGGGTTTGCTTACATACTCATATCTTGAGGAAGAATCTATAAATAAAACAAGGATTAAATCACAAAAATGCCTATCGCTCCACTTATAATAACTCTCAAGGCTGCAGCACTTGGTCCAGTACAGCGTCCAGCATCCAGCGCTGGATTGGAATAGACTACGTTCCTATTTTTCAATCCAGTGTCCTCCCCCGTACACCATGTGCCAGGGGCACTGGATCCGTGTAAACGCAACGCGTGTCAGTGGTCGCCGCGTAATGTACCTCAACACAGTAAGACTGTCTACTGGACTGAACGTAAACGGCCTGATCCCACTGGATCTTGGCATTTGGCATTGGGCATTGGGCATTGGGCATTGACACTTCAATGCCAATCCTGCGCTGGAAACCTTGAATTGAAAATACTTGAAATCTATTTAGATATGAATATTTATGCCTCGAAAACATGAAATAATGAATTATCACTATTTCTTAGGTTGCTACTAATGTTTCCAAGACCATATTTCATTGTAAAAGAGTCAAATTCATATTTTCAATTGTTCATTCAATTTTGACAGATGAAATCTTCCGACGAATATCTTGTTGGCTCATAAAATAGTTTTGGGATTATTAGCTACAAAGTAGCATTTTAATATAATACCTATGTTAGTAAACGTTCACTTACTTACTTAAATAAAATACACGTTCACATATTTATCAAACCAAAATTACAGAATATTACATAACTGTCACTCAATGTACCTGCACTGACATTTCAACGACAATGAATGACGCGTTTAGTAATCCTGTCAAAAGATAGAAAAAAGCTTACCATCAACATTAAAATCTTGCAGACTTAATTTTTTATTGGGAATATACTCGTATCTTGAGGCAGAATCTATAAAATAAACAAAAAGATAAAATCGCAATGAAACATGCACCTTAATGAAATTTTAAATTGTATGCTCCTAAATTTTTATTTCACTTTTTCGTGCTAAATCAATATATTATCAATATATAGGAAAGTGTTTGTTATTGTCTCCAGCGTTTTCTCCATGACCACCCACTGCCACCCATTCATAGTTGCAGTGGTAGAAGGCCCTTGGTGTGCACTTGCAAGGGAGTTTGGTCTCATTCGGGTAGGTAGAAACAGAGCTACAGCTGGACCTATCCATAGTACTAAATTTTATACAATGAGGAGGTCATTTAAAGTGGTCATTGCGGACAACCGAATTTTACACGAACAAAGTCGTGGGCAGAAAGCTAGTTTACTTACATATAAAATTTATGAGAAATACCTAATTTTAATATTACATGGTACACTTACTGTCTTGCTGTGTGTCCACACTGTGTGGGCTATTTGGCATTGGAGAATCTAAAAACAAGCAATCATATAGAACTACTTAGATTAAATTGTAAAACGGTGGAAGTTAATTCTGTCAAAATAGAGAAAAAAAAGCTTACCATCAACATTAAAGTGTTGAGTTAATTTTTTATTGGGTTTGCTTACATAGTCATATCTTGAGGAAGAATCTATAGAAGAAACAAAGATAAAATCACAATGAAACATGCACCACAATCAAATTTTGAATTGTGCGATCCTCATACCTAAATCTCTAGTTCCCACTTTTTTGGGATAATTATTATGATATTATTTACACATAAAATTTATGAGAAATACCTAATATTACTAGTGAACACCCACAGCTTTGCCTTTGCTTTGGACTACTATTCTTTTATCCCACGGGAACTGTGCATTTTTCCGGGATAAAAAATTGCCTATGTGCTATTTAGACTATAATCTTTCTCTGTGCCAAATTTCATCCATATCCATTCAGCTATTCTGGTGTAATGTGATCAATGGGTTATGAGCTTGTTGGGTGTGATTGAGTAAAAAACATCCATCCAGACATCCAAACTTAATCTTTCATAATTAGCTTTCCTAGTTAGGTATCTTATTATTATGATAGTAACAGATGCATTACCAATACAGTTTTGTACTTGCCTTTGCCATCCAAGGCACTGTAGGTAAGAAGATTAAATAGTTATTTAATTATTTACAAAAATAGGTAGGTACCTACATAAATAGAACAAAATATTAACATCAACAGGGTCACTTATAAAATTATTGAAACAAAATTACACTGTAGGTACCATACTTACACATGCCTATTTGTTTAAGAGATGTTGAAATGCTGATTTTATTTTTTCATCTAGTTTTTTTTTTGGTCGACTAAATAGGTAGATCAGCGCTAAATAAATAGCTAGGTACATAGGTACAGTTGGGAGCACGTCAAGACACTACCTACAAGTTTAAGTTGATCACTGATTTGTACTACATGCCATACATTACAGGGCCGGTCCAAAGTTTATAGTGTCAAGCTTGGCGTGGTCCCAACTGTATTAATATTTTCTCAATAACTTTAGTATGTATGTAATAAAATGTTGTGTGAAGATAATACAATATTAATCTTCACACTTCACACAACATTTTATTTAAGTAAGTATTAGGTACTTACCATTACTAGCCAGTGATCTGTGAGGTGGTTTCGGATAACTTATTTTTACATACTTTTCATTTTCCTTTTCTCCATCGGTCTCACCATCACTATCAAAAACAATTTTCTTCTTCTTTCTTTTTCTACTACCTTCTTCTACATCAGTAGTCAGTTCTGAATCACTTTCTGCCATTTTACACTTCTGGCGCGCCTTTAAGAGGTTATCTAAAAATAAAATTGACTTATTGAGCGTTTTAGTCAGGTAAGTACCTACCTAGGTATAAGTTTTCTAATGAGTAATGACGCTCATATTTATTTCAAGATTCAATTTTCCTTGCTTTATAGCTTTAAAGTTAGGTACATAATTAGCAGTTCACTGATTGTCTCACGACTTCTCGGCGCTAGAATGTGAACTTCACGCAAGCTGGTTAAGTGCGAATTAACTTGAGACCGGGCCGAGGATTAAATTCAATTAAAGTTTGGTTAATGATTCGTCGTAGTACCTATTTTTATATGAAATTTTAGAGATTTGCAGAGATTATTTAATATGAACAAAATAGTATATTGTTGTTGGAACAGATCTGTTGTATTTCCTATAGCATCATAATCCCAGGTCTCAAGTTTATTCGCACGGGTTTTAGGTACATAACTAATTAAACTACCACAAGAAAAACTTAGGTACTTACCCGTTTCATAGAATAAACGTTTTATTGGACATAATGTCCACGTTAGCTTATTGGGAGACTCGTTACTGGCAAGGCATTTGTTAAATTTATTTGTGGTTTTAAACGGAGGCCACATGCAGTGAGTCTTCTTCGGCGTCATCCACTCTTTACGTACCACACCGAGTTCCCCACCGCATCCATCATTGTCGAAAAATTCCACAACTTTATACATTAATGTTATCTTGCGATCGCGAAAAAAACAAATAGGTACTCCGCAACTGCAGGTGCACAACAACAAACAACGAATGAATAACAAAATGGCGGGCGGGTCGGGCGACAGTGCCGCCGCCGCCCGCCCCCCGCGCACCCCGCTAGGCCGCTATCAACCCGTAGGTAGGAGTGGCTGTAACAGGGCCATTGAAGGGTTTTTAAGTTGGACCGATGTTGTTAAAATAACTTAAATCCCTACTAAAATCTCCCAACAGTAGGAACAGAAGCAGCAGGCCCGCCGTTGGCTATCTGTTGGGCAAATAGTGCATGTTTACGACAATGGGCCTATTTTAAGTTTAGGTTGGCGGAATAACTAACCGTCTGCCAATACATTCCCAACTGTTGGCATATGAAAGCCAACGGTAATTGCTACTAGGGATATAATGTAGAATCGACACAGATCGCGTTTTACACTTTCTGCCTACCCTCATGGAACAAGGGCGTGAATTTTTCGGAATTCAAGCATGTAAGTCTTGTTATATTTTATTATTTTAGTCTGATGCATAATTATACCCGAATTTAATGACAAGAAAGTTAATTGACCAACAACTTTAAAACCACGGCGGCATTTATCATTTCAGCTATTCATCATAAGCAAATCCGCCTCCTTATCGTCCTTACAAGTAACATTTCCACTGTCAAGTCATAAAAAAGAAAACTACACCGTTTAATTTTACTTCAAGATCATAAAAAGTCTAGTAAATCAATAAAATAATAAATTCATCATTCGTCAAAAAAAAAAAAAAACATAAATTCATTCATTGTATAATTAATTCTTCAAGGACCTTCAACAAACAACAAAGAAAACTAAATGAATCTAAGTAAAATATGAAGGGATTTACAGCAATTAGTTACGACGAGTCGAAAGCGCGTCGAGTGGGCTCAGCAAAACTTGTAAGCAGTCCGAGGAACTACATATTTAATTCCCAGATAGAATCACCGAGTTTTATTAATTAATTCATTTATTTCAGACATGGTCCATACAGAATATAAAAATTTAAAAACACACAAAACACACGTACATTAAAATAATCAATCAAAAATATAATATCACATACACATTAGAATTACATAACCTATGTCCCGTACAATTGAAATAAATTAAAATAATTAAAATAAATTTATACTAAATTGAAATGAATGATACTTCTTTTTCTGAAAAAGTTTCTTATTTTATTGTCTTGTTTTTTGACCGACTCTAAAAAAGTAGAAGGTAATATTATAATCGGTTCTATTGCAAGTGTATGCTTCTTATGTATCGGGCAACGATTGAACAGAATCCAATTAATAATAATAACCACACATTCCCTCACCGACAGACGACGCACACCTGCCCTTTGGACTCGAGCGACACGCTCAAGCGACGCGCTTGTTGCGGCAGCGACTGCAGAGGCAACAAATGAAACAAACTAGAACATGAACTAACATTATTAAACTAGTGTTCTTATGAACTTATTTACCTTATTCTTATAAGTATTATAAAGATCTAAAACAAATGAAATGAAAAATGAAATAAATCTGGCTGTCTGTTTATCTGCTACCTTTTCACGCCTCAACGGTTTAACAAACTATGTGCTAACTTATGAAATCCGATAGTACGTTCCCGTGGAAATACTTTCCAATGACCCCGCGGGCGAAGCCGTGGTCATAAGCTAGTTAATGTATCAAGTATTAAATCGATAACTACTTCAATCCGTTCTAGTTTTTAATTCGTCCGGAGCTGGAGAGAGTGCTATTAATGCGCACAGCACCCGGCGGCGGCAATAACTGAGATGACGAAACGATCTTCAAACGATAAAAGTGTTCGCAAGCCTTTTGATATAACTCTCAGCGATGAAAGAAACCTTGCTTTCATATCTCTATTACCGGAGCGGTAGCGGATCTATTAAAGTATTGGTAGATATTATAACTGTTATATTGTCATTTTAAGTACCTATCTAAGGTAATGTGTGTGGTCCCTTGCCGTCCACTGCTGGACCGAGGCATCTCCCACGGTACGCCTCAACAAATAATCAAAATTGTTTCGCTTCATCTGTATTTCTATGCAAATAAATGAAATTGAAGTGTCTGTCGAATTTAAGTGTAATTTCGAAATAACAGCTTTTTACTGAATGCATACGAAAGATTATACGGTACATAAAATATACATAACTTATAACATATATAAATGTATTTTATGAATGTCTTTAAAAAAAATATGTAAAAATATAAATAATGTGTATAAACATGAATAAACGAAAAAAAACATGTTATTTATGTTTTTTTTTAAGAAAATATTTAAAATGTTTAAAATGAAAAAAGAAGATAATATTGTGGAACTAAATCATTTGAAAAGAGTAACCACGCATTTTCTTGCCGGTTCTTCTCCATAGGAAATGACCAACCCGAACCGTGCACCTTTTCTCAACGATTTGCCGTCGTTTTGCGACGAAGTGCCCATGTAGGCCTCTGTGAACTAAAATATTTTGATCTCGACCAAAAATTTTTTTTATTTTTATTTTAATCTTTCTGTTCGTTCCGGCTAATATAAATAGATAGCCCGATTTTGACGGTACTTTTATTACCAGATAGCTGATAGATAGATGTTATAATGAGTCACTGAGATTATTTTAATTTTTGAAAAAGGATTGTGGTGCAAAAACATTAAATCCATGAAATTGTTAACAAAATCCAATTCCAGTATGGAAGTAATATTTTTATAATAATTGAACACGGACGAAGGTCGCGGGCAGCAGCTAGCACCTAATAATATTGTCAGTGGGTTCCGGTTAATTTATACCCGTCACTCCGTGTAACGTTATCCATCAGTTACACGTCGAAATATTCTGATAGAGTCATTAATAAATAATTGATCGAGTTTCACATCGAAAAGTATTGACCCTTGTGGTTCCTTGAAAACAAATCACTCGCATACATGTTCTCACTAGGCTCATAATATGTGTCTGTGTGAACTTATAGTAAAAACTATAAACAGGCTATCTCTTTTACCTTTATGTGTTTGTTTTCATTAAAAAAGATTTAAAGTTTCTTATGAAAGTTAACCGAAATCTCCTAAGGATTTTTACGTAAAGAAGAGAAGAGAAAATTTCACCTACAAAGTGCATTGTGATAAAAATGGCTCTCCCAACTAGATACTGTGATAATTAGATGCCATCGTGGCAATGCTGCCAGTCTTCTGGGCACGTTTCGGGATGACATCGATGGAGAGGAATACTTTGACGCCTAAGTGTCCTATTGTCGTCGTATAATATGTAGGAACTTACTTTTAGTCTTCTTTGTAGCATTATTTTAGTTCTTTTGTAGCATTATTTTAGTTCTTTTGTAGTCTGTATTTAATGTATATAGATATATATTATCCTGTTTGTTACTATGACTGGACTAATCAAAATATAAGCTATAGGTTTTACTAGATACTTCATATGTAATCACGTCGCCAACAGCTTTCTGTCTAATAGCTACATAATAATATGTAGTTTAATTACAACGTACCAAGGTACAGTTTTAGTTACTATTTCACCAAATTCAAAATATTTTGTTTACATAAATGGGTCCTTCTGAAACTTCTGAAGCATGGTTAGTATTGATAGTTTTCTATGGCTAGAACAATACTATTACAATTTAAAAGACAATAAAAACATGTTATCGTCTTTTAAACTGTGTTGTCACATTACAGAGTAAATACTGCATGAGAAAGCAGTATTTAACAATTAGTACTAATCGTGAAACAATATCTACTAACGCTGCAAAAACAACCACCAAACAACCCGTTCGTATCGATACCACATGTCGATAATGAAGGGCGCGCCTTAAATAAAGGGTTTTTTCCGCGTGATTGCCGGGAATATGTGACTCACGCACAAACATGCGAGCCAGAGGGCCGAGAACAGGGCGGCGACCCTCTCTAATTGCACGCCAGATCAAATCACGATCTGTGGCATGCCTGTACTTTCAACAATTTTATGGTGCACAAAATTCACAAATGAAAAAAGAGATGAACGGATTTGAATGAAAGAACGATGCTCAAACTGCTTCGTTTTAAAGGTCATTCATAATTTTAGTAAGACAAACTGTGACCTGGATACACTTATTTTGGTAATACGTTCCTATTGTAGTGCTGTTCCTGTTGAGCCTGGAAATCAAAAATCTGTACTTACCTATAAGCGCTTCCTAAAGAAGGCAAATATTTTGGTTGTGTCTAGTGTTATCCAAGTTTATAGTTTTGCCCGCAGTGAACCTTTTCATCGGTTTGTTATTGTGTACACTGTAATTATTGCGGTCTTCACGGTGTTTTTCTGGTGGGGTAGGTACCACAACAGGTGGATTACTATAGTGGTTTGTGACAACTTCCATGGCGTTTGGATAATCAATATTTATTATAAAATAAAGTCGGTTACCGCTGTCTGTCCCATTAATGTATGCTTAGATCTTTAAAACTATGCACCGAATTTTGATGCGGTTTTTTTAATAGATAGAGTGATTCAAGAGGAGGGTTTATATGTAAAACATTGCACCCGTGCGAAGCCGGGGCGGGTCGCTAGTAATTCGTCGCTCAATGTAAGCGAAAATACGCACGAGCAAAGACGGCGTATTTCATGTCTTGAGTTTAAATACAAAATTAGGTATAACTGTAATCGAATAATTATTATCATTTTTGATGCATGGGTTAATTAATTCATAGTAGTTGTGGTTTCTCGTGTTTAGTTAATTCAGCGTTGAGCTGTGAATGTTAGTTTAGTGGAGCCGTAATTACCAACTGACAGTTAGTAGTGTGTTTAATTATTAGGCAAACTAATTTGGATTGTCCTGTTTTGACAATAGGTCGGGGATCTCTCCTGTTTAGACAATAGGTCGGTGACCACTTGTCGGCGCGGTGGAACTTGAAGTGCCGTGAGGGACTAGCTGATGTACTTATTTTCAACTTACGGCGGTGACACGAACGTTGTAAATATCTAACAGCGAGCTATATAGGCTGTGTATAAACGAGATAATTTGAGTAATTTACTGCACAACAAAAGCTAAATGGTGTTATCGATAAACCGCCATTTATATCTATCATTTCTATCTGTACTAGATTTTGCCAGCAGATTCTCTCACTTGAAGGACGGATTTTTTTGTGGGTACGTAGGTAACTACCGTGATCCAATAATCCTTTGTCATAACCATGTGTGCTTTTCATCGAAGTCCGTTCAGCCGTTAAAGTGTGAAAATTTAACAGACAGTCAGACAGAAAGAGTTACTTTCGCTTTTATAATATTAGTATAGAAGTGAATAAGTACGGTGAACATTTGACGCAGTGTCGTAAAACAATAAAAATGAGAGCTATGTACACACAAACGCGACGGGTCAGCTTATCAAGTACTTTGAATGACATTATGATGAAATATCACATTATTTGGAGCTAT
This sequence comes from Eugnorisma glareosa, assembly GCA_947578425.1. Lineage (NCBI taxonomy): Eukaryota > Metazoa > Arthropoda > Insecta > Lepidoptera > Noctuidae > Eugnorisma > Eugnorisma glareosa. The sequence continues at coordinate 803,443 of OX387966.1, forward strand.
GAAACGACCCTTGGGCGTATATTGTTCGACTGTTTGGGTTCAAAAATAAAGCCTTTATGATACCTACTGGTATTTATCACTGTTACTGAATACTTTTACCATACATATATTATATAACTGGCACTGATAAATGGAAACCAACGGGTATTTTTTTTTTGGGAAAAGTTAAACTAAATGTAAAACAAAAAAAAAATGTTGTACATCCAGTTTGTATTTTGATTTATAGCTTGTCTTGCCATAATAGAAGAAAAAACATTTAAATATGCATTTTACATAGAATATTGCTTTTTTGAGAAAAAGTCACATTCAAAGAGACACAAGATTCTCCAACCCATGCCGAACTAATGAACCAATTTATATCCGTATAATTAACGCTTCCGTATCGCCGCCATCTTGACAGTAATGCCAACATAATAAAATAATGCAGCGCCACGAGGAGTATCTGCACAATATCCTTACTCCTCAGGGAGCACACAATACACCGTTCATATTGGGAGAATACACCATCCCAACATTATGTGAGGAAAGGGCTCACCCTCTTCACTCTACATATTACGTACATTAGGTACCTAACCATCGATACAATATATGATTTCTGGTACAATTTTCTACGCATTACTTTTTTGCTGCTTCATTTCCAAACGTTATCGTGGTCCCATGTGCCCTTTTTTGCCAACGTGCTCAATAAAATTCGATAGATCTGTGCGACTGTGCGTACCTATGGTACGTAACTAGAGGATATGTTGTTTTATTATTACAACGGGCGCATGTTTTTGTTGAACTTTCAATTTCCGGAGAGCAGGTTTGATTGCTGTTCGTTAAAATGTTCCAATTGGACGGACGGACCACGGTTACAGAATATCTGGAAACTTAACTTAAAACCACTTTTACGAGCGATGTTACTTTACTGTCGTATCTTTTTTTAGTAATCCTGATTTCGTCAAGCTGTCTCATTTGCTGCTTCCGCTCAATGTTGGGTAGGTAATGAAAGTTTCAAGCAGTAGGTATTCGTGCGGTATACACGGCACTTGAGCCGCCTGCTACGATAAGCCGAGAGATTTAAAGACCTCTAGTAAAACATAGATACGTTGCGGCACATTTTCGAGGCCCTCCCCGACTGACTGTAATGTCGGCACAAGACGAATAGCTGACGTGGTACACATTTCTCTCATTCGTTCACGTAAAAATTGGGGAATGCGTGCGGCCCTTATCGCGGATCTCAAACTACTCTAAAAATGTTCGCGTCATTGTTAATACTATAAACGGTGACGGCGTTAAACTGTTATCTGTATACATTAACTAACTAAGCAAATTACAGCCGTTTGGGATGCTACGAGTACGTAAAACTGACTGAAAATACAGGGATATTTCACAGGTACTGACTATTTCTTACAATCTTTTGCAGGACATCACACCAAAAGCCGCAATATATCAGCGGTTGCCCCCGGTGACGACATTTGGGTGGCTTGGTATGGTGTGGTGTGGTGTGGTGAGTTGTATTGTGGTGTGTGGTCAGTACGGTCTCCGGGCACCGGTAGCCGGGCACTCGCGGTCGCACACTGTAATTACTGCGGGAACAAGTACACGGATAGCGTCATACGTAGTACATGCTTGAGCCGCGCTCACACTGCCCGCGAGTTATCGTCATCTCGAACGGAAGTTAATATAGTCTTCATGTTGGTTTAGTAACAATAACTAGCCCTAACGAAGCCAACTGTCTACTCAAGGACTTGATAACTCTAAAGTGATATTGTCAGAAAACGAACCTTCGAGTAAATGCCATCATGCTGCCAAGAAAAGGGAGCGTCACTTGCTCAGAGTTACAAAATTTCTGAAAGTCATCCGCTAATCGCTGTCAATGTGACCACCTTCTAATTACGGACAGTATTCAAGGGAGGCCACAAACACACCGCTGCCGGCGCCGTCGGCGATAATGAGTATTTTTGTTTTTTTTTTCGCAGCAGATAGCTCAGGCCTGTGGTTGTAACATGGGCTAAATTTGGGGTTTTTTTCTCGACGTTGTTCGGGTGTCGATTAGGGGGTGTTTGTTCTGTCGTAGCGTCACGTGCGGAGTGACAGGCGGTCGGTAACCTACTGCGCGATATTAACTCCTCCGGTCTCTTTGTTGCTATGTGTATTAGTTCTTATTTCAGTACCTTTCTGTGCGGTAGGTTTTTTATGAAGCATGTTTTATTTATTGAAACTTCGGGCACAGTTGCCGTGCAAAGGCGGTGAAATGAAGGTACGGAACTTTGTCTCTGGTGACCAAATTAAGATATATAGACATTTCTTAATTTGGGCATCAGAAACAATGGATATTATTATATTTATCAATATTTAATTATCTGTTTGTTTCGCGGTCCGTAGATGATACTTTAATACTGATTTGATGACGTCCGTAAGGCTGACCCCTCACGACGACAGCGTTGTATCAGTTTCAGTTACCGACCGTTGCTTTGCTTGATTATTTGTCACTTAAATATTGAGATAAAGCTTTTAAAAGAATCAAAAATAGCCATCATGATTTACTAATCATGTTGGCTATTTTTGATTCTTTAGTCCCTAACTCCCTAAATTCAACCCTTAACAAAAAATATCATCAAACAAACAATATAAAAAAAACTAGGCTTCTTTTGAGTTAGCTCGTTCTTCGACTTCATCTCTGACCTCAGGACAAGATTGAGGTCAGTAGTAGGCCCACTTAATATATAATATACCTGTAAATTAAGAAGGTACAGCATGCAAATTAATACATTAAAATTAAAACCAGATAGCGTCGGCATATTTTAAAATAAAGTTGATTACATGTCACTGTTAGTAGCGTCATCAAATAAATACGGCGAAGTCTCGCGGGAGATCCCTAATTAAATTAAAAGTAGGCGGCGATGCGAGTTTTGTATGAATAAGTGGCTACGCAGTATAATCGGCATTTACAGAAGTTTTACTTAATTTATCTTCTAAAAAAAAACAGTATTATCCTTTCGATACATTGCTTTTCAGTATATCATCATTGTATAATTGCTAAGAGTTAAAGTAGTCTTTCAATTGACTTTTTTTGCTAACTGTACTTAGCTACTAACGTTTGATAATTATTTAATCCCATTAAAAATGAAAATTATATTAAACTGGTAACATTTGGCGACATTAGATGGCGGATACTTAGCTTCGAAACAATACACAATTTAATTTATTTAATAATCCCTGTTTGCTTCAGTCTAAATACATATAAGTCAAATGCTAATTCAAAGAAGAAAAAATGGAAAAGACGCAGGTACAACCTGCTTTATGCCATTGTGTATGGGACAGCTGATTGTTTTTCGTGAAAATGATGATGGTCTCATGGAGAAGGTTGTTTAGTTCGATGGTCTGTGGTACACGCTCAAATATGATCACACTTGTCTTGCCTCGCAGTACAATTTTTTCGTCGTATTTTTGTTTAATAAATAATATCAGCGCGGCGTTTGTGGTTTGCCGTCCAGTACGAACAAGAATTATATTTAATTAATATTTTAAATGTGGGGGCTTCCCCATAACTTTTTTAATTAGGTAACCATTTTTTGCTTAATGTAGGTCACAAATTGTTTCACTAAAATATGGTTTATTTAAAGCAAAAAAAGGTAATATAATTTTAAATTACAAAGGAGTCAATTTTCTTTTAGTTTGTTAATTTTATTGAGCAATACAAAATACTAAATGAACAGAGTTTGCCTTCTACAAAGTATTAAATTTCCGAAAGTCTTACTGATAAACTAGGTGTAACTAGATATACGTCGTGTGAATTTATGTAGTTTAAATTATATATGTCGGAGACGGACATTGGTACGGGCTTAAAATGAATCACAAGTACGCGGTGGTGACATCAAGCGACCTACTTACGAGCCTACCCACACCATAGCGTGCTTGTTACAGAGTCTTGATGGTAAACTCTGAGTTAGGACGACGGTCAGTCAGTGTCAGATCGCGGCCGAGTTCAGACCTCTTGGAACTGTACCCAATCGGTACATTTCCAAAAGGTCTTAACTCGGAAGCACAAGGAATCCCTTGTGCCCCGTGTTATTGTAGTAGGTTGTAATCTCAATTAATTCATTAGTTTTGCTAGAAACAGTGTATCGCTCAGTATCTTTTCATGGCACGAAACCCATCGTCTGCTCATATGATGTAGAAGCCTAGCGGAGTAAATCCTGACACCCCGACATGTATATTCCGAAAGATCCTCAGCATTACCTACCTCAGCGAAAGTTCTGATAAATGATACCATTACTCAAACGCAAATAAAATACCACAATAACTTCTGGAGTGAATTATTAATGAGTGTTATCATTACAGAATTATTCACACAAAACATGTTCAGTACCGGTATCGGTGAGTGTAATTAAAGGGAATTACACTTGATGGCAACATTAGTCGCGCACATGGCAACACTCGCAGTAGGTAGGTGTCGTTTAATCTCATGGATTGTAAAGTTTTATTAGTGTTTCAAGTCATTGTTGCTATGTTGTTGTTAGCTACCGTTTCCTCGGTGTAGGGATCAAATACTTACCTAAAGTAATATAAAGAGTACTTTCGAGGGTGACGAAATACCGAAAAAGTACACTCGTAGATACCTCAGTTAAGATAGACATCAAAAATATTTTCTGCTAAAAACTTAATGCTCCATTTAAAGTACCAATTAAAATGTTAGTACTATCAGTTCTCTAAGTATCAATTATACTTTGTTATAGTTATTTTAACTAGCATTCCTAACTCTTGTACAAAGTAGGTACCTTCTATACAGGGTGGAGAAAACACCCTCGCATAAACGGATACCGCTTATTCAGCTGTTTTTTAAATTACCGATGAAATATATGTTACTTCTAAAATCTTTTTTTATTGTGATAGGCCCGGTTTATTCTTCATCACAGTTCTTCATTAAATAAGCACGTAAGTACCCAGTTTAATGCCGTACTATTTTTATACCGAATAAGTCACATGATGATAGGCACATTCCTGTATCACTGTCACAATGTGTGACAGTGATACAGGAATGTGCCTATCATTGTCACGTGTACAAGCAGCCTCTTGCTATACGAGCCTCTCATTCTTTCAATCTCTTTTACGGAAATTGTCTCTTCATACGGAGTTGCTGGCCTGTCGTGAACGATAGTTACAAATAGCAGTTCTAACGAAACTGTAACCCTGGAATTAGATCAACGGGGCAAGGATATACCATGACCTGTGTTGGGACAAAATATACTTTTTATCCCAGTATTTTGTTTCCGTGGGATAATTTTCGACCTACAAGCGGGCGATGCTGCTGGCAAAAGCTCGTGCGTTTATATGTTGAGCTTGATTTTTATAATAGCAAATGTTAACTGTAAATATAATATTCTTAGCATCTTGTCACTAATAACTATAAAGCACAACCTAAGTCGTTTTAAATTGGGTACGCGAAATTATCTGAAAGAGAGATCTTCAGCAAAATTCGGCGAAACCATTCTTATTATTTTTATAGGGACAAATCAATATGGAATAATTGGAAATGTTTCCTTTTTGTGAGGAAGGGAAGTCTAAACGCGGTCGGGCAGTACAAGTAGGGCAACGCAAACAAAACAGGCTCTATCGAACTCCAGCTCCGCCGCCGTACTCTTAGCTGAGCTATATTTGTATTATTATAGTAATGTAGGTATTACCCTATTATTTTTAGTTTTTATTTACGATCTTTGTTTATCAGGCCATCACTATATTTCTAATTAATCAACAATCCACAGTCCACGACAAGGTAGCATGTTAGGCCCAGTATCCTTCAAGCACATAGTTATTAGTTGTTAGTTACCTTATGCAGATAATCCGATTCCTCCGTTAATTACGCAAAGCAGTAAGTATAACATAACATATTATCAATCTATCATTTACAACATAACATAACATCACGCCTGTCGTCCCCGATGGGTTAGGTAGAGCTGTACCTACTGGTAGGTACTACTACTAGTGGTACACCCACATTTCACCAGATATGTCTAAGTCCCATTCCCATCAACCGGGCACATATCCAAACTCCGTGGCTGCTACTGAGAAATGATGGGAAAACACAATAACAATTTGCCCGACCCGGGAATCGAACCCAGCGATAGCGACCACTAGACCAACGAGACATTCATTATGTAGTCAAAGTCAGTAAGTATTAATAATTTATTAAACTCCATAATATACGAGTAGAGTAGGTATATTCAACCATCGTCCTCTGAGCTGTGGTCGGAGGGCCGAAGAGTAAGAGGGGTCAGAGGGGTCAGACCCCGTCCATTCCTCCGTTATGAATGTACCAATCATTTCGCTATTATCTACACTTTTGCGAGTAAGGCCTCGTTAATTAATAATTACGTCAGATATCCGGTAAATACGACGAAGTAAATATATTTAACAAGGGTTTAATGTCACATCCGTAACGAGTGGTTTCGCTTCTCTCAAAATAATAATAATTAATTATGTGCATGAAATATTTAATATAGAGCTGTAATGGTATCTAAAAGATAGTTGCTAAGTACCTAACTGAACAATGATGTTATTTAGGCGAAGCGAAGATTTCACTTTTCAGTTACGTTATGCTTACAAGAGGCTCGGACACTCCAGGGTTGCGGGACTGTTCGAAAGAGATACCGCGGCCCTGGAACACAAAGGGCAAAGGAAGGAACATGGATGGGTTTTAGTCAGTAAAAGTCTGACACTCCCTCCTGCTCAGCCCAGAGCGGGAGGGTTTATTTGATGATTTCCCACCCGAAAAAAAAAAGTCTAGGACACTAGACTAACTTATAGGAAACCGTTACTTGTAGAAAATATTTACGAAAGTCTGACGCAGGTCATAGGTCATATTTGGGGAGTAAATCAAAACGTCTATTTCGGTCCAAGTCAATCTACTCCAACCGGAACGACGGCAGGTCGTAGGTAATGTAATCTTGTACGATGAACTCCCCTCTAAAAGTAAAAATAAACGCAAGAAGTTAAACAGAACGCCAAGTTAAGGAAAGTGAAGTGAAAGTCTATTTGAAGCGCGCGGTGGCACCCCGACCTTATCATAAAGACGATAGTCGTCGCTCACAAACAAAATTAAGGTTACCGAAGCCCTACAAAAAACCCTCCCTACAAATTATTCATCATCTTATTTCGCGACGTTTTTGTGAAGCAAGGTTATTAATTTAGGCGGAGTTTGCGTGAGATATGGCCGGGCTGTATTTTACTTCCTCATCTTAGATAAAAACAATCTATATTTTTATTCGCTTGGAACTTTTTTGGACATTGTCTGAAGGCCGCTTTGATAAAGTCAATATCTTACGCTCAACGTCCACTCAAGTGAAGCGTCTTCTGCCTTCACTCAGGAGATCATTTTTTCAGTTTCATTCCATATTCGACAGGCGAGTGTTAAATGCCCAGTGCAGAAATTCAACATCATTGCATCAGTTCACCATTAAAAAAAAAAAAGCTTCTTTTTGTGTTCAGACTATCTCTTCGAGTGAAAGATGCGGAATGAAAGACAGAAGTGGACGGAAAGTGGAGCGTTTCACTTACCGGGATTCTGTACGGTCTAGTGTTTGTTTGGAAGTGAGTAGTTTCTCGAAGGCTTTAGTGATTGGTTATTACCAAGTAGAAGCAGATCTTTGAAGGCTTTGTAGTTGATGTTCCCAATACCTGCTTCTCAATTCATTAAATTCATCAAAAAATGGTATTGAGGGAAATAAGATACACGCGCTGAATATTACAGCCTCTAATGAAATAGTATTAATTTAAATTATTAAAGTGCTTCCGGAAACCGAAGCTACAGTTATTGTCACCATAAATATTTAATGAAAATTAAAACATGCTGTTTTATGTATTTCAGATAACGGTTGTTAATATTTTGATTTCGTAGTAATGTAAGTTCCTTTCTGTTTTCTGAAATATTGCAGTGGATACATGAAATATTGATGTAGGTTTTTGAACCGTATTTTGTTTAAAAGACAATTTGAGCTGTCGTCTCAAGAGGTACTGGAAAGTCGAAACATCTTGTGTGATAATAAAGGTTCAAGTAAAGCTGCCAATTTTCCTGTAAAGTGCAAATAATTAATGCCAATTAATATTGCACATTATTCATGATTCGATGAGCACAAAGGTTGATCCGAACATTTCAAGTTGTATTTGATTTCATAGACATATTATTTGTATCAATATCTGTATTTCTTACTGTCATAACAGTTTAACTCACTGAAAACTGCGGTTATTTTTAATCTTACTTTATGTTCTGTAGAAAAGTCAATCAGCCAATGAGTAAAAAACCCTGAGTATGCACCAGATGTCTGTGTCTACATACAGGTTGCGGCAGCATTTTGATTGTGTGGGGGGTGATAAATCTCTTTAACCAGCATGCATTGAGAGTAGTGATATAATACGGCGCGGACAGACAGACGGACATGTCTTGTGACGGTGACATGCAGCTCAACTGCACAAGTACTGGACCGCGCCGCTTGAAACCCGCTCCTAATTCACTTAGTTTGGAGACCCACGGGGCTATATTGGAGACGAGCCAGCCTGGAAATAGTCTAGCGTGTCTACATTCTTCGTATTTTCGAATGTCAAAGTTTTAACCGATTTCCCTGATGGAGTTTCTTGCCGATTCTTCTCCATAGGAAACGAACAACGCGGACCGTGCACCTTTTTGTCGACGTTTTCTATGAGCCCATCTAGGCCTATGTGAAATAAAAATATTTAGATCTTGATTTTATTTTGATTTTTTGCCTATTTGTAACTTTTAATTAAAATTCTGTTTCTGTAGCTAAACATTGTATAGTATTTTGTTTTCACTACCTAACTGTCTACCGCTCTTGACCTTAATCTCGATGGCTCGAAAGCGATGCATGAGGTTTACGATGGAGCGTGCGTGCGCAGAATATGCCTTGCTTTGACGACTGACACGTTGTGTGTAGAAGGCATCACAGACGCTGGCTTTGTAATAAAAGTGGAGAAGATGTATTGAGTACGACTAGTCCAGGTATCAACCGAATACGGATAGTGGATCCATAAGTATGACTAGAATACTCTTTTTTTCTGCACATGGTTTACACCACCCCTATTTTTCCACGGCAGCCTGTTTTTATCTTAAAGCGCTAACCGCCTGTGGCCTGTGGCTGTGTGTGTGTGTGTGTGTGTGTGTGTGCCTTCAGATACAGAAATAACACAGCACCGGTGCACCGCAACACTGGCAGAAATCGGAGCATTTTAGACTACATATTTTTCAAGTACATTTATTAAAATAGAAAAAAAAAATGCTTTAATCTGATAGGACCGATTAAACTTGTCTTAGTTAACTGGCTTATCATAAAATGCCTTGTAAAATAATGAATTATTATTAGAAACTGGAAAAGTATCCCGGTCACGAAAGTTGTTCATGAAAGTTATTGTATAATAGAATATTCTTCTTCTTCTTCGTCGCTGGCACGACTTGTTTATATTTTGTCAGCCCAGAATTTTGCCACTTCCACGGCGTCGTCAATGTTAGCGCAGGGGTCATTTCAGCTGCATGTTTTTGGGTTAAGCGGGCAGGATAGCAGGTGGAGTATAGTTTGTGACGGCTACAATCATAACAACACCCGCTGCTGTTCTGTTGAGGTAGCCTCACTAATGAGGAGGGCGTTACAACTTCGCACTTGAGTCCGGACGTCGTTCGTGGTCTTCCAGGTGGACCCCCGAAGGTAAGACCCTGCAGAAAGATGCTTGCTTGATGGTAAACCTTATTTGTGATTTGTTATTGTTTACGCAATATTTATATTTATAGCACCCGGATCTGCATCGCCTCAACTCGAGCCGTTCACCATTATTTATATGTAACTCCATACTGCAAAGCACATTTGTGAGCTCTGTGACATGAGGTGATACCGTTCTAGTGCATATCGGAATCCACATGGTCACGTTTCAATACGAATCACGAAAGAAATCCGACGCACAAAGAGTTAAAGAAAATCACGCCAAAGATCCGTTTCAGTGCACATCCGGATCAGCTCCAGATCTGAAGTACGTAGGTACTAGTGCTCACGTTAAACTCCTACGTTTGAATATTAATGCCTTCGACGAGCTCACTTCAACCGTTCTGTGCCTGAACTAGTTTCCACGACCTTTTCCTCGGCTTTGCTCGGCTGCCCGCGAAGTTCCAAGCACAACGATTTGCATAAAGAAACGCTATTCGAATATTTAGCATAAATTATTTAATAGGTTTAGTTGGGACTCCTTAAACAGTTATAACCTAGGATATGGACGTTTACGAGTATTCGGTTAGTAAAACAAATAACAGTTGAGATTATTTTGCTTACTGTTTTTACAAAAGTTTATCAGTCTGTAATGTTCCTGCTAAAACTTTAGTTTACTGTAAAGAGTTTAAAAGATTTGCACTTTAATTTGCAACTCATCAGAATCATTTATTCATAAACATAGGTATAGGAGTAACAAGATCTTAAAAATTAGGTTGTGCGCTATGTTTTGCCAATTGACATACAAATTATTAAAAAAAAAACGATTATACAAGTGGGTACCTACTATTAAATTAAAATACAATTATAAACGTATTTAAGTACCATCTATGTTAAGGGTTTGGTTTCCGCACTTAGTCCTTAAAGTGGACCATTGTACGTGAGCTTTTAAGTACCATAATAAGATTGTATTAACACATGAAAACAATTTAAATGTTATTCATAATCAATCATATCCATCATATTATTTCATTTCATGTCAAAATTTAGAGTCAATTCAATTCGGAAGACTAAGATTAAAATATTAAAATGTATTTCAGCATTAGACAGTTATAGAGATTCGTCATTAAGAAACTCGTCTAGAGTATAATAACATTTTACAAGCAGTAACCCGTTAAGCGTTTTTTAAAACTTCTGCAATGGCATACATTTTATTTCATCAGGTATTTTATTATATATTTGTGGTGCAACACCAAAGAAGCTTTTCTTCATGAGAGAAGTTTTACATTTGACATGGCATAGTTCATTAATATATTGAGCACGCATCGGAGTTTTCTTTACAGAACATAGTTTTTTGAATAAATGTGGATTCATTTTTATAAAAAATGCTGTTTCCAGGATGTATAAAGATGGTAGATATAATATTTTTAACTTTTTAAAATATGGAATGCAACTATCAGTTATTTTTAAATCACACATACATCGTAAACATCTCTTCTGCATCCTGAACACAAGTTCCCTATTTGTTGATTGTCCCCAAAAAATAAGACCATACCGCAGAACTGAGGCGACTAGTCCATGATATGCCATTAACAGTGTATCAGTATTTACTTTATTTGCAAGTTGAGATAACAAGTATGCTGATTTACTTAGTCGCTTGCAAATTTCTTCCAAATGAGGTTTCCAAGTCAGTTTGTCATCCACAGTTATACCTAAGAACTTCGCAGTACTAACTTCTCCTATTTCATAATTATCGTAGGCCACATTAACTAGTGGTTTCTCAAGCCGTTGGTGAAAGTGCATTAATTTGGTTTTATTTAAATTAATTATAAGATTATTATCATTAAGCCAATTTATTATTTTATTTAAAGAATTATTAATGTCATTTTGATAATTGTTTGGATTATTACATTCTATAATAGCCGTGCTATCATCTGCAAAGAGTACCATTTTTTGCCCAATGAATTTTGGGAGGTCATTGATATATACCAAGAAAAGCGGTGGTCCCAGAACGCTTCCTTGAGGCACGCCATATTTAATGCACCTTGGTTCAGAGATATATGTGGTTTCTAATTTAGTTGTAGGACATATTATAGAGATTTCCGTACATTGTAATCTATCACTTAGGTATGATTCTAAAAGCTTCAAGATGTTCCCTCGAATGCCATAACCATGTATTTTTGCAGTAGAATGTTATGATCAACAAAATCAAATGCCTTCGTCATATCTGTATATAGCGCACAAACATGTTTTTTTTTTATCGACGATGATGATGAGATGTCAAGACACTTGATAGTAGGTCAAACAGTGCTCTATTAATATTGACATTTTTTCTGATGTCCTTTTGTTCATTGCAAAATAATTTAATTTTTTCGAAGTAAGCATAAATGGAATTATAAATTACTTTCTCTAATATTTTTGAAAATACCGGGATTTTTGCAATTGGTCTATAATTTATAACATCATTTCTCTCATTTCTTTTAAAAAGGGGCTTAATTATTACTTTCTTTAAGCTATTTGGGAATATACAATCAGCAATACAGAGATTGATTACATGTGACAGTGGTGGCGCTATAACTTCCTTGGCATATTTTATCACTTTGGTTGATATGCCATCATGTCCGACAGTATTTGTATTCTTGAGGCTATTAATTATTTTAACTATGTCATCATCTGCAATAGGCAACATAAATAATGAATTCGATGTCAGATTTTCAGTAAACAGTTTCTTTTTTGACGTACAATTCGTTTGTGGATTGTTTTCAACAGCCTCAATAAAATATGTATTAAATTCATTTGCTATATCCATTGGGTGCGTTAAAATGAAGTTATCTTTTTTTATAGATAATATTGGTTCTTGGGGTAGACAAAATTTTGATTTATTTATAACTTGCCAGGCCGCCCTTGATTTGTTTGTGAGACATTTATAAGATGATTGTATTGGGCTTTCTGGGTTAATTTTATTATTTTCCTGTAAAGTGTGGAATATTTTTTAAAAACAAGTTTATTCTTTGAGTTAGGATTAAGTCTGTACGCCCAGAGTAGCTTTCTCTGTTTTTTACTACATAATTTAATTCCACGAGATAACCATTTAGTCTATCGTATTATTGAGTCACGTATGGTCATGGCCTCAAACGTGTATCTAATATCTTGAATGAAAACGACTAAAGTCTTCACCACTGCATCTAACATAGAGTCATAATCGTAACAAACATTAGTCGGGACTAAACTTTGAACTAGAAATTAGGCTTGTGAGTAGGTTAACATACCCCACGTAAGAAAGAGTAAAAAAACAAGATGTTACTCATTTCACTTGTAAGCCGCCTGGGCTCTGGGCCGATCTCCCGACCATGACTATCTGCCGCGAACACACGTCACAATATAAATATGGAACAGTACGGAAACTACGTACTTACGGTCGAATCGACACACTCACACAAACGCGCGCATCTACGAGGCCCCGAAGCGGACATCAGAGTGCGCTCAGTCGTGACTGTCGCGTCAAAACGAGTAGTCGCGAAGTAAGTTTTTCTCCGGTTTTTTTTTTAAATGCCACTTACGTATTGCATAGCCTAATTATGGATGTTTAAACACGGCTTTACCAAAACCGGAGCTTTCGTTTTTCGTAAGAATGATTTATTGTTTTATTCGTTATCGAATTAAAAGTCCGTGTGATCGATCATTATAAATTCGTGAATTTATTTGTAAATCCAACATGGCGGCTGCTACAAATTTATCATCATGGGTATTGTTTTCGTGGTTTTCGAGGGTGTTGAAGCCGATAGTGATGTCAAAACGTCAATCCAAGATGGCGGCCGCAAAACATTTCAAGTTTTTTGTCATGGGAGTCGTTTTCATGGTTTTCGAGAGTGTTGAAGCCGATAGTGCTGTTAAAATGTCAATCCAAGATGGCGGCTGCAAAAAATGTCAAGTTTTTCGTCATGGGTGTCGTTTTCATGGTTTTCGAGGGTGTTGAAGCCAATAGTGCTGTCAAAATGTCAATCCAAGATGGCGGCTGCAAAAAATGACAAGTTTTTTGTCATGGGTGTCGTTTTCGTGGTTTTCGAGGGTGTTGAAGCCGATAGTGCTGTCAAAATGTCAATCCAAGATGGCGGCTGCAAAACATTTCAAGTTTTTTGTCATGGGAGTCGTTTTCATGGTTTTCGAGAGTGTTGAAGCCGATAGTGCTGTTAAAATGTCAATCCAAGATGGCGGCTGCAAAAAATGTCAAGTTTTTCGTCATGGGTGTCGTTTTCATGGTTTTCGAGGGTGTTGAAGCCAATAGTGCTGTCAAAATGTCAATCCAAGATGGCGGCTGCAAAAAATGACAAGTTTTTTGTCATGGGTGTCGTTTTCGTGGTTTTCGAGGGTGTTGAAGCCGATAGTGCTGTCAAAATGTCAATCCAAGATGGCGGCTGCAAAAAATTACAAGTTTTTCGTGATGGGAGTCGTTTTCATGGTTTTCGAGAGTGTTGAAGCTGATAGTGCTGTTAAAATGTCAATCCAAGATGGCGGCTGCAAAAAATGTCAAGTTTTTCGTCATGGGTGTCGTTTTCATGGTTTTCGAGGGTGTTGAAGCCGATAGTGCTGTCAAAATGTCAATCCAAGATGGCGGCTGCAAAAAATGTCAATTTTTTCGTCATGGGAGTCGTTTTCATGGTTTTCGAGAGTGTTGAAGCCGATAGTGCTGTCAAAACGTAAATCCAAGGTGGCGGCTCCAAAAAATGACAAGTTTTCTGTCATGGGTGTCGTTTTTACGGTTTTCGAGCCGTCAAAATGTCAATCCAAGATGGCGGCTTATTATTAATACAGCAAAGATACTAACCGAAGCTTACTAGTTGTACTACCAGATGATTTTGTTCAATATGTCGAAAAAATGGATGAAATTCTTTGTTACTGCTTTAAAAGAAAACACATTAACTGCAAAATAGCTGCATTCATTTACAAAGAATTGGAAAATATAGGTTTTATACTACCCTGTCCTTGTTTCCCAATTGTTTATTTAAATAAACTCTATAATAGAATGAGAATTTATTACACCATAAAATATAATAATAAAGCATTTCGAACGTGTCGTAGCAGACGTAAGTATTTTTCAGTTACTAATTTGTAAGTATGGAGAATACAGGTATTTTTTTTAATGTTATAGTTTTTTAATTACTGTCACATGCATTTTCGGGTTGTAACGCGGTACGCTGCGCAGCCGCTGGGTTAACCAGGCATCGGCGCCGCACATGCGCCCTGTTATGCCATTCTCTAAGTCTTCGTCGACGAGGTACAGTTTGTCTTTTGATAAATTTTCAACTTTATACCCTAGAGCATAAAGTTGAAAATCTATTAAATACCAACTGTAGTTTCAACGGAGGAGCGCACGAAAGGTTTTCACCTTTCCACGGCTGACGCGGTCACGCCAAAACATGTAAAAGGTTACGCCATATTGACAAAGCTAAGTATAATTTATACAACTTCTACAAGTTATTGTGTGTTCATAATAAACTGTTCCGTTTTATAAACTACTTCAACTCGATTGTTTGATCAATACACTACACAATATTTTCATAAATAAATTGCAATTTCAAAAACATTATGAGTGACAACCCTAATGCTGCAATGGAGCGTAGACGTAATTATTTTAACAACTAGGCCTAGTTTCCGTACTGTTCCATATTTATACTGTGCTCACGTGATCCACACAACGTAACCAACGTATCCCACATTAACAACAATGATATATTAGCCGCTCATATAAATCTTACATTATTCCTCTCAGTGGACGATTTGAGACATTTATGCGAAATAAACCACCTGTGTTTGTGTGCGATTCTCAGAACGTTTCAGTGTTTTGCTATTTCCGTCATCCATCACTACGAATATAGAATACTTGGAAGCGATAAACAAAAGAAAATGGGATTTGGAACTGTCAAAAAATATTGTTCTTTTGTCGATTATTTATTCGTCTATTTGTCACGGAAAGCTACGAACGGTTTACTCGATTTATTTGTGTTGTATCATAAGTTAAAAGATTGCAGGAATCATTGCACGATAACCACAGTCGGGTCGGTAGTTAGTGTGTTGTTGTCACCACTTGGACGCGCGCCAACCGGAACACGTCTCTAAACATATGAACTACAAACACGGCGGGACGGCTGGCTCCGTCCCGCACTGTCCCGGGAGAATATACTGCCGCGAGGTTTATGTTATATCCATAAAAGTGCACAGTTTTAAACATGCCTCGCACCAGGATACCTGAAAAAATGGATTGCCTTTTAAAATTTGGGTTCTGCAACAGATATTTTACTTTTTGCTGAATAAAATGCTGCAAGATTTTGTTTGAATTTTTAAGCGAAATTCTGGTAGTTGGTGTCTAGATGGTGTCAGTCGCTAAAAATTATGACTTAACAATGATATTTGGTAAAGTTTAGATTACAATATGAAGGTGTGATAACGAACGTAAATTAAATTATAATTCGTCAAACAACCCGACTCAGGACTTAGGTAATTAATTGGTCCTTGTGACGAATATTCGGAGAAAGAAACATAAAGATATCGTTAGGTAAGTCGTGGAACGTTCGAGAAACGAGGTCTCTTTTAATTTGGGAATCAATCGTCTGTCGACAGCAATAAGACTGGCCGTGCCGCCGCTGCCCGGCTGTTATTGGTGTACCTTTATCTCACGCTTAAATAAATATTCCTTGTTGAAAGTAAGGAGGAATTAAGCGATCACTTCAAAAGCTATCGCTTGAAGCTTAGAAGTAGCCTAATTACTTAATTTATTTACAAAGAGATCGCCTTACTTCAATACTTTAGGAAAGGTTAAATTTCGAATATTTCTGCGAACGCTTTTCGTGTAACATACAATTGAATTTATGCATAAAACATCCAACTTTGTAACTCAATTTAGAAAATTTCCTACCTGTGTTTCCATGTTAACAAATTTTGTGGAAATTATCCAATTTTCATTTTGTTTATGAGCTTTTTATTCTTTTTCTGTGCCTCTTCACTACTGAATGCTGGCATTTTACTTAGCAAAGCACACAATTGAATCGTTCTAGACTAGATAGTACCAAGCTAGTTAGTTCTGTATTGTCTTAGACGCCGTCTGTGAGACTGTATCGAGTTACCACAATCCCTTCCACATATTTGTGAGGCGCGCCGCTCTCCGGCCGCTCACCGGTCGCCGCTCGCCGCTCGTCGGTTCTTCAGGCGTATTTTTTTAAGTAAGTTGAGTTGTAGTACAAGACTTTCGTAAAAACCAGCTCACTGGCGAATATTATTTCGGAAGAAAATGTTGGAATACAGCTTATTTCCTATTCAGAAAACTTTTAGTTGTTTTCGCTTTAATAGAGCGTCTGGCGAAAAATGTTTTAGAAACCCAGTTAGATATTATGATTGGAACGTTTGGGTTCCGTTATGAAGATATTATTTCAAATTAATACTGTAGTAGAAAAATAAACAAAGCCATGAAAAACAATTAGAGAGAAGCGAGTTATTTCCGTTGCTGCATGCTAGAGAGCCGTAACTTTGCAATTTTCTACTTGCTTGCATGCTTCACGTTTTTATACTAACGTTACAAAGTTAGAAGCATAATACTTATTCTTATTACCTGAACACAATGGAGAATATGCATGTAATTATTTTTTCACTTAAATCAATAATATGCAGTACTATCAACCCAAGAAAATAATTAAAAGTTAATTTCAATTACTGCTTGTCGCACAAAAAAATATTAAACTCCTACAATTTTCTACGACAGTTCAAACGTCCATGACTATCGCGGCCATTCATGTCATAGCATTTGATGTCACTTACCTGCCTTGTTTAAATCTAATTTTTTGCCCGTAGTAGAATAGTTTTACTATAATGTTAGTGCTTTATTTAAGCGAAAATTGCAATAACAATATTATAGTAAAGTCTTAGTGAAACTTTAAGTACTTTTCAACTAAAAGTGTTTCTTTGACACATAGCATTTGACGTCACTACCGGAATCGATGCGTTTTGTGTTTGCGTTCCGTTTCACCAAAAACACGCTACATAAAGTATTAAATTGTAAAATAAGTGTTGTATTAGAAAATTAAACAAGTGTACCACAATGTTTTTATGGTCCAATACAAGGCATTTTTAAGAAATAAAAATAGTTTTGTATTTCTTGCATACACCCTATTATACTGAGCAAATTGCATTTTGTAAGTAAGTAAAACTGAAATGTCACTGAGTAAACAAAGCACTATGCATATTACTGTCGGTAATCAGATTGTGAAAACGTCCGCAGCCGTCAGCGCATCGCTCCGAACAAATTGGCAATCCTGCGATTTCCTTTCACACGGTAATTTGTTGAATTGTATCATTGGGTGCGAAAACAATACGTATCGCGAACAGTATGGCGGTTGGCACAAACAACGCTTAGATTACCATCTCAATCTGTTTACTGGCGGATTCAAATAGAATAAATTGAAATGGAATACTCGTATGTACACAACCGCGATTGTGGCATGGAAACGACTAGCACGACTTATTTAAACCTAATAATTGTGTTTATTGATCAAAGCTAAGATCAAGTTGGCTTGATTTTAAGGGTCAGTCTTCTGGATTGTTTGACATGAGTTTTTCGACCCATACATACAATGTGGATATGAGGTTAAACATATTCGGCAGTGCTTATGAGGAGCAGGGGGCCTCATTAACTTGAAGGATTAAGAAAGGATAACGTCCAAATGGCAACGGAATAAAATACTCTTAAACTACAAAAATGCAAAAGCTAAAAGATTATCTCTTCTGTGGGGGAATCTAATGCTGAATTCATGCTAGAAGTTTGCACACGTCGATGTCTCCTACACCGTGTATAAACTACGGGTACATAATTGAATTTCGAACATTAAAATACCTACGGGTAAAATGTCAACGTTCAAAACATCGAAAATTTAAATATCGAATGACCATTAAACCGAAAATTAAAATAACGTAATTTATACTGTTAGTTATCTGAATGGTTAGAACACCTACTTCCAATATATCTAAAAATATCGACAAACGTGACATCGAAAGGCTTAAATATCAAAGTACAGATTCTCTAATGACCTAAATATCGGACTAGGTACAGAGTATCGAATGTCCTAAATATCGATATTTATTTATATGTTATGCTACAAAATTTAGTGTCAGAAACAAATCGCTGCAAAACCGACTCCACGTGGTCTTGTCTGCCCTACCCCTTTTTTTTTTTTTTTTTTTTTTATCGATGGGAAATCATCAAATGACCCCTCCCGCTCTGGGCTGAGCAGGAGGGAGTGTCAGACTTGTACTGACTAAAACCCATCCATGTTCCTTCCTTTGCCCTTTATGTTCCAGGGCCGCGGTATCTCTTTCGAACAGTCCCGCAACCCTGGCAGGCGTCGGTCCTTACGGACCCCTCCCTGTTTGCTGACTCTCCTTGAGGCGCGCGTGGAACACGAACGCGCCGTCGACACGGCCTGTCGTCATAAGACGGACGGACGGCGAGCTAGCCCATAGCTCACCGTCCACAGGCCCGCGCCTACGGTGGCCGGGGGCCACCACGTGGCCCCCGACGCCCGGTGCGTCTCCCGCGGCGGCTGGGACGTGAGGTTCTCTCCCTCTCACGTTCCGCCACCTCCTTCGCTAGCATGACTGCTTCGCAGAAGGAGGTGACGGCGTCCCATTCCGTCTCGCTCCGGACCATGGATTGAACCAAGGCCGGAAGCGAGAGGTCGCCGCCGCCGATCGCCGCTACGAGGACACGGCGGTGCTCCGCCCACGCGGGGCAGATCTCCACCGTGTGCTCCACCGTGTCCTCCGGTCGATCCTCGCAATGGTAGCACCCGGGCGTTTCCTCCCGCCCGATTCGGTGCAGGAACCTCCCGAAACAGTCTGCCCTACCCCTAGAGTGTAATTTAAGCCAGCGTAGACGCGGAGGGGCGACGCGGCCCGCGAGCTGAGGAGAAGGTGGCTTTAACGGCCGCCGCTGCGGCTGAGGCTGGCTGGCTGCGGTGGTTAGCGTTAAAAACATCGACGACAATAAGCTCGCGTGGGACCGCTGGAGCCCTGTAGCGCCGGAGCCGTGACAGAAATCATGCCTGTTGCATACCAACATTTTTTCCTACTTATATCAAAATTTGTTCGACATTTTAACTAGTAGGTTAACATTTTGAACTAACGTATAATGACTGTCAATATTTTCAATCATTCGATATTTTTATTCATTTCAATGTTAGACACTTTATTCTTAGGTATAACAATTTTCGATATTACGATACATTCCATATTTAAATTTTTGATGTTTTGAACATTGACATTTTACCCGTAGGTATTCTAATGTTCGACATTCAAATATGTACCCATAGACTACACAATATATTGCGTGCCAAACACGACGATCGCCGCGGCGTGAAATCACAACATATAAATAACAAAGTATAGCACAACCCCGCGTATCCTGACTACGAACAACAAAAGATGAAGTAATATATGTTTTTGTCCTTCTAATCTTCTTCTCAGATCTATGTACATAAATAAAAAGACCACCTAGTGTACCTACTCAATGATATTCATCTTGAATAATATGAATGTGTCACCGTCCTCCAAGTCCCTCTCATTTTAGTTTCAAATTGATTCAAATATCTTTGTTTGTTCCAGATTGTTGTGTGCGCAGATTGCGCGGTATAGCGCAGTATCGCGCAGTGACGCGCAGTGACGCACAATTTGCAGCAGTTCGTGTGTGTTCAGCGGTAAGTGTGAGTTATCGAAGCTGTTCCTAAGAGAAATACTCTCTAATACACGTAATGGACGATAAATATTTCGATGATAGTGTTGTAATTCTTGAGAAAATTTCAAAAACATGTTTGAACATTTTAATACTCCTATGTAAGAGGGATATTATTTATTCAATTTGACACATACAACAGACACATAAAGTTGTGTCACAAGCACATTGCTAGCAGATTGCTAGCTATTAATTTAAATCTATAGTACATTTTCTTATAAGTGGAGAAACTTTGTTATTGTATTCGTTTTTCAATACGCTTTCGACGAAATAAAATAATAGAACGAAAAGTATTTTTGTCGTGAATTATTAGAAAACGGGAAATAATAAAGCTTCCGAAAAAAAAACTTCCAGCGATCTGTGGTGGACTGTAATACCTACTAATCTTGGTTAAAATGAATTACCGAAAAATTAGTACAAAATTAACCGGAATAAAATGTATAACAAACAAACATGAGCCTATTCAAATTTCAATTCTACGAAAAATAATAAACTAAACACCCAAAAACAATACCAAACTTCCGATAAAAATACTAAGTTTGCGAAAACAAAATTAATATGCGAAAAAAATAATAAGTTTCCGAAAACATGTTCTGATAAAATAATTGTTTTCTTAGGCGCGATTGCCTTTTATTTTATTCGGTCGTTTCTTTGTCCTTTCAGTTGTCGCAACATTAGTAGTACGTGTCATATTTTGAGTGCGTCATTTTTTTTTTTCGGAGCTTTTATAATCTACCCTTGGCAAACTCTGATTTCGCTTTTTTTCCGCGGTTTGCTTTCGCCAGATTCAAGGAGAAGCAAAGGTATGAAGTCGTTAAATGAAAAATAGAAAATTAATTAGAAATATTTTTAATGTACCTACATTAAAAATATTTTTTTGGTTTACCTAAACCAAAAAAATATTTTTAATTTGTTCTTAAATATTTGTTTTAAATAATTATGTTTATTTATGATAAACCCAATTTAAATATTAAAAAAATATTTACGCCGTAAACAAGCATTTCTCACATCTCTTTGCCGAGATTAAAATAAAAAACAATCACCGACGACTAAAGGCATTAAACCAATTTTGACTTAGTGAAAGTATAGATAACGATGGAAATTTTAATTCCGCATACATTGTGATAAATGAAATAATCCACGTGTGTGAAATACATTGCATGTATATCTAATCGTAGTGCGATAAGAGCCAGTTTTCGAGGAAGTGAATTGAATGTAGTTATGTTTATAGTTACATATTTTGCGTTAAACTTATACTGCCACTTACGGGATATCTTCCGTGATTATTCATTATTTTGAGCTCCCAATATTTCGACGCTGCTGCTGCGGATGACAATCACGGAAGATATCCCATAAGTGACAGTACCTATAAGTTTAGTTTTAAACCGTGGAAACTAGTATTGCAGGTTGTCTGGGTAAATGAAGAATGTCGTGTCGGGCTTTGCATAAAGCTACGTCCACACTAGCGAAAAGTCGTCGCGTCACGTTGCGGTGCGTTCGGCATGTTATGTGACATGCAATATCGCGCGGCTTTGTCCGCAGTTTTACGGATGTGCGTGTTGGTAATAGCTTATTCTTGCAAATGTCGCGATGTCAGCGGAGGAGCTATTTTACTTTTAATGAGGCGTATAATAAATGTTTCATGTCATGAAGAAGGAAATGAAAATGTTTATATTTTGCTTAATGCCGTAATAAAGGAACAGGCCTTTTATAATCTGCACGTGAACGAATAGGAATTCTTTTTAAAAACTCAGAATTAATAATAAACAACGACGTCATGACTTACCTACGAATTGTTATTGACGTCTACGACTAGTAGTGTCATATAAGTTTTATTAGAACTTCCCACGCAGATCTATTCTCACAAAAACACTTAACTACAATAAACAAATTAACAAAAGTGTGTGAAATGCGTCATTCGATTTTTTGCAGAAGCAATTAAAAGATAAATAAGTAACGATCAGAGTCTTTGATTACTTACATACTGAGTTTACCGGGCGGCTATTAGTTTTCCTGTTTTAATGAATCCATTCTTCACCAAGCGTGTCAGGGTCACCTTCGTTTTACCCTGATAATTATAATTACATAGCAATTAAAATCATCAATTCTTTATTTTCTGTTGCTCTATTTTCTTACTGAACTCAAAAATCACTGGCGAGGCATATTTGGAACCCGTGCGGTGTCGCGCGTGTTTGGTCGTGTGTAGGCGTCCTAATAACGGGACGGGTGTAAAAAGAACTTTACGAAGCAACTCTTGTTATTTCTGTTATTGCGATCATTAGACATGTTTTATTACCTTTCTAATTGCCTTTTATATATAAAATATGCGCAACACACATACACTAACACACACACACACACACACACACACACACACGCACAAACACACGCATATACACTCCATGCACAAATCATACCCAATCCATCCATACGAGTACTAACGAAGTGAATTCCCTACATTACGAATATTTTTTATTTTAAGTTTTAATTGTTAGTTTTTTATATTTTTAGTTTAAATTTTAATTTAGTTTTTACTTATCTCTCGATTATTTGGAGGTGGGCGTTAATGGCTGCGACACAGTTTTATAGTAATGCAATTGTTATCGAACACAGAGTTTTGTACACTGAATTTTTTCTTCGCAATAAAATAAATTATTATTACCTTCATGATCCCTGTACTATTCATTCATATTCATTGCATCCATCAGTTCAATGTTTTGAGGACTTAGGTGACTAATGAGTGCGTTACACTGGGTCCTACCGTAAGCCGTGACTGTTACCCTGGAACAAAGAGTCGCTTCCCAGCAGTAATTTTTTGCGTAGGGTTGCTTAGTTTGACGTACAGAATACTATTTGGTTGACGGCTTCGCGAAGGGCCCACAGGGTGCACACCTTGGTACATCACGTGCCTGGTCTTCTCCCAACTACATTGGGGTCGGCTTACATTCTAACCGAGGCCGTTTGTATTACACATTGTTTGTAATAACATTAACTTTTTTACAGCCACAAATAGTTACAAACGGTTTAGAATCTCATTTTGAATAAAAAATATGTTAGTTTTGTGTTTATAATAATAATCGCATTCTTCCCAAGTCTTCATCCACGGTCATCCACACACGCTGGCTGAGACCAACAGTTTTAATGGACCGATAGTCGGAAAACTAATACTAGACAAAATAATGTACTTGAATATTAATATCAGTCTAACTGCAATCAGGTTCACGCACTGGTGCTCTAGGGCTAATCTGTTCTATTAGAGAGATACCGGTGTTTGCGCTAGCTGAGGGCTCCCGTCAATCAGGCCTGCGTAGTGTTGAACGTACATTCAAAGGCAAAAATATTAATATACTTGTCGAAATACAAACAAAGGCGAGTTGGAAGGCTCGGGTGGAGCAGTTGTTGCATTGTGATAAACATAAGCTACACGGCTGTGCCCCCGAAGGGTGCAGCAAAGGTGTTGGTACCTATAGGACGCTCATTCGAGTTATTTATGTTTACACAAACCCAGACTCGGGGCTACTACTGATAGCTTTGAGAGGGAAATATGCAATAAAACTGCCCCAGAATCGCCCAGGACTTCCTGCTTAGCAGTAGCGCGTTTGACCACGAGAGCAGTTGATGAGGCATCTACAGCACTGTGACATGGTTCAGACCACATGTGTACGAAGATGTTACTCTGTATTCCCGTTGTCCCCGATGCACCACTTCTCATAATTTGTTACAATTCATTGGGTTGGGAATAAATCGAAGGTGTATGCCACTAACTGCGTACATTTTATATTAACGTATTTTTGCCACTGACTGTACAGTCATGTATGAGATTAGTCGAAGGTCATGGAAGCATCGGTTGAAGAGTTTACAGTAAGCTCCGGTATGCGGTCGACGCCCACAAGACATGCTGCCGTGGTGTTCATTCAGCATTGATCTAGTTTACAAAGCTCATCTGCAAGGTTGTGCAGATACATACCTATTTTTGTGAACTCCCGCACTTGCAGATGTCAATCGACGTCTAAGTAAAAAGATAAGAAGTTTAAGTAACAATTCTCGTGTTAGTATCTAATCTACAGTCTGTATCTGGGTAATTGAAATCTCAAAGTGTAAACCTGCCTTCACTATGGATTTTGTTACCCAGTTACTCGGTTAGGGGGGGGATCTAGGTAATAATTTGATATATATAATTTGCAGTGCTCTTACAGGGTGCATCTTAATACTGTGTCATGAAATTTTAATGTGTCTTACATGGTAGCAAATAAATAAACGTAATCAATACATTTAAAAATACTGGCTTTCAGCTGCATCCGGTTAGAATGGAAGTCGACCCTAACATAATGGGATTGAGCAATAGCCTTTAGTCTTTTTATTTTCTACTTTCGTTAAAGCTTAGTCTAGCAAGAGTCATTCCAGGCCCTTATCATTGGGAAAACTCCTTTTACCTATTTGCGAAAATCAAATCGCGACAGGTTGAGAGATAACGAAGATCATGGCATTAAATCACACGTTCCGTATAAATGAAAACCTAAAAATAAAACAATGCATCTCCCACTGCCTGTGCAAAATCAGACAATGTTTCCAATTAATAAAATATCCTCACAATATTTGCGCTATCAGATCTGCACATTAACCGTAATCGCTTTTAATCCAGTACTTATGCGGATCAGCCGGACATTGTGTGTAGTTCAAATTATGCGTGTGCACGTATACAAGTGTGTGTCTGTGTGCACGTATGCAAGTGTGTCTGTGTGCGTTATCAGTGGGTACACAGTAGGTAACTGCTACTGTAGGTAAATTGGTTCAGTGTAAAGCAATATTTGTGCTGTTGTACCATCAGTGTAAAACAATGCTCTTGCCGGCTGGTAATGTGTAAACGCAGAAAGTGTAGCGGTTTGTGAGTAATCATTACCTATCTAAAGTTTTATAAAAATCCTATCTTAAAGGCCGCTTGCAGCGTATTCGTCTTGATGAATCTTCCTCTGATTTGTGCTCTCTTAGCGCGGGCGTGCCTCAGGGTGGCGTTCTCTCTCCTCTTATTTTCTCTATTTTCATTAATTCTGTCACCAGTCATCTCTTCCTTCTTCTATCTCTATGCCGAGACGACTTGCAGCTGCGGAAGGCCAGTCTGTCATGAACAAGGATCTGGATTTTATAAGTGACTGATCGCGGTCCTTTGGACTGCAAATCAATTCTAAGAAATTTCAGGCCTTGATCATCGGCGGCAGGTAATAGGCTGTAATTATGTTTGCTATATATCATCCTTCACAACCCTAAAACGCCATTCTAACTGCAGGAACGCTTTTCCTACTCCTTCTGATGCACCTCGCAGGTCGCATCTTAGGAACCTCCTTAATTCCCCTCCACTCACTACCGACTTCTACACCTATTCCTTCACTGTACACGCAGTACGGTTGTGGGATTCAGTTCCGCTGCCGACTGCCAAACTGTAGCAGTTTTCAAAAGAAGAGTGAAAGAACATTATCTTTGCATTTCGTCATAGTTGCATACGTATTTATTATTAGTTAGTTAATAGTATTGTTACATGTTTTGTGTTTGTATTTATAAGTAGAAATAAAAAATAATAAGTAAATAGTTAACTGCTTTATGTATTCTATTTTCTCTTCTTCTTTTACAGACTATGTTTATCTGTTTTTTTTGGTAGGTATCTCCTTTCACAGGTATGCTGGAAGAGATTTCTTTACAAATAAGCATCACCTTAGTACTATTTTTCTATTCCTTTCTTCTTTTCTGTATCTATTGTGTACATAAATTGTTAAATAAAATTATTAGTATTGAGTGAGTAGGTTATTTTGAACGTAACGTAATGGGACAGCTCAAGTTTTAATGCACACGAACTACTAACTAAATGTTGATTCAAGCTAAATCAAACATATGACAACATTTGAGTGATATAGAAAATTATATTTTTTAAATTCCTTGTAAATAGCTAAAATCTACTTAAACTCGAATGACATTTTCCCATAAACCAAAACACTGAAAGATTCAAAGACTTTGAACCTATAATTCTCTATGTCCTCAAGGGTGCGGCTCATATATCAACGTGGGAGCATGTAGCTTCACAAGGGCCTTTATTTTAACACAGACTAATTACGTTGCGTTTTTCACGGCCAATGGGGACATCGCCTTGCTTAGATTTATCGCCGGAGGGAACTACCCCCTCCCTACCGCCCCTTCCTTGACCCTTCGGTGGAGGCTGCGATGTAGTACAGAACGAGGGAGAGAAGGATCACTCTGTTCTATGAGACAATGTATGAAGATATCGAAAACGTTAGCTTCGAAAGACCGACAGCCAGTTTTACAAAGGGGTGTCAAAGTATCTTGGATCTGGTTTCAGGAGGTCAGATAGGGGGTTGCTTTATGTAAAATACTGCTACAAAGCTGCATACGGCTAGACTGGGAGCCGAATCCAACGTAGTTGGGAAAGTTATTGGATGATGTGGTGTTTCGATGGCTCATCGGGAGAGTATTCAGGAGATGCAGTGATTTCAATAGTTAGGTATGTTGGTTCTGATTCCGAGAGGTTCATAGTAAAGGGGCCCATTTTGTTCTTGTGGAATCGAAAATGGCGTTTAGGGGCTCGCCAATCTGCTTGCAAATACGTTTTTTATGGTAATGTAAGTGCCGATAGCTGATGAGGAACACATTGAGGCAATTTAGTAGTTTGAAGGAAGTCACACAGACCAGGAATGTATGGCACACAATAGAGCAAGTCTTGCTCACTGCACCAACAGAGGGTCGCATTAGGTTGTCAATGATGCTGATGACGTCGAATATTTGGAGACGTTTCCAAATATTGAGGTCATGTATTTTAAATCGTATAGATTCCCTACTCACTAAGCGGCCTTCTCACCGTCAGGAAATTATATGTACTCCATGCTGCCTTAAAACTACGCTTCGCTATGATTCTAGCCTCAATAAAAAAGAAGAAAATATCATGTTGCACCAGAAGTCCCGGTTAAAACCACTTAGGCAAAAAGATAGTTCACCAGACAATCCGCTTCCATCTACAACAAATTAAATAAAGTTTTAAATATTTATACCATGACTTATGGTGAATGTAAAAAGTCTTTAATAGACTGGCTAAAATGCAAGAACTATGACTACATTGAAACTCTTTTACAAAGTATCATGCGATAATATGATAACAAGCCCACACAGACACACATACAAACAGTACACACACAACACAATAACACACACTAAAACACACACACACACCTACCTAGCTATAAGTTGAATTTCTGTATGTACACTCCTACATTATAATTGGTTTTTTTTTTTAGTTTTAGAAGACCGAGGTCTCCCAGCACATGTATTTTTCATACTTGAAAGGAGGCCTCTATGTAAGATGTATATTGTAGAAGTTTATAAAGTTACTGAAATAAATTTATTTTTATTATTATTGTTTCCGGGGTAAAGATCTTTAATCAGTTCAAAATTCCTGCTATGGCTATGTCGGTAAACCAACGGTTTTTTGGAATTCCCGGTTACATTGAAGCAAAATTGTTAAAACTCTAGACTTCTGGCATCATCTGCTTCGCGGGTACTACATGACTATGGGCTATGCGTACATAAATGAGATTGGCAACACTTGTTATTATTTAAATGGCGGCGCGAGATGAGGCCGGGTCAAAGTTGCGGCTGCAAGAGAAGGCTCAATCAGGGGACGCCTGCAGCAGGGGGCGGACGTAAATTGAGTGAGAATAATGGGATGCTTACGTTGGAAAGACCCTTGTTGTGGAATAAGTTTACTTTCTTGATACTTTCGTTTCCTTTTAAGTGTTTGCGTGAACTTTTTGAAAACAGTACATAATATTATGTAGGTACAAATTGTGTTTACAGGCATTGCCGTTTGACCGGAAAAAAACTGATAGCACTTTCAGAACTACGTTGAATCAAGTTTTTTCTTCAGGGCATTGTTATTTTCCATTTGAAATTCAGACCGGAAAAAAGTATCCCGTTACGTTAATCTGACAGATTGCCTGAGCAATGTTTGAGATGTTTTGCCTCCGTTACGACACTGTTATTTTCCGTTTTGAAATGTACATCCCAGCATCGCATGACACAATAATAGCATGGATATTATGAGTTAGCACAATTATCTATAAATCTTACTAACTTGAGACATCCACGGACAGTTACAACCGATTTGCAATCGTTTATTGAATAGTTGTGAAACTGCCACTTAGCGAGACGGCGATTATTGAATACTGACTTACAAATAAGTAAGTTAGATCGTTCCTGATGTGATTACCTGTAAGTGGGCGCGCAGACGGCGGATTATCGGGGAAAATACTTATAATGTGATGCGAAGTATAATGCGATTAAGTTTCCCAAAAAATACTATTTTGTGGGAAACTAAATCACACCAATAACTCAGACGCGATCGCAGCCTAAAGGCCTGGTCAGACCAGATGCGTGGCGTGACGTACACGTGTACACGCGCATGGTGACGCGCGTGAACCTCTGACACAACGGGTTACGCATACGTGTACGCTTACGCTTACGCATACGTGGTACGCACGCAACGCACCGGTCCTTTGCGTACCCAGCAATTCTTGTGCACGATGTTTGAAAAAGATTGGGTAAATGGACCAAGTATTTCATTTGATGAAGAAGAAGCAATATTACTGTTATTGTGACAGAATATTCCTGAGTGTGCCAAAAAACAATGGGTTCAAGTTTTATATGACATATTTTTTACTCTTTGTTTTTGTGTTGTACAAACAATTAGTTTTTCTTTAATTTCATTATTCATCATTAAAACTGAAACAAAACATCACTTACTATCGGTAAAACTTGAAAACAAATACAACTGAACGCGTAAGTCACGCGCGTAGTCACGCGCAGCAAAGATACGTGCGTGCTCAAACTTGTTCGGTGTGACGTCCAATACGGAATGCCATTGACTATAACGTCATTATTGCACGCATCAATGTGACGTTGCTGTTCCGCTCTGCGTAGGTACGCAGCAACTTTGACACATGGGAGCTGCAATGCGTAGCATTACGCATGTAGTCTACGCGCACGTGTACGTCACGCAAGCGGTGTGCCATGTCTCTATAAAGTTCCATATGTTACAACGTCATGGTACGTGCACGTGCACGAGCACGTCTACGTGTACGGATCCGGTGTGTTTCGGCCTTAAGACTTTGGGGGGGTCACACAGGGCCAGGGTAGCCAGGAATTTGGGATGCGTTACCCCGAATAGAAAATTGTGGTAGTATGTAAAGAAAAAAAAAATTAAGAGATTAATTTCTGAAGAGATTGAGAAATTGTGGTTGTTTGTGTGTGGTTGTTTGTGGCCAAGCGATTGGCTGCTACGCTGCGTATCGCGGGTTCGATCCCCGCACGTAACAAATATTTGTATGATCTACAGGTAGTTGTTGCGGGTCTGGCTGTTTGTGTATGTGAGTTTAAAAATGTTTTTTTTTTGTTTTGTTTGTAAAGGCACCCACGATACAGGAGAAATTTCTAGTGTGAAGCAAAGTTTAAAAAAAAAAAAAACGGAAAGAACACAGAATGTCAGAGCGAGCTCGAAAAGCACTACATCGGGTAGGTTTGATTTTTTTTTACCATAATATATACAGGATGTTATGCAAGAGCGAGCGAAGTGCGCTCGAAAATTTCTGCACCCTTTCTCGGAATTGTTCTTTTTGTTCATTCATACAGGAATGAGAATAGGAGGAACTCTGTAAAGTTGTCAACGCTTGAGTGGAGAATCAAAAAAGTACAGGATATATTAACGAGTGAAGCGAGCTGGAAAATTTTAGCACCACTCCTTTTGTTAAGTTAAACAGAAATGAGAATAGGAGGAATTCTGTTAACTTCGTAGAATTGAAAATTTTAACGCTTCGGAAAGGTTGATTTCTTTATAGTTGTCAGAGATGTCGGGGGAGTTTGACGATCACCCCCCCCCGTGCCTGCGACCCTACCCTTGATATAGTTAGATTTTCGAGTTTTAGGGTGTGAAAAGAAAGCAATGAGAGAAGCGATGCGGTCCTCAATTTATTTAATTTAAATCAATGAGTTCAGAAAGATGATCACGGTAGACTTAGGCCCAGCCCGGGACGGGCCGGTTATGATGCCCGGCCATGACCCCTCCCCCTCCCCCTATATCCGCTCTTGGTAATAATAAAATGCAAGAGCGAGAAAACAGAGCTTCAAAATTCAAAACTGAAGCAGCTCGCCTCCGCCCTGTGTATTGGAGATGAGAACAAAAGTCACTCAAACGGCAGGATGTACTAGCGAGCGAAGCGAGCTCGAAAATTTTAGTATTCTGCCTCGGAAAGGTTAGTTTCTCTTGTTGAACGATGAATTAGGAAGTATTTCATTTAAATCCGAAAAAAGGTATTTTAAGGTGGTTTGTCAATTTGGCGTGAATGATTCGCCTGCAATAACTAGAACTTACTGTCACCGGTTTCGGCACTAATATTTGAATAATCACTGTTAGTTTTTTTTTTATTTAATAGAAATGCGAAGTTTTTGATTTTATGTTATTTTGCCATTCGACAAGGTTATTACAACGAAAAAATCGAGCGATATGAGCAATTTATTTTATCAATCTATAGGAGCAATTTATTATGCGTGGTATTTAAGTTTATTTTCTAGATCGTATCCTTAATTTGTTTACTTGATTGGTTACCTAATCACAAACACAACATAGTTTTTTTTATCGGCATTACACCAATGATCAATAAAAGTCGCTTTAACATGCATTGTTCACGTCATATTGAAACAGCAGTGATTGACAACTACACAGACGGACAGACAGATAGACTAAGTGCGGTAATTATAGCTTTGCAGTCCATCAGAGTTTGCTCAATGGTGCATTAGTGGTGACAGCGTCAGGGACATTCGGAGATAATGATGTCGAGAGCTGTTTGTAATTGCTTTGTATAATTTACAACTACACACATCAAAAGTGTCTAGGGATCAACATATATTTTTGCAATAACTTTTCTCCTGATTGATATTAATTAAAATTTTCTTTAAGGATTCATCAAATAAAGTGTTTTCGTTTGTCACAGTAACGATAAACCAAGTCACCTTTGCATTAATAAAGAAATTTGCCATTTTCCTAATAAAGGGATTTTTGACATTTGAACCACTAACACAAAAGTTCGAAAAAAAGACTGAAATAACAGTTTTCTTTAAAATTTTATTGGGTAACTTAAACAATTAATAATCCGTGTTTCTACCGCGAACACTAACAACACAAGAACATCGGTTTGGCATACTCAAAATGAGTTCATCCAAATCACGCTGTGGAATGGCCGCCCATGTTCGTTGCAACAACAAAAAAAGGTCTTCTTGCGACTGGATACCCTCCATATTCGGCAGAGCTCTTCTCTGTAGCATATCCCATGCATGCTCAATCGGATTCAAGTCTGGCGACTGAGCAGGCCAGGGCAGGACATTGATGTTAGCTGCGGCGAGAGTCTGTCTTACAACTCTTGCGGTGTGCGGTCGTGCATTATCATGCATTAACTGAAATAAGGGACCGATTTGCACTTGTAGAGGAACGATGACGTCTGATACAATCGTCTCAGCATAAATTTGAGCGTTGAGGTTGCCTCTGATCCAAATCAACTCAGTTCTTCCGCCGATCCAAATACCCGCCCATACCATGATGGTTCCACCACTATAAGGATGGACTTCCTGGCAGGATTTTAATCGCTGTTGGCGTCCAGGGGTTCTCCAGTGTCGTATACGTCTTGTATCCGGTCTCATACCAAAACGAGACTCATCAGAAAAGCACACGAAACGCCATTGTTCTTCTGCCCAATTTCTGTGTTCAAGAGCCCATTGATATCGTATCCTACGATTGTGCATTGCTATAGGTGGTACCCGTAGCGGTCTTCGGGAATGAAGGTTCACTTCATGCAAGCGGTTTCTGACTGTTTGGTCGCTAATTAAGTTCCCTGAAGAGTGATGAAGCCTCACGGCTAACATCATGGCGGTTATTGTTGGAGCTCTTCGAGTTAAGATTTGAATGTATCGGTCTTGTCTCCGTGTGGTGCAGCGATACCGTCCTCCATGGCGCTCAGCCACGGTACCAGTGCTTCGGTAACGTGTCCAAAGTCGACTGATAACACTCTGACTTGTATTCAGAGCTAAAGCCACAGTACGTTGCCGGGAACCAGCTTCTATCATTCCCACGGCTCTGAGCATTTCTTCCCTGCTTAAATGACGTCGCCGCTCCATAATAACGTTGGTTTTAATCAGTAGTAGGGAAACAGTAGCACTAATAATGTCTTCAATGCGTTGTATGTTTTTATAGGGAAAATATTGACAGCTGATTTTCATCTTTTACTCGAATTTGATTCACAGTTCCTGATTCAAATTATGAAATGCACCAAAAAGGATCCATATAAATTTATAAAATCATAAATTTATTACAAAGCCACATCTCAATCTCAAGAAATCCACATAAAAATGCTTGATCCCTAGACACTTTTGATGTGTGTAGTTGTTTATTGATAGATGGTTTCCGGTAGTTCGTTAGGGATTTTTTATTGTATTGCGTTATTAATGATTGCAGTGTGTAAATGCGTTTTGAAGTAGTCGATAGGCAGTCCAGAGGTCCATGCAGTTGTTTGTATTTAATCATATATATGTTCGTTTGCTTTTGTTTTTTTTTTCTATGTGCCAAAGTAGCCTCAAAATAAATGGATGGTGTTGTTGTTGTAATGGCAATTATTAAATTAAGTTCTGAAGGGAAACCAACAATGAGCGTTTTTTACCAACCTCGTTATTTAAACAACGTTTTGGCATCATGACTTCTAAACCTAGTTAGTAAGCCGTAAGATGTGAGTGAATGATCAATGAATATAACATTGTTATTATGTAGATTATTAGGTACAGGTTTAGACTCAAGCAGACTCTTGAATGAGATGTTTTTGCAAAATACAGCATAAAAAACGAATCAAAGTGGTTACATTTTATGCATAGTAAGAAGTTAAGAAATGATTGTGAGTATGAGTAATGAGTGGAAGCAAAAACTGATCAAAGCATTTCCATTTACTAAAAATAAATTGTCTCAGATTAGAGAACTTGTAAACAGAGTCAGATTGCCAGATGAAGATCCAATTGAGTTTTATTACACCAAGTTAGGTATAGGCATGTCTTGTCAACTGAGTGACGACGTTATTACTGAAGCTGTGATTGGAACGCTTGGCAACAAACTGTGGGAAATTGGTGCTAAGTCTGCCGGTTGTCGTGATACTAGCTCTCTTTTACAATATCTGGCTAGTATTACGTCTGCAGATTTAGGCAAAGAGAATAACCAACCAGGTACCTCCAAGCAAATCGACCAGAAGTCTGATAAATTAAGAAAATGTTTCTCGTGTGGTAGAATCGGCCATAAGGCTAGTAGGTGTTTTAGAAGTGGAACAAGTACCAAGAAGCCAGCCCCTATTCAAACCAAAAATAAGGTGGACAAAAAGTGTTCATTCTGTGATAGGGTTGGCCACACCGAAGCTGATTGTTATAAGAAAAGATATCAGAAACATTGTACATTCTGTGATATTAAAGGTCACACATTAGAAGAATGTAGGAAACGGTCAAGAGCGAGCCCACAAAACAAGATGGTGCGTAAGGTACAGACTGTGTGTGGTGACCTCTCAGACAAGAAGTATTATAAACGGTACTTGTCAATGGGAGTCCAGCTGAGGCTTTTGTAGACTTCGGTAGTTCATGCAACACAATGAAACAGAGTTTTTGTGAACAGCACAACTTAGAGGTCTCTGCAACTGACGATATTGTTATAGAAGGGTATGGTGATGCTCTCACCTTACCACACGGTGTAACTGGAGCTGTGTTGCCTGTAGACGGAATTACAGCTACCTTTCATTAAATAAATTAATTAATTAACAAATTATTCGCAAAATAGACAGGTGTTTTATGACAAGGTACCAAATAGCTCTGCTCCAATTTTCCGTTGCCAAAAATTGAGGCCTCCTCGTTTTATGTGATCGATTCCTGTATCTAGACATAAAAGTCTTTTCCACAGCCCAAATAGTGCTAGACGATTGGAAAGTCCCCATAAATTATGGAGGACATAAAACAGTACTTAGGGAATGAATCTCAATGTCTCGACTGTCGCGGCGCAGGCAACTGCGGGGACAGCAGCGGGGAGCGGGGCGGGGGCGGGCGGGGTCAACACTACGCATAGTGAAAAAAGGTAAACTCAACATAACCACCGTGACATTCTTATCACTGGTGAGCTTTCGCGTAAACAACGTTCTGTTACGTAATGAGTTGGACTTTTGAACCGGAATGCAGGAATAATAATGGTAGCAGATATCACCACAGACTGAATGACAGACAAATCAGACTGTAGCGCCCGGGAAAAAATCTCTTACAAGGGCTGATTTCACAATTGAAACTGAACGCAATGAGTATTATACTACATTCATCGACACGGACACATTAATCTCGATCAGTCTCATCGTCGAAATTTGTCTTAAAACGTACTAAAACCCCTACACTACCGCTGTTTTAAGTGTTTCTCGTGTAAGGGATCTGCATGTCACTGATAAATCAATCCTGATTTGCAAGTACCTATTTGAATCTCCCGAACCCGTGTCTGCTAAGTGAATGACCGCGACAAGGCAGTACTTCTGCGAGCCGGTATTTTACGATGACAATGTAATTGAAACAAATGCCGTCCCCCCGGATCTTCGATTGATGATTACGGATTGATAGTGATGCTGTAATGGTTTCCAGTTAAACTCCATGTATTTATGAGAGAGATTCGTGTAACGCCGTCCTGATTGATTTTTGCCAGATTCCGATTCTAATACTACTAACTTTTGTGCGCGGCTTCATCCGCGTGGCGGTCTGAAATTATCCCACGGAATTTACTTACTACCGGGATATATGTACTCCATGTCCTAACCCTATTAGTCACGAGCCGGTGTCTGAGAGTGTCGGACTTACTGTTGCCTATGCCCAAGTGACTGTGTAATGTCCAATACCTATATGTTGTTTTTTTAATTTTTATTCATAAGCTTTTAGTTAATTTATAATCTAAATCTCTGACCATATTTATTATTTTTATTTAACTTATTTTTATATATTTTTTTTTAATTTCATTTGGGACATTTTTACATTTGATTTGACATGGAAAAGTATTGTATTAATTTAAGTTTTATTAATTATTTTGATGTTAAATTTACATGGAATAGTATTTTGTGAACTTTGTCTTAATTGTTATACTAACAAAATGATGGATCGTCCTGTCTGAATTAAATAAATTGAGTTGAATTATGAAAATGTTTTCATGAGTTTAGTGAGAACGGTGAATATCTTGAACAAGAACATACAAAGTAGGTACGATGAATTTTAATTACATTTGTTCTGAACTCAGTAGACACCAATACTATGAATTTTCTTTATTACATTTGATATCAAACAGTTCAAACTACAAAAGAAAAATGTTGTGAATCTGAAACGCAATTAAAAATACTTATTACTGTTTGCTGAACAAATTAACTTTTAATGAAAGATATTCTTTTACATGATTATGAAATGATTGTTGGGAATAAACACGAGTTTGCCTCGTTGTGCTTCCACTTCAAAAAGACAAAGACATTTATTCTTAGGATACGGTAGGCACAAAGTTGTTATAACTAAATAGCATGTTCAGGACATATCCGCCGCTAGACGCGGCATACGAATATTGACATTAGTTACACTTGATTATACTAAAATATCACTGAGTACAATAAAGGAATATTAACTGTAAAATATAGACTGACAAGGAAATGGTATAGAGGAAAATAATCTAAAGTGGTTCGTTTACTACAAATAATAACTGCCAGTGTTTTTCTTAAATACTAGGCAACTGGTATAAGGCAAAGTGAGTATGTTTCGTAATTTCCTATTACATGATAGATGATAGTGTAAAGGCAACGTTAATAGGCCCCATACGTAGTCACCTCCTGCTACTCATCTGGATTTATAATGACACTAGCTGTTGCCCGCGGCTTCGCTCGCGTTTTGGTCGGAAATTATTCCACGGGCATGTTGTAAATATAGCCAACAAACATATTTTACCTCTTTATAATATTAGTATAGAAGTATAGATATAGATTATAATATTAGTATAGAAGTATAGATATAGATTATAATATTAGTATAGGTAACATCACGCCTGTCATCCCCGATGGGTTAGGCAGAGGTGTACCTAATATTATACCCACATTCACCATCACCATCACCATTTGCCAGCTATGTTTAAGTCCCATGTAATAGGGGGCAAGCCTATTGCCATCAACTGGGCACAAATTCAGACTCCGTGACTGCTACTGAGAAAGATCTGAAGGACAACTCAAAACACTCTGCCCGGCCTGGGAATCGAATCCAGGACTTCGTGCTCAGCAGTCACGCTTGCAACCACTAATATAACGACGTAGAATTTATAATGATTTTTATTTATTATAAAACAGGGTTTATATCAATTGTAGACAATGATGGCGATTTTCTAACGAAGATATACGATTGACGTGCAGATGGACCGATTTCTTTAATCTTTTGACGTCAAAACAATAACACTAAAACGGTCCATTTCAACGACATAAGCATTCGCGTGATCGTCTCAGATGCACCCGATACTTCAGAGATGAGACAAACGGCTGCCCGGAGTCGTACACTTCAAAACTAATCTACAAATGACAACAAGATTCGGTTTCAATTATCTAAATTGTGTTGTGAGTGAGTTCTTAGCTCAGCTCGCAGTAAAGTGATTAAGTT
The DNA here is from genome assembly GCA_947578425.1 of Eugnorisma glareosa. NCBI lineage: Eukaryota > Metazoa > Arthropoda > Insecta > Lepidoptera > Noctuidae > Eugnorisma > Eugnorisma glareosa. Next base: position 840,673 of record OX387966.1, read on the forward strand.
CTTATTTACTAGCTTCAGACAGGCGGATTGGATAAAGAAGAGAAGTTACGATTTGAAACATCGTGAAACACGCTTTGTTGAGGCGTGATTAAGTATCTAGACCATACTTTCAGTTTTCCATACTTATTCTTCACTGTTTAAGCTTTTCGTCGATAACTTCCACTTGTACTTGGGGCTGTTGACTTAGGCTCACTTATTTCGGATGGTTGATAGCCGAGTCGGTGAAGTGGAACTAAGTTGATGGGCTATTTGGCGCTCACAGCCGTTTTATTGTTTAACGTCGCTCAGACGAAAGATAACTCTTTACAGCTTACTGCCAGCTCATGAAATGTGCTAAAGGCTTAATATAGACGTACTAATTGGTGTTTATCGAACTACTTTTTTTTTGGAAAAGTTGAGAACAATAAAGCGTTACATTCACCCGCTCTAAGACGCTGTGCCCCTCGCTATCACTTTAACCTTGTCCTTATGAATGGTGCCTTAAATTCTAAACAAGCAGCACTGTTGTGCCTCCAACTTGATAGCGATCTTAATTGGATCCAAATAAATTACATCGAAAGCAATTATTTAATTAATTCAATGACACAACTTTCACTGCAGACCAAGTTTCTTCTTATCTTGACTTTACGTGATAAATAATATTAATTAATGTATTAAAGTAATCAATTAAGAGCGCATTTAAAGGCTCAGTGGAGCCCTTGATTTAAATCAAGTGTAATTAAACGATTTGACACTGAATACCAATATTCAGTGTTTTGGAATTGAAACAAAATAATTAGGGGTTTGAACAAATATTAGAATTTTTCAGGGTGTCCCAAGAGCGAGTGTGGAATGTTAAAATGACAGGCGAGGCGTCCGCGTCAGGACGAGCTTGGGACTCGTTCTTCTGGGAATCTGTCGAACAACTTTCTAAAAGTTCATGGACCTATGAGATCGTTATGCAGAATTAATCCGAACAAGGGTCACATCAGCTCACTTCGTGCCTGTTTATGCATCATGTGCCCCATATTTCTTGTCGAGTTACCTTCGATCTAGGTAAACCGAAGACATTTGTTGGGCCTGCTCAAACCGCAAGGCTGCTTACCACTCTAATATGCGCCAGAGTCTTCCTCTAGCTTCAGAATATACGGTCAGACAGCGCCTACATACATACCTTCGTATATATGTTTTAAAGTTCAGTTTGACTTACATATATATCACTGAGCTGAGCTGCGCCTTTACCACGTACCTCGCCATCATGAAACACTCTTGTTAACAGCAAATGTAGTCATTCCGGATAATTGTTAGAGAAACTAAATCCGGTCTGAAGGGGGGGAGGGGCAGGGGACACGCTTGTTCCTCTCCGCCTTCCTCCCTCGTTTGCTGTCAGACAATGGCAGCAAATAGTATTAGTTGGGAGTGTAAGGGTCTGCGAGTACTCCGCTCTGATTGGAGTGGCCAGGGTTCCTCCGTTCGCATTAATTACTATTGAACAGCCCTTAAACCATGGAGACACTTGTGTCAGTGTCCTCGCTAGGGTAAGTTATTTCTTTAGATGAGTACTTGTAAGTTTTACGAGACGATTGTATGATAAATTAGTTTGTCGTGGTCCATTAAACGATTTGAATCTCTTAAGGGCGAATTTTATCAACGAAAGTGAACGATCAAGTGTCAGCAATATTTAGGAATATTGGTAATCATAGCTCGTAGACGTGGTTTAGTGGTGGTAGTATTCTTTAGTACTTGTTGCTTACCTAAGTGATCCTATTTCAACACATAACCGTTCACTGTAGTGGTGCTATTTCAAATGCTGGCTACAGTGCTGGCTACAGATTAAAGGCCTGGTCAGACCAGATGCGTGGTGTGACGTACACGTGTACACGCGCGTGGTGACGCGCGTGAACCCCTGACAACCCGGGTTACGCATACGTGTACGCTTACGCTTACGCATACGTAGTACGCACGCCACGCACCGGTCCTTTGCGTACCTAGCAATTCTTGTGCACGATGTCTGAAGAAGATTGGGTAAATGGACCAAGTAGTTCATCTGATGAAGAAAAAGCAATATTACTGTTATTGTGACAGAATATTCCTGGGTATGCCAAAAAACAATGGGTTCAAGTTTTATATGACATATTTTTTACATTTTTTACTCTTTGTTTTTTGTGTTGTACAAACAATTAGTTTTTCTTTAATTTCATTATTCATCATTAAAACCGAAACAAAACATCACTTACTATCGATAAAACTGGAAAACAAATACAACTGAATGCGTAAGTGACGCGCGTAGTCACGCGCAGCAAAGATACGTGCGTGTTCAAACTGCCATTGACTACAACGTCATTACTGCACGCGTCAATGTGACGTTGCTGTTCCGCTCTGCGTAGGTACGCAGCAAGTTTGACACATGGCAGCTGCGTTACGCATGTAGTCTACGCGCACGTGTACGTCACGCAAGCGGTGCGCCATGTCTCTATAAAGTTCCATATATTACAACGTCATGGTACGTGCACGTGCACGTGCACGTCTACGTGTACGGATCCGGTGTGTTTCGGCCTTAGTTGTTGAGGAATTCCTTTATTAAATTTATTTTGTGATATTACAAAATACCTTTTGCTTTTTTTAGAAGAACAATTTAATCTCACAGCTGGACAAATACTGTTCTATACTCTTTCTGGATTACTGAAAAGTATGAACGCCTATTTTCATGAGTCAAAGTAATTTAAAAGTATTTCCTAATTTTCCAACAGGAAAACTGACTAGAAAGCAAATATTATCGTAAGTCATCATTTATTTATTTTTCGATATAAACAAGAAGAACAAACGAAACAAAGCAATTAATTATTCTCGTTATAATGGCCGCCTGTGTATTTTATCCTAATGTTTGCCTCCCAACTCTGACACGTGCCTTATATTAACACTACTATTGTCTTTACGCTGTTCTACGGTATTATTTTGTACTGTTAAATTTTCTTATTCTTATTTTTCAATTGACTTAAATTACTCTCGTACTGTTAACGAGAACTAATTGTAGTTGTGGAGGTGAGATAGGCAGTAGCTTCATGTAAAATATATTCAGCTGCATCCGGTTTGACTGGATGTCGACCCCAACATAGTTGGAGACAGGCTAGACAGATATAACAAATGAACTTAAATTTCGTTCTCAATTTAGTTTCGTGATTTAAAAAGAGCCGTAATGTGCTTTCAAAAAGACGGTTTTCTTTTACCTTTTCCAACATCAAAAAAGTAATTTGTTAAAAATTAAAAAACCGGATTGAGACCGCAAATCTTTTTAGCCGACAGAGGCAAAGCTCAAACGGAGTCTAATGGTTTTACTCTTAAAAGGCACCATTTGTAAGACACGACAAGTTTCTTAATCTACCTTCCTTTCTAGGTATGTCTCTAAACACAGCACGAGGAAATAAAGACTATCGTTGTAGCTCGGCATTACCCTGCAGATAGGCCCAACTCTGCTGATAGACCGAAATGATCCCATTCGCAGTGAGTATTCAGTGCTCGAGGAAGAATTTGGATTCAAAATGTAGGAATGTTGGATCGTTTGCCGAGATTGTGAGCCTCGCTGAAGAGATTGTGTTGCTATGAGATACACCAGAGACAGGCCAAGATGCTGACTGAAAGAGGCTCAGTTACAAACAATTTTTTGTCCTAAACTAAACAAAGATATTGATTGCAAAAGAATCTAACTTCACAAAGGACCAAGCAAGTTAGAAGGTGGTTGCCTGTAGGAAAGTACACATCGTCCTTTTTTAATTTTAAAAATAAATAATAAATAAATAAATTTTTAGTTTGCGGCATGCATTTCAATAATAAAAGTGAATTTACTTAAATGTTCAATTTCTTTACGCTCTTTTGGCAGTAAACCGCGCAATCACCTTAGCTGACGTGCAATACTCGAGTAGTGGTCGCCTGTGAGGAGAACGAATAGTTTTCATTTAAATTCAACCCTGAGAGAGCGACATATAACAACAAGCTTATAAGACCCGAAGATTATCCTTTCCTCTGCCTATAATAAAGTACATTTCACTTATTCATTTCATTCGACTGTTTCAATTCTGTACGGCGTAAGAAAGCGGCCTCGCTGCTAAACAGACTCAGTGGCGGCTCCACGAGCATTCTGAGCGCCATAGTCGGGATACACGACATCGACGGCCCGTTGGTAAGGTCACCTGTACACTGTCTGTGTTTTTATTCCAGTACCAACATAGGCTAATAATATTGTTACTAACCCAATGGATCTTATTATCTGAATAAATGAAATGTAAATGTATAATATATCTCACCAGATAACACTTTGCCCGACTCAACGATCGGATGTTAGAACTCACGCTCTAGTTACTAGCAAGCAAAAGTGATCTGCTAGAGTCTAGTAGATCACTTTTGCTTGAAACCACTAAACCAATGAGTCTTTCACAGATTAATCAGTCTCAATAGTCCAAAACGTGCTTCAAAACCGGATCACTCAATCAAACGCATCAAATCGACTCTAAAGTTTCAAACTATAGAGTCTGTCGATGTTCAGCTACGGATACCACCCGTAGCTTTTCAAAGTCGCCGTGTTGCCGACGCTTTGTCGCCGACGCCTCGTCGCCTCGTCGGGTGTCGTCGCCGAAGCGGGCGCATTATACCCGCTGCTTGTAATTTAGGGACGCTTGGTGGAAGGTGTGAGCGGGAAGCAACGGTGCTCTAGAGATATATGATTAATGAATGGTAATTGTCTTCCTAATCAATTTAAGTGCTGATGAGATCTTTAAGATCCCACTTTGATTTTTTGCAAGAGTTTAATATAACTTGTTAGACACCATGATTGAATACTATATTTTCTAACAGACAGAGGTGTGTTGTGTGGGAGTTTCTTACGTCCTGTGAAGGGCAGGCGTTTTGGAGACTATCTATGTAAAATGTAATAAGTGACTAAAAAGTATTGTATTGTGTGAAGAAGTACTAGAAAGACATGACCAAGATACGTCTTCACAAACAAAGCCCGCTCATCTCTTAACCCTTGTACGCACCGGTAGGCATCGCCATGGAAATCGCTCGGTCGTCGCGACCGAATTAAATTCCGACTGAGTTACAAACTACTGCTTGTTCGAATAAATTAACTCTTCCATTACGAGAGTGTCGAGCTAAACGTCGCTAATGGCGCGGCTTTGTTTACCGACGATCCGAGGATCCGCTCGTGAAGACACGGGCTTAGTCACTCATTTGTGACTGGGCTGGGTAATCTGGGGGATTTTTTTTATCACGTTATGTTTTTTTTTTATATCAACCACAAGAAGTTTTGTCTTAATCTGGTTACGTAGTGATCAATTAATTGTCATAAAACTCAAACATTTAATGTTATTTTAGGTTGTTTAAAATGTTAGACAGTGTAAATAGATCTTAACAAGTTTCGTTGTATTTGTTAAAAAAAGAGTTCGATATAGAAATGGTTACTACTTTATTTACTTTCAAATTTCGGTAGTAAATATTAATAAAAAAAGTTTTCCTCAAGTAGTATATGAAAATTTTGGAAGTATACTAACAAATTCGGCAGCAAGAAATAAAAAATACGCATAATTTAGAGTGTCAGTTTTGAGGCGAGCCCTGACAAATTACATAACTGGATGCTACATTTGCCTAACTAAGTATGTAGGGTTTAAAAACAAGAACACGTTGTGTATACAGTACAATGAGGACCCATGGGTCAAAAGGGTATGCTACATTCTAAAAGAGTGCCTTACTCGATGTTGCATAATAGTTTCAGCCAATAAAATGAAGCAAACCACACACAATTGGAGACAGAACCTACGAACCCATTTCGAGCCAGATGTGTGATTTCGAAGGATCTGAATTGAATATATAATAGCCGTGTCTCAACATGTCTTTAATAAATCATTTTCCACACTCACAACAAAAATTTCCGTAGAAAACTTGGGAAACTTGAACGAAAAACATGATGTTCGTTTTCACCATAATTTGAAAGGTTTTGAGGAATATTACCAAGGTTTCTGGGATATAAAAAGTGAGCAGATTAATTACCGTTGCTCCAATTTAGGAGACATTGATACAAATCAGAATTATTACAGCGTAAAATTTGCAATTTGTAATACTTTCAATGAATGATAATGTTATAATAAGAAAAAGAAATGAAAATATTTTTTACTCTAACTTAAAAAAAAAAAACTAACTTCACAGATCTTAGTACCTAAGCATTAAATTTTCTATGTAAACACATGGCTTTCATCTCTTGTACATAATCGCTGTAAACTAGTGTTATAATCGATTGTGATTCGTTATTTTGGAGATAAAGTTATTTATAGCTTAATTACTTACCGAAGAATACACACAATTCGATAAATAAGGAAGGTAAATAGGGTCTAATAAGAGTTCATTTCTGAATGTGTAATTAACTAATTGGGGTATAGATCAATAGGTAGCTCTTCCCAGCTGGGCAAATTACTGCCTGATATTGTTCTAGGTAACGTGAGCTATAGATGATACTGATAATGGCGCTTATTTCAAAGTAGGTAGACAGTAGACATACGTCATCATCGTCATCTCAGCTCAGATAAAGATAACCAACAACGTGTTTTTCATTAAATCTAGCAAATGGGTGGTTAATTAGTGTTTTTATTTCCTTTAATTTTCTGCATACATAAACAATCTTTCTTTTTAACAAACTCCGCGACATTCATTACAACCAAAAGGCCTGCAGTCAATATACAATCTCGTAGTTAATGTTTCTTCATTTTGCTTAAAGAACATTGCTCTTATAATACTGTGAGTTTTCAGTGGTCCTACTGCCACATAAAATATTTACTAGCCCCACTGTGACGGGCTTGAACGCCTAGCACATAGCTGGAAGTCCAAGCCTGCAATTACGACGTTACACGCACTGCATGTGACCACATCCCACGCTCTTAAGAAATCCTCTGAAGACTGCTGTTCATTAAAAAACATAATCATACATTACGGTGTACAGTTTTATTTATGTTATAGCTGTGGAGTTATGTTTCTTGTATAATGCTGCTTCATATACCTAATGGAGCTAAGAATCTTTTAGCGTTTGGAAATCTTTGTGAAAACCCTGAGGAAGACCATATTCTGGACTTCTTATGTCTTAAAACACACAGGACTTGTATTATAGTACAAGTGTATAGGTATACGTTTTGCGGGACTTTTGACGCGCCAAAATTGAGTTCGAATTAATTTATCGGTATCTCAATAAACTTCAAGTTTTGAGAATAAAACTGACTCGTAGTCTTGTTTTGATAAGTATAAAACTTAACAGAAACGTGTTCAAGCTTCAAGCTTCTCAAGTTATTTGAATTATGAATGGTTCAAGTTTACAAAACACGTCATATTAAATCGTTTAGAAGTTATAGTGATGGCATTAAATTATGAGTGAAACTTAGTTACGATGTTTCTTTTGTTTGTTATTCTGCGATAATTTGGGAACGGAAGGAAAGCGTTTTGTAAGGAATTCTTTTTAACTTCAACAAAGGGAATGTATTTTTCCGGCCGGGACTTTGTGTTGGGAACTGTATAATCTTTAGGGTAGGACGGGTAACAAAAGATGAGCTTGTCATTCTAAAAATGTCTTTATGCTTAGGGTAGAAATTTTCCTTTAATTAAAATTGTACGAAGTAAACAGTGATGCGTAAAGCTGCAGTAACTTACAGCTGTAGCCTGTATCCAACTTTTATAATAATCTTATTTTTAATAATAATCCTCATTTTTTTGGTAAATCTACTTTAGTATTTATCTTCACATCACAATTTAAATGTCACCAAAGACCACTTAAAAAGTAACAACAGTCAATGAACTGCAGTCCTCTATAGGTACGTAGCGCTCTAGGTGGACGGTGCACGCGACCTAGTAACATCGTAACATGGATAGACGCGAATATAAAAAGCACATTAGTGCTCATCGATAAATATTTGTGTTGAGCGCGATGCGATGCTTTTAGTCGCGTGTTTGTGTTACACCGTGCGTGATGTGCGAGCTTTAGTTGATACGATCACGAAAATCTGATATTAGAACGAATTATAGAAACAAAATGGCTTATCGACCGATCAATTGATCGAATCAAGTGAGTCCTTTAGGGCAAAATATGAGTAGGTACAATGAAACACATTTACGTATATGGAGATCTACGACGTGTTCTGTCGTGAAAACTGACGATGTACCTAATCCTGCGACAATGATGGAAAGAAATGAATGGATCCCGTATTTTCAACGATGTGCCGTGCGTCATTCATACCACGATGCGACGTATCGTGTTGTGTGTGCCCTACTTGAAAAAAAGCACGCAAAAAGCACGGCCAGCCTGCAGGATGCTTTGGCTCATACAAAATGTACGAAAGTGATTTACGACGATTTTTGCATTGTGGCGCGGCCGAACATGCGTCAGCTTTTGTGTGTTATATTCCTTGCTTGACCTACTTTCAAAAACTTCCTCGTTAGGTACTTCAATTAATCTCAAGCTTCCAATCTGCCTTCCAATCTAAGCGTTCTTATAGTATAATGATGTTAGTCTTCAGCAATTACTCTGAGTGCAGCTTCCAGTCAGACTAAATTAATATCAGCACACTGGACCGCAACCATCTGACCTCAGCAAACCAGTTACTCAGGAAAACCGATAGCTTCATTTAAACAAGCTGTAAGACCTCGGAGATCTATAAAGATACCGAGTATTTGCCTAACGTAGATTTTACACTTCGAAGCATATTAGGGCTTAGGTTGGTAGCTTTCACATATCTAGTACCCCTGCTATACCATCTGAGTGAGGTACGTAGGAACATGCCACAGTGGCTCCCTCTAGAGGCCGCGTGCGTAAGCAACCATTCCAAAATCGTAATTTACCGTATGAGTGCATCGCGTGGTCTATGTTACGAGTGCGACTCGCGAGTGATTATATTATGAGTGAGAACTGCTCCCCTAGTTGCTGTATCAAAGGATTTTAATAGTCACTGTTCCAGGAACTGCGATTAAGCAATTTTGTGGTATGATGAAACGAAAGCAGATCGGGTATTAACGTTTGACAGTAAATGTCTATCAAGGTTGGATTCTTTTATATACATTTTTATTTTTGTTAGAACCTAGGTGATAGCTGACACCTGGGTGTTTGTTCCCCGGAAATATTGAACAGTTCGACCAAATAACTTTTCATTATGAGTGAGCGAGACAATACTCACAGAATATCAAATATTCTGTACAAAACAAAGAAGTCATATTTGTGAGATTTAGTGAAAGACTACAATATTTCGTTAAGTTTTGCCTGTTGATGTCGTTTCATCCCATTGTTAGTTTTTGTCCTTTTTTCAAATGGGACAGCGCCAGTGCCCACGCGGCATTCATTAACTTCTGGTTTTGGCAATCTACCATCACGCCGTAACTACTCAGCTATCAAGTTTTCATACTGAATATGTTTGTTGAAAATCTCTCTGAGCTCCCCTATCAGTTCAAATATCAAGGAAGGTGTCCCCTTATTTCGCAGACAGAAATTTCATAGAATTTCGTTTCGCCGAAAATGTTTCTTATAATATTTAGTTCTTGTATTTTTATTTCAAATATTATTGTTTTAACGAAATAGTCGTTAAAACAATAATATAATACTTGAATTAAACATATTTCACAGAAATATAATTCAATGGTGACCCGTAACACAGGTATTGTATGCCTATTTCGGGCACCAGTCTCTCACAAATGTTTACCTTGTGTATTAGATTTAATAATTCCTGTTCAGTGTAACGATTGTGATGAGAAAATAAACACAATATTATTATTTACTTATTTAATGAATTTTATAATCACATTTTTTTATTTAACATACGTATCGAACAGTAGAATTATTTTTTAACGAATATTGTTTGTTCGGTGTTTTTTTTCCATGGTATTTTATTTCAACGAAAATGTAAAAGTAGACGTTATGCTATCCATATTTTTTTGTTGTTTTGTGCACACACCACATCAACATAAACAAGGCATTGTGGTAAGGAAAACTTAGGATGCAAGAGCGAGCGAAGTGAGCTCAGGACTCCGGACAGGTTAGGTTCGAAGAAGATTGACGTTGAAACGTTCCGCTCACTCCGACCAACACTGACTGAATAGGTTAGGTTAGGTTAGAACGGTGACCGACTACGCGCGAGCCGATTGAGCGAAGCGAGCGGTACCGCGGCAGCGGCCGGCGAGCGCTACGTCGAAATTGGTCACAGTAACAAAATTAGGGCACTCCGACAATAAATTATGAAACGCTTTCATATAACTATACTACGGTATATAGTGTTATCAATAATTATAACATAGTCCAAGTAAATTTCATGGTGTTTTAATTTGCATTTTGTCAAAGGTATGAATTGAAACATTTTAGATACTGTCACTCGATAAAATGTTTTTCTTGGTAATAAATTTTATATTAATTAAACAATATGAGTATAAAGATTATTCTGTGAAGTAGTATGAGAAAAAAATTATATGAAACGAAATTCTTTTGAACTTCTGTCTGTAAAACAGTGTACAACCATCAAGGAAACAAAGAAACTTTTAACCATTTTTTGACCCACTAGAATTTAAATCTTTGCATTTGACGTATAATAATCGACTGAAATAAAACAAAAGCGATTGTTTGAAACCGCGCTCTCATACGATTCATTCAACTGTATGACATTGATATATTCACGCAATAACCCCGCGTAAGAAATGGCAGGCCGTATAACCTACTGGCTGGAAAGTGTTTCAGTGAGTGACGGTCCTAAAGTTTATGAAGAGTGCTGTCTGCGGTGATCGTTATTGGATCGAGTTTATTCGCCTGTTTTATCGTAAGGAGCTCGATGTAAAGCGAAGGGTTCCGAAGGTGATGACTCTTGACATGTGCGGAGAGGGCAAACATGCTAGCGACTCATTGGGGGAAATTGGAAATAAGACTAAATAAAAGAATTGTAATTTCGTATCATTCTGATTTTTAAGCTAATTTATTGTCTATTGTATTTGTCGTAAAATCATTGTTCAATTCATTAAAAGCATGTAAATTATTTGAGCAACATTGAATTATTACCGATTATGAAATGAAGACTGTTTCAAAGTTTCTATTTTCTACAGTAATTCATATTCGAGTACCTACTTCAAAAATAAACTAGATTGGACTATCGTTATTCAAATCACATCTCTCGCACTTTGTCATGATAATCACCAGCTTTGATACTTAGAGCGTGATAATAGCGTTAATTACCATTTCTTTACATCGTGACGAACAATTTGAATGACAATACAGCTTAGAGGCGACACTGTTCAACATTCACGGCGGCCGCTGAAACTTTACCAAATCATTTTTTATGTTTCCATTTCCTTGTTCGCCTTGGAGACGGTGAACTTGCACCCGAACTTTTTAATTACAAGTGAAACAAAGGCGGCGTGTCGGCGGAGTAGGGGGGAGGGTGTACGCAGCGATGTATTGTTTGCCACGCCGTCGCTTCGTGACCGCGAGGAGAAATTGATGGACGCAGAAGTACCGCTTTGGACGATAGGAAACTCAGTCGTTGTCGTTACTTTGGTAAAAACTATAATCCTGCCTTTGCTGTAACGCAGTCGGGTAATAACAGTGATTACATTGATGTAATGAAGACTTTATCATTAAATACACTGAAACGAAACACCATGCTTCATTTTGTGAAAGTTGTGGAAAGTGATACAGTAATTACTTCCTTATAAGTTTCTCACAACTTTTAGCGGTCTGAGAAACCACTATATTACTCATCATACACAGAGGAACTTCTGCTTTAACTTTGTTGGTGGCCTAGCACGTACACAGTCGGGAAATTAGGATTCTATTCTGTGCTCTAATCTGTACCTACACTTGTAGGATTTCAGCGCGGGAAGCGACGCCGGCTGACATACTAGCGTTAACATTCATTCATCATTAATTAATTAAAAGCTTTCTTATTAATGAATGTATTTTTCTGTCAGTCTGTCGAAAATCAAGCATTCATTACATAGACTTAAGGATACTTTAAAATAGATTTATTTTGTACTAAAACCAGCAATTAAGGATGTAAGCTGTAAGGAAGGAATACTGGCAAGTAAATTTCGTGTCTCAAATGGTGCGGCGACCCGTAAATCCAATTAATTGCATAAAGCTGCTTGAGTTGCAAGTATATATATATGGTTGCAAGCGACGCCGACGCTGTGCACTGCGGAGGGGTTTGGCTCCCGATTGCGAACATGTTCCAGCCAGAACCATGGTTGCGGATTAATAGTGTAACGTACAGTTTGTTCCAATTAACTCCACTCAGACTGTTGATTTTTAAAGAACGAAAAACAGTAAAGGATGTACGGTGAAATGTGTATTATATGACGGCAGAGTCACCATTCTGTTTCTATAGGCCCCGGTGGGATTGGAAATGTGAATGATAAGAATTAGCCAAAAAGACGTAGTACATAGTTTCATATATTTTAACTTTTATTAAGGTGCCTACTAAAAGACTGAACATTATAAATGTTGATTGATGGAGAGGGAGAAGAAGACCAAGGAAACGATGGATGGATTGTGTGTGTGAGGAATGATATGAAATAAAATGTAGTAAATGATAGCGTGACGGTGGACAGGGGAGAATGGAAGAAAAACCGTGTTGCGGCGACCTCAAGTGACATGGGACCAGGGCAGGGAGATGATGACGATTATGGTGCCTATCGGTTGAATAACAAATCCGGCGGAAGATTATGCTAGGTGGAGCCACTGCCTTGACTGTCATTCAAGGCGCCTTTGCAGGTGTGTAGAGGAATGTGTCTCACATTAATTAATACTATTTCCAGTTTGTAATGAGGTTAACAGGGGAGCGGATTAGCACGGCGCTGTTATCAGCCGTTATCAGCAGCAAATAGAGCAGCAACTCGTTACTGGGAGCACAGAGTGCTCCGTTTACGGAGATACTATTAGTTAATTGTAATCCTTGTGCTACTGTTGTACCTAAAGATTTGATCAGACCGCTGCTAACCGGCGGTGTTCAATAGCCCCTAGTCTACTCAGCGCGTAATACTGCCCATGTTTTAGTAATTATTACGTGTGGGTACTTTTAGACTTTATTATTTATTTATATATTATTTAAACTTCATGTTCAATAGTGATACATAGGCGGACTTACTGCCACATGGCATTCTCTACCAGTCAACCTTTGGGTTAAATAACAAAATATTGTGGCAGCGTACAAAATAAATATTAAAAAAAATCTTGCTTAATGACTTGACTTGCTTTCTTTGACTTAGTGCTCATTTTCGGAGACGCGGCGCGTCGGGCGGCGCGTTGCGCGGTGCGTCGTGCGGCGCGTTTAGCGTTTTTTTCGTTTACGGAGAGGCGGCGCGTGCAGCGGCCCGCGTTGCTGCACGCCCAAACACAAACATATGGCAATGTCCGATGTTGTTTCCGGAGACGCGGCGCGTGGTGCGGTGCGTGAGGAGCAACGGTGGCCGCCGCGTTGGCCGCCGCGTCACCCGCCGCCGTGCCCGCCGCGTCGCCCGCCGTGGTGCCCGCAGCGTCGCCCGCCGCGGTGCACGCGGCGGCACACGCGCTTATAGTCTGGGAAGTAGCGTTGCAAATGAAAAAGTCATAGTAAGCCGGCTGAAATTGACATCGATAGTTGATCTTATATGACTAATAAGAGAACCGACCGTCAGCTGCTCAACTGTGAAAAATAGATTAAGAAAAAACAAGTTCCTACAAATGTGAGGCAGTTCATTAATATAGATTTTCAAGACTTCACCTACTATAAGCCAAGGCATCGTCTGCCAAGTGATTCCGCGAATTTCGCATTATAAATTCTTTTGCTATTACATTGTGATGGACACTAACATTAATATTGTATCTATAAATATCTTACACAAACTCATATTTCCTCGGTAGACATAATAAAGCTGCTACTAAGCTACAGATGACTCCACATATATTCAGCAACATTATCTCATCAGCGAGAGGGAGACACATTAACTTCGTTTGTACGTTTCCTAACAACATCAGTGATGCTACTCTGGTGGCTCAATTAATAACAATAGACATTAGCCGGTTGTTCTGCCTGCCCCCTGATGAGATTTGTGTCGATAAGGAAGTGAACACGATGGGGTGGGGGATCTTAAGAGCGGCCATCCCGTCATACTTTTCATACAAACGCTCGTACGTGATTATGCCGTTGTTGCACCTCTATCTTTGATTTTTTTGAACTAATAGGTATTTTGTGCACTATATCTAGGTTTCTATGGATGGAAAAATAAAAAAAAGTAGAAACGCATTCAGTATATGCCTCCAAGAATTGCTGTTTTTCACAAATTTTACCTGAACTTTGGCCGTTCATAATGTACTCATAAACTGTAAAAATAAAGATATCATCTCGATATAAACCTTGCACATGTAATGGAGATTTTTAATGACAAATATTTATTTCACACACTTGTAAGACTTATTCAAAACACGTATTTTCTGGAACAAGTTTAAGAAATTTTCGAACACTATTTTTCGTTCAATCGCGTTAGGCGGTATGAGATGCGCGGGAGACGATTGATTTGATTGACGCGGGAGATTGTGCAGGGTTGGGGCGGGGTAGGACAGGGGAGTTGAAAGAAAAACGCCGCTGTGGCTCTGGATGAAACAACAAGCTTTTTTACCATGCTCGCGTTGACGAAAGTCGGGCTGGGAAGGGCCCTCTTAATGTGTTGCATTATTGTTATGTCAGGATCTAGGGAAAGGGCAGTAGCTGAAGTGGGATCTCGGATCCTTTGAACATCTATTGGGTCGTACCTTATTATATTGTGGCAAATGGATCGTTTGTTATTACCAGACTTCTCAGATGTTGCCTATAAGTCTGCATCGACCTTAAGGTGGATAACTGCCCAATCCCTCCCTCCGATGGAACGAAAGGTCCGAGTCTTGTAGTCAGGTGTACTGCTGGCAGACTTTTTAATTTAAACTTCATGTAGGTACAACAGTGGTACATAGGCGCGAAATTAAATGGTGTAACAAGACCCATAACGAAGCCGAAACCCACTTGTTCTCCCCGGCATTGCGATTTAATATTAGAAGATTTTAGAAAGTACCTAGTCATTACTTAATTGATGACGAGGAAACAAAACATCAGTCCTAAGCATACGCAGTCAATCTCTTTGATGCCATGCCCCAGTAATGCCGTCACTTTATGTCAGCAGATCAGTCACAATCGTCACAAGTGGATATCTGTCGGAGTTATGACGCTGGCGGGTCTCGTGCGGACGCCATATTGATTTGCCATAAACACACGGTCGCGGATATGTGCCTCGTCTCGCGAAATGGGAACGTAAAGATTACGATATTGAATAAACAAAGTGATGTGATGAGATATCATCTTTATTTCGTTTAAACACTTTTGTTTATTGTCTTCGTGTAATAAACACTTTATCTCTAAATACATACAAATCACGTGACAATATAACATTTGTTGATTAACAGGCTAAGCGTATGCTGGTCGACAGTGAGTTGTCCTGATAAAACGAGATGTCTTGCAATCAAAATCAAAGCATTTATTTCAAGTAGTCCAGTTACAGGCACTTATGAATTGTCGAAACAAAGATAACAATAAAATGTAGCTACAGTCCCAGTCACAAGACATAAAAACTGTGAAAGTACTGTAGTACCTAGCCCATTCCCTAGCGTAGATCTCTATGGAAAAGATCGGGCTAGAAACTCCATGGACACTCTTTTAAATCAGCATATATATTGTTACTAAACCTTAATCTTTCATATTTAGATGGTACACTATGTGAGAATGATTTAGCTAGATGTGCACGTTAAAAGTGTCCACAGTAAAAACAAAAAAGACAATTCGAAAAAATAAAAATTATAATTCATATATGCTGTGGCAACTAAGAGATGACCAGTCACAACTAACAGCACTCCTTCACGAACATGACGCATGGATCAGCACAATTGAACTCAACCATTTTGAAGGGAACTAAATGATCTGAATGTGCGTAATCATCGCACACACCGCATGTTTCCAGCAGTTTTGATATCTGCCAGTAACTTCTTTTTACCTTTTTATACCTATTGCTAAAATCTTCCACAGTATCTTATAATATACGCTCCAACATTATTCAACGTCCCCCCCCACCCCTCGCCCCATTCAGATCAATTCCCAATGATTCGGAACGATGTACTTGTCCGACATCCCACACATTAGCCAGTACTAATGTACCGCTATTACGACCAACTTTAATCAACATAATTGCTCGTTTTCTTAATTATATACCACCGGATTACACTAATGTTATGGTTTTTGCACTTATGTTTAGGGATGTCACCATTGACGTAATGTAGGGTAATTAAAATTTAATTTAATTGTGTTATGTCAAATGGAAGCCGTTCTTAGTGGTATTGTATTAATGTGGTACGAGCTGGCTGCCGTGACCGCGTAGCGCTACGCCGCTCCGCATATGGGTGTCTCTACAATTCTGCGTAGGCGGGTGCTACGTGGCCTACGAATCACTTGAAAAGTAAAACTAACATAAAATGACACTCGTATATTGTAAGCAATTTTGTTTTATTAAGGTTTATAAATTAAAATAACTTATAGTAACTAACTTATTAGTCGATACTCTCTTGCGCCGTCCCATCTTCCAAGCTCATCGTGCTGTGCTGGCGCCGCCGCTGCGGCTGCAGAGACCCTCAAGCGGCGTAAATATAGTAACCTTATTGGTAATATTGTCGAGGCGTTTGGGGTTGAAACTCTAGGCCCGTGGGGTCCAAGTGCTCACAGCCTTTTCAAGGACATTTCCAAACGCTTAGTTGTCACTTCCCGTGACCCAAGGGCTGGCTTTTACCTTAGCCAAAGGCTTAGTATTGCCATACAACGTGGCAACGCCGCCAGTCTCTTGGGTACATTATCAGTTGACTGCGTTGAGGAGGAGTTTTTTGACGCTATTTTTTAATTTTATTAATAAGTTAGTTACTGTAAGTAAGCAATAGATTAATTTCAGAGCCTACGAAATATAACCTCACGTAAAACTATATACAGAAACTGCTTTTATTTTTCACCAAAAGCCTTTTGTAATATGAATGCTCTATTAATTGTGTGAACACTTTCAGCGTTGTATTAATGTAGCGAGGTGCGAGTTTTTTGTTTATTTGATTAATTATCTTCTGCCAGCTGCTTGGTGCCATCGATCATTCGAGTAATGTTCCGTTTGTGGTGATCGTAAGCTCAACACTCGCTGGTCTGCATGAAAAACAACTGAAAACCAGACTATCTTGAACTGCTTTTCCTCGAAGCCTTAGGCGATCCATTGAAACACTAATTCTTAAGAGATTTTATTAAAACGTTTTATCAACATATTTTTTTGCTGAAATTTTGTGGAAAATTATAACGAACATGACTTTGGATGTTTTAATCTTTGAGATGAAGCGGAAAAAATAATTACTTAGTTGAAATATAATAATGACACGACCAACATTGGCCCAGCAGCTTAGATTTTAATTAGTTACCTATTGAGTAAATACAATAAAGTATCGTTTGATGTCGTCACACCGCAGGGCAGAGACCCTTTCTCAGAAAATGTGCCTAGGTACGATGTTGTGTCATTATGATTTTCTATCATTACCGAAAAAACTCACTGTTTATCTTGTTATTATACTGTGTTATGTTAGATTTTTTTAATGTTAAATATTTTTAACAGTGCCGTATTTTTTTAAACTTTTTCTCTCTCCCGGGAGCGTGACAAAGCAAGCACGTCTCCGCCACATCACGTCGCAGGGGTTCTGTGAGAGCTGTTGAAAACCCCCACAAAAACACTCGGCGACCATTTTAGCTCAATTGGAAAATATTAGCGCAGACAATGAGCGACACTCGCCGACAGAAGTGTTTGCTCAGAGCAAGGAGTACAGTCGCGAACTGAAGTGGCTTCAATAAAAACTCCGCTAATGTAAACGCAGTTCCTAAAGTGACACTTTCCGTTTGCCAAAGTCTGGCACTTCGGATGATTTTGGTCGACTTCTTGTATCAATATTGTCTTTTTAAATTAGCCAAAAGGTTGTCGTGTAACATTTCGGAGTGTTGTTTCTTTTAATATTTTCTGGTAGTCAAGTGAAGTCTCTTTTCATCATCATACGGCGTAAATCCGGGATAGTAACTAGTGAATTATGTTGTACACACGGCTACATATCAAGCTATACGTTTCCAGTTTATGCTGATCTCGCATTGTATAGGATTTCCGTACAATACGAGGTCAGCTTATACTGGAAATGTATAGCTTGATGTGTAGCCGTGTGTACTATAGGTTCAGGAGACCTCTGCCCAACAATTCGGAGATTACCTACAGGAGTTATGTTACCTTTACACAGCATGAGTTGTTACCTCTCAAACCTCGAAAATGCACGTTTAACACCATGATTCGTGGCCACCTTGCACTTTAATTTTACGATAAAAGTAACATTAGCCAAGTTGCCGCGATCCACATAATATCCTTACATTTTATATGAGCAATAAAACCGCCTATCAATGCTTGCAACACAATCTTATTGCAACTCGGTATTATTGTATCAGTTCTCTTTACAGTGGTTGATGCGGCTGTGGTTACACATGTCGGAATTGATACATTGTAGGTACATACATTGTAACAGAACGGGTGGGTGAACATACAAGACTGAAACTCGGTAGTTTGGGAGGGTTTCTTAAGGGACGAGATCATGCTACAATAAGCGTTACAAATATGTATGTATTGTTGTTTAAGTATGTCTATCATTAGCTGTAATTACGGCACGGCTCTTAAACTCTTACTTCATGCTCTAATAATTACTAAATTACTTAATTATTAATTACTTTGTTTATTTTAAACTTACATGGGCACTTACGAAACGCCAGAAGATAGATACAAGATACAAGGTTCGAAATTGCCGTTTCCTGTGATGAACAAATAGCGACAAAATTTAATTCCTAAATTAAAAAACCTCCATGGTTTGTTTTAAAATATTTTATTTATTTATTTATTTATTAACTATGGAAGACTTACAGCTAAAATAAACAGATTTAAAAAAAAAAAATTATGTGAGACTGTCAGCCAATTAAAAGTCCTCACTTCTAGAAACCAGATTTTAAAAATAGGGTGTGTGAGATAATGTAGTCATCAACTATTATTACCTAATCTTCATGACACAAGTGACACTGTTAGTAGTTACAAACTGTGCACAGCCATGAGCACAGACATGTTTCTTGTCTTCTGCAAGATGGCAATCCATGTTTAATTCCTCAGTTCCATAACAGTTTCAAATGTCAAACCTGCTGATGTTAGTCAAGACTGAGAGTATGCTTTATCTCTGACGTGCGTACGAACATAAACGACGTGTTTTCTGTACCTGTGCTGCGCACATTCGTAAAGACGCTTTCATTTGAAACGTAACGTTTGTTTGTGCCAGTGTTTAGTCTGGCCCTGGAAACCGGAGCAGTGATTATATTCACACACATTTGTCAGCAGAAGGCGTTTCTTACTAAAATAGACTACATTATGGCACTGCCTTCTAGCAATCGTAACCTTTTGAAATCCCTATCTGGATTAGATCTTCTATGAAAGCATCCTGAAGGCGTTACCTGTAAATGCGTTTTTAGGGTGAAAGAGCAAGTTTATACTAGGAAAATTAAGTTTAAATAAAATATTTGTATGATCTACAGGTAGTTGTTCCGGGTCTGGATGTTTGTGTATGTGAGTTTAAATGTTTGTAAATGCACCCATCGATACAGGAGAAATTTCTAGTGTGGAGCAACGTTTTTTATTTTAAAAAAATCACGGCTAGAGAATTATAGAAGTTGGTACGTGCTTTTATTTTACAAAAAGGGATATAATGGTATATTTTTATCAGTTTTTTTTTTTACTTTTTAGTTCTTTTTATTAGTAAGTCTAGTAATAAAAGTAGTTTAAAAAAAAAACTCTGTACTTTCTAGGACTGGAAGCCGACCCCAACTTGATTGGGAAAAGGCTGGGCAGTTAACGATGTTTAACCACTATATCACCATGGTTAGCGAGGATTCGATCAGCAATGCTTATAAAAGCTAGACTTCCTAGAAGCTTGCCTAGAAATAACCTAAGTACGTAATTTTACTCAGTAACTAAGTTTGGTGTAGTACTTAGTCCTGGTATATCGAAAGTTTTCTTTGTAAGGTTCCACTTTGAGACGCGACTTTAATAATTAATTAATGTTTGAGTCGACAATTCGGCCGCGAGAGAGCGTGGTGCTGAAGGATTGTAAAACAGATGTCTTTGAAGTCCCTCTCAGAGGAATCTATTATTGTTTGTGAAATGTTCAAGAAAATAACAAGAACTCTCTTCAATAATTTGGCTGTTTCTAACGAATATAATATTTCAAGCTATTCTTGATTAAATAAGGAGTTTATTTTATTTTCTCTCGTCTAGCTAGGTATCACCACGTAATGGCTCCACCGTTAACAACAACAAAGTAGTAGTTCACTCGGTATTACTTTAACACTTTTAGCAATAATTGCCAGTAAACTGAAACTTCAGTAAGGTTTTACACTAACTGTCACATAGGCAAACAGAAGATGCTAATGTCGTGCCGTACTAGTCACTGTCAACCTTAAGGTGACACTTACGAAGTTAATTATATACCTTTCGCATTTTGGTTCGATGCTGAATAGAGCCGATTCCTTGTAAAGGTGTGTTTGAGTGTACACTTTGCGTCATTTACTGAGGCTTATTGAATCCAATCGAGCGAATGATTGCCTAAACGAAGTTAGTGAAAGTTAAATTACGAAGAAGATTGGATTAATTCGATCTGTACAAAAGATTTGGAGCTTATGTTTTAATTATTTCGTTCCATTTCGAATTATAAATACATTTCTACTTGAACTTTACTTTATTGTGTAGCTCCAAATTTGAGCAGCATCAAATTTTGCAGGAAAAACCAATATTTTATGTTTTTTTATTACTTATTTAAGAATCTTCACCTGGAAACGTTTCTACTATACATAGAAATATACATAAACTAATGCGTTTTCTTATGGGGTCGTCCGAATCGTTTGAATCGTCACATACTCCGTCCACGTTTTTAACCTACCTAATTTAAATGAAATTAGAATATGTAATCCCCAGATCACAAAACCACTTTATTCTGTCACTTGTCGTCATGGCAACCGTGCACGAGGACGCCACCGCACACCACACGACGACCAACTTTAAATTGGCTTAATTCCGCACACACCGGCCACCAGCCATCTTCATATCACACACAACACATTTCAATATACGAGGTTTTCATACCCCACTGATGTTTAGAAATATTCCTTTGTGCGACGATCGTACAAAAATCATCTTTTTAAACAAGGACGTAAGGATCAAAGGTGACGAAGATATCATTGCTACAAACTATTGGAGCGAGATTTCAGCCGCGCGTTACAATGCCAATATCGTATCGTATTAAGAGCAATCAGATTGTAGGATTGTTTTCACAAACACGATTATTCAAAAGTAAGACCTTAGCTACAGCTGAGACAGAGATAAATCTATTAACTCTTCGATATCTTATTACCCAAACAAACAGCGAGTTATACCCCGCCAGTCTGCGGGGGAGGGTTGCGAGGAGGAGGAGGGGGGGATGGGGGTCTCAAAGATTTTTTAATTAAACACGAATAAGCCTCTTTACCCGCGGAAGCTTTAATCTCACGATTCCATTTTAATAAACTGGAGATTGGCCACCGAGCGCCTAATGTTCGAGATGTTGGTGCCAAATCATCTGGAAGAAAGAATAAATAAATTGGATTTAAACGTATGTAGGAGAAGCACTGGAGAGGGTTGGCTTGTGGAATTCACTGGAGGGCACTCGACCGAACTGCAACTCGTCATGAAATTCTTCATAATTTTGTAGATGTCAGTTGTCAGCCAACTCACGGCAACGGTTATATCCTTCTCGATTTGGTACACCCATCTATTGTTTTGATTAAGATTCTTACCGAATTTAATCATACAATTCCTAACATAAAAGATAAGATTAATCAAAGATTCAATTAGGACATAAATCAAATATATTCGTTCATTCAGAGTAATTCAAGCATGCTAATCCTCTGATGCCCCAATTTATCTCTCGCTTCCTGTTGTGTCGTCACAAATCATACATCGATCGTGACGAACGGGTAACAATGTGTAATTTTATTCAAAGCGTCTATTTTAGGAGTTTAATATATTCATATAAATTTACGTATGAATTTGAAATGCCGTCAGCAACATTGAGCGCGCTGCTGAACTTTCAACATTCGGCTCAGGGCAGAAAGTCGAAAATCCAACAACACGCCAATGTTACTTACGACAGATTCACCGTCGTTTTTTATGCACAGCGGTGGCGTGCTTGCGGCTTTGTTGGATTTCAAACAAGTATCGGTTCTGAGAAAAACCGCAGCTGAAGTTTGTTTACTGTGAAAGAACTTCATTATACCTGAAGTTATGCATGAGTAATTCATTAAGATCGATGTACTTCCGAAGGTATCGACGCCGTGTGGGTACGGCCGCGGCAGGGAAGTTTTTAATTAACTACTTATGGGTTGCCTGTGGATTATATTTAGTGAACGTTATTTATTTACGACTGACTTTATACATTATTACAATTCAAAAAGATTACATAACCGAAAATATCATAACTGACGATAAATTACAAAACGGCATTAAAACACCCCACTCCCCTCAACGCTGTCAGCTGGTAATGTGCACTAGAGACTGGCGGCTCTGTCTGCTTGGGTCACGGGAAGCGTCAACTGGACGTTATGGTCTTACTAGTTACCTAGCTTACAATCACCCTTCCCAAACTGAGTTCCTTGCTGGTAAAATAAAACTAGACTAGCAAAGCCACTTGAAAGATCTGCGAGATTCTGCAAATCTTACCTCAAAATTTTTTTTGAAAACTCTGTGTATTCCCGTTGACCCCACTGGCATTGCCCCACTGGCATTGCCCCACTGGTAGGGTCAACGGGAAAAATCAAAACCATCGTTTCGTTGGCTCCCTGCCAACAGTGATCTCGCCTGGATCTTATCTGTAATAATAAAAATGAGAATATCTGAGTGACACGTGTTATCCAAAATTTGTGCTATGTCTTAAGGCCTGGTCAGACCAGATGCGTGGCGTGGCGTACACGTGTACACGCGCGTGGTGACGCGCGTGAACCCCTGACACATCGGGTTACGCATACGTGTACGCTTACGCTTACGTATACGTGGTACGCACGCAACGCACCGGTCCTTTGCGTACCTAGCAATTCTTGTGCACGATGTCTGAAGAAGATTGGGTAAATGGACCAAGTAGTTCATCTGATGAAGAAGAAGCAATATTACTGTTATTGTGACAGAATATTCCTGGGTGTGCCAAAAAACAATGGGTTCAAGTTTTATATGACATATTTTTTACTCTTTGTTTTTTGTGTTGTACAAACAATTAGTTTTTCTTTAATTTCATTATTCATCACTAAAACCGAAACAAAACATCACTTACTATCGGTAAAACTTGAAAACAAATACAACTGAATGCGTAAGTCACGCGCGTGGTCACGCGCAGCAAAGATACGTGCGTGTTCAAACTTGTTCGGTGTGACGTCCAATACGGAATGCCATTGACTACAACGTCATTACTGCACGCATCAATGTGACGTTGCTGTTCCGCTCTGCGTAGGTACGCAACAAGTTTGACACATGGCAGCTGCAATGCGTAGCGTTACGCATGTAGTCTAC
This sequence comes from Eugnorisma glareosa, assembly GCA_947578425.1. Classification (NCBI taxonomy): domain Eukaryota; kingdom Metazoa; phylum Arthropoda; class Insecta; order Lepidoptera; family Noctuidae; genus Eugnorisma; species Eugnorisma glareosa. The sequence goes on from OX387966.1 coordinate 864,382, forward strand.
GCGCACGTGTACGTCACGCAAGCGGTGTGCCATGTCTCTATAAAGTTCCATATATTACAACGTCATGGTACAAGCACGTGCACGTGCACGTCTACGTGTACGGATCCGGTGTGTTTCGGCCTTTAACTGTTGTTATGTTCTCTCTGTCACGCTTGTCTAATCTGTGTCACTATTAAGGCTGGCGCAGATACAACGGGCCTCGTCTAAAAAAAAACTTCTACCCCGTTTTGATTGTAAATATTCTTGAAACTTTATTAACCATAAAGCACACTAATGTTATACTATGCTAACCTAATTATAAATGTAACAGCTTTTCACAAGTACTTAACTGCAGAGTTGAAACTTTTAATAATCAACTATATTCTGATGTTCAAGCACATAAATATGTAATACTATTTGATACCAACTTAGATTTATCCGCTGATTATACCATGTTCTCACGACGCGATGGCTTTCTTAACGATACTGGAATGCAAAATATTCAAAAAAATCTAGAGCAGTTAGTTAATATTGCAGAAAGCAAGCAAACCATGAACCAACAGACAGAGGAGCAGTTTTTTCTATCATCATAACCTAATATTAGTACATCAAAACATCGCTGGCGTATTGAATAAAAGCAATGAGCTTACTGTTTGTCTTGAAGAAATGTCAGAGAAAGATTCAGAAATCGACGTTATCTGTTTATGTGAACACTTTATGATGGCTGGTCATGAGCAGTTGTTGTTTATTCCCAACTACACCTTGGCGGCATGTTAAGCCAGGAAAGACAGCAAAAGAGGTGGAACATGCATTCTAGTTAAAAAAGGACATCAGTTTAAAGAAATTCTAGATATAGCAAAACTGTCTATTAATGGAATATTCGAATGTTGCGCCATTGACTTATTTCATTATAAAACGATAATTGTCATATATAGAATACCAAAGACTGATAAATTAGGTATATTTTTTTAACAATTTGAAAAATTATTACATACTATAAGTAAAAAAAACGTAAAAAGAAATGTCGTAATAGCAGGTGACTTTAATATTGATACTCTCAAGCGCAATAAGACCTTACGTGAACTGGAATGCTTGCTTTTAAACTTTAATCTAAAATTAGAGTTAAATCAGCCCACACGACTTATAAGTGGGTCTTGCATTGATAACTTTGCACATAATCTTAGGCAGAAATGTAAATCTGAAGTAATAGACTTTGGTTTATCAGACCATACAGCTCAAATACTAAAGGTACCGATTATAACATATTTGTTAAAACAGTGGAAAATAAAAAGACGCGATTTTAGTCAAGAAAATATGCAGAAATTTAAAGAATGTATACAAAGTGTTTCCTTCTCTCCGAAATATACAAAACTGAAAATTCAAATACAGCCTACAATGCGTTTATGGAACAATTTCTACTTTTTTATAATTTATGCTTTCCATATAATGAAATAACCATCAGAATCAAAAGAAAATCAAAATGGATATCGCACGGAATTAGAATCTGCAAAAATCTAAAAAAAGAAACAGCTAATGTGGAACTATAGGCTAAATCGAAATAATCAAAATAAAATGGAATTTAAAACCTATGCCAAACGGTATCAACATATAATTAAACTAACTCAACGAGCTCAAAACATTCATAATATAAAAACAGCACCTAATAAATCTAAAGCCACATGGGCAATAATAAACAGAACAAAATTGAACAAGGCAAAGGAAAACATTTCTTCCATAAAAATAGATAATGAAACAGTAACTCATCCACAGGATATATAAAATGCCTTTAACATTTTTTTGTTGATATAATTAAACCTTTATCGGATTCAGGTGAGAAAGTAAATTTTAATATTAACACATCAAGTCAATCTATGTATATGGCACCAAGTACACCATACGATATACTTCAAATAATTCGATCGTTGAAAAACACTTCAAGTGTCGGGCATGATGGCATATCGACAAAAATTATAAAATATATCGCTTATGATATTTGTGATCACCTAAGCTATATTCTAAATATTTGTATAAGCACAGGAATATACCCAGAAAATCTAAAAACGGCAATAGTAAAACCATTATTTAAAAAGGACAATAAAGAAAGCATGAACTCTTATAGACCCATAGCTCTTATTCCCATACTAACTAAAGTCTTTGAAATATATATATATATATACAAATGTACAATCATTTAGAAAAACTAAACATTCTAACAGATGATCAAAAAGGTTTTCGCAAAAATAAAACTACTAATATGGCCATTTTTGATTTCATTAATAATGTCATGGCTAACGTAGACAAAAAGAAGCCAGTCTGTGCAATTTACTGCGACATGACCCAGGCGTTCGACTACGTCAATCATGACATTCTGATTAGTAAATTAGAAGCGTATGGCATCAGGGGAAACATACAAGAACTCATAAAAACATACTTGAAAAATCGTAAACAATACACAGAAATTTCCAAAATAAATATCTCAACTAAAAAAGAAGAAATATATAAATCAGAAGAACGAATAGTGAAATACGGAGTCCCACAGGGAAGTGTATTGGGGCCCTTACTATTCATTATTTACATAAATGATTTACCCAGAATAACAAATTATCCAATATCACTTTTTGCTGATGACAGCCACCATAAACACTAACAATATGGACAATTATGAGCGCGATATTAATGAAACAATCACATCAATAATTAAGTGGTTAATAACAACAATTTAAAAAATCACCTAGATAAATCAAAAGTTATGTTTTTTAGTCAAAGTTTAGCATCACCAAACCTCAATATCAATTACCAAGGATCAATTTTGAAAAAAGTAGACTACAAAATTTCTAGGTGTAACGATCGATAAAAGTCTTAATTGGAAAGAACACACAGAGCTATTGAATAAACGAATCAATTCCGCGGCCTACGCACTTTGCAAACTTGCACCTACAGTAAGCACTGATGCGCTTCTTACAGCCTACCATGGTATTGTCGGTTCCATATTAAGGTTTGGTGTTATATTCTGGGGAAACTCTGTCAATACAGAAATAATATTTAAGTCCCAAAAAAGGTGTATTAGGGCTATGTTCGACCTAAAAGTTACCGATAGCTGCAAACAATATTTTATTAAGCATAATATTTTAAGTTTGCCTTCCTTATTTATATACGAAGTACCTAGCTAATTTTGTTCAAACAAATCCTAAATTGTTGTTAAAAAAATGTCAGAAGTTACCATCCGCAGTCGTCGTGACAATCACAGGCTGGAAATAGTTAGGCCAAGCACGGCACTGATGCATAAAAGTATTTTCTATTTGGCACCAATTATCTATAATAAAATCCCCAATCTTATTAAGCAGTTACCAACTAGACTCTTTCAAATACAGCTTAAAAACATTATTTTAGCCAAATGCTACTACAGCTTACCGGAATTTTAAAACGAGTAAAAAACCAATGCATCGCAATTAAATTAAGTACGACATTTTTTTGTAAATTCAAGATTTTTAGATAACAACTTCTATGTTTTACTTGAGTTTACCCAATTTCATAAGCCATTTTAAAAATGTTATATTGTCGGCATTTTTATTTTTTCCTTTTTTAATTTTATATTAATTAAGTGTACCGAATTTTCTAATTTAAGCCAAACATATTTTTGTACGCCATTCCTATGGCAAAACATGTAGCTACTTTCTTTTATTTATAAGACCTGTATACTGTATACGTCATACTCATGTTTAAAAAAATAAATATATCTTATCTTATCTTACCGTTGTCGTGGACTTTGTATGAACTAATAAATCACACACTACAGGCGGGTATTACAGCACTTTTTTGTATTGAAATGCGGCCGGATGTGGCTGTTATGTGCGCTTAGCTTTAACATTACCTGAGCGACATAGAGGTTGATGAAGATATGGTCACATTGGTCACACAGGTGTGCGCGGTGAAGGCGACGCTCTACACAAGTGAACTATCGCTAAATCTACTGTACTGTTCCAGATTGTGCTGTAAAAAGATACAGAGCAATGTGCTGAAGACTAATAGACTGTCTGTTTCTCAAGGATTAAGGATATTGATGTATTCACCGGCTTAACTGCCCATTGAGCCAGGCTATTAATAGTTAACAAACGAGTCGGGTTTATTTTCAGTATTAGATTAGTATCGGTTCTTATGCCAGCGGTATTTCAAGTAAATTACCAGGAAATATTAACTCTGGCGTAGTTGTCTTATCTGCTCAATATAAACTTATTAACTAACTAACTTGGTCAATTACTGAAAGTACTTGTGTGTACACTATACACTTGTACATTCCATTAATCAAAATACAAGAGCCAATCTGGAACTGGAATTCTGGATATAAAATAATATTATTATATTATGTTCAATTTCGGTGCTCATTGAGGGTATTCAATTATTTATATGATGCCATCTTTCGGCTATGAGTTATTTCATCAAAGCTGGTCTCCGCACAGACCCAAATATTTATTTACAATCTAACTAAAATATATTTTTGTAGGAATACAACCGTAAAATTGTGTTGCTGTCTGAATTTACGCTTATTATTTTTTATACGTTTTCTGTATATCCAATTTTTATTATTTAAAAATAAAAACTTTGCCCGCTTTTGAATTAAAATTATATAATACTAGCGGCCCGTACCGGCTTCGCACGGGTGCCTATGTTACTCAGGGTGAATGTAGCTTTCTAATGGTGAAAGAATTTTTGAAATCGGCGCAGTAGTGTTTGAGTTTATTCATTAGAAACATACACACAAAAATACAAGTGTTTCCTCTTTATAATATTAGTGTAGAAGACGAGCTTTATATTGTATAAAGCGTGGGTCGAATAATAACTGTACGAGTATTACTTAAAAAAACTTGTTTTTTAAAAGATAAGATATGAAATGAAATATAATTTTACTCATAGAAGCGTGTGCCGCGGGCAACGCGGGATCGCGCCTAGTACTCACGACGTGACATTTGCTGTAATTATGAATGAACATCCACGAGAGGTGAGCTGTACCCCGGGAGAGCAGAGCGCGCGCAGTGGAGGCGTGGCTCGAGGGATGTTCGTCGAAACGTGTTACGTGCCACAAATACTACGCCGCCAAGGTCGCGTGTAGTCGGCACGGAGCGCGTAAGATGAGACCACACGCAAAAGAATAAGTAGTTAGAAATACCACTCTGACTGAGCGATTAGTTACAGGTTAGTTCGAATTTAAATAATGTTGTGTTAGGTTTTTGATGAATTCTTTTTCTACTGATCAGCAAAAAATACCTATAATGTATGAAAGTAGATTAGGTACTGGGTATAAGGTAATTGTTCGTTCTGCCAAGAAAGACTCTTAAAGGCTTAATTAACGCTATAAAAAAACCTGTAAATCTTTACAATCGACTGTTGCTTTTGCCTACTCTATGAAACACAAACCTCGACTTCATTTGACCTCCTGGATGCCAGCGTCATACCTAGATATTACTAGATTTAAACGTCATTTTAATACCATTTCTGCAGCCCAAGCATCAATTTTTGTCGCGTGATTATAGTCAGGAATGACGCTGGCATCCAGAAGGTTAAAACAACAGACCTCGAATATATTCAGATTTACTGCGAGTTTTGAACCTCTGACATTTGAGAGCTGTGTGCAACTGTTCATTCCACAAGTTTCAGTGAACTTTTATGAAAACGTCGGGATATTGACGTAACTAAACCAGATTTAAATGTCAGTGTACTACGAGCCTTCATTCAAAATTACGCCATTAAAGTGTAAGTCCGTAAAACTGGCTGTAGGATTAGTTTTTATAATTTAAATTTTAAAGAGCTGTGGATTTTGTGACTAATAAATAAATAAATAAATTTATAATCTTTGCCTTGCTCTCGGATTTACCAGATTTTTTAATTACTTATACACTAAGTCTACCAGAGGACCTCGAAGGTAAAATTCCTTTAGCACAAATATAGTAGTCCAAAAGGTTACAGCACTTGAAGGAAAACTCCAACGATTTTAAATAGGTTTATTAACAATTTTGTTACATTACACAGTACACACTATTACAGCCATAACGGATCGGCAACTATCTTAATAATTATCAGTCGTTTTTGACGTTCAGCCACAGAATGATCGCTCGGGCATCAACCCCTGACCAAGAAGCCCGCCGTTCTGGAGGGAAAATCCAGCTCCCTGATTGGCTCACGACTTCACGCCACGTCAGTCTCATGATCCAATCAGAGAACCGCTTTATTCTCGCGCCAAACATTTTACCAATCAAATTATAGAAGTATTGTCATTCTTACGGAATTAATGTTACCAGTCTACATAATAAAATATAAAGCATTTAAGATGTGTTCACATGAATAAAGCTATTAAATTAATACATTTAAATAAAATTATTTCTGAAAACATAGGAAATTGACTAGTAAAATTCCGAAACCTAACAATCGTCCGTCCTGACATCGTGTGCGGCCCTGCACACGACACCAGGTGGTAACCTAACAATCGGGGGTATCTTGGCCAGTAGATTAATAACGTTAGGTCCCAAAAAAAATACAATGAGAGTATTACAAAATATGACAACTTAAAATTATCTAATTGATTGTGAAACAACAACAAATTTGTGCAGAGTATGGAACTAAAAGACTATATACCATAATTTACCAAATGAATGTTATTCAATAAATTTATGCAATCTAGGCACTAGCTTATACAGAATAATTTATATACATCGTCATTTGATTTACTGGAACTAAGTACAGTGAACACAAACGATCGATTAATTGCGTCACTAAACAACTTCACAAATTTTAACAAAAAATCTAATATTCTGACTGAAAAACAAGTAATAAACGTTGTCTATCAGTCTTGATAATTGACAATAACAACTTTAATAACATAACAAGTAACAAGATGTTAAATCCGTCAGCAATCGATTTGCTGGTACTAAATATAGTGAACCCAAACGATCGATTAATTGGGTCAAAAAATAAAACCAAGGTCACAACCGATCGATTAAGTTGTGCCAAGATATTATGCATACGAGTATTCTGAACGATCGATTAATCCAGAATACTATTATTCCCCGACGATCGATTAATCAGGGTGCCCTAACCTCCTGAACGATCGATTAATTCAGGATGCCTATCGACGTCAGTACGAGCCGATCGATTAAGCTCATAGTGGCTGCCGTAGGTCTTGCCACTCGTTGCACCAAGCCGCGATCCGATCGATTCTCGCGTACTTGCTCTGTAACAACGAATAATATCTGTGTAAGTAATCGTTCACACATTCCATACAATAAAGGAAAGGATTTTATTTTAACTCAAAATACTGCCAGAATTGTCACTGTCACTATCAGAATTATCATCGATATCATTATCATTAATCTCGTCTCTAAGGTAGTCACATAAATCCATGACTTCATGCGATCCGCGGCCACGGTTTTCGACCGTCTGTTTTGTGTATGAACAAGGCCTGGTATAGGGGCTACAACTTAACGGTCCCTGCCTTGCTAACACGATGTGGACCTATGAAGGAAGACATCATTTTTTTTTTTTGCTTTGTCCGTTATTATTAAAACAAGTCTTTGTTATTTTAACAAGGTCCCCTACACTATAGGAACGGGAAGGTTTTCTACCTGTCATACCTCTCCTTTTGCTTGACCTGCTCTAGATCTATCCGAGCCTTAACACTTTCGCGGATCTCTGTCAAGTCATCATCCTTACGAGTGCCTGCAGTAGCATCATTAAGCATGGGATTAAATTCGCTATTCATACAAGTTCCTAACATCACCGCTGCCGGTGTTCTGCCTATAGTTTTCTGTATAGTGTTGTTGAGTCCCCATTGAACTCGTCCAAGTGACTGCCCCAGCTCTTTACACTATGTTTAATGCTCAGTGCCTTGAAGGAATCGAGAATCGCGCGGTTATACCGCTCAACCTGTCCGTTGGACCTAGGGCTAGAAACCGCATTTAGGACATGTTTGATTCTCTTATCGAAGCAGAACCGTTTGAGTGAATGCGAAGTAAAACAACTACCGCGGTCGCTTATGAGTCGGTCAGGGTTTCTAAATATACAGAAAATATCGTCTAGAGCCCTAATTGCGTTTTGGATATTCGTGTTTCTAACAGACCTGAGGAAACAGAATTTGATGGCACCGTCAACAACTACGAGGAAATGAGTAAAACTCCTAGTCGATTTCACGAAGGGTCCAAGGTGGTCCACGTGAACTGTGTGGAAAGGAATCTCCACCTTTGTGATAGGATGCAGTAACCCTTCGCGAGTGCTGGAATTGGTCTTTGCATATGCACACTCAATGCAAGCATCTACATAATTCTTGACAAACCTGGACACTTTAGGGAACCAATAGTTACTTTTAATTCTTTCTAAGGTTTTCTCAACCCCAAAATGTCCAATGTCGTCATGATTGAGTTTACATACTTGCCACCTTGCCCCTTTTGGCACAGCCCATCTGACCTTCTCCTTATCCCCGTCCAAGTAGCGAAATAATCTATTATCTTTGATAACGAAATTCTGTTTGATGTATCGTAGCCCCTTTTCAGATGAAAAGGACAGACACGAAGGAAGGATAGGACTAGATAGTCAACCTTTTAAAACGTCCATTATTCTGTACATCTCGGAATCACCTAATGAAGCGTGTGGAGCCAATCTTCGCTACTAATAGACATTATGGCTGGAAACTGATCATCGAGACATTCCGACGGTTCGACAGGATTCCGGGACAATGCGTCGACATGGCTCATTTTAACCCCTGCCCTGTACTCTATAGTGCAATCGAATTCCTGTAACGTCAGCCACCAGCGTTCTATTCTTGGAATCAAGTCCCGTTTTGAAAACGCAGAACGCAAAGCGCTACAGTCTGCGATAATCTTGGATTCCTCCCCTAACAAATAATCCCTAAACTTACGAAGGGAGCAAACCACCGCTAGGGTTTTGAGCTCGTAAGATTGGAAGTTTTTTTTTTTTCTTCCGGTGAGTTTTGTCGGCTATAAAATGCCTTGAGGTACCATTTTTCTTTCTTACGTGTAAAATGGGACTAGCGTAATCTAAAACAGATTCTCGTATCACACGTCCGACAAGTCTCCGACCATCCAACGTACATTCTCCCGTTTGTGTTGCGACAACCTGTATGGACGATGAACAACTGGACGTTGACTATCGAGATCAATCTTCATCTCTGTAACACTGGTACATCCTACCTCCCTAAATGAAGAAGCAAAGCAATGCTGATATTTCTGCAACATGTTTATTAAGTCTTTCCTGATCTCTGCAGGGATGAGGGGGTCATCCACGCGGACCTTAGTTTCATCGAACCTCCGACTATCTACAATCTCTATAGATCGCTCATCAACAATCCTATTCACCGCATCAACTATTTCAGCACGGCAGGGAACCTGTTTAGATGAAATGCGGCAAGATTCAGAACACGGCAAGACCATCATCTTGATTTCACCGTTGATCGAGCGATGAAGCCGGTGGGCTTCATCATCAACCTAACGACTGAACTACACTATTCCCAAAACCTTTCATAAATGTAGGGGTGTTGTCGTGCGACAAACCTAACTGCTTGACAGCAGATTCCTTAATGAGAGAAACGTCGCTTTCGAAATATACAAACGCTTGGAGTTCAGAATTGTTGACATTTATTTCTTTCAAAAATTATGCTCCGGGGTTATGTACGCTCGCGTCTTCGTTTATAAAATCGATTCTCATAGTTTTTCTGCACTGCACCACCCGTGTTAGTTAACTTTTCATCAGATTTAAAATAGCACTTTTCAGAGGTGTGACCAACTTTATTGCAACGCGTGCACTTCACCAGCGGCTTAGGGCAGTGCAAGAAACTATGACCCTTCTCCTTGCAAAACAACCAGCGACGTGATTCGGCATAACACCAAATTTCGGGATCGCTAAACTTAGTTTTTCATAATAGTACACCTCAATAGATTCATTGTACCTACTATTAAACAGACCTTGGAATCAATTTTCCAAAGTCTGCCCATAATTCTGTTCACATGGGAATGCACTATGCAATTTCTCCTGCCATTCAGGCCACGTGTACAGTATAACTTTTGCATAGCAAAATGAGTAGAGAGTCTTTCATCCCACCCGTACACCGTGGCGCACTCATTGATTTTTTTAACCATACGTCCATGCGCTGATTCTTGGGCCAAGGGTCAAAGTTCGGTAATATATTTCCTTTGATAGATTTTCTGCAATGGTTGTAAAGCGCTCTGGTTCACGGGGGGTAATGCAAGACCATCCCTCAATTTTTAAACAAGTCGAATAAATCTATTTGATAAAGAAAAGCTACGTGACCTGTCAATCCGTTCGTGCCGTTGTCCACGCTCGACGTGTCGCTCCACCCGTGGCCCAGCATCCCGACGCCTCGCTGCCTCTAAGGTGCTCCGTCGTCGACTGTCCGCCCGTAGCCCAGCATCCCGACGCCTCGCTGCCTCGGAGGTGCTCCGTCGTCAACTGTCCGCCCGTAGCCCAGCATCCCGACGCCTCCGCCCGTGGCTCGCTGATGCATATCTTCGAGATCTTCCGCTTAGACTATGCCTCTGACTCTGTCTTTGACTATGCCTCTGACTCTGTCTTTGACTATGCCTCTGACTCTGTCTTTGACTATGCCTCTGACTCTGTCTTTGACTATGCCTCTGACTCTGTCTTTGACTATGCCTCTGACTCTGTCTTTGACTATGCCTCTGACTCTGTCTTTGACTATGCCTCTGACTCTGTCTTTGACTATGCCTCTGACTCTGTCTTTGACTATGCCTCTGACTCTGTCTTTGACTATGCCTCTGACTCTGTCTTTGACTATGCCTCTGACTCTGTCTTTGACTATGCCTCTGACTCTGTCTTTGACTATGCCTCTGACTCTGTCTTTGACTATGCCTCTGACTCTGTCTTTGCCTATGCCTCTGACTCTGTCTTTGACTATGCCTCTGACTCTGTCTTTGACTATGCCTCTGACTCTGTCTTTGACTATGCCTCTGACTCTGTCTTTGGCTATGCCTCTGACTCTGTCTTTGACTATGCCTATGACTCTGTCTTTGACTATGCCTATGACTCTGTCTTTGACTATGCCTATGACTCTGTCTTTGACTATGCGTGATCACGTTCTCGTCGAACTACCTCCTCCAGCATCCGTAGTCTCTCACGTCGCAGCTCGATATCCGGTTCCGGCATACTATGGCTGGGGCTCCGACTACGAAGGCGACTTCGGCTCCGGGTGGCAGAGTGGGTACCCCTTCGACTCGGTGTTGCGAGCCTTCGTCGGCCCGGAGGCCGACATTGCCTGAAATCTTACGTCCACGAATTTGAGAATTTAATTTTTAAAAGTCTAACGCATTTGGGACGTCAAGTTAAATACACAAAACACGATAGAAATTGAAATGTTATAAAATTCAAGGCATTCACAAGGTATGTCATCTCTAAAATATAATCACGAAATATTAATTTAAACCTTTAAAATTATTCATTTTAAACAATGTTGCTCATCAAAATTAACTAAAAAAAATATCGTAATAGGGTTTATATACAGGAAACCTCAGGGAGTATATACTATATAGGTAATAATGGGAAAAGAAATACGAGTACTAGAGTATACATATAGTTATGACACATGAATGCGTTCCCAGTTAAAACCAAAGAAACAATAATGCATGTGCACTGGGAAATGTTATTAACTCACAATTGTTGATGCATCCGTCCTTTTATTATTTTATAATATCCAACGAAACCGTCCAGCCGCTGACTAGGATACGATTGAGTAGTCCTTATTTTCAAAAATTATGACCGCGTAGGATTATGTAAAACATTTATTTCTGTGTTAAACGTGGCCTTGTTCTACATACCTAGCATTACCAATAAATAAATTGAATTGAATTTACGAGAGTTAATTCAGTTTTGCGGAAAAGTAGATCTACCCTCCAACCAAAAATTATGAGTACAAAGGGCAATATTAACTAATAAAGCGGAACTAGTTAAAATAATTGACGGCTATTAGATAAGTAACGTGTAGATTTACTTGAAACCACGGGTAATATTGTTAACTAAAACGGTATGATTCTAAACTGGCTTCGAAACGAATTACGAACAAACTAAGGAAGCATATAATTTTGGGCGTGTACTTACGTTTTAATTGTTCTTGTCACTTCTGAAATATAGTAGTCCAAAAGGTTACAGCACTTGAAGGAAAACTCCAACGATTTTAAATAGGTTTATTAACAATTTTGTTACATTACACAGTACACACTATTACAGCCATAACGGATCGGCAACTATCTTAATAATTATCAGTCGTTTTTGACGTTCAGCCACAGAATGATCGCTCGGGCATCAACCCCTGACCAAGAAGCCCGCCGTTCTGGAGGGAAAATCCAGCTCCCTGATTGGCTCACGACTTCACGCCACGTCAGTCTCATGATCCAATCAGAGAACCGCTTTATTCTCGCGCCAAACATTTTACCAATCAAATTATAGAAGTATTGTCATTCTTACGGAATTAATGTTACCAGTCTACATAATAAAATATAAAGCATTTAAGATGTGTTCACATGAATAAAGCTATTAAATTAATACATTTAAATAAAATTATTTCTGAAAACATAGGAAATTGACTAGTAAAATTCCGAAACCTAACACAAAGTTGATGGAAAGTTAAAAATCTTTGTGACAGAGACTGACTTAAGCTACTGAAAAACTGGTCAATATTTTTTGGAAGTCGTTATTTATACGAAACGGTAGGAATACGATGGCCTAAAACCTTATGTATTACCTTGCTAAGTATTCTGAACTATCTAAAATAATAAAAGTGCACATTTTCCATGCTTGTAGATTGATTGCAGTTCATGTGGAGTTGTTTTTATTTTCAAACTACTAATTTCACGCTACAAAACATGGTGTTGGATCTTTGTTCATCTTTAGAGGGTAGATGATTTATGTTTTGTCATCCGCTTTTCACGACTACCGTCGTTTTGAATCGCGGCCGACACTCGTGCAAACGCCCCGCCAACGATTTGGTTGGCTAGTTGGCTTGCGTGATCAAACAGTATCGGTCACGTCTTTTTTATTGAGAAACTATTCCGTGAATAAGACAAGTTCAACTAATTTTCTACACTGCCGTGCAGTATCTATTGTGTGAGACGTTCTCGCAGTGCTGTGCCAATTTAGATGGTGTTTTTGGAACGTTCAGAAACCAGGACTCTTGCCGTGCTCTCGTGAAGAAACGTACGAGTGGAAGTTTGAGGTAGGTGGCATACTGGATTATCTACCTATTTACGAGCAAAGATCCATTTTCCAAACTTTACCTAATTATGTTGACACAGCAATTTTTTATTAATTAATGGTCCTTCAAAAAAAACAAAAGCAATTTGTTACCAGCCTTCTACAGTCATACTCAACACATGGGTATACATAAATCAATCTATAACTATGGAAAAAGTATGCAAAAGCAATGAAATGAAAATGAAGGAGAGTACTGTAGAATAGTATGATCAGTTAGGAAGAAGATTTACAGAGGGGGCTTTTTGCGACAGAAGGTAGTTTTTTTTTTTTTTTGGAGATGGCATCTCGCATTTCAGCCTCTGAGGTTGGCTACTGCTTAGCCGGGCAAATCCCTGTGGATGCCTTAAAAATGAATCTAAGGCCTCCAGCCAGGGGCTTAAAACTATACTTGAAAACTAAGCGACCACTCGCTAAGGGCACCCCCTGTGGGGTACGGGCCTCGGCTTAGGGCGTCGCTGGGAGGGGCAGCAAAGGGACAGGCTGGATCTGAGTGATATTATTTAGGGGCTGGTTTAAAACTACCGGCTCAGCATCGCGGGCTGGCTCTGGCAAGGGTCGGGGGGGGGGGGGGTTCGTTGAACGGGGGCGTCGCGACGGGTCTCGGCGGCGAGTACGGAAACTCGGCGGTCTGTATTTGTATTTGCGAAGTGTGCTGGTTTCCCTACTGCTCTCCTGGAGGAGGGTGATGGGGTCATCGGGGGTGGTAAGGGCATGTCGCGGACGGCGAATCATGCTAATACGCGAGGGTTCGTACCGGGCGGCCGATGCGATCAGGGGGTTCCTATGCTTGATAGCGGAATCGAAGAAACGCTTGGAAAGACGTTTCATAAACTGAGCTAAGGTGGGGATCCTAAGGTCTAAGTGGAGACTGTCATTACGGACATAATAGGGGGCACCGGTAATCTTACGGAGAAAACGGTTCTGAAGGGTCTGCATCCGGTGCAGATGACGCGGGTGGGCATGGGCAAAAGTGACACAAGCGTATGTCATAATGGGACGGATGACGGCGGTATAGAGTCGCAACTTGCACTTAAGTGACAATTTGCTCTTTGCCGTGATCATAAAATGGAGCCTACCCATGGCAAAGGCAGCCCGGTCGCGGGCTGCTCTTATATGCGCTGCAAAGGACAGGTGGTTGTCGAGAATGACTCCTAAGTACTTGGCTCGCTTCTCCCAAGGGATCGGCTTGCCGAACATAGTGATCGGAGAGGGGGGGACTGAAGGTAGTCTACGAGTACCAGTATATATATGATGCTCTGTGGGTAGTCTGGTCCACAGATTACTAGTAGCAAGCTCAGCCCCCGTATTCACATACGCTTTGATTCGATTTCGATTTGACAAGTCCTATGTCTATCTTTTTTTGGCATTACGAAAGCGAGCGAGATAGAAATACGACTTTTCGAATCGAAAACGAAACGAAGCGTTTGTGAATAGTTATGCTGGTGTGACGCACTGACGTAGATTTATACGTCAGTGGTCTGGCGGATCTACCAGTGACAGCCGCCGTTTCGTTTTGAAATAATGAGCTCCTTTTAAAACTATTTACTTATAATATGATATTTTTATTGCTGGGTTATAAAAATATAGTAAATGCCTAAAGATACTCTTTAGGCACCCAAGAGTATAATAATTAGAATTCTAACATTTTACTTTTTTTTTTTTTGTACAAATTCTGCCCTGATTCTTTAGATTATTGTAAAGTAGTAGAATACTATCTATAACAATACAGAACTTACTTCAAAAGTTGTTGTTGTTGATTGTGGGCGGTCAAGATAATCAAATGAAATACTTCCATTCATAACAGTAAACGTAAAGTTAATATTTTTAAAACAAGCAACCATTCAAGCTCTTGGAATGTACTTACGATCTAAAATGATTCTAAAACTAAAGTTTTAAGCTTTGCGATCATTATACAGAAGATCGTTAAAAATTATTATCATATAAAAACTTTAATCTACGTACTTAGTGAAATTTTATGATCCATTAACTTTTGCCTCAACATTGTATTGTAATCCAACATTCTTGAGCACAGATATTCCACAGATTTAACTTTCACAATAGGAGGCAATGATGTGTACTTACAAATTGTTTAACGTCTGGCAAAATTTAGAATACAGTTTTCAAATCTATTTTCTTTTAAATCATAAATCGATTGAACTGAAGACAATTTTAGTTTATGTAATTTGATGTTAATCTGTTAAATAAAAATAAATAAATGATGATATAGGTCAAATAGGTTTTACAAACACTTTTACACGTCATTTTTTTTAAGTAGGTGGGGCCGGTGTTTAGTAGGTACCTGACTACTCTGAGAAAAAACAGCCGACTCAGAGGTCATAGGTAGTCTCTTTTAAAGTCCAGATATAATCTTGGTCAACTCACATGAGGACTATGCAGATTAGTGTCTGAGATGGTATCTTGAAGAAAGAACCACACAGATTTGAGTGGAACTGCTGTCCAGTCAGTGCAAGCATTTGTCAGTTATCGTTTAGCTCGACTTATAACTCAAGGAGCTCAACGACACGACGAACAATACCAAAGAAAGGACATTTGGTTGGTTGTGTTAATTTAGTTGGTGTTATGTAAATACATACTCGTATAACCTTCCAGTAATGTACTTAACATTGAATGGTGTAACAAAATCACATCAAAACTTATACACGCAAATGGGCTTTAACTTGGAATATGTATAGATAAATTGTAATTCTACTGTGCGACACAATAATGCGTGCGTGCGAGTACACTAACGAGCATAAATACCTTACACTCATTCAATTGATTGTAATTTTGTGCTATTATGGAAAGAGTAGGATTGGTACTCCTATAACGTGTTATGAATTAAGTGATTCCAAGCTGAAATCAACCTTTCACGAAAATCTTCATCAGCCTAAGCAGTCCACGCTGGACATAGTCCTCTTCAACCGCACGCCACTCAGCTCGATTCTCGGCAACTCTCATCCAGCTGCTACCAGTCACCCTGCGGGGATGTTTGCACGACAAAATGACTTATGAATGTTGTGTAAGTGCAAGATAATTATGCTCGTGACTGTACGCCTGTTTTACGAGCCGAAGACGAAACAATGCACGGTTATAAAGTCGCGCGCATGTGGACATCAACGTTTCATTGCTGCCTACACTCGGTAAGTGAATCGTAAAGTGAAGTACAGCAGAGAAATTAGACGGTTAACACTTTACAGCTGGCTCATGTTGTTGTAACATGTGATCAATTGCAGCTTGTTCTTAACGGAAGGGACGCCATCTTGTTTGTGATGTTACCTCGTAGGATGGCCTATGGACGGTGAGTATT
Source organism: Eugnorisma glareosa (assembly GCA_947578425.1). Classification (NCBI taxonomy): domain Eukaryota; kingdom Metazoa; phylum Arthropoda; class Insecta; order Lepidoptera; family Noctuidae; genus Eugnorisma; species Eugnorisma glareosa. The sequence continues at coordinate 880,952 of OX387966.1, forward strand.
TGGCTAGCTCGCCGTCCGGCCGTCTTATGACGACAGGCCATGTAGACGGCGCGTTCGTGTTCCACGCGCGCCTCAAAGAGATGTCAGCAAGCGGAAGGGGTCCGAAAGGACCGAGGCCTGCCAGAGTTGCGGGACTGTTCGAAAGAGATACCGCGGCCCTGGAACACAAAGGGCAAACGAACATGGATGGGTTTTAGTCAGTACAAGTCTGACACTCCTTTCCACTCTGCCCAGAGTGGGAGGGGTCATTTGATGATTTCCCAATGGAAAAAAAATTAATGGGATCAGTTAGGCTCAAAGATTTGATGGGCAAATTGTACGAGATTAGATAATGTTGAGCTACATGCACAGCAGATTTTGACGAGTAGAGCTACAACATTGAAACTGAAATTTTACTTATGTTTATCATTTTACATGGCATGAAAATAACAATCGTGAATGAACTGAAATTAAATTCAGTTACATTCACACTGTTTCCCGCTCAACACCAGCGTTCTGTCGGAGTTTATCCGCGTATAGTTTCAAACTACCCACATTGTAAGCAAGTTGTGCTATTAAACGTCATACGGGGACCATAAACGATCGCCCATGAATGAGAAACATAAAAAATCCCATAGGAAAGGATTGAAGTTAGGCGGTCGTTGGGCAACGAGAGAGGGCGGCGCCGGGAGGCACAACACTCGCAACTACTGCAATTTAAAGTCGTGGGCTCTTGCCCCCCCCCCCCCCTCTGACCCATTGTTGGCTCTCTGCCATTGAAACACTAAATCCGCATTATATAGTTAGGATTTATGTTCAATTATTATATTATAATTAATAGTTTATGCGTAACTGAGGGCTCAGGAGCCTATTGTCTCGACATCAAAGTCCCGTTCTCATGCACGTAAATCATCGTTAATTTCGCGTGTTCGCATTGTGTAGCTCCCGAGGATGGGTTCTTCCGCGCTGATCGAGTTATGTGCTTTTAGGCGCACTAACGCGTTCTATTAGCATTGTATTGCGCGGCGGATCTAATTGAGTTTCGCTCGTGTTCGCGAATCCTTACGCTCGACTTGCTACGTAAACGTGCTAACGTGTCTAAAGATTTCTCATTAGGCCGTGTATTTACCCCCACTGACTACAGTAGTAAAGTGCTTGGATAATAAATATGCAGTAAAAAGTAGGAAGATACCATATATCAAATAGGAAGCTATCAAATAGAAGCAACTTTGGAAATGTTTTGATTGGTGTCTTACACTGAAAAAACTGGTCTCCTATCAAGTTGAAATTTTGCTTGATTGAGTAAAATACGATTAAATTAATCATTAATCATTTTGAAACAACAAACCACAATTGATTGTGAAAATCAAATTTATGTGACTGTACGCTTATAAAGTGAAATATATTTAAAACAATAAAATTACTTATTTAATTTTGGTGACGTCATAAACCATTATTTATTCTAATAAGATAAAATGATTGGGGTATTTTAATCATTTGCATTTATTTCAGTCACAAAGCTACGTTAGTGATGTAAATGGTAGTTCATGATAAATCCTATTACTTGATTAACAACATTAATAAAATATCTTTACTTATTACATTTATAACAGTCTTCTGATTACTATACATATTTAATGTTCGGAAAATAATATGAGAAATCAATAACTTTTTAAAATTTATGTCTCCGTTTATAAAATGGAAACTTCGTCTTTATTTTTTCAATCATGCAGTCGTTGTTACAATGACGTATCTTGATTGATTTTATAATCTGTGTGTGTGGCGGTATATATATTCTGTGGTGGCGCGCGCGCGCTCTTTTTTCGTTCGTGTCGAAACTTGTTATTTTCTTAGTGCAATTATTGTTTAAATGTTCTGTGAATTATTGTCCCGTGTTAAATTTAAATTTCTGATTATTTGCCATTATAGTATTATTATTAAAAGTGGTCCAGGTATCAAGTCGGGGCGGCAAGTGAATAGTGTGTGATGGAGGAAGCTGGTGATTTACTGGAGGCGTGGGGGCCTCTCGGATTTAAAACCCATTTTCACCAGTAAGTATTTTGCATAGCTACTTTCCAAGTTTTTACATTACTTGTCAATGAGTACTGCTTATTTTCTCTTCAAACCAATCACAATTTCGTAAGAATACTATAATACTGGCGGGAACTGGTAGGTAACGCCGCAATGCGAGATTTTCTGGAATGAGTACCTACCTACTGTGGAGTGTACCTCGTGGTTTACGCTCCACTGGCTGGAATTATTTAATATTCTATAAATCTTATAATCGACCCATTGTGTGGTAGCTTTAGCCCATAGCTCCTCCGGCAGTTTCACTCCAAGAAGCGCAGTATCCTTGGAGTGAAACTTACTGAGCGTGTAAGGAACTCGATACTGCGTTCCAAAACTCAAATTGCCGATGTAGGTCACACGGCTGCCAAGCTCAAGTGGAACTGGGCTGGCCACATCTGTCGCATGCCGGAGGAGCTATGGACTAAAGCTACCACAAACTAAAAGTATTAAAAGTGTTTTTATTGCTAGTGTTAGCCTAACCTACCTACATAAGGTTTTATGATGCTCAAATTCTTGTGTAGGACCTACTTTGCTTGCCACAGGCACTGCATCACTCGTTCAGTCTCTCTCTGTTTGGCAAGTTATGAAGTCGAACAATATAAAAAAAAACATTGCAATGGAACCCGTCTACACTTCTGTGGTGTCCAAAGTAGGTAATTGGTACAACAGCCATTTTGTTTGTTACAGAAAATGCGATTAATTTGCACGCCCTAGCCGCTCTCTCGCTAGAAGATATTAAAGAATTAATCCCTCAATTGGGGCCCAGGGCTTTATTCCTTAGGTGCTGGAAAAATTGGCATTCAGAATACACTACAAGCACTACTCTAAATATATCAGTATCAGATCTGAACAGTATTTCCATAAGTGTAAGTTTACCTACCTACTTACTAAGTACCTTACTTTCATGATATAAATAAAATAACATTTAGCCTTTTTTTTCCCTGTGCTGTCCTGAAGCCATGCTAATTAGTGGCAGGATGAAAGAACTGGAAGATTGTGCTGCTGATTGTACAATACATTTTTTTTATTACTTTTTAGGCACTAATCTTAAAAATATCAACCGAGATAAGATGTGATAGCAGTGTCCAAGTGGTAACCTAACTTCACTCCAATGTACCATTTTCATCATAATGATTTTACATTATGTATGTTTATTACAGGATCTTAATTTTGAGACAGAATCAGGAACTCAAAATATTTCAATTCCGGAGTGCATTGCTACGGTTTGCCCTTCAGTTGTATCCGCAGTGCCAGCTACATACACATCAAGAGATGCTTTTACATCGCACACTACTTTTGAGGCAACAGCTACAGTGCCAAGTACATCTTCAGGGGTTATGATAACAAGCACTTCACCAATAAAGATAAACATATTGTATAAAATGTGAGTAATCTTATATTTTTATCAATACATGGTATAAGCCTTATTGTAAGGAGTCCCAAACTACAACTTCAAACCTCAACTGTCCGTGGTGGACAAGGCTTTAGCTATCTGCCAGCCCGCACTGAACCATATGTCATGATGGTCTGATCTGCAACGGATGATGATCTGCCATTGAGTCACAGAATATTGGGGGATGGACCTACTTAATATGGTGCTATGTAATTAGTGTACTTCCCTTTAGTATGAATTTTAACTTAGAAATTTTACTGTTAATAATGCATTGATTTTAGGTAGGTAACTAAAATAATTTTTAGGGTTCCGGTGACTAGGAACCTTTACCGTTAAGCTTAAAACCCATAGGTAATAATTATAATTGCGAAACTGTCTGTCTGATAAGCTTTCAAGATTAAACCGCTGCACCGATTTTGATGAAATTAATTGAGATAGCTGAAGAAAGACCCATTAATTCCTATGAGTATATCTAATTTACAACAGGCGAAACCGCGGGGCGGAAAGCTAGTTATAGAGCCAACGTTTCTGGTTCACCCGCATGTAGTGGGTTCGATTCCCACCGGGGACACAAATCTAAAATTTAAGTTTGTAAAAAAAAAGGGGAAGAAAAATAAGTGCAGCCTCTAAAGTTTGTCTTAGCATCTACAACCCAGCGTCTTTTTTAGAGTCCGTAGTCAACATAGAACCCTTAAAGTTAGGCCATGTCCGTCTGTCTGTCTGTTCGTCCGCGGTCCAGCTCAAAAACTATTGGTACTGGAAAGTTGTAATTTGGCATGAGTACACAAGTTAATTACGCCGACAAAGTGGTAGAATAAAATCGGTACCTCCTCTACGTGTAAAGTGGAGAAGATAATTTTTTTTTGCCTTCCCTATCGTGTGCAATGGGGTATCGTTGGATAGGTCTTTCAATAATACTGGCGGTCACAGGAGACCGTTTTTTGTTTAGTAAACCGTTTGTGAGTTATTAAGCTGAGTCGAGTGAACTGAGTTATAGCACGGTCTGGTCTGGGTCACTGTTTCTGACATTGGTTTTTACACAAACCTCTGACAGCAGGGATTGCAAGCTCACATGAGTGTGTGTGTGTGTGGGGGTGAGTGAGTGGGTGTATGTGTAATATAAAGGGTGTAAAAGACCTCTTAACGAAGCCGAAAGGCACTTGTTCTCCCCATCATTGCAATCATTTTTTTGTTCTACACCATACCTGGGAAACTTCCAGTTACAGAGATATTGGGGGTCAAAGTTCCAACTTTTTGACAAGTTTTTTTTTAAATACAAGTTTTTATTGTAAGGTTTTTACTTTAAACACCTCTATGACCCCCGTATATAGTTGTAACTAAACCGTTTTAAACCAAAATCAGTGGTTTAAAACCCGTTTTAAATTTGTTTAAAACGGTTTAAAACCACGACCACGTGGGCCGTACATTGATTACGAATTACTTAAAAAAATAGTTTAAAAGGCTAATTGAAATCATTTACCATTTTTATTAATATATGTGAAGTCATATATCATATTTATACTACTATTTAGGATTAGACACTGAAAACAATCATGTTTTGGGTATTTATTAAAATAAAACGGCAATGCCGCATTTTTATTTTTCACTTTGCTACCAAAATCGCAACGGGGAGAGATGGGGCAGATAGGGATCGACTTTATGTTTGTCTGTCATGTTAAGAAGGTTATTTTAAAACATTTTTATTTTATTTTCCTTTTATATATTCTAAATCAGGAAGGAGGTGTGGTCTAGATAACTTCGTGTACAGCCTCAGTGCATTCCAAAAAAAAACATTCTAAACCATATTAAACCGCTAAGTGTGGTTTTAAATCGTTTTAAACCAAAAAGACCGTTTAAAACCAAATGGTTTAAAACGTTTAAAATTCGTTTTGCATCTCTACCCCCGTACTATTCATTTCATCCATCAGCACAATGTTTTAAGTGCGTTACATTGAGTTTTACCACAAAACATGATTTTTCACCCCAAAAAAAAAAGTCGTTTCCCAGCAATAATTTTAGCGTAAAGTTACTTAGTTTGATGTACAGAATGCTTGGTTAGCGGCTTCGTGATGAGGTGATTTACACCCTGTATATTAATATAAAACGTTTCTTTTTTCAGGTGACACTGAAGAAAATAAAAACCTTGCAGCTATATTATCCCTAACGGAACTTATAACGCCAAGTATTGTGGCGCTGCCTACTAGTTCTGGAACAGAATCTTCTCCACCAGCAGCTAAGAAAAAAAAGGGAGGAAAAGAAAGCAAATGGAGACCATCAAAGTCAGAGAGTTGCGAAGCATTTGTGAAACATATCCCAGATGAGAGTTATTTGATGCTTGTCCTAACTCAAAGACACAAACACCGTCCCTAACACCCGTTTATTCTAATGTTATAACAATTTCGTTTATTTTATGTTGATTATTTAACTTACTGTTTTGATTAAAAATAAACGAGTCAAATTACTTGATTATTTTATTTCAGTACCTAACACTTATGACTATTTCAAATTATCTTTTTTACGTTTAAGTTGTATGTTTGTTGCTATTGTTTGTTTTTTTGCGTTTAAGTTGTATGTCTTCTGTTACTATTAAGTTGTTTATTTGTTGCTTTTGAGTTGTTTGTTAAGGCTCAATTTACACCGAAATCGAATCGAATCTTTGCAACGAAATTGTACATAGCATAATGAACCTTGTATAACGTACGTAATTTGTACGTTAACCAATTGACATAAAGTTCATTATGCTATGTAGAATTTCGTTGCAAAAAGTCGCTTCGCTTCCATTCCGCGGCGGTCTAAATTGAGCCTTAACAAACAAATCAATAGCGACAAGTATACAACTTAATCACAACCAACATACAACTTAAACGCAACAAACATGCAACTTAATAACAACAAACATACAACTTAATAGCAACAAACATACAACTTAATAGCTACAAACAGACAACTTAATAGCAACAAACATACAACTTAATAGCAACAAACAAACAACTTAATAGCAACAAACTTACAACTTAAGCACAACAAAGAAGTACTTAATTCAGATCAACACTTTTAATTACTTAACTTTAATAAGCTACATGATCTGTACAAAGACGTACTTACATCAATCAATTAATTGTCATTATTAAATATATCATCTGAAATGATCCTATCAAACAAATCACCTATCGTCATAAGTATATTTCATTTTAAAACTTACAATTTTAATAATTGAATCTATCACATAAGATGTTGAAATCAATCAAGTGACTTAAACATTGGTCAAGTGCTTTATTAGCTTAAACAAGAGACCTAAACGCTTTGTTAAAGGGCAAGTTAATATCAGTCAAGTTAATTATTCAAATTAATCGAGAAAATTTATAAAGCGACTATTTATACTTATTTACGCTTTGCGATTGGCCAAAAAAGTGAACAAGTTCTTAATAAAATCTACAAAAATCATAGCGAAATCCATAAAGTATTCTTACTACTGACAGCTCAATGTACTTTATTACTGTAATCATTCACCTTTGTGCGTTCCTATATAAATAAGTTACATGAATGACGGAGACACATTCTTGATACATAATATCATTTATTTTTCTCAGTGTAAGAACTAAACTACTAAATTCTAGAAAAGAGGTTTTTAACAATTGGTTTGTTACTGTAGGCTTACGGCAAATATGTGCCGAAAATCCAAATCTTTTACGACTATAACTTAATTTGGGCGATGTCACGAGTTACCCAAGTTTAGCAGATCAACATTGAACAGTGTTGCACACTACAAAGTTAGTTCGCTAACAGCTTCTAGCAGCGGTAATTGGCAACACTGGTTGGTATCGAACCCGTTTGCCGCAGTCGACTACTGCCATCTGCACGGAACGGCCGAACTTGTGGCAAGTCTGCAATAGCTTTATGTTAGTTTACGATAAATAAATTAAACTACTGATATTTATTTTTTCCTGGGTTTGGATATCTTGACCATTGAGTCAAACTGCCATTGTTGATTAAAGCACAATTTCAAATGAAGTTATTGCAGACGTGCTGGGGTTCTAGGAATTGACATCTAAACGTTATGAAACGGAACCCATTACGTCTACGGAGTTTCTCTAGATAATGTAAGTATGACCCTGTAAATGATTTTACTTGTTGATACAATTACCTAATTTCCATTTTATTTATGGCTAAAATCTATATCGAAAAATATCGCAAGGGAAGCTGTCCTAGTGGATAATAAAGTCAACGGCAGCATTACCAGACATTTTAGAAGAACATCTCGCCTAATGCTGGGGTGCAGTGATGTGGATATATTGTGGGATGTCAATCAGCGAATGGTTGAACATCTTGGTGACAAAGATGACTAGTTTGTTTTTAAACGGCGAGAATTTATACGGCACGAATATCTTTGCACTTGAATTATCCTCTAAGATTATCCTCTCTTTGATAATCCCTATATAAATAACATCAGATCCCCAGTCACACTTCTTTTATATACTCATCTGCGTAAATTTTACGTTTCAATTATTTAGAAGCTCCACTTAGCTTTATGTCGTGGCGGGGAATGCTGATGAGTACTGAAACACTATACTTTATGATGCACTTATGTAGATAAAATATACTGGATCAAAACATGGGTGGTGTGAATAAACCTTTAATTGAGTTATAAACGCACAAGGTGACGCCCCGGGGGCCGGGGGCCGGGGGCTGGGAGGAACACAACAACGTAAAAATGTTAATTTCGGTTTTACAGCCTCGCGAATAAATATGAAAGTGATACGGGGCCTTTATGTCGTATTCAATACGACAGAACGTTTATGTCGCAGATACGACAGACGGGATCCACAAATTGCTACTTTATTGTTTCGAATGTAAATTAAGTATTGTATGAAATGGGACGTTTTATTGGTACACGCTGTTAATAATAGGTTCGTGGACTAATTAAAATCTATTATTACCTATCTATACTAATGTTATAAAGAGGTATTTGTTTGTAAGTTCGCGCGTATGTTTGTAAGTTTGTATGTAGATCGATCTCGATCTACTGAACCGATTTTGAAAATTCTTTCAGTAATTTCAAAACCGACAGGTTCGATACCTGGCTAGGAATATTGATTTTTCAAAAATCTAATGATGCAGTTATAGTTTTCAACAAAATCGAGCATTTGCAAAGCAATTGTTATTGAGCGATTTTTGATATTCCTCATAGTTTCGGATTTGGCCATCCACACTCGAAAAATTCACACTGTATATATTTTTTTATAATTTTAAGAGAAATAGTTTTGAAGTTATTTAAGAAAATGGCGAAAATGTTTTGAAGTTATTTAATAAAATGGCGAAAACCGACCAAATTTTGAAAAAAATACAAACAATAGTTCTTTGCCTATACTTACAGGAGAACATATAAGAAATCTATGAACGTATGGAACCCTCTGCACGCGAGTCGAGAGGTTTTCAAGAATCAATTCTATTTGATTCTGATTTTATAAATTCTGACAGTCAAAAGTGACTTTCTGTGGCTTTATTGAAATTAATAATGGCTCAGACTTTTTACTTTGTAGAGGTTGTGAGAGTAGGATTATAATGGCTTGAGCCAATGCTACCCTCTTTTTTGGTTTACAAGGTGAATTTTGAAGGTAAGAAACTTTGTCTTGGCCTGTATACTAGGTAGTACCTATTTATAATTTAAGCACTGAAATGAATGGAGTTCAGCCTTCAACCCTCGCATTTGTACAGGCGCTTGAGGAAAGGTTATGCGGTCATTACTTTGAAATAGGTCAATACTCTATTGTTAGGAGAGTGTTCAGCAAGCTGTTACTGTTTACAATCTAGTCAATGTTCTTATACATAACACGCATATGGCTTAATACATAGAAGCTATGTAATAGGTTGTCTACTCCTACAACATCTTTATTTCATCATCAGCTTAGTGATAATAAAATAACAGCGGAGGAAAACATCGAGAGAAAGTCGGCATTTCGGAGAACTTAAAATTCGTAGACATGTGACATTCAGCAATGTGCACTGGCCCGTGTCACCCGTGTGGTGGGGCTACGGTCGACACCTTCTCAGATAGAGGAGCCCTGTGTCCTGACTACGCCTAGTTTATGCCCCAGGGTCTTTAGTTTTCATTACGCTTACTGCGACCGTGGAATTTAATAAGCTAAATCGTTTTCAGATTTTTATGATCACAATGTTACTGCGACGGCAAACGTATAATGATCACGTCATAGTTATTCCTTACGTATTTGTCCTGATGGTACGCTCGGGAAGTGCGGTGTTGACGTAAGAATAAGACGTTTAAAAACGTGTCCCAAGATCTAGTACCTACCTATGATATCTCATGAGAGCACGCGAACATCTGCTGACGTACTTATCGCTACTTCCATAAAACGTTTATGTTATTATAAACATCACATCACATAAACGCAATATTCATGATTATGTATCTGTCTACATACTCAGCCTGCACGTTTTTTAGGTACCTAGGTAGGTGATGTACTTTTTACGGCATTTTTTGCTACATTTTCCAAATGTGAGTAATAACTCGGGCTAGGCGAGGAAAACCTACCGAAAATACCGTCGACCGCAAATCGGTGGCAAGGTGGCAACACGTACTAAGAGCTGGCCTAGCTTAGTACGGAGTTGCAATATAATAACAGACCAGCTTATACTGGTTTCGTTATTAGTGACGTGCGGTCTACTGTACCTACGTGTGTGTTAGACGTAAAGTTATTATCTTTTTAGTATGTACTATAAAACACTGACTATGATTACTTTTATTTTGTTATTCACGAATGTAAAATTTTACGATGTCTATGCTGATTCGTAATGTTCTGCTGAAATTCATCCCGATAAAGCAAAATCTATTTATTCTGACTGGCATGTATCCTGTCACCTGTAGGTATTAGAACTGCAATACCTCTGAGGTCACGTCTCTGGGACGTGCCCTACGTATCATTGACACGCTCGTGACGCTTGACACCCGAGCACAATGTTAACAAGTCAATTTATGTCTGTAATTGCACTGACACCAACACCCTCCAAACAAACTGAAACATAGCTACGTTGCTTGGGGCGCGGGCGGTACAAATAAGTATGGCGGATCCTTTGGTAATGTAGTGTGCTTTTCTAGGACAGCTTTTGTTATTGCAATTTTGGAGCGCGTCAAGCCTTATGTCTATGGCATAAAAGTCGCAAACGCGCACTCGTGGTCTATTACAAATATATTATGTATGTCGGGGTGTCAGGATTTACTCCGCTAGGCTTCTGCATTATGTGGGCAGACGATGGGTTTCGTGCTATGAAAAGACACTGAGCGATAGACTGTTTCTAGCAAAACTAACGAATTACTTGAGATTACAACTTGGCACAATAACACGGGGCACAATGAATCGGGTACAGTTCCAAGAGGTCTTAACTCGGCCGCGATCAGACACTGACTGACTATCGTCCTGGCTCAGAGTTTACCATCTTGACTCTGTAACAAGTGACACTGTGGTGTGGGTAGCCTTGTAAGTAGATTGCGTGATGTCACCACAGTGTACTTGTGATTCATTTTAAGCCCGTACCAATGACCGTCTCCGACATGTATAATATCATATCTAAATGATTAAATTCTTTATCTGCTTGATCATGTTTAGATACCCATTATGTAATTTAATTCGATCTTGTATAACGCAATATACTAGCTGTTCTATTAAGGTGCTATTAGACAACTTATTGTCTGATAACATTGTACCTCCCGTAATTGTAAAAAACAAAATCAGCTATCGATCAAGCAGTTGTGCGCCCTAATCCCGTTCACGAACGAACCCGAATGACAGACGATCGACAATAAACGAGCGTAGTTTTGCCAAACAAGCTGGTATTGGCCAAAAACTAAACGACCCACTTCTAAACATAGTCGAATTAATTATATCCAATTTGTTACTGAGAGAATTGGATTCAGATGATTAAAAGTTGGGCGATAGTTGTGATAGTCAAACAATTGACTATCGGATTGCTGAATTGGCTTGTTTAGAAGAAACTTCTGGCAAGGAATATATTATAGTGGGTCACGTCCTCATTTAATTCAAGCGTCTATTTTGATTGAGGGTAACACTTGTTGCGCACATATTAATTCAGCCGGATTAAAGTATTTTCGGCGCGTATAAGCTCGCTTTCGTTAGCGCGTGTACGTGCGTACTCGCGCCTCTTGTTTCGCTCTCACCCCACGCAAATACGAGCGTGTACGCTCGTAAGCCAATACGAACTTATACGCGCTACAAAATACGCTATCGCACCACAGAGCTATTGAGAATAGATGGAATTGCGTATATCTCGCCCGAAAATGTTCGTAAGCTTCAGACCAAAGGCGATTGCAACCGCAAACCGCAGCGAAAACTCGACAGACCGCAACGGCACTACTGGTTCTTGTACAACTCTATGAAAACGGCGACAGATGGCAATGGCGCCATATAAGGACCCTTCTTCATAACAGTCACACGCGTAGCGACTGGTCGTGTTCAAACTAGTCACACGTTAGAACGTGTGACCTAAATTTCCCAAATGTAACGTTGACCCTCTAGGTAGAAGATATTATGTACTTAACTACTTACTGATTGAGAACTTACTTACTGATTTAGAACTGAATTACCGTATCCACTTACGGAATCAAGCTAATTTGATGACAATTAAGTAAATTAACCATCTAGATTCTAGACAGTAGAACGGATCGGTTCAGAAAATTCATTACTTGGAGAGCTTCTTCGAGACGAACTACTACTACGTCTGTTTATCGTGAGGCTTTGGTTAGGATAATAATTACATTAATCACCTCCCACCTCCGGCCCTCCAGACGAGCGTTACCTCCAAACCTGTGGAGAGGTGGGCATAGTTTTAGAAGATATTTAATAATTACACTGTCAATAATATAAATTTATAATAAGTAATATTTTAGAGACGTAGTTTGTAAAACGTCCACTGCTGCACATTATAGGCCTCCCCCAAGTGTCGCCACATTGACCGGTCCCGTGCGACTCGCATCCAGCGTAAATAACTGTTTTTAATTAGAGTGGTACAGAATAATCTACCTTGGGGTTTGGGACGAAAAGAATGAATGAACTTGTAAAATTCTGTTTAGTATAGTAACCACGGTTATTTGGGAGGTCCCGTAACCTGTTTTCAAAATACTTCTATTTACCTAATGATATATCTATGTTAATATGTATCGTATGTTAGTGGGATGTCGTTACGTTGATAACCAAAAAACTTATCGCAGACGAGATGTACTTATAAAAAGTAACAAGAAAAAACTGGGCACACAATCATCCACAAGTGTAGGTATCGAAACTAGGCACACAATCATCCACAAGTGTAGGTATCGAAACTAGGCAAACAATCATCCACAAGTGTAGGTATCGAGACTCGATAAGATCGCTAGGTCTCGAGTCTGTTGCGTAAGTCGTAAAAAGTGGGGAATCTACGCCAGGAAGTGGGTTGGCAGCCAGCCAGGGCCAAAGATTGACCCAATATGGACTAAACTAGACTAAACAATGGATTGGAATCGAAAATTGGACCCAATTTAAAATAAAAGAAGGTTTGGGAAATTGAAGTGGCTTTGAATGCTGCCAAATTATAACATCGGAGAAATAAATAACACAAAATATCACCGGGTCAAAAAATAAATACGATATTTGGACTAACGATACTTGAACCAAATAATCTTTTGTTCGAAAACTCTTGATTTATCGAAACACTCATTATTAGAGACGAACTGTGTTTACCTGCCTAGTTATCGTTAATGAACATGTTTAATCAACAACAACGCTTGTTACAAGCAGTAATATGCTAAATTACAGGCATCGTGTTTAAAAAGGCTTCAGTCTATTACTTACGACACTTACTAGCATATGCCCGCAGCTTTGCTCGCGTTATGGTTAAAATATTCCACGGAAATGCAATAGCCCATGTCACTCGTCGATAATGTTGCTTTAATGAAAGAATTTTCGGAATTGGCTCCAAAGATAGTAGTTCCAAAGATTACCCCTTCAACCAGACTTACAAACTTTACGTCCTTAAAAATTAAATAATAGATATTAGTATTTCAATAAGTCTAAATTTGGACTGCTTCTTTGGCCTGGTTTCTGTATGCTTTGGGTAGGTCATTTCCGACTTTGCAAAGTGTATAAAGCATTTGTCGTTTAGCCTTTGGTGCATTTTCTGCTAACAGTGCTAAGTATTAAATAACTGACTACTACCGTAAAGTACATGTTCTTTCACTCTCACTAGATTTATAAAAGCCGTTTGTTTTGTTTCAGGTTAACTTGCCAGCAGTGAACCGGATCCTTCTCTCCACTTGTTGAACTACGCTGTGAATGTGACGTAAGTACTTCATTAAGCTCCATTTAGTTATCTAAGACACACTCGTCGAGTCTCTCCTGTCTCTACAGTAAGTGAACAGAGGGCCTGGACAAGTGGCTGTCACTTCTAGTGTCAATTGACATGAGCTTTTCAGCTAGCATAGCTTATGTCAACGAATACATAAACCAAGATCGTTTAAGCTAATACCCTATATTAATGTTTATTCCCTTCCTCAATGATTCGTATCAATAATGTTAATACGTATATAATACCCATACCTGTGTTTATCCTCGGCTCAACATATCGATATCTTTAACCTACTTTGCGCTTAAATTTTGAATTCAATTCAAACTCCTTGCAGTACTAATTAGAGAAGTTCATTAGAGGCGTTCGATCCGGCTCACAAGAGGGCTTAGAAGTCTCAACTCCGTATTACATCAAATCTACGAACTTGAACCAAAATACGGTTACACAACTTTTAAGAGGCGACCTCACACACAAAAACTTTTTTATCGCTAAACTTCAGTCTCGGTTCTCTATCGTTTAGATTTCGTTTTTCGCCATTTTGACCGAACTTATCAATAGAATAACCCGAAATACCCGGGTGGTAATAACACATTGGGTTTTAGAAAGAGACAGCGCTTAACGATATAGGTATAAAATATCGATATAGAAATTATATTTAAGGCCGGTATACAAGTTTGACGGTTTGACGTCGGTCAGAACCTTTCATACGTCATCACCGGTCACCGGGTCCTGTTTGACCCAGTTAGAGCAAATCATTCGGTTTCGTTACCCGCCATTCATAAACCCTTCTTGTTTGTAGGGTGGGGAACTGGCTACTAAAGCTACGAATATTATTTTGTGACGTTTTTCTGTAGTTTGATGTTATTTGCGTCATGATTACTTGACGTATGTTGGCAGAAGATACTATGTAAAGGAACTTACCTATCGAAACATAGATTGTCTACCCCAAGTTACACAGATAAATTACATATATCATATATTATTTCATTTATTATTGTTATTTCTTTTACAAATCAAAGGCATAAACTTGACTCGAATCATATAATGTAGTATTCATGCGATAAACAGCTTTCCCTACTTGTTACACACAATTACTAAGAAATATCAAAGGAAAAGAAAAGAAATGTTTCAAATTCAAACGTATCAAGTAATGATGGCTTGACATTTAAATCGTTCACAGAAGGGAAGTTATGTACTAGACAGTGACTCAAGTCACGTAAGTAATAAGTGTATTGTTATACATAGGTACTATTCGTTTATATACGTGTAGTGAGAAAACCAGCACATCCTAGGACCAAACTTTTGAAGACATTTACCATTTATCTTAAAGCATTAAAATAAATCTCAGTGGGTTCCTAGGTGGCTGTAAGCCCACCAGTTCTCACCAGCTCCAGCTGGGCCTGTGACGCAGCAGTGGGAACATTTAACTGCTATACGTGTGTTCGAGTAGAACAACCCTCCCCTTAGGTATCCAACTATGACACCCTATGTGCCAAAATGATCACGTGTTCCCATTGAGGTACATTGTAAACCAATTACGCGAATCCCATTACAAAGAAGGGTGTCCTAATTACTCCAGCGATTTTGAGTCGTAAAGCCCAAGATTTATAGTTGAATGTTAATTAATTACGTAGCTACATGATGTACAACCCTTTCGTGTGTGGAAGGTACGTTACGTCATTATGTGAAATTATTCGCGTGTATTGTGATAAAATGTTACGACTCATTCACGCCTTTACGGGTTGGATATTTTTAATGTTTTAGTACTTTTTGACGGCGAAATAATATTAACTTTCAGGAGTTTTCGATTTACAACCTGCAGTAAAATGAGGGCTTTATGAAAGGTTAAGAAACAAAATAAATCCCCCCCCCCATCTAAAATCCTTCTGAAAAACTTATTATTATAAGAAAATGTATGAAAAATGCGTCTAATTCTGTCGTGGGTGGGAGGGTGTCTCAGGTGCGGCTTGTAAAGCACTTTGCGTGGCTCCGGTTAAAAGCCGGAACTTCCGAACGTAGGCTTTCTGTCGAGTTCCGAGTTCTCCAAGATCTCCGAGCGTGGTGCGGTGGCACAAATAAATATTTGCCTTCGATGTTTTATTGTCACTGGATAAAGTTGTTTAGGAATATATTCGGGACGATTTAACTTGAAGTCAGTAGAAGATAGCTTCGGGAGGAATACGGAATGTGGGTTACTCGGGTCACTGGCTTGAAGAATATTCGGTTTATGTGTACAGTGCTGTAGTATATCAATTTTATTTGGATGAGAAAAATTGTACCTAATAAAACGTACGTTGTCGGGTTGGAGTGTAACTAATGTCAAATTCCGAACAACTGATCTTTGAGCTCTATAACTGCCTAGACTTTTACCATATAGGAGTCGGCTTCCAGTCTAGCCAAGATGGGCTAGACTGGAAGTCAGGTGGCCTCCACAACCCAGTTACTCCCAGTAAATCTTTGAGCTCCGACAAAATCAACGTGGAGAGTTTAAGAAATCTTCCAGTAGCAAAAAAGTTACTTGAAATAGCTTTTCACAGCTACTCTAAAATAATTCCAACCTAAGCTATCTGTTCCGTCTCGTCCTTAAAGTTGCTCTCTTAACTCCGTTTAACTACTCACCACGGATCTAAAGGGCGTCTCACATTAGCGGCGCGTTGTTCTACTAAAGTGCACTAATAGCGCTAGGTGCACACCGCTGTCGCCGTCGCTCCGAGCGAGCCGAACGAACTGAGCGGAGCGGAGTGAATAACAGTAAAACCAATTGACACAATTAGTGATAATTTTTCAAATCGTCATTCTTCCCTACTGTTATTTAAAATTTTCGTGGTTCATACACGTGTTCCGCTACATGCTATGTCAAGGGTAATATCAGTTTTTTTCAGTAATTTCTCCTTGTGGTACTGCAAATATTTCTAATAGTTTTTTTAAACTTTAAAAGGTCTCCTAAAAATAAGATAAGCGCACTGTTACGTTCGCTTTTATCATTCCCAAAGATTTCCCACAAGCTGTTCTAATTGCTCATCATGAGCTCAAACCTCGACTCTAATCCATCTACAGACCCTTTTGAAGATCGATTCATTAAACCTTAGAGCTTTCCAGATTACGAAAGCTTAGGTTCCGACCCGCTCCGTGTTAGGAGTTGGTTTTCTTACTCGCCTGTCTCTTACCCCTACCTGTTACCGTTACTTAGGGAATGCTGATCCTCTCTGCTTTAATTACTTGCGGGCAAGAGTTAGATCTGCCGATACGCCGAGGGCCGGCAGCACTCGCTCATTAGTCCCAGTTTAGTTAACGTATGTACACAACTTAAGCTCCAGTTAAGGGCTAAACTATCGTTTGCCATGGATTGCGAAGGGTTATGGGATAATGTTATGGAAATGGGCAGTGCCTTTATGAGGGTGGTCGGTGATGTGATGGGATGTGGGTGTACGTTATGTTATAGCTACTGTGATTACTATTTGAGTAAGGCTTAACTAAAGGCATTTTTTTTCTTGAACTTGACAGCCACATCGGTTTAACAAAGTTAAAAAAATGTGTTGTTTTAAAATGTGTTTTGATATTTAACTACGCTGTCTATGAAGTGTTACCACCTATGAAATTCCATACAAACTTGTATCTTATTATACAGTTTTAATAAAACATCCTAGTTTTTATTAACATCGGTACGACCACTCGTATCTCGGACCATAAATCCGATATAAAGCGCTGTCCGATATTAGCATCACGTAAACAGAATCTAAAAATTATATCTCGGACACGGCCGGCCTCTCCTTTGTCATGTCATCTCGTAAAAGATATGACGGATAAAGCCGCCAACGCACCGACCGTCGCAAATATCCCAATGTATGGTGGTGGGTACTAGGTACTCATATTATCGGAAAAGATATTAATGCAGAATGTGTGTGCTAACCTTTATGGGTTCATTGATTCTTTTGGAAATGTCAAATTGTTATTTTTTTATGAATACTCGTATACTGCCTTAAGGAAAAAGGTTTTTTAAGGACTATTTAAGATTTCATTGCATGAAATAACACTTTAGAGTTCCTGTTCTGTTTACAGGAATTATTCATACACAAATATACGGACTCAGAACTGTTTGGAACATACGGCATACAAACTTACACTGATTCATTGATGATGTTCTAACGTATAATTAATGAACTACCGAGTTTGCTTTTGCCATTCAATACCAGGCTTGTACATTTGAAACACAATCTCATAATGTTATTAGTAAAGGAAACCCAAAAATTGTACAAAAGTGGTGTTGAAAGCTATCTTGTAAGAAATTAAATTGATTAAGAGTGCAGTGAAGCTGGCGTATGAACCGGAGGAAATATAATTACGCGCTCATGCCTGCCGGTCTGGCTGCAGGCCGCAAGAAATAATAATTTCATTCTCTCTTTCAATAAAAAGTGTTATCGCTGTTTAACGCGACCGTCTGTTAAATAAGGCTATATCTGGTCATTTTCATTAAAATGTGTTTCATTCCATGTTTTCTGTGTCATGGCGGAACAACAAAGAAGTACAGAAGCGCCACTTTAACATAACACTTCAAATAACTCGATGCCAGATACCGTCAAAGTGGAAGCATTGGATAAATAAAATTTAGTAGTAGGTACCATCAATCTTCGACATGAAGAAGAACTAGCTATCGGCGGCGGCGACCTCTCGCGTCCGGCCCTGGTTCAATCCATGGTCCGGAGCGAGAGGGAATGGGACGCCGTCACCTCCTTCTGCGAAGCAGTCATGCTAGCGAAGGAGGTGGCGGGACGTGAGAGGGAGAGAGCCTCACGTCTCAGCCGCCGCGGGAGACGCACCGGGCGTCGGGGGCCACGTGGTGGCCCCCGGCCACCGTAGGCGCGGGCCTGTGGACGGTGAGCTATGGGCTAGCTCGCCGTCCGTCCGTCTTATGACGACAGGCCGTGTCGATGGCGCGTTCGTGTTCCACGCGCGCCTCAAAGAGAGTCAGCAAACAGGAAGGGGTCCGTAAGGACCGACGCCTGCCAGGGTTGCGGGACTGTTCGAAAGAGATACCGCGGCCCTGGAACACAAAGGGCAAAGGAAGGAACATGAATGGGTTTTAGTCAGTAAAAGTCTGACACTCCCTCCTGCTCAGCCCAGAGCGGGAGGGGTTATTTGATGATTTCCCATCGGTAAAAAAAAAAAAAGAAGAACTAGCTCTATAATAAAGATTGGCCACAAACTGATGAAATCTCGGTTATTTTAATTAATCACTCAACATTTTGTATCTAAATCACTTAAAACATGAAGAAATGATCGATCCCTGCCAATATTTAAGTTTCGAGTTGTACTTCTGTCTATCATCACTCAAGTGCACTGTAAATGTGTGCGGGTAAGAAAAGTGCACATTAAGTGGTAATGTGGGTGTAGTGGCGCGCTCAACACCAGCCACTCGGCCGGGCGGAGCCGGGCGCGGGCGACCAGCCAACAACGGCTAATGGCCGGAGTAAGGCTAATTCCAACGAATACATTATGCAATTGTCCCCGTTCTCAAGCTCTTTATAAACTAGTTTGAGAAACAAATTGGCTGTTTTATAAGATTTTTAAAGAGAACTTCATGTGGACAGGGACTGACAAGTGATGACCCTGGCATTTAGCGAATGCTAATGAATGCGAGTGGATTGTTCTTAAAGAACTTTGTATGAAATATCAGTCACAGACAGGCTGTCGCACGGATTTAGTTCTAGAACAACCTTATGCCTGTTTATTTGTTTTATCTCACTAACAGAAAAATTAATTTGAATGTCTTAACATAAAGAAACCTTGTACGGTATCCATACGTTTAACAACAGCTAGATAATCGGTTCCCATGTCCCCTTATCACTCACAGAACATCGTATTTTCGTAAGTGCAATTTGCATATCCCGTCTGTTTATCACGGTGTAAATATTGCGCGACGTTTACGACTCTGCCGAGGCCCTCCGTGCAGGCGTCGTGATGGATGGAGGGTCGCGCGGAGGTCATCCGGTGTTTATTGATGTTTGTTTACTTTTGAGGCTAAACGATCATTTCAGTTTGTGGAAGGGTTCTCGTTTGTTTTTTTTCACTCCAGAAAAGACAAGCGTGTGGCGCAGCCTTGCAATATAATATACGTAGTAACATAACACTCCACGGAGAGGGCTAGGCAGAGGTTTATCCAAGTGCACCACACCAATCACGTTCCACCATTTATGTTTAAGTCCTATTCATTAGGGGATTCAGATTCAGAGCTGTTTCTTCTGAGAAATTCGTAAATAATAAAATGGCGTAGCAGTTTAAAAAGGGTGAAAAATCACACGGCGTGTTCAATCCATTGCATCTGTGTTCAGACAAACAGAAATTCAGATAAAGATAAGTAATGAAGGAACAAAGAAAGAAAGAAGAAAGGAATAAAGGAACATTTCCTGTCAACAGGATAATATCATCATCATCATCATATTTATTCATAAAACAATTTACATTGTATTCGAATTTTACAAAATAATTACAATTTAAATCTTAACCGAAACAATAAGTAATCAAATATAACAAAAAAAAAAACAAAATAAATAAAAAATATTAGTATGTCATCAATTAAAAACCGTTTACATGTCAGACCACAAAAAGCACAAAAAGCAAATGTCAATTAGATTACTGTTTGCATGTCCAACCATAACAAACACAGACACAACCATGTCCATTCAACGTTAGGTAAACTTTAAGAGAATTAAATGAAAATTAAATGCCAGTTAAATGTAAATTAAAAGTCAATCAAATTTAAATTAAATGTCAACTAAATTTAATTAAATGAAAACAAAATGCCAAATAGATATCAATTAAATGCCAATTCAATCACCATTTACCTATTTATCCAACCACAGCCGAAAACAAACATGTCTGTTCCATGTTGCGTAAATTAAAAGAGAATTAAATGTCAGTTAAAAGTCAATTTAAATGTAAATTCAATGTCAGTTAAAATTCATTAAAAGTCAATTAAATGCAAACTAAATGTCAATTAAATGCAAATTAAATGTTGATCAAAAACAAATTAAATGTCAATCAAATTAAATGTCAATTAAATCAAATGTCAATTAAAATAAATGCCAACTAAGTTAAATTTCAAATACACAAATTATCTGGAATCGTTCAACATCAAATCGGATACAGAATATAGACATTTTTCTATTAAGAAGGCTTTCAGTTTTGCCTTAAATAAGTTTGTGTTATAGACCAAAGTTTTTAAATCAGTAGGTAACTTATTATATAACTCTACTGCTTGGAAACGTGAACAATGCTTTGCTATATTAAATTTAGGCACCATTATATTTTTAATAACTTTCCTTCGTGTACTCTCTCTCAGCTCTCTTTCTTTTTGTGATTCATATTGATGTATATATTTTGCAAACTTGCTTAACAGAACTAGTATATACAAACTTGGAACTGTAAGGATGCCTAATTTCTTAAAGTATTCTTTACATGAATCACGCTGTGGAATTTTGACAATCGTTCTAATAGCACGCTTCTGAAGGATGAATGCTTTTTGACAGCTGTAGTTATAGCTATTTCCCCAACACATGATGCTGTACCTTAACCTAGATTCAACCAAAGCATGATAACATGCTTTAAGTTGCTTCAAATCTATTTCATCCCTGAGGCTCCGAAGTGCATAACATGCAGAGGACACAGATGAATCAATTGCAGCAAGCTCTTGTTTCCAGTTTAGATTTGAATCAATGTTTATACCTAAGAATTTTACCCCATTTACCAATCCTATCTTGTCTCCTTTCAATGTCACATCAATAGTGTCGGTGTTGCGAGCTGTAGTCTTAAATAACATTATATTTGTTTTATTTGTATTGATTAGTAAATAAATTAGTAAAATAGCATATATATAGTATTTTGTGTATCTATCTATATATATATGTATTACGTTTATTATATTTTATGTATTAGATCAGTAAAAATAAGTAAATTTAAGTTATAAATGTTCGTTTGTGCACATAGGTTTATCCTCATTCGCAAATCTCACAATCAAACGTAAGGTTTGCTGTAAGAAAACCCAATTCTGGGTTAAGCTTGCCGTTGTACATAAGTTATATATTGTAATTTTGTGTGTCCTACTTTTATATTTTGTGTGCAATAAAGAATAAGAATAAGAATAATGAAACATTTGTTAAATGAGCATTTATTGAAATGCTTTAAAAAGATGAAACTAAACTTTAAATTAAATCAAACCCATCAATTTATTAAATTATACAATTTATATGATATACGAGTAAAAGATTGTCGCGAGAGTATGTTCCTGTGTGTTTAATCTCGCGTATATTACTACTAACCATTTATTTTATTTTTTGCTAGTTTGTGTATTTCTGAGTAAACCCTTTTAATTGATACGATATGGGTATCTGGTGATGCATGAAAAATAACTAGTAGGTACGCCATCTTTGGGAGTCCGCCATGGTGGCGTCACTTAGCTAACCATACATTGTCATCCAAACTAAACGTGTGGGCTGCAAGATTTGACCTAAATACAAATTCAAACAAAGGAAGTTAAATAAAAGCTTGTGATAAAAAAAGTAAAAGATATCGTCAACTGGAATCTGATTATCTCCAAGAAATAACTTACCAACGCCAACACCCATCAAAATACAAATCACTTTTCCTCAAATCCGTAGTCGATTGATCAACCAATCGGAAACACGGATACCTTAACGAATTAGCTAATTAAAGTGGCGACACCAGCGGGTCTCGGGTTCCGTGGATAACTCGACACCTGCGCCAGGGGCGGCATTATTTCATTAGATTGAAACCTTCCCGTGATTGACAGGGGTGAGCTTCCTTCGTGGAAATTTGTTTTGAGAGCTGAGAAATAATTATAAAACAATCAATAGAGCCAGTTTTGTTGAGTATGGTTTTCAAGTAGGTTTGAAATGGGTAAATATGTATATCTTCTGTGAACTTGACTAATAACAAATGATGATTTACATTTGCTTGCCAATTATGGACTCAGTTCAAATTGAAAGCCCGTTTGTTTTTAAGTGTCGGGACAACTTACGAATTATTTTCTTTATTTAGTCAATCAATCAAAATGTCACATGAATATGACATCATATCAGCAGACCTTATCAAAATTGAAGAAGTAAGCACGACGAGGCAAAAAAGCTTTCGAAACTCAATTAAGTCAGCAGAGAAACGTAACAAACCAATTAGTACAGCCCTAGCTATTCGGCTCGCGGCGGTAAGCGGCCGAATTGTGTGTAATTCAATAAGGTGACACGGAAGCTGAGAGCTTCTCACTTTACTAGACATTTTGTTATCTACTACACTGATAAGGTGGCAGAGATTTAACTGTTTAGTTGTGGTTTAAAACACAATTATATTTTATTTGAACAGCATGAACTTTCTGTGACCACAGGGTTGCTTGCAGGGTTGGTTGCTTGCTTGTCGCTAGCCCTAACCAAAGCGATCGTCGCGAGAATTCACGATTGTCGCGTTCATATGTCACTTATTTGTTCGGAACCGGGAGGTGCCTTCTGTCAGCTCAACCATGCGTTCGGAGAACAAAGTGGTAAAATGTCATAAACTGATCCTTTTCAATTTCGTCGCCACGGCGGCGTCTGTTTATCAAGTTCATGTATAATAAATCTTCCAAAAGTGGTTTGTATCTCTCTAGTTAGTTACACAGTTATAAGTGTGCACTTCACTGTCACTTGCTCAACATATTCAATTATTCATTGCAAAATAAGTTTTGTAAAGATTTGAAATTGTTGGAAAGTAAATGTTTTACCGCATAAAATATGAAACGTTTTCTTCTGAGTGCCGTTTTATCTAGCAAACAAAATATCACGAACACCACAATATTGAATGCTGCAATATTATGTAAATAAATGTTATCTACGACGCTCTCGGGTGTAGTTCCACTAAACGTAGGTGCTCTGTATTTTTTATTACAACTAAACAGAATAACTACATTCAAATATTATTAAACTAAGAATGCAAAATTACTATAGAAAAAAACATTTCATAAACGAATATTTTGCTTCTTAGCGTGTTGATGGCAATCTAATTGTGTCAGAACTTGAAACTTAAAATGAAATTATTTTTCTTCCAAATACTGGAAAATGTAGTTTCATGTTTTAAACCTTCACAAACAATAAAACGGCAGTGTACTGTAAACTTTGTTACAGTTAATGCATGTTTATCATGGTAATCTTTCTTTGTGTAATTTATTTATTTTATTTTATTTATTGTGTTTGGGTGGCTTACAGCTAACAATACATACATGTATAGTGAGGCAATCAACGTAAAGCCATTTACAAGCCTCCACAGTTAGCAATAAAATCTTGTTGCACAAACTAATAACTAAGTACAGAATCCATAATTAAGCAAACAAAGAATAGGACTATATATAATATTAAATTAAATACCTGCAGAAGCAAGTGTGGTGTGTCACGTACGTCACGTTTAGATCTTAGTTTAAGTTAAGGTAGATAAGCTATGTCCATAGTTATATTATGATATATGTCACGCACGGACTAGGTATATATTACTGTTAGGAAGATATATATACCTGTATATTTATATGTGACGTTGTGTTAATCATTTAACTAGATGCATGTCTCATAGGCTAAGTTAGTACGAAATAAAGATTTGAAGCAAACACACGTCTTCATCATTCCAGTTTCTGTGCCAACCAAAAGTGAACCTTATCACGCTAAACATATGGTCCATACGAACCGGATTCATAAGTGTTATTATTTTAAAGTTACAAAAACTGTACGGCCGATCGAATACAAAAGGATCGCACATTCCTTAGCGATAAGAGTGAATAACAAGCTCATTAGTGAATACTTTATAAAATTACGAGTTATTACATCGCCATAACTTGGTGTATTTACTTGAATTTGGGTTAAAATCAAAGAGAAAAAGAACCCTTTCTTCAAAAATGAGTACTTCAAGCAGTCAACTACTCAATCTTCTTGAAGAAACAGCTAGTAAAATGCAGAAAGCCCAAGTTAATTTGAAGAAATGTCCTCGGGCACGATTAACAAAGGGTTACATTCAAGCAAGATTACAATGTATAGAAGAATATTGGCAGTGCTTTAAGTCAACGCATGAAGAACTCGTTAAGTGTACCCCGAAAGATAACCGTGCGAACATCCCGTACTTTGTTAACGAAGATTACTACGTTATTGAAGACTTGTTCTTGTGTTTACAAGGAGATTTAAAGGACATGATTTCTTCGTTGACATCATCAGCAGAAGTATGTAGTAACACCGCGACGATTAACCAAACACAAGTTAAATTGCCGAGAATCCAGCTGCCAGAGTTTAATGGTAATTACGATGATTGGCCCACTTATCATGACTTGTTTATATCACTAGTCCATGACAATACGTCGCTAAGTTTGGTACAGAAGTTGCAATACCTGAAATCAAGTATCACCGGTGAAGCTGAAGCCTTGCTGAAACATATAAAGGTCACGGACAATAACTACGAACAAGCGTGGAATATATTGAAAAATCGCTTCGGCAATAAACGAGTGATAGTAAATACTTTGTTCAAACGACTTACCGGACAAAAGGCGATCAAAACAAATCAGATAAAGGCCTTACTAGACACTACAGCTGAGTGCTTGAATAGTCTACAAAATCAGGATTTATCTATTGACAACTGGGACCCTCTAATTATATTTTTAGTGGTTCAAAAATTAGACCCTGAGACCCACAAAGATTGGGAGGAGCATACATACACTCAGGAGTTTAACAAGTTACCCACCTTGAAAGATTTTTATAATTTTTTGGAGTCTAAGTTCCGTACATTGGAGTTGGTGACACATGGTAGTGGTTCAGCTGCCTCAAAGGAGAAAACTATCAAAGATAAGTCATGCCATGTTTCTGCAACCGCACCGGCGAAGACGTGTACAATGTGCAAAGAAGACCACGCCCTATGCCATTGTAGAGATTTTATAAAGCTTCAACCTACGGAGAGGAACGAGTTTGTAAAGAAGAATAGCCTCTGCTACAATTGTCTGGCACCAGGGCATTCAGCCTGGAAATGTCGCGTACCTGTGTTCTGCCGTCGATGCAATCGTCGACATCACTCACTGTTGCATCAACAGAGAAGTAACCACAAGCAGTCAGACAATTCACAAACTCCACACAGTCATATCGAAGGAGAGGAAAATACTAAAGAAGATACAAAAGAAGACGTTGCAATAGCATCACACTTCACCACGAAGAAGTCCACAGCTTTGCTGGCAACAGCACTAGTGTATGTTAAGGATGATAACGGACTAACAACAGTATTGCGCGCCTTAATTGATCAAGGATCACATGAAAGTTTTATCAGTGAAAGAGCAGCACAAAAACTAAAGATAACACGCAAATCAAGCAGAGGAACACTCACAACAATTGGAGGAAAACAGACACACATACATCACGTCGTAGAATTTAATCTATTATCTCGGTGTGAAGATTTCCAGATTTCACTGAAGGCATACGTCATACCCAAGAACATAACCTCCAACTTACCACCAAGACATTTCACCCACAAAATCGCTGACTGGCCGCATTAACAAAGGCCTCACCCTGGCAGACCCAAGTTATAATCAACCAGGGCGAGTGGACCTTTTATTAGGTGTTCAAATTTATGACATCATTCTGAAGGGCGGTATAGTTAAAGGTCCCTTAGGCTCTCCAAGTGCACAAGATACACGCCTAGGATGGATTCTTTTTGGAAGGGTTGAAGAAAGCACTTCTACAGAAGATATTACCGTCATGCATCAACATATTGACATGGAAAATATGTTGAAGTCTTTTTGGGAAGTAGAAGATGACAGTAAGAAGAAACTAACAGCAGAAGAAGAAACCTGTGAGAAAATATACAAAGAAACATACAAGCGAAACGTTGAAGGAAGATATGTGGTAAAATTACCACTTAAAACCAAAAAACCAAAGGCAAGTGAAGGTAAAACTAGAGATATAGCATTGAGAAGATACATGCAACTTGAAAAACGCTTTGAGGAAGATACAGAGTTGAGGACGGAATACACAAAAGTAATGAAAGAGTATATTGATCTGAAACACATGGAAATAGTTCCAATAAACGAGATAGATCATTCAGCAGTATACTTACCACACCATCCAGTCCTGAAAGAAACGAGTGAAACAACGAAGGTTAGAGTTGTCTTTAATGCTTCGTCCAAGGGTTGCAATAATATATCTCTGAATGATGAACTACTGATCGGACCTAAGTTACAAGAAGACATGAGGTCTCTAGTCATGAGGTGGAGAATGAAGCCTGTCTGTTTTGTGTCTGACATAGAAAAAATGTATAGACAGATACTGGTGACGCAAGAAGACGCAGACTACCAGCGTATTCTTTGGCGTCAGCATGCAACGGAATCCATCAAAGATTATCGTCTGCTACGAGTCACATTTGGTACTGCTTCTGCCCCTTACCTTGCTGTGAAAACGCTGCAACAACTAGCTGAAGACGAAGGTAAAGACTATCCCATAGCAGCTGAAACCATCAAACATGATTTTTTCATGGACGATCTAATGTCTGGACAGGATACAGTAGAACAGGCTATAGAAGTAGCTAAGAATATTAGCCATATCCTACAAAAAGGAGGTTTCACGCTGCAAAAGTGGGCATCCAACAGTAGCAAATTTCTGAAACAATTTAAAGCTGAACAGCATAGTAAACAAGTTAAAATAGACATGAAGTTGCATGGTACTGTCAGAACACTAGGATTATCCTGGAACATGGGTGAGGACACTATTCATTATCATCTTGATTACGCTCTCATGACAGGAGGCGTGACCAAAAGAAAGATTTTGGCTGACGTTCACCAGCTATTCGATCCGCTGGGATGGCTGGCTCCGGCAATAGTTCCTGCAAAAATGTTAATTCAAAGTTTGTGGCTGAAGCACACTGGCTGGGATGACGAAGTAGACCCTGAAACAGAAAAAGAATGGATTAGTATTAGAGAAAGCTTATCACATTTGAAAGTAGTTGAACTGCAGCGATGGTTACAATGCACAAGTGAAACCATGAAGGACGCTTCTGTACACGGTTACTGTGATGCTTCTGAAAAAGCATATGGAGCTGTAGCTTACCTGAGGGTGTTAGGAGAAGACCATCAATACAAAACGACCATAATTGCTGCCAAATCCAGAGTTGCGCCTGTAAAACCAATGTCACTACCGCGACTGGAGCTATGTGGTGCGTTATTACTTTCAAAATTATTAAAGCAAATAAGCGAGGCCATGCATATTCCTACTAATCAAATATTTTCATGGACAGACTCGAAAATCGTTTTATCCTGGTTACAAGGAGATCCTTCAAGATGGCAAACCTTTGTGAGGAACAGAGTCGTGACGATAATTGATAACATCGGTGACAAATGGTTTCACGTACTATCAAAGGAAAACCCAGCAGATGTCGTATCTAGGGGCATGCTGCTGTCGGAGTTGAAGAATTGTCGATTATGGTGGGAAGGACCAGAATGGCTGAAAGGAGAGGAAATAATATTTACAAGCATAAGCACTTCGACGGACCTAGAAATGAGAAAGGTCATAAATGTAAACATGGTAACTGAACAACAATCTGTCGAAGAGAAAAATTGGTCAACCCGTTTCGAAGTTTGTGATACACTGGCGGAGTTATTGCAAGCAGTGACATACTGCAGACAATTCTTGAACCTGAAAAGAAATAAAACACAGATTAGTATAAATACTGAAGAATTAGAAAGATCATTACATAAATGTATACAAATAACACAAATAAAATGTTTTGAAGAAGAAATTAAAGACCTGAAAGAAAAGGGTAAAGTTAAGAATAGGAGTGTATTGAAGTCACTCAATCCGTATTTAGATCAAAATTATATCCTCAGGGTGGGCGGTAGAATTCGACACGCCAATATAGACAAGGACAGAAAACACCCCATCATCTTAGATAATAAATCATATTTGACAAGACTTATTGTGGCCGATGCACATATGGTAACTATGCATGGAAGTGTACAGTTAATGTATAATTACATTCGATCTAAATACTGGATCGTGAGAGGAAAGGGTTTAATCAAAGCGGCAGTGCATAGATGTTTAATCTGTGCAAAACAAAGGGCTCAAATCAGAACCCAATTGATGGGTGACCTACCTGAAGAACGAGTGACTCCGGCCCGAGCATTCTTGCGCTGCGGTGTTGACTTTGCTGGCCCGTACCAAATCTTAATGTCTAAAGGAAGAGGCGCTAAAACGAACAAAGGGTATATTTCTTTGTTTATATGTATGGCAACGAAAGCCATACATTTAGAACTGGTTGGCGACCTGACATCTGAAGCATTTATCGGCGCGTTCAGAAGATTTGTGTCACGTAGAGGAAGATGCAATCACATGTGGAGTGACCAGGGCCGAAACTTTGTCGGAGCCAACAAAGAGCTTGTTGAAGCCTGGAA
Organism: Eugnorisma glareosa; assembly: GCA_947578425.1. Taxonomy (NCBI): domain Eukaryota; kingdom Metazoa; phylum Arthropoda; class Insecta; order Lepidoptera; family Noctuidae; genus Eugnorisma; species Eugnorisma glareosa. The sequence goes on from OX387966.1 coordinate 910,186, forward strand.
CGCAGCTAAGTTAGAATTTGAAGGTGATATAGCAGATACTTTGGGAAAGGATGGGACTCAATGGCACTTTATTCCGGGATACAGTCCGAACTTCGGTGGGCTATGGGAAGCCGGCATAAAGTCCACCAAATATCACCTCAAACGAGTCTTGAACAGTCACCTGACGTTTGAAGAGATGACTACACTTTTATGCCAGATCGAGGCTTGTCTAAACTCGCGACCGTTGTGCCCCATCGATGATTCAGACAAGGATGACATGGAGGTACTCACACCAGGACACTTCCTGATCGGGGAAGCACCAATCGCCGTACCTTCACCAAGCTTGAAAGACGTATCTGTCAGCAAGCTATCTCGCTGGCAGCATATTCAAAAGCTACTGAATGACTTTTGGCAGCGATGGCAGCATGAGTACTTAGCAAGACTACAGCAACGCCCGAAGTGGTTAAAGACAGTTCCAGACTTAGATGTTGGTCAAATAGTGCTCGTAAAGACGGAAAATGCTGCTCCAGGGAGATGGCCACTTGGACGCATAGTAGAAAAATACCCAGGCCAAGATGCGGTTACTAGAGTGTATAGTGTGAAAACTGGTAACCACATAGTTAAGAGATCAATTGGTAAATTATGTCTTCTACCTATAGACACCAAGGTTTAAATTTAAATGCATACCGTGTAGGTTTATTAAATTTTCGTATGTACTGAAGTAAGATTTATTTACTGAGCATTTAATTTCATTAGATTACAATTGGTCATAGTTATGACTATCTACCATTTTGTTTCTAGTATTTGATTGTTATTTGCAATGTGTAAATTTATTTAACGTTACAATTAGATTTGATTTGTTTAAAAGAACTTAAAGCTCTTTTGGTGGGCGGTATGTTAGGAAGATATATATACCTGTATATTTATATGTGACGTTGTGTTAATCATTTAACTAGATGCATGTCTCATAGGCTAAGTTAGTACGAAATAAAGATTTGAAGCAAACACACGTCTTCATCATTCCAGTTTCTGTGCCAACCAAAAGTGAACCTTATCACGCTAAACAATTACACTAATAAAGGGAGTCTGGGGTCTTCAGTCTCCAGTTGACTCATGGACAAGTACACGACATGGTATTTACTTAACCCCTCCTTCCCTCCACATCGCATGGCGACCCTGCCAGTCGACTGGACGGCGTTATAGTTGCCCGACCGGGATCTCATCGGAGTCACTTCAGTCGGCTTCAGTCAGTTTCTCGGCAGTTGGTTAGTCACAGGCCATGGGGACCACGTCATCCAAGGAAGAGGTTATTATAGCCCAGACAGCAGCGGGTGGTTCAAATACCGCGACAGTAACACAAGAGCAGATATCCACCATCAGCGCGATGCTGTTGTTTATCGCCGTGTGTTTGGCGATTGTCATCATTGGCGTGGCAGTCCGGCTGTACAGGAGGTGTCATCAGAATTGGATCGAAGAGAAGATCAATCAGCGTGAGGTGCAGCGAGCTGTGCAGATGGCCTGACCGGGAGCTGGCGGAGCGACAAGAGGAGTAAGTGATGTGATTTGAACTTAAGTGTAGTGGCGAGTATTTTCGGTCATCTATCAGTTAGAGGCATTAATTTTGAATGGAAGTGGAGTTAACGTCACTGTTTGTACAGCTTAAGTTATTGAGGGAATCAATTGTCAAGTAGATTGAATTCACTTTGCTTTCTGTTTTGTTGACATTGTTTTGATATTATTATTATTTTAATTTATGTAATCATTTGCATGCCGTAAGGTAGACTGTAGCTGATCTCATTAATTTATGTACAACATCTTATACCTGTACCTACATTTAAAGCAAATAAAGATTTGATTGATTGATTGATTGAAGTTAGGTCCCAGTAGGCGGAAAGGCAAAAATTTTGATGGAAAGATAAGCGAGGTAAAAGCCCTGTATTGTAAATTTAAGTGTGTAGTTTCTAAGTGTAGCAAATTTTCGGAGGAATTAGCACAGCTAGTGAGTAAAATAGAAAATTTGTATGTAGACACTATTAAGTTTGAAAACGGTACCGGAACCGATACAGAGATGGCGTTGGAAAGGTTTTCATTGAAAACGACGGTTAGCTTACTCCCGAAAATGAATGGGGATGAGCAGGTAACCCAAGATTTGATTGATGCCATAGATTTATACAGCTCTATGTTAGAAGCGGCTGATAGTGCTCATTTAATTAGATTCGTGCTAACTACGCGACTTACCCAGGGGGCTAAGATGCGATTGTCCTCTACTTATACGACTGTAGACAGTCTTTTAACGGACATGAAGAAGCATTTGTTGACGGTTAAGTCAGACGTTGCGGTGCAAGCCAAATTTGCTCGCGCTAGGCAAAATGATAGGTCGGTCACGGATTTCGGGGCAGAGATAGAGAGGTTAATGGTAGATTTGACTATTTCTCAAGCCGGGGAAAATTCGGAAGCTTATAAAATTTTGCGGCCTTTAAATGAGAAGTATGCGGTTAAAAAGTTTGCTGACGGACTTCGTAATCAGCGTCTTGGTACAATTATTACGGCACGGAACTTGACTTGTTTGAAAGATGCTATCAGGGTAGCGGAAGACGAAAATTGTGCTTCGTCCGGTCAAGTCATGACGTTCCAGCGGTGGTCCGCGGGTGGTAGTTTTTCTACGGGAAATAGGGGTCGTGGAAATAACTATAGGCGGCACGCTGTAGGTAATGGATACGCGCAGCAAAAAACAGCTGTTGGGCGTACGTACCGAAATGGAAACGTAAGGTATAGTAGTGGAATGCGCGGTCATAGCAATAGTACTCATCGTGGACGGCAGACTCAGCAAGGTCGACAGCGCGTAGCGTGTCTAGAGCACGTGCGGGGCGATGCTGACTCAAGTGCAGTGTCAATGTCACGAAGTAGCGAAGGCAGACAATTGAATGAAACGCAGTTTTTTCGAGGCTAAGCATATTTTAGCTTGCAATAGTGTTAACTGGGTGAATTTTCTAGCAAATAATGTGGATTCGGAATGGTTAGTCGATACGGGTGCGTCGATATCGGCAATAAAAAGTAATTTCTTGAGGAATAATGCTTTGTGCTGTAAAGTAGTTAAGGAAGAATTAGTGATTAATGGTGTAGGGGGTAGTTTACGGGCTACAGGTTATGTATATTTGACGTTGCAATACGAACAATGTTCGTTCGTGCATAAGTTTTATATATTCAATGATTTGCCATGTAGGTCAGTTGGCATATTAGGCCAGGATTTCTTGCAGGCGTATAGTGGTATTATAGACTTTTCGGGGAACAGGTTATCTCTAAAGAACCGTGAGCAGCAGACGGTTTCGATGCCACTTAAATCCTATAATTATTCTTTAACTATTTCTCCGCGTTGTGAAATGGTTAAGTATTTGCCCGTTAATAGAGCAGAAGATTGTGTAGTGTTTAGGAAAGAGTTGCGAGAAGGGGTTTTCTTAGCAAATGTAGTAGCTAGACCTAAGAATGGGATGATGCCCATTAGGATTTTAAACACAACCACGGAGGAAGTTGTGTGTAGTATGTCCGATGTAGAAGTCTATCCGTTAAGTGATTTTAATTGTTGTAGTTTTGCGGAAACAGAAGTAAGTGTTGAACGTGTTAAGAAAATATTTTCTTTGCTTAATCTTGATTATTTGAATGCCGAGGAACGGTTGTCAGTTGAGCAAATATGTGCAAAATATCCAGATATTTTTTATATTCCGGGAGATAAATTGGATGTCACGAATGTATATGCGCAGTCAATACGTTTGAAAGATAATGTTACTCCAGTTTACAGGAAACAGTATAGAATACCTTATGTACAGAAAAAGGAGGTTGATAGGCAAGTGCAGGAGATGCTGGGTAGTAATATTATTGAGGAGGCGGTTAGTGAGTGGTCTAGTCCTGTTTTGGTTGTACCCAAGAAGGCAGATCGTGATGGGGAGAAAAAATGGCGTGTAGTAATAGACTGCAGGCAGTTAAATGAAAAGGTACAGGATGATAAATTCCCTTTGCCAAATATTAATGAAATCTTGGATTCATTGTCGGGTGCAGTTTACTTTAGCCACTGTGATCTATCACAATCATATTATCAGTGTGCTTTAGATGAAAGTAGTAGGAAATACACAGCTTTCACGACAGATAAAGGGCAATATCAGATGTGTAGATTACCAATGGGGTTAAAGATAAGTCCAAGTTCTTTTAGCAGGTTAATGACTGTAGCCATGTCAGGATTAAATTATGACAAGTGTTTGATATATTTGGATGATTTAATTATTTTCGGGCGGAATTTGGATGAGCACAACCGAAACCTTATGTCAGTGTTTTCTCGCCTGAGAAAGGTCAATCTTAAACTGAATCCATCCAAATGTGAATTTATGAAAAAACAAATACTTTATTTAGGACACGTAATTTCAGCGGAAGGTATTTCACCAGATCCTGAAAAGGTAGAAGCCATAAAGAAATATCCGCGTCCATCGGCAGTTGATGAAGTAAAGCGGTTTGTGGCGTTTGCAAATTATTATAGGAAATTCATACCAAATTTTGCTAGTATAGTGATACCTATGAATAAGCTATGTAAGAGGGATGTAGTGTTTAGTTGGACCGATGAATGTGAGAGGTCGTTTTTGTTGCTTAAGGAAGCGTTAATGAATCCACCAGTGTTGGATTATCCAAATTTTTCTGAAGACAACACGTTTATATTGCAAACCGATAGTTCGGGTTATGCGGTAGGAAGTGTATTGTGTAATGGGAACGGTAAACCCGTTGCATACGCTAGTAGGTCTTTGGGGAAAAGTGAGTTAAATTATCCTATTATAGAGAAGGAGTTATTGGCTATAGTATGGTCAGTTAAATATTTTAGACCGTATTTGTATGGACGGAGGTTCGTTGTAAAAACGGATCACCGGCCACTATTATACTTGTTTAACATGACAGATCCATCAAGTAGGTTAACTAAGTTTCGTTTATGTTTAGAAGAGTATGACTTTGAGGTCGAGTATATTAAGGGGAAAGAAAATGTATTAGCTGATGCACTTTCTAGGATAGTAATTTCAAGTGAAGATTTGAAAACCATGCGTGAAAAAACTATATCCGTAATGACGAGAGCGCAGTACAAACAGTTGGAAGAACCAAATGTTTGTGATACGGACCCTGTGGTATCTAGGACTGATCACCCTAGGATCGTGGAAGTTCTTAAAAAACAAGGAAATGACATTGAGATATGTTTGAATGAGTGGGAGAAGATGTTACGTAACACTAATGGTGAAAAAATATTTTCAAAGTCGCGCAATTTAATGTATGTGCCAGAAAACTCGAGTATTTACGTAAACTATGAATCTTTATCGGCATCATCGCGAGACGAGTTGTCGAGAGACATAGTCACTTTTTGTATTGAAAAGAGCATAAAAGAAGTTATTATTTTGAAAAATCGTTATAACGTTAAGTTTATTACAAAAATGGCCAAATATTTGAAGGAAAATAGTAATTCGATATGTGGAGATTTTAGAATATGTGTAGTGAAGGGTGTGCGGAAAATAGAAGGGGCAGATGAGAAGAGAATTGTTTTAAATGATTTTCATATTTTACCTACGAGTGGTCATTCAGGAATACGCAGGATGGTGAATAATATAAAGAAATATTATTATTGGCCGTCAATTGAGAAAGATGTAGCGGAGTACGTTGGTAAATGTGATAAGTGTAAAAAACAAAAGTTTTCCAAACATACTAAAGAACCAATGACAGTTACTACCACTGCATCTTCATCTTTTGAAAAGATTTATTTAGATATAGTGGGGCCACTTGATAGGGACGAAAATGGTAATGTTTACATATTAACTCTTCAATGTGAACTTACGAAGTTTGCGGAGGCTTATCCACTAAAAAATAAATCCGCAAATGAGGTAGCAAAAGCGTTGGCAGAAAATTTTGTGTTGAGATATGGGATACCGGGAACAATTGCTACGGATAGGGGTTCTGAGTTCATTTCGAAAGTAATGGTAGAGCTATGTAATGTCTTGGGCATCAATAAAATCTTATCAACGTCATATCATCATGAAAGTATAGGGTCTTTGGAAAACGTTCATAAAACTTTAGGTGCTTATTTAAGGATACAAACAGATAATAATCCATCATCGTGGAGTTCTTGGATTCCATATTGGTGTTTTTCTTATAACACAACAGTTAATACTGTGACTAAGTATACGCCTTATGAATTAGTTTATGGTAAAATTTGTAGGTTACCAAGTAGTCTTCAAGGTGAAAGTGTAGAACCTTTGTATAATTTTGATGATTATCCTTTAGAATTTAAATACAGGTTACAAACGGCTCAAAATGATGCAAAAGAAAATTTGGTATCAAGTAAGTTATCAAGGAAACATTGTTATGATAAGAATCTTAATTCTATAACTTATAAGGAAGGTGACTTGATTTTGATAAAAAACGAAGTAGGCAATAAGTTGGAGTGTATTTATAATGGACCATTTGTAGTTGTAAAGGACGAGTCACCAAATGTAATAGTTAAATATAAAAATAAGATAGATGTAATACATAAAAATAGGACAAAGTTATACTGTAAGACTTAGGATGTAAGTTTAAAAATGTAAAGAGATGAGGGAAAAAAAAAAAACAATGTAACTAAGTTTTTTTTTACTTTAGGAAGGGTGATGTGGTGTGTCACGTACGTCACGTTTAGATCTTAGTTTAAGTTAAGGTAGATAAGCTATGTCCATAGTTATATTATGATATATGTCACGCACGGACTAGGTATATATTACACTAATAAAGGGAGTCTGGGGTCTTCAGTCTCCAGTTGACTCATGGACAAGTACACGACATGGTATTTACTTAACCCCTCCTTCCCTCCACATCGCACAAGCACCATTTATTCGACTTTTCTTTTTTTTTAAACAAACTTTAGTGCTGCGTTCAAGATAGTATAGCCATTCTTATAATTTTGTTGAACCATGTTTCAAATATTTTGAGAAATGTTTTGAAGCAAAAACAAACAATTTAAGTAAATATAATGCCACATCTTTACAATGAGACTAGGAAGCGCAAATTTAAAAACTCTTCCAAAATAATGAATGTAAAGATAAGCTAAACTTCTTGATCTTTTCGTACCTATCTACTTAATAAAAATTCTAAATTAAATAATTCACGGACACACGGCCTTAACCATTGGGTCTAGAAGCATGTGCACTAGCACTATCAAGTTCCTTATACAAAAATACACACACAGAAGAGGAACGGTTACATAAACTATGTAAGTTTGTGTTGGAAGGTTCTAGATTATAAAAAGACAGTTAAAATATATTTGGTACCGGCTCTATCAATATGGCAAAGTTTTCAAATCTTGTTTACCTTTCCGAGAAAATTAGGAATATTCCTATTATATCCGTTCCAATCAGGCAATATATGATATTGCCACAAATAGCTCTGCGATATACCTTGTAACGTTGTATCGTTACTTTTGTTTACTTATCTGATTTCAACATCAAATGTCAAAACAAACCACAGACGTTTAAAATATTAGGGCCGTCCTAAGTTACTAAACGACATAAATTAACTGATTTACCAGTGTTGAGCGCGCGTTTCGTGTATCCGAACGAATGAGTGAGGACGTGTCTGCACGACTCGCGCGCACCGCGCCGTACGTATGCCATTCATTCCGCGCGCTCCGCGTCGGGTCTTATTTGCCTGCGTGGTCGCTCCGTGAATCTGCGGGTCGGCGCGAACACCTGCCGACCGTCACCCTTCCTGGCGTCTGCAGCGTGGCACACCGCTACGGTCTTCGTCACCCGGAGAGTACCGTGCGACTCACGAGGCTCGCGAGTCGACACTATTGCCTGTTGGAGTTTTATACGAAGACCCGACTCCGAGTTTTATAAAAGCTGAGATTGTCAACATTGACTGAGTGAAATTTAACTGGTTTAGTTTAAACAGACTAAGAGAACTTAACTGTAAATATAAAATTCGTATCTCTTAGTTTGAGTGGTGAAGTGGTGGTCGTTAATTTAATCCATCGTATAATGTCAGCTTCCGTAGAAATATTCTCCGAATTTTGATACTCCATCACATCATTATTCGCCCTTTTGAATATCTAATTATATTATCATGAATTGTGAAATACTATCACTAATGTATGGCAATGGTAATAATACGGTACGGCAATAAGTAGCTAGTAAAAATGTATTTCAGAAATTATACATCATTTTATTGTTTTTTTGATAAAAAACCGGATGGGTTGTTGCAGTTCATGAGGCATTGAAAAATACTGAGTGTACAAAAATAGGCACAGTAACATGAACACAGTCAAAGCCAAGCTACTCATTGTTAATTAATTTATCTTACGAGGAAAATGCTATAACTGACATGTAGGTCAACCAAATGTAGGCAACAAATTATTTTTCGTCGAATCAGTGGAAAAGCGCGCGGAATCAACTCAATGCGGCTTTTCTATAAAGCCGCATCATGACCCGCGTGCCCCGCCATAAATAGCGGTATCCCGTATTGTGTGCGAATGGCCGTTTTTATTCACACCGCGACCACAGCGGACTTCATACAGTATTTCAACTAGGAACAAACGGTCGTACGTATGCAAAGCGTTCACATAAATTCTAAGCATGCTTCGGGTAACAGATTACTCGTGAGTACTGCTGCGTTTCCACCAGAGATGAGCGATGATGTGCATGTGGATGCGTGTGGAACCAACCAATCACACAGCTAGAATACCTCAAGCTGTGAACAAGAAGCGATATTATTAGTTAATTGCACACACATCCCTCGCAACGAACCCTCGCTAATCTTGGTGGACACGCAGCCTAAGTCAGGGCGGCATCGACATTAGTGGTCACGTTATATGTGTGTAGTGCAAAATAACAAAAAGTTTAGTACACATGCCTGACAATCACGTTTGATTTCGCGGAAAGGGTCTAGTTGGTTTACTGGTTACCTTTAAACTGTGCCTTGGCCAATATTCGCACTGGCCGGCCGCTACCCGCACTGGCCGTGTGGCCCAGGGCTGCCCCGCATCACTCACGGCTCAGACACGTAAATGGCCGTAGTTTTTCACAACAAATCCCAGTCATTTCTCAACGTTGAAGCCTATTCGTTATGTTTACCAACGTTTTGTTGTATCTTTATTAATAGTCACATTATTCAACTTTCATTAAATTGGGATAGATAGCTACCTTAATCCTGGGGTTTTATATTAATCAAGAAATAAGTCAACTTCAAGTCTAATATTGCAACATCCATAACGATTATCTTTATAGTGGTTCAATGGAAATTCGCAGTTTTTTTTTTGTGGCAGCCCTGTTAAACTGCAGAAAGCGTGAAATATTCATGATACGCAGCCTGCTGCAGCGGCCGTTGATACTGCTTTATGGTACGCGTGCGGATTTCGCCCGCAGACTTTCACAGTTCAGAGTTAATACCTTAATTCAAGTACGTGTACCCTTCTTCTTTTTACCTTTGAAGTTATTTGATGTGTGAAAAAAGATTAGTACACAGTAAAGCTTTAATTTTGCGCTAGTAAAGGACACGGACACCTCATGAAATACCTAATAAAGTTCCAGTAAGAGTCTGTGTCCGATGCAGCGTGCCGCGTGCAGCGTGCAGCGTGCAGCGTGCCGCGTGCAGCGTGCAGCGTGCAGCGTGCCGCGTGCAGCGTGCAGCGTGCAGCGTGCCGCGTGCAGCGTGCAGCGTGCGGCGTGCCGCGTGCCGCGCGCACTCTCTGTCTGCACCAGTTCGACCGATCCGTAATGTAAGGCGATGCAGTGATCCGTGAATCCTATCAATTCTTTCAAAGCGTCAAATGATCTAATTTGCTTTCGCTTTGTCAAATTGGTCAACCTCTCCGGATATCACAAGATGCATCACAAGGCTTCTTCACACTGAATTCTGCCTTTTCGTGGCACACTCCATGTAGAGTTGTGCCAACATAGAACTTCTACATTGAGTGGAAATAAATCGAGAAACCCGTCACACGAATGTTCGATGGACACGTGTAGGTTATCAAACCAAATCAATCATCCATCTAATTATAGTTATTACCAAGTTTTACGTAAACGCAACCCCCCATGATTCCGAACTATTTTGGTTCGTACACAAATATATGATTGAGTTGGTGACGTTAATCAGACAATGCTTACGTCATAGTTTCGCGAAAATATAACTATCAAGAACCATAATTATATGGCGAATTGTTCCAGAATGGGCTGAAAAAGTACTTTTTAAGTTTCACACTAAAAATAGTGGTTGACAAAATTAATGTAACTCGTTAAACGCCCGCGCTTCAGGCACATGGAAAATATAATACACGGGAAATATTTTACAGGTTCTTCAAAGTAGGCACACGGTAGGAAATCATTGATTATTATAACAGTGAAAACGTAAGCGGCGCCACTTGCAATTATTTTCTACTTAAAGTAGTTGAAAAAACTAAAAAACTCGACTGAAAAAACTGAAAAGCATATAACAAGCACATTTTAAATTAAACAAAGGTTGGAAACAGGTGGGGCCCATCTATTCTATACTAATATTATAAAGAGGTAAGGTTTGTAAGTTATATAGGGTTAGGTGTTAGGGTAGGGTTATATAGGGGGTAATCTCTGGATCTACTGATTTTATTTTGAACCGATTTTGAAAATTCTTTCACTAATAGGAAGCTACATTATCCCCGAGTGCTATAGGCTATATGCTATATTTACAACGTGCCCGTCGTATAATTTCCGACAAAACGCGAGCGAAGCCGCGGGCAACAGCTAGTTTGAATATAAAATTATGAAAATGGAACGTACCCACATACATACATACATTAAAATCATCAATTACAATCCATCAAACGGCGCAAATACCTTATCGGTAACTACAGTTTTGAGCCGTTTGGGGTCGAAACGCTCGGGTCATGTGGCCCGAGTGCGCGTCTCCTTTTTAAGGAAATATCTCGCCGACTGGATGACACTTCACGTGACCAGGGGGCTGGCTCTTTGTTTGGTCAAAGAATTAGCATTGCCATTCAACGTGGCAATGCTGCCAGTATTCTGGGACACTGGTTTTGAGGAGTACTTTGACGCCTAAGCGTCCTATTGTCGTCGTTGTATATATGTAGGAACTTACTTTTAACCTTCATTTTAGCATTATAGTTCTATTTGTAGTCTGTATACAGCGTGTAACAGAAAGGGTATAATCATATGGAATGCTGTGGTACGGACCATCAAACTGAACAACTTTCTCTATGGGACCACCATCGAAATCGTAAAATAATAATCAGCTGTCCTATACAAAATTTCAATACCTACCCGACCCAAATGTATGGGACAGCTGATTATTTTTTTACGATTTCGATGGTGGTCTCATAGAGAAAGTTGTTCAGTTTGATGGTCCGTACCACAGTATTCCATATGATTATACCCTTTCTGTTACACCCTGTATAATGTCCATAGCAGATATACTTTATTCTTTATTTAAATCAATTAATTTACCAATAAGTTAACTTAATCCCATTGAATGACTATTTCATGAATAAGTCATTCTGGTGCTTCCCCCTCCCGGTACATACATACAGGTTAAACACATACGCCGCAGTCGGGTAAAACGAGCGTTTGAATACTTAAGCAAAACTTGGTAGGGAAAGAGATTACGATCCAGTACAGATTGGAGTCCCATTAAGTAATAAGTTTCTCACAAGTTGAGGGATAACTTAGGATGTAAGTTTTTACTTAGCGCGCGATGATCTCAGGATTATGTGCCAATATCGTAAGTAGTTTCGTACTTTCGGAGTATTTGATAGTATATTGGTATGCCATTTGCGAAATTAATGTTTTTTGTTTACTGGGAGCCTCTCAGAACCATGGGCCGATGACCTAAAGATGGTAAAGCAGTTTTATGACGAAAGAAAGACGATTTGGTAATTTGGAGAAGTTTTGGAAAAAGGTTTATGCTTTGAAACACCATACACCAGTCATCGTTGAGAATTTATTGAAATGTGCATGTTGTTAGTTAACCGGTTAATAGTTATTCTATTTTTATGTATATCAGTTTGGATGAACAGTGAGGTTCCGTTGGTTTAAGCACTTTATCATGACGGGTCCCCTGCAGGGCACCAGCTGCAGGGTACCGGCTGCAGGGTACCGGCACAAGATCATCGGCCTAGCTTTTTCCTAACTATGTTGAGGTCGACTTCCAGTCTAACCGGATGCAGCTAAATATCAGCTTTTCTACAAGGAGCGACTGCCTATCTGACCTCTACAACTCCTGAGCAACACGATACAACTTGGTAAGACTGGTTGTAAAACTTTCAGGCCACTGACTACCTGTAACGACTGTCAATGATCTACAAAATATATCCTAGGGAGATATTCCGAGGCATGCATGAAACTTGACATGTAATGGATGGTCACCCATCCACGGACTGACCTTGGCAAGCATGGCTAAGCCTGAAGAACGACTCGTCCTTTTGTAATAGAGGCAATCCTTATCAGTTTTAGAGAGAAATGGTTGGTGTCATGTTGCAGGTATTACAGGTACATCGAAGTTTTATACAGATTTGGGAGCTGATCAAGTCATTGAAATATGAAGATGCACCCTTAAGTATAATGTAGCATAATTAATTGATTAAAACCTGCGTTTCAACGTTCTTTTTCCGTTTGAGGAGAAAAATAATATTGCTTGCAAATGGTTCAAGGAGATACAATTTATCATAGCACCCATTAAAGGATACTTGAAAAGAAAATCAACAAACAATAATTCCTTTTAATTCATAGCATTCATAACTGCAAAGAGCAGCTTTATAAAACAAATACTGAAACATTTATAAGATTTCCACACTGAATCTACTTATTTACGAAATGCTCGTATTGTCATGTTATTTTTATACTTATTTCAGTGCTTTTATATTTCCTTTATGCCTGATGTAACAATGAGTCTTTTCTGTAGCGAACACAAAGACCAATCATATGGCAACATTGTGTATTACAGTTGAGAGATTAAATGAATATTGCCCGGGACGATATTAAGCATTGGCAATATAATTAATTTCTGATAATAAAGTAACTGATAGCAATAAACATTAATTAATAGTTGAAGCATGATTTAAATTGATAGCAAGATTTCTAAGTGCAAAGGAACGTTTGGGTACGTTAATCAGTTAAGGATTTTACCGGGCGGCAAAAACGAATATAATAAGTATGAAGATACATATGTTCAGCAAAAAGGTGGTCGTATCACCTCGAATTTTTCCAGAGCCGATCCGAACCGAAGCGTGTTTTAGCGAATATCGATTGAATGCCGAATGTATAGTGCGGTCGGTTTGTATGCACAACAAATACTACCGAATCGAATGTGCCCATCCCTTATCCACCACATGAGCTATTCATAAATTATGTTTCAGTAAATTAAAGATCTAAATTCACTATCACTAAAAATTAGTTCTGCCGTTCCAGAACTGCGACCTAGAAAGAAATCATCTTGCAAAATATTTAGTATAGCCCGAGCGAAGCCTTTAATTCCAAGCAACATTAAATATTTCAGTCGGTTTGCCTTTATAGCGTACTCTAGTAGACTCGCTCATTTGCGAGCACATATCGAGTACACTCACGACCACCACTATGTTCTCCTACTATATTGATTGCAAGTTCATTTTGTTACGAACATAGTATTTTGGAACCCGTATTATGGTCGCAAGCGCATGAGATTCCAGTTCGATTCATAGGTCGGACCGTGTTATGGTTTTTTTTTTTATTAGCAGCCTAGGGTCTGGATTTGTGCCCGGTTGATGGCAATAGGCTCGCCACTTTTAACATAAGACCTAAACATAACTTGTGAATAGTGGATATAGGTACATTACACTGGTGAAATGTGGGTGTACTACAGTGGCGAAGGTTCCATACAACTCGATTTCTACCGGCTTCCCTGAAAAACGGCACAGTTAGAATTTTAAAGACAAATAATACAATCACATTAAAGATATGTACTCTGGCTTACCTCTTACAAAAATTGACAATTCGCTACTGGTGTAGGTACTATCAGGTACAACTCTGCCTAACCCTTCGGGAATTTCGAATGTAGGTACCTAAGTGTACACATGTTGGTGCTCGTGACTGTACAATGTGTAAAAGTTGTAACGAATTCAGGAAACTAGGAAATAACAATAAGGAGAGGTTTGGTACGACTTGTTGTCAAGTTGTTGGGCTGCTGGAGCCAACTCCTGCGGCTTCAGTGGGTCAGGTTCGGTTGGTCGGCAGTACGGTTGGTTTGTTTTAGAGGTCATTTCGTGTGTAGTACTGATGGCATGTTTGTTATGGGTACTAGAGAAAGCCGTCTCTTGTTAGTGCTGGGTCAAAGATGGCGGCCAATATTAGGTTTTGTGGTCTTAATAGAGGTCCGAATAGTGATAGGTTCGTGAACTATTTATTATAATAGGTCTACGATACAATTGCTATTTCTTCAGCTTGATTGTTATTGTACTAACAATGGAAACATTCAATATAATTTTAAATAAAAAAAGTGAGTTTATTAGGGTGCACCACACAAAGAGAAGACAACTTGTTTCCACAATCAGGCTAACGGCATGACTTGTGTTTCGTACTTCAAAGCGTTTACTTTTATTCCGGCTATATTCTCTCATATTACTCCCGTTTTACATTGAAGTTTAGTCGTTCCACGTGTAATAAGTATTTGGTCTTAGTACCAGTAAACGTAAGTCTTACGGTTCATAAACGTCAAGTGAATATAGACGCCCTAACGATCGGGCCTCCCTATTAGGAACAACCACCGAACGAGAAAGGGCAGAAAGACCACTCCTAAGTATTAGGACACTAACACTTGCATTGACGTCGATCGGCAAATACCCTGATTAAGAAAAAATCAACAAGCTTGCGATCGGTTACTTTAGTCTTCAAAATTGAGCCGCTGATTCAAATTGCGTCAACTTGGTGAGTCCTGACGCTTCAGCTTCTGTAGTATTTTGATGGATGTTTTCTGATGATGCTACACTTTGTATGTTAGTGGGGTGTGAGTTCATACTTAGTTTGACCCGTTTCATTTGTTTGACGTTGTGGTAGCATTATTATTATGAAGGTCTGGTTTGTCTTTAAACTTACTTCTAAAATAGCAACTAAGATAGGTTTACCTGAGAGTTTGGTTGTGTGTACTTTATACATGGACACTTTAACTGTAGTATCCTGTTTGAACACTTTCGGATCAAAATACTTCAAGTTATTTCTTTATCTTCGAGAATTCAACGTCAGAATGTTTTATAATGTACATACTAATATTATAAAGAGGTAAACTTTGAATGTAGGCGATATAGGGGTAATCTTCGGAACTACATAATTATCCGATTCCGAAAATTCTTTAATTAATGGTAAGCTACATTATCCCCGATGTTAGAGGCTACTTAAAACATTCCCGTGGTATAATTTCCGACCACAAGCTAGCAAAGCTTGGGATAAAAGCTAGTGTACCTTCAAATTTTGTATCAAATTCTAATTCAACCGACTCAAATATAGTGAAATTGTCGCTTCAGACAGACGTGAATGTGCTTCAAAGTTCATACAAAGTTACAGGCACCCGACAAAGTTGTATGAAGGTCGGATTGATGAGCCGTCTGTTTGTCTTGAGGAGACGAACTAGTGATTAGTGACAGGCGACACGTTCGTCAAAGGAAACTGATTTGGTTACATGTTTGTTTATAAATTGTATAATGAGGCAAATAAGTATAGTTCGTAGGCATTTGCTACGCAGTGCGGCTTTGTAGCACATTCGTAGCGGTTCGTAGCACTGCTATATTGCTTTCGTAGCGAGCCTCAGAGGTTAGTTGTCGTTGGTTTGTTGGGAACTATGACCTCTAAAGGTATGATCAAACCGACTGGACCAGACTTTAGACTGGTTGCGTGCACCGGACTTTCATGGATATTTCACTGAAAAAAAAAGTAGTTGCCACAATCAAGATTTTGTTTAAATTGACTAAGTAACTTGTTTGCATCTGAGTCTATCAAGCACAATGATCACAGCTACTACTTTTATTTGATTGAGATTTGAAACGGGATCTTGATTGGAGTTATCACAAAACCTATTTGCAGCAATCAAGTCAAATAGTAATAAACACAACCAAATAGTGATAAACACAACCAAGAAACTTATTTAGCGCAAACATTTCGCTCAAGATTTGATCAAGTTGTATGATTAATACAATTAATTGCAATGATAGATGCTATCAAGTCAAATGATCTTGATTGAAGTAATCAAAATGCTTGATTGACACAAATAACTTATTTGGTTACAGTTAACATTTCTAACTTTTTTACTTTTCTCATGTTGAGTGTAATCGAGAAACTTGTTTGAGCGTTCAATCATTTGAACTAGTATTGCTGCAATCATGTCGTGATGATCAACTCAACTAAAATTTTGATTAATCTAAACAATATATCGTCAATCAAGCTAAAATGTCACTTGATTGGCACGCATTTTTTTCAGTGTTCAGTACTTACTTATTGTCCGTCAAAGTCCGGTGTCCGGAGTCTGGTCCTGTCGGATTGACTGCATCTTTAGTTGATTTTCATTTGCTACTTATTTATTATTTTTTAAACTCATGTCTTTGTTCACATGCAAACATAAGAGGGTGGTACTGTCTTTGTTAGTTATTTATTACCGTTTTGGATTAAGTATGATCAAAATCAATTCACAATAATATTATATACTACGAAGGTTTGTACTAAATCAGAATTAATGACATTCTCCCTTTACCAACTACAGTTATATCAAGTTGTTTGTGTGCTGTAACACCGGCGCGGCGATGTAAAGTTACGACATTTATCATGAGCCAGCAGTGACCGCGCCGTGAGACCAATGTGCCCTGAAACCTTTTGTTGCGAATTAAACACAATGACATCACTCACTCGGCTTTTATTTGAATAAATTACTAGCGGCACGTCCCGGCTTCGCACGTATGCCTATGTTACTCAGGATGAATGTAGCTTTCTAATGGTGAAAGAATTTTTTAAATCGGCGCAGTCGTCTTTGAGTTTATTCATTACAAACATCAAAAATACAAATCTTTCCTCTTTATAAAATTAGTGTAGATGTAGATGAGGTAGCAGGTTTGTAAGTGTGGTTTATATCCGAAAAAGACTGAATTTTTCAGAGTTTAAAAAAAATAACCATTCAATTAAATATTTTCTAGACCCGTATTATTATTTTGTTACAAAATATTTGGCAACTCCACAGACAAAGAGATAATGATTTGATGTATTTCCATCACTTACAGCTAACAACCTGATCAACGTGAAGCTAGCGGGAAGCCAGAAGCGACGCGACGTATCAAAAAGTAAACTTAAAATATAAATTTACGCCAAGTAAGTTGCGACAAATGGCCTATCGTGTTTTTTAAAGATGGACTGCTGTAGCAGCGATCGTAATAATGTCCCCACATACCGACCCAAACATTTGGTATGAATGTAAATGGATATCAAAGGGCATCGCACACATTCAGCTAAAAGAATGTCAGGTGAGAGCGAGTGTGAAGGGGATCATCTACGTACTTTATGAACATTGAGCGGGGTATTCAGGGCGGGGAGTATTCGGAAAGAATTCAGGAATGACGGAATTCATATAGCAGTATATGCGAAATAAAATGACGTAAAAAGGGTTGAACTTTTGACTAAACTGCTTGGTTTGAGTTATCTTTTATTTCTTTTTTTAATACTCGGGATTACCACTAATGAAGTTCTCCTGTATCGTGGGTGCGATTGCTAACATATAAACTCACATACAAGAATGGCCAGACCCGGAACAACTATAAATAAATACGTTTTCTTTCTTCTTTCTTTCTAACTACCCATAGGCCATACAAATATTTGTTCCGTGTGGAAATCGAACCCGCGACATGCAGCACAGTAGCCAATGCGCCGACCTGTATCTTCGATCTCGTAATTACTTCTCCTAATCCTAAGGTCGAATGTCACTTGCTTATGAATGTATGTTCCCGTCTGTTCTAAGAATTTTGTCGAAAGTGGTACAGTAATTATGATCAGAAGAATCGTAGGTAATAACAGAAAAATAAGGCCAAATTAATATGACTGAATCAATCTAAACTGGAATAATGGAACATGATATTAATATATTATGCTAAACAGTCTCGGTTGGTTGGTTCTCGTTGCCAAGCAGTTGAGGAGTCTTAACGTCAGGAAGTGATTGATATTCAGAATATATTACGTCAATTGGAATCATTTTGATCAACGAGCGTTCTTTATATGGGTTGAGAACAGCCTTGCTTCTCGTAGTGGGTATAATTAGGTTCTTATGAGAATGTTCGTTTAAGGTTAGTAGAATCTCCTATTTATATGTCGATGATTCCGTACGTTTTCGTTTCTACAGATTAAACATTCCATCAAAATGTTTGTTTTTTGTCGGGAATACCTCATTTAAGGTCCCATTAAAATAGATGCCAAAATAATAAATTGCCGGCGGCACTCTAGAATAAACACAGCTATTAGGTCAAAATAAAATCACTTTAATCAGTTTTTTTTTTTGCTTGGATATCTTTGGTTAGACGTACTGAATGCTGTTTTAAAATTTGTCCACCTTATTTAATGGGACCTTATACAACAAGGTACCTTTATGAATATTTTGTCAGTGAAGCCACCACTAACGTCATAAAAGTTCATTTTGATGTTCTTAATAGAGCGAAGTTTAACAACGTCTTGTTAAATAATTTCTATTGCAATTAGATCCTTAAACAACCATTCCTGCTGAAACATTCATTTTTCAGTAGAAAATTCATAGCTTGGAAACCTATGGATTCAAATTCGGCGCCCGCCAATTTTGTTAGATTTCTGTGGCTAGGCAACCTGCAAGAGTTGTCTGGTGACGGCGTGCCGCAAGCTTTGCTCGCAAGCTCGGTGACTGCTGTTTACTATAGCTGATCTCAAACTAAGGCGATACTGTTACGATCCTTAGAAGTAGGTAGGTGGGAGTAGGTGTATATCTATGGGCTAAACTTGCCTGAAAATAATTGAATGTTATGTTATGTTTTGTTATAAGTACGTGTTGCAGTGTGGAGTTTCATAGAAAAAATCTGAAACGGCTCGAGTTAAGTCAATGCTGAATGTGCTTTGACGTGCAGTGCTTATAATTTCTGGTTACCTGTAGTGGTTAGCCTAGCATTCGTCAAAAAGCGCAAGGGTCGACACTCCCTTGCCTGTGCTCTAAAAGCTTTCACAGAAAAATGCACTATGGGCTCTTGCTTTTACTGAGGACAGAGGTATCGTGTTCGAGCCATTAGGGTTCCCAGAATCCATGGCATGCGCTTCACTTTTGCACCTTTGTCCGGCCGCAACTAGCCGGCGAGTACTTTGACATATTTTGTCGAGTGATAGACACTGTCCAGTCGTTGCATGAAGAGGTAAAAAAACATGTTCTGTAAAGAGCTCGCGCACGAATTATTTTTATCAGTTAGAAGGTTATGGATAATTACCTACATGAGAGGAACAAACATAATAAGACATACAAGCGAATCGTTTCATATTGTTGGCACAAGTTGGTACAAAATTTTCTGATAAATAATTTTATTTTATTTTTTACATTTTAGGAAAGCTTACAGACTAATAACATTATAACAACAAAATATAAACCTAAATTGCTAATAACAAGCCTCCGCAAATGGATAAGTCTGTAATAGCTGTAAAACTCACTTTTTACCAGTGCTCATTGATTGACCGTGTGTGAAAATTATGGCTAACAACTTTATTTTGATTATCAGAGTGTGTTTAAGACCATAAGATTAACAGTTCTTGCATCTCTATTCCTCTAAAAATCATATTATGTGCGCATCACATAGACGAACCCAAAGTACTACTTATTACCGCCTGTTGCATATATCCTTACATACCGTTAGATATTAACATATGTGGAGAATATATCAGCGAGCGATACAAAGATTTCCCCCGAGCGTGTTCCATCCCACATCCCGTACAATGAATAATGATCACATTATCCACCAAAGCTTTGATATTTAAGTAAGAAGATATGAGAAACGGCAACGTCTCACAATGACATAAATTAAATCAGTCCCAACGGTTCGAAAAATTGAAAAGAGATAAACAACTTGACAGGCACCTACTACATGACGCTGTTTTCATCCCACACTCTGCGACCTCAAAATATGAAATAATATATAGCAATAAAATAATTGCATTTTCTATAAATGTTCGGGCACCGGTCATCCTGGCTGGAGGCCTTACATTAATTTTTAAGGCATCCACAGGGAATTGTCCGGTTAAGCAGTAGCCAGCCTCAGAGGCTGAACTGCGAGATGCCATCTCCAAAAAAAAAAAAAACATTTATCTAAGCGCATGTTTTGTTGAAAACATATTTTCGCAACAAGTTTGAGATTGAGCCCACGACCTCATGACCGTATCCCAAAGATGTATTTATGCTAATAAAGGAATTTTCTTTCTTTTAAGTCGATGTGTTATCATCACACTGTCACTAACTTACGACTCGTAAATCGGATGCTGCCCACTTGGCTAGGATCGCTCTTAATGTTGAAACTATGTTGGGACACCAGATGTGTAGCCATACGTCTCTAACAGGTCCCATCAGGCGCGGATCCACCGTTGTGGGCACGATGGGCATGCCCACAACCCTGATTGAGATCGATAGTCTCATTTCTAGACAAGGCCTTAATAAAATTTAAAAAAAATCATAACCCTAGTTTACCCTAGTATTCAAATTTTCTAACGTGACTCGCCCGACAGTGTGGTATCATTTTCAGGGAGTGACAATTTTTTTTTAATGGTTTACCAAAATCAGGTAAAAACGCACATCACACAAGCATTCAAACAAACACACTTTTGCATTTTCTTGATGAAACAGGCTAACATTTTACAGATTTATTAGTTAGTGTTCGCCTCTCAATTTCTCAATTTTACCTGCACGAACAACACTTTAGATACAAGCAGTGGCATATTTATTTACCCTTCGGCCAAGAAGGCTATGACCCGGGGCAGCAAGAACAGCCTTAACTTGTTGATAAAAGCACTATGTATTTTCAAGCCTGCCGCCGCATATTCAAGTAGCTTCTCTAATGTGTATTGCTTAGTGATCAAAAGAAAACCTAACCTTTCCGAAGCGGGCTGCTTAGTTTTTCTAGCTCGCTACTCTCGCATCGCATCCTACAGTCTCTGCTGAGCTCGTTTCGCTCGCTCTTTCATTCTGGAGTTCAAATTACTTAACCATTCTGAAACAAAGTAAAATGGAAAAAGAATATCTAACATACCCGAGTCGGGGTGAAAAAAATTCAGGCTCGCTTCGCTCGCTCGTTTCTCAAAGTATTCATGGTTCTGAGACTTTTTTGCCGATCGATCATTTCAATAACTCTTATATAAATAGTGTTAAAAATTGGAGGAGAGCTGCTAAAATTTTCGACTTCTGTTGATTATTCTGAAAATATAACATATCAGAGGCGGGTGCAAAAAAATCGAGCTCGCTGCACTTGCTCTTGCCTATTATTAGTGTCTTCTTATGAAATTCATCATTAAACTGCTACAACTCCACGAAGATTTTACCCTTTTTTTTTGTTTCGATGTCACTTTGCCCATTTTAGGTCGGCCGTGCCCACAACCTATTTTGAGGGCTGGATCCGCGCCTGGGTCCCATATCATGGATATTTTCATGTAGACCGTTTTGTGTTCCGAGTTTAAATGCAACAAGGGGAGATAATAACATTCTACAAGACTCAAAAAAATTGAAAATATTTCGTTTATTATAATTGATAGTGTTAATAATGTAAATCGTGCAATATATAAAACTAAAATACATAAATATAACTTAAAACCAAATATATAAATACCATAAAAGCAAATAATACTATTTTAATGATACTATTTTGGTTTAATATCTATTTTTTTTCATAACAAAAAGCGCCTTCATCCTCTCTCCTATTAAAAATGATCTTTGTACTCATTATGGAATGCAATAAAGTATTTAGTATTGAATATAACGAACTCGAATTACTTTGAAGCACCGTATATTGAAATTTAAAGTTGAAAGTGAAATTAATTGTTAATCTCTCTGACAGTTCTGTACATTGGCTAAAACACCGCAAATAGAAGGAGGGTGTCCCAAGTTCCTTTACGGTATCTACGTATCACATAAGCTTCTGAAAAAGAGTCAGTAACATTATAGCTATAGTAAATTGCCAATACCAGTCCCTTTAACAAGCGCAATGATTGTGGCAATCTTTTATAATACGATACTTTCGTGAAGCTCGATTATCAAAGACTTTCTTGCGGAAGTTCTTTGAAGTTAAAAAGGGAAAAAAATCTGTCACAAAATATTCAACCAGCTGTAAATTGAATCCACCTACAATTTCCAACAAAATGGCGTCAATATCAATCATTTCTCTCGGAATAATTTGCGTAAACAGTGCTATACACTATTAAAAAATCCATTTTGTTTTTCCGAACATATTGTGTGGACCGTACTGCGAAGGCTAGTTTTAGGTGATGCGAGAAAATAGTTCGTGGAAATAATTGAGGAGGCCTTTGCCCTCTAGTGGAGCAATAAAGGCTAAAAAATTGTGAATAATACGTAATGTCATACAGTGACATGAGTTGTAACCGCTATTGTTAGCACGTGGACGGATCCTACGACACATGTAATAAAACCTCATGTAGTTTGATAGCCAATCAAATCAAATAGTCAAGTACATTACAGTTACTAATTAATCGGATTGATCTCTCGTATTTTACGACCTTATTGCTGTTCCATAACGCGTATTGACAAAGTTTCGTAGTTAAATCTGTTAGTGGCGATAACTAGCATAGTTTATGGGCTATTTTGGTATTTCTGGAATGTTCCAACAGTTAAATAAAACGAATGATGACGTATGAGTTTACCCGTTTAGGCTATCTATCGTCGATGTAGCTAAATCCCGTGTACTAGGAGGTAGATCTACTGTCATCAACCAGCAAAAATCTAAATTCAATTCAATTCAATTCAATTCTTTATTGCTTATCACATGTGTTTACAAGTTCTTAAAATTAAAATAAGTTCACATGGACCCTGTCGGGCACAACAATTTATAACATTAGACAGAGAGTAGCATTTAAAAATTAGAATAATAATCAAAATACAATCATGCCAGCGGGTAAAATAAAATGTCAATAAAATAAAATTAGAGTCAAATATATCATGCCATTAAGATAATAATCAAAATACAATCATGTCAATAGCTAATAATCAAAACAATATGTCAATACAATAAAATAAAAATTAAAGTCAAATACAATTCATATCGTTCAAATTATAATCAGAATGCAATCATGTTATAGTAAGAATCAAATACAAAATTTCAACAAAATAAAAATAAAAGATATTAAAAGTCAATCCGTTCTAAGGTCGTCATTAAAAAAATCATTCAATGAGTAATAACAATTTTGGAGTAATAGATTTCTGACTCGTTTTATAAATATTTTATCATTCTCTTCCATTCTAATGTCATTAGGAATCTTGTTATATATTTTTATTGAAGCAACGTAAGGGCT
Organism: Eugnorisma glareosa; assembly: GCA_947578425.1. Classification (NCBI taxonomy): domain Eukaryota; kingdom Metazoa; phylum Arthropoda; class Insecta; order Lepidoptera; family Noctuidae; genus Eugnorisma; species Eugnorisma glareosa. The sequence goes on from OX387966.1 coordinate 933,711, forward strand.
AGTACTGTGTAATTTTAGTTTTGATTGGGGCATTACGAGCGTGTTTTCAAATCGTGAACGTGGTGCATATCGGCGGGGCTGGTCAGAGATTTTAATAAAGAAGTCTGGATATTGTCTCACAAATTTACAAATTTCTAGAATATAGATCGAAGTCAGAGTTAGAATGTCCAGTTTCTTAAAATGTGGTCTACAACTTTCGTCGTTTTCGATATGGACCAATATCCTAACACATTTTTTCTGCATTATAAACAACTCATTTACATCAACGCTATTCCCCCAAAGAATTATTCCATACTTAAGCCATGCGTATGCGTAAGCGTAGTAAGTGGATAGGGCAGTTTTTAAGTCTGTTGATTTTTTGAGCTCACGTAGTGCATATATAAAACTAGATAACTTTGATTTTATTTTTTGTATGTGAGCTTTCCATGTCATATGAATGTCTAGCTCCAGACCTAACAAGGTAAAAGTGTCTACAGATTCCACCCTGACACCCTCAAACGTAAAATTTATATCTAGTGGTTTTTTTTGATAAGGCCTAAATTGCATAATTTTGGATTTTAAGAAGTTTATTTCTAGGTTATGGTCTTTCATCCAATTTTGTATATTTAACATAATATTATTTAAAGTGTCATGTAGGCGTTGAGAGTCATTACAGGAAGTCATTATTGAGATGTCATCGGCAAACAGTACGCACGATTCCGTCATAATTTTGGGGAGATCGTTAATATAAATCAAGAATAATAAGCACCCTGTCACACTACCTTGAGGAATTGAATTTTTAACGCAAACCGCATTTGATCGTATTTGGCTGAGTTCCCCAGTGTCATGATTCCAATGGTCAATTTCTACGAATTGTTCTCGGTTTTGTAGGTAGGATGCGAACCATTTATGAGCTATTCCTCTAACACCGATTCCATATAGTTTGTCAAGTAGAATATTGTATAGTACCTTATCGTAAGCCTTTGTCATGTCAAGTAAAATTCCAATCGCATATTTTTTACTATTTAAAATGTCAAGTATTTTTTGTGTAAATTTATATGTTGCTAAAATTGTGGATCTTTTTTTCCGAAAACCATTTTGAGAGTCATCGAAGATATGAAACTTTTCGCAGAAATTATTAACGCGTTTGCACATTGCTTTCTCAAAAATTTTGGATGATGTCGGTAGTAGTGCAATTGGACGGTAATTATTTGGGTCAGACTTCGAGTTTTTCTTGTGAACAGGCTTTATAATTGTTTTTTTTAATGCGTTTGGGAATATTCCTTCAGAAAATGATTGATAGATTAATAGGTAAAATGGTAATGTCAGTTCGTCAGCACACGTTTTTATTAATATAGGGGGTAAGTCATCTAATCCGTGGCTATATTTGCCTTTAAGGTGTTTTATGATATTATTTATTTCTTGCGGTGTGGGTGGATGTAAAAACATAGTGTTATCAGTCGGTCGGAGCACAGGCCGGCCGCGCGGCTCTGCATCCCCACTATGCCTTGTTTGTCCTACTGATGCAAAAAAATCATTGAACGAGTTAGAAACTTGTTTTGGGTCGGACGTTAGTTTATTATGGATTGTCAATTTAATGTTTTGTTGTGTCTTAGTTAGTTTCTTATTAGTACGTTCTTTAATTATTTTCCACATCGATTTTGTTTTATTGGTTGAGTTTCTGATTTCCCTAATAAATTGTAATTTCTTTGATTTATTGACTATTTGTTTTAATGTTTTTTCGTATATTTTATATTGTTTTGTTAATACAGGATTATTAGAGTAGGAAGTAAGAATTCTTAACAACCGTTTATTTTTACATGATATTTTAATGCCTCTTGTCAACCAATCCTTTCGTTTGTTTTGATTTAGTTTTATTGTTTTAATGGGTATACAGTCATTTAATATTTTGAGTAAAAGTGTCTCAAATGAGTTGTAATTTTCATCCATGGTTTTATCCGAGCTTATTATTAAGTTCCAATTAATGTTTTTTAATGTTAGTTTAAATTTGTTTATATTGTTTAAATTAAAAATTCGTTTTTTTGTTTTCCATTCTTTACATTTAGTCGGCATGGCGTTCAGTTTTTTTAGATTTAATATAGTCCCTTTATGATCAGAAAAACCATAATCGTCTACCTGAGCACTTATTAATTCAGGCGCGAAGTTTATAAATACTAAATCAAGGCAGGTTGAACTGGTTGCCGTCACTCGTGTTGGTTTTGTAATACATTGGATGAAGTTATATTCTAGCATTAAGTTTAGTAGTGTTTTGCTTTGTAAGCTATTTTCCAGAATATTTACATTGAAATCGCCTCCGAATATGATTTTATTTTTATTATATTTCTTTAGTAGAAGTTCTAGAATAAGTGTTAACTGTCTATAAAATATATCAGGCTGTCTATTGTTCCAATATAAAGTTATAAGTATAGTTTTAAGTTTAGGCAATTCAATGGCACATACTTCTATTATGTATTCTACCGACTTATCCATAATATCCTTTCGTTCGATAAATTCAAAGTCTTCTCGCAATAATATACATACACCGCCGCCTTCGTAGTTTTGTCGACAGTATGACGCAGCGAGGACGTATCTATTGATGTTAATTAGTTCTTTTTTTCCTTGCGATAGCCAAGTTTCAGACAAGCAGAGTGCTTGGTAGAATCCATTGTTTTCGTCGAGAAATGCTTCTAATAAGTGTAGTTTGTTGTTGATACTTTGCATATTTTGGTATAATAGTGTGATTTCAATATCTTGGGTAACGAAAGGTGCAAATTTCACTCGTGGTTGTCCTTTGGTGATCAGTGTCATGTTCGCATAATGTGTGGTTAGCGCTTGCGCTGGGAATGTTGGTTTTATGCGAATTTATTGAATGCGTGGAGTCAGTTTTCTTTGTTTCGAAGTTTTGCGTTGTCGTTTCAGTGAGTCGGCCGTCTACTATTAAGTGATTATTTTTGATGATCGCATGGTGTCCCTGTTTTCTTGCTAATCGTAGGTTTTCGTGTAATGACTTTTTTTGTCGGAGAGCAGAGTCATTCAAGAATTCGGAAATAAAAAGTCCTGTATGTTTGAAGTACATAGCGTTATCTAATATATATTTCGTCATTCGTTTGCTTATAAGCTCAATAACGATGGGTCTCCTATAGTTGTTGTTTCTTCCTATTCGTGAAAGCCCCTCAATATATCCAGTCAGGTCAACATTTAAGATGTCTTTGAATGCTTCAAGAACGCGATATTCTATTTCGTTTTCTGATTCTTGGTCGTATTCTGTAAGTCCAAATAGTACGATTTTTTTATTGTAACTTTCCTGTTGTGGGTTTCCTATTGCTGTCATATTTTGTTTTATTTCTTTAAGTTGCTGTTTAAGTTCTTTATTTTCTCCTTGTAGCGTTTCAATTTCCTTGTTAAGTGTTTTGATGTCGTTTTTAATTATTTCTTGTTCTTGAGTTAGCTTGTGGGTATCCTTCAAAATATCTTCCTTTAGGGTTGTGATAGATTTTTGTATTTCTCGTTGAATTGTGTTCTTTAGTACAGTTAGTAGGGATTGATTGTTCTTTTCAAGTTTAGAATCTAGCAACTTACTGAGACTATCTAAGGTAATCGAAAGTCCTTCTGTTAGGGTTTCCTGCGGTTTGTTAGTGGTTTTGTGGTCGGGGGTTTTGCACTCGGTATTTGTCGTAATGCTTGAGTTTTGTTCATCGTGTGCATCATCAATTGACATTGTAGTGTCGTTGAGTGGTGATAAGTTTGTTTTCCGGATAGGGGTATTGTCATTTCTATAGCGACGAGTGACATTAGTACAGTCTTGGCATCGCCAGCATTTCATAAGTTCGAAACTATTTTCTAAATAATAGGCAGATGTCATATTTAGGCATGCATAGTGGTATTTATTTGCGCACTTTGTGCATTTCAGAATTTCTCCTGCATATTTTATTTCTTGCTTGCAAGCTAGGCAATTCATTTTATTGACAGTTATTTATAGTTTTATTTGAAAACCTGATAGTATGCGATGTGCTTGTCCAATGTTGCGACCAATCAGCTGCGGTGACTGTGTGTGACGAAGATGTAGAGGGCGGGGTCAATGACCTCCACCAATGATGATTCACGTAGTTTGGTATGTTAGTGGAGCGTTTTGAAAATTATCACTGGTATTTTTCTTTCACTTAGTTTTTGACAGATTTTCGTATGGTAAATAAAGTTATGGTTTCGGTATTCAGACACTACACAAGATCTTCTTTCTTCTGGTATAACTTTTATGAACAACTTTGGGTATTTTCCATATTTAAATGAATTTAGACACAGAGCGATACAAAAGTGATGTTAACCAATGCGCGCACCGGCTACTTCCCAAAATTCTGGGCTACTGACGGAATCATATTATGGGATCAATAATAAGGGAATCAAACTTAGAACCATTTATTTCCCAGGTCGGGCAAGGGTTTTTGCTTATGACCACTAGACAAACGAGGCAGTCTCATCAGCAGACCCTTCAACATGTCGCAGGTGTCGACGAACGACGCGATAACTACTTTCCAAGACAAGCCATTAGGCTATTCCAAACCTATTCCACACAAAACTACCTATTAACACTTAGCCAACTAGTTTCTAAGCTCTTGGCCAAACAATTGCCCTTCGTGACTCTTCGAGAGACATTCTCTGTTGTTTCCTTTCATCCTCACGGCGGCGAAACTTTCCCTCAAGTTGGTCTATTCTCAAGTTATGAATGGTTCGCAAGAAATAGTTGTTACTACTTATCTCTAGTATAAGTCTGTCTTTATATTGAGACGTTTTGTAAATGCTTAGTGGCTCGGTACCTACTTATTAATTATATGGTCATAATGTTGGTGATAGACGGCTTACGCCCTTTGGCGGCGGTGCCTTTTCTCATCGCTCGGCACAACGCCGAGAGTATATAAAATATTTAGGCATTACATTTGTGTACTTTCTAAGTGTTAGTGAAAATGAATTGTGCAAACTTATTGAACCACTTACTGAAAAGCATTTTCTTTGACTAAATAATTCAAAGTGGAAACTTTGTGAAGTTTTTAATACTTTGTGAAATGGAAGTATTTTGGCAAACGTTACAAGCGTACGCGGTGCAAGGCACACCGACGCGAAAAAGGTTACCACGTATTCAGTACATCACTCTGAGCACCCCCCACATAGAATTTTTTCATCGGTTATTAAAAAAATTCTATGTGAGGGGGGGGGGAGGGCGCCCGTTTTCGCGTCGGGTCCCTTCCACCTCGTATACTTAGCTATGTTTTCGTACTGAATGCTCCAAACATGCGCGATACTCAACTCTCGAGAATACATTGACTTCGAACTTCACACTTACGAATGTTACAGCAATAGTAGTCAACTATTTGACGTAGTGCAACGTGCTTGCTTTGAAGATGATAATATTTGCCAAAAGTTTAGCGAGAACTTGCAAGCGGTCACATTCAAGCGATGCACTTCAATCAAGTACAGAAATACTTTGCTTATTCATGGCATTCTTTCTCTTTAATCAAGATTTATTTAAACATAAGGTTTAATCCATTTTTACTGTACCCTTCAGGGTCCGTAATTGTACCTACCTTAAATTATGGTATGCAAGTAAAGATATGAATAAGATATTTAATCGTAAATCCAAGAGACAGACCTTGTTCCGAGGAGGTAGGCAAATACGACCAGACACTTGCGGAGTCTCCACGGGATCATGCTACTCTAAACATTAGAGTCAAACGTTGATGAAAGTTGTAAGATAATTATTTAGTTCAGACTGTTTACATTCAAAATATTCCATTAAACAATATTCGTGGAAGCTCATTAACCAAAGCCAACCAAACAGAACATATACAGTACTGCCTATTAACAACTATTCAAATTTCTATTATTATTGTATTCGGCTTTACAGTTTAATTGATCTGTAAAATAACATTTTGGGGCTCAGCGTTGAAACTTCCCTGAGTAAGTACCTACTACATCAGCTCGGTCGCAGACTGTTTGGACAACCTGACTGTTTGTCCTCGTGAAAGTTACTAGTATAAACCTATAAACCTATCTTTAAAAAATGAAGTGATGTTTCAGAAATGTATTATCCGACCTCAACAAATTCCGTTTGAAAAACACTTCAGTGAAAAAATATAATTGCTTGTTAGAAGTTGGTGTTCTGAGCACCGCGCACCGGTGACGACGGCGACGCGGACGGTTTGTAGTCGGATAAAATAACTGTAGTGCAATATACGGAGTATTTTAGAGTGGAGAACTGTATCTGTATTGACTTTACAGGGTTATTTGAATGTACACAATGGATTTGAAAACATTCTATTTAACCTTCCTGATACCTAAGGGTAGTGATATCAGTAGCGGCGATCGGCGGCGGCGACCTCTCGCATCCGGCCTTGGTTCAATCCATGGTCCGGAGCGAGACGGAATGGGACGCCGGTGGGGCTTCGGTAGGCGCGGGCCTGTGGACGGTGAGCTATGGGCTAGCTCGCCGTCCGTCCGTCTTATGACGACAGGCCGTGTCGACGGCGCGTCCGTGTTCTACGCGCGCCTCAGACAGATGTCAGGAACGAGAAGGGGTCCGAAAGGACCGATGCCTGCCAGTGTTGCGGGACTGTTCGAAAGAGATACCGCGACCCTGGAACACAAAGGGCAAAAGGAGGAACATGGATGGGTTTTAGTTAGTACAAGTCTGACGTCCGACGCCCAGAGTGGGAGGGGTCATTTGACGATTTTACACCCGTAAAAAAAAAAGGCTAGTGACATCCCAAATTCCAAGAACACACCTTATTTTGGTCCTTTCGTTGAGGTTCAATAACGTTAATGAATGTCTGTACGTGTTTGGGCGTTATTAACAAACTTTTCAATAATATCATTTCTTGCAGATCTGTTACACTTTCAAGCACTGTCCTATTTAAACCTCTTTGAGGAAACTCTGCTATTTAAAATGTCACTTAGCTCACGTGTCATTGAATAAGAATTCATTCTTGCGCAGTCTTGCGCTGAAGTGAATCGTTTTACATGATATTTGAATGTCAGATCAGCTGATATTATCGTCTTTGAAAAGTACTGATGTGGAGTACCTCTCGAGTTAACTTGAACACGTTTCAGAAGAAGTTTTAAGAGTTGAGTTTAAATTAATAGATAACATTTACTTATTCAATGTAATGAAACAATAGAGCAGACACTTAATTTATGTTGCGAATGCTGTTAGCAAAGTAATTAATATTAGTGACGTTTAAGTATACAGGCTGTCGCTTTGCATCCTGGTCAGATTCAAGGAGGTATCTATACTAATGATTCTCGATCCGAATCGATGATATAAAGGGTAGGTTTTTTATATATTTTTTGTTTCGGTAAGCGTAAATCACCCCCTAGTTTCCATACTCTCCACAATTATACTGTGGAATAAACGTTTGCGTTTGTGTGTGTGACGGCGTGTTTATAGGGCTAGGAACAGACGGGCTGCGTTTTAATATGGTGGTTTACACTTAACGACTTGGTTTGGCCGGTAACGTCGCGACGTAGCCCGAATAATTGCCAAACTTAAGTGTTAGTGGGCAGGGCACATTGCTCGCAGAACGGGGGTCCGCAAAGTTCTGAAGTGGCGACCGCAAACCGAAACACGTTGCGTTGGAAGGCCTCCCACTACAAGACCGATGACCTGGTGAAGGTAGCGGGGATCCGTTGGATGCGAGTCTCACGGGACCGGTCAACGTGGTGAGACTTGGGGGAGGCCTATGTCCAGCAGTGGACGTCTTTCGGCTGAAATGATGATGATGATCTGAAACTAGCCTTCGCAGTACGGTTACGAGATGACTTGACATCAAAATGACTTGTTAGAAATCTGAAATTGTGTGTAGACGTTTATGTGTACCGCCAGCGCCTACGGCCTTTCTGTTTCGTGAAGTATACAGAGCTCTATATAATAGGCCTCTGAAATTATGATTATTTTATTAAAATAACTCTATTATTTCAGTATTTGTGTGGGCGTATATACGCTCGTCCCACGCGGGGTTGTGTTCTGGAGGTGATCAGAGTTTGGGGCCCTAGGAGCCCCTGTTCTAACAAGTTGGGACTATGATTCGTACCACCCACGCAACGCCTATTAATAAATCCAACTCCCGAGAGTTGATAAGCAGTTGTCAGTGTTTTCTTTCATCTCGAAGCCCATTTATCAAGAAATTGTATAATTGGTAATCAAGTACATACGAGTAAAGCTTTCGTGTATTTTTATCGGGTTTATGGAAATAAAAAAAAATTGTGAAGTATTAGTGGGATCTTGTCTGACAAAATATAAGAGTATATAATATGAAGCTATTTTAAACAGAATGCTAGCAACAAGTACTTACTTAAGTTAATCAAGTGCAAAATGAACACTACTAACAATTTCCGGTTAAAGACACAGAGGAATACGGCCACATGCAGGTACTTCAATTGACTGTTAATGAAGCTTTAACAGTAATCTGTAAATAATATAGTTTATACTGGCTGCTACATTATTTTCTGTCACACTAACGACGAACACATGACTCAAAAAGCGCGCTAACCCGTTGGTCCCGGCTATGATTTGTCAATCTTTAACAGTCGTCACAGGTAGCCAGTGGCCTGACAGTCTGACAACCAGTTTTACCAAGTTGTATCGTGTGTAGGGGAATCACATTACCCAGTGCTGTTGGAGTAAGTACAGAGGATACACTCAAAATGTGTCCATCAACACAAGCGACAGAAACAGAAGCGACACTTTCATGAAAGCTATAATATTATTGCAGCGAGCAGCGTTGGAAATTCAACTCTCTGCGCCGAGCCGAGCTTTGAAAATTCACCAGAGCGCTTTTATATAAGTATTCATTTAGGCCTTCACGGCTGTTGTTAGTAATATATGAGCTTACATAGTCCATGAAAGCATAACTCAATAGGTATGCTAATTGTAGATGGGCATTTTCACAAAAATGTATAGGTATAAAAGAAGTAAGATGTAAATTTCAACTTCATTTTTTATGCGAGATTGTACTTGTTTGCATTACCTCAAACTCTCTAATTTACGATTCCCAGCTTAAAACCAATAATTATTCACGTAATTATGAGAAATAAAATAAAACACAGAGTAAGTCAAGGATATTTCGTCAGGTTTGTTACTTCAATTAAATGCGATAAAAAAATAAACAATCAAAATAATCAAATTTTCTTTAATACAAAATAAAAGAACACAAGTTGGATCAACTAAATCAATTTGAGAAAATGCTTTATATTATAATATAACAAAGAAAAATGCCTCATAATTACAATTTTGTTACCAGTGATGACATTCGAACATTACGATATTCTATTATTGAGTTTAAAATACGAAAGCATACAATATGAATATAAAACTTATCCTGTTATTAAAATTTGTCATTTAATTACCATCGGAATTGAAGTAATTAAAGATTTAAATTATCAATAAAAAAGATTTTGACTTGACAATTAGGGGGACAGTAACAAAGCTGACGGTAACAAAATTGTTATGAAGCATTTACACTAGGTTATGTTTTCTTAGACTAATGAATGAGGTATTGAGTTTTTTTTTAACTTTTTTAATCAAGCACAATTTAAACTTATCCAAAAAAAAACAAATTATCTTGTTATTCATAAGCAATGATATACATTTTACACAATAAATGGTAAGTATAGGTATTTTTACATTATTAATATCAATTACAAATAGTAACACGCTTACATGGGTAAGCCTTAGCGAAACAATCTATAAATCTTACATTCTAATATTTGGTGTCATCAAACAATACTAATTAATAATAAAGACAGTTGTCCTTTAAGGTTGAGCATATTATTAAATATGTATAAAACTAAAGTAAATAAATATTAAATCATAATAGTAGGAACTGCGTTAAGTCTTTACGTTTAAGTTACTTAAAAATACCTTGAGACTAAGTGTAGGAACGATACAATTATTTAGTTTGAATATAAGACTTAGAAAGACAAGAGGTTACACACATAACTTAAAAATTATATATGTAGTAAAAAGCGTTTCATAGAAAACATTTTGACCCTTTGCCACCACAGTCCTATATAAATGAGAATTCAAATTGTGCCCAGCACACCATGGCATTGCCTTTTAGTCATGAACCTGGGGTGCTGAGCAAAATCGGCTTGTCATCTATTTGTGGCTGTGGCGGATTTAAGACCATTAAATTAGATTAAAAAAAAAAACAAAAATCAATTTACACAATACTGACATTCATCAGTAGGGTAATGATCATAAACACTAAAATCACAATAAGTACACCAAAAATATGGTGATGTTAACAAGAAGTTTATATCTTGTCTAGTCATAGGTAGAAAGAAGTGTATTAATCTTGAATTTGCCACGTCCACCTTTTTCTTGCATCCATAGCAATATTTAGATAAAATAAAATGGGTCTCTTTCCATGGCCATCGAAGTCTGTTTTCATAAAATAATATAAAATCGTTGTGAGTCAAAACTTTATCAATATCAATTTTGATTCCCATATTGTATAATCTTCTAGTTGCTAATGCAATTACAACAGGATTGGCAATAATTAATCTGAAAACAAAAGAAAATATAAAATTTGACGTTAAATATTTATATAGACTGAACTGTGTATGAAAAAATATTCGAGTTAGGTACCTTCATCTGCAAAGCATGCGTCACATATATAGTCAAAGTAAGTAGGACCCTTGACACAATCGTCACAGTATACTTTTTTACACGCCAAGCATCTTATAATTTTGCCAAGGATCGAACATGAACATTCGTGGCACTCTACAAAAGTCTTAGTGGAGATATTTTTTACACCTTCTTTGGTAATACACACATCAAAAGTGTCTAGGGATCAACATATATTTTTGCAATAACTTTTCTCCTGATTGATATTAATTAAAATTTTCTTTAAGGATTCATCAAATAAAGTGTTTTCGTTTGTCACAGTAACGATAAACCAAGTCACCTTTGCATTAATAAAGAAATTTGCCATTTTCCTAATAAAGGGATTTTTGACATTTGAACCACTAACACAAAAGTTCGAAAAAAAGACGGAAATAACAGTTTTCTTTAAAATTTTATTGGGTAACTTAAACAATTAATAATCCGTGTTTCTACCGCGAACACTAACAACACAAGAACATCGGTTTGGCATACTCAAAATGAGTTCATCCAAATCACGCTGTGGAATGGCCGCCCATGTTCGTTGCAACAACAAAAAAAGGTCTTCTTGCGACTGGATACCCTCCATATTCGGCAGAGCTCTTCTCTGTAGCATATCCCATGCATGCTCAATCGGATTCAAGTCTGGCGACTGAGCAGGCCAGGGCAGGACATTGATGTTAGCTGCGGCGAGAGTCTGTCTTACAACTCTTGCGGTGTGCGGTCGTGCATTATCATGCATTAACTGAAATAAGGGACCGATTTGCACTTGTAGAGGAACGATGACGTCTGATACAATCGTCTCAGCATAAATTTGAGCGTTGAGGTTGCCTCTGATCCAAATCAACTCAGTTCTTCCGCCGATCCAAATACCCGCCCATACCATGATGGTTCCACCACTATAAGGATGGACTTCCTGGCAGGATTTTAATCGCTGTTGGCGTCCAGGGGTTCTCCAGTGTCGTATACGTCTTGTATCCGGTCTCATACCAAAACGAGACTCATCAGAAAAGCACACGAAACGCCATTGTTCTTCTGCCCAATTTCTGTGTTCAAGAGCCCATTGATATCGTATCCTACGATTGTGCATTGCTATAGGTGGTACCCGTAGCGGTCTTCGGGAATGAAGGTTCACTTCATGCAAGCGGTTTCTGACTGTTTGGTCGCTAATTAAGTTCCCTGAAGAGTGATGAAGCCTCACGGCTAACATCATGGCGGTTATTGTTGGAGCTCTTCGAGTTAAGATTTGAATGTATCGGTCTTGTCTCCGTGTGGTGCAGCGATACCGTCCTCCATGGCGCTCAGCCACGGTACCAGTGCTTCGGTAACGTGTCCAAAGTCGACTGATAACACTCTGACTTGTATTCAGAGCTAAAGCCACAGTACGTTGCCGGGAACCAGCTTCTATCATTCCCACGGCTCTGAGCATTTCTTCCCTGCTTAAATGACGTCGCCGCTCCATAATAACGTTGGTTTTAATCAGTAGTAGGGAAACAGTAGCACTAATAATGTCTTCAATGCGTTGTATGTTTTTATAGGGAAAATATTGACAGCTGATTTTCATCTTTTACTAGAATTTGATTCACAGTTCCTGATTCAAATTATGAAATGCACCAAAAAGGATCCATATAAATTTATAAAATCATAAATTTATTACAAAGCCACATCTCAATCTCAAGAAATCCACATAAAAATGCTTGATCCCTAGACACTTTTGATGTGTGTATTTAATTTTTCTTCTTGATTGGTATTTGGTTCTTTATCAGGTAATAAGATCAGGGGCAGCAATTCTATATTCATTAAATCGGATTCTGTTTCATTTTGGGAACAGTTACTAATACTGATGCAGTCATCTTCTGTTCTGTACATATCGATGAAATCACGAAGTTGAGCTGTGTCCTGATTATCTGTTGCTACTGTTTTTAAGGGCAGTTTATCAGAATTACGCTTGAATTGTCTAGTCTTGATTTTTGAAGTTGACGGAAACGCAATATTTTCTTTGTCATCGTGGTAAATTGACTGTAGAATAGTGTGGTTTTGGGGAGAAAAGCATTTGCAATGCCCTCTTGAAGGTTCACAGAAACAGCTCACATCTCTAAATTTGATAGTGTTTGTCTCAGTTGTTGTTATGATCTGGTGGTTCATAGTCCCTTTTAAGGGAATCAAACCATTCGGAAGTATCTCCGCGACTTTGGTAACTTTTTCTTCTTCAATCAAAAAGACTTTAACGTTTTTGACAGTTGATTGTAATACAGTATAAGCATCACTGGCATTTGTGATATCAAATCCGTAGCATATTTTTTTGTCCAATATTCTTTTAATACAACCGCCAATACCATCAGCTACGCTTTTACCGTGGCCACTTTCAAAAAATGACCATGTAGATGATTGCAACTTGTATTCTTTTGTAAAGTTTATGAGTAAATAGAAGTTATTTTTTTGCCTATATTGCGATGTGGGTCCGTCGGAAAAAAAATGTATCACATTGACATTAGGAGAATTTTCTTTGATAAGGTCGAGAATTGGGGTTAAATGCGCCCATATGGCCGGAGGCTGGTGATTATTGCTGTCGGAGATTGTACAAAATGATTGTGACATATTTTTCCAATATATCATGCCAGTATGCAGGGTTATTTGAGACTTCGAAGCGCCAAAATGCATGGACTGAATTTCTTCTGATAGCTTTGCTTCAAAATTTTCTGAAAAGTCGCAGACAATAAGAGCTTCATTGTTTTTTAGTGTCACCACGGCGTTTTGATACTCTTTCAACTGTTTAAGCATATTATAGTGATGCTTTTTGTACAATTTTATTGAGCTTTCAAATGTTTTTAATAATTCTTCAATTGTGCCTGTTTTAGTGGATTTTACAGTTTTTTTCGTCTTAATTAGTTGCTGGTCATTATTATTTGATTTAAAGTAAGTATGATCTTTTCTTTCCCATTGATTCCAAGAGGCCAATTTATTTTTCTCGGTTTGATACGAGCCTGTGATTTATTTCTCGTCCTGCACATGTTTTACAGTCGCTATACATGCACGAATAATTTTCCGTATCACAAACCAATTGGTTCAAAAATTGTGAATGCTTGTTATGTTTCAAAATACCACGTTGTTTTAGTGCAACAAACAGAAAATTAAAATTACTATGTTTAATACACGCACATGTTTCTCTAGAGTGTATATGTGGAGATAAAATAAAAAACGGTTTTTGTTTAAAAAATGTGGTAAAACCATAACGACCTCCTTCACTTGTATACTTTTTATACAGATTAACCAAACTATCGAGTAAATATCTAATTTGTTTTTTGTCCTTTTGTTTGGTTTTTGTTTGTTTTTTGCCTGCAGTATTACGGCTTACATCGTCTCTCATGTAAAAGGATCGTATTTCTTGAATTACTTTTAAGCCAATTGTCTTCTTTTTACCTTTAATATATCCGTTTTTCAGTCCTATTAATTTTGCAACGTATGCCTTGTTACTAGAGTTATGGATTAATTGTTTAAATAAGCGTTTGTCATAATGTTTTTTACAATTTCTGTATGTATTCTTTAATGTATGCTCTAAAACTTCTTCACGCGCTTTCATCTTGTTTAATGTTTCTTCCATCATGTTTATTTTGTTGGTAGACTCCGCTTTAACTCTTTGGTATCTCTTTTTATATTTCTCTTTTACTTTATTTACTTTATTCAAATAATTCAAATGTCTTCTGAATTTATTTTGAAGTATTTTATATTTGGTATTAAGTTTCTTTATTATTTTTTCCGAATCACTTGATTTTAGTTGAGGTTTTTCCATTTTTTCTTCTTCTGTATCTTTTTTTTTTTGACGTTCATTTAGTTTTTTTTTTCTACATTTGTTTTGATAACGTCGCCAGTTTTGCCTTTGCGCTGCTTTTTCTGCGTTATCCATCTCCGAAACTTTTTTTTTCTTAGATTTTATCCGCTCTAAATTTTTTTTTCTCTGCTCCTCATATTTTTCGGGATTTTCATTTTTAAGGCGCTCTCTATATCTGCGCATTTTTTCCGCTGCGCTTAACGGCATTTAGATCAGTATCTACAATTAATAAACCAAACAGCGTCAACCTTGCAGAAGAAAATTCTGTTACAACAATACACAAACAACAATATAGTACACACAACAACAATAAGAGTCTTGTTTTATTCAAACTACCATAGAACTAGAAAAATCAAGCCTACAAAAATAAAAATCTACACAAAATTACAGGCTAATAAAATGTTAAACTGCTCAGTACAAACTTACATTTAAAATGTAAGACGTGGATTCAAAATGCAGATCTGAAATAAATAAAAAACTCTTTCAATTGCGATATTGTTGTTTAAATAATTATTTATTAATACAGCCTATTAAAAATAAATAATTGTATACCTACATTTCTAAGAAAATATAAGTATTCATTTCTTTTTATAGATACTATGATATCATAACCACCTTTAGACCAAGTTGGTAAAGTAGCATGTGTAATCTTCTTAACAGTCAGTTTTGTTACTTTGCTTGTCAGGCCTATATGTTACCACACAAAACTGACGTAACGTTACCTTACCTTTGCCCGATTTATATTAAATTTAAATAGGTACAATTGCAGTGATTCGACATTAATTATGTATTTATGGAACTAGATGTTAAAGCTTTCAATAAATAATACAATCATGTTATTTACATATTAAATTATACAACACTTTGATAACTTACCTTGACAGAAAGTTTTCTTCCGAGCGATGAGTGCTACTGCGCACGCGCACTTCACACAGTGTTTAGGGCAAAACTAACGAATACAAAATGGTGGATGGAAGGTGGATGCTTCTGGTGTTGCTATTAGATAAATAAAATATTGATGATTTAGTAATTCATGGAAAAAATACGGTAACAAACTTGACGAGTCAGGTTGCTCACGATTTAATTTCTTTATTTAAACTTCCATAATTTAATAAATTAAAGATATAATATTTGAATTATGCTTTAAAATAGTCTACCACAATCTCTTGAAAAAATAAAATAGTATAACTGTAGTCAATTTTAAGGATAAAACGTAATTATTGTATGTTTAATATAGCTGCACCGTCGAGGGACAAGTCAAAATGCTATCTCCCTATCACTTAATTAATATTTAATTTAAATAATCGAGTACTTGGGGAATCCAGTTATTACTGGAATAATAACTAGATGTCTACTAAAACTAATGGTAATTGTTTTTGGTTGTTACTGGTAATATTAGAAAAGAAAAACGACTATCTTTTCGTGGGACAGGACTAATCACAAACCTATGCATTTTTGTAAAAATGCCCAGATAACACTATTATTGTGCAAACTGTGGGTAATTTGTGTAGCGATCGCTAATAGTCCATTTGTTATGATGATTGTATGTGACATGTTTAACATCAACGGGCTAGGTTTGCAGTCACACCAACGCGTCACTAAGTTGATTTCATACACGTACAATGTTGCTTTAAATAGACACACTGATTTGTAACACAAATCCACGCTTTGTTTTTACTACAACGTTTTACTAAAGGTAATCCACGCGGACCAATACCAATTTTATACCAATTTATTTATTAGCTAGTGATGAGAAGCTTGAATTCTCCCACCTACTCAAAGAAAACAGTGTGAAACGAAAACAGATACGCAGCTAAAAATCCAATCTATCAACTGACGAATCTCGCACCAAATCTAATAAATAATAATGTAAACGTTGTATAATAAACGAGGTGCGGAGAAATAACGTTAAATATTTACGAGTGCTCGCCGCGGTGTGAGCGGCGGCCGCCATCGATCACACCGACCACTCGCAATTTATAGTTTATAATGAGTTTAAACAGAACTAGTGATGTACCCTACCGGCCAGTCTCGCTAGCGCTGTGATTCTCATTACGTGCCGAGATTATGTTTGTTCAACAGGTTTTTGTTTATAATCTAGTAGATATACGGCCTATTTTATTTCGAATTGAATGAAATTGCAGTTAACAGTTTATTAGCTTTGAATTTTATTTCCTTTCGAGTTGTATGTTTATTTATTTATTTGTAAAAGTTATATTTAGTAGGTTTAATATTTGGATAAGGAAAAAAATTGTTTACGGTAGAGTGAGTATAATAAAGTAGGAATTATATTCGTATTACTCTGAAATTTAGTTTGTTCTTCGAATTATTATGATATTAGATCTACTTTGTTCTATTATTAGCCGATATTTGTGGAAAGCTCATACAGTAGATATAAGTATCTACACAGCAATAATATCGACTACCGGTACTTCTGGACACGGCTCGTGTGGTTAGGAGGTTCCTCTCACTTGAGCCCTGACCACCAGCTAGCTTGGACTTGACTTGGTTTTGATACCGGTGGGTTACTATTTTTTTATATTTTTTTAATGTTATTATTGGTTTTATTTCATCATGCTGTTGCCCTTATCCCAATCCCTGTGGGATCGGTGCAGTATGTCTTCTTCTTCCAAAAATGTATGTAATCTCGTATAGAAACAAATAAAGGAGATAATAATATTATCTATTTTCTATGAGAGACTGATTGATGCCCAAAGTATGTTGCTATGTCATCGGAATACGAGAGTAAAGGAACAGAGACAGCATCTGTGTTTCTTGCTCACACAAACACACTTGTGCACTACATCGTCGATTTGCATAATATTATGTTGTTATTACTAAGTACACAAAAGGACGCCACAGGCTGCTGTTGACACACTCTCTTGCCCGCATAATATCATTACGGATAGTTAGCAATTACGGAGAGACAGAGTGCTCGCAAATATTATCTGAGAAGTACAAACTAACAGCGTAGTACTCGGAGCTAATTCTATTTGCTACTTAATTACTGTTTGAAAACTACAACCTTACCGTCGAGCTTATATTACAGACGTCACGATAACTATCCTGAAACTTCGGATAGATTAATAAAAAATAGTAAATTAAAACTTAGATTACATTACGCCGTTCCATCTTCCAAGCTCATCGTGCTGTGCTGGCGCCGCCGCTGCGGCTGCAGAGAACCTCAAGCGGCGTAAATATAGTAACCTTATTGGTAACTATATTTTCGAGCCCTTTCGGGTTGAAAGTCTAGGCCCGTGGGGTCCAAGCGCTCACGGCCTTTTCAAGGACATTTCCAAACGCTTAGTTGACACTTCCCGTGACCCAAGGGCTGGCTTTTACCTTGGCCAAAGGCTTAGCATTGCCATACAACGTGGCAACGCCGCCAGTCTCTTGGGTACATTACCAGTTGACTGCGATGAGGAGGAATTTTTTGACGCCATTTTTTAAGTTTATTCATAAGTTAGTTATTTTAGGTTATTTTGATTTATAAATTTTAATGTATATACTATAAATAAACCATTTTCATTAAAGAAAAAATGATTACCAACTTAAATAGCCCCTTATGTGCTACAAATATCTTACTTTAATTTACCGTCGGTTCATTTGTTGTTAACTTTTATTGTCGTCTGTGAGTGCGGCGTTTATTTTTTTCCTTTTTTGATCTCTCAATTTCCGAGTCCCGTTGGGAAAAATAAAACCAAACACGTTGTCCGCATTCACATATTTACAAATGCATACAATCTACCAGCTGTATCGTTTACCTCCATAAAAACCGCTGCCAAATGCCGGTCATTGGGGACTGCCGGGGTCCAAATACGGTTGGCAATGAACCAAGACCAAATGTCCGTTCTCTCTGCGTCATAAAGCCGGACAAACAGCTAATATCCCGTCACGTCCAACCTACGACCTGTATTAGTAAAGCAATTTGCTGCTGCACTAACGATAATGTTCATTAGTTGCCACCGTGTTGCCACCATTGCCACTCGATACTGAGTACATTAACACTCGCCTCTGTATAAGCACCAATGTACATCGCACGACGCGAAAATGTTGTTTTGCTAAAAACTTCATTACAATGTTTATGCACCTCGTAACAAGCTCACAGTTATTACCCACAGGTATATGGCAAACGATATCCGACTTAAATTCAGAACAGGAGAGTTTAATATTCATAGTTCATTCAAAATGCAAGAATGGAAAATGAAATTGTCAGTATGAAGTGTGAAATACTGTTATGTGCATTTGAAGATGATGTTAACTCTAAAAACGATTGTAAATACTAATAAATGTTATTTTCGTGTACCTATATCTTGGTATGAAAACATTAAATTACTTTTTTTTTAACCTGTAAATAAATAAATAAATTCATTTAATTCAGATATCAGAAAATCCATATATGTACCTATATTCATAATTATTCACGTTCACAAAACCCAAAATGAAAACCTAGGAGGCTGGCTTCTGCTTAACCGGACTATCCTGTGGATGCCTGGAATCTATAGTATATGCTATACTTACACTTTGTACTATACTTACAATTGTCATACCATATACCATTTATCATCCTTTTTTATTGATTTGTTTATT
This sequence comes from Eugnorisma glareosa, assembly GCA_947578425.1. NCBI lineage: Eukaryota > Metazoa > Arthropoda > Insecta > Lepidoptera > Noctuidae > Eugnorisma > Eugnorisma glareosa. The sequence goes on from OX387966.1 coordinate 952,760, forward strand.
TATACTCAGCGAATCGATCTAAATACGATTCGTTTTCATTATATTTGCTGAAATAAAATATCAATTTTCATAATTTTCAATGTTGTGACATGTACGTCAGATTTGCCAAACTGACGTACATTCTTTCTGTCATAGAGTTTCTTACTAGCTTAGTCTATGATGAATACTTTTTGGTTTATCTAATCTAAATTATATTTTTCAATGTTTAGCTGAAATATTGTATTTTATAGATAATAATGATTGTTTACTAATAACTTAATTTTAAATTATATTTATAAATTATTTACGCATTCATGGTTTTATGAAGTAAGTCTGCTATGTCCTGGCCGACTACACTTGTCAGATGAGATGATTTTATGGCCGCAAGAAGAAAATCTGAGATTCAAAAATGGAAGGAGACTACTGTGGAAAACGAGCTGACGAGGCAGTCGAGAGGAGACTAGACGAGAGAACGTTTCTTGAATGTGAGACTGAAGGAATTCTTAAAATTGGATACAAGACAGATTCTTGAAGGTGATCCATCTAAAGATACACCTGGGACTTCTATTCCCAATCTTATTATTAAAAACTGTCGTTGTGCCATCCCTGCTGATCATCTCGCGGAGCTGCCCTGGGTCTAAAAGCTGGTGATCCATCTCTAAAGATCTACCAGGACCTCAACTCCTGTTCTTACAAACGCCGCCTTCCTGTGGAGCAGACCTGATACATCGTCCTACATCTCCACCTCTACATTTCATCGTGCTTCAACAGTGCTACTTAATCGTGTAAATATACTCAAAAACTGCTTCCAGAGTGCGGGTTTGATACGTCTTTTTTATCTCGTCTTTGTATTTTTTATCTCATTTGTAAAAACATCCATATCTCTATTAAATTTTTAAATGTACAAGTCTACTCTTATCCTTTAATTCTTAACAGGATCTAGTAGATTTGTTACAGTTTGGCGCCCAACGTGGGGCCATAAAATCATCTCATCTGACAAGTGTAGTCGGCCAGGACATAGCAGACTTACTTCATAAAACCATGAATGCGTAAATAATTTATAAATATAATTTAAAATTAAGTTATTAGTAAACAATCATTATTATCTATAAAATACAATATTTCAGCTAAACATTGAAAAATATAATTTAGATTAGATAAACCAAAAAGTATTCATCATAGACTAAGCTAGTAAGAAACTCTATGACAGAAAGAATGTACGTCAGTTTGGCAAATCTGACGTACATGTCACAACATTGAAAATTATGAAAATTGATATTTTATTTCAGCAAATATAATGAAAACGAATCGTATTTAGATCGATTCGCTGAGTATAAATAAACAAATCAATAAAAAAGGATGATAAATGGTATATGGTATGACAATTGTAAGTATAGTACAAAGTGTAAGTATAGCATATACTATAAATCTAAGGCCTCCAGCCAGGGGCATTTAATTGCCATCCGAATCGCCCTATAAATTATGAATACAGACGTCACCGATTGCCATCGTTTTTGTTGTTTTACGTTTTCGGATTCAGTTATGAAAAAATAAAGCAAAATAAAAACCTTTACAGACACCTCAGAGTCTGCGCGCGATTACATTATAAAGCTGATTCACACAAAATGCATCAGAAGCATACGAACAGGGTGCCTCATTAATAATGTAGCGGTTCAATTAGCGCGCGAATTAGTCGCGGCCTTTGTCCGGTAATAGGACGCTGCGAGGCGAGGCAGCTAGTAGTAGGAAGCGCGTCGCGAGCGCGGCGGGGCGTCGACGCGCGACTGATGTGTGTCGCGCGACACTTTGATGCGCTCAGTGGAAGTCGGGAGTTATAGTATACAGATATCTAAAGCGGCATGGAAGATTTATAATCAAGTAAAAATTTTTAGCTAGATCATTAAAAGTTTTCACTTGATTAGACCTTGTGTATTATTATGATATTTTATATTGACTTATAAAATTAGATTATCTGTTTAATTGTTTTTGCTTTAATACATGGCATCTTATGTTGAATTATATTAACTGTTGCTAGTTAATTGATATTTTTTATAGGTTTCTAATTTTTAATATCATTTTAATTAATTATCATTTTATTTTTGCATTTATTGTTTACTGTAATGGATACTATAAAGTATTAATCTAAAATTCCAGTTCTTCATATAATTATAATAACTTCTTAGGATAATAATTGCATAGAACACTTGCTGATAAATTGTTTTTAAATTATCACCTAAATTTGTACGCTTCACGGCAAAACATGGAGAATCTAAAGGGTGTAACAAGACCCTTAACGAAGCTGAAAGGCACGTGTTCTCCTCCTCATTGCGATCATTTTTTTTGTTCTAGACCATACCTGGGAACCTTCTAGTTACGGAAATATTGGGGGTCAAAGTTCCAACTTTTTCACAGCTGTTTTTTTAAATACTTGTTTTTATACTATGGAAACCTCCACGACCCCCGTAGTATTCAATCCATCCATCAGCACAATGTTTTGCGTGCGTTACATTGAGTCCTACCGTAAAACGTGATATTGATTATTCACAACAAAAAACAAATGTCGTTTCCCAGCAATATTTTTTGCGTAAAGTTACTTAGTTTGATGTACATAATGCTTGGTTGACGGCTTCGTGAAGGGTACTGTTACACCCTGTATAATATATAGCAACATCTCACACAACTTGTAATTAATTACCTATGTTTACAAATAAAAGTTTCTTTTTCATATTATGGTTTCCTATATTCGATTGATGGAGCAGAGCTTAATTTTAATTAGCGTAAGAAAAATAACGATTAATAAAGCAACAAATTACTGCAAGTTTTTTTCGAGTTTACTAAACGAGAGAATTCTTCTATTAGTGGAACAAATTTTTTAACTAAATACGGACAAATTTATAATTAAATACATTATCGCGCATGTGTTGTTTCATGGACCAGTCCCACCTACAGAGAGAGGAGGCCTGGCGTGTGCCCCAACAGTGGGCTTGTTATGATGAATTAAATAAAAATAGCCTTTGTGTACTCTGACCTTCGTAGACACAATATTTAGTGATTTGACGAATAAAAAATAGGAACTACATGTTGAATTAAATGCCTTAGTCTAATTAATAACAGATTTGACATATTTTCTCTCTCCCTTCTCACGTGTGTATCACTTGTAATTACAATTCATAACGTGTCAGGTGGAACTACCCCAAACTAAGTTAACAAAGATACATTGATCCAATTTGTCATACTACCCTCGTAACACACTGTTTAAAGCAGGGATTCCCAAAGTGGTCGATATCGACCCCTTGGGGTCGATATCGGTTTCCTAGGGGTCGACATAAACGAAAACTGATTATGGGGGTCGACGAGGTCTAAAAATCGACCCCTATTAAATTAACACAAGTTCTTATTTAAAACTTTCAAGATAGGTAGGTAGGTACTGTATTGTTTATGTTGTGTTACGTGTACTAAGAATAATTAATATTTATGTAGGAAATAGCATTGTTGTAGTAATATAAAGCCTCAAGTTCGTACAAGATGAAAAACTCGGCAAGTCAGTGTGGACAAGTTTGTGCAAGATAATGAGTTCGAGCGTACGTCTTTCAGGCGCGTTTTGACTTGCTCTCTATTTGACGCTTGCGCGATTTAACACGAACGAATTCATGATCAAGTTGCAAGTCCAAACATGTTCCTGATATTTTACTATTTAACGAGGTTGCACTTAGGTTGAAAGTTCATTTGCGTTTTGAAATTCGTTGGAGCTTGAACGATAATAACTCATATAAGTACTCATTTATTTCAAGAGATTACAAAGTTATTACATAGCTAAATTAAGTGAAGTAAAGTGACTGAAAAAGAATTTACAAAAAGCTGAGCTCCCTACGCGAGTTAATAGCGTAACCACACAATATCTGCAGTTTATGAAAAATTAACAGGGTAAGTACCAAACAGTTTTTATCCGGCACAGCGCATCAGCATTGCCCCACTGCACACTTTGTGATAGTGATCAGTTGAGCTATCTGTAGATTGTTTGCAACAGTTTGCAGTTGCCTCAGTTGTTTCAATTGTAAAAATTTACCAGTAAATTTAACAGTTTATTAGGTATTGTTTTTAATTTAGGTACTTAGTTTCTTATTTTTTTATTTGCAGGATTACTGAGAGTTTTATGATGGCGGACACGAAAAAAAAATGCAGACAATACAGTTTGGACTACTTGAAGTTCGGATTTATTGCATCTCCATCAAATCAACACTTGCCGATGTGTCTCATATGTGAAAAAGTATTCAGTAACGATGCCATGAAGCCTTCAAAAATGGATGACCACTTATCGAGAGTACATGCTGACAAAAAAAGTAAGCCCTTGACATTTTTTCAAGCACTTAAAGAAAAACTAGACAAAAGGCCATCCATAAGATCGATGTTTGCGTCATCATCTATTAAAGACGATGATGGTTTACGAGCGTCCTATAATATATCTTTACTAATAGCGAAGTCGGGGAAACCCCACACAATTGGAGAGCAGCTTATCTTACCAGCCATTGCGGAGGTCCTTAACAATGTATTGCACAAACCCGCACATGATATTTTAAAGAGAATACCTTTGAGCAATAACACCGTTCAGAGACGCATAGACGAGATGGGACGCGATGTGGAAAACATTTTATGCAAGTTCTTACAGACCAACAGATTCTCTCTCCAGTTGGACGAGTCTACATTACCCGGCAATGAAGCTCTGTTGTTAGGATATGTTCGATATATCAAAGATGAAAATATGTGCCAAGAACTGCTTTTTGCTACATATTTAGAGACTGATACCAGAGGAGAATCAATTTTTCAGGCCGTGGAACATTTTTTTACTGACAAAGCTATTCCATGGAAGAACATTGTTTCTGTTGCGACTGATGGTGCACCGTCTATGGTTGGTCGTCATCGTGGTTTTATAGCTCACTTAAAGCGACAACTGCCTGATGTACTGGTCATTCACTGCGTGATTCACAGGCAGCATTTAGTAGCAAAAAAGCTGAGTCCTAGATTGCATAAGTCTTTACAATATGTAATAAATGCTATCAACAAGATTCGAAGCAATTCTTTGAAGTCTCGGTTATTTGCTCAGCTATGTGAGGAAAACGACGAAGTCTTTACTCGATTACTTCTTCACACTGAAGTTCGCTGGCTATCAAGAGGCTCTTGCTTAGAAAGATTTTCAGCCGTTTTTGAATCTGTGTTGGAGTTTTTACAAGAAAAAGATCCGAATTTGAAAGAAAATCTGAACAATTGTAAAACAGATATTTATTACTTGACTGATATCTTTGGGATGTTCAACAAAGTTAATTTGCAGCTGCAGGGTGACGATCTTAACTTGATTAAAACAAAATCAATAATATCGGCCTTCGTGGGTAAACTAATCCTTTATAAACAAAATTTAGGCAGAAAAGAATATTCGCAGTTTCTGCATTTGTCAAAATTACCAGAAACGCTTCAAGATGATGACATTTTATTATATGTCACTCACTTGGACGCATTACACAAGGATTTTACGGAGAGGTTTGAGGATCTTTTAAATTTACAAATTCCTCAATGGATAATAAATCCGTACAATACCACAGCCATAGAAGAAGCCAATGTGATAATGCAAGAAGAGTTGATTACCATCAGCACAGACGAAGAGCTTAAGCAGAAGTTCAACCAAGGCTATCAGAAGTTCTGGTTGCAACGCAACATTGAAACACAGTATCCTACATTGTGGAACATTGCTGAAAAATACCTTATCGCTTTTCCATCATCATACCTAGTTGAAAAAAGCTTCAGTGTGGTAACAAACATTTTGACGAAACAAAGAAACCGTTTGAAAATCAACGAACGTGGAGATTTAAGGCTGCAACTCACCAATATTGAACCGGATGTAGCTAGATTGGTAGATAGTCACCAGGTTCATCCATCACACTGAATGTTTTATTTTCTCTTTGCGAATTAATACTTTTTTAAATATAATTTCCTACCTACTTAAAATTCTTTAAGTACCTAATTTGTAATAATCGTTATAAATTAAACTTGATATTTACTGAATTGTATGTCTTTTTATTTTGTTAAATTTTGATACGAAAATGAAGTCAATTTTACTCACTTAACCAAGTGCAAAGTTTTCCAATTGGTACCTTAGTACCTAGGTATTTTGTGTCAATAGGAAAAAAATAAAGATAGGCCCCCTTATTCATAATAGTCTGCTAACTTAAAGCATTGCTAATTCTCACTCTGTCTTCTTCTATTGACCTAAGTCAGAATGAAAAATAACACACTGTAGCAGCTGTTTTAAGTTAGCGGACCATTATGAATAAGGGGGTTGATCTTAAAAGTAGGTAATTTGGCCATGGGGGTCTGAGGTAACAGTTCATTTTGGAAAAGGGGTCACTTGTCCAAAATAGTTTGGGGATCCCTGGTTTAAAGGGACCACTATGTACATACCATGAAGGTTTATTTTATTTATCTTTCTTGGACGGCCCTGTTACACTTCTCACCAATGATATAATACTGTTACTACGTCATCAATAGCGAATGAAGTTATGATATGAATATCATGGGTGTTAAGTTGTGTAAACAAAGCTCTTTGAGAGATATATGCTTGTCATATTATTAAGTTTAATAGCTATTCAATCATGACTACACATAAGTTAATGTTTTTGTACAATGTATGTACGTATGTAATACCTTTAGTATTTCATAATTTTATGGCACATGTGTGACTATGTATCTACTAACATTGACTCAAATGTGCCCTGGTGGTTGAGAGAATGTCGTGCTCACTCAAATGTCTCGCTGATGGTGGCGGAGTGTCGGATAATTTCGTTTCCTTCAAAATGGTTGAGCTGAATGGTGCTGATCCATTGTTCGTGACGGACGGGCGCTGTTAGTTGTGACTGGTTATCTCTTAGCTGCCGCGGTTTATTTTAATTTCCTTAGTTTTAAATTGTTGATTTAATCTTTAAATTTACTCTGGTGTCTCTTAATGAAATAATAATAAAAATATTTTGATTAAAAGTGTCCATGGATTTTCTTGCCTTCTCCAGAGAGATTTACGCTAGAATGGTTGTGACTGGGACTGTAGCTTGAGAGGTTAAAGGTTGATTGGTAGAGAATGCCTTATGGCATCAAGTCCACCTATATGTACCACTATTGTACATGAAGTTTAAATAAATAAAATCTTTTTATTTTTGGCCTTTTAAAGTGCCTGTAATGTTCTGATTGAAATAAATGCTTTGAAATGAAATCGTGTGTATGAAGCCTGTTTAACTTTTCTTCAGTTTCTTCAATGTTTCTTCAAAAAAATATTTCAATGGAACAAGGGCTGACGTTTACATTTGACCACTTAGTTCTACGTATTTTAAGATATTACTTACTCAATTCTATTTTAAGAATATAAATGCCTTTAGCTCGACCATTATTGTCACGTTAATGGTATGCGTCACCTACATAATGATGCTTACTGAATTTAATTACCTACTTACACGTAATTATTATGCTCTCAGACTCAGTGATTCAATTGCTCTATCCAAGGTATCTTAATCAATGTCAGCTATAATTACATAGAGTTTATATTTCTTCGGTACCTACCTACATGCTTGAGACTTTGAATATAACTGTCATTCATTTTTTTTCAGTATTATTACTAGAAATCGAATTGCATGCATTTGCATGTTTGGATATGCAAACGCATAAAACGCTATTTTTATACCGTTATTGTACATTTTAGTACTTTTTCAGCGATAGTGTTTATTTCCTAACATACAATCAGTCTATTAACCATCTTCACTATGTGTCTTTTCGTACCACTCTTCAGTATATTACAAGTTAGGTTCACTGCCATTAAAACGTAGTTCCAGGAACTCCAATCACATATCAGATACATTGGCAATACATATAAAGCGAATGCTCCGTCCGTATCATAATTCATTGCGGCGGACGTGCGGCGATGCGGGATATTTGCGGTGCGGCCCGCAACCGCACGGAAATGGAAATATTTATCGGGCACGACGCGCGTTGGATGCGGTGCGATTCCACGCGATGTTGCCAGCTGCGCCAGTGTGCACTCCATAAATTTTGTCGGTCAAAGAAGATTGTACAGGCTATGACTTATTGCCGCAGTGAGGGCGATAAAGTGATCGGAAAGCAAAATAGTACCTACACCTCAAAAGTTTTTATTGAGATGGATTATGTGCTACGTTTGATTACCATTCATACATTCTGTATGCGGCATGTGTTGTTCAGCATTATTTCACTATGAGAGAGCTTTGAGTGTTTGCCTCTTGTGAAAGTCATATTGAATGGAAAGCGACCACTCAGGTCCAAGAAAAAAAATGTACTGACCGCCATCTCGTCCTAAAGTTTTCAGCAAAGAACTCCATGTTTATTAATTGAAAGTACACTCGTAACAAACACTAAAACGCCATGTACCCAGTACTAATTTGACAGAGTTAGCTAAAGAGCTGAGTTAGATAAAAATGACAGTCATAAAATCTGCTATACCGTCATTTAGAAGCGTTTCTATGTCGTTACCTAATATCACCACATTATAGCTATCGTCCACATAGAAGGTCCACATAAAAAGGAATCGTACAATCATAGCGTAATGGTAATATTTCCGTGCGTCCCTAAATCTCCTGCCCTTTGTGTTGGATCCCCTGGACGTCCGTACCTCAATCATGCCCGGTCTTAGGGCCTCTCATTTGTTCGGATCTCTAATGCCGACGGCGGGACCCCAAACAACGGCCACGTAGGATATTTCTCAGTAAAGGGAGCAAAATGTACGATATTTATAATAATAGGAGCCGTTAGGTTAACAGGAGGTTTAGTTAGGTGGCTTGGGAGACTGTAGCTGGACAGCCCATAATGTCCCTACAGCTGGGACAGGGTCCTCCTCTCTATGTGACGTCCGCCCCGGCCCTGTTGATGGATGTCACAGTCACGTCTTCAAATGGTCGGTTTCACGACATACTAGGTTCCTCACGATGATTTCCTGACCTTTTGTGAGCAGTTGTGTAAAAGATATACAAAGTTAAGTTGTGTGTTTGATCGAACCTATGATCTGCAACTCGTAAATTGGAGTCGTTTCCATTGGACCATTGCTATAGTAGACCGTAATGGCACTAAAAGCATCCAGTTTTACTACAAAACTGTAGATTGTGAATACAGACTAATGAACACGAATCGTCTTTAGTTCAGAGCTTTACAATTTTACACAATAAAGTATTTACTGCCATCATTGTGGTAAACAAAGTTTATTTTATGTATCTATAGCCCTTTTAGCTGCTCATGATTGACCTCTTAGATTGTTCCTGTAAGTAGTCGACTCACTCATCGAGAAGTTCGATTAGAAAAGCTTATGTCAGTCGTATTGAAACCGTTGTAGTTTGAAACGCTTTGAAAGCGCCATTTGTCTACCCCTCAGCGGTACCTGTCCCAGTACCAGTCTAGACAAAAATCCCTGCTAGACAAAAACGACTGGCTCGACAAAACATATGTTTTATTAAATGTATGTTATGTTTTAAGTATCCTAATTTGTAGCAAAACAATATTCGCAGACAGCACACATCGGCCGGAGATATTGCGCCCCTTTATGAGAATGGCCGACTCACGGGAAGTCCCAGCGATGAGCGATCACCGCTGGAAACTACCCGATGACATACGTGATCTGATAACCGAGAAGAACGCGGCCGTTCGTGCCTATAGCGTCTTTCCCTGCTATGCGAACAAGGCTCACATGCGCAGCTTGCAGCTTGCTGTAAAGCAGCGCACCAGTGAGTTTCGTTCGAATCGTTGGGACAAGGAGCTTAGCGAACTCGAGCCCACTCACTTAGCTTTCTGGCAACTGCAACGAAAGTTGCGTGCTAGTAGCGACGAGGTTACTATGCCTCCTCTCATTCGCCCCGATAAGAGCGTCGCCTTTGACGACTCTGAGAAGGCTGAATGCCTGGCCGACTGCCTGGAATCTCAGTGCACAACCAGTAGACATGCGACATCTCGCTGAGGTGGACGCGGAAGTCGAACGTAGAGCCGCTCTCCCCCCAGTAGAAGACCCCGACTGTCCTCTTCCTTCAGTCACGCCCGACGAAGTGAAAGACATAATAGATAGGCTACAGCCTCGGAAAGCCCCTGGTGCCGATGGCTTCACCAATAGGGTGTTTAAAGTCCTCCCCTCTCAGCTCATAGTCTTGTTGGCGGCCATCTTCAATGGCGCCTTGAGCAATAACATCTTTCCCCAAGTGTGGAAAGAGGCCACCGTCATAGGTATTCCCAAACCGGGTAAACCTAAAACTGAGCCGACTAGTTATCGGCCGATCAGTCTCCTTAGCGCGCTCGGTAAAATCTATGAGAGGCTTATTTATAAGCGCCTCAAAGACTTTGCCGAGGCTAAGAGCCTCATTCCCAACGAGTAGTTCGGTTTCAGGACCGAACACTCGTGCGTCCAACAGGTCCACCGCATCGTAGAGCACTTGAGCGCTGGCTTCCAGCGTGGAGCGATGACCGGTGTGTTATTTTTCGATATAGCGAAAGCGTTCGACAAAGTCTGGCACAACGGGCTGATATACAAGCTGTATCAGCTCGGTGTGCCAGATCGTCTCGTGCTCATCTTGCGAGACTTTTTGGCGAATCGCACTTTCCGCTATCGCATAGGGAAAACCCTTTCTTCCCCCCACCCCATTCGCGCGGGAGTCCCTCAGGGCTCTGTCGTTCCCCCCTCATATTCACTCTATTCACTTCAGATATCCCCAAGAGCAAAAAGGCTCACTTGGCCCTTTTCGCCGACGATACGGCAATCTATTATACTGGGCACGGCCAAGACGCCATCGCCCGTCAGCTCCAAAAAGCAGCCAATGCTTTAGGAGCCTGGTTCCGTAAGTGGCGAATCGAGGTTAATCCCGATAAAAGCCAGGCAGTTCTTTTCCATAAGGCGCGTCTCAAACGTCCCGTCCCCTCTCCGATCACTATGTTCGGCAAGCCGATCCCTTGGGAGAAGCAAGCCAAATACTTAGGAGTCATTCTCGACAACCACCTGTCCTTTGCTGCGCATATAAGAGCAGCCCGCGACCGGGCTGCCTTTGCCATGGGTAGGCTCCATTTTATGATCACGGCAAAGAGCAAATTGTCACTTAAGTGCAAGTTGCGACTCTATACCGCCGTCATCCGTCCCATTATGACATACGCTTGTGTCACTTTTGCCCATGCCCACCCGCGTCATCTGCACCGGATGCAGACCCTTCAGAACCGTTTTCTCCGTAAGATTACCGGTGCCCCCTATTATGTCCGTAATGACAGTCTCCACTTAGACCTTAGGATCCCCACCTTAGCTCAGTTTATGAAACGTCTTTCCAAGCGTTTCTTCGATTCCGCTATCAAGCATAGGAACCCCCTGATCGCATCGGCCGCCCGATACGAGCAGTCGCGTATTAGCATGGTTCGCCGTCCGCGACATGCTCTCACCACCCCCGATGACCCCATCACCCTCCTCCAGGAGAGCAGTAGGGAAACCAGCACACTACGAAAATACAGATACAGACCGCCATGTTTCCGTCCTCGCCGCCGAGGCCCGACGCGACGCCCACGTTCAACGAACCCCCCCCGACCCTTGCCAGAGCCAGCCCGCGATGCTGAGCCGGTAGTTTTAAACCAGCCCCTAATTATTATCACTCAGATCCAGCCTGTCCCTTTGCTGCCCCCCCCAGCGACGCCCTAAGCCGAGGCCCGTACCCCACAGGGGGTGCCCTTAGCGAGTGGTCGCTTAGTTTTTAAGTATAGTTTTAAGCCCCTGGCTGGAGGCCTTAGATTCATTTTTAAGGCATCCACAGGGAATAGTCCGGTTAAGCAGTAGCCAGCCTCAGAGGCTGAACTGCGAGATGCCATCACCAAAAAAAAAAAAAAAAAAGAATGGCCGACGAATAAGTTGGCTATTCGGCTTTTGGGAAAGATTCATAATACTTAGAAGATACACCAATCATCATGTCTGTGGTAACACTTAGACTTTGTGGTGGCTTACCGTAGTACGGACCTTCGATAGAACAAAACACCAGCTTGTATTGGTTTTGATACCGTTGGTCATTAAACCATATAGACCAAAGAATTTTCTGTTGGTTTTCATTCTGTATTCATACCTTCATGTACAAATAACAAATCATTTGATTTACGTTTTTTATCAAATACCTAATCAATAAAGGGTGTAACAAGACCCTTAACGAAGCCGGAAGGCACTTGTTCTCCCCCTCATTGTGATCATTTTTTTGTTCTAGACCATACCTGGGAACCTTCTAGTTACGGAGATATTGGGGGCCAAAGTTCCAACGTTATCAGAAGTTTTTTTTTTAAATAACTGTTTTTAATGTTAGATTTTTGAAGAGACAGCAAGATCAGCACAATGTTTTGAGTGCGTTACATTGAGTACTAAAGTGTGCCTTTGTTTGTCAAGTTATTTTAGACTTTTTTAGTGTTTTGTGGAAGTCGGTGTTGTTTTCGCAGAAACATATTTTATTTTACCCTTTTTAGTTGTAGTATACCACACAAATTCTTATCATGAATTAATTTTTACATTGTAACTAGAAGTTAGTTAAAGTACTCGTCAAGACGAATCATACGAGCCCAAACTCGATGAGGTTTTGTCGTTTTATAACGGAGTTCCTATGGCCACAGTCCAGCTCCATCATTAGACACTAGATACCATTTAGGACCAAAGTACTCGTCAAGACGAATCATACGAGCCCAAACTCGATGGGATTGTGTCATTTTATTACGGACTACCTGTGACCACCTTCCAGCTCCATCACCAGACCCTGGGTACCATCTAGAGACAAAGTACTCGACAGGTTGAATACGAACCCAAACTCGATGGGGTTATGTCGTTTTATAACGGAGTTCCTATGGCCACCTTCCAGCTCCATCATCAGGCCCTGGTTACCATTTAGGACTAAAGTACTTGTCAAGACGAATCAAACAAGTCCAAACTCGACGGCGTTGCGTCGTTTTATTACAGAGTTCCTATGGCCACCTTCCAGCTCTATCATCATAATATTGCATTGTCTCGCGATATACACATGCGTGCAAAATTTCAGCTCAATCAAAAATCGGGAAGTGTGTGAAATTTAACTAGCAAGTATCACGCCACGTCGCGTGATGTACATCAAAGCACCTTCACGCGACGTTGCGTGATGTGACAATTAACGTGAGGAAAACAACCAAATTCCTAAACCGATTTTGATGAAATTTATATGGGACCATATCCATGCATAAAAGATTTTTTCAGATCGGTTTACAAATGACGCAGATATGAGGTAACAAACATAAAAAAAAACAACCGATTTGAGAACCACCTCCTTTTTGAAGAAAGTCGGTTAAGTGATTTTTCACTCCAAAAAAAGTCGTTTCCCAGCAATAATTTTTGCGTAAAGTTACTTAGTTTGATGTACAGAATGCTTGGTTGATGGCTTCATGCAGGGTTTTGTTACACCCTGTATATGGACATGTGAGTACGCTGGGCGGTGAATTAAATAAGAAATAGGATGACTGACTTCCACAGGAAAGTTTATAGGACCAACTACCCAATAATAGTTCAGTCCGCTCACAATTTCATATAGAAATTCTGTCCAACACCATTTAAAAACATAATATAGACACATAGTCTGCCTTTTGACTGCCAGAAATTTGACTAATTACCCTACTTTTACGACCACAGTCGCCCATTAGCAGCCATCAAATGGTCTAGCCGCAAAATATCGGCTTTGGCCGTTCTTCCGACAATTTGCCGCATCCGATAATTAGGTATCGAACTACCGAACGTTTGGCTTTTTGTATTTGAAATTGCACACAGAGGTGTTTAACTAGTGCGCGATAGTGTCCATGGTCAGGTTACGGGTCGACCAGAACATGTGTTCAGCATACCTTACTTATAAATACACATACTTAGACTAGATTGTGTAGTCTAAAGAAAAGATGATGGATGCACGATAAGCTCACTAATAAAGAATATTTAACATAAAGGATGCTATACTAAAGGTAGCTCTTACTTCTGCGGTATTTCCATTTAATATCAATATAACCTGATGAAGATGAACCAGAATTAAACCAATTATTGCTTGTTTGTTTGTATAAAACTGATTTTAAAACAGTATTTTTAGTAGTTTTTTTTTGTTGTGTAAAGGACTTCACGTCTATCGGAAGAAGTTTGCAAGTCAAAACTGACTCGATCGTATGCCACGGGTCACATAGCTCGTTTAAATCAAGATCTAACGCTGGCCCGAGTAGTTCACAGTCATACCATCCGTCTTCTTCCTCCCTTTAATAAACTGAATTTAATAGCGACCAAACAATTTCAACAATTTTACGTATCAAAAACGTGATCCTGCCATCATATTTTGACATACGTACGAGTATGTCCTTCCCTTAAGTGCTTCATTTTACGCATCATTTCCTTACCGTATATTTCTAGTGCTAGTGATCACCGACGCGGCCGAGCGGGGCGCGTCCCCGATGGCCCGGCGTGGCGTGTCGCACATCCACGTACAGTACTTATGCCCGTCACAATGGACACACAATACACTGATATATTCTCATTGTTGTTGCTATATCTTGATCATCGCAAATAGCTCTGAGTGACAAGATAAATGGTAATAGACGGGCACGCGTAAATGTACTTGTTTGTGTTTTTGACACTGATTTTATTTTTCTGCATTTTGTTACTTGTGGAAAAATAAATTCTTAAGGATTTGTCAAATTCCACCTCGTCCGTGTAGCAACAGTATCCCTAGCAACTGCTGAGTGGTCAGAGTGTTTTCTGGTTTTTGCGTTACGAATTTCTCAGTAGCAACACGAGTCTGAAGTTGTATCAGGTAGCAGGCAACCAGCTCGCCCCCTATTACATGCGTCTTGCACATATCTGGCACTAGGTGCACTTGCGCGAGAGCATGGTATACACCTCTTCCTAATCCTACGGAAAACAAGGGCGCGGTGTTATAATACTATGTTATGACTTGTGTTAGGCACATGCTCACTGACACAAGCTCAGTCTGTACTGCTCACTGACACAAGCTCAGTCTGTACTGCTCACTAACACAAGCTCAGTCTGTACTGCTCACTGACACAAGCTCAGTCTGTACTGCTCACTGACACAAGCTCAGTCTGTACTGCTCACTGACACAAGCTCAGTCTGTACTGCTCACTGACACAAGCTCAGTCTGTACTGCTCACTGACACAAGCTCAGTCTGAACTGCTCACTGACACAAGCTCAGTCTGAACTGCTCACTGACACAAGCTCAGTCTGAACTGCTCACTGACACAAGCTCAGTCTGTACTGCTCACTGACACAAGCTCAGTCTGAACTGCTCACTGACACAAGCTCACTCTGTACTGCTCACTCAGTCATCATTCTCCTGCTTTTATCCCAATTTATGTGTGGTCGGCGCAGGGTGTTTTCTTCTTCTACACTTCTTTATTGTTAGTCATCTCAAGCCACTCCCCAGCGTGCTAGCTAGCTTCAGTAAGGGAGTTAAAACATTTCAGAAACAAAAAGCAGAGTCAGAGTAGAGCAGTGTTCAGAGTCTTTGTAATGTCATAACTTTTCATATTCACCGACTCCCGGTAAAAAGATATTAAACCTAGTTTTCTACCATAACCCTCATTCCTGTGGTTTACCGTAAAAGGACCAAAGAGACGGTTTTACATTAACAACATTTCTCCTTCTAATTTATTTGAATAAATTCAAATTATTTTTTTGTACACATAGGTACAATATAATAAGATTTAATATGGATGTCAGGATCGCTATGTTTAACCTAATGGGCATACAAATTTGGATACTTATAATACTAATTAAAACATTGTCAAAACAAATATCATCTTAATCTTATTTACACACATTTCATATTACAACCTCCTGGTTATCTTTAATACTTTAGTAATTAATAGGCGACATCGCATTTCAAAGCGTTCCACGCCGTAGTACCTAATCATATTTTGTGACTTTTCCTTCTCTAGACATTAAAAATATAACACAAATAAATATAATATTTTGACGGCAAGATACAGAATAATAGCATCTGGAGTGGCTAAGAATGGAGAAGAATTGAAAATTTAATTAATTAATTATTTATTTATTTTTTGGAAAGTTTTGGATGGAATTTTCCTGTTCTATCTTTTCTACACACTGTGTCTACATTTGTAATCCAACTTTCCTGTCGCAGGTCTGCTGGAAGAAATTTCTTATGAAATAAGCAGTACCTTTGTGCTCTTCTATCTTAATGTAATGCCCTATTAAGTATTTTGTGTGTACATAAAGAAATAAATAAATAAGAATGGCTTGCGATTGGAGCGGCCTAGGCTTAGGGCCGGTCTAGCAGTGCACTGCTGTAACATAAGGAGTGCGCCGACACCACGCGGGCGCTGTGCGGGCTGGTACATGTCACGTGTCTCGGATATTTGACTTTTAGAATGCAGTATAGCTGAGGTCTGCCGGGTTTGTATTGTATTTTTGCGAGGGGTATATAATTAATTTATGAAGGCGTTTTAACGTTGAAGATTTATTATTCTGTTTACGCAAACACAACACAGGAAAAACCTCTGCGTGTTAGTAGGGTAAGTGTATATTAAGAAAAGTACATACGTTCATAATAGTAACGTTAATAACGAAAATTAATAGTTTTGTATGAATGCTCATGAGTTAACGTTTTACTTCCCGAACATTATTATTTAAATGTAACTTATGAACATTGCTAGTATGTTTGCTTAATACAACATTGTAGACATTCTTGTTTCTAAACACAAGGATACACTTCACAAACATATCAAGACATAATCGAAAAACGTTTACTTACCCCACCCCCTCGCCCCTCGCGTCACCCCTGTCTATCGATATCTAAGAGAGAGATGATCTATATTTTATGCTTGTTTTCCATATTCCGAAGTTTTTGCTCCTTGGAGCACATCGACTATGATGTGTGAGTGATTGAGTACTTTGCTACTTGCTTTATGGTAGTTTTCTCACAGTTATAAAATGAGGGAAATCATTATAAAAAGTTTTAAAGGTGGAATCAAATATAATAATACAGCGGTCTAGAATTCCCAAACCCTACTTCGCCTGTTTCGCTTACCCTTACTTCGCGAAATATTACGTTTAATTCCCACATAATGATAATCGTTGCCAAATGTGTTGTCGAATCCACTAAGTCCCCATCTGGGAGCCTAAAATGGCTGTTTTATCAGAATCATAATCTGAATCACGTTAAAAATATAAAACTCTTAAAATGGTCTTTGTGAACATAACCATAAAGACAATATTAAGAATTATGATTCTGATAAAGCAGCCATTTTAGGCCTCCTGCATATTTCTAATATTTTTTTAAAAGCTAGTCGTTTTCATGGTCTGAGCAAATCCTCGGTGCCGTTACATATTTTGATCCTCCACTGTTTCCAGAGCCTCGTTTTTTTCTATCATAAACGGTTTATGTTAATCAGGGAGCACCGCTGTTGGTTTTAATCTCACCCACAGTTAATGAGATTTTGATTCTACACTACGCGATTACAATAATAAATGCGATCTGATTGTGACCTACTATGTTTTTGTGCGAGAAAACGTGTTTACTGTTTAAGTTACATTTTGTTTGGTAATATTTTTCTCGTTAGGGTTCTTTTAGGACCAAGGAGGAGTGAAATGGGTCCTGATAAATGGGAATAGGCTCGGCCACTCCGCAATTAGTCATTACAGTGGGTTGAAGAACACCGATACAGCTGTAGAAGACACCGTGAGCAACCTTTAGTTTTTCCGCGCCTGGGAAACAGGCCTCATCTATTCTCTAATCACACGTATCGAGTACAGGTGTGAAACAGTAAGAAACCGCAGAAACAAACTCCCAGGAACTACGTCAAATTCATTGTCTAGGCAATGTCTTTCCACTGCACTCGGCACATTTGCATCCGCAGCATAGGCTGCTGTGGTCTTGTTAAATTATTTACACAAATTATAGAACCTGCTTGAGTTTGAACTCTCGCACCGGTGTTGTCAATGGGCCACCACTGCTCTGATGTAATTAAGCAAAGAAGTACTGAAGAAGTGACAAAATTCGCACCGTATTGATATGGACATTATCGGATATGTGGAAGTTGTATAGTACACAAAAGTACATAGATGTCGAGACAGAATGTAAACTAAACAATATCGGATGATGTTAGAGGTATCAACTAAGTATGTACATATTGACGATGGATTCATATTTCGAAGCACTTTTTAGAATAACACGGTAATTTTTATAGTTTTCGCACCAAACAAGATTTGAGAATTGTCTTTGCTCCGGTCGACTTGGGTCGAAGTCTGTTGAGACGTTATTAACTGCTGTTATTAACCTGACCACTTTCTGGGCTCAACTTAATCTAAAAAGTACAATCGACTAAAAAAGGAAAAGAAGCTAAATATTCAAGTTATTAACGTGTCAGACTATAACGTTCATAGTCGTGTCATCGACACGTGCGACGTGACTGCAACGTGACACGTCCGGAGCGACCGCTCAGCTATTTAGATGGCCGAGAGACGTTGAATGGTCTTTATTTACGAAGTACAATGCAATGTAAATGTAGGGTCATACATCAAGGTGCTTTAAACAACATCACGGGCGTGTTTTCCTCGTAAAGGTTACGAAGAGGTGTACTGTGGTAAACCTTCGGACATTTAGCCAGTTTTGTTAAAAGTTCCATGTAATAGGGGGCTAGCCTATTAACATCAACCGGACATAAACTCCGTGGTGCTTCTGAGAATGTCTATAGAAAAATCCCAATAACATCGTTCATCCTGGAAATACGAGTAGAACCCAGAGTCCATACTCATTAATAGCATTCGCGACCACTCACGGACGTGGCAGTCATGTTAGCACATCATAGCATTATAACTTATGATAAAAAAAATGCAATGTTATCAGCACATCTAAACCGCGTTCAACAACTGCCAATATCCTATCTATAGCAATCAACGATAACACTGAAAACACTTGAATTCAGTTTAAATAAGTTCGCGATACTACTACTTTGAATCTTCTTCACTAAAATTACTTCTTTATTTTATTTTTAAACCAAAAAGAATAACATCTTGAGCCGTCAGCGTCATTCCAAAGACCTGTGACGTTCGTATACCTGTGTGTGCGCCGGTCTCACTGGGACGGCTGAGGCAGCTTGTTGCGTAGTCTGACATTGTAAGTGAAAGCTCTTACGTAAATAAAAATATAATGAGGCATTTCAAATGTTGAAATCTGGGAAGATATATTTAAGGATAGATGTGGACCTGACTGGAGGAGACAAGCTAGAGATAGGGAAAAATGGAGACTACTGGGGGAGGCCTACGCCGCAGAGGCGACTTCCATAAACTAACTAAGTTAATAGTGTAATGTATGAATGTAATTTAATTAATGTAATGAAAAGAATGTCATGTAATGAAAATTATGTAATGTTATAGAATTTATGTAATGCTGATAGTGTAAGGTTTAGGTTGCTTTCATTAAGTTTACCTTTTATTCACTATACAAAATGACCAGTGTCGCCCCACCACTGCCCGGAAATTCACAACGGACCAATCACAGCGCGACACCAGTGCTACCAACCTTTTTTTTTATTAAATAATGTTTAAAAGTTAAATAGTCAAACGACTATCTTTTAAGTAGTGCTAAAAACAGTTATAATATAGTGTGATTTGAACAAATAAATCAACTAATAATTAAACCATTAATAAAAATAACAGATCTTATGGGAAAAATGTATGGTTGTCTTCGAGGCGACAACAAAGCTACCCGTGTCTTAGCAGGCACCTTTATAACACAATAAACGAAACCTGCAACGTATATTCTTTACCTAAATTTAAATGTAAAACTGTAGTTAGTAGCTTTCTTCAAAAGTTAACGTACAATGAGACTGAACAACTCTTTGCAAAAAAAACTTACTGACACATTTACAACAAATTTGAATTACTACTTTATTATCTATTCTATATTGTGACACAAACGAAACACACAACTAAACACACACACTCATACACCTACACCACACATACCCATACATACACCCACACCACACATACCCATACATACACCCACACCACACACACCCATTCCTTACATACATAAATTTTAATAAGTGTTAAGTACTTATGTCTAAGTTTTATGCTTACAAAACTCGTACAAAGTGCAGCAAATTGTCAAAGAACTGTAAGAGGAAGGCGCCTGTGTCTGTAACACAGTTTATACTAGCACAGACACAGACGTTCACTCTATCTCAAATAATGCATAGCGTTGTACTTCATATAAATTTCCTTCCTTTTTTTATGTTTTAATTGAGATGGACAAATTGTATTTGGATTTTTTGGTAATAAACATTTATTATTTATTTAAGGTTAATAATATAATGTTGCTATTGAATGTTATAGAATTATTGTAATGTTGATAATGTAAAGTTAATATGATTAGTTACATTTACGATTAATCTAGTTCATATGTTTAGCTGTTGTGTTTTAAGGTAGAATTAAAGGCTTTTTTTTAGTTCAAATGTTGAAATCTAGGAACACAAACAGGTTCATTGCGTTATAAAATATGTACTTTTAGGAGTAAGTGTCTACCAGGAAAAGTATCTTGGACTTTTATATTCGAATTATGCAAATTAATCAAATGTGTAACAGAAAGTACCTACTAAAACTCATAGATAAATGTAGGTAGTTTCTACCCGAACATGAATGCAAAATTTCCACCAGCACCGCTCTCAAACATCCCTATTTTAGACCAATTTTCGACACACGAAGCGCGAAATTCCTCAAATTACGTTCTGCAACCGTTCACATTGGACGTGTAGTGACGTCATAGATGGTCGCGTATTCCCTACAACTCGTACATGCATGGCGCTGAATAAAATATGTGCAAGCGACACAAGGATCACCGGAGATTGGCGAAGATAGCCGGAGATCCCCAAGCGCTTGCCAAACAAAATATCGGAGCATTTTACGTAAAACTAATTTGAATAAAGTTTTTGTGTGAATATTTTGACGAAATTATTTTACAAACGGTAGATAGGTTACGCATTCATGCAAGGTACATGAAAAAGAGAGATTTCTGTATTGTTATTTCTGATAACGCTGATTGTTTACATTGTTGTTACAATAACCGACACGAATATGGAAGTATGAGCACCCCTGAGTTAAATAATATCAAGAAACGAGCACTTTTTACAGTTACACAGGACACAAACCTATACGGGGTGGTGGTTACCACGTACTCAGTACACCATTGTAATCATAATCATAACCATCATTTATTGCATTCATGTAGTTTACAAGTTGTTACAAGTATATACCTAAGTTTCATACATGAACCCTGCTAGAGTGCTAGGGCACAGCAATATAAATAGTTTAATGTGCTACATTGTCACAATAATAAACAAACCATTGCACTGTGCTAAAACAAAAATACAAATTTTAGCATGTTTCTAAGTAACTGTCATGCTATAATATAAGATAGGGTAAGAACAATTAATAGGTCATCATTTCCATTCACAAATTAAAATAAGATAAAAAATTGAATTAAAACAAAATAGCAAAAACCCATACATCGAAAGTTTTCGTCGGTATTTTTTTTTTAATCTGCTTTTCTATACATTTTGACCGTGTAGGCATTGCGGGGATTATTTGATGTAAGGGGGTTCACAATGATGTACTGAGTACGTGGCAACCGTTTGCGTGTCTTAGTCCGTTCCACCCTGTGTGTAGTGTGTATAGTGACAACTAAAATTAACAATACAAAACACTCACACAGAGCGTTTTTTTTTATTTTACCGTTTTTAGTTTTAGTATACCACACAAATTCTTGTCATGAATTAATTTTACATTTTAACTAGAAGTTAGTTAAAGTACTCGTCAAGACGAATCATACGAGCCCAAACTCGATGGGATTGTGTCATTTTATTACGGACTACCTGTGACCACATTCCAGCTCCATCACCAGACCCTGAGTACCATCTAGAGACAAAGTATTCGACAAGATGAATGATACGAACCCAAACTCGATGGGGTTATGTCGTTTTATAACGGAGTTCTTATGGCCACCTTCTAGCTCCATCATCATGCCCTGGTTACCATTTAGGACTAAAGTACTTGTCAAGAAGAATCAAAAGAGTCCAAACTCGACGGCGTTGCGTCGTTTTATTATTATTATTTCCTTTATTCAATTATTATTATTATTTTTGTTTTGACATTTTTGTTTCTCCGGCTAGCCGGGAAGTTCTAATGGCACGGGCCTAAGCCAAGTGTTCATCAGTTGGGTTATGTTCGGGTATGGAAGTGTTAGATTCTACGCGGTTGTGCGCAGACTGTATGATATTGTCAGACTCACACTGCAGAAACTTTCTTACTAGCCTGCATATGTTTAGAATCACTGCCTTCTGCAGTAACTGGTAGGTGCTAGCTGGTAAGTTTAGGGAACTAAGAGACTGATGAAGCTGTTTGGGGATGACTCCTGTTGAAGAAATAACTATGGGGACAATTATTACTTTTTGTAGGCGCCAAAGTCGGGTTATTTCATCTTTTAACTTGGTATATTTCGATAGTTTTTCGGCTATTGTAGTTTGTAAATTATGAGTGTTTGGCACGGCTATATCTATTAGGAATCCAGTGTTGTTTATTTTGTTAATCAATGTAATGTCTGGTCTATTGTAATGAATTGTGCGATCGGTGAAGAGAGCTCGGTCAAAGTACAACTTTGTTGTGGTGTTCTCTAGTACAGTTTCAGGGCTGTATTTATAATAAGGTACTACTGTGTCCACAAGTTTGTACTGATGATCTAGTTTCTGGTGGATTACATTCCCTACTTGATCGTGTCTATGTTTGTAGTCGGTTTGAGCTATTGTTTTGCAGGCACCAGTTATGTGTTGAATTGTTGCTGGGGAACTATTGCATTTTCTACAGGTGTCGTTAGGTAGATTCTTTATTATGTGCTTTCTATAGTTTTTGGTTTCTATTACTTGGTCCTGTATTGCTAGCATGAACCCTTCAGTCTCTGGGAAGAGTTCGCCTCGATTAAGCCATGTGTTCGACGCTTCTTTGTCGACATTTGATTGGCATAAATCTTGGCGATGTCTTCCATGGAGAGACTTCTGGGTCCATTCTAGACATTTTGTTTTGTCATCAGTCAGTCTTTCGTTTTTCTGTTCCGTTGTGTCTTTAAGATTAAGAGGTGATAAGTGTTGGTCATTTTGAGCTATTAGTTTGTGTAGTGTGGATGATTCAGTTTTAGCGAAAAAGTATTGTCTGAGAGTTGTGATCTATCGATTGTGAAGATTTAAAATATCAATAAGTCCCCTGCCTCCCTCTTTTCGCGGTAGTGTCAGCCTTTGCACGCATGATCTTGGATGGTGTTTACGGAATTTAGTCATTGTAGTGTTAATTTTGCGTTGTATGTTTTTCAGGTCTGTTTTCGTCCAATTAATTATCCCAAACGAGTAAGTGAGGACAGGGATAACAAATGTGTTAATTGCTTTTACTGTATTTTGAGAGCAGAGTTGTGTTTTAAGAATTGTGTTTAATCTATGTTGGAATTGTTGTTTTAGTTTCTGTTTGATATCTTTGTAGTGTATTTGACTTGATTGAATGTACCCTAAGTATTTGTAAGTACCCAGTTCATCTAATGGCTCTATTTGTTCGCCTGTTGCTAAGGTGTATTGGTGTTGGTAGTTCTGTCCTGCTTTTACTGAATTTATTTTGCATTTGTCTATACCAAATTCCATTTTAATATCGTTTGTAAATTTCTCCGTCAGGTTAGCTAACTCCTTAAGTTGATTCTCCGATTTTGCGAACAGTTTAATGTCATCCATGTACATCAAATGGTTTAAAACGCTACCATGGGTGTCCTCCTCCTGCCCAGTAGAATTTAAAGGGATTCCCAGTGAGGTTGTGTTTAATATTTTTGATAATGGGTTAAGAGCCAGGCAGAACCATAAAGGACTAAGTGCATCTCCCTGGAAGATACCTCTCTGTATTTTAATTGGACTAGTGTCTTTTGTATCGGTTGGGGTAGTGAGTCTAAGTACAGTAGTCCAAGTAGTCATTACGGTCTTAAGGAATGCTATTACTGATGGGTGTATTTTGTACATTTCTAATACTTGTACTAGCCATGAATGGGGAACTGAGTCATAAGCTTTTTTGTAGTCTATGTACATGGTAAATAAATCCGATTTGGACTTCTGGACTTTTTTTAAAACAACGGAGTCTATTATTAATTGTTCTTTCCGGCCTTGTTTGTTGTTCAGCCAAGATGTTGAGTCAATATGTTCATATATCAGTTCGGATATGCAGGATGTGATGATCTTATACAAGGTCTGTAAGCATGTAATGGGTCTGTATTTCGCCGGTTTTGAGAGATCATTATGATCTTTTGGTATCATAAAAGTGGTGCCAAACGTTACGAAAGATGGTATTGATGTAGGGTCTTGGATAAATTTATTAATGAAATTATATAAATAACAATGAATTGCCGTAGTTCTTGTACCAGTAACTATGTATGTGGTCTGATCCAGGAGCTTTCCAATTATGTAATCTTGACAAAACTTTATGAAATATATCCGGGGATATGTGCTCAAATGCCATTGGCTGGATGTTACTATTGTTATTTGTTACTTCTGATTGTATCCAATCAGCTTGAGAGTTATGGCAAACAGGTTGTTCCCATATACTTGCCCAGAATTGTTTTAATGTTTCTGGATCAGGTGTGTTATTTTCATTGTCATTTGAGGTGTTATGTTGAATATTTGTTGTTGTCTGTCTGATATTACGATAAAAAAGTTTTACATTGTGGATGAATTGGGTGTTTTGTTGTTTTCTTAATGTGCATGCCTTATATCTTTCAAGTCGGACTTTTACGACGCAGAGTTTTTGTTTTAGTGTGTCGAGTGTGTGTGCTGCTATTGTGTTAGGTTCTTCGTGTATGGTGTGAATTTTATATTGTTTTATTATTCTGTTAGCATGTTTCTTTAATTTTCTACTACTATTACCATTCGTAAATTGTGTCATTCTACCTATTTTCGTCCGTAAATCTTTAACTTTTTGTTCTAATCGTCTTTGCCATTTCGGCTTGAAGGCTGTTTTTGGAACTCGGGTACTTTGTCGCGGTTCAAGTGTTATCCTTGCTCCATTTACTTTAGCAACGGTCCATGCTGAACAATAAATGATGGTTTGTAATCTATTGAAGTAGGTGTCCTTGTCGACATTTTCTGGGAGAATGATTTTGTTTAAGTAGCTTATTATTCTTGCAAGATTTTTTATTATTATTTCATTTATTCTCTCTTCACAAAGCTGACTTAAAGTTAATATGTACAAAGAAATGTCTCAGCTGAATTCAACCTTTGTGAGAGACTGGTGCCTGATGTAGGTTTTTGGGAAAAACCTGTGTTACTGGTCACCAGGCCCCTTCCAGGCTAGAATTAGCTTTTACATAGATACCGCGTGAGAGTAGGAGTTAAACAATAGGCATAAAAAATAAAAACAAGGTAGATATTAAACAATATGATAAAAAACAAGAAGAAGGAACAACAATAAAAAAATTCAGAGTAACAGAGTTCCTATTAACAGAGTTCCTATGGCCACCTTCCAGCTCCATCATCAGATCAGCTCCATGTCATCATAATATTGCATTGTCTTGCGATATACACATGCGTGCAAAATTTCAGCTCAATCAGAAATCAGAAAGTGTGTCAAATTTAACTAGCAAGTATCACGCGACGTCGCGTGATGTACATCAAAGCGCCTGCACGCGACGCCGCGTGATGTGACAATTAACGTTAGGAAAACAAGCAAATTCCTACACCGATTTTGATAAAATTTCTATGGGAGCAATCGGGAAGTATATCCTTTCAGATGAAAAAAGAATTTTTCAATACACTTTCTCGAAAACTGGTTCTAATCGCACTACGATTAGGTTCAACATGCAATGTATTTCACACGCGTGCGATTTTTAATATTTTTATAAATACTCGAAAAATATTTAATACGTAAAGACGCACTATCTCTTTGCCGGGATTAAAAAAAAATAATCACCGCCGACTATAGATATAGTTATTGAACCCTTACTTATCTGTGGAAATTTTTATTTTATAATATCATAGATAAACATGATTATTTAAAACAAATATTTATTTTTATGAACAAATTAACATCTTATTGTGTTCTAAATAAAAAAAATTATTAAATTTTCTTTTTTTTCATAGTAGGCTGTATACTGCATCATACCTTTGCATCTTCTTCAACCTGGCGAAAGTAAAGCGCGGCAAAAAAGCAAATTAAATCATAGTTTCATATTAATTCCTGGCAAAAATACTTTCCGTTCTAATATTTTATTTCTTCGAAAGTGTATTGAAAAACGTCGTTTGATACGCGTGGGGATTTGTTATTGCAGTTCTCGGCTCCATAACACCCTCGCTTGCAGCTCGGGTGTTAATTCCGCGCTCGAATGCAATAACAAAGTTTCCCCACTTATATCAAAAAGTACTATTTCACCACTCCCGCACGAAATAAGTGTCTTTCCTCTACGAAAAAAGGGAGGAAAGTTGGTTTTTCCTCACTGTTTGAACAGTGAGGAAAGTAATGATCCCGTTCAGAAACTAACCTTGCCTGATTTTTTTTATGTTAAGTTTTAAAGATATTTTAAAAAATAAATAATTTTATGCTTAGATAGAAATATTTATAAGTTAAGATTAATGTTTTTTATAAAATTTATCAAATTATTGTCAAATTAGTTCAGAAACATTAAAAAAGTTTATTAAAATATTGAAAAAATTACATCGTCAAAGAAGAACGGTCATTTGTGACCCAGACCCGACACGAATGAGACATATCTCAGTTTTTTTGTTATTTTAAATATAGCTAAAAAATGTATCTACCTATGATGACTGAATGCTTTCTTGCTGGGAGTGGTGAAAAGTTTTGTATGCAACATGTGAGCAAGTTCATTTGCTATTCGTTTTGTGTTGGATAAATAACTATTTCAGATTGGTTTACAAATGACGGAGCTAAGAGGTAACAAATATTTTAAAAAAAATACATCCGAATTGAGAACCTCCTCCTTTTTGAAGAAAGTCGGTTAAAAAGCGTTTTCAGGACATCAGATATAGTATTATTATTTTCAGCAAGGGCACTACCAAATTCGGCCCGGGAGAAAATCCGGGATTATTGGCGGATATTCGTGCAAGTCTTTGGCTGGATATTGAGAATAAGACAGTCTCTATCCGCCCGCCCCCCGGCTCGGAGATTAGTTTGCCAGTATCTTATCTGAGAATCATGGAACAGTACTTAATCGGCTTTGTAGCTTAGGCCAGGCACGGGACCAAAAACTTGTAATTGTCAAAAGGAATGTTTTAGTAGGTAAACCAGTGTGTAATTACTTGGTCGCTCACAGAGGTTATAACGCATTCCAAAAATATATGAAAAATCTTGACGTACAGTTTACCTACATTTATATTCTGTTTGACTACAATACTTGGCGGGCACGAATTTTTTAACATCTTTTTAAAAGCAAAATGTAATGTAAATACAACACAGAATTTTCCTTCTGAAACAAGGCTTTAGAATTTTCCCCCTTTTTCGGGAAAATATGCGGAACGAAACACTGATTAGTAGATTAATATTCCAATTTAGGAGAAAATTGGAAAAATAATCGGTAGGCATTGAGAGACGGTGACTTTATTACAACATTCAATAAGATTTATGTACTTACCGAATTTAATATTTTATTTTGTTATTGAATTGCTACCAGATCAGGGCCCTCGGCTTATAAAACAAAATGTAGGAAGAATAACTTTATATACTTATTACAGAAAAATGCTAGGTATTTTTCTGTAATAAAATTAAAGATAACTTAAATTGAATTAATTTATGTAATTTGTTTTGGCAAGTGCCTGCAAACAGATCTATATAATTGTGGCGCGTTCCTAGCTTTGGCCATTACGGGTCAAAATCACTGGTCACTGGTTCTCGAGGAGCTTTTTCTGTAAATAATATGAACTTTGCTTGACACGCTGCCGTGTATATTTATTTGCTTGTTCGTTTTGAAATACGAAAGCATATGCAGCATTTTACAATCTTTATTGAATTTTAACATTAGTACGTCGCGTTTATTTATTACCATTTGTGATGAAACATCCCCAGTATCTAAACTCTCGAGCCATAATAATATTATAATACTCTTTTGATGGGCGATATTGTAAATTTAGGACATTAGATTATCTAGTATCTATCTAAAGTAGTAGTACGGTATAGTAAGAAATAGCAAAATGCTTTAAAGCAGCTTTCATATTCGAAGATAATGGCCGCCTAGGTACGAAACGAGTATCGGAGCTAGTTATTATGAAATACTGTTTATCTAACAATGCCTCGGTAAAGAAAATACTAATGATGTAACGTTATTTCTTACCGCGTTAAGGTAATGTACCCGCGCTCCTCCCCACTACATATATTCCTTGAATGTATGAATCTAATCTGTTTTATTAATAGCAAAAATCTAAGAGAGAGAGAGTACCGTCAAACTCTTCCAACAAACTCCGAGCTAAAAAATGGTCGTCTGCAAACTGAAATAAAAATAATTCACTTTGTTCCAGACTTTTGCACATAAAACATAATACGTTAAAGTTTTTTCACTGAAAACCCTGAAAAATCTTGTGTTTCAATAAGTCTTGTCAAACGAGACAACTGCTGGCAATGTTCTTATTGCAAACCCTGCACTTGGCCTCTTATTGAAATGTACATGTTGAAGTAACCACGGGAGATTGAAACTTAACTCCATTTTCTAAAGTCTATTTTAAAAGTATACGCAATTTTCCCAGCACGGACATGTACGCGGTAAATTGAACTTAAAGTCCAAAAATTACAGTTTAATATCCCTTGTGGTGAATGTATTCAAAGCGTATGGATTTGAGAAGGATCGTCGGCGATTGTGAAAGAAGATGGATTAAGCTGGGAGCGATAAGCGCGCACTCTTGAACTGGCGGTGGCGGTGCGCGGTGTGGGGTCGTTGACTAGCAACTCGCTAACTTAGCGGCAAGTTGCGATCTAATAGATGTGCCGACGAGATAGGAAGGTAGCCATTTCGATCCGTTTTGTAATTAGGAGTTGAACCGTTTACACTCAAACTATTCTTATGCTAGTTTGATGGCCGTTGGAATTGTTATCGGGTGCTATGTCAGCGTTTGGGCCTGAAATTATTTCTAATTAAGTTGCAAGAATGTTTATGAGACAGGGCTTATCTAGACTTACTTTATCCTTATTTGTTACAAGTTCATACTCAGCAGGTCGATATTAGACGAAACGTGGTTTCATGTGACCTCACATTCTGAATCATCAACATAAACGTCCTGCCCTTATCCCATTTTATTTGTGGTCTTGGTCGTCGTCATGTCTTCTTCCATACTTCTCTTCTAGTCGTAATTGAATGTGCCCTTTCTAGTCATGTCATCCTTCACACAGTTCTTCCATCGTTTCCGTGGTTTCCTCTACTCTTACGACCATCACACACATTCATACTCAACATCGTCCTCACGACATACCCCTTCATCCACGTCACATGCCTATCAATATTAAAACAGCAGTCACAGCGGATTCTCTTTTTAGTTCTATAACCAGGGATGGTTATTTCTGTGGCCCTTAACCTCTCGCCCTTGCCGTCACGTCACCTGCAGACAGAGTGGTAGTCGTGATTGATGGCCGTGACACAGCTTATCGCTAAATGAGCTGAGAGGATCGCTAATTATAGGGTTAATGTTCAGCTGAGTATTTAGATTATTTAATGGTGTTGATGGGGTTAGGGTAAGCGTTGTTAAACTAATTAATAAGAGAAAACTTTTGCTGTGTGTGAAGACTCTTGGAAACTTCACCTAAATGGATGATACATTATTATTGTGCTGATTTACAAGAACCCATATTTAGGAGGATTAACTACCCCTCAGAACAACTAATCTACAGACTTTTTCGAGGAAACAAAGCAGTCTTGGTTTATAACAATTACTTTATTTATTTATTCCATATCTCCAGTACAACAATAATTACAGGTGTATCCCTAATGCGATAGCGCGGTCTTTAAATTAACTTATTTACAATAAAACTATAAAAACGTAAAAAACTAGTATAGTAATTAAAATAACATCTAACAATCATAGCGTATATACTAAGTACCCTAACTATAAATAACATCTAACAATCATAGCTTCTATACTAAGTACCCTAACTATAAATAACATCTAACAATCATAGCTTCTATACTAAGTACCCTAACTATAAATAACATCTAACAATCATAGCTTCTATACTAAGTACCCTAACTATAAATAACATCTAACAATCATAGCTTCTATACTAAGTACCCTAACTATAAATAACATCTAACAATCATAGCTTCTATACTAAGTACCCTAACTATAAATTACACAATATTTAAATTACAAAGCAACAACATTTAGCCTACTCTAATCTACACTATAACATAAAATAAACAACAGTACTTTTGCGAATTCACTCAAATAGCATGTAAATACATCGATCTTGACGTGAAGATCGACTTATGTAGATCAGTTCAATGATTACTACATCTTTTCTTCAGTCATACAAAAAATATTCGTAAATAGATGATTAAAGTGATAAGAATGTTATGTGATCACAATTCAGTAAGTCTAATTACTTACTGAATTGTGATCACATTACGTTGAATGTAAGGCCCATGTTACAATGAACTTATTTTCAACAGTCAAAGAGGCTTTGATTTTCAATACATAGGCACCGATAACACCTATTCATGATAATTTAGTCAATAGCAAAACCTACGCGTTTCTTCTGAGCCGAATTTGTTAGCTATTCGATCTTAAAAAATACTAGTTCTTTAAACAATTTTATTAAGTACCAATTTTTTTATTACAATTACCTTTTAAAGGTTTCTTGATGAAAATGTTTAGATAACATCAATGGAGCATAAACACTGTGAATAAATAGGTACTTAGGTAAGTAATACTTAATGTTTAAATGAAAACCCGATATTTCCTCATAATGATGTGCTCGTATCTACCGTGAATAATACTACGAAATCGCGCCTGAATACCGTCCCCTATTCCCCCCTAGAGACCCCTTAAATCCTATTTCAGAATCATTAATCTGAAAAACATCTACCCCATGATCCCCAAAACGAGTTCCTTAATTAATCTTGTGGGTGATCGTCTACAGGAATGTAAAATAAATACAATTTCCCGCGGTTTTCCACTGTCCACAGAGCGCAGAATATACCAAAAGGCGCGGAAGAAGGGCACATAGAATTTGAGCAATAGAAACTAATCTTAAATAATATGTTACGTAATATACGTTAAATAATACTCGTAAGTTCGTCATTTGTTGCAGACTGATTCTTTTTTCTGCTTGTGGTAAAAAAGAAAACATTTTTCATGCTTTTTTTTTTCAATCTATTAATATCGCATTCCGCATAATACGCATGTGGAGGGACAGGTACGGGGCCATCATCTGCCTGTCTTTGCTCAACTATTAATATCGCATTCCGCATAATACGCATGTGGAGGGACAGGGACGGGGCCATCATCTGCCTGCCTTTGTTCAACTATTAATATCGCATTCCGCATAATACGCATGTGGAGGGACAGGTACGGGGCCATCATCTGCCTGTCTTTGCTCAACTATTAATATCGCATTCCGCATAATACGCATGTGAAGGGACAGGTACGGGGCCATCATCTGCCTGTCTTTGCTCAACTATTAATATCGCATTCCGCATAATACGCATGTGGAGGGACAGGTACGGGGCCATCATCTGCCTGTCTTTGCTCAACTATTAATATCGCATTCCGCATAATACGCATGTGGAGGGACAGGTACGGGGCCATCATCTGCCTGTCTTTGCTCAACTATTAATATCGCATTCCGCATAATACGCATGTGGAGGGACAGGTACGGGGCCATCATCTGCCTGACTTTGCTCAACTATTAATATCGCATTCCGCATAATACGCATGTGGAGGGACAGGGACGGGGCCATCATCTGCCTGCCTTTGTTCAACTATTAATATCGAATTCCGCATAATACGCATGTGGAGGGACAGGTACGGGGCCATCATCTGCCTGTCTTTGCTCAACTATTAATATCGCATTCCGCATAATACGCATGTGGAGGGACAGGGACGGGGCCATCATCTGCCTGCCTTTGTTCAACTATTAATATCGCATTCCGCATAATACGCATGTGGAGGGACAGGTACGGGGCCATCATCTGCCTGTCTTTGCTCAACTATTAATATCGCATTCCGCATAATTCGCATGTGGAGGGACAGGGACGGGGCCATCATCTGCCTGTCTTTGCTCAACTATTAATATCGCATTCCGCATAATACGCATGTGGAGGGACAGGGACGGGGCCATCATCTGCCTGTCTTTGTTCAACTATTAATATCGCATTCCGTATAATACGCATGTGGAGGGACAGGTACGGGGCCATCATCTGCCTGTCTTTGCTCAACTATTAATATCGCATTCCGCATAATGCGCATGTGAAGGGACAGGTACGGGGCCATCATCTGCCTGTCTTTTCTCAACTATTAATATCGCATTCCGCATAATACGCATGTGGAGGGACAGGTACGGGGCCATCATCTGCCTGTCTTTGCTCAACTATTAATATCGCATTCCGCATAATACGCATGTGGAGGGACAGGTACGGGGCCATCATCTGCCTGTCTTTGCTCAACTATTAATATCGCATTCCGCATAATACGCATGTGGAGGGACAGGTACGGGGCCATCATCTGCCTGTCTTTGCTCAACTATTAATATCGCATTCCGCATAATACGCATGTGGAGGGACAGGGACGGGGCCATCATCTGCCTGCCTTTGTTCAACTATTAATATCGCATTCCGCATAATACGCATGTGGAGGGACAGGTACGGGGCCATCATCTGCCTGTCTTTGCTCAACTATTAATATCGCATTCCGCATAATACGCATGTGGAGGGACAGGGACGGGGCCATCATCTGCCTGCGTTTGTTCAACTATTAATATCGCATTCCGCATAATACGCATGTGGAGGGACAGGTACGGGGCCATCATCTGCCTGTCTTTGCTCAACTATTAATATCGCATTCCGCATAATACGCATGTGAAGGGACAGGTACGGGGCCATCATCTGCCTGTCTTTGTTCAACTATTAATATCGCATTCCGCATAATACGCATGTGGAGGGACAGGGACGGGGCCATCATCTGCCTGCCTTTGTTCAACTATTAATATCGCATTCCGCATAATACGCATGTGGAGGGACAGGGACGGGGCCATCATCTGCCTGCCTTTGTTCAACTATTAATATCGCATTCCGCATAATACGCATGTGGAGGGACAGGTACGGGGCCATCATCTGCCTGCCTTTGTTCAACTATGTTGAGGTCGGCCTCTAGTCTAACCGGATAAATTTGAAAATCAACATTTTACATGGAACGACTGCCTATCTGACCTATTATTTACACTATTTTTGGGCACATTTTGTTATGATCGCGCCTGACCTTCTAGGATGTTCTGTATTCTGTGCATTTTCTGTAGAGTGGAACAAACATAATGACCGCGGTGTGAATTTGAATAATGTTATTCATGGCGCGAGTGCACAGGGGCGCCCTCTAGCCTCGACGCGGTTGTGATTTAAACATGATTCTTGCTGCATCGCTATTGTGGGAAATGTAGGAAAATTGACGAATATAGCAGCAATAGGTACCTATGCAAACAAAAGTTATCTTTTTTTAAATTATTTACTCATACCAAATAAACAAGTTAAGAGGGAACTCTGCAAACAGAGAGTGAGGAAAGTTTTCTAAACATGTGTGCATTTATTGGGCGTAGTTTAGTTGTAGTTTGATGTAAATATGTGCGTGGGAGCGTGTATGTACAGAGGCGTAGTTTTGCGCACATATCAGAAAAAACAGGTTTTGCGCATGCTTCACTGTATTGTTCGCAGCGCTATGTCTTGGTTTTTTATTTGGTCGGACTAGTTATGATACAAGTAGTAAAAAATAAAGTACGTAAACGATGCTGCCATAATTGTTTTAAGCGTTTTTTTATGAACTGGCACTTACTTATTTCGATCACCAAACTAAGGTTAAACCCACGGGATTATACCACTCACCAAAATATTTTTGTCTTTCAATCAATATCTTTCGGTTTTGTTGAAGTAGAGGTCCCTTTGGGCACCGATCCACAAAAATGAATAGAATAGAAAGCTAAAAAATAAGATTTTTCTCCAGCGTCAAAATAATATTTTTTTCTTAAAATAGCTTCTGCCGTGAATACTAAGTGCGCCATTGTTGAGCACCAACTGATTCCATTTAGATAGAACATTGATTCTGTAGCCACGCGGCGTACGCGCTTATTGACTTTACACTTCAAAATACTTTCTCATGATATTTTCTTGGATATTTACATTTATATAAAAAGAAAAGATTTTATTTTTATGCTTTAGGTTTTAACAATTCTCACTCTGAATGTGTAACGATTTACAGTGATGCCATGTTTGATGTTCAATTTTTCAACAAATTAATGTTATTTTTCTTTTGTTACAGATATCACTGTAATGATTCCAAAGAAGTCGCCTATTCATAGGTCAGTATACAAACGGTAGCACCCCTCTACCCACTAATTTTACTAACAAAAGCAACACGTCCCTATATTGATGTTTCGATTTGTCTTCGCCAGCTTTTCATTAATGTAACGGTACCTTTCTATTCTGATTTGAATCAACTGCACTGTTTTGTCTTACATACCTCAACGATTGCAATTCAAATCGATTATCAATTATCATGCTTATCCTTATTACGAGTATTAACTTACTTCTCCTGCACTTTGATCTGAAAACAAAAATCTGTCTGTTTAAGTATCGGTTATTTTAAAATATTTGTATACGTCCGAGCGAATTTGGCTATGGGTCATGTTCAGGAGCGTCCATCATTTATAACCTGGATGATAACAGGACGAAATAACTACAGGATACGAAAATAAGTGTTTCAAATAACGTTTGTTTGGGGAACAACATCTCCATCTAAGTAAGTTTTCCTAGCTGCGGCCATAGTTCATTGATAAGAAACAAAAGCCGATCGGCACACTACTTACCCTCTGTCTCATCCAAATTGATGTCCGTGCACTATTCTCCCTGTGGTGACATCTTAGCTATTAGCAGTTGATGATAATGGAGGCATGCATCATCAGCAGCGGACGTTTACGGCCTAGTATGTTACTCGTATATTAATTGTAATGCCTTCTTGGCTTGTAAACATTAACCTGCCATGCGAGAGTGCCTCTTATATCTTGGAAGCTTAAAGTGAAGCTACTTACACTTTCTGCTTATTAATTAACTCTTAAGCAATTTTACCTTGTACCTCCTTACTTATTTTACACCCTAAAGTTTTACCATAACATGCTTAGGACGACTGAACTTTGAAGAAGTTAATTAAATTTCCCTAAAATTAGGCAAGCATACTAAATAATACAACATAACATAAATCCTGTGATCCCCTAACGGTTAGGCAGAGCTGTACCTAATAGTACCTACATCCACAATACGGAATAGGCATGTAATTTTTTCTTCACTTACATCAATAAAATACAGTCTCACTAACCCAAGAAAATAATGAAAACTTAAGTTCAACTACTGCTTGTCACTTAAAAAAATATTAAACTCCTACAATTTTCTACGACAGTTAAACGTCGTTAAACGTCGCGTCGGTGACTGCCGCGGCCATGTCATAGTTGTTTACATCTAATTTTTTGCCCTTAATAGGTAGAATAGTTTTACTAATTGTTTGTGCTTTAATGAAGCAAAAATTGCATTAACAATAATAGAGTAAAATCTTAGTGAAATTTTAAGTACCTACTTACTTTTCAACTAAAAGTGTTTCTTTGACACATAGAATTTGACGTCACTACCGGAATCGATGCGTTTTGTGTTTGCGTTCCGTTTCACCAAAAACACGCTACTTAGAATATTAAATTGTAAAAAAATAACTTTAGCTTTAGAAGTCGGTGACTTTTGTTTGTTCGATTGAATTTTTTTGCCACCGACTTCTGAAGCTAAAGTTATTTTTCCACGTTTGAAGTCGGTTTTATTTTTTTCAAAAAAGTTTTTTTATTTTTCCTTTTACACAAATATTTGCTATACATTTATTTTACATTATTAACAACTCCTTTCATGGTAATAGGCTTATCCCCAATAAAATCATCAGCTCAGCAACATGAGATAATGATTATTAGGTATAAATACCGTTAGAAAGTACCTATATGAAAAACATTGTAAAATGTCAGGGTTGCCCTCGATTTCCCTACATCATCAGATTCTAACTCTGTGACAACGGGACCACCTCAGTAGTATAGGCTTTCGAATAAAAAAAGAATTTTGACATTCGGTCCACAACTAGCGGAGAAATCGGTGAACATACGGGACACAGGACACGTAGAACCTCCTCATTTTGTTTGAAGTCGGTTAAAATATTATCAAAAGAATTTTGGTGAAACATTAGTGAACCGCTAACAATACATTTCATGGTAGTAGGCAATAGCCCCAATAAAATAGAACTTAACATACCTAACTGTCGAAAAGTTGTACAGTACACATCTGCATACCCTCTAGAGCATACAAGCGTGATATTATGTCATGATGTTGTACAAACAATAAACATCCAAGCGATTGCAGAAATCACAACAGATTTTTGCCGTCTATTTTTGAAGAGTTCCATAGTATATCTCCAAAGTTCAGCATCAGATCTTCACCGAATTTAAAATGGGACCACCGCGATATAATATTTTACCAAACAAAAAAAGAATCGAAATCGGTTCGCAATTGGCGAAGATATCGCTGATCAAACACACAAAAAAAAAAAAGTTGAGACGACTTGATAACCTCCTCCTTTTGGAAGTCGGTTAATAAGTGTTGTATTAGAGAATTAAACAAATGTACCACAATGTTGTAAGGGCCAATACAAGACATTTTTAAGAAATAAAAAAGTTTTATATTTCTTGCATATATGCCATATTCAATACTCAATACTCAATACTCAATACGTTTATTGCATTCCACAATGTGAACTTAGGTGGTAGGTACATAAGAAAATACATACATTAGTTTTAGAGCATTGTGGGCCCTGTCGGGCACAACAAAATAAGTTAGGAAGAGGGCTAATAAAATTATTTACAATTTTAATAATAATCTAATCTTTTGTTTTGTGCAGGTAGGTAGATATTATAAGATGTGTGCTTATGTGAGTGCTTATAAATAATTGTATAATTGTACATATATTATAATTTTTACTTCTCATATGTTGGATTTATATATTAATATTTACTTAAACTATATGTTATTATTATTATTGAATTTACCTATATATTATTATTATTATTTTATTGGTTTATATAATTTAATTTATCATTTAAATATTCATTTACATTATAATAACTTACGGATTAGGAATTGTTTTAGTTTATTTATAAAGATATTAAATTTTTCTTCATTTTTAATTGCGTCAGGCAGTTTATTATATACTTTAACTGACATTACTAAAGTGCTTGTGGAGTGTATTTTCAGCTTAGAGCCTGGTAGATTTAGTCTATTTTTGTGTCGTAGCGTGTAGTTAGTTTGTATCTGTTCGCGTGTAGTGAAGAGTTTTTGGTTATTTCTAACAAACTTGCACATTTCCAAGATATATATACAAGGAAGGGTCAAAAGTTTATGTTCCTGGAAATGGGGTTTGCAGCTGTCTGTGTCATCTATGTTGGCTAGTATTCTAATCAATCGCTTTTGTAGTGTGAAAAGTGCTGGTGCGTCTGTACTATTTCCCCATAATATTACGCCGTAGTTTAACCATGCGTATGCATAGGCATAATACGTAACCAGAGCAGTGGGGAGATTAGTGGTTTTTTTAATTTCGCGGAGGGCATAAGCGAATTTTGACAACTTTGACCTAATTTTTTTAATATGCGATTTCCAATTTAAATTTGTATCTATGGATAAGCCGAGTAGGTTGAATTCTTTTACTGTTTCTATTTTTGCGCCGTTGTAGATAAATGTTATGTCTAAAGGGGTTTTCTGACGTGGATGGAAGGACATGAGTTTAGTTTTATTGAAATTTAGCTCGAGGTTGTGTTCTGTCATCCAAGTTGATATTTTGTTGAGGATACAGTTAAGTGTTTCGGTTAAGTTGGTATTGTCTTGGCATGACGTTATTACTGAGATATCGTCAGCAAAGAGAACACATGACTCATTTATGATTGTAGGGAGGTCGTTTATGTAGATGATAAATAAAAGGCATCCAATAACACTCCCCTGGGGGATTGAGGCATTAATTTGCTTGCTATCCGACCGAATATATTGAATTTGTTTTTCATGTTCGTTATAGTATTCTACTTCGACTTGGTGTTCTCTGTTTTCCAAATATGATTTGAACCAATCGTAAGATTTCCCGCGGATCCCTATTCCTTGGAGTTTATTAAGTAGGATGTCGAATTGCACTTTATCGTATGCTTTTGTCATGTCTAGCAGTATACCTACGGCGTATTTTTTCTTATTTATCATATTAATGGCTTCCTGGATAAATTTATATACTGCTAGAACTGTAGAGTGTTTTTTTCGGAAACCATTCTGGGATTCATTAAAAATGTTATATTTTTCGTAAAACGAATAAACGCGGTTACACATCGCTTTCTCAAATATTTTTGAGGCTGTAGGTAAAATAGCAATAGGGTGGTAATAAGTGGGGTCGGTCTTTGAGTCTTTTTTATGAATTGGCTTTATAACGGCTTTCTTTAGGTAGTTCGGAAATCTTCCTTCCTCAAAAGACTGATTGACTAGCAAGTAAAATGGTAGGGTAAGCTCATCTGCACATTGTTTTACTAGGGTTGGCGGCATTTCGTCTATTCCACAGCTGTTTTTGTTTTTGAGGCTTTTTATTATCGAATTTATTTCAGCGGGGCCTACTGTACTTAAGAACATGCTGTTTTCTGTGCGGTGGGCCACAGAGGTGCTTCGCGGCTCCCTTCCGGGGGTTTGGACATTTCCTTCTCCTATAGATGCAAAAAAGTTATTAAATATATTTGCTGTTTGTTTAGGGTCCGAGACAACATTGTCATTTAGATGTAGCGTTATGTTTTTTTTTTACTTTTTTTACGTTTTTATTCGTTCGTTCATTTATAATATTCGCCACAGGGTCAAGCCTATTGCCATCAACATTCTGCGTGAGTAATAAATGTTTTAGAGTTCTACCAATATCACAGTTACGCCGAATTGAATGGACTTCCAGCAATTTAAAATCCTATCACAAAAAACTACTCAGACAATATTCAATTCGCGCCTCTCGATATTCTCGAAATTTTTACGTGACGAAACGAAACAGACTCCAAATAAAAATGAAATGTTTGCACGTGGAATTACATTATAAATTCAAAAAGACAGCCCTGGTCTGTAAAGTACAAGGCTGTAAGTTTTGAAAACTGTTTTTATTTCGATCTATAATTGAAAAGAAAACAACGACTTTCTTGCAGGTATATTATAGGTTAATTACTTGTCTTTATTCACGTGGGCGAAGTTGTACCTACTGATTTGTTCACCATTGTATTTTTAAAATATATATTTTTTTAATTTCTTCTTTATATATTTTGTTTTAATATTTAGAAATGATGTTTACTCTGCTTTTTCTTCAATTGTTATGCCTTGAAGTCGCCTCTGGTAGCGACAAAAGGATTGATTGTAACATAAATATCTGCTTACACTGCTTTACCGCCCAAGTGCGAGTCGTACTCACACGCACATAGGGTTCCGTAGCACCAAACAATATAATAAAAATATTTTGAAGGCATTCTTTCATGTGTTCTATTGTTTTACATTCATCAACATAACTAAATTTGTTTTTCATAGTATCTTAATGAAAAACAAAGTTCACAGTTTGATGAAAAAGTCCCATAACTCAAAAAATAAACATCAAATCTTATTCAAACCAATTTTGAAACCAGTGTTTATCTTTCAAACGATTGACTTTGAGAGAAAATGGTTTTAGGAACCTCAATGTCATTTTTAAAAACTTATCTATAGACACCCCGCACATAGGTTTGATGAAAAAAATATTTTTTAGTTTCAGTTCCATGTATGGGGAGACCCCACTTAATCTTATGTTTCTTTTATTTCTGTATAAAAACCTTATAGCGGTTTACAAAATACATCTAACTACTAAGTTTCAATTGTGTAGTCCTAATAGTTTCGGAGTAAAGTGGCTGTGACATACACGGACAGACAGACAGACAGACTTCGCGAATCTATAAGGGCTCCGTTTTTTGCCATTCGGATACGGAACCCTAAAAAGAACAACGCTAAAAATGTGACGATGACTGATTTTTTAATAATGAGAAGAGTCATTTTCTCTGTTGTGGGACAATTGCGGGACTATTCTATACCAGTTAGATCAAAAGGTGGCTTAAATAACGCGGAATTTCAACAGCTGATCCGTCGTTTCATATTACTTACAGAGACAGAAAATACTACTTATAAGTAAGTTAACTGGCCTGAAAAGGTCAGACAATTCGTAGTTAGTTGTTAGTAACCTAATATTCTCACTTTTTTGGGATAACGAGCGTCGAATGAGATATGGAAAGCCCCGGGAGACTGTCCCTAGTTATCACGTG
Organism: Eugnorisma glareosa; assembly: GCA_947578425.1. NCBI lineage: Eukaryota > Metazoa > Arthropoda > Insecta > Lepidoptera > Noctuidae > Eugnorisma > Eugnorisma glareosa. The sequence goes on from OX387966.1 coordinate 993,451, forward strand.
CTCAGTTTATCCGTAAACGATGTTACCTAGGTAACTACCAAATATTCGTGGACAGTTTGCGAATTCTTACCGTTTATTTTCGGGTTTTTCTTATAGATATGAAACCTTATGATACCTGTTTTGGGTCTCAGCAGAAAACACGCACGTGTATTTTAAGGGTTGTCAATTTCAATTATGTCACAGGCATTATGTTGAAAGGATAGCCAAGTTACTCGCAATAGATATATTATTTTTGATAACTGTGCACGTGTCAGAAAATTAGGTAGGTATCACTATACCTCCACACAGTTCTTTGGCACTACAATCAGCAAACAATTGTGAAACGTTTTCCTGTGACGTAACACTGACTTTTGCGTCCTTCTAGTAGTCTCCACTATGTATCATAATAGAAAGGTGTGGTCATATAAGAGCGTGATAAATTTTGACTGGGACAGTCAAATGATTATTTCTTCCTGTCTACGATGTTGGTCCCGTAAAGTAATTCAGTTTGAGTTTGTCCGTGCTATAACCTTCAATATGACCAACGAGTCGGGCATAAGTCACTGATATATACTGAATATCAAACCGAGGATTAATAAAAAATGCGTCCTTAAAATGTCCTCAAGCCCTGACAGCACCCATGGGGCTCCATGCCCCCATGAAACAGGACACCATGAATCATGAGCTTCTAAAATGTATAAATGACTATAACTCAGTGTATGGGCGAGGTTCAGTGATCGAACCGTCTCCATAGTTTGTGGCTGACACCCGTGATGTATGAGGATAGGGTGGACCCATGGCTTGTGGTGCGATATAAATAGCTTCTAGTACGGGTTAGTTATATCATTGCTTCGGGTTTTTCTTTAATAGAGAGCCCCCTATTAAACATGCCAAAAGAGGTAATCATCAAAAGGAAACCTAAATTGAGGATACTATTTTCTCGTACTCCCTAGTACGAGGGAGGAGGAGGGCTTCTGTGGTTGCTCGCCGAAATTAAATTTTCTAGATATTTCAGCGTGAACCAGTTACAAACATACAACTTCACATTTATAATATTACTAGCGACCCGCCCCTGCTTCGCACGGGTCCAATGTTATACATAAACCTTCCTCTTGAATCACTCTATCAAAAAAAAAATAACTGCGTCAAAATCCGTTGCGTAGTTTCAAAGATCTAGGCATACATAGGGACAGACAGCGGGAGGCGACTTTGTTTTATACTATGTCGAGATGATTCCGACATTTCTAGACCAAATCTCTTTCAAGTAAAGATATGAAGGTGTAAATACGAAAATCGATTCTTATTAATTTCATGACGATTTCTTGTAATGTGGCTTTTGAAGTAGGTACTTAAAAGATTAATGTGTTGTTAAGATCTGCTGCTCTCTCAATGACTATTTAATTGTCATTGTGCTCTCTAGACGTTGGCCCGCGTGGACGATATATGTATTTAGCCGTGGGTGGAGAATTTGTGTTAACGAACGTTGAATCGTTTGAGGAGAATCATTGTTTGCAAACATTTTATCTAATATAAGATAATCGCAATATTGGTTTCAGACTATTGTGGCTCTGTTGTTTGCTTACCAACATTTGATTAAAGTGTAAAATAATATATTAGTAAAAGCGGGCTAAAGCTTTCAAATAACGAAGTTGATTTTAAACAGTTGACATATGAATCGTTTATTTTTTTGTAATATATTTCTGTTTATCTACGAGTATTAGCAGAAGTTACCATTTTTAAAACAAAAATCTGTCTGAAGTACTACTACAGGATATCGCAGTATCGTCTGTATCACCTGAATAATCCCCGCGGGGATATCTGAAATGCGGGAAGCCTTTAACCCAATAAACGAAAAACTGTAATAAAAATAAATAATACCAGCCTATTACTGTCCCACTGCTGGGCAAAGGCCTCTCCTCAACAGAGAAGGCACGAGCATTGATCACCACGCTTGCTCAAGCCGGGTTGGCGATTTCAGACTTTTATAAGTCTAGGTTTCCTCACGATGTTTTCCTTCACCGATGTCTGTCATGTCCAAGAAAGTACATATGAATTGAAAAAGTCACATTGGTACTTGCCCGGATTTGAACCCACAATCTCATGCATGAGAGGCGAACCCTTAGCCTTAATCTCTGGGCCATCACGACATTCCCGAACGAAAAGCTATACTCGCAGATTCTACGAAAGTTAATAGAATTCTGAAGAATGACAAAATCTTATTATAAACGTTATGACAAAGTTAGTTCGGTATTCCACGCACGTTTACATTTTCATTATATTCTATTTTTGGTGATCTTATAAGTAGTTCTAATACTTATTTATGAGTTTATAAGTAAAGTATCAGTTTATAATGTTGTAGTCGTTTTGTGGATAATTCAATGAAAATACTGAAACTACTAACTACCCCTCAACATTATTACATTAACTATCCTCCCCTAACAATACTTTGTACTGTTCACGTTTGTCATAACTTTACACAACGATTATCTACAACATGGATGGGATGTGAACATTTCCATAAAAGTAGTCCGACGCACCTAATGAATCCCGACACAAAAAGTAATCTTCGCCACAAACCAACCCTCCGTCCACAACGAAGGTGACAAACATCTACAAACGAGCATCGCACCATGCAACGGACACAAACTACGGGTTGAAACAAAAGAACAACAAAAAGAGCTCATTCTTCACAGAAGTGTCTGAAGCCGGATGACGTCATGACGCTCGGATCATGTGCTTTTGAGGCACAAATTAATGTAACCCCGTTGTAGGACAAATGTAACCCTTTTGGGGAACTTTGTTTTTTTCATATTGTTCTGTTTGAGGAATGTTGAAAAGTTTATCTGGGTTTACACACACGTTTGTATACTACGAGTGTACGCCAAACGGTAGTTATCTACATTCTATGTTTAAATAATTATGAAACAAAACATTCCAGCCGGCCCACGGATGTAGAACTATAGATCTTAAATCAGATTGATAGTGAAAGCGAATTTGCGCACAAATCACGTTTATTGGCAGCCCAGCTGCGCAAACAGCCGCAGAATGCGCGCGCGCGCAGCTATGTGTGCGAATATTGCGTGGTTGTGCCTATGTTTCGATTATGGTTTTATAATCGATTTAGCTATTTTTCATGAAACTCCTTATGTTAACTCCATCACCGTCAGTCCTTATATCCCTTCAATCTAATATATGTTAAGCAGATGGGTATATAGACAAGTCCAGGTATCATTCATTAACGACGGAGTATTCTTTGTCATGGAAAATATTTTCATAGTTCTAAGAAATACCTAACATTATGGGATCAACACACTCTATTTTATTTTGAGCCAACCTCACCGGGTATTCTTATTGTTTTTTTAATTTACGAGTTTATTTTATTGTGAGCAAATCTAGCGTTCGCAAGGCATCCGCTGTAAGAGCGCGTACAAATCGATCTTGTACATTTCCTATGCTTTGATCTGTTGGTATCTCACAGCTGGTGTTGTATTGTATGATAATATTGCTGGAGACTGGACAGTGCGATGAGCAGTGAGCAGTAAGAAACACATGTGTATTGTGAATGATAGCGATTTGGCATCGTATGCGCGTGCGCCGCCAATGATTGCATGTGATGAAACATGGTGAGTCTGGTTGACGAGTCTGAGTGTATACAGATCGGATTGCTACAGTTTGGTTTGTATCATTTACGAATGTTTGTACTGTTAGTTTGTTGTTGTTACATTGCAGGGCATATGACTCGCAAGCATTCACAGATAAAACGTCCGGTTAAGATTTTACAGGAGGCAATATTAACCTAGAAGAATTTAATAATGTAATAATTTGGTGTCGGTAAAAGTGTAGCGTGTTAAACTTATAGGCAGTTTTGTTCTTTTGCTATAGTTGTGTATGGGCTCCAATTTTCTATGACAAATATCTTTGCATAGAATAAAGGATTTTATGTTTAGTGCAGACGTTGATCCAATTCTTTATTCATATTTTGTTGCAAAATTGGCCTGCTCTAGACCTCGATCACGCCTGATAGAAAGCGATGGATGAGGTCTCTGATGGAATGAACGTGCCCAGAAGGTGACTGTTCCCTCTCGCTTGGTATTATGTGATTTCATAAAGCCAGCAAACGGTTTCACATTTGCTGTCACGCACCCAGTCGCGAGATGAGAAACAGTCGGGAGTTTCGGTGTCGGGGCAGACCTACTTAACAATAGATGTATTTGTTATGCCCGTATCACGTCTGCGTCACGCGTCTAAATCTGGCCCAGTATAGTGTGTTTGAAGTGTGCTTAAGATTCATAGTTTCTTAACTCTTTGCTAAAATATGACATTGTTTCCTCCAAACCTTCAGAAAAAGACAGATCGTCTACCTATTTCATCGGCCTGCCCGGGAGGGGGGGGGGGGGGGCACTGGGCAGTGTTGTTAAGGAATTTCCATCACATTAGCAGTCTAGAGTATGGATTGGTGGCTGGTCGATAGCAATAGGTGCGCCTTCTATAATATGAGATTTAAACATAACTGTCGAAATGTGGTTGTACAATAACAATACGGTAACTTACTGCTAACTAAAGGCTGATACTGTTCGGGAACAATAGGATATGATAATTATTTATTACTGATTATTGGAATTATGAATTTCGAAATTATTTGGATTGTATTATTTTTTCTTTGAATTTCATTTTCCACAATTGAATCAAAACGCTGTTATTACTCGTACTTTAAAAGGGGGTTTCTTTCAATAAGAACTCTAAAAGACGGTTATTTCATGTTATTTCATCAAAAGTTTAGATTTTTGATAAAAATTTAATAGGGTGACCCACTTTTGATTGTTATTTCGATAATGGATAGAAGATAAAGTCGTCGTCTTTTATCTTTTCAACAAACAATTATAACAAAGCTCATTTTTAATGTCTTTGTCGCCATTCCTAAGAATTCATTTCATTGTCAGTTTCAAATAGGCTGTCTTCAAAATTAAATTTACTGTACTTACCTAATAATCTATCAACATTTTTATCGTAAATATTCCATAATGGAAAATCTATTTTTTCCCAACATATCACATAAGAAGTCCCATGTATTGCCTAAACAAATACGAGCTTGATTGTTCGACGGCCTAGGCAAAGTGACCTTTTATCGGCGATATCAAATCGAAGATCAAAAATGTTGTGTATTAACTTCCCGCTCCCGGTTTTTGCTTCCGGAAAGCAAGTCATTTCCGTTGTTTACATCCACTTCTACACACTGACACCGGCAGTCTATACTTCAGTATAGTTTTTGTGTAGTCCGAAGCCGCGTCCACAATAGCTTCAGTGTTTCTTAGATTTCTCTCTTTTGATTTTAACAATGTCCTATGTCTTACAGAGTAATCCCTCAAATCTTCAATAACATATTTTATAGTCACACCCCGGAAGCCATCAAACTTGGAAAGGCGCGAAAAGTCGTAAACTTGAATGTAGTAAGTTAATATCTCTATAATGTAATCAGTACTTTACTATCCGGCAGCGTATGTAGGCCGATTTTAACTGTTACCTAAGGCCTGTGCTACACAGAGAGCTGACACGACAAGCGAGCACGATTGCTGTATACTTTCTATTTCTAGATCTTACACCTCGTTATAGCCATTTCTTTGTGAAACAACTGTGTTGAACATTATAATATCAAAGTCTAATGGTGGATATAGACTTATGCTAACAATAAAATATAGCAATCAACCAACAAAACAACCGGTACTAAAATTGAGAAAACTAAGACGGCACCTAATTTAATGTCAGCCCCAACACCTATTCTAAAATATTCACGAGGATCATTCAAATTATGAATTTATGATGATAATATTATTACGTATATTATGGTAAAGGCTTTGTCACATCGAGTGGTCCAGTCGAACCATTCCGCTAACAATGTGACCTCATCCATACTTAACCTCCCCGCGTTCTATGTAGCAGAGGGTTTACACCACAACATAAGCTAGGAATGTATTATTATGTTTTATTAGGAGGGATGTGAGACATAAAACAGTTTTCTCGTCGGGGAATCTGTGTTCTGCGTTGCGGGGCGGACAGAAATGTCGCGATCAATTACTGTCCGTGATGAATTGCACATCGATTCCTGTGTTGTTTCCATTTGCCCACTGATTGTACATTCTATCGGTGATGTAGTATTGGGTAATTTTCCTGATCAATACGAGTACATTGTAAGGATATAGATAGGTACAAGATAAGGTTTATCGGTCAAATTTTGATCCAGAATGCAGCAGCTTTTGATTTATACAAAAACATAAAAGCTTGATGTCCACCACATTTACCAGGTAAATATCTGAAGTTTGCAATACAATACATGCCGCACCGCAGCCGTCACGCAGCCGCCACGCAGACGTCACGTAGCCTGGATCTAATTCTAAACCAGATATTTCCCTCGCATTAATCTCATAAAAGTAAACTAATGCGTTTGACAGATCGCCAGCCATCTCACGGCGGACAGGCTGCGGCTGAAGTTGAAACCGACAGAAATATTCTTCGGCATTAATGTTATACAGGTTCACGTATACAAGCAGAAGGCTTAGAGCGTCTATTAGGAGTTAAAAACTCGCAACAGACTACTTATGGTTACGACCATTCAGAACGAGTAGGGAACAGCGATCAATCAAGAAGTTGCACCTGAGTCACTGCAGACTATATCGAGTGATAGTTTAGTGGGGCTCTTGATCAGTATTAACATGTATGCCAGTGCGCATATTACAACTTTGCGGTATCGGCCGACAGACCAGTTTGATTGGTTACACGATTTCCTTCAAACTATATTATCGGCAAACTATCTTCGGCCAACTGCTAGGCTAGATCTCTCGCTCTTACTCCACGCGCACACTTGCCGATTGTTTAACCGGTCGACTCTGCAAGCGCTCTCTTCAAAAGCCTAAATAGCAAATTGTTCGAGCCCGTCGACCGACTTTTGATCTGGTTTGCGCATTCGTCACCAACTCGACCGTTTAGTTGGCCTAGTGTGTGCGCCAACAGTCCAACCCAACTAAACTATCGGCCGATAAAGTCTGCAGTCTGCGGGAGCTCTAAAACTAGAAGCACAAGCACTAATTAACACCTGATCAGCATCATCTCAACTCGCGCCGTAGGGGTTTTTTTTGAGAAACTTCATACTGCAACTTAAACTAAGCACCGCAACAATAAGTTTATAAAACTGACGTGAAGTAATGTTGCAGCTTTAGATAGCGCTGTCAGATATTATAACGACTGCATGTGAGCTCACACACTTGTGTAAAATCTATCTGTGAACGACTTTCGCGCAGTGACTAAGCTATAGATGTTATTCCATCGATTAATCGTTTAAATTCGTTTCACCTTAATTTAGATGCCTTAAGCAGTAGACTTTCTGCGGTTTACTTTAGTACCAACTCGTACACGCTTGAAACTAATGTTATGACTCGGATATTTGTGGATTTTTAACACATCATTATTCTGGCGAGAATGTTTTCATAACAGGAACAAACATTGCTTTTTTAATGAGTTTATTGTTACAGAATTTTCTCGTCTACGAATAATTCCCATGCACAGAATGTTTCAAAGAAAAGATAACAAAAAGTATTCTTCTGCAAGCAATAAAATAGTAACACTAGTTGTGTGTTTGAATTCTCAATTTTGATGGTATATTCAAGCGATTTTCTATAAAACACACAATGGATGTCGCTGACCGCTGAAGTTTTCAGGAAAAATCTGTATTTTTGTCAGAGGCAAAGGGGAAAGCGAGAGGGGGTTAAGAAAGCAACAACGATAAGACCGCCGTTGTATTGTACCCATACAGTTAGTAATATTGTAAAAGAGCTTGGCCATAATTGTGTTCAGTAAAGTAAATATCTTCTCTCCGTCTAGCTAGGTATAACGATTTAGTAACATCTTCTATGTATTGATTACTGTGTTGACATATCGCTTTATTTAGACTAAGCCTTATCTACCTCAAATATTTGCGAATTTCATCTTAACAGGTTTTTGATCAAATCTCCCCATGTGTGCTACGTAAAATCTAGAATCTCTCTTTCTTCATTTCTTAAATCGAAAGCTAACAAAGTGTTTCTTGTTGTTACAGATGTCTCTCAGTGGCACGCCGACAGTTCTGCAAATAATTGTTTGCTGGAACAAAATGTAAGTATCTAAATATAAACTAGGTTTAGTCTTTTATCTTCACTTTCTCTGTTGTTTGTTGATGAGCTATTACATTCTCCAGAAAGCTTATATCTAAATAGATAAAAAACAGGCCAAGTTCGAGTCGTACTCACACGCACACAGGGTTCCGTAGCACCAAACAATATACTTAAAAAAAATATTTTGAGGGCTCATTCATATTTCCCACGGTACAGGAGAAATTCATAGTGTGGGGCAAAGTAAAAAAAAAGAGATGATAAAAGAGATCGATCTTTTTCATTAATACATTATATTGTTTTACATTAAAAAAAAATGTTTTTCATAGTTTGTTAATGAAAAACAACGTTACTGCTGCAGTTTTATGAAAAAGTCTCATATCTCAAAAACTAAACATAAAATCTTATTCAAACCAATTTTGGTTGAAAGTTTTATTTACGTTATACAATCCTACATTACTTTCAGAATTTTCCTCCTCTTACTTTAGAAATTAGAGGCGTCGGTGACACGCATTTTACCACTTCGGAAGTGTCTATTTTCAAACGATTGACTTTGAGAAAAAATGGTTTGAGGAACCTCAATGTAATTTATGAAGACCTCCCCTTAATCTTTTTTTTTTGTTTTTGTATAATATAAAAGCGGTTCACAGAATACATCTACCTACTAAGTTTCAACTGTATAGTCCTAATAGTTTCGGAATAAAGTGGCTGTGACATACACGGACAGACAGACAGACATAGCGAATCTATAAGGGTTTCATTTTTTGCCATTCGGCTACGGAACCCTAAAAATGTACCACTAGCGCTAACATGACTATTTGCGCTTTTTAGCCCGTAAATGGCAACTTTAGCTACATATACCTATACCTAAAGTTCTAGTTTCTTTCTTTGTGGGGGCCTTTATCCAGCAGTAGGCACGCCTTTCAACTTTCTTTTTAAGAGGATGATGATGATTTTCACCATAGGAATCGAAAAAGGAAAATCATACGTTAATAAAAAAAACCCAACCTCACTCAAGCACAGTTCGATATATTAGTATTAGTTATAAATGGGAAAAGCCATGAGTTCATGAACGTATGTATGTATTAGTTGAATATCCGTCCGATTGATGACGTGGGTCTATCCCACGCTCCTTCAGTCATCTTTCCCCATTACGAACATATTTCAGTAGAACGTAATAATACAACGCGTCAATCATTTATCAGCTTCCAGTCCCAACAACAGTCGGCAGGATGCGAGATAACTACTCTCTGCAAATACCGATAAATCATGGCGAATGTAAAAATAATGAAAATAGCTGTGTGCCACTGTGGCCGCCATGTACACTCGCGATATTGAATCCAAAATGAATGTGGACATTTCATGATGAGAATGTCATATTGGAAATTCTTTACAAAAGCTCACTGAAAAAAGATTCAATATTTTTGTATTCTAAAGGCTTCTTTTACCGTCCATACATGTGATTCAGAATTTCATAATAAAATGGATCACGATGCATTGCTATCGGTATGTTTATAGTACTTGTTTTGTGAAATGTTTATCTCGGCCACACTTTCAGTAACCCGAGAGCTCAGCAGACTCCTACTGATTACATTCACTATTTGCCCACAAATATAACACATCAGTCTACTGCCACGCGTGCTGACATGTTCAGTGAACTAATCTATTAATATTTTGTTGTTTCCAGGTAAATATCCTCTACTAGAAGCTACTTTTGAATCCATCGTAATGGAGCTGGAAGACGTGGAAATGTTCCGAGATGGAAACTACTCTTACGACGAAAACGGCACGTACAATGGAACGTTCGAGAACTGCCCCAACATAAACCTGCCCGTCGTGTACGTGGTGACGCAGGTGCTGTATGCGCTGGTGTGCGTGGTGGGCCTGCTGGGCAACACACTCGTTATCTACGTCGTGCTCCGCTACTCCAAGATGCAGACCGTCACTAACATGTACATCGTGAACCTGGCCATCGCAGACGAATGCTTCCTCATCGGCATACCGTTCCTGATCACCACTATGTCGCTCAGAGCCTGGCCGTTCGGACGCTTCATGTGCAAGGCGTACATGATATCCACCGGCATTAACCAGTTCACCAGCTCCATATTCCTGTGCATCATGAGTGCGGACCGGTACATAGCGGTATGTCACCCGATAGCCGCACCGAGGCTGCGTACGCCGTTCGTCTCGCGCGTTGTGTCGGCTGCGGCATGGACTGCGTCAGCGCTGGTGATGACGCCCATATTCATGTACACCACGCTGATACCAACCGACAATGGCCTCTCGTGCAACATCGTGTGGCCCGAGCGCGAGTTCAACAAAGGCCAGACGTCCTTCACGCTGTACTCGTTCGCGCTCGGCTTCGCTGCTCCACTCACACTTATCTTCGTGTTCTACTGCCTTGTCATCCGTAAACTGAAGACTGTTGGCCCGAAGAACAAGTCTAAAGAGAAAAAGCGATCGCACAGGAAAGTGACCAAATTAGTTCTGACTGTGATTGCGGTGTACGTGTTGTGCTGGCTGCCATACTGGGCGTTCCAAGTGGCGCTCATCTACTCTCCGCCGAACGAGTGTGCGAGTCGCATCACTATCACAGTGTTCCTGGTCGCCGCGTGCTTCAGCTACAGCAACTCTGCTATGAATCCGATTCTCTACGCTTTTCTCTCTGACAACTTCAAGAAGAGTTTCCTCAAGGCTTGCACTTGCGCGGCTGGGAAGGATGTGAATGCAACTTTGCATGTGGAGAACAGTGTGATATCGCGGAAGAGAGGCGGAGGGGCAGCGCGTGCGCAGCTGCGGGCGGTGGAGTCGAGAGGGGGTCTGTCGGTGGCGGGCGGCGTGGCGGGGTCGCGCTCCGAGGCATCCACGGCGCTGACGTCGAAGTCGGTGGCTGTGAGCGAGGCGCTGCCGCTGGACGCGCGGCCAGCCACGCTGGCGCCCCTGATAGCGCCCAATGGGCTGTCGCTCACGAAGCTCTGAGTGCGGGCCTCTCGCCAGAGCGAGCCCTCCAGCGCCATGCTGGAGGAGGACACGCTGATCGTGTCCATCGACTAGATAGATAGACTGTCGGACGGGTCGCCGGCGGCCGCAGAGACTCGAGCCCTGTCTCTCGGGCGTCGGCCTGCCTCGGGGTCCAGTTTTGTACGGTTCAAGTTTTCAATATTTCGTGTAAGGTGTGCTGGTGTGCTGTGTGGATATATTTGACCTTGTTTTGTTTCTGTATAAATTGTATGGAGTCGATTCGGCCTAGGGTTGTAACGATGAATTTACTAAAGTGTAATTTTTTATCGCATAGCGAATGTAAGGTTACTGTTTGTATACTGTGTAATTAAGATGTAAAAAATTGTACATATCGTGTAAATATTCGTAACTTGTCATAATGTCACAGTTGTAATAAAATTACGTTCGTGAAAATGTGTTGCTTTATTTATGGCCATTCTCTTTATTCTCAACCTTGTACCCCTACCAATAAGAATCAGAACAGATGACTTTCCTGACTCTCAAATTCGAGCAGTAGATATGAATAAACAACGACTACTTGGCAAATAGCCGCACATTTGGAGGCTGTTGTGAACACTCTGTTTATGGCTTAGTTTCAAACAGCTCGTTTAGTTTGAACGACCTGAATATAGATGGAACACTAACATGACTGTAATCTGGGTTTACTGCCGGCCGACGGACCAGTCTGCGCTATTAACAATAGCAAAATATAGGTTCACACAATTTCATCTGGAAACACTTTGGCCTACAGCTGGGTTAAACCGAATTGACTGCCGATGAAGTGATCGTAAGTATCGAATAAATAGTATAATTAATAGGACTATAACACCTTTACTACTCTATTAATGTAAGAGGACCACTCTATTAATCGACACTAAATAAATATTGAACCTGCACTAAATATTGTACACCATATAGGTATCTTACAGCGAGCCTTTATGTAATAATCGTAAGAACTTATATTTCACCTGTGACAAACAATAAATTAATTTGAATTTGATACGATTGAATTACGTATGGAGAACACAATATTGTTGCGATAGTTTATATCCATTATACCAGGCACTAGGCATTTTGATTAGTGACTGCAGTATGGCATATTGGAGACAAGACTATAGGGCTAGTCTAGTAGAGCTAGCTAAACATATATTGTAACCAATGAAATATTCTCTCACTACGAGAAAAGCTGTACGAGAAGCATTTCATCTACTCATGCTCCTGAACAATAATATCCACCTCAATAACACCCACGGAAGTCTCGCGATGATCTATCCGCAGTTAAAGTACACTCAGCGAACATTAACAAATGACTGTTGACCAGACCTGGGCAGCTCCTCACGCTAACATAAATCAGATGTTTAAAACTAACACGTACAAAAATACACGCTATTATTTCTGGCTCAGCGTCCACGCCGCGTTGCTAAGAAACTTCGCCAAAACATACAAGAGGGCAAGAATAACGCTTTCCGAGTGAATTTGTGAATGTATTGTGTGGGCAATGTCACAACTTATGAACAGTAGTACCACTTCAACATACCGTGTAGACATCGTTGAGCACGTGATTCTAAACCGATCAACAATTTTGTGTCGCGATGTCCTTTACACTGTATGTAGGATCCACTTGGAAATCGTACGAAGTATTGCTTGAAATATAAAAAACCTAAGAAGATTAGGTGAAGAAACCATCATGTTCCATAACCAAAAAGGCATGTCTCGCACTGGGCCTGCTAGGTGGATTATGACCCACATGCTCACGTTTGAACTTAATAAGGTCATAACAGGAATGTTAGGAGTGGCACTTCTGTATTTTCCTGTTATGTACCTCATCCTTCCGGGTTATGACCTCGTTTCGCCACAAAAGAATATCGGGAGAGATTTTTTCTAAGTAATAACGTTATTTTTCCAAAGGATTAGAGACTATTTGTTATTTTAAGTTCAATTCGCTAGAAAAAATGATCTGAACACATTTCTGACATAATTTATTGTAGAAAGTAAAAATAAAAGATGATTTAATACTCAAACTTGAGAACTGTACCAAGGTAATAGTCGTAGAAGTCGTAGACTTAATATGACATGCAACCTAGAGGTACCACAACTAAAATAGGCGAACACAAAGTTCTACCTCCTCGTTATACTTTACTAGACCAAAATATTATCTTTTATCTCTCAGTTAAAACGGAAAGTTAAAATAATCACAGAGTTGAGTGTCGGAATAAGTTCATAAAGTTTATCTGAAGATGATTAGTATTCACAAAAGAGCTTAAAGTAATTGATGAGTGTTTTAACTTAACAAAGTGGTCGCTTAAAAAAAAGTGTTGATTTTGTGAATGTCTAGTACTTGAGTAACCATTGTTCATACAAGTGTCCAGATTATACACCGTTACTTTTAAATTGTTCTGAAATCAGAGACCGTCAACTTTTTAACAAACGATTGTTAACACCACACGTAGTAATCGCTAATGACAGTCCGTATTATGAAGTCTTTTAGTTTCTTATTTTTATTCTTATTCTTTATTGCACACAAAATTTAAAAGTAAGACACACAAAATTACAATATATAACTTATGTACAACGGCGAGCTTAACCCAGAATTGGGAGTCTGGGGAGAATTGGAGTTTCACCTTCTTTGTTGATATTATATTGTCAAAGATCAAGCTCATACAAAAGCATAATTAATATTAAAACTCAAGGACCAAATAAAATTAAGAAAAAGCCGTAGCCTCACAAAACATACCGGTAGACCTCAATTTGCTCAAACCTAAACCTCTTCGCCTTTACTAACTGTTACTAAGCCAGATCCACACTATCTTCATTCTCTTGCCCAAATCCCAATTCATTTGTGGTCGGCGCAGCATGTCTTCTTCTTCCATACGCCTGTATTACTCATCATCTCATCACACACCTCCTTTGTTGCCATGATATCATCCTTTATTTACGCAATCCATCCATCAACTAACTGATGCAATCACATAATCACGGCCACTACTATAATCACTACATAGTATAAAACAAAGTCGCTTCCCGCTGTCTGTCCCTATGTATGCTTAGATCTTTAAAACTAAGCAACGGATTTTGATGCGGTTTTTGTAAATAGTGATTCAAGAGGAATGTTTATATGTATTAAATTGCACACGTGCGAAGCTGGGGGTGGTCGCTAGTGTTATAATAATAATGACAAGGGCCTCGCCCCGCTCTCCTTGGCTAAAGAGAACTGGCTTGATGCTTGACACTAACGACCGCAGGGAGGTATGGTAGAGTGAGGAGCGTTGTCTCCCTTTCTTCCTTCTGTAATGTCTTGGATACCACTCGGTTACGTAAGGACGTGATGAGGACATGATGAGGAACAAAAAAAATAAATGGGCTAAGGAGCCCATTTATTTTTTTTGTTTATCATCATGTGATCTCCATTTCAGTTTTTTAATAGAATACGTCACATCCGTAACTCCAGTTTGTTTACGAATTGTTTCTAGTTTTGTGTGTATTTTATTTCGTAGTTTAATATTGAGCATGCTTCTTTCCATGCTTTATGGGCTGGTCTCTAGTTCGCGTATATTGTGTTCTGTTAAACTCCAAGTTTGCCATCCGTATGTCATTCTGGGCAGAATACACGAATCGAATATTTTCTTCTTAGATTGGTACATGAGGATTTTCCACTCTTCAAAATAGTGAAAAATCCTACTACGTATCACTAAAGGAATCATTCCATATCACACAAATCTGTCATAAACCATAGGAAGAATGTCCTATTGTGTACTTGTGGGCATACTGGGCATGCAGTGACTATATCAGGAATCCACTTAAATTCCACTCGTTAGGAACCCACTCCCCAATGACATAAATCTTCGACCAGACCATAAATAATAGGGGTACAGAGTATGCGGGTCTATGGTAATGTACAGGGTGCATACTTGAGCCCAAAGAGGCGGGCAGAATATTTGATTTTGGAAGTGAATTAGTTAAACGGATTGTTGGCAGACATGTTTAACACGTCGTTTGGTGACTATGGGGTTAAATAGTGGTTTACTTTGCTTTAGTTAGAGAGAATATTCTTTAATTAGACAGAATATTATTTATGTCAAGGAAGTCACAGTTTAGTTCACTAACCAAGCGTGATTTCAAGATGGAGACTAAAGAAAACTTGACTCAAAAAGTATATGACTGGAAGACCTGTTGGTTAAATATAAGGGCTTGTGCTAAACTAACCTTAAGAGAAGCCTATAATCCTTTATCCACTAGAAGCCAGGAATGTGGGCTGATTTTAAAGCAACATTAAAAGACACTACGCGTGTTAATGGCACGGTCATGGTATGGTACGGTGTAGTCGGCAAACTCCTTTAGTAGTGTAGTCGGCAAGCTGCTTTATTGCAATTAGATAATGAAGAAGTATCTATTCACTTAAAGGCACAAAATCGGATTCAAAATTACCTATTACGCTTGTCCGGTTCTAAAACACACCCTGTATAAATAAAGTGATACTTATCTTTTATGATAATAACAATATGGACCGCCTGTATACTCGCATAGTTTTGCTAAACAGAGCTCTTAAAAGCCCTTTCCTTTGCATGATAAAGAAAATAAATGTCCCAACGTAGATGTTATCAAAAGAAAGGTTGAAGTATGCAATAAGTAAATGTAGTTTACATATTTTACTACTTAACGAACAAAGGCAATAAAAAGTAATGTAAGTATATTAAAATCTGAATCGCGAGTAATTTACTAAATCAGAAAGCTTCTCTGAGACTTCTAAATCTCTTTAAGTTTATGACAATGTTTCATGCATGTGAGCGTTTGATCGCCAATGTTATGGTATTTTACGATATATACCCGCTATAAAGACGCCATGGTTTTCCATCATATTGGAACTACTGAAATACCTCATCAATATGTTGGAATGGGGTTAGCGTGAACATACGTTTTATATTTTATGGACACGTCCTATTTTCCACGGGCGTTTTTTGAAGCCGGTGCGCGGTGGCCATATTTTCTTATAATATTTACTATGGTGAACTGGCGCGTTTAAAGATACGATTCAGTCATTTTTCTCTCTTGAACATCCCGTATTATAGTTAAGTAGATAGTATCCATCACATTTGCAAAAGACAATACTTATTTTGATGAGTGAGATTGTATGGCTAGAAAGAATATGATTACTAAGATGTCGACTAAAAAGAGAAGTACGTAAGAAGAGGAGATCAGCATTTCCATTTTCCCCCCCAGCTCACCGGCTCAGCTCCGACCCCAAAGAGATAGCATTAGGGCAAGAGAGATAGTACTATATCGTTTCGGATATTTTTCTTGTTGTTTTCTTATGTTCTATTCTATTCTATTTTTTCTTATGGCAAACAAAGCCGATGTCGACCATTCTGCCAATGTCAAAAGTGAATTGGAAAAGCAAGTGTGTATTCATAATAAAAAAAAAGGAAATTATAAAAATCTTGGACGATACATTGTACTTAATGTAGATCTTGTGGGGTTAGTATTGGACTGAAACAAACAAAAAAAAAATTACGTAAGTGTTAGAACATTAAAAATATACACGGACCGCATCCACACATGGGGAAACAAATATTATAATTTTATATTATTGTGGCGGATGAAAATCATCAGCGCCACAAGCAGTTCAGGAGAGGAATATTTTAAAAGGGAGGGGAAATTAATGGGAAGAGGGATTTTAAATTTAGGAAGACGGCTATACAAATCTAGAGGTGATCCAGGGTGCCCTCCTCCAACCCACACTCGCAGAGAAAGGAGTCACGGGCATGAATTTTGTGTAAAAAGACGGGAGTGCAACAAAAACCTAAGCGGATTCTACATAGAACAGAAATAACAGTTTTCGATAGTTTTTTGTGACCCAAAAACCACGGTTTTGGTTTTATGGACGGTTGCACTGCGTAAAAAAAACTACCTTTCTTTTTGCTGGACATATTCCAATGCTCCTGCCAGGAAAGCTGCAGATTCAGTCGTGGAAGAGATAATAGGTCGTAACTTTGATAGGTATTGTGCGTGAGATCTGACGATAAAGATGAACAAGCATCTTTAGCCAAAGCATCAACGTATTCATTACCCTTAATGCCACAATGGCTAGGTATCCAAACTAACTGAACATCCTTTTGATTACTAGCGCAGGAAAATAAAGAGGTTTTAATTTTTAAAATAAGGGAACTGTGCAATTTACTTTTAAAGGGATTTTTAACTAAGGCTTGCAAGCAGCTAAGGGAATCTGTAAAAATAACGGCTTTCTGAATATTATGGTGTGACTCTACAAAAAGACAAGCTTCCAGTATAGCCACACACTCACCAGTGAACACAGAAGACTCCTTAGGGCATTTAAACTGTAGGATAATTTTGGAGCTTTGGTAGTAGACCGCAGCGCCAGTGTGACTAAGATCGGTCAGTTTCGAAGCATCCGTAAAAAATAATTGAAAACCATTCCATCTCTCGCCCACCACCGCATTGAAAGCCAAATTCGCTGACGGAGATTTTTTGAATATACCAATATCAAACAGAATTTTTGGGATGTAACTTAAAACTTCATAAGGATAATTAAAAAGGGGTAATCTGGGATACTGGACGATCGGATTTACTAAATTTAGAATTAGTCTGAAGGATTAAAGGAATTTCTTTATTTTTCCAGTAACTTGAGCTTCTGCATAGGGCATCTAACTCGTTCAATCTGCCTATAAGAGGATGGGAGGATCTACATATTAGTCTAGACAAAAAACGGGAGGCCAGATATTGCCGTCTAAGGGTCAGAGGGGGTGGCGGGAGCGCGTGTACACTGCCAGCTCCGCACCACCAATATTTTGGGTGGATTGATGAGCAATAATGAAAACTTCGGTTTCTTTCCACTTCACACAGTTTAATGGAGATATGACTCTCACAATTCACAATTAATAGTTAATACTGTAAAAAGTTTTAGATTTCGTGACCGCCACGTACAAGGAACAGGAGCAAAGAGAGAGTGACAAACAATGTTGCCAGTTTAGCTAACATAATAGTGTTTTAATGTTGCAAATTAATTTTTATAATAAAAATATTTTATGTTGTATCCAACAGGGGGTTCAGCACATTCGACTTACAATGCGTTAACGGGAGAGGACTTCATACAACCTGAGATAATTCGAAGGCACTTGAACTGAACTCCATCCAGCCCAGCCAAACCACCTTTGTTGCAGGGAATCAGAAGATATGTGCCATAGTCTAAAACACTAGGAACTAAGGCATTATAAACTAATTTCATGGTGTAGGGGTGAGCACCCCACCAAACACCCGCAAGAACTTTTAAAATTGAAATAATTCTTTCACATTTTTGGATAAGAAAATTTATGTGATGTTTCCCAGTTAATTTTGTATATAAAATAACGCCTAAAAACTTAACTTTACTAACTATAGGAATATTGTGGCCTAAAATGTTTACTGAAATATGAGGAATGAGTCTTTTGCGAGAAAATATAACTGCCGAACTTTTTGGTGCAGATAATGACAGCCCATGGCTTAAAAGCCAATGGTTCAAAGAATCCAGAGAAAGGCATAAAGATGACGCCGCGTCAACTATGGAGGCATCTGTCACATACAGAACAATGTCATCGGCGTATTGTAACATCTGACAATTATTATTTAAGCAGGACCCAATATCAGCCGTGTATAAATTATAGAGTATGGGGCTGAGGACATAGCCTTGTGGGAGTCCCTTCCATGTCTGCCTTTCATCGAACTCCTCACCCTGGACTCTCAGAACCAATGAGCGGGACATCAGTAGTTCACATATGCATTGTATCATCTTAGCCGGAAGACTCAGCTGTTGCAGTTTTTGCCTGAGTACGGGAAGAAGTACATTGTCATACGCAGAGAAGATATCTAGGAAAGTAGCAACAACGGATTCATTTCTAGAAAAAGCTAGATGTATATCCGTAACTAAAATACCAACACTGTCCATTGTACTAAGCCCTTTCCTAAAACCAAATTGGTGGTTCGGCAGAAGGTTTCTCGATTCGACTATCCACTCAAGACGATTTTTAATAAGGTGCTCCAGTAATTTGGCTAAGACTGAAGATAAAGCAATTGGTCTAAGACCATTCGGATCATCTGCATGTTTGCCTGGTTTTAATAGAGGGATTATAACCTGTAATTTCCATTGATCTGGGACCCAACCATTAAGGTAACAAAAGTTTAATATATTTAAAAAGTAGATTTTAGCTTTTTCGCCAGAATGGGTTATAAAAGAATATGGCACGCTATCAATACCTGGAGCTGAGTCCCGTACATGTTTGAGTACCACATTCAATTCCTCCAAAGTAAATAGTGCATCGAAAGGATCCTCTGTTACATGAAGCAGGGACGTGTTTTGGCATTCTGTTGAGAGTGGAACATAAGATGGTGCTATTTTGTCAAAAAAATGTTCAGCTGTTTCTCTAGTGATGGGTGAAGAGATTGATGGGGAACATCCAGTTTTCTTATGTTGTTTCTCTAAAAAAGCCTTGACATTGACACTGACAGTCACTTGCCAAAATGCCAATGTAATTCAATGTATCGTCTGCGCTCGCGTCCCTTCGCTTGTCATGGACCATAGACAATAGTCTGTAGCGTTGACAAGCGAAGTCGGAACGTTCGGTGTGGCCGAGCCGATAATTATTAATATTTTCATTTAGTCTTATAGTTTTTGTTTTATAGTGTTTATTTTATTTAAGTGAGTATTATGTTTTTATTTATTGTGTGAATGTATTGTGTGTCCGTAGTTGTGACCGTGACGTCACAGTGGGCCGTATCAGAATACCAGCGCTGCGGTATTTGTTTTTCATCTACCGCAGCATCATGCTGAGATAGGAGCCTGTTTGACCTCGCACAGGTCTTTTTTTATTATTTAGATTCTGTTTTTTTAATAATTACTTTTGTTGTTCCTGGGCTTGTCCCAAATAAATATTTTTCTTTCTTTCTTTCTTTTTTTATATCGATGAGTATATAGATACAAATACCGCATCTAAACACGAGACG
Source organism: Eugnorisma glareosa (assembly GCA_947578425.1). NCBI lineage: Eukaryota > Metazoa > Arthropoda > Insecta > Lepidoptera > Noctuidae > Eugnorisma > Eugnorisma glareosa. The sequence goes on from OX387966.1 coordinate 1,013,559, forward strand.
CCCCTAAACTTATCCAAAGTTCAACATATCCATCAAAATTCTTGCAAAACTGCCACTCACGCACTTTCCTCACAACTGCGTACGAGGGCATCCTACAGCGACACTACAAAGTGCGGCGATCAATCACCTGGTGACAAGCGGTGGTGGGCCGGACGACGCTTGGATGGCGGGCAATGAATATGCAAAAACGGGAAATTATCGCCTCGCACCCGCCGCGACGACTAACTGACATGTAACATGATTTTGTATGGGAAGGCAGTTTTATTTATAAATATCTTTGACTCGGCTTTTTTGTAGGGGTGTCGCTCATGATTGCCTGTAAAGTGTAGCGGTCGCGAACGCTGTCACTGAACATGCCGTCAGGACATGAAAGACGTGAGTTTCTAAGAGACATCCAGGAGTCTGTATTTGAGCCCTGCTGATGGCAATAGATTTGCCGATACATGAGACTTAACACGACTGGCAAGATATAGGTGTACGACAATAGGTATATATATTGCGTCTGCACAACCTTACGGGGAATGTAGGTTTGATTTATTTATTTAACATTTCAAGCACAAAGTACAGAGGCGGGCTTAACCACTGAAACGTAAAAATAGGAAAAATTAATGCCATAGGCATTTTCTACCAGTCAAGCTTTGGGTGATGCAGAGACAAACATTGCTAGGTGTAAGAATAAGAATAAAAAACTTATTTGTAAACATAGGTAATTACACGGTGTGTGAGATGATGTCACAATATAGTTTCGGTACATGTCACTTTTGAAGCTGTCATTTTTAGACATTTGACAGGTAGAAACTACGCCATTAATAAAAATAGAACGATACACGCTTCAATAACGCAATGAAATTATTAAAATTCACTATACAAAAGTTGCTCAGTTTGATGGTCCGTACCACAGTATTCCATATGATTATGCCCTTTCTGTTACACGCTGTATATATGTGTAAATAGACATTTACACAAACATACTAAAATAAAAAGACAAAATATGGAGAAATCATTAACGTTGTGACGAAACTGCTAGCTTTTTCCGAATGGAAACCACGGTTTCGTAACTGGTTTCCATGAAGGCTTTATTTATATTACTATGTAACTGGTTTCCATGAAGGTTTTATTTATACTTCTACGTAACTATTACATACGTATGTCTGGCCACATATCATTTAGAAAGACGTCATCTATCAGATAATAAATGATAGAATGTCACTAACAAATTGTCTTGAATGAAAGCTTACTCTCACTATTGTATTGAAAATGGATCTAAATGATTTTGAATTCATCTCAACGAGAAGAGGAGGCGTTGCTGCTCTACATGGAGGACACAAATATCATCGGAAAAAAAAAGTACACGAATGGTAATACATTTTGGCTATGCTGTCATTATAATCGTGGGTGCCATGGCAGCATTACATTAAATGAAAAAAATAAAAATAAAGTAAGTAAGTAGGTACCTACAATTTTTTTTCGCTTTCTTCTTTCGTAGTCAGTTTCGTAGGTGACTTAGGGGACATTGGATAATTACTTCTTCGAAACCAGTTACGTAGTAGTATAAATAAAGCCTTCATGGAAACCAGTTACGTAGACGTATAAAAAAAGCCTTCATGGAAACCAGTTACGAAACCCCGGTTTCCTGGACGGCCGAAGCGGTATGAGCGTATGATCAACACACACATTTGATCAACTCTAGAACGTTGAAAGTCGAACAAGTCGTATCGACCCGCCTGCGGTTCTTAAACTTTAAGTACGCAATAAGAGTTAAAAGTTTCGTAAGTATCACGAGATAATAGGGAATTAATTACAAGTAATTAAGCAGTTCTAACGAGCTATTGAACGGCGCACATTTGACGAGTTAATGATGAAGGATAAGTCTTTGGACTTTAACAGCCTACGTATAATACCTGCACTGTACACGTGTTTGTGAACACATTTGTGGGCTATAATATCTCCTGCGGCCGGGAGGATATTATTGCGTTGTCACACCTACACTGCAACTACTAATACACCGACACACTGTAGGTAACATATAAACAAGATGGTGGGTGTGTATTTCTCAATGCATTAGCCTAGAATGTTGGCAGTAACATGTTATATGATGGAAATATCGACGCAATAAAAATGTCAATAGCTCAAAATAATGGCGGGGAGCTATGTGAATGTCTAAACATTGAAACAATTAATTTGCTTGAGAAGAATCTTTAGCCGCGCGTCGTAAATCGTTGATTTCGTAACATTGCTAAACAAAATGATTTAAGCCGAATAACTTAATGTTTTGTCAGAGCGTACTCCTTATAAATTAGTCATTCATTTCTTAAGCAGGCACTTGTTTCTGTGAATGTCATGATAGGGATCCAATAGAAAGAAGATCCTCCATCAGGATAATTTTATCCACTATCGATTCTGTAGCATTATCGCATTTGTACGCATCAAATATCGTTGGAGTAGATGTGTTCTTGGCTAGATGCAGGCTAGATGGAGCGACGATATTCTCAAGATTGCCAGCTGGTAGCAGCTGGTAGCAGCTGGATGAGATAATTCAAATGAATGGCGTGCGATTGGAGAGACCTATGTCAAGCAGTGGACTACTGTAGGCTGATTATGGTAGCCCTATTACACAGACCTACACCCGAATTGTTTGATGGTTAAGCTTTCCCTTTCATTATCCAAATAAAGTTTTTAAAAGATGAAGACCGACCCATAGTATGATAGGTTGTATACCTGTAATGTTTATGATGTAGATAATATTATGTACTTAAGTATAAACAGTATTCTCTTTATCTCTGCCCAAAAGAACTTGTGCATTAATCGAAGAAGAAGCTTCTATTTGGCAGGGCTTCTTAGTTTCTGGTAAATATTTAGTAAACAAATTTTTTAACAAAATAATAATAACATGGTTTGTGAATGCATTCACAAAATACCTTTGACAATATGATACGATCGATAGCTTAACGACCACTACAGACTAGATAATGACGACATTTCGAATTTTCTCAAACAAAAGTGATTATACGAAATAGCGAAGCATTTAAAACGTGGCTCCAGTTTCAAAGAAACATGCATATTCAAACGAACATATGTGAGCGGATTAACACTCAACTTTAACATCTCGACTCAGATCACGACGCCATTTTGAATTTAATGGAATCGCTTCAAGTATATACAGGGTGAAAAAAACACATACTGTATTATTACACCATTCGATAGTGCCTCTAATAAGGATTAAACTCTGGGAAGTAATGACATCGACACAACAAGATGTTATAATTTCAATTTTATTGACTCTTCGCGGTTATAAGCCCAGTAAAAGAAAAAATCGTAAACAATTTAAATTAGAACTTACGAGTAAAAGTCAGTTGCCGCCAATAGTGATTTTGTCTAACTGTTTGCATACTAGTAAGTGTTTTATCCAAAATTAACCCTTTCCTTTGATTTGCCGTACGTCATTACTTCCCAGAATTTGATCCTTATTAGCGAGACTATCGAATGGTGTTATAATACAGAGTGTGTTTTTTTTCCGATATCAATGGGTTCGATTCCTGAAAAGGAATATTGATTTTTCAAAAATCTAATGATGCTGTTTTAGTTTTCATCAAAATCGAGTTGAAGACTCCTTTGAGTACTTTTCGCTATTCCTCACATTTTCAAATTTGGCCATTCACGCCCACTTCAAAAATTCATTCTTTATACATATTAAATAATGTGAGTGAGTAAGTATGTTTCAAAAAGTTGTATTTTGTGTTCTTAAGAATAACGACGGGCGAATGTGAGATAAATTGTTGGATTTCGAGACTCAAAGCGCGTGATAGGTAGCGTAAGCGTTCTTTCTCGGAATTATGCAAAGGATCTTAATGCGATTGTCATTTTACCATTTGAAGAATTATCTCCAGATGATTTATAATAAATATTTAATTGAGATTAGGCTTACATAGAGTTATAAAATCTCAGTCTTTTGTGTACTCGTAGTTAAAAAGCCGTGCGAAGCAGGGGCGACTCGCTAGTTCTATATAAGTCTCATTGATCTTCAAGTCCAAGTTTTCTAGACTGATCCTAAATATTCCGTTTGCTGACTGTATATGTGGAGAACATTATGTATTTAATTACTATTTTGTTTGCATTGGTTTGCTTTCATCCAATCCTAGTTGGAATTAGTTTTGCTGCACAGCTGAACTGACCCAATTAGATTGGATTCGAAACAACTATCTCCTCGGTAGCCTCAGAGTACCTACGTGACGCTATACAACAGCTGGAGCATATCCTGATTGTGTGAGTGCTTTGTTTACTTACTAACAATAGTAAGTAGAAGTATGCCTTTAAATTGTCGACTTGCGAGGGCGAGAGCGAGCGATTTTTGAATAATTTCTGTCAGTAGTGAAGCTGTCTCGTCTAGCATAGAATACGCAAAATCAGCCTGTGGCGTCCTCTCTGTTGGCACATAGGCCTCTTTTCTGTGGCCGCAGTTCACCACGCGGGGGTAGTGTTGCTTTTGTTGATATTTTATTGTTAGGATATTTCTTCACGATGTTTTGGGAAGTGAGCAGTGGTGATGAAGTAATGTAGGGTAATTCCAGGATAGGTGCCCCACTGTTTGATGGGGAGCCATAATTTATTAATCAAAAGTCTATTGGCAATACGTCTTTTGCATAATTATGGTAACATTGATCTTTAATCTATGGGGGTACTCCTTTTGTTTTTATTTCTGTTTCATAGATTTTGAGGAAATTGTGTCTTTTTCACCCTCTCAAAATCATGGGGGATAGAAGACTCGTAGTAAAAATGCTTCAAGGGATAGATGCCTAGCGTGAGGGATAGAACATTCACTGTATGAATGCTTCAATGTTAGATGCTAATTGAAATAAAACATAATAGTTTCAATAATAATCTGTTTGTATTCAATATTTAACATTAATTTGCGACATCTTTTATAATTATATCTCTATCTAGACTTAGTGAACAAAAGAAGCATTTTTTCATTGGTGAATTAATAATAATCATTTTATCAGTCTTATTCTTCTTAGGTACAAAGTTATACCGCAATCATCTAAAGCTTAACACTTTTCGAAGCATTTTTTCCACTTACAATATGAAAACATTAATAGGAATAGTTAGTTGGGATAGATGATTCAGCACAGAATAGATGCCTTTTTTTAAGTTAAAAATAAAACTATAATTTATAGCATTATTTCGTGTACTTTAAACTGTAATAACAGCATACAAATTTTGAAAATATTGAAATTATAACAGAGTGAAAAGATATTCGAAAGTAAGTACCCAGTTACGATTTTACTTTCAACGCTTGCAATGGTCTCGCCGCGGAAGATTTTTACACTCATAGGCAAAACGCGTGTGTTCTCGAGTGCGGCTGGCGTAGCGCTGGGGGTCTGCGGGGGGAGGGCTTCCTATCACATAGTACGATTTTAGCTTACGACATTTCTAACATAGAGTTTTCAAAGCCGCGCCACTTTTCCTATTGGGGCACCTATCCTGGAATTACCCTACACAAAGTAAAGCCTGCGTTTGAATCTACGACCTGCAACTTGTCGCGGTATTGTACAAGTCCCACACCAGGTGATATGACAACTTTTGAGAACAACTTAATTCACTCTGTGGATAAGAAACTTCACTCGTCATCATCTGGTTACACTTTTCCCTACTGTATTGGGGTCGGCTTCCAGTCTTACCGGATGCAGCTGTATACCACTATTTTACATGATAGATGACACATCATAAACAAGGATTTAAAAAAAAATCTTCTATAATTATGTAGTACCTAGTAGATCTAGAAAATTAATTATAATGAAGATTTTTAAGCCTTGAGCCATCAACCTTGAAATAAAATAATATTTGTACTTCACTTAGATACGATGATACTTCATACTCCTGTTATCGTTTCATATAATTTGAATAACAAGCATGTTTTCATTGTCTATTTCTATAATTCTTTCTCCTCGTCAGAAACACCCACACAATGTTGTTAGAACATAATTCATGAACCTTCAGCGTCAATTTGCATTTATTCCTGTTTGAGATCCTTCACTCAAGCTTTGAATGAATTCTAGAACATTTCGCTTTAACGTTTAACGTCTAGGATGAATGTGTTTATTTTGAATGTTAGAAAAGTCTTAACCTACTTATGTACTAGGTCTCCAGCTGTGGATGTCGTTGGTTAACCAGCAAGCTAAAAGAGTAGTATCGTAGATGAGTACGAGTTAAGCGTGTGCAAAGCATGTATATTTTTGTGATTTTTCTTTCAATGATTAGGCTATAGTTACACTTTTTTATAAGTAAGTAAGCATACCGGCTATGTTGAGTTGACATAATCTTTTGACCGTTCATAAAACAACCTCTTTTTCAGCAGCAGGCGTTCACAGGCTCATAAAGTTAAAGCCTTTGTTAACTACTTCAATTTACAAAAGTGGGCACGTGTTACAACAGCTTAACAAACGCTAACTTCAACCTAGAGGGAAATGCATCCTTTATTATTCATAAACACACAATTTTCGCTACATAACACAAAATATTACAACTTAAATCAAATCTTCGTCCGTGTATGACGATAACGGGTAAGCAGGCCATATCTGCATATGTATGAGACATTAGCATATAAATGTGGCCGGAATTGAGACAATGTGTCTGAGACTGGACTTGCCTGTGAACGAACTGCACTGGCTTGGATTGGTGAGGCTTTAGGATTTATGAATTAAGTAGTTAATGTGCCAGTGTGCTGCATCTTTAGAAAGTGACAGTTTTGTACATTTAAATTTAAAATAAATATGATAACACTAAGAATAGCTTTTTTAGCCACGACAACAATTGACCTAGAATCAAATGTCTTGAATTTTAGCGCGTTTTGAGATGTTACCATCTACGAACGCGCACGGGGTTCGCCCACTGTCTTAAAAAGAGAAAGTTAATGCTCAGCAGTGAGACAGTTATAGGTATCCTCAACAGCAAATAACTGAGGTCTTTATCTTAATTCAGTAGTTGAAAAGTAAATCGGCCACCAACTCTTTTCCAACCTAAAATGAATGACGGAAACCGATGACTGAAAGTTTTATATCTTTCAAACTTTCAGTGAACTGCGAAAACTCAGATGATCGTAAATTACGGTTAGTCTTATAGATCTATGATTGGTTTTATTAGCGTGACTGATCTCACTATGCGGTTTACTTACCGACCGCTGTCGAGTTTATCAGACGAGATGCTCACTTCCTGACACACGGTGTGGAAGGATGAGCAATGTTTGTAACAGAACACTAGGTTATCTCGGAGGCCCGCCCGCTTGGAGGTCGGTTATAACCGCACGGGAACGCACGAAAAAATGGAATGAAATTGGAATAAAAGTATCCTATGTCCTATGGGTTGTAGAGTGAGAAACAGGGCAGGAATGCTATCGCACGCGGCAACATATCTATGATGCAATCTGAGCGACAGAACAGGATAGGAGCATTGAAACACATCCTAGGCTACCTGTGTGCCAAACTTCATAATCCATTCAGCCGTCAAGGTATGATAAGGTAACAGACACACTATTAAACAAGCTTATTACTCATTTATAATGATTGTAAGTGCGGATTTACACGCTATGAAGAGCTTAGAGACGATTTTACGACATGGCAGATACCGAGAGATTGATCTGTCTTGTTAACAAACACCTCGGGATCACAGTATAGTTAAAGAACCACACAGGGTTGTGATATTAAGACAAGTAATATGGCCAGTAACTTTGGGTAGTTCTGATCACTAGCAAAACCTTAAGTCATTGATAATTTTATTTTCGTTATCTACCCCTCTTGTAAGACGGTCTGGAGTGTGTATTTTGTCCTTGTTATCAAATGAATGACATGAAACATGCAGCCTAAGCAATGAAAGCTAGCCTCTCAATCACTCATTGGTGTGAGTTGATACAATTGTTGTAGATGATGTTCCGCTATTTTGTAAATAAATTGGCGCAAAAAAGCTTCTCATCCGCCACTGCAGTGTGTCCCCTGGAAACGCGTAGCTCTTTCTGTAGGTTTCACCACTGGAGTGTGCTGCTTCAAATAATTGCCCACTTATTCGTAGCGGGGTAGGCAGTAACGCAGGCAGGCGGCTCGTCGGCTAATTAATATGTGCGTAATCTGTCTCAGTTTGAGGGCTTTTTTTATTTGTGGCCCAATTAGTCTCATTCTAATCTAATTGAAGTCTAATTGTAAACAATTACAACTCATGGAGTTTGATCGTTTCAGTTAAATACGAGTGCAGCACCAGGATTGCACTTGTGCACGTAGAGAAATATCTAATAATAACTAATAGGTATATACTTACATTTCGCCAATTTTATTTAAATCTCATGTTATAGGAGGCGAACGTAGTGCCAACAATCGGCCATAAGTCTAGACCCCATGCTGCTACTGAGACTGACCATATTTACTTTAGCCTTACTCTTCGGAGATATATAGGCGTGATGTTATGAAAAGAGATACTACTTAGACTCATAGTGCTACCTGAATATATCACCTTCCTTTTAGGCGATTCTCACACGACACCGCTCCTCTGCGCGGTCTGGCGATGGCGGAGGATGCGCCACGCGGGGAGGCGGTGCGCGACGCTCGTCCGCGCGGTGGTGAGCTGTACGTGTGTTAGGCATCAACTGATTTCATACTGACCAATGCGACGTGAGATCCGCCTCGCCGCCCGACCGCGCGGACGAGCGCTGTTGTGTGGTAACGGCCTTAGTGATCGAGCTAGTTTTGGAAACGAAGCTTTAAACCTTTCCCAGTATCAATAAACACCACATTTGACCTGAAAACAGTTATTTCACACACCATCAATTCAGTAAATAGGCTATGGGTAAGTAATGAAATACAGCCCCCTATCACTAAGTAATTAGCTAAACTGTTTTCGTCTAGATGTCACTCTTTACTTTTGGAAGTAATGTGATAGATCTATTTGTTTTTCCTGAGCAGATTGCTTTAAGTTCTGATTATGCTGATTTATTAATGTACTAATTATTTACTGATGTTCGTATACCTCTATCAGTAGGAAAAGTAATTGTATGATTAGGAAGAAAATAAAGTAATGGTATTTAGTGCAATCAAAGAAATTTTATAAACAACTTGACGTCTATTGAGGGCCATGTTAAATAATACTTACCTACCTAAATTAAATATATTTTTTCTTGCATCGCCTAGTCTATAATGTTCCATAGCTGGGTCGAGGCCTCTCCCAAATCCTTCCAGAAACTCTCTTCCGACGCCACCCCGAAGCAGCCCTCACGGTTTGTCCAGCTCATCTCGCCACCTCTTTCCGTGCCGGTCTGGGAGTCACCGTCCGAGAATTTAGTAAAATTTAAAATAAACTAACCGAATGAAGTTTAGATTAGAATTATAATCCAGGGTGTCTAGGTAGGAACTTCCAATCATTTTGATGTGGTATCTACATAAATTTAAGGCATTGCTTACAAGATTGATGGATTGCCAACAATAAATCTTATTCACTTTGGACTATGATTGACATTTCGAATTTAAGATCTGATAAGACCGCTGGCGAAGTATTAACAATTTATAGTTGAAATCGAACTTGCTGGGAAAGTAGGTCCCTTCTGAATTCTTGACTGATACTTTTGGTGAGTTCAGCAAGTTTGCGAAAACAAAAATATTTTAGTTTACAACTTCAGCTATTTATCAAAAATAAACCGAGCAATCAAAACCCGCCAAGTGCGAGTCGTACTCACACGCACGCAGGGTTCCGTAGCACCAAACAATATAATAAAAATATTTGAAGGCTCATTCATATGTTGTATTCATTCATTGTATACATTCAACAGCAAAACTAAACAAAATTAAGCTATAGTATGTTAATGAAAAACAAAATTAATGCTGCAGTTTCATGAAAAAGTCCCATATCTCAAAAACTAAACATAAAATCTTTTGCAAACCAATTTTGGTTGAAAGTTATATTTATCTTCTACATCCCTAATTTTTTTCAGATGTTTGCTCCATGGGCACACATTTTATCACTTTGGAAGTGTCTATCTTTCAAACGATTGACTTTGAGAAAAAATGGTTTTAGGAACCTCAATGTAATTTTTAAAGATCTATCTATAGACAGCCCGCACGTACAGGTTCGATGACATTTTTTTTTTAGTTTCAGTTCCATGTAGGTATGTTATGTTCCTTCATATTTAGTATTTTGTTTTTTTTTTTGTATAAAAATCCTAAAGCGGTTCACATAATACATCTACCTACTAAGTTTCCACTGTGTAGTCATAATAGTTTCGGAATAAAGTGGCTGTAACATACACGGACAGACATACAGACAGACTTGGCGAATCTATAAGGGTTCTGTTTTTTGCCCTTCGGCTACGGAACCCTAAAAATCAAAACAATGAAACTCCGATTCGAATGATTTCGATGTTTTATGATCGAGAGCTCACATTCATAATGTACAATTAATCATTTAAAACTTTTAATCGATTCTTTCGCTCATCGGCTGGGGCCACGCGGGCCGGCACGGCTCCGATTTCTTGACTTTCATCTTCAACTCAATTTGGAACGCAGATTATAATCTCGCGAAGTTTTCACCAAATTTTTCCAACGAGGTCACTACGCAATGTTTTCCTATTTCCGCGTGTTTTTGTAGGTTTTCTTAGAACGATTTTGTTTTTGTTTACCCTAGGCTTGTTGCAGAAATACAGGCGACTTAAACCTATTTTGAATGAGAATTTACAAACAAACGCTAAGTAATTACTTTAGGAAACAATGACCATCGTATTTCACTGCCATTCTTGATTTATCCAAATTCAACATTAATTATTTTAAGCCGAAGTCTTTTGGTACAATTAATTAACTAAAGACATACCTAATTCAGCTCATGGCGTAAATAACCTTTCGTAGCACAAAAAAAAAGAATAAATATATCTTCTAAAGTAAATAAAACGCTTCGTTCTCTCAAAATATTTTATTTTACAGTTGATGAACTAACTAAAATAAATCTGCTGCTTGCATAAGTCCTGTGTATGATGTGTATCAGAGTATTTCAGAGGGAACATGCATCGGTCATATCGCGCCCGTCTAGACTGCGTCGTTCGCATGTCGGTCGGTGCGCTTATCAGACGTATGGCAGTACATACTTCTGAGCGCTATCTACTTTAATGTCGCAAACATCCTGGATTTGTTTGTGCATATGAAATTTTATTTGATTTTTCTGTCTCATTCACTTTGTCTGTCGCAATTGCTACCCATTCGTCACACTCATTGCTGCTACAATATTTAAGCTTTAAATCCTAAAAAACTTTGGTATGTTTCAAGAGAACTCGAAACATACCAAATCTTTCGATTTTATCTTCAACACAGACAGTTTTCATTCAACTTTAGTTTAAAATAAATCCAAAAAGGCATACGTACATCAATCCCAACAATCCCCGGGTAATGGCACCCGCCGTAGACACCTGAGTCAGTGGTTGCCAACCTTCAGTCGACGCGGACTAATGTACGCCTGCGAGACGTATTAGTTCCTTCACCTTGGTACAACAGGTTGTTGCAGGCGTGTGAGATAGATGGGGGTCTTTACTTGCTAAGCTTGGATGTGGGATTGTTTTCTTGTGGCGTATGTGTATTTTTTTTGCAAAAAAATAGCCAATGCTGCTGTTTTCACACAATGGCTTGTGCACGTGAACTCTTAGATTTTTGACAGCAGATTTCAAAGAGCTTGATTATGTATTGTATAGCAGCTGTCAACTCATAAGTAAGGTATCAATTTTTGCTTGAAATTTTACACTTTAGGTTTAAGATCTTTTGGACATTTTACTTGATAGTTTATTGCTGAGTAGGGAACCGATACTAGTAAAACTACGCTACAATATTAATGTATGCGGCAAGTGAATGCACCAATTTTGCCGTCCGATTATAATAGGTACTGACGTTAAGCATTTTGACCAACAGTGTATAATGACATTTTATAAAACAAGTCATCAGAATTTAGAACAGCCAATCAAATTATTTGAAAAGAGAAGTTTGGCAACAGAATTAATTGAACAATTAACTAGAGTTATCGAATGGTTCTTTGTAGTGCGTAGGTGTTTGACTGGCACCCACGCGCTAGTCCTGAGTATTTCGTTCTCAAAACAGTAAATAGTTTAGCCTACAGACTGATAAGGTGAATAATGAAGGCAGATTTAACATCACACCTGTAACACTGTAGACCCTAACTGTAGAAGAGTTGCGAAACCCAAGTGATAATGTACTGATTATGTTAATAATTGAAAGGTATACAATTATACATTTATGTATAAAAGGCCGCCTACAAACCAAGTTATAATCTTAATGTAATCCTAATGTTTGAAGTAAGCGTGTTCTGGACAGCATTAAGGCAATACCTACTAATTAGGATTTACAAATTTCATGACGAATATTTATGATTAATTAAACATTTCAATATGTTGTTTACTCATCACATTAATTAGGATTTCACAAAACAATGTATACGTATAACAACATTAAATTAATCAAATGAGTACATATACTTAGTAATTACTAGTACATACAATTTAATTAAATGAAGCAAACGAAAAATAACAGAACAAACAACTTGAACAAACATTTGCATTTATATTCGTTTGATAAAACAAACGATCATGCATATTCATGTAAAAAGGTCGGTTTATTGAACGTAAAAACCGTATAAAACCCAATAAGGCGTTCTCATGCCCGTTACTCTATCCAAAAGCATTATCACGATTTCGGAGCATTGTACTGAAATCCAACGATTTATTACAAAACATGTTTTTGCATTTTCACTAAAAATCCCCACCTGTCTCGACCGACCAATAAATTCCGGTGAATAACTGTCCCGGGTATCCCGGTGTCCGGGATTATGCACGAGTCCCAAGTTCCCGGGATTTGCATAGGAAAATGTTTAGAACCGGTGTCTGTTTCAAGCGTTTTACCTCTCTTTTGTGGCTAGTTAAATATGTGCTTGAATAAAACATGACGGTTACAAATATTTTAATTTTGCATAATCGTATAATAATAATCTAATCAATTATTCACAGATGCATTTTAGAGTTGACAATGCTAAGATGAAGTGATTCTAAGGTACCTACCATATCTATATTTTATTCATTTTGTAGCGACCAAAACCGCTACGACATCCGCCGCCGCTTATGAACGGTGAGACCTCGGCAAGGAATCACGCCACCTCTTAAGCCAACTATGTGTGCGTACCGAGGCGCACACGCAGACGACCGGCCGCTTGCGATCCTTTTGTCTAGGACGACGACGCACACACGGAGGCCGTTCATTACGGCGGTGACGTAGATTGTTTACCTGGGACTATAAATATCTGTGTCCCGATATGATTGTTACTCATTTTACTGCTTGTACTCTTTGCTGTCATAAAATTTCTTTGTCGCTTCTCGCTTGGAATTTTATTACACCACCTGTTGCTAGATCGCTTCAGTAGCTACTCCGCTATAATTATATATTATCGCAAGTAGTATAAATAGGCCTTGCAACGGAGCACTATACTACTTCACTGGTGACCACCGACATTCGTTCCGGATTCAAGATTGGAAACGTGAAGCCTGGTAGCAGCAGTTATGACGGACAAAACTGAAGAAGACAAGGATTCCTTCATGACATACCGAGTGGGGGTTAGGACACCAGCTTTCAACGCCGATGACCCACAATTATGGTTCGCGCAGCTCGAGGGTCAGTTCGTCCTCTCCAGCATTACCACAGACAGCACGAAGTTTTACCACGTACTGGCGCAGCTTGAACCCCAACACTCAGCACAAGTACGGGATATCATAATAAATCCCCCCACCACCGGCAAGTACGAGAAGCTTAAAGCAGAGCTAATCAAGCGGTTGTCCGCCTCGCAGGAACGCAAGCTTAAACAGCTGCTCATGCATTAGGAGTTGGGAGACAGGAAGCCAACACAATTCCTTCGTCACCTGCAGCAGCTAGCTGGAACCACTGTCCCGACCGATTTCATCAGGTCCATCTTGTCAAGTAGGCTGCCGGCGAACCTCCAAACTATAGTCGCAATGCAAGCAAGTTCCAGTTTAGAAGAGGTAGCAGAATTGGTGGACCGAATTAACGACATCGTTCCAGTAACCACGCAAGTTGCTGCTACTGGCATACCAGTGCCCGGGCAAGTACCGAGCGCACAGCCGGCAACGGTTCCACCTGGCAGCGCTATTGAAGCATTGACCCAGACTGTGACTGAGCTGGCACGGAAACTGGTGGTTATGGACGCGCGGTTACGTCATAGGTCGTCACGTTCCCGGTCTAGAGGCAGGTTTAACCAGAACCGTCGCCGATCGCAATCCCGCTCCAGGGACAACCGGTATTGCTACTACCATCACCGATTCGGCGACAACGCCCGCAGATGCACACAACCGTGTGGTTATACAAAGAAGCCGTTAAACAGCCAAGGCAGCCAGTAAGGGCGGTTTACGACTGCCATGCAATATCAAGCCGCCTGTTCATTACGGATCGCCACACTAAGATACAATATCTTATAGATACGGGTTCGGACCTGTGTGTCTTTCCACGATCCGCTGTTCGGGAGCCACGTATGAAGACAAAGTACGAGCTATTTGCGGCAAACGGATCAGTCATCAGCACGTACGGATTTCATCCTCTCACACTAGACCTTGGACTTCGTCGCGCATTCACTTGGAGATTCATAGTTGCCGATGTCACCAAACCTATAATCGGAGTCGACTTTTTAGCTTACTACAATCTGATTGTCGACTGTCGAAACCAGCGACTCATAGATAACCTGACATCGATCGCAATCCAGGCACCACAGCACAAATCAGCAGAAGCCATATCGTCTGTCCGCACCATAACAGAAGATAGCACCTACCATCGTATCTTGAAGGAGTACCACGACCTCACTCGTCCCGCCGGTAAACCAGGTGTAACAAAGCACAAAACGGTGCACCATATACGCACCACGCCAGGTCCACCGGTCTCTAGCCGTCCTCGTCGTTTGGACCCACAACGCCTCAAGATAGCGAAGCAAGAGATTGAGGAAATGCTGCAAAATGGGACAGCGCGCCCATCGGAAAGTGCATGGTCCTCGCCGCTACACTTAGTACCCAAGAAGAACGACGGGTGGCGTCCATGTGGGGACTACCGTTCTCTGAACGCTCGGACCATTCCTGATGTTTACCCTATCAGGCACCTCCAGGACTTCACTCACGAGTTGGCGGGCAGTACCATCTTCTCCACAATCGATTTGGTAAAAGCGTACAACCAGATTCCGGTCTTTGAAGAGGACATTCCCAAGACGGCGATAACAACACCATTCGGTTTATTTGAGTTTCCCGTCATGACTTTTGGACTTAGAAACGCTGCCCAGACCTTTCAGAGGTTCATGGATGAAGTTCTGCGGGACCTGAACTTCTGCTACAGGTATCTTGACGATATCCTGGTCTTCAGCAAGGATAACCATCAGCACCAGCAGCACCTCAGACAGCTGTTCGAGAGATTGGGCAAATACGGCGTCCTATTAAATACCAGCAAGTGTATTTTCGGCCAAGCGGAGGTGAAGTTCTTGGGATACAAAGTCTCTGCGTCAGGCACTCAGCCTCTTCACTGCAAAGTCCAGGCCATTCAAGACTTCCCTGTTCCCAAGACGGTAAAGGAACTGAGGCGTTTCCTGGGAATGCTCAACTTTTATCGCCGATTTATACCAGAAGCAGCTTCTAAACAGGCACCTCTCAACAGTGTACTCGCAGGTCCTAAAGTCAAGGGATCGCATCCAGTCGCCATGACACCAGAGCTACTAGAAGCATTGAACGCCTGCAAACAGAGCCTTTCCAAAGCCACACTCTTAGTGCATCCAGACCCTACGGCAGAGCTCAACATCTTGACGGATGCTTCTGATACAGCGATCGGAGCTGTACTGCAGCAGCGGAGTAAGGCGGAATGGCAGCCACTAGCATTCTTTTCGAGGAAGCTCAGCCCTTCGCAGAAGAAGTACAGCCCGTATGATCGAGAGCTGTTGGCAATATACGAGGCAATCAGGTACTTTCGTTTTATGGTCGAGGCACGTGTATTCCACGTCACAACGGACCACAAGCCGTTGACATATGCGTTCGCAAATCCACGCTCAAACTGCCCTCCCCGTCAATTTAGGTACCTGGATTATATAGGCCAATTTACGACGGATATCAGGTATATAGCCGGTAAGGACAATGTGGTCGCAGACACCCTTTCGCGCATTAATGAACTTCATCTGCCCTTAGATTACCAGTCCCTGGCCAACGAACAGCAAACCGACCCCGAACTGCAGAACTTGCTGAGAGATGGATCATCTTTGAAGCTGAAGAAGGTGAAGCTACCCACATCTAATGACGAGATCTACTGCGACGTAACGGGTACTCCCCGCCCGTTTATTACAAGATCGTTCTGCAAGCAGGTATTCACTTCCCTCCATAACCTCAGCCATCCAGGGCGTAACTCAAGTATTCGGTTGGTCACGGAAAGGTTTGTTTGGCCAGGAGTTAGAAAGGACTGCAGCCGGATGGCAAAGGAATGCGAAGCGTGCCAGAAGAGTAAGGTGGCACGCCATACCTCAACCCCATTACAGGCATTCAAACCACCATCGGCACGTTTTCAACACATCCACCTTGATTTAATTGGTCCCTTACCATTGTCCGCAAATTACAGGTACTGCCTCACGATTGTCGACCGCGCAACACGTTGGCCTGAGGCGTTCCCACTGCAGGACATCACCGCAGATACCTGCGCCGCTGCCCTCACCGCTGGGTGGATTGCCCGGTTCGGCTGTCCCCAACACATCACCACGGATCGCGGGAGGCAGTTCGAGTGCCGCACTTTCAAGAGCCTAGCCGCCTTGATAGGCGCCACGCACCACTTAACCACCTCTTACCACCCCGCAGCTAACGGCCTCGTCGAGAGACTTCACCGTCAGCTGAAGGCTGCGATCATGTGTCACGCGAACTCAAGCTGGACAGAGGCTCTCCCATGGGTGCTACTAGGCATCCGCAGCGCATGGAAGGAAGACCTAGGCGCAACAACCGCTGAACTCGTCTACGGCGAGCCAGTCCGCTTACCTGGACAGTTCCTTACAGAAGCTTCAAAAGATGTGGTGGACATGAGTGACCTGGTCGACAGGTTGCGTGCACACATGACCAAACTGACGCCACAGCCAACGTCGTGGCATATGAGCTCCAACCACACCTTCTACATCCCGAAAGACCTGAGCACGGCAACACACGTCTTCCTACGCGAAGGACCAGCTCGAAGATCTCTGCAGGCCTCTTATACAGGTCCACATAAAGTCCTAGCACGCGACCAGAAGACAGTGGACATCGAAGTGCATGGGAAGAGGCAGAAGGTTACGATGGACCGAGTCAAACCAGCATTCATGGCGAGAGAAGATTTGGATCCAGGTCCAAGTCAAAGCCAAATTCCGGATCCAGCGCAGTCAGACAACACGGCCAGAAAGACAAGAAGCGGCAGGACAGTGAGATTTCCCGATTACTATCGCCCGTAGTCACGGTCTCAGCGGGGGAGTAGTGTAGCGACCAAAACCGCTACGACATCCGCCGCCGCTTATGAACGGTGAGACCTCGGCAAGGAATCACGCCACCTCTTAAGCCAACTATGTGTGCGTACCGAGGCGCACACGTAGACGACCGGCCGCTTGCGATCCTTTTGTCTAGGACGACGACGCACACACGGAGGCCGTTCATTACGGCGGTGACGTAGATTGTTTACCTGGGACTATAAATATCTGTGTCCCGATATGATTGTTACTCATTTTACTGCTTGTACTCTTTGCTGTCATAATATATCTTTGTCGCTTCTCGCTTGGAATTCTATTACACCACCTGTTGCTAGATCGCTTCAGTAGCTACTCCGCTATAATTATATATTATCGCAAGTAGTATAAATAGGCCTTGCAACGGAGCACTATACTACTTCAATTTATATACAAATTATTTACATTTTTAAATATTTCTTATAAAAAAATAATATAAAAACATTTAAAAATATAAAAAATTGTGGCCCGCCGGTATCGGGAACAGGGTCCAAGCTACCGGTGGTCAGGGCTCCAGAGAGAGAAACCTCCTAACAATACGAGCCGTGTCCAGGAGTACTGCTTTCTGAATCAAGTCCTTGATCCAGCTGCCTAACGAGAGCCTTCTCAGGTATTCATCGAGGCTTTTAGCAATTAAGCCATGGGCTGATACGACTATCGGCACAATGATCGCTGAGTCCACATCCCACATGTCGAAAACCTCGCGAGCCAAGTCAAGATATTTTATTTGCTTATCTTTCTCGGCTTTCACGAGGTTCTCATCATGCGGGACCGTTATGTCAACAATCATTGCGCGCCGCTCTGATCGATCCACCACCACTATATCAGGCTTATTCGCTAAAATAGTCCTGTCAGTGATGATGGATTGATCCCAGTACAATGTGATATTGTCATTTTCGAGAACTGGGTCGGGCACATACCTATAGTACGGCACTTCCGATTCCACAAGTCTGTATTTTAGAGCAAGTTGCTGATGGATAATCCTGGCTACAAGGTTGTGTCTATGCAAGTACTCTCCGTTAGCCAAACGAGAACACCCAGAGATAATGTGACGGATTGATTCACCTGGACGGTGGCATGCCCGACATATGTCAACCGTGCCGTCCTTCACAATAAATCTCCGGTAGTTATTCGTCATCATAACTTCATCCATAATTGCACAGACAAAACCTTCGGTTTCTCCGAAGAGTTCCCCGGAACGTAGCCAGGCTACGGACGCTGACAGGTCTACATCGGGCCCGTGCAGGGCCCGAAAAAAGCGTCCGTGAAGCTCCTTACTCTGCCATACCTCCCTGCGGTCGTTAGTGTCAAGCACTACAGGTTTGCGCCAGTTCTCTTTAGCCAAGGAGAGCGGGGTGAGGCCCTTGTCCACCGCGACCATATCTCGATGCATCCCCACGTCGGGTTCTAGGAAATATTCCCTGAGACTGCATATCTCGCGATTGTGGAAAGTCTTAGCGTTTAAAAAGCCTCGACCCCCACCCTTCCGCGGGATATACAGTCTCATAACCGAAGAACGTGGGTGATGCATTCGATATGCCGTCAACAATGTACGGACCTTCCTATCCAGGGCGTCTAGTCCTGTTTGAGTCCATTTCAGTATGCCGAAAGAGTACATCGAAACCGGCATGACCCAACCATTGAAGGCACGCACGTTATAAAATTTCCGCCTGCTAAAAGACTATTAAATACTTTTTTCAGGCGGCCAAAGAAGCGTTCCTTCAACGATTGCTTCATGTCAGCAACATTAATGTCCAGCGCTTCCGACATACCCAAATACTTATAGGTTTCGGTTGCTGAGAGGGATCTAAGATTTATGGAATCCGAGAGCTGGGTTCCCACAGATTCCACAATCTCCCCTCGTTTTACATGCATGACCGCACATTTGTCCACACCAAATTCCATCCTGATGGCGCTACTGAAAGTTTCAGTTACCTTCAGTAGCTCCATCAGTTGCAAATCGTTGGGGGCAAAGAGTTTCAGGTCATCCATGTAAAGGAGGTGAGATACAACTTGACCACCTCTCCTCAACCGATAGCCTAGACCTGAATCCTCTAGCAGCGTGCTAAGAGGATTCAAGGCTAAGCAGAACCAAAGTGGACTCAAAGTATCGCCCTGAAATATACCTCGCTCTATCCTTATCGGTTCGCTATTCCTCTGGATTTGCTGACATCCTGGATAGCGAAGGACTGTCCTCCATTGCCCCATACACGACATCAGGAAGGTGCGCAGAGTTGCATCTACTTTATACAACTCTAACACCCTCATGAGCCATGTATGTGCACCGAGTCATAGGCCGTCTTATAATCTATCCAACATGTCGACAGATCCCTTCGGGAACGGCGAACCTGTTGACTAATGGCTATATCAATGAGGAGTAGCTCCTTAGTACCGCGGGACCCGTTCCTACATCCATTTTGAGAAGCGGACATGATGGAATTATCATCAATGTGTTTGTTAATTTTAGCTCTCAAAATGGATGTAAGAACTTTATAGACTGTCGGAAGACAGGTAATCGGTCTATAATTTTTAGGCTCCGCAGTACTACCCGATTTATGGAGCAGGTGGGTTATACCTGTTGTCAGGAACTCGGGCAGCGACCCTGACTCTAAGGCTAACTGGAACAGGGTTGCCAGGCGAGCGTGCGACCTTGTGAACCATTTAATCCAGAAGTTGTGCAGCCCATCCGGCCCTGGAGATTTCCAATTAGGTAACGGACGGACTGCACGAACTACGTCTTGGGGGCAGATGGTGATTGCCCCCATTTCTTGTACTGGATCGCACGCTCGCTCGACCTCCCGCGTCCATTCATCCTCGGTATGGCTAACAGGCACCGACCAGACGCTGCGCCAGAACGAACACATGGCATCATCATCCGGCAGGCGCGTATCAGCCACACCTTGGTCCGGTCGCTCCCAAGCTCTATAAACCCACCTTTCATCTCTCTGGAATGTGCGATTCTGAGTGTATCGGTCCACCCGCCGTTTATACCTACGAATACGGTTTGCCCATGCATACACTTTCTGCTACAGGAAGTCGATGCGCTCTGTGATACGGGACATGTAGTCTCGAGGACTAATATCAGTCCCCGAGAACGCCCGCCTCCCTGAAGCAGATCAGTTTGCCAATGAGTGCTCTGGCCCCACCAATACGTCGTTCAATCCTGTACTGCCATGCTGGTACAGCTGGCTTTTGGTCGTGTAGCTCTGTCATCAGAAAATTTGACGTGAGCTACACGACATGCCGCTACAGCCGCACAATACAGGATTGAATGAGCATCGATGAGGTTTTCGCAGTTATCAAAATAGTTTGACAACTGCGAATCCAGAACAGCCACCAGCGCCCTATTTTTGTTATGCATGGGCAAACGAGGTATGCGTGGCCTAAGGTCGGCTGGCATGAATCGATATTCCCGAATCGCACCTTCCAAAGCACTCCTCATTTCCTCATTGCACTGGGTACTTACATTAGTAACCATGTCATCACTTACGTCGTTATTGCGATTTGGTATTATGCTAGACTGTGGTGGAACCACAGCCTGCGACGGCGAGGCAATGACATGGCTACTCTGCATTTCAGTCCGCAAGCGATCAAGTACGGTGTCATCCAACATAAGATTACGCTGGATGACTCGCACCTGATCCGACAGTCGTTGCGCCGACACGTTGACAGCTGGCTCAAGCACCTGAAACAGAGAGAGCATCCGAACACGGTACGCGGTCAGGTTGTTTCCTCCCTCTGTAGCCCCATAATATGCGCGCATGACATTTTCGTTTATGGAATGAGTCCATCGCATGCGCGACACATTTCCACCGGCAGCGGGGACCCTGTTCGGGGCCGGTTGGCCACGAGGTCCCAAGCCCGCTGCTGGCCGTCCTCTTCCTCGTCGTCGAGGCGATGGTGGTGGTGGTGTCGACGGCGGGGAGAAAACTCGTCGCTCGAGCTCGACGCAACTGCAGCGACCGGCGACTCGATGCTCACGGATGTGGCGCGTCCCGGCGGCTGCGAGGCGGAGCTGAGCGACGAGCCCGGAGATGGTGGGTGTGCCTGTTGTTTGGCTCGGCTTCTGGTCAGCATCTTATGACGTTTTAGTTTTATGGCATTGATTTTCTTATATTTTCGTTATTCGTACATTCCTGTCGTGTGTCGTTTTATTTTGATAATGCCTTTTTTTTCTCATTATTTCGTTATTTATAATCCGTTTTGTTATAGAAATGTGTTAAAAAATATTAAATTAAATTGGTTTCAGAAAATTTTATGTCACGTCAATTTGACATCCGAGCCACAATTATTATTATTTATATCTCCTTTATTCAATTTTATACATATAAATTACATTTTTAAATATTTCTAAACAAATTAATATTAAAAAAAAAACATTTAAAAATATAAAAAATAGTGGTCCGCCGGTATCGGGAGCAGCGTCCAAGCTACCGGTGGTTAGGGCTCCAGAGACAGGAACCTCCTCACAATGCGAGCCGTATCGAGGAGTACAGCCTTCTGAATCAGGCCCTTGATCCAACCGCCTAAGGAGCTATTATTAATAATAATAATAATAACCTATTATTATTATTATACATATAATAAAACAGTAAAAAAACTGTGTCTGTACATTGAATATATTAAAAAAATAATTATTGAGAGGGGTTTGGAAACAGTAATAGAGCACAAATCCAAAAAAAAAAAACTGTCTGTTTGTCCGTTTGTTTGTACACGCTAATCTTCGGAACTACTCGACGGATTTAAATGTTTTTTTTTTGTTGTATAGGTATTAAATCTGGGCAACATATAGGCTATAATTATCTTGGAAACTTGAACATCTGATGCAGCACCGCTACAGACCAGCTAAACTATAAGAGATACAACATAGCAAAAATGGTTCCACGTGATGAGCATTTTCTGCTAAGAGAATAAATTTGAAGGTCTGGAACACCTGATGTGGAACTCCAAGAGCCCAGCTAAACTGTAACATATGTAGGAATGACGTCTTAGCAAGAGTTGTTCAGCCTGATGAGCACTCTCTGTTGACGTATAAAAATTGAAGATCTGGCACACGCGTTGTGGAATTCCAAGCGCCCAGCTACACTATAACATATAATTATAGGAATGAAGTCTTAGCAAGAGTTGTTCAGCCTGATGAGCACTCTCTGTTGACGTATAAAAATTGAAGATCTGGAACACCTGATATGGAAATCAAAGCTATCACTAATTTCACTGTATAATTATAAAATAACATAAGCTGGGAGTACCTCCACGCGGTGAAGGTGGTAACAGTTTAGGACTGATTTTCGATAAAAATTCGATGAATCATTGAAAAATTTGACGCTACTGGCCAAAACTCCCATTTATTATTTTATTTTATCAAATAAATAAGCCTTCGGGCTTATGTTATTTGAGTGTTTAATTTCCTTTTTCATTTATTTTCGTGACACGGTAGCCTACCCGGTAGCGCAGGGGAGCAGTCACTTAGATTTTAATTGATCAGGTATTATACTTCAGAATAAAACTATAACTATGCCTAGAAAGAGGTCAAATCTTTCCCAACGTTCCAAAGGAGCTAAAAGATTGAGGATCATAAGATCCCAAGAATCTCCCGAAGAGCGTCAGGAGAGACTTGATGCTGTTCGAGAACATGAGGCTGCAACTCGCTCCGTAGAAACCTCTTCGGATCGCGAAGCACACCTGCGTTCTCAGTGTATTTACGCATTTACATCCAGGTCTCTAGAGACCAGTGAAGAAAATGATGCGCGACTGCCGCTGATCGTGAACGTCTCGTGAGTCGCAGACGTTCACGGATAGAGAATTGCGCATGAGTTCTCAGCGTATCTACGCATCTGCTTCTAGGTCTCTAGAGACAAGTGCCGAACGTGATGCGCGACGGTCCGCTGATCGTGAACGTCACGCATTGTCTCGCGAGTCGGAAACGTTCACGGAAAGAGAATTGCGCTTGAGTTCTCAGCGTATCTACGCATCTGCTTCTAGATCTCTAGATATAAGTGCGGAACATGATGCGCGACTGTCCACTGATCGTGAACGTCACGCATTGTCTCGCGAGTCGGGGACGTTCACTGATAGAGAATTGCGCATTTTTTTAAAGTTATTTGCAATATTATTGATAATTCAGTGTACTCTTGGGATCCGCTGCAGAATAACGGGAAGAAAAGGTATTTGTTGTATAGGTATTAAGTCTGGGCAACATATAGGCTATAATTTATTTTGGAAATTGGAACACCTGATGCAGAACCGCAACAGAACAGCTAAAGTATAAGAGATATAAAAATGGTGTCACAGCAAAAATTATTCCACGTGAAGAGCATTTTCTGCTGTGAGAATAAATTTGAAGATCTGGAACCCTGTTGTGGAACTCCAAAGCCCAGCGACACTATAACATATTATGGAATGACGTCTTAGCAAAAGTTGTTTAGTCTGATGGGCATTTCCTGTGGACTTACAAAAATGAAAGAGCTGGAACGTCTCCAATCGTCTCGCTCATCCCGTTGTTTTCCCGTCCCCGGGCCTCAGAATTCTACATCAGACGTTTCAGATCTACGATTTTCTTGACGACCCCGTTGTCGCTGGCATAAGCAACAGGATCCGCGTACGAAGTCGCGGGCAGAAGCTAGTTCAAAATAAGTTCGAAAAATGTTGGGTTAGTCAATTTATCGCGCCACACAGAGAGAAACGAATAAAATAAGCGAACTTTTCAACATTTTGGACAATGGTATTTTTATTTCAATGTCAGTATCCATGTTATTTTACAGAAAAAAAATGCTTTTTTTCGTTTACCTAACAATGTGCGTGCTAAGGGCCTGTTATGGTATTATTTCATTTTATCCAACATAAAAAAACTTTTGCTCTTAACTTTTTTCGAATAAAAACAAATCTAATAGAATATTTTAGCAGAAGTAAAATTGTTAAATTCTCTTCTTGCACAAAATGTTTTAAATCTGCGAAGGTTTAAAAAAACACGTCTAAAAGGGAATTACTAACGATGCTTCAACTCAACTGACTGGGTTCTGATTCAAGAGTTGAAAGTTGAGAACTTAATAAACCCTACATAAAATAAATTATATAGGGCCATTTCAATATTTTTTACCACCGAGAAAACTGTCTTTATAAGATCACTTTTTTGTCCGCCTGTGACAGAATATTTGTTTTGCGTAACAAATGCATTTAAACCAGTGCTGCTAAGTAGAGTTCGAAAACTTATTTGATTAACTTAAATTTCTCAAATCAGAAAACGGATGTGATCGTTTTTACTATTCTTACTATCTCTACCTTTATTTCTCAAATTCCTCGGGCTATATGACATAAAAAATGCTATAACTGGTCGCCATGTTGATCGATCTTATAATATTGTCTATCGCTATGTGATACAGGGTGTAGTGCGTACGTGAGTGACGTGTACGTCATCGTAAGCCGATATCTCGGCGGGAGGTCGCGACTGTTGACAACAAACTATTACGGAACTGATTCCGAGTAGGGCTGACGCGGGAAAGAGTTCTGGTGGTCACTAAAAGATATTGGTTTATACAGACAGAGGACCACCAATCACCAACTTAAGTACCTAAGTGTTTACAACATAAAAAAATAAGATAGTAAATCTAATCCATAACAAGCTACTTTTACCAACGAGAGTATTTTGTGCCTTTTTTATATGTTTTTCGGATGGGAAATCATCAAATGACTCCTCCCGCTCTGGGCGGAGCAGGAGGGAGTGTCTAACTTTTACTGACTAAAACCCATCCATGTTCCTTCATCGCCCTTTGTGTTCCGGGGCCACGGTATCTCTTTCGAACAGTCCCGCAGCCACGGCAGGCATCGACCCTTGCGGACCCCTTCCTTTTGCTGACATCTCTCTGAGGCGCTCGTGGAACACGAACGCGCCGTCGACACAGCCTGTCGTCATAAGACGGATGGATGGCGAGCTAGCCCATAGCTCACCCGTGACTCACAGGCCCGCGCTTACGGTGGCCGGTGGCCACGTGGCCCCCGACGCCCGGTGCGTCTCCCGCGGCGACTGGGACGTGAGGATCTCGCCCTCTCACGTTCCGCCACCTCCTTCGCTAGCATGACTGCTTCGCAGAAGGAGGTGACGGCGACCCATTCCGTTTCGCTCCGGACCACGGATTGAACCAAGGCCGGGCGCGAAAAGATTATAGGACAGAGAATAGGACAGACAAGCTCAAAAGCGAATGAGTTGTGCCAGACTTTTTGAATACCTATCGTAGACAGTTTTTCTTTTTTTGTAGATATCGGAATTGGCTTTTTAAAAGTAAAATAAATGACATTATTATAAAAACAATCACTATTATTGTAATTTAAGTGCCCTAAATAAAGACGAAACAAAAATAATAAAATAGCGGCCCAACCCTAGGGCCTATCACTAGCACATCGTACGCTTGCGGCGCCATCCATCACCGGGACACGTTGATGGACGAGTCCAAACACACTCCCAGATTGAATGCGACGCAATATCATTGTGCCGAAAGCCGCAACGCTTGTTTGCTTAGCCGTTTGGGATGTTGGCGGAAAAACAACAACCTGTAGATAGATGTCGGTACACATTGGCCGTTTATATTGACTGATTGAATTCGTTTAAGTGGGAGTTTGAACTTGGTTAGGTCAGAAAGTTAAGAGGAAAGGGCATCATTGTTATCGGCACCGGCAGACGTTTTATGGCAACGTGACTTATATATCTAAAGGCTCTTGCCCGCCTCCATCGGAATCACCCATCATATGTGAGATCATAACGATTGATGTTCGGATTAAACAAATCTTCATGAAATCTGTTATAATAATCATTCAGTTACATAACTCTTGTTCCAGATATCTTCAGTTAAGCACCGTTAACGTAATTTAACGTATTTTTTTAATTAAAATATAGCGTTGATACAAAATTGAGGAAGATTTAATTAGATTAAGAAAACAGACGTCGGCAATCCCTCATCGGTGTACTTCACATTATGCCAATCGATTATTGGCTACTGTTTATCTGTATGGGGTGGGGCAGCGAAGATTTATCTTCTGCGAGCAGAAAGGTCTCAAAGGGCTGTACTTAAAGTTATGCTAAGGAAACCCTACAGATACCCTACAACGCAACTTTACGCTGATTGCAAACTACTGATGGTCCGACAGCTCTTTATTCTCCAATCTGTCCTGAGGGTACATGCCCGTTTACCTCCATCTGATCCAAGCAAGCATACATAATGTTCCCCCACGTGTACAGCACAAAACCTCACTTGCGAGACGGCAATCAAACTTAAAAAAAATACAAACTTTTAAAGAACTAGACTTAATAGACCTAAATAAATTTAATGTCAAAACAAAAACCTCTGACTGGCTCATACTGCAGGACTATATGAAAACAAAATCTTTGCTACGAGTATCGTACATCGCTTGACAAACAAAAATCTTTAAAAAAAAAACTACACGCACCACAAATACACATACACGTACATCGGTACACACTTACTCGCCCTTCTCACACACACACACTCATGTTACACACACCTCAACACTCACACATATTTGATATTTTAATACTAACATTAACATTTAAAATGGAAGATCGACACACTTTCACTCTTGTAAACTACAGTTTTTATGTAATTCCAATTTTGACCGATCACTGTTTCTTAAGATACAGGTCTCCTAGTTTAAGAGACAGGGTTCATTATTATTTTTGTATGCATACACTTCTTTTTGTAGACTTAAATCCTCTGTGCACAAAAAACTATATTATTATGCTTATTGTACTTTTGCTCTTTGCGTTTTATTTCGGATATATAAATAATTTTATTATTATGTCAATATGGCTGTCCGCAACGCCATGACGTTCCGCCAGAGTGAATACCAGCCAGCATCACTCTCTTCTGCGTAGTTTGCAATGTTAACCATAGACGCCGCCTTGCAGAGGTGCCGTCATATCCTTTAGTTAGGTACTTAGGACAGGTTAATTAAAACTGACTGCTCGTATTGATGCCTACAGCTCAGAATACCTAAGACGCCTATGCAGTTAGAAATAATGTGAAAATATCATCGAAACTTAGTCCTTTTCATTTCATTTATTCAATAACCATTACATTGTGTCTGAATGTGTTACAAAAAAAAAGTTAAATATATAATAAGAAAGAATAATAAGAAATAGAAAAATACAACATCACTATCACAAATTAAATTAAGGTGGAAGCGCAAGGGTAGCCCGCGAAATTTAAATTTTCTCAAGTTTATTGCAATTTGCAGGTCAGTGTCAAGGTGTATGTTGATGAAAATATGAATCGCGCCAGTAACACGTATGGAGTTTCAGAATTATAATCATTCAAATCATCAATACAGCTCTCCAAGTTCATATAATCACATTCAATAGCTATTTCATGAAAAAGTCACTCTTTGAGATTATATGAACTTGGAGGGTTGTATTGATGATTTGAATGATTATAATTCTGTAACTCCATACGTATTACTGGCGCGATTCATATTTTTATCAACATATAACCTGACACTGACCTGCAAATTGTAATAAACGTAAGAAAATTTAAATTTCGCGGGCTACCCTTGCGCATCCACCTTAATAAAAATCACAATAATAAATCAATGTCAACATAGTACGAAAAATATCCATTAACTAAATAGATAAAACCAACAATAACATAAAACAATGTTCAATGAAAATTAATTTGAAAAAGAACAACTTAACTACAATTTCAATTCATCCATTCATCAAGTCGGTCACAATGGGCCTCATCAGAAGGCTTAAAGTCACCCAAAGAGCAATGGAGAGGGATATGCTCCGAGTTTCCTTGCGTGATTTAATCAGAAATAAGGGCTTCCACAAGAGAACCAAGGTTACCGACGTACCCCGAAGAATTGCCAAACTTAAGTGGCAGTGGACATTGCTCGCGGATGGCCGATGGGGCCGAAAAGTTCAGAAGTGGCGACCGCAAACTGGATGACGTTGCGTTGGAAGTCCTCCCACTAGGTGGACCGATCACCTGGACCGGTCAATGTGGCGACACTTGAGGGAGGCATATGTCCAGCAGTGGATGCTGACGATCATGATGATCATCTATATACCGATCTATCGTTTCAAATTTGGATGTTTGAACTTCTGAGCCGGTAAATAAAATGTCAGAAGTTTGATGTCAATGTTTAGATCTCAAATGTTTAGGTACTCGTATACACGCGTAGCGTAACCGAATGCCTCCCACGTGTGAGAGTACTCTCACACGTGGGAGGCGTTCGGTTAGAGGGCTTAGTTACCATGGACGGACCTGGAACAAAATGCATGTGAAATAGCGCCCACTAGACCGTTTCTTCAACGACCAACATGAATAGACAAACACAACAGTTGTAACAATTTACAGCGCCTTTATTTCGTATAAGTAAGGATTTAAAGCTAAGTAATTTTTTATTAAAATATTTTAAAGGTATTTCGAATTAACGTGCATTTATTATCATTTTGTTCAGTCATCTGCTAATACTTCTCCATGATCGTGCTGCGGTTTGCAAAATGACGCTGTGATTGATAACCCAGGACCAGTGAACCGTTTCCACGCGTTCAACTAAATAAAGTGTGCTTTGATCGATTGCCAACCATATTACTAAACAAAATATTTAGCTTTTTAAAACAGCAAAAATCCCAAAGTAAAAATAAAATTTTAGTTTCAGCTTTTTGAGAAAATTTATTCATAGGCATATAAATTGCAACAAAAAACAAAACAGAACAGTACCCTTGTCCAAGAATATCTTTACAATATTACTTAAAACTACTTCAACTTTGAACTAAAAGCGACTTTATTTTACGTGTGCAAAATCTCGCCGTGCCATTTGCCGGAAAACAACCGGATAATTCCGCCTTCAGTCCGTACAAACTGAATAAATCCGGTTGGAAACGGTTAGCAGCGGGCGCCGGGTATATCGATAGTTACTGTTATGTTTGTGGATCCAAGTACTTCGCCAGATGTTCCTTTGAGAAGAGTGTAATGGCTGGAAGTTGTATCGATCCAGATTATTTACTCGGATCTCAAGTTGTGAACTGAGCTGAGTGGGGAACACTGGAGAAGTAGTTCTTGTTTGCGAGTACCTGATGTGTGTGATATTAGAATTAGTTTACTGTGTAAGTTCAGCCGTAATCTCGCGGATGTTGTGTGCGAATGCCGTTCAGTTTTACTTTTATTGCGTCGTTTGGATGTACGAGTACTTAATGTGGTTTCAATACAAATGTCTAATTGCTTCGTACAATAGTCTGTATGTTAGTTTGTGGGTCTTTGTATTCTAAATCGTGTAACACCCAGTGAATATACAACCTGAAACCTTCTACGCCCAAATTACATGCGAAACCATACAAATAGGAGAATCTATTGATTATAAACAAACACAAACGCACACGTGCCCACCTTTATCAAATAAAACACACCCACGTTACTGATTTATGCATTCACGGGAAACAAAACAATACTATTATTTATTTAATAAACTATTGTATGTATACATTGACATTAAATACGCAAGCGGCGAAAATCGCCACAAATTCCGTCTCTGTTAAACATACAGACAACCACACGTCATTGATAGACCAGGTTATTGATGATATATACAGGCCGTCGTTTTGCATCCTGGTCAAATTCAAGGAGGTATCTATACTAATGATTCTCGACCCGAATTGATAATAAAAAGAGTAGATTCTTCTCTTTTTTTTTACGGATATCGATAAGTGTAAATCACCCGTATTTAACGCAGTCCGTTTAACGCAGCCCGTCTGTTCCTAGCTCTATAAACGCGCCGTCACACACACAAACGCCAACGTTTATTCCACAGTATCATTATGGACAGTATGGAAACTATGGGGTGGTTTACACGTACCGATTTCCGTAAAAAATAAAAAAGAAACCTACCCTTTTTTATCGATTCGGTTCGAGAATCACTAAAGTATACATACCTCCTTGAATTTGATCAGGATGCAAAGCGACAGCCCGTATAGGGTGACTGCATGGTGATTAGTGACCGATACTTAAACACGTGATTGTCCTCATGACAACAAAAAACATTCCGAAAGAGTTTTTTTAATACTCATTCACTATCACACTAACACAACAGCCGGGTGAACGGGATAGGTGTCGGAGTCTTCGTCTCGTTCGTTTTTTGAGTGTGTAGACATCATCCAAGCGGCACACGCCATAGAAGTCAGGAAAGTTACGGATACCCATACCCATATTCGTATACTCACCGACAGTGCCTCAGTTCTTCAATCCTTAAAGAGAAACCAGATCACGTCGAGACTAGAATAGAATAGAATAGAGTAATCATTTATTTGCTCCGAATGTAGGTAATTACAATAAGGTCGTTACAATAATGTTAGAGAATCCTTGTACATTCTACCATTTTGGCATGCAAACATTGATGCAGTTCATCATCAAACACTCAAACATGAAACACAACTAAAATTTATCAGCTAGGAAATCCGATACGGAGTAATAACATTTATTCAACAAAACTTCAGTTAGTTTTTTTTTAATATTGTTACGGGTTCCTCTTTTATGTTATTAGGAATGTGGTTAAAAATAGCTGGTGCCATACTAAAAATATTTTTCCTCAATAAAACAGTCCTATAGCCACCTGTGCGTAGCAAATTTTGGTATTGTGATCGTAAAGTTACGTCTCGGTATCTGCTTTCCGATAAACTTAAGAAAAGCTGCCGATTACATTTAACAAAAAGAGCAATTTCTAAAATGTAAAGACATGGAAATGTCAATAAATTATGTTTTTTAAACATTGGAACACAGCTGTCCGTAACTTTCAAGCTAAATATCGCTCGTAAGCATCGTTTTTGGGCCTTAAAAATACTCTCTCTTTCGGTACAGTTGCCCCAATATATGATACCAAACCTTAAAATGGAAACGACAAGACTATGATATGCTAGTAATACTGTTTTTATATTCACTTTTTTTTTGAGTTTATAGAGTGCATAAGCAGATGCGCTAAGTTTTTTACAGATTGCTTCTGCCTGTGCCTTCCATTCCATCAGTTGACTGTCAATTAAAATTCCTAGAAATTTTGTCACATCTACCCTGTCTACATTTTGACCGTTATAATTAATATTTAGATCATTGATGCGAAGTCTTTGGTAAAAATGCATAATCTTTGTTTTCTGTATGTTTATTTGTAAGTTGTTACTATTTAGCCAATTTATTATAATTTTAATGGTGTCGTTTATATTGTTTTCATAATTTTCATTGTTGTCATACTTTAAGAGAGCTGTACTATCGTCGGCAAACAGTACCATAGGATGGTGGATTTGGCGTGGAAGGTCGTTAATATAATTTAAAAATAATAATGGCCCAAGGACGCTACCCTGTGGTACACCGAATTTAATTTGTCTACTGGAAGACACATATTTTCGTCCTAATTTAGACTTGGCACATATTTTGTAAATTTCTGTCATCTGATTGCGACCAGATAAGTATGTTTTTATTAGGTTCAGGATATTACCTCGAATGCCATAGGCGTAGTTTCTGAAGTAGTATGTTATGGTTGACAAAATCGAAAGCTTTCGACATATCCGTATAAATAGCACATATAGGCGTTTTAGTATCAACATTCGACATAATATTATTCAGCAGGTCAAAAATTGCCATGTTTATATTCCTGTTTTTTTTTTATCTGTGAAATTGGTTCCCTATTAATTTTGCTGTTGTTAATTATTTGCCTTGAGGTTTTTGATTTATTCTTTGAGTTCTTAATCAAGTAATTATTTTGGGCTTTCTGAC
Organism: Eugnorisma glareosa; assembly: GCA_947578425.1. Taxonomy (NCBI): domain Eukaryota; kingdom Metazoa; phylum Arthropoda; class Insecta; order Lepidoptera; family Noctuidae; genus Eugnorisma; species Eugnorisma glareosa. The sequence continues at coordinate 1,045,889 of OX387966.1, forward strand.
TTAATTGAATTATTTTTTTAAACCTCTTAGAGTAATTAACGAAAGCGTTTTTATTTTCTGGTGACGGCCTTAGTCTATGTTTCCAAAGTAAATTTCGTTTCCTTTTACTACATAATCTTATGCCACGCGATATCCACCTAATGGGTTTTTCTGATTTTACTGTCACTAGCTTGTAGGGCAAGCATAGGTCATATAAGAGCTTAAATATCTCAAAAAAGTTATCATACGCTTTGTTCGAATCCTCTGTATTATATACGTCAGAAAACGATAAATTTTGCAGGTAGTTATTAAATTTAATGAGATTTTCTTCACACGTATCTTGTATTTTAGTTCTTCAAGTTTTTATAATGCACGATTTATTCACTTTCATCTTAATTATTTGAGCTGTATGATCTGAAAGTCTATTACTTGACAATGAGGTTTTTGTCTGGTATTGTGTGCAATATTATCTAAACAGGTATCACTAGTTGGACGTGTCGCTTCATTAATTTCTAAATTGAGGTTGTAACTCTGGAAAAAGGATTTAAATTCCAAAGTTAACCTATTATTTTTTTAAATGTCTATATTAAAATCGCCACATACAATTATTTTAGTGTGATGATTAGTGCATATATATTTTTTAGAATAGTATCTAAATTTTCATAAAATTTACTTAAGTTGGACAGCTTAGGCGGTCTATAGATACATAATATAATTAAATTATGTTGTTTCATTTTAATGGCACAACATTCAATTATTCCTGGAACCGAGTGTTTCATGATGTCGGGTAATTCTTTAAACTCATGACCCTTTTTGACTAAAAGACAGGCTCCACCGCGTTTTATGTTGCCTCTTGCATAACATGCAGCGAGCCTATAATTAGGTATATGAAGAAGATGTTCCTGGCCCGACATTATAAAGTGCTCGGTTATGCATAACATCTACAATTATTTGTTTGCCTATTAGAACTAATACTAGAATGCCGTAATGCCCTAGAACATGTTACGGTACTAAACCGCAACACAGTGACACTACAATGGATCAAAGGACACAGTGGATCACTTGGCGCCTTGGACAGAGATGGCCTGCGACTGGTGGCGGGGACCATCACTGGACATTGCTTACTGAACAAACACTTCCACACCCTATGTATCACTGACAGCCCCCTGTGCAGAGCGTGCATGGAGGCGGAAGATACGGTAGCGCATGTACTCCTTGAGTGCACTGGCGTCACCCAGATCCGCGAGGAGACTCTTGGAACACCGAGATCCATTGCGGATGTCCTGACAAGACCGGGAAGTTTGATATGCTTCTTGAGGGAGGTGGGCTGGTTGGAGTAACGGCCACCATGGCTCACGCACAGTGGTCCACTTTAGGGACTAAGTGCGGAAACTAAACCCTTAACTTAACACAACAGCCATATGAAATTCGCGCGCCGTGTGGGGCTCGTGCCTACCCGCTGTTGCACGGTACGATAGTAATGAGACAGAACGGCGTCACGCGGCACGAACAGCTGAACAGAACGGTCAAAGGCGAGCGCGCGCGAATTTCATGAAATCCGCGCTAAGGTGCGGATTTTGTTTGACGCACGTTTCGATCTAAGCGTACGACTCAAACACACTGACATGCAAACAAACATTGAAAACGGAGAACTAACTTTACCTTAACATATCTGAGGTTATACGAGACCAGTTAATCTTACTATAAATAAAAATTACGTATCACTGTCTAATCAGTCAACCGGTTTTTGTGTATATGGTTGGTTCCAGTTTGAAAGAAAGGATAGTTTTGGACCCGTAGTGACGCCACAGCCGCACTGCCGGGCCTTCTGAATTAGGGGCGGATTTATAGCACTTCGTTATTCTTAAATGGCTTCCAAATAAAGAATTATTTATGTACGTAATCAAAAAATAGCCTCAAGAAAGCTTAAATTAGGAAACGTACATTTGCAAGTGACGGTACCCTAGCATCGTACTATTTATGACACAATTCTGGAAAGCAACATTGTATTCCTTTGTTGTAAATCAATCAATTAATCGCAAAACCCTGTGCATAGTTTGTGGTCGTTCTTATGCGCAGGAGTTTGAGCCTGAGCTACGCCATGTTGCATGTTGACAGACAGTTTATTTGTTTCGCGGTTATTTCAGCAGATGCGCTCGATTCGCGAAATGTTTACATGTTAGTATGTTGGTGTGGTGATTGTGTTATTGTATAGCATCGAATGATGTTGTTGTTTAAGTTTAATATTTTATTTATTCGTGATGTTTACTAACTTAACCAAGCAAACCTACAGCTATTTTAGCTAGGGGCAAAAGGTATTTAATATTTGTCAAATCAGAACAGGGTACTTCCTTTTGGTAATCTTGGTGTAAAATTGATAAACCACCGCCACCACCTTCTCATTTGACTTTTTTGTGTAAATAGATAACAACAAAGACATAGGTACAAAGAGTTTTAAACACGTCGGTCTAGTGGCACGCGTTAATTACGTGTACCAAGAGTGTTAGTGGTTAAATAATACAACAATAGAGCACAGACACCAAGTCAAACGCATAAGTCTATACATAGATGTGCGGGTATCTCTCACCACTATAATTTCAATAGCAAGCAGCTTACCCACTCAATATTTTCCAGCAGCAACACCTTTCAGAAAGGGCTCCTAATACCGCTATTCACGCTGCCTATCCGATCCTTTTGGCACAGATTAGGGAAGGCTCGGGATTCGCTCACCAAATCTATTGGTGTTAATACAAACGGGCTGGCACAAAGTAGGAGAGGTACCGAAGGTTGGCTGGCTCCATTCAACGAGCCAGCACGAACGAAACCAGAGGGAGCACCAAATGGTAATCGCTTTTAAACCATTTCGTGTTTTCTACTAGGACTTCCAATCAAATTGATTGCTTTTCGGTGGCTTTATTAGTCGCACACATTTTTGATGATGGTGTATACTATAAGGTGTAAACAGATACCCACCATCGCAAAGCCGTCAACCAAGCATTCTGTACATCATACTTAGTAACTCTATCCCAAAATTATTGCAGAGAAACGACTTTTTTATTGGGATGAAAAATCACCTTTTACGGTAGGTCTCAATGTAACGCACTCAAAACATTGTGCTGATGGAGGCATGGCATACTAGGTGGTTGTGGACTTATTTAGAGTACTCGTAAAGTTATAACTTAACTTAGTTGTTTTAACTTTGACCCCCAAGATCTCCGTAATTAGAAGGTTCCCAGGTATGGTCCAGAACGAAAATATGATCGCAGTGACGGGGGAGAACAAGTGCCTTTCGGCCTTGTTAAGGGTGTTGTTACACCCCTTATAGGAAGACTGGGAAGACATATACGCCAACCCTAAACATATTTCCACATTTATTAGCAGGTTAAGGTGTTCGCTTAACCCGCTCTTATCACTAAGAGTAACAGAATGATGACGTGTCTCCAAGATATACGATAACGCCGTCACACGAATGTGTGTCGCGAGTGTGGAGCTGAACTTCTGTTTCTATCTATTCTAAACATGGTGTTAATACGAGCAGCTCGACCCCGCAAGTGTTACCGTGTGAACACGCGCGCGAGGGTTAAGGTCGAACTTGATGGATGTGGGACGATTCGCAAGGAGCCTGCTAAGATTGTTAAGGTTATTTTGCGGTCCTTTATAATAATCTTATGAATAGATTCCTGTCACAATGGTAAAGAAATATCTATTTTTAAATGATCAAAAAAATGTATCTTGCACGTCTTTTTTTTTTTACCTATGGTAAATCATCAAATAACCCCTCCCGCTCTGGGCTGAGCAGGAGGGAGAGTCGGACTTTTACTGACTAAAACCCATCCATGTTCCTTCCTTTGCCCTTTGTGTTCCAGGGCCGCGGTATCTCTTTCGAACAGTCCCACAACCCTGGCAGGCGTCGGTCCTTACGGACCCCTTCCTGTTTGCTGACTCTCTTTGAGGCGCGCGTGGAACACGAACGCGCCGTCGACACGGCCTGTCGTCATAAGACGGACGGACGGCGAGCTAGCCCATAGCTCACCGTCCACAGGCCCGCGATCTTGCACGTCTACGGTCGGTAGTACTTCTTCGAACAAACTAGTTTTTGGTTTCATGTTAATTTATTTTAACCTTTTGTGGAGCAATAAAGTGTAGGATAAATAATTTTAAAGAAAATTGTCCAAACTAGTTTGACTATGTTGTTTTGCAATAAAACGTAATTAAAAAATAAGTTTTAGGAAATAACAGTAGAAAGAGATTTCTTATTTAAAAATGTACAAATCCTCTGCGGGTTTTTAGGGTAGCCGAAAGGCAAAAAACGGAACCCTTATAGATCCGTCATGTCTGTCTGTCTGTCCGTGTATGTCACAGCCACTTTATTCCGGAACTTTTAGGACTACACAGTTGAAACTTGGTAGGTAGATGTATTTGTAAACCGCTTTACGACTTTTATACAAAAAAAAAGGTAAAGGCGGGCTCGCAGACAAGCTCTCTTCTCAAAGTGAATCGTTTGAAAGATAGATAATTCCAAAGTGGTAAATGTGTGTGCCCCCCATCTAATTTCTAAAATAAGAGGAGGAAAATTCTGAAAAAATTAAGGACTGTAGAACGTAAAACAACTTTCAGCGAAAATTGGTTTGAATAAGATTTGATGATTAGTTTTTGAGATATGGGACTTCTTCATCAAACTGCAGCAGTAACTTTGTTTTTCCTTAACACAGTATGAAAAACAAATTTAGTTTTGCTGTTGAATGTAATACAATACAACATATGAATGAGTCCTCTAAACATTTTTATTAAACTGTTTGGTACTACGGAACTCTGCGTGCTCGTGAGTACGACTCGCACTTGGCCGGTTCTTTTAACTAACCACAGTTATACTATTTTCTATAAACCGCTTGGCACGGGCCCTGATTCCAAATGTTTACAGGTATTAAATATTCCAATACTGGCTCACCCCAGATAACACAGCGGCCAACTCTGAGTATGATTTACCGCCCTTTGATTCCTATCTAATTGAACGTTATGTAGCTAATCAAAGTTGGCGAGCTCCCGCACTATAATCCAGAGCTGCATTTGACCTCAACCCTTGGAAGTGTTCCAGAGCGAGTTTATGCAGGGGTAACTGCAGCCAATGGACATAGATTGCAATTATTTAGGAAACACGCAGAAGAAGGCGCTCGTAGCTGAATACGCTCTGAAACTCCTCCATGCCTCGTAAAGCACGTTAAGCTAGGTTTTTTCTGTACATCTTTGACAGACGTTACAGGTATACACGAAAGTCTAGCAAGCAGTCTTACTAAGGGGTACCAGTATTACCTAGGAACCGGTATCGGAAGCCGGCCCCAAACATAGTTAGGTAAATGCTAGGCAGATGATCAGTAACGGCATTAAATCTGGGTTTGTACCTGCCTTGGGGAAATAGGCTCATACTCCTAATACCACCACATGGCACTTAAACATAAACAGAAATAATTATAATAATATGAGTGTACTACACACTTATGCCCATTATCCATCCCTTCGCGAAATACGAACATTATGTTACATGATAGTTCAAGTATGTCAAAGACTAGTTGTTTGATCATAACGTTTGACACTTCAAAGCTTTGACGTGCGAAAAGTATTTACCAACTCCTTCGTTTTTTGACCAACCCGATGCCCTGCCATTATAAATATCTAGCCGTTCTTACGTCTACGTAAGGCAGGGTTGCCGATCAACAAGGTAATTGTGTTACACACACTTACAATCGCAATGCCTTTCATTTTGCCATTTCAACAAAATTCTCTGCATGTGCACTGTGTACGGTGCGGTGTCAAGTAGACGAATTTCAAACAAAGCAATAGAACAGGTTTTAATTAAACGAAAACATACTCATGAACATTCGAAATTATATTTAAATTGATGCCAATTATTTCAGTGAATGCTGAAATCAGGGCAGCCCTTCAAGCGAACCCAATTATCAGATAAATTATATCAGAATGGTTTGCAATTAAAGTGCAAAAATCATATATCCGTAGTATCGGCATCCAACCATGATATTCTGCGAAACTCATTACGTGTATAGTTGTATGCTGGGTTCTATCTATCGCACTAAGGACTATTATTAGTTCAATTGGTGCATAGGTTTAGCACGAACTATTTTGTTTTCATTGGATCCCTGATAATTTGCGCCACTGTGCACTGTAGTGCTGCCTGCAAATGACTTAACCGAAATTAGAAGTAAATTCAGCAGGTAGCTTAGGGGTTGAATAGTAGTTGAATACAATACAATACAATACAATATCTTTATTTTCTCTCTTCACAAAGGTTCACATAGTTATAATAAATAGAACTGTAAGAATAACGTTGTAACAAAATGTATAATATATGTTCCTTTGTGAGAGACTGGCGTCCATACTAGGATACCCTGTGTGACGGATCCCCAGGCTCTCACCTCGTATTAAATGTAGTTTACATACAATGCAATAGCTAATATGAATATTCAGAAAAATGATTATTGTAGAAGGGAAAAAAGCAGACATAATTAAAAATAATTAACGAAAAAAATTAAAATTAGTATTGGTGTAGTATAATGGGTGTGAAGAAGTGTCCTGTGAAGTGTACAGGTGAAGTGAGTAGGTGATGTGAGCAAGTGAAGTGTGTGAGGAGAGGTGGGCTGATGGTGTAATGTGTCGGATGATACAGTCATGAACTAGTCAATGCTTATAGTATAAATATTACGAGGGTACGAGAAGTAACTGCTCTGTAGTGTCATAGTCTAATTTTTGCAACCAGGTTGAGACTTTAATCTTGCAATGCTTATTTGTTAGTGAATAAATTGACAAACTTCTATTAATTTTGTTGTACAAATAGTTTGCAAGAAAACCAAAATGCCGTCGGGAGAAAGCGGTGTGGAACTGAGTAGTAGCACAAACTGCGTGTTTACGTCGCTTTCCATCAAAAAGACTAGGATTAAAGGGAAGAGAAGAATGCCTGCGCAGTTGAATACAGTTTACGTTGATTTACCCTTATTAATTCCAGTTGATAATAATCTACATGTTTTTTTTTCTGCTAACAAGAATTAATGTTTTCTGTTGAAAACGCAGCTACGATACGATACGGAATTATCTTCTTTTTTACATCAATGCGCGTGATATATAAATGTAATTATTATGTCTAATATTTAAAAAATCAATACTTGATATACCTATAAATGTAATTATTATCTGTTATATATTTTATGCTCAACTGTTAAAATTAATTAATGAATTTACTAAATGATTTTTATAACAAACTTATTTTTCTATAAGTCAAACACTGATTTGACTCAACTGTGACTTGTGAATCATACTTGTTTGTTAACGGGTATAAAAGAGCGGAGCCACAGTGTAGCAGCTCTAGTCCGGTTAAGCAGTAGCCAGCCTCAGAGGCTGAACTGCGAGATGCTATCACCAAAAAAAAACAAAAAAAATAAAATGTAGCAGCTCAGTTGCTCTTCGACTTTCAAGGCGTTAACATCTAAGGTATGATATTATTCTGATTATTGTTGATTATTTGTTGATGATGATGTCTATTGTATATGTATGAACAAATTAATGTTATTATAATGATTGGTGTATTTAAAATATTATTAACTTGTTTATTAATTATGGTTGATATATTGTAACATAGTGTGGTGTTATATACACTACTACGATAGTTTATTTGTTATATACTACAAGATAAATATAATGTTATTATGAATTAAATCCTATTGTTTATATTTCCCCTTTAATACCTTTTAAGTAACGAAGATTAAATTAATGAAATACATTTATTTACATATCTACATATATACATAAACTCTAACATCAGAAGTGGGATAGACTTCACCCCTATTAAGACATTTATTTAAAAGTTTCAGAATGGATTCTACTGTCTTGGAAGGTCTTCTCAAAGCAATCAGCGATGCTGTTTTTGGTCGTCGCCAGGCAGATGACGACGTGGCACTCCCGGTCTTCGACCCAGCAACTAGTGACAGCGGAGCAGAAGGCTGGTGTAAAAGCATCGAGGAGCTATCAAAAGAATTTGGATGGAGCAGTATCACAACAGTCGCAAGAGCTGGTAAGGCTTTAAAAAATTCTGCTTTATTGTGGTTTGAGTCTTGGGTACCATCTGAAGGCCGAACATGGGAAAATTTCCGTACAGACCTCACAGACTTGTATCCAGAAAAACGGAACCTTTCTGAAAAACTATCCAAGGCCGTGTTATACAATTCTGATTCTGCAGATTCCTATTGCGAATACGCTAGGGAAAAAGTTAGACAGCTACGTAATACGAAAATATCATTTACGGAAGACCAATTAATAGAATTGATCTGCGGTAGCGTAACCGATGTGAACGTTAGAATGGCTGCTTTCAACAGTAATGTTAAAACTACTTCTCAATTAATATCCTTGTTCTCCAGTTACATAAAGCCCAAAAAACGACCAGTAGAGCAAAATGATTCTGACAGTATAACAGGACAAAGTAAAACCAAACGCCCAAAGTTAGAGATCCGAAATAATACTTCCGAAGAAAAAAAAGGTTACTTATGTGGTAAAGCAGGTCACATAAAAATCCACTGCAATAGAAACCGAAATCCACCATCTGAAACAGGGACCAGTACTCCAGGAAATAAGGTTCCAGATAGGGTTACTTGTACTTTCTGTAAAAAAGTCGGTCACAATGACTCAGTGTGCTGGTATAAAGCACGTTCTGGCTTGGAGAAAACTAACACTAATAATAATGAGGTTAATTTTTTAGGCAAAGCGAATTAAAGCTTACAGTTGTATCTATTCACGATATTCCAGTTGAATCCCTTATAGACACAGGTGCCAATTGTAGCCTAATCAGACAATCCATTGCAAAACAACATAGATGTAATATACTACCTTGTTTCAAATACCTTACAGGAATAGGTAATGTTAAATTAGAAGTCTTAGGTAAAATAACTGTCCCTGTACGATTCGATGACATATATATTGAACTTGATTTATTTGTTGTTAATGATCAAGCAATTAATTATAATCTTTTAATCGGTAGAAATGCTGTTGAATACCCTGATATTGAGATAATTACAGATTTTGAAGGAAGTAGAATTCGGAGGAAAACTCCTAACAATGTAGATTTACACGTAAACACCTTGCTCCAGCTAGATTATTGTAATATCCAAATGGTCGAGTTAAAATCAAAATTAAGTCACTTGGAAGAAAAATTGCAAAATCAAATAATAGATATTTTTGAGAGACATATTGCTATATTATACAAAACTGGGTCAGTGACAACAGGAGAATTAAGGATAAGATTAAAAAGTGACAAAGTAGTAAATTATCGTCCCTATCGTTTGGCACCTTGTGAAAGAGATAAAGTAAAACTCATTGTACAGGATTTAATAGATAGCGATATAATTCGTGAAAGCGAATCACCGTTTGCAAGTCCCGTGATTTTAGTAAAAAAAAAAAGATGGCACTGATAGACTTTGCGTCGATTATAGGTCCTTAAATAAAATCATTGAAAGAGACACATATCCTCTCCCTCTTATTGAGGATCAAATTGACAAATTAGGAAACGCCAAGTTTTATATCTCAATAGATATGAAAAATGGTTTTTATCAAATTCCAGTGTCTGAAGACTCTTCTAAATATACAGCTTTCTCAACCCCTGACGGACATTATGAATTTATAAAAATGCCATTCGGCATTTGTAATGGGCCATCTGTATTTCAACGGGCAATTTCCAAAGCCGTTTCACATTTAGATTTCCTACTTGTATATATGGATGACATTCTTATTCCATTTTCAACTATTGAAGGAGGTTTAAAATACCTAGAACTAACAGTATCAGCTCTTACTATTTCTGATTTTAAAATTAACCCTAAAAAATGTCAATTCTTTGTTAGTTGTATCGAGTATTTGGGTAGACAAATATCTCAAGAAGGTGTCAGGCCAAGTACATCTAAAGTTTCTGCCCTAATAAAATCACCAATTCCTCGTAACATTAAACAGGTACGACAATTTATGGGTCTGGCCTCTTATTTTAGGAAATTTATCCCAAATTTTGCAACACGTACTGCTTGTGTAAGTAAATTAACACACAAAAACCAAAAATGGGATTGGGGTTCTGAACAGGACATTGCGAGGAGTTATGTACTAAATTACTTGGTATCTAGACCATTGTTAGCGATCTTTGATCCTGCTTTAAAAACCGAATTATACACTGACGCTAGTGCTATAGGATATGGTGCTATTTTAACCCAGAAATACGATAGTGATTCTAAAGTCATCGCTTATTTTAGTAAAAGAACTACACCAGCAGATTCAAAATATAGTTCTTATGATTTAGAAACTCTCGCTATTTACAATGCCTTGAAACACTTCCGAGTCTACTTACTAGGAATTAACTTTACAATTATCACAGATTGTAACGATATTAAATCGACAATGAATAAAAAAGATTTATCACCACGAGTAGCTCGCTGGTGGACATATATGCAGGATTTCCAATTTGAAATTACCTACAAGAAGGGACAATATATAAGCCATGTCGATTTCCTCAGTCGCAATCCTGTTGAGGTCCCCATGACTGTTGATAGCACAGTAAATTTAATAAATGACCCACAATCTTGGTTAGAACTTGCACAACAAAGAGACCCTGAAATACTATCAATTATTCATAGAGTACAAACGGGAGAGTATGATTCAAACCAATATGTAGTCCGTAATAATTTACTATATTATAAAGTTAAACCAAACGGGGAATTAAGATTGTACATTCCAAAGGGTACAAGATTGAGTATTTTGCGTCTCTACCACGATGAAAATTGTCACGTTGGCTTTGAAAAAACTATCGCTAAAATACGTGAGCATTTCTGGTTTCCTGCTATGACAAGTTTTGTAAGAAAATATCTGTCTCATTGTTTGGTTTGCATCAAACGCAAGGGTCACCATGGCCCTAAGCAAGGCTTTTTACACCCAATTCAAAAAACCGCACTACCTTTCCATACAATACACTTGGACTGTACAGGGCCGTTTACCCAGTCAAATGAGGTTTTAAACATATTTTATTAACAGTAGACGGGTGTAATTAAATCCTATTGTTTATATTTCCCCTTTAATACCTTTTAAGTAACGAAGATTAAATTAATGAAATACATTTATTTACATAAACTCTAACACGCGCAATGGATTAAGAGTGAAGAATATAATGAGAATCGAGTGCAGTAGTCAAGTGCACTTAGTAGCTAAAACAATGGCGATGTAAGGGCACGTTACTGTATACAGACAAGAGGCAAGGCAACAGTTTAGTTCATTTTGTAAGATTAGACGGTAACAGATGGTTTTAATATAATGTGTTCTTGCTGAAGGTAGTAATTTCGACTTTACACGCAGGCAACGATTTTGAAAACCAAATCACACGACAAAGTAATGGGTGTTTTCAACACTCCATATAGCTTGTGAACAGATTTTGAAACTACACATACCAAACCATTTTAACCATTAGGTTGCCAAAAGATTGTCGCTGAAAAATGTTTTGTCAAATGAAAACCTCGCCATTTACCGTGTGATTATAAATGTGCTGTATTTTTGTCATACATAATGTATGTACCTACCTACATAGACATCCGCGGCTCACTCCAGTAACAAGCTGTCTCGGGATTTCTTATTTTTTATACAATTTAAATACATTTCGCTTATTGAAGTTCTCGTAACACCGATCCCAATAAAACTTATGATACTCGTACCTCCCAATATCTGAAGCTTCAAACATGACAGACGAAGTCATTTTTTGTCAAATATCAACAAAATGTATACTTTTTCATCTTATTGTGAATTTCTGCCGGCATTCAGGCGAAATGTACCTAATTGGCAATTTTTGTGTTTCTGAGGAATATAATACAATGGTGTAAACATAGTTTGGTTTTGTGACCTGGTACAGTAAGTGGCAAATGATTAAGATCTCTCTGTGAGATGGCGGACAATGTGGTGTTTGTTGCTAGGCAACTTGTTGTGGGAGATATTAGATCATTACTGCTGCTTTGTTAAGAGCCAAATCTTGTTCTTTAGTTTTCGTTTTTGCGGTCTCTCTTTCTCTCAATGTATTTTGTCTTATTACAAACAAATGCTATAACTCAATATAATTATTATGATTATTGATTTAAAGTTTTTGTGTTTTTAGGAATGTATGACTTATACATGTCCGGAAGCTGTTGGGCTAGTCCAAATGTTACACACGTCATAAATACAAGTTGCAAAGTGCAACAAACTCAAAGGCAAATGTAAACCAACATGTCATTTAATTTAATGTAATCATAGTGCAACTGATTACCTCTGCCCTCAGTGCAGAGTTCACGACACCCACCCACTCTCATACACACCACACGTACACAGTGTGTTCACTATCCACATTGTTTACATTAACTATTTGAGATTAATTGACGGCCATTAGTCCGTCAGCCGCAAATTAATCACTTTTTCATAATAGTTCAGTAAACTGTTAGACATGTGACGTCACGGATGAGAGGCTAATGAGGCGTTATGAGTTAGAAACAAAATAACGTTACTCGTTCTCTTGAGTGACGTTGGGTATATTCTATAATAGTTTAGGAGCTAGCGACGAATACATCATTGTTGATCTGACTTGACTATACTCACAAGGAGAATATAATAATATATGATCGCTGTTTGATTTCGACGTACTTAACGTATCTATACGTTCAGTACTTACGTCGGAATAGAAAGCAAAATAAGTAGTTAGTAAGTATACTTACCTATGTAGCAATTTTTGAGAGAAGCTTATTAGGATAATAATATGAATCAAATTAAAATATTCTTCAAATGGTCACAGACGCAGTTCATCTTATGAATTGTTACTTTGTTACCATCTTACGTATTGTAATGTAAGTAATTCATATTATTTTACTACTATGATTCTGCTAAAGTGGCTGTTTTAGGCCCCCAGTGGTGTATACCCACCCCATTCGCAATGCCCAATGTCCAATGCTGCATTACCATGAGGTGGAAAATGACGGTAGAAAATGCCCGCGGCATTAAATCCGCCTTTGCACCGTTATCTACTTGTGCATAAAGTTTTAATAAATAAAAGCTACTAACATAACTTAGCATCCCGTGTATGAAGCTTTTTTTTGTGTGACACATTGTTTACCCAGTCTCTCGTACTATCGCTGCAGGGGTAGGTATCACGCTGTACGAGCAAGGTTTTAATATATGCCACTGTGTAGTGTGTAGTGAAGTGAGAGCATCCCACGCGGGTCTATTTGCAGAAACTAATAACAGACCTCACTGCACCAGTCACCTCTCCCTGTGCAGACTGGAATAGAAGGCAAATAGTCGCTTGGTTAATTAATGAAACTTGATAGTAGGTAAAAGATGCCTTACTAGTTATTTGTTGGCTACTGTCGATTTAATCACAGAAAAAGTGAGTGATTTAACTATTGAGCAAGGGATCTTATATCTCTTGAATGCTTTTGAAATTATTCTTGTTACGTTGATTCCAAATATGAATGACTGAGCAAAACAAGCGGATACATGACTAGGTACTTGAGTATGAAAGTCTAGTTAATAGATTTTGTAAATGAAATTTTTAATAAGTAAGTAATTGTTATTTTTAGTTGTGTCACTGTTGCGTCTTGTTGGTGAGTTCACTTGTATAGAGTGAAGTAGAACGTTCCCCTATATTCATCGTTCTATCTATCTCCCAAAGCGTACACTACACAAAGACATCACAAACAACAAGACCCACGTGAACACTTACGCGGCTTCAAATCAACAGCTCGTTTGTTTCGCTAACCCTCTCAAAACGTCCTGAACGACCTTCAAACACTTTTTTCACGTCAAGAACATTTATGTGGCCATTAGCGACGGCGCTGATGTATGGCGACCGTTCAATGGTATGGGAAACAACTCCATTGTGATAGCGAGGCCTATAGATCATCTGCTAAGTGGCGTGCTCGTAAGGTTGCCAGACTTCGAAGGTTTAGGCTAGTGTAAAAGTTTCCAAGTGATGGATCTCCTTTTTTTGAGGCTCATAAGTATGTAATACACAAGAGGATGAAAAAGTATAGGGTTCGCCGTTACTTTATTTGCCAAAGATAAATTACATGTTGAAATAAGTTATGGCTGTGTGGTCCGAAGGTACTTATGTATTAAGGTCTCCCCAAAGCCATCTATTTTAGATGCTTATAGAAGTGGTTTAGAAATTGCCTTGATTTTGTACGTTATTCACTTGCAGACGAGTCACGTAAAATAGTCTTTAGCACTGCTTTATACGCGACCTTCCAAGACACTTCGCTAAAAAAAATATAGCGTCTTTGATTAAAATACATGGTACAATTGTGCACGACGCACCTTTTTGTAATTTTTATACTTTTTGGTATATTTTGTACAATGTTTCTTTTATATTTCGAATGCTGTATTTTTGATATTTTGTTTTCCATTAAAAAGACCAGTCTACCACCAACCATCACGGCGTTTACTTTCGTATAACAGTCCCCTTTAAAATAGGAAGTCTTGTAAACCAGCAGTGTGGTGATTAGGCTCAGTCCGCTACATCGTGGTCCTTCTACAGCCAGTCTAGCAAATATTGGTGATGGTGCGTACTCGTGCGGGTGCCAAGATGGGGGCTGAAGGGAACGCTGTGGAGAAGGAGCTGGAGCAACCAGGGCCCAGCCATTCACCCGCCGACGCGGCGGCCGCAGTCCAGACCCCTTCCGTCTCCGGCAATCAGACCCCGCCGAGGCCCGTCACTACAATCCAGACTCCGTCGAGACCAGTAAGTAGAACTTCATCTCGTTCTTCTGCTACAATGGTGGCTAGAAAGTTAGCCGCAGAGGCTTTACATGCTCGCCGTATGGCTGAATTAGAGCAGGAGGCCGCAGAGAGGGTCGCCGCAGAGAGGGTCGCCGCAGAGAGGGTCGCCGCAGAGAGGGTCGCCGCAGAGAGGGTCGCCGCAGAGAGGGTCGCCGCGCGAGAGCGCGAGGCAGCGGAGTTGGAACTCCGAGCAGAATTGGCGGCTATAGATGCTGATGCCAGTCATCGTAGTTCGAGAAGCAGTCGTTCGGTCAATGACTGGCTGCAAAAATCGCAAGCTGCTCTGAAAGTTGATCCAGTTGGCCTAGCTGACCCCGTCGAGTTTCATTCAATTATCTCGGTCGCCCCCTCTCGCCTAGCCCCAGCCCCGGTTTCGCCTATAAAACCGGCTGACCTAGCCACAACAGCTACAAATGCTAACATGCATCTCTGTTCCAGCGATTCAGACCGCCTTGTGAAGTCGTTAGGCATTCTCATAGATAATGTTAATAAAGGCGCATGCCACCGTAGGGGTGATAGGGATTTTCCATTGCCGTTTTTCGACGGTAAATCGCATCTAGAATGGCTTTCTTTGAAAAGAGCCTTTCTAGATACGATGGACTCACATTCTGCAGTGGAAAATCTAGCTAGGTTGAACAAAGCATTGAAGGGATGCGCGCGTGAAGCGGTCATGATGCTGCTGGCAACGGCGCGTGAGCCTGATGTCGTGCTGCGCGCGCTTGATACGCGCTTCGGCCGCCCCGAGCTTATAGTGGCTCAGGAGGCAGCTGCAATGCGCACTTTACCGCGCGTCTCCGGTGAAGGTAAAGACCTTGCTATTTTTGCCAGTCGTGTTCGTAATTGTGTGGAAGCGATTCGGCTACTCGACCAGCCTCACTACCTAACATCGCCAGAGCTGATTCAATCGGTTATTTCTAAAGTCCCCGCACTGTTACGAGCACAATGGGTGGCCTACGCCAGCAGTCACGCGGCCAGTGGTCTACCCATGCTCGACATGTTCGCCGATTTCCTGGCCAACATAGTCGAGCTTCAGTCTAGATTCGGTCTCCTCCCTGAATCGGCTGGCGCACCGAGTTCGACTTCCGCTGCCAATACCCGATTCAGGGATAAGGTGCACGCAGTCGTTGATGGAGAGAAATCTCGGTCAAAATCTAAAAATAGTTCATCCACGACTGTTTCAGGCAAAATTCATTGTGTTTTATGTCAACAACAGCATTCATTGACGCAATGTGAAAAATTTCTTTCCTTGTCAGTAGATGACAAGTGGCATTTTATAAAAAAGAAAAGAATTTGTCACAGGTGCCTCAAAGAAGGTTGGCATAGGCTAAGTTCGTGTTCAGCAAAAAGTTTGTGTGACATTGGCGATTGTAAATTCCGCCATCATAGGTTGTTGCACAGTGCTAGTGAGCGCGCAGCCGCAGCTCACGTAGGCTTAGAAGAGGACGACGATACTGCGCCGTCCACGCTGAGCTCCGCCCCGTGCGCGTCGAGCTCCGTACCTATAGTTTCTCTTGCTGAAGGGAAAGAAATCCTGTCCCACGCGTCAACTTCTTTTTCAGCTGAAAGTCCGGCGCAATCGCTGAGTCTTCGCCCGTTACTGAAAGTTGTTGCTGTAACTGTGTCTGGTCCGTCTGGTAGTGTCGATACTTATGCCTTATTGGACGACGGGTCGACCGCTACTTTTATTGATGCGGAGGTTGCTGCTAAGATAGGTGTTAAGGGGCCAGAAGGACGCGTTCACGTAGATTGCATAGGGGGCCTTAATAAGAACGCACTGGTGCGTTACGTCGACTTCTACATCAAGGGTCGTCACGCGAAAGATAGTCACCTTATTCGTAGGGCTAGATCTATTGGCAGTCTAGGGGTGTCGTCTCAGTTTGTCAACAGGGACGCCGTCACGAAATACCCATATCTTGCGGATCTTGCAGATGAGTTGTGTTACGGTAATATTCAGCCAATGCTCATCATTGGCATTGACAACTGGCATCTCACCGTATCTAGGGCCACACGTAAGGGGTCTAAGTCACAACCTGTCGCGATTCGTACTGCGCTTGGTTGGGTATTATTCGGTTTCGGTTGTAGTTCAACTACTCAGGTTGATGTTGTTAGCCACGCCACACTGTTTGAATCCGCGACTGTAGCCCACAGCGACCGTTCCGAATTAGAGCAGCTTATTAAGGAGCAGTACAAACTCGAGTCTATAGGTATTTCGAAACGTGAGGCGCGCAATGCTGATGACGAACGTGCTGATCAGATTATTGAGCGCACAGCACGCCGCCTGCCCAGTGGTCGTTTTGAAGTAGGTCTGATCTGGAAGTCTGACGTTTTATCGGTACCTAATAGTTACAACCTCGCCTTATCTAGGTTTTTAGGCTTGGAGAAGAAGTTGTGTAGGGATGGTGCCTACGCGGAGCGGTATCGTGCCAACGTTCTCGATATGGTTGGGAAGGGCTACGCCGAGCTGTGTCCAGAGACACCCACAGGGCCACGTATTTGGTACCTGCCTCACTTCGGCGTGGTCAACCCAAACAAGCCTAATAAGCTGCGGGTTGTGCACGATGCCGCTGCCAAATCCAAGGGCGTCTCACTAAACTCGTTGTTGTTACCGGGCCCTGACCTGCTTGTGCCACTACTCGGCGTTCTTTTTCGATTTAGAGAAGGCAAAATTGGGTTGACCGCGGACATTCGGGAAATGTTTCCGCAAATTAAAATTCGCGTTGAAGACCGCGACGCGCAGAGGTTTTTGTGGCGCGATAATCCACGCGAACCGCTGCGCGTTTACCGGATGTCGTCGATGATGTTCGGTGCCGCTTCTAGTCCCTTTACGGCAATTTACATTAAAAATAAAAATGCGGCCGAGCATCAGACACAATACCCGGACGCAGCACGTGCAATCATTTGCGACCATTATATGGACGATTGCATCTGCAGCCTTGACAGTGTGGATGAAGCAGCAAAACTGGCCGCTGATATTCACGCTGTCCACAAAAACGGGGGTTTTGAAATGCGTGGCTGGGCCTCCAACAGTGCCTCGGCTCTGACGTTGTTACCGAGGGAGACATTGCTGGAGGTGCCGGTGACTTCACCCGTGGACCTGGGCCACCTGGCCACTCCTGTGAGGACGCTTGGCCTTATTTGGCAGCCCACTACAGACTGTGTCGGTTTCAATATTGGATTAAAAAAGGATGGGCTGCCAAAAAAGCTTACCAAGCGGGTGGTTTTGGCCCACGTGATGCGAGTTTTCGACCCCCTCGGAATTATTGCGCCTCTAGTAGTGACCGGTCGCATCATGTTTCAAAATGCGTGGCGCAAGGGTCTCGAGTGGGATGAAGAACTTTCACAGCAGGACAGTGCAGCGTGGAGGCTATGGTTTCAGGATTTGTTTGGGGTTGCCGAATTGCAGATCCCACGCTGCTACTGCCTAGCCGACTATGAAGTGAATCATTGCGAGCTTCATGTTTTTTCTGACGCCAGCGAGTCTGCCTTTGCTGCGGTGGCTTACTGGCGGTTCGTACTTAAGGATGGAGGAGTCAAGCTCGCACTGGTTTGCAGCAAGGTCCGTGTAGCTCCTTTAAAGCCGGTGTCGATTCCGCGGTTGGAGCTGCAGGGAGCGTTGATCGCCGCGCGCCTCGCTTCAACAATCTGCGATTCTCATCGTTTCAGACCCGTCAGGCAAGTTTTTTGGTGTGATTCAATGACGGTGTTGAGTTGGTTACGAAGCGAGGCCCGCTCATTCAAACCTTTTGTTTCGCATAGAGTCGGCGAGATCCTGGAGTTAACGAGTGCCAGTGATTGGCGGTGGGTGCCTAGCGAGTTGAACGTCGCTGACGATGCAACCCGGTTAAAACGCACTACGTTATCGCTAGAGTCTCGCTGGATCACTGGTCCAGAATTCTTGCTTTCTTCTGACTGGCCTAGTGAGCCTAGTTCCTTCCCAACCGTAAATGAAGAGAGTAGGAATCCGGCATATACCACAGCAGTTTACCTCATCGGTAGCGTAGAGAGGCATGTGCCAGTCTCAGCTGATCCCAAGCGGTTTAGCTCTTGGCTGAGATTGGTACGTGCAACTTATAAAGCTCATAAATATATAACTCTTATAAGACTCCATTCATTATCACGTAGGGGGCTTCAGGTAGATAATTTAGTGCGTGAGCAAGGGCGGATACTAACCTTTTCTTTTCAGCCTTCAAGCTCTTTTGGCTCTCCACATTCAGCGCATGAGACAGCTGCCGATATGCGCCTGGCCGAGACGCACATTTTGCTCCAGGCACAGCTGGACTCATTTCCTGTTGAGATGATGTGTTTGAGCAGTCTCCCTCCCTTGCCCATACCTCGCACCAGTCGGCTGTTCCGACTGTCACTGATTGTGGATGAAGACGGCCTCATACGCCTATCCAGCCGTATCGCCGCAGCCTCGGGAGTGCCTGAAGCCACAAAAAACCCCATCATCCTCGATGGGAAGCACCCTGCCGTCCAGCTACTAGTAGACCACCACCACCGCCGAGCCGCCCATGCCAACACAGAGACCGTGGTCAACGAGCTTCGTCAGAGCTTCTACTTGCTCGGCTTAAGAAACGTCGTCCGCTCCGTTGCCTTCCGTTGTCAGCTATGCCGCATTCGCCGAGCTGAGAAATTCCAGCCGCCTACAGGGAATTTACCGGAGGCACGTTTAGCTCACCACAAGCGCCCCTTTACATTCACTGGGCTAGACTACTTTGGACCAGTTCAAGTGACTATTGGCCGAAGACGGGAGAAGAGATGGGTCGCTTTGTACACGTGCCTAGTCGTCCGCGCCATCCACTTGGACGTTGTTGGAAGCTTGTCGACAGATTCTGCTGTAATGAGTCTTCGGCGCTTCGTGGCTCGCAGAGGAACGCCTTCTGAGATTTGGTCTGACAATGGCACCGCATTCATCGGGGCAAGAAGAGAACTCCGTGCACTCTACGGGGACGCAGCCATAGAATATGCTGCAACGGAGAAAATTAGTTGGCGCTTCATTCCTCCATCGGCTCCATTTATGGGTGGAGTATGGGAGCGACTGGTGAGAAGTGTGAAGACAGCACTCCGAGCGACCCTCACCGAACGTGCTCCGACAGAAGAAGTTCTCCGAACCGTACTCGCAGAAGCAGAAGGGCTAATCAACTCCCGCCCCCTGACGCACGTTTCGGTAGAGCCCGGCAGCGAAGAGGCGCTCACCCCAAATCATTTCCTCCTTGCAGCTTCATCGGGGCGTCCCGTTCCAGCAACCTTGACGGACCGTGATCTGGTGTCGAGAAGCGGTTGGCGCAAAGCGGTCAGACTGGCGGACCACTTCTGGCAGCGCTGGGTTAAAGAGTACTTGCCGAATCTCATTCCCAGACCCAGGCAAGGCGACGTTCCAGAGTTGGCTGTGGGCGATCTGGTCCTGGTGGCTGACGGCAACCTACCGAGGGGCTCCTGGCCGAGAGGGCGCATCTCAGCGACTTACCCGGGCCGCGATGGGGTGATCCGAGTGGCGGAAGTCAGGACTGCAGCGGGCACACTGAAGAGGCCCTTGAGGAAGCTGCTCAAGCTGAGTGCTTAACTTTGGGGGGAAGGAATGTGCACGACGCACCTTTTTGTAATTTTTATACTTTTTGGTATATTTTGTACAATGTTTCTTTTATATTTCGAATGCTGTATTTTTGATATTTTGTTTTCCATTAAAAAGACCAGTCTACCACCAACCATCACGGCGTTTACTTTCGTATAACAGTCCCCTTTAAAATAGGAAGTCTTGTAAACCAGCAGTGTGGTGATTAGGTTCAGTCCGCTACAACAATCAGACCAAGCGATGTGGAAAATTAGTAGCTTCTACAACCCTGGCTTAGTTAAAATTTTGTCCCAAAATCAGCGTAGACAACCCTAGGAGAATTTCTTGGCCTCGCTCAAGGCCATAGTCAAAATATCGTACAGTGCGGCCGAATTGTGCCCGTTAGCTTGACTATAAATAAGACCCGATAATCACAAATTGAGCGATCAATCTGAGCAATCGCTTCCAGTAATTACGAGTAGAGAGAGCTTACGTATGAGTCGGTATAATAATTATACAAAACACGTCTTGGACTAAGCGCTGTCTGAAAGTTATTTCCGACGGACCTTCCTACCTACGCGTTTTTTTTTATTAATTATCTATTTTCGTTCTCGTTCTTATGTTTTCCCTGATTATATTTTAGGTCTCTATCGATTCAATTTATCAAAGTCTAGACTAGATTCCACAATAGAGCTTTACTGAAAGGATAGATTTACTTAGTGGTAGACTATCGTAGTTGATTGGTGACCGCTGAGCTAGCCTTACCACAATATTGGAACGACTATCAATAGCTGAGTTCAATACATAGAACAAGAATGAGAGAGTGATGAATTCAAATTAAAACGTTAATTTCATCAAGCACTAAGCAGAATAGATTCCTATGAAGAAGAACGGGCCACATCAAACTCCAGAGACACTATTTTAAATCAAAATATATTGCAAGGTAACGAACGAAGGTTACAAAATGCAAGACGAATGAAGAGTTGATTGATATGTTTGTGAAGTAACTGGAAGGAAAATAAGTCAAAACGTTTCGGTAAACACAACATCATCTAATAATACGACTGACATTTTGACACTTTATCTAAGTTTAGTAAATCATAACAGTGAAATCATCAATCAGTCAAAAGTCAGCCTTAAGCCTATTGTACTCAAAAAGATAGACAAATCCCAGAAGACAAAGTTCAATGACCCCAGAACCTCTCCCTCTAGTAACAAAATCATACAGAATCACGTATCCAAACACTAGCTGGTGTACCCAACCTCATCTCGTCCCATTCATTACACGTAACGATGTTGACAGTCGCAGTGATCGTGCGGTAATCGAGTCGCGATCGAGTCGTGATCGAATCGTGATCGCCTCGCCCTGATTATTGTTTGCGCATAAAATCTTATGAACAAGATAAGTGGTTATGTTTGCGTGGCCTCATTTGTTTGCCTGGTTGGGGATATCGAAGGGACGGTGATATTGTATTTTGGATAAGTTATCGGGTATGGCCCTTGTATTTATACACGAGTGGACTTCTACAAAGGCATTTGTTCCTAAATCTATTTCAAAGACCTTGTCGCTTAATTATATACTCTAGATCAACAACCTAACGTTGTTCGTAAATGGCAGTATTTCTTGTTGATATTAGGTACGCGGCGCGCACGCGGCTTCGGCCCCTTTATGTACCTGTGTATAGACTCCACTGACACTTTTTCTGTTTACCCACGTGCAACGTCCATAATGCAATACCTACCTTTCAAAAGCTCACGCGGAATATAACTCCTGGTCGATATGGAAGTGTGAAAATAGATCACAAAAAATAAGCTTTTAAAATAATGGCTATATTTGTGCGTTCACAATTGATTGCCGGTTCTCTCCCACTGAGTTCTCGAAGTGACAAATGCGGGCGTCTCGTCCTGTTCTTTAATCAATTAATAACTATGAGCGGTGCGTTTACGTCACTTCCCTCCCTGCCTACCCCCCGCGGAGTGGAGTGGTGACGAATTGCTGGTAGATAATCATTTATATCTGTCGAGAGCAATCCACCTTCACAGCTGAAGTCATTAATATAGACAAGGTCTTTTGTTTTTGGACCTACTGAGCACGCACTCTAAAAGGAGTATGCAAAATAAATAACGAGAAAAACTAATATTGGACATAAACTCAACAAGGAAAATATGACCCGAATACGAACTTACGATATCGAACAAAAGAACGGCCGGCCTAGCTTCAGGTACAACCACGTTCAGGCTTTGCCTGGTCAAATCTTTTTACGAGTGCGTTCAGTGATGGTATTTTAATCACTTACTTCGCCGCCAATAAGCCAGCATATGAATGATCTAGCATCATAGCTATGCATAAAAGTCTGGAAATAAGGTAGCCGCTAAACTATTTAAATCAAAAACTGTTATCCCAGCATTTAAACTTCTATTACTCTAGAATTTTATTCAAATAGAGATAAAAGAGAAATGTACCAATAAACGCGCAGTTTTTCCGTTTCATTAGTGGCAGACTGCCAGCGAGCCATAAATACTGCTTCGCCACAAATCATAAAGAATTTGAATATGAAAAATTGCCCGTCTCTGGCCAGGCTATATCCCTCATACTAGAGATTTGTACTTTATAGGGTTCCATAGTAAATGACAAAAACGGAATCTTCATAATTTAGACATGACTGTCTATTCATCTTTCCGTGTTTCTGGGTGTCACAAAAGCCAGTTTACTCGGATACTCGTTGTACTTTATCGATGAAAATTGGTGAGAAGATTTTTTGAGTTTCTAAACAATATTGTGGCAATTCGATGGCGATGGCGTGGTGGCGCTCGCCAGGGTTGGATGAAAAAAACAATGGACAAAATCGTGTCTCATTCGTGCATGCTTAATTTATTTTACCTGAATACGGAACTGTTCATTAACCCGGCTTTCGTGTGGTGGTCCTTTTATTTTATAGTAGTAGATAGAATGAACATTGAACAGTTGAGCTCGTTTATTTGACGATATTTGAGCAACTGTAATCCGGATATTCTTTTTAATTGGCACGTGTATCGGCTATCGTAGTTTTTAGTTAGTACTTAGGAGGATGTAGTTGTTATCTCTATAGTACTTTGCCCTTTAACGAAACAAGTAGCAAGAATTGTAACTATTCTTAGGGATTTAACATTTCTTCCAATTTGTATTTCTTTGTAGGATGAGAAGACGTTTCGAAAACATAATATAAAATGTTATCATTGTGTTTTATTTATCGGAAATTATAAAACATTTAAAAGTTATTTTACTTCATATTTTACCAGCTGGTACCGTTCAGAGGTGATCCCGCAGTGCAAGTACGTAGGACTCGATTCGATAAATCTGACATTTATTCTCGATAAAATGAGTTTTTATCGACTCGAATCGATGTCGCAAGTACCTAACTACTATTTGAACGATCGATAACTAGACTCTAAAATTTTTACGATTTTATCGAAAATGCAAGTACGAAACGACATTTTGACAGTTGAGATCGCCTATTTACGCTGTCGAGCTTGGTAATTTATCGACACCTTGTAAAAGTGCGTTAGGCTTATCGATAATAATTATAATGGATTCAGGACTTTCGGTTTTATTGCTGGGTGATGAGGAGGAACGGCAACACCATCACAATGTAATGCGTATTCGGAGGTGACGCCCCAGAGACACGAACAATCCTCTGGAACTTCCAGAAGAAGATTTTGTTCATCTTTTTCCGGTGACTCGAGAAGTGGCAGTCATTTTAGTAGAAAGGATAGAGATGTACAGAGGACACGATCCATTGGACGCCCTGTCCATAATGTGGTATCGTGGTTTTACTATAGGTGCATA
This sequence comes from Eugnorisma glareosa, assembly GCA_947578425.1. Lineage (NCBI taxonomy): Eukaryota > Metazoa > Arthropoda > Insecta > Lepidoptera > Noctuidae > Eugnorisma > Eugnorisma glareosa. The sequence continues at coordinate 1,070,065 of OX387966.1, forward strand.
CTTCATTCGAGATCTAGACAAAACATACCTAACCTAAAATTATGATATTTTTTATCATGCACTGCAATTTTTACCTATTAAAGTTCTTAGGAACCTATTGAAAATAACTCGCCCTTTCTAATAACTAGAGTTTCTAGTCCAAATACACATTTATTACATACTAAAACTTCATGACTTAGGTTTTGACAGCCGTACGGTTTTATGCAGTTGAGAGCTACCAAAGTTGCATTGGGCAGGAGTACAATCTTGCCCTTGGCCAAAAAATTGTGAGCAAGGTTGTGCGGGAAGTGTTGAGGGCAATAGTTCGCCACCTCTTCCACACCTACGTGAAGTTCCCAGGTGCAGCTGAAAAAAGAGCCATCGTAGAAGAATTCTAGCACAAATTTGGAATGCCAGATTGCCTTGGTTGTGTCGATTGCACCCATGTTTCATTTGAAATTGAAATATTGTTATTGTAAACACGACCCACTGACCGTATTTTTAGCTTTCTCAAGAAAGTAATGTCAACTGTCAACTACAAACTTTTTTTTTTGGCAAAGGTAAACACGACGACGCTAAGAAAATGGAATATTTTCTGTATTTTTACCAAAATAAACGGATATTTAGGTAAATACTGATAGTTTCTCTAAAATAAATCCTTAAACATTGTTTACAATGCCAAACATCTATGAAAAGCAAGGATTTTCTAAATATCTCGGACATTAGTCGATTTAGTCGAGCCACCGAAATATGTTTTGTCTTTGGACGTCTTCAGTGTTGCCATTTGACAAGCGATCCTTAGCGACTCGATTCGGCCCACGATAAATCTTATCGTCGCGTGTTACGTACTTCCACATTCGTTAACAAGATCGATAAAAATGCAAACCTTAGCGATCTCGATGTCTTATCGATGCAAAGTACGTACTTGCACTGCAAATTCGTTAACAATATCGATAAAAATGCAAACCTTAGCGATCTCGATGTCTTATCGATGCAAAGTACGTACTTGCACTGCCGGTGCGATGCTTACGAGTGTGTCTCTCTCTTTCAATCCATATAATGTATAAATGAAGAATTGTGAACAACTCCAGTTGAGGTAATACTGATCCCAGCTTTAGGCTCTCGAGTCCTCAATAGCAGTGCAGTCAAAGTTCTTACAAAACCACAACTAGGCGCAAGTTTCAAAATAGTTACCCAAAGCGTAGTGCCGCTAACTTGTTCCACACAGTACTTATTTGTACAAGTTTCTCGATTCGGTCGGAACAGCCTTGCAACCCGACGCGAGCGCGCGAGTCACGCCGAGCCACGCAACTTAACCGAGTTGTTAACTTAACTTACTTGTTCTTGCTTACTGGTTGCACTCGTTCGTTAATCTTTGTTAAACTTGGATACAAACAGCTCGCAGTGTGTTGTAACTATGTGGTTAGTTGTTGAGATTCTGTGGGACAAAATGTATAGGGTAGGCTAGGCGGTTGTTTCTACTTTATGCCAACAACGTATCATTTTTTCTCGTTTCTTCTTCGTCGTTCTCTCATTGCCGAGGATCGCGACCAAATACGAGGCGCCTCCAAGTTATGCGGTCTGTTGCAGTGTTAAAAACAAAAACTTGTCAAAGGGAAAAAAACCTATAGGTCGGAATATAAACAAAATAATTATGGCACGCCAAAGGGAGGTACCGTAACCCCACTACCCTTTCTAGTTTACATTCCAGGGGCGATAGGCAAAGATTTATCGAAAGACCATTCGCTGATGACACTACAATAATGATTGAGAGTGACAATAACAAAAACTTGGAAAAGGAAACCGTCCAAGCTCTGGATAATGCAATCGAATGGCTAATAAAAATAACTTAAAATTAAATATGCCTAAAACAAACATAATACAATTTCCAACATACAACGCAAACATAAATAAACTTATAGGTATTCAATAAAGATTCTCACTTGACAACTGTCGATAATTGTGTATTTGAAGACTTACTGCTGACAATATTTAAAAAATACTTTTCAAATTCTTATTAATTAAAAGATATAATACCGTTAAGGACTACTTAAAAGACAAGTCAATAGAATCTGTAATAATGTATTTTATTTGTAAGTTAGACTAATTGAAATCGGTTATTGTGAATACATTTGCACGCCATGTTATGGCAGGATTTGCTTAAACAAATTTACTGTAACACCTTATGTACCATATTCTAGCAAATAAATATTTTGATTTGAAACATTAAATCAACTCGTCAACAATCTTTCGAGTATTACAATTATTTTCAATTGTAACTACCCTCATCAAAAATAACACTGGTTAGATAACCAAATTACAAAACAACTAATTTGTTCAGAATTATTGTTTATAATAGGCAATTACAGAGGGCTTTCGTCAGAAAAATACTCAGACTAATAAAACAACAAAAGTCCAAACTAGTACAAATTATTAGTACGATGTTAGAGTCAAACAAACAAAGTTAACGCTCCGTTGATTTCCCAAATGGTATGTGTACAAATGGTGAACATCTGTTTTTGCTACTAACAAATAATAGCACTATAGTGGGTCACATTCTATCAATTTGTTCATAATCACTATTAGCAGTACACACACTAAAGGTCATAAATGAAACTGTAATTACATCTTACTTATTCATAGGTTGGTATTTAGTTATTGGTCAAAATAAAGTATTTTGGTGAACTTATACCATGTTATATTCTAAGAACCAATTTTATATCTACTTAAATACTAAGTTACAATTGCCTTCATCTCGTAGCACTCGCGTAGCAACCAGCTACGGCGTAGCTTGCAATGTGCTACGATGAATTGGACGCCTGTGTCGCCTTGGACCTACCTACGTGTGAAAAAGAAATACACAAACATTTGTAGTTTCAATGATTTTTTAATTTAATATATAATGAAAGACCTTTGATTACATTGTGTACCATCCCGATACTCATTACCATACTTCACCGTCCACAACTTAGTTTACAAGCAAGAACTCCTCGCAACTTGTAACTAACTCATCAATGGACGTTAGTTTGTAAAACACGAGCCATTGTACAAGATTCATTACTCTTTTCCTGAATACTTTCAGCTCAATGTGATATAAAGAAGTTGAGATGAGATTCCACTAGTTTACCAGTTACTTGTGAAGTACAAACTAGTGTGGCAGTACGGGCTATTGATCCCGGTTGTTGCGGGCACTGTCACACCGCGGGAGAAAGTTTGCAACTATGGTTGAGGGTTAGAAACTTTCGTGTGGGCGTAATTAAGGAATACCATACGGAAATACATTGATTAATTGATCAATTTATAGTTAGGCGTGTTATGTACCGTATTATTGGGAGACAAAGTCCCGTCTCAAGTTTTCTCTCTCTCTGTTCTTCAATAAATCCAGTAACGTTTCCCCTCGCGTGTGTTTGTCGGTCTGTCTTGTGTACCCAACAAATATTAAAAAAGCTGCACGTACATTTTGCAAAGTAGTGTAATTTTCATTACTGGCAAGAAATAAAGCACTTTCAGCAATCTGGTAAGCTCGCAACAAGAAATTTGTACCATTTTTTGGCCTGAACCGTACCATTCTATTAACAACAAAAAATAAGTGTAGTGTAGTCTTTATAGCCCTACACAGAAAAAAGGACATGATTTCAGCAGCGCATTTAATATTTTACATGAAAAATTCTGAAGTGATTAAACCCTAATACAATGTTCCCTTCCAGGAACGTTAACTTTGTGCCCAACACAAGCGGCTCACATAACTAGATTAACTTTTTGATTCAATAATCTAACTCGTTCTGTCGCAGGTCTCGGTGGCGGTCAAAGGGAATTGCTTGTTTACTAATAGGTATCCTATTCCTGGAATATATAATAAGCTCAAAGTGGCAACACTAGATGACAATTTAGCAGGTATAAATAGTGCACCTCTAGTCCTCTTCACTGCAATTTAGCAGGTATAAATAGTGCACTTCTAGTCCACTAATCTATCTAGACAATATGTAATTTATGGCGGGCAAGTAATCACGGTATAATATAAATAGGTACGTACAGTGTACACGCATGGTATATTTTCAACAATGATTGTATTTTATAATTTGCTGGTGTCCGCAACTCCACGTCCAAGCGCGAAAAACTTTTCAACTGTAATCATCATGAATCAGTATTCTCTAATCTAAAATTCGATAGTGGCCAGGGAAATGATACAAACGTGAGGAAAGTGTTGAGTTGGCCTGTGGATGGCTGCACTCGTAGGGGAAGATCAAAGGAACGACGGGCGGACGGTGTGCAAGATGATGTGGCTAGTACATAACGGTGTGACGGCTGGGATGCCGATCAATAAAGAAGAAGAGAAAGAAGTAATGAATGATTGGGATCAAGGCAGGAGAATGATGAGTGACCAGCATCTATAAATAGTCACTCGCTTAGTCGATCTAGTGGTGATGTGACTGCAAGGTCCGATTTCTAAGTCGGGTAAAGTGTAATTACGTACATATTTCTATCGGAAACTCAGTAACAAATGTTATCATAATGGTCCATTGATAACTTTTGGGAGTTAGATGTTGCATGTTCTCGAATTTCGGTTCTCGATTTTGTGAATCATCTTGTTAGTGTATCGATGGCAATAACACGCCTTTGGTCCTCAATTAAACTCACACACACGATTTTGTGAATGATGGAGGCTCATTCAACTAAATTAAAATGCGCCGAATTTTCCTTACAAAACAATACATAAGTGTTAAAAACTTATATTTCAGGACTTAGGAGTTGCCTGTTGTGAAACGAATAGTAAAACAGAAGGTTTTGCGTGGGAAACTGCTAACGATGGACCAAGCTACTTTGCTTGACGTCAGTTTTGTCCCTGTAAATAAATAAAAAGGTCAAGTACTCGAGGTGGAACTTCTTGAGTTGTTGTTGCCAACTTTCCATAGTTTGCTGCGATTTTCATAAAAATTAAACTTTTAACAATTCAATAAACAATCAATGAATCCTTGAAGTTAATACTTACTGAGGAGGAGTTGGTGTTATAAGTAATACTTTCCTAAAGTTTATGCTGCTCGTGTTACGCCCACTTATAACACACAAGTCGTCTAACAATCAGTGATGGATGACGTGGGCAGAAAGGAAATCGTGAGATAGACAGTAAGTTTACGCTTAAGGCCCGGTTTCGAAGAGACAAGAAGAGCGAAGTCTTCTAGATTTTACCAATCACAGGACACGAAATATATACGACAATTTCAACCAATGTGATTGGTCGATTTCCGTACGTCTCTCTGTCCGCTCGTTTGGTGGAAACCTGCGTTATCGTACAACTTCAAATGACTCCCAAACTGCGCAGGGTGTAAATAATAAGTACCTACTTACCACCCTGAAAGCAAACAAAACTAAATATGCCAGTAAAGAAAAATCTTCTAATTCTAATCAGTTTCCAGAATACAGAAACTTTCAGTATTTTCGTTGACGGATCAGACGTATTGAGTTGAACGTGAGTTCTCAATTATATGATCTATCTATCTATCTATGATTGTTTCTATTGTGTATTTTGCTTTTGACCTGTTAATTTGTTTTTTTTTTTCAATTGTTTATTTCTGTAAATTTGGCTTTTGCAATATTTTATGTGTCTGTTTGTATTTTTATCTTGTTTGTTTTATATGGGTCTCGGACCTGAAATAAACGAAATTATTATTATTATTATTAAATGGCCTGCTTGACCCATACCGACGAGAACTTTCAACGCTCGCTGGTGAGTCTAAAATCATGTACTGAAGTCATGGTAAAAGGTTGCGGGTCAATGTCCTTCCATCCTGTATTATTATAACATCGCCAAATGTTTTCACTTGACTCGTATTCAGGCAGCACTCCAACTAAATCAAGAAAGTAGTCGCCACACAATGTGATAGACGTTCCATGTTTGTTGATCCTATTTCTGGAACCTTTTAACCGATTATTTTGATACGAACGTTATTCAAATATTATTATCGCTAGACTAAGCATAGATACTAAACTTAAACAAATAATCCCAAAATACGTATTGTGTCACGGTGAAATATGTGCATTTGCATATAATCCAGCTTGCAGACACGTAAACAGGCTTATTAATCAAGCTTTAACTTGTTGAACCACGTCACGTTCATTCGTAATAACTTTATATTCCACGCTAGATTCTAGTTTCACAGCGAGATCAAATTGAATGGCCTCGAATGACTGCCATACGTTTTACAGCCGTCATAATCTAACGAGTTAGTGCCAAAGTTGGACATGCACTCCCCGACCGCCCTCTACCTCCCCTCTACGGCGAGACAGTTTTTTATATTAGAAAAAACTTACTGCGCTTTATGAAAGAAAATTATTCATCGTACGGGGTTGGGACGATATTTTGTTTCTTCTTATAAAGTATCATACAAAGCCAGTCAAAACATCATGTCATCATGCTATCAGCGAAAACGATTATGGAAAACTCGAAATGCTTGGCATAACCTACCGAAAAGCTTATGCCAATTTAATCTTGTTGAAGGCCATTGCATGATTGCCATTTGCTCAGGCCCTAAGGTCTTGTGATGCCATTCAATCGAATACTTATGCAGTCCCATTCTATTAGGTGTAGTCCTACAATTTGGTAGAGATTAAAATGCTAGAATGACTTCAGTTCTTACTAATAACATAAATGCGAAAGTTTGTGAGAATGGATTTATGGATGTTTGTTTATCTATCGTGCAAACACAACTGAACGGATTTGGATGAAATTTAGGCCACAGATAGCTTATAACCTGGTTGTTGTAATTAATAAAAAATATACTTTGATATGTTTGTAGTTTTATTACGAGAGATTCAACAAGAAGTACATTAAAAATTATCATAGAGTAGTACTATAACGGGTATAGACAAAATAGTGTGGTGCTTACAGACTAAATATTAGTACCACAGATAAAGTAGGGTTCAATTAACAAATACAACACTCCCACCTAATTTGAACCCATTTCATAATACAAGTTACAAAATGAACATTCATTAAACATGGCATAAATTAGTTTGACCTGCTCTCATCAAAAACAAGAAATATTTAAAACTAATGATTTACAAGTACAGGTAAGATAAAGGTATTATGTTAAGTTCTGAACACCGATTCTTTTTCTAAAATACTGAAACTTGTCTCTAGGAAGAGCTTTAGTAAACACATCAGCAAATTGTTCATTAGTAGATACATAATTCAAATCAATTTGTTTTTCTGCATATTTATCTTTAACAAAATTATATTTTACTTCGATATGCTTACAACGCTTATGGTAATCCACATTTTTAATTAAACAAATCGCACTTTGATTGTCTATATTCAAACATATTGAGTCCTGATTAAATTCACCAATATCCACTAAGAGTCCTTTTAACCACATAGCCTCTTTGGCAGCTGAACAAGCAGCCATGAATTCCGCTTCCGTGGTAGACAAAGCAACACTTTGTTGTCGTTGTGTTGCCCATGTTATGGCAGCTCCATTTTTAATAAACACATAGCCAGTTAAAGACTTGCGTGTGGAGGTGTCTTTGGCATAATCAGCATCACAGTAAGCTTCTACTATGTTCAGTTGTGTTTTTGAATAACACAAACCATAATCTTTGGTTTCTTTTAAATACTTCAGTATTTTCTTTATAACATTCCAGTGAGTGTGATCATAAGAATCAAGATATCTACTCACCAGACTAACTCCATACATTATATCGGGCCTGCTTACCACCGCCAGATGCATCAGTGAGCCTACTGCCTCTCTGTATGGAATCTTCTTATCAGGAGTCCCTGGATTCTTCTCCAGTATAGTGTGAGGATTTACTGGAATATTATTACAGTTAGCATTTTGCATATTAAATTTGTACAGCAGTTTCTCAGTGTATTTTGTTTGATGAATGAAAATACTTCCTTCAGATCTTTCAATTTGTAGTCCTACAAAATTCTTTGGATCACACTGTTTAATTTCAAAATTTTTCTTTATCTCACACATAAGTTTATTCAGTGTATCTTTTGATTTTGAGATTAGAAGTCCATCATCAACATACAGGAGTAAATACACCTTATTGTCATTTACTTTTCCAACATACACACACCTGTCTTTATGACAGCTTTCAAATCCAAATTTTTTTAGCAAAGTGTCAAATTTTTGGTTCCAGCACCTTGGTGCTTGCTTAAGACCATAAAGTGAACGGTTGAGTTTACATACCATATTGTAAGGAGCATCCAAACCTTCAGGTGGCGTCATATAAATGTCTTCCTTAACATCTCCATACAGAAATGCAGTTTTGACATCAAATTGAACAATATGCAAGTTGTGTTGAGCTGCTTCTGAAAGTAGAATACGTACTGAATCATACCTTACAGTTGGAGCATATATCTCCTTGTAGTCAACACCTTGTTTCTGACTACATCCTTTGGCACACAGTCTTGACTTATAGAGTGGACCAGATGGCTCGTCTTTTATCTTGAAGACCCATTTGCAGCCAATTATCCGCACTCCTTCAGGCTTTTCAATCAATTGCCATGTTTCATTCTTTGTATGTGCCTTTAGCTCCTCTTCAGTGGACTCTTTCCATTTTGCAGCATTTGGGTTATCAGAAGATAATGCTTCACTGTACGTCAGTGGGACATCCTGTTCTCTTACAATTTCATCTGTACATTTGTAAGTATTGGCTTCTTCTTCTTCATTAGCTTGCAGTCTGTTCAGTCTTGCTTTAGATCTCGTTGTGATATTATTTGTTAACTCAGATGAATCTATAGTTACTTCAGGCTCATACAGAGATTCATCATCAGAGTAAAAATCTTCACTTGATTCGTCTTCAGTCTTCTCAGACTGTTTTAGTGTGATCTTCTTGGTTTTAGAGTTGTCATCATTTTCACATGATTCCAGGACAGACTCTGAAAGTGGTACAAAGGAATAATCTCTTTTGACTGAGCTTTCAAGGAAGACCACATCTCTGCTTATTACAACTTTTCTTGTTTTAGGATCTAAAAATCTGTATCCTTTGGTTTGTTCACTATAACCAATGAATAACATTTTATTTGCCTTTGAATCCCACTTCTTTGCTTTCTCTTTCGGAACATGCACCATCGCTTCACAACCAAAAATTTTCATATGTGTAATGTCTGGCATTTTATCACTCCATTTCTCCTCTGGTGTCAAAAATGCTAAAGCTTTTGTTGGGCATCTATTAGTAATATAAGCTGCAGTTGACACAGCTTCTGCCCAATAATGTTTCTGAAGTTTAGCATTTATTAGCATGCATCTAGCTCTTTCAAGCAAAGTCCGGTTCATTCTCTCCGCTAGACCATTTTGTTGTGGTGTGTACGGAGCAGAGGTTTGGTGTGTGATCCCTGCTTTCTTTAGAAAAGCTTGAAACTCATTGCTTAGATACTCTTTTCCGTTATCAGTGCGGAGTATCTTTATTCTCGTGTCAAGTTGGTTTTCAACTAAGGCTTTAAATTCTTGAAATTTCTGGAAGACTTCTGATTTTTTTTTAATCAAATAAACAAATACTTTTCTTGTGAAGTCGTCCACAAAGGTAACAAAGTACTGAGCTCCTCCAAGGCTTGGTACTTCCATTTTTCCACAGACATCTGAGTGAACAAGTCCTAGCTTCGCTTGTGCTCTAGAACCTTCTGTAGGAAACGGGATTCTTGTCTGCTTTCCTTCTAAACATGAAATACATATCACTTTATCTGCCTTGTTTATTTTAATTTTTGCACTTTCCAACAACTTGTTTAGGTCCTCAAAATTCAAATGTGCCAACCTCTGATGCCACAAGTAACAATCATTCTCTGTTGATGTAGATAAGTAAGCTGGAATACTATGTGTATTTAACCGGTACATATTGTTTATAACTTTAGCAGTTGCGACTTGCTTATTATCTTTATTTAGGATTATACAGCCTTGACTGTCAAACTGTATTTGGCAACCACTATTTATTATTTGACTCACAGAGAGTAGATTAGTAGCCAGCTCAGGAACATATAAAACATTTTGTACCTTGATAGTGTCAATTTTGCCTTGTTTGTTCACAACATTAAGATTCACTTTCCCACATGATTTTACTACTAATCTCTTGTTATCAGCCACTCTTATTGCAGTAATCGGAGGTGGCATTTCATCATAAAGCAATTCACGGTGCATTGTCATATGCATTGATGCTCCAGAATCTATATACCAATTGCTGTCGTTGCTCGTTGTAGCGGAGAACACTGCGACACAACCGGTATCAGTTCGCTCATTGGATTTTTCTTCCTTCTTCTTGTTGCGGCAATTTTTACTGATGTGTCCATGCTTGTTGCACACATAACACCTCGGACCCTTGGACTTGACTTTATTTTGAGCTTGTTTGCCAGATTGCAACTGTTTTCCTTTGCTTTTCACATATAGCGCATTAGACTCGGAGTTTCTTATATCTTGAAGAAGCTTTGTCTTTACTGAATCAGCTGTAATTTTTACACCAGAGCTCTCGAGACCGGCCAGTAACAGGGTCCCAAGCCACTCATCATCAACATTGAAACCAATGTTTCGCAGTTTATGGGCGGTCGTCATTATTTTGTTAACGTAGTCTTCTATGTTTAAACAATTTTCGAGGTTTGTCGTTATCAGATCTCTCAGAAGCCCAACCCGACGTGTCAAACCATTATCATCAAAAGCTTTTGCTAGATTGTACCACACTTCTTTTGCTGTTTTAGCTTCTTGTATATGCACATAATTAATAGGATGCACTAATAGAATTAATTTAGATCTAGCTTTCGTGTCGAGCTTCGTATCAACGGCTTCATTTTCTTTACGGGTGACACAACTCCATAATTCTTCATGTTCGAGGTAAGTTTGCATAGCAAATCGCCACGTCGCATAATTTTCTCTCCCGGTCAGCTTTTCTATCAGTGCCATCGTATTGTTTGATGACATTTTGCCGATGAAGATAAATTCGTATTGCGAGAACACGTGCGGAGTTTTAGGTTAGGTTTTACTAATTTAACAAGAACTACAACTTTTATTTTTATAAGTTTGGAAATCACTTTTACTTTACTTTGCAATATTCAGGTGGTCTGGGCCCATAACCTGTTGTAATTAATAAAAAATATACTTTGATATGTTTGTAGTTTTATTACGAGAGATTCAACAAGAAGTACATTAAAAATTATCATAGAGTAGTACTATAACGGGTATAGACAAAATAGTGTGGTGCTTACAGACTAAATATTAGTACCACAGATAAAGTAGGGTTCAATTAACAAATACAACACTGGTTTATCACATAAACAAACGGGAGTTAGATCCGTGGGGCAATTATCGTACTCCACGAAGCCGCGGGTACACTCGTAAGTTAGTTCGTTACAAAACTACTAAACAAAAACTCTTAAAGGTATAAATTAAACACAATATCAGACTGTGGACGATCACTCATAATAATTGAGTAGTTTATTAACAAAATGCAAGCTGTTATAGACAAGTTATTAACGTGATCCCCTGCTTACCTCAGCACTTATAAATTGGTTATTGATTTCAGCTTCCACGGATAATAGCGTCATAGCATTGTGAATAGTTAGCAGAACATTCTGCGACTTACGAGCTGCTGGTCTTGAGTTTGAATCCGGGCAGAGTAACTTTATTTTTAGTAAATTATGTCATTACAGTGAGTGTTTGCTCTCAAAACAGTGTAAAAAAGCGTCGTGAGGAAACTGGTATGTCCTAGAATCAAAAATTCAAAGACATGTGTGACTTCGCCCAATCACTCCCACACATAAAGAGGCAGCGAAGGTTGGAGTGCAGTTCGATCAATTATAGACTACTTTACTTTAATCTATTGTGCAATCCATCAAAACCATAAAACGACATCAACCATCAAAGAAAACTAGGATCATCTGGAATCAAAGTATTTTTGTGAAATCACAGTGAAAAATTGAAATTAATTCTAAAGCGCGGGATAAAAACGCAATCTAACTCCTCAGGAGAGCGTTAGGGAATTTATCAAGAATCCTTGTTCGTCGACTTCGCACTTCGCTCCTACTACGTGTTTGTTTCATAATATTTCTTTTTATATTTATGCTGTAATTTTTACCAGCATAGTTCAAATCAACTCCTCTATTTCATTTACATATAAGTAAAATCTTTTGTATTATATTATATAACACAGTACTTAATTATATTATATTACCTACATTCGGAGCAAATAAATGATTATTCTATTCTATTCTTTAAGAAAAAAATGATAATTTTCGTATTCCAAACATTTTAAATCATTTACCAATTTAAAATTATGAAAAAAAATCTCCAATGCATTTTTATTATAGGCATCAAATACACTCCCGCACCCGCCCTGTGCCTATCCTTAATAGAACGACGGACTACCTATACAGCTACCTATCCCTCCTCCCACCTCCTACCTATCTACCTAAATAAGACAGTCTACTCCAAAAGCAGTCTAAAGACAGCTAATTAAGCTCAAAGGTTGCCTACTATTTAATGCCTATTTTTTTCGGTAACACTTAGCATCATCATATTCCTAAATTGTATTGTACTATGGAATTTCAACTGTAAGCTCTGAGTCGAGCCTATAATATTGTTCGTGAAAACGCGCAATAGTCACCAACCATTAGTAGCATGAGGCGCCCGTGTTGACACCGTCATGAAAAGCGTTACCCAATCTTTGTATGGAAGCAATCACGAAATGGATTCTAAGATTGAAAGGCAGGTAGACAGACAGGTTTTGCGGTTCGCCTTTGATAAAGTCTGATAAGATCCCTGTTTTGTATACCGTACCAAAATTTGTGAAAGCCAGGTTAATCTTAATCATTAAAAGCTTTCTAGGTAAGTGGGAAAATTAATCAAGTTAAGATACTATAATGATGAGTGGCAAAATATGAAAGACAAACATAGTGTAATTCGAGAGCGTCCCGATTGCGTGCGCCCAACTTCACTTTCACCGAAGAACGTTCGCCGAATGACCATTTCACCAAAAAACTGGTCGAAAGATCGCTAGCTGCTAGCTGGCCGGCCACCCTAACAGTATAACTAAATGTAAAAAAATGAACAAGTGGTTTCGAATTTTCCACTATATTCTTCTATTTGCGACCATTTCAACAATAGTAGGGGCCACATGCCAGCCGTTGCAGTGTCATGCAACATTATTAAGCGAGTCAGCACGCACACAGCTCACGCTGCAAGATGTGCTGCTACAATATAATGCGAATAACACGCTTTCTTGCATCCCCGGGGAAGCTGCAAAGGTCAGATTAATATTAAATTCCATTGCCATCTATAGGAAATGTGAAGTGTCATGTTATTAATAATTCAGTTGTCAGAAAATTTAAAACATCATCTCCATTTGCCTACTAAAATTGAAAGCTCATTTATATACTCTGTGTTCACATTATTCACATAATGCTAAGTAAATGAGACTTTCTGGTTTAACGGGAAAAATTTATAATTACTTTAGTGTCACTTTTTCAACAATTATGACCCTCGTCTTAATCACCATCAATCAAAAAAACAGAAAAACAACAAAGGACGGAACTGCATAATCACCCATAATTTTCCACGCTGTTTCCTCAAGGAAAAACGAATTATAAAGTTGTAAATAAACGTTTATACGAGGTGCAGCACGCCCTCGAGGCAAACTAATTGAAATTAAAAATTATTTCCTTCGCAGTTATGTACTAATGACATCGCATTGCGGTCGCCAGCTCCGTGCTATATGATAGTTGAACATATTTCATGATAAATGGTAAAAAGTGTAAAGTCATGCATGAGAAATGTTACTTTGTGAAAGCGCAGCTCTTATAATGGTAGCACCACCTGTGTTTTAATATCTAGCTTGTATTGACATTGTTCTAAAAGCACTTGTGTAACACGTATTTCAATAACATATTGCTCAAAGCCACAGAGCACGGAAACAGTTTAATTTTTATTCATCATCTGCTTAGCCTTTTCCCAACTAAGTTGGGGTCGGCTTCCAGTCTAACCAGATGCAGTGGAGTATCAGTATTTTACACGGAGCGACTGCCTATCTGACCTGATCTATAAGCTATAACACAAATAGAAACTGACCGAGTTCACGGCGGTTCTTGAGAGAAATTGTACGCTCGACGCACTTTTGATGCCACGAATTTTATTAGTATTACGAGTACTGCCGTCTCGAGGTTCCTACCCCTGTACGTGGCTCGGAAAGTTGAAATGAAAATAAATGTGATTGGTGTATCAAACAAGCAAACTGTGCACTCGTTAGTTATTGAAATGCGGTCAGAGTATTCAGTTGACTGCTCGATATACGTATTTTAAAACTGGACGGTTGACTTTACTTGATTACTTGATTTTTCAATACGATGAATATTGCATTATTATCTGCCATTCTATTTGTTAATTAACTACGCTTTAATCAGTGATTGAATTTGGATTCAACGTCACAAACCTTTTTTTTTCGGTTGCGAAATCATCAAATGACTCCTCCCGCTCTGGGCGGAGCAGGAGGGAGTGTCAGACTTTTACTGAATAAAACCCATCCATGTTCCTTCATCGCCCTTTGTGTTCCGGGGCCACCGTATCTCTTTCGAACAGTCCCGCAGCCCCAGCAGGCATCGGCCCTTGCGAACCCCTTCCTTTTGCTGAAATCTCTTTGAGGCGCGCGTGGAACACGAACGCGCCGTCGACACGGCCTGTCGTCATAAGACGGACGGACGGCGAGCTAGCCCATAGCTCACCGTTCACAGGCTCGCGCCTACGATGGCCGGGGTCCAGTACGTGGCCCCCAACGCCCGGTGCGTCTCCCGCGGCGGCTGGGACGTGAGGTTCTCTCCCTCTCACGTTCCGCCACCTCCTTCGCTAGCATGACTGCTTCGCAGAAGGAGGTGACGGCGTCCCATTCCCTCTCGCTCCGGACCATGGATTGAACCAAGACAAGAAGCGAGAGGTCGCCGCCGCCGATCACCGCTACGAGGACACGGCGGCGCTCCGCCCACGCAGGGCAGACCTCCACCGCGTGCTCCACCGTGTCCTCCGCGGTTGATCCTCGCAGTGGTAGCACCCGGGCGTTTCCTCCCGCCCAATTCGGTGCAGGAACCTCCCGAAACAACCGTGTCCGGTGAGGACCTGCGTCAGGCGGGAGGTGAGGACACCACATTACCTCTCAAGCCACTCCTCAAAATCAAAATCAAAGCATTTATTTCAAGTAGGCCAGTTACAGGCGCTTTTGAACTGTCGAAACAAAGATAACAATGAAATGTAGCTACGGTCCCAGTCACAAGGCATAAAAACTGTGAAAGTACTGTAGTTGCCCATTTCCTAGCGTAGATCTCTATGGAGAAGAACGAGCAAGAAACTCCATGGACACTCTTTTAAATCAGCATATTGTTACAAAACCTTGGTTACATCATTCATATTGAGATGGTACATTATGTGAGAACGATGTAGCAAGATGTGCACGTTAAAAGTGTCCATAGTAAACACAAAAAAAGACAATTAAAAAAAAAAAAAAAATTAATTCAAATAAGCCGTGGCAACTAAGAGATGACCAGTCACAACTGACAGCGCCCGTTCACGAACATGACGCATGGATCAGCACCATTCAACTCGACCATTTAGAAGGGAACTAAATGATCCGACACACGCGCCACCATCAGCGAGACATTGAGTGAGCATGACATACTCTCAACCGCCAGGGCACATTCAAGTCGAGAAAGGACGTAGGTTTCCAGTGAACGATAGCTCTTCAGTACATAGTACTCACACAATATGGGCTTTATATAATACTAAAGAGATTGAATCTATACAATGCAAAGATAGTTGTAAAATCTTCAGCAGCTCCAACAATACTATTTAATGTTATCAATTTATGCGTCCCTGTCCTTGTGGAGCAGGACCGGCATTGAGCCAAGCATTTTTGTCAGCGATATAATCGTCCAACATGTAATATGCTTGCTTACATAGTGTGCGTTTAATGCATGTTTTAAATTTCGTCTCATTGAGTTCAAGAATACTTTGTGGAACCTCAAAGAGCCTCAATATAGCCACCATTGTGGCGTGCCCTGCACGGGGTTGCGACAGTCGCTCTCTCCATGTCGCCATGAGATCACGCCGGAAGTCTGTCCGCTGAGCGACAATTTGCCGCGCCAGTAGAGTTTCCCCCCGGAATGTCACAACCCTGGATTTATATCTAGGGAACTAAAATTTCTTCTGATACATTGTGTTTTGATGACAGTGGCAACCTATGAAAACAAAATAGTGTGCAGTCGAACGCAAGTTAATCAAATTTAGCTTATTGGTGTTGCAAATTGCTGCTTTAATCCACCAGTTTTGACGAATAAGTAACATTTTACAACTATAAAACCTTTAGAACAATTGAATGTGCCTTTCCTTCAAAAACATTTTTCTAGGTAAATTCTTTTATACTTTTCACAGACCAATCAAAACAAATGTTCCTTACTGAGTTTTTCGAATTTCAAACCGAGCGAATACCTAATACAAAACAAAAGGGTAACAAAACTGTTTCAGTATACAAACGGACAGCTTTGCATACCGCCTGACAACATTTACCAATTTGTGCGGAATAAACCTGAAGCAAATATAACAACTGCTGCTTCTGATGTAAAAAATATTTCACGAAAACAATGTATTCGCGGTACATTTATGTATGAAACATGGCGGCATCTGTGAGTGCAGTTACCACTTGCGACGCTTCTAACACATTACTACTGCTATTAAACTAAGTCCTGCATGAAAACTATGAAACTACCCACATTTACCTACATTCATTCATTACGTTTTACCGCGATATGTGGAAAGAAAGTTCTTATTTATCTGAAGTTCTGAAAATGTTTTCATAAGATTGTGAGTAAAACATTAAAGACCCCAGCTCGTAGATGGGACTGCAGATGGTAGTCTCGTACTTTTAAAAGTGAAGCAATACGAAACTGAAAGCGTTTACTTTTTAATACTTAGCAAAGAAGAAACAAGTTGCAAAAGAAAATACTTATAAACTTGTGCCTACTTAAATACAACGCTACGCTATGCTATTAGGTTATTTATTATGTAGCTAAATCGTAATTTACATAAATAACTAGTTGTCAGTCCCCTTCAGCAACTTTTAAAAGTCAAGGGTATATTGACAAAAATAAGAAACTTTCCACTTTTACTAAGTTTGTTTGCCGAAGATCAAATTATTGACATTTCTTATCCATTCTTCAAACACCTGAACATCACTATCAATAAATCAATTCTCCTAATTGAACAAACTTGTTATAATTGAATACAAATGGAACAAACACGCGATGTCACAGACCTCTCACAGATTCGATTACCTTTTGTTTACCTACAAATACTAACAAGTTGGTCGCACAAACATTCTCAATTAGACCAACAGACGCAGACTTTACAATTGCTAAGAGGCTTTGCATGTTTGTACAAAGCTAGATAAATAACACTTTTGTTTTCCTAGCCTGCTCTGTCCCACCCTCGTCAAAAAAATTATAAATGAAAGGTTAATCCATAATGGATTTAACCTTTCATTTAGAATTTTCTTATTACCCATTACCTCATGACATCATCCAAATACGGTTAACTATTTGGGACATATACAAAATGCCTGGTGGCCTGGACATATACAAACGGTCCTCGTCTGTTTCGTGTCGCGTCGATGTATCATGATCGCTTAACACAAACTGATGTGGCGCACCGATATTCGAATTCGTGAGGTTTATCATCGTTGAGAGGTAAGGATCGCGTGATGTGCGAAGCGGTACTGAAAGTGAGTTGTTCTGATGAGATATATCTCGGTTCACGGACAATAATTGTTTTTGAGCGAAAAGCCAGTGCCTTCACTAACGAGCATTGTTGTCTTATGCTTGTAGGGTTATGCTAACGGTTCCGAGACCAGCCTAATGATACAATGACAACTAATTTATTATAATCATCTGTATTAATTCCAATATTTAACATAGACACACTGCCTGGATGGCCTCCACCACAGCAGGCACTTTAAATATGGGCATTCGTGACTACGTGTAGTAAGTACCTACCACCATACTTTAAAAGGACTGCGTACAAAGTTCAAAAATCTTTGCAAAACCTTGAAAAAATTCACAGAATTACCAACTCTTCCGAAAATATAAAATCGCTCCGCTCATGCACTAAGATTCAAAGTTAGTACAGTTTGGGTCTGAAAGGCCGGTCCACATCCTGAGAGCCTGCTGAATACGACATTGTGTGACACATGAATATTAATTAATTAATTCTTTAAGAGTGACCTCAAAAGGCTAAACGTGCCGCTAAATATTACAGTAGGCTTCCAACGTGAAGGTCTGACATCAAATTGAATGGTCGGCTAAAAGGGGCTTTTTGTCATAAAAATATACTTTGATTAGCTTTGTTTAGGTATTCATTATTTAGTCAGCTGGTGAGTTAATTAAGTCCGTACCTAGTTTTCATAGTAGCTACGTGGAATGACAGCTATTTTCCGCAGACAATCCCAGGGGAAATAAAACCATCCATTATTAATAGTTTAATATGAATGTTGATCATGTTAGAATTTGTGAAAATTATTATCAGAAATAGTTTATGCTAGAATAATTTTAATACTTACACGTTCTTAGAAACATTTTAAATTATAACTTTACTAAGCACAGTACAACAAAGAGAAATTTCCGAGAAAAACCATCAGTAATGATCTCATTAAATAAGTTGAGCTAGTTAGTGTAGGAGGTTAGTTGTCTGCCTCGTTGGTGAGCGGTCGCGGGCGCAACTGCTGAGCATGAGGTCCTGGGTTCGATTGCCAAAGTGTTATTGGGTTTTTCCATCATAGGTTGGTGCCCGGTTGATGGCAATAGGCTTGACCCTTCGGGGATTACAGTCGGAATGTTAAGTTAAATAAGTTAAAGTTACCTCCTAAGTTCACTATATTGTGAAATGCTATAAATTTTCTTGAAAATCTCTATCATATCACATCCAAAATAATAGTAAATTAACTTCAAAACAATAATTTTTTTTTTAATTCTCTCCTCTGTAAACAAACAAACGTACTTTTCTACCAAACATTTATATGATGGCACCTATGCGCATGTTTCCAAATTGAACTTATAAACACCAATTTTAGCATGTAATTGGTTCGGGGGCGACTTTATCGACTAAAGCAATTTCTGTTTACTTTTGACGAGACTTGCGCCGCGTTGGGGATGACTTCGTATTTCGATGGGGTGTAACCGCGCGCCGCAGAAAATGGATGAAAGTGATTTTTGATTACTTTGTGTTAAAAGATAATATTTTGATGCTTTTCTTTCGAAGTTGTCTTATGAATTGTTTTGTACTACTTCATTTTAATTCAATTTCGACTCGGATTTCCACTTGAACAACTTCGGTATATATGTTTTCTTTCACAATAACTGAGTCTGAGACCAGCATATCATATTTTGATTAACTGTGAAGCCATGTTACCTACGTCAAACGAGTTCTGAGTAAAAATCACTCTCTATAAAACTTTACACAGACATATTATTTAAGTTATGATTACGCGTGTTTTCCACGAAGGCACGTTTGGCAGAGATGTAGGTACGTACCGAGTACACAAAACAAGCTTTGTTTATTTATAAACTGTACCTACTTATCCCGAAAAGGGGTACACACTTACCAAATATTTGCCGACCACCGTTAAATACCGAGGCTATCGTCCAGGCAATTTATCTTACTATCGATAGACGTCATAATCGCATAGCCTGACATTGCCTCACACGACAACAGTGACCTCTAGCCCGGTCAAGGACCTGTATTGTCAGGGCAATAAAAGGGTCTAATGGCCCACATCCGAAACTGTGTAGTAGTCTTTTGTAGTTGAGCCATTCTGGGCT
This sequence comes from Eugnorisma glareosa, assembly GCA_947578425.1. Lineage (NCBI taxonomy): Eukaryota > Metazoa > Arthropoda > Insecta > Lepidoptera > Noctuidae > Eugnorisma > Eugnorisma glareosa. Next base: position 1,089,872 of record OX387966.1, read on the forward strand.
ACCCCTGAAGGGCTCTGAGGCCGTGATTTAGGATCGAGGATTTGAATAGCCTGAGGAATTTTATGTAAATATGTATGTAGATTTTTCGGACTTATGTAAATCTGTTGTAATATATAAAGGTATTCTTTTGTGTTGTGATAAATATTCTATGTACAGTAAAGAGAACATTCCATTGTGATTTTACGTTTGGCTTGAAAATATACCACATTCTTTACGTTTCCAAAACACTGTTTTGTTCATGTCTTTCTTTTATTTGTGTGTTTTCTTATTATTTCGTCTGTAGGTAGGTAAGCACAATAGAGCTTATTTTATTCTCACACTTTTGGAGAATAAAGAGGTTTCATAATAATAATCTCACTATTTACGTCACGACAATTCAGAACATAACACTCGGCCGTTTGGGGTAATACCTTCGATTTATAACAGTTACCCCAGAAACATAAAAGGTCCTATATAAAACTTGCCGGGACTGAAGGATATTATTTACAACACATCGACCGCAAACTCCTGGACATAGGTACTTGTTAGGTAAACCCTCGTTCTATAGTGACAGATTTTGTACATGTTTTAAGACTTGACCAGCAAAAAGGGCTTGTGGAATAACAACCAAAAGAAGAAATTACATTTTTTCTTCCAAATTCCTAAGAAACGCCATTTTCTCCTGTGACTTTGACAAATTGCGAAAGGTCACGGCAAACACCATCCTTTCATGGTTCCCAATATAAACCCCGATAAGTAATGTTAACTTTTTATGTATAAAAGCTATCTGTTGTGTTTGAGCAGCTCCTCGATTCGGCTCTAATGCGAAAACTTTCCATTGGAAGTAGGTATGTTCTACAAACGTTGACCCAGAGAACTTGCACGTTTGAAGATCAAAGAGAGGCGGATACGCCAAGAGAGTGGCATTGTGGCATCAATATGGTCAATTTTGGCATATATTTTGGATAAAAAAAAAAAAAGAAAAGAAAAGAAAAAAAAAGAAAAAGCGTTTATTCGTGGTTCTAGGCATTACAAAAAAATGTTACTTCTGCCAAACTGTAAAGCAGTTTGTTGGCAGATGTAGCTCCCATATACAATAATAGGTACCTTTAGTTCTATGCAACTATTCCTAACTTTTCCACCAATAACAAGGTTAAACATTAACTATAACTAAACAATAATAATTTAACATCACAAAGGCTGCCTGGTAGTGAATTGAAACGCCACTACGCAATTCAAAATGCTATCAACATTAGCTAATAACACCCTAAACCACGCAATGCCATTCCAATTCACAACGGCGAAGCCGCGAATAGATAAGCGGATAGATAAGTAGATAGGTAGAATAATTATGTCCAAGTTATTTAATCAAATCGCAATCCATGTCAGTGTGTGTACGCAAGATACTTAGTTTTAAATACGCCAAAACTAGATTTAGATATAGTTCCTAATTATTTAATATTTTTTCCAACTACATAAGTATATTACATAGGTACCGATACACTACTATAAAACAAATCTTGTTTCTTCGCTTCTGGTCGGCACTCCATCATAAGACAGCGAGGGTATTCGTCAGTGCGTTGTGTGCTGAATACCAACCTCGCCAGATTTATGCGGCTTACAAGAGCAACTTTTATTAAATTTCGACGATCTCCGGCCGCCGCCGTATTATCCTAATGGCTATCGATATTTCCTGCTATCTACACAAATTTTCTGCGGACTCTCGGATTTTGGTTAGATTGCCTTCAACATTTGGGTTGGATTGTGTGGTCATGTTGAATATAATCTGCACTACAGTCTTACAATCAGTCTTGCAAATAGGGTATCGTATCGTATTACCTAGTAACAGGGTTCTGGGTATCATCAGATAGGCACTCGCAGTAGTTCCATGTAGATGCTGGTAATGGTACCTTTAGCTGCGTCCGCTAAGACTGCAAGCCGATGCTAACATAGTTGGGAAAAGGCTAAGCAGATGATGATATGTGGTAACTTTGAAAGAGTTGACTGTTTTATATTAATCATAAATTGAGGAACATTAAGCATACAGTAACTGTATCAAACATATCACGATGGTGTGTGTGATCTTGACGATGATGTTAATGTGACTCAAGGGAGAAGTAGATAAAAGGAGAATTCCGGCACTTGTATTGGTTTCTGAAAGAAAACGTAAACAAATATTTGAGAGCATACCACACCATCATCGTAACAGAGTTTATCAATTTTGTAAAGTTCCATTCCATGCAAAGTAAAAACTAACAAAAGCTTAAATATATGTACCAAATTAGCTATTGTCCAGAACTACGCTGCATAAATCAACAAGAATTAGGTCTCCGACGTTGTCGAATTTACCTAAGTTAAAAAATTCTATTCCCCGTCAAACATGACGTTCAAATATTCATTTGCACGGTACTAGAGAAAATAAAGCGCAAATCTAGAAAGTTTGACTCACTAGAAACGAATAAAAGCTGATTTCAGGTGTATAGGTAACTGCCAGGGTTGCGGGACTGCGGGAAAGAGATACCGCGGCCCTGGAACACAAAGGGCAAAAGAAGGAACATGGATGGGTTTTAGTGATCAGTAAAAGTCTGACACTCCCTCCTGCTCAGCCCAGAGCGGGAGGAGTTATATGATGATTTCCCATCCGAAAAAAAAAAGGTGTATAGGTAAGCTGAGGAATATCTACGAACTTAGTTTATAAGACGGAACCAAATGAAACAGTTTGGGGCTAAAATATCCTGGAACGTGGACGTGTATTGAACTCGTTTATTACACGTACGATTATTCGTTTATTCCTTCGTAAGATTTTCAGGGCTGTTGAGCTATAAAAGTGGTTCCAGAAATCCTTTTCTAACAGCTCAATTGAAAACGGTTCTAGTCCAAACCCGTAGGTTAGGTTAAAATACATAGTTTGATGTTAGTAAGTCATTATTTGCAGAGCCCAACCGTGGCCATGCGTAACATAATTAGTTTGTTTCAGTTACAGTGTCAACCCCAACTTGTAACTTTAGTTAATTTCGCGAGTTCCGTGTGTTCAAGATTACATCCCTATTTACAGTTGGGCTGAAGGTCGCGTGACCTTGACCCAGGTGTTACTCTGTAGGGTTGTTTGCGTACTAAAGTGAAACTTTACAAAATGTATTGTTTGCAATAGGCGTGAACAGACGACGACTATTTATTTTATGCTTAAACTTTTGTGCGCTTATTTTTTCGGCCGATTGTGTTCGTGGCTTAGATCGCTAAAAGTAAATGTTTTATCCGTAATTCGGAGATATATACTCTTGTTTGTTACCATAAGTAACTTATGCAAGAAGTAGAAGTAACTAATCGCCTTGAACAATTCAAACACTGTTGTTGTCTTGTCGATAGAAGAATAAGAATTAAATTTGCCAATAATAACAATCTGGTGGCCTACCATGACGTCTTATAGCAGGAGTAATTTCAGTGTGGGAAGGAGATGGCGTTAGACGACCTGCATGGCTCTGTCTCTTTCCCACACAGGAATTACTCCTGCTTTAAGACGTCATATTAACCTCCCAGTAACAAAATAAGAACAACCAATTGCTTTCCGACCATTGATTTTATATTTTTACGACGCGCAATAAGATCGGATCAGCAGTGATCAGACCCACAGCTGGCTGCCAAACAGATCTACATGCAAAATAAATATAGTTGTCAAACTGTCGTAAACTGTACAATGGGATCATTCAGTTTTTATTAGAAACTAGCGACCCTCCTCCCGACCTCCCCCTCTTCGCATGGGTCTTACAACTTGACAAGATATCAAGATTTCTTAACTATAATGTAAGTTAAATAGCAATGTGTAAAACACATGGTCCTTACGGAATAAATTTTCTAATTTATGTCGAAAAACCGCATCAAAATCCGTTGTGTAGTTCAGAAGAAACCCGAGGTCACACAGGCTGACTGGAGAAGCTACTTTAATTTGTTATATTTATAGATCCTTGATTGCTTAGAGATTGCTATCATCCGGAGTGCGTATAATATTAATAGTCTGGCCTCTTATTGGAATATTATATTAAGTTTATATGAGTGATATGAATATGTAGGTCGTGGCAACAGTAGCCATTACTTAGGATTCAGATATCATTAATTTCTATCTGTGTAGTTTAGGTCAAGCAATTTGGTCTATAGCTATAAATATACCACTTTTATTGGCTTTCTACCAACTTACTTTAAATTTTTCGGATACTGTATTTGTAAATCGACCAAGTTTTCGGTCATTAATTCGATCGTAAATATAAAAAACCGGCGCAGTGCGAGCCGGACTCGCGCACGAAGGGTCCCGTACCATTATCTAAAAAAATATATCTTAATTGGCGTCAACTATGTATGTATGGGATACCCTTTAATTTTCAACTCTTTTTATTTTTTGGATTTTTTTCTTTATTTGTGCCGTAGTAAGGCCTTGCTTTTTACCAAATTTCATGATTCTATAGGTCAAAGGGAAGTACCCTATAGGTTTTAATTCCCTTGTGAAATTGCATAATATGCGACTTCATCATATCTCATCATCAGTCATATTTGATCGCGTTGACTTACAAGTTTGATTTTTCATTGCTCCAAGGGGTAGCAGACCCCTTACCCCTACCCCCTGGGGAGTATTTGGTATTAATTTCAGCTTGATACCGCCACGCATTCCTGAGAAAAAGGGTCTTGACAGAGAACTTCAGAAGTCGTTTAACAAAAGCAATTCGTTTTGACAGCTTCACTCTCTTTCAGGTCAAGTAACTGCCATCGAAATGATTTTAGATATAAAAGAATAAAAACAACTTATCTTCCGCGCTGCTTGAAACTAAGCATTCGCGAAATCGTTTAAGTTTAGAACTTTGTTCTTCTATCCCCCGAGCACTAGCAAAGTCACGCACACTTCGGCTAACTTCGGCTTTCCGAACATTGCCGAAGGCGCTACCAAAACTTTTCCATATTTTATACTATTTTCTACAGAATCTAAAGAAGCGAGTACTCTTTAAACGGTTTTTATCTCAAAATAAAAACTTGTTTACGAGAATTCGTATGGAAGCTCTTACTTATCAATTCGTACATTACAATTTTAATATTAGGGCTCTGTCACGCATACAATAGCTTTATTGGCCACTTTCATAAATTTATGAGGAGTTGTAAAGGCGCCTTTACACGAGCGAGTGGAGAGACATGTCAGTAAAACGTGTTTACGGTCGAATCAGTAAAAGCGAACCAGCGCTTAATGGACGCTGGACAGTTCGCTAAAAAATGGTTGAGTGAGTACTATGTTCATTATTCATGGCTATGTTGAAGTACCTGACACGGCGATAAAATAATAGCATGAGTATGGAATAAAATAATAGCTGTAGGTGTCAGAACGAAACGCGATCGTTTCCATTGTTTCCGCTGCTGTAAACTGGTGCATAAAGTGAATCGCTCAAAAGGGATCTGTTAGCTGTAAACATGCACGCTCTCTTTAAAGTATATTGTAGGTACACACCTACTCATAGAATTGTAGGAATGCATTTTAATAACTGACGCGAATTGAGTAGTTAATTCGACAAAGAGACATGACTAGTGGCTCGTGACTCGTCGTGTTCTGACATTCATAGACTTAGAAGATACTTTTGCTGAGGTTTCAACGTCGAAAACGATGTGCGGTGTTCTCTTCTAAACAAATAATTTAAAAAAACGGCCGTTGTTTGTCGATTTTAATATTAATAACTACGACCTGTATGTCGTCACCCTTAGCTCCCTTTGACTAGTATTCCAGACTGATTTGATTCGAATGAGATAACTTTCCACATCAAAGTCAAACGTCAGTAAATAAACAACATAAAGTTGAAACATTCATAAATATGAAGTGTTTGCGATTCATTGCGCTTTTACAAACGAGTCTCGATAAAATTCGTTGATTATTCAGACGAAATCGAGCAATGGACTGTGAATTAAAATAGCACGTTTTATTTTTTTACTGATAAAGATTTTATTAGGGGTCTTGTTTTGTTTTCTTCAACATATTATTGTTGGTACTGAAAGGAACAAGTCTATAAAAAACAAAGAATGTATACTATTGGAATTCAAATAAATAAAAGTATGCATTTCATTTCCATTCATAGCAGTTAATGTTCGCACTGCTGAAGCACAGGTCTCTTCCTGAGAGGGAGTGGGCCACGACCCACCACTCATGCACACTGCGGGTTGGTGGATGTCGTATATGTTTTTGGTTCAAGGAAATATCCTCGTCATGTTTTCCTTGATCGTTTTAAGAGCAACGGTGATGAACGCTTCGAACCCACCAACATCTCATCATCATCATTTCATCTTCGTTCGTGTTGAGTTTTATTTCCTCTGTATCTTCTAACTTCACGTCACATTCATTACGCACATAAACTTTCTTTTACATTCGTTCGTCCTGGTGAAGCACTACTCCGCACGATGTGCAGCTGAGCTCCCATTTGATGGGTTTAGCTGCAGGTGAAAATAAAAGCACACGACAGTTTCTACCTTTACTGCTAAGTTCGTCTTCAATGTCACACATACTCGTACACAACTTCTTTTGAACGAATTCTCACATGCAGTTCCATTTTATAGGAGTCTGTCTCTGTTCAGTTTTAACTAATACTGAACGACGCCGTCAACCTAAGTAATTCTGCGCAAATATTATTGCTGGGAAACGACTGTTTTTTAACCGACTTTATTTAAAAAGGAGGAGGTTCTCAATTCGGTTGTATTTTTTTTTTTATGTTTGTTACCTCAGAACTCCGTCATTTGTAAACCAATTCGAAAAATTCTTTTTTCATCTGAAAGGATATGCTTTCCGATTGGTCCCATAGAAATTTCATCAAAATCTGTTCAGGAATTTGTTTGTTTTCCTCACGTTAATTGTCACATCACGCGACGTCGCGTGCTGGCGCTCTGATGTACATCACGCGACGTCGCGTGATACTTGCTAGTTAAATTTGACACACTTTCCGATTTCTGATTAAGCTGAAATTTTGCACGCATGTGTATATCCCGACACAATGCAATATTATGAAGACAAGGAGCTGATCTGATGATGGAGTTGGAAGGTGGCCATACGAACTCTGTAATAAAACGACGCAACACCGTCGAGTTTGGACTCGTTTGATTTGTCTTGACAAGTACTGTAGTGCTAAATGGTAACCAGGGTCTGATGATGGAGCTGGAAGGTGGCCATAGGAACTCTATTAAAACGACATAACCCCATCGAGTTTGGGTTCATATAATTCATCTTGTCGAGTACTTTGTCTCTAGATGGTACCCAGGGTCTGGTGATGGAGGTGGAAAGTGGTCACAGGTAGTCCGTATAAAATGACACAATCCCATCGAGTTTGGTGTTCCAGGGCCGCGGTATCTCTTTCGAAGTTCCGCAGCCCCAATACGGTAGAAATCAATGTTACGCGTAAAGCTATAACATTCAAAAACTTTTTAAAAGTATCGCAATAACGGGGAAAACAAGTGGCTTATTTCGGCTTCGTAAAGGGTCTTACACCCATTGTAGGCATTAATTTAGGTGCGACCTAGTGTGAGCAGAAACAGGCTACTGTCGTTTGAGCGACAAAAAAATATTAACAACTTCATAAAGAATTTTTAGGTGAAATAAATCTGACCTTACCACTTACCCTCAAGCAGACCATTATCTTACTTCCCAGAAAACATCCAATTTACTGCAGTCGGAGCTACACTTTCCTTTCAAAACACTCTAACAACCAGAAAAATCCCCACACGACAGTCAAAGACAATACTCCACTCTTCCTCAAACAAAGTGCATCGTCAACGTAACCGTATCGCCGCTGTACCGAGCAGCACAACCTCCTCACTTAGCCGACGTTGCGGAGGAGAGGTAATGTGTTATCACCGGCCACTCGCCGCTGACCCATTTGCGTCCACAATAAAACACCAGATGAGTTATGGACTTGGGACACACGGGACTTTAAACTTACCGACTGAGTTTATAAACTTGATTTTTATTGAACTTTCCAAAGTTTTCATGTGATCTCGTTTGTAGTTTCCAGAGCAGATGTATTCATTTGATGGTTTCTTCTAGTGGATTTGGTTCACATGCGGTCTTGGGGCCGATACCCAGATAGGAAAAAGTGTTATTAGGTTTCAACCATTGATTTCTCAGTAGCAGCCTCCATGGAGTCTGGACGTGTGCTCGGTTTATGGCACGAGGCTCCCCTCATGGTACATGGGACTTTAGCATGACTGTCAAAATGTACAGTATAGGGCACGACCGTTGAACTCTGCCTATTCGTTCAAGGATTACAGGCGTCATGTTAAGATTGATATGCTGTACTTGTCTGACTGAACCCGAACAGACATCTGGACTATCTAGGCACATAATGAGAGCTCAAGTTTTCATTAATTTCAATGAAAATACATATTTTTCACATAATTAGGTAGATCGCGAAGAAATACATATTTTTTGTTCTGAGGCAACCGGGTGAAAAGGCAATTTCATTTTGTTATTATTACTAACTAGGTAAATGAGGTCTCAATAATTATAAGCACTTAATCGCACATCATTTTTTGTCGGTTTACAGTGTCGGCACATTCCCCGAAAAGCACCTCTAACAAATAACAGAAACATGACTTGCCATATAAACGGATCATACTTCTTTGTACATAATGTTTCTTTGACGGTCCGTGAATTTGAAATTTCATTTAGTCAGATGATTTATAGTCATTCTCATACAATTTACTTTACATCTACTTAAGAGGTATTTATTCACTAAATATTTAAATCACTAGATGTGCCCACACCGTATTTATCGCTTGGTCACGAGCTACATGTGAAGCGACATGAATGTTGCGGAACAAACAAGTCAAAGAATTACCGCGAGCGCGCCATGAGTCACTACGACGAGACGCCACGATGTTCAATTGGTAACAAGTGACGAACGCGCTTGTCGCTTTCGGATAGCTCCCGTTGCAAGTCGCATCGCCTGAGGCCTGAAAGAGGCGTAAAGCTTTTAGTCCGGGAGGTACCGTTACAAATGAAAAAGTCATAGTAAGCCAGCTGAAATTGACATAGATAGTTGATCTTATATGACTAATAAGAGAACCGACCGTCAGCTGCTCAAGTAGCGTGGGTTTGGGTGTGAGAGGTTACGGAAGTTGTAAAAAAAAATAAAAAATAAGTTGTAGTACGCCGGCTGAAACTTTTTTTTTCCAAAGATAGTTTACATTATACTGAGCTGAAAAATCGTCAGCTGCATGGTGGAAGGTAGATTATGCATCCGCTGCTCGAATGAACATAAAAAAAAAAATGTAGTAGCCGAATGAAATTTAACCAGGTGATTGTTTAAATTACTTAAAGTACGAAAACAACCATCGGCTGCGTGACTAGCGGTAGAAAGACCGCTAAGACCGCGAAATCGAGAGCAACCCTAAAATTTTATCGGCACGTACTGCGTGTTTCATGTTTTTTATGAAAGCTATTAAAGTATACGCATCTAGGAGGAATCACCTCATGTTGGTGAGTTGGAGGAAAATTCCTTAATAAAATAATGACTGTGGAACGATTTTCAACGGTCTTTCCACTGCTAGCCACGCAGCTGATTATTGTTTTCGTACTTTTAGTAATTTAAACAATCACCTGGTTTTTCATGCGGCGTACTACAACTTTATTTTTATTTTTTTTTGTACAAGTTCATGCGAGCAGCTGACGCATAAGTTCCACCAGCTCAGTATAATGTGAACTATCTATGAAAAAAGTTTCAGCCGGCGTACTACGACTTATTTTTTATTTATTTTTTACAACTTCCTTAACCTCCCACCTCACACTCACAGTGGGTGTATCAGCTGACGCTTGGTTCAGTTATTACGATACGAGATCTATTGAAAAATATATCAATCGATCGGCGTAAAAAAACTACCTAAAATGCAACGCTACCTCGCGGACTATTTACAATAAGAGGCATGTCTGATGGTTTAAATCTTTAGCATTCATCAAAGAAATTAGGTACGTTCTCATGCTGATAAAGGATTAAAGAAATAGGCGGTATTTGAGCTGCAAGTCATACTCGCGTTAAACATAACGCGAGTTTCATGTTTTTCATAAATATTATTACACAAACACAATGAAATGGTAATTGATTTAGTGGTTGTGATGTAAAACCCTCATGGGTGTCGTGAAGGATCTGCGAGGATTAAAAGGATAATAAGAAATTAATTCACATTTGCACAAAAATATACAGTCATTGTTTTTGTACTGCGATTACAATTAATTATGTATGCATTTGTCGTCAGCAGGATTAACGTAGCATAACATCACGCCTGTAATACCCGAAGGGTGGGCAGAGGTGACCCTAATAGTACGCCCACAGAATGATTGAAAGATTAAGAAGAGAAAATTACAGTTTCAGTCAATTGAGAGTTGAATTAGAACACAAGATTACTTAGAGCACCTTCCTCTCAATGTTATTCAGGCGCCAAAAGGTATAGACTTGGTACACACTACACATGTAATCTGGGCTACGAGCTACTGGACTAGCAGTTGCCCGTAGCTTTGCCTGCGTTGAGGCCGAAAATAATCCCACGAGAACTTAGTAACTACTACCGTAATAGAAAGTATTCTGTGTCGCAGCCCAGGTCAGTACTGTGTGCCAAGTTTTATCGAACTCTGTTCAGCCGGTAAAGTCAGAAAACGCAGACAGTGTTACGTTCACATATATTACGGATGGATGACTGATCAGTCTTCGAGAACAAGTCACTTTACTTCATGACACACGATTTATATACGACACGAGTCACTACACAACCATCAAAAACTTCAGACTCTCCAGTTCCAACAATAGTTGACAACACAACAGAAACAGCCCAAGTTCCATGATTTATCTCCTCACATCACGGAGGACATTCTCAATAATATATCAATATCGGATAATAAATATCTGTTCAAGCACATAATTCATACTAGTTTGTACACAAGCGTCGCCTCCCGGTGAGCCGTGTGTTCGGATAGTATAGGCGATGCTATTTCCTACCCCTTACGCGGTCGTTGACCTGCTCGGGCTTGTTCCTGAACTTTCATGGAAGGTACGCAGTTAAAAATCAATCATAGCTTGTGATGGCGTAGACAGAGATATGGTTGAATAGATAGACGTAGATGCACTGATATTATGGAGACAGAGTTATTGTAAAGTCAGGAAAATTCATTGTAAAACAACTTGACATCCTACGTATTTTTTTTCGTGTTATACAACTTTTACCTGTTATTACCACGACACCATTTCAAACAACTGTTAAATGTGATTTGAACATAGGGACTATTTAAGTTGATATTTAATTTCCTTGACAATTAAATTCCAAAAAGTGTGTACAGCAAAAGTAGAGTAAAGTAAAAAAAGTATTGCAAGTATATTCGAAATGAAACAGAATATTAACGCTTAAAGCAAAATTCTAGTAAGGTCTTATCATATAATATCCAAGTTAAAAAAAAAAATTACCATTTAGATCCATTCAAAAACGAACGTCGCGGTAGGTGAAGCTAACTCGAATTAAAAATACGCATACCAAATCTAAAAATACCAAAAAATCTTCCACAACAATACATCTAAAATGCCTTCAAAGTAAAGTGCTCTACTTATAGCACCACTACTGTAAAGAGCAACCTCGCCACAGAGTAAATAAAAGCAGTAACCTCACTCAAAAAATATCCCTAAGCTTTAGAAAAACCGGTGAGTACAAAAAGTGTTATTTGATTTATGAAGGTTTGTCGTATCATCTATCAAAGTGTTGATGACGATGTGTCGATGTGTGACCAGCCTGTGTGGATGAATAAATAAAACACGCTGTATCTCCATCGATCATTGATGGCATGTAGTGTGCTAAGGGCAGTTTGATTCGAGATTACATTAAAGTTGATGTTCTAATGCTTGTGTGCGTAAACCCTCTCGTAGAGGGTAGTTTGATCGCGTAACGAGAAGAAATCGACCTCTTAGCTGTAAAGCTTTTGGAACATTGTTTTAGCTTAAATCGGAACCCTTTCCGTTTGAGTTGTTTTTATTCACATACTGAATGGAATGTGTACTCTATTTCCACTTCTCAAGGGTGTTACAGACGACTTATGTATTACATATTTCCAAAAGCTGGCTAGGAGCATGTTATTCCAAATAAAATACGTATCTTTACTAGATATAAGGCTTGTTAAAAAAGAAGAAAAATAACACTATAACACATCCAGTCTCCGTGGCTGCTACTGAGAAACTCCTGATGGAAAAACTCAATAACACATTGCCCGACATGGGAATCGAACCCAGGACCTCATGCTCAGCAGTCGCGCTTACAACCACTAAACTAACAAAACAGGCAGTAGGGCGAAGAAGAAAAATATTCCAAACAAATTATTTAACTTTTGCAAAAGTAAGTCAGCAAACAATCGAATACTGTGATTGATATCCCACACAACCCTCACAGTTGTCCCAAGGGTTCCCATTCGTTATGAGACAAACAGAAGTTACTATCTCATGGGGACAGAGCGCACACTTTCACACATCATTTCAACGTGTTACTGGAGTTCCTAGGTATGAGTCAAGAAAATATGAACAAGAGATACTGAAGAAAATACTATATAATTGTGGAACACACACATTTAGGTGAGGTATACTTGGAGTCTGTGTAAGCTTTCAAGCTTTCGTGCCTTGCAGCTGTGAAGGATGTTAATGGCTATAGAAAGGTGGTGACGGCTGAGATGACAATTATTAATCGAAAAGTATGGAAGAAGGGAAACTGCCACGCTGACCTCAAATATATTGGCATAAGGGCAGGAGAATACTTTGTTTTTAGTTGGTTAAATCATTTCTTTTCATTTGATTAGTTTTCTTTAAACTTATATTCATTCTATTCTTCAAGTTAGCCCTGCTATAGTTAACGTTTGCTAACAGTTTATTTTTATTTTATAAGAGTAATCTGTGGAAAATGTTGTGGGTAGTATATTTGTTATGTTTAATTTTAAGCCAACGCTGATACTAAGTACTGTTTGTTTTACCAAATGTAATAAATAAATAGATTACCATAACGTTATCAAGATATGGAGCAAACTGGCGGCGGTCTGAGACCGAATTTGTACAATTGTCATAATTTGGGCGCTACTAATTATATATATTTCTATACCGCTAACTCTAGACGCTGCCGCAAATCCGTGCTGTGTATATCAGGTAAGCCGAAACCTTTCAGCTGGAAACAATTTCCTCCCTTCCACATTTATTTGATTCGACTCCCGGCCGTCTGGTCTCCAGACCATGAAGGCATTAATCATAACGTCGCAGACCAAACGCGCACCTTCACGGCTGGCGAGGTCCGCCATCACTCATGGGATTCATACACATTTACTTCTACATAAAGGAACACAGACAGCCATTTATATGGGATATGATTCCTGTGCCAAAAAATAAAAAGTATCCTAGTGCTAGATTTGGGTAGGCTGCGAGGCATTGCAAAATTCAGTGTTCATGTTTACGTGTCGAATACAAAGTGTCTAATCAGAGCGTAGCCACCTGTACGGCTCTATCAGTAGCTAAACTAGCTTAGATTTAATTCTAGAAGGTGCGAGTGGTCATACAGGACGGCCAAGATAGGAGATAGATAATCAATCAGAACTACACTCACTTACTTCCATTTTTTGTGATTGCACACTACTAACAGGCGGGACACACTGAGAGAATGTGAAATTGTACTTTTTTTGCGGGTGGTTTATGTTTATTATACATACGTGCATATAAAAGAGAAATTCAATGTTTTAACAAGTTGTAAAAACCGTGCGGAGCAGCATCGGGGGTTTGTAGTATACAGGGTGAAGTTTCCCAAGTGGGCGAGGATGGCCAAATCCGAAACTATGACGAATAGTGAACAATTCTCAAAGGAGTCTCGAGCCCGATTTTGATGAAAAATAAAACTGCTTTGTAACGGCAAGGGATAACGTGGTGGAAATAAAATAATTAAAAGACCACGAACCTCGTCAACATAAAAATATATTATTAAATAAGGGGGGTTGGTAGGTCTATGACCACAAAATTCCTTTCCCCCTCCTGGCTCAGCCCGGGTGACGAAGACCGTAGCGATGTGCCACGCTGCAGACGCCAGGAGGGGTGGCGGTCGGCGGGTGTACACAGACGTGACCACGCAGGCAAATAAGACCCGATGCGGAACGCGCAGGAACCCGGAAAGCCGGACTTGAGCGGGTATTCCAGCCGATACTTAAGCCGGAAACGTCAGTCGGAAATTTGGACTTGACAGCCGGAACTTTGGAACTTGTCAGCCGGAACTTTGGACTTTGTATGGGGGTTACGACGACACAGAATTTAATGCGGTTTACTGCTAATTACGAAGAATAAATATCTGCCTGCTTTAGGCCCGAACAAAATTGGAAACCACGTATAAGGTCACAGGTGATTAAAATCAATTGAGCGAGTTTCTTCATTGGGAGAAGCGATTCAAATGTCCTAGTCATTGGTAAGGAATGAATGGCATACGTACGGCGCGGTGCGCGCGAGTCGTACAGACACGTCCTCACTCATTCGTTCGGATACACGAAACGCGCGCACAACAATGGTAAATCAGCTAATTTATGCCGTTTAGTAACTTAGGACGGCCCTAATATTTTAAACGTCTGTAGTTTGTTTTGACATTTTGATGTTGAAATAAGATACGTAAACAAAAGTAACGATACAACGTTACAGCATCATTGGATTATTGAAAACTCAATATTCCTGGCCAGGAATAGGAGTAGTAATCTTCTTCGTCATTCGGTCATACGTAACGTAAGTGGCAATCTAAATTGAGTCGGTCCAGCACAGGGCCAGGAGTTTGGCGCGTTCAGTAGTATCCATCAGTGTACATGTTACAGTCAAAACTGTTAATTGGTCAAAAGTAGTTTTGACTGATTTTTGTCAAAATCGTTATGAAGTTGGAACGATGGCGATTTATGCACATTACTCCTATATATGAAAATATCTCTTGCTATGGGGATCTTTTTCTTTACCATATTTATAAGTATAGCATAGCGAATATCCATGATATTTTTGGGACGTTTTTAGGAATTTTTTGAATGGCGCGGCAGTCTAATTGTAAGGAAAAACAATGGCAGACTAACATCACTAAATAGTATAAAACAAAGTCACTTCCCGCTGTCTGGCCCTATGTATGCTTAGATCTTTAAAACTACGCAACAGATTTAGATGCGGTTTTAGATTGATGCAAGAGGAAGGTTTATATGTATAACATTGCACCCGTGCGAAGCCATATTCATATTTAATTGAAACAAAAACAAAATCCGTTTGCCGTTTGAAAAGGAAAGTTCAGAACATCAAATTGTTAACTTTCTTCAAATATCAAACAAACATCTCGATATAAAATCTCAATACATTTTAGTACAGTGTTTTACATGTTTATATTATAACGCGCAATGTTTACTTCATAAACAACTTTCGTTCAAGCTCGACGGCTCGATGTGTTACTATACTGTTTAGTATTCTAAAACCCCGAGTTATTAAATAATAGTCTCAAAATCACTGATATAACTATTGTGTAGTTATTGGCTTTCTATGTATAAGTACCAGTAGATGAATAGATAACACAAAGATAAGAATTTTCGTTATTGATAAAGCGTGACCAAGGCAAGTACCCGTGGCATCATGCCTATCGTGTTACAGCTGTGGCCTCATAAGCCTTACGTCATCACGATTACATCATCTTTATTTTTAACTGACTGAAGAAAGGCTCTTCTTTAGTTTCAATAACGAATAAAACATCTATGTATGAGACTGTGTGAATATGTTTGTTCTCCTGACAGAACACCACACGCAGACATGATGTCCAGTCAATTGCCTTCCCCAGCCACTCAAATCTTTTCTCCACAAACAAAACAAAGCTAACTCAACTAGATCTAAACATAGACCACAATATTCTGATCCTACATATCAAGAGCCCACAAGAGCCTTTTCAAGCGAAATCTTTAGAATGTCTCGTTCTTTTGCGAAAGGAATCGTTTAATTGTTCGCCAACAAAGCCCTGAACTTATACATTGTGCGTACGGAATATTCTCAACTCTATTGTACTCTGATATTTACAAATCGGTACATGATTTTTCACGATAAATAAGCACCGTTTTTCACTGTTTTTCTTTCACTTTGGCCTTAGCCCTGCTTTTATTGAACCCATTCTTTTGTATCCGATTGTTTTGATAAAGCGCTGAATGTAATGGATTCTGTACACAATGGGTGAGAAGATCTTATGATCATCCTTTTGTCTTGGAAGCTAACCTGGTGATCTTTACTAGCGTATGTCGCAATGGGGGCTATCGCGTGTGAATTCACGCGTTGAGTGCTTTTTTATCACGTGATACTAATATTCACGATTGTGGTCTAGATTGACCTATTCATGATTAATTATGACTTGAAGATTTTAAGTAGCAACTTAGGATCTTATTTGTTAGTACTTGGAGGTAAAATGATTTTTAAATGTTTCATGCTTGCTAATTTTAGGGAGAGTATTGTAAATAAATGTATCTGTAGTTTACACTATGTTGTTATACGTAATAAAATAAACTTTTTATGAAGTTATTGGTACTTTAAAGTATAAAATCGAATTATTGACATGACCATAAGCGACAGTGGCGCCATCTGGTGAGCTCAAAAACGCCCCTCATTGATATTTTATAACATAACATCACGCCTGTAGTCCCGAAGAGCTAGGCAGAGGTGTACCCATTAGTACACCCACATATCTCCAGTTATGTTTTAAGTTCCATGTGATAGGGGGCGAGCCTGTTGCTATCCAACCAGGCACAAGCTCCAAGCTCACAAGCTCCTTGGCTGCTACTAAGAAATTCCTGATGGAAAACCCCAATAACACTTTGCCCGACCTGGGAATTGAACCCAGGAAACCGCGCTCAGCATTCGCGCTTTCGACCACTTTTTCTGTTTAAGCCAAATACTCTATAATTTTTGAGATGACAGAAATTAACTTTATTATTGTATAGAAATATAAAAGGCAGTAGTGAATAGTGATTACTAAATAGACTGGAGTAACTAATAATAGCACACAATATATTTAAAAGAATCATCGTCTTCAACATGACTTTATTTTCGATATTTTACATTTACTTAACATTTTACCCGTAGGTATTTTAATGTTCGACATTCAAATATGTACTCGTTGAACAAAACGACTGCACTATCACCAGATTCGCAATATCTGTTGATATTCCTCGTCGCTTAAATCTAATTCACCCTTCACATTTTCCTCCCATTTCCATACCTTGCGGGAAAACAGCATATTTCCCAGCGCGGCTACAGAATACTCTCAAAGGTTAAACAGTATTGATACAAAGGGGTCCCGGTAACTCAACAAACTACGTATAGGTAAGAACAAGTCAGCTATTTCGCAAGCAAGGGGAGGAGGCGCGCATTACGGGCAACAATTGGACCATATTATATATTGGATTTTGGGCCAATTCACCTGTTTCCAGCTGTTGAGATTTTATATGGTAACGTGTGCGGGAAATTGCCTGAGAATAAAGAAGTAGGCAACGTTTGGTAGTATACAGTTTAGTGTTGCGGGTAGGAAACCCGATTTTCAGTAAAACTTTAACATTGTTCAGAGCGCCTAGACTATCTACCTATACAAAGTTACTTTAGGTTATTTTAATTTATACATTTTAATGTATAGTATAGTATAAATAAACTACATAAACTGGTTTGGCCTGAAATCGGGATTGGCCTATACAAATAAATAAAATTGAAGTGTCTATCTGCAATTTCAAAATGACAACTTTTTACTTTTTATGAAATAATATACGGTCCTTATGATATTTTTTTGTCTGTCATCTGTTTGTTCCGATTAATCTCCGAAACGGCTGGACCAATTTTGACTTTTGACAAGACTTTTACTAGCAGATAAGGTGGAAGGTAACTTAGGCTACATTTAATTTAGAAAACTAATTAGAGTTCCGTGCAAAGACATTGTTAACAAAATCCATTTCAAATTGGAAAGTAATATATTTTAAATAATTTCACGCGGATGAAGGTCGCGGGCGACAGCTAGTCAGCGATAAAGATGTCAAAAACAAGTCAAAAACATACGGGAAAATCCTATTGAAACTCGTTATAAGAACTATTACTACAACAACTTTACTTGTCGAAACCCTCTGATCCTGGAACCAGAAATCCTGACATTAATTAAAGCTTTGTGTAGATTATGAACTATCTGGAGACTCAATGAAACAATGTGTCATGTAAATAAAGCTCCTAAAACTTGAGCGCAGCAGCGTTCCAAAACGTATCGGTTTTTCCACCGGTTTTACTAACCTAAGCCTCGTTTCTAAACGTAAAAGTTTTATCAACCAACTTTTTTAACCAAGCTACGTATTAAATTATATCATCCACCATTTTGGATAACAATAACGAATTATTTCCAGGCAATTAAATACCATTTGCATAGCAATCGAGTGCTTTGTCAAAGCGAGTTTTTGTGAGTTTTCCACTTTTCCGCACAAACTCGTGACAATGAAAGAGCGCCATGAAACGGAATGGCTCGCCACAATTTATAGGTACCTGCGAAATGCACAAACGCAATTATTTTGTCGCCGTTGATTGGCCGATAGTAGACATTTTTAAAGGCAATTAAGCACATTCCGGATTTTATGGGTTTTCTAGACTGCAACCGACCTGCGGCCATTTTAGCTTGTAAAGAAAACAATGAGTTACGGTTACTACGCCTGTTTTAGTTTTCATGCTTGTTCCAGTGTCTACCTTTTTTATTATTTCTATACAGAAGAACCAACAGCTTTATCAGATGATGATTTTCTCACCCATCTCTCCTGTCACAGGTCTACTGAAAGCTAATGAGGTGAGCAGTTCTTCTCTATTTATGTATCTTTCTACAATAAGGGCCGGTTTCACCACCAACGATTAAGTTCCCGTTAACTTATTTAGCAGATAATTTTATACAAATTCTGTTCCATTTTTTTATTTATTCGGTAAGTAGTAGCTCTTCTGCAATCGTGAAATAGGCCCTGAGTGTTTTGTATGTACGAAATAAATATATGAAAGACTACGAATTTAAATGTCATAACGCGATGTGCCTAAAATATGATTAGTGAATTTGATTGGCTGCCTTTTAACAAAATTATGTTTGGTAATTAGGGCAATATTAACATAATTAGCAATTAGTTGCGAGAGTGGACCTCAATATTCTATTTTGCAATATTTGGGATATTGGCATCATCGAGTTTACTTGAGTCTTGTTTTAAATATTTGCATAAAACGTAAGAGATACTTTTTATGTAAAGTTACGGTTATTTGCATTATATCGTATTCTTTTGTGGCCAGATGTTTGGCTTCGTGCCGTTGACAGTGTGTGGTGTAAGACTACAACGAAAGAAACGGTATTAGACGAAGGATGTTATAAATGTTGTTAATGACAACTGGAGAGGGAATAACGATGAGGTTTCACATCGACAATAATGACGAGCGTCTGTTCACACTTGCACCCCTTTAAAGGATGTATATTCAAAAGTCTTCGTTATACAGCTTGTGTTAGAAGTACGAAATTTAACGGTGAGAAATTGGGATTACACCTCACTATCATAATATTATCTTGGGTTCAAACGGTTAAAAAACAAATGCAGTGTGCACTACCTTGCGACCCCAAAGCTAAACAGTACCTATAATATTATATACTTATCGTTGCCGTGTCAACGGGGCCACACTGTAGAAAATAACTTCTGTATTCCCGCTTCCGCTTATGATGCAGACCACTCCGTTCGGCAGTAAACCGTGGACCGGTTGAGCTATTCATCGACGTATTTTTACGGCGTTTTGTCGAGGCGACAGGTGCGAGCCGCACGCTGCACGTTCAGCTATTGTTTGATTTTCTATTATATTTCCTTTACTTTATTTGTTTTTAGTTCGTTCAAATTCAAATATTATATTGAAACAACTGTTTTGAGATATCGAACCGTCTTTTAAGTGCTCTTTACGTAAATACCCGTAAGAAGCCTCAGGGGAAACGAGGGAAAGCTGTAAAAATCGAGAAGTGTTTTTCAATCTAGAATTCAGCAACCTGCACAAGCAGGTATAACATTAATACAGGATTAAGTTATCAGTAATGGTGTAAAAATATTTTCAGATATTGAAAACACACAATAGATACCTATTTTGTGTTTTCAATATCTGAAAATATTTTTATATAAATATTCTAATATTTGAAATTATTAATATAATATACATATAAATGAGGAAGAGCATTTTCCTAGACATCAAATAATACCTAACTTAAAAGGCACTAACACAAACGGCTTTAACACTTTGAAATAAAAGGCAGTTATTATATGATCGTACTAGACCGATCCTACATCTATATCGTGTCCCCCTATCTAAACCCGTCTTTATAGACATTTTAATGGCCGCTACATTTTCCAAGCATAAAGTATTTATAAGGGCGTGCAGTTACGAGGATTCTCTTTTCAAATACTACTTCATTGTGTGGAGCCGCTCAACTTGTTACGTCACATAAAGTACTGAGGTTTCTACAGAATTTATTCTTTTCTGTTTGTTTCTGTATTTTATATAGACCTGTAGTTCTTAAGTTGTTTTTATTTTTTATTTTACTGTCGGTTATGAACCCGATTTAAACTTAAGCTTTGCAAAACGTGTTTCCTCTTTGAGATTGAAATACCTAGAGGACGATATTGATAACGAGAATAAGTTATTATTGTAACATTCATTATTTTGGCAAGTTAACAAGCAAACAAATGTTTATTTAATGTTACATTTAATGTTACGCTGTTTTTCTGTCGCTATATTTTTTCTCTTTTTATCCTGGGATAAGAGCTATTTATTTATTTTCTCTCCAACGAACCATTTCATTTTTACAAATAGAAACTCTCAGAAAAACGATCCCACAAGTAAACAGGAAAACAGCACAACATCTAACAATAGCCCGACCGGTTCCGATCAGGTGGCTGTCAGGGATGTCCAGAGCAGCTGCCATCCGTCCGGCTAGGCGCTGCCACCGGCACGGCGCGCGCTCAACCGGCATAATTACTGTATTGTATAGCCTGTTAGTTAGATGGACTCACTGAAAGATTTACAAGATTTCACCATAGAAACTGACCACCGTCAGCACAACTAAAACGGTATGCAAAAGTCGGCTAAGCTTTACAATGTCTATGTGGGAACTATGGAGTACCAAATACTGAGTTGCTTATTTGGTCCATGAGGTCATGATGACAGTGCATGCTCGGAAAGAATCACACATTTGTTTTTATCATGTTCAGATAACGATACTAAACGTACTCTGGAGTTTCCTAGTTATTTATTTTGACACTACAGAAAATACAGAACTAAATTTTAATAGGCTACCAAAAATGGGATCCTTCGAGAGTTGCCGCTACCACTGCGGCCCTACCCCTTGACTCAAGTCGTAATAGCGTGTGTCTGACACAGTGTCGCCGTGTCGAAGTGGTCTCAGCGAACAATATGTGATTAACGTCCCATCGCCGGCGCGTGACGTCACAGGGTGCACCACATTGTCCCTGATCGATTGGACGATTGGTTCATAATGAGATCGGAAACTGTGGGAATTGCACACGAGTGTCGAAACACATAGTGTGCTGCAGATAATTGGGATTCGTGATTGCGTTATTAACGTAGTGTTTGTTTATATGTATAGAGCGAACAGTGATAAATGCTTTGTAGCGGCATGCGGTACTACAATAAAAAACGTTTTTTTTTTTTTTTTTTTTCAAAAAATAAATCCGTCTTCAAAAACACAAAAAGTAAAAAAATAACTTTAGCTTCAGAAGTCGGTGTCTTTTGTTTGTTTGATTTTTTTTTTGTCACGGACTTCTGAAGCTAAAGTTATTTTTTAACTTTTTGTGTTTTTGAAGTCGGTTTTATTTTTAGAAAAAAAGGTTTTTATTTTTCCATTTTTAGTTGTTAGTATAAATAATCGTAGGTACGTAGTAAGTTGAACTAAGTTTTAACTTGAGTAATTATTCTGACTTTGATTTTGACTTTTAACCGTTTAAGAGTTTTATATTCCATAATCAGCTCACCTAGATAACCTGAAAGAATACAACTATAAATACGGCCACATAATATTTTATTAAAGAATTATCCTCCAACTCCTAACCGGTAAGGAGTTATACCTTCCATCTGATGATGGAAGGTATAATGTAATGACTCCTAGATGCGAATACTTGAATAACTTTAGAAAAAACACGAAACATGTAATACGTGCCAATAAAATTTGAGGGTTTCCCTCGATTTTCCTGAGATTCCATCATCAGATCCTGACATGGTGTTAATGGGATCCCCTCGGGTGTATACTCTTACGAAAGAAAAAAGAATTTTGAAAATCGGTCCACAGTTAATATTTTACTAAAGAATTATCCTCCAACTCCTAACTGTTAAGGAGTTATACCTTCCATCATCAGCTCATCAACATGAGGTTATGACTCCCAGATGCGTATACTTGAATAGCTTTAGAAAAAACATGAAAGACGTAATATGTGCCTATAAAATTTGAGGGTTACCCTCGATTTCCCTGGGATTCCATCATCAGATCCTGACAATGGGACCACCCCGAGAGTGTACCCATTCGAATAAAAAAAGAATTTTGAAAATCGGTCTACAACTGACTGAAATATCGCTGAACCAACACACAAAAAAAAAAAAAACAGGTGGCTTGTTAACCTCCTCCTTTTGGAAATCGGTTAAAAAGTACTAGGTGCAGCAACAGTACAAAAAGTGGAAGCACCATGAAACACGCAAAACAAAATGAAGAACTAATCTCAAAATTCTAAATCGCGCAGTTAAAGTTATCCGCGAACAAAGACTATATAGGGTGACTGGTAATTAGTGACCGATACTTAAACACGTGATTCTACTCATGATAACAAACAACTTTCCCAAAGAAACTTTTTTTTTATACTCATTTAATTTTATCACAATAACACAACAGCTGTATGAAATTCCCACGCGCGCGCTTTTGACCTATCAACTGGTAGCCGCGTGACGCCGATGTCTCATTACAATGTTATCGGTGTACGTAAGCAGTGTAGGTAGGTACCTACATGTTTAAGTAGCCGCTAAATTAAAAAATAATATCCAAAGACTGCGTGTTCCACAGTAGTCTTAAGTATAACTACTTTTAAGATGCAACGTATGTCCGCATAACTACAAAATATCTAGGAACGCGCGCACCCTACATAAAAAGTAGGCACAATCTATCAGCTGATAGTCTGACCTCGGGAAGGGGCAAAAATGTACTTTATACTAGTAGCGTCTCGTGCTCCCCACCTGCCCGCACCCTTTGCCTCAGTGCAGTAATGACGTAAAACACTAAAAACAGTCACCCCGGAGAGCGCGTCGCAGGCGCATGTTTTGATTTACTTTGATGCCCATACGCGCTATGGAGTACAGTGATATGGTGATGTGTTACTACTCGGAAGGTGGTAATGGCGAAGCATTAAAATACATACATTTTGATTGCCATGCTTCTGATTCAGACTCAAATATCGTTAACAGACTGCTAGTCCAAAGCCTAGAAAAGTGTGATGGGAAACTTGGAATAACTTGAACAATTCCCGGTGTCGAGAAGTCAGGTGGTAATGTAGCTGTATCTTTGCCGTTTCTAAACATCGTGTAGGTAACAAAACAAACGCAATTTCTGAAGTTAGTTTGTTTAGATAGAAAGATAATGCATTTAGGTATTTATTGTAGCGCGCGCACGTAAAGTGCCAAATTACTAGATAATTTATTATTTATTTTACCTCACCGTGTTTTTTCTCCTCACCGTGTCGTAAACAGAGAAGCTTTATGTAGGTACATCATTGTGTACCTAAATGGCCACGCGGCGGCCGGAGCGTCGCGTCTGGCGTCTGGTCGTCATTGGTTATTATTTTTTAATTTAGCGGCTACCTAACATGTAGGTACCTACCTACACTGCTCATGTACAACGATTACGGAGCGGGCTTGCGAGCCGCGCGGGTTCTCTGCTAACCCACCCATTGTAATGAGACATAACGGCGTCATGCGGCTACCAGTTGATACTCGTAGGTCAAAAGCGCGCGCGTGGGAATTTCATACAGCTGTTGTGTTATTGTGATAAAATTAAATGAATTAAAAAAAAAAGTTTCTTTGGGAAAGTTGTTTGTTATCATGAGTAGAATCACGTGTTTAAGTATCGGTCACTAATTACCAGTCACCCTATATAGATCAACCCAACAGCAACTGTCGGGCAGTAGCCTATCAGACACAACACCGTCGAAGGGTCCTCCCTTTTCTAAGGGGGGTGAAGACCTTTACACCCAGGTCTTCATACCACTAAAGCATCTATTTATGAATTTAAGGTCGTGGGTTCGCACATTAATTTGTGTATTTTATTAAATCAGGAAAACATCGCGAGGCATCATGCTACGTGCACCGCAGTGCACTGAGCTCACTTGTGGTGGGCAAGGGTTCTGTTTAACAACAAACTTGGTCTTCCTTCTATATTAGTTGTTTTTCCTAGGAAGTACCCATGCGTTTGTTTATCTATATAATCTTACAGATACATCACTTTATGTTTTAACACGATTTGTATTATTTTTCAGCTGTACGTGACACAACATCTATCAGATATCAATCTCCTTCACAAGGAAGGAAGAGACAAAAAGTACAATCCATAAAACATGAAATCACGCGTTAAAAACGGGCACGTTTTCAATACGTTCCCGTCACAGGTCACAACACATCACAATCAGTTCACGTCAACTCCTCTTTTTTCAATAATAACATTGATATTATTCGGAAATAACGCCGAATGCAAAACAAGATGAATGGTTGTCGTGCCGCGAGCGTGCCCACGGCGCGTGTCGGAGCGTGACGGCTGGCGTGACGCGGAGATTATACGCGCGTTGCTGACGTGCCAAAAATGGCGATTCCAACACATATGATCATGTGTGTATTGTTTGTGACGGGTTTACTGTTCGCACGGCACGGCGCGCGGCGGGATACTTGTTGTGTGTTTGTTGCATGATGGAAAACAAATGAATGCCATGACCAGCGGCGTGGAAGGTACATGGCATGATTTTCATGACTAGGTGTTTATATTCGCCTGCATTTGGATACCTACTTAGACAGTGTTTTGTGCAAACTTTAACTAAATTCACTAATGCCAGTCAAATAATATAGCCTTTCTTGAAAAAAATCTCTTGTATCTTAGATGAAAAACGAAGTATTATTCATTCCATTCGTTTTATTTTTTGTCTTAAAGTCAAATATAAATGTTATTTTATAAGTTGTGTGTGTGCGTCCAAACTATGAATCCGTTAAAGCAAAAATAGGCCGAGAGCTTCCATACTCTTTTACTAGACCCTGGAAAATGTCCAAACATTTTAAGCACGAAGCGAAGCATATTAGTTTTTCAGACATTTCACTTATGTAACTTAGGTTCCTTAAAATATTTGTCACTAAAACAAGCGAAATACTTTCACGGAAATTGTTAAAAACTCCACTAATTAGATTATTATCCTCGTTATAAATTACAAAGTTTTCCGATTTAATTTTTATGAAAACAATTCGGAGGAATTCTACTGACGTTACTTAATTATTATTTCCTTGTCTCTAACACCATTCTTAATTTAATTTAGTACTTATCTCTTTATGAAAATTAATTTACCGGAATTCAAACTTTTCTTAACAAAAAAAGTCACGTTGATATTACTTATTTCGGGTGCTACGTATTTCACACTGACGTCCAATATTTCAGTCATAAATAACCTACTGGTGCTCATACTCAATCAAGATTCAACCCCAGTTTATGATGCACGATACTCCACCCAGCTGACTGATCCTACCATTAAACTACGAGCTACTCCACGCCTTTTGCTGCTCCATACATTTAAATAGCAAAATTTTGTTTGATTTAAGAATAGGAAAACTATAGAGTCGCTCTCCAGGAGATTGATTCGTTTTGATACGATCGAAATAGGACATCAGTTAGGAATATATTTTCTGTTCTGTCTAGAATATATATTTGCAAACAAAGG
Source organism: Eugnorisma glareosa (assembly GCA_947578425.1). NCBI lineage: Eukaryota > Metazoa > Arthropoda > Insecta > Lepidoptera > Noctuidae > Eugnorisma > Eugnorisma glareosa. Next base: position 1,115,898 of record OX387966.1, read on the forward strand.
GATTCGTTTGATATGATTTAAGATAAAGAATATAATTTAACATAATGACAGCAAAGAATTTATACGTAGAAATATATAGATAAATAGTTGGATAGTCAGACTGATAGCAACAGTAGTTCAAATTCAAGCTTCCAGTGTCTTGAAAGAAACCCAACTCAAATAAAAGGCTCTGTGAGGCATGAAGGCCTTCACAACACAATATCACAAAACTGTGCATTTTACACATTTGCGTCACTCATGACTGTATCCGCGAGAGTTTTTGTACATCTCGGAAATCTGGGTTTGGTGTCCTCTTCAAGTTCTGTATGTAATATCTAATAATCTATTTAATCTGTATCTGTTCTATTTTATCACAGAACTCTTATAGCCATTGTGAAGTGTGAATGAATATACAAGTCTAACAATATATAAATAGTCTTCAATATCTTATTCCTTAGACTACATAGCAGAGCCATCTGGAGTTTCTCGGTAGCCGGATTTGTGGTCGCTTGTTGGCGATTGGCTCGACTCCTATTACATGGGAATTGGGCACAGACACTGTGGAATGTTTGTATACTAGAAGTCATCGCTGCCTTACTGTTTGCGTGGTGTGATGCTACATAGTAGAGGGTCTAATAAACATTTCTCGTCTCTTGTCATGGACGTATCCTCACAGACTGAATCACATCCAACATAGTTGGGAAGGTGTCTCTACTATGTAAGTTTATGTTTTAAAGAAAAGCTATTTCAGCTGTCTAAGCAACAATGATGTTTCACTGTGTTTGCAATTCAGAGCAGTTTTAAAGTCGTAAAACAGTTGATGTGACATCCTATGAATAGCACAATGTTTTATGAACTTTGAACTAGCCCGAGTTGATATGCAATATAGATAATGACGTATCAATGACTCTTTCAACTTTTTAAACTATTAATGAGGACCTGGGTTCTCTGCCTTTTTTTTCGGACGGGAAATCATCAAATTAATGACTCCTCCCGCTCTGGGTGGAGCAGGAGGGAGTGTCCGCCTTTAACTGACTAAAATCCGTACATGTTCCTTCATCGCCCTTTGTGTTCCGGGGCCATGGGCCCATGGTACCTCTTTCGAACAGTCCCGTAGCCCCGGTGGGTTCTGTGCCTTGGTTGGGAAAATTGTAATTGGTATTTTCCGTCAGAATTTTCTCAGTAACGGCCCAGAGTCTGGATTTGTGCCGATGACAACGGCTCGGGCTTAAAAATAACTGCCGTAATTCGAGTGTACAATATAGGTACACATCTGCCATATCCTTCGGGGGCTACAGGTGAGAGTTATGATATAAAAGTCTCACTTTTTATCAAATTCTCTATCTATTTGAATGATCCATTTCCCAAAGGTGCGAATTGCATGGCACGTACAAAGCCCCACGTCGCCTCACGCTGACTGAACATTCTCGTTCACAGAGCTGAGGCGGCTGCTATCAGCCACTATTCTCGTGTGTGTGAGACTTTCGCTTAGATTCTATTACAGATCAGCTCATCGCGTGCTTTTGTTATTTTTCTTCAATTCCTTTTATGTTTCCGGAGACCTAGATGTAAACCCCTAAGTAGCTAGTATTGTTAAGTAATACTTCTGTCATTGTTTCATCAACTTTGTACATATAAACTGATTTTGTTGAGCCTCTTATCACTTTAATTTAAACAGATCGATGATTGGAGTGGAGCCACATAGCCAGGAGGCGTCGCGGCAGACCTTGTAAGGAGCTCGCGGGACGAGCTGGACAAAGCTCACGACCAGTGGTCCTTGGATCGAAACAACTGGAAGTATTTCCCCCTGGGCAGAAGCCTTAGCCCAGCAGTGGGACAACCCAAGCTAGCAGTAACAGTTACTCAAAATCAAAAATCTTATAAAACGTCGACAAAAAGGTGCACGGTTCGGGTTGGTCGTTTCCTGTGGAGAAGAACCGGCAAGAAACTCCATGGTTAACACTTATGGTTAACAAAAAATCTTTGGTCTTTCAACTTACTTTGGCGTATGGCTCTTTAAAGTACCTGCTAGTATAATAATATTATTTTGGCATATTTCGCAACAGACGGATCGCAAGTTTACCGACTGGCTGAAACTACTCGTAGCTGTAAAGTCGCAGACAACACAAAGTTTTATTTACAACAGAGTAATATATCCATCAGTTGCTCGTCTCGTATGGCAGACGTATGCTATCACATAGACCAGGGTGGTCAACGAAGGTTGACTCCGTACAAGGACATACAATACCAACACCTAAGTATATCCGAGAGAGTAGAGCTCATAAATACTGAATAAAGTTATTTTATTATTTAGGTAGGTAACTGCCCCGTTGGTCTCTTAGTTGTAAACCGCGATTACTGTCTCTTGATTCCCTGGACAAGCAAACTGGCATTGGGCTTTTCAGCAGCAGATCGGAGTTTTGATGTTGGGGGTGTGAAAGATAACGCCTTGATCTTATGTCGTACTTTCTTAGTAAGGAGATGATTCTGCCCATACCGAAGCGTGTATGCACTATACAGACACCACGTATTGTGTGACCAAGCCTTCTGAACCTTCTTTCATACTGTCTCGTATTATAATGTTGGTAGTACATTATTAGTTCAGTCTCAGCCCGACAGAAGTGCACGCTGTCTGTCTGCCGAGCTCCATTCGGTTTACGAGCGCGATGCCAGCCTGTCATCGCTTCTCTTTACGATCTCATAACACTAGAAGAATGTTTTTTAAGTTTATATAAATTAGAGATGTTTGCATCAGCTGTTTATCAAAGTAATAATGTACGGTAGTAAAATAAATTGAAAAATTTAGTTGAAGGAACTTTGGTGCAAGAAGGTATTTCAGTAGGGAAATGGTTTCCCAAATTAAATACCTTCTTTTGCATTAGCTGTCGTAAAAGAGATCACGACTGAGACATTATCGATATCGGAAGTAAGGAGAGCAATTCCAATAATTTTAAAAACAGAATATGCATTCTAATCTGTACGAGTAATTGCCAAAAATACTCGTACCTCTACCTACATTTTTTACAAGTTTAAAAAACTGCCCCGTACTAGGAAATTCCTTTTTATTGTGAGTACGTGTACAAACATTTAAACTCACATAAACAAACATCCAGAACTGGAAGAACTACCCGTAGGCCATACAAATATTTGTTCCGTGTGGGATTCGTACCCGCGACACGCAGCCCAGCAAGCACACTGCGCCAACTGCGTCTTTAAATACGGGAATTGATCTTTATGTACCAAGCCAAATGGTATTAAAACCTTTTATAAATAACCCCGTGATGTTATCAAACCAAAACACCCCATAGCTTAGCACCCCATTACAATTAACAGAAATATTGAACCCTTATAACCGTAAAGTGAACAAATACATCGCGATTGACACTCGGCCCCGGGTGACTATAAAATGGCCGAAAACGTGCCATGTCCAATTATTATCTAGACTTCGGTGTCTATGGTTCAACGGTTTTTGAACCGTTTTGTTGGTTTTATTCGGCCTAGAGGCAGAAACGCGCGGTTGGATTCAAACGAATTTTAGAAATAAGAGTTATTTTTTTGAGTAACATATTGGTAATCTATTCAGATTTCTAATGATATTTTATTTTAAAACTAATTGAAATAATAATGGTTTCAGGTAGTGCAGGAGAAGATTACCCGGAAGGATATGGGTGAGGCCTTTGCCCAGTAGTGGGACATACATAGATATTTAAAAAAAAAACACAATTTTTTCATTCATTAGCAAAATATCATTTTAGCAGATACAATCGAAACATTCGTTTAAAATAACACAGGGAACAAAGTCAAGTTGATATTTAAATTAAAGCTGAAAAAATATTCAATCCCCAAAATTCAGTTTATCAATCAACCAGAAAATAAATACCACCCACACCACCTAACAAAATCAAAGAAAAGCTTATTGTAAGGCGTGACGAGACAAGCTTTTTTTGGCGGCAAATAAACGGAATTCCGGCCAGCACTAGAAACATAATGGGATTTGTATTGTCTTTTACTTCTTCCCATATCATTAACGCTTAGACAGACTGATTGATAATCTTAATCTAAATACACTCTTACTACTACTGGCTACATGTGCAGTAAATAAAAGTTTCAAGTAAGTTCCAAAGCAACAGGAAAAGTCTTGTAAAAATCTAGTGTTTTCCGAAACTCCTATAGTAGCAGCGTGAAGTAAGTTAGGAAGTGAGATTGAGTGTATCGAGTTAGTTGGCGCCTGGTCCTCGTCCGGTACGGCTGTTGTATTGTATCAAGGCAATCTGTTTGCTATTCCGGTTGGTCTCTATTTCTTGTTGAAGTTAGTTTCGGATTTCAGATGCCAGATGTGCCTTGAATAAATATTTAACGCGCTGCGGTTTCATCTTACCTCTAGGTACAATTATTCACAGTACTGTAACACTTATATTTTCAAGGAAAAGCGAAAAAAGGCTCGTGGTTAAATACATAATAATGGTCTCACGGGTCGATCTACAGGTTAAACCGCACTTACTAAGGTGGGTCCGTAGATGGGGCACCATCTATTAAATACCGAGTTTCCTCTATGCCTTGGAAAGAACGTTAAGCCGTTGGCCCCGGCTGTCATTTTTAAATCTTTGACAGTCGAAATTATGTACTGAATCCATGGTATGTACCTAATGGTAAATGCCAATAAAACGATGGTGACCACCGTGTATGAGTCAGAATAAAATACTAATCTCTTAAAGTACCATTTATTATAGACAGCAATAAATACTGCCGGTGATTGTAAGCTGCGGGAGATCAATTTGTCACAGTTCCCTACTGCTATTGATAACAATAACACACAACATTGCGTCGTGCCCTAATGCCCTTATTCCCGTACAATGTGAACATGAGCCCAATCAATACGTTTTACGAGCCTGCTGATTTCTGATTTATGGGTTCAGCTAACTTAATTACTGGTCCTTATTGACTCGAAAAGGCATTGTTCTTTTTGTATAGGTACAGTCGACTGCAAGTCGGTGGTAACAATAATCTTACGCTGGCTTAGCGTAGTACGGAGTGTAAATAGAGAAAGAAATGCGACGTTAGCTTAATTATACTGGTTCTGTTACTATTGATGGGTGACCTACCGTTTACCATAGCTTAACTTTACCGTTATGTCTAAATTAACTTATTATTGATTTACAGAAAAAAATCAAACAGGCATGAGATGGTTTGACAGTGTTAAGATCGATTTATGCTGGATTTGATATTACACGCAGGCACAAGTTATGTAGTTGTGGGTCGTGTGTTAGAAGTGGCTGGAACTTTACTTTGTGCGGCGGCGCTTCAGACGGTGAGGAAACAGGCATTTCTTCAAAACAAAAATCCGAAGATACTGTAACATCAACCAATCCGCATTGCACAGGGTGAAAGGGCAGACAAAAAAATCAGCTGTTCCATACATTTTGATGTGGACCGTGTAGGTGTTACAGTTGTGAAGGAAAGAGCTGTTTGTTTTTCAATAACCGTCGATAAATTTCTATTTCTGTACTACTTATCTAATATTATAAATGGTAAAGTAAGTTTGTGTGTTTGTTACCTTTTCACGCCAAAACCATTGAAATCAATCGATCATCCTGAAATTTTGCATATACGTTACTGATAACGTATATGCAAATTATTTATACAGAAACGGACATAATATGGTACCCTTATATCCTGAAAAAAAGCAGTGTTCCAGAGGAAAACAACTATATCGTTCTTTGATATTATTATACAAGGAGAGTTATTAGTTCGCAATAAATGTTTTGACTTTGACTTTGAGTACAACCCGATTTGATTGTCCAATTCTAAATTAACGCAGGCGAAGCCGCGGGCAAAAGCTAGTACTTTATAATTATGTGGTAACCGTTTCAGCGTTGGCGTTGGTGTCCCTTCCATCCTGTATGATGCAAGAAAACCTCCCAGCAGTGGGAACATTATACGCTGAGGACTGATTACGATGATGATCTTGATGAGAGTTACCTATCATCGATATATCTAAGCATGGCCCCCGCCACATAGGTGCAGTTGATCGCACGTCGGGAGTAACCAGTGCCGGATTAGCCCATAAGCAAATTAAGCAATTGCTTTGGGCACCACGTCTTGGGCCACCATAAACAGCACCAAAAAAAAAAAGTTGTGTCCCGATTAAACTTCAAAATCCTACATCAGAAGACCTTAACACCAATTTAGGAACCGAAATTCAGCAGTTTCATTCATATACAGGATGTGGCGTAAATAGTGGTCCACCGTTAAGGATTCCACCAGATGTACCAGATAGTTTACTATAACTTAGTACAATTTTAACCATTACCACCACTGACATAGGTACATAAATTGCACACACATAGCAATATAATTCGAGTTTTATTCACATCCAATGTTGAGTATCTACGAGTAACATATATACACATAGCTCAAGCTATAGCCGAACCACACGTGCATGAGCCTGTCTTGAGCAGAGCCTCAATAATCCAACGTCTGCACAATACGCCTTTGACACACCGGTCGTCTTTATGCCCTGAGGAAGACAGTGCCATTGTTGTAATAGCTACTGAAACTGATCGCAAGACACAATATTGTCGCAATTTAGGTAGGTAATATACACACGGGGACGCTGCGGCGAATGTTGCTCCAGGCGGCTTTGTCAACACATTCCAAACGAACCAAGCAAGTAATCCGAAAGTCGTATACAAACTGACGACCTTAAAGGTGGTCCGTAATAGAAGTTGACGCTTAAAGCGCTTTCTGCAACACGATTTGTATTATCACCTGCACCATTGACAATCAGAGCAACGCCTCTGACGCTGCAATAAACCTGGCCAATTACTATGCTCAAACTATCTGTGTGCCTACTTATATGTATATTTAAAGGGTGTCACATCGATACGACATGAAGAAGAAGGTTAGTAATGCCGTCTCTAGACACTACCTAAGCGCATGCCTTCTTTGCTCCGCGGTTACAGGCAATACATTAATATATTATGCCAAAAGCCTACAATATTATTATAATGGATGGTCACTACATTACTGCTAACATATTATTGCTTATAGCCCCAACCAAACCGGAATTCAGTCTGTCTGTCTGTTACCTTTTCACACCTTAACAGCTTAAGGGACTTTGATGAAATTTGGCACACATAAACCTATGTTAAAATATAGGATACTTATTTCTCGGTACCTAGTATGCACCCGTAGGATTATTTCTGACCTCCACACTGGCGGAGCAAAAGCTAGTAAATCATACGGTCATGTCACATGCCGAATTGCCAGTGGCCAATAATAATATTACAATGTATGGCCACTAGATTAACTGTGAATTATATACTGTGTACTTCATAACGCCTCAAGCAAGCAGGAATTGTCTATAAATTGTGTTAGTAAGAGGTAGAGGGCGACAAATTACTTGAAACAAGAGTAATGTAGTGGAACGATGTTACCTCTAGGTCGCAGGTGGAGGTCTTGGCTCGTTTCCAGGTAAACTGTCTTCACTTCTGAGGCAGCTGAAAAAATAGTGAAAGCTTTTTGTGCTATTATTTAATGAAGCTGTTTAATTGCATGATGAATATGTGGATTGAGTTACGGTGCAGCGTTGTAAGTGTCCTTTTCTTCTTGAGAGTTCTTATCATGTTACTTAATTTAGTTGAAAATTAGCAACATTACACTGGTATTTGCTAGTTGTGCAAAGTAACACCTACAGTTTGCTAGTTATGGGACGAGCCTATTGCCGTACCAACTAGACACAAACCAGACTTTAGGCTGACATACATATATTATGTTTCTCAAACCTCCGGCTAAATTCAAGAACATAAGGCAAATACAACAGGCCATATATGACTCGAAGACGTTACATTTGAGTTCAACGCATGAACCGTCAAAAATGACCTTACTTTTCACGGAAAAACCACTTCAATTGTACCACTTGTTCCCAACCAGCAATTGAACCGTAGTCGTGTACGCGACCACTAGACTAACGAGACAGTCATAGTCGACGCTTTAACTCGGACTAAGATAGTTATTTTCTTTACCTACGTATATGAGGTAGCTGCACAATGTGATAGTCGTTTAGTAATTTCAAATGTCGCAATTTAAAGCTTCAGTGACTCGAAAAGCATCTTGATACTTTTAAATGTCATACGGGGAGTGGATATGTAAAGGTCAATGCTACTATACGTCACATATTGCTGCCTGGTTATACCATAGGGCGTGATCTTACACATATAAAAGGTTATCCGAAATGAAAATGTCAGGTTAGTTAAGATTGACTCTGTTAAATGTCTTAAATATGGCAAAAAGGGACATTGGTAGACGTCTATAATTTCTTTATCTTTTTGACATAGATATTTAAATAAGAATAAATCCTAACTCACCTGACATTTGCATTATTGGAAAACCTTTTTAATCTGCTTAATGTTCATGAAACAGGCAATAAAGTTATTAATTATTGCAAATGTCATGTTAAGTTAGATGAACTCTATTAAGATATGCGCGTAAGACTTTACCTGCCTGTAACTTTAGTGATTCTTCTGGAGTGTGAACTTTCTAGAACGTTAGTGCCATTCCGAGTCGTAAGCAAATTGAACAGAGTTTAGGTTCCCTTGTCTTTGTGGGCTTTACAGAGTACGAGTAACTGTACGTACGTAGTATAATAGTACGTAACAATCTGAATGCTTTGATTATATCTGGAAGCGATGGCACAAGCGTTATTTTCGACCTCAGGCGATGCGACTTTGCAACGAGATTTGCATCAAACAACAGTCGCGTATATTACTTGTTTCCTTCGCGGCACCGTCGTCGCGTCGCAAGTCACGTCGCGGCCAGTTGTGACAGTCATGCTTTAATCTAAGCTATTTATTTTTTATTTATCTCGTACATTTGATTCTTCGCAGTCGCTGTCACACTCAAGCTACAGCTGCACGCGCGCCGCTTGAGCGTGCAGCTCGTATCCAAGCGCACAAACATAATTTCCACTTCATTCTTTGCCTTCAACTTCTAGTGAATAAAAGATTTGACCGTTCTTTTTGCCATTCAAAATGAACCTCTATATAATAGTAATAACTAGAGCCAACTTTACCAACGTTTTTGCAGTCAATAGACGCGAGAGCGACCAAACTTGGGCAGTAAAAAGTTCTCCTTCTACAATTTTTATTATTGCACTTAACACCCCTGTGCGACGAGCCATGCATTTTAATAAGTCCTCACAGCTTATAACTACACCGTGTTTGTTATGAATTTGCTGGGAATTTAAGCAAAGTTACAAACATAATCTTTAATTTGAAAGTTTAATTAAAGCCAGCAGGAATATATGTGTATGGAAAAAGGAGAACCGAGTTTGAGATGCTCATGTGAAGTGATTTGGTTAACTATGCTGTAGACTGTCGGTCAGCAATTAAAATTGTTGACAAAACTCGTTAAGGATATCAGAAACCGCCAGTGAGACATATTTCTAGTTCATTTTGCTGTTCATAACACCAGTCAAATGTCAGCACAAAAACGCAGTGTAAAAAATTCCGATTCCGTTCCTACAGATAGAACAAATTGCTTTAATTCCGAATTCGATTTTCTCGCCGATTGCCTTTTTAATTAGAGTTTTTATCTGGAGTGTGATTTATTTTGTTTTTATTATCTAACTTTGGAAATGCGCGAGCGCTCTTGCTTATTTATAAACGGAGATCTGATTTATCTAATTTAATGATCATCATCATTCTCTTGCCCTTATCTCAATTCATTTGGGGTCGGCGCAGCATGACTTCTTCTTCCATACTTCTCTATTACTCGTCATCTCAGCAGTCACCTCCTTTCTCGCCATATCATACTGCACGCAGCCCGTCCATCGTTTCTTTGGTCTTCCTATAGTATTTGGTATTTATCTAATTTGATGAGTGAAACTACACATTCAGGTGGTTTTGGTAAATGAGGTGGTAATTAGGTGTCTATTTTAATGAGATCAAGACTTATATTGTTATAGTCATCAAACTGTTTTCCTCTTTCCTTTTAGGTTGTATATGAATGGTAAAGCAATTTCTTTTATTTTCACTAGGAACTACGTAGGTAACTAACTGCCCCGTTGGTGTCGTGGTTGCAATCAGCGACTGCTGAGCGTGGGGCCCTGGGTTCGATTCCTAGGTACGGTAAAAAGTTTTTTCATTATAAATTTCTCAGTAGGAGCCCGAAGTTTTGAAGTTGGCGGTATGATAGCCCCGTGACTCTGAGAGCACGTTAATCCTGCGCCTGATCGACTCTCCGTTCGTGTCGGATTGTCGTCCCATCGGACTATGAGAGTAAAGGAACAGAGAGTGCACCTGTGCCTGCGCACACAATTGTGCACTATATTATCTCGCACGCCGATGGCTAATCTCCACTTCGATTGGCCGCCGTGACCGAAAACCTTCAAGGAGACTGTTATTATTATGTGCGCTAGGTAAAAGGTAAAACTAATATAGTATAGGGGGTACCTTTTCACGTTCCCAACCGCTTAAAACGAACGCTTAAGAGCAAAGGATGATAATATTCATACATTCAGCGAGTTACCGCCACCGACACCTTATGATAGCAGCAATTCAATTCCAAATAATCCTTCCAGAAGACAATTTCTAAAATGAATAGCGGAGCAATTGCCATAAATCTAAGCTTAGGATCTATGTCTATGACACAGCACTCTACTCTAAGAGAATTTAGTTTTGCACGTAATTTTAACATAAAAATGCTAAACTCGGCTTCAAATTCAGCTCCACCTGCAATATATATGTAAAAGCGGTTAAAACTAAAAGCTAGTAACACACCGACAACTCAAACGTCACATTTTGTAATCATTTATTTAATTTTGATACCAAGAACTGCATTCTAAAACACAGGAGATTAATTTGAGCGATTTACTTTCAGTTGGAAATTTATAACATTCAACAACAATAGGGCGCTCGCGCGACTGCTGATCATGACGCCCTAGGTTCGATTCCCAGGTCAGGCAAAGTGTTATTGGGTTTTGCAATCAGGAATTTCTCCGTAGCAGCTACGGAGTCTGGTTTTGTGCCGGTTGATGGCAATACTCTCGTCGCCTATTATATGGTACTTAAACGGAATGTGGGTGTCCTAATGGATACACCTCTGCCTAACGCTTTGGATATTACAGACGTTATGTTATGTTATGTAGAAAAACTATTTTGAGTCCATGTTCGTTTCTTCTCGGTAAATAACAGACGACGCGTTTAACCTGCAATGGAAAAATTACAACATTTTAATATTACTTAGTAAAGAAGCAGGCAAGGTTATCAGGGATAATTTATCGTCCAGTGCACACACAGCTTTAAGTTTCAAACTTAAAACTATATCCTAACACAGCAGTGAATTTTTACAGAAACTATAAATCATTATGACGTGCTTTTTTATTTTCAATGGAGTACAATTTTTAGCTGAAAATTTTAGTGAAAGCTTTTATTTATGTGAAGCTTTCGGAGCTCGTTAGTAATGTTAGCAGCGCGACGTGGTGTACAAGTTACTGCCGGTAAAACTAATTTTATGATGGTCTACTTTTTTATTTTTGTGCTCCGTTTTCAGAGATTTGATTAAATAAAAGGGTCAGACGTATATGAAGATAAAATTACGATTTAATTAATCGATACAAGACTAATTACTTATTTTTTAGAGTTCATGAACGAAAACATTATAGGTACACTTTAGTGTCTAGCAAAGCCTATTTTCTCAAAAAAAAGTCTGTAGAGGTATCAAGTTGAACTTAATATCAAATACTCGAGGTTGTAGTTTCTTGGTGAGGTGAAATTCAAGCTTCTAAGTCGACGGAATAAAGAGATATAGTCAATTATGTCTCGTTTTTTAATTTTTGTTTTTGTTAAACTTTTACTGCACAAAGACTTAAATGTAATCTGTTATGTTGAGCATGAATTTAAAAATATATATACCTGATGCTTATAAGAAAGAAAGAAAAAATATTTATTTATCGCAGGGACATGACGTGCATCATACAAAATGATAACAAAAAAAAAACAATAAACATACAAAGCATAACCGCTTCGATGCTTGTCTCACTTTCAGAAACTTGTAAATTCCCGCAGCCATGCACAGTTCCAGACCGACCCTCAGGGCACGCGTCCTATTCGCACCTTTTTAATTTTGTTCAGTTTTCTTTATTAACTCAAGTAAAATGATAACACACAAAATCACAGTCTCCTCATGTAGTTTTAACATAAATTGTAGGTAAATGTAACCTCTACACTGAACCGCGTTTAATTATAAACCACTAATGAGTTTTATTCAAAACTTTACACCTTTCACATCAAGCAATCATGTAATTTAATTTAATTTTCCTTTAAAACAACTTGTAAAGCGTTGCAAAATTAATGCAACACTGATAAAATCGAATGGCTTACCATGACGTCTTAAAGCAGGAGTAATTCCAGTGTGGGAAAGAGACAGAGCTATACCGTCGTCTAGCGTAATCCCGGCTTTTAGGCTTACAATTCTGGGAGTCTGTGCTAGCGATGGCATTTAAATAGCTTTCTGTAGCTGGTAACTCACACAACGTGTGAAAGGAGACATAACAAAGCCAAGCATCCTGTACATCACTCAATGTAACACTGCGCAACAAATATTGCTGGGAAACCGAGTTTTACGACTTTTTTGTAAGAGTTAGAACTTTGGATCTTTGACCATTAATTTCTCCGTAACTAGAAGCATTGGTCCAGAACAAAAAAACTAGTAATGACGGGAAGAACACTTGCGTCTCGGCTTCTATAAGGATGTTAGTACATCTGTGGCCGCGGGCGTGTGGAGGGCGAACTATGGGCTAGCTTGCCGTCCGTCCGTCTTATGACGACAGGCCGTGTCGACGGCGAACTCGTGTTCCACGCGCGCCTCAGAGAGAGTCAGCAAACAGGAAGGGGTCCGAAAGGACCGATGCCTGCCAGGGTTGCGGGACTGTTCGAAAGAGATACCGCAGCCCTGGAACACAAAGGACAAACGAAGGAACATGGATGGGTTTTAGTCAGTAAAGGTCTGACACTCCCTCCTGCTCAGCCCAGAGCGGGAGGAGTTTGATGACAAGACAACCGAAAAAAAAAAAGTACATCTGTGGTAATTATGTCTTTTATTTCTTCAGCAAATTTTTTGATTCGCTATCATACAAACAGCGTCTGTTTGAAAACGCTCGTAGACAACGAGCTTTTCCTAGCAGACGACAGACACAGGACACACAGCAGTGAGTCCTGTGTTGCACGCCGAAGGCAAATCGGTGACGACGTATTAATTTTGCCAAGGGTCATTTTAGTATGAATTTTGATTAAACGATATATAAAATACTTCAGAATTATATTTTTATCTGCTAACAAACTTAGTAATGGTGTTAAATTATAAAATAGTAACGTACTTGCAAATTATCCTTCTATCATCATCATTCTTATTTTATAGAAGTGGTATACGACATCCTCTGAAGCTCAGTTCTGTATATATGATATTTATTTATTATTTACAGCCGCTCGCTCGTCCCAATTGTAGTCGGCTCTCATTCGCTAGAAGTACAAATTGGCGGTCATTGTAATTGCTAGCACGCACAGTTACACACTTCACTTATTTTCACTGCTTTTTGTTGATAAATGGGCACTGGACGAATTGGTTGCCGGAAAGTTTTTTTCATAAAAATGAATTACATTACATCAGACCTATAATCCTTGAAGGGTTGAGCAGTGGTCTACCTATACTGTAGCCACATTTCGCCACGATTGTCTAAATCCCATACTTCTATGTAATAGGGGGCGAGCTTATTGGCAACAAACAGTCTTAAATCTAGACTCCGGGCTGCTATTGAGAATAATAAATAAGATATTCAATAAACATTTATCTAAAAGAAATGGTAGTTAGTAACTTCTTATAAATTCATTAAACTTGATACAAAGTTATCATCATACTTCAAGAAGCATTCACTTACAAGTGGAAAATTAGTTTAAACGTACTTCAAGTTAATAAAATAAACTGCTTGTAACTTGTAAAGTAAAACTACGACGTTGCCAAGAACACTGTAAAGTTAAAATTAATTTGTTAGTGCACTTATTGCTAACACACTACTAAAGATATGAATATTACACGTCAAGACAAACCTCATAGAGTTGAGCTGCGAGTGGCCACGTCAAAAAAAAATATATCTTGGCAAAGATTCATTTGTTGCAACGTTTTTCTGTTCAAAAGTACAAAGAACAACTTGTTACTTAATTGAAAACTGAATTCATGTTAATTTATAGAAACGTAATAAAATTAAACTCAATTATCTTTTGTTTACTTCTTTTTCTGCAATATTGTTCTGACTGGCCGTATCGTGGACTCCAATCTACTAGTTATGTCTAATTTGAATACAGGCTACAATTAGTTCAATTTCGTTTCTTCCCAACTACTAACGCCAATGAACTCAGAAATGTAAAGATGATGTCTTTGAGGAGAAACTCCTTTAATTAAAAACCAGTAGACAAAACAAAACTCAGGCAAGATCTCAGTTAAGGTCCTGTTTAATACATACAAATCCTATTTCAAAGAAACTCGAGATATCCTTCATCAAATCAGATAAAGAGGAGAGAAAGGCTGAAAAAAATACCAACAATTTTATTTTAAAAGTAAAACGTGTCCAAATCGTTATCTTTATGGCCCTAATCTAGAAAAAATAAATAAAATATACCAAAATATTCAGCCTTGGAAAAAAGCTTAAACAAAAGAAAAATGCGTCGTATCGAAATCCCTTTCAAGAGATAAAAAAGTGTAGCCGTCTACAGCGTAGCACTTGTCTACGGCGTAGCATAGGTCTACGTCGTAGCGCGGCAACGGTCGAGTACCTGCAAAACAGATGTATTATATTTAAGGAATTATTCTGAGCTGAGGGTTTCTGTACTAAGTAAGATCTGAGGTAGATTACTTTGTAGGGGTCGTTGTGTTGTTAATACCTGTTAAATGTAAGGTAGAGATCGTAAATAGTCGGTAGCGGATAACGTTTACTTATAGGTACAGCGAAAGTATTTTGATTTTCCTAATTAGGTATTTGCTAGCATTTAAATATTTTCCATGGAAGATGGATTGGAGAGAAAAAGCCAGAAATATGTCACTACGAAAAATATATTATTCACGACCACACTATGGCCCACGCCCACGGTTGTAAAGCCCTAGAAAATGATGATGATGTCACGGTGGCATAATTACTTTTTAAACGAGTTGTCAAATTAAGGGTGACGAGAGACAGACCTCGTTAAAAATCTATTATTGTCTATATATAATAATAATAAAATGTATTCAAAAATACAAGGAACAACGTCTACAGTTTGTCTTAAATCTATCACGTCAAGTTCACCATGATTTGTGCCTGAACTAGGTAATCCTGTGTGTCAGGCGATTGAAGGTAACATTAATTGACAAAAAAATCACAAAGCATATTAATCTAATTGGTACTTATGAATATGTAAAAGGTATATAAAAATTATAGTATCATAGCTTAGCTAACTAATTATATAAACAAAAATAATAATAATAATATGAACAATATTTACTTTAACACAAGTAATAACTTCTCTGTATCTTCATAGGACATAGTTTGAAGAGCTTCCTTATGGATTTTTTTGCAGTTACTGTGATTTAAGGAGTAGATGTTTCCTTTTTCATTTAGCCTGTTATAGAGTAACGGTCCGAGGTACATATAAAACTTGGCTATGAAAGCATGTTTTGTACTTTTTTGAGGGCAAACTATATCTTTTCGTCTATTTTTAGTAAATTCAGTGCTGTATGGAAGTGCTGCGTGTTGTTTTAGTACAGCTCATAATAAATAACTGTCGAACTGTTAGTACTTCACAAGATTTATAAAGGAGGTTAGTGGGGAAAAGGAAAGGGCGGCAAGTAGCCACCTTGAGAATAGCTCTTTGAGCTCTTTCAATGGGCAATAACAGACTTTTACTCGTCCCACCCCATGAAGTGATACAGTAAGTCAGAATTGACTGACAAAGAGCAAAATATACTTGCTTCAGTATTTTTGGATCTGTAAGAAATCGTAGCTTTTTGAATACGAATATCAGCTTATGAATTCTATTATTTAGAGCTTCCATATGTTGTTTGAAGGAAAGTGTTTCGTCTATTATAATACTCAGGTATTTTATTTTGTCAGTCTTCTTAATATTGGGACACTTACATTGGCCATCTGCTGGGTCTGGGCAACAATGAGCATGCAACGCTGTGGGGATATTCGATATAGGTTCGGTTATATAGATTACGCTACGGACAGATTTTGGAATTGCTGTGTAAACTGGACAGTCACGTATCCATAACAATTTCCACGTTACGATATCAGTCCAGTACCCGTAACTGCGTCCGTAGTTTTGTAAGGATTATATTATACTTTCCAAAAGTACGACAGCTTCACATTGAATCGCTCCTCTTGTCACTGTATCCGTACCCCGCAGCACGCGCGCTACTCATTACAATAATGAAGAGTAGATTACCTCGCATTGATTCGCTTGTACTCGTGTTAAGTACAGCTGCCCTCGTAAAAAAGCTGCTTGAGTTCAAGCAAAGTGCTTTTGGGGCATAACGGATTAAGTGTTAACTGAAATTGTCTTTCTTAAGGGTGCAATTACTATTGTATTTCTTGTAGAAAAACGTTAAAGGTAATTTGAAATTAACTAAAATGGGGCAAAGATTTCAGTTTATTAACTGCCCCGTTTGTTAAGTGGTCGCAAGCACGCTTATTGAACGTGGGGTCCTAGATTCGTTTCCTAACTCGCGGCGGAGGGTTTTCCATTGGGATTTGTTTAAGGTGAAATTTTAAATTCATCGCTTTTGATACACAATTCAGCTTGTCAACCCTACTAGCAATAAAGGCCTTCCCTTACAAACAGGAATTCATACCAGATCCAGAGCTTAACAAATATTATATCAATATTCAGCTTCAGTTTATACCAAGTAAACAAGATACGTATAACAAAGGGCTCGCGATGACCGCGACTGCCTTAATTAGACCCCGGCTTACACGATCACGAATAATCGCTTCATAGGGACCGGCATTAATAATGTTATCACGGAATATTCGCCTTTGTCTGTTATGAGACCAAACACTGCTATGGACCATAAGTATTTTTAATTAAGAAACTAAAGTAGAAGTCTCTCTTTAACTTTAAACATGAAAATCTAGGCTCAAACTATTTAAAAAGGACAGCAAATAATTAGCAGTAATAAAAATAACGACAATTTTTATTCAAGCTGAGGCAGTGAGTTGGCCATGTTTGTCAAAAGACCGATGGCTGTTGGAGCATATTTGTCCTGGAGTCGAAACCGCGTATTAGCAAGAGTAGGGTCGGACGTCCCCTAGCTTTAAAAAGTGGCTGACTAGCCGGAACGTGGAAGGCAGGGTGTTGTACGCCAGCTTTGGAGAGACCTATTTCATTGCTTGGACTGCGAATCTGCGATAAGCTGAGTTGATTGATTGAAGTTTGTCTTGCTCTTGCTTGAAATATTAATCCAGACTTTGGTCATCACGAGACACGTTTAACTATGAAGTCTAATTTAATTAACTTAAATTATAATTTACGTAGGCTTTACTTAACTCACACGAATATATTAGAAAATAAAACTCTGAAAGTGGCGGGTTCATTACAAGTTCTCAACTCCTAGTTTCAAATTAAAAAAAAAACTTGTTAGTTGGAAGTGCTTTCAGCTAAGTACCAATTTGCATAACATACGAATACTTGTGACAATATCCTTGTATGGCAGACATAATGGGAAGTATTGCGTGTATCCGGTGTGAGCACGGGCTATTGAGTCGTTGGGGGAAGCCATGCACAATTAGAGCCTTACTCGCTGCCAGCTTACAAGCCTGGCTTGGAGAAATATAATGGTAACAGTATACATGTAAAACACAACGTAAACATAACATAACAAACACAAAACAACACAACAACAAACAAAGGTGTTTATGTTATCAATACTAATATTACAAATAATAATAAAACACGTACACGTGTCGAAATGTGTTTTTTTTCGTTGTTTGCTCCCCATGTGGGTGAAGCCACGTTGTAATTAGAAATAATTTAACAAAATGTTTCTTATACTAAGCTTGTTACCTATAAATTCAAACCACCGTGTACCGTGTACCGCGCCGCTTTAAGACAACAATGTCAAGTTGGAACTATTAAAACTTTCGTAACTGAAAATCCAATTATTTTACTTGTCCAAGCAGTAATTACCGTCCACGAACACGAGACCACAAGTAAATAATAACGAGACTAGACGTTAATGCCCCAGAGAAATAATAAGCTCCTTAAACTTCAGCCACTTTCTAGAGAATACCAAGTATCTAAACCAATTTACATGAGCATCCCTGTATAAAATATAATTTGTTCTAGTCAACTCGGGTAGCCTGAGGCTGTCTGAGAGGAGACTGTACATAATAAACAGGTGCTGTGTCGGCATTCATTGCACGAAGTTTGTTAGCGCTCCTAACTTCTGATAATATTGCAACAATCTGCATTCAATACACTGGAGGACAAAAGTTTTGGGACACACAATAAACATGCTCGTTTGACGTCGTTCCACGTCCCTCGGATTTGATGAGTCGACGGACTGGGGGCCAGACAGACAGGTAATTTTGTTTGACTTTTATTACCTACGTTCCTATATTGGAGTTTTTATGAAACGTTACCTGAATGTCTGAATGTTATTAATTTTCATCGTAATTCTGTAGGAGAACTGAGCAATTCAGCTAGATAGACAACTATTAGATTAGTAAGTTTTAGACATACGAGTAATAAATATTATGTCTTTGTGTATAACTCCTATGAACAATAAAAATATCTCATAATAAGTTTTTCTGGACTTCATATATATGTCCGAATTTCATTTACGTTTCTGACGTTTAATTGTAATCATTTACGGAACGTAACTTCGAAAATGTCACGTAAGTCGCGAGAAATCATGACGTTTTACACAAACAAAAAAGCTACTACATTTTCGGGAAGTTGCCAATCTATTCCTCGTGTACAATTTATTCTTAATTTCCTACAATAAATTGAACGTTTCGGGTTATGATTGACAACTACACTTTATCCCTTGCTGTTTCTATTGAAATTTATGGCCGACGCAGGCTTAACGCAACCAGTGTATACGTGTTCATTATTCCGTTAAAAAATTGTACATAAGTTCCCACACAGAAGTTTTATCAAAACAAAAGTAACTAATCTGACGATAAAACATAATAGAAAAAGGTATTTCAAACCTCTAAAACTTAACCGCCCCACCAAAATTTCGACTACACCTACTCTCATAGAGATAAATTCGTGAGGTTTAATTAAATGTAATTTCATTAGCAATAAAGGGGTGTCTGTTTAATTTGTCCGCCAGTGTAAAGTGAGGACATCGGTGTCTGCTACAGATATCAGATCTACGGATGCACCTATCGCGCCACGGTTAATTCAAACTAAATTACATTTTCGTTCAAAACTTCGATTTTCAAACATTTTCATTGAATTTTTCGTAAATTCTTTAGCAGATAAGAGCCTGATTTGAATATCTTAATGCTCGCCTTTTATGCGCTTTTGAATATAGATGATTTTAAAAGCTGGTTTGATGCAAAAATGTGTATAATTTTAGGACCAATGACATCGGAGTCTGCCAAGTTTTTATGACTTTATTATTAAATGCTTTCTGTCAGTACACAGACGTGTTACGCTGAATATTGCGGATCCCATACCCCAACGTTTCCATTCCATGCGAAATATAATTGTTAGATTAACCCACAGTACACACGAGAAACGACAAGATAAGCCAGCAATTTTGAAATAAATTCCTTCGCATTGTGGGCACAATATGTCACCTTTCAGAACTGCCACATTATTTATTCCAAGTATTGGCAATAGAATCGGAAAGTTGAAAATTATCATAATGCAATGCAAGTGAAAATGTAATATTGCTGATTCTTTTCACAGAACAGTGACGGAAAATAAATTCACATATAATCTGATATTGGCTTAAGCCAGCCTCGTCCTTGCGACTCCATGTCAAACATAATATTCACATGACATGTATGTAAACATATACAGATACACTACAGTTCATTTAGCCGACCCATCTCCATGTTAATGGAATATTTGTATAACAAGATCTAGGCCAGATGTAGTGCCCTGACGTGGACGGCCATTGTGTGTCTAAATAGGCCCTACTTTTATTAGGCCTCATATTTTGTATGTCTCGTTAAGATTGGAATATTTTTGCATGGAAAATATTTTTTGTTCATTCATTTTGAAGATTCGTTTGTTAGGTCAAGCACGACATAAGTCCAATCCATCTATCCAGTACGTAGATACTAAATTAATGGTAGCTACGAAATTTAGAATCATAGTATTTGACTAGGATTAAGAAGATTTCAAGAAACAATTTTGTTTCAACACAGAATTTCAGCGGTCGCAAATTCAGCGAGAATACTTCTTCATTTTAAAGTAAGCTCGTCGCTTATCACAAAGTGCGCAAAAAGTGTCCAATGTGAACACTCAGGCAAACCCGGAACTGAGACATCTTGGCCGACATTGTTTTATATTGCTGCCAAGGGACTAGCGACCCTAAAAACTACAACATAAAGTCGTAAGCTACAATTAACTTTTCTTTCAGAGGTTTCTGACCGCCCGTCACATTGTTTCGTAACTTTATTCACTAAAACAATTGAGTTGGCGACGCTCATTAAATTAATTGTTTTCTTTAATTAAATGCTGATGATATTAACATCAATTAGTTTTTATATACAGGATTGTGTTGTTCGCACAAATGGGATGTTTGGAGACGGTTTTAAGTGACGCCATTTTGTTTTTATTAATATGGTTGTCTTATAAATTGTAGTCAATTAGCCCGTTTGGGATGAAGCTGTTTCTGTATGACCGTCCATGAGTACCCAGATAAAATTAGTTTTTAAGATTAGATTTTACAGACAAGTGACTATACGAAAAGTTTTTGAAGTATTGAGAGCTTAATTTTGGCAAAGTATACCTATATAACAAACACAACATAACATCATATCTGCATTCCTTGAAGAGTTTTGCAGAAGTGTATGTCAACACCAACACCCACGTTTCGTCAGTTATGTTGTATTACTTAACAGCATTTGTTGTGACATCATATGACACACCCATAAAATTCCACCACATAAAAGATGTTCATCGCGACCAAATTCCAAACAACTCCACTTTCACGTGGCGGTGTAACTAGCGGCACATAAAGTACCACAGCACTGACCGCTGCCACTATTGTTGTGTACTCGCGCACTCGCACTTGACCAGGCGCTGATTAAATTTACACCGAAGCGCCTCCATGAGATACATCCTCTGGTCTAGTCTGTCGGTCCGGATGTTCTTTTCTGATGTAGATGTGGAAGAGGAACAGCTTGATCATAGTTTTATGAGTGTTGGTTCTCAGCAAACGATATCATCATGTTATTATCATCTTCAGTTCTAAATAACAACTTAGGGAATCGAAACCAGGAGAATTACGGCCCGATCGCTCTCTCCAAAAGGGGGACGGTGTCTCAGCAACAATGGGGGCATTATGAGCTCATTATGCTTTGGACCTCACCACTATTATTACATATAAAATTCAAAGTCCTGACTGACTG
Organism: Eugnorisma glareosa; assembly: GCA_947578425.1. Taxonomy (NCBI): domain Eukaryota; kingdom Metazoa; phylum Arthropoda; class Insecta; order Lepidoptera; family Noctuidae; genus Eugnorisma; species Eugnorisma glareosa. Next base: position 1,137,499 of record OX387966.1, read on the forward strand.
ACCGACAGATATATCAACGCACAGCCTAAACCACTGGTCTTTATAAGACATTAAAGGGTGTATTATTTGTGAAGAGGAGTAGTGTCCACTAAGAATAGGTTTTTCGAAATTCCACCCCTAAGAGGGTGAAATAGGAGTTGAATATTCTGTGAAACTTAATATTCACTGGGTTGACTGACTCGAAAATTGGTGCACACTCTTCAATCTATACATCTAACTACTTGAGGGTGAGAGCGCTTATAATGTTTCTTACTGAAAAAAAAAAATGTTATCTGTTTCATGTAGGCCACGCGGGCGAAGCCGCGAGTAGAAGCTAGTAAGCTAAAATAGCAATCCAAAGTTACTAGGAATATAACAATTTGCTGCATTTAGCAGTGGAACAATTTGCGTTGAAAAATTAACCCTATACTTACACATAATTTAAACATTTTTGGGGGTATGGAGAACAGGGTGTAAAGTTCTTCACCCCCATAGAAAAGGGAGGATCCTCCGACCAGGGTGTTGTGTCTGGTGAGCTACTGCCCGACAGTTGTTGTCGGGTTCTGCTATATACTCTTAAGTCGCGGATAGTCATTTTTGTTCTATGTTGCTGCAGTATTTTGTAGTGCCGCTACATTTTTTATCAATACTACTTTACTTTATATAATGACTGTGTTTTAATCAGTGTGGTAATATTAAGTTAATTACAAACACAGTAAAAACTCTTACAAAACATATTTTCAAGATCAAGCTCATTTCTATGTAACACGTTACCTTGCGAATACTTCAAGTAAACACAAATAAATTGGTTATTTTAGTAATTAAACACTACGCGAGCGTAATTAACGAACTCTTTACATAGTAAACACATACAAATATAAGCACCCAGTTAATATTCCACTGTAAGATTGAGGTCTCCTTTCAGAGGGGGAGAAAGAAGTCATGATCACATTGGTGGTACCTTTTTCAGGTGGGGGCAAATTTCGTAAGCCGAGATCTATAAACATTACTTGCTAAGTTATGCCGGTCATTAACGCAAATGTCAAACTTCAAGTGCAAAACAGAGACATGTGTTTGTGTGTCAGGAATATGTCTCAGTAAGCATGTGAAGGAAACGTTTATTTATTTCGCCCATAAATACACCATATCAATAAAAAAAAATAAAAAAATACCAGCCTATTACTGTCCCACTGCTGGGCAAAGGCCTCTTCTCAACAGAGAAGGCACGAGCATTGATCACCACGATTGCTCAAGACGGGTTGGTGATTTCAGACTTTTATAAGTCCAGGTTTCCTCACGATGTTTTCCTTCACCTGTGATGTCGAAGATAAACTTAGAAAGTACATATGAATTGAAAAAGTCACATTGGTACTTGCCCGGATTAGAACCCACAACCTCATGCATGAGAGGCGAGGCCTTAACCTCTGGGCCATCACAATAATCAATCGACATCAATACCAATATATATTTCTCGGTGAACATATTGGTGGATGGATAAGACGTGGATGTGGAGCGACTGTCTATCCGACTACTACAATCCAGTCAGTACTGAGTGACACGGTTGCATGTATGAAGCTTAATTCGTAAATCTGTACGCAAAATGTATAGTAGATATAATAAAGTTTGCTTTATAATACCCGCTTAGTAATTTTGCGTACCCGAGCAGCTTACGCGGGATTACAAAGTCTTATAAAATCTTTTTTGTCAAAGAGATCACGTTTTTTGTAAAATCCTTGTAATCTAGCAGTCTGTCATTTAACAGATGACTCTAATATTAAGTCTATAAGGTTTTTGATGGAAGCAGTTACTGTTGAAGCAATTTTGAAATGCTGATGTAGAAATTATGGTAGAATATTGAGTATGTACCAGCTGTGTTAGAGGACGCCAGCTACGATTCATAGGATTCTTTCGTAGACAGATATTTAGAATGTTGGTTTACGAATGTTATGAATGTTCACAATTCTTCCATTTCAAAGTCTGTTTTAACTTTTCCAAGCTGTAAATTATTTATTTTGTTGGTGCATTTAAGCTACTTGAGCACCTTCTATCGATCAATAAGAAATATTCTCATACAAAACATACACGTTAAAAATAAATGTTGCACATATAAATTTATTTCTGTTGACCTAGACAATTAGTATTTTCAAATAAACTAGCAAGGCATATAAATATAGGTATTATCAGAATCACAAATATTACAATAATTGTGACCAGTGGAGAGTAAAACGAGACGTGAGTCCATTTCGAGCTGGTCTGTCTATAAAGCTGCACCTACACAGGTATTCCAGCCTTCAGTATCGAGCGACATACAATGGAGATGTTTCTTCAGAATTACATCAATTGTTGCAGCCATAATAGCCTCGATAGCCCATTAAGTTTCTGTAACAGCTTTTTACTGAATGCATCTGAAAATATATACGGCACTTATAATAAAAACATTATATTTTTCAGTTTTTATCTGTCTGTCTGTCGGCTAATCTCCGAAACGGCTGGGCCAATTTTTACGGGACATTTACTGGCAGATAGCTGTTGTTATAAGACAACGGCTGACAAAGGCTACTTTTATTATAGAATAATAATAAGAATTCGTGCAATAAAATTAAAACCCATAACCTTTAATTTTAACAAAAGTGAAGTGAAATTTTGTATAATAATTTCACGCGAACGATGGTCGCGGGCAACAGCTAGTATATAATAACACTTTCTATTGCTGAGTTACCTTATTTTTTAAGGTCTCCATATCACTATACTATTATGTCGTGGCTATATCTCTAGCAGCAATTTCAGTGCATACCAGTAAATTGCTTAATGTATTTCTTAACGACGAATACGAGTATTGTACAGTTTGAGCAATTTATATTCACAGTGGAAGCGCACCTTAACTGTCATTTCACAGCCCGCTGCCCGCTCCCGGACTCACCAATTACGTAGTACACGCGTACGATTGATTGAGATGGTATATTGGTGGCTTTTATATTCGTGCACAAGGAAAATATTTGTAGCAAGCTCTTTGAGTTATTATAAATGAGAGACAGTCTCTAAGGCAATATACAGGGTTAGTTTCCAAAGACTATCCAAATTCTCAGATATATATATTCAGATAGATAAATTCTTAGATATGATGCAGCACGACATTCTGAGCCCCCCCCCCCCACATAGAATTTTTTCTTCGGTTATTAAAAAAAAATCTGCTGTTTCCTACAAAAGTGCAATACCTACATGGTCAAAATGTATGGAACAGCTGTTTATTTTTTCTTTCTTTTGCTCAGAATGTCGTGCTGCATCATATCTAAGAATTTGGATAGTCTTTGGAAACTAACCCTGTATACATGTATATGGAAAAGTACGGAAACTACGTATTAACGGTCGAATCGGCACACTCACACAAACGCGCGCATCTACGAGACCCCGAAGCGGACATCGGAGTGCGCTCAGTCGTGACTGTCGCGTCAAGACGAGTAGTCGCGAAGTAAGTTTTTCTCCGGATTTTTTTTTAAATGCCACGTACGTATTGCGTAGCCTATGGATGTTTAAACACGGCTTTATCAAAACCGGAGCTTTCGTTTTTCGGTAAGAATGATTTATTATTTTATTCGTTATCGAATTAAAAGTCCGTGTGATCGATCATTATAAATTCGTGAATTTATTTGTAAATCCAACATGGCGGCTGCTACAAATTTATCATCATGGGTATTGTTTTCGTGGTTTTCGAGGGTGTTGAAGCCATAGTGCTATCAAAATGTCAATCCAAGATGGCGGCTGCAAAAAAAATTCAAGTTTTTTGTCATGGGAGTCGTTTTGATGGTTTTCGAGGGTGTTGAAGTCGATAGTGCTGTCAAAATGTAAATCCAAGATGGCGGCTGCAAAAAAATGTCAAGTTTTCGTCATGGGTGTCGTTTTCATGGTTTTCGAGGGTGTTGAAGCCGATAGTGCTGTCAAAATGTCAATCCAAGATGGCGGCTGCAAAAAATGACAAGTTTTCCGTCATGGGTGTCGTTTTCATGGTTTTTGAGGGTGTTGAAGCCGATAGTGCTGTCAAAATGTAAATCCAAGGTGGCGGCTGCAAAAAATGACAAGTTTTTGTCATAGGTGTCGTTTTCATGGTTTTCAAGGGTATTGAAGCTGATAGTGCTGTCAAAATGTCAATCCAAGATGGCGGCTTATTATTAATACAGCAAAGATACTAACCGAAGCTTACTAGTTGTACCACCAGATGATTTTGTTCAATATGTCGAAAAAATGGATGAAATTTTTCGTTACTGCTTTAAAAGAAAACACATTTACTGCAATAGCTGCATTAATTTACAAAGAATTAGAAAATATAGGTTTTATAGTACCCTGTCCTTGTTTCCCAATTGTTTATTTAAATAAACTCTTTATTAGAATGAGAATTTATTACAACATAAAATATAATAATAAAGCATTTCGAACGAGTCGTAGCAGACGTAAGTATTTATCAGTTACTAATTTGTAAGTATGGAGAATAAAGGTATTTTTTTAAATGTTAAGGTTTTTTAATTACTGTCACATGCATTTTCGGGTTGTAACGCGGTACGGTGCACAGCCGCTGGGTTAACCAGGCATCGGCGCCACACATGCGCCCTGTTATGCCATTCTCTAAGTCGTCGTCGACGAGGTGCAGTTTGTCTTTTAATAGATTTTCAACTTTATACCCTAAAGCATAAAGTTGAAAATCTATTAAAGACCAACTGTAGTTTCAACGGAGGAGCGCACGAAACGTTTTCGCCTTTCCGCGGCTCACGCGGTCAACATGTGAAAGGTTACGCCATATTGACAAAGCCAAGTGTAATTTATATACTTCAACAAGTTATTGTGTGTTAATAATAAACTGTTCCATGTTATAAACTACTTTAACTCGATTGTTTGATCAATACACTACACAATATTTTCATAAATAAATTTCAATTTCAAAAACATTATGAGTGACAACCCTAATGCTGCAATGGAGCGTAGGTAATTATTTTAACAACTAGGCCTAGTTTCCGTACTGTTCCATATTTATACTGTGTCAAAGGCTAGCCTATCTTACTACTATTATATATTCAAAAGCCAATTGGCGAGGACGGATGGATAGGGTGAAATTAGGCACACAGATAATTTGTAACCTGTAATAACACATAGGTGTTCTATATATGCATATGGTGGCAACACTGACAATCAGAATAAAACAAGATGTCGTAATATTGAAAAGCGTCTATTATTTCTTATACAAATATATCATGGTGTCAGGTGAAAACTAAGTTAAAACAAGTAACACTAGTGTTAGAAAACTACTGTGACGACAACCTTTGTGGAGATCTAGAAATCTTAGTGAAAAAGTGAAGATCTTAGTGAAAAACAAAATCCTATATGCCGGACGAAGAAGTGACGCCGCCGGTTCATACAGTGGATGGGCTACGACCACCAAAGGGTCTAAAACTTAGTGGGGCAGACGCTAATTGGAAAAAGTATAAACAACTTTTCGAAATATACATAGAAGCAGCAGGCTTAGAAAAAGTCCGAGAAAACCGCAAGATCGCCATCTTTCTCAATGCAGGAGGTGAGGAAGTTGTGGAAGTTTATAATACGCTTAAGGAGAAAGACAAAGGTTCTCTGAAGGCCTTATTCTCAGCTTTAGACGCGTATGCAGAGCCACTGAAGAGCTTGGTGCTCAAAACATATGAGTTCCTAAACTACAGGCAACAGGATGGTGAAGCAATTGACCACTTTGTGACAAGGTTGAAAAATCAAGGAAAAAAGTGTGAGTTAGGTGAAATGGAAGACAGGCTAGTTGCAATAATGTTGGTTATTGGTATTGCTGATAGTAGTTTAAAGGAAAGATTGCTTCGGGAAGAAAGCTTGGACCTGGACCGTGCAGTAACAATCTGTAGGGCCGCAGAAGCTGGAAGAAAACAACTACAAGGCATAGGTGGTATGGCAAAGGAAAATATAGATGCATTCAGGAAAACTACAGTGAGGAGCCAACGCAGAGAAAAAGAAACAGGCAAAAATGAAGGGAACAAGTTGTGCAGCAAGTGTGGACTACATCACGAGGCTAGAAAGTGCCCCGCCTTCGGTAGGAGGTGTGCAGTGTGTAGCAGGTACAACCATTATGCAAAGCAGTGCAGGTCTAATAAGAAACAGGAAGAGAAGAAGCTTAGTGAAAGAAAGAAAGTACATGCCGTAGAAGAAGAAGACAGCACTGACAACGATAATAATGTCTACCTGTCGAGTATCCTTACTAATAACAGTGTCAAACAACAGTGGTTGGTTAAAATAAAGGTGTGTGAAAAAGAGCTAGAATTTAAAATTGACACTGGGGCGGACTGCAACACTTTGTCCTTAAAAACTTATGATAAAATTAAAGATAACAAATGTGTGTTAAAAAGGTCTAAACATGTAAGTCTAATTGTGTATAATGGAGAGAAAATTAAAACAGTAGGGCAGGCTGAATTGGATTGTTATTATAAAAATGAAAGTAAAGTGTTAAAATTTAATATTATTGACTTGCCAGTGCAGCCAGTGATAGGCTTGCCTGATTGTATTAAATTAAACCTAGTGAAAAGAGTAGAAAGTCTGTCACAGTCCAATTCAACCAAAGAAAGTTTTGTAAAACAGTATAAGGATGTTTTTAAAGGTCTTGGTGATATAGGTACTTATAAAATAAAGGTAAAGGATAATGCAGTGCCTGTAATTAAACCAATAAGCCGAGTTCCTCATGCAATTAAAAATAGGTTGAAAGAAACCCTAGATAACTATGAAAAAAGGGGTGTGATTGAGAAAGTAGAGGGTCCCACTGAGTGGTGTAGTAACTTAGTGATTGTTGAAAAACCTGACGGGTCGCTTAAGTTATGTTTAGATCCAAAGGAGTTAAATATTAATATCTTGAGAAAGAATTTTTTGATTCCGTCTCCAGAGGAGATTTATAATAATTTACAAGGAAAACAAGTGTTCATTGTGTTAGACATTGAGATGGCTATCAAGCCCGAGTCCACGTGGACCAAATTCTTTCCCATGTTTCATTGGAAAGTGAACAAACACCACATCTGTAATGCGTAAATGTCTAAAATAAGACAAAGTGCCTCTTGTTCGCTGGAATTATCAACCGTGCAGAACGAAATAATTTCTATGAAAGCAAAACAATTTAAACTGTCAGATAACTCGATATTTATTGGGGTTTTGACGCGGGTTAGATACTTGAAACAATACTTAAATTGCCATGTCTCGTGTTTCCAAAGATTTTTTTGATGTAGCTAAGACAAAAACGCCTTAAGGATGTGGATGACTTAAGGAAGCTTCTCGAAGGATTTTGGACAGAGCCACACCCACGCCGGAGGGATCGGCCAATAATGAGATTGCATTATTTTTTCTCAAGGTTATTTTAAAATTTACAGTGCGCTTGAGGGCGGGGCCTGGGCGATCGTTTGAAAGGACGCATCCATCGGTTCAGGACAGACCGGAGGCGACTCTCGAGACGTCAAGGCGATTCTCTTTACGATAATCTGTATTAGTTTTAAATAGAAGCAGTGTAGCATATTTTGATTCCTACCTTTTGGTTGTAAAAAGTGTTGTTAGATTTAAATCTGTAACCTCAGTGTGAATTTCACCTAGAGCGGCTACTACGTCGAATCATTCACGACAGTGAATCGTTCGTGAGTAAAATTCAACCAGGTCACGTGAGTTACAATAATTAACGGGGACGACACCCACGAACTCCAGTCTAAATTCTATAAGTAAATTGAATAACATCTCTATTAATATGGAACCCGATACTTCCCCAAACTTCAAGAAATTAAACATAGAGTATTTACATCCCATTTTCCGGGGTTATTACATTGAGGCAGGTTATTTAATCGGGGTTATTATCATAATTGTCCTGATAAAGAAATGCATGGACTGTAGAGACAAGAGGGAGCCGGAGGACTGAGGGTCGCGTGTGTCGCTACCCTGACTATTTGGTCATTTAAAGTCTATGTAATTAGTCCCTAATGTAAATTTTGTTGGACGGCTAACTGATAATTTCCGTCAAACTTTATTATGAATTCCAGCCAATAATATGACTGAGGATGTTTTGAGGAGAACGGTTGCGGGCCGTCTTTGTGTTATTGTACGTATAATCATGAATTATATGTATATATCCAATTTGTGTTTATTTTTAAGTTTGTTGGCAGAATAACGGTTTTTTCTGTTTCGATATTTGGATTTTTCCGTTATTATATCAAGGCCATAGGAACCCAAATATTGGCTCTACATTCACTAATGTTGGATGTAGGGTTAATTCACACACCAGTTTCGTGATGAAGGGGCAGGGAAGCAAAGCTAAACGAGGAGTTATCTCACAGTCTGTAAATTCACGGGAGGTCATGACTGTGAACTATCATCACCATAAACCAATAAATAACAGGGCGTGATATTACATTCCTTAGAGTATACACCACCTTAAATTACATTGGATACCCGATTTGAGTAAATAATGACTGGGCAGATCATAGTTCTGAACCAATAAAATAATAGAACGTGATCTTTCATTAATTAAAGATATACTCTAGATAGTAGTACAAGTGAATTGCGTTGAAGTGATGCACCGTACTTTATTATAATTTAAACCATGATGTTCCATTTGGACCTTTTATAAAATACTCGCCTATCTTCCCCTGAATCAACACCGATTGTATTAAATAAATGATTTTAATTAACTAAACTATAAATTTGTTTTTCTTTATAGAATAAGTTCCCTATGTTTATGACGAAGGAAGAATAGGTTATATTTATTATCCTGTGTACTTGTGGCTAAATTAATCTTTCAAGATATTGACTATATTATTCGACTCAATTAGGACAAATTTCTATTGTTTTTCCAGACCCAAATATACTCTGAACGCTCTTATAGGTACACTTTTGCAATCCGTCTGTTAAAGACAGTAACTCAACACAGAATCTTGGCTTAAATCTCGATAAAATCAAGATAGTCCAACCTGACTAGTTCTACTATTAATTACTAGATCGAAGGAGAGAGAGGGAGATCTAGAGAGGGATAGCTTATCCTTCAGACAAACCAATCGGATATTAAAATTTCACTCTCAATCCAACTAAAGTAGGCAGTAGGATCATGTTAGGAGGCCCAGAGATACGATGTTGACAGATATAGTTCATCCGGTTACATTCAAAGACCTCTACCACTGCAGCTATCATTCTTATATTATATCACACGAATCAGTACATACATGGGAGGCGACAGGTGCCAGTGGGAGCGTCACTCACACTCTCTTCAGACCGATCCCTGACTTGTTTGGGTGGCCACCCAGTTAAATTCCGTAGTTTGATAATATATACATAAATACAACAGATATCTGATCAGGAGGTAAAAAGATGCTTAGCACACCTATGATTATGATCGCTTCGCAGCGGGTTAGGTACATAAGGGAAAGGTATACCTCCATAACTACCGTAAGGTAGGCCCTGAGCCGGGCCCTAGGAAATTAGTCCGACGCTCACTAACTTGGCTTGATCAGTGCAGATACCTAGTATCTCTACAAAGTAAAGTTCACCTGTGTTCAACTGACTAGAACACTCAACCTTAGTTGCCACTAGGATATAATGAGTCAAGTTGTTGGTAATATTTGATATAAACAAAGTTTTACTTAATAAAATTGAATTAATCTAAGATAATAATCGTTCTTTCTTAATTTAGTAGAGTTAATCTATCAAGGTCAAGAGACACGGTAGGTTAGCTATGATCTAAGGTGAACCTAGTCAGAGGGCCAGTGGCGATATTTTGTCCGACCATGCTATGTACTAGGATAAATGTGAATGCAGACGACGATAAAGACTAATGAGGCAATAATTCACTATCTCTTAACAATGGTATCTCTCAGCTGATTCTAAATTACTCTATGCACTTGACGATATATAGACTATCACATGCCTTACACTCCACATAGAGGGTGTACCACCACAACATGAAGGATGGATTTTTTCAAATTAATTTAGAGGATGAAAAAAATCTTTGTAGTTTTGGAACATGTTTTGGTAGATACAAATTTAATAGAATGCCTTTTGGTATATCGTCAGCACCTGAAGTGATGCAAAAAATGAACACTAAGATATTTGGGGACATAGAAGGAACTATGATCTATTTCGATGACTTGATAATAGCAGGAAAGGACGAAGAGGAACATGATAAGATTCTAACTAAAGTGATGGATAGAGCCAGAAAGTACAATGTTAAATTTAATAGTGCAAAATTACAATATAGACAAGAAAATGTAAGGTATGTAGGGTTGATAATAAATAAAGAAGGAATTAGTGTTAATCCAGATCATATAAAAGCAACAGTTAATCTAGAAGAGCCAAAAAATGTAAAACAGCTACAGACATTTCTAGGTATGTGTAACTACCTAAACAAGTTCATTCCACAGTATTCAAAAACAACAGATCCACTGAGAGTTTTGTTAAGGAAAGATGTAGAATTGAACTGGGGATCAGCCCAAGTACAGGCTTTTAGTGAAATAAAAAAGAAATTAACTTGTGCACCTACATTAGCAATGTTAAGTAGTAAAGGAAATGTAGTTTTACAAACAGACAGCTCAAAAAATGGTATGGGAGCATGTTTAATGCAAGAGGGGAGACCAATATCATTTTATTCAAGGGCATATACTGAGTGCCAGACTAGGTGGGCTCCTATAGAAAAAGAGCTCTTTGCAATCTGCGTGGCAGTTGAAAAGTATCATCAGTTTGTATATGGACGCAAAATATTAATTGAAACTGACCACAAACCGTTGGTAGCAATCATGTCAAAAGATATATCTAAAGTTTCAGCCAGGTTGCAAAGGATGGTTCTTAAACTTTTAAAATACAATTTTGAGATTAAATATATACCAGGGTCACAGATGTGTATTGCTGACTATTTGTCAAGAAACTTTTGTAATAACAAGCAGGAAGAGCCTACTTTGCAAGAAATTGTACATACAATTGATACAGAAATAGTGTATGGTTTAGAGAAAGAATTGCCTATTTCTAAAGAAAAACTACAAATCTTAAAAAATGAAACTTTGAGAGATGCAAACTTGCAAAGTCTGCTCAGCTGGTATTGTAATGGATGGCCAAGTAATGACAGAAGTTTTGATAACAAAGAGTTGAAAGTTTTTTACAAATTGAGAAATGACATACATGTTCATAACAATATTATACATTATAAGGATAGAATAGTTGTTCCAAAGCATTTAAGGCAAGAGATGATAAAGTGTATTCATGAAGGTCATGCTGGTGTTGTAAAGTGCAAACAACGTGCTAGAAGGATTTGGTTTTGGCCAGGCATGTCTGTAGACATAGAAAACTTTGTATTAGGCTGCAAAGCTTGTGAAAAGTTCAGACCATCAAACCCAAAAGAACCTTTAATGTCTCATGAGGTGCCAGATATCCCATTTCACAAGGTTGGAGTAGATATTTGTACCTTCTCAGGAAAGGATTATTTAGTATTAATTGATTATTACTCAAAGTGGATAGAGGTCAAATATTTAAAAGAGAAAACTGCATGCAATGTGATTAAACAGTTTAAAGTAATTATGTCAGTTCATGGTATTCCAAAGTTCTGTGTAAGCGATAATATGCCATTTTCCAGTTTTGAATTTAAAAACTTTGCTAAACAGTATGATATTGAGTTGATACACTCCAGTCCTAGATATCCACAATCAAATGGTATGTCTGAAAAAGCAGTAGGAATTGTAAAGTCATTGTTAAAAAAATGTAAAGAAGATGGTTCAGATTTTGCAATGGTTTTGTTAGCGTACAGAACTACACCTGTAGCAGGGTTAGAGTACAGTCCCTCTGAGTTACTCATGTCAAGACTCCTAAGAACTACATTACCATGTGTATTTGATAAATTAAAGCCTAAATTACCTATTGATGTTAAAGAAAAAATGAAAACAATTAAAGAAAAGTATACACAGAATTATAATAGAACAGCTAAAACTAAAAAATCATTTGAAAAAGGGGAGAATGTTGTAATACAGAATTTGCCTAATAAAACATGGTTGCCGGGGAAAGTTGTAGAGAAAGTTAAACTAAGGTCTTATAAAGTCATGAATGAAGAAGGCAATGTAGTTCGAAGGAATGAAAAGCATATTAATCCTAGCAAGAATGAGTTAGTTATTAAGAAAGAAGTACTGGATAGTGGTGGGCCTGTTATTGATAATAGTCAGGATGATAATAATGTTGTTCCTAACGCTCAAGAACAAAATGTTACCATGGAAGTTCCTATTTTCACTAAGTCAGGAAGAGTAGTTAGGACACCACCACATTTAAAAGATTATCTTGTTTATTAATAAGATGATTACTACAAGTTCGTAATTCTTGTAATGTTTAAAAGTAATTGTGTTAAGTTTAAATTAAAGTATGTATTAAGGTTTATTGCTAGTTATCATAAAAAGGGGGGATGTTCTATATATGCATATGGTGGCAACACTGACAACCAGAATAAAACAAGATGTCGTAATATTGAAAAGCGTCTATTATTTCTTATACAAATATATCAATAGGACTTTATATCCCTATAGCTAGTCCTCGCTAGTCCTAATCACGTTTTGTGATGGTGATGTTAAATGTCCAGGAGGAACGCATATCAATACCTGTATATAAAATATAAAATGTAGTATATACAGGATGCTAAGAAAATGTTATAGATCAGGACACATTCCGCCATAAGAATAGCATGCATTTTTTTTTTACTGTATGTAGGTACAAACATCAAAATGAACAACATAGGTGCGTAACTATTTAACAAGGATATCTATACATCAAATTATGTAAGTACTTTCACGTTCAGGGTCAAACTAAACTCCATTAGTATGAGCCACAGACGCTCTCTCTTTTATTTTGAACCAAGTGAGAAAAAAACTCAAACTAAATTGAATTGTTGGTAGTGGCCTGACTCGCAAAAACAAACAAAATACGAGTTTCAAAAATTAAGTATTCAAGTTCTAATTTTTCATTAAGACTTCAGTGAATTATTTAATTATATAATAATTTACTTGGAACATACAATTGTAAGGAAAATTAAAACTACCAATTAAGTGAAGTGCTTCTTTGTACTATTTAATGTCTAAAAATGAGGAATTCATTGTTCTGTTAGCCATGATTGTTAAAATACCCAAGTATAATTTAGCACATGCAGAAGACTGTGAGTTTTAAGTGGATAGAATAGTAAGCATATTATGTATTTTCAGCATAAATTTAAGTTTAAACTGTTCTGTTTCATGAGTATATTAAATATTCGAATTACTAAATGTTGAAAACACAGTTCTGTGGAAGACTAAAAATATGATATGGCGTAAATATTTTAAAATCAGGTTTATGTTTACGTGTTAATTATACTATATTCTACATGATATAGTTTATAAGATCATGTTCTAACCTGGTTGGTATTCTAAGTTTAATTTGAAAACGTAAAATATTTAACTTGAAGCAAACGTACTCGGTAAAGCAACATTTATTTTCAAATAAAACTTAAGTGCTTACCTATTTGTTTCCTTATATTTGGTTTTAAAATAGAGCTTTTGAAATTGAAATACACAGCAATGAAACAAGATTTGCAATAACACTTGAAAACAACAGCGCAAGCGGAAAATCTAATAAAGATTTCGTATATTCACTGATTTGGGAATGTAGACTCTACCGCTAAAGTAATAGGGGTGTAGTGTTTTCGATATTTGGAAGAAACGAGCATGAAAACCATTCCAAATCCGGACACAGTGGAAACTTATAGTATACGACGTATCTGTGTCGCTTTTAGCAATTTAACCGAGTCGGACGATATCTAAAGTAATATTATGTGTTTATTAGGATTTCATTTCCTTTGTGAAGGCTAGCTTGAACAGACTGAACATCTCGCGTCTCCCGAGCATTTCTAAGGCATATTGCACATAACTTGCTTACTTATCTAAAACTAGCGCACATTACCACCGCATCGAGCCTCAGTTAGCTGTTGGTCAGGCTGACATTTGTAGATCTTTGACAATCGTTACAGGTGGTCTGAAATTCTAAAATCCAGTCTTACCAAAGGGTATCGTATTAGGCAGTCGCTCCATATAAAATACTGTTATTCAGCTACATTTAGTTAGACTGCAAGCTGACCCAGAATAGTTGGAAAAAGTCTAGGCAGACGATGATCTTTCCACGTTCGCGACCCGTATCGCTTGCAGGGAGCTCGTGGCCAACCGGTAGTTCGCCGAACTCTTTCCTCAGGACGCAGGGTAAGGCATAGTGCACAACCCTGCTTACGACTGAGCCTGCACTAGCATGAGAAGCAAATACAGCGCAATGCTTCATATTGTCTCAATCTCCTAATAATAATTAAGTGCATATTGTCAGTGCCGTAGCGTGCTTGCTTGGAGATCGTATTCATTAATGAGAGTCGCTTGCCACGCCTGGAGCAGGTAATTAGGACACACGTAGACATAATTAATTATTTAGACTAGCGTTATAATATGCGTGAGGTAGCTAGCACAATAGCGTTGGTGCAACGGAATTAATTCTGAATAAACAGATTTGCATTGCAGCATAATCGTCTTGTCGTGCTTTGGGCAGCTCGCTACTGCAAGATACAAATCAGGTACAGCTCTTCGTTATGACCTTTCAGCCTGAAGGGTCATAACGAAGGAAATTTTAAAATACTGAAAGTTTCAGAACTTCAATATGATAATGTATTTTGTCTACTAAACCACCGGATCGAATAAACCAACTCAGAAAACATAATTGTGATTTTCCTATTCTCAGAAAATGTCTAAAATCTTTTCTTGGAACTGGATCTTATTGTTTCAGCAACAATCACCACGAAAGTTGTAAGTTTCAAAACAGAACTACTTCAACTTGAACATTTAAAACAGCTTGTTAGTCCAACCTACAGTCTAACAAACTTTATCGAATGATGAAATTGCTATGGTTTTGTTCTTTTTGGCAATCAACGAATTGGTATTGAGTAGCGATGGAACTGTTCATCTCTTTGCGATAAAAATAGCGATGTTGAAGCGTTTGCGACACAAACACGAAACGACGGGAAAGAGGACCACTTGGCTTCTGAACGGGTCGCTCCAAAATGGCATTATTGGATAGCGTTATTGGCGTGCAACTGATTTCAACGTTTTAATTGTGTTTTTGTTTTAATCACGGAATGCATCTATTTGGTCTTCTACTCAGCTTTTATACTTTTTTAATGTGTCAAACGAGCCATTTCGAGCTCAATCGATCAAATAGTTTTATTAATAGTTAATGCCGCATAGCGCAGGCCAATACAGTTTTTTTATAATTGTCATGCTACCGAGTTATTCCATGAATTTACCTACGTCATAACGTTGAAATTAATTTCATAAAGTTTTACTGTTTTCTTTTATGGAACAAGCAAAGTGCCTGGTTTCACAATATGTAATGAAAATACAATTTCCGAACTTATGAAAAACAATATTTATCCACAGGATAACCTAGCGAAATGGATAGGAATGACTGCAGAAATTACGAGAAATATGAGAAACAATTTTAAAGAAATCTAATATCTTCGTGAAATATTATATTACACCCTTGTGTGCGCTATCCAAGATACATAACGTTTGAAATTGAGAAAAATATGGTTATGAATTAGAATTTGCCAGTTCAATAAATTCTTGCATTTCATTGGTTTTAATTTTTTACTGAACAGATTGTTTTTGGATTTCTTCAGATTAAAATGAATCGTAATAATGTATGTTGACAAACAACACAAACGAAGTGTAGTAGGTATCGTCGATCTCGGAATAGCTTTACTTCCCTAAGGTCGATTGTCTCTTGCACTGGTTGTAGTATATAATGTACAAAATTACCTACCCTCTACACAATTCCAACCGCTAATTGGCACCCGTAACCGCAGATTACCTTACCTTGTTTCAACATGTTAACCCTGCGAGCGTGGTAGGCCTCGTACATGATGCTAATACGTTGCTTTGACCCTGCAAGTGCGGTTTATATTCTGTGCTAATACATTCAGTAGTGATGCATCGACAAGTATGGTAATAGTCACGTCACTGCGATGTGACGTCTTGTCTGACACCGTTAATGTGGAAATATACCGCAGTGGAAGTTGGAGCGGGAGCTACACGAACAGAATCAGGTTTTTGGGGATTGTCAAGTTTCTGACCAATTAATGTATTGCTAAATCTCATGCTAGTTGGTCAGATTCATGATATAAAATTGATAAAATGCGATATAGTTTAAAGTTTAAAAAACCAGCAAAGTGCGAGTCGTACTCACACGCACATAGGGTTCCGTAGCACCAGACAATGCAATAAATATATTTTGAAGGCTCATTCATTATGTTATATTGTTTTACATTCAACAGCAAAACTAAATTTGTTTTCCATAGTATGTTAAAGAAAAACAAAGTTACTGCTGCAGTTTGATGAAAAAGTCCCATATCTCAAAACTAAACATCAAATATTATTTAGACCACCTTTGGTTGAAAGTTTTATTTGCATTCTTCAATCCAATTTTTTTCAGAATTTTCATCTTAGTTTAAAAATTAAAGGGGGGGTGGACACATTTTACCACTTTGGAAGTGTCAATCTTTCAAACGATATACTTTGAAAAAAAATCGTCTTTGGAACCTCAATGGCATTTTTAAAGATCTATCTAATGTATAAGACACCGCGCGTTGGGTTTGATGAAAAATATTGTTTTTCGTTTTAGTTCCATGTCAGGGGGAATCCCTCCTTAATTTTTATTTTTTTATAAAAATCGTAAAGCGGTTCACAGAATACATTTACCTACTAAGTTTCAACTGTGTAGTCCTAATAGTTTCGGAATAAAATGGCTGTGATATACACGGACAGACAGAGTTCCGTTTTTGCCATTCGGCTACGGAACCCTAAAAATGATGAAATCACCTTTACTTATTCTACCAGTTAAATGCAAAACGATGTCGTATCGTCAGTCCTTATCAAAGAGATGGGGTGCTGGTGAAACAATATTTTCTACAAGTAATCCACAAGTTAGATCCCGCGAGATAATAATCTGTAGGCATGTACAAACGGAGCAGCCCCAATTCCAGCTCCCGTATAGTCCCCATGCATATAGCAGCAATATCACAACAGCATGCACCCGTTTGCTACAGCTGCTTATTGCACTACATGCACCCATTTAACCCTGCAGCGGCGCGCGTGAGCAATCCCGCCACGTACAGGTTAATACGGGTTGCGCAGATTATTGCGCGGATTTACTGGATAGTACGTTTATTAGAGAGGGTTGCACAGATATAATTAATTCAGTAAATGCATATGTTTATGAAGGGAAGGTAGAGGGGGTGTTTGTTGTGGCAGTATAAGTTCATACGTGCTATTAAATTTGATAATGCGGTCTTTATAGGTGCTCGCTCTCCCGAAGAAGATTGCAACCGTCGACGCCAAATGGCAAAGAGGACCTTTATGTTGCCATTTCTCACTTATAACGACTTTATTTTTTACTATTATATTTGCATTTCATTTAGTTAAGTAGCAGTAGAGAGTGATGTATCTAAACCACAATCCAAAAGTGATATTTTTTTCATTGTAAATTGTAATTAATTATAGACGTCAAGGACTTTACTGGCTACTTTATGCTTAACAGCCAATAGGTATTTTTAAGCGTAACTGTTACTAAATCAGATTCAGACAATACAACAACCTAACCGGAGCTGGGAATCGAATCTAAAAATTTCATCCAAAACCATTCAGTAGTTTTTGCGTGAAAGAGTAACAAGCATCCATCCATCCATCCTCACAAACTTACGCATTTATAATATTAGTAGGAAGTAGGATAATTAGGTAAACAAAAGTATATAATGCTGCAGCTAATTGGATGAACGTCGAGTTAACCACGGAAGGATTAATCTCGTAATGAGCTTGTCAGACATCAGTGGTGCTATTTTACAAGTATAATTAGGTGAATTACATGCCGCCTACAATGTAACTTCCTACGTATCCTACAATGTTACTAAGTAGTCAAGCATAACCACTTATAGTGGTCCCTCTGCTCGGACGCAGGCCGATGTTCATAGACCAAAGGTTGCTTAATGTCACTTGTCTTCAAATGTCATAGATAGCACACACTCACAAGTGGCAGCTATATACATGTCCAAATACATTGGAATTTCCACAGTGCGGGCTGTGGTCTGGTGAGCTTTGAGAATCCTCTTGTCACGCCGGAATCTTTTTGTCACGAGTCGCCATAAGAACCTTACAGAAAACCACCAAGCGTCTTATATTATGTTGCGTAACAGTACCTTTATGTAAAGGTGGATCTACACCGAAGTAACTTTTTGTTGAGCAATATTTTACAACATGATACTTAGCGTTAGGTAACTTAACTTTTGTGGTTTTCGTAAAAACCACACGTATTTTGCTCCTTAACACTTGCAAACAGTGTAGATACTCGTACATGTTTACAGTAAAAATACACAACTCGTCCTACTCGTCATCACAAAATCATACCAGAATTATAACGACCTTCCGTCCGTCCGTTCGATTTGACATCAAATTGCCTTTATTGGCAACGACGAAATTAGGACACCGTGTTACACGCGACACGCTCTTTGAGTCTTTCATGCTCAACTCACAGACACACAACTGAGTTCTCTACACCGTGTCGATGATAATGAACCATTGTCATCCCCGTGAGGAACACAGTGTCAATAAAACTTGTAGTTGGAAAACGCAGTTTATTTACGGAGTCGATGCGTGTTTCATTTGACGCGCACATCAAACGTGGTTTTGACGCACGTCTACGTGATTCTGCCAAGTTGTAGATGATTTGTAATGTTTAGTGGGTACTTTATTTGCTTTCGCTTTTTTTTTCTCGTTTACCTTTATTTGCAATAGATAAAAGAACAACCATAGCACTGAACTAAGAAGAAATACTGTTGTGAAAACCATGTGCACTGAAGGGTTAAATTGAATAGTTGACATTTTCGATTCTTGTATTTATTATGGTAGACTAGACTAAACTAAAGATGGTACAAGTATTGGATAGAAATTAATTCCAAAAAGCAATTACTCACGACCGCAAATTAAAGCTTTTATTATTATAGAACTAGACATTACGGCTAGTCATTTAAATGTAAATTGCTACTATACTGCCTAGATACTATATTCCGTAACTATCTTCACGGAGTCATAATGTTGAGGAACAAGAAATTACGAGTACAAACGTTTAAGTACGTTTTCACCAGCACTAAGTGACAGCTAAATGAATGCATGATTCTTTTTTATAATAATAACGCATAACTTATTATTCTATGGCAATGAATATTATTGGCAATACTGGAATTTATATTTTTTTGGGGTCGACGGAGCATGACTCGGTTTTCCATCTATATTACTCGTCATCTCAGCAGTCAGCTCCCTTTTATCCATATTATCATTCACACAGTCCATCTAACGTTCTTTTGGTCTTCCTCTATTCTTATGGCCTTCTACATTCATACTCAAAACTTTCCTCACGACATTTTCATGTCCAAACCATGATTAACCATTAAATAAATATAGCCGTTTAACAGAACTTTTGCAATGTTCGTTTTTGTATAACACAGTAAATTGGCATAACCATACTCACCCGTACGCTTAACCACCGAAATAAGAAAACAAAATCCCCCTTCTGCCCCGAACATTAACACGAGACCCTAACAAACAACAGAACCTACCTACCTATTAAGACATTTCGACATCAAATCTCCATCGTTGCACACATTCCCATAAGATTATCCCCTTATTGCTTTCTCTTTTACTCGTCTAGCAATCACGCGAGCTATAAACATGATTGTGACTATAAAACGCGGGTATGCGCGGGTGACGTGGCCACGTGTGTGTGTCCGCCATTACCGCTTGCCCACGAACTACAAGACACGCTACTGCGGAGAAAACAAAATCAGTTATACAGCATGTACCAGACAGGTGTGATCATATTCCAGCGTGAGTCAGATGATCAAACTGAACAATTTTCTCCATGGAACCACCATCGAAATTCCTAAAAAACCGGCCAAGTGCGAGTCGTACTCACACGCACATAGGGTTCCGTAGCACCAAACAATATAATAAAAATATTTTGAAGGCATTCGTTCATATGTTGTATTGTTTTACATTCATCAACATAACTAAATTTGTTTTTCATAGTATGTTAATAAAAAACAAAGTTGTTGCTGCAGTTTGACGAAAAAGTCATCAAATCTTATTCAAACCAATTTTGGTTGAAAGTTTTTTTTACGTTCTATAATCCTATATTTTTTTCAGAATTTTTCTTCTCTTACTTTAGAAATTAAAGGGGGGGACACATTTTACCACTTTGGAAATGATTATCTTTCAAACGATTGACTTTGAGAGAAAATGGTTTTAGGAACCTCAATGCAATTTTTAAAGACCTATCTATAGACAGCCCGCACGTATAGGTTTGATGAAAAAAATATTTTTAGATTTCAGTTCCATGTATTGGGACCCCATATCCCATGATTTTGAACATGCACCAGATCTAAACATCTCTAAGAACAGCAAACTTAATCTTATATTTTTTTTTATTTTTGTATAAAACCTTATAGCGGTTCACAGAATACATCTACCTACTAAGTTTCAAATGTGTAGTCCTAATAGTTTCGGAGTAAAGTGGCTGTGACATACACGGACAGACAGACAGACAGACTTGGCGAATCTATAAGGGTTCCGTTTTTTTGCCATTCGGCTATGGAACCCTAAGTTTATTGCCATTCGGCTACGGAACCCTAAAAAACAGCTACCATACATTTGGGTCGAATAGGTATTGAAGTTTTGTACTGGACATCTGTTTTCTTTTTACCCACATCGTCAGATGTAGTGATCGGGGCGTTATGTTCGGGAGTCGCAGATGCGTGCGATCTCAGTCATACGGAAGTGTGACTAGATTATGGCAGAATTTGATTGACGGCTTTATTGGCTTGACTTCGGTCTACAGAAACTTTATTCCCAATAAACAGACAAACGACTTCACTGAACAGATTGAGGGAATTGCGTCTCACGCTTTTTCCATAAAATTATTTTCTTTGAATGGGTATCTAATGGCTGTTCTAAGAGATTTTTGGATCTGGTGCATGTTCAAAATCATGGGATATTTTGGACTTTCCCTAGTGTATTAAAAATAACTGCAAACAAGTTTTAAACAGTAATATTACCATTTTGAACAACTTATACAATGGGACTTACCTGAAATAATTGTTAAAAAAATCGAAAAATGAACATAATTTAATTTATAATAAATAAATAATAATAAATCTTTATTTTCAGATCAGAGATCCATAGGATAAAATACAAATACACAACAGCTTGGCACTAACTAAATAAAATAAAATAAAACTTAAAACACATATCTGAATGACGGTCTGTGTGCCGCCACCCAGTGGCACATTATTTTGCCATCCACTCGGCCGGCTACAGTAGCCACAAGGCTGTTGTTTATGGAGGAACTGATAATTCTTTCGCGATTTCAGGGTAAAAATAAATTAATACAACGGGAACCTCTTTCCAGGTTTGCAGTTATTCTAATTACTTAAGCCTTGTATACTGCCACCATCATCCCCACCTATAAAATGCAAATAATCAGAACATTGCGTGATGAACACAGTGCGGCAGACGCGAGGGATCGCCGCTAATTACGAAATATACTGCGAAACGCACTGTTAAGGCGACTACATACGATCACGGCGCGAAGCCATCACGATGTATGAGTTTGATGGTGACCATTGTTTAATATCTAGTTAGTGGTATCCGTTTTAACTCCTTCGACTAAACTGATAAAATTATAGTGGCTTAGTACAAAAATAAACTTTACAGGAAAAACAGAAACCCTACAAAGCAGTACTACAGCTCCATCTATAACGCAACTGAAGAACTAACATCACAAACCTGAATCGCGATATTAAAGTATTAAGGGAGTTAAGACCTTATAGCAAAAATAACTATAGGCAGTAGCCAACCAGCCACAGCAATCGACATAAGGACCAGACGGCGGAGGATCCTCCCTTTTCAATAAAGGATGAGGAACATAGCAGCCTATTCCTCATACCCCAAAAAACTAAGTGCTGGGCCGTCAATGTAGCTACATCGACTTGCAATAAAGGAATGACGACAGGAAACTCGTAGCTCGGTTAGCTTTATTAAAAAACTAACTTCTACCCGCGGCTTCGCTCGCGCAATGGCCGGAAATTATCGGAACAGGGACGTTTTAGCCAATGACACTCAAGGATACACAGGATCACATACTTTGATTATTATGACAAGGATGAGCATAATGAACTTTGTAAACAAATAAATTTGGGAATTGACTTTATTGACTACAAGCAAAAATATTTGACATATAATAATAGAACTCCCAAAGATGTACATACTACGTGGCCAGTAACTATCCCCACCGAGAAAATCAAAAACAAAATCAGTTTTCCAAAGAAAGGTACCATACCCTATTATTTTCAATTGCAGACTCAACATGATAAACACACCAGTACTGAAGTAAATTCGAGAATATCATCGGAAAACAAACCAAAAATTGGTACAATCCCGTATTATTTTGTAAAAAGTACTAAAACCGTGCCAGTAGAAAAATGCGAGTCAAATATTGATGACTTTTTTCGTTCACAAAAAAAATAATACATCGTTTTTTCATATTTTGCATCAGAATATAGCGGGATTAATGTGCAAAAAAGATATTCTTGAATTGACTCTCACAAATTTACAGGTAACAAAAATCATCCCACATGTACTATGTTTCAGTGAAACATTTTTAGGAAAAAATGATATAAAAAATGCCAAAATAACTGGATACAACTTAGCATCAACATACTGTAGGGAAAAAAGGCGAGGCGGTACTTGCGTATACATTCAGAAGGGTGTATTCTACAAAGAAATAAATATTTTACAAAACTTTGCTCGTGAAACGATCTTCGAATGCTGTGGAATAGAGGTGCCAAGTTTAAAAATTGTGATAATATGTATTTATCGTACACCTCAATCAAATGTTGAGTTATTTTTAAAGCATTTTGATACGCTGTTATATAAATTATTATTTAACAGCAAATACAACCAACATAAAATTGTTCTTGCAGGTGATATTAACATTAACACGCTCAAAGTATGTAAAGCTGTCAAAAATTTAAAGGACATCATACATAACTATAATCTGACTATGCATATTAATGAGCCAACAAGACTAAATACCTGCATAGATCATATAATTAGTAACGTTAAAAAAGCGTCTAGTAAAATATTGAAACTAGGACTTTCCGACCACGACACAGCACAGATGTTAGACGTGACAATAAAAACCAAAATCTTTCAGTCTTCGAAATATTATATAACAAAGAGAGACTTCTGTCAGGATAATATTCGAAAATTTCGGGAAATTCTAGACAAGTTAACTTTTGACAGTGTTTACAAACAGCCTAACCTGAACTCAGCCTTTAATATCTTTCATGACGATTTGTGCTTATTTTTTGAATTATGTTTCCCAAGAATTAGGAAAATGATTACCACAAAGTATAGGGATATAAAATGGATTACTAAGGGGCTACGACTCAGCTGTAAAACCAAGCGACATTTAAGATTTAAATTTTACGCTAAGCGAACAAAAGAAAATAAAGCTAAGTACCACAACTATTCAAACTTATTGCGTCGCTGTATATCAAAGTCGCAAAAAATCACTAATGACAATTTTATTGAAAAATCTAAAAATGTATGTAAAGCTGCGTGGAAAGTCATTAATGATGATATGGGATACAATGCCACTCAAGAGTTCATAAATGAAATAAAAACTGACAATGGTATGGTAACCAATCCTTATGACATAGCAAATCATTTCAATAATTACCTAATACAACTATCGAACAGTAATAATGATAACATACAAAATACAAATAAAAACCGTACAAACAATACCATATTTCTTACACCGATAGAAGACATTGAAATTGTAAATATTATTATGTCCTTAAACAATACAAGTTCTGTCGGTTATGATGGTATTACAACCGATATTTTAAAAAAATGTGTCGTCAGTATTGTCCCCGTGCTCGGATACCTGATAAATTTATCCTTCCAGGAAGGAAATTTCCCTAGCCGGTTAAAGAAGTCAGTAGTCAAGCCATTGCATAAAAAAGGAGAGAAAACAGAAATGGGCAACTACAGACCCATAACTTTAATCCCTATCATGTCTAAAATATTTGAAAAGGCTATGCATAAAAGATTATCTTCGTATTTGAATAAGTACAAATTAATTAAGAATGAACAGTATGGCTTCCAAAAGGGAAAATCAACTACACTTGCTGCATTCGATTTAGTACACAATATCCTAGTAAACATTGATAAGAAAAAGCAGACAATAGTAATATTTTTTGACATGTCAAAAGCATTTGACTTCGTTTCTCATGATCTGCTTCTACAAAAGCTGGAGAACTATGGTATCAGAGGCCCAGCGTTACAATGGTTAGAACAATACTTGAGTAATCGCGAACAATGTGTAGAAATACCTTGTGAACATAATACAGCGGTAAAACAGGAGAGGTCTGAGTATCTTGTTAACAGTTACGGCGTTCCGCAGGGAAGTATCCTCGGACCCCTCCTTTTTCTTATATATATTAATGATTTACCTGACATTCTTACTAAAAAATGTATATTATTTGCAGATGACATCTCAATAATATTAGCATATGACAATATAATTAATAATAACTTTGACATTGATATAAACAATACAATTGATTTAGTTATAGAGTGGTTAGTAAGGAACAATTTACAAGTAAATATCAATAAGACGACTTTTGTACAATTCCAAACCCGTGGATCAAAAATTGTTCCAAGGCATATTTCATATGACGGTATAAAAATAAATGAATCTACCAGTGTAAGATTTCTAGGATTCACCATGGACAAATACCTAGACTGGAAAGGACACGTTGACGGGTCTGCAAGAGAGTTAACACTTTCGTATATGTTCTAAACAGACTAAGAACTACGTCTAACCAAAGTACGGTATTGTTGGCATACCATGGCCATGTAGCTTCCGTGCTACGATACGGGTTAATACTATGGGGAAACTCAACAGACTCCCAGCGGGCGTTTCTCTCCCAAAAACGGTGCATAAGAGCAATTGTTGGTATTCCTCCTTATGAGTCATGTAAACCTCACTTTAATAAACTCAAGATATTACCCCTGCCGAGTATGTACATTTTTGAAGTTTGTGTGTTCGTAAGGTCCAATCCTAATCTATTTGTAAGAGCTCGTGATATTTATACACGGGATAATGTCTACCCTCGTAACTCCAGACATGGTCAGCGACTAGTGTTAGATTTTGCACCAAAGACTGCGGTGTTAAAAAAAAATTGCTCAGCTATGTGCGTTAAAATTTATAATAGGTTACAAACAGACATTCAAAATCTCCCCCTACCAAAATTTAAGAAAAAGCTTAAAGAGCTACTGCTTAAAAAAATGATTTACTCGGTAAATGAATGGCTACAGGAATAAGGAAAATATTCTATATTTTTTTTTTTAAATAATGTGTGTTGTGTATTATTAATTCAACGTAGAAATGACTGAGTTTTATTGGCATTTGACAATGTATTTTACCAGGCACATAATTATTTTATTGACATTATATAAGACTATGAATTTCGGAGACACGTATTGGCTAAGACCTCGGGCTAAGACTAACCATTATTTATATTTCTTTATTCCTTTTTACTTCTAAGAAAACGATTCACATGCCATACCACAGGCTAAATAGAATTATAAGACCAAATAATGTAACATGGAAACCACCGATTGTATTTACTCTATTTATACGTGAATAAATGAATTTTGAATTTTTTTGAATTTTTGATAATGCAGCTTCCAATTAGTGAAAGAAGTTTCAGAATCGAATCAGTAGTTCCGAAGATTACGTCTTTTTTTTTTATCGATGGGAAATCATCAAATAACCCCTCCCGCTCTGGGCTGAGCAGGAGGGGGAGTGTCAGACTTTTACTGACTAAAACCCATCCATGTTCCTTCCTTTGCCCTTTGTGTTCCAGGGCCGCGGTATCTCTTTCGAACAGTCCCGCAACCCTGGCAGGAAGATTACGTCTTACATCCAAACTTACAAACATTATCTGTTTATATTTGTACCTGTAGATATTATGTTTGTTTCCTGTTGGACAGCAACACTCCCTAGACGTACTGAAGAAATCATAACAATGTATAGTCCATTTAATTACCTAAGGCGTATTTAGTTTGTGTTAGCCCATGAAACAAGCTGCCTAATTATCGTTGCCCCAGAGCCAATACTTATTATCAGGAATACCTATTCCTCAGATTGTGACTCATAATGCCCATTGTGGGGAAACACAAATAATAAGAAGATATCATTTTATTTACTTGTTATGTTTTGTAGTCATAAATCTAGTAGTACCTATGTTTATTTTGAAACAAAAAAAAAATGTACATAACGAACATTGTACGAAGATACTTGGTACGATGGCGAGTTGTAAAACCAAAACCAGTATCCTCAATATAATATTACATTGGCTCGAAGCTAAATAATAATGGCCGCTCGGGTTGATCTTTAGGTTAAGCCACGCTTGCCTAGGTTGGTCCGTGGATGGGTGGATGGGTGGAGGGGATGACCCATTACATACTGAGTTTCCCCCGTAACTCGGAAAGTACGTTTAGAAGTTGGTCCCGGCTGTCATGTAGATCTTTGACAGTTGTTACAGGTAGTGACCCGAAAGCCTGACAACCAGTCTTACCAAGGGGTTTTGTATTACCCAGTTAACTGCGGTTATTTACAAGGGGTATCGTATTATCCAATACTAACTGGGTTGTGGAGGTCAGATAGGCAGTCGCTCCATTTAAAATACTGGTATTCAGCTGCTGGTAAGACTAAAAGCCGACCCCAACATAGTCGGCAAAAGGCTAGGCATATGATAAATACATTGGTTACTATTTCAGTACCTGAAAACAACAATTTTTAAAACCCGAATTAGGTCCCTTTGTAGCTTTTTAATTAGACTCTGATATTATTTTGATATTTTTCCACATATACCGGTTATCAAAGGCGGAGTATTTTTACAATGAACAGCCTATTAGCTCCAGTGGCCTAAGCCTATTATGATTCGCGTCGGTTCATTGGTTTATTAAAAAGGGCCGAATAAATATAGAGCCTTCTGTATAAAGTTTATTTTTATAAGTTCGTTAATAAACTGAGCCACTTAATTCGGTTAATTAAAAAAATTAAGGCTTTTTTTTAAAAGCTTACAAAAATGTCTTCCGGTCT
Source organism: Eugnorisma glareosa (assembly GCA_947578425.1). Taxonomy (NCBI): domain Eukaryota; kingdom Metazoa; phylum Arthropoda; class Insecta; order Lepidoptera; family Noctuidae; genus Eugnorisma; species Eugnorisma glareosa. The sequence continues at coordinate 1,164,793 of OX387966.1, forward strand.
TGTCCCAAGTTTTAGATAACTGTACCCATAAAAAAGAAAGCAAAGTAAATTGAACGTTCGTTCACTTGCTAAATAGAAGACTCCAATGTGTACAAAAACATGGGAACTAAGCTGTGGATCTAACAACGAAAATTTGGTTGGCGCCCAACTGGGACATGGATGGACGTCGTGCCTTTGTCTAGCTATTAATGTCATTAACATTTTAAGTCACCAACCTAAACACATAGAACAAAATGATAATTTAAGAGTTACGAACTTTTCCTTATATCTTCGAGTTGTGAAGTTTCGATAACACTAGTAGGCTAAAGTATTTGTCAGTGTCCGGTGTCCGCCAATTCACAATTGGTCCGCACCTGTTTGGCTGATCCTTGCAAATAGTGCACAACACGGTCAGTGTGAAAGACCACTCAGCGTTAAATATCGCCCGGCAACACAGACATCAATAACTTTGGTTGCAGCCACACCCAGCAATGGAAGCCGAATCGCTTGATTACGGCGGATGGCCCCATTGTTACAGCATTTACTGCCGCTTTATGGTGGCGACTTTATTTACTGCCCCATTTTACTTTCTACGACGTTTTCGTTTCAGGAATATTTTTTGACTAAAACTTTAGGGAATATTTTAAGTGATTGGAAGCATCATTTGGAGTGAGAAAGTCGTGCTGGGAGACGTCAGTCGACACGCAACTTGTAACTTACACTGTGAAGCTCGTAAAGTCAGCGTGGTTGTTTCTTTATTACAATATAGAGCTTTTGTTATCTAAACCTAATTTGAAGGTATATTTTTGGTAGTCACGTTCAATCAATGTCAACGTCCAATTTTGTATTTTATTTTTTATCGTCCTCCCTAAGCCGTATAATATCAGTTACTTACTTTCCAAGAACTAGGTGAGTATCTTACATTCTTCGGAGATATTTTATTAGTAAAATTATCTGTCGTAGGTTTAATATTTCCACTTCGTTTTGCCAATTCCATCACTTATGTACAAATGAAATAAGCTCAGGTAGACAGACGTACTTAAAACCTCAGCCTTCACATTCAAGGAAATTGATAAAACAATCGAGTCATAACAACGAGTATAGAATATAATATAAAAATATACCTTTCAGCTATGAAACCGGGCGCTTGAACATTAAACTGTAAACCCTTTTTATTTCGCCATAAACTTTATCACCATAAAAATATGGTGTTTTTACCAGTAACCGATAAACTTTCTATTGCTGCTATAATAACTGCTTCGAGAATTGAAAACTGAGTTTTATATTCTGCTAACAAATGCTTTCGGGTGTGAGCAATCTTCTCAAGTTGTAAATTAACCTGTGTTGGTACAAAACTTATGAACGTATCTGCAAAATTTACAGTAATACTACTGACTGGACCGATCTCCACCAATTACCGTTGCCGGTTCACACATCACCACGGCGCCTAATACCCATTGTCCACGATGCTGCCTAAAAGCATCTTGTTACAAAGTCAAATAGTCACAAATGAGAAGCTAGAATGTCCTAGCTCTAGTATTTTAATGACGGTACACGCAAGACGCATCCGGTTTAAAGTTACGTTTTGCTTTTTGTATAACACAACTTGCTATGGAAGAGTAGACTTAACTAACACAGGCACTATCTGCCTAAAAGAGGATCCAATACAAAATTATAAACAATTTTTTTGTGTTCCGTACCTCAATCGGCAAAACGGAACCCATAAAGGATCACTTTGTTGTCCGTCTGTCTGTCTGTCAATACCCTTATCCTCAGGAATGCGTGGCGGTATCAAGCTGAAATTAATACCAAATCAGGTCTGCTACCCCTTAGAGCAATGAAAAAATCGGACTTGTGAGTCAACGCGATCAAAAGATATATGACTGTTTATGTCGCATATAATGCAATTTCACAAGGGAATCAAAACCTATAGGGTACTTCCCTTTGACCTAGAATTATGAAATTTGGCAAAAAGCAAGGCATTACAGCACAAATAAAGGAAAAAATCCAAATAATAAAAAAAAAATGAAAATAAAAGGTTGTCCAACACATACATACATAGTTGACGCCAATTATGGTATTTTTTTTAGATAATGAAATGGAACCCTTCGTGCGCGAGTCTGACTTACACTTGGCCAGGTTTTATTTTTTTAAAGGGTACTCGAACATCATTCTATCAATTTATACTTTTCAGCTTCATCTCAGGGTTGGCAACGCAACTGCGATGTTTTACTGATATTGCAGAAGTCTAAAAACGACGGTAACCACTTACTTACCTCGTATTCTAACATCACGTTGGTCGTTGGCTCGTTTCCATCTAACAAACCAACATCATATATTAATATAAATAATTATGATTATAACTAAATAAACAAGAGCAGTAAAGATATTGTAAAGCGATTATGCGCTGTCATACCAAATACGACATTTATTTTTAACCGACTTCAAAAAGGAGGAGGTTCTCAATTCGGTAGTTCGTTATGGAAGAGTATTTTCTCGGAGTGTTCCCATTTCAATTTGGTGAAGATCTGATGAAGAACTTCAGAGATAGGCATCGGAACTCTTCAATAAATAGTAGCAAATGGACTGGGATTGCTGAAATCTCATGTTTGTCTATTGTTTACAAACAAAAAAGTATCTATGTAGTAGTATCAACTATCTGGTGTCCACGACACAAGCCTCGTTGCTTAGTGTGGCACCTAGATGGCGCTGTGTGTAATGTCCAGCGATATTTATTTATTTATGTATTTACACCAGTTCATAACATAACATCACACTGGTACGCTGCGAAGGGGTAAGCACATGTGAACCACAAAAAAGTGAAAAATAAAAAACTTTTCTGCAAAAATGTAAACCGACTTCAAAAACACAAAAAAGTAAAAAATAACCTTAGCTTCAGAAGTCGGTGACTTTTGCTAGTTTGATTTTTTGTCACCGACTTCTGAAGCTAAGGTTATTTTTTACTTTTTTGTGTTTTTGAAGTCGGTTTCATTTTTTGCAGAAAAGTTTTTTATTCCAAATGATTTATTACTTGAGATAGTAGGCGTCTGCACTTAATGTAGTTTCAATAATAAAATGTTGGAACTTCAAGATTGTAGTGTTTATAGCCGCTTAACATGTTATCAATGCTTATATGTGTTTTGTGATAACCTGAGGTTGGTTAAATGTTATGTACCATCATATCTGTTACCGCTCTATTTTACATATATGGGATCATTTTACAATACGGAATTTCAACAAATATTATGTTATTGGCAGACACTTCACTTTTTGTAATGTATTCCATCCCTACTGCTCTCAAAACGGTGAAGGACATCAAGAGCTTGGGCGGGATGAGCTGGACTCTTTCTCAAAGGATTGGCCTACAAACGCCCTGATCGTGAAATGTGAGAGGAGAGAAGGGAGACCTTTGCCCAGCAGTGGGACAATATAGGCTTATAATAATAATAATAAGCTGGCAACACTAAATGTCAACAGACGTCTTACAATTTTATTCTACAGTTTTCATCAATAAATATTTTTCTGGCACCTAATCTCCCTTTTTACACATCATAATTTTTCCATTAACAAGTTTCCGTAATAAGTAAAATGAAGCCATTTCATAACAATAAATTCAAAAGAAAAAACTTTGATCACGAATGACGTATGTCACAAAATCGGACAATGAAATTTAAAAAATCAAGACAATGTTGACGAGATCAGCTGCTCTACGTGCACGCCTATCGCCTCCGGACCCGTCGCTCAGCTCCGCCTCGCCGCCGCCGGAACCCAGCCCCATCGTGAGCGCTGTGACACCGGCCGTGGCAGTTGCGTCGAGTTCGAGCGACGAGTATTTCTCTCCGCCCACGACGCCACCACCAGTTCGTCGACGGGGAGGACGCCGGCCGCCGGATGGTTTAGGACCTCGAGGCCCACCGGCCCCAGCTCCCGGCGGGAGTGTGCAGCGCATGCGATGGACACAATCCATCAATGAAAACGTCATGCGCTCATACTATGGGGCTACAGAGGGAGGAAACAACCTGACCGCGTACCGTGTTCGGATGCTCTCTCTGTTTCAGGTGCTTGAGCCAGCTGTCAACGTGTCGGCGCAAGGACTGTCGGATCAGGTGCGAGTCATCCAGCGTAATCGTATGCTGGATGACACCGTACTTGATCGCTTGCGGACTGAAATCCAGAGTAGCTATGTCATTGCTACGCCGTCGCAGGCTGTGGTACCACCACAGTTTACCACACTACCAGATCGCGATAACGACGTGAGTAATGACATGGTTACTAATGTAAGTACCCAGTGCAGTGAGGAAATGAGGAGTGCTTTGGAGGGTGCGATTCGAGAATATCGGTTCATGCAATCCGACCTTAGGCCACGCATACCTCGTTTGCCCATGCATAACAAAAATAGGGCGCTGGTGGCAGTTCTGGATTCGCAGTTGTCAAACTATTTTGACAACTGCGAAGACCTCACCGATGCTCATTCAATCCTGTATTGTGCGGCTGTTGCGGCATGTCGTTTAGCTCATGTCAAATTTCCGTATGACAGAGCTACACGACCGAAACCAGCCGTACCAGCTTGGCAGTACAGGATTGAACGACGTATTGGTGGGGCCAGAGCGCTCATCGGCAAACTAATCTGCTTCAGGGAGGGCAACACTCGCCCTCGAGTGATGCGCTTTGTGAGGCGGGCATTTACGGGGACTGACATCAGTCCTCGAGATTACATGTCCCGTGTCACAGAGCGCATCGACTTCCTGAAGCAGAAAGTGTATGCATGGGCAAACCGTATTCGTAGGTATAAACGGCGGGTGGACCGATACACTCAGAATCGCACATTCCAAAGAGATGAAAGGTGGGTTTATAGGACTTGGGAGCGACCAGACCAAGGTGTGGCTGACATGCACCTGCCGGATGATGATGCCATGTGTTCGTTTTGGCGCAGCATCTGGTCGGTGCCTGTTAGCCATACCGAGGATGAATGGACTCGGGAGGTCGAGCGGGCGTGCGATCCAGTACAAGAAATGGGGGCAATCACTATCTGCCCCCAAGACGTAGTTCGTGCAGTCCGTCCGTTGCCTAACTGGAAATCTCCAGGGCCGGATGGGCTGCACAACTTCTGGATTAAATGGTTGACAAGGTCGCACGCTCGCCTGGCAACCCTGTTCCAGTCAGCCTTAGAGTCAGGGTCGCTGCCCGAGTTCCTGACAACAGGTATAACCCACCTGCTCCATAAATCGGGTAGTACTGCGGAGCCCAAAAACTATAGACCGATTACCTGTCTTCCGACAGTCTATAAAGTTCTTACATCCATTTTGAGAGCTAAAATTAACAAACACATTGATGACAATTCCATCATGTCCGCTTCTCAAAATGGATGTAGGAACGGGTCCCGTGGTACTAAGGAGCTACTCCTCATTGATATGGCCATTAGCCAACAGGTTCGCCGTTCCCGAAGGGATCTGTCGACATGCTGGATAGATTATAAGAAGGCCTATGACTCTGTGCCACATACATGGCTCATGAGGGTGTTAGAGTTGTATAAAGTTGATGCAACTCTACGCACCTTCCTGATGTCGTGTATGGGGCAATGGAGGACAGTCCTTCGCTATCCAGGATGTCAGCAAATCCAGAGGAATAGCGAGCCGATAAGGATAGAGCGAGGTATATTTCAGGGCGATAGTTTGAGTCCACTTTGGTTCTGCTTAGCCTTGAATCCTCTTAGCACGCTGCTGGAGGATTCAGGTCTAGGCTATCGGTTGAGGAGAGGCGGTCAAGTTATATCCCACCTCCTTTACATGGATGACCTGAAACTATTTGCCCCCAACGATTTGCAACTGATGGAGCTACTGAAGGTAACTGAAACTTTCAGTAGCGCCATCAGGATGGAATTTGGTGTGGACAAATGTGCGGTCATGCATGTAAAGCGAGGTGAGATTGTTGAATCTGTGGGAACCCAGCTCTCGGATTCCATAAATCTTAGATCCCTTTCAGCAACCGGAACCTATAAGTATTTGGGTATGTCGGAAGCGCTGGGCATCAATGTTGCTGACATGAAGCAATCGTTGAAGGAGCGTTTCTTTGGCCGCCTGAAAAAAGTATGTAATAGTCTTTTATCAGGCGGAAATAAGGTGCGTGCCTTCAACGGTTGGGTCATGCCGGTTTTGTTGTACTCTTTCGGTATACTCAAATGGTCTCAAACAGAACTAGACGCCCTGGATAGGAAGGTCCGTACATTGTTGATGGCATATCGAATGCATCACCCACGTTCTTCGGTTATGAGACTGTATATCCCGCGGAGGTGTGGGGGTCGAGGCTTTTTAAACGCTAAGACTCTCCACAATCGCGAGATATGCAGTCTCAGGGAATATTTCTTAGAAACCGACGTGGGGATGCATCGAGATGTGGTCGCAGTGGATAAGGGCCTCACCCCGCTCTCCTTGGCTAAAGAGAACTGGCGCAAACCTGTAGTGCTTGACACTAACGACCGCAGGGAGGTATGGCAGAGTAAGGAGCTCCACGGACGCTTTTTCCGGGCTCTACATGGACCCGATGTAGACTTATCCGCATCCGTAGCCTGGCTACGTTCCGGGGACCTCTTCGAAGAAACCGAAGGTTTTGTCTGTGCAATTATGGATGAAGTTATGATGACGAATAACTACCGGAGATTTATTGTGAAGGACGGCACGGTTGACATATGTCGGGCATGCCACCGTCCAGGCGAATCAATCCGTCACGTTATCTCCGGGTGTTCTCGTCTAGCTAACGGAGAGTACTTGCATAGACACAACCTTGTAGCCAGGATTATCCATCAGCAACTTGCTCTAAAATACAGCCTTGTGGAATCGGAAGTGCCGTATTATAGGTATGTGCCCGACCCAGTTCTCGAAAATGGCAATATCACATTGTACTGGGATCGATCCATCATCACTGACAGGACTATTGTAGCCAATAAACCTGATATAGTGGTGGTGGATCGATCAGAGCGGCGCGCAATGATTGTTGACATAACGGTCCCGCATGATGGGAACCTCGTCAAAGCCGAGAAAGATAAGCAAATCAAATATCTTGACTTGGCTCGCGAGGTTGTCGACATGTGGGATGTGGACTCAGCGATCATTGTGCCGATAGTCGTATCAGCCCATGGCTTAATTGCCAAGAGCCTCGATGAATACCTGAGGAGGCTCTCGTTAGGCAGCTGGATCAAGGGCTTGATTCAGAAAGCGGTACTCCTGGACACGGCTCGTATTGTTAGGAGGTTCCTCTCTCTGGAGCCCTGACCGCCGGTAGCTTGGACCCTGTTCCCGATACCGGTGGGCAACAATTTTTTATATTTTTAAATGTTTTTATATTGTTTTTTTAAGAAATATTTAAAAATGTAAATAATTTGTATAAAAGTTAAATAAAGGAAATAATAAATAATTATGACATCCTGGTGAAAGTAGATAAAATAAAAGGGGAGGTGGAGTGTCAATATTTGTGCACAACAATCTCAAACATCACCTTGTTGAAGAACAATGCGTCAATGATATTCATTATCTCTGGGTATTCGAAAAAAAAATCTAATCGCAAGTATAAGAACACTTTAAAAGAGACCAACTACAAAATCCTGAACAAGATAAGTCCAAAACACTGTACCCGCGAAACAACCTCAACCAAGACAATGTTAGACCATGTTTCTTGTAACTTAAGTGAAAATAATTTTCATTTTGTCACTATGGAATCTTCAATGTCTGACCACAGACAAATATTTTTAGAGATGAAGCAATATCAACCACCACCTATATTAAAACAGAAATACAACGCAGTAGACTTCAATAAACTTTATCGATGCCTGGATGAATATCCTAAAAATCATGAAGATGTAGAGTATGATAAATTGGCAGGCAAATTACGCTCCTGTTTAAACAAGTGCACAATCACAAAATCTAAAATTTTGAATCCTCCGCGGCAAGACTGGATTAAAAAAGAACTCTTAGAAGATATAAATAACAAAAACATACTATGGCAAAAACATAAAACAAATGTAGAGGACATGCAATTAAAAGAAGAGTATGAACATAAGAAAAGCGAAGAGTGATTATTACCTAAAGAGGTTTAAAGAAAATTCAAGTAAACCACGAAAAATGTGGCAACTTATAAATGATTTGTCGAAAAACAAACTGCATGACAGAACTGGACCAGACAAACTTGAAACGGCAGCTGGTACTATTACGGACTAAGAAGAAATATGTGAAAATTTTAACCCATATTTTTCGACTATTGGTTTAACCCTAGCAAGTATGATCTCTGAAACATCAAATGCAAGAAAAATTTTTGAAGAGTGTAGACTAACTGACAAAACAGAATTGCAGTTTCTAAAACCAGCAACTACGAAGGAAGTTATTACCATAATCAAAAATTTGGACTGTAATACTGCATCTGGCGTTGATGGTATTAGTACAAAATCAATAAAATGCGTAAAGGACATTATTGCGTTGGAACTTACAGTTTGCATTAATTATCATATGGCGCTAGGTAATTTTCCCAACGAGTTAAAAGTTGCAAAAGTTGTACCAATTCATAAATCCGGAAGTAAATTTGACCCGTGCAATTACCGCCCTGTATCAGTTCTCCCGGTGATTTCTAAAGTATTTGAGAAGATTCTTTATAACCGTTTAGAGTCTTTCCTTAATTCAAAAAGTTTCTATTACCATAAACAGTATGGATTTAGAGCTCAGTCAAATACTCTCGCTGCTACAATTGACCTCGTAACCAAAATTAAAAATAAAATTGATCAAAAACAAGTTGCCTTTGGAATATTTATTTATCTTAAAAAAGCCTTCAACACCATCAGTCATGACAAATTAATAAAGAAGCAAGAACTCACCGGTATTACAGGCAAAGCACTTGAAATTTTTACATCAACCGTAAACAAATAGTAAAAATAGATAAATATGAAAGCAACGCCTGTGTCCTGAATTTTGGCGTCGTCCCCCAGGGATCAATATTAGGCCCCCTCATGTTTCTTATTTATATTAACAGCATCAGTGAATTGGGTCTCAAAGGAGACATCTCCCTTTATGCAGACGATACAAGTCTCTTTTATTTGGACATTCAGTCGAAGCTATAATAGCTGACGCTCAGAATGATCTTAATCTTTTAAATGAGTGGTTTCAGTCAAATCTTTTAACTATTAATATTACAAAAACAAATTACATAATTTTTGCAGCAATTAATAAATTATAATTTCGAACTTAAAATAGACGGTCAACTACTTGAACGAAAACCTAAAGAAAAATATCTCGGACTTATTTTGGATGGTAACCTAAAGTGGAAACCACATCTAGAAAAAAATAAACTTAAACTAAGACCACTCACAGGGGCTCTTTACAACATAACGAATTGTCTCCCTCGAAAAGTGCGATATCTTATTTATAATTCTCTGGTTAAACCTCATATCGATTACCTCATTGAAATCTGGGGTACTGCAGCAAAAACTAATATAGATCCAATTCAACGAGTTCAAAATAGATTAATTAAAATTTTATTCAACTATCCATTTCGGACACCAACTACTAAGATATACGAGGAAACAAAAGTAATGAATATAAAACAAACTTACACATACTACACATGTATTCTAATACGTAAAATATTAAATAAGAAAATCCATTCCAATATAAGATTTGTAACAAAACAACAAACACGAAAGATTAACTTAAGGCGTGCTAGTTACTTAGTGACCCGCCCTCCTAGAACTAACTATGGAAGAAGAAATTTGGAGTTTGAGGGTGTTACAATTTATAATGAATTACCATCGGTAATAAAAGGAGAACAAAGTTATGCCCGGTTCAAAAAGTTACTAAAAGCCCACACAATTGGTACATACAAATAAGTAAAAAAAAAACAGTATCTACTCAATATATATATATAATATAAATCATGTATGTACTAAAAATGTATATATAATACAATAAACTAAAAACAAAATGGTAAAAACAAATCTGCTCATAACAGACTATGCCATCAATGCCACATCCAGTAAAAATCAAACTACATCCATGTTGTGTTTTGTTAAACTTATGATCGAGTTTAGGTTATTATTTATCTGGGTACCCACATAATCTGTGCGCCCTAATTATATATTGTAATATTAGTGTGTTTCTCAGTAAGTGAATTAACTATGTAATTCTTATGAGAAATAAAGTTGTTCTTAAACCAAAAAGTCACTGCGGATTGGTACCCGCACTGGCCTGCATGGTGGGCACTGGGCCACTCCGCCTCAGTGAGGTTGTGCTACCAGTGCCAGTGTCCTGGCAGTGGTAACATAGTAGGCTGATTATGCTATCCATGAGTATATCACATTGTTCTTTTGACTAATGAACAACGCTCTGACCCACAATCTGCATCTATAGTTCACTCGAATGTTGCTGAGACGAGACTCCTGGGGCCACTAAAACTTTCGTAAACACAGGTGCGTCGATTTATTGAGAAACACACCACAAAGCCGAACCTAAGTAATTAATGGTACAATTGCCCCAACAGGTCTCAAGAATTCTAAAAAGAAAAAACTTTGCTTTCTCGTTAAACTATTTCGAGTCGTACTTGTTACGTGATTTGTTATTGATGGTGATGATTTATTTCTTTAAATTAGTTTAAGTAAACATTTTGTTAGATTTTAAAATGTTTTAAAATCTAAGTAAAGTCAGTGTTTCCTATCTGAAAAGAAACACCGATACAAACTCGGAGGTCAGTCTTTTTATCGATCCTTATAAATATACCTACTCCATCAATATGTATGTGTGTTTATTCAATTATCCATTACTGTACAGACAGCACATATGATTGTGCTGAAACTCCTTAGAGGCACCAGTGGCGCGTGAAACTAGCCTGTCGGTACGACGCGATGTAGTGCGGTGACATGATACTGACGAGCACTGATTGAGTCGGTCACTGCTGCTGATATCGATACCACCTTTGGCTTCTATCTATTGCTACTGGAGCTTGTAAGTAAAAACGAAATGTATTTTACAAGCTTTTATATTTTAACTTGCTTTGTCTGCATTTTTGATTGTTTAGGTCAAATCTTGCAACTGAATTTTATAACAGATAACCGATTGAGCTGACATTGGCATACACGTTTAGTTTGGATCACAATGCATGGTTAGCTAATTGACGCAATATGGCATGGTGACCCAAAGGTGATGGACTGGTTATTTTTTATACAGTCCCATGTTACGGGTATCATTTAAAAGGTTTTCTGACAAGAATACGAGGGAAAAAATGATGTCACACCACTCACACCTATATTTAAAAAACTTGTTTTTTTTTTTATGCGCACTACGCAAGCTTGTTGTATTTATTTTTTCGATATTATCCTTATTTGTAACAAAATCTTCAGTCTTCTACCAATTTTTAATAAGCAAGGATGCTTTGCGCGGTTTCATGACTTGATAAAACGAGATTCGAGATTTCTTCATTTTAATTACCTTCCGTAAGAAATTCTCTAAATTGCAAAACAGTATCCAAATACATGTACCTAAGGACAAACTAAGCGGTGACAGAGATAGACACAAAAAGCGACTTCATTTGGTATTATTTATAGATGCAGATGCGTAATGGCTGTTGTACCTCGGACAGTTTCAGCCAAAAACATTTACAAACCTGAAACTCGGAACATAATAACAAAAACATAATTTACCGATACAGCCCCATTAATACCATTACGAACGATTAACAGCCAAGAGATAAACAATAGTCATCAACGACCGAAATTACCATCCCTTTAACTTTGAAGGCAGGCTCTGGATAACAGGGGATGGCGGGGCGGGTAGCATTAGTGCGGCGGGTAGCGTTAGTGAGGCGGGTAGCATAGTTAAAACATAGTATATGTCTCTTTCGTGCTTGTAAACAAAAGTAAAAGGATGTACGTAGAATGCTACCTTTTGATTTGCTTTGCAATAGCAAAGCAAGATAAAACTCAACTGACCAGCCATCATTTTAACAAGAAACACCCGGATACTGTAGGTTATACACAACAACTGTAGGTTATCATAAATACAAACATTGCTTACCATATTTGCGTAACCTCTTCATACAAGGCCAAAAATGCCTTAAAACTTGCAAGATTCTCTCCAACCACGCCGCTTCTTACGATCGCCCGCCGTCGCCCCGCTACCCGCTACCCGCTATCATCGATACCTCGTTCAGATAATATAGCGTGTTGACAATGGAGCTGTTCCGTTCAGTAAATATTTACCTACCGACTTAATTGCTTGGGCCTGTTAACAATTAACACTAACCGACTAAGAGCTTGGTATTTATTTATTACAACGAAATACAGTCATGTACTGTTCGGTGTTCGGGGACCAAATCAAAGGACCGTCTTGCTTAAAGTAAAAAAAAAAATGTAAGTGGGTACTTTTTTTTTATGATGACATCTTGCTGTTCAGCCTATGAGGCTGGCTACTGCTTAACCGGTCTAATCCTGTGGATGCCTTGAATTTAAGGCCTCCAGCCAGGGGCAAAATGAACTTACAAACTAAGCGACCACTCGCTAAGGGCACCCCCTGCGGGGTACGAGCCTCGGCTTAGGGCGTCGCTGGGGAGGGCAGCAAGGGGACAGGTTGGATCTGGTTTAGATGCCCCACTTACATACTAAATTACATTTATATAGGAAGGTTGTCTCACACACACTACATACAAGGTGTCATTGGGAAGTTTGTAATTTTCTGAGTGGCTGGAACGAGTGTCGGAGTACTAAGGTATCTTACGGCTGCTTCTCTCTTCGCTATAAACTATCAATGCCGCCGGCTGCCGCTGAGAACTAGCGCTATACAGCTCGGTCCGGCCCATATTGGCCGTCTTCGACGCATGTTTTCCTCGTGAATGTGTTTTATTTAAAAACTTTTGTCGACCACCAAAGTCCTCGACTGTGCACACTCTGACCTTATAGGGAAATTAATTCGTTGTATGTTAAGAAATTTTAGTTGGTTGTACTGACTACCCCCCCGCCCCCCCCCCACCCACTAATTTAGACAGTAACGCATGCGAAAGATACGACGGATAAGTCTACGAGTAATTAGCAAAATGTTCATGTAGCAAAACGTCCAACTGACATCCGAATGACATTGTAGTCATAATAACGATGATGGCAAAGTAAGAAATGTGTGGCTGAACTTAGCTACCAAACCGCTGATGTCCCCCTGTGGAAACCGTTATCGAAATGCGCTATGAAAGCGATTCACAATTTTTTGCCCTTAGATTTCAGAGTGGGTGGGTTTTTGGCTGTTCTGTGGTTTTTAGGGGACCGCTTAAGCCATTTTGCCGTTGAAAAAGTGCTAATGCTTATCCTGGTTTGAATAAATTAATTTATGTATGTATATGCTTTCAACCTCGCCAATCAAATTAAATAAACAAAACATATAGAAAGATATCCTATATTCATCCTATAGCACACAATATTCCTATGTATACATATAGGTAGTCTAAAATATAATTTTATAAATCACGACTGTTACCAAATTGATGAGTCCATCAGCTCTCATCGCGTCGAGCTCCATTAGGGTTCCCGTCAATACATTCACGGCATTGTGTGCGGCAGCCGAGGTGAGCAGAACGAGTGCTTCCGCGCGGGCGGCGCCCGATCACGTGGAAACGGAAGATAAGGGTGTGACACATATTGTGGTATCCAGGTGAACTCGGGACGTTACGAAGTATATGATGGTTAATTTTAGGGTCGTTTCTGTGAAAATCTCTTGATAATTCATACACAAGGCACGACAGTCGTACACTGCTATAGCTGGTCAATAATGAACTAAACATATAAAAATCTATTTACAGAATAAACATCACTAATATGTTATTTGGAATAAAAAACGAAGCTTCATGTGAACTATTTAGATGCATGCGGTTAAACTTGAAGCCGATCCAAACATAGTTGAGATGAGATGATTTATTCCTTTTCAGGTTTAATCCTCAACACTATCGTTTTGAGAATTACAGATCTTCGTCCAAAAACAATTTGTTTTACAATACCATCCCTCGTTTTCTCCGAAATCGCCACCATAAACCATATAGACCTATCTTTGAATTGTTGAAGATCCTTTGGTAATATGTTATATTGGTATTCAATATCTAAACGCAAATCTACAGCAAATTCAGTGTCTTCTCAATTTTCAAGAACTCCCTTGACATTATTTTCGATAAATAAGGTAAGCTTGAACCAAATCTCCGTCGGCTTTACATAATCCTCTTCGAAAGACTTCGGACCCTCGGGAGGGATCCTACTTCTCATTCAGACGTAAATTAAGGAGTTTTTCCTGATAAAAAGAGTATTATAAAATGTATAAACCTTATAATTGTTAGGCTAGCTTCACTCAAGTCTTTCTGAGCAGTACTGTGGCCCGAGCACGAGCGCGTAATTACGTCGAAAATACAATTATCCCGTAACATTTTAGTTTTTTTTTTTTTGCAACAAACACAATCAGTATCATCCATCATATAATATTCAAGTTAAAATAATTGTTAAAAATAATGATCAAATATTGAAAAACACCATCAAATTCCAAAATGAAATAAAAGTAGTATACAAGAACCAAGCGGTCACGACAAATAACTTTAAATGACTAATGAAAGTGATGAGAAAGGTGATATCAACAGAATTTTATAATACGAATGCATGAAGTTCATTTTACGTCGTAAAACTGCTTGTTATACGCAAGCTGTAAAATGTACCCGAGTAAACTAGCTCATAATATTATATTCATTGACTATAAACTGATATTGCGCTTCCTATTCCTATCATATAGAATATCTGGTGTCTTACTTCTTCTATTTTAGTAGACTTTTACGTAATCAGCATATGTTCCCACTGCTGGGACACACGGCCTCCTATCTATGAGAGGGAATGTGCTATAATCCACCACGCGGGCCCAGTGGGGGTTAGTAGATGCCACATGTCTCCGAATTTTTGATTCAATGACGTGCAGGCTTCCTCACTTAGTTTTCTTTCACTGTTATCACACTTTTGGTAAAACGCCCATATCTGTATCAGCCTTCACAAGTTCAATATTAGTGCGTTATAAAACTCAAGTGCCCCCGACCCGTCTGCTTACCGCGGATGATACGCGAGCGTAATGGCGACGATTACCGAATGGAATTGCCCATAAAATATGACCCTAGAGACTATGGCGGTCTGTGTGATAAGGTATAAAGGTGCTTTTTCACGGTGCCAGCAACTTGGGCGTGTATAGGTTAGGGCATTTTTTACAAATTAGAAAAGATTGTGTTGAAATCTAAGGTGAAGGGGGGGGAGGGTAAGGCGAGGTGAGGTGTATTATAATGTGAAAGTAACGTATTTTGGTGAAAGCTGCGGGCAAAAACTAGTACTTCATAAAAAAATTGTCCGGATAAGGATTGGCAAAGGGTTCCGTGAAACTTTAAGTGAAACCACTCGATGTTCCTCCAACTGTCTCTATCCGGTGAATGAGTAGATTTAAAATCTGTAATTATTTACTCCAACACAAACTCAGTCACACACATTATGTTACAAAGGCGGACTTAATGCCACAGGCATTTTCAACCAGTCAACCTTTGGGCGATGAGATACAAACAGTGGTAGGTGCAATTCCGAAAAATTAAATCATAATATGATTGATTGCACGGAAAACACGTGGCAGCGAAAATACAATTAAAAATCTCACTAATGAGAGCATGAAACCACTTTCCACAGCTTTCATGAAATCCATCGCCATTGGCACTGGCACGTTTCACGGGATAATTATAATTCGTTGTGTAATCAAACTATCTGCCGTCAAAGCCTCCCCCGGTGTCCGGACCGGACAGCCGCCGTAATCACGTTACGGACCGCACACGGTGATGCGGCCCGGTTTGTATTCAGTTAAGAATTATATATAATTGTGTTACAGTTGTGTACAGTTTTAATTATTATTGTTGTTGGTGTATAAGTGACTGGTTGACGATGTGTTCTTGAGAACTTTTGTCTGAACAATGAGTTTGAACACTTTTATAATGATGAGAGAATGGTTCTTTAAAACCATCTCATCTCTATTTGTTAGGTACGTAATAGAATAGTGCCACTTTTGACGACCCGAATGGCGCAGCGGTAGTGGGGCTGCCTTACGTTCTTAGGGTCCCGGGTTCGAATCCCGGTAGGAGCAAATGTTTGTGTGATGAGCATGGACATTTGTTTCCGAGTCATGGATGTTTCTATGTATAATAAGTATGTATTTACAAAAAAAAAAGTATCTATGTAGTACTATCAACTATCTGGTGTCCACGACACCAAGCCTCGTTGCTTAGTGTGGCACCTAGATGGCGCTGTGTGCAATGTCAAGCGATATTTATTTATTTATTTATTTATTACTTTTTAACATAACGTAGCACAAAGTCACGCTTGTTTTCCCGAAAGGGTTAGACAGTGGTGTAGGTATCTACACTACACCTACATTTCGCAAGTTACGCTTAAGTTCCATCAAGTAATAGGAGGCTAACTGAACACAATTCCAGACTCCAGGATGCTTGAAATTCCAGTCGCTAACTATCAACTTGACTGGGGTGTGACAGGGGTGACAAACAATGAAGTAATAAAACTCCTCGAGATATTATCCCACGTACATAATACATGAGTTGTGTATAATATAAGATACATACATAAAGCTATGAGTACGTTTCGCTGTTCGCGCGAACTTTAATTTTAATGTGTCGTAAAACGTCTCCGTGTGCGGTCATCTTTACGAGTGACCAGCTAGAGTTGTGAAGACTAGTTAGACTATTTACAATTTATCGATTATTATTTTAAGTTGGCTTTCTTAGATGGTCTTATGCTATTGGATGGTTCACAAACCAAAAACGCCCGGATAACTTTTTGATTAGATACTAGTCACAATGCTCATTACTAAAGTCAATATGTTTTCGGGATACTTGTATTTTTATTTAAAAAAATTGCTTGATTTTGCTTGACCGCCGCTGTTGGAGTAGTGGTCTCAAGGACAACTGCTGAAAAAGCAAAGTTTTATTGGGTTTTCCATCAGGAATTTCTCAGTAGCAGTCACGGAGTCACGCACGCACTCAGGCACGCATGGATTTGTGCCCGGTTGATGGCAATAGGCTCGCCCTCCATTACATGGGACTTAAACATAACTGGTGAAATGTGGGTGTACTATTAGGGACACCTCTGGCTAACCGTTGTGTGATGCTAAGCTTAAAATAATAAATATTTAATTCATATGTATATTAATGGTATGTACTCGGTAAAGGGTAAGAATGAAAAGTAATGTAGTAGGTACATATTACATACAAAGCGATTCACTGAAATGTCCAACTATTTTCAAACCCGCTCCTAATTCTGGGAAGAGCACTGAGACCTGAAATACAGGTTCAGCCTAGCTCAGACGCAGCGGATCATCTTTTATTCGTTGTGCTAATACTGTTATATAACATGTTATATTTTTAAGGTGAAATAAATAAACTTGGAAAACCCTAATAAAGTATAATAAAATTATGAAAAAGTGTTATACAGCACGCGTCCCCGAGTAGACAAAATAATTATACAAACAAAATACAGTGGTTGAAGCAAATAGTTGGGAATTGGAAGCTCGCATGACTAGCTAGCCTAATGAAAGTACGAGTATTCCAGCTACATTGTTTGCGTACCGCAGCAATCTGCAAACTTCACAATAAGTGGTTCTACTCTTGTTTCCTCGCCAATAGTATCCAAATATGTTATCTATTGGAACTATCTACAAACCAACTTTTTCAATTAATGCTAGCGTGTATTTTTTTTAGTTTTTTCTACAGAACCGTCCGTCCAATCAGTCCATGTACTTTTGTTTGACCTGAATGTGGAATCGCGGCAGTTATTTGTGAGGCCTTTGCCCAGCTGTGGGCGCAATAAAATGTCAATGACCAAGATGGAATTTTCAGGTTCTTCGGATGTCAGGTACGCAGGTGTTGGATGTACGGCAAACGCCAGTTCTAACCAGAGAAAGTAAATTAGATTGCTTAATTATTGAGCTTTATCCAATAAATACAGCTAAAATTTAAATCAATTGATTAATGGTAATACTAATAGATCCACCGCTCAGCTTAACGGATTCATATCGCTCGCATCACTGCTTATCCTTTGCTATCGACTATAATACTGTAATATCGATGCCGATAAATCAAATCATCGATAAGCATCAGCTCTATTGTATTGTGCTAGCCAAATGGAATATGAATTTATGGCATTTCACCACCTTGCCAAGTTGCCACTAGTTTTATGGAGGATAGTGGACCTTAGCAGTTTTATTACTTGCCCAGTGCTGGGCGAAGAGTGGGCAATTTACTCTTAATTATTTCACATTTATGAAAAGTGTTCAGTAGGTTTTTAGATCGTGGGATCCTTTTGAGTTGTGAGAATCACTACCTTGGCTTGCCTACGTAACAGGCCAAAAATAATCATATTATGTATTAATGATACTTATTTCTGAAAACAGACCGTTTGCTTGGTCTAGTGGTCGTGAGCACCACTACTGAGTATGAGGTACTGGGATCGATTCCCGGGTCAGGCAAAGTTTTATTGTATTTTTCTATCAGTAATTTCTCAATAGCTGCCACGGAGTCTGTATTTGTGCCCGGTTGATGGCAATAGGCTCGCCCCTATTACATGGGACTGAAACATAACTGGCGTAATGAGGAGGTACACCTCTGCCTAACCCTTCGGGGATTACAGGCGTCATGTTATGCTATGTTTTTCCTGAAAATTAGTTTTCACTGTTTCACACGTCACCATAAATTATGTTTTAAAACTAGATGACGTTAGCGTTTCCTGTTCAGTCTGAGAAGATACACTGACACAAACTCAAAGATCCCGTATCTTTTAAAGTTCAGACGTAATCTTGGTCGGGATATAATGAGGAGCATGCAGCTTAGAGTCCGAAATGGTATTTTTAGGAAAAATCACACAGATTTGAGTTGTCACTGACTGTCGTTTTGCATCCTGAGGTATCTATAGTAATGATTCGCGACCCGAATCGATAATAAAAACGGCAGTTTTGTTTTTTACGTATTGCGGCAAGCGTAAACCACCCCCTAGTTTCCATACGTAACTATACTAATAATGATTCTCGACCTGAATCGATAATAAAAATGGTAGGTTTTTTTTACGGAAATCGGTAGGCGTAATCCAGCCCCTAGTTTCCATACTCTCCACAATTATACTGTGGAATAAACCTTTGCGTTTGTGTGTGTGACGGCGTGTTTATAGGGCTAGGAACAGACGGGCTGCGTTTTAATACGGGTGATTTATACTTACCGATAACCGTGAAAGAATAAAAAAAATCTACTCTTTTTATTATCAATTCGGGTCGAGATTCATTAGTATAGATACCTCCTTGAATTTGACCAGGATGCAAAACGACAGCCTGTATAAATATTTAATTCCTAGCTACATCGAAATGCTGGTATATTTCGGTGAAATACTGTTCTTATCACCTCGTAATATGCCAGTGCAGTTGGCAACCTTGCCAAGTTCTAATGCCATGAATAAATTTGTTCGTGTCTGGAATCAACTCAATCATAGTTGATGTTATTGCTCGGAGACTGTTTGTCAATGAGGGTTAGCAGGTTTGCTGTAGTCGTGACTGGCTGGGATTGAGATTGAGATGGATGAAGAAGAATACCTATATCTACGTAAATTCTTTTCTTTTTTCGTATGTGAAATCATCAAATAACTCCTCCCGCTCTGGGCTGAGTCAGACTTTTACTGACTAAAACCCATCCATGTTCCTTCTTTTTCCCTTTGTGTTCCAGGGCCGCGGTATCTCTTTCGAACAGCCCCGCACTCCTGGAACAGCCCCGCAACCCTGGAACGTAAATTCTTCTTCTGTTTTTGCCTTCGTCTATATGTATTGCCTGCTATTCTGGCACCGTTCACAGCCTCGAGCGTCTCCTTCACGTGAGTTTAGTGACATGAGGAACAGGAAGGAAGGATCCTCTGACCAGAAGGGTGTTGGGGCTGGTGGGCTACTGCCATACATTTGTTGTCGGGTTCTTGAACATATCCTTAACTCGCGAATAATTTTGATTGCACGATCCAGGATTTTTGGTTTTCACCTTGTGTAGTGCTGCTGCTCATATTTGTGGCTATGTCACTCTGTCGCTTAAGCATGTAAACCGTGACCACGGGGTAGGATCGACACCACACAGCTAGGTGTAATACATACTGAAACATTTTTTAACCAAATTCTATCTCTATCTACTATTCTATTCCTTGCGCAATCCCATCTTCTCAGCACGGCGTGCTTTACTGGTGCTGAAAACCTCGAAGGGTGCAAATACAATAACCTTATCTGTAGTTATGTGTTTGAGCCGTTGTGAGTTGAAACACTGGGGCCATGAGGTCCGAGTGTCCAGCTAGTCTTCCGGGATATCGCCCGGCGGTTAATTGACACATGAACAGAGGTCTGGCCTTTTTTGGGCCAAAGAAACATTCCCATCCAACGTGGCAATGCTGCAAGCCTTCTGGGCACTTTTCTGCAATTACATATTTTTCCTTCTTCATACTTGTACATATTTTATTACTCTTGTAAGTCTATTTATAGTTTGTTAAAAATGTACATACACTTAGTAAAATAAAAGAGATTCTATTGCTTCTAATGAACCAAAAACAAAAATATGATCGTTGATTATAATTAACTATCCTTTGTCAAATCACACACGTCACCTCTTAGCAAATGCATAAAACAAACTCGGAATCCATTCCATTCCCTTTGCCTTCAAACACAACGTAAAAAGAGCCACTGAAAACAGATAGACATCTTACCGTCTAGATCAATTGCCGGGGCGGGCGTACCGATCCGTTCCGGCAGACTAACCGGGACACGGCAATACGCTCGCCACGCTCGGCTGCCGAGCGCAGTGGGCAATATCGTCTGCGATACATTGCGCATAGATTAGTCGCCGGAACGGATGTAACACGGAACTATTTAACGGATTTGATCTTTTTATGGACTAAATTTAAAAAAATGCAAATTATGCAAATAAAAGTGAACTATACGACTATAGTATACTATGATACACGTCTGCCTAACCCTGTGGGAACTACAGGCTTGATGTTGTGGTATTCTCCAAAATTGAAGAAGATAAAAAAAAATACATCGGTTGTTTAACCGTTAACCGTTTGTGCGTCAGTGTCCGTTCCATCCTGCATAGTGTGACACTGTGCCGCACACCGGTGTAATCGCAAAATTAAGTTTTATGAAAATGTCGGCTCTGCGCCGCTCGCTAATCTTGCGATAGGCATTTGCCTGGCATTTGCTAGAACAGCCTTCCCCTCTGTATACGTAGCGCCCCTCCGACAACGTTTTCATTATTCCCATCTCCCAGCCCCATCTAGGACAACTTTTAGATAGTCTGATTTGATTCTGAGTTATTTCCTAGGAGACTCCAAGTTAAGTTATCTAATGAACGTGAAAGTGAGTTGGTCTCACTCTGATTGATGCAGATGATTGTTCCTCACCGCTTCAAAATGGAAATAATAATTGAAGACAGTTATTTTTCTTCAATTTGGGGGAGAGCAGAGACAATAGACTGAGAATAACTAAATACTGTACTTGTGATTTCAAAGTAATTTAAAACCGTTGAAAAACCGCGTCAATAAAAATACTACTGTTAGTTATCGAAACATTTCGATCTGTGGTCATTTCGAGCTTGAGTTCATCATTGTCAAATTATTAAGAAATTGTAACGGACGCCGGGCGTGCTATGTATTAAATTTTTTTTTACAACTTAGTTAGTAGGATAGAAATAAGTTGAGCTGAGTAGAAAAATAGATAACAATGGGGGCTACCTCGGCGTATGAACTCGCCGCTAGAGGCGCTAGTGTAGCGCAAGGTCACCGAAATGTCATACTTATGTCATATTAATAGTGTTCGCGCGGTGCGTGCCTTTTTATCACGTATTTATTAATATTTATATTTACAATATTTTATTAATATTTTTTATTAATATTTACAATTGTGGTCTAGATTGAGCTATTCCTGATTAATTCTGACTTAAAGATTTCAAGCAGCATCACTTTTTATGAAGTTATTGGTACTTTAAAGTATACAATAAAATTACTGACATGACCTTACTCGACAGCGGCGCATCTGGTGAGGTGAAAAACGATAGCCTTCATTGTATGCGAATATGACATTTATTTCAAAGATGTTAGCAAGCTAAATACCAATTTGGATACAGCGTCATGTAGCATTCAGTAGTTGAACTCGTTGTAGCACTGCACACGCTCATTGGTCAAATAAAATAGCGCGCGCTTCCCTGGCTTCCTGTTACACACTTCCGTCTCTTTTCACGAAATCACACCCACAGATTGCAGGAAAGCGACAGGAAAAATGTTACACATTAAAAATAGCGCTAAGATTTGATTAATTAGATATACCATAATTTTATTGTGTAAATAGGCATACACTCTAATACAAAACTTCATCTCAGCTCAGACAACTTGACAAAATAATCTGTTACACAATGTCATACAATCTCTTATAAAAACTGCATATTTTACAGAAAACTTATTCTTGGCATTTTTCATTTTCTTGAAACAATATTTAGTTTTTTTCTCATATAGGATAAGTTAATATAATAATTCGGTATTCCACATAACTCGCTCGTTCCTATGTACGGTATACAATCTGTTCTGTTTGCTATAAAATATGAACGTCTCGCAGAAATCTCATCACAGTAAAGTGTTCATCTCATGTTGTTTAGTCAGGAAAGCGATTTCTGAAACGACATGTTGTTACTCATGTCGTGTATGGTTTAAAACGATACAAATAATTGCTTTTCCAACCAAGGACCAAAAAGGTTACAAGAGTAGGAGTTAGGTGAAAAACCTTACAGTAAAGGATAACCCGTATAATGATGTTAATTAGCCTATAATAACTGGTTCACGACAATTGATCTTTTTCTACGTACGACTTCAGGACTTGACAAAATGTAAACAAATGTACATGTCACAGATGTCACAGTGGATTACGTTCTAATAACAATAAGTATAAAATGACTTCAGCACATGTTCGAATGAATGATGTTTTGTGTTTTCTTGTTGTGTTAAATGTTCGGCCGAACTCGACACTCGGAAAAATCCAAAATAGGTTCATCTCTAGTTACTATATTCTTGGCAATAACAGCATGACAAATGCTGGTGTGCTCAAGCTGTATCGTGCAAACCACGCTGTCCGTGGCACTCGATACCCTCATGGCATTGTCAGTCATGGAAGCCAGCGATGGATGACTATTTTCAAAAACGTAATAAATACCCTTTAATATACAAAGTCGCAATTTATACGTGTAACTATAGTTACTCTTTGCAATGACGCCACTCTATTCTCTATGGACAAAAGAGAGAAAGTTTTGTATATAAATGAACTCGAAACTATTCATGAACTCAAACTAGCTGGGATTCTGATATTCACCACAGGAAACCGAAACTTCCAGCATTACATTGTTTGACTGCGAACCAACAAGCGTCGTTAACACCGTGTTACCACGCCAATGTGCATGTTTCTTTATACAGGGTGATTGGCAATTAGGTAGATACCTTGAAATTGGTGATATTATATAGGCCTAATTTTCAAAAATTTCGATCCCGATCGCTTGGAGTCCAAACTGGGTTGTTTTGGATAAAACGATCTTCTATAGTTTTTGGAAGAAGTCGAAACCCAATTTGTCAAAAAGTACTTCTGCTTGGAAATTAAGCGCCATAAAGGTTCGTTCCCACTAGTTCTACTAAACAGTTTACGGTAGAACTAGTGGGAATATTTTTCCCTCTAGTCCCACGATTTCAGTTGGTACTCAATCGTAGAACTAGTGAGGCCAAAATTTTTAATTTGTTCTACCGGTTCTATCACACAATTCTACTTTAAAACGAATGGAGTTTTTGTTTTCTTAGTCCTTCGTTTTGGCGTAGGTCGTACATTCATAATCTGCAAAACACATCAATGCGAATTTATATGGCTGTAGTTATGTTTCAGTAAGGAGTCCTCCGTAAGGTCTATTGTTATGATGGAATGAGGGTTGCAATCTGTATTTACTAATTAATTATACAAATGGTCAGTTTCTATAGCCTGAGTATGATCCTTTTCCTTTTTCAAATTTAAAAGTTTTAGCATGGATTAATTCATCAGGTCCCTAATATTACACAATAGCCTCCCATATACAAGTTGCTACAGTTGTTGAACCCATCTGTGACCACCCTTAGTTGATCCCTTTCATTGACAACATTCAAGTATTCTGATGAAGGTCTACTGAACTATAGCTCCCATTAGTTGCTCAAACGTTTTTTTTTTGTTTGATGTGGTGTGCGTAAATTCACTAATAGAATAGTTAGTTACTTTCGGCTCCCGGCCATTACTGTAATAAGCGTCACTTTTGAATGCGAATTACAAATAGCACATACGGCCACGATTGTAAACATATTTGCAACCATGAACGGTTTACTTTTGTATTCATTTCTAAAATGTACAACTTCCTCTTATTATTCTTGTTTACGCATAGTTTTAATGAAATCTTAGTATAAAGGCAGTTTCCCAGTGGAGCATTGCCACATTGTCTTAGTCACATCAGTCAGTAGAGAAAGGCATCACAGTGTTTTCAATAAGCAATGCCAGGCAAACACCGGTGTAACGAAGGTAACCGGCCAGGAGTGAAGCTGGGAACGTTGTTGCTTACATTGAACATTATGTGGCAAATAAAGAATAGCAGCTCATTACTATCCCACAGCTGAGCAAAGAGAGAAAAGGTACAAGCATTGATCATCACGCTTGCTCAGGTGGATTGGAAATTTTAAAGTCATCATCATCATTTCAGCCGAAAGATGTCCACTGCTGGACATAGGCATCCCCCAACTGTGGCCACATTGACCGGTCCCGTGCGTCTCGCTTGCATCCAGCGGATCCCCGCTACCTTCAGCAGGTCATCGGTCCACCTAGTGGAAGGACCCATTATTCTCAAGTGCCCAGGGTTAAAGACAGCCCTGCCTGGTTACCTGGTATATTCCCTTGCTTTTTAAACCAGTTTTACCGCCAGGCACTGATTAATTAAACCCATATTCATAATAATTGTAAGACACTATAGTACCTGACTGCCTCGTTGGTCTAGTGGTCGCAAGTGCGACTGTTGAGCA
The DNA here is from genome assembly GCA_947578425.1 of Eugnorisma glareosa. NCBI lineage: Eukaryota > Metazoa > Arthropoda > Insecta > Lepidoptera > Noctuidae > Eugnorisma > Eugnorisma glareosa. The sequence continues at coordinate 1,189,928 of OX387966.1, forward strand.
GAAGGTCCGGGGTTCGATTCGGGATTCGGGTCGGGCAGAGTGATATTGGGTTTGTCCATCAGGAATTTCTCAGTAGCAGTCACGGAGTCTGTATTTGTGCCCGGTTGCTGGTAATAGGGTGGCCCCCTATTCCATGACACTTAAACATAACTTTCTAAATTTGGATGTACTATTAGGTACGCCTCTGCCTCACCCTTTGGGGATTACAGGCATGATGTCTCATCATTGCTGAGTCGAAACTACTGAAGGTATTTTTTTCAGAAATGACCTTTCCCCACACTAGGAATTTTTCCAGCATCGTGGGTCCGTTTACAAACATTTACTACTCACATACACAAACAACCAGACCCGGAATAACTACCTGTAAGCCATACAAATATTTGTTCCGTGCGAGGATCGAACCCGCAACACGCAGCGCAGCAGCCAGTCGCTCAGCCACTGCGCCAACTGTGCCATCAAATAGGTTACAGCACAATATTGCAATGGGTTCGAGACAAGAATTACGAAAGATAGGAATGCTTTAGTTAAGTTCGTGGTATGGAGTCGAGCTTTCATGGTTATATTCTGTAGGTATACATAATTATTTTGTTGTGACGACGTCCCACCGCCCATTAATTTCATTCAACTCATTAATTTCCCCGCAAACCCATTGCCTTCCTGCTGTTACTTAAATGCTCCAAAATAAAGGGCTGAGACGAAACGCGGACACATTGAAGAGCATGTACCGTGAAATGTTTATGTCGTTGTTTTTATGCTCGCTACCCACTCAACATGACTCAACCAGTTTGCTACTTATGTAGGTAGTCAACTAGACATGTTGGGGTCATAAATCACAAGTTTTGCCAATTACTGTGGTTTATTGTGCGCGAATAACGAATTTATTGAAAGTGTCGACGTTTCGTTACACACAGAATCGTTCGAACTTTTTTCAAATTCGCGATCTGTTTTCATTAAAAATGTGGTTATAATGACTGACTCTATTTTAACAAATTCTGTCGACGTTGAAGCACTTAGGCCAGGGTCGATAATCCTTGAAGACAAAAAAAAATAGAACAGGATGAAACCCATTGCAAAAGGAAGAAAATATATTTAAAAAAAGAGGAAAAATAAATTACGGGCGATTTGAGGTCGGGAAGGGTAAAGGGGGAATCTTTTAACTACCTACAACTATGCCATTTACATTTTTTTGATAAGAGTTGTAGTTTTCCCGGAAATCGCGATAAACCATTGTTCACCCTTAAATCCCTCCCCCCCCTTGCGAAAGATGAATATGCTTACAAATAAAAGATCTTTTCATGAATATGCTGTCTTAAAATCAAAAGCTACATCTCAGTAAAGAACGTCCCTGTGAAGTGTGCAGCTGAATACCAACAAGACAGGAAATAGAATCGTCTTCCATTTGTGTCGCCTGTCCACAGTGTCCACTGTATCCGATCTCTTTGGTTTAAAGGTAAAGAAAAACACAGACGTATCTCATATCACCCCGTTCATGACCTCAGGTGATGCGAATTGCGTCCTTCGCGTCTCGACTGGCGTCGTCACGATTCATGGCATATTCGAAACATTTTTTTTTCATTTAATTTATCCTCAGTTGCCGTAGCAACACGCGCGTCGCTTTTGCGTGTAGCGCGAACAAGCGGTAAGGCGCATACCGAAAACACAAAACATGTCCTCAAGTTGGTTGGACACCCTACGGAAATCAAGATAAATAATGGCTGTAAAACAAAACAGCCTTCGTATTTATATTGATACAAACAAGAAGACTGAATATTATGTATATTTTTTCTTAAGCAACATAATACCTATCCCCGGAGACAAGTGACAGAAAGCTTGCGAGAGCGGTTGTTCCGGCCTTCGATGGTAAGCCTCCCTCCCCCCGCCCCCTAAGGTCGGCGCGATAGCAGGAAATAGGATTTGCGGCCATACTAGCACAGACACTTTGTGTACGGCGCAAACAAATACGCACTGGGCTGGACACACGCGACGTTTACGTTTAACTGTTTGTGACGGCGGTGGCGACGCGACGGAGGAGAAAAAAATAAGAAATCATTTGACATATGCGCCTCTCGCTTGATGCTAGTCACGTCGCTAGTGGCATCACATGAGGTCGTGAGCGGATCGTAACAGTTTTCTTACTATCGTACGTTTTTATTACGTTCATTTAAGTTTCATTTATCGTAGGCCTCGTTTTGTTTTTAATATAACAGTAAAACAGATCATAAAATGCTCGCTAAAAACCCTTAGCGTTGATTCTAACCAGTGCGGTCACAGACTGCAGGCGTGTGAGCTCAGAAGTGCTTCTATTTGTTATAAAGGTTATAAAAGACGAGCGGTTGCGATTAATTGAACGTCTTGTGTGTCATGGCGGCTGATGTACTCGTCCGCCGGGTACAGGAGTGTCACACACTCTACAGCAGGTGTTCAGAAAATAGTGGTCATATGTAGGTAAGGATGTGGTATAAAACATCATTCTGAACAACTTTCTCCATGGCATTTTGATACTATCAGGAATTCCAAGATTACGTAGATTTATTTCGATTAACAACGATTACATAAACTAATATGACTAAATTAAACCAACAATAAACTACAAGAGGGCATCAAACTCGTTGACGTTCTCCGCAGCCGCAGCGGCATCAGCACGATGATTTTAAAAGTGGCTGCGTGTGTATATTTGTTTATTTAGGTTTTTGAAAAATATTCTTAATGACGAGCCGTGATGGGATTTACCATCGGTCAACATAATAAAGGAATGCAAGATGTCGGTACGAGCATGACATGCTCAAATTCTGCCATTTTATATTATTTTCAAAACAGCGCATCATCATCACCTGCCGAGCCTTTTCCCAACTATGTTAGGGTCGGCTTCCAGTATAACCGGATGCAGCTGAGTACCAGTACTTTACGTGGAGCGACTGCCTATCTGACCTCCACAACCCAGTTAGTACTGAGTAATTCGATACGCCTTGGTAAGACTGCTTGTCAGAGTTTCGGGCCACTGACAGTCTGACTACTTAACGACTATCAAAGATGTACAAATTACAGCCGAGGACTAACGGCTCCTAAACCAGCGCAAACCTGTATTAATCAATAGCTAGTATAAAAACAAGTTCATACGAGACAAGATCTTCTAAAGTGTAGCTAAGCCTAGCTAATATTGTTTTAATACATGTGGCTGCTATTTTGAAAATAAAATAAAATGAAAGTTAGGCAAACCACATAATTCATAGTCCTTTATATCCCTTTTAGGGGATGTAAACGTGGACGAAACAATAGGTGTACGTGTACCTCCGTAATTGAAGTATGTAAAAATCCCAACCGGTTTACCGTTTTTATTTTGCAGTTTCTGTCTATAGGTTACTCAAGGAAGTAGGCTTAAGATCTTATATTTATGTTCCCTACAATATATAGAACCTCATGTCGGAAGTGACGCCGTATATAATTTGGACCGGAAGTCTGGTTATTCTTGGGAAAGGTGATACACGTTTATTTTATTAGGAAGCTGTGTACACACTTATTTATGTATTGTGTCTAGAAAGTTCTATTCTTGTCGGGAAAATACACGAGGCTATAATGACAGAGGAAACAGGAAGAAACAAATGTACTTACAGAACAGAAGAAGGTACTTTAGAGAAGAGACTTTTAAAATACCTTTTTTTGCATAGATATATAAGGTGTATCTATTCATACACGAAATCTTTTAAGGGGTCATTGTACTCATCATTTATGTTCAACGTCATTATGAACAACTTTTACTATGGAACCAACCTCAAAATCGCGAAAAACAAAATCAGAACAAAACAAGTTGTTCATAATGATGAGTACAATGACCCCTTAAAAGATTTCGTGTATGAATAGATAGACCCTATAAATTCTTGTTCGGTTTACAGTCTTGTATTTAGAAAATAAACATTAATTTACAAATAATAATAATAGGGAGAAAACATTTCTGGAAACGAATTAAATATTATACTCGTAGAAATGCTCGCGCTCAACAAGAATATCAATTAGGTATCTAGAGGATTATTCCTTATTTTGTTTTGTCTTCCCTTTCCTTTAATAAATATACCTTCGAAAGACAGTGCCAAATTACATTCTCTTCTGTCTTTATTTCTACTGATTGTTTTTCTTCAATATTTGTTTCGAATTAAATTTCGGATATCAGACCCAAGTTGTATTTTTAAATTATGTTTAAAATGTGTGTCAGTTCCGGTCGTTAGTATGGACATAAAATAAGTCGCAAGTGCGCCGGTGTTGTCATCACGCGACCTACATACAAGTCTACCCACACCACAGCGTGCTTCTACAAAGCCCTGATGTTGCGAGCTCGCAGCGAGGATGACATTCAGTGTCTGATCGCAGCGGAGTTGAGACGTCCTGGAACTGTACCTGATTCATTATGCCCCGTGTTATTGTAGTAAATTGTAATTTCAAGTAATTTGTTAGTTTAATAGTAACAGTGTATCGCACCCAGTGTGTTTACATTGCACGAAACCCATCTGCTGTCCACATGATGCACGAGCCTAGCGGAGTAAATCCTAACAATCCAACATGTGTATATTTTTATATGTAGGTATTAGTGGCGAAGTTTCCATACAACTAGATTCCTACCGGCTTCCTTTTGAAAAATGGTACAGTCAGTATTTAATAAGCAAATAATAAAATCACATTAAAGATATGTTACCTCTTACAAAAATTGACCCTTCGCTACTGATATGTATAAGGGCTATATAGCCACACGTATACGGTTGACGTCCGACCTGCGACATCTTCCCGAGAACGTTTTATGTCGTAACAAGCAAACGTCACATTGAATGGATGTAACTATGGAGGTGTGGTACATGTTTTCACAGTTTATCTTTAAACCAAGGGCAAAATTCAATTTACTTTTTCGAATTCACATTAGAATAAATAAATTGTGACAAACGAAAAAAATACTCTGAGTAAATTGGTCTTAAATAATTTTAATTACTGCTACTAAAATTATTTTACACAAATACCAGGATCATTGAAAAAAACCAATTTGGGATGCTTTGAGAATTAAGTACTGATTGACTAGTTCGAGAGTCAATAACATCTGGATTATTCAGAACATGGCTTGAATATGTCTGCTTATCACCGTTCACATGCGTCGTAGTTATTCACGATTTATCTAAACCCTTAGCTCGTAAGCTTACAAAAATCTTTCTAAGTGTTCAGAAATTATCAACTAACAATTATCACATATTCAAGGTAAATTGCAAGATTTAACGTTTTCAATTATTATTCTGTCTGCAACATACAACATAAATATAGGAACGCACGGTAACCAATCAACGTATACAAAACCAGTATAAGCGGATTTCTCATTGTAGGGGAAATGTATACAAAGCGAGGCCATGTTATACTGGAAATGTACAGCTTGACATGTCGCCGTGTGTAGTAAAAACCAATAAACCGAACAACATTTAATAAACTTCACCTTACCAAGTCGACTAAGGGTGTGAGTCCAAGCACGATGCGCGTCGGAGCGCGGCGACTAATGAGGACGCGTCGTTAGCGCGCCGGTGTGCACGCACCTTTATCACGCCTTCCGCCGTCGCGTGACATACAGGTGATCTCTTTGTGATCGTGACCCGGAACGGATATTACTTACTGTATGTATCCTTAAGTGTTTGATGCTCATTTCTTTTTGCTCTTTGTAAGGATCGTGGAAGGTGGCGTGCTGCTGTTTCTGCCTACCTACATGTGGAAAATGTGTAGTAATAACAATTTCGTGATGACGAGACAGAAAATAGTTATCCTTATATTTCCGTTAGTTTTATCAACAAAATGTTCCCAAGGTTTGTCGAACGAGTTTCCTTGTATAGCCGTGTTAACAAAATGTCTTATTATTAGCGACACACAACAGACTAATTATTATTTTTAACGACCAATTACAACATAAAAGTTGTTCTTACTTAGGAGAGAAAATAACCAGGCCGTCGTTGTTGAATAAAAAAGTATAAAAACAAAGAGAAAAACCCGCAAACCTAACATAGTATTAGCGTAATGACGTGTATTAACGTAAAGTGGAGCACAACAATTAGCGAATGCCTTATAAAATGAAGGCAGTAATGTTGCCTATGGTTTTAATAATTAAGGTGAAAATGTGGTGCAGCCCTAATGGTAAGTTCAGGGCTCAGGGCTGCTGGGCTAAGAGTTATGTGAACATTTATCGGACTACGAAAAAGTTGAATCGGGTTTAAGATCATTTATTCTCATAAGAATTACACTATTCACTTACATGAGAATATTAAAAGTAAACACTTAAAAATAACAAAATGTTGGGGGTATTACAAAAATGAGACATCGATTTTATAAATGTTGTGATGTGAAGGTAGATTACAAATAATATGGCCAAATTGTTGTTCGGAACAAGTAAATAAGTATCCGCGTAACACAGATAAACGGTAACTGGATGTGGCTCGTCACTAGTGTAGGGAAGATGAACTTTTTACTACAAATTGTTTAAGAAGCTTTTAAAAGTGATTTTGGATTTAGATTCTTTGAGGTCTCTTGGTAACTTATTAAATATTTTAGATCCTTCGTAAACGATAGTTTTTCTTCCGTAGTTTGTGCGGGATGGGTGTAGTTGTAAAAAGTCTTGTTCGCGTCTCAGTTTCATTTTGTGATTTTTTATATTTTTTATGAAGGTTATGTTTGTGTGTACATTTTTATTTAGTATTTTTCGAATTAGTTATGAAATTATTAGTTAATTAATTAATTATGCACGTGTTATATATGTATGTTTGTGTTATATTAATTACTTTAATTTTCTTGTAGAGACTTTCTGTTGAAGTTAGATAATCATAGTTAAATAACGTTTTTAGTAGTTTATTTTGAGCAGTTTGTAGTAGGTTCGTACGTGATTTAGCAGCGGTACCCCATATTTCCACTAGGTAGTCAATATGCAGCTTAACAAGGGAGAAGTAGATTAAATAGCGAACTTGGCGTGGTAAGCAACGAACGGTACCTCTTAGGGTACCTGTGAGTGATTGTATTTTTGATTTTATTTTTTGAATATGTGGAAGCCAAGTCAATTTGCTATCCAAAATTAGTCCTAGATATTTTTCTTGATCCACTTTGTTTATGGTTTGGTTATTTATTTTTAATGGTGTATGATTGCCGATTTTTTTATTTTTTGCCGTGAATATCATGTAATTTGTTTTAGCTGTATTAATGGTGAGTAGATTTTGTTGAAACCACAGGTTGAGTAAGTCCAAGTCGTTCTGTGCTTGCATAACAATAGTATTGATTGAGTTGCCGAAGTAGAACAAACATGTGTCATCTGCGTATAGTGTTAGGTCGGCTTTTAGACCAATTTTGTATGAATCTATGCTAAAAAGGAATGCTGCCTGCTTTGATCTATGAAAATTACAAGTAGCCTCTACCTACACGCTCAAGTAACACGCGTGATGCTACAGCGACTGCGGAACAAACCAAAGAAAGAGTTGGGAGTTACTTAGAACATGCCGCTGGTCCCCGCGACATGACTTGCAGAGCGGAGACGGTTCCACGCGTAGGAAACGTGACTTAGGTACGCACGAACGCGCGAGTGCCTATTTCGTGGTAGTTTTGTTCAGTCCCACTCATGACAAAGCCCATACTGTACCTAGTAACAAGATTAAGAGTTAGTAGACAAACATGGTTCATTCTGCGTGGAGTTTCATCCAATGTCGCAGCATTGGAGACTCCCATCTATCCGTGAATACACTCAAGATACTGTTGCCACTCCCACGAAGACGAGCGAGCAGGGAAACGCTTAGGTCTTTCATTGCTCATCATAACTTTGGTCTTCGACAAATTCACCTTCAGTCCAACCTCAAGGTTTCCATCACTTTGATCTTGAAACATCCGCTCCAGTACAGCGGCTGAGGATGTAAAGAGAACAATGTCGTTTGCGAAACAGTAATACTATCATTAATTACTACAAACAGCAACTATACACCAGTGCTGAACTTCCACTAATAACTATCACGGTGGGCCCAAACAATTAAATTAGCGCCAACTAAGTAACTTGTGGCTCGTAAATCATTCCCAGGGTACTGTTTTTGTCCGTACGGGGTCTAGAAGCGACCCATGTTAATAAATCTATCAACGTAATGGTATATAGCTGCTTGTGCAGTTATGTGTTATAGGAATCAATAAAGTATTGTTTAATAACGTATTGATCATCTTTTGAATTGTAAAAATACAACTTTTCACCAATGAAACCCAGCACTCCTAAAAGGCGTTCTAGAGCAGTCACAGTCAATTTTATAGCAATGATGACACTGACTACTTTTGAACGCAGTTCGTGCCGATCCAGTTCAGTTTCATTGGTGAAATTAGCCCAAAGTAGTACAAATGTCTAAAATTGCAAGTAAATTGACATCTGTAGTCACTACATAGTATAAAACAAAGTCGCTTCCCGCTGTCTATCCCTATGTATGCTCAGATCTTTAAAACTACGCAACGGATTTTGATGCAGTTTTTAGGGTTCCGTAGCCGAATGGCAAAAAACGGAACCCTTATAGATTCGTCAAGTCTGTCCGTGTATGTCACAGCCACTTTACTCCGAGACTATTAGGACTACACAGTTGAAACTTAGTAGATAGATATATTCTGTGAATCTCTATAAGGTTTTTATACAAAAATAAAAAAATATAAGACTAAGGGGGGTCTCCCCATACATGGAACTGAAACTAAAAAATATATTTTTTTCATCAAAATGGTTTTAGGAACCTCAACCATTTTCTCTCAAAGTCAATCGTTTGAAAGATAAACACTTCCAAAGTGGTAAAATGTGAGCACCCCCCCCCCCCCTCTAATTTCTAAAGTAAGAGGAGAAAAATTCTGAAAAAATATAGAATTATAGAACGTAAAATTGTTTGGTGCTACGAAACCCTATATGTGCGTGTGAGTACGACTCGCGAACTAGGCCGGTTTTTTTTAGTAGATAGTGATTCAAGAGGAAGGTTTATATGCATTACATTGCACCGTGCGAAGCCGGCGCAGGTCGCTAGTATTAAATAAAAAATAATCTAAAGTCTACCTTTATAATAAAATTCAGTAAGTATCTACAGCACGTCTCCCCAATATTTTTCATAATCATAGCCATCATTATGAAACTATAAAATTACCTGAGTTTAGTCTAGAAGCCTCGACCCTTATTTAACGATTCTGTTCGCATCCCGGTGACAAACTCTCAATCCACGCAAAAGTGACACGCGAGTTGCGACAGCACCTGCGGAGAAACAAGCTTATAGTAGAAAACATTTTAAAATTAAAAACAAACTTTTAGATAGTCATTTTTATCGTACTTTTTGTAGCCAACCCTTTTAATTGATATCGATATCATGAGGGTGCATAAAAAATAACTAGTCCACCTTCTTTGGGAGTCCGCCATATTGGATTTAGAATGACATCATTTATTTGTCATCCAAATTAAACGTGTATGCAATTTCAGCTCAATCGGTTGGAGACAACTGTTTTAAAACTCAATTGCAATATTTGACCTAAACAAATCAACATAGATGATGTGTCGAGCATGCGACGAGTCACAGTGACGGCACTCACACTAATGTAACAAGTGACGCACGAGCCTATCGCTTGACGCAAGTAGCGTCGCACAACGAGTTGAACGTATTGTGTCAAACAAATAAATGAAGTGCATTTCTTCACCTTCTGCACGATCTATTTTGTATCGCATCTGACAAGGGTCAGTGGCGAAGTATCGAAAATTTGCGATAACATTATCACTAAATGGTTATTTCTACCGATGGATCTTAAGCGAGTGTGTTGTGTGCGAGTGTGTAATGTTAACTAAATATTTCGATGTAAATGTCTGCTACGAAAGCGTAGCGGAGTGCTACGGCATAGCGACTTGTTAAGAGGCTGAAGCTACGAGTCTGGATTATCAGATGCATCCAAATGTTCGTTCATCCAACGTTTTGTTGGTCACGACTTATCTTACTTGTTAAAATACATTTTAGATATTTTCATCGAAATAGTTTTAAAACTCAGTAGCCTTAATATCAAAATTGGAATCCATAGCTCATAAGGTGACGTTATGACGTGCTACAAAATGAGTGCAGCCGGTACACGTGCACTGCACAACGAGGAGACAAAATACTCTCTCACACCCGAGATAAGGTAGAGCTTATGTTACGACTTATCACTATAAAATTGATATTATGCTAATCAGACTAGAAGCTGAGACGATATTAATATGACATATCAACCAATCATTTTACTTAATTAGAACTTAAAACGATTGAAATAAACACAGCATCATCCTTTCGCCTTTTTCCCATATTTTTCGCGCATTCATTTATACTTGTCCTCTCATCTCAGTAGTGAATCCACCGGTCAGTTATGTAAATAAATATGTAGTTAGAGTACATACTTAAAATCATACCGTTTGCTCAAGAAGGTAAGAGCAATGTTATAGACTACCAAGTCAATTTATCTCATGCATGACATCATCGCGTAGTGGTTCTGTAACCATGTGGACATGTGCTACGACGCCTTAGCATTGTACAGCTAATTCGTAGCTTCATTGCTACGTCGTTGACTTCCTTTAAAGTCTATGTAAACGCATTTTTAGGTAGTAATTCAAAGAACTTTTCGCTCATGCCGTGTTCACTTTATCCGTATCTTTAGAAAGCTGCCCACTTTGAGCAGGTAAATAATGTACCTATGAGCTCGTAACTGTGTTTTGCCGATAAGTTAAATATTTATAGAAAAACAGTAGTAGTCAGCGGCTGAAGATACATTTGATGTGTACGCGATTCGCTTAGTTTCTCCAATAAATATAAGTTAGTACATAATCACACACAACCCGGGCCTGATCTTGATGACAGTAAAAACTAGCGTCACAATCATTACGTTGTAATGCCATGTTCGACAAAAACTAGAGTAAAAGAACTGTCCGCTTAAATAAAGCTGGCTACTGACTGATGTATTTCCGAGCGGCTGTAAGTGGCGGAGCAAATCGCTGTCTGCATATCTGTACCCGCCTGTAAGAACTACCCAGGGTTGGACATTGATCATAGCTCTCGACGCTCTCACTGATTAGTACTAATAAATAAAAAGTACTGTGAAATGATGGAAGAGAAAGACTAAAGAAAAGTTGGTCGGATTGTGTGAGGAATGATATGGAGGTAAAAGGAGTAAATGATGGCAGGGCGGTTGACAGGGAGAGTGGAAGAAAAAGACGTTAAATATTATGCAAAATATTGATGAGTTAATTCCGGGAAAAAGATCCAGACCCGCAAAAATATGCACATGCAGGAAAACCGAAAATAGTCGAGTATAGTTTACTTGTAAGATACAGCTTTTCACATTAAGTTCAACAATGACCTTAGCTTGTCGATAAAATAAAGTTTTAAATATTATGTTTGGCTCAAAATTCAGCTCCGTGAACTCCGCTCACTGATGTCATAAGGTCATCAACTGCGCAGGTGTCTTAGCAAGCGGCGCGTAATGCCATTGTCTTTGGGGAGACAATGGCTCGATAGCAAAAATAACTAAGAATAAACGTTTATAAAATAATGATCTAAGTAGGATGTAGTTAATGTCTATATTAGAATTTCCTGTGTTGAGATAAATACGCCTTGTGTATCACTTGACCTTCCCTGTTACGTTGGTTACCTGTAAGAGTAGTCTATTCTGAGATCAGAGGAAGTTTCCAATGGCGCTATTACTAAGAAAACTTATTATTACTTATTGCCTTATTATTGAAGCCTCCAAGATATAGGTAAACTAATTATTAGATGGTAACAGATTAAATAATTTTATTATAGATATAAGGTTACCGACGTAGCCCGAAGAATTGCCAAACTAAAGTGGCAGTGGACAGGCCACATTGCTCGCAGAACGAATGGCCGATGAGGCTGGATAGTTCTGGAGTGGCGACCACGGACCGGAAGACGTTGCGTTGGAAGGCCTCCCACTAGGTGGACCGATGACCTGGTGAAGGTTGCGGGGATCCGCTGGATGCGAGTCGCACGGGACCGGTCAGTGTGGCGACACGTGGGGGAGGCCTATGTCCAGCAGTGGACGTCTTTCGGCTGAAATGATCATGATGATGATGGCTGTAAGGTCAACTTTGTAACAATAAAAATAAGTCATATTTATTTACACAATTATTGTCTAATTAATATTATGTTTATTTGTAACTAGTTCTGTAAATAAATGTAGATTTTGGTTCCAAGCAGCACTGGGCAGCACTTTCCTTACTTGTACGTCAAAAGCGTCAAAAAACATAATATGTGTCACAAAAAAACATGCAACTCAAAGTCATATAAAAATTCTAAAAGTAGGCGCAGCACACCTCCTCACCCTCCCGTAACGAAATATGCAAAACTTTCTAATCCCCTAACTTCTGACGTCAACAAAGTTGAAAAGTCATCTGAATTTCATACGAAAACAGTATTTCGGCAATTTAATTCTCATAAAAATCCCAAATTCGGTCACAACAGATCCTTGGGCTGCGATTAGGGTTGCCATTTCGTAATATGAAACGTTCTGACAAAAACAGGACTTTTTAAAACATGTCTAGACTTTACCTTTTTCTTAGAACTTGTTAATCTTTCTTTTTTCAGTACTCAATTGACTTCTTCTACTTTATAAAAAACCCTTTAGTCAAAAAAATCGGAAAAGTCCTGGTGGGGGGCCAAAAACCCGGTCATGTCCGGAAAATTCTGAAGGGTGGTAACCCCAACTGTGACCCACCAACCCCGTCAGCCCCGCGAGCCCCCTGAACCCTGCCAAACAAGCACCCTGAAAACATTAAAATACGTTCACCAAAGTTAAATTGCCTTCGGCGCCGCATAGAATTTAATCGGTAGGAAAAAATAGGCGTGAACTTTGACTTCTCTCCCACAATAAGGGATGGGGGACGACATTAGACCGTGACTTGGTTAGACAAGACGCCAGATTGATTTGTATTATAATATACTGACCTTTGTATGAACTTGTCAACTAAACTGCGAGTCTCTCTCATGAACAGTTTTTAGCCCTGAAGGTGTATTAAATTTATTTTACGGTATAAAGGGCTGTCACGAATAGAAAACTTGTATCAATGCGTTCATAAAACTTGAATGAAAAAGAAACTGCTTTATGTAACAAATTGACAACATACAAAACTCTAACTCGTACTTTGAATAGTTCATAACACTATGTATAATTGTATAGCTACATACAGTTGAAGCGTAGATCTCATGGAAAAGAATGAAGAAGAATGGCAAGAAATTCCGTGGACACTCTTTTGAAATCAAGTAAGGGATTTAAAAGTTTTGGGTACAGGATTGTTGCTGATGTGAGCTTTATGTCGAAAAATATAACAATTCAAAATATAAGATTAGGAAAAACCAAAACTCATTCACAAAAAAATCGCTTCTAAATTATACAAAAGAACGATAATGGTTAACAATAAATGATAGGCTAAGTAATTTGAGTCATTAATTAAGACATTGAGTGAAGTCAAGTCCTAAGACTTGTAGATGGTACACTAAACCAATATTGCAAAGTAAACGAAAGGCTAAAACTCACAGTTTACCTTTGCGAACAAAAAGACAATTTGCCACATCAAACAATTGAGGACAGGCATTTGAAAGATTAAAGGCAGTTTTTGTGCCCCCAAGGCCCGCAGGCACACGATCGACCGATCGAGTTACTGTCCATCCTAATGGAGACTGACGGAAATCTCTGATGGGGTAGGACCACCCATTGTATCACCTGTGCACTCGGGTGTGCAATAAAATGGTTCTTTATAGGTAGGTATGTTATAGACTTTCCTAAGCTATGTAGGTACAGCTTTATTTTTCTTGTTTGTGTGGTTTTTATCTGTAAATAAATACAAGTTGATTTTAATAAATAAATCGGATTTCTGCAGCAGACACAAAACTAAATAGATAAGGTACTCAACCACACAGAACAAATACCTGTCTATGGTACATTTTAAAGGCACCAATAATAATATTTTGCTCATACGATTTCACACCTCTCAAGTTAACACGAATTAAAAATGGCTTAAATATGCCTCGGTAAAAAATTAACCCTCGCATACAACGCCGCGCGCCGATTAGTTTCAAACGATCCGATGCTTAGACGAGACGCGATGACTGAAAATGGGCACATCTTACTTATTTTGCAAAAATAACGAATGTTCTTTTAATGAAACATTAAAAACACTACATCGTGAATGATAAACGAATAGTCGATCATCTGAACAATCCCTTACACATTACGTAGACTTTATTCTCAATTTGTGTCGTCTAACTTTAAATTAAATGACCTGTAAAGGTCGAAAGCTTAGTAGCTTTCGAGCACATATTTAATTTAAAGTATATCGATAGAAAGGTTTTTCTTGTAGGTAGGTAATCATTGATCAAGGTATTATTGAGCCGACTCCATTAGATTTTTATTATTTATTTTATTCATAAAGGCATCAAATCCCAATTTAAATACACAATTACTTTTAACATAAAACATTACAAAATTACATTAGAAATATGTCATAAGTCATCTGTTTTCAGTCCATTAATAAAATTGGTGTATTCCCGTTGACCCCACTGGCATTGCCCCACTGGTGGGGTCAACGGGAAAAATCAAAACCGTCGTAAATGTAATGTTAAAATATTATAAAATAAATCAATATTAAAAAAAGTAAAAACAACTATTCAATTCATTAAAACAGGTACAGCACATTAATTAAAATAAGTAAGAAAGTAACGACATCTAAAAGATGGATAGAACATAAAAAATAAAATTGAAGTGAACAAGCAGAAATACAGCCGTTGTGTTTAGGTTTACAGGATGGATGGGACACCGACACTAAAACGATTGCATACATACGTGGTATTAAAAAAAATAGTTTTTCCATACATTATGACCGCGTAGGTGTTGCAGTTTTGTAGGAAAAACCTGTTTATTTTAATAACCGGCGAATAATTTATATGTCGTAGACGGTCATTGGTACGGGCTTAAAATGAGTACGCGGTGGTGACATCAAGCGACCTACTTACAAGTCTACCCACACCACAGCGTACTTGTTACAGAGTCTTGATGGTTACAACTCTGAGCCAGGACGACAGTCAGTGTCCGATTGCGGCGGAGTTAAGACCTCTTGGAACTGTACCCGATTCATTGTGCCCCGTGTTATTTTGTTAAAGTTGTAATATTAAGTAATTCGTTAGTTTTGCTAGAAACAGTGTATCGCTCTGTCTTTTCATAACACGACCCATCGTCTGCCCACATGATGTAGAAGCCTAGCGGAATAAATCCTGACAGCTCCGACATATGTGCGACTGATGTCCACCTGGTAACCGTTGTGGCGTTGGTGTCACTTCCACCCATACAGGGTTCCACAATACATATAATATCGTTAGGTAAGTATGTAGACACAAGCATAAAATGGATAACAATCTTATATGAAATCCCTGTCTTTGCATGTATAGCCCTGGAACCTCTCACGGTACGTACCTTTAATAATATTATACATATAGCCGTTGGCTGATTGGCCAAGTTCACATTTCATATTGCTTACTTCTTAGAAAAAACAAACCCCAAATACCCATTAATATACCGTCGTTATCGTTTCGTTGTTTTGCCCGGATTACCAACGTAGGTACCTATAATTATTCCTCCTTATTTTTACCAAGAATAATAATTAATATCGAATACAATAATAATCATAATCACACAATAACGTCCCGAGTTCGACTGTTAGAAGTAGTTCGACTGTTAGAAGTAGTTCGAACGTAGGTAAAACCTTCCCAATCCATACTACCTTTACTATTATTATAAATGCAAAAATAACTCTCTTTGTTTATTACCTTTTCACGACTAAACGGCTAATCGGACTCTAATGAAATTTGACAAAGCCATAGATTATGTACTGAGGAAGGACATAGGCTATCTTTTTTTTCTCACACCTCCACATCGAAATTCTCACTCGAACGGAGTCGCGGGCAACAGCTAGTTCTCCATAAAGATAGATACGAGTTATCGGGATTTTCCATCATTTCTCAGTAGCAGCCTCGGAGTCTGGGCTTGTCTGGAGGGCTGATAGCAATAGGCTCGCCCCCTATTACATAGGCCTTTAATATACTATTCTGTACACCTGTGCCTCTCCTTTTTTAAGGAAGGCACACTTCTACCTCTGCCCTTGGGGTTTTACCTACAGGCGTGGTGATGTTATGTTATAGAATAAATGAAAAAGTTTCCTTTTTTGTTTTATTCTGCTTTCATGTAACAACGCACGATGTGTGTTTTGGCCAGAAATTGACGGAGCTTTTATTTCGAAACATGGCCTCTGTATTCAGTATTGTATTTCAGTGGGACGATTGTGTACGTTATGTAGGTACATACGAAATAAACGGTCTAGCCTGAACATGTAGTAGGTAGGTCCATACTAAAATCCTTGCAGTTAAATAATACTCAACAAACTACGAACAAACTTCCCTCTGAGGTTTATCTGTTGCCAGCCATTCTGACCGGTAATGGCGGGCTGGCGGTTGTCGTAAACGTCGCTACTCTGTCACTAACTGCTGGGCTGCTGGCGGAATGTGATGACGTCTGCGATGGATGATTTGTAGCTGACAGCTGTCGGACGCATTACATTGCTTTTTATTCAACATCAGGATACGAGTACCTAGATACCTATATTTTAGAAATGGCATGGGCTTTGGACACCACAGAATGTCTTACCGTACATCAATCAGTGGTAGCCCTTACACAACGAAAACCGTCCTTACTGCTACAACATAAAGACGCTGTTTCTGGGAAGTCCTCACCATTGAAATGTGGTCACAAAAAGTCAATATACATAAATTTGTACGTAGGTACCTACAGTTCTACACAAATTCAAACCTCAAACAAAACATATGTCGTTTTTTGTAATATGACCGATTGTGTATTACGTGCAACGTACCGACAGTCTTTGTCCTATCTTAACGAGGTGCCAAGCTCTAGTCTAGTAGCTTATTTTCCTCGACTTTACGACGCATTTGGACGAGCTCTGTAACAACCACCAAATAGGACTATTCCTAGCTCACTCCTTACAACTACATAAATAAGTGAAGGTATGTATCACATACCCACGTTTACATTGATGAAAGTTCACCCAATAGTCTAGCCAGTGAGTGTCGGTCTGGTAAGAGATTGCTGTAAAATATGCTCTCTAACTCTCTATTAATAGGTATTTAAGTATTTTAAAATTGTATTGAAAAACGTCGTTTGATACCTACACGGCATTTGTTACTGCCTTCTCGGCTCTGTAACACTCTCGCCTTCTGCTCAGGTGTCAACTCTGCTTTGGCTGGCTGCAATAACAATGACCTTAGCATGTTCTTCATCCGTAAGCAGCGGACATCTTACCATCGGGTGGGTCCATACAGAGGATGCGCATTCTTGTTTGCCAACAAGTAAACGTCTTTTTTAGACGCTTTTGAACCGTACATAAAAATTTCGCACGGGTGCAAATTACGAATAAAATTACAAACTTTATCCTAACAATTACGAACACAATGATAAAAATCTGCAAAAAAGGGAGGAGCTACAACTGCTACAATAGGCAATTGATTTTTATTAAAAAAAATTGGAAAGCATACCTACTTATTTTTATCATAGTACACATGGATAAAGCGCCATCTATTAAGCAATGCTTAAACTACTACATCAATTACTTCTTGACAAAAAAGCTTTTCATTTACATGATGAATTCCAATAGATGCCTCTTTTATCAAAATAAATCAAGAATTTTATTTGTGTAATCGCAATCATTACGTAATTTGAAAAGATTTGTTTCATTTCACAAAAACAAAACAC
This sequence comes from Eugnorisma glareosa, assembly GCA_947578425.1. Taxonomy (NCBI): domain Eukaryota; kingdom Metazoa; phylum Arthropoda; class Insecta; order Lepidoptera; family Noctuidae; genus Eugnorisma; species Eugnorisma glareosa. Next base: position 1,207,763 of record OX387966.1, read on the forward strand.
ATTTTTTTCCACACAGTTGACTAAACTGATAGGTGGCGCTAAAGTCGCACGCTTACTACATGTAATAACAGATGGCGCTTTCGAAAACAACATAAAAAGATATAGTTCAAATAAATGTATTTAGGCATTATCTGATAATAAATTTATTGAATACACACACAAAACACAAAAACATTATAATAAATTCTGAAACATAATAATTTTTTACCTACTCTCATTTTCAAACAGTCCTACTCCTTAATATTGAGTCTGTGGTTGACAGAAAAAAGAAGTAAAAATGTCACTATGGATTTATATTTGTGTCGGATAGAAATACGTCGAGAGCTACGCCGGCGGACAATTTATTTCAATTATCATGAATAGGCTCAGTGGAGACGCTGTGTGTTGTCGTTTGCTCTAGACAAATATATCAACTGTATTATTCGCCTAGCAAAAGGTTCATAGCGAGTGTCGTGTAACAAATAATGGTTTGGGAAAAAACTACAGTGACGTCTCGCGATTCAGCCTTGGATATTATGGTTACGAGAAAAAGTGTATTTTGAAAATATACCAAGTGTTTTCTTGTAAAAAACGTCTTTGAGGTATTCATCGACTGTGTGGTGGTTTTGTTCGACGTTTTGGTGTTGTATATCGGTGTTATGTCGGGTGGCAGGAGCATCGACAAGGAGCGAAAGTCTCCTCGGGAAAGCGGGGAGGATTCGGAGGACGAGAGCGAGATCCTCGAGGAGAGCCCCTGCGGCCGGTGGCTGAAGCGCCGAGAGGAGGTAGGCGCATGTTATCACTCATTAGCGCGTTTCGCGGATATATTTAGGGCGGTCAGTGAGACAAAGACCGTCGTCAGCTGATTCACAAGGTTAGCTAATGCTATACAAATAAGACGTAGTTCAATATGTTCTATAGAAGACGACAAGGTTTGTTGTGATGTATCAACATTGAGCAACATGATGACAACTGCTGGATCATGACTGATTTCTACAGCCAGCAAACTTTCTACTGATGACACAATCATGATTCGAATTCAATCGTGAATCAGTCATTTATTAAGCTCTATAAGGGGTTTTTGTTGTAATGGACATTCTGGAAAGTAATTTTTTTGTTCAGTTGTGCGGATGAATATGAATCCTCTGCTTATCTGATAATACCTAGTTTTATCTTTTAATTAAATTGTTGCATTTTAACTTCAAAGCTAACTGTGATTACACTAATACAAGGATTTATTAGGATTCTCACAAACAACAGCTGTGTTATCTTGATTGAAAGATAACTTTATTCACATAATAAACACGAACATATTGCAAGTTATTATTGTTGTTACTTGATGACTCATCAATTAACTAAGTAAATAATATTATACTGTAAGTAAACATAAAAACCACGAAATTTTGTAACTATTTAAGTAAAAACTTAAAGGAATACCCATTGAATAGAATTTCCATAGTTATACCAAGAATGACTCAATGGTATAAACAAATGACTGCAAAAGCCAGCCTCTTTAAATCCTCTAAAAAACACTATATATATACACTAGAAATGCACAGATGTTTTACTGGAGTTAATTAATTGCATGCTTATTTGCAACGGTCCTTATAAGATTTGCCAGGGGGTAATGGTAGCTGTAAGCTGCTAGTTTGATAGTCAAAATTAGTAATTTATGTTTTTCTCGCTGTTGGCCCAAGTAACAATGAATTTCTCCAATGAAACTGAATGTGTGAATCAGCACAATATGTAAACCGCACTCAAGAACTGTCAGTGTCTTGAGCACTGTTTAGATGTGATAATAAGCAAGCATTGGTATTGCTGTTTTCTTGTTGTTCAACAACTCAATTCTACTGGTACTATGATGGTCAAGTCTAACCACAATTCTCTTGAAACTTGCACCTGAGGTTCCAGCTACCAAACTGTCAGGAAATACCAAATAGTCTACTAAGTTTACTGATTTCATTCAAATCCACCGATTGTTTTCCTATACAATATTTTTTTTTTCAACTGACTCTTGACCACACTTAGGGTTTAAACCATCACAATTTATTTTTCATATTATTATACTGATGATGCTTATCCCATCTAAAACAAACTGTCTTCAGAAAATAATAATAATTCAATCAATGAAAGTAAGAAGAAAGCTTTTTCAAGTAATTACATAGTCTGGTACTTGCCTCTCACTGGTGCTTAGTACTATCTGCCAGTGAAAGTTAATGTCTTGAAATGTGATGCCATTAAATGTTTAGCGTTCATGTGTTTTTTCATAAGCCCACATGTTAGTACTATAAAACGTTTCCAGTTTTTATTGAATAGAAATATTTAGATGCCTGCGTTCATAGTTAGCTTCTAAATTATATCCTCTTTTTTTGCTTTTTACCTCCATTGCATTACATTCTACTTAAACAATACAAGTTAGTTGATAAAAAAAGCCTTAGTACACAATATAAAAATATTATACAACCATATCAAATATTGAAAATGTTGTGATTGACAATAAAAAAAGGTTTATTTCATATATTATCTGAATCTGATCTAGTTTACAAGCACTCTTAATAAAATTGTACTCTAAAGATAAGGAATGACCTCAAATAAATTATTTAATGGCGCTTATGCAATCATAAATAAATAACATAATAGACTAGACTCACCACTCATGCAAGCCAATAAAACTATCGAATTCTATCCTATCTCAACAATATCTTTGTTTCCAAACTTTGTTTGTTAAAAAACTTGTATTCTTAACCTTTGTTTAAAGCAAATTCTTATCGCATCGTCAGATATTATACACAGTTCCTGTTTTTTAACCAACTTTGACAAACGGATAAGAAATTAAATTATAGTTTAGTCTTACTAAATACGGAAAGTATTTAGTAAGACTAAACTATAAGTATTATATATATTATATATTGGCAGTTTATTTTAATTTAAAGTATTTTTACGGACCGAGTTTCCGACATTATTCATTTATTTTTATTTTTAACTAACTTCTAAAAAGGAGGAGGTTCTCAATTTGGCTGTACTTTTTTCAAGTACTTAAAGTGCCTCTAAAAACGTTTATTTTTCACAGTTATCCACAGTTTTGAATTCTGCACATGATTTGATCGGTAGATTAGATAGGTGATGGTAATATCAAATGTCAAACTGATACAAAATTTAATTGACTTTACATATAAAATAAGGACGTATCAATAACATAATTTAAATCTTGTCCTGACGTCAAATCTGAAGTAATAGGTGAGTACAAGATTAGACTAGAAGATTAGAAGGTAATTTCCAGTTTATTAGCATAGGTTTTTTTTTAGAGATCAAGACCACCTTCACTTGCATGACAACTGGTTGACATGGCCTGCAGCCACATTATAATATTTGAATAATTTGACATACCTTAGACACTGCTCAGTGACAAGAACTCGAACAAAGATAAAGAAAGATGGTAGTACAAAATCAGTTTTTTCTAGCTTTGGTTTTGTAAAGGCGGTAGGGCGCCTTCCCATTACGTAAGTTATTTTATGCTGTTTATTTAGTTATGTACAACTTGAAATGAAAATAAACTGGCATCTAATGATTTTCATTGGCAGCCCATTAGCTTATTGTAAATTACCACATTGACCTATTATTCCCTCATGATAATCACCTCACAAACGCGTGTTACTTTTGACGGCACAGTCAATTTGCGCAGTGGCGGAGGACTATCTGTGCTCGCCAATTGCTCGTTAAACCGAATATTTGTATAGTTTATTTATCTGTCTAATCTGTCTACAGTAATATTATAATCCGCCTATTTAATAATGTTCCCCAAGCGATGAGACTCATGGCTTTTCTCTTTGTAAGAGAGCAGGCCATAATCCATCACATTGGCTAACTTGGTGCATGTTGGTGGTGTTTGGAACTCGGTACTACCTAGACATGGAGTCCCCTGCATTCAGTCTTTTTCTTCTAAGTTCTTCAGGAAAAGCCATCTTGCCATCTTGCTAGAAAGTTTACCAAAAATTCAGAAAAGTACTTAAATTCATAATCACTATGTTGTTTCCTAACTTAAATGATCTTTTTGCAACATGGAAACATCACCAACGTCCTGCTATTTTGTTGTAAACTAATCCCTTTAAACATTCAAAGTGAATCTCTTAGTCACCGCCAACAATTCCGTCTACTTTCTACGCTCCATCAAGCTAACCCTCATCTAGTGCTCACTCGACGCTCATCGAATGTCAGCCACATAGGTTCTAATTACCAGCAATACTTAGGTACGCCACTTTCGCCCGCGCCCGCCGGTCGTCGACCTGCGCTTGCGATTTGGCGCTTACGCAAGTAATCACTGTCGCTTTCTAGGCTTAGGGTGATGGGATTGAGCTGGTGAGAGATATAGGTTAGGTGTCTATGGAGCTGGAGAGTTTTGGCTTGCTTGTTTTGAATGCAAAACTGGGACTTTTTTTTATGATATTTTGCGCTCAATCAGATAATTAATAAACAGAACCACGTTTCTTAATGAAAAAAAAAAACATTTCCAATACATATCTGAAAAAAAAACCTCGTAAAATCCTAACTGAGAGCATTTCATCCTTAACAGCAACACAGCCAGACGAATCAAATTGATTTCGTCAATATTACCACACGGACCGTAAAACTATAAAACATAATGGCTTCTCTGGAGTTTTATTATTTAAGTATTACATCTTAGAACATTGGTTCTACACCATAATATATTTATTACGTCAAAATATTTTATTGGTTTTCCATACTCTCATTGTGACAGCTGTGATGTTAAAAGCTAGTTTATCCATAACTAGCTTTTGTTAGTATCAAAATTGGTCAAACTAACAACACAAAGGTAATATAAATAATAAATGCCATCCATGTGGGTGTATGATACTGACACCCAATAGTTTTGACGTCATCATATTTGGTGTACGGCTCGTTCAGTTTTCCTGTTATGATGCCATTGTCCTGTAACGGGAGGCTTTTAAACCAATGCCAAGCTGAAGACGCGATCCCGTACTAAGAACACCTTGTTTTTTTTACTTCGTGTTATTGAAAGTATGTTTGGTCTTTTGACTTACAAGAAAAAGGCTCGGGGAAATAATGGCACTGGTTACGTGAACGGTTTTCTCGGTAACATAATATTTTGTCTTGTAATGTTTGCGTACAATGGATGCAACGACATCATATTTTGGAAACGTGCAACGGTAAATGAACACCGATCACCGGGTATTCCAATAACTAATGACAGGAGCAACTAATTTTGCAATGTGCATCGACAGACATCAAAGTCGCATAAAAAATTTGGTCAACTGAATTATTGCAATCTTTTCTGGATCGTAAAATAAATAAGACCTGAAAATACACTGGAGCAAACACATCAAGCTAGGCTATATAATAGACGAAGCCGATGTGGGTAGCATTTGTGGGCAAATGTGTGTTAAAATACAACGTGCATTCTTTGTTCTACCATCCACCACAGAGGTACGACGGGAATTTTAATTTGTGGATATCAGCCGCCCCATTGTAGTCCCATCAACATTCTGACGCATTAATGCGAAAATGGACGAGTACAATAATTTTTGTACCTCGGATATCACCCCTGAGGCATTCTTGATGTAGGCTACCATCTATTTTACATCGCGGAGATGAGAACCTTATATTCACAAAATCTCTACAAGAAATATTTGATGACTCAGTAGCATTTCCACGGTCCCAAACATTATGGAAATAGGCGCATATAAAAGTAAAGTATGTTGTAGAGCGCGCAAGAATCTCAGAAACATTACCCAAAGGTTACCTCAATAAAGCTGAGGCTTCATGTCCACAGCATTACTTCAGTACGCATTGCAGGCAGTGATGTAACAACTAGCACTCAGATAAAATTGCCGTTTCTTTTCGCGGTTTCAGAAGCTCGAGGTAAAAGTGCTAAAGCGAGATCCCAATAAATCTTCATTGAGAGGTAAGTAGTGTGTACTTGGGTCTATTTGCGTGGCGACCTCGCCGGTGTAAAGGTCGTCGCATGTCCAGCTTTCGTCAATTGTCATATTCGCGACGGCGACCTAGAATTGTTCAATGTCGTATTCGTTTATATTAGGCTCCGCAGATATTGAAGAACATTTAATATCGTCTCTTGACAAAATATTACTTGTAAATCTAAAAGCTGTTATTCCTTAGAGAAACCCCAAACAAAAGATGCCTTACGGCCCTTTATAGCTTGGCGAGATTTGTCTGCGGCTGTAGAAAGTGCCAATATTATACTGAACGCAACATCCCAGCGCCGAAGCTCGTAATTTTTGTATTTAATTATTGTTCTGGTACTGATTGTTACTTGGCCAATTCATAAATATTCTCTTAATGAACCATTAATAATAACATGTCATCATTAAATACACTACTCGTATAATAAAACCGCAACTGAGAATGAGGTGCGACACCGTGCACCGTGTATTTACAGCGGACTGATCACTACGTAGCGGCGACTACGTAGTTTATTAAAACGACTGTCTATAAGGTGTCCTCTCGCACCTAACGAAGGGCGACAAAATCAATCTCTACAAATACCATAACAATTACAGAACTATAAACACCGGTGCACCACTCATATTATGATATCGTGCTCTTTCCTTGAAACTGATTCACGTTCATTTCCTATCTCCTTTCTACCTTGCCTACCTTTGAAATCTTCATAGCGGAACCAACTGACTCATTCATCATAATAAATAATCATCTAATTTTTTACTCCTTATAGTTTTTATACACACACTAGCACTCGATATGCGATCATTGACAATTGTAAAGCGACGGTATAAGAACCATATTTTATTGTACGCCGTGCAAGTTAGGTTTGTCACTTTCATCGGTGGGTCGACACAGATATTTAAGTCTATGGTGCCTTTTTTCATCACTTTTTTGTTCGAAAGTGAAAATTATTTTACATGTAGAAAGAGAGCTGGCAGATTTGCATACAGCGTTTTTGCACCCAAGTGAAAGTGCTATATTATTGGGAAAAATTTCGCATTTCCGAATACCGAGACGTGGGCGAAGTCCCACTGAAGTTTTATGAGAGAGAATTTGAATGAGGCGTTGCCAAAGTTTAGCTCCAAAGAATTGAGTCGGTCGGATGGAGTCCACAATGAATCAAAGAAACCCGCGGTATTTGCGAAACAGCTCAACAAAGTTCGTAAAACAAGTAATGCCGTAGTATCTTTTCTGCTAAATAAAGTGGACCTTCATATAGAACAGCCCCAATGTAGTTTGTTTATTTCAATTCAAATTCCATTACGAGTTAAAGATACTGTTCAAATATTACTTTCGTTTCGGATGTGTCACTACTCACTACATTTTTTCTAATAACACTCCTACCTACGCTTTTTTGGCGTCGTTGTTATGAATGGGCCGAGATTGTGTTCCCGGTTGTGGGCCAGCATCATTCAACACGAACATTAGTCATTCATAACACCAGCTCGAGGAGCTCGTGGCAAGTATTATCAGCCGCTCAGGTCAATCTTTAGGTTAAGCCGCGCTTGCCTAGGTTGGTCTGTGGATGGGTGACCTCCCATTACATACCGAGTTTTCTCCGTGGCTCGGAAAGCACATTGAGCCGTTGCTCCCGGCTGTCATTTGTAGATTTTTGACAGTCGTTACAGGTAGTCAGTAGCCAAAAAAGTCTGACAACCAGTCTTACCAAGGGGTATCGTATTGCCCAGTACTAACTGGGTTGTGGAGGTCAGATAGGCAGTCGCTCCATGTAAAGTACAGGTATTCAGCTGCATCCGGTTAGACTGGAAGCCGACCCCAACATAGTTGGTTAAAGGCTAGGCCGGTGTTGAACACCCACAAGTTGGTCATGTTCGGTTCCCAATGTTTCCACGGTTTATTTTACAATCCGGTTTTGATTGAACTTGTTTTAGCAATCGGCTGTATCCATATTTTTACCGTTAATTTAGTTTTTGGGAATTAATATTTTGAATTTGAGCTAAGACTGTTTGACGTCAAAATATTATAAAATGTTACTTGCCATAAAGTTAGAGTAGACTGTCTTCTACATAAATAATGGCCTCTCATCACAAATTACTGACACGAAACACCTACAAACGTACGCGGTAATGAAGCCATTTTACACGGTAGCAAGGTTGCCACGGGAAATTGTATCATCGATGTTCGCAAGTGCGGTAACCCGGTGTCGCCTAACTGCGTCATTGGAGACGCTGACGTCGCCTTTAGCCGGGCAAACAACAAGCCGATGCCCCGACGGCCTTATGGGATTTGTGGACGAAAGTGTCACGAACATCATGACGACTATTGGTGACAATGCAATAATTAATATTTTAGAAAATTGTCTGTCTGTTTAAGTCGCCTCGCTAACGGTTCGGGGAATTATACTGAAACATGCTTGTTTAATAAATCGTTTATTTCAGGTATCAACCCATAATTATAACTAATTACATAAAATACATTAAAATAATATCACATTGCATTAAATTAAAAAAATTAAAATATTAAAATTAAAATCAAAATTTCTATAATTAAAATACAACAAAATTAGAATCAGAATTAAAATCAAAATCAAAAATCAATATACAATCACAATTAAAATTAAGCCAGGAGGAATTGATTGATTAAATGAACATACTGCACATTGTTAGTAAATCATACTTATAACTATGTTAGTATATTATTATTACATGTCAACAATACTAATTATAAATTATTAATTTCTTAAATTTACACTATTTTACATTGAAAAGGACCCCTCCAGATCCGTGAACGGTATTCCAGTGCCTTACAACCGGACAGTCAACCCTTCCCAATATGGTATTCAGAAGGCTGTTGGTGCTGCCCCGCACGCGGCGCATCAGGGAGGCCACTCTGTTTATCTCTGGTGTTATAATTAGTATTGGTAGTATCTAGTTTTCTAATCATTTAAATACATAATCAATTAATTCGTCATTCATAACTTTGAGAAGTGTCATACTTTCAGGGTTTTTCACCGAACTCGTCTGATCTACTTCAAACCGAATCATAACTATTTTCTTGTCCGATATTAGACCTTCTATCTTAATAAACTTGACCATTCCGAGATTCCCCACCTAAGTGACAATGCCTGAGATGTGAAAGAGCTCTGTACTTAGAAGACAGTATATTCCCCCAAGTCAACATATTGAACTGGAGAGATATACATATAATAATTCAAAATGTTTTTCCTATTTAAACTTCAAATTGACCCACTTTTGTCACATTGATTCTGCCATGACACGCCACTCTGTCATCAGTGGTTTTCATATGAAATAAATAAGTACGACCAGTGACGAATTTTCTGTGAACTACTATTTTGGTCTAGTCCTTGATCTTTCTATACTTTGAATCATTGATAGTGTCTTATTGGAAACTACTGTTCCAAGGACCTGTTACCTGTTATAAGGGTATATTTTTTCTTTACTGTACTAGAGGTACTGACATACTGTGCGAAGTGTGCGATTCCGGAGAACAGTGTCAATTTTATCGCCCCTTACCATGTTAAATTCATTTAAAAATTCCTCGACGGGTATTCAAGTAAAGCACGTGTAAAGTTTTCCTCCGTGCAGCTTTAATTTTAATAAAACCTTATGTACCTAAACTTTTTATCCTTAAAGCCATATTAATCACCGTTAATGAACCGCCAGCTGGATCTAGCTGAATCCTGTAACATAATTGTGTAACCAGTTGCTGACTATTAGCTGTTGCTCATTAACAGCGGTTGCAAACCAGTCGTTTGTGCGGTATGTGTACCTATTTAATATGAGATGTAATCCGACCAGGTCTAATTGCTAAGTTAAGTGATAATGAAACGGGACCGCGAGCCCGTTTTGAAAGTGGTTCGTGGAACGTCTTTTTGTGGCGATCGGTTCTTGGTAATAAGTGATAAGTAGTCGATTGTGACCATTATCCTTGTGTAGGATTTGGAGTGCCATGTTCTGGGTTTGAAGACAGAGATTGATAAACGTTACTTAGCGCGTGATCTGACTTGACTCCATTCTTGTCTCTATCTTGCTGCATTTGACAACTGTGCTACAATGACAGAAATAATAATATGCCAAGCACGTGCTAAGTAACATTTCTAATATTATTAATCATGGCCTAAGCCTTTTTGCTGTAAACGCCTCGTCACTGATATTACTGAATGAGGCCTCGTTTACTATTATCTCATCAAATGTCTCGATTATTTTACAAAACTTCAGTTTACATGTAAATAGTATGTTTATGTAAACGATAAGAATAGGGAGCCGATTTTCTTTTATGTTATCTGTTGTAAGCGTTCAAAACAACGCGTATCTTGATAACAACGACAATTAATTGATGACCGATTTCGGTCTTCTGACGTCAAGACACGATTCGCAAATATTAAAAGGCCTCTAATAGTCTAATTACCGATAATTAATTGAACTGCTTAATTCTTTGTTTCTTACCAGATACGAAATTATAGACTATGTCATTGACTTTTAGGCATATTTTCCAGTAGCGCGCAGAGCAGCCGATCTGTCCTAACTATCCATCATTGATTGTGCATTATGTTAATCTTGTCCAAGATAAAAGGAGATATTGATATAACATTACGTAGATAGAAACCTATGAACGTTATGGCTCCCTACACGTACGCACGGCGGCCAATCAAACTATGATAAACTAAATTAAGCTGGTCTCTCATCGTACGGGAAGCTCATACAAGGCGAAGTCAGGTTATACTGGTTATGTAAAGCTTGATGTGCGGCCGTGTGTACACAATCATTTTCGTATTACTTACATTGGTCAAATTCGAAGCGAAGGACCTTAGAAAACTTCTACAACGAGATGTACAGTCTATACATAATAATATCGTTTCAGTTTACCCTTGGGCTTTCGGTGTTGTGTATATTTAATAAAAGCTCTATTTTTGGAACTAGAATAACATAACATCACGCCTATATATTCCCGTAAGCTTAGGCAGTATTGTCCCTAAAGTACACCAACAGTTTTGTGTAATGTAAAAATTTAATAATAAAGGTATTCCTAAAGTAACTTTTATTAACCCACTCAGAACTTCGCAATCCACTCTTAAAGTTCCCCAAACTGGGTATTAGGCAGGACAGAAGTGGTTAACATTTTCACTGGCAGGTCGGCGTCGACACAAGTCATACAATAGCTGTATTGTTTCCGAAATATTGTGACAATGTCGAACACTGCCGCCACACTGCAGATGTTATCTTGATGAATAGGTAGCGCAAAAATTACAAAAGAGCGCTCGGATTCTTTTTTGGTTTCATGAATGGCATAGCTGATGACGTGTCTTAGGCGTAGCTAGGTAGGCTTTCGTCTGGTAATATGCTAGCCTTTGATTAGTGGCTGCAGGTGGCGTAAGCTGTCCAGGCTGTAGAAGCTCTTTAAAGCTTTTAAAACGCTTCCCTAGATAGCGGCTTTCCCAACCGATGTCTTGTCACAATCTGCATGGAAACCAGTAGTGTCGCTGCGGTCTTTCAACGCGATTGGTCGGGTTTGCTACTGCGGTTTGCGGTCTGCAAACGTCGTCTTCGGAACTTCCCAATAAAACGCACGTAATAGCTTGTACAAATAATACCACTTCTACTCTACTCATCGTTCTGCTATACATCACTTCTTATTATTATGCAATACCTTTTTACTCTCTAATGGCTTTCGTTCTCTCATGTAACTAATGCTGCTCAACTGCGCGTAACAACTTTGAAAATGTTTGAATATAAAATTATATACTTTTACTGAAACTTCGCGGGTGATCCCTAATCTCTAATCTAAATTGGATTATAACTTTTTTTATCATCCTTAATGCCGGTTTTTTGCTATGCTAAAATTCCTGTCTTAACTCTGAAATTTAACACATACTTTCATTTTTTTCGAACTTTTCTAATGCGCACTGATATGATTCGTTACAATTATCTGTACCTAATAGAAAAGCAAAAGTTTATCCTTAGTAACTGATAGGAATTAATGACTGAATGGACGGTTTGAGAAAGTGCATCTAAAATGGCAAAAAAAATTGCTTCAACTCTAAGACGTACAAACATTCGGCCCTAGGCAGCGTGATTGAAGAAAAATGTCTGTGCAATTTATAACAGTTACTTGCAACAACTGAAAGAACCGCCGCCGAAGCCAAAGAATGTTCAACTATAAAACAACTGTAACACAATTCGTAGCACACTGAACAATTTCCACAGCTACGTCCAGTTCGTTATCATCTGTGGGCTTGTGGCCCAGACGCTCGGTAGACGAGAGAAAGGCGTGACTCAAAGGTACGGTGCATTGACTCGTTACGTGACCGATGTAGGAACTTAGGAACGTCTGGTTACAAGTCGACGAATGTACTGAAACAGAGAGCTGTAAGAGAAACGAGAGGAAATGTAACATTGTCTGGCAATTGAATAATCGGGAGTTACCGCGACGCGACAAACGCATGTTTCCTCCATCCACGTCGCAAGTCGAATCACGGTCACTCGTGTCATACCTTCTCTAAAGGATGATTTCCACCAAACGGTTCGCATCGCATTGTAAAATCCGTTCCGATCCGATCTGATGCGATGCGAGTCGTTTGGTGGAAATCATTCTTAAGCAATTTCTTTCAATTGTTTTCCCCGCAGTCGCTGCACCACGCGTGTCGTTTGAGCGAGTAGCTCGTGTCCAAAAGATAACTGTTGCGGTGCTGCCTCTAACCGCAAACATTCCATGTCACATTACGTAATAGGAAATTGTTATGTTTGGTTATGCATCAGTAGCTCGTTACAGGAAAGTCTCGTCCTGAACTCCTGAGTTTGACAGAATCGTCCGCATGCATGAACTTTATCTTATTTTATTATTCTCTCCTTAAAGAATACTCGGACAAGAATACCATCCATCAAAGGCGCCTAACGTAAGGTAACAAATTCCAAGATGACAACACTATTTTAAACAGTGACATCATCCTACATGACGTTGAGTGAAGGAAACCCATTAGCGCATTTGCCAATAAATTCGTGTAGTTTAACTGTGGTGAACAAAGACTGCTCAAACGTAGATTTACGCGCAGTCTTTTAAACTGACTTTTTGTTCGGAGCAACCATTGTACCGTGCATTGAGAATAAGACGTGAAGTAAACTCAATGGCGTACGGACGTTCTACGTGTTATGTGTAAAAAAAGTAAAAACATTACTTAAGGCCTTACCATTGCGAGGATCGACCGGAGGACACAGTGGAGCACCGCCATGTCTTCTACGAAGCAGTCTTGCTAGCGAAGGAGGTGGCGGGACGTGAGAGGGAGAAAGCCTCATATCCCAGCCACCGCGGGAGTCGCCCTGGGCGTCGGGGGCGACGTGTTGGCTCCCGGCCACCGTAGGCGCGGTCCTGTGGACGGTAAGTAATGGGCTACCTCGCCGTCCGTCCATCTTATGACGACATGCCGTGTCCACGGCGCGTTCGTGTTCCACGCGCGCCTCTAAAAGATGTCCGCAAACGGGCAGGGGTCCGAAAGGACCAATGCCTGTCAGGGCTGCGGGACTGCTCGAAAGAGATACCGGGGCCCTGGAACACGGAGGGCAAAAGAAGAACATGGATGGGTTTTAATCAGTACAAGTCTGACACTCCCTTCCGCTCCGCCCAGAGTTTGAGGGTCCGCATCCGAAAAAAAAAGCCCTTTGTATGCTTTCCTTTTCCAATAATTTGGCGGCTACCTTTTTGGCATCATCTTGAGTAATGTTAAAATAAAATTGGACAAATTCTCAAATCCAAAACGAGTGTGAGTCTAACAGAGTGATGCCAATATATTGCCTAAATGCCGAAGTGGTGTCGCGATTGGAATGGCAGAGATCACAAACTTTGAATCATCTGTGACACAGCTTATTGATTTATCAATACCCACCTCCGTGCTCACATTGTTAGCGTGTGGGAAAGCCTCAATACCCAGTTCAGTGTTAAAGGTCTAGAAAGTAAGCTCACGAGATTAAGTAGCCTTATTAAAATAAATTGAAGAGGAAATTGAGCTGCCATCCGCACTGTGTTTATGCTAGTCAGGTAGGACCTTGGGAATTGATCCCTGCCTCTAATTTAGGTAAAGCTTTCAGAAACTAAAATAGCACAACCTGTATTAACTTTTAACAATTAACAATTTTCAAGCTCAATTTGCCGAATTTTGTAGATCGAGTATTGGTTAAGCATTTCAAATAATAAAGCTAGATTATTTACATTTTGTCTGGTTTTATAATAACCAGCCTTAGGTATTTCTCTATTCGAAACAACTGTTGATTTAGCGCCAAACTTTATTTCGAAAAATCCAATATCGTCCAAATAAGAGCTCAAAAAACCTCTTTTTTGGTACGCTGTAAAATTTACAAGATAGCAAGTTTTTGCGAATAATACTTTAACAGTCTGTTCTGTAACGACTTGTATTTAAGCTGCGGCATTGAATGTGATCAATGGGCCATGACAATATCGCCGTTTGCCGGATCTCGGGCACTTGTCCCACAGGCGCCGGCAGCGAGAGCGGGCCATAAATAACGGAGACACTGAGAAGCGACTGTTTTGCGAAGACAGCTATAAAGTACGGAGCAACATGGCCGAGAGATGAACGGGCAACCTGCACTGGAGAATTAATGCGCTGTCACACCTCGCAACAAGTTACCGTATTTTTTGGTCGTTTTCATACAACAAGAGCCTTTTTAAAGGTTAACCTTTGCACTGGCTATGTTCCAACCATTGTAGGTTTCATAACTTGCGTCGGCTGAGCTCGCTCGCGGTTCCCCGCTGACAGTGAGACTAGTGTCAATAGCATTCCAGACAAGCTAACTACATAGAATAAATAACACGCATACTTGAATATTCAGCTTCTATTCTATGTTGATCGGGTATTCGCAATTGATATTGCAAATTGTCCAAGGGGAGCGATGGAATGAGGTTAGTTTACAATTGATTTTTTAAAATTTAAATGCAATGGTTATTCGTAGTTTTGCTGTAAGCAAATGCTTACAAATGCTTGCAAATGCTTACTTAGAAACAAAGCAAATGCTTTGTTTCTAAGTATGTCTATGTACACAGTAAAAGGAAACAAAGAAAAATAAACATGACAAAATACTTAAGTTAGACTACAATGCAATGCTTTTGCATGTTGCTATAAGTAAGTACTAAGAATTCTTCGTGCCATTTTGTTTATTATCGTTCACTAGCTCAACCATAAAACGCCATGGATTGTTAATAAACAATTTTCTCAGAACTTATTATAAGTTATCTATTGTTTTCTTTTTAAATTCTCATTTACGTATCTGTCGAGCTCCTTTGACTCAAATTAACGATGATGATATGTCATCAGTTTGAATAGCGATGTCCCTTGATTCTCAGTGGGGACGAAATGAAAGGTTGGACGCTTTGTTTAATGCCCGCAGGTTCTTCATTTCCGAGTTTTTTGACGAGAAACTGCGTTTACAGAAGAAAGAGATCAAAAGCGTTTTTTGTTTCGGTAATCAGCATCTTGACTTTATTCCGAAAGGTATAGTAAAAATACAACCCATCTTAATGTTATGGCAAAGATTGACTCACTTGACTCAATTCCTTCATACATTTTGAGGAATTAAATTTTGAGAGAAAGTGACTTATTTAACTTTCTTTGCTTTGTGATATTTTATCTTTACAAATATCAGAACAGCGTTTCCGCTTTTGACAGATGAGCATTTTCCTGTCTCAATATAATTCCATGATACGTCGACAAAGAAAATTGAAAGCTTCGGTTTGCGAGCGCTTTCACTGATGATTTTCTTGACTTTGAAACTACTCAAGATGACTTTGACTTCGAAAAATTGCTGGTCTTGCTTAAGTTGTTTTTTTTGTGAATGAACACCTTTTTCTTAAAAATCACCAAGCCGTCTATAATTGGGTTAACCTCTTAGATATTCCCAAAGCAAGTTCTCTGTAGTATTTTATACCCATTTTGTTGCATATTCCAGCAATTACGAACAGGACAGCGAGGGGTTGCGTTACAGATCAAGTTGAAGGCGCCGATAAATCGCCGGGCTGCGAGGCAGCTGACCGCGCAAATTGCAGCGTAGGCGATGCAGCGCCAACCATATCCTGTGGTGTAGATTATAGGAGGGCACGGTTTTGTAGCATTTTGACTAAAGCGTCTTGACGTACTGTGTTGGTTAGAGAGGAGAGTATAGAACTGTGTGTTTGTTTTGTTATTGCGGTGACAATTTTTGCTATAATGCGGATAAACAGTAAAAAGAACACTTATTGCGAATTGTCTATAACTAGTATCAATGTTTCGGCTAGCTTGTAGGTCCCATCTTTTAAAAACTTGTTAGTCAAACTATGCTTTCATGAAAATTACTCCCATAAAGAACCAACATCCACCACCAGTTTTATCGCTTTACGTCGATACCTCGTCCCACAAGAGAAATGTTGGTTCTGGACATCTGGTATCGCTTGCTTGAACATACACCGCTTACAAAGTGTACAAGTACTTATATTCAACACAACTAATTTATATCTCAATTAAAAAGTCACGCTTGGAACGCACCAGCGACATTTAGATCTTTAATAAGTCTGTTCTCAAGACACACCGGTTGCGACCCGTAACGGGGTAGGCTAGAGATATAATTAGTAACTACCTTAACGTATTTAATATGGCGTTTCTCACAAACTGATCGGATTAGCGCTATGTATGCAGTTTAACATTTTCTACTAGATTGCTGTAACAGACTACCTTTCTTCGGTCGCGTTTAATGGCTTGGTAAAGACAAGTACGACTAGTACACTTTCTACTCGTTTGTTAGCTATAACTATTTCCTAATCAGCATTATACCTTAATTTTATAGCTGCAGCAATTATTTTCAATGGCATAAGTTGTTCTTTCTTACTTGTAGTTGGAATATAATCTTCTGATGTAGTAGGGTCAGTCCGCGGTAATCGATACCAGATAACCAAATAAATTATTTGCTCAAACAATCACTAATATATAAAATATCTGGTCTATTAATCATAAATTTTCATAAACCGAAAGAAAAATCCGATTTTTTTACCAAATTTTCATGATATTTTCGTTCAAACATAGACAACGTAAAGCTGGAAATGGTAGTAAAAGGTAATACGAAAATGGCGACACTTTTTTATGCGTCAATTAAACTGACAGCCCGCCGTTTTCTGTTGTCACTGATTGCAAGAGAAGTTATTTGTTTGCTGCGAAAAATTGGATTGCTTCAGGTAAATACCAATAATTTTACTTACGATTTATGTTGAGCAAGTATTTGTGTCACGCCCGACACAAAATACATAGAAAAGTTATGATTGCATGAGCTATACTAGCTATAATGTTGTACCGTTTTGTGAAAGTAAGGTTATTTGAGGGGGCAAAGGATAGAAATAGTTTTGATGTTTATAAAATGGCTTCACTTTGATATGTAAGCTTTTATTTATTAGTCACGCCCGTCACACGTCACACCCGTCACAAACTTGGGTTGACATTTTCATTCATGATGAATGTGCTTGTTACTAACAGTCATCTATATGGGACAGGCAAAGGTACTAAGCCATACAGCCTCATCGCAAATATATTTTATGGTTTAATAATATCTAGGTAGGCAATGAAAGTTTCCTAACTTGTATGTTTATGTACCTAATCTTGCCATGTGGTTTTGGTGTGCTTGCATGAGTGGCAATATTTTATCTTTATAGTATGGATGCAGCTGCAAGAAAGAGGAAAAGTCGGGAAAAACTAAGGAGTAACCTAGAAAAACTTGAAGAGTTTTTGAAGAAGGAAAGAGAAAGAGATCGAGTTAGAAGGGCGAAACAACGGGATGTCGTAAGCAAAAGTAAAAAAAAACTGGAAAGTAGCAGATTAGCGGCAAACTATTTAAAGTAGCTGAAAATGACATATCAGATGTCACATTTGACCAAATTAAAGATAAGTTACCCACACCCACCTTAGTAACTAAAGGTGATCGCATTTTCTACAAATTTAATGAGTCTGTTGATGTTTTTGAACAATAGTTGTTAAAAGTTAAGTTTATGTTACCAGCAAACAATAAAAGAAGTTGATTTGATTTAAATTTTGTCTTTTTATTCAACTTGTCACACCCGTCACAATCTCATGTCACGCCCGTCACAATGTTGGTAGAGTAATAACTAAAGAAATTAATTAAGTATTTACCAGATTCAAGTGTGATACAAAAGGGAATTTATTGAGCATCTTAAAAATATTATTGATTTTTTACTAAGCTCAATACTTTCGCTAAACCATCGACATTTCTAACAGAGGTGTCAAGTCATGCAATAGTTGGGGTCACACCCGACACAGGGCTTTAAAATCGTATATCTTTACTTCTAATAGCCCTAAAAATTTAATTCTGGCAATATAATTTAAATTACATTAAAGTCTACAGGTTTATGGTATAACTCTAGGTAAAAAGTAGTTTCATGCAAAAGTAATTTCTAAAAACAAAAGTTGAAATGTCACACCCGTCACCGCGGACTGATCCAGTAGTAATCTTGCAATGATTTACAGCAAAATCTTTACGACTTGCCTTTTCTTTTTTGACTCATCACATTGTATTTCGTTAACCTATTCTGTTCTTGGACATAATTATTTAATAGATAGTAGTAGTTCCAAGATATAGTTGGTCAAAGTTCCCATTCGTATTATCGGGAGCGATTGGGAGCGGACGCGCCCACGACTCGTCCGTGCATTGTGCACGCTATCTGCTAGTGGACCGTGGAATCCGGTACATTTTCTTTATTGTAATTTATCGCTGTTGCTCCTCGATACATAGATTTACGATTGCCTCGCTATTTCTATGATGATTAGGGATAAGTTATTGGCTTTATTTTGTTAGAAAGTTTTGAAGTAACATTTTAAGCTGTACTAGTTTCTATTATAGCTAACAGAATTTCCAAAATAATTGTTCTACCCCATAATTATATTACGTTGGCCTAAAGAAAAAACATGACTTACTAATCTGCGTTGTATCCTCAACTCCCCAACGATTCCCTCGAAGCTAATATCTTATTCAACACAATCAACCCTGAAATAACTCCTCGACGTTTTAATGCTTCGTAAAATTCTTTCGGCGAAGTGCAGTCAGGAGATTACTCAGTTTGGAATTTCACAACTCTCGATCTTGGCGCAGCGCGGTTACTCTGAGTACCGCATACACAGGAACGTAATTACTGAATCACCAGACATTTCCTGGGAAATCTATTACGGCCTTAATGAAGAAAATTGGCCGAAAAAAAGAAACCTAGTTAGTTGGTTCCCAAAATAGCACACAGCCTACTTATTCCTTTAACTTTATGAAAGAAAACTAGTGTTTTGACCCATGAATTATAATCATAACTCCAACTCATATTTGCACCTCCATAAACTCCCTAGGATCACCACCCTCACTCACTAATCACAATTCCGCATCAGGCTTCCCTCACAGCGTCTTAACGAGCGAAATATGCAGTGTATCCTAATTAAGTATACGCCGGGGTGATTTGTAGTCGCCATTTATTTAAACCGAGTTATTTATAGCACGCTTTAGCATCCTCGCCTCTCCTTTCTACGCGGTATAGTATAACCTTTTTAAGAATCATAAGACGGATCGCATACTTGTGGATCAGACAAACATCAAGCTTGCATTTGTTGATGTGTTGAAATTGGCAGTCAAATCTGCTCCAAAAGATAGGCCATAGGCCAGGGATAAAGAACGTAAAAGTAAGTTCAAAGTTAGTACTTTACAAGCAACGTTATTCGCATTCAGTGCTGACAGCTGTTGTTCGTGCTTCCGAAAATACAAGCCCTGTTTGTTATCTAATTCAAACAGTCTGGAAACTTCTTGCGGTTCCGTCAGGCAAGTTCAGAATGTCAAGGTCGTGAAAATTGCAATTAAGTCTACCATCTGTACGCGTAGCTGGAATAATGGCGGCAGACATGCAAATAACGTGAACGACGAACGGGCTCCCAGACGAACCGGGGTTCGCGCTAAACTAATTTGCATTTCGTCTTCCAGTAATTTTCACAAAACGAATAGTGGGAGTTCTGCCAGATCTGACTTATCCCATAAAGGCTCTTTCTTTAATTTTCTCAATGCTGTATACAGTAATTATACGAGTATTGTAAGAGAGAAATAAATAGTTTCAGAGGGCAAACACATTATCTCTCTGTCACAATTTCAAGTAGAAATACTATTTCGACCTTCACAAATCGTAGCCAAATCCTTTCATGCAAGAAACAATGAGTACAAAGAAAACCAGCAATAAACCCATAAAAGGAACTATTAAAACGCAACCCAATATTGTCTTTGATTAACAATATCCTGTCGTGCTGTGCTGTCGTGACAATGCGCTATAATTTCCATCAGCTCAAAGGAAATATGAACTGATTTATAAACGGTCTAAATGCCTGCTCATTAGGCAGTTTGACCTCGTCGCTTACAATTAATGATGTTCTGTCTATCGCTAGTAGCTACTGCTAATTGGAAACGCGACATAGAAAGAAGTGCACGTTAATCAGCGGTGACTGGTGAAATTAGATGTGGAAATCTTCGTTTCTTCTACATTAGGCAATGTAGAAGAAACGAAGATTTTGTGTCTTGTGCGTAGCGTGAGAAATTCCATTGTTTTTATTTCAACTATAAAATAGTCTTCTCCTTTCACGATCTCTCGCTTAATGGATGGCTTCAGAACTAGTTATTAAGTAAATAATAATTAAACCAACCATTTAACTGACATGGTCTTGTCATATTAGAAACAGATTAATTCTAAGTAAAGGGTAGCAGTGCCCAGCTGCGCAGCAACATCCTAAGCGATCTCTAATTGCTAGGCAATCATGACATTAACTTAAGAACGTACTTCAAGCAGTCGATTAAGAAGTGATGTTGACATTCACCGATATGATGCACTAAAGACAGCTATTTCCTTAATTGCTGTGTCTATGTGTCTAAATAGGTCTAAACGTTCGCTAAACTTTCCATGTTGACCTTTGTATTTAGGGCGCTGAACTATTTGTACTGCGCGACGTCTGTCATAGCTAGCTTTTACAGTTGATGGTATTGCCTTTTAGAAGTTTTATCAAGGAAACATTAGACGAGAGTTTAAGAAAGACTGAAAGTAAAAAAATTATGTTGAACCTATGTATAGCTGTCTCCGAGGACAGTCTTTCGGCGATTGTAAGACTAACTTGTAACCACATCATAAAAACAAAGATGCAGCACAGGAAACTGAGTCATCCACAATAAGATTAGGCTTCTATGTAAGAATCTGTCTGCAAGAATCTTAACGACTAAACCCGCCATTCCTGGCCCCACACCACCCATAAACGCAGCCATATCCATGTGTTGTACGCCATTAGCTCCCAATGAAGCGTTTACATGGTAATGTTACGGAATTTTCTCATTGTACCTATTAATTGTTGTCTAAGTATAGACGCCATTAAGCAGTCATCGCCTTCAGCGTGTTAGGAATGCTAAGTCGTTTAGAAATAGAAGAGATAGGCGCAGAAGTTTCAATCCTCGCTGCTTTACTTCCGTACTTAGTGCTAAGAGATTCTAACAATTATCTAAATCTGAGACACGCGGCCGCTGTGCTCCAATTTTCCGGAGACTGCTTTTCGCTTTATCGTTGCAGTTCTATAGAGCTATGAAACAGCGATAGACCTGAATTCATGAGGAATCATTTCAAAGACGCAAAAGTAATGTTCTATAAAATCAAAACTTAGCGCAGATGCAGACATAAAGGTGTATTAAAGGACTAAAATTGGCAAACGCAGTAGTACAAGAGACCCTTAGAGGTGTCAACCTTCTCCTTCTTCCTTGTTGTGAGTGTAAGCGCTGGGCGTCGTCGTCACCTCGTGAATCATCGTCAGCACCTAGATATTAGCCCCGCGTCTTCTTATGAATAATAATTGGCCAACTGATATGGATTTTTCGGTCTAGTTATTTCGTCTGCTCTGACGTGGCGTGAGACAAATCTTATTTGCTTAATACATTACAAATTGTCGTACATAATATGCTTTATTGAAAGATTCTTATTAGCCAACCAATAAAAACTAGCTGCGTGTTTACAAGATTCATATCGATGAGGTGAGAAATAGCAAGGGTCGTCTTGTAGCAGCAAACACCTACTTGCAGAGCATGATATATATTTTTTTCCCTTTACAATACTTAAGTCTATTCGATTAGATTTCTTTTTCATATGCAAAAATACATGGATAAGTGGCCTACTTACTATAGATTCATATTAATAGTAATAATAGACCAATGATTAGCAGTGAGAGATGTTTACAAGAAGATGGTTATATGTAATTGTACGTTGATTTGAATCAAATACAAGTTATTCACAATCAACATACAGTGTAACATGAACTAAACTGGTAATGCTAATTCTAAGGCCGTATAAACTTATAAGGTGCATATATAACCTATATTCACCTTATTAGGTAATCCGATAGCTTATCATGTAAAGGTCTTTCCGTGTTCAATAATACCAATGCAATGCACTGAATCAACTACCTGTAACAATCAGACTAAAGAGTAACAGAAGTACCAGCCACAAGTTTACAATTGTCACGTATTTTTGCATAGTTTCCCTATTAAACATTTTAATTATAACACAAACAACGTCAATGTCAAGAAAAGCAAAACCATATGTCATACAACTACAAAGATTTAAAACTTCTCTCGAAGTTTGAGTTTGCTGGGTGCATACAATAGTCCAGATCGACATGAAACCCAAACTATGAACAGTTAGAACAATCACTGCTATATTTGAATAGATGCTACCTCTATGATCCCTTGCAATTCTACCGAGTGGAGCTTCTATTGAATCGTATTCTGTTCGAGCCTGTGAGTGAGTGCTACCCACAGTTTACCAGCAAGGTGTGTAGGTCTGATTCACCGTCGCCGTCGTCGCCGCCGTGTCCATGATTCACGTCATTAACGGTATTGTTTACGAGCCGACGACACATGTAAATGGAGGTTTTTATAATACACCATGTTTGTTTGGAGAATATTCGTTTTCACGCTCGTTTTCCGTGACGGAGTGGGTAGAATCGTTAAAGATACCGACGTCGCAGGTTTGCAAATATTCATTAAAATTAAAAGTGAACGATTATTGCATAATAGTCATCGTACTACTTCTCTACATGGTAAACTCGTATCTCATGCTATATCTAAGGCTAAACATGTCATAGAATGGGGACTACTAATAAAATACGAAGTATTTATTGTAAAGATCCGGAAAGTTGTAAAAAAATATGAGGATTGGAGTGTCGGGACGCTCCAAACAATTTAGCCACTTGTAGTAGTTGTAGTACCTACAAATATAACCAGGTTACGTTTCTAAGTTTCAGGAACTGATGTAACAAGTTTCTTAAAGGACCTACATCTATTAGAAAACGAAACGTTAATATCTACTTCTCCTTTCCAGGCATAAACTACGCTTCTATTAACAATCTAGCTTTACGCTTAATTACTAACAAAAAATACAGGAATTATAGTAGTGTTCCACCATTCACTAGCGATCTGGAAACCCGTCGGTTTATTGCGCTCGTGACCTCGACGGTACCAACGCACTCCGTATTAAATAAAGTTCACGGCTAGGCTACGTATGAATAATTTTGAACATCCCATAAATCGAATAGACTTAAAGAAATGTATTTATATCTCGAACCTTAGTAGGGAATCCAAGGCAAAAGTCACTGTCAAGGGCAAATGCAAAGACATGACAAATTGCTGTCTTTTATTGCCTACGAGCCCCGCAACGACCTGTTTCCTTTAGTTGGGGCTTAGGAAAATACCCAGGATGTCAACCGACCGGCGACGCACCGAATCGTTGAGTCGGATTGGCTTAGGTATCCTGTTTGGAATTATTGGATTGGTTGTTTACAATAGGGATCGGCTGAGTGAGGAAGTTATTTGCGTGTTGAGTGTAATTAATATAGACGTTGAATTCAGATAATTATTAAAAAGAAATCATAAATTTACATTGACACATTTTGACGGATGGACGCCTAAAGTGTGTAAACTTTTCTACCTCCAATTTCAATCTTATTGTTTATTTCGTTGTTCTTTACAACGTACTAGAGTTAATTCCATAATGACAAAATCAATGACAAAGGTTAAGGTCTCTACACTTTCAATCTTTGCTGGGTTCAACGGGACAGCCAATTTTCTGCTTTATTTATGACTACAATCTTTGGAACGCTTCGAGGATTATAGATGTGATGTTATACATGTATATGTGTATCCAGCGGATTCTACTACGTATCCTGACACCACTATAACTCTACTTATGTTACGAGCTTCCTGATGTAACAAAATCCTTACCCGCCCGGAACAGATCAGTCAGTCATTGATACAAAGCCAAACGGTTCACATGATCGCATCTATCCCCCATATTGTTTTTTTTTATATATTTGCAATACAAACAGCACATGGCGTGAACGGAAACATCCTAAGCAAACAGACTGGGATTGAAACACAAATTGAAATATGATTCAGTTCCATACAACAGGAGGCGAATACTAATCGCAGGATATACGGAAGAAACGATGAACTTTTATAGGATATGTATGGGTCTGTGGTGTTTTTTTCCAATACAAACAATACGACAATATGACGTCTGTAGTCTTGATAGAGGAAACTAAGGTCTCGTCTACATGGTGAATTAATATATAAAGATATATGACATTAATAGTACTTACCTACTGAAAAATGGTAAAAGTTACTAGTTTTACTTAGGTACCTATTTCAACAGTAACACCGTGTTATTTACTGTTTTAATCGACTGTCAATCGTAGCAAGTTCGTCGGTCATATTCACAAAAATATTTGAAGAGTACGGAGTTACTTTGTTTGTTTGTATTGTAATACACTCATATCTTATTCTGTATAAAAAAAAACTACAAGTCAAGTACCCACTAGTTTTTTCTCATATTATCATATTGAATAACAACAACACTTTTTGGGCTTGCGTAAAAACTCGGCGCCGGCGCATGAAAAGCGTATCAATAAAGATACTGTAACAGAAGGTTCACTTCATATAAACTGCTGAACCAAACCCAAGCACATAAATAAAGCCATTAGAACGAAACATAACATAATCTGTGGACGCAATGGTTTCACAACGACCCATTTTACCATCACCTTCCGTGGAGGTAATGCTTCCTCCCATGGTGTCTCTGTGACTCAAAAGATGCAGCGTCCAAAGTGGCCTCTGCACTGCCACCGAACGACGCCGTAGAAACTGCGAAGTTTTGGCCCAACAAAACATAAAACAACGTGCCAGTGAAAGGAAATAGACTATCGCCTTAGAGTATTTCAAGTAATTGACGTCTGACTTTCTGAACTTCTCATTCCTATGTGCCCAGTCATTGACATGAATCATTAATCACGATCATTGATCGGCCAACTCCGTTGATCATCTGTCTTAAGTCGCTGTCTCGTCATTATAACTGTGTGGGTAGTGAAAATTGTTTTGAGATCAAACCATTCATCATTGGAGAAAATGTTAACGATATCTATTTTAAAGTAATCGATATTCCGGTAAGCACGTTAAGCTGTTTGTCCCGGCTGCTATTTGTAGATTTTTGCTTTACGAGTAGTCGGAAGCCTGCAAGTCTGCCACCTAGTCTTGCCAAAGGGTTCCCAAAAAACTGGGTAATGGAGGTCAGATAGGCTGTCGCTCTTTGTACCATCTGCATCTGGTATGACAGGAAGCCTACCTTAACATAGTTGGGAAAAGGCTAGGCACTAGGCGGCCAGATATCCCTATTAGTTAGATAGTTCAAGATGGAGGTTTAAAAATACTGCGCAGTTTATCAATTTAGATATGGTCTTGTGAAGAGCGGCGCCAGTAAATGTGGCAAGTCATGTAAGGTCTGATTCTCTATACATGCAATTATATTTTGTCACTGTAGTTACCTAGAATTGTAGCAGGAAGTGTTTTTAAGTCTGTTTATGATCCTGTTGATCTTCTAAACAAACCTAGTGAAAGTAATAGCTAGAAAAATATAATCATAATATGAATCCATTTACATAGTTGGTACATATGAATAACACTTTTCTTTTTCTTTCCAGGTAAGCATATTGAATCCAGATTCCAGTCAACCAAATGCCGTTAAAAATCAGTATGTAACAAATATAACTTTCAAATACAGAGGACAAAATAGAAACCGTACACAGGTCGATAATCTTCGAAGCAGTAAGGCCATCTGCTACAATGATTTCATACGCTCATTACGGTAATCAGGACAGTGAGTCATCGCACTACAGCGCATCAACCTACTTGGAAATCTAATTTTGATTATTTTCATAGCCGAATCATATATTCGGCCTTAAGAAGATAGAAGACAAGCATAGAATTGTATAGATTTAAGAAAGAAAGACAGAAAGACAGAAATGCTGGAGGTTATGTTTTTGTTCATGTAGGTAAGTAGCGCAAAACAGATGCGGTAAAAGCATAACATAAATTAGAGAAATAAGGTTCTTGTTTACGTTACCATGCCATTATAACAATTGTCTGATATAATCATTTAGTAGCTAAGGGCACTTATGACACGCACGCCACGAAACGCCGCGCCGTGCTCACTATTTAACCTCCTAATGTAATAACGTTTAGAGTAGCCTCAAACATTTACCTGCGGTTTCTAATCCCACAGGAGACAACTTTGGTAACTTTATTAATCCCTCAAGTAATTGTACAAAAAAGAGGGATATTTCCCTGAGGATATTAATATTTAGTTTTTGGGCTTGTACTCCAAATGTGTCTTACTTTATTACATGTTAGATAGTCTGGGGGTCTAAAATCGCCGCTTTATCAGAATCATAATACGAATCACGTTGAAAATTTAAAACTCTTAAAATGGACTTTGTGGTCATAAACATAAAACCCATTTTAAGAATTTTAAATTTTTAACGTGATTCATATTATGATTCTGATTTCCAGTTTAGGCCCACTGATCTGCCAAGTTTCACAATTTCACACAGTAGCAGTCTGACGACAACGGGTGAAGTAAATAAGCAAACTTTTGCAATTACAATGTTAGTTTTAACTAATATTTCATGCTAGTTAGTTTAAGGTTTACGTAAATATGCAATTCACTTCCACGGAAATGACAAATCCGAACGCGTTTGCTTTGCTTTTTATACAAGAATGTAATAATTCATTAAATTTACTTAGTAATAAAAATATTTATTTAATATTCTTTGCAAGCTAGCCCGGTGATTATTATCTTACGTCAGTCTTAACTTTTTCAAACTCATTCACCCTATTTCATGTTTACCCGCTGGTCCTCTCGCATTGGTGTTTCATTTAAAATAAGTTATTGATTTACGAGCACTGGAATGATTTACACCCTCAATCATGTGTCTACAAATCAATCGTTTGAACCAATTGCTGAATATGTTCTAAATAAAAATGGGTCCATTGGGATTTGATTTAGTAACACTTCTTTTAATATCTCATTCTTATGTCGATAGAATTTTCAAAGTCTGTTTCACATAGAATATCTTCTTTTGCCAACACATCATCAGCATTCAAAACTGCATTACTATTAATATCACTATCAAACAGGATCTAACTTCCTCTACGCATCCTTCTAATCGATAACCGAGTAGGCATCTAATATCCATCAATAAATTCTCCATTTATTTGTATTGCATGCTGTCTGTTGAATAATTCATCACCGCAGCTCCGGCTTCGCACCTCGCAGTGTTAACGATCGCCGATACGTTCGCAACTCTCTGTTCTTTGACAAATTGGGGGCGCAGGACCTTTTTGTTGGTTTTACAGGAGTGAACCCGTCATTAGATGGTGTTTATTTGTATCCACGGGTTTGGGCATTTAGTTTTCTGCCCCATTTTAAAAATGCCCGAAATATTTGTTTAGTAAGTGTCTCACTCTTGAATCACTCCAATTTTTTTTTTTTGCAAATTAATCTTCTTTTAAACATGCTTTTGCATGACGTCTTTGATTGCTATTTTAAAGACCGATGTGCTCACAGTATTGGCAATACGACGGCTACTACTTTGAAGGTACGATAGGCGTGTCGGTTAACAACTTTATGCCAAAAAGTAAATACAATTACAATACTGAGATTTGCTGCTATTTAAAGTTTTATTCAAAGCAGGCTGCAAATGAACACCTTCCAACTTTCCTTATTAACTTCACCTATCTTGACT
Organism: Eugnorisma glareosa; assembly: GCA_947578425.1. Classification (NCBI taxonomy): domain Eukaryota; kingdom Metazoa; phylum Arthropoda; class Insecta; order Lepidoptera; family Noctuidae; genus Eugnorisma; species Eugnorisma glareosa. The sequence goes on from OX387966.1 coordinate 1,235,883, forward strand.
TTCGAGTTTTATTCATGGGTCTATTTTGAACTTATTTCTTGATTACTTTCCTAGTTATAAATATCATCATCTTCCATAATTTTATGGTTCCTTTCATCGTACCTAATCTAACCATTAATTCCATCCATTGTCTGCTGTTCTCTTTCTTTCCCTTCCAAAATTGATGATCAATCGTAAACAATGCATAGAATCAGGGGCTCGACAGCATCAATATGTCCCCCTGCATCCCGTCAGTTGAAAGTGACAAACGACGTCAGTCGGGGCGCATTGTCACGGCCTACGTGACATAGGACACGATGCTACGCACTTTTTGTCCTTCTGTTTTTGAATTCAATGGATCTTGTTCGGGATTCGGTAGTTTAGTAGCATTTAAGTCCGTGTACATTAGAGATACACGATACTTGCGTTTGGATCGATATGGATTACAACTACGCGATTAGATTTACTCTTGTGTACTCCTATAGGGTTCCTTCAAATTGCCTAATCATACAATTTATTACAATGCGATCTATTTATTCCAATACTGGTACTTCTATATCGATCCAAGCATCGTATCATATTCGTGTGCATCATGTTGTATCGAAACCGTAAACTATTGAGGTGCTGCCGCGTACGATAGAACTCCCGCTCTGTTTCTCGCTCTAGCAAATGTTGATTCCGGGCGACGGAAAAGGAATAATAGCATGGAAAAATGCGATTCCGTGCTCAACTCTAAGCATCACTAGTGTACATTTCGTCTTCTGCTACCGCCTACTTGTACAGTACTTGTTGTTTAGTCTCTTAATCTTGTCTTCAGTTACCGACTACATACAATACATATCGTTATACGGAAGTCCAGGTTTTTATGTTGACACAAATCAAAAGCTCGCGTGAAACGTATCGTGTAAACGGCTGTTTTATATGTTTACGTACTTTACTTTTTCCTGTTTCTCCGCTCGTGTGGAAGTTGTGGATCGCAGGCCTTTTCTTGTGGAAGTTTCTATTTTACGACATATAATGTCATCGCTTCTCCGTATCTTACCCTATTGTATACCTACTCGTGTAGATATAAAATGTGTTATATTTAAAACAAGCTGTTGCTCGCGGCTTCGCTCGCGTTTAGTCGGAAATTATCTCACGGGCACGTTGTAAATATAGCCTATGTATGGCACTCGGGGATAATGTACCTTCATATTAGTGAAAGAATTTTGAAAATCGGTTTGGTAGATCGAGAGATTACCCCTACATACAAAGTTACAAACAAATTTTACCTTTTTATAATATTAGTATAGATATTGCGAGCTGCATATTCGGCGTATAGTATTCTATAAGTTATACGCTAAGAAACGGACATGCGTTTTCTGTTTCCATTCCCCTGCAATCAAGGGCAAGAGTAAGCCATGATATTCCCCTGCATCTAATGTGCGGTGATAGTGACAAATGACACAAGGAACAGCGGCGGTATACGTGACTCTAAACACGGTGGCACGTACTTTTTCTAAGGGCCTTTTAAATATGTAGATCTCGTTTAGGCGATAACTTTCGCAGCTCTACAATTTTTATAATATTAGTAAATTTCAGTTTCTAATTTAAATCATTTTAAAGCACTGCTTTCAATATTCTCAGATGTGCATAAGGCTTAATTCAGGCATGACTGCACGAATACGTTTCAATAAAATGCGCAGCGCTAAGCTCCTCATAATATTGTAAGCTCCTTAGTTAGACAGACGATCGTCAAAGGCAACAAGAAATAACTTGATAATGATAACAAACAACTCTAAAGGCTTTTCATAAGATTTGAACGCTGCATTTACTTTGAAAAGATGTCTAAAGCGTTCCGGGAAAAGTGCATTTAATATTTCTCATGAAACTTAAAATAATTTACAACGAGAGGATATTTTCCTTTTAAAAGAATTTTATATTGCAATTCACAACGAGCAGAGCTGTTAATACGTACTTTGTGTAGCTATAGGTATGATGAATCTCTCTGAAAGGAGCCAATATCAAGTGAATTCGTCGGACTCGCCGTCTGTCTAGTTCGTAAAGCTTCCATCTGCCCATCGGGATTATTAAATAGTTTTGCAAGTGACAAGCTATATTAGTTTTAACCGCATTGAGTTTAAGTTACATTTGGCTTGCAATTAACTTGCTAAAAAGTTTAATGCTCATGTTTTATTAGCTGGATTCGGTTTCCATTAATGCACGATCAGGATCTTCACTTTAAATGTAATCATCCTCTTTCCGATAATGAATTGGGTTTTGCTCGCCTTATGAAACCCAATTCAAAGTGAACTAATAATATGATTATCATCTTGGCTTCCCGCGAATACACGGCGACTGTAATAAAAGCGTAGAAACTTTCATATTACCCGTTAATTACGTCCACGCCGATATAGACTTTCGAGAAAATCATAGCATATCTGCTCATCCCACACAAGTAGTAATAACCAACTAAGTGAGCGCAACTGCTTATTACTTGCCTCACAACTTGTCATTACTTATGCACTATGTTGCGTTATTTCATAGTTGTTACAAACTGAAGACAGGTGACTTGAAGAGCAAGTAATATCTGAAGAAGCTGAGCAAATATGACTTAATATAGGCATACAGAAAGCTGATGCTTTGACTAAGGTTAGATTGGCGTCCTGCGGTCACAACCCGCTGGACAAGCGTTAGTAATGTATTCAATAGTAGACTGGCTAAGTACTTTTATGTATTGATACTGTGTTCTTCAGTAATTTCAAGATTGTTCTTAAGTCCCTGGGGGGCTAAAATGGCCGCTTTATCAGGCCCCCTGTTAGCACTTTCAACTTTTACTTATTTCATTTAGCCCAATCTCATATAAAATATATCACATTCTTCATCCTGAACCTCAAATTCCTCAACGTCTAAAAATAAAATAATCTCCGCTTGCCCAATTTAATCCGTTCTACGGCCCGGGATTTAGTAGGTTGCAAGCCTTAAGCCGATTGTGGCGGTATTGTATAACGAAGAGCGATCGTATTACCGCTCCACTGGACTCCCGAGTATCTAGTAGTATGTACGAAGATAGAAATGTATGCATGTAGTTGGTATATCTATGCTTTTGTTGTGAGAAGCTTCGATTGAAAATACAATGGGAAAGTTGATGTCTATTGTTGAGAGAGTGGAGGCTTTGAGTGCTTGTTGTTCTCGTTTCATTATGGTTTCAGGAATAACTGAATTGTATGGTCTTAATGTTCTTTTTAGCAAAAGGTTTGAATCTTTAAAAGCCACGCCTGTTTTTATGTTTAACGCAGTTGAGCCTTTATATTTTTAGTCTACTTTCAAAAGGAGGAGGTTATCAATTCGTCTGAATTTTTTTGTGTGTGTTTGTATGTTCAGCGATATCTTCGCCAATTGTGAACGGATTTCGATGTTTTTTTTTTGTTTGGAAGAATATTATTTCGCGGTGGTCCTGTTAAATTAAATAGTAATTCTGTTAGTAAATTTGGTGACGATCTGATGCTGATGTTTGGAGATATACAATGGAAGGCTTCAATAATAGAGAGCAAATCTGTTGTGATTGCCGCAATCGCTTGGATGTTTATTGTTTACACAATATTATAACATAACATAACGTATGTATGCGCATAACGATGTATGCTCTGAGGGGGTACGCAGACATTACACCCAGATTTCGTCGAGGTATGTTAAGTTACATTTTATTTTGGGGAGCCTATTATTTAACAATGTAAAATAAATGCATAGCAAATATTTGTGTAGATCATTACAAATAAAAACCTCCCTGTGGTGTGGTGTGTGGTGGTGGATTTGTACATTTTATAACCTACCACATAAAGCATAATAAGCATAATCAGCCTTTAATGTTCCCACTGCTGGGACACTCGGCCTCCTCACTATGAGAGGGAATGGGCTATAGTCCACCACGCGGGCCCAGTGCGGGTTGGTAGATGTCACATATCACTCTACCACAATGTTTTCTTATTTAACCCAAAGGTTGACTGGTAGAGAATACCTTGTGGCATTAAGTCCGCCTATGTACCACTATTGGACATGAAGTTTAAATAAATAAAAATCAAATCATTTATTTCTTAGCAAACATGGGTAAAAGATACATAGATGTTTCATATTTATTAACAAGTTCTCCACATTTTACCGTCCAATAGGCATGCAAATAGTGTTTAAAAGTTTAACATACTTAATTAAAAATAATGCAATAAAAAGAAAAGTTAAAAAATGTCAAACGGAGTAAAAGTATGTCAAACCACAATAATAATATGTCAATCAGAATAATGATACATATGTCAATCAGCAAGGGATTCATCATTAAGAAAGCTGTCAACAGTGTAAAAAGGAAAGATAATAAAACTTTTTTGAAAAAAAAAAACCGTTTTTGTGTTTTGAAGTCGGTTTTATTTTTTCAAAAATGTTTTTTTGTTGTTTCAGCTCGAGCAAATAATACACCTACACCTATATGATATGCTTAATTTTCCATGTAAAATTTTACAATTATTGTAGCAAGAAAAACAACTCTACGTTGTTTGCTTTCCTATTCTTCCGTCCACTATTACATCATCGTTTGAAGTGCATTCAAAGAATGTACGTCTAAAATCTACTCTAATTTCGGACACGTTGGATCATCGATACGTGTGCACTTTATTGCGAATTATGTTTACGTTTATCTTTATTGACGTAAACGTATGTTGTTTTAAGTTTTATAGCAGATTTTGTCCGTGTCTTACAGTATTTACGTTGATACGAATTCTACATTTACGTCATTCTACAAAAAATCGTAAGTACCTCCATAGAATCAGTCTTATCTACGACTACAAAAATGTCCATTGCAACAAACAGTAGTCATCGACTTCCGAAAGTAAAGTTAAGTTTTGAAAGCCGGTTATTTTTCTCCTGAGAGCAACCATGATGGGTACAATCTAGCGTGTTGTTACAGTAACTATTTGTTCGATTAGTGAACAGAAAATGAAACGCACTAGATTCTTATCAGCAGCGCTGTAGCAATCAGCAAGGATTGAGAACATGGTTAAACACCATGTTCAAAGACAATACATACACTCAGTTTATAGGCTATTGTTGCTTTTGCAGCCATTGCGACGGGTGTAACAACAGTTACATTTACTGATAAGAGTTAGAAGTCATAATTATGGGTTTGTAACATTGTTTTTACATCCAACACTAGAAACTTCGATGATTGAGTATCTAGAAGCCTAATCAGACTATTGAGTATAGGCTACTGTGTTACAAGGCCCAGAGTTGTTCGTCCACCCCACATCAACAACGAAAGACGAAGCTTCGTCAACTTGCACCGAGAGGTATCGAAAAATTAGATTCTTTAAATTACTGGCGATGCAATAACCGCGATCACACGTCATATCAAATTGGTTGTCCCATTATAAAACCCACATCATAAAACTTTGCCAAGAAAACTAAACCACGCAAACGGTGCATTAATCCGCAAATCGTTTGTTTATTTATAACTGCAGTTCGCAGCTTGTTGCTGGTGCAGATGATGACGTCACTGCGCACTTGCGCACGCGCCGGCGCATGGCGCTGACACCGCACGAAGATTGTAACATGTGTGGTGAATCGCAAACCTACGTAGAACACAGTACATAAATGCCTGCTGCGTCAGCGGTCGCACGAATGCGATAAAGCTGCTGATTTGGGTAATAATTGGACTTCAACCCTGTTTACAGGTGATTTGGTATGCCAGTAGGCTCTAGGCACCATGAAATTCAACCTATTTAAACGTCAATGTGGTCTGTTTTTAGTTCAGAGTTTGACATGATGGTCACATCATGTCAAACTCTCAGGCACAAATGTCAAATGTTTATGTCAATAAACATTTGACATTTGTGCCTAACATATGACAGGAACTGTTATCTGAATTATTATGTAATTATATGGTTTCATCCTTCCGTCAACAGTTTCAGTTAAACTAAATTTCAAAATTGTATACCAATCAGAAAACCTCCTAGTAAATTCAGAATTCGCAATTCCCGATTCCATCTTCGATTCCCTGATTCATATCTTGAGGTGGTAAGTCTAGCTTGCGGCTAACCCGTACCTTAGCACTTTTCTATGGTAGCTGTATATGAACGCTCAGTTAAGAGTGTGTCAAATTCACAATAGCGCATAACTATTATAATACTTTTAACTTTATCGCCGGAAAGCCACGTAACCTATTTCACTGCAAGATTTACAGCTTGCACGAAATGGCACACATCTGTAGCACTTTCCGTCACTTCGAAACAATATGTTCTGCCTAGTTCTATACACTACGGGAAATGTCTTGTATAGCTGTACAATATAAATGTAGCAGGATTTTACAGTCAACGTGGCGAACCGTGGGGATAGTTTCTTGCCATTTAGTTATGTCTTCATTTTATAGATTTCTTTTGTGCCGTTTCGTAGCGGTACAGTGCTTTCATTTATTGATCCAGTGGGAGGATTAACACTTCGAAGCAGATTGAAAGACGTTCCATACGTGCTCAATGACCTAACATCGCCACACAACGAATTTCTCCGCTCATTTATTACGGCCGATAACATGCGACCAGGTGTTAAAGTTCTAGTATGCGCAAGATAGTAATCATCGCTTGTACATTGTCTGCATATCTTTACAACTGCACCAAACATCATTCTCCTATTATCATTCAATCTACCTTCGAAGTCGTTCACCTTTGCAGCGTTACGTCACATGCTTATGTAAGCATGTTCGCGATAACTTTATAGCTGATTATACTCTTTATATAATGTCATGATAAAGTGCAGCTCCATTCGTTTTGCTCCGGGTATCGCGATACGCGATATGTGCATTCGACACCCTTTTCATTTTGTCCCGTACGTCATTTAAAACATGTTTCTTGTTGGTACATGCGTGGACAGTGTCGGTTACAAACTCAGTTTTTTATTTCGCTGTATTGACTCGTGATATCAAATACGGTTATCGACGTTACAGCTGATCAAGTTCGGCTTCCATTTTCGCATTGAGAAGCACTAGCTCAAATGTATTAGAACTGTTTCCAATTAATGGCTACAGCGCCTTGGGAAATCAGTTCTAAAGGACGATATCTTTTAAAAGTAAAAGCAAAGTACAGCATACTTTTCCCGGCGTATTATTTCCCAGAACGATTTTCCACGGGAGCTCTTTACATTTTCCTCAGTTAAATAAAACCTTTCGAACTAACCACTTTCTTACTCTGAAACGCAATTGAATTGGACGACGTCACTCAATTTACAGTGCACTTAGCGATACACACAGTGTAATAGTTTCTGCACTTACTGAGAAATGAAGCGAAAAAAAAAACTAAAATTCGAAGCTTTCGGCTGAATCTCAGTTCACGCGTAGGTGTGATTCTTCGTAATACCTCGCATGGTGACACTGTTTCTTGTAAACTATGGAAATGAGGCGAAAATTAGTTGAAAATCATGTTTCCAACGAAATGAGAGGTTTATTCTAATTGATTGCGCATATTCGCGGTATTGCTTAGCAATCTCGCCCAGCAAGTTGCAAGTCGTGGTCGCAATTAGTTTTCAAACTAACTATTTAACAATAAATGCCTGGAGCGATATGCGGTATGCCGCATAGGATTCCTGGTAATATTGAGGCTAAACTTTGTATCCAATAAACGTGCAAAAATTCAATAAAACATTGTGAATTAATCCACTAATTACTCTAATACGATTATTAGAGTTACAACAAAACATGAAGAAGCTCTAATTCACGATACCCAAGAACGAATTTAGAACTAGACTATGTATTATTAATGACCAATTTGGGAGTTTACATTTTCGCACATGATTGTACTATTAACGTCATTCGTGTGAGTAATTTCATTGAACGCGTATTACAATAACGACTTGCAGGTTTGTTTGTTTGATCTGTTCTCAGAATATGGACTAGCGTAGTCTGCTGAACGGACTATATTGAGTTATTTTTACAGTTATTGCTTTTATGAAGTTTTGGAGGACCAATATGTTATGCGCTTTGTATTAAATTTCTTTTTATTGGTCTTTTCGGATTTGATGTCAACACGTAACACATAACGTCAGAAAAGAATGTATATTATAAATTTATAATACAAGCATAATGTTTAATCAGGTGTACATTCGCATTGAATCAAGATTTACACAATACGTTGATGACAGATGATTTCAATAATCGAATAACATAATCTCTAACCATTGACTGAACCTGGCAAACTCACCTTGCTGTTTCCGATGACGGAGGTCGATCAAAGCTTATTGTTGATGACGTGTCTGTGGCTAAGTCCCAATCTGACCAATGAGGGCAAGCTATCTTGAAAGACGAAATGTTTGGAACGGGCTATGCCAGCGCCATTAGTTTCATAGTTACCTTCCCATTTCACCCAATTCTTACTCCACTTTGCTCCCACTTGCTGAAACAAATCGCACGAGCACTAACAGTCGTACCGTGATTTACGATAGAAATCCTCTGGTGCAGCGCATTTGCATTTAACAAGCCGAATAAACACGTTCGGACATAAATCGCCCTGTATAAGGTATTGAATGCGACAAACGCCCGTGCCCGCCATGTTGTCTGGGTGTTATGGCCGCTCGCTGGAATGTCATAGCTGTGTGCGGTGTACGCTTGAAACCTTAGAGGAAAATATGGGGACTTGATTGTTCTTAATTAACATGCTACTGATACTGTTGGTTGTGTCGTTAAAACCCGCAAGTCTGACAACCAGGCTTACCAAGGGCTATCTTATCAGCCAGTAACTGAGAGGTGGTGATCAGGCAGGCAGTCGCTCTATGTGCAGTACTGTTCAGCTGCTTGCAGGTGATGATGATGATATTGTTAATGTACAAGACCTGCAACTGGTAGTGGATGAAAATGGTCTGGAAAAGAACGTAGAGTTAACATCGCGCCAGATGAACATACTTGTAATGATAACTACTTCTGTGAAATAAATTAAAACGGGTGTTTACCCCAATTTGTTGGATACTTGTCGTATCTCAATCAGCAACGGACCTATGGACTGTAATGAATACCAACTGTTTACTTTTAATGTTTATATGGAGGAATAGAAGTGTCCATGAATCATGATCGTCTTGCAATAAGTTCCTTCAGTTACATAGCGTGTGTAACAAACCCAATTACCCGATGGTTCATATCTCGAACTTTTATAAATGCTAATTCGCCACGCGACGTGGCTCTGATGACGTCACGATGCAATATTACGAATGTGACCACAATGTTATTACCCCCCCCCCCCCGCCCCCCCCCCCCGAAGATCTTTCAGTGATAGGGTGGGTAATACTAAGTAACAAAAAGTTAAATTCATGATGCAGAAAATTGTAAGTGAATTCAAAGCTTGAAGCCTTGCTAGAAAAGATATAATTCTCGCTCCGAGCCGAAATAACGTGAATAAGAAGAGGCAAAATGCATTAAAACTTTCATTTGACTGTTAAGCTTGCCAACCGGAAGAATTAAGCTCGGGAACCTTAGAAGATTTTTAACCAGTAAAGTAAAATTTGGGAACATTTATTGGAATTCATATTTTGTCAACATCCTTATAGTATGTGTTATGCCTATCTTACCTCATAAAATCAATATGCTGCTTCGGCTTCGTCCATATGTATTGCATATACGTTGTGTTTTTCTTCCATCAAGTACTATTTCAACAAATGTAATAAACACAAGCACTAGTGAGTAAAAATGATGAATGGTTTCTTAAATTTTCCACCATTTTGAGTTGTTTTACTTTCTTAGCTCCAGACTTTGAAACTGGATTGAGATTAATCTTATAAAGTTTGCTGCGGTCTTATACTGATTTCAGTGTCTGGTAGATATTGAGGGACTATTAAGGTATCTAATTCAGTTCTGGCGTTTTTTATTTCTCGCCTTATGCGAGCATGCTCTTGAATGTATTGTAATTTTCTCATTGATTCACAACATAGGTAAATTGTATATTAACATGTCGTAGATCATGACTAGTTTTCTAGTATAGCTTAATTTATATCGTAATCGTGCCCGAGAATTACTTGCAAGCGGATACATGCCAAGTCTTTATGTTGTGAGTTGTGGGCATCCGAATAGGTGCCAATTGAAGGTAAATTCCTGCGCGCCACGTTTTTACGGTAGACTAGCTGTTGGCGGCGACCTTCGTCAGCGGGAAATTGTTATAAAAATATTACTTATATTTAAATCTGATTTTGTTAACACTCAAGGGTTTAAATTTTTTTGCATGGAACCCTAATCCTTTTTTTTCTAAAATAAAAGTAACCTGAATTTCTGTAAACGATTTGACTATTAGGCAGGCATACAAACACGTATCAGAATGTGGGGCAATAAGTAGGTGGTCACATCGTGTGCATTGTGCAGCGCTGGTAACCCAACTCCTGCGCACAAGTGCGCCGTGCGCCCATTGTTGCGGGATCGCGGTCGGCGGATCGAATGGCCGATACTCTGGCGATACGGAACGACCGCCATGTATCAGTCTTTTGAGATCGTTTCGCGCTATCTGATTTAAAGGGAAATTGCGTGGGGTGCGTTTTGCTTGTCAGTGTCCACGATTTTGAGGATAATGTTTAATGGTTATTTCTCTGCTTTCAGGAGAAAGTTTTGTTTAATTCTGGCTCGAGTTTGGGTATAAATAGTTATACGAGAAGGGACTGCAGTAGTTGAGTTGATATTGCATGCCCGTCGGTAGTCGACATCATCAGAACAGCGGCACTATATAGTTATAGTAGATAGTAGACATATAATCATCTGGGCAGCCTTTTCCTAACTATGAATACCAGTATTTTACATGGAGCGACTGACTACCCCTTGGTAACAGCGGGGACCATGAATACCAGTATTTTACATGGAGCGACTGACCACCCCTTGGTAACAGCGGGGACCAAAGGCTTAACTTAATGTACTTTCCGAGGCACGTAGGAAACTCGGTATGTAATATGGTCACCGATCCACGAAACAACCTAGGAATTCGCGGCTTAACCTGAATATCGACCCGAGCACGTATGTTTTCAATTACTTTATTATCATTACTAACTTGTCCTCTCAATTTTCCAATAACCTGATCTGTGCCTAAGATAATCGTGAGAATCGAAAAAACATTCGCATATTGTACCATTGATTCCGACCTATTGTACGATATTATTCGCGATAAACCGTTGTTAAGACTGAACGGTTCTCACGGCACAATGCCACTGTTTGTGCAGGAGTGGCACAGGTCTTATTATGCTTTTATTCTGCGTACATTACTCTTTTGAACGCTAATGCGGTGAGCAAACTTATAGGAGTCCTTGACTACCAGGCACCGTTTGTCATACAGATGAACCGTCGGTCTCGGTATATCTGGCAGATGATTCGACAGTCTTCTTGAGCTTCATCGATCAGATATGAACGATTGTTGTAAGATTATTGAAAATCTTATTTATCTGAAATGTCATTACTCATTCATTATACTTTTTTTTAAATTCCCAAATCATTAAATGCCCTTATCCCAATTTTTTTGAGGTGGGCTCTCGCTTCTCATATGTGCTCTAAAAATAGAGTAATAGCATCAAGTTAGTGACAAGAATAGCAGGTTCATCTATCACTATTACCGTACTTAAAGCCAACCCTGTTAGCTTATTTATCTTTCACGTGCTTTCATTCTTTGTTTTCATAGCATCACACAAACTGTGGCTGTTTATAACTTGAAGTAACTTTTCCAAGATTTTCCCGCGACCTTCGCAGTATGTAGTGGAGGTTACGAAGATCTTAAATATGGATGTTATGTCGCTCAGTGTTACGCGAAACGAAAACAAAGGATATCTGACGTTATATTGGCTAGGTTTTTGTGTTTTCCTTTGCAGATTTATGTATTGATTTGGCACGGAATATGTTTCTTTGAATCTACCATAGCATTGGTTAAAAGATAATAAACAATACTGGTAAATCTGTATATGAATACGTTAATGGATAAATAAGTAATCCGTGTTTCCTTTATTGAATGGTCACAGCTACAAGCTTATCATCAGTTGTTTTAATAGTTTCTAAGTTCTGGTTTATGAAGAAAGGTGACCATCGTCACCCTCGGGGTTCATCAAGCTTACAACAAAGTGTCGTCACGTAAAACGGTCCTATATTTAACAACTAACTCTGTGCAATAAGCTATTAGCTTTACAATGTATAGCTACAATGTTGGGAAACGAAACTAGAACTAAAGCAGGCCTCGTTTAGCTTTGAGAAATGATATCTGACCAAGAAAGCTCTAAAAAAATATGACGAACACAAAGCTGGAACAAGGATCAAACCTGTCCAGACACGGCTCTCGACATATACAATGCCATTGACAAATACTTCAGCTAGTAACATGACATAACATACCAACACGCCTGTTACCCCTGACGGATTAGACAGAGATGTACATAATAGTAAACACCAACATTTCGCCAGTTTTTGTAATAGGGCGCGAGCCTATTGCCATCAACCGGGCGCGAACCCGAACTCCGTGGTCACTACTTAAAATTCGGGAAAACCTAATAACATGCCCGACCTAGGAATCGATTCCTTATGCTTAGCAATCGCGCTTGCAACCACTAGCTAGACCAACGTATAAGTAAAAATTTTGCGTAGGTTTTTTAGGTGAGGAAACAACAGACTACACTTGTACAGGCAGTAAACTGTTACGTCCTGGCCACAGCTACTGGCGGCGCGGTGCGCGGTGCGGCGAGCGGCGCGGCGGGCGGCGCGACTTGCGGTGGTAAGCCACAGCTCGACTAGCTGCGACCGCGGCGGCGGCGGCGGTGGACGTATTTAGAGAACGGCTAACTATTAAAATGGCCCTATCAAAAGTGGCACGGTATTTAAATTGTTGTCGTCCCACAATTTTTATAACATGTTTTGATATCCATATTACTGGGGGTCTAAAATGACCACTTTATCAGAATCATAATACGAATCACGGTAAAGATTTAAAACTCTTAAAATGGACTTTGTGGTCATAACCATAAAGACCATTTTAAGAATTTCAAATTTTTAACGTGATTCATATTATGATTCTGATAAAGCTTCCATTTTAGGCCCCCTGATCTACTCAGTATTTCACTAATAAATTGTTCAGTATCCATTATTTATATAAGCTCAACGCCCGATAAAAACAAAATTATTTGTTTCGATCGTGCGATGTTGAATACGTCCACCGCTGCCGCCGCGCGCGCCGCTCTGAGCTGTGGCCTCCTCGATACTCGCTAGTACATTTGTTTCAATCGCACGCTGCGCAGCCCGTCGCCGCCGCGTGCCGCGCGGCGCTCACCGCGCCGCAGGTCGCGCCGCAATCCGCGCCGCCGGTAGCTGTGGTTTACTTCATACATTGTCTACCACTTGTTTTCGCCGCTCACCGCATGCCGCGCCGCACGCCGCGCCGCAATCCGCGCCGCGCTCGGCTGTGGCCAGAAGGTTAAACAGCACAAAGTAATCCCTGCAAATAACAATGTTGTCACAAAGCTAAAGTTTCCCACACACAAAGTAATCGATATCTACAAATAGCAGTGCGTTACGTCTGACTCTGCATGTACTGTATGTTCACTACTCGCGTGCTGGGTACGCGCCGTACGCTTCATGCTTCCATACTCCCGTCTAATTAACTTATCAATTAGCATATTGAATTGATAATTGCTCTTATCTATTTGTGTTATCTAGTGCGGTCGCTAGGCAAGCGGGCTTGGGTGCTTCAGTATTAGCGGTGATTACAGTCTAAACATGTCCATTCTTGCCACGTTAGGGCTAGCAAGACACAATTCATCATCTCTCGCAGGTATAGATTAATTATTTCCTGGACATTCGTCATTCCCATTGATGACAGTACTTTTTTTTTTCTTATTCCTCCCGCTCTAGGCGGAGCAGGAGGGAGTGTCAGATTTTTACTGACTAAAACCCATCCATGTTCCTTCATCGCCCTTTCTGTTCCGGGGCCAGGGTATCTCTTTAGAACAGTCCCGCAGCCCCGGCCGGATTGATTACAGTACCTAAGGATCAGTTCAAGATTAGTTTCATCCTATTCTCTGTATTCTTTGGCTGGTCTTCGTTCCTTCTGTTTCAAGTTCAACGTTTACTCGGCTTTCCAGTTCTGCCGCGCTTATGATAATTACAGTAAGTCACATTTTTGACGATATTGAGTTGTATATATATTTGGAATGTAGAGATTGAGATCTACATTTCTGTATACTTAAAATTTGAAAATGTGGCATAGAACATCAAATAAGCTTAAGCATAATTACAGTAAGATACGTTTTGCGTCAATGCATACTTATTATGATTGCAGTATGGGCACATACGGTTGATTTTTTCATAAAGTTAAACCCATTTCCTAGGTAATGCTACAGTAAGTAATCTTGCTATTATCATTTTAAAGTTATGAGTATTTTTTACCAAGTACCACTGAAACATATTAACAGTAAGTGGCACTTGTTGTTATTATATTAAGTGTTGGAAATAAATCATTATCATACTAAACCTTAACATACACACATCAAAAGTGTCTAGGGATCAAGCATTTTTATGTGGATTTCTTGAGATTGAGATGTGGCTTTGTAATAAATTTATGATTTTATAAATTTATATGGATCCTTTTTGGTGCATTTCATAATTTGAATCAGGAACTGTGAATCAAATTCGAGTAAAAGATGAAAATCAGCTGTCAATATTTTCCCTATAAAAACATACAACGCATTGAAGACATTATTAGTGCTACTGATTCCTACTACTGATTAAAACCAACGTTATTATGGAGCGGCGACGTCATTTAAGCAGGGAAGAAATGCTCAGAGCCGTGGGAATGATAGAAGCTGGTTCCCGGCAACGTACTGTGGCTTTAGCTCTGAATACAAGTCAGAGTGTTATCAGTCGACTTTGGACACGTTACCGAAGCACTAGTACCGTGGCTGAGCGCCATGGAGGACGGTATCGCTGCACCACACGGAGACAAGACCGATACATTCAAATCTTAACTCGAAGAGCTCCAACAATAACCGCCATGATGTTAGCCGTGAGGCTTCATCACTCTTCAGGGAACTTAATTAGCGACCAAACAGTCAGAAACCGCTTGCATGAAGTGAACCTTCATTCCCGAAGACCGCTACGGGTACCACCTATAGCAATGCACAATCGTAGGATACGATATCAATGGGCTCTTGAACACAGAAATTGGGCAGAAGAACAATGGCGTTTCGTGTGCTTTTCTGATGAGTCTCGTTTTGGTATGAGACCGGATACAAGACGTATACGACACTGGAGAACCCCTGGACGCCAACAGCGATTAAAATCCTGCCAGGAAGTCCATCCTTATAGTGGTGGAACCATCATGGTATGGGCGGGTATTTGGATCGGCGGAAGAACTGAGTTGATTTGGATCAGAGGCAACCTCAACGCTCAAATTTATGCTGAGACGATTGTATCAGACGTCATCGTTCCTCTACAAGTGCAAATCGGTCCCTTATTTCAGTTAATGCATGATAATGCACGACCGCACACCGCAAGAGTTGTAAGACAGACTCTCGCCGCAGCTAACATCAATGTCCTGCCCTGGCCTGCTCAGTCGCCAGACTTGAATCCGATTGAGCATGCATGGGATATGCTACAGAGAAGAGCTCTGCCGAATATGGAGGGTATCCAGTCGCAAGAAGACCTTTTTTTGTTGTTGCAACGAACATGGGCGGCCATTCCACAG
Source organism: Eugnorisma glareosa (assembly GCA_947578425.1). Taxonomy (NCBI): domain Eukaryota; kingdom Metazoa; phylum Arthropoda; class Insecta; order Lepidoptera; family Noctuidae; genus Eugnorisma; species Eugnorisma glareosa. Next base: position 1,251,548 of record OX387966.1, read on the forward strand.
CGTGATTTGGATGAACTCATTTTGAGTATGCCAAACCGATGTTCTTGTGTTGTTAGTGTTCGCGGTAGAAACACGGATTATTAATTGTTTAAGTTACCCAATAAAATTTTAAAGAAAACTGTTATTTCAGTCTTTTTTTCGAACTTTTGTGTTAGTGGTTCAAATGTCAAAAATCCCTTTATTAGGAAAATGGCAAATTTCTTTATTAATGCAAAGGTGACTTGGTTTATCGTTACTGTGACAAACGAAAACACTTTATTTGATGAATCCTTAAAGAAAATTTTAATTAATATCAATCAGGAGAAAAGTTATTGCAAAAATATATGTTGATCCCTAGACACTTTTGATGTGTGTATTTACAGTAACAGCATATATTATATTAATGCTTAAGAGTTTCGCAACATATTAATGTATTATCTTAGCATAAGTACAGTAAGTGGAACTTACTGTGTATATGATAAGTCAGCGAATTAAAATATATATTTGTACGCATAGACGTAATAACAGCAAGATTCACTACTGTAATTATGTTTAGGAATGCTTAAATTTATGCGTAGACTTGCCTGGAACAAATTAGGTAAATACGTTACTTACTGCAAATATTCTGAGGCGTTTAGGATCCAGCCGGGTATTATATTATATTATTTATATAATTTCGACATTTAGGGCTTTTTTGCTTCACAAACGAGATGCCGAACATGTTATTTTGTGGGCTGATAACTGTGCATCCCAAAATAAAAATTAGGCATTGATGTCGTTTTTAGTACAAATTATTAATAGTTCCTTAATATCTGCAAAAACAATCGAGATACGATATTTCGAGCCAGGACATACCTTCATGTCAGCTGACCATTTTCATCATCAGGTCGAGAAAATGTTAGGTAAAAACAAAGTGTATGATTTCGATGATTATGTTCAAAGGGTGAAAATGGCAAATAATCGCAAATGTTTTGTCAAATCAATGGATGTTTCGGACTTTTATTTTTATGAAGACTTATCGTCACAATATAAACTGAGAAACATGGAACACAGGATTTACCTTAAAAATATAATGGTAGTTAAAGTTGAGAGGGGTAAATTCGTAATTATGTATAAAACGGGTCATAATGAGATGTTTCAATCATTGGACTTCTTACAAGCTAAAAGGCTCAAAAAATCCCTGAGGTGAAGCCTAAAAATATTCCAAGAGGAATCACTGCAGATCGAAAAGCAGAGATCATACAGAAGCTTGTACCTCTGATGCCTGAGAATAGAAGGGAATTTTGGTCTAACATTCCGGTTTCTAATTCTGGTACAAATCTGCTTACTGACGAGTTTTAGGTTGACAATTTTTTTAATATTATTTATAGACTTAAGTAATTATATAGCAACGTAGCTACTTTTAATTGTTAAATGGATAAAGTATTATTGTTGATTAAATATAGGACTGATGTTGTTATCCTAAAATATTTTCTTATTGTAATGATAATATTTTTGTAAGCCTACATTTTACTAGTCACATAAAGGACATTTTACTATTTTACCATAAATTGCTACATAGGTACTAATTAATTTGTAAGGCTTATTCGATTAAGTTCGTATAACGAAGATCTCATAATTTATACAATAGTAAAGTGTTAATAATTATAATTGTTCTAAGAGGATAAAAGTCTTATTGAAGAATTTAAAGTGCCTTGAAAGATCAGAGTTGTGCTGTGTTCTGTCAATCTGCGTATTATTATTTTTATTATGAAGAATTTCAAAGAAAAAACTGTGCTTTTTTTTTGAGAAACTAAGTGTTTATTTTAATTTTTTTTTTGTTTTATATGAAGAAGTACAAACACGAATGTATAAAAAGTTTTAGGGGAAAAACTGTAAAGGTGTTATTTTAGAAACAGTGCTTATTTTATTTGGTTTACGATTGTTTCATGTACGGAGCAGGTTGTACAAACACGAATTGTTTTTTTTAGTTAGTTTATAATCAGATTTTAAAATGCTTAAAAAATAAAAAATAAACGGAGCTGATTATACAACTTTGTACTATTAATAAAGCTGTGTACTTTCTACATTAAACTGTGATTTCATAAGATTTTTTTTGTTTCATTATCTACAAATAATATCAAGGAATAGTAATTAATTATGGTTCCGGTGGTTTGTGGCAGATAATTAATTTTACATATTGCTCCTAGCTATAATCACAGTAAGTGATTAAGTTACATTAGGCAAATTGTGTAATTTTTGTTATTCTATTTAAACATTTATCTCATTTTGTAATCATTGTTGCAGTATGTACTTCAAATTAAAGATTGTTACAGTAAGTCACACACTTACTGTACCAATACTAAAAATACATAATTTTTTTAATCGTTCGTTCCTTAACATAAATATTTTTTTAAACTTTACAATTAAAATATTATTCCTAATTAAAAATTAAAATATAGAAATTGTTAAACAAACCTATACTTATCTTAAATATTTTAGAAAACTTAGGTTTAATTTATAGTTTAGGAAGAATGTCAAAATTAAAAAAAAAAACTTTTACCGCCTTTTTCTCGAAAGTGTCTCCAACGCACTTACTGTATATATCACAAGCACGGCAGAGTTCGTCATCGACTTTTATCTGCTTTCATAATTTCACACTTGAATTTAGTATGAGAGATATTTCAAGAGGGTGCTTTAATTTGATGTTGATCAATAAAATGAGTAGGTGTTATACATCTTCCGATCCCAAAGCGTACATACAAATACCCAATAGGCTTACTCCTAATTGCCAATTAAGTCGCATCAATCGGATTACTATTTGGCTTTCGATGTCTTCAAGAGTACATTTTCCTTCCCTCTCTAGACTAAAGTCTTCTTCCATTATTTCTTGTTTCTATCTCGCTACTTATACAGCCCCACCTAGCAATTTTGATTGTATAAACGGTGTATAAACAAATAATTGAATACCTGCAATAAAAATGAGTAGGTACTCCAATTACTTAATTGAATGGTTTCGTAACAACAAAGCTATCGTTTAAGTAGACTGAATTAACGGTTACATTCTGTTTGAGTAATTAATTGTTGAGTAATTGCTAACGCAGAACTTCTATACTTTGGGGAGAGCTTAGGGATAGAAATTTAAAAGTAGGCTTTAATACAGGTTTACAAATTAAGATACTTACGTTTTAAGATATTTTGGATCGGAGTAACGCAATATGTATGTTTGCGCAATATTTTATCTGTTTCCTAACTAATGTTATGTGCAATTGGTGCTGTAGATCAGACAGTGTCCGAGATTGTACAATCTATGTATCAATGCTATGTTTTGATATCCATAAAAAGCTATAAAATTAAATTATACTTCAACAACTTCATTATCAAATATTATATCATCAAAAACAACTGTAGACGCATCTTGCTATCAACTCTCAGTTTCAAAACAACCATCTCAAAACAAAGCGATACGTTTATCGATACCGATACCGTTGAATCGATAACAGTTATCGAATAATCGGAAAACAGATGTTCTCTTTGTTCCGTTGATAGTGTCATCTGATCCGTCTGTCTGTCTGTCTGATATAAATGTACTCGGAACGATACCGGCTTGTGTCTGACGTTTCTCTGTATTGTGGAATGGTGTGTTCTCGGGATTTCAAGTCCTTTTTGTCGTGTTGGAGATTGATTTATCTGTCGTACGTATACTTTCTATTAGAGAAAGTTCTTATAGATAGACATTGATATATTTAACAGTCTATTGAAGAATTGATTTGTGAAGAGTGCTATACAGTATTGTGCGTGTCGGCACATTATATTCGACATATTTGTTGAAGATACTCGTCTTTCAGTCATCTCGGTCAGCATAGTTATTCACAAACAAAACCAAAAGTTATTTATTCGAATTAGGCTGATAGTCATTGCGTTTTGAACGTCAAAGCAAGAGACATCACTTGTGTGTGGCTCCCCTTGCTTGACACATCTGAAGTAACGTTTTTAATGTGTTTACCTAAGCAGTGAGTGATATCAAATTAATTCATTTACTGCGAATCTTAATGAGTGTTGTGTAACCAATAGCAAACGACCTGCGCACTTCAGCGTTGATTGCGAACTGTATTTTATTCGACAGCGTCCTCATGCATATTCAGATAGCGTTCTGGGATTGACGTTGACTGAAAGAGACAATAGAAGAACAACTCACATACAATGTGAAGTATAAATACCAGGATAAAGTACTTCATGCATCTACTTACGAATGCAGCACGAAATGCGGAAGGCAACTGAAAATCTGTTTATGTCATTTTATATTTCATAATTTATTTATTAAATTACAACGGTTGTGTTTAGAACCAATTACAGTAACTATAATTAAAATTTAATATAAATATTAATAATTATATATTTTATAAAAGAGACAATAATTACAACATATATTAAAATATACAAAATAACAAAGTAAAGCAAAATTTTAAGTGAAAACATTTATAAAATTAAAGAAGGTTCATACACTTTCATAAATTCCTCTCACAGTACTCCTGCCAAACCAATAAAATCTTCGTCCATGCATCCGCAAACAGATCGTCAAAATAGCTTGACTTGGGACTTGGCTATGGTTGCCGTACACAAAGAGCTTTGACATGCCTTGCCTATTCTTTGTGTCCTCTGTTCAATGGACGACTGGCTTTTGTTTTAGAACTATTTCACGCTTTGTTCTGAGTCCGCTGTCATTCATTATTACCTTTTCCGTGGTTCACGAATTCTCAGTGACGTCACAGAACACACGACGGTACGGTAGATAGGTAGGTACCACGTTATCCTTTTGTCACAGTTTCAGTCTTTTCCGATTCCTGTTATTTGGTACAATGCCACAAAAGTACTTACTACTTTGTAAAGTACCAGTAATTAGCCCAATAAATTAATAAATCCAAAATAATAACAGTACGTAGAATCTAGATGTTCCTATAGATTTCAGCTCTTTGACCGCCCTTGGCTTTCCAAGTTCAATGTACACTCTCTCCCGCAACCTGCTAACGAACTATGATCTACATAGTAAAAGAAACACGCGCAGTAGGTCCACTAGGAATTTAGCAACTGTAAGCTTGAGCACAGAGAGACGCAAAGGGAAACGAAAAACACCTCTCACGCATACTACGAGGCATCATTTTCGTTCAAGGCATCGGTATCATTGACGTTGGAGGCTGCCTAGCCGTGAACGTTGCGCACTTTCAGAGACAGCTGTCAAAAATAAGTTTCTTTTAAAAGTTTGCAGCATCGTTTTCTGGACTTGACCTTGGTCTTCTCGCTTATCTACCACGTAACTAACAAAAACGATAACATGACGTACACTATGTAAAACATGTTTATTTACAATGTTAGTTAAATTTGGTCCAGCACGTGATTTTATTTATTGCGCCTTTCCTTGAAACTCCCACTCTTATCAAAACAAGTAACGAACGAAGAAAATTAATGTTTATGAGGCATTAAACATGCATTAAACTAAAGATGTAACATGTGAGAGGAATCCGTTTTATTTGACACCAGAATATATTACGCTATCCTTCGAGGAAAAGCTATTCTCTGCAGCTTTGATAGTGCAAACATGTCTTTGTTTTACTTTAAGGCTAATAGGTTCATACAATACAAGTAAAATAGGCGGTGGCATCTACCATCTACTAAGAAAACGTATGAAGGAAAGAAACGATGAGTGGAGCTTATGGAATCCGTGAAAACATAACAGCGTATGACCGAAAAAGATACCCCAAGGTATTAAACCGTAAAAACTAGTATTTAAACAGCTTTCAGGCCGCGTACTATTTGAATACGAATTTGCGTGTTTTCACAGAATTTTTACAGCACACATTGAGTGCATACTGCTCATACAAATTGCGTGTTGATCCTTGTGGTCTAGTGTTCACTTTTTTACCTATTTTTTTTTTACGTTAAAATGCAGGATTTTAAAACCGAAATGATTCAGACATCAACAGTTTCTCGCGGCTGTACGCACGATTAGCTCAAGGGTCGGGATTTCGCGGGCCTGTGGACGGTGAGCTATGGGCTAGCTCGCCGTCCGTCCGTCTTATGACGACAGGCCGTGTCGACGGCGCGTTCGTGTTCCACGCGCGCCTCAAAGAGAGTCAGCAAACAGGAAGGGGTCCGTAAGGGCCGACGCCTGCCAGGGTTGCGGGACTGTTCGAAAGAGATACCGCGGCCCTGGAACACAAAGGGCAAAGGAAGGAACATGGATGGGTTTTAGTCAGTACAAGTCTGACACTCCCTCCTGCTCAGCCCAGAGCGGGAGGGGTCATTTGATGATTTCCCATCGATAAAAAAAAAAAAAAAAAAAAAAAGTGTCGGGATTTTGGTAATGTCGCCACGTATTTTCCCGTAATGCTCGATTTCGCGGGAAAACCTATCCAAATTGCGGGGCGACATTCAGATAATTTACAATTATATCAGACAATTTGGTCCACATTAGCCCTGGATCGGAACAAACTGGAAGTGATGTGGGGAAGCCTTTGCCCACTGTTGACGCAGATTAACAGTATCAGTATCATAAAATTGCTGACCATAAGTTCAATAGCCAGTAAATAATCCTAGACCGAAAGTCATAGACCTCCTTGCCTCAACAATTACATATAAATAATAGCTTCAGTACTCACATGCCATGTCAATAAATCTAGAATAAGCTTCGTGAATTTAAATAGACGCACGGCTCACGCACCTCGTATTAATTATGTAACTTATTTACGTGAGAAACACAACAAAAACAATCGTGTTATAAACACGAGTCATATGCAAGTCAGGAACATAAACAACGTAGGTGTCGCGGCGCCAATTTGCAATTTGTTTGCGAAATTATACAATTTAGAAGAAGACAAGAATAGAATGATGAGGGTTCTCTCATCTCTCTCCGTGGGCGTATGAGCTGCCAAGCATTGTAGCAAGTGGCTGTATCCTGCGCAACACAAACGAAGCGAGATATAAGAATTCTGACGTCACGCTTGAAAAACTTACCGGTGACACCGAAGGGCATGGATCAGATTATTATACTAAGAAAGGAAACTAGTACTGAACAGAAAACGAGGTTTTAGTCTTTTTTAGAATTGGCTTTACACTTACATGAAAATACCTCTTCATAATTGATACTTAGAACTGGTATTCATCTGCACCCGTTCAGACTGAATGCCAACCCCAACATAGTTGGAAGACTAGGCAGCTATTGACGAACTGAAGAAAAGTATCTGACTGGATAACATAATGCGTGAAAATCACACTTATTTAGAAGAAGCGTGTGTAACACGCAAACTTTATCATTTAAAAATAGTCAACTGTCGTAAGTCTCACGCAAAATTATGATTCGAAAGAAGTAAACGACATTTCTTACACAATACCCGAGAGTCCGAGACATTAGTAATTTTAACAAAGTGTGTCATTTTGTTTTTTTTATATTCTAAGCTGTCGCGGCTAATAGACTTTTATCTATTGTATTTAGACTTTTGGCAAACATTCGCCAGTTTTTATGTTTGAATGGTAATGAATGAAAAAAAATTAAGCGCTCAGTTCACACGTAAATCATTATTGTCTGAAAATGGGTTAGTATTTTAGTGAACTGTGGTAATCTTTCAGTTTTATTTCAAACTCTGACTCAATAACCGTCTGTTCCGAATGGTTTAACAAAAGTAGTTCCACTAGAGTGACTAGACGGACGGAAATAAATGACGCCATTTGTTTTCAGAATCTCTTGTCAATACCAAAGATATTTCTTGGTTTCCCTTTCCAATGGTCACGGAAAGTGATTTACTGGTTTTAAGTTACCTTAATTATTGAAAACAGAACTTATATACTTAACTGACATTTTACATTCATATAAAATAAACCTGTATCTCACTTTTAATAAACCACTGACAACATGAAACATGGAAGCTATGCACACTAGTCATACATTCATTACATTACTGTTCTAATTGAGCCCGCACATGTCATTCCGAAATATTATCTAAAATTCCAGCGGCTTACACTCCACTACGACGTTACTCACAAGTCACATCTCGCTGTGAATCACGACTCGTACTCATAGTTTTACTTTTCGTTTTACTTTCTTACCCGGGATGACTAGGGATGTTATATTCCGGGATACACGTCACCGGGAAGGGGATGATTGTGTACACCGCAAATTGAGTCATAAGTGAGTCAATACTGTAGATATCTTGTTATGTTTGGGATTGTTTGTACCATCGATTTGATACGATGTTGCTATATTTTTGGAGAAATATTAGTCGTATGGAGACGACTTCGTAGAGTGGTAGGCGATTTAAACTTGTATTATATCTTAATTCTATTTCTAGACCCAACTTCGTCAACACCTTTTTACTGCATCCAAGGCATCCCTAAACAAAGCCCTGAACCAACCCAATAGCTGCCTCCATCTGCTCTTATTAATGCAATTCCTATCCTTGAATAGAGCAGTTGAGTTGCAATCTGAGCAAAAAGGCGAGGTATTGACAAACGCCGTACGTCTCCCGATGCGATCGACCGGAGACAGAGCTGGCTTGCATGCCGTGCATACAGCCATCGACATTGCTAACAGATGCTTTTGTACACGACAGAGTTTATCATCAAAGGGACGAGAATATAGCTGCGAAAGCTACTTGTTTGTACAACTTATTGCCGTTGTTGAGAAAGGCTCAAACAAGACTCAACTGCTTAAAATCTGGTTGAGGACTATACAGCGGTTGTTTGAATCATTTGGGCTTCTGCGGGTTTTCGAAAGGCCTTTAGTTTATCTTGGACTACAATCATTAGAATAAACTTGAATAACTTGTATTTTCCTACAAATAACATTCGACGAAATAGCATACCAAAACAGTCATGTTAATGGTTTCGGCAGGCCCGGCGGTTGCTTACATTTGGAAGGGAAATGGAGTCTTTAATGTTGCCAGATGTCTCAATTTACGTGATGCTAGAATTTTAAGAGGTGACGAAAATATTTACTGTTGCTGATTGTTCCAGACTGTCCGTGTTGACTTACGATCATGTCTTTTTAAAAACATACAGTATTTATTTTTCTGTTTGTAAATTCTAATTACTCCGTCAGTATGACCAAGCGTTTCTGTCTTCAGTATTATAGTACACGCTACTTACTACTTCCAGAAATGGCTTTTTTATTAGTTATCAAATCAAATGACGTCACAGGCCATCTGGCGAGGCGACACGACACCTTGACCCGAGCGAAATGAAACGACCTGGAAAATATGCATAGAGAGAGACCATAACTGTGGAGTTTTGTACCCCAGTCTGACACGGAATGTGTTGCTTATTAGAAAAGGGATGGACGTCTGATGGAAAAGTTTTTACTACAGTCTACGACGAAAAATAAATAAAGATAGTTATGCAACTAGTGCCATAAAGCAAACAAAACATTATCGACGTATTCCAACTTCTTACAAAAGATCTATAAAGTAAAGAATGGCAAAAACCGCAGAAGGTACCACAAAATTATACAGGTAGAATCTGCCGTCCATTTTAAACAATCGATTAGAGGCGAACTCCTCTTTTGGCAAAATTGAGATGTGATGGACCAATCCTCCCTTGTTTCCGTCAACGCAGACTAATTTAATTTAGTAACTAAATGAATTTGTTAAATTTCTCAATAGTAGTCCTGGCTGGGTTTTTCCCTGGTTGCTGGCAATAGGGTCTTCCCCTCATTATCTATATCTATTCATATAGTTACATTGGAAGTCTAATGATGGTAACATAACTGGGGTAATGTGAGTGAACTTATCGATACAGAGGTGTATTCTCTTCGAACATTACAGGCGTGTAATTTAATTAAAAAACCGTTATCGACATGCCGTTTCCATCATGTGATGGAAAATCCACCGCTTTGAAACTAAATACTCCTGATATGGGCTATGATCTCACGTGTTGAAAAGCACGTGCTGCGTTGTTTATTGGACATCATAATATTGATTCTCATTTGCCAGTACCTGTGTCATCATGCCAATGGCGGCGACAAACTGCACACAATTTTGAAATAGTGTTAGTCATCTGTAAATAAATGAACAAAGCTTCATCTTCGAACGATCAACAATAGATTTGTTTCACCTCGTAAATATCTTTTTCAAAGTTTTCCAAGAAGAATGAAGACATTCAAGGATTTTTAAACCTTCTCTTTTTTCTGTTACAAAAATTCACCTGGTTATCTGAGTATCATCGCCATCATTTAACAAAAAAAAAACATCATAGATGATTTTTAATTGTAATGTTGTGAAATAAGATACGTCATTGCGTGGTCATCGTTAGCTCACATCATGTCCAGCACGGAAGCTTCCAAGTTTATGATTCTAGCATGACTCGACACTTTGGTATACCGAGCTTGCTAACTTTATTCACAAAGCTATTGATAACTTACACTTGATATTGTCATAAAGTCACTCTCGGCTTTGATGTGCTTCCTACTTCATTCACAAGTGGTGTAATATAACCGCAGGGGCCGTGATATATGCCGACATGCCGCCTCTTAAACTATTTCCATTCGCACGTTTTAATATGAAATTGCAGCTCCGTAATATTACACCACAAGCCCAAATGACTTCCTCGACGTTTGTAACATCAAAGGACAAAACGCTGCAGGCGTTTTCGCTAATTTACCGATGTACAAACTTTATATTGCTGTTCTGAAAGGTTTAAACTTCTTCACGCTTTGCGGTAAAGTTGAAGATTGGACGGAAGATGCCGTTGCGCAGTTTTGGAGGTGAAAATGTGTGTTGGTGTTGCATGTGCAGCCGATGTATCGACGCCATCCGGCGCTTGGAGCGCTGCCAGCGTATTGTCGCGAATAGTGCGCCAGGGCCGGCCGGCCGGCGCGGCGGGTCGACGACACCGGACACATCCCCGCGACAGACCACCTCACCGTACTTTTTACATCACAAATTGCTGGAAGCTAACCACACGTCACCCTTGACGTGGCAAATGGAACCAATATCAACTGGAAATGAGAACGATCAGTTTGTGTCGAGGCTCCAACTTGAGATTAAAATAGAAACGCTGAAGTTAGGTTTAAAGACATGTATTTCTCTTTGATCATGGCGCTTGCAACAGCGTCGAAATATCGGGAGCCCAAATAATGGACAATCACGGAAGATATCCCGTAAGTGACAAGTTTAGTTATATGAATAACAGTTCACTATAATGAGAAACAGAGTTATTCCTAAATAATAATATAATATTTGCCTCTGGGACGTTGGCGACGTTACAGGTTAAGTACATACATGTTGTTTTAAGTTAACTCGGAGAGCAAACGAAAAAGGAAATAACTTAAAGGTCTAACGTGGAATTCGTGTAAGGATGCCGATAAAATATGTATCAAGGTTCCCGCCTGAACGTTTTCAGCATAAAAGAATATTGAATGACGTTCTCAAGTGCTCTCTCGATAAGCGTTCAGCGAGGAGTGCGTAACGGAAAAGTTGTCAAAGGAAAATTGCGATATCAGACACAATTTAGCACCCATACGTCACGAGCTTATAATAAAATTCGCCTCACCTCGGACACCATTAATCATGGCATATGACGCGTGTGCGCCTGCGACGTCACAGTACGTTATCGAGTATTAATAAATTGGTTAATTGTAATCCTCGTATCATATACGGTGGGCGTATCATGCAGCGGGCTGTAGGGTGGCCCGTGACGAGTGCCGGCGCCGCGCGCCGTGACGCAGGCAGCAGGCCGCGTGTACACGCACCGATAGGAATAGATCCGCACTTGACATTGAATCGTGCCTCTTTCTGGGGTTGATCAATCGCCGGCGTCATTTAGAGGTCAATGTCGTGACCTTCGCCAGTTTTATTTTAAACACGTAAAGGAATCTCGCTCGGCATGTCGCGTGGCGAATAATTCTGTATCCACGATCGATACGGTATGTTTTCTCCCTCAAATATTTGGACCGTTAAGATGTGAGTATCAGTGGATGTTATCGTGCGGACGTTAATGATGCCGTTTGGATACGCATGATTGCGGGCGCGATTTATAGCGCCCGCATATCTTCTTGACGCTGCTGTACTTGCCAAATCATCTGCTATATTAAACCGAGTGTTTCCAGTGGCTTGTTGTGAAAAGATGTTAACACATTAGCGAGTGTCTGTATTGTCTCAAACTAATTAAATATCCATGTTTGTGTATATTGAGATAAGTGTGAAAACGTGTTGTCATTTATGTCAATGTTTTTATTCAATTCTGACGATTGAGTTCCTGCTAGAGCGTGAAGAACTTGCAAAAAAATGTTTGCATAATTAGCTGTAGCGGTGTTTGTAGTACCTACAAAAAATATGGCAGTTTTGACATACCTAGTACTTAGAGGTGACATTTACACGTAGAATTTCAACAGACAATAACGAAAATTGCGACGGACAAATAGACGTATGAAACCAATATTGGTTGTTCACGATTGTCAATACGTATCCGTATTGATCCGACAATGTTTTGCGAATCGAAATCGAAAGTACACTGGCTTGTGTACGGATTGAGTTGGTACATAATGTCGTATGAAGACATCGATGTTTGCTTTTCAAATGCTGAGGCCATTTGAGTGATTGATCAATGCAAAAATGTCTAGTATTTGATAATACTCAATGTACCGTCACATCGTCAAGTAATTACTCAACCGAAAGAGGTATTTTACTAGGACCAGCTTTACAATTCACATCAACATAAACGTTGTGCTTGTAGTATCTCTTCGGCAGGTCATCCAGTTTTTTGTATCTAATATTATTGCTGCCATGTATATTAACCAAAAATTGATTAAACATAATTAAAAACTTCCGGCAAGAGAGCTCTGCCTGGTGCAGGAGGGTTTCAAAAAGCCAGGCTCAGAATTTTGTCATTTTAACACTCATCGGCAGCTCTTTACTTGCGCCAATTCTCTCCATCTGCACTAAAAGCATTTTTATCAAAACGTTGCAGCTAGAATCTAAATAAAATTGCAGCGGCGCGGCGTAGCACGGTGTAATCTAATTCGGTGCACAGCAACGCGACGTCGCTGCAAGTTAATTACTGACTCCGCACGAACGCAAACACTGCACGAGACTCAATCAGTGTCGCTTTCAATGTTTATGTTCTGGCGAGCTATCATGGCTGACGGAGACCTCGGGGAGAAAGGTTCAAGTTAATAAAATGAAATTTGTCTCAAAACAGCCTTGATTACTGAGTGGGCGTAAATGTTAAATATGGACAACCTATGGAAACCGATGGAAAATCATATAAGGATACTAGTGACCCGCCCCGGCTTCGCACGGGTATACATTTTATTTATTTAATATATTAGGTCTACCAACAATTGTTCACATTGGATACAGCGACATAATTCATACTTAAAATTAAGTTACAGCGCAACAATTACATATAGGTAAACATGAAATGAAATTGCACATTCACATGCACAAAACAATAAATTAGGAAAACAAGCTTATTAAGTACTAAGCGCCAATATTCAATTAAATTTAAAATTAGAACTGGTGAAAAACAGAATTATGACAAAATTGATTAAAAATAAAATTGATTAATTTATGACAATTGCAACATTGGTAAATAGATAAAAATTATATTACATTAGTGAATTGATAAAATTGAAAAATTATAAATAATTGTCATTCAATAATTCAATTCATTGAATAAAATTGGTAAATAAAATCGATAATAAAATTGATAAAAAAAAAATGATAAATTGATAAATACAATGTAATACATATAAATCTTCCTCTTGAATCACTCTATCGGTTAAAAAAACCGCATCAAATCCGTTGCGTAGTTTTAAAGATCTAAGCATACATAGGGACAGACAGCGGGAACTAAGCGACTTTGTTTTATACTATGTAGGTATGTAGTAAACAGGTAGGTGTGTATGCAAACTAAAGTTATGTTAGAACAAGGATAAAAAGAAATTCAAAGCTACGACAGGACATGACGTATTTCCTCTGAAACGTACTTACGTCTTCTATGACGCACTTTGGAAGAAAGCTATCTGAAGATGTACACGACCGTATCTGTCATTCTTACAAATTACACGTAAGATGGGTCCAATTTCCCTCCTTACTCTGCCAGCAAGTAATTCGTCAAATGAACGGAGAAGGAAACTCCGTCTGATTAGATTTCCTCTCGATCGTTCGTTTTGCAAACGATCTTTAGCCACTTCGAGTCTCGGAGATATGTCGACGAATTTAACGTAATCTTGTAAGATAATATGTCGTGAGGATTAACGAGTTGAGGGGAATTACGTTAATAAATAATTGTGTGAGAGACAGATGTCTACAAGACAAAATATTTGTAGGAACAAAATTTTTCCCCAAAACTGATTCGTCGATTTAATTAATCTACGGACGCGGCCGCTCCAATTTGCAGATCTTGCCAAATCGTTCCTGCAAATTGTCTATTTCACGTCGTGCACAAGCTCTATAAAGTTTGTTAGCTATTCTGTAAGCCTGTCCCACATAGCTTTTGCTATAAAACTCTTGTCACAGTTTTTATTTGTTGCAGTTATCTGGTAATTCTGTATGCGCGCAGTTTAAAAATTTATCTAGAAGAAAAAATGACATCAGACATTTTTAGAACTAGTGACTCAATGTCGATTTAGTTATTCTACATTCGCAGTTATCCAGAAAGTAGGACAAACACGTAACTATTTACTACTGTTCTACATTATTATCGTTAACTTATCTATAGTCAAATCTAGGTTTTGATAAACGATTATAAAATGATTCATCATTGTCTATGTGAGCTCGGCAGATGTAATAAAAACGTAATTTCCCACTGATTATGGCGCCTAATTAACAAGCAAACCGCTTTGTCACGCAGTACCTACTGCTCGTTATCAAGCGGCCAATTAAAAGAGGCCTTCAGGAATCGCGAATGTTCTCGTGATTTTATCGCTAGTTCACGTTGATTGAATTTCTTAAATCTGGCCCTGTCGTAACCTCAGTGGATGAGTTGATCTTTAAAGATTGTTAATGCTTCCCATTACAAGAGACCCAAGGGTCATAGACTTACTTTCATTTTAAACGTGTTCGTCTTATTTGGACGTTACAAAATTGTACACTTGCCAATCATCCAAGATAATTATACCTATTCTGAACAAAAAAGATCATCAAGAAATTCTAAATATTCATCAACATTTTGATTAAACCCTGTTTCTACATAACTCAGTTACTGGTTTGCAGCCAGACCATCCAGCATGCCCAATTGCCCGTGCACATAATGACAAAAAGTAATACCACTCCCCCATTCGTCCCATACTCTCAACACGTCCAAACCCTCGAAAACCAGTAATCTCTTAATTAAAACCAGCCCTTTTATGTGTACATCCTGGCTAATCCAGATTTGATCCAACAATACCGAAATTATGAACTGTGTAACCCTTTTTGTATTGTATGCGGCCCTCACGGGCTATACAAGTATACAAAGCATGAGAGCAATCATTTTGTGCCGTTCGGCAATCCTGTTACACTATTTTTGAACTTCTCTTTGTATACGAACTGCGAATATGGACGGCAAAGAATTTAATTAGTCGAAAGCTCGGGGCTATAGAGCCTAGTTTATGCTTTATGGGGTTTTGAGGCACACCCTGTCTGTGCAGGTGGCCATTTATCTTAGGTGCTTCTTTTATGGCAATTGCCTTCAGCAGCACTTTGTTCTGATCAGAATGTCTAATTCATGTTTTCATGTCTATGTTTCGGCGTACTGTTTTTGTGTTTTCTCGTGAAATGACATCTTAGGACTAGACCAAATATACATACTTCGTCTTTTTAGCGCAAACCTATCTAATTATTATAATCTGAAGTTAATATCCTTCATATTGCATGTAAAATATCAAAATGAAGTAGATAGGTACATCTTTCAGTATACCATGACATAGTTTGTGCGCGTTTCGGTTCTCGAATTTTATTTGCCACGCTTGCACGCCCCGTGCAAATATTGATCTTACGTAGCATGCGTGTGTGACGTTTCTGAGATAACTTTGTAATGATTTATGACGCTATCTGTAAATTAGTAGATATTAGTTGAATAAAATATTTCTGATCCAAGATGAAAATTTAGCTGGATCTACGTTATTTTTTAAAGTTCAAGTATCTTTGTTGAAAGTATTCCGTTTGAAACTGGTTCAGATACAGCTTTAGATACGAGTAAATTTTGCACTTGTTTATGTACTCTTGTGTCAATATCAATTTACCGTCCATCTGCAAATGAAACCTTAGCACCCTACACAGTAAGGTTGTTAGCCCGCGCACTCGCGCAGTCGTATCAGCTTCCACAACATCCTGCGCTGTCCAAACACAAATAAATCATTAGTAACATTCAGTCGAAGTACATTCCTTCACACAATGGCTACACAAAGACACATTTCATTATCGTTTCGCGTAATACGTGTGTAATAAACGTTATCAGCGCGGGCGCAGAGTTCGTTCACTTGTCAGTGCTTAAGGAATTGTAGAAGGCCAATTTAAACGTAGGCACGTTCCGTTAGGTATGCTTTAAGTCTTGTACTGCACACTTGCGTCGACTTGCTACTACAACAGTATACTTCGTAGCATACTCTTACTACAAGAAAATTAATTCAATTGTGCAAACTGCAGTCTACCAAAATCGTCTTAATCAGCTGACATAATTGTCAGCCTAGTTCCACCCCTTGCT
Source organism: Eugnorisma glareosa (assembly GCA_947578425.1). NCBI lineage: Eukaryota > Metazoa > Arthropoda > Insecta > Lepidoptera > Noctuidae > Eugnorisma > Eugnorisma glareosa. Next base: position 1,268,180 of record OX387966.1, read on the forward strand.
AACTTTTGTGTCTCACCCCGGATCTGCTCAAATCAATCGGTACTTGTTTATCCATCATTCTATCTGGCTGTTGATCGGTCGACACTTTCTGGCATTAGGTACGTACACGACAGAAAGGTCAGGTGAGTATAGTACTCGAACCGGCGCGGCGCGCGGCGTGCCTGTATGACCAGATGTAAGAATGACGAGGACGAAGCAAAAGAAGTACGTAAGGATCTCGGAAGGTGGCGTTCTGTGGTTTCTGCCTACTATCATAGGAAAAAGTTGAGTTTATGTAGGTATATAATTATGTAAGTACACAACATCTTAGATTGCTCACAATATATCGAAAAAGTTTAGTCTTCCTTCAGGTTCTATTGACATTGTTTGCTTTGGAACTTCTGCTTCTATTAATTTAGCTCCAAAATTAACATGCATAATGTATGTTAAGTAATTGTACGTACATAAGTACGTAATAGTCTAGTATATAGGTACTAACGTCGCCTCTTCCTCTACTCGTAATGAACATGGTTTGCAACTCCTGATGTCTGAAGTATTTAACTATACCTTAGTACCTATAATATGTAGGAAATTAAGTCATTATTCCTGATTTCGACACTAGCAAAAAAAATCTGTAACTAGGTACTTCATTGTTTTCGTAGATATTTCGGAGCGGACTTCCAGAGCTAATTTCCGAAATATTATCACTGATTTATGTGAACTGACTTCCTAGTCGATTTCGACGCATTTTCTTTTCCGGATGTTTACAATTTGTTAATAACATCGTCTTCCTTTAGACCAGCACAAAGTCGATGTTTTTAAACACATATGCACTGCACACTAACGATTCACCGACTGCCAATGTTCCAAAAGGACCTATTCTCTTCATATCTGCTTCTCACAGTTACTCGGAGGTCACAGATATAGCCAAGTTGGCTGTAAATGAGAGTCATTACATAAGACTTGCTTGAATATCAGAAAGCATTACAGAAATAAATGGGCAGTATAAAGTAATTGAAAGCCTGTTTCCTCAACTAAAAGCTAGGTCCCGCTAGAGCTTTCGCAAACGTAGACTTCAATACGTTAGTATTGAACAAGGTAACCTACAATAACCAACTTCGATTAACTTAAGGGTGCACAACTTGAGGTTCTGATGGCTCATTGTGCGCAGTGAAATGCATTTGCAATGTCACCAATATTAAACATTTAAGAAACATTGACTACATATGACCAACGCCATATCAATGATTTTGAAACTAGAGAAGCAATTGTAATGGCTTTGTGTCTCTTTAAACATTCATGTCTGTCAAGCGTCATATTTAAACCTATAGGATTCTACTAAGGCGTTATTACCCAATGCCCAAAGATGACCTTTGATAGTTAGCTCACAACCGTCCATCCCTAGATCGATGAATCTCCATCTAACAAACACAATTCTTTAATACCTTTGCGTGACTGTGCAAGTCTCATTACTCAACTCGATTATTAAAAGACCGTACGTCTCGTAGTCTTCATATTTATAGCCCACAGGCTCACACCAGCTGACCCCGGGGTTAATCTTCAATAACTCATTGATAAGCATTCAATTATTTGTTTATTCTAGCTTCGTATGATAATTGTAACAGTCCTCGCTTATCAGTGTGCCAGGTCAGTTGTGTAGGTAGAACGTTTATTTTCCTTTCCTTGAATAAATTGAAGAAGCTATTAAAATTTAATTACCTATGTTTATCTGTTGTTCGAGTTGGGATGTTTGAACCTGACTGTTGTCTTATTGTAAGGTCTTTAATATCTTGGTTGTCTGTTGTTGTGGTTCTTCAAGCTCTTCTTGCTCAATACATTTTTAGAGTCATTCGATTGCCTTCTGTAATGACCTTATTGGTAGATTAGATTCATCTGTAGCACTTCAAATAGTCCCTAGTCTATCATTGAAGCTGTGGTTTGCATTGCTTCAAAAATTGATCGATATTCAAACGCTATGTAGTATAGCCCTATGATCATCTCTCCCAGGGTATATCTCTAGTTCTACTGGTTCCTTGGTTCTGTTATAAAACACATATTCTCGAAAATAAGGTTTCAGTATTCAGGATAGTCAAACAAAGCCATTCAGGAGAAATATGAGCATAACCCCAAAAATCCCTTTGTGTCGTTTACACTATTTCCTCGTATCATGCGGAAGTTTTTCAGTTAACTTCGGGTTCGGTTATTATTTGCTCGTAAACGAAGGGTTTGTATCGTGTTAGTGTGAGCCCTTCCTATACGTTACCTAAATTACCAACAACATACTTATTTTTCAAATATACAAGACAGTCCAAGGCTTTTGGGGACACCTCTTCTAACTTTTTGTGTAGACATATTTATTAGACATTCACTATTTTGTAAACATCGGATTCAACAAGCTTTGCTGTAGGTGTAAACTCTAAATTAGTAAAGCTTACCGACGTTCCAACCTATACATGTTTCATTCAATTCGTTTATGTTCCTACGCCACACGCAGGCCTCCTCCGGCAATAACCATCACATTTTACAACTATTAAGAAGACCTAAAGCGTGCGTCCATCTAACTACTAATCCGACATAATGGCAGGAGCAATACCACGAACCCTTTTCACTGCAGAAGATACAATGATATCAATTTAAAATATCCTCGTAACAATAAACTTGGAAGGCTGCAGCCACACCTCGCGATTACTGGCCGACAGTAAAACGTACGTATCCGTATAAAATCTGCAACTTAAATCATTGCAGCGGACTCGCTCGCCCACTCGCTGCTTCGCCAGTATTGCTAGTAACGAGCGGTCTGGAGCGGCTTTCTTCGCACGATTTATGGCGCTGTCTGTACGACTAAATTGTCGGCCGGTGTACTACCCGCCTAACTAACGAGTACTAGATTATCTTCGTTAATAAATGCGAAAGTTTATGTTTTGCTAAGATCCAGTGCATGTGATAGGCTTGTATGGAGCCAGTGAAATTGTGAAATTTAAACAAGTATCTTGATTGTTTTTATTTTGTAGGTTTTATGCATGAAACGAATTATGGTATTTAATATTTGTTAGTTTAAAAGTATTTAGGTGGTAATCAATTTAATGATATTACTAAGAAATTGTTCCCAAATTCTAAAAATTCTAAAGCTTATAAATTTATAAAACAGGGGGCAGTTTTAATCTTCAATTCCAGAAAACTAATCAGTGATGATAACAGTTTAGTCATTAATCTCTCATGAACCCCACTATCAGTGTCTGCGATAACACAAAGAAATCTTTACTAGAATCTGATTAGTGATAACGTTATCGATGCCAATGCAAACAGATTAAAGAAATCGATGCAAACAAAATCACTTTGATAAGCTTAGGATTAAGTACAGAATATATTTTTGCATGCGGTATGTTTAAAAGCCTGAAAAAGAGAAGATGCTAAAACTTCAATTCCAATAAAATGGGCGAACAGTCGAACTTATTCTTGTTAGTATTTTGCCTTCATGGGGTTACATTTGGGCCTGCCGTCCACTACGTTACTAACTAACCCGTTTTTAACTAGTTAGTGATTGGTTGCGTCTCATTGAAATACTAGTGCTATGGTATTGCGCGTACTCATTGATGATTTGAGTTTGTTACTTTTGCGCAGCGTCGTGGAAGATAGGCTTCACTCGACTGAATCCCTGAAAACAGATCCTATTACAAATAATAAACAGCGAAAGCTTTTTCATAAAGCACCTAACAAGCGTAGTGCCCAGAACACCAGAATACAATCAAATAAGTTCTCAGGTCACAGTCGAGCGAAATCCGATACAGTGCATGTTGTTTAAGCAACTTGACAACGGAACACATTGGCCAGTTCCATCTATCTACAATAAGTAGGGTTGCCATCCGTCCGGGTTTCCCCGGATTTGTCCTAGTTTGAAGGGCGTCCGGGCGGGGATTTAATAAGTGTCCGGTTAAAACTTTTTGTGATAGTTTCATTGCAACACCGTCTGAACCCAATTGTTATCTACCGGGATGCAAACATTTTTGAGCTTGCTTCGCTCGCTCTTTCTTTCTCGGTACTCTTAAGTACTTCTTAAGAAACATTCCTAATGTTGTAAGTCGATAAATTAAATGCAGATTTCTGTAAGACTTAAAAGAAAGTAAGAACGAAAGAGTTTTTGGGGTGTCCGGGGAAAAAAATCTATTTCACCTAAATGCCCGGGGTTTTAAAGTTTTTGTCCGGTATCGCCGGCTTAGGTGATGGCAACCCTAACAATAAGCCACTAAACTGTGGTGTCATTCAGCATTCCGTGGCTATTTGTTGGGCGACAAATACATTAAGTACTAATATTTTACAAATGCGAAAGTAAACTAAACCAATTATCCTATCGTTACGTTTATATTAAAAAATAAATGAATATGGAATTAGACAGATAGGTAAGGTAGCCTGGGACCTGGGCAAGACGATAGGCCACTTTTCATCCTAGGTCGTAGATAATGTCGAGAGCAACAGTCTTTAACCATAAATAAAACTGACATCTATAGAGTTAAGCATAAACACCACTGTCATGTTCATATCAACGAATTTAATGGGCAATAAATAATCATTCAATATACGATTTTCATGAATAATAGAGTTAATATCAGCAGCATTCGCGCTTTCTACCAATGAGCCTCTTAAAACAACAAAATTGGCAACATTTTGTAAGTCACCCAATAATAAAACTCAGCAATTCAGTGTTGCATTCATAACATGTTGCCGGCACCTGTTCCCATTGTTCATATCATGTTTTGTACGTTTCTACGTCTCACATCTGAAGTTATTTTAATGCACTTTTTAAGAGGCAACAGGTGGGTCATTTAAAGTGTTCATCTGGGTATGTTTTGTTTGTTATTCTTGCATCTCATAACAACTACCGCTGAATATGTACCGCTAAGTACGTAACAGATGATCTTTTTAACAACCCTTTTGAGCAACATGTTAATGGATGGACAGGAAGAGAGTTATTAAATAAATAAATTATTCAATTCGCATAACAAGATACAACATCAAAAAGCTAGTAACAGAAGACAATAATCCCTTAATGGGGGAGAGAATGATATGAAAGAAAGGAGGAGTAAATGATAGCGTGACTGTTGGCAAACAAGAATGGAAGAAAAAAAACAAGAAGAAGAAACTACTACTAGTACTAACATCTTCCTGCTGGGACTAGGGTCCCAACTAAACTTGGGACTAGGGCAGGAAGTTGATCGTGATTTTTAAAAGATGTCTCAGCTGTCATTAAAGTGCGGGGTTTTATAAGATATAATAAAATGATTTGTATGAAGACCAGACACAAGCACATACATCAATAATGACTACACATCAGACAAAATAGCAACTATATTGTACAATAAAAAACCATAATATTTCATTTCCATCTAAATGACAGCTGTTATTATGCAAGAGATGTGTTAGATTCTGCCAGTGCGCAGTATGGAAGGTGGGCGTGTCTTAAAGACAATAATCAGCTTATAATGTGCACACTGAGCGAAGGCTGAGACAAAGGCCCCACTCTATGATAGGGAGGGCCGTAATCCACCACACTGGTCCAGGTTGGTGGATGTCACAGTCGTGTCCTAGAATTATTTGGTTCTAAGACATGCTTAACATGCTTTCTTTCGCCCTTTTGAGAGCAATATTGATAAAACGTCTTTGTACAACTTGCAGTAAAAATCACACATCTCATACTCAAAATTAGATTGGCAATTAAAAACAAAACCAAATACTGTCTGGTCCATATTAGCTATGATATACTAGAAAAGCAAACTAGTAGTGAAAGTCCTTATCTTTCTAAGATCTTACTGATTACATCCGCTAATTAGCATCTGGTTTATCCGTGTCTATGAGATTGGAGCTTCTGTATTATAGTTATTCTTTGGTACTGTGAATCTTGCAGCCTTCTAGTTCTCAGTACTTGGTATTTCTATGTTTGTTTAGTTATGTCAATAGTCTGGTAAATAATTTGTTTTGCCGTTATTTTAATTAAGTTTATCTCTTTTGCATAACTCGTTTTAAGAATCTTGACTCATAGCGGGCGTAACACATGCGAATTTCCTATCTGTGTTTTGGGAACACAGAACCTCTACGCCAACGCAATCTATGGTCGCCAAGGACTAATTAGAAGTAGTAAAGTTAATCAGTTGTTTGGACAATGCTGATGTACTGACTAATGACTAATTAATTTTGGTCAAGTTATTGAACAGTTGCGTTACGTTGCGGTCTTGGTCATCCTTATATTTTAGGCTAATCATCAAGACTATTCCTTAGCTTCAAATCATACCCTATGTACAGTAGGCACGCCTTATAGTATTGCTATAGCTATTATTTTCTCTTAACTTACTAACTTATAAGCGGACCTAGGTTAATAAATGCCTCGGCAACTAAATTCAATAAACAACACAAAGTATCGATGCGGGCGCACGCAAATAGCACACTTGTCATAATTAATAAACATTGGCTATTAATTACGTTGAGATAACAGTTATATACAATTGCAGCGAGGGTCACTGACCGATAACAAGGTAATTGCACATATGTCGATTGTCGCGACGATTCGACGGAGACTGTACGATTAATCGCAATCATTTGTTAAAGTGCACGGCGGCATTTATTCGTGTACTCGTAGATTTTAATTTATCGGATGTGATTGGTCGATTAATTGGGTTGAGGCATGTCTGCGGGGTTTCCGTCGGGCTTGGATTCGAGGTTTTATCGTTTCCTCCAAAACTATCTCCATATTTCTATTTTTTTATTACTGATCTACATTCTTTCCATATCTAGTTATGGAAGTTACCAAACTTTTCCAGTCATCTGTTCTGGACATCTCATTGTTATTATCCGCGTCATCGTGCCCCAATCTGCTGTCAAGGGGCTCAATTGAATGATTGGCCTGCTCTCTACATATAGCCGGAGGAAGTCCGAAAATATGTTTGCTCGTCTACTTACCTCTATTCATCTATTGCTTTCAGTAATAGTTGCTAGTGAATTGACTTGTATTGTTGACCGTTTGTTAATAAACTGTCAATTGTACATAAAGGCTGACGCAGAACTATTCTTTTAAAATACTCGACGTAGCAAACGCAACAAAATATTATGTAGTAAAAGGAAAAGTAATGTACTGATAAAGAGACTATTTCTTCAAACGATGCAAATCGTCACCCAACATTTAAAAAATGGCGCCCCGTTTTTTAGAATAGAATAAATATCTCAAAACCAAAACCATTTAACCTCTTCAAGGAAATACAAATCCGAGTACAAACATTCTTCTTCCTTTTCCAGGTGGAACAGCGCGATGTCCCGGGTATCGACTGCGCAAACCTGGCCATGGACACCGAGGAAGGCGTCGAGGTGGTCTGGAACGAGGTGCAGTTCTCCGAGCGCAAGAACTTCAAGGCACAGGAGGACAAGATACAGATGGTGTTCGACAACCTCACCAGGCTAGAACACCCCAACATCGTCAAATTCCACCGCTACTGGACGGATACACACAACGATAAGCCTAGAGTAAGATGGATGCTCATTTATTTTATCTATGTACTTCTCTTGTTTCTGAAGACCCGTCGTCTGAATCATCAATCAGAATTCGTTCACTGATGAATTTATGCCAAGAGAACCTAGACAAGTGGTTCTAATACTTGTCCCCTGATTATCTTTGGTACAAAATGTTCATCCTTTGAAAATTGTCTGTCCAGTTGCGTTTTCTGATGAATGGTCTACAAACTCAGATCATGAAAGATGACACGAAATTATATCATCTCTGCGGCTGATGAAATCATGATGGCAACTGTGTTTGTGAGTGTTTACCCAAGAAATGATAGGACCAGTAATAAAAGAATGTCATTTCATCAGATAAAATTAACATATTTCTATTTCTGTATAATCTAATCAACATTATGTCATAATCAAATAAGACAATTTTGTTGTTTTTAAGATATTTTAAAAACGACCTTTACCAACTACCAAAATCTTATGAGACGTCTTATTTAAATGATCAGATTGTAACCAATCCATTGACTCACATATTCCGTTTTATATAGGTCATTATTCCAGTAAACTATGACAGCCCTTTAATAGGAATTGCTTCACTACCGAAATACATGAGTACTAAGTTCCAACACCTGGCCGTTTCAGGTAATATTCATAACGGAGTACATGTCTTGCGGCTCTCTGAAGCAGTTCCTCAAGCGAACCAAGCGGAACGTGAAGCGACTGCCACTGCAGGCCTGGAAGAGGTGGTGCACACAGATATTGTCAGCGCTCAGGTAAGACGTCAATATTGTAGCTCCTCAATACTGCCAGGTAAGTTAGAAGTAAGTCGTTACACAGTTAAGACTATTCAAAACTGTGTCTCAATCGTTGGCTACGACCTTTTGCTTACCCCAATACAACTCCGGGCATTCCCTATTCAGCTATCTACACGGCTGCGTGCCTCCAATAGTCCACGGGAACCTCACGTGCGACACCATCTTCATCCAACACAACGGCCTCGTGAAAATAGGCTCCGTGGCTCCCGACGCTATTCACCACCACGTCAAGACCTGCCGCGAGAACATGAGGAATATGCACTTTATTGCACCGGAATACGGATGTAAGTACCTCCAACTAATTGATGACTCTGACGAAGGGACCACACAGTTTCGACTGCCTTGATTTGACGGACTTTGCCTTTTCCTCGTTTATCAAGTTTGTAAGTGTTTTGGAACAGGCAAGTCTCATGCCACAGATTACATAGTATGCAGAAACTTGCCTTATCGTTGCCCAGCTCTGGCACACAGGCATTCGTAGGCTCGTTCACGGAATTCTATGTGGAAATCGTGACTTTGTGAGTGAGTTCACTGCTTTCCCAATGAATACCGTGTAATCAAGCCGTGCCTATGACTGCGTGCGTTGCGACCGAATATCAAGCATTAAATTCTGTATAGCATGTACTGTACGCTTGTGCAAGAATCACAGCAACCGAAACTATGTAGTCCATTTTTTTTTGCATTCATTACATCTTTATTTCCCCCCGCATCAGCATCACAAATGGTGACGCCAGCGATGGATATCTACTCATTCGGAATGTGCGCATTGGAGACTGCGGCACTTGAGATTCAGGGCAATGGCGACTCGGGCAGCCATGTCACGGAGGAACACATCATACGAACGGTCGAATCGTTGGAGGAGCCGCGACAGAAGGACTTTATATACAGGTACTTGTCTTACAGGTGGGCGTGGCGGTAAGTCGCTTTTGTTGTACGGGTGCACAAAGCGAGGGATGGACTGCTCATGTGTGTCACTGACACTTGTGATTTAAGAAACTTGTTACTTCAGCCGTTTGCAGCGGAGCTTTAGTTTGAACGAGGTGTGAGTACTCAACGGTTTCAAAAAAAAGTACTCACACCAACAACGCACGCTGCAACCACTATCGCATTCCAACCCTCTCGGTACACACATGAGCACTCGATCCCTCAGTAACCCTCCGTAAGGGTCACTGCCTGTGTGTCGTCTCCCTCCGCCCAGTCGCTAACGCCGCCGTGTGTCGACAGGTGTATAAACAAGGACCCCGCGAAGAGGCCGACGGCGCGGGAACTCCTCTTCCACCCGCTACTCTTCGAAGTACACTCCCTCAAACTGTTGGCTGCGCACACGCTTGTCAATACCACCGGTAAATCTTAAAGATATCTATAAGCTGTCAAATATGTCCATCCTGATTGTAGTATGCTCTTGAACCAAGATGCTGGTCCATTAATTTTGTAAAAATAATGATGTTTGTGCAACTTTTGTAATCTTAATTCTAATTCAAATTTCTACAAGTTCGAAAATCTCGACGTCTGCGTTTTCTCTTTGGTTTTCGTCGTAACTAACTCCTTACAGGTTTTTTTTTCATCAATCCACTAGTGGGTTAAGATGCGGTTTTCTCCCGCCAATCTCTCAGAGTCATCACATAACAATTTCCAACATACCAGAGTTTTCTATGCTTCCTTTGACCTCGTCGAAACGAGGGAGGCCTAGGCCTGGAGCATCCCGCTTGTTTAGCTTTGCAGCAGGTTACTAAGGGTTTCTTGCATATGTCTCCAGCAAACATATCGGAGACGATAACGGATGAGGTGGCGGGCGGCAGTAGCGGCGAAGCGCTGGCGTGGTGCATGTGCGCAGGCGAGCGCATGGAGCTCGCCGCTAAGGATCTGCAGCCGCACAACGAGAAGCTCGAGAAGTTCGTCGAGGACGTCAAGTGAGTCACACTGTCACAACGCAGCTAGGTCGTGCTCTATGAATGAGGTGATCAATATCAACTGGTCGATGTTAATCAACCGCAGCTCGGTTACGTCCTTAAAATATTTAACGGGTGATTTTCTATAGTGGTTTTATAATTTAATGCGATCTGTGTTTCCTTTTAGTAGGGCCGAGAGCTCTGTACCTATAATTTGCATGATTATATTTTTCGCGTGGTCTCCTTTTACACCTAGTATTTGTAGCCGAATCCTTTTGCGTTAGAAGAGGAAGAGGGATGTGCCCTGGGCGTAGTAATGTATGTGGTGCGTCGCTCAGGTACGGCATCTACCCGCTGACGGCGTACGGCTGGTCGCGTGGGCTGGGGCGCGCGGCGTCGCCGGCGGAGCGCGCGGCGGAGTCGCTGCCCGCGTCGCCCGAGCCGCGCGACCTGGAGACGCGGCGCGTCGTCAACATGATGTGCTCGCTCAAGCCGCAGCCGCACCCGCACCCCGACGCGCCGCCCGCCGACCTGCTGGTGACTACACGCACACCGCACACGGGACCGTGTCCACTGAACTGAACAGTGGACGTGTCCTTACTTAACACCTAAAAGCAATGATACTGACCACGTGCCTTTCGTTCACACACACCACACATAGCACGCATTTTCCTACCATACCTTTCAACGACGTACAGTACGTTCCTTTAACGTTACTTATGCCGGAGTCACCAACCCCAGTACCAAAACTGATATAATTCGAAAAAAAATAAAGGTTCGATATACACGATAAACAAAACTTGCGCAACGGTTTGTGTTGCCGAACATTGTTTCAGATTCGAACTTCATGTAGTCTTGCTAACAATATTTTCCATCATCATTGCCAAAACAGTGTTTTGTAAGTTTTGTTTTCCATGAATTAGGGAGCATAATATGAAATGAACATTTATCGAGTTTAGAATTTTTAAATGAGATTTCCATTACCTCGTACTAACAGGGAATGGAATTCAGTAACAGTAAAATTGAAATGTCACCGACTTGAATTCGGTACATGTCAACATACATTTTGATGCCAAATTGCCAACATTTATCATCCCATATTTCTTCGCTTTTAAATATATGTCGCAGTCGTTACGACTTTATTATTTCAATTTATTTTTTTGTAATTAATCTTCTATGTCTATTAATAGTCATAGCAAGTCATTCAAATCATAAATTCGCTCTTTCAAGGTAACGATAGTATGAGGTGTCACATAGGGCTCCGCCAAAAGCCCTTAAATCCCGAGGCAGTAATTTGTTTGCGCACTTGTGTTCCAGATGACGATCCTCCTGCGCATGGACGACAAGATGAACCGCCAGCTCACGTGCGCCGTGTCGCGCCGCGACAGCGCCGGCGCGCTCGCGCACGACCTCGTGCAGCTCGGCTTCATACATGAGGTACGACTGCGCTTACTTTATTGCCTCCACTAACAGTTTTGTTTTCGCTGTAACTTTAATATATTTATGTCCTTGCAATAATAAGTACTTGATATTTTGAATTTAAGTTTATCTATACAAGAATGAAGTTCTTCTATAACGTGTGATTAGTGCCCACCCTGGTGTCAGAATTTTTATGCCGGTCATGAGCCTCTGACTTGGATTTACATGCCCTCGAGAAATATCTCTCAGGCTTACTGGTTTCCTCACGATGTTTTCCTTCATCGAAGCGAGTAATAATTATACAATGCGTACATGATTCCGAAAAATCAGAGGCCTCGTGTTCGAACTCGAAACGACTTGGCAGTTCGACGGTCACACCATAATGAATAAAGTTGATTAAAAAACAAATTGTTGTACGTATTCCAGGCGGACCGCGACAAGATCTGCCGCCTGATGGAGGAGTCCCTGCGCAGCAGCTTCGGCGCCCCCCCCCCGCGCGCGCACGTGGCCAGCTAGTGACGTCACGCGCACAGTGCACGCGCCACTGGAGGGCCCTGCACTACACTCAGCTGCAGCCGGCCCGGTGCGGACCGGACTCCTGACACTACACTTTGACAGATAATTTACTGAAACATCTGTCACTCCGTGGTCCGCATCTAGTCCGTAGTCCGGTCTAATCGGTTTGACCGCACCTTTACTGTCCGCAGCCGCGCGTACCGTAGCCCCGCAGCTGTTAGCGTGTAGCAGCGCGGCCCCGCCACAGTCCACGCGGTTCGCTCGGGCTAGCTCGGGCTCGCTCGGGCGCGCTCGGGCTCGCTCGGGTCCGCTCGGGCTAGCTCGGGCTCGCTCGGGCGCGCTCGGGCTCGCTCGGGTCCGCTCGGGCTAGCTCGGGCTCGCTCGGGCGCGCTCGGGCTCGCTCGGGCTAGCTCGGGCTCGCTCGGCCGCTCGCTCGTGCTGCAGCGCCCTCTAGCGGCGCGAACAGAACACCGTCGTACGTATGACATACTTCCGGAGCACTTAGCTTTTATCGATATTTAAACAAGGTTTTTAGTCAACTAGTTGCGGCCCGGCTCGGTAGCCGCCCGCGGTAGTCTATAGATTAGAATTAAACGCATATTTATACGTAGCGATGATGGCTCCTATGATGAGATTTTGTATTGCCGTATCATGTATTTTTGCATAAGTATGGTACCGATCGAATGTACGAATATTCCGCGAGCTCTCACCCCTGACACTTGAGGCTTGTTTACGCGGGGATCGCGAACGGTTCCGAATGTTATTTATTTTTACTTTAATGTTAGAACTTAAGGAGTGTGAGCGAAACATCACTATTTAGTTTTTTAACCAATTTATTAACTGTAGAATCCTCGCATAAACAAGTGTCCATCGTTAAATCTTCCGTGTTGGTCACAACTTCTTGTAAACGGCAGTTCCAGATGCAAATGGTTGAGCGGAGGTATTGTGTAGTGTTGGTGTGGCGCAGTTGTTCGATACGTCGCTCGCGTGGTACTTTGATGATGCTGTTCACAAATACGATCTGTGGAATATTGATCTTTTAATTTTGCCGTCTTTCTGGCCATTGACTTATGTCAATATTCAGATTATAGATATTCCAGATTATTCTGGTTGATGATAAAACAGCAACTTCGTCAAAGTACTACAAGGATGATGTACGGGTACCTTCTAATATTGCATTTCACCTCCCAAAAAACTTACTAGTCGAGTGTGAATCTAAATCCGATCAGTCGAATCGTTCGTTTTAATCTAATCGATGCGCTTTCTTAAAAGAAATTATAAAAAAATACTTCACTTTACGACGACGAAATGTTAAAATTGTAAAGTTATTGAAGATTCGGAATGGTTCATAGTTTAGTTGAGACATCGAGTACGATTTAGTGATGTAGAATTTTGTATGAATGTGTATATGTTATAAATGATATTTAAAAGAAAAAAATATTTAAATTAAACGTTTACTTTTAATTATATGTATAGTGAGGCTTCCTCTTAGAGCTTTATGGATGTGGTTATAAATAATAAGTATACGGAAAATTGAACATACTCACTATGAAGATAAGGTTGAAATTTGTACTGTACTCGCGTCGATTATTACTTTGTACTACCGACAGGTGCAACTGGACTTCGTTTGTTGACCGCAGTCACGTAATTTGTTAACATTTTATATGAGACGCTTATAGGGTTCTGTGTAGACTACGTTCAGTTCTTCAGTCATTTTAGGCTTCTCCAAAATTCCCTCAAAAAAGATAAGCTTTTTTTTGTCAAAATTCTTCTGTGAGGGGGTGACAGGCGTTCTGCCATTAATGATTGAAGTCAATTATCCAAACTTGTGATGTTTTAATGTAAATTTATAACTTTATACTGGGTTTTGTATTGATGTTTGCTTAACTAAAATTACCTGGAAAATAAAATTCTGAATAACTCGTATTTTTCCTCAAGATTAGCTAACAAACTTAAAATACTGTTAAATAGGGCAATTTACATTAAAATTCTTTTTTTTTTAAGCACACACATACAAGACCCACTATGAGAATAGAATGTTTTGCATTTACACACATACATTTTGGTTTTATACAAACGGTGAAGTTTCGGTTATTATACGTAAAGCTATAGTGGTGCTAGTATGTTTGTACAGCATTGTATAAAATTCGCTATAATATTGTATTTCCACAACATACATAGGTACCGAAGTCACTCACGAAAACTCACAAAGATTGAACCAACTAAACAAGGACAAAAAGTATTACTATCCTTCTTTAACAGGCGGAGCTAGAAAGAGACAGTGATAGTTTATAGCTGAAAAATTGGTTGAACCATCATGATCTTCAGCTGTTTTTTTAAACTTGCTTACGAGAAATCATAATTTGACAGCTCCAAATAATCTTCCGTCTCTTTCTTATTTCATCTGTAAGTATGTGATAGAAATAGTTTTAGTCCTCTTGTGTGTGAATTCTTCATTGCGCGTTGCATCAAGTATCCCTTCAGTGCTTACGTATGTTGTGTTATTGTGTATATTGTCGTACATAGAATATCGCATCGGCACCGGTTCCTAGTTGGTTATGTTCAAAATGTTTTGGTGCTGACACACGTTTTATTTATTGAGCGAATATTACGCTTTTCTTCGTTTAGGTGTAAGTAACTCGCAAAGGGCAAAACACTAATAATAACGCCATACTAAATTACAATCAAAATTATTTGTGTATTCATAAACATTTCACACAACAAAACAGTTCAAATGTTTAACTTGTGAGTTACACCTGTACGGACAGCTAACTTCACATTTGGGTGACGCTAGTGGTGCCAAAAATACGAGGTGCCAACAATTTTACTTTCAAATGACAAATAAACCTTAGTTACTAAACCTTCTGAAGTATTCACAAGTAACGGCTTACCATTGACAATACAAACTCATTCATTTACTAGACAATAGACCGATGTAGTTAGCAAGGGATTTAGTGCATACAAATGTTCGCGTCGCTAGATTTTTTTGTTTGTTCGACTTTTAGGTCCTTTTACAGTATTGTTGCTTCAGTAAATGCCAATTCTATAAACTTAGTGTAACGGCTTTTGAGACAACATTTTTACTTTCCACCTATAGCTCCCCGATCATGACAAAAAAAAATTTGTTGTTGGTGTTACCAACATGTTTCAGTAACACAAAAACATGTTGCTGCAACAAAGTAAAGCAACTTTTGTTTTTATTTTAATATATCAGTTCATGAAGTTTTACCCGCGTTTTGCTCCGGTTTTCCTTTTTAAGTGAGTCAGCATACCGGATGTAGTAAGATGCGACCCCCCCCCCCCCCCTCAGTGCACATCGACACATGTTCGGTTATGGAGCGTTCTCATCGCGTGGTTGTGTAGGACCACTGTGTGTCACATGCTTTGTCCCTGCACCTAAGTAATTGTACATCTGCAAAAGATCGTGGTGCACATGGTTACACAATAATAAATCACCCAAAAAATATTTGAACCATCTCTCTTCAGCATACAATTGTATGAAAAGGGAATACAGATATTTTCAAACGATCAATTTGATAATTAACTATTTCACCCACTGTAAGTGTTGCACCTACGCGAAATATGTGGCACACACTCGTCCTCGTGTCGGCGTCGAAGGCTAGGAGTTAGTAGCGCAGTAGTCTAGAGTAGTGGAAACGAAAGACTGGCTAATGTAAAGAGTTAGGTTTGTACGGCGGCGGCGCGCGGACCGGCCACAGCTGGCACTGCCGCACTGTCGCACTGCCGCACTGCCGCACTGTCGCACTGCCGCACTGTCGCACTGCCGCACTGTCACACTAGCGCCACGCGGCGTGGAAGGCAGTGGCGATACGGACGGAGATGTATATGACGGAGGAGCACGGAATACTATGTACGGAAGGCGAACTACGACGGACGCAACTAAACGCACACGTAGACGCGTAACAGCGACCTCAAACAAATTTAATGGTGTTGTCCCACAAACGATAGGACACTTGGTATCATGTCCTACCTGTCCTGTTGTCTGCACATTACTGGAACTGCAAGCACGTCGCGAAATTCTGGAGCGATACAATTTAGAATACCATTGACACTAAGAAAAAACTACGCGCGGTACTTGCTGTACGTGAAGCATGTCTATGTGTGCGTTCGCCTTCGCTTTGTGTGGAGTCAACCTTCTGTACGTATATATTCTGTGACATTACACACTTGTAAATTATTACACTACGCTAAGTGTTACAACTCGGCCTTTTAAAACGCGTATTTTTGTCTTAAGATTGTAATTTATTAAGGGTACGGGAATTTTCGTATTCGTTACCAAAAAATTATGTACGCTTACTTATATATATTAGGGAATATAATTAAATTATAAAATATTAGGAAAATATTGAATACTTCATCTCGGTCTGCCGGTACCGCGCGTCGCCATGGGAGGCAGGTTTAAAGCTAGGAAAGTGGCGTGTTCTTTGTAAATATTTGCTTTTAGTCTAAAACTATACTTATAAATGATTATTGTTGTAATTGTAACTGATTTACGTACTATCGCGGACACTCCTGCCTGATCACCACTAAGCTCATTTTTGCTTGCACTCAAAATATTGAAGCGCTCTCTAGCTCCGCCCCGTTGTCGTTGAATGGAAAAAATGAAAGAAAGACAATACCGACCGGCCGAGCGCACTGACGACGGCGCACGCCGAACGAGATGTATTGTTATTTCAGACTACTATTATTAGAAAAAAAACCTTACTTGAATTCGGCTTACGTTACTCAATTATGTTTGTGCGTGTGTCGGTTTCGATACGATTTCGATAAAATTGGAAATAATGGGGCTTTAGCGGGTGAAAAGCTGTTGATCTAGCTAGATCTCATCTCTTATTCTAACTAGAACTTTGATTAGTTAAATCCTATTATCGGTTGTGTATTAATTAAAAATTAAAATACTGTTTACAGGTTTATCAATTTTATTACCAAAATTATATACTTTGTTGTTTTGTCATACAACAAAACAGAGATTATCGTAAACAATTTATTGGGTCCAATATATGAATTGGATACAGTAAATAGGTTAAACACAAAATCAAACAACAAGTAATAGAATCAACTTAAAATAGTTTACCAGTTTAACAAATAAAAAACATCCCTTCCTGTGACCTATTATTACCACAAGCAACAGTTTTTATAAACAATAGTTATTCCATTCATGATTTTTTTACAAAATTACGATAGTTAAATTATGATTTGCTCGTTCTTATTAAAAAAAAAAGAAATATTTTTAAAATAATTAAGTAATCAAAAATATGTGCAGATGAAAGCAGCCACAAATGACAGTACTTAAACATAAGCATTTTGCAATAAATGCGAAAATATCAAAATTAAGACAACAATTATAATAGACAAAAACATCACTAGAATTAAATT
Source organism: Eugnorisma glareosa (assembly GCA_947578425.1). Taxonomy (NCBI): domain Eukaryota; kingdom Metazoa; phylum Arthropoda; class Insecta; order Lepidoptera; family Noctuidae; genus Eugnorisma; species Eugnorisma glareosa. Next base: position 1,285,686 of record OX387966.1, read on the forward strand.
TAAGTCGCTAATAATATTTTTTCTATTACTTATTAAATATTAAAAACAGGGTTACCATACAATATAATTAGTCGCTCACTAATTCCCGTAAGAAGTGGCTCCATTTAAAAGAGAATTTCGGTCAACCTTAACTATAATTATAGATATTTTTTAAGTTAATACTGATATTTACACAGTGGCAAGCATTGTTTCTTTAAAACCAACCTAAGAAATTGAGACAAGTAGTGCGTGTGTGAGCGAGAAAGTATTCGAGTTCGCCCGTAACAACAAAACGATAATATCCGTGCATAGATGTATTTTTTTTTAATAAAAAGGCACAATGAAGAAAAACTTCTCTAAAATTAAATTAACAGTCTGTTGGTAAATAATATTTTGTATTGCTTACTTATTAAATAATAAATCTAAGGTTATAATCAGTCTAGAATCAGTCACTCACTAATTCTTATAAGAAGCGGCTTCATTTAAACGAGATTTTTAATCAATCTAACTACATAAATAAAATTATGTATTAAAAAAAAGTTAATACTGATACTCAACCAAATTAAAATCATCCAACAAACCTAAAACATTGAAACATATAATACGTGTGCTAGCGAGAAAGTATTCGAGTTCGCCCGTAACAACAATACTCGTGAATGCAAAATTACTTCACTAAGTTTTAATTCACGTTAATATTAAAATTGGACATTATGTTCAAAATGATTCAATAAATCAACAAAAACCCAAAACAATAATAAAAATACAGTACTTAAACAAAAACTTCCCTAAAATTAATGAACAGTCGGTAAATAATAATATATTTTTACTATTTTACCTTCTTCACTATTTTATCACAATGATTATTGTGATAAAATAGTCACTGACTACTCAATTTTAATACTACAAAAATAAATACACTAATCGATACGGGTTCCCGATACCGGTGGACAATTTAATGTTTTTTTATGTTTTGTTATATTGTTTTTTAATAAAAAATTATTACATTTGTAATTAAATAAATTAGCGAAATATATTAATATTTAGTCATCGCGCCTCCTGCGTCCGTCGCATATCGTTTTTATTGATTGAACGAGAACTTCAAATTGAACAGAGCAATGGTCAATATTCAAAAGGTCCGCTAAGCGCGCCAAAGTTCGTCCGTAAAATTCGCAAAAAGAGTACACAGGATACGTCACTAAGCTGCGCAATGCAGATTGCAACTAATTGCGTAAACGCTTTCCTAATGGGCCTAAACTTTAAGGGGGCGTGGCTCGGCGCCTCCGCATGATTTAGGCGAAAAAATTTTTAACTGATCAGGCGGAAAAGGCCGCGATAGTACCTACTTATCTACATATAGCATACAAACGCCGCTACATTACTGAATTGCTTCTATTTATGTATCTCGCATTTTTTTAAATATTATTTCATTTTTAATGTTTCAAAATATAAAGGAACTGTTTGGCTGAGTAGTTTTGTGTCTTTTTTTTTTTTTGTTTATCTTATTGTCGTAAAAAAACAGGTCTTTATAAGTCTGGCTGCAAGGCTTTGTGTGCTGAAATTTCAAGTTGGATTTACTTATGTACATCATACTAACTTGACCAGTTAGGGACAAAATGAAGTATGAATTATTCAGTTTCTGTATCGAGCACAGACACAAGCTGCACAGCCAACAGCCACTAGAACATTCATCGGCGCAGGCTTTCAGCACAAAAGCCCATCACAACGTTACCGACATGCTTACGCTATTATTTTAGAGAACTCTCACCTTGTCTATGTTCCTAAATGTACCATTTTACTTCGACAGCGCTGCAACCGCTGTATTACACTCTAATAAACACAACGATACCAATGCAAGCTTTTCTGAAAAAACTTAAACATACTTACCTAAAACTGGTGCTAAATCCATATTAAACTTAGGCTCTTTGATTACCTCAGAAAATTGACAGAGGCTGGATCACTTTACTTTAGCGATTTAAATCTAAAGATGTAGATAAGGCCCACATACACTTGTATCTTAAAACGCCTAGTGATGTATCGAAAGTTATAGATTTTACAAGTTATCTGCATTGGTGTTCGTGACCGATAGATGGCGCCAAGGAGTTCAATGGTACCAATTACTTTTATATAATTTAATTTAACGTTGTTTATATTTTTTAGTTTCACTCAGATTTTTTTCTTTACTTTTATTTACAAAAAGTGGACACATGATCGATGGAGAATGTTTTAGTTTCATTAACGATTTATTGTTGTATATAATTACCCAAACAGTGTTCTGGTTTTTCTTTTGTTTATCCAAAGAGAAAAATGTGTTCATCTATGAAAAATATTTTAATTTGCGTTTTTATGAGATTGTAACATAATTATTTATTGGATCCAGAATTGCATTTCCCACTCGATTATATGATTTTGTCTACAGTTCCACAGTTAACCTGTGCAAGTTTGATTTAGCTATAGTACATATGATTATTGTAATGATACCTTGATACCTATTATGATTATGCTCAAAGTGACTTGTAAAGAATCCATAACAAGATATGATCGAACGATCGAGTGATGTTTGCATACTATTCTACAATAAAGAACGTCAATAAAGTGTATTTTAAAAAAGTATTTTGCGTTTCAATCATTGTTTCAATGCATTTTCTTTACTAGACCAAATATTATGATATACCGTTGTGACATTAAACTGTGTTTAAACCAAGGAAATTATATAAACTAACTGGAATAATGACGTGCCGTGCAAAGCCGTTCCAAGTGAGAAAACTTCAAGAGTGGATGTCATCCCTTTCTAATAGGGTGTCCAATATTTGTACTTACATTCGGGACATCTGTTTTAACTTACTAGCACCCCGCTCCCCTATTTTCGTGGGTTTTGGCAGTTTATTCAAAATTACTGGGTATTAAAAGCCTGGGGAAGCTACACATACTTCTCATCAAAGGCAGAGCCATTTGGAAAAAAATACCTACTTTTTTTTAGGTATATTAATATTAAAAAACCCTCATATGACTGCTGCCGGCAATGTAGCGGCGGTAACCTTTAGTTTGCCGTTTGCCAAGGGTGCCAAAGTTCAAAAAAATCTCTGTAATGGGATAGGTTTACGATGTGAAGAATACGTGTCACTTATTTTCTTTCACGGTGGTCTACATGTTAGGTTACATCCATCATTTGTCGAGAGATTTTAAAGCAAACAGGGCTCCAAAATGTACATAGATGAAGCATGAGCATGTAGCATATTCAAACAACCTAATAGTATTTAATAAATTTATTAATCACACCACACATTATTAAACGTATAGTTTTATGTAATTATTGTTGATTTGTTTTTTTGAATCAGTAATTTTAAAATTAAATCTAAGTACGAAGATGCTGATGATGGGTGACGGCTGCAAACTAGGCAATAAGTTGAATACTTCTTCTTTAAAGGGACAACTTGAAGCCACCGTTGCTGAAGATTCTCATTATATGGGATTCTGCATGGAAACAACAATATTATTAATACTTTACATCAAACTACTGCCGACGACAAGCGTGATCTCCGAACAGTGACTATTACAGCACTATTTTGATTACCACGTACGACTATGACTTAACTATTTTATTATGCTTAAAAACTGATTTATATTGCCATGGTTTCCATAACTGGCGAAATGTGAGTGTAATGTTACGTACACCTCTGGCTAACCCTTCCGGGATTACAGGCGTAATGTTATATTATGATTTCCAAATATTGGTAAGAATTGAACTTTATTGAAGAACTGGTGGCGGGGACCATCACTGGACATTGCTTACTGAACAAACACTTCCACACCCTAGGTATCACTGACAGCCCCCTGTGCAGAGCGTGCATGGAGGCGGAGGAAACGATATGTACTCCTCGAGTGCACCGTCGTCACCCAGATCTGCGAGGAGACTCTTGGAACACCGAGATCCCTTGGGGATGTCCTGAGAAGACCGGCAAGTTTAATCTGCTTCTGAAGGGAGGTGGGCTGGTTGGAGTAACGGCCACCATGGCTCACGTACAATGGTCCACTTTAGGGACTAAGTGCGCCAGGGTTGCGGGACTGTTCGAAAGAGATACCGCGGCCCTGGAACACAAAGGGCAAAGGAAGGAACATGGATGGGTTTTAGTCAGTAAAAGTTTGACACTCCCTCCTGCTCAGCCCAGAGCGGGAGGGGTTATTTGATGATTTCCCATCCGAAAAAAAAAGGGACTAACTAATTATTAACTATTATACACCAAAAACAAACAATTCGTGTGTGCGCAGACCTCCCTCTTTCACACAAAAATAAATAAAAATAATATAAGTATGTTTTTAATAATATGGTTAAATTATTTGAGATGATGCTGAAGCTGCTCTACCTGCCTACTAAACGACTCTAAAAAAGGAGGTTAACTATTCGACCCTAATATTTGTTCGCGGTCGCCAATAACGAAAATGTCGGCATGAAAGCCCAAGAAGGTGCCGGCGAAAAGATGGAATGGTTCCAGATGTGTACTGCACCATCTAACCTACATTCAAATGAAGATTGATCAATCTCATCACGTTATTCTATGACAGCATGACGCCAATTGATATAATAAAAAGTTACAGCTGTTCAAATAAATCAAACAAACACGTATACGACAACATTGAAAAATAAAATCGAATCGGATCGCTAGAGACGTCTTTTGAACGCATGATTTACCCAACAGCGATTTTACGAACTTTAAAACAATACTTAGTTTGCACTAAAAATAACTGCAATTAATTAATTTATCTTTAAAATATCGGGAGCTCAAAATAACAGACAATCACGGAAGATATCCCGTAAGTGACAATATAAGTTTACAAAGAATGGTAACCAAAAGAATCTTGACTAGGTCCGATGTGATGTAGACTATTTGACATTTGTTGAGGAAAAATGTTTCAAGTGTCAAAAGTGGAGAAAAAATTGTCGTGATGCTTGTTGTTGTCGACTTTGGTCGACTGAAGAAGAGAAACATTTACTTTGTACCCGTTTCCACGGTGGTCATGCTACGCGTACGGCAAAGATTTAGCAGACAATGCCTAACGCCCGTTTTCACCAACACAAACTGACACTTAACTGAATGTCAAAATGTGTTAGTATTATAAGTATCCAACATTTGTATGCCTATTAGGTTAAACATAGCGATCCTGACATTCAAAATTAGATCTTATTTTAATGTACCTATGTTTCACAAATAAATAATTTGAATTTGTCTAATTCCCGTTTTCACCAACACAAAGTGACACTTAACTGAATGTCTAATTCCCGTTTTCACCAACACAAAGTGACACTTAACTGAATGTCTAATTCCCGTTTTCACCAACACTACGTGACACCTAACTGAATGCTAAATTCCTGTTTTCACCAAAACTGTGTAGGCATTCAGTTAGGGACACCTAACTGAATGCCTACACAGTGAAATTCCCGTTTTCACCAACACTGTGACAAGTGACACGACGATCGAGATTCGTAGCATATAGCTGCAATGGAAATTATAACCTTCTATGTTCTATGTTAAGGGATTGGTTTCCGCGCTTAGTCCCTAAAGTGAACTATTGTACGTGAACCACGGTGGCCGTTACTCCAACCAGCCCACCTCCCTCCAGAAGCAGATTAGACTTCCAGGTCTTCTCAGGACATCCGCAACACTTCGAACCTTGCTTTAGCGATAAAGTTGAAAATCTATTTAACCCTTAATTCGACAGTATTTAAAAAAAAAAAAAATTGTAAAATCGTTACAGATTTTGGTTCTTAGGATGTAGGGCACCCTAGAAAAAATACCAGAAAAAATCTAGTTATTTCAGTTTCCTGAAAAACATACGTCCATTATACTGGACATTATCAAGTTCATAAGAAACTGATGAACTCCAACCATGTGCAGTATACTTCCCATTGTCAAAGAGAAAGAATAAAAGAAATAAGTGGTTCCGTAGGAAAATACTCATATATTTTAGAAAATTAGTCACATTGGTTACATTGGTTTACGCTTAAAACACTAATAGGAACTCTCGAAAACTTAAAAATACAAAAAACTCACTTATGTTTTGAACATAATAATTAAGTACTTATAAAATTTTCATAAAAATCAACATTTAGCTTATTAAAAAAAGCAATCAGACTTTTACTTCTTAAAAATATCAATGTAGATTAATCTAAATCAACTTTCACTTGCTTTTTGGTCGCCCGCCTAACTACTTACTTATTGTGGAAATTATAAAAGCAATTTCTTTTGGCCACTAAGCACAACCTCTGCTTGCATTTGGAACAATGTGTGTTCGTTTTATTGTTCTTGCAGAACTTGCAACGTCCATATTCGAGGTTCCGTCTCAATTGATCTTCCCTTTTGCCTTAATTCGACTGCCAACTTCTGTCTGAACTTTTTCAGACTTAGGTTTTTCAGGCTCTTCGTGTTGCATTTTCTCCTGTAGAGTAGCCAAGCATTGTTAACAGCTATATCTAACATTTGGCCAAAGATGTTCATGTACCAACGACGGCTCTTGAAAGATGTTCTGTAGAGAGCTATCAACATGTCGCACAGGTCAACGCCTCCCATATGTTGATTGTAGTGTCGGACTAACTGCGAGCACGTGACACCAATTTTCTTTTTCTGTTCTTTGCTCCATCTCTTGATTTCTTGAACCGGGTAAGCATCTGCATACGAACAGGCCAAAGTCACAACTTTATTGTCGTACCTTTTGATAATGGCGATCTTTTTGTCGTTGTCTACGACTTGGCTAAATGAACCTCGGCCCCTTTTCTTCAGTTCTTTGTCACTTAACAGTCCCTTACTGCAACCCTTCAGTCTATTTTGCCGTATGGTTCCGAGACTGAAAATCCCCCTGTGTTCACGTAGATACCAGATGACGGAATCGACAATAATGAAGCCAAACTTGGTAAAGCATTATAATTTACTTCATCAGTCGGTGGTAGCACGTTGTCAATAATAGGAGTCAACGGAGGTCGCTCATGGTTCAAATTGTCTTCGACTTACACGGGGTTGTCCTCACTGCCACTGACGCTAGGACGGTCCTCTGTTTGAAAATTGTCGTTTACTGTCTCCATGAAAGAGGCAGCAGTATCAGCATCAACGTTAGTCTCGTCACTGTCGATTGAAGTATTGCCTTGTGTATCACTTTCGGAGCTGTCTAATATATTCATGCGCTCTATGCATGAATCGATGGAACGGCAGGGTGAGGAGGACAACTCTTCAGTCCTATGAACAGAAATTTCTTCTGCATTCTCAGGTTCAGAACCACTATCTGATGAAACTAGTGTGTTCTACGCTTTAATTATCTGTTAGCATAGAGCATACTTCCTCTATACAAAGATAATATTTTCACTCTCTCTTGTCAAAATGTCATCAAGGTAGAGGTGGTTCGTTGCGTCATTTTTAAGAAACGTAACGAAACCAGTTACTTGGTCGGCGTCACCTGTTTCAAAACTAGTGATTTTTGTAACTAGTTATTTTTATTCAGCTACTGTGATTGTTAGTATAAATACCTCCACCAACTATACAGTTACACATGAAACGAAAATAAATTAAATCACTATCTAGTTAAGTGTATGTAGCTATACTGTTAAATCAATAAATTAACTTCCCTTCATAGGTACTTTACTCAGGCTTAAGACTGACTGCATTAAATGTTTTTATGACTAATTATTAGTGATTACTATGAAACTATGATCGACCAGTCGACCAAACGACACTGCCGACAGTCTACTCTATTCTCGATCGCTCGAATATCGTAACGACTACTCAGCTACTCACACCCAACAATCACAGGTAACTGAAATAACGCAATTACAAAAATCACTACTTTTAATTAAATTTGAAACTAGTGATTCGGTTACATGCCGCGTAACTAGTTATTGTATCTAGTGACGTGAAATAACGCACATGCCTACATCAAGGTGAGAACACGCTTTTCTCTAATAATTTATTCTAAACCCATTTATATGTGCCTATTATGTTAAGAACAAATATGTATTGATTACTCGCTATTCGTGAACTGCTTGATAACAAGAAATACAGGAATAGTTACCAGAACATCTTTTATTTAAGTCTCACCGCATGCCACCTAGATTGCCCATAGGAGATTGCATGGCCAGTGGCCACCTCTTCTTTATAACTTGCTTCACAGTGCAGACAACCACTCTGTTCAGATAGTCCGTAATAACAGGTTATGGTCCCAAAACCCAGAAAAGTTATAAAGTGATTACGAGTGCACGCGGGCAAAACATAACCTCATTTTTTGGCTGTGGCGCGGTGGTGATTTTGCGGTGGTGTGGCTTGAAAATGGCCCCGCCTAGTCATCAAGAAGCGAGCAATGGAAATGCTGCTTTGCAAGGTAACTATGGCTTGTCATCGTCTATAGAAAAATTGGAAGGAGTAACTAACTATTTGAATTGGAAATTTGCAATCAGAATGCTGCTTACCATGGATGGCTTGTGGAATGCAATCGAAGGCACGGAGACTGATCTGATGAAGGATCAGCGTGCTTTGGCGCGTATAGCTTTGAGCATCAAGCCGGCACTTTATCAGTATATCAGGAATGCTACTACAGCAAAAAGTGCATGGAAAAATTTAGCTGATATATTTGAAAATAAGGGCTTGTTACGGCGTAAGCTACTTTTGAGACAGCTGCATAGAATTGAATATACTCAGTTTTCAAATATGTCTGAATACATACAGGGTGTCATGACCCTCGTGCAGCAGCTCTCGGATATTGGCCGTAAGACTGATGATGCTGAAGTCGCAGAGATCTTATTGAGCGGTCTACCTCAGGAATTCGAATACTTGGTTTCTAATCTTGAAACAGTATGTTTAACCAATAATCTCACCAGCGAGATTGTACGAACTCGACTATTACAAGAAGAGCTGCGTAGGAGTGATGGTGCATCGGACAATAACAACAAAGCTTTAATTTCGAAGAACTCTTTTAAGAAGAAGACTATGGTCTGTCATTACTGCAATAAGCCTGGGCACATCAAGGCCAAATGCTACAAGATGAAGAATGACAAGAAGAATGAGTCTACAAGCTTCGCTTCAGCTTTGTTTGTTCATCAAAGTAGCGCATGGTTCATCGACTCCGGTTGTACATCTCATATGACAAATTGTAAAGACAATATGGTGAATTATAAAGACTTTAATTGTAATCAAAAACACACTACAGTTGCTGTAGCAAATAATGAACAATTAAGATGTAGTGGTGTAGGAGATTTAATGGTTAACCTTGGAAATGAGGTAACTCAACTTAAAAATGTTTTGTATGTGCCACAGATAGCCACTAATTTAATGTCAGTAAGTAAATTTATAGAAAGTGGGCTTACTGTTGTATTTGATGGTAATGGGTGCAGTATTTATGAGGGTAAAGTCTCTGGCAATCCTATAGCTCTTGTGGGATGTGAGAATGGAATTTATAAACTAAATTGTAACATTGTAAAGCCTTTGCACAACAAGGTGTATTCTTCCAAACTTTTGAGTAGTGTGCAAAAGACAGAGAGTACCGCAGTAGCTGTGTCTACTGAGCTGTGGCATCGCAGGTTAGGACATTTAGGTCCGAGAAGTATGAGAACTCTGAAAGGTCATGTATCTGGAGTAATGTTTCAGGATAATACCCAGGACAGTTTGAAGAAATGCATACCCTGCCTTGAGGGGAAGCTGTCAACACAGCCGTTTCCCAAAGGAGAGGGCAAGCGTGCCGAGCGACCATTGGAGTTGATACATTCGGATGTCTGCGGACCAATGCGCGACTACAGCTGGGGGGGTGCAAAGTATTTGGTTACATTTACAGATGATCACACAAGAAAAACGTTTGGATACCTAATGAAGTATAAATCTGAGGTAATGTCCAAGTTTATTATTTTTAAGGCTATGGTTGAGAGGCAAACTGGATTGAAGATTAAATGCTTACGTTCTGACAATGGTGGCGAGTATGTCAATCATAGGTTTTCTGGATTCTTAAGTAATGAAGGTATTGTACATCAGACTACAGTTCCTTACTCGGCCCAACAGAATGGTGTTTCAGAGCGTCTTAACCGGACACTCATTGAAAAAGCGCGTTGTATGCTGCGGGAGTCAGGTCTTAGTAAGCCTTATTGGGGAGAGGCGGTAAATACTGCAATATATTTGAAAAATCGGTCCCCTACTATGGCTTTGTCTGGACTGATTCCTGAGCACCTGTGGTCGGGATCTAGAGTTGATCTGAGCCACTTGAGGGTTTTTGGTTGCATCGCTTATTCTTTGGAGCCTAAGCATAAGCGTGGTAAGCTTGATGCTAAGAGTAAAAAGTATATTTTTGTGGGGTATAGTGAGACCTGTAAAGGGTATAGACTATCAGATCCAATGAATCCTAGAAAAATTGTGTTGTCAAGAAATGTTGCATTTTTAGAAGATAGGTTTTATAATGGGAATGTAAATGAAAAGGATAATGATGACATTAATAATTATGAAATTATTTTGCAGAATAATTGTTTTGACAAGAGCAATGAATTGGTTATAAATAATGATAATTTAAATAATTCTATTGAAATAAATTCTAGTCAAATAAATTTAAATGAATGTAGTAATGAGGAAAAGACTAGTGATAGAACCAATTCGTTGGAATTAAATGATGGTTCTCAAATTTCAGATACCACAGACAAGGAGCATTACTGCACAGGCAGTGAGGATGAGTCCCGCTGTGCAGACTCATCGTCGGCGAGCCACGAGTCTGAGACTGCGTCATCGCCGGACGTGTCTGTTCGAGGGGAAGGAGAGACAAGTACAGAGGTACCCCGGGCTGAGGCTAATACCCGCCCTGTACGAAGTACTCGTTCAATTCCGCCATTGAGGTATCGTGATTATGACATTTCCATGTATGTCGGTAATATTGAGGAACCATCTAGTTATGAAGAGGCTATCTCTTGTTCGGAAGCCACTGAGTGGCGTGCAGCGATGCAGAGTGAGTATGACTCGTTAATTGCGAATGAAGTATGGAAGATCGTGAGTCGCCCTAAAGGGAAAAATGTTATTAAGTCCAAATGGGTATTTAAGCGTAAACACGATGCTTCTGGAAACTTCACAAAGTATAAAGCGCGATTGGTTGCCAGGGGGTTTACACAGAAACATGGGGTCGATTATAATGAGACTTTTTCCCCAGTGGTTAGGCACTCTACTATGCGAATTTTGTTTTCATTGGCAAATGATTTAAATCTCAGTATAGATCACATTGATGTAGCTTGTGCTTTCTTGAATGGTAACTTAAACGAAACAATATTTATGGAACAACCTATTGGTTTTGATAATGGAGATAACTCCAAGGTTTGTTTATTAAATAAGAGTATTTATGGCTTAAAACAAGCTAGTAAAATGTGGAACAGTAAAGTTCATGATTTGTTAAATAATAATGGTTATGTACAAAGTCAATGTGAACCATGTGTTTATGTAAAGAAAGAGAAGAATGATTTAACCATAATTGCTCTATATGTTGACGATTTCTATATATTTTATACTGAGAAGAGTGTTATTCAAAAAGACTTAGTAAAACTGTTAGAAAAAGAATTCAATGTAAAGAACCTTGGCCCATTAAAAAGCTGCCTGGGTATTAATGTAACAAGAGATAGGACAAAAAGTATTTTAAAACTGGACCAGACTGATTATATTAAGAAGTTATTATTGCGGTTTGGTATGGGTAATTGTAAGACTGTATCTACACCTATGCCATTGAATTGTAAATTACTGAAAGCTGAAAATTTAAGCGAGAGCAATGATAATTTCAGGCAATTGTTAGGCTCGTTAATGTATTTAGCTGTATGCACTAGGCCTGATATCGCTTATGCATGTAGCCAGTTGAGTCAATTTAATAACTGTCACGATAACAGTCATTGGCAAGCTGCTAAACGTGTTTTGCGTTATTTAGCGGGGACAATTAATTATAGCTTACTATTTGTAAGAAGTAATAAATTGAGTTTGGCTGCTTATACTGATGCAGACTGGGCTAATGATATAACTGATCGTAAGTCTTATACTGGGTACGTCGTGAAGCTAGGTAATAATACAATAAATTGGGAGTCAAGGAAGCAACGCTGTGTTGCTTTATCTACTACGGAGGCTGAATATATTTCAATTTCTGATGTTTGTAAGGACATATGTTTTATTAAGAGTCTGCTGTCTGAGATATTCTGTTTAAATGTAGAGTCAATAGTTTATAATGACAGCCAAAGTGCAATTAAGTTGTTAGAATGTAAGGAGTACTGTCATAAAAGAACAAAGCACATAGATCTCAGATATCATTATGTAAAAGACCTAATAAATAATAATATTGTAAATGTAAATTATTTACAGACTGAAAAGATGATAGCAGATGTGCTTACCAAACCGCTTAGCTCTAAGAAACATGTAGATTTTATTAAAGACATGAATGTATGTGTTGTGTAGCATGTCTGTGTGTATGTGTTTAATTAGGCATGTAATTATTGACTCTTTAGAAATGATAATATAAAGCGTAAGGGGAAGTGATGAAACTAGTGTGTTCTACGCTTTAATTATCTGTTAGCATAGAGCATACTTCCTCTATACAAAGATAATATTTTCACTCTCTCTTGTCAAAATGTCATCAAGGTGAGAACACGCTTTTCTCTAATAATTTATTCTAAACCCATTTATATGTGCCTATTATGTTAAGAACAAATATGTATTGATTACTCGCTATTCGTGAACTGCTTGATAACAAGAAATACAGGAATAGTTACCAGAACATCTTTTATTTAAGTCTCACCGCATGCCACCTAGATTGCCCATAGGAGATTGCATGGCCAGTGGCCACCTCTTCTTTATAACTTGCTTCACAGTGCAGACAACCACTCTGTTCAGATAGTCCGTAATAACACTATCTACATCCGAATGAGCATTTTCAGGCGGCACCAATGCTAACAAGCGATGTCCTCTAGATTTGAAGCTCTGAAAAACGAAAAGTAGTAAGGTGTAAAACATTTTATCTGCGGATCCCTAAAAATTTTATTACGAGAAACAACAAAAGTTAATTTTCTAATAATATGGCAACGGGAAGAATACTAGACATACGATTTTGTACTTAGTTTTCTACTACTTTGACAAGAGGAAGCATAATGGACATAGTCTTTGCCAGTTACTGTTCTAGTAATTCGATGACGGAAAGTATACTGGACGTACAAGTTTTGGGCGTCGTAAAAACTAAATAAAAGTCAGTAAGACAATCAAAACATTATGAGTAGCCTTTCGGGTATGTTATCTTTAGTTTTCAATGAAATTACAAGGAAATAATCCGTAAAACAGTGAACAAAATGCAACTTACCGAAAGCCCGCGCGGCGAGTCCTTCCTCCCCGCCATCTCGCCGGCGACTGCTCGCGTCCCGTCGATGTGCACGCGTCGTTGGTTTTTGACAACGTACCTAGTTGGATAGTTAAGGATGCTATTATAGCACCTAGAACTCTAGATATACGGTCTATTTTGTATGTAGATTTTTTTTTCATTCAATGGGAATTATACTGCACGGCATTGAATTAAGGGTAGAAATTTGACAGATTGTAGAAGCTCGATCCGCTGGCGTCTGTACCTACCCAAGTAGCAAAAGGTTCTATAACCAAGGCGTTTTATCACCAAAGAGTGATATAGTAAGCTTATAACGGTAACCATTATGACTGCTTGTACTATGAAGGTTTTTAACAGAGCGTGTTGGTGCTATAAGATTAAAGAGCGTTTAAGTTCTATAATTTAGTTCTTAGAACGCTTACAGGACCATAAAAAAGACGCTTTAAAGTGTAACACTATACGCGGGACGTGAGAGGGAGAGAACCTCACGTCCCAGCCGCCGCGGGAGACGCACCGGGCGTCGGGGGCCACATGGTGGCCCCCGGCCACCGTAGACGCGGGCCTGTGGACGGTGAGCTATGGGCTAGCTCGCCGTCCGTCCGTCTTATGACGACAGGCCGTGTCGACGGCGCGTTCGTGTTCCACGCGCGCCTCAAAGAGAGTCAGCAAACAGGAAGGGGTCCGTAAGGGCCGACGCCTGCCAGGGTTGCGGGACTGTTCGAAAGAGATACCGCGGCCCTGGAACACAAAGGGCAAAGGAAGGAACATGGATGGGTTTTAGTCAGTACAAGTCTGACACTCCCTCCTGCTCAGCCCAGAGCGGGAGGGGTCATTTGATGATTAAAGCGATGATGGTACTATTTAGTACTATAGACGACATTACTGACACTTTTATGTATCTATTTTGCACTAATAATGCGTCAAAATAACTTTTACAGTACTGTACTGTACTGTAGCAGTATCGAAAACACTATTACACGATCAATCTGCACTATAAAAGTACCTTTCACAACCATTACGTAACCTTTTAGCTTCTTAAAAGTTCCCTCAACATCGCTATGGGGCTAGTTCTGTTAAAGTCATGAAAACTCTTCTATAGTACTAAATAGTACCATAGCGACTCCTGGTGCAGTTGCTAAATAACTTAAATTCTAAATAGCTCTACAAGTGAGTTTGTGTTACTGTTACGAGACTAAAGCGTGACATAAAAGCACTAAAATTGTTAACTAATGAACTAATTAGATCTATACTAACTTTTCAGTATCAATAATATCACTAGTATTTCATAAATGAAGGCACACTGTAGACTGTCAAAAAGAAAAATATCATAATATTTTTTCAACTATAGAGCTGATTTATCACCGTGAGAGCCTTTATGTAATGTTTATAGAATAAATCAGTGATCAAACAAGGGCCTTTTTGGGGTTCTGTTAACGTTTACAACACCATTATACTACTAATCATGAACTAATCATGCTCACTAATTAGCACGTTCTAAAACATTTTCAGGACTTTTATAGTACCAAATTTTGTTACTTGGGTACTTGCTTATTATCTTTTTTGGTGATTTGATTTTCAGATCTTGGTGTGTAGGTAAACCAACCCACATTGGACCCACGTACGTTACCATTACGAATGGTACCTATAGGTAGGCTGATAATACTTATACAAAAATAGGTAGGTGCACAAACAATAAAACACACCGATTCTACAAAACATTGTAATTTAGCACACAAACTCACAACGCTTGCGTTCATGTTTTTCGACAAGATTTTTACGAAATAGGGACTTACGCGAAACATCGAGTTTACGATGAGCGAAATTATGTTTGTATGAAGTGAGCGCGATTGTTGAAACTAGTTTATGATGAATTGATGACACATGTGATGGTGCATTTAGCGATCAATCATTATGTTCACAATATAGGTATACGCACTTACAAGCGGTAATTTACACCGCTACGACAATGATAAGTTCTGTGAACGTAAATATTTACACAACAGTTTACTATGTAATACAGGCCTTCTTTATAAACTATTTTGATTTGAATGTATTCCATGCATTATATCTTCAGTAAACACTAGGCAATTATTTGTCACATTGCCTAATTACTTTAAAAATACATGAAATATATACATTATTTGGATACCTCTGTAGATTGTTGAAAACCAATGACTTAATTTCCTATTGTGATCTTTATTTTACAAAATATCATAGCCTTAAAAAAATTACATCTTTGGCAATTTGGCAGAATACACTTAATTATAGGAAGACACTATTTGTTAACCTTTTCCTTTCGTAATAGGTACCTAAGTACGTCCCAGTATTATAGAAAAAAATATCTACTCACTAAGTTAAAAAAAAATCAAGTCTCAACAAGTAGTATTTCAATATAACCTCACATTTGATGTGCTGCAAAACCTGATACTGGCTAGATTTCGATTGTGTAGTGTGTGGTGGGTGCTATTACATTTTTGTGAACAATTCAAGTCCTAATTCTGCAACACTTTCACAGAACAATTATATTTTTACAACAAATACTTGATTCGCGATATCATTGTTGTTTATATAATAATTCGCTGTGTCCGCGCTCTGCCGATCATTGGACAACTGATGACTACGATAAGCACCAATAAATTGTAATGTATTGTCATGAACAGTCCGCGCAGTTTCCGACCCGACTAACTATTGCATTACTTAACAAGCACGCGACGTGTATCTCATAATCTGTATCGATACGGCGGCGGTGTGGCTCGCGGTTCTATTTCTTCCTTCTCTTCTTCGTCTGGCACGTAGTAGTGCAGCTCGTACGAGGGAGACAGTTCCACGGTCTTTTCGCAGTGAGGATCGCACGGCCTCCGCAGGAAGTTGGACGGCCGCGGGTTGCTCACTTCATACAACCTCTTCATGAACGCAGACGACGACGCCACTCTCCCATGTTCCGGCGTCTGTCTGTGCACAACACTACTGTTGTACAAGATCGGGAAGTCCACCTTGAACCTCTCACTGTTCTGATTAAAGTTATCAACGAACCGGTTCATGATATCTTTTCGGAACTTCACGTCGTATTCGTAATCCTCCTCGACCTGGGTGCTGTCTTGGGGGGTCAGCTTCGCCAACTGATTAACAGTGACGCCGTGGACTGGTGGATCGGTATACGTATACTCCTCGCTCCTTTCGTCTTCACTGCCTTTCGCCGCCTCGTTAATAAAGTCCCGGTAATGTTTGATTACATACGAGGCTCTGTTGAAATTTCCCTCATTTACTTCAAGTCCGTCGTGACGGGGCTCGGACACGCTCGGTTGATTCGATAAGTACAGGTTCTTGTCCAAGTTCTCAGTTTGGTACATTGGAGTGTAGGCAGGCTTCATTGTTACTTTATTTAATGGTTCATACTTTTCTGTTGGTTTGGGAGAGATTGTGCCAAAGGAAACGTCCAGAATGTCTTTAGGTGGTGCTTTATTAATCACATACAAGTTCACTCTTCTATCGAAATTAGTGTCGTGTTTGTTCATGTTTACTTGTTGGACTACTTTCTGAGTAGGTGGGAAATACTGGAGAGTGGCCTTCCTCTCAGTAGGAATGTCTCTCATCGGTTGTGTACGTAGCCAGTCTGGAAGTTGCGTAGTGTCCTCCTTGGGTTTGAGTGGTTTAGTGAATCTCTTTAAATCAATTTCGTGCTGATTTATGTAATCAGCATCATACTCGTCGGTAGTGTCGTAGTATTCTGCCAAGGTGTAGAGTTTCTGTGGTTTATTTGTTGATAAAGAAGTGTTTTCGGCCTTGAAAACGCCAAATTGTTCTTTCGATATTGAGTTTACCGCGACATTAAACTCTGTTGTAGATTGAGATGGTGGAGGCGGGGTGAATATTGATTTCACATCGGGGCTCATCGGTGTGGACATATCGTCTCTAGAAAGGTGCGTGTTCTCACTGGATTCTTCATAGTCAGTGTACACAGTATCTCCAAACTTATTAACCTTTTTCTTGGATTTTCTGACTTCAGCTATCTTTTCTAGCCTAACCCTTAAGTCCGGGAGACCATCTTTGTTGTCTTTATCAGTCATATTTCCTAACTCTGTCTCAGTTTTATTTTTTAGAACTTGCGTGAAAGATTTTGAAGCATTCTTCGGTTTGAATACAATTCCCAAAGAGCTGATGCTTTCGTTTCTCCAGCTGTTGTCGTCTGGATCGCGAACAAACTGTTTTGGTGGTTGAACGTCAATTTTCTTAAGGGGTTTGTAGTTTGGGCTGACGGCATATAAAATGGTGTTTTTCTTTTTTTCCTGACCAATGGGTTTGACACTAAGCATATCTTCGGGAACAATCTCAGACACACCATCAGTGATCCTTCCTTGTTTTAAATGAGAAAGCTTTGCATTCTCTTCGTTGTCGTTGAGCATTTCCTCTCTTAATAAAGCTTCTTTAATCGCATCTTCAGCCTGCAAGTGTTATCAAAATTATATTGGCGGTTATAAAAGGAAACAAACGCGATACTTATTCTAATTAACATAAGAATAATCAAATGTTGTTGGGTTCTTCCATCGCGTATTTCTCAGTAGCAGCCACGGAGTCTGGATTTGTCGGAGCCCGGTTGGTGGCATTAGGCTCGACCCCTATTACATAGGAGTTAAACATATATAGCTGGCGAAATGTGGGTGTATTACTAGATACACCACTGCCAACATTTTGAGGGTTACAGGCGATTATTAAGCAATAATTTTATGAAAAAAAAACGCGTTTTTGAATGCCCCTTTATCATTTGCTTAAAATAACATACGAGTGGCGTTTTAAAAAAGTGCTCGGTACTCCCTGGCCACGGCTGGGCTCGGTAGTCACTGTACCATTTCTTTGACTTGTTAATTTTTTATCACGGTGTACCGTGATGTACAAGAGAAATGTAGATTCTTTGATACTTTATAAAACACTACTATATACGGGCTAGACTGCGATTGGCGACATTGTAAGACATTTTGAATTATAGCGACGGTCGACGTTGATCGGCCGCTGACAGCTATACCCTTACGTACGGTACACGCAGCGACTACACACTCACTCTATCTATCTAGCATTATTGACAAAGTGAACGATACAAAAAAACTTAAATGAACTTACCAATTGACTTTGCGACCCATAGACACTGCCATTGTTGTTTCTTGTCACCTCAACATCAGTTTCGTACGTGATGCCAAACATCTCTGTTTTATTCATGGTCACGGTAGACGAGAGCTCTGTGGTAGTGGCCTCACTAGGATTGGCAGTTTTCATCTCTCGGTTGTCTTTGTACCCTGCTCTTCTAGACACGAGCTCCAGTTTCGTTGGTTCGATCTTTGTAGTGGACGTGTTCGTTTCAGAACCTGAAGTATTACTTTCGCTAGATTCAATCCCAGTTGTTTTTTCAAATTGCCTTGTCGTTGACTCTTGTGCACTAATAAGATCATTTCTCAATTTTTCTAATGAAGGTATGGGTGTGTTAGTAAAAACTTTTTCTAGATTTATACGAGTTTGGGCAGTTTCTGCTCGCGTCATATCTTTTTCTAATGTTGTGGTGTCCTCAGTGCTGGTGCGTTTCCTGTTAATCGTTGTATATTTTTTCCAGGGTGGTAAAGTAGGTGGAAATAAGTCGATGGTAAGAATTTCATCTGTCAAGGTCGCGGCAGTCACTTCTGTCGAGACCGAGTTTAATGTTACATCTGCCTTTGACTCGGATGAAACAGTTGTAGGAGCATCAAGCGATCCATCAGCGGTAACTAACGTATTTGCGCCTATAGTATTTGTTTCATGAGCTTTCTGATCAATAAAAATAAAATTGGTTGTAATTTTACTTTCAGAATCAGCTACTGTTGTTGTACCACTAGTCGTCTTGTTTTCACTTTTATCTACACCATAAGTATTTACGTTATTTGAAGTAGCACTTGTGTCTGGAGTTGCTGTAGAAGTAATGATTCCCGTATAATTCTGATGTTCTTGTGTTGTAGTCGCATTTTGTTGGATTTCTTCTATCGGAAATATATATTTAACGGTAGAATATTCTATTGAGCCAGGAGTAAATGCCGTGTCCTCTGAGAATATTGTTGAGATCTCCTCATTTGCGCTTCGTGCTATAGTAGTGAAAGCAGAACCATCGGTATCGGTCGAATGTATAATCGTTGTTTCAGTTGGGATTTCGATTTTGTTATTTTCAGATATTTTAGTTTGCGTATCAGTAGTCTCAGTGACAATCCGCTGTTGCTCATAAACTTTTTCATCGCTATAGTTGTTGGTTTTGTTAATTGCTATTACAGAATCCGAGTCTTCCCTCGTCTTGTTGTTAGAGATTGTCTTACTATCATTGAAGGTCTTCAAATCGTATCTCACTTCCAGCTGTTTGCTCTCTCCAATTTCCAGATCTGGTGCTGAATTCAAAGTATCCCGAGCTACAGTGAAACCACTGGCTGGTGATGTGTTTATTACTATCGCGATTGCCAAGGAAATCACGAATGACCTGAAAAAAAGAAAAAAGGGGTAAGATTGCGTTACAAAAACGTTGGCAGAAGGACAATCACAAAAATACTCTTGCTGACAGAGCATCGATGCTTGCTGTTAAGAGAATAAATCCGAATGTGTCCGCTTTCAACTGCTTACCCAGACAACATATCGCGACGTCGACAACGACACAACTCTTGCGCTGGACGAGACTGATTGTATCTGATGTCATGCGGAGGCTGCGCCGGAGTGTGGCGCAGCCGCGCCGTGCAGGACAATGGGCGTGTTATCAAACATGGCGCCCGCGTACAAGCGCTACGAGTGTTATTATATAAATTGTATCATAATTTATGCTTAGATAATACACACTTCTGAATCAATTGTATTCGACATGTTATGAAAGCGTTGCAGACGAAACATCATTTATTAGTGGAGCGCCTGGAGGGGGTTTTGACCTACTCGTATATGCAGATTTACAAAATTTCATAATAATAATAATCATTTATTGCAGTCATATAGTTTACAAGTTGTTACAAGTATATAGAAAGAAAGAAAGAAAGAAAATATATTTATTTGTCGCAGGGACATGACGTGCATCATACAAAATGATAAAAACACAAAAAAAATAAATAACAATAAACATACAAAGCATACAGGTATATAGGTTTCATACATGAACCCTGCTGGGGCACAGCAATATAAATAGTTTAAAGTGCAACATTGTCACAATAATAAACAAACCACTGCACTGTGCTAAAACAGAAATACAAATTTTAGCATGTTTCTAAGTAACTGTCATGCTATAATATAAGATAGGGTAAGAACAATTAATAGGTCATCATTTCCATTCACAAATTAAAATAAGATTAAAAAAAATGAATTAAAACAAAATAGCGATAACACTAATAATCATAAAATAACATAGGTAGGTAATAAGTCAAAATTGTAGGTGCTGTGTGTATTGTGTACCTACAGGTATGAATTTCAAAGTGAGAGTGTAATACGGTTTTAATATTAGGTATTTTTGGAGACTGTTTTCAAATTTATTTTCGTACTCCATGTCCATAATTGAATTTGGAAGCTTATTATATATTTTCACGCACATGGCGAAACGTCTTGAATGGAACATAGTTAATTTTGAGCTTGGTAAGGCTAATTCATTTTCGTTTTGGCGTCTAACGCTGCGATGTTGTGGGCGAAGGTCCTTAGTGAGTTGGAATAGTGACTGGTGTTTTCTTACAAATTTGCTAACTTCGAAGATGTAGATACTAGTTAGTGTAAGGATTTTGCATTTTACAAATAATGGCTTGCAGCTTTCTGTGTTATCTATATTGACAAGAATTCGTATATACATTTCTTTTGTATAATAAAAAGTCTATCTTTGTCTTCACCATTTCCCCACACCACGATTCCATAAGTTAGCCAGGAGTATGCGTAGGCATAGTATGCTGTTAGAGCAGTTTTAAAATCGGTAGCTCTTTTAAGCTCCCCCAAGGCATAAATGAAGCTGGCTAGTTTGTTTACCAATTTATCTTTAAGGGCTTTCTAGTTCATATTGGTATGTATAATCAAACTTAACAGTTTAAACTCGTTTATATAAGCATTGCAGCTTTATGTTGTTGTAT
Organism: Eugnorisma glareosa; assembly: GCA_947578425.1. Lineage (NCBI taxonomy): Eukaryota > Metazoa > Arthropoda > Insecta > Lepidoptera > Noctuidae > Eugnorisma > Eugnorisma glareosa. Next base: position 1,307,096 of record OX387966.1, read on the forward strand.
GAGTAATTTATATCCAATTTGCGTTTTTGGTATGGTCTATATTGCATTAGCTTTGTCTTGTCAAAATTTAATTCTAATTATGATCTTTTAACCATGCTATTATTTTGGAGAGCTTATCGTCTAGACTTAAGTTTAGGTTTTCTTTATTGGTGTAAGGAACAATTATTGAAATATCGTCAGCAAATAAAATACTTTGAGCGTCAATTTCTTTAGGAAGGTCGACATTAATATAAACTAGAAATAATAAGCATCCCAAAACGCTGGGCACGCCACAATAGTGGCGGTAAGTGGGCTTTGAGGAGTGGCTAGAGAGGCGCCACGGTGCCCTCACCTTCCGCCTGACGCAGGTCCTCACCGGACATGGTTTTTTCGGGAGGTTCCTGCACCTAATCGGGCGGGAGGAAACGCCCGGGTGTCGTCCGTCCGTCTTATGACGACAGGCCGTGTCGACGGCGCGTTTGTGTTCCACGCGCGCCTCAAAGAGAGTCAGCAAACAGGAAGAGGTCCGTAAGGACCGATGCCTGCCAGGGTTGCGGGACTGTTCGAAAGAGATACCGTGGCCCTGGAACACAAAGGGCAAAGGAAGGAACATGGATGGGTTTTAGTCGGTAAAAGTCTGACACTCCCTCCTGCTCAGCCCAGAGCGGGGGGGGGTTATTTGATGATTTCCCATCCGAAAAAAAAAAAAACACAAAACGCTACCCTGTGGTATTGACATTGTTGTTTTTGCTTTATTAGATCTTACGCGTGTTATTTGGCCAGTGTGTGGGTCGCTATGTTCTACCTCTACGAATTGTTCTCTATTTTCTAGGTACGAGCAGAACCACTTGTGTGCTGGACCTCTAACACCTATTGCATATAATTTATTAAGTAAAATTTCGTATGAAACTCTGTCGTACGCTTTGCTCATATCCAGTGAAATCCCTACTGCGTAATTTTTGTTATTGATTATATCTAAAGCTTCCTGGTTGTACTTAAATAATGCTAATGTCGTGGATCTATTTTTCCTGAACCCATTCTGGCTATCGTTGAATATTTTATATCTTTCGCAATAAGAATAAAGTCTTTTAGACATCGCAGTCTCCAAAATTTTTAAGAAGGTCGGTAGTAGGGCTACGGACCCGTTTTTCCCGGTCCTGAAAAAACCGGGAATTCCCGGGCTTTAGCTTTGTAAAAAAAAAACCGGTTGTTTCGTATAAAACCCGGTCTTTTCGTGTTTTCGGTTTTTTTGTTTGTTTTTTAAATCCATTAATTATTGATCTGTGAACTTCGCAGATCAGACACGCAACACGTCGTAGGTCGTTTAAAATGTAGTAACATGAGTAAGGAAATTTATACTATTATTCACACGACTTATTCATCTATTTATTCTCACAATTTTTTTGGGGTGACGAGTTCGTTGAACATAACCTGGGTTTTGTCAAGTTCACCCTGAGACCAATGCGTATTGAAGAATCAACTAGGCCATCTAGTATCTGCTGTAAGTCGTGTAGAGATTCAGTCAGTATGATGATGTCATCTGCAAATCTCAAGTGTGAGATGTACTTGCTGTAAATCTTAATGCCATTCCCAGTTCAGCGTTTTAAACACATCCTCCAGTTCGTAGGTGAACAATATCGGTGAAATTACGTCCCCTTGCGTCACCCCCCGACACAGTGGGATATGCTCTGTCTGCTGGTTCTGAGTTTGGACGATCATTATTTATGGCGATTTCTTAAAGACTTTTCAGCACTTGAAGTATCGCCAGTCTACTTGGCATCGCTGCAGAAACTCCAGAACAAACTGCAGGTCTTGATAGAGTCAAAAGCCGAATATACTCTTCGGATTTCAGCATAATATGCCGCACTGTGTGAATGTGATCTCTGGTGCTGTATCCTCTTCTAAACCCGACTTGTCCGGGGGCTGGAAGTCATCGAGTATTCTTGCTAGACGATTTGTAACGACTCTTGCAAACAGCTTAATTAAACATGTGGCTAAGAAGCCAAATGGGTCTGTAATTATTTAATAGAATATTGTTCCCTTTCTTATGGAAAATAACGACCACGTTCTTTCTCCACGCTTCTGGATTTCTCTTTCTTTCTTTCTTTCACCAGGGCCTTTTCCATTCTTAAGTTGTCTAAGAGCCGCCTCGATTTCACCTTGGCTGACTTTTGGCAGGTCTTCTGTGAAATGGGATCAGGTCGAGATGCATGCGATGCGTACAACTGACCGTAGAAGTTTTCGACTTCTGAAACAATCTCAGACTTCGAAATGACGATATCCCAAGTCAACCAGATTTGGTCAATATCGTCAGGTGGCTCCTCCCAAGTGATTTGACGAACACTTTCAAACCCCGGTTTTGCTGTGTGCTGGAGCATCGAAGGTCGCGTCGTACCAATTTTCTTATTGTTTTGTTGAGTGCCTGTAGTTCTGCTGAAGTGATGGATAGAAGCTCCATAGTCTCCTTAATTTTAACTATTTGGTCGAACGCCTGGTCAATATTATAACCTTTGTAATGGTTAATCAATAAATAGAGCTATTTAGCTCTCTTTATTGATTAACAATTTCGGGTTCTTTTATTAATTTATTAAAAACCGAAAAAGACCGAAAAACCCGTGTACCCAGTTTTTATGAGAACCCGAAACCAAAAAAAAACGGTCCCAAAAAATGGCCGATTTTCGATGCCCTAGTCGGTAGCAATGCTATCGGCCGATAATTACTAGTGTCAGTCTGGTCTCCCTTTTTGTGAATTGGTTTCACTATCGATACTTTCAGCAGGTCAGGGACTGAGCCTTCATCTAAAGACTGATTTATTAAATAAGTTAACGGTAACGTTAATTCTTCACAAACACGTGATTCGTCTATTCTATAACCCATGAGGGTTCCGCGAGACTACCTGACTTATGGAGCAGGTGGGTAACTCCTGATGTTAGAAACTTAGGAATCCAACCTACGATACCTAACCACGATTCCTAACTTCTGATTGGAATATGCATTCTTACGGTTTCACGCATGAGGTAATTAATAAAACGTTGCAACGAAATCGGAATTTAATGACTATTTCAATTGCTGGACCTACATAAGTATTTCGAGGGGCAGACAAAAGTGCACGTATTGATGCGCTACGAGTACAGTATCGAACTGGTTGCTAATTAAATAACAGGTGATGCCATAACTAGGATACTCAAACTGTAAACGCCTGCTAGTTGAAAGCGTACCTACGCAATACAATACGTCGTCGCAATACGTCACATACATTCACGAAATCGTTTTATCAACTAACAACAATATAAACTAAATAATTGATGGGGCTGTTGCTATTATGTGTTTACTTTGATTTACATTGATTAATTAACGCGAATGAAATCAAGTCTAGTAGAGGATGCAATAATGTGAGCTAGTAACGTGCTCGCGCGCGATCACTCAATGGTTTCTAATACAAGAAAAACACTAGAAAAAACTGGAGTCGACTGTTAATCATTCAATTTGTTGTCAGAAGTTTCTGTTTGTTTTCATTTCATTTAGAGATATCCGCAGCCGCACTATTATGCCACTCCTTGTATTAAAATATTAGCAAAACATTTGATTGTTCAAATTAAGCAGTTTTTTTACCAAACCAATGTAATCTAGCCATGCATCCTTGATGCTATTGAATAGAATAGAATAGAGTAATCTTTATTTGCGTGAAATGTGGTACATTCGGGTGTTAAAGATATTATTTATTAGATTGACTGCATTCAAATTGAAAATGCCGTAAATACACGAACAGGATGACTCAGTGCCGGATTAACCCAGTAGCAGGAGTAGCAATTGCTACGGGCCCGGCGCAAACGTTGGCCCCGCGTATCCGAACCCGGGGCACCTCCGTTGGGGGTTCAAACCCACCGAAATCTTGGACAACTATAGAGAAACCAACCTATCCCAGGTGAAATACTACAATTTTCGAGCTCGCTAGTATATCCTGTACTTAGGTACTCAATTCAATATACTTAAGTAAGTATAGAGATGTACTCCAATTTTCATTTCTGAATAAATGAGCAAAAAGAACCTAATATATCCGAGGAGGGTTGTCAACATTTTTAAGCCCGATTCGCTCTTCCTTGCATTCTCTAGAAGCTCAACTTCGCGACGTCAGTCGACAAAGTATCTGCATAACTCCTATTTCAGATGAATGGACAGAAGCAAATATAACCCACCCCAGGTGGAGTGCAAAATATTTCGTACGCTCTTTGCATTTACGAGATTTTATTTACAAATTGGCATAACGATGATGATTTAAAAATTGGCAGAATTCGTACTATTCTTGTATGTATTAATAGAAAACTCATCAAATTCGAGGTGAATGCAAAAATTTTCGAGCTCGCTACGCTCGCTCTTCAATCCTATCTAAATTTCTCTATTGGTAGGTAAGCATTCACCTCGAGTTTGATTCTGTTTTAGTTGACCAAATTAATCTTTTCATAAATCGTGAAACGGCAGTTTTCTTTAATTGTAATTCTTATTTCCCTTTTTTTTTTTATTAGTGAAAACTCATTGGTTTACCCCATTTGCTTTTTTCATTTAGGACCTTTAGAACCCCCTCCCCTCCAGAATCAAATACTTACCTGGCTACGGGCATGCGCACCACCTATCCCTACAATGGACATCTGGCCAATGGATAGTTGTGGTATCAAAAGCTACAACAATAAATATAAATTTTAACATATTTCTAAAAGTTAGGTGCGGGAAATTATTTCTGAACGAAGTTGGCAAAATATTTTTTGCGTTGTACTCTCTCTGGCCGATCAAGGGCCGCTCGATAGAATTTGCTACGTGTCCCGCACTTGCTTAATCCGGCACTGGGATGACTAAACCGAAGAAACCCGATGTTAGTAAGTACCTGTAGCTACTTAAGACAGGAAACTCAAAAACATAAAAAAATTACATAGAGGAACAGCAAATAAAAAATCACTTTTCGTAATTTCAATCAATCGCAGTGCCAGAATGATGTACGAGCATGTAATTTGTATTTGTTTTTTTTATTACATCCTTTTCCTGTTCGATACAGTGTTGCCCTGAAATCGCAATTTGAGAATTGACAGGCACGAATGTCGTGCGTACCTACAATCACTAAGTATACTATGTAAATATTTGTTACTACGTCCCAAAACATCGGTCATGCGTTAATTTCGACGTATTACCATATTGTTGTAATTTCTTGGCATTTAGCAAACTACTACGATTAATGAATTGTTATTTTTTCCTCGTGTTTGTACGATTGTTGACGTAGTTTTCAGGGTCCATCTGTATGTTTGAATGTTCGTGACTAGGTTTTACCATATCCAGAGAATTAAAATTGATAATATACCTATAGGTAATTGATTTTGCGATAAATTATTTTGGTCTCCTTAATGTGCTCCATTACTTAAATGTGCCTAAGCCTTATCTTCAATAAAAGGGATCCACTCTTACGACAAAGTTTGTTCAGGAATTTCTCAGTTTTCTTCAGCGATAAAGTCACTGGACTCATTTCGATACGAGATGTAGGTAAGTAGTAGAACATAAGAGAACGCAAGAGGAGTTATTGTAGATTTAAATGATTGATACGAGACGTTTGAGAAACTAGAACTGAAGCTTAACCGAGAGGCTGATGATAGTAAAGATTCAATTTAGGGGTTTATTTACAAAGGTACTCAAAGTTAAGTCATTATTAGCGACGGTTTAACTATACATTTTTGACACTTAAACGCCTCTCAACTTTAATCTGACAGCTGAATACTTGTTAACTTTTTTGATAATAGAATACTGAAATGTGCACAGGCCCTAGAATGATACCTTGGGGGACACCTACACTGAGACAGGTATAGTGCAACTAGGTTGGATATTTCCAACTCCAACATACCCCGAAGATGAATGAAGTAACCAATTAAGATCTGGAAAGATACCTAGATTAGATAGGAATCAAGTTATGCTTGCACCAGGCTCAAATCTCGGAACTAGGTATGTGTTCCATTGCTAACATTTAAGGTAGTTATCAGTGCCCAATGAATAAATATTTTGAAGCTTTGAATAGATGGATAATTATGTAATAACCTGACATAATATTGGAATTGAATGCATCTGAAGTGTTCAATAATACTCGAATCAACTCTCTACTCAATGATTGTGGCGAAGTTTACAAAACAATGTAAAAAGATCCGCAAATTCAAGGCCGCGGAAGTTGTCTTCCTTGATTATCTACTATTTCAACTGATTTTTATAAGAAGACTTTATTACTCCGATACTGGGGACTGGGACTGAAACGGTATAAAAACGCAACTCCCGTGCACCCTTGAACATCGCTTTCGTCAATTCCGGACATCATAGTAATATCCCTCGAAGTGGGTCAATGAATAGGTATATCACATGGCAGCTTGGCACCGGTGGATTTCTTGAAATCGCGTGCAGGGCACATGACCTAACAGTTGCACGTCATTGTGAAACGTTTCCGATTACTTTACATGATTGAAAACATTCCTACTTCACCCCTTTTATGACTTCAGAATAATTGGAGCTGAATACTATACCTACCTAATGAGAACTTCCGTGAATTAAAAACTAATGTTTTAATAACTCTTTGTTACAAATGGATGTCTTCCCTTACAGGTTTATTGTAACACCTTGCAGGACCGCACGATTAGTGTAATTGAATATAAAAAGCAAAGCGGTGCGTCTTATCCGGAGACGGTATCAATTGTTGCAGTTGATTCTACGGCGTATGAGCAAGGTCCTAACAATTATCTAGTTGCCACGGTGTCTGTGGGCAATGGCCTGGCAAGTGACAACACGCTAGTAATTAGTTAAGCACTGCACTAATATGTGTTGCCTTACAACAGCGTTCAAGCTTCTAGTGCAAATGATAGAAAGAGTTGATAAAAAAAAAACAATTAATTATCAGCAGATGTCTCCAATAGTCTGCAGGTGTGTAAATATTTGATTTTACTTGCATTAACATCAATGACAATGAACATCAATGAACAGCGGAAACGTGTGAAGGGAGCCTATACAATGGCATGCGCGTTTAAAAATATCGATCAATAAACTATATCATAACACGGAAATGAAACAAACGTATCAAAGTAATAATATGACAAGAAAAACATTGGCCGGCGAACCGCGCTAAGTTAATAGGTACTTACTTGATGTTTAAGACATTCAGATACATAGTAGTTGCAATTGCACCTGAAAGTTTTAAACATCGAGTAGGAATTTGAAACTCGGCCTTTTGAAACTTTCAAAAGGCAAAAACAAAAGCAAAACGCCGTCAAAAAACCAATATGAAATTCACTCGAGAAAGTCTATAGAAGATGTAACTTAATTGATTTTAGACCTGAAAAGTGGTCATTACTATGAACATAACTTTTACTATGGGACAACCCCGAAATCGGTAAAAGTTTTTTTTTTGTTCGTAATGATGTCTACAATGACCTCTTTTCAGGTGCGTGTTGGACCTGACCATTGAAGTAACATCTGGTTTCCATAGTCCGTAATGTTGGCTTCTTCTGGCTATCGTCGATTCTGATGTCTATTAGAGCAATTCACAAACAATGCCATCGCATCGATCGAGTAGGTACTAACGATGACAAGTAATGACAATAGTCAGTGCCATCGTATCTTGTGTACATGAGGTCCGGCACAACTATTGTACACTTCAAAATAATTCACGAAAACAAAAGTGAATAGCTCATTGTTGTGCACGAAGCAGACAAGTAAATAAAACATTATCGTGTGACGAACATGACTCTTTGCTCATAGATTGGCCGCAGACAACACAAGATAGGTACGAGTACAAACAAAATTTCGACATCGGTTGAACGTCGGTCATCGGTCGTGATTTTTCAACCCAAAAAGAAGTCGTTTTCCAGCAATGATTTTGCGTAGAGTTACTAGATGTACAAAATGCTTGATTGAATTGAAGGGTCCTTTTACATTTTATTTATGACAGTTAAATAAATTAAAGCGATTACATAAAAAAAAACAACCGAAACTGTGGCCGAAACTAGGTTTTATGGCCGAATCTGGCTGAAAGCGAACTTTCGGTCGGACACACTAATAATAATCCAATCTGTACCGAACCTGCACTGAGTTGGACATAAGGATTCATGGGAGTGAATCTTTGGAGTTTGGGTAACTTAGGTGACAGTGGCATCGTCACAATTTTGGTGTGTGACCTTTGTATGATAACAAGATTTACATCGCTGAAAATCTTGTGCGACACGTCATGTGCGAAAATTAAAAACATTTTTCCAACACATTTTCGCGCGTTTTATACCAACTTTATTCGTTTCGGATTTTCTCTATAGGGTAGAAAGTCAAGACGTTGTCGTTTCCCTGTTGAGCATGTTACCCACAACCTGCGCGTGCGCGACAAGACAATCTAACCCACCCTTGTGTTCCTACAATAATGATGCAGCTTTATCAAGTGGTTGCGGCCTTCAAAAATTTAAAGTACCTTCAGTAGGTATTGATACCGTTTTCTGCTGCAGATCATTGAAGTAGGTAGATCAGTTTTCGTAACTTCTTCCGAAATGGGACTCGACAACCCTATTGGGTTAAAAACAAAAATCGAATTCTGACTGAGCAATAATATCACTTTCAAAATCATAGGTCACTCAAATCCTTACATGTAAATCCTGATTCATAAGCTGAGAATAAACTGATTAGAAGTTGTCACCAACAGATGGCCAGTACTCATTTCACAACACAACACCTGAACACCTCCACTCGTACTTACCCCCGTCGCACAAGGAGGCTACCTCCCATCCTTACCAACCGCCACGCTAACGCAACAGCACAACACAAACGCAATACGCGAACCAATGGCGCGTGCCATCCTACCTGAGTGTGTGGTACCGGCACATGCTGGCTCTAGTCCGGGGACGCACGCCCGCGCTTCGCGGTGACCGCTCCATTACTGACGGGGCATTACCTCAGCATCGACGACAACGCTTCCTTCCATTGAGCAATGTACCTAACGCTAAGGACGACTGTTCCCGCGTAATTCGATGCTTCCTCAAGTTCCGGAGAGCGGCCTTCGCGAATCAGTTTCACATGATTATTAGGTACGCGTCATAATTTGAATAGGTAATATTAGTTATGTTTTGCCGTGTTTAAAATGCAAGCTGGCGATTTTTATGTTAATCTGTAATTTGGGGTACTTAACTTGAGTGTATCATTGCTCATCCTTAGTCGTTAATTAAAGAAATCGATTTTATGGAAGCTAGCAATTTTAGTATCAATGGTAAACGAAAATGATAGACCTGAGATAACCTCTCCCTTAGAGTGGAACTTTAACACCTGTAATGTGAAAAAGATGTTCGTATCGTATTGGGCTTACCGCGCCTATAGACCTACGGAGTTTTTTTTTCTTAGGTAGGCTTCTAAGACCTAAGGTCTGGAGGTAGAGGCAGTGCCGTAGCTATGTAACCATGGGCCCCGGGGCAAAAATGAAATTGGAGCCCTATTTCAACTTCAGTAAATACTTTAAGGGTGCAAAGCTACTTTATCATCAGCTCCTTATAGCCCACTGCAAGGCATGATAAAGGAAAGCTACGCACCTAGGTAGAGGTACTACTCATTAAGTATTAAAAACGTTAAAGTTTGTTTTTTTTTGTGTTACGCTTTCACGTAGAATCTACTGGATGAACTTGGACAAGGGCGTCGCCAACTTTGAGCCGGGGGGAGAGGGGTCGAAAATTTTAAAACTTTACCTACCTACCCTGGTCATGTTAGAATTGTTTTGACCTACCACAGTTACTTGAGCTACTTAAAGACAAAGTTAAGATTTAAGAGAAAGAGCAAGAGCGAGCAAAGCGTGCTCGAAAATTTTTACATTTTGCTCCGAATAAATTCAGATACGTAACTTAAGATCAAACGTCCACATGCTCAATTTTTTTGCAACCTTGTATTTGCCTTATTTAAACATTAAGGTCTCGGGGCAAGGTGCTCCTAATTAACTTCAGCCTCTATCTATACCGGTTATTCATGTTAAAATCTAAAAAGAATGCTAATCCAGAGGCAGAAAAATGAGCCTCTGTGATATTTTTTAGGGTTCAAAGTACGAACGGCATGCGTACGAGTACTCAGATGCTCATTTTTCGCCTTTAAATATTTTAGTTTGCGAGTTATTCTACAATTTATTACGTACTTAGTAAATCTGCCGCATCAGGCAGGAAAAGTTATCTTATAACTTTTAAAAATTCTAAGCCTGCCTGGCGAAACCCATGGACTTGGATGAAATTTTGCACACGGATAGAGCTCGACCAGGGTATACTAGTTGGACGTATACAAGTATCCTATGATACTTTTATCCCTATGAAAGAATCCCGTCGCAATTTTCAATGTTGTTCCGTACCAGGCGAACGAAGTCCGCGAAGGGCCAGACGAACGATAAACGCTATTAAAAAGGCGACCCCAACATATTTGGGTAAAGGCTAGGCAACAAGGTGTCATCAGTGTCTTAACACTGATGACACCTTGTTATGTTTATGTTCTGGAGGTGGGAGATATTTTTGTGATTTCGGTTCGAGCCTTTCGAGGTTTGTTGGGGTCAGGAGCTAAAAAGTTGCAAGTCGAAAATTATTTGTTGAACTAGGATATTGTATAACTTTTTCCAACGTCGTTCATGGAGGCCGAGGGGCCCCTTGAGCTTGGGGATCCCGGGCACTGCCACGCCTAGCCCTACGGTAGCTACTGGTACCCTGGTAGAGGGTTCTAGGTTTAAGTATCTGTCTGAAACCGTACCTATTCGAAGTTTGTCGTGTTTTTGCGAAGAATTCAGCTAAATTAACAAAACAAAAAAAAAAAATGCAAAAAATTAAACAGACTTCAAGAACACAAAAAAGTAAAAAATAACTTTAGCATCAGAAGTCTGAGACTTTTGCTACTTTGATTTTGTTTTTTTGTCACCGACTTCTGAAGCTAAAGTTATTTTTTTTCTTTTTGAAGTCGGTTTAATGTTTTGCAAAGCAGTTTTTTTATTTTTCACTTTTTAGTGGTTCACATGTGCTTACCCCTTCACAGCGTACCGGCGTGATGTTATATTATGAACTGGTGTAAACAATAGACAAACATGAGATTTCAGCAATCCCAGTCCATTTGCTATCATTTATTGAGGAGTTCCGTTGCCTATCTCCGAAGTTCTTCATCAAATCTTCACCAAATTGAAATGGGATCACTCCGAGAAAGTACTCTTCCATAAACTACCCAAATCGCTTCAAGTGTGCCTATAAAATTTGAAGAGTCCTCTCTATTTCTCCAAGATCCCATCATCAGATCCTGAATTGATGATCATGGGACCACCTGGGACGTATAACCTTTCAAACTAAAAAAAAAAAATCCAAATCGTCCAGCCATCTTCGAGTAATCGGTGAAAAAAAAAAAAAAGGTTCCGACGAATTGAGAACCTCCTCCTTTAAGAAGTCGGTTAATAAATAGAAATTGAAAGTTTTCATTAGGTAACTCGTAAAAATGCAAACTAGTGATTGCGTCTGATGCAGCCATAGCGCAGTTATAGACCTTTTTTGATTTTACACTCACAATAATAAAGTCATCGCGTATTCAGTTGCGTTCGATTTGATTGTGAAATCCGATCCTATCCTAATGCGGTCGCCAAAGCTACCATAGCTTCTGCGACCGCATCAACTATATAGGCCCCTTTGTTTAGGTCCTCCAGTAATACATTCAGTCAAAAAAGTATTGGGAATGGATGATTTCTTTATGGTTCCAAAGGACATTGACCGGTTCTGGGCCATATGCTGCCCAGACATGGGAGTACTTCCAAATGATTACTTGCATTAACATATAATTTTAAAAAATATAAAAAAAAAATCGGTCCCAGGGTTTTTTTTTAGTTTTGTTTTTAAGATTTTCGGGACGATTTTAGTTAACTATTATTTTAATAAAATGTTTTCGCATAAAAATAATATGTAACTCCATGACAATCAGATTCCATCAAAAGTAATCTCGCTCGGCTCGAAATCCAGTTCTAATGAATGTCAAAAAGTCACGTACAGTCTCCACAAGTACAGAAACCTACTTAAACCATTTTTATTTGTTACATGTGATGGGCACATTATCGATATTTCTGGACCTTATCAAGCGACTCAAAATGACGCTACTATTTTAAATAATCTTTTAGATGGTCCAGGTAGAGTTATTCATTGGCTGTTACAGTTCGGTGATATATTTATTTTAGACAGAGGGTTTCGTGACTCTATACCCATGTTGGAATCCCATGGATATGTTGGCATAATGCCAGAATCTCAGGCAAGAAGAGCTACTCAATTGAGTACAATCCAGGCAAATAAATCAAGAATGTGCACCATTTGCCGGTGGCCTGTTGAGGTAGTAAATGGGAGGCTGAAACGTGATTTTAAGATTTTTCGTCATGAATATTGTAATGTAGCCATGAGCCATTTTTTCACAGACCTTAAAATCGCTGCGGCTTTAACGAATGCCTTTCACGTCGACATAATAGACAGTCCCCATGCAAGCGATTTTATAAACATAGCTAGAGAGCGACTGAATGTTGCCAATAACTTGGCAGATTACGTGGACGAAAAAAGATTAAACCGAAATAGAGCCCATTTCGAAAATATTACTGTTGAGCAGAATAATGTTACCGCATTTCCAATATTGACCGCTGAAGAATTAACCCTTTTCGCTGTAGGCACCTACCAAATAAAACTTGCACCCAGTTACTACAGTGAACATGTACGCAGCAGTGGATCATTTCTTATCCAACATTATAACGGAGATCTTAACGATCTGTCAGCATTTACTATGCCTTCCAGTAATGTCCAACTCATAAGAGCACACATAAAGAAAGAAAGAAGAAAGAAATATTTATTTACCAGATATAAAATCCATACAACATTCACAAACAGACACAAAAAAAAAAAAAAAACACGTTGACATTAAACACACTCGCGCTCCAAATGCGATAAAGAGTAGACATGTATCGTCGAAAATGTACCACTGCTACATATTGATCCATCAGGACAATCCTGGAATAGGGTGCATAAGAAACTATTGCTGCTCATGTTTCACAGGTCGCAGAACAATAAATTGGCAGTTGTGCCCACATTATGTGCCTAGTTTGGTTTTTAGGCTGGGCTAGGCACCAAGACGTTATTAGGCGTCCTGCTCTATTTCTCGATACAATTATCATCGATGACGATGATGACGATTAAGTGAATAATTATAGATCATACGATGTAAACGAATAATGTAATAATATCAATGTTAGTAATTCATTGTTTAATGTCAAGTAGATAACTGTGAGTATTATTAATGTAAATCAATTCTGAATGTCAGAAATCATGAAATACTTGATTGTAATAATAAAGTGAGTAATTGTTTAAAATAATTACTGCGGTACGTACCATTGGATTTCATTCTTCACCAATAAAAAATCTTAACAAAAAATATTTTTTTTTCTCATATCTCCTCGAATAGATTTTGATGAGCTTTCGTTTACAGAGTAGTGTTAGCCTGAGGTACATAATGCACTATGTGTTCATTCTGGGCAACACTTGGCCCAACTCCCATACATGGATGGTCAATGTCCTTTAATTTTTCTTTTGTTTGCATATTGACACAACTGATTTCCATTTTGGCGCGGAGTTTGAGTTCAAAATCAAAGCATTTATTTCAAGTAGGCCAGTTACAGGCACTTTTGAACTGTCGAAACAAAGATAACGATGAAATGTAGCTACAGTCCCAGTCACAAGGCATAAAAACTGTGAAAGTACTGTAGTTGCTCATTCCCTAGCGTAGATCTCTATGGAGAAGAACAGGCAAGAAACTCCAATGGACACTCTTTTAAATCAGCCTATTGTTACAATTCCTTGGTTACATCATTCATGTTGAGATTGTACAGTATGTGAGAACGATGTACACGTTAAAAGTGTCCATAGTAAAAACTAATAAGACAATTCAAAAAAATTAAAAATAATTAATTCAAATAAGCCGTGGCAACTAAGGCCGCATTCCGAATTACGCTGTAATCGCTTTGAGCGTCCATAAACCCGTTCCGTATTACCGTGAGCGCGATATTGACGTCCCTTGAATCGTCATAGATGACGTCATGACATGCGCCATCTTGCGATTACACCGACCATGCCCCAAATAAATATCACCGTGAGCGCTGTCAAAAATGACAGTTCTGTTCACAGGTTGTGTTGTTTTGCTAAGGTGGAAGCGCAAGAGTTGCCCGCGAAATTTAAATTTTCTTACGATTTGCAGATCAGAGTGAAGTTGTATGTTGCTGAAAATAACAATCGCACCAGTAACACGTATGAAGTTACAGAATTATAATCATTCAAATCATCAATACAACCCTCCAAGTTCATTTAAGCCCATTGAGTGACTTTTTCATGAAATAGTTATTGTATGGGGTTAATTGAACTTGGAGGGTTGTATGTGCAGCAGAGTCAACCAACATATCGTCCATTTTCAAAAATAGGTCTTGTCAAAGGTTTTGGTTTGGGGTTATGTTCACTGTGAACGCGTTCACGAGCGTTCCAAATTGATGACAGCTCTCAGCTGTCATAATCGTGATATCTAAAACGGAACGCAAAATATAGATGTGAGCGCTGTGAGTGTTTTTTTTGTAATTCGGAATGCAGCCTTAAGAGATGACCAGTCACAACTGACAGCGCCCGTTCACGAACATGACGCATGGATCAGCACCATCCAACTCAACCATTTTGAAGGGAACTAAATGATCCGACACATGCGCCACCATCAGTGAGACATTTGAGCGAGTATGACATACTCTCAACCGCCAGAAAGGACGTAGGTTTCCAGTGAATGATAGCTTTCTAGTACATAGTACCCACACAATATGGGCTTTGCAATTATATTATTATAATCCTAAAGAGATTGAATCTATATGTTACCGGCAATCTGTATAATTCAGGTATTCTATACAATACCTAGGCAATGTATGGTATATGATAATATATGTGTCCTTGGGCGTCCAGGCTATGTATGAAATATTATGAATATTATTGTCCATTACATACTTTACCTAGGTAATGAATACAATTCCTAGGGATTGTATAGAGTACCTGCTATTGCACCGGCAATGTGTAAAATAAATAGATTTTGGTATTTGGCTTCGATTAGTCCCTCGTTTTAAAATATACTATTATACAGCGTGTAACAGAAAGGGTATAATCGTATGGAATACTGTGGTGTAGACCATCAAACTGAACAACTTTCTCTATGGGACCACCATCGAAATCGTAAAAAAATAATCCGCTGTCCCATACAAAATTTCAATACCTACTCCACCCAAATGTATGGGACAGCTGATTATTTTTTTACGATTTCGATGGTGGTCCCATAGAGAAAGTTGTTCAGTTTGATGGTCCGTACCACAGTATTCCATATGATTATACCCTTTCTGTTACACGCTGTATAATTAATCTAAAAAAAAATCTTTGAGTAAGTAAAAAAAATATTTATTCATACATGAGGAACTACTAAGAGTTTATGACATTTTGAAGTGCGCACTTTTTAGTATCGCAATATTTTTTGCAACTACATTTGACAAATCCCTGACCTGTCCCCGTAGACTGCAGAGTCGCAAAGACTGTACGGAGTGTCGTTTCTAGATTAGAGACGACTTCTTTTTATGACAAACTGCAAAATGCTGTCTTGAATACAATGTCTTAACAACGCCTTGCTTATTCCCTAGTTGATCGGAAATTTTTATATCTTGTCTCAAATAAATTCAGATAATTATGTAATTTGAGATAAAAATATCCACATGCTACTTTTATTGCAACCATGTGTATGCTAATTTTTAACCATATTATTTTAGTTTGAGCGATTCCGTTGTACGCTACAATTTATTACGTACTAGCGATCCGCCCCGGCTTCGCACGGGTGCAATGTTACACGTATAAACCTTTCTCTTGAATCACTCTATCTATTAAAAAAACTGCATCAAAATCCGTTGCGTAGTTTTAAAGATCTAAGCATACATAGGGACAGACAGCGGGAAGCGACTTTGTTTTACACTATGTAGTGACTATAGCGACTGCACCTGCCTGATACACTCTGTGGCATCAGGCAGGACACGTTATAACTTAAAAATCCTGAGTCTCTATAGGAGGGGGGGGGGCAGGGTTAGCAGCTGGCGACGTCCATGGATTTTTCCTCAAAGTCAATCATGCTAAATGTGGGTGTATTATCTTTACATAGTTAATAAAGTCACTCCCGCTGTTTGTACGCTTAGATCTTTTAAAATACGCAACGGATTTTAATGCAGTTTTCATCAATAGATTCAAAACGAAGGTTTATATTCCACCTGTGCGAAGCCGGGGCGGGTCGCTAGTTAGTTAGTTATGTCTCGGCCTTACACTTCCGATGTAACAGGTGTGATGTTGTGATAAGTACTGTACTGTACTGTGTGCAATGTAATGTCCTTTTAAGTATTTTGTGTGTACATAAATAAATAAATAATAAGTAATGATGGAAACCCGTTTATAAGAAACTAGCTGTTGCCCGCGGCTTCGCTCGCGTTTTGGTCGGAAACTATCCCACGGGCATGTTGTAAATATAGCCTATAGCACTCGGGGATAAAGTAGCTTCCTATTAATCAGTGAAAGAATTTTCAAAATCGGGTCAGTAGATCCAGAGATTACCCCTACATACAAACTTACAAATAAATTTTACCTCTTCATAATATTAGTATAGAAGTATAGATAGTATAGATATGCGGAAAACTCTTAGATGTAATCTTCAATTATTGTTTTAAATATGTCCTGGTTGGTATTTTTATCTGTCATCTTCCTTTTATTTTATTATTTTTACTGGCGATAATTGTTTTTTTTTAAAATATTATTATGATAACCCGTGAACAGTGTTGTGGGTTACATTATTGGCAAAATGCAAATATTGTAATAGTTTTAAGTTTTCATAATGTAACTGTTTGCTGTTCCTCAAAATAAAAATAAAACGACTTTATTTTAGAGTAGAAAAATCACGCTTGACGGTAAAACTTAATGTAGGTAACGTACTCAAAACAGTGCGCTGATGGATGCATTGAATAGTAAACGAGTCATGGGAGGTTTTTAATAGTATATTTTATAACGAGGGACTAAACGAAGCCATAATATACCAGAGGTGGTTGGACTCCCGCGCGTGCTAGGGAGTCAATGAAACCGAGGGTATATTTTAAGTTGGCGTCTAGTCTCGAGGTGCAAACTGTACTGTTCACTTTGAGTGCGAGAAAAATAGTCAATTTAGTACAAAAAACATTTAATAAATATTCTTATTCCTCCAGTCCATAAAACTTTCGTAAGTTTTTAGGTAAATCTTCCCCAATTTTGGCGGAAAAAGATTATCTAATATGTCTTTTGCTCTTTGCTCGACGTTAAAACGTTTTAGGCCGCATTCCGAATTACAAAATAATCACTCACAGCGCTCACATCTATATTTTGCGTTCCGTTTTAAATATCACGCTTATGACAGCTGAGAGCTGTCATCAATTTGGAACGCTCGTGAACGCGTTCACAGTGACCATAACCCCAAACCGAAACCTTTGACAAGACCTATTTTTGAAAATGGATGATATGTTGGTTGACTCTGCTGCACATACAACCCTCCAAGTTCAATTAACCCCATTCAATAACTATTTCATGAAAAAGTCACTCAATGGGGTTAAATGAGCTTGGAGGATTGCATTGATGATTTGAATGATTATAATTCTGTAACATCATACGTGTTACTGGCACGATTGTTATTTTCATCAACATACAACTTTACACTGATCTGCAAATCGTCAGAAAATTTAAATTTCGCGGGCAACACTTGCGCTTCCACCTTAGCAAAACAACACAACCTGTGAACAGAACTGTCATTTTTGACAGCGCTCACGGTGATATTTATTTGGGGCACGGGCGGTGTAATCGCAAGATGGCGCATGTCATGACGTCATCTATGACGATTCAAGAGACATCAATATCGCGCTCACGGTAATACGGAACGGGTTTATGGACGCTCAAAGCGATTACAGCGTAATTCGGAATGCGGCCCTAATTCGGTACGCAAATTATAGACGTGAGCGCTGTGAGCGATTATTTCGTAATTCGGAATGCGGCCAAAATAATCACTCACAGCGCTCACATCTTTATTTTGCGTTCCGTTTCAGATATCACGATTATGACAGCTGAGTGCTATCATCAATTTGGAACGCTCGTGAACGCGTTCACAGTGAACATAACCCCAAACCAAAACCTTTGACAAGACCTATTTTTGAAAATGGACGATATGTTGGTTGACTCTGCTGCACATACAACCCTCCAAGTTCAATGAACCCTATTCAATAACTATTTCATGAAAAAGTCACTCAATGGGGTTAAATGAACTTGGAGGGTTGTATTGATGATTTGAATGATTATAATTCTGTAACTTCATACATGTTACTGGTGCGATTGTTATTTTCAGCAACATACAACTTTACATTGATCTGCACATCGTAAGAAAATTTAAATTTCGCGGGCAACTCTTGCGCTTCCACCTTAGCAAAACAACACAACCTGTGAACAGAACTGTCATTTTTGACAGCGCTCACGGTGATATTTATTTGGGGCATGGTCGGTGTAATCGCAAGATGGCGCATGTCATGACGTCATCGATTTCGATTCAAGGGACATCAATATCGCGCTCACGGTATTTCGGAACGGGTTTATGGACGCTCAAAGCGATTACAGCGTAATTCGGAATGCGGCCTTAGATGATGCTCTGTGTGTTAAACTCTTCACTGTCACTGGGCATTCTTAGTTTTATATAAAACCGAACCCGAACAAAACACTCAAAAAAAATCTGAAATTTTTGCGGTCAGTTTTTTCTTCTAAACCAGTCACAGATTAACAATCTAAAACACATGGCGCCACCTTCGTTGAGGAAAAACCATGGAACTAAAACTCTCAACATTTTCGCAATGACGATGGTCCACACTCAAAAGTATATTTACTGGCTGTTTGAGTTTGTCTGTCACCTGAAGGAAATTAAAAAATGAATTACTTTTTCATCCCTTCTATTCGAAAAGTAACAGTCGTTTTGTTCCTCTTTAAGCGGGAGCAAAGTAGCCTTTTTCTCCATTAGACTTTTTAGCGGGCAGTAATGAGATTTGAATTTGGAACATGAATCGTTTAATGTAACGAACGCAAATTGTTTAAATGACTGGCTGTAAGTGTTGGTACCGCAAGGCTCAATATTGGGCCCTTTCCTTTTTCTAGTATATATAAACGATTTACCTCAGTTACTGAAAAGACGACCTCAGATGGTGTTATTGGCTGATGACTGATTTTTAAGGTTAACAGACGTGCACAAGACTTTGACGACGTAAAACGCTATGCTTAAGATTCATAACTGGTTCACTGTAAATAATTTGGTGTTAAATGAGAAGAAAACTAAATGCATAAGATTCGTGTTACCGAATGTAAGAAGTAGCGAATGTAACATTGTATTGAACAGGGAGATACTAGAATTCGTCGAAAAGACGGTTTTCCTAGGGATTACACTTGACTCGAAACTACAATGCAGTCCTCACCTAACAGCACTTGCAGGGCGGCTAAGTTCGGCCGCTTACGCTGTCCGTAAAATCCGGAAATTAACAGACGTGGATACCGCGAGACTGGTCTATTTTAGTTACTGCCATAGCATCATGTCTTACGGTATCCTGCTAAGGGGACGGGCTGCAGATATTGACTCAATATTTATTCTGTAAAAGAGGGCTGTAAGAGCCATATATAACCTGCGCAGACGCGAATCTCTAAGAGAATTGTTTAAACAAATTAACATCATGACATTCTTCTCCATGAGATCTACTATTTTTGAATGGGCAACTACAGTCCATTCACAGTTATTATGCCTGCGGCTGGACTGTAGGTAGCTTATTTTTGACAATGCAAAAGTGCCTGTCACGGGCCTATTTGAAATAAATGCTTTGAGTTTGAGTTTGTTGACTGTACGGTGGGGGCAGGCACGATAACTAAAAAAAAAAACAAATGCGCGCGATTTACTTCCTTACTTATTCTTGTATTCGGTACGAATTTTATTGTATTTTGCAAAAAAAAATGAGTTCTACGTCGAGTTCTGAAAGTGCATTAACTCCTGAAACAATAAAAATGGAAGCTAATAACGTCATTCAAAACTTAATGCCTACGAAATCCCGGAAAAAATATTTAAATGCCTATGACAATTTCATACTATGGCAAAATAGAGAAGGAGGGAAGACATTTTCGAAAAGTGTATTTTCGGCCTGTTTTCAAGAATTAGCCAAAATGAAACAACCTTCTATTCTTTGGAGTGTTAACTCAATACTTAAATCTACAGTTAATATCAATAAACATATTAAAATAGACAGCTACTCAAAATTATTAGCTCATCTGAAGAGACTGTCTGAAGGACACAAACCAAAGAAATCAAACGTATTTTCCGGACAAAATGTTGAAACTTTCTTGAATGACGTACCTGTTGGAGTTTCTCGCCCTAAAAGTGAGTATCTTTTAGTTATTCCATTATAAACTATAAACAGTGTTTTATAACGTGTACGTATACGTCTGATTCTCTTTCTTTTAAATTTTAAATTTAAAAGTGTCTCTTATTTATTTTCTCATAGAAGGAGATGAAAAGTAGAGTATATGACTCGAGAGCCAAAATATTTTTCCCTCAGGCCATGTACTTTGAATCCCTCGCTACACTCAGGATTCAAAATAGCGCCCTCGTCGTAAAAATATTATTTTGCTCCCTTGTCATACAATCTACTATTTACTCCCTAGAGACTAAAGTGGTCACTTTAGTCCTGCTTCGTAGGGCTTTAATGGCGTACTTTTAGAGCATGAGAAGTGAAAAGTAAAGTTATAACCTTAAAAACTAGTTTAAAAAAAACTTGTGAAAAAGTTGGATTTTCGACCTCCAATCCACCGTGTTTATGAATTGTTAGTTCATTATATCCTTTGCGTTTTTTTCGTATGTAGTGCAGTCATGTTAGGGGTTTCATCTCGGAATGAGAGCTATAAACTCATATACACCTTCATTTTTGTGTTGTAAAAGTTGTCTCAAAAGTCTCGTAAGTGATTCAAAGTCAAACGTCACAAAATCAGGTTTTCCACGATTATTTCGGTTTCTATAGCTGACGTAAATATTCATTGTAAAAATTGTATAGCATAAAATTCGCAACAAATTTTGTTTTGAATAATTTTTCATACGCCCAACTGTTTCTGAGACAGAGGGCTGAGAGCCCGCGGAACAAAAGTGTCTGTATTTAGCCTATTTGAAATAAATACTTGGATTTTGATTTTTACGAGTCTTACGTGAACTGAGCCTATCGTGTTTAGGTGGCTACAATATTACAACATCGTGTCGTCGTGCATACATCATACATAAGTACAAGTTCAGCGAGCATTAGTAAGTACCACAGAACATTATGATACCTACATAGCTGTAATCAAGTGTAATAAACACGTAATGATTACATCGGCGCACGGCGCACTCGATTTACTTACTTGTGGAGTTGCGGCTAGTTCTTCGTCGAACAGTGTTATGTCGCTTAGTAATCAGCGCCCATTGAAAATTTATTCAAACCTATTATTGTTTTTCCTTCCTGCTTTGAATATAGCTTAGTGACGGATCAGACCGTACTTATGTGAAAACGTAATGTTTAAGTTTTGCAGTGTAGGTACATAAACTTAAATAAGTAGGGTGCTTTTTTTTAGATCTGTAACCGCCATTTATTTATTTATTTTGCCTGTTTTATTAACTCTGACTATGCCATAATGGGGATGGTAACTGTGAAACTAGTGACGCTAGCATAGCTGGTTTACATTTAGCTTCACAAGGGTAGCCCGCGAAATTCAAATTTTCTTAGGTTTTTTGCAATTTGCAGGTATGTTTCATGTTGTATGTTGATGAAAAATGAGTCGCGCCAGTAACACGTACCTATGTAGCTACAGAATTATAATCATTAAAATCATCAAACCAACCCTCTAAGTTTATCTAACCCCATTGAGTGACTTTTTCATGAAATAGTTACAGAATAGGGTTAAATGATTTAGAGGGTTGTATTGAACTCAATCACACCCAAACTCAAAGCATTTATTTCAATTAGACCATTACAGGCACTTCTGAATGTCAAACAAAAAAAAAAAGCTAAGCGACAGTCACAGTAACAAGGCATAATAACTTGAGAAAGTAATTGATGATTTTAATAATTATAATTCTGTAGCTACATACTTGTTACTGGCGCGACTCATTTTTCATCAACATACAACCTGAAACAGACCTACAAATAGCAAAAAAGTAAGAAAATTTGAATTTCGCGGGCTTTCTTGACGCATCCACCCTATCGGGCCCTATCTTACCACCCTATATATTTCATACAGAGGAGCGTTTTTTCAAAACGATACATCGTAATATGATTTTTTTTTCTTAGTAACGTGATTTATACACATTCGAGTCCACCCCAGTTTCATAGTGCGCATGTGCCATCCCACCATACATATTGCAAGTAGACCCTCCAGGTGGGTCACTGGCATTACGTTTGCGGTAAAGTGAACCCACCTGGAGGGCTCTCGGCATTAGGTTTGAGATTAAGATTTAAAACCCTAAAATAAGTGGTAAAATAGAATTTTCAGGGGGTATTATCGCTATATTTGCTATCTGTGGGGGTAATTTCATGCCCTAGTAGGGTAGGGAAAGTGCAATAATCAAGAAATAACAAAAAATTGAAAAAGTAAAATCGCCCGCTCTGATCCCGTGACAACCTTTTGTGAGATTTTCATGCATTTTTTTTTTAATTTAATTTACGTAGTCGCAATTATTGTTACTTTTAGATTTTAATAAATAACATTTTAAAACTTTTGAATTATTACAAACATTGCATTTGTAGGTAGTTTATTTGACAGTTAGTTTTGTGTGAACCACCCAGTAAGTCTTGTAATACCGGATTATATTAGCTAGCGATACTCCGCAGCTGTGATGGATATCGATATCTTAACATAATAAACCAAACAAAAAAGGATTTGATGACATTTTGTTAGGTTAACGACCATAAGTAGTGCAGTTATTTTAAATACAACATCGATTTAAATCATAGATGTGCCCTTGCCGTACTTCGCGCGACCGTGTTCACACTGAGATGAGCTTGCTCGCTTAAACTTCACGGCATATAAATACGATATACTAATAAAATGTTGCAAAAAAAAAACGAATTAAAAACAAAATACAAAAAAGTTAAAATTACTTTCGGAAGTCGGTGCTTTTGCTTGTTTTATCGACATTTTGTATGTTTGAGGTTTAAAGAAACCTAACACGAAGGGGATCGTAGTCTAGGCAATTCAATTGAAAAATGCTAGCATTATGTATTCCAAATGTCAAGTCTGTAGCGATAATAGTTTCTGAAATATGTAGCTGTGAGTGCCTGTGAGAGATAAACGGGCAGGCAGACTAAATCGCACAATAATAAGTATTAGTTTTTGTCTATTTTGATACCGAACACTAAAAAGCCTCGATTTTGAACTCATTTTCGTGTCCTAAAATGTAAAATCAATTATTTTTAGAAAATATTTAAAATCGAGCCTTTGGTTTTTCACCCCTGAAATAGGACCCACCACGTAGGTTCTCGGCATCTAGGCAGAGGTCGAAAATTTATTGAAAATAAAAATGCTTGTAATTTGAAACCACGGCGTATTCTTATTAAACTTGTTAAAATATACAACTGTTTTAATTTTTTCGTTATTTGATTCTGTATTCGCTAAGAAAAACCTACATTTAAAATGAGCCCACCAGGTGGGTTCTTGGCATCCCAAGTGCGACTTGAGTGAACCCACCAGGTGGGTTCCCGGCACTGAATGTGTTAATTACAAGCGTTTCTTTATAGTATATTAGATGAAATTGCTTATTAATTTATTAATTAGTTTATTGAGATACTTTTTACTTATACAATAAAAAAAGGAACACATAAACATACCAACAAAATGAGATCAAAAACATTTGAAACATCTACTGTTGATGTCACGTTTTGATAAAAACCCGATACATTAAGTTCGAATTTGCTGCATGGATACGGGCTCTTCATCGTCATAGTTTCGTCGTACATTGTCATCTTCGAGAGCTGAACCGTGGAGAACATCTGCATAAAATGCCTGAGCATCAGGCTCATCAGTTATATCACAGAATTTTAGTAAATTTTCCACATCTGCTTTCTTTT
Organism: Eugnorisma glareosa; assembly: GCA_947578425.1. Taxonomy (NCBI): domain Eukaryota; kingdom Metazoa; phylum Arthropoda; class Insecta; order Lepidoptera; family Noctuidae; genus Eugnorisma; species Eugnorisma glareosa. Next base: position 1,331,322 of record OX387966.1, read on the forward strand.
TTGAAGAAACCGTGTTGGTTTTAGGCAACTGAGCACAGTCGAATCGTAAAAAAGATTTGACGTTTTTCTTCTTAACATCAACTATCGCTGGCGCAGCAGACTAAACTTCCTGAACACTAATTTCAATATTTTTTAAAGCGCGGGATCCAACTAGAGTATAATGTAGTATTCGGGTTTGGCTTATTTAAAATGGAAGTTTTGCCTATATCATATCTTTGGCCTTCTTAGCTTTCATTTCATAACTAAACCAATCGTTACCCCATTCGTTGACGTGGCCATGTTTATTTAGAATGGAATAGTATTCATTTGGCGATACAATAACTTCACGCCGGCGGCGGCGGCGGCGGTAATCCTTTTCAACCCTTCCAAACACTCTATCAGGAGGCATAAAACTGTGGCCTCGAATGGGGAAAAAGTAGGACAACTGACAAAAAACTTTACTAGTAGCCATGAAATTTGCCAGCATGGCTAACATAATGAAGTTTTTATTTTGACTACTGCAACAATCGGAGTACAGTTCAAGTTTCATATTCTTCTTCCCTTCCATAAGCCATTTTTCTTCCATCTTTTTCAAATAATGTTGAAGTGCCGACGCTATCTCATTAGCACCCCGCCCACTTTGATTTTCTAACCAAACCTAAAACTTAATAATTATCTACTGCTCGGGTTTAACAAAAACTAGATAATATGTACTAATGAATTCTTACCTTCATATCATTATAACTTAGTGGAGTTGCCTGGCATAAAGACCTTTTCGTGGCGCCTGTTATTACTTTGTCTAAATGGTGGTTACTATTCAAATCAGGATCACTTTTCTCATCTGCAGTATATTTGGACGTCTTCGGAGTACTGCGACAACGTTTAGACTTGCGTCCTCTTTCAACTTCAATAACTGGCGTGTTATATTCTCCGTTATCCTTTATTAGGTTTAGGTTTAAAGATATTTATTCTCAAAAAAGACACAAAGTCACTTACATGAGAAAAATGCTTAAAATTAATTATAATTAAAGTTCGTCACAGACGTCACGGTAGCGATTACATACTAAATATATTGGATATACCCATCCACTGCATTCAGATGTTAGGAAGGTTGTTATTTGTCATTACATATTCAGATAATAGACTTTTGAATGCATTGAATGAGTGCACCCTTCTAATACATGAGGGTATTTTGTTGTATAATTGTGCTCCTTCAAATATTAACATTTTTTTGCCAAACTTAGTTCTCGTCTTCGGTAAAATCAGAAAACTAGCTCGGCGAGAGCTACGTTGGGTTACTTGTTTCACCTTAGTAAATGATAAATTAGTCTGTATACTTTTGTTGAGTGCCTTACGAATGAAAATACATGTATTGTAAATATATAACTGTCTAATGTTCATTATTTTGGTTTCTTCATAAAGGAGGTGTTTTTTCCCCCATACAATTGTGGCCAAACAATGTACCTTAACAATAAAGGTACGAATTTATAGGAAAAAAATCGCAGATTCTGAAAAAAAATATATTTGATTTATTAATGCATTTGTACCACCTGAAATTGTCGATCAAAGATGCTGAAACTTGCAACCCAAGAATTTTAATCTGGCAATCTCGTAATTCATTTCTCCGATGATGCGTTTCGTTACTTCATTTAAACACGTATGAAAAACTAAAAATATACTATTTTGAATTTAGTTTTGTATTAAAGATAGGTTAATTTTCCCGGCACACTTTCTTGTGAAACATTATAGGATCAAGAATTTAAAAAATACATTTATTTCACATTTCAGATTATTTTTTGCGTTTGGTTAGCTACTGGCCAAAAGACAGTGCTCCAGGGCCGATAATTTACTATCTTATTCCTTTTGTTGTTGTTGGTGACAATATTGTCATTCAGATTATTTTAGCCCTTGTCAGACGATCGATCGATCGACCGATCTCGAAAGAGTTTAATATTTTGACAGATGGAATAGTTTGACAGCCGCCAGCGCTGTTAAGAACGTTTCTTTGAACGCAGATATGATTCGAGGTAGTGTTTTTTCATATTCTTTTATTTTTTAATCTATCGAATATTGAAGGATTTAAAATACTGCTAATAACACAATGTATTGGAAAGAATTTAAATAGTAATTTGTACCTCGGTACATGTTTGGGCCGAAAAAAAAACACCTCCTTTGCTTGTCGATGTTAAGAATGGGTAGGTAAAAATCATTTTTATTAATTTGTTTTGTGCAACTTGAAGACTTGCTAGCTTCGTCTTGGCCGCACTGCCCCATATTTCAACCAGATATAGTAGGTGAGGTTTTACTAAGGCGTTATAGATGGTGTGGCGCAATTTATGTGGAATACATCGAACTATGTTTCGGAGGGATCCAAGTAATGACGTAAGCTTTGTTTTTATATGATCCAAGTGAATAGTCCACGAAAGAGAACTGTCCATTCTTAAGCCAAGATATTTTTCACAAGATTTTTGCTGTAAAGGTATATTATTAATAACTAATGGATTATGTGGAGGTATTATTTTGTTTTTTGCTTTAAACAAGATATAGCAAGTTTTAGTAATATTTATAGTTAATAGATTATATTGAAACCATGAAAAAAGGGTGTTTAAATCGTCTTGAGCCTGGGCAACTAAATCATGAATGGAAGGTCCGAAATAAAATAAGCAAGTGTCATCTGCGTATAGAGTAAGATGGCCATGTAGTTTAATTTCCTGAATATTATTTATATAGATCAAAAAGAGCAGGGGCCCCAGGATTGATCCCTGGGGAACTCCACACGTTATAGGTAATGTGCCACTTTGATGGTTATTATCCGTTCTAACTACCTGCGACCTGTTTTTTAGATAGGACTGGAACATTTTTAGGGCACTGCCGGTAATTTTGATAGTTTCTAGCTTTTTAAGTAGCAATTCGTGACTTACGGTGTCGAACGCTTTTTTGAGATCAATAAAGATACCAAGGACTATGTTTTTCCCATCTACATTTTGCTTAATTTTAGTAACGAGGTCGACTGTAGCCGTTAGTGTGCTGCTTTTTGGTCTAAACCCGTATTGTCTGTCTGAAAGAAAGTTAATAGTAGTTAAATGTTTATACAATCGTTCGTGTAGGATTTTTTCTAATATTTTTGACAATACAGGCAACACTGAAATAGGTCGGTAGTTACCTGGGTCCATTTTTGAACCCGATTTGTATATGGGAGTGACCTTCGCTATTTTCAGAGTATCGGGAAAATTACCTTCAGCTAGCAATTTGTTGAAGCAGTTGCTCAGGTTGTTTGCAATTAAATTGTTTATGCATTTTATTGCTTTGGTACTAATTCCATCTAATCCAGTACTACAGTTAGGGTCTAAATTTGATATCATTTTGGAAATTTCAGTTGCAGAACACGGATCAAGAGTTGATAACACTGGAGTGTCTTCGGGAGGAGTTTTTGGTAAAGCATGTGTATGATCATCGTGAAATGATCTAGGTATTTCATTCGCTAGAAGGGGTCCAATAGTGGCAAAGTATTCGTTAAAAATCTGGCAAATTTCATTTGGGTTCGTAACGTGTTTCGAGTCGATCAATAGTTTTGAAGGAGCACAATTTAGTTTAATTTTATTGTTTGCAAGAATGTTAACCAGATTCCACATTTTCTTAGGTTTATTAATACAATCACTAAACTTTTTATAGTAGAAATTATTCTTTGTATCTTGCATGTGTTTGGCAACATGTTTTCTTTTTGTGATAAATTCTGCTTCCAGGATGGCGTTCTTTGGATTCTCCTTCAGTTCTGTCCATAATGCGTTTCTTTGGTTGATATCGTCAATTATGTTTCTATTTATCCAGTCGTTTTGGGGTAGGTTCTGGATTTTGGTTTTTGTTGTTTTACTATTGTCAATTATTGATTTTATTTTGTTTTCTAGTACTGCGTAATCATCATCTAATTCTTCTAGGTTTGTTGCTTCTAGTATCTCATATAGTTTCGTAAAATCTATGGCTTCGTATTTGGTCCGTATTTTTCGGGGGGATTTAGTTTTTTTGAGTTCAACATATATTTGTTTGTGATCTGACATTGAAGAGTCAGCTATTGCCATGTGAAAGTGATCGTCTTTCAGATTAGAACTAACATGGTCTAAAATAGATTTTCTAGTATTCGATTCTCTTGTACAATATTTCTTAGTGATTTTATTTAGTAATGTATGTCCAGTTCCCTTCAAAAGTTCATGATATTGTTTAGTCTTTTTGTCTTTGTTTAAAAGATCAATATTAAAATCTCCGAACACTATTGCCCGGTTTTTTTGTTGTAGTTGGGACTCATAAACCTCAAGAAAATGCGCGTAGTTAGTATCGCCAGGGTATTACATACAATACCTATTTATAAATTCAAAGAAAAAGTGCGTGCACTCTCTTTATCGTAAACAATCCAACTAATGTGAATGTGAAAGATAATGCAATAATTATTTAGTTTTGTAAGAATGAGACAACCACAATAACAGCGTTTGATGTAGGTATCGTTTTGAAAAAAAAAACGATCGATGTAGACAGTAGATGTATCACTTTCAAAAAAGTCATGCACTTCGCTGTACTTTTAGAATGATTTATGTAGGTATCGTTTACAGAAAATTCGTAAAGACCATCGTGTAGCTCTTTTCATGCTTCATTTAAAAAAAAAAAAAAAACAATTTTCAGATTTTTATTGATGTAGTTATAGGTAGTTAGGTAGGTAGGTAGTTATTAATCGGTATCTGGAAGATGAAATGTAGATAAGTACCTACGAAAGAACGTATAGAGCAGAGTGGGAGCAAGATCCATTACTTTCCTCGTGGATTTCCAAGGCTAAAGATGATCCGGACGTTGCCTTTTGTAAAGCCACTAATTGCAATGTATAATTTACATTTCTACTTAAGTAATTAATAATAAAAATATGATAATATGTAAAGACTTTTTTTTTTTACTTCCTTTTTTATTTGAACGCTACATTACATAATAATGTATGCATTAGAACGCTAAACAAACTTGGCAATTTTTGGGCATTTTTTACTCGATTCTGTTTCAAACCAAATAAGGCATGGCATTAACATAGACATAAAAAGTAATTTTGCTATTTTTTCTATCTCAATGGGCAGTATCGATAATTTTAAGATGGTCACACTGCTCACTCATAAGTCACTCAAATTTAAATTTCAAAACAAGCGTTTGAAAACATAACGTATCGTTCTTTATAAAGTTGTGCGATTTATTTTTAAAATAAAGTTTAAACATGACTGAGTTCAAGACACCTATCAAAAACAAAGCCCAGGATATTAATGACAAAATCACAATACCTCCGTCACCGTTTTTAAACAGACTCGGCTATGGAACAGGTAAAAATATCATGTCATCATACGTTGCTCCTCCGCGTGGTCAAAACTTATGTAAAATTACATGTTTTTCTGTAATTTATAGGTGTAAGTGTGATGCAACTAGTAAGATCTCCACGTGCGGGACAAATTCGATCGCCATGGGCTCTCAAAATGCTGAACAAACGCGTGAAACCGAACAAAGTGTACACCGACCGTATACAGGCCGAAGCGGATCTTCTGCAGCGTATGTCACACCCGAACATCGTTGGGTTCCGTGCGTTCAGCAAGGCGAAGATACTGTACCTAGGGATGGAGGCCTGTGACCTATCACTAGGTGATATTATTGAGAAAAGAATTGAAGATGACGGTGAACCATTCCTGCCAAAGCAAATATTGAAAGTAAGTCGTTAAACAATTGAGAAGTTTATAAAACTACTCATTTTGATCATAATATTGTAGATTATAGCTCATTATTATAATTGCACCTGCAAACTTAAAGATTTCATAGGAATCTCTGCACAAATACATATATGTTACATAAAAGTAGCATTAACCTGGATTTCATGTTTATCCAGTTTCCACTAGACGTGGTAAAACATTAAGTATTTAACTTTGACTTTGGTGTATAAACTCACTTTATTATACCATAAATAATAATGATCCAATTAAGGCATTATGTCAACAATGTTTTTGCAATAGTTTTAACTATGCAAAAAAGCAGTAGTTTAAGTAGTTTTAACTACTTAATCCCTATTACAGGTAGCAGCAGACATATCGAGTGCACTGGACTACCTTCATACAAAGATGCAGATCCTGCATGGAGACATGAAGTCCTACAACATCCTCGTGAATGGGGACTTTGTGATCTGCAAGCTCTGTGACTTTGGAGTCACATTGCCTCTTGACGAGAACGGTGTGTTTGACAAGAGAAAGGCAGGGAAAGCTGTGTATTTCGGTGAGCTATTTGCATAACTAATATTTTTGAACCTGGATTAAAATTGCTAATAGTCTTGGAGGAGACCTTTGTCCAACAGTTGATGATGCTGAGTAGGAGTATGGGTGAGACAAATTGGAATGTTTTAATTGTAAAGAGTACACCTAAGATCACAAATAAATAGATGCAGTGAGGCATTGGAGTGGAATAGTACAGGCCAAAAATTACAGCATGCATCAAAATGGTGAGGTCATAATGAAGGGTGTTGTACAGACAAACCATGTAACTGAAATTTGTCTTGATTTTGCTTGTGTTTGCCCATGACTATGTACCTACTTTTTCTTCTTTGCCTATGTTGATGACATCATACATCATAATAACTTCTAGTTCCAATGTAAAATTTATGTGTTTAGAATTTGTTTGGGTTATCACAACTAAAAAATTTGTTTTAATGATAATGACCCGCCTTGCTTCGCACGGTTTCAATGTTATACATATAAACCTTCCTCTTGAATCACTCTATCTATTAAAAAAACTGCATCAAAATCCGTTGCATAGTTTTTAAGATCTAAGCATACATAGGGACAGACAGTGGGAAGCAACTTTTACACTATGCAGCTATGTAGTGATGAAGCATTCTAGTGTGTTGTAGTGTACAATCCCAATCTAACCAATCACTTGTTATTTTATATGTATATAGAATCAAATTTTTAAACAGTCATGGAAAGTTACTAAACACTAATGTGGTTATTTAATAATTATGTAATTGTTTAAAAAAAAATGTTCATAAGGTAGTCATTATTTTTGAAATAATTCTCATTGTCCTTAAAAAAATATCTTCTTTTTAAGTTCAACATCCTCTAACTGTATTGTCTATACTGTGCTTTTATATAAGAATGATGTAGTCAAACAAGAATTGTTTTAATGCCTGTCATCTTAATTGTTTAATTACCTTTTTATAATCAATTGAATGTGTTGAATTGCTCATATTGTAAGAAGAATTATATTATTGAAATAAACAATGGAATATTGTAACTACTAAAAAGCTAAGTCTATCATATTTAATGAGTGACTTTGATACATAATTATTAACTAGTGAATGGTAGCACAGCAGCTCAAAAATGTTTCCACATTAAATAGGCAGCTTTTTCACTTGCAGAGTTTAACCTTTATCTTCCTATCCTTTTTCATGATTCCAGGCACAGAAGCATGGAGTGCCCCTGAAGTGATCCACGGTGGAGAGATAACCAGCAAGACAGACATATGGCCACTGGGCCTCACTTTGTGGGAGATGATGGCCCTCATGCCTCCTCACACGCAAACTGATGATTGCTCCATGGAGGATAGTGTGCAGTGTCTTGATGACAGTGTTGAAAGCATTGGGGATTACTTCTCTGATAGATATGGTGAGCTCTAGAACTTTCTTGCTTCCAGATGTGAAGCTGTTTTTTAATGCAATCTAGGTAGGTCCCATCCCAAATGTGCCACTCAAATATTGTTCTTCTTCATAAGAAAGGCGATAAGTGCAATATTAATACCTATAGGCCCATTAGTTTAGTCTCTCATAGCGCCGTATTCTCTGCTCTACGAAGCCAAGGTATAGAGGAAACTTATAGTATAGAACTAAAAAATATTTACAATAATAGCATGTTAAATTAGGTTCTGTAGGCTCAACATTTAAAATTGCCAAAGGAGTAAAACAGGGTGACCCGCAGATGTCTCCTAAACTATTCACCAGCACCCTTGAGATATTCAAATACCTTACACAAACAACGCAAAGCATTCCGATCGGTGATAAAATGGTATCAAACCTTTGTTTTGCAGATGATATTGTGGTTTTTGCTTCTGAAGCAGTTCAACTGCAACAAATGCTCCAAGATCTGAGCACTGCAAGCCTTGACATTGGACTGATGATGAATCAGTCAAAGACTAAAGTCATTACCTATTAAACATAGGATTTTAAGCTGCTATAGTAGAATCTGTTTTTTTTTGTTGTGAAATAAGATGTTTAGATGGTTTAGAGGTGAGTACACACGCAGTAGGCAGACACAAATAACTGGCCTGTGTGTCATAAAGATTGATTGACAGAAAGATTATAATTCATCTGTTGTTTTTGAATTTTTCGACTCATTACGTCCACTTGGTACTAACTACCCAGCGTGCTATCTGATCTGCAGGCAAAAACAGGCGTTTAAACTCCGATTTACCTGCAAAATAATTTTTGAATAGTATGTAAAAACAAATTAATCATTGATTCTCAGGCACCAGACCGCCAGTACCTGTAAACATATCGGAGGAGCAGTACGCGCACCCCCTAGCTCTGTTCTACTGCAGCACGGAGACCATGCCAACTATGCGACCAACCGCGCAACATCTGTGCGTCGCCGCGCAAGATATGTTGGAACAATGTGATAAGACGGGCAGATAACTTGTTATATAACTCCGAAACATTCACATAAAATTCCACTGTTTCATGATTTGAAATCCTGGAAAGAGTGACTGAAAAAATAGATATTCTAACATGTTTTTATGTGAATGTTTCGCTAGTGCATAAGATTGCCCCCATATTCTTAGTAGTTTCTGCCGAAAAAGTTCTTGACTTTCTTTGAGCTGCGCCGGCAGTTGAGGTTTTATAAAAACCACTGAAAATATGGGTTGATGTGTAAATGGTAATGATGGTTGATGTGTAATGGTAGATACCATTGGGAAGGTAAAATTACTCATGTGTATTTAACTTGGTTTCGTTTTGTAGTAATTACAAAAGATGACTTTATAATTATGTGTAGAATTATTATTGGACTGAATTGTTATATCTATGACATGATGTTCTTGACCATCCTGCAAGTAGCAGGATATTTTCGTAGATACAGTACTTATTGTTTATTTCTTTATCTAGTTTTAATTAAATATTTTATTCTTCAATGCATTTGTCTGGTAACAAAAAATAAAACACATTTTGTAAGTAAAACGTTAAATTAAAAAAAAAACAACTATCATATAATATAACATAACAACAATGTTGAAACTTATTCTAAACCGACACGTATTATGCTATGTATTAATACAATGTTTAATAACTAAGATAAATAATTGTTTATTTGGTGGAGTAACCCTAAAACCTTTTAAGTTAAATAATTGACCATTATATGGAACTATGTTGTGTTGCTACAGGAACTTACTATTGGCAAAAATAAGATTGTGAGTAAAAATCTAAAATATTGTCCAATTTTAATAAGATGCCTCCATAAAGTAAATGTTATTGCGCTATTGAAAATTATTTTTGTCCTTATACCAAGATTAAATTCATCTTTATTAATTCATAGTAAAAATACTGTTCTAAAGGCGCAATGACATGGAGCAATCAATTGCCTGTTGAATGCAATAGTTGGCAACAATGTTACAGGAAGCCCCATCTGACATTGTTTGGACAGTGACATTCAAAATATCATTCAATATATTCAAAATATGTCCCTATTTATTGACCAACAAGCAATAAAATTGGTCCATGCAAATAGGACATCAATCAAAACACTTCATGAGATTCCATACTGAGATATCGCCCAAAACGTTAATACAATTTAAAATATAAATTGAGCGATGACTACAAGTCGTATCTTAAGATACAATTAATTAAATAAATACTTCGCTTATCCTACGCTACAACAATACAACAGATACCCTATCAACTAGTTGTGTATGTGATTGTATGAAAAATACATTTTTTTCGACTCTAAGCTACAGTGATTGATGAATCGCGGTCATGTAGTTTTGTTTATACGTTCATATTATACTCTGGGAGTTGAACATTGTATTTAAAATCATATATAAATGGAGTTATTATATAAATAAAATAAGTATTCGATTCTTAATGCTATGACCGCGACTAAGTTGACTAGTGTAAAATTAAAACATGTTTACAAATCGCTTATTACTAAATCAGCACCAACGATAAACCCAATTTTTATTTAATACTTCTTCAGTGTAAATGGTAGCAATAGAATAATCTCTCTCAGGTTATTTACGACTTTTTTAATGAGGGGAATAAAATAGAGAAATACGTTGAAAAAAAAAATGAACTTAATTTTAGTGGCCTAAAAAATGCTATCCATTCTATTTACAGTGTTAATAAATAATAAACGTGTCAAATTTTTTAATTAAATAGCAATTATTTAATTGAGAATTTTGTTTTGCTTTCTGTGATTGTTTCTTTGTTGATACTTACTATTGCTACTGTTTACATAGTGTTAATAATATATATTCAGTATTGAGTGAGGTATTGCGTAAGGCGAGTGGGTAAAGCTATACAAGTATGGCTGCGAGTATATCATACAAAATAGTCTGTTAGTAACTATAATTAGGAATACGAGATTGTATGCAGATCGATTACCACGTGAGATTTATAACAAATGCAGTCTGTTAGTTGGGTGCGCCTATTTTCTTACATGTCGTTTGTTTTTTAAACTAAATAAAAATGTATAGACCTGCATTGCAATTTTTTCTCATTTGCCAGGTGATGAAGAAAAAATATTAAATTAACGAGTAAAGTAGTCGACGGAAGTCTTCACGTTTTATGTTTTTACAAATAAATAATCTTACAGGTTAAGTGACAGGGCAATATACTTTTTATATTAATTTTCTGACTGGAAATTGATCGAAACATAATTTGGGATATGGTTAGGCAGACGATGTTGATGAAATACACTGAGACAGCACCCAACGAACAGCAGACACGTATCAAGTGCTGAGCTCGTGCTCCAGCCGCTGCAGGCAGTGCACTGTCGTGTGTCGCGCCAGGCCCGAGCGGCGCGCGAGCAGACACGTATCAAGTGCTGAGCTCGTGCTCCAGCCGCCGCAGGTAGTGCACTATGTCGGCGCGGCGCGCGGCGCTGGCGGCCTGCAGCGCGCTGAGGCCGGCCGCGTTGTGTCGCGCCAGGCCCGAGCGGCGCGCGAGCAGACACGTATCAAGTGCTGAGCTCGTGCTCCAGCCGCCGCAGGTAGTGCACTATGTCGGCGCGGCGCGCGGCGCTGGCGGCCTGCAGCGCGCTGAGGCCGGCCGCGTTGTGTCGCGCCAGGCCCGAGCGGCGCGCGAGCAGACACGTATCAAGTGCTGAGCTCGTGCTCCAGCCGCCGCAGGTAGTGCACTATGTCGGCGCGGCGCGCGGCGCTGGCGGCCTGCAGCGCGCTGAGGCCGGCCGCGTTGTGTCGCGCCAGGCCCGAGCGGCGCGCGAGCAGACACGTATCAAGTGCTGAGCTCGTGCTCCAGCCGCCGCAGGTAGTGCACTATGTCGGCGCGGCGCGCGGCGCTGGCGGCCTGCAGCGCGCTGAGGCCGGCCGCGTTGTGTCGCGCCAGGCCCGAGCGGCGCGCGAGCAGACACGTATCAAGTGCTGAGCTCGTGCTCCAGCCGCCGCAGGTAGTGCACTATGTCGGCGCGGCGCGCGGCGCTGGCGGCCTGCAGCGCGCTGAGGCCGGCCGCGTTGTGTCGCGCCAGGCCCGAGCGGCGCGCGAGCAGACACGTATCAAGTGCTGAGCTCGTGCTCCAGCCGCCGCAGGTAGTGCACTATGTCGGCGCGGCGCGCGGCGCTGGCGGCCTGCAGCGCGCTGAGGCCGGCCGCGTTGTGTCGCGCCAGGCCCGAGCGGCGCGCGAGCAGACGCACGCACGCCAGCTGACCGAACATGGCCGCGCCGTGCAGCGCTGTCTGACCGTTCTGGAATGGTTACAGAAACCATTACGACACCTTACATTACACGTTTTCTTCGGAACTATTGGTTATACAAGGTGTAAACGCACCCTTCACGAAGCCGTCGACCGAGCTTTTGTATATGAAACCAAGTATAACTCAATGCAAAAATTATTGCCGGGAAACGACTTTTTTGTTTGGACAACAACATAACTTTTAAAATTATGAAACTGACCCCTAATATCTCCACTAGAAGGTCCCCAAGTATGGTCTAGAACAAAAAAAATATCGCAATGACGGGGACAACAAGTCCTTTCGGCTTCGCTAAAGCATATCGACTCGCTGATCTCACATTGTATAGGATTTCCGTACAATGCGAGGTCAGCTTATACTGGAATAGTTTGGTTTGATGTGGAGCGACCAGGTCTGAGCACTGTACACACGACAGTGCTCAGACCTGGTCGCTCACTGAGTTGCAAAGTGAAGTTTTCCGAAGGCAAAGACAGAGTTCAACACACCGCGCTGTGTACTAAAACGGGAATAATGGACGTAGGCAAGAAGCTGCTTTAGTTGAAGTGGAGATGTTTGCATCGTATACTCGGTATACTGAACAGGTCATTAATGTAGAAGAAATATCTTAATACATAACTTTTATACTCTTCTTCAGCCTCACTATTTTCCATGATGGTAGTTCCTGAGATAAGTGCGTGCAGCACAACATTCACTATTATAGTCGGATCGTACACACGTAGCACGTACACACGGCTACACATCAAGCTACACATTTCCAGTTTATGCTGATCTCGCATTGTATAGGATTCCCGTACAGTGCGAGGTCAGCTTATACTGGAAATGTGTAGCTTGATGTGTAAGCCGTGTGTACTTATAATGCATGAAACAAAATAGTCGCCGGATGTGCTGCCCAACACATTCATTATAATACGAGTATGTCATATTAAACAACTTGCCCAAAGAAATTTAAATCTAATTCTTGAAAAACAAAAACTAGTCCCATACAACAGTAAACAGACTATTTCGGAAAAACTAGACTAAAGAAGTTCTCTTCTTGTTGGTTTCTCATCAAAATTGTTCTAAATTGTCAGGGCAATCTTTTTGTACTTGGCATAGCCAAACGGGGCCTATATTAATCTACTGTTCTAAAAAACATTTTAGCCTTATAGATGGTAAATATTAAGTATTAAATTGCTTAATCCAGCACTGATTGGAATCAAAAGCGTGAAATCATATTTGCATGCACGGATCAGCATTTTCGAGTATTTTTATCTCAGTGTGACGTAAAGGCGTCATTTGGCGAAGGGAGAAGTCCGCATGCATTAGCGTCGGAAGCATACCTCTAACTTTACAGAATTGCAATTTTGAGTGACTGAAAGGGAAAAGATGCAAGGAAATGCTGATCTGGCGAGTAAATATGTTTCACAGTGTCACTGCTGCAACTGCTGGAGACGTAGTAGATAAAAATTGGCGTAACTAATAAAAATATACAGGGTGTAACAACAAGACTCTTCACGAAGCCGTCAACCAAGCATTAGGTACATCAACCTAACTTTACGCAAAAATGATTGCTGGGAAACGACTGTTTAGAAGAAGAAAATGATCGCATTGACGGGGAGAACAGGTGCCTTTCGGCTTCGCTAAGGGTCTTGTTACACCCTTTATTATACTGATTTAAGATTTGCGATAGTGCCATCTAGTAATGAGTAGTAGAAACACCAAGCCCCTTTGTTAATTTAGAACAACGCCATCTTATGGCGAATAGAAAACACAACCCGTGGAGTTCCCACTAAATCCAAAGTAGATGTCACTACTGAAATAATAGTTTTCATTAAAAAGTAGAAAAAAAATCTTACGGGAAGCAGTCCAAGATTTGGTTTATATTTGAGCAATTCTACAACCACAGCAGCGTGGCCTTTGTGTGCAGCTTTGAACAGCGGTGTAGCGCCATCCTGAAAAATAAAAGTGTTTCATCAAGTTTAGCACTGTGGAGCCAATAAGAATCCTGTACCTAATTCTTGTATTTAATACACCGTGTGTACTCTGGTTGATCGGTCTTTCGACGTCCTTGTCGAGTAACTACAGCTATTTTCGTATCCGTCATCCCAATGCGTCCTCCTGGTCCTGGATGCAGGAAGAGTCCTAGCAGGCTGGTATATTGTGTCAGTAGCTGTCTGACATGGTCCACGCTGGCTCCAGCAGCAGGCGCGCTACATGCTGGTGCCCGCTGGTACTCCCTACCTGTCTGACATGGTCCACGCTGGCTCCAGCAGCAGGCGCGCTACATGCTGGTGCCCGCTGGTACTCCCTACCTGTCTGACATGGTCCACGCTGGCTCCAGCAGCAGGCGCGCTACATGCTGGTGCCCGCTGGTACTCCCTACCTGTCTGACATGGTCCACGCTGGCTCCAGCAGCCAGCAGCAGGCGCGCTACATGCTGGTGCCCGCACTGGGCCGCTATCCACAGCGGCGTGGCGCGGTCTGCTCGTGCACTATCCACGACCGCTCCCGCTGTTATCAGAGCGCGGCACACTTCCTCGTGCCCGTTCTGAGCGGCGATGAAGAGAGGGGTCGCTTTGTCCTGGAATGAATCGGGGATTGTATTAAGTGTGTAATTGCAGGAAGTTTGGGGGTACAGTCACAACTGCTTAAACTACATAACGTACAAGCAAATCACAGGGATATTTTAGTGCTCGATTAAGTTGCCAGAGGGGAAAGTGTTCTTTTGTGCACCTAAAATATTGCACAAACAAAATAGTTATTAGTTCAAATTTTTGCCACATGCCAAAAAGTCGTTGTATAGCTGTAACTGCAGCCATTTAGAAGCTCTAAGTGTCTTCGACATCCGAAAGATGGCAGCGCTATTAAGAAAAAGTGACTTGACTGAATGGCTATTTTAAACCAATCCTTTACTAAATCTCATCTGTTTAAGGGACCTAAAACAAGGTGATTGTCTTTAACAATACAAATCTTACATCTTCTTACCTATATCCGAATAACTTCATATAGTTTAAAACGAGGGAAAGCAGAATAAAGCCAACGTATCAAACTCCTGACATGAGAGCTTACCTTCATAGAGGAGTTGACGTCGGCTCCCCGGCGGATGAGCTCGTCGACGACCGGCAAGTGGCCGCACTGGCACGCCACGAACAATGGCGTGCCACCGTCCTGGAATAATAAGATAGCTTCAGTAGATAGAACTTTAATACGAAAGAATTTTGCAAAACTAACATTTATCGGTATTATTGATTGCCACTTTGCCAGAGAGCAGTGGAGGTCCATTGGTAATGGCACTGACTTGTGAGTGGGTTCGTGAGAGGACGCCTACCTGTGCCCCAGCTGCAGTAGTGGGACATGATAAGCTGATTATGATGGCATGATTAATTTTTGCTTAAAAAAAACATTACTATAGAGACTTGTAGGAAAGGGAACCCTCCAAGTAATTGCTGTGACGTATTTTTTTGTTAAATTCATTCGTAAACAGTAAGGAGATTGTTTTTCTGTTACCATGCTGGGTGCGTCGATGGCAGCTCCCGAGTCGAGCAGTAGTCGCGCGATGTCGAGGAACCCGCCTTGCGCTGCGAAGAACAGCGCGCTCGTTCCCGTCTGAATGAATAGTGGCGGTATTATTAAAAGAGAGTTCATCTAGCATTTACTAAGCTGAAGTATCAGCGAGCTGGCCATGGTTGTTGAAGAAGCAAACTGGTCTTGGACAGAATGGACGCGGAAGGCGGAGGTCAGGGCGTTATGGAGTTTTGGAAGGGCATGTGTTCAGCAGTGTACTACTAAATGTTGAGTTTATTGGGAGATACAATCTAGCTATGTGTCATTACGCTGCATTTACGTCGTAACATATTATGTATGAAGCAATCTAGGAATAGTATCAATAATTTAGGTAATAATTACTGTTCTGCTGCAGGCGGGGTCGGCGCCCTGTGCTAGCAGCTCGCGCACGCACTCCGTGTGACCCATCGCAGCTGACAGGATAAGCGGCGTTGTGCCATCCTGGGGACAAACCGGGAAGGTGGTGAATACTGTCTTATTGCTAAGGAATAAAGCTTGAGCAACATTTCAATTTACGATGTAAGAGCCTCCACACGCAAAATGTTGATAAGATTTCAGGAATGAAGACTACTCGTATCTTAATATTTAGGTGGTAAATACTGTCTATGCTAATGCATGATTATAGTATCATATTACGGGGGCGAATAGGCCATTCTTGGACTGTGGCCCCGTGGGGTGCTGTAAAAAGCTACGAAGAGGCTAGAAGCTACAGCCTGCGAAGTGCGAAAGGAGGATCTTTCAGTATTTCGTTCAAAGATCAGCCTGGTAAGTAGGATGCTTCTCTATACCTATATCGAAATCTCAAGTTCCTTTGCCTGTAGAGTAATCTACATTCAGTGAGTGTAAATGTTTTTACAGGCGCGGAACATAATGGGACATTTTCATCTGTCCTATCTTCGTTATCTCACGCGGCTTCCCAGTGAGATAACATGCCTCTCTCTTGCATATTTTAGATTAGATTAGCTGAAACTATGTGCCGTAGTGAAAATCAGAACTTGTAATTCACTTCTCCATAATACGCTGAACTGTTACTCCATAGATTTATCTTGTACATGCTGTAATAGATTAAGATATCGGTATGGTAATGGACGTAAGGAATAGCACCATCCCATATCTTGCCGTGGGTATCATAAGAGGCGACTAAGAGACTTACCGGAGAATGGGCGGAAGCTTTCTCTGTGCTTTTTTAACAACCGTACTGCGATCGTCAACCCGCCTGCCAAGCGTGGACTTTATGGCAAATCCCCCCCCCCCCTTTGGGCTCTCCCAAATCCGCCTATGTCCAGCAATGGACGTCTTTCGGCTGAAATGATGATGATGATGATTTTTGTTATTATTTTGTAGGCACGTAATGCGCCTGGCGACATTTTTTTCTTTCTTTAAATTAGTGTTTAAGTTAAACCTTAAATAGTTACCATTTCGTCACTTTCACAACATAAGCCATCTATGCAAATAAACGGCTTGGCTAACGTTTTTCACATTTTCCGCCGTAAAAGAAAACTCATTAGAAACTTTCATTTGCCGCTTTTTGCCGGCATAAAGCCTCCATTTGTGAATGTAGGCCGGCTGTTTTACGTCACTTTGATGGAAGAGGCCGAGTTTATGTGGGCATCAACTTTTTACAAGTTTACTTCAGAAACGTAAATTGTAAAGTTCATATGAATTCGCACTTGAAAAGTTGAAGTTTTAAATGGATGGTGTTTGTTTATTTTTGTTTACCTGGTCAGTTTTATTTTTCGTAACAGACGATGTCCTATCGCTATTGTGTTGTCAAATTGTCAGTCATTATGTTGCACAGGCGTCTTTTTTATTGTGTAGTTACTAGGTAGGTACATGAGTTTTCATGACTTCGGTTCATACTTCGTATCTTATGAAACATTCAAACTCAAAGCATTTGTATCAAGTAGACCGTCACAGGCACTTTTAAAAGTCAAAAACAAAAGGATGACGCTACAGTCACAGACACAAGGCATAATAACTTGTGAAAGTACTGTAGTTGCCCATTCCAAAGCGTAGACCTCTATGGAGAAGAATGGGCAAGAAACCCCATGGACACTCTTTTATATCAAAATATTTTTATAAGATCTTGGATAGATCATTTTAATTTAGTGGCTGCTGCCAAAACAATACCTACTCATTTAGGAGAAGTTAAAGAAATCATATCAAAATGAAATTAATAGCTTGCTCATTACATTATTATTCATATTGTATTTTACCTTCTGGGATTCTGAACAAGATTCAATCTCAAGATGAATTGCTAAAACATAAAATCCGTGATTTGCTAAATAATGAAGATGAATGTGTGGCCTGCTTTCCCGTCGCGGTCGTATTGAATCAGACATACCTACAACATAATGCAGAGAATCCGAGATGTGCACGCATGAAAAGCATTAACCTCTTTTTGCTATCAATCGGGTAAACGCCACAAAAAGTGAACGGGCCGGGTCGGCGCCAATTTGGGATCGGACAAAAACTGTTCGATGTTTCATCAGAACAATGCAAAAACATTTATAAGGTACGAGTAACAGACAGAAGTCTATTCATTCCATATAATTTGTGTTTATTTCCTAGTTTTTGTTGGGTCTAAATCTAATCATCGGCAGTAGGTCGGCAAACTTCCTTCGCTTTGCCAATCTATCATGCTCTCTTTTTTTACTCAAAAACATACGTAAGTATTTGGAGACCCTATTCACGCTAGAAAATCGTAGCCAGCAGCCAAACAGGTTCATTAAATCTCGCGAAGCAGACGATGATTTGTAGTAAAAGTACGGCATACATTCTCAACAAGGTATGACAGTTGTAGGATAATAATCTACATTCGCTGCTAATCATAATCTACACACGTCCGCCTCGGTACACTTCAAAACCACTATGCTACCAGTCCACAACTTATTAATACCAACACTAGACGAAAATGGAGACATCCGCTACCTTTTAGAGTTAATACGTAGACCAATATGGGCTATGATGACAGCTTACTATCAATTTTATTCTATCCGATATAGGCAGTAGGTAATAAGAATGTGTTTGGCTAGTATGTTGATATTATGCTTTCGATTTTAGCAGTGCTGCATATTTTTAAGGGCAAACATCATTGAAACTTAACACGATCTGAACTGCGTTCAAGAGCTTTCAATGTGAATATTCCGTAACAATGACACTGACAGCCCTTAAACACGGTTTAGAAGTGTTGATTGCGTTTAGTTTCAATGGTGAAATTGGACCTAAGTAATTTCGACAGGGTTATGGGACCTAAGCCTGCACGAGAGCTCCTCTTTAAATTCACTAGAAGCTTTCTGAGAACTCGTTTAATTAAATTCCTAAACAAGTTGCTAATTATAAACTGGTTATATTATTATTGACAAAAAGATATCTTGACTACCAATTATTGTATGAGAACGCTTCTAGGGAGACAAATGACACTGTGGCATAACAAATCACAATGTATTACAAGTTAATTGCAGTTAGATAATTATATTGTCAACAGACTGTATGTCAACGTTTAATCACTGTTCAAGGCAACGACGTATTCAATTGTCCGTGAAATGCACAGCTATTTGACTATACTTACAGCAAAAACGTTGTGCATTGGCTGATTGACATCACACGAACACATGCTAAAAAGTATTATATGCAGACACTTATAATTTAACTACTGATAATCATCAGATTACTAGTCACCAGCACTAGTATGTATGCATACGTTTAGTAACTTTTAAAACTACACCTACTATTTTTACCACATACGACTACCAAAATAGAAAAAAAAAACCTAAATATTATGAAGCCTGCTGAAGCTCTCGTTTTCAAAGATTAAAGTGCCTACTTCAAGTGTAATTATAAAGTGTTGTTTACTTTGAACGCAGCGTTAACGTCAGGTAACGGCAGTTAACTAACGAGCTGTCAACTGTGCTCTGTTTAACGGATAGTGCCGCTTCACGCTTACTTTAAGGTACGAGTAGCATTAAAACTACACATTAAAAAGTATTAAAGATGGAAGTGGACTAGAGTAAAAGTAGGAGGAATTACCTTTTTAAAAGTAATTCCTCCTACTTTAAACAAATACAAACAACTTAAAAAAAAAACAACAAATAAAATCACTTCAATCAGTGTTTTTTTTTGCTTGCATATCTTTGGTTAGACGTACTGAACGCTGTGTTAAAATTTGTCCATCTATTTTAATGGGACCTTATTATGTACTGCGAGCCTAAGCTTACGTCCATGCTAGTTGCAGTTGCTTATTCCACAATTAACATAACAATTTGAGAATGTAACATGTTACATGCATAATGCAGATTTATGCATAGTTATGTTAATCCGCGAAAGAAAAAGTAAACACGAATTAAAATTGATTAATTAATCGTTCCGCTTAATACGTAAATAAATTGTAGAGAAAAGTTGAATTCCAGTTACAATGTAAGAGCAAATCTAGTAACAAGTTGATTAGTTTTAATTTAAAAAAGAAAATAATTTTTACTTTGTCAAGTATAGTCAATCAAAGAACAAGGAACCTAGTGGTTTAATTTTGCCAAAATACTCAAGAAGTGTCAAGGCAGTGTTACCAAGTTGATTCGTGTACTAAGTCAAACGAGAATTCGTCCCACCTTATGTAATTACTTACCTCTAATGAAACACAAACATTGAAACATCTAGTGTTACTTGTGCTCCATCAAGCAAGTGTGTAACACTCAATGACAAGAAATCATCAGTTTCCCATTAGTAACCCGGAGCCAGGATTTGCACTGGGTTAATGGCATTAGGCTCGCATGAATGGCAAAATGTGGATGTACTATAATAGACCTCCTGCTTTACTCTTCGGGGATTATGAGGGGATGGGGGGTTATGTTATGTTAACACGATACTCATTATGTTTTACAATAATATGTGTTCGTCCATAAAGTGCGTCTTCTCCCACACTCAGTACATAAACAATAATAGTGGTCACAATTCGCACGTTGTTACGAATACACGCGCGTTCTCACAACCATTATATTTTCACGTTTACGTAACATGGAGGAGCTGTTTATATTATAATATTATGTGGAGTTAACGCTTTGTTGTGGATTCTCAAAGTAAGGACGGGCCAAGTTATAAGCGGAGCGGTTTGTTTCGCAACATTCTCTGTGATCAAAGTGCTCCGTAATTTTTGGAAATTCTGACTATTGAGAGTCATACATTTGAGGCTTATTACAAAAAACTAAATAAACCTTGGTTAACTAAATTAATTAAAACTATCAATTCCAGGCTTATGTGCAGAACCATTAATTTTGTTAGTATTACAAAACTTAAAAAAAAAAACAAATTCTGAATACGTAATTTTGCTAAGATTTTTTCGAGAGAACTACCAGATCTGTTTTATAATATTGTGATTTAATTCGCCACGTCTATTTTGCAAGCAAGGTATACATGAGACGTTTTCTCCCCATACCAATTGCCTTAGACAATTCAGGGCATAGCTTGCTAACCGAACTCGTTAATTTGTAGGTCATTATGGAATAGGAAGACTTTGTGGTCGGGCTATGAAAAGTCGAAGATTTGCGGATCGCATGTGATTGATGGTAATGAGTAATGACAGAAACAGGTTATGAGTTGCTCCAACAGCCATTCACATCTATTACGCGGTTTAAGTTTAGAGTGACGTAAAGGGATCGCTGTTTATAATAAAACATGACAGGTAGCAACTTGGTTATGAATTCACGACCTTTCTGTGGGCCAAGTTATGAGCGGAAGTCGGCGAATTATATTTAGAAATGAGTATTGCAATTTGGCCACATAAAACTTTATGCATCAGATTTTTAGATAAACATTTATTTAATTTAACTTCAATTGAAATTCCGAAAAAATTATTTCACATAGTCTTTTATGAAACGTCAGAAGATCAGAGCACGGTTCGAATTGGTCGTTCCGCCATGGAGACGACCCGGCAAAAAAATGAAGACGTCAATTTATTGTAAGGGTCTACGTCTACAGTTGCCCGATCTTTGAAAGAGGATTGCTTTATTCTTAAAATTAGATTCCAAGCACTAACGAAACTTTCCAACACTGGAAAAATCGCTACAGCTTATAATTTGACAGCGTGGTAATGATTTTTTGGACGAAAGTGGGCCGCTAATTTTACGTCACTATAAAACCATTAGTATACCTACCTATTGTATAGAGAACCATAGTGGTTTCTGCGTTGATTAATGAAAATCTTTGATACATTGAAAGGGAATTGATTTATTAATTACAGAGTGATTGTGAACTAGTAACGAAGGTACTTGTGGAGCTTTTCTTTAATTAATTTTGATTGATTAGTTTGTTGTTATATTCTCACGGTTGGCATCTGATAAAAGTGAGGCCTCAGGTTAGAATCTCCACAGTCCTTTCCTTGTGTTTATTATTAGCCATCTGTGTCCCACTGCAGGGCAAAGGGTCTTCCCTCTTTCCACTTATCCCTATCCAGTGCTGTTATTCGCCAATCCTTGTGAAAAGAGTCAAATTCGTCCCGCCATCTCCTTCTATTATATATCATCCTATTTGATAAGACTGTTACTGCTCTTATATTATGAATTCTGATAAGTGATACAGCCATCCACATCGGCGTAAAAGTTTGATATTGACAGCAACTTTATGTCGTAGCAGTAAGGGCGATTTTTATCGCTGCTGTGCGGTTGATTGTACCTAAGGAGCCACGGCCCAGTTAAAACAGTTTACACTTTATTGCCACAGCTCGTAATTCGATAAAATATTCAAAGTGTACATGCACTGGTTCCACCATGGAAAATACATAAAGACTTATAGTATAGCTCTTGGCTTTATTCAGTAAAAAAGAACCCTAGAATAACAAAACTCAACCTTCCTAAGAACTAAAGACGCTCAAATTCAGATCTCCACAAAATCTAGGCCATTGATTTGGCCCCGCCTAAATAAACCTTTTTGTCAGGTTCTGGGGTAACGTAACACCCCATCCGTCCTGCTTCTAGCCTCGGGGAACGTTGGGGTCTTTGGGGCCCGTCATCAAAATTTTTATAGGCAAAGCGTGACACTTTGAACTCCGACGGGCGACGAGTCATCAATTTAGCTAGTGACACCGCTAATCTTGGTGACTGATCTCGAAATGAGATTTATAGGCACGTTTTCATCTTTTTAGAGTTCCGTTAAAGCAAAAATGGATTACCTACTTAAAATTTCATGATGTTTATTCAGGCTTTATTTGTGGAAAACTAGGAAATACAACGTGAAAAGCATATACGTACATAATAATTTATAATTCATGTTTGATTTTTACTAAAATTCATACGTGATAGCATTCATGTATGTCGAGTTATTCTGGGTTAGTCACCAACTGGACACGAGAGACTGGACACACGTGTGTCCAGTTGGTGAAACTCAAAATTATTATCACTTATTATTTCGTCATCTGGACACGCCAAGATTTTGACGTGTGTCCACATAGTGAAACTCAAATTAAATCACTTTTATGTTTTCGCCAACTGGACACACGCAGTTTTTTTTTTTTGTGAAAAAAGGGTACAGTCAGGTTATTATATCAAAAACACACAAAAATGAAAAACCTGCCTTACTTTTTTGCTTGGTAAACCTTATTACCTTATTATTATTTCTTTTATTCATTTTCTTAACATATTTAATTTACATTTTTAAATATTTGTTTAAAAAAAAACTTACACAAAAACATTTAAAAATATAAAAAATAGTGGTCCGCCGGTGTCGGGAGCAGGGTGCAAGCTACCGGTGGTTAGGTTACCTTATTATTATTGTACAAAAATAAAAGTACTACAAATACTAAAATAAAAACAGTGAAGAATTTTGTCAAATTATATAGCAGATTTTGAAAAGAACTCATAATAAAATAATTTTAAAAGTCGAGAAGTATGAAAGATTAAGACATGCTGCGCCGACCCCAAATAAGTTGGGATAAGGGCAGGGGAATGATGATGACTCGAAAAGTCGAGAGTACCTCAACGTTGCCATTAAATATTAACAAAGCACATAACAGAAAAATAAACTCATACCGGGCCTAAAATGTGAAATATTGGTAACTTACCGTAACTTAAAATGTACATCATTATTATTTTTTATGTTTTCTTATCCATAAATAGGAATATTTCTAATTGAATTAATAGTTTAGTTCCCAAAGTACTTAGTTGAGTATACTATCAGTGTAACTTTGTTAGGGGTTTCTGAATAGAAAAGTTTTTTTTAAATAAAACGAAAGGAAGCTTAAATATGGGTATAGATTTTTATTACGCTGGTAACTTTATGTCATTGTGTATGTCAATTTGATTGACATAAATTTGTGTTGTTATAATTTGAATATAGTTCCTTTGTGCGAGACATTTCAAAACAAATCTCTTTGTGCAAAAGCAAAGAGATTATATACGAACAATATTTTTTAATACCAATAAGTATAGGACAATAAGAAAAAGAAGATGGTGTTGTCACGTTTTAAAAATTAACTAGAATTTTGGAAAACGCTGGTAATTCGGGACAAAACTCATGCCTTTTAAATTTTATTAATATTTTCACTTTCATGAATATTTTATGTCTTATTATATTTAGTAATACCATTGATATACCTATATGCCCCTTTTGGATCGGCCAGTTTTTTTTTTTTAACAAATTGTGTATTCGTTTTATTTCAAAATTTGTCTTAAATAGAAGTTAATTAGACTTTTCAATCAAAACAGTGCGGCAGCTTTTTCACAAAATCGCTTCGTTCACTAATTTAATGAACGACGATTATTAACCTGACTCTACCCTTTTTTTGCAAAAAAAAAAACTGGTTGTGACCAGTTGGTGAAAACGTAAAAGTGATTTAATTTAAGTTTCACTATCTGGACACGCGTAAAAATGTTGGCGTGTCCAGATGACGAAATAATAAGTGATACTAATTTTAAGTTTCACCAACTGGACACACGTGTGTCCAGTCTCTCGTGTCCAGTTGGTGACTAACTATACTAAAAACTTTTCGCACTTGAGTCTCAAATAGTCACTCAATCATCATATTTCAATCATAATATTTGCAACGGCGAGAGGAGAACACTCTTACATGTAAATGTACAATTACATACCTACCAAACCTGTGGCCTTAACACCCTGAACTCATTTGACATTCACCTCATAGGTATATTGAAATCGATACGTCCTATATTGATTTCAATATCTCAGATTTATGTCCAATCAAGTGTCAGCCGAGGTGACGATGGGATCATTTGGCACATTGTACATCTAATCATTCCAGTGTGAGTGTGTTTTGTGATCTAATATTATGTCTCCTGTCTAACGCTTGAAGGATTGTTTGGATATGTATTACGTTTAATGTTTTAAGAAAGATTTATGTACCTATCCGATAAGACGGGGCCAGTCGAGTTGTTGGAAAAGATAGCTAGGTGTCCTGGCTCTCTTCTACAAGCTTCTACTAGTAAAGCTGAGCTTCATTAGTCAAACATTTCGAGATATACCATAAACCCATAAATAATTGTGTGGGAATACAATCTCCGAGTCGAGATTGAATACTTAAAGTCGCTTGTATATACGCCTGCTGCTATCGAGATTGGTCATTCTGACATCGGCATCGTAAATTGTGCGGTTTCTGGACAAAAAAATAAATATAGGATATTCAGATTCAGACTCACCCTGTCTCTGGAGTCGATGTGGACCTTCCCAGTGTCGAGCAGCTGACGCAGCTTGTCGCAGTCTCCTCGCAGCGCAGCCAAGTGGAACTGCACGTCTGTGCGAGATTCTTTCTGTAACAAAGAAAATATTACCATTAGAAAATGTTTCGACGTCCATTCAGTTTGCTTTGAATGTTGAGATTTGTTTTGAGCTTAGCCAGATTTGGAGCAGAGCAACTGCGACCGCAGCTGCAGCCAATATTTGCGCATTAAATCAAATCAAATCACTGTTACGTGTAATATAGCAACCTTGAAAAAAAAAAGAAATTACACTCTTGGCCTCCAAAATGTGTAAAGCAAACACTGAGAGCGCTAATAATTTCCATAATAAAACATCCGTCTGTTTATCAGTTTCCAAAAATATCTGTCAAACATTGCTATCACAGCACAGTTCTGGTGGCAATGTAGACTGCAGAACAGATTACAGACAATTGCACGTAATCACATATAGCGTGGTAAAACATCGCGTGTTTGTCACGCTGTAATTGTTGTGTACAGTGTAACTGTTATTTTACAACTAATTGTAATTACTTATGTGATTTACGAGAATGTACGGAAACGGATTTGGAATAAATGGTATTTATTTTTATGTACTCGTAGCGTAGGTTAGTATCGTTGAGGATGTTCGCAGATGATGTTCAGGTTTCTGGGCGATATTTGGTTTAGACAATGGGAATAGACAAAGTGACATTCTAACAGCGCAGTGATGCGAGAATGCGAGATGGCAGAAAGTTTATTGGATTTACAAAGATATCGAAAAGCTTATGACGATCCTGTTGAATGTCGTCGTAGAAACACGAAACGCTTTGTAAGCGACTGCGTCTTGTCTATTATGCCCCAGATTATTAGATTCTTTTGATTTCATTTAGTGTAAAAATCATTCTAACGTGTTATCACCGTGTGCAAACTAACATGGCCCTCTTGAATAATTTAAAAATAAAAACGTCCGCATATTTATCATTTTAAATTCGCATCTAGACTGACTCATCAAACTAGTTTATATCTCTACTGACCTTGCGAGAGAACATTTTAAACAATTTAAAATATTTTAATTCAAATAATCATCAAAAACTTCAGCAATTATTTACTCGGTAAACACTATGGAGTGTTTCTGTTCTTCACATATTTGCGTTCTTAATTCCTCTTAATTATAACTGCATTAATTAAAACTAGTAGAACCAAAAATCACTGTTCATTGCTAGTTTTATTAGAATGCAAATGATAAAATCAAGAACTAAAATCAGGATAACGCGATTCGAAACTTCAATTTATGAATCAACCGTTCTCAATTTTTCAATCAACACAGCCCATAATTGAATGTCTGATCAAAAGATAACACGATTGTGTGCTTTTATGACCAATTCAGCCGTTCTGCATTTTTGATCTAATGCGATGCGTTACAAACAAATGCAAAATTTGCGACTTGTTTTCACAATGTCACAGAAAGTCTACGGTAATATATATATATATTTTTTTAATCTAAATTCTATTTGTGAAACCACCGTTGCTAGCCAACAGCACCTATAAAAACAAGAGCAACAATCAACGGTGAATCTTACAAAGCAAACATTCGTATAAGGATATAATGTGGGTGACATTACATATGTATGAATGTCAAATAACGGTTGAATCTCACAAATAAGGACGTTTACGTAGTCTTTCACAAAATGTCTGCAGATAGTTCGATACCTCTTGACTTTCAACGACATCTGCAGACTTGTTTTTTTTCTTTTTTGTTACAGATTTACGGTGTAACACTTTTATTAGAAAGAGGAAAATTGGATTATAGATATGTTTTTCTTTTTTCTTCTTATAAAGGGACACCCTGTCTATGACTATGGACGATGTGAGTGTGAAATACATTCGAATCCTCATTTTATTGAAAAAAACACTTAAAACTATGCAAGTAAGAGTTAAGTCCCTGCCATTGCAAACCCTGTTAATCATTAGCCCATTTTATTTTTATTATGAACAATTTCTGAAAAAGCCTATTTTGCTCAACCGTTCAAACCTTTGAATAAAAAAACAACACTATTTCCTTCGCTGTCGCTCAGACCTTTCTTGCAATACAGCTTCATCTCAGAATCAAAACACCCGTCCTCACAACACAAACAAATTCGCATTCAATTTGCCGTGGCGATAGGTAACGCGACCCGACGATCCACCGGCGTCGACGCGAAGCTGTTCCCCAGGCTCCGCTGAATATTAGATGACTGAACGCTCTCTGATTACCGTGCACCGTGCGAATAGGGGACCCGTGGATTATTTATACGTATAAGGGGTGATAGAGTGTGATAGTAGGGGGTTGAAGAATATGGAATGTGGTAAGTGAGGTAAAATGTTTAATGTAGTAGAAAACTAGAACAGACATGCTGCGTCAAATGATGATCCATACAATCTTAACCGCCTACAATCCATTAATTTTCTGGGAAGACTGCTAGATGATCGCACCTCACACACAGAAGCAGCATTATAGCAGTGATAGCCTAGTGGTGTGACCGTCGGACTGCCAAGTCAAAGGCCGCGAGTTCGAACCCAAGACACGCACCGCTGGTTTTCGGATTCATGTGCGTAGGTACTCATATTGTATAATTATCACTTGCTTCGGTGAAGGAAAACATCGTGAGGAAACCAGCATGACAGAGATATATTTCTCGACGGCATGTAAAGCCAAGTCAGAGGCCCATGGGCGACATAAAACTCTGATACCAGGTTAGGCACTAACCACAAGATAAAGAAGAAAGATACTCAGGAGCATGCACATACAATTTATTGTTTATGAAATCATACATACAGTAAACAGTGAAGCCATTATAGTCAGAAGATATTGTATTCTTACAGCATTATTTACGAACGAAACTAATATTTAGGTATCTGTGCTGGACGGGCGTGATCGCTGGATACTATAGGTTGAAGAATGTCCAAGCGGCGCTGACGTCCTACACCTGTTGGTTCAGTTGACTGCATGAAACTACGGCGATGATGCTGAACGGGAGTAACTAGGATGAGGCTTCGATGAAATAAAATCAACAACTATAAGTCTTCATAACTTTTCAGGAAACGACTGGCGTAATTCTTCAGGAGTACTTTAGAGTGAAAGAGAGAGAGATATATCTTCCTTGCCGATGACTACGATTAGCCCGAGAGCGCGCGTTACTAAAGTACTGCGAAACTTTACCGTAACGAGGACCGCTAATCGCTTCCTGATTTAATCTTTATTTTCAGGAAAATATTGCTTGCGCGTGCGTACATAGTAGTGATTATTTCTAGTGTTCTGACTGTGACCTAGGTCATGTAGGTCATCGTTGTGAACCTTAAAATATTGCCCGTCTCCTGAAATCATGACGTCGATTGCATCTATAACTACTGAAAAACTATTGCAGTGTAAAGGAAAATATTTAACAAAATTCTACTATTATTCAGCTTTACAGGCCAGTATTTCAGGAGGCGTTACAGCGATTGTTTTGTAACAAGTGGCGTTAAGTAACCAATGTACTTCTTTTATGTAATCTACTATGTACATAGACACACCTATGTATTTCAGGGCTTCAGACCCGTTTAAATTAGGGGGAAATAAAACAAAATAACGATAATCTTATAATCAAAAGTTATGTACGTAACATCTTGCGACCTCGGTTAAGTGGATTATTTTAAGGGTTTACACTACAAAAATTAGGTCCAGGCCTAGGTCTCAACCTAGGCTACCTGGATATATTAAAAACAAACTATATTTCGGCTATTTGCCCACTCAAACGAAGCTACAAAATGGATTGTACTTACGGTTTTACACAAACTAGATTCTAGGTACTATTTAAAACACTATGTATGCTAACTTTATACACTTCACTAAATTGTTTTCTAAGTTATCACTTATGATTTGTTGGTGACGCTTCGTCGCGAACATCTCTCCCGCCGTGCAGTGCTGTGACGACTCGGTGCGACGCACATTGGTTCAAGGGCGGAAAAAAATCCTTTGTTTCAACCTTATTTAAAATGTCTACAATTTGGTACACACATACTAGAATGTTAGTAGAAACAAGTCCTAAAATTAATACGGATAAATAATTATACAGTATTTAATTATATGATGCCAAAGTAGGGTGATCGAGAATTTACAAATTTCGTGCAAAAAATATTGTTATTTCAAGTATGAATAGAACCAAAATACTATAATTATCAACTTTCATTTTTAGTTTAGTCATAAGTTTATTGTGTGTATTAATAAAATAGTAAACATAATGTTATAATATAATGAATAATTACTTGCTATTACATTTTTAGTGAAGAAGGTCATTTGGAACCTTTTGTTTTCAATCATGAGATCATAACTAATCTCCGTTATCGACCGATACGTAATAATATACTTTCGGAGATTAATTAGACCCTATAGATTAAGAATACATTAGTTTTGGCTGCGATAACCTGCGATCTTGGAAATACCAGGTCCTTAACTAATGACGCTCTGTAATTAAGAAAAAGTGCATTATATTAATAAGTGTTTCTAATGAGGGTAATTAACATTTTATCATATCGTGTAAGTATAAATAGCATTGAATGGTAGTTTTAACTTCACTTACAATTATTTTCTCTTACGATAACAGTGTTATTATAGTGATGGATAGCTTTACTATTGTCTATGCCGATTTAGTGGAAATCATAATATCAAGTAATCGTGAGATACATAAATGCCTCGAAAATTTAAAACTTATGTATCCACAGCTTACAGAAAGTGTTTGGAATCAAGTTTATGAAAAGTTAAGCCGTAATTTTCTACCCGTATTTACAAAAAAGTGGCAAACTGCAGCGAGAAATAAAAATGCTTTTATGGCAAAAAATGAACAGTGGCTGAAAAATATTTTTACCGTTGAGACATCTTCGGTGCAGACTGATGTGGTGAATTGTGACAGTAATGTTCCAGGGCCATCAAAACGCTCTCATAGAGGACGACCAGAAAAATCATTTGATGAATGTTGCGATCGAACAAAGCGATATAAAGTTAAAAGATTGTGTGAAAGCGTTCCTGAAGAAATGATTAAGAAAGCTGCCTCTAAGGTACTCGTACAAGAAGAATCATCGGATACTATCAAGTTTACTCCAGAAAAAGCGTTGGCATTATTACTTGATGCATCACTTTCGAAACATCAATATCAAGTACTGAGAAATGCAGCAAAAAGTATTGGTTGTGATATTTTTCCCGATTATCATAAAGTACTTGAAGTAAAAAGGCAATGCTACCCCACGGATATTGATGTAACGGAAAGCTACGCTTGTGTAAGTTTGCAGTCATTACTGGATCACACAACCAGAAGATTATTTGAAGTAATGTCTGAAGACGACCTTACACAGATTAGTGTAAATTCAACGTTTTTACACAAGTGGGGATGTGACGGATCATCAGGTCATGCTGAGTACAAACAGTCATTTATCGACGAAAATGTGTCAGATTCATATATGTTTTTGACATCATTAGTTCCACTGCGTCTGTATGAAAAGGAAAATAAATCTGTTGTGTATTGGACAAATGCAACTCCTTCTTCTACAAGGTGTTGTCGCCCGGTACAATTCCAATTTCAAAAAGAAACTACAGAATCTACGAAAAATGAAATTGCTAGAATGGAGTCTGAAATAGCAAACTTAAATGAAACTGTTATTAGTTTAAAGGAAAAGACTTACAAAGTCTACCATAAACTTGTGTTCACAATGATAGATGGCAAAATAGCGCAGACAGTTACGGACACATCATCATGTGCAGTGTGTTTTATATGCAAGTCAAAGCCATCAGAAATGAATAACCTTGACCAAGTGCGAAATAAAACTGTGGATACGGAGGCTCTCAAGGTCGGTTTATCCCCGCTTCACGCACGGATTAAATTTATGGAATGCATATTACATATTGCGTACAATATGTCATTTACCAGTTGGAGAACGAACGCAACTACCAAACAACAAAAAGATGAAGAGAAGAAAAGAATCCAAAGTGAGCTGTTTCAACGTTTAGGTCTAAAAGTGGATTTTGTAAAGCAAGGAATGGGAACATCTAACGATGGAAATACGTCTAGAAGATTTTTCAATAATGCAGACATTGTAGCTGAAGTCACAAGAGTCGATAAAGAACTTATTCATCGGTTTGGTATAATATTGCAAACAATTAATTCTAGTGCATTAGTTGATTCGGATAAGTTTGGTAGTTATTGTTACGAGACTGCTGAACTATACGTAAGCCTGTACAGCTGGTATAATATGCCAAATACTGTGCATAAAATCTTGCTGCATGGCAAAGAAATAATAAGTGTTGCTGCCTTACCTATTGGGATGTTATCTGAGGAAGCTCAAGAAGCGCGAAATAAAGATTACCGCAATTATAGGTTAGGTCATTCAAGAAAATGTTCTCGTCTATCATGTAATGAAGATGTTATGAATATGCTCTTAGCTACCTCAGATCCCCTTATCAACAGTTTACGTGCAGTACCGAATAAAAAATACTATCCTCTTCACGATGATGCCAAAACTTTATTAGTGGATAGCACCCATCTCTCAATCAATGTCTTCTCTATTTAATATTTAGTTTATTAATATTTATTTATTTAAAAATGCTGATTTAATTATATGAAATTCATGTGAAAAAATTTGATGAATATTTTCATATTAATAAAAAAAAAATACGTGTTATATCTTTCTCTTTGTAAACTGGTACATCCATTATATCATTTTAATAAAGTATTATGAAGAAACGCAACGTCTTTTCATTTAAAAATAATATTTTCCGCATGCCCGTACTACCTGCACCACTGTGCGACGTCGGCGCGGCGCTGCATCACCCCGGTGAGCGACGACCGTAGTCGCGGCGCCCGCCGCCGCGATGCTCGCCGTCTCGACGCCTCGCTTCCAGGCTTACTTCGGTAGTGGGACGAGCTTCTTCACCGGACGCTTCAAGGTGCCGCAGGCAGTGCGCACCTCAGCTGTCCGGACTTCTCCGTCCGCCCCGGGGAACACGGCGACTATACGGCCTCGCGGCCATGTGTTGCGAGGCAGCTGGCCGTCGGCGATCAGGACGGCGTCGCCGACCTGTAGGCCAGGCCCCCGGCCGTGCGGCTCCCGCCGGTTTTGCAGCTCCGGCAGGTACTCTCGTACCCAGCGACGCCAAAACATGTCGGCGAGTATCTGTGAGCGTCGCCAGAGTTTCTTGCTATCTATGTCGTGCTCGGTGAACACGCCGGGTGTTGGTAGTCTGGCCGACCCACCGAGTAAGAAGTGATTCGGTGTGATCGACTCGTCGTCTTCACTGTCCACGGAGACGTGTGTCAGCGGTCGGCTGTTTACTGTGTACTCTGCCTCACACAACAGTGTGGACAACACCTCTTCTTGTGGGTGCTTTTCAGTGAGTACGGTGTACAGTGCGGACTTCACGCAGCGAACGAGGCGCTCCCAGGCGCCCCCCATGAATGGTGCGGAGGGCGTGATGAAGCGCCACACGATGCCTCGGCGATTGGCTTCCTCTCTGAAGGCGTCTCGGAGCTCCTTGTCAGCACCATGCATGTTGGTACCGTTGTCAGAATGTATTTCGGTGGGACAGCCGCGACGGGCGGCGAATCGGCGCAGCGCTAGTATTGCGGAGTCTGCGCTGAGGCTGGCGGCAATCTCGAGGTGTACGGCCCTGGTTGTGAGGCACGTGAACAGCGCCACATATCTCTTCTGATGTTGACGGCCAACGGTGACGGACAGTGGGCCGAAGTAGTCAAGCCCAGTGTAGGTGAACGGCCTCTGATGATGTGCTAGGCGCGTTCTCGGGTGGTCACCGGTCGCAGGCACGGGAGCTCGCGCCTTGCGAATGCGACACTGCAGGCAGCGTGTCACCACCATCTTTACCGTGGGTCGCAGCTTGATGACCCAGTAATGTTGTCGCACCTCGTTGATTGTGAGTTCTGTCCCACTGTGTTGTAGACTGCGATGTGTCCAGTCAATGTATAACTGGGTGATGCGGTGATCGCCGTGCAATATCGGCGGTCGTTTGACGTCTTGAGTTATCTCGCAGGTCGCGGCTATGCGGCTCCTTAAACGTATGACGTCGTCTTCGACTTCTATTTGCAGCGGTCGC
This sequence comes from Eugnorisma glareosa, assembly GCA_947578425.1. Taxonomy (NCBI): domain Eukaryota; kingdom Metazoa; phylum Arthropoda; class Insecta; order Lepidoptera; family Noctuidae; genus Eugnorisma; species Eugnorisma glareosa. The sequence goes on from OX387966.1 coordinate 1,364,586, forward strand.
AGTCTGCTATCTCTATCTATCGATTTGTTGCTTCGTAGACTCGCTATTTCCTTAGCGAATGTCTGTTGTTGTACGACTTGCACGAGTATGTGTTCAGCCTTCCGTAGAAACTCGGCGCCTATTATTATTGAGTCTGGCGTCTTTGCTATTAGTTTTGTTGCAGGCGTTATCGATTTTTTCTGTTTCCTCCAGTCTGGATCTTTTTCTGTGTTCTTTTTCGTTCTTTTGTAGAACGTTCTCTCCGACGGCTTGCGACATAGAGATACGAAGCGTAGAACGTTCGCCGTCGCACGAAGCAATCGTTCCCATCTGGAGAATCTTGTCGGATCGGGAATGGTTTCTGAGAGCTGTCGACTTTCACTTTCTTCGACGGTGATGAGCGTCCTTTCTTCTCCTGTTTGCTCTGCGATTGGAGGTTTCTCTGATGGCCATAACGACGGTTCTTCATACAGGAATTTCGGGCCACAATACCACTCATGTTTCGAGTCAAAGTGGTGTGGCACGTCACGCGTAGCGGCGTCGGCGATGTTTACTTTTGTAGGTACCCATCGCCAATCTTCGACTTTACTGTTCTCTTCGATGGCGGCTATGCGATGAGCGACGAAAGGCTTGTATACTCGCGCTCCTCTTCTGACCCATGTGAGTACGGTCTTGCTGTCCGACCAGTACGTGGTCGAGGTGGGCTTGAGTCGGTGTTCACGTATCACAGCCGTGGCCACGCGGGTTCCCATCACCGCGGCCTGCAGCTCGAGACGTGGTATCGATTGCAGCTTGAGTGGTGCCACCTTCGCCTTTGCCATGACGAGGCTGACGTGTGTCTCGCCGCTTGGTGTCGTAGCTCGCCAGTAGACTGCCGTTGCGTATGCCATCTCGCTCGCGTCGGTGAACACATGGACTTGTATCTCGGCGGCCTCACTATAACCTGGGTAACATCGCGGTATGTTGATGTTCCCGAGCCGCTCGAGGTGTACTATCCAGCTTCTCCACTGTGTCGCCAGGTCTTGGTCGATTCGCTGATCCCAGTCTGTACCTCGCCTCCATGCTTCTTGCAGTATCTGCTTGGCTCGAATGGTAACTGGCGAAGCGAGGCCGAGCGGGTCGTACAGTGACATGACGATTTTCAGCGCCTCTCTCTTAGTCGGCACCTCCTTTTCTAATACGCCACTCGGTAGGCGAGCAAGGGTAAGGTTGAAACCCAGCTCGTCTGTGCTCGGTCTCCATATCAGGCCGAGTATCTTCTCTATGTTTTCTGTACTGCCGATGTTGACAGCTTCAGTAGGGCTTTGTGACGGTTCTATATTTTCTATGACTTCTGTGCTGTTTGACACCCATTTCCTGAGGTCGAAGCGCGCCTGTTTGTGTATATCTCTGTCTGTTGTTGCTATGCGCGTCGCCTCTTCTATTGTCTTGTAACTATCAAGATAATCATCCATGTAGTGGTTTTCTATGATTGCTTCTACGGCTTCTGGATGCTCTGTAGAGTGTCGTTTCGCGTTCCAATTCTTCGCGAATATGGCCGTGCACGGTGAGCTCGCTGCGCCGAATATGATGGACGTCATGCGATACTCTTCAGGGGCCCCCTCTCTTCTATTACCTCGCCAGAGGTATCTGAGTGCGTCTCTGTCTTCACTTCGCACTTTAACCTGCATAAACATCTCCGCTATGTCACCGGAGATGGCTATGTGGTGTCGACGAAATCTCATCATGACGCCGGGCAGCGACTGCAGCAGGTCAGGTCCCGTCAGGAGGTAGTCGTTGAGTGACAGCCCTCTTGACTTGGCGGCGGCGTCATGTACTATGCGAATCTTCTCGGGCTTCATCGGGTTGTACACGTCGAAGTGAGGTAAGTACCAGGTTCTGCCCGGTGTGCTGGACTTGGGTGCCTTTTCGGCGTACCCTTTCTTCATGAGAGAGTCCATCTGTTCTGTATATCTATCTCGAAGCGCAGGGTCGCTGTCGAGCTTCTTTTCTATTGAGACGAGCCTCTTCATCGCTGTCCCGTAGCTATCTGGCATTTCTATATTTTCATTTTTCCACAGTAGAGCTGTTTCTATGTGGCCATCTTCTAATTGTCTCGTGTGACGATTCAAGATATCTTCTGCTTTCTTCTCAGGATCTGAGTTCGGACGTCGTGGGTTGATGATCAATGATTCTAATGCGAAGAATTCTCGCAGCTGTTGTTCGAGGTTGTCGCTCGCCGCCGTGAGTCTGTTGACGTAGTGCACCTTCTGGCCCAATGTTCTGGTGTGCGCGCCGTGAAGAGTCCAACCCATCGCAGTAAGTGACGCGACAGGCTGGTGCTTCGGACCTCTGCGGACTTCGGTGGCGAGTAACAGGTGCCAGTTGTCTTGGCCGATGAGAATCTTCGGTGCGCCAGCGTCATATGTGAGTTGTTGCCTGAGGTCATCTAGGTGCTCGCAGTGTGCGACGTCTTCTTGAGTGACTGTTTGTGACGCGAGGTGAAGCTTGGGTATGGTGCGCGCTTTGAATGGCACCCTATTCTTCAGCTGGCTGGCGAGTGTCACGGTGATTCTCCGCGAACAAGGAGTGTCGATCGTGGTGTTACCGATCGCACCTATCTTCAGCGGGTCGATGCGGCCCTCCGCCCCGACTTGCTTCGCGATGTCTTCGTCGATGAGTGACACAGTTGACCCATCGTCCAGGAGAGCATAGGTGGAAGCCTCTCCCGCCGGTCCGATCACCCGCACCGGCACTATCTTGAGGAAGGCTTGACTCGACGTTGATCGGGAACTGGCCACCGTTTCTTGTGACTCTGTCTTCTGTGTCGGGACGTCGGGCTTATCGACTTCCTCTGCAGCAGGCTTCTTGTTATAGTGAAGAAGCTGATGGTGCGTGGCTGTGCACCCCTTGATGTCACACTTCTTGCGTTTACATGTGTGACCGGAACGACGACTTCTCAGGCAGCGAAAACATAAGCTGTGTTTCTTCGCTAGTTCCCACTTCTTGTCGCTTGATGCTTCTTTAAACTTCTTGCAGTCAGACGCGTAATGTCCCTCTTTCTCACAGACACGGCACTTGATTACCGGTTTTTCTACAGCTGTGTGAGTTCTCTGCGTGGCACGTCTGGTTGTTGAAGCGTCGGCAGCGCTAATGTTCTCGGGCGGAGCGAAGGCACTGCAGAAGTGAGCTTGTTCGGTGACGAATTCGCTGAAGAGTGTGAGATCTGGCAGCGACTGGTACTTCTCGGTATAGGTTCTGTACCACTGTACACGCAGAGAGTTCGGCAGCTTCTCGGTGAGTGTGCGTATCAACTCGGCGTTCATCAGGTAGTGTTCTTTCTTCAGCGCGCGCAGAGTGACGATACCGCTTCTTACTCGGCTTGCGAACATGCAGATATCTTTGGGTGATTCGCTGCAGCGCGGTAGTCCTCGCAGTCTGTCTGTCTCGGCTTGAGCGATTGAATCTGGTCGGCCGAACTGTAGCTCCAGCTCCTTCATGATGTCATCTGGTCTGGCGTGCCCGATGAGCTCCGAGCTCACCGTCTCAAGTGCCCGTCCATGCAGGCTTCTTCTAAGTCTTGCTGTGTTCTCAACGTCGTTGAAATATCTTCGAGTTGTATCGTAGATGGCTCGAAATGACAGCCATTCTGTGTGTGCTCCACTGAAGTTTGGTAGTGTCATGATGACCTTCGACGCCGAGGGGTGGTTCGATGTCCAATGTTCTGTTTTCTTGTCGGCGAGCGACGCTATTGCGGACGTGAGCTCCATTATAAATGGACGGAGCTTATCTTCCCCCTTGATGTCTTCTATTTGTTTCGATGTAGATGCGATGTGGTTCTTCACTTCATTCACTTTAGAATTCGACAAAGGTACTTGCGTTTGGAGGTCCACTGTATCTTCGATGTCCACAGGGGGGGGCGGCTGCGCTCGGCATCTATTCACTATGTCCCCCTCGGCGGCGTTGTCCTCTTTCGGCGGCTCAGGTTCGGGTGCCTCTTCGAGCCAGGAACGCACGTACTCGTTGTTTGAGTTTCTATCTTCTAAATATTCATTGTCCGAATCTTCTTCGGCCCTCTGAAGTGCTAACTGTGCAAGCTCCAACTTAATCTTCAATAAGTCTTCACGTGCTTTTGAAATTTTTCTATGTGACCGCGTCGTTCTATTCGTAGTCGACGGCGGCTTGCTATGTTCGGTACGGGCGTCACCCCGGGTAGTCATCGGCATGCTTGATAGTTGCTTTCAGTTGCTTCGATAAGTCTTCAGGTTTCAGGAATGTTCGCAGTCTTCAATGCAGCCGTCCGGCTCGAAGGGCCAGCAGATGTGCTGGACGGGCGTGATCGCTGGATACTATAGGTTGAAGAATGTCCAAGCGGCGCTGACGTCCTACACCTGTTGGTTCAGTTGACTGCATGAAACTACGGCGATGATGCTGAACGGGAGTAACTAGGATGAGGCTTCGATGAAATAAAATCAACAACTATAAGTCTTCATAACTTTTCAGGAAACGACTGGCGTAATTCTTCAGGAGTACTTTAGAGTGAAAGAGAGAGAGATATATCTTCCTTGCCGATGACTACGATTAGCCCGAGAGCGCGCGTTACTAAAGTACTGCGAAACTTTACCGTAACGAGGACCGCTAATCGCTTCCTGATTTAATCTTTATTTGCAGGAAAATATTGCTTGCGCGTGCGTACATAGTAGTGATTATTTCTAGTGTTCTGACTGTGACCTAGGTCATGTAGGTCATCGTTGTGAACCTTAAAATATTGCCCGTCTCCTGAAATCATGACGTCGATTGCATCTATAACTACTGAAAAACTATTGCAGTGTAAAGGAAAATATTTAACAAAATTCTACTATTATTCAGCTTTACAGGCCAGTATTTCAGGAGGCGTTACAGCGATTGTTTTGTAACAAGTGGCGTTAAGTAACCAATGTACTTCTTTTATGTAATCTACTATGTACATAGACACACCTATGTATTTCAGGGCTTCAGACCCGTTTAAATTAGGGGGAAATAAAACAAAATAACGATAATCTTATAATCAAAAGTTATGTACGTAACATCTTGCGACCTCGGTTAAGTGGATTATTTTAAGGGTTTACACTACAAAAATTAGGTCCAGGCCTAGGTCTCAACCTAGGCTACCTGGATATATTAAAAACAAACTATATTTCGGCTATTTGCCCACTCAAACGAAGCTACAAAATGGATTGTACTTACGGTTTTACACAAACTAGATTCTAGGTACTATTTAAAACACTATGTATGCTAACTTTATACACTTCACTAAATTGTTTTCTAAGTTATCACTTATGATTTGTTGGTGACGCTTCGTCGCGAACAGTATCTATAAAGGGTGTAACAAGACCCTTCACGAAGCCGAAAGGCACTTGTTCTCCTCGTCATTGCGATATTTTTTTTTGTTCTAGACCATACCTGGGACTTATAGTTACGTAGATATTGGGGTCAAAGTTCCAACTTTTTCACAACTGTTTTAAATACATGTTTTTAATGTAAGATTTTTACTTTAAACACCTCCACGACCCCCGTACTATGCAATCCATCCGTCATCACAATGTTTTGAGTGCGTTACATTGAGTCCTACTTTATAAAGTTATAACGTAATATTTCACCAGAAAAAAAAATCGTTTCCCAGCAAGGATTTTTGCGTAAAGTTATTTAGTTTGATGTACAGAATACTTGGTTGACTGCTTCGTTAAGGATCTTGTTACACCCTTTTTTTTTTTTTTTTTTTTTCGGATGGGAAATCATCAAATGACTCCTCCCGCTCTGGGCTGAGCAGGAGGGAGTGTCAGACTTTTACTGACTAAAACCCATCCATGTTCCTTCATCGCCCTTTGTGTTCCGGGGCCACGGTATCTCTTTCGAACAGTCCCGCAGCCCCGGCAGGCATGAGCCCTTGCGGACCCCTTCCTGTTGCTGACATCTCTTTGAGGCGCGCGTGGAACACGAACGCGCCGTCGACACGGCCTGTCGTCAAAAGACGGACGGACGGCGAGCTAGCCCATAGCTCGCCGTCCACAAGCCCGCGCCTACGGTGGCCGGGGGCCACCACGTGGCCCCCGGCGCCCGGTGCGTCTCCCGCGGCATCTTGTTACACCTTGTATGTGCAATGTGCATTTCCCAATGCAATATTACGCTGGAGCTGCGCTTTCAAGTCAAATAATTCACCGACCAAATAATGGTTTTTCGCCCACTAATACATTTCTAGTCCACCATTCAACGTAATCGGAACATTCCCCATCAGTCGTAAGAGCAAATTCGTGTTTTATCGATAACATCGGAGCGCCGAGTCGAAAGCTCTGCCCATCCGATTAAGTGGACGATCATATCGATCATGATTATTTTTGGCGATTGTTTGCTTATGTAATCGTTGAGTGCATTACCGCATGTTTACATTAGTCGGTACAGATTGATGAGGTGCCGACTGCTATAAGAGTAAAATGTAATAAAAAGGAAAGAAAAATCGTTAGGAAAATAATTAAAAGAAAGTTTACTATACTTGAAGATAAACACGAGGCTAAGAAAGATAAACTAAGCTAGATAGACTTAAGAAAAACTAGTAAGACCTAACGTCTTACTTGCCCCTGAAATAATACATTTCAGAATGAATACCAAAACATCTTTTCTCCATCGAAGATAATATGTTGAGTTTGATGTTATAGAACCCGTAACATCAAAAGTACGTGAAGAACATATCGAATGTTGAGAAAATGCGTCGAAATTCAGAATTAGCGTCTTATTTTCGTCCATGTCGTAAGTATAGGAGCGAACTGGGTTACGATAGCGCACGTAGGCGAAAGGCAAGCGAATTTATTACAATTTGTATTGCTATATTATTCTACCTTCATAGGTACCATGAACTATATCTAGTATCTATTGGTGAATTAGTGTCTACTTTGAGGGCTCCGAATGTAATGACCACTGAAGGGTCAAGTTTACTAACATAGTGATTGAGTGATTGTGGTCTGCAGTAATTACAGGTTCTCGTGCCATAATTTCAAAGCTAAGTATGACTTTAGTCATTGATTGACTCTGATTTTAGGCATGAAGAGATGGATGTTGGGCAAGATAGCATTGTACCTACCTCTAAAATTACAGGTTAGCGTCCAATTATTTAAATTCAGTTCACCTTTTGCTTTGCTTTAGTCATGTTTAAAATGAGGTGAGTTAGAGCTTCAAAAAGCTTCTATAGCTCTTTAGTTTGTCTTATTTTGTATGACTTGGTTGTTTGTGTTTCCGATTGAGCCAAATTTTTCAGTTGAGCAAATACTTACGCTTATTTAGGATGTAAAACAATACAGTATTTTGAGAACAATGGAATGAATTATGTTTTCAGACGAAATGTATTTGCTTTACTTCCGAATATTTCCACGGAATTCGTCATATTGAATGCAAAGAATGTTCTGAACGTAGAAACGCGCGAAAATTATCGATAACTAGGCTGTTGTTAGTTTTTACACAGATACCGAACAGGAAAATGCTGACTTATTTAAAGAAACGCGAAGAGTTTTTCTGAAACAAAAACTCGTTTTCCGCTTATAAACGTTTATATTTTTTCAACCGCACTAATCATGCGATGCATTTATATCGTAGCTATGAATTAAGTGGACAGTTTTCACATTGCAACCACACGTTTCCCCGCATGTATCTTGCGGTATATGATCATTTACTACAACACTATAAACAAAGAGAAATTCATGTGTAAAATGCATAAAGAGAAAAAATATAAAGAGTGTAACAAGACCCTTAACGAAGACGAAAGCCACTTGTTCTCCCCGTCATTGCGATCATTTTTTTGTTCTAGACCATACCTGGGAACTGGGTACTAGGCAATCGCCTGAGTAACGTAATCGCTGACTAATGCAGCGGATGCGCCTGTGCGTCATTAACAAACTGCACAATTGCAGATCTGCACATTTTAGTAATAAATTTTAGTTAATAGAAATATCATAATTGTAAATCAGTCTTGTAGAACATTTCAATCATTAAACATTGTTTTAATTCAAATAAATACTTTTTTTTAATAATAAACTCGTTCGCCGTAACTTAACTGGCGCAGTCGGTAGGATCGCGACACTCTAATTCGAATACAACTCTTCGGTAAGAGTGAACGGTATCTATCGTTATCTTCGCGATCACAAATTGAATCTACGAAGGCGAGCAACCTGCGGGAGTCCTGGAGAATTGGGAGCCCTGCTGTTCTACAAGGCCCGGCTAGAGATGCAGAAGATACTGTGGTGAGTGCTTGTTGTATACCCAGTTTCCCATGCTATATTTCCTGCCGTATTTCTATGAATGTTATGTGTGTTTGTTTATAGGCTAGAATCGCTATAGGCAAATTACGTTAACTATATTACATTCATTTTAATTTAGGTGTTTATGTATACGTGCTAAAATCGCGGTATACATATTGCATTTCACAACAACTCATTGTGTAACAAGAGATATTTATTCGCTATAATTGTGATTCGTATGACCTAATTAAAATAACTTCAAGCTAACTGAGAGAGTAGGCAGTATTAGACATAATCTTAATAGTATTTTAAAGTAAATTAGATTTGTTTCTTTTTGTATTCCTTATTAACGATTAAATCACGATGTCTATGGCAAGCATTGACCTAGCGACTTTCAAGTTCGTTTCAGAGCTGTTGCCAAAATACGATGGCAATCCTAAAACACTAAATTACTTTATTAGAGAGGTTGAAAATGTGATGCAATTACTGGATCCACAACTTAGGGTGAACCCTGCTATTATTAGTTTAATTAAAAGCAAATTAAGCGGTTCAGCGATCAGTGCAATAGCATCCGAAGAAAAAGTTGATAGCTGGCAGACAATTAAGGATGCGTTGACGCGTAGATTAGGCGAACCGCGTAACGAAATACAGCTGATGCAAGAACTAACGCGTTTACGTCGTAATAAAAATGAAGACGCTGAGACGTTTGGTAAACGACTAAGGGGAATTCTAGACACCTTAAACGTAGTAGGTAGGCATACAGATAAGTCATACTATGAGAGTATGGTCATAGATCAATACGTTAACCATTTGGACTTTCACGTTTCTATTGGCGTGCGAATTGCGCAACCTACGACTCTTGAAGCAGCTATAGTAACGGCTAGGCAAGAAGAGGCGCGTTTGGTATTCAATAGATTCAATAATAGCTTTAATGCACTTTCCATCCATAACAAACCTAAAGAAATACCCAAGCCAAACCAAACGGTAACCCAAAATAATAACTTTCCCCCGCGTAATAACTGGAACATAGATCAGAGACAACAGAGGAGTCAAGGCATACCTCAAGGAAGACCTGCCCCAGGTAACGTAAGACCTAGTGGTTCTGGTACTTTCAGAAACTCAGGTAATTTTAGATCTCAGCCGAATATACCTCGCCAGCAGGTGAACCCGCCACAGAAGGTGTCTGACGTGACCATGAGATCGGTAAGTAAGCCCGAAGCACCGCGTTTTGCTTCTGAAGAAATGTTTTATACACAGCACAACCAAGACCAGTGTTACCCCGACTACAATTCCTACTATGAAGGTGAGTATAATAATAATGTACAACTTAATGGTGAAGACTATAGCTACACGCAGGAGTCGCCTGTGGATGGACCAAGCCATCAGGATTTTCCCCAGAACGAGGAGCCACTGAATCAAAGCTAGTAAAGACTGTTCACCTCAACAACCGAGGTAAAGACCATCTTCCTTATATAGAGTTGCCAGAATTCCAAGGTAAATTTTTATTAGACACGGGAGCTTCGCGCTGTATGATATCACCTGATGTAATAGCCGGTACTAATCTTGAACACTGCGTTGAGCGCGAGCCATTTCAAGTAAAAACTGCGCATGCTGTTGTTACTCGTCATGAACATGTTGCTATTTTACCTTTACCTCCACAGTTTAAGACAGACATACATCATAAATTTTTACTTTTCGATTTTGACCCAAAGTATAAAGGACTAATAGGAATGGACCTGTTAAAACAATTAGGGTGTAACATAGATTTTAAAAATAAGCTATTGCAAACTTATAATACCGAAATACCAATTTATTTCGATTATCCAGTAAAAAGACTCAAAATTGAACCTAATTGCGAAAAGTTTATAACAGTAAAGACGAATTGTATGGACGGTAACTATATCTGCGACGACTTTAATTGGTTTAAAGGACTCAAGTCACCCGCTGCTGTGGTAACGGTAAAAAACGGAATTTTTAAAACATCTATAATTAACTTGGCCAATAAAGACCAAGTAATTAATAACAATTGCCACCTACCCCTTGAGCCTTTACCGCCACAATTGACAAATCAAAATAAAACACACGAAATTAACACCCTTCAAACTAAAACTGACATTGACAAAGAACTTTTCGAAAACTTAAAGAAAATTAGAACCAGCCATATGAATGAAGAAGAAAAACGTGAGGTTACTAAAATTTGTTACCAATATCGTGACGTATTCCACTCTGAGAACATACCGTTATCTTTCACGCATACTGTAAAACATGAACTAAGACTAACTGACGACACACCTATTTTTGTTAGAAACTATAGACAAGCCCCGCAACAACGTACAGAAATAAAAAAACAAATAGATAATTTATTAAAACAGGGAATTATACGGGAAAGTATTTCACCCTGGTCTTGCCCTGTCCATATCGTCCCTAAAAAACCAGACGCTTCAGGGAAGGTTAAATGGAGACTTGTTATAGACTATAGACGACTGAACGATAGAATTGTTGAAGACAAGTACCCGTTACCGAACATCAACGACATACTTGATAGATTAGGACGCGCACAGTATTTTACAACCCTTGATCTAGCAAGTGGTTACCACCAGTTGGAAATGCACCCCAACGACATAGAAAAAACAGCGTTCACTACAGAAAGAGGTCACTATGAGTTCTTAAGAATGCCGTTTGGTTTGAAAAACGCTCCGAGCACTTTTCAGCGACTTATGGACCATATTCTTAGAGGAATAGATAACGTGTTCACCTATTTAGATGATGTCATAATTGCAGCCACCTCACTTCAGAGTCATAACGAAAAACTCAAGTTAGTATTTCAGCGATTCAGAATGCATAATCTCAAAGTGCAACTAGATAAATCAGAATTCCTACAAAAGCAGGTGAATTTTCTAGGACATGAATTGACTGACCAAGGACTACAACCCAACAAAGACAAGATAAAAGCAGTTTTAAATTTCCCAGTACCACGAACACAAAAGGACATAAAGTCTTTCCTAGGATTAGTAGGTTACTACCGAAAATTCATTAAAGATTTCGCGAAGCTTACAAAACCGTTAACAACCTGTCTTAAAAAGAACGCAAAAATTGTTCATAGTAACGAATTTTTAGATGCAGTTAATAAGTGTAAACAAATTTTGACTAATGCCCCAATATTACAATACCCTGACTTTGACAAACCATTTATCTTGACAACAGACGCATCTGACTTTGCGTTAGGCGCAGTTCTATCGCAAGGCAATGTTGGTGCTGATAAACCAGTAGCTTTCGCTTCAAGAACGTTATCAGAAACCGAAACTCGTTACTCGACAATAGAGAAAGAATTACTCGGGATAGTTTGGGCTATCAAATATTTTAGGCCCTATTTGTACGGTCGGAAATTCACCATCTATACAGACCATAGACCTCTGACATGGCTGATGTCTTTAAAAGACCCCAACTCAAAATTAACACGTTGGAAACTAAAGCTAGCGGAATACGACTATAAGGTAGTTTATAAAAAGGGTACACAAAACACTAACGCTGATGCGTTATCCAGAGCCAAAATTTTTCACAACAGCATAGATTCTCTAGCTGTTAATCTTGACGATAACGACGACGACGAGATTATAAACAGAATATTCGAAAACGCACGTAGACAAGCAGAGATAAATAATGACCGAGACGACAACAATGACGGACTTGCCAATAATAATACCGAAGTACCAATCGACAATAGTAACTACCCTAGTAATAATAACGATGTAGAAGAAAGAAGTACCAGACACCCCTACACTGACAACGGAACAGACTCAATGAGCATTGTTACAGTCGACCCTGACCAATTAGTCTCGACAAATCATACCCAACCCGATAATGAAAACAATGGCATCCCGATTCTATCTGATGCAATAGATAAACAACTGAAACAGTTTTATATTAGGTCCACCCCGGGTTCAACATATAGAGTAGACAATAGATCAACTAACTCTAGGACTGTCATTAAAGATGTTTTCATCCCCGTAAACAATACGGAACCCGAAATCATCAGGTTCCTAAAAGAACACACAATAGCAGACCGTATCTTCCACTGCTATTTCTACGATGAAAATCTGTACTTGGCCTTCTCGAGAGTCTACACTACAATTTTCAATGACAGAGGTCCTAAGCTTATAAGATGTACGTCACGAGTTACCCTTGTTGAAAACAAAACTGAACAACAAGAACTCATTAAGCGATATCACGAAGGCAAATCGTCACATAGAGGTATTCAGGAGACGTATAAACAACTCCACAGAAACTATCACTGGCCTAATATGCTATTGACAATTCAAAGATACATTAATCAATGCGACATGTGTTTGAGAGCTAAATACGAAAGAAACCCTTTGAAACCCCCACTAACGTTAACAGAGACACCTACGAAACCGTTTCAACATCTGTTTATGGACCTATATTCCACTGGAGGTGCAACGTTCCTGACAGTTATAGATAATTTTTCAAAATTTGCCCAGGCTGTACCACTAAACGCTTCAAGCAGCGTTCATATCTCAGAAGCCTTATTACAAGTATTTTCCATCCTAGGATTACCTCTAAAAATTACCACAGACTCAGACACGAAATTCGACAACGACGTCATCAAGGAAATATACGCGTCTCACGACGTTAACATACACTTCACGACTCCTTATAACCCGAATTCAAACTCACCCATTGAACGCTTTCACTCTACCATTGCTGAAATAATTAGAATTCAGAGAATGACAAATAAAGATGACCCCATACAATTACTAATGAAGTACGCCATTATCGCCTACAATAATGCCATTCATTCTACGACAGGCTACACGCCGCGTGAGCTTTTATTTGGTCATACAGCATCCAGAAATCCACTAGAACTATACTATCCTAAGGAGTTCTATCAGGATTATGTACTTAACCATCGCAAAAATGCAGAAGCGGTACAGGAGTGCATAGCTGCCCACGTATCTAAAAATAAGGAGCAGGTGATAGAAAAGCGGAATCAGGCTGCTGAGGCGATCACGTTTAAGGTAGGTGAAACTGTATATAAGCAGGTTGCAAAGACTACGAGGAGTGACAAAACGAAGCCAGTATTTAAAGGTCCGTATAAGATTATTCACCTTCACCCTAACAATGTTGCCGAAATCATAGGAAGCCACCCCAACTCAAAATCCATCAGAGTTCATTTCAAACTTTTACGAAGACAACATCTTGTTCCAGGACCCTCGTCACAGGAACCTTCCTGCTCTACGCAACCGCCAACCTGACTCTTAACCCCGTAGATAACTTCAATGGCATCCTTTTATTAAAACAAGGTCAAATTTTGAAGCAAGTAGATACGTTTAGTTTGGCCTGCGTGTATAACGTATCCTATTTACACGAAACAACGTTAAAACTTATGTCCTTATATGCCAATACTAAAGCTGCAGAAAATAACGAGCAATCAAATAGGGCATACAAAGATCAAATAGATAATAGCTTAAATTTAATAGGTAAGAAAATAGTGTTTATTGCACCACACCATAGGTTTAGACGTGGTTTTATTAACGGCCTAGGTTCCATCGTTAAAACCATTACAGGTAATTTAGATTATGAAGATGCTATTAAATTCGAAAATGAAATATCAGAATTACGAAATTCAGTAAATAAAATTAATGCGTCCCAAAAGCAATCATTATTCATAGCAAAACATGCAGTCGAAGAGTATAGTAAACAGATTAAGCTTTTAGACGAGAACCAGAAAAAACTAAGTCTAATGTTAAGAAATACCACTTTTAATAATATTATAGTAAATAGGTTGCACTTCCTAGATTTATATATACAAATAGATTTCAGTCTGCAATTGCTGTTAGACAAGTTAGTAATCTTAGAAGACGCCATGACTTTTGCCCAGTTAGAAGTCATGCATCCAAGCATTATATCTCCACACATTCTTATAAACGAAATGTTAGCTATACAAAAATCATACAATTTTAGACCAGTGGATAGCGTAACTATTAGCAAAATACATAGCTTAGAGAAGTCTATTAGCGTAAAAGCCTATAGTACAGATCATACGTTAACGTTTATACTAGATGTCCCTTCCATCGATACAAACCAATATGACCTAATCCATCTATACTCCATTCCCGACAAGCAAAACCTGGCAATCATTCCTAAATCCAAATACCTCGTACTGGGTACCAACGAGTACTCGTACCTAGAAGAAGATTGCAAACGGATCACACAAGATACACAACTCTGCACGTCGTTGAACACCCAGCCTGTTGATAAATCAGAAGACTGCATAATATCCCTTGTGAAACACCAAAACGCAAACTGCACACGAGCCAAGATAGACTTCAAACAAGGAAGAATCCAGAAACTCCAAGACAACAAGTGGCTTATCATCCTGAAGGAAGAAGAAGTCCTAAGAAGTAAATGTGGAACTAAATCGGAATACAAGAGGATATCAGGAATACACATCGCCAGTATTACAAATGATTGCCAAATGCAAGTACTTAACCGAACTCTAACGACAAATATCAATACTGTCGCAGCAGACGAAATCATACCACTTCCCAGTAAAGCCGTGATTACAGAGGAGAACATCCATTTCAACCTACAATTGGAAGATATATCACTGGATAGCATCCACGAACTGATAGAACGAGCGGACAACTTACAAGAACCCACTATTGATTGGCAGACTATGATGGCTACGCCCAGCTGGTCAACACTAGGACTATACCTCATCCTGATGACAACCATTCTATGGAAGCTTTGGCAGTTTAAACAGCGACGAGCAATACAGAATCAACCTCGCACCGAGGACGCTGCGGGAAGCTGCGGGATGCGCTTCCATCTTAAGGAGGGAGGAGTTAGGCAATCGCCTGAGTAACGTAATCGCTGACTAATGCAGCGGATGCGCCTGTGCGTCATTAACAAACTGCACAATTGCTGATCTGCACATTTTAGTAATAAGTTTTAGTTAATAGAAATATCATAATTGTAAATCAGTCTTGTAGAACATTTCAATCATTAAACATTGTTTTAATTCAAATAAATACTTTTTTTTAATAATAAACTCGTTCGCCGTAA
The DNA here is from genome assembly GCA_947578425.1 of Eugnorisma glareosa. NCBI lineage: Eukaryota > Metazoa > Arthropoda > Insecta > Lepidoptera > Noctuidae > Eugnorisma > Eugnorisma glareosa. The sequence goes on from OX387966.1 coordinate 1,379,894, forward strand.
CTTAACTCCCAGCAATAATTTTTGCGTAAAGTTACTTAGTTTTATGTACAGAATGCTTGGTTGACGGCTTCGTGAAGGGTCTTGTTACACCCTATATATGCGGTTTAACAGGAATATTCCAATGGGTTTCATATTATGGATTATCATCTCTTTTGCCGTAGAAATTACCATAATATGAATAGCCATAGTCTGTTCAAATTTCCTAAAAGGTTACCGTTAAAAAGGTTGACATAAAAACCAGATACACATGTATCTAACCGCCAATCACGAAGTTACAAAGTTGCCTCTGCGTCAGGGATGCCAACATCCCGGATTTAGAGGACAGTTCGAAGGAAAGCATACAAAAAATGTCTCGACGATTTTCGTCGCTGGACTAACTTGAAATTATGATGTATGTGGCGACTTTAAGCCGGTGGTGTAGCGAGAAAATCTCTGTTTTTTAAGGAGTTGTACATTGGTTTCTCGATATATGAAAATGCCTTTTTTATTTTTGCTCGCATACGTATTTTAATGGTACATATTTATGATACAATGAAATACAGTACTGTGATTAGTTTTGGTTTGGATGAGCTGAGCCAATTTTGGCATTATTAGTTTTGTTTGTTAATTTATTTTGTATACTTTTAAGGTGTTTTTGTTTTGAATGCCAAAATAAACACAATTTTCTTTCTTTCTTGGGTGAAAAATCTGAACGGGTGGTAGCCCTGTCTGTAATTCCGAATCAAGCGGTCAGTTTCCACTATGGCCACACATAGCTGTTTTACTGAGACTTCAATCATTTGCACTATCCCGGGAAATTGCCTTAGCGGTACACAAGCCGTTAGACAACCTTCGGATAGTGATTAGAGGCGATTGCACTTGATGTATGCGATGCAAATACGATGCTGTTTTCTATGTTTAGAACTACATGTATCTAGCTAGAGATTGATGTGAAATTGATTATGGTTGATGGATTATGTAGGTAGGTACACCTTTTTTGATGATTGGAGAGCTGAGGGAAAATATTTTCATCTTATGGATTTTTTACAGGTGACTCAGAAAAAAAAAAAAAATAATACTAAGTAATGTATTTTTTATCGTTTCATTAGAATTTTTTTTTTGGAAAACTTAGTAATTTTTCACATTGTCTAGTATGGTATCATCTGAACTGACCTAATTCACGTTCTACTTTTAAACGGGCCAACCTTTCAGGTTCTTCAAAGCCAAAATGTTATATGCTCACTGAGAACCGTCATTCCGTCACTACCATAAGCATTACCTAGCTAATGTCGCAAGTCTACTGCTGTCATCATCAGTTACTGTTCCAACCGTCGCCAATGATTGATGGGACGTGTCGCTTTCTATTTGAGAAGATGTAAGTGAGGAGTGAGGACTGTCCGCTAATGCGTTTTGTGAGGAAGTTGTTATTGAAGTGCAGAGGCAGGACAGGCAGGGAAAGTGGTATGTCTCTAATGGGTAATGGTCATGAAAAAAAGTTACTTTGGAAGGAAGATTACTTAAGAAGATCCTACTGAAACGTATTTTACTTATTGATTTGCATACACTAACGCACGGGTGAGGCAGAGGTGTAACAATGGTATATCCACATTTCGCTATTATGGACTTATTAGTGAAGTACAAATTGCCAGTGACCGGATACAAATTCACACTATGGGCTGGTATAAATAAGATTATTTTCTGTAAAAGGGTAACAACGAAACATTGGCATTAATATTCATGGCGCCATTTCTCTAATTCATTGCTAAGCGGTATTCCATTATGACAATAAAACAATGTAATACAGAACACGAACATTGTTACAAAACAACAAAGCACAAAAACACGCGAATAGAAAATAATTTTCTCCTAAACTACTCACAATTAATTGGGGCTCAATTAAAACAACACCTCGGATTATTTACAACTAGCTGTTGCACGCGACTTCGCTCGCGTTTTGGCCTATTCCACGGGCACCTTGTAAATAATTAAGTATAGCTTATAGCACTTGGGGACAATGTAGCTTCCTATTAGTGAAAGAATTTTCAAAATCGATTCAGTAGATCCAGAGATTACATACAAACAATTTTTACCTCTTTATCTATACATATAATAAAACAGTAAAAAAACTGTGTCTGTACATTGAATATATTTAAAAAAAAATTAGTGAGGGGGGTTTGGAAACAGTAATAGAGCACGAATCCAAAATAAAATTTCTGTCTGTTTGTCTGTATGTCTGTTTGTTTGTACACGCTAATCTTCGGAACTACTCGACGGATTTAAATGATTTTTTTTTTGTTGTAAAGGTATTAAATCTGGGCAACATATAGGCTATAATTTATCTTGGAAACTTGAACATCTGATGCAGCACCGCAACAGACCAGCTAAACTATAAGAGATACAAAAACGGTACATAGCAAAAATTGTTCCACGTGATGAGCATTTTCTGCTAAGAGAATAAATTTGAAGATCTGGAACACCTGAAGTGGAACTCCAAGAGCCCAGCTACACTATAACATATATAGGAATGACGTCTTAGCAAGAGTTGTTCAGCCTGATGAGCACTCTCTGTTGTCGTATAAAATTTGAAGACCTGGAACAGCTGATGTGGAACTCCAAGAGCCCAGCAGGCTACACTATAACATATATAGGAATGACGTCTTAGCAAGAGTTGTTCAGCCTGATGAGCACTCTCTGCTTTCGTATAAAATTTGAAGACCTGGAACAGCTGATGTGGAACTCCAAGAGCCCAGCTACACTATAACATATATAGGAATGACGTCTTAGCAAGAGTTGTTCAGCCTGATGAGCACTCTCTGTTGACGTATAAGAATTGAAGATCTGGCACACGCGTTGTGGAATATAATATAAAAAAAAAATTGAAGACCTGGAACACCTGATATGGAAATCAAAGCTATCACTAATTTCACTGTATAATTATAAAATAACATAAGCTGGGAGTACCTCCACGCGGTCAAGGCGGTAACAGTTTAGGACTGATTTTCGATGAAAATTCGATGAATCATTGAAAATTTGACTCTACTGGCCAAAACTCCCATTTATTATTTTATTTTATCAAATAAATAAGCCTAAATAGGCTTATGTTATTTGAGTGTTTAATTTCCTTTTCCATTTATCGTCGTGACACGGTAGCCTACCCGGTAACGCAGGGGAGCAGTCATTTAGATTTTAATTGATCAGTTATCTTCAGAATTAAACTATAACTATGTCTAGAAAGAGGTCAAATCTTTCCCAACGTTCCAAAGGAGCTAAAAGATTGAGGATCATAAGATCCCAAGAATCTACCGAAGAACGTCAGGAGAGACTTGATGCTGTTCGAGAACATCAGACTGCAAGAACACCTAATATGGAAATCAAAGCTGCATCAGATGTTCAAGTTTACAAGATAAATTATAGCCTATATGTTGCCCAGATTTAATACCTTTACAACAAAAAGACCCTTGACGAAGCGGTCAACCAAGCATTCTGTACATCAAACTAAGTCTTTACGCAGAGAGTGCTCATCAGGCTGAACAACTCTTGCTAAGACGGGTCAACCAAGCATTCTGTACATCAAACTAAGTCTTTACGCAGAGAGTGCTCATCAGGCTGAACAACTCTTGCTAAGACGTCATTCCTATATATGTTATAGTGTAGCTGGGCTCTTGGAGTTCCACTTCAGGTGTTCCAGATCTTCAAATTTATTCTCTTAGCAGAAAATGCTCATCACGTGGAACAATTTTTGCTATGATACCATTTTTGTATCTCTTATAGTTTAGCTGGTCTGTTGCGGTGCTGCATCAGATGTTCAGCGAGGAAGTGAGGAAACTCGGTATGTAATGGGAGGTAACCCATCCACGGGCCAACCTAGGCAAACGCTTAACATAGCGGACAGTCGCGCATCATGTTCCGCACTTATCTCGAGAGACCTAGAAGCAGATGCGTAGATACGCTGAGAACTAATGCGCAATTATCTATCCGTGAACGTCTGCGACTCACGAGACAATGCATGATTTCTTCACTGGTCTCTAGAGACCTGGATGTAAATGCGTAAATACGCTGAGAACGCAGGTGTGCTTCGCGATCCGAAGAGGTTTCTACGGAGCGAGTTGCAGTCTGATGTTCTCGAACAGCATCAAGTCTCTCCTGACGCTCCTCGGTAGATTCTTGGGAATCTTATGATCCTCAATCTTTTAGCTCCTTTGGAACGTTGGGAAAGATTTGACCTCTTTCTAGGCATAGTTATAGTTTAAATTTGAAGATACCTGATCAATTAAAATCTAAGTGACTGCTCCCCTGCGTTACCGGGTAGGCTACCGTGTCACGACGATAAATGGAAAAGGAAATTAAACACTCAAATAACACAAGCCCGAAGGCATATTTATTTGACAGAATAACGGGAAGAAAAGGTATTTGTTGTGTAGGTATTAAGTCTGGGCAACATATAGGCTATAATTTATTTTGGAAATTGGAACACCTGATGCAGAACCGCATCAGAACAGCTAAAGTATAAGAGATATAAAAATGGTGTCATAGCAAAAATTATTCCACGTGAAGAGCATTTTCTGCTGTGAGAATAAATTTGGAGATCTGGAACCCTGTTGTGAATCTCCAAAGCCCAGCGACACTATAACATATTAAGGAATGACGTCTTAGCAAAAGTTGTTTAGTCTGATGGGCATTTCCTGTGGACTTACGAAAATGAAAGATCTGGAACGTCTTCAATCGTCTCGCTCATCCAGTTGTTTTCCCGTCCCCGGGCCTCAGAATTCTACATCAAACGTTTCAGATCTTCGATTTTCTTGACGACCCCGTTGTCGCTGGCAAAAGCAACAGGATCCGCGTACGAAGTCGCGGGCAGAAGCTAGTAATATTAATATAGATAACAACAAAAAACTCTTTATTTACATTTACGGAAACTTTAGACTGCGTAAATTCAACAACACAATGAAAATGTTTACTAGAGCACGACTAACAACGTTATCCACAGTTTATTGTGAACCACTCAAGGTGTATCGCAGAATATGTTAAGAACTCGTGCGAGACGGCTAAAGGAGACTGCCCATTGCAGAGTATCATACCATGACCGTGCTATATAGGAACGTGTCAGCCATTAAAATATTATTTGTACTGAAAAGATGATACTATGCTATACACATTAAACACTAGACCGTTCCGTAACTGACCAACATCGTCGCGTGCCATGCACGGAGCGTCAGCAATTGTCGGCGAAAATATTATTTTTACCAATGCGCTCCGTGCATGCGACGGTGTTGGTCGGTGACGAAACAGTCAAGTGGGCTTAGTCTCGTACTTTTCATTACAAAGAATAAAGGATGTATCAAGACCCTTAACGAAGCCGAAAGGCACTTGTTCTCCCCGAAATTGCCCTAATGTTTTGGTTCTAGACCATCCCTGGGAACCTTCTAGCTACGGAGATATTGGGGGTCAAAGTTCCAACTTTATCACAAGTTTTTTTTCAAATACGTGTTTTAAATGTAAGGGTTTTTACATTAAACACCTCCACGACCCCCGTACTATTCGATCCATTCAATAGCACAATGTTTTGAGTCCTAGCGAATAACGTGATTTTTCACCCCAAAAAAAAGTAGTTTCTCAGCAATAATTTTTGAGTAAAGTTACTTAGTTTGATGTACAAAATGCTTGGTTGACGGCTTCGTGAAGGGTCTCGTTACAACCTGTTTATGGTTATGACTTATGACCGCTTATGATTACCGTTCTAAACCCACTATAAAGGGGTATGATTAGCTGTCGATACGTTCTAGTGGGCAGACTCCTTTAGTTTTAGTTGGGCGACTGTTGCGCCGTTTTAAAGTCTGTTCACACGAACACTAAGCAACACTTAAATAATGTACATAGCATAGCATTGCTGCAATTTCAACGCTCAATGCTAGGCCGTCGTACGGGCCCCTCCCTCGCACAGCGAGACCAGCTCCCAGTGAAGTCTGATTTTGAAAAATTGTGTCAGCTTTTGTATAAGGCCTAAGGAATAACACCTAGGTAAATAAGGAAAACCATTACAGTAGTTGTTATTGTTGTTATGCATCATGTTTTGTTGTGATCGCTCAAACAACCATGATCACAATGAATCAAAACATTACAGGAAAATGAACTGTTGCCAGCTTGGCGATTGGGTGGCGCTTTTACCAGAAGCCTATCCTGAACCTAAAATAAATGGTTGCTCAAGAATATCGGTTATTGTTAGTAAACAAAATAAGCCTTCGAAAGTTGCGCAACATCCTTACAACTGACAAAGCAATTATACCGCCAAATAATAAAGAAGACACAGAACATCTACTCTGTACAGTTTAACATAAAAAGCTCGCATTCGCAAAAGACGAGAAATGCAACAGCAGCAGCTTTGCTAGGCTTTAGTGATCTTGTACATTTTTGCCTAGGGACAAGCCTGCCACACTATAACCATTCACTGCAACTCCTAAAAGATAGCCTAGTGAATGCATCGGGCATTGAAGCTCGAAGAGTCTCGGAGAAACGATTCAACTGTCTTGGATCCCGCAACAAAATTAATCAGAGAAGAATAGCGGAGTTAGCAAAACAATAATTCCGTTTCGAGATTTTATAGTGCCGTTAGAAAATACTAAACATTCGTGTGCTCACCGTTCGTGAGCTTTTAGCATTTGTGGTCCTTCTGTAGTTGGTATTGGTACCAATCTTTCTGGTCCTATCGTCCGAACATTTTTTGTCGACAACGTTCAGACGTAAACAACTCTCTATTTCGTTGGCGGTCGTGTCAAAATTGTACGCAGTCATTGTTCTTTTGTGTTCCATACCTACAAGTATTTTTAGACCACTTGCATTTGTTACCATTTTAGTGTTACGTCGTACTAATGAATGAATGAATGATTTAATTATTATTTTAAGATTCCTTAATGCTAGGTACATTGCCCCACAAAACTGCTTACGCAGTTTAACTGTGAGATCGTTGAGTCTCTTACAGCAAACTTAACATTAGGCACATCTAGCTTATATCTACTTAATAGCTACACTAATGAAAATAGACGTTGATTGAGTGTATGCTTAGGATGGAATGGGAAAGGCGAGACCCGTGTTAAATCATTTTGAATGTGTTCCGATTTTCATTAAGAAGAAATTGATTATACATATAGGAAGTTAGGAACCAAAACACAATCTTAGGAAGGGAAGAGGAGGTACACGTACAATGGTCCACTTTAAGGACTATGTGCAGAAACCAAACCCTTAACATAGAATATCCCCTATGTTCTAGTAGTAAAATGTAACTGCAAGCAATTTTCCACAATAAATACAGGCAAACGGATAAGTGACCAACCATTCATCAGCACATGTCCCTTTAAAAAGATCGGTTTTTTGAAAAATTCACACGGGTCGCAACAGAGATTACTTACTGCATTTTTATTCAGTTCAATATCCATATATATCAGTAGTTAGTATTTAAAATATTAATAAACTTAAAGGAAACGTAATCTGTTCCCACAGCTAGACATCAAGAAATTATGGAGCGATTAGTAACAGTTACATACTGCACGCTAGCTATCTAATGGTATTAGCAGATGATTGCTTTCTAGTTTCTACATTCATGTGCAATGAGCGTTCCGTATTGTTCTCAGTAAAATAAGTGTGAAAATTGGTAATTGTGACGGTTTAATGAATCGGAATTGGAGAAAGATTAACGGTTGTCTAAGCCGCTAGCATTGTATACAGTCTCCTTCGTGAATCCGTCCAATTATCGTTTGTTTAATCTGCTATTCAGCGCCAATCATCTTGTAGGCCAATTAATTCAGATATAGCTTAGTTAGTATCAGTAATTTTAGCACAACCCTCCTTCGATTTACACTAGGTTTTCTCTCTAGTTCTGAGCAACTTACTAATGTTCCCCAACCAAGGCGAAAGCAACGGTACAATCTTGCTTGCTTTCAAACCAATCTAAAGTCTTGCTGTAATTTCACATTCTGTCTTGTTTCACAAGAACTCTTATCAGCCTAAAGCAAACTGTACCAAACCTTATCTGAAGGGTACACACGCCGCGGTTACAGAGACCGTGGTGCAAGAAGACAAAAAGCAGGACACTCCTACAAAAAATAAATATACATAGAGGCCAAAGACGCAGCGAAAATATCTGTCGCCAAAAAGATTTTACGCAGTTTCATTGGTTTGTTCGTTGACAGCTTGAAAACCAGATGGCTATTGTCTGGGTGCCAAATAATGGACCGCGGGCGGACGCATTGTGGGTCAAAGCAAAGCTTCTAAAATAAGTCTGTTCTCAAGTTCTAACAATAGCAGTCCCAAATCTTGCTAAATGCCAGACATTTCACAAATGGAAACCTAAAAGAATAGGTAGGATAAAAATCGGTTCAACCAGTACAGACATATTATGGACTACAGCGGACTCTGATAGATATTGTACTCAATCTTAACTTCTCAATCTTAAATCTGAACTTCCAAGTCTAACACATTCCGTCCCAGCCAGCCTAGGGACATTATGGCGCTACTACCTGCGACCCGCAAGGAGCAATCGATGTCATATGTACTTTCTCCGCGTTGACATCAGTTCGCGTGCAAATATGTTTATCTTTCGCTGCAATCGTTAGAAAGTCGCAGTGTAATGCATAATATGCAACACCAGCCTCTGTTTTGTTCCTCAGTTAATTGTTGTTGGTGTTAAATAGGTTTCACTGTTTCGATTGTTTAGGAATGACGGAATTGTAATTAGCACCACAATTGAAATTTATGGAGTCCAAGCGGACTAAGTAAAATCCGTTACTACATAGACTATGAATCAGATTAGCTTGAAAAGCTTTTGGGCTTTTTGAAATACTGAAAATATAACATACACATTACACACACCAACAATCTCAATAAACCTTATTCAATTAAGCCATCGTTCGTTCTCTGAATTGTTTTATGCTCACATTAGCTACAAATGTTACACTCCTTATTGCTTCATCTGCTCTGCTACACTGCAATAACAAGGAGCGACACACCCTGTAGTTACTCTTTATTGAGGGGTGTGCCAACAATCTTAATACCTTGCGACGTAGCAAATAGCACAGGGGTGCAGCGTTCGTTTTCTGTACTAACCGTCGAGGTTTTGATTACTTCGTGTTGTGGTCGTGAAGGGACCTATTTAATGTAAGATTTAAATCATGTTTATGGATAGGTTTTAAACTATAATATCTATTTTTCATTTATAATCGGAACTTGCTCAAGAGATTACTCTGTTATGCATCTTCATTATTCGCCTGCCCTTATCCCATTTTATTTGGAGACGAAGCGTAGCATTCCTTCTACATCTTCTTTATTACTTTCTACGGTCGTTATTTCAGTAGTCACCTCTTTTCTAGCCATATTATTATTTTTCACGCAGTCTTTCCATGCTCTTATCATGCATCATTGCCAAGAAAATTTAAGACTTGAGTCATAACGAACCGAAAGCTAGATGGTTTGTCCGATTAGATCACTGCAACAGACAAGTAAATCACACTTCCAACAATCCTAGCCTAACAACATCAAACTACCCACAATAAAGAGCTCTATAATGACAGCTGCGGGGTCAGGTCACTGATGAGTCACGAGAAAGTCGCCTCGTCACTATCGAGATGAAGTTGCGATGGTAATGCGAAGCTTACTCAATACACGGCGGGAATATTAAATGGAAATTGATAAGGGGAGTGATGCAGCGAGTTTGTGGTGGGCTTTGATGGATCGCGTCTGATTATGGTAAGTAAAGGCTTAGATGTAATTGATTTGGGCTTAAACTGCTATACTATGTTGCAAGGGTTGTTTTTAGGGTTCCGTAGCCGAATGGCAAAAAACGGAACCCTTATAGATTCGCCAAGTCTGTCTGTCTGTCTGTGCGTGTATGTCACAGCCACTTTACTCCGAAACTATTAGGACTACACAGTTGAAACTTAGTAGGTAGATGGATTCTGTGAACCGCTATAAGGTTTTTATACAAAAATAAAAAATATAAGATAAAGGGGGGTCTCCCCATACATCTATAAAATATTTTTTTCATCAAAACTAAACGTGCGGGGTGTCTATAGATAGGTCTTTAAAAAAATGACATTGAGGTTCCTAAAACCATTTTCTCTCAAAGTCAATCGTTTGAAAGATAAACACTTCCAAAGTGGTAAAATGTGTGTGTGTCCCCTCTAATTTCTAAAGTAAGAGGAGAAAAATTCTGAAAAAAATATAGGATTATCGAACGTAAAAAAAACTTTCAACCAAAATTGGTTTGAATAAGATTTGATGTTTATTTTTTGAGATATGGGACTTTTTTATCAAACTGCAGCAACAACTTTGTTTTTCATTGACATACTATGCAAAACAAATTTAGTTTTGTTGATGAATGTAAAACAATACAACATATGACCGAATGCCTTCAAAATATATTTATTATATTGTTTGGTGCTACGGAACCCTGTGTGCGTGTGAGTACGACTCGCACTTGGCCGGGTTTTTTAACTAGCGTATATAAACGTTTTTTTTAATGAAGCGATAGTCTTTGTAACTAGTTTCCAATGAACAACTCCACGTACCTACTATTAAATAGACAAAAAGATTTTCCTTACAACATTTGGTCCTAAAGGTTTCAAAATGTACCAGCTTGTCTTCTGTACTCAGCTTCACAAATTGACCCTTTTGACACACAAATGCCGGTTGCCTCACTGACCACTGACACAACAATAAACTCATTTCCAAGCTTCCAAACCTTTCAACCGAGGAGAGCATGCAAGTGAAATTATTCAGTAACAGTACAGTATTGTCTAAGGCTTCATCTCGGTACAATGCAGGGTCAACGGCCGCATGGCGAGCCCAATTTTTTGTTCAACAATGCATCGCCTGTCAGAATGCAGTTGCACAATGCCAAGTGTATTTATTGCTGCAATGTTCATGGAAAACGATGGGAATGGTTTTGTAAGCCCTTTACAAAATAAATTGTTATGAAGTTGATGGTTAGTAAGAGGAAGCGGGTGCGCCGACAGTGGTTATGTCCTTTAATGATCTGGGAACCAGTGATCCAAAAAGGATTTTGAACATTCAGACTAAACTGAATACTGAGAGTAACCATGTGAGAATGTTAAACGATGTTATAGACGGTATCGTTTACTTCGCCAGTAGAATAAAGCGCGAAAATGGTCATAAAGTGACCCTAGCAGCAAGTAGCCAGAACCTAGTAGCTTCTGTAGGTTTAGAAGTCTTACTTTTGAATATATCAAATAAAAACATTGACAAACAGTTTCTCAAAGGTACACCCAGGATACTGTCATAACAATTTTATTCGGTTGCAATATTTAATACAAGATCAACAAAATCTCAACGCCCAACTATGAAATAAAACTGAAACATTATCAGTTCACTAGCAATGATTTAGAGCGTGTTAATGTCAAAAGTAAAACATTGTTGAGCAATGTTTCGGATGAAGCAATGCTAATTAGCTGAGATGAAGTGAACGGGCTTCTCTTTAATTATAAATTAGAGGAATTTGAAGCTCTGTAATTAAACATCATTTGAAGCTAACAAAGGATGGAATGTTGTTTTGAATTCTTTGAATACAACGTTTAATTTGAGAAGCTTTTTAATTTGAATTACCAAGAACTAGCTGTTGTTTTGTATTAATTTAATGATTGCCTTTCAGAAAAGAATATATATGATTCTCTAGCAAAAAACAAACAAACAAACCTCAAACCGTTCGGCTATACAAGACTATGAAAATATGGTATTTCCTAAAGCATTCATAATTTCAAATAAAATACCTCGAAACAAACTTTTAGTTTTCCCGACAGCACGAAATTTCGCGCTTCATTCAAAGCCAAGACTCGTCATTTTTAAATGGCCCAAGCACGAGACAACAACTTTTTCTGCCACAAAAAACAGTCTTCAACGCATTGCGCCATCGGACCGGGTCCAAAGGAAAAAACATAACGGAACGAATGGTGTGGCCTTGAGATGAATGCATAATGCAGATCTAGACACAACACAGCCATTTCTAATAGGAGCGAGGCCTTGACTTTTGTGGCACGACTTGATTTTTGAACTTGGTGTTTATTTGTAAAACTGAGATGGGGGAATATCAATCGAGGTTCAGGGTTTTTCATAAGATCTGGCCATTCAAAGCATTGACGCCTTTCTTTTTATGGTTGAGAAATTAGGACGACGTATGTAGCTAAAGTGAGCCAAGGTCCGACAAAATATGTTTGTAATAAGGAAATCTGGTGGCCCCATTGAGTGTTGTTCTACTAATTTGAATTCGCACAAGGTCTGGGTCCAATTGAAACGCTTGTAAAACCCAGTTCCCAGAAGCACAGCCGCTTTCCGGATGCGGGCCTTCACTCTGTCAGCTACTTTAAGCGTTCCTTTCACAATCCGTCAACAAAAAAACCTCAATGAGTAAGCTACCATTTCGTCACACCATCCAGATTGCTAGATCATCAGTGACGTAAGACCGCCGTATCGTAGGTACGAACTCCCGCGCAACCGTCCGCGCCTGCGCACCACGGCTCCCCGGTTGCGCAACGGTAACTAATTGGCAGATTGTGTTTCTGCAATTGCCGTTCGATTATTTATTACGTCGCTTCCGTTTGTTATTATTTCAAGGTCTTTAGTTTTTAATTTGTGAATGTCGCAGTTGATAAGGACAACCGGTAAATGTGGTCGTAGAAATTGAAAGGTACTATCTGCTGTATGTCAAGTAGGTATTGCAAATGTATTGAAATTATTTGTACTATGTTACGTTTTTGTTTAAACATTGAACACTATGCAAACGCTTCGTATATTACATTAATTACAAGTAAATAGTCAATTGTTGCAATCGTCATTTCGTCGACAGGAAACCCATTGTCTAGGGAAGTGACTGAAGAAAACACAAGACAAAGTGTTAATTGGATTAACGGCAGAGTTATTAAAAAAAACAATCAACATAAAAAGTGGTTCATGACGAGCCACGAACAATCGTGATTGATTCTGACAGTACAGACAGCGTTGAGCTTTGTCCTAAGAAATTTTTGAATGCTTGAACATTTAGAGACAAGTAAAACCTAAGCTTTTAAATAGGGTCTTCGCAAGTTACGAGACCTGCACCGACGGAAATCGATGCTAGTAAAATTGAAAATATGCAGACTATTGGCACGATCGTTGAAAGAATTTTTTCGAAGATATCATAAATTCTTGACAGCGGTCCTTCGTATGTTCCGCTAAGTCCATAAAATCGGCATTATTTTTCTGAAAAAATATGCCGCGGTGATGTATTTTAACTTGTTCTGAATAAAATAAATTGCAAATGTAAAATATCCTGGGAGTCCTTGACAATGACATTCAAGTTACATTTAGTTTCTTGGCAGTGTTGCCAACTTTGGCGTATATTTTTCATAGCATAAATGGCAAGGTCGTGGCAAACGCTAAATAACTCTGGCAGCCACCATGTTAATGCGGCTTATCAATATATATATCAGGATTATAACATTTGGAGAAAAATATGGTCAGTTTCATTAATTTGCATACAAATGTGATGTTTATCGCTAATACTGGTTTAAATTATTTATTTGACATGCTTTCCTATTCATTTACTAAATTAAATAACGGTTTGTTTCTCGGCATTCCATAATTGATGTAAAAAGGTAAAAATTAGTTCAACCATGAATCGTTGCGGGCGACAAAGTCAGTCGTACACCAAACACTACACAGAAGTTACGCATAGAATAATCCTTGGACCGCAACTAGATAAAATTATGGAAACATTATCCCATTCTCTGTGAAGCCGAATTGAATTACCAGTTACTTTACTACCGCCCACTACTCTTCATCATAATAACCACGAGGAAGCCCGAAAAACAGGATATTTGGAAATAGTACAAAAAGCTTATGAGGAAATTGCCTAAACGTTTCCCGTTGTAAAGTTAACATGTTTGACCGACAGACGAGCACCATTAAAAACGTTGGAACTAGAGTGTTTTAGTGATTTATTGCTAGGAAGATTCTTGTATGGCTTGTAATGAAAGAAGAAACTTGAGAGTGTTTTTTTAGATCTTCATTTGCTTTTATGTTATTCTTTTGAGTGAACTGAACTTCGTGGCTGCGACTCGAAGGACCAAAAATTCGGCCGAATTATTTCCCTATACTTACGAGTCCCAGAACTTTTCTTTCTATAAAAAATAGATGTGCAGGCGAATAATTTTTCAAATCAAACCAAATATTTTTGGTTTACGTAGATAGATTGACGTCATTTATGTTGTTTAACTATGTAACTGTTTTCGCCGCTATCATTGGCAGTGCGTGGTGCGTCATAATTATAACTAGATCGTTAATTAGGATCGGAGCAAACTTCGATATTTGAACAGTTTGGACCGATTGCCTTGAATTCTGATTTATTGCACGATACATGGAATGATACAGAACGAGTTTTAAATTAAAATATTTAGGAACTTCATTTAGTAGACATTATAGTTTTTTTCTTGGATAGCACTCGCAAAAAGAAACCAGCCCTTTAATTAATCTCTGATCTTTACTTAAGAGGATATCTGTCTGTAACTTCAGATTATTTATTTCGGAAACCGTTAACTCAACTCAACCCTTTTGAAAATTCGATGAGTTTGAAATGGTGATTGCAAGGAAACACGATACAATTTGTATAAGCCAAACAAAACATGTAGCAACAACGCCACGCAAAAAAAAGAACAACCGAAAACAAACAACACAGTAAAATAACTCTCAAATCCAATTTGCTGACAAATTACTTCGGCAAGGTCGCCTGTCAAAAGCCTGTTAATTTGATTTCAGATAAAAAAGGCCTGAAAGCAAAAACCAATATGGTAAATATTTGGCACGCGACAGACTTCCTGAAGTGCCGAAAGATTTTCGAAGATTGAAACACAGAAAAGTGTTTAGGTACTAATAACTGCTCAAAGTTGAGTTCAATTTCTTCAAGCCAGTACATCCTTTTATCCCCGGAAAAGCTCTTTCAAAACCTGACAGCCAACTTTTGAAGCGCATACCTTGTGATCTCTAATTTACTTGCAACAGTTGGGAATGTCAACCACACCGAATCGACTTAGAAAGATAAACTTGCTGACAACTTTTTACATAGATTCCTCAGCTAAGTAAAAAAACTGGATAGTAAGTAACGATAGCTGATATTTCACGCATATTACCCTTGAAACCGTAAAAGGGTAGGAGCAGACGGGTCGATACTAGAATGCGGCAGACGGGCTTTCATTCTGGTTTAATGCTCAGTGCTCAGGTGCATACTGTGTAAGCTCTACCTATAAAGCCTTTATGTGCAGCTGGTGTTTGTTTATGGCTGATAGCCAGGACCGAGACGTAACTACATACTGACGTTGCAATGATTTTCACAGACCGAATCTGTTAAGGATTGTAAAACTAAACATCTAAAACCCCTAAATAAATGGCGAAGAGGGCGCTTTTTGGCGGAATATCTTGTGTAATTGACGTTCAAAAAGTTCCGATCTGTAGCCTACTTTGAATAAATGACTTTTGATATTGTATTATGCCTTTCTAGAAGCCTGTTTTAGTATTGCCAGGACTATGGGGACAAAAAACACGCTAAAAAACTTTTGTTTCCGTAAAAGTATTTTTACCTCTACACTTGCAGAATTGGGTACATATTTTTTTATTGAAGTAGAAAAGAATTACTTCATTATTTTCAGAAACCTCTGTTTAAACTTTGTGTTTCGAAAGTTAAAAATTAAATTACGCCGCATGCTCGAATTTAATCGCATTAAATAAGGAAGACTAAACAAAAACACGTTTAGTGATGTAACTCGATCTAGCGAGCAAGGTTCGTCGAAGGAAAACCACTGTTTGACAAAGGCAGGGTCAAGTGTAATGTGACTGATACTTACAGCGGCGCGACAGCGGTTTTAAACAAACCTGGAAACCTGTAATAGTATACATTAAGTTGCATGCAGGTGGTGTTATTAGAAATAATAGTATCTTACAGGTAGTTAAGTATCAAATAGGTAGGTAATTGATGTGATACTGTAGGTAGGAATTGCGTTCTGTCAAATTGATTTGACCTAAGAAAGGATGTTCAAATGAATATCGGCATCTTTCTGACATTCTTTTCATATTATTAACACCCGGTTTGAAACAATACAAGATTTGGAACGAAAATTATCGTCGGATCAAAATTAAACGCAAGTCAACTGATGCGATCGGCTGTTGACAATTCATTCGCCAAATCCTTCGATCAATACAGATCGATGGCCAAATCGGAGTATAAAGTATAAAGATTTCGTTTTTGTAAGATAGTTACAGCTGAGGGTCTAAAATGGCCGCTTTATCAGAATCATAATATGAATCACGTTAAAAATGTAAAACTCTTAAAATGGACTTTGTGGTCATAACCATAAAGTCCATTTTAAGAGTTTTAAGTTTTTAACGTGATTCGTATTTATGATTCTGATAAAGCGGCGATTTTAGACCCCCTGATCAGTGATCACTGTTATTTTTTGTAGATTTTCACTAGTAGGCTTAAACAAAATGTTCGTAACAAAGCGTTAGAAAAGCACCCCGTTCCTTAGGTCAAGTGGAACCCGACCCCTACTTACCATGTGGCGACATGGCTATGCAGGGGAAATCCAAGGGTGGCCTTTGTTCTTTTGTTCCCTATGACTAGTGGTGCTTTAAAATGCATAAGCGTGCTTTTATAAGGCCATTGGAAATGTATGGGGGTTTTCAAGCTGTTTATTGGAGACAAAGACCAGTTGTTTGAAAATTGTAACAGTATGCGATTTGAAGCACAGGAACGGGCTATGTGGTGACGTTTCGGAGAGGTCTAGTCCAGCAGTGGACGTCTTTTGGCCGAAAATATGACGTTCGGCTTCGTATAACCAAAGTAGCTCCGCCAATATTGCTATTGCGGCGCAAAATCAAGCCTTCTAGTGATGCCATAAAATGCTGTCTTATCATTTGTCGATCTACCTAGCCAGAAGAACGAGAAATTATCTAATTTCACAAAATCCAAGTCATTTATTGAAGAGGATTTAGGTAATTGCCTTTGTTCAGATTCTTTTCAGTCTCATAAAAATATTTGTGTTGAAACTAAAGAAACACTACAAAGTAACCAACATTAACTTTTTGCCTGACATTTGACCTCCAAACCACCTCAGATTTAAACAACTTCTTCGTAGACACCATTTTTTCTTCTCGTAATCTTATCTTAATCGTGAAAAACATACTGAGATTACTGTGGAAAATCCCACATAAATAATCTCCAATGTAACTATATATATTTATGTTTAGCAGTAAAGGTAAATCCTTAACCTCAGTGACCGAGGTTGACGTGTAGGTTAAAAATAACCTATTATGTTATGTTACCGCGAGTATGTTACCGTATGTAGTGTTGTGTTGCAGTTTATAACCGCTGTGTTTATGTTTCTATGTAACAAATATTATGGCACTGTTATTGATCGGCTTGTTGTGAACTGGCGTGCCGTTATTAGTGTTTTAGATTTATCCAGATGTGTAAATCTTTGTGTTAGCTGCCAGATTTATCATGGTAATATTTAAGGGAAAGATTAATTATGTTTGTTTAATCCATAAATGGCAGCTTATAACGACCAACACTGTATATGAGGCTTCAAGACAATTGTCTTGTTTCGGAAACGGTATAAAGCCTAATTGAATTCGGAGACAACACACAGACAGACAGAACACAACACAACAAACAGACAACGCAACAGATATAAGTAGCAGACGAAACTAATTATTCGGTTAATTTCACTAATTAGATTTAAGTAATCATATATGTATATAAATCAAGACACAGTTTTGTAAGACCTCCTACTCGTATGTACTTAAGTACTGGTGAACATAACCATGACACGCACTTACGTAGGTACAGTCGTATTTAATTTTCTGTCATGTGCTGGCACGTGCAATTTAATTTTATTTAACACTCATAAAAACCTAAGTAGCTATGCAATTATCAACACGCACAGCCGTAAAGGTGTAATAAGAAGATTCTCGATCGAGATATAATTTCAATCATCGCGGCATTACCTTGACTCTTTCAAATAGGAATCATCCTAATATTCTGCGATAGGTTTGGTCTAAACTTCCAAAGAGTGCTTTTATTAGTTGAAAAGGGACAGCCTAAACCACGTTGTGCTGGCGAGTATTGACGACATGGGCAAAGTTGCGAAAAACATCAGGCCAAGAATGGCAGAGAAGGGGCAGCCTGCACCTGGCTCCGAATCCGAGTCGATGATTCCGAATTAGAATTAGAATTAGAATGTATTTATTTGTCAGAGTGTAGTTTTACATAGTATGATGTTAAAAAAATAAAATTAAGTTCTATACACTCTACCACAATATGTGGTGTACAAATATTAAACAATTAAATAGTAAACTGTATTCTTATAACTAAGTACAATAACTGTCAAGATTTGTGATACAATAAGTCTAGCATGAATTAATATGATAATAATTATAGATTTAAAACTAATGTCCAAATTAAGTACATGTCATCTTAGATTCTTACAATATTCCATATATTCGCCAATGTCATAAAAACAATTATCCAATAACCAATTTGTTAGCTTTTTCTTGAACATGGGGACAGGAAGTTCCTTAAATGAGTTAGGTAACTTGTTATACACCTGAATGGCATTTACATAAACATTTCTCCTAAAAATTTGCAATCTACATTGAGGTACGTTTAGTTCATGTTTGTACTTATTTCTAGCAGAAGCCTTTTTGTGGCTCACTTCTGATTGCATGCGAAAATAGAGCGGGTTTTGCTTTACTAGCATACATAGTTCTTTGATGTACATGCAGGGTAAAGGTAAAATGTGAAGCTTTTTAAATAAGGGTTTACAGCTGTCCAAAAACCAGACGCCAGATATTGCCCTAACACACTTTTTCTGTACCCGAAATGCCATCAAAACTTCAACTGAGTTACCCCATAGTATTAGACCATATGACAACACAGACGATACATATCCGTGATATGCAGTGACGGCCGCGGCTACGGACACTGTTGACCGAAGACGTTTTATTGCGTATACGAATTTGTCTATCTTATCGCATACGTAATTGATATGTGATTTCCAATTGCAGTTTTGGTCTACTATTATGCCCAAGAATTTTGTGTTAACTACTTTTTCTAGGATACTGTCTTCATATTTTATACTAAGATTCTGAAAGTTTGATTTATAAGTTTGAAATTGAATTACTTTTGTTTTATTTAAATTGATTTTTAAATTGTTGTTATTAAGCCAATTTATTATGTCTTTGATTGCTTCATTAATTTCCTGTTCCAGTTTAATTTTATCATTACATTTTATTATTATTGTCGTATCGTCAGCAAATAATATCGTTTCGTGTCGTGTTGCATTGGGAAGGTCATTAATATACAACAGAAATAAAAACGATCCCATCACGCCGCCTTGGGGCACTCCAACTGCGTTGGGTTTATAGCTAGATTTATATTCTACTTTGTTTCCATCAATTACTTTTGAAATTTGCACACATTGACGCCTATTAATTAAGTACGATTTAACCCATTCATTCGCTTGGCCCCGTATGCCATATTTATTCAATTTGCTTAGTAACAGTTTATGATCAACGAAGTCAAAGGCTTTACTCATGTCTAGAAAAATTGCCACTACAGGTGTGTTATTATTCATTGCCTCAGTTACTATTTTTATTAAATTAAAACAAGCTAAAGACGTGGTGCTATTTTTCCTGAATCCAAATTGCTCCCGCCTTAGCAAATTAAACTTATCCACATAGTCGTATAGCCTTTTTAACATGGTCTTCTCAAATATTTTTGATATTATAGGAATTAGGGATACAGGTCTATAGTTCGCCATGTCAGTTTCATCACCATTCTTAAATATTGGTTTGACTATCGAGTACTTTAATGCGCTTGGGAATATGCCTTCCTGGAATGACCTGTTAATTAAGAAGCTCAGCGGTTTGCATAAGTGATTGGCACAAGCTTTTATAACTTTGGTACTTATCTCGTCAAAACCGACTGACGCAGTGTTTTTTAGGTTTTGGATTACCCTGAAAACTTCTAATGGATCAGTAGGCTTAAGAAATATTGTATTATTCTGATTAATGTCCATTGTTCTATTTATAGCGTCAATATTATATGTAAATTCATTATTATTTGTCAATTGGATATAGTATTCGTTAAACATGTCACAAATTTTTTGAGGGTCAGTAATATTGTCGGTTTTTAGTCCAATTTGTTTTATGTCATTACTTTTTTGTGTGTCACCAATTTTTTTATTAATAATATCCCAGGTAGCCTTGCACTTGTTTTTCATATTCTGTATATATCTTTTGTTGTGAATTTGTTGAGATTTATTAATACAACGTTTAAGTAAGGCACTATATTTTTGATACTGTTTCGTTAGTCTATTTTTGTTTGTTTTATTATGAATACTTTTTAAATATAAATATCGTTTCCGTATACATGACTTTTTTAAACCTTTCGTCAACCACAGGGTCTTATTTTTTCCGTTCGACCTTTTTATCTTTTGTGTGGGAAAACAAAGTTTATAGAACAGTTGTAATGTCCCATGAAAAACTTGAAATGCATCTTCTAAATTATCCATAAGATACATGTCTGAGAATGAAAGCGCAGACATACAGGCACAGAATTTTTGTATATTTTCTTCATGATAGTCCCTTTTGTATTCAAACCAACTTAGCATACTTTTAGGTTTATTAGTCGGCACTGTCAGGGTTTGCCCTGTCTCATGATCCGATAAAGCCAGGTGATGAACTTCACCTTTAGCTTGCTTGATATTGCTTGCAAATAAATCTAAACATGACTGTTTTCGTGTTGGTGTTTTTATATGCAATTCAATATTGAAATTTTTCAACAAACCTAAGAGTTCCTGGCAGCTTTTATTTGGTTTAATTGTATCTAAATTCCAATCACCACAAATAATTACCTTCTTTGACTTCTTTGTGATTCTAATTAGTAATTTTTCCAGTTTTTCTAGAAAAACTTTGGGGTTGCTATTGGGTGTCCTATAAATACAAATAATGATGATTTGATTAAATGTTAATTCTATTCCAGTACATTCAAAATTAAAATTACATGCTATGTCATTTAAAAAGTTATCTAATCTAACACAAGTCATCTCATTCTTAATGAGAAGAAAGAATGATGACCAAAAATCTCGACTGGTGTGAATTATCAAGAAAGCTGTTGGAAAAATTAAAGAACGATGTTCGTAAAGAGATATAAATACATCATTATAACCTGATTGTCATGTTTAGAAAGGGAAGCTGAAAGGAATCATGCTGTAAATGCCGCTGTAGCCAATTTCACTAGAAAGCGTCTTGCGCATTTCTGATTTTGTTTGTATAGAGCGTATGTCCCTGTATGAAATACTATACACAAGCGTTCACGTGCATATTTGTATGTAGGTAAAAGCTTATTTACAATAACTAATCGTGATTGATTGTGATGGATGACGACGCACCGTATTGTGCACTCACCGGTTGTGAATGTAAGTGATGTAAATCAGAGGCTTACATCATTTTCGTCACATTTTCATAATCTTTATAGAATGTACTTGCTAAGAATAGAACAAACTATTTCCGTGTTTACTTATAGACTTATGTATGATCTTTCAAATAATTAAGGAATCTGTTCGTTGGACTTCTTAGCCAACGTAGTGGACAGCATTGTCTCTACCAGTGCCAGGATTCTCAGTAGTTCAATTTTAAAATAATTTTTCATGAGGCATTCTGAAAAACCTTTGTTTCAATAAACAGATCCGTTTCAGACCTGTATCATTGAGGTTGCCAGAGTCAAACATTTTATGGGGCTTAGAAGGGTAAGGATCAAATGCCATTTGACATTAATATGACTAAAGCCACTGTTTCGTCAGATTCCACACGTGTATTGTTTTTCAGTACCCGTCCAAAGGCTACCTAAGTCGTTAGCCTTTACGCCGTATTGCTTTTAGTATCCAATAAGAAATATTTTTTCGACTCAGCCTGCCAATATTAAATGCCTAAGGAAAGACTAAGTTTTGGGACAAAGATTACAGATATTCTCAGCCACAAATATTTGGAACGAATAACGATTATAGTTCTGAACTTTCTAAGAAAGGAATGCTCATCTCTAACAAGTTTAGTAATAATTGGGAATTTCATTTCTTAGAATATAGTATCACTGGACCAGAATTGTGATGTAGGTATCTATTAAGAAATTTAAGCGATATCATTAGGAGAATTCAGGTTTCTGCATACGTATTTAAAGTTTGCTTCGCTGATGAAACATTGTTCTAATTAGCAAACGCATTGTAGTCAATCAGCAGTCTCAACAACTGAATACCGTCCGTTTGGCCTCTGACTCCTGCAATACAGGATGCCCTAGTGTGTGTGTGTTGCAGTTTGTGTTCAGGTACGGATTTGAGCCAAGTGACAAAATCATTTCTACAAACAGTCGAACGAACGAAAGATTTCTGAAAATCATGGGCAAGGGGAGCTAAATAATTATGAATGGACATAATGGACAAAGAGAACCAGAGAGACATGAAAAGCGATAGCATACAAAAGCTAGCTTGTCAAGGCAAACAAAACAGTAACATGAAAACATGCTGGCAATAAAGGACAAAAGCAGAAAAAAAGTTCTATTTCCAGCAGTGCATGAGACTGAAGAAAAGGAACAAGCAAAACCATGCGTTACGAACTGAAACATGGCACTGGAACAGTAGTGGGCCAAATAGTACAACACACTTAAATATATTATATGGGACATCATTTAATCAGGTCAATAACAACACCAACATAAACTACAACACCATTAACAACATACAAGATGAAGTCATACACTTCATCTTGTCACTACTAAAAATAACTAGCATAGTAGCATACATTTGTCAAGTGGATTACGGATTATGACTAGTTCAAGTAGAACAATTTGTTTAACAAATCGCTTTAGAGACACGTTTCAAGTATTTGCATGGAAATAGATCAGAGACGTCATGGTTCGTAATTGACTTGCCTTCAAGTCAGTGGGTTTAGGATGTTCTTTCAGTTTGTCCCAGTATGTCCATGAGACCGTTTAAATTACAATAGATTTTCTTTCTTAGGATAATTTGGCATTACTTAACCGCAGCAATTACAGTAATCCTGCCTGATTCATGTTGCATTGTGGTTCATATTTTTGTTCTAGTGTTTTTTCGTGAAGTACCTAGGCATTAAAGACAACGTGATCTCATGACATAGGGGAGCAGAGTATAAGTGGCTCTGGCTACTGATGGCTATAAGAGTTTGACCTTGATGTAGAAATAGTTTTATGAGACGACTTGTAACTTAGAATTCAAAATAGTCCAAAGCTGGCAGATGTTAGCTAAGGTACAGCAGTATGTATCGTTATAATCCTGTTCCAAGAGTCAGCATCTTTCCACGTAAAAGATCATTACCTGGGAAACGGCACATAAAGTTAGTAACTCAAGTTAACTGCCACCGTTACCGGTTTGCCAACACGCGTAATAGTTGCGTTTACCATCGTTTAGACGGGCGTTGTGCAATTTACTACCATGTTTAGTTGGGCGGGTCCAGCGATTTGCACTTTTAGTGTACTGGGTATTTGCGATTACCTGATTTCCTTGAGACTTGGGAAAATCAGAATGCAGCTGCTTTGCACGTAGGCTTGCTACAGAATCTGCGACAAAGTAACTAGGTGAGGTTTGAATTCTATGTCCTGGTGGTTTTATATGTGTAAGATTTCATCTGCCCGAAAAGTGGTCAGAGCAACTGTGAAATGTACCAAACCGAAGGCATATTCAAACATTTACTGGAATAACGTTTACCAACGTTGGCTCGCTAACAAGCGGTCTAGTGACAAACTCATAATTGTACACTGCTGTAATTATACAGGCTGCGCTAAACTGCAGGTCAATTAGAATGGCTTCCTAACTGTGTCTTGTAAACTACGGCTAAGGATTGCCTCATTAACGTGCTCGTAATTAGCACTGCTTCGGACTACTAGCTACCGGTATTGAGTTCCTGGCGTTTATACCCATAGAATACAATTTCGAAAGGGATAATAGTTATGACTTATGAGTTGAAAATTGGCACTTTTCCAAGTCACACATAATATCACGTCTGTAATTCCCGATGGGATAAACAGAGATGTATTAGTAAGTACATTCACATTTCGCCAGTTAGGTTTAAGAGCGGCCAACCCGTCATACTTTTCATACAAACGCTCGTACGTGATTATGCAGTTGTTACACATTTATCTTGGATTTTTTTGAACTAATAGGTCTTTTGTGCACTATATCTAGGTATCTATGGGAGCAAAAAATAAAAAACTGTAGAAACAAATTCAGTATAAGCTTCCAAAAATAGCTGTTTTGCTGAAATTTTACCTGAACTTTGGCCGTTCATAATGTACTCATAAACTTAAAAAGTAAAGAAATCATCATGATAGAAACCTTGCACATGTAATGGAGATTCTTAATGACAAATATTTATTTAAAACACTTGTAAGACTTATTCAAAAAACACGTATTTCCTGGAACAAGTTTAAGAAATTTTCTATTCACTATTTTTCGTTCAATGTCATCGCGTTAGGCGGTATAAAGTGAGCAGGAGACGAGTTGTGCGGGGTCGCCGCTGTGGCTCTGGATGAAACAACAAGCTTTTCGACCATGCTCGCGTTGACGATAGACGCGCCGGAAAGGGCCCTCTTAAGTCTCATGCGAGCCTTTTAACATCATTATCGGCCTCCCCAATCGATTTCTAACGTGTCCGGTCCAATGCCACCTGCTCTTACGAACACCATATTGAAGTGCCAGTACTTCTCTTGACCCCTGGGAAAAGCAGGCGTAACCCAACGTTGTTATATTGTTATGACTATAACAAAGTTCACCTCCGCCGCTTCGCATGTCAGGCGAGTAATTAGGGAAAGTGCTGTGGCTAATTCTAGTTCATTAACAAGCCGCATGTCAATTACATGAGTTTACTGCATCCGGTAAGAGGCTTGAACTGCTCTTCGATTTTTGGTGATATTAGAAATATTTTTCTAATCATCTATATAGGTTCTGCCAGTGATGACCACAATATCGTCCTCATCCAAGGCAAAGACATGACCTGCAGAGGGTTAAGTTTGGCTGTTGATGAATGAAGCGGTGACTATGTTGTGAGTTTTGACGCATTTTAGGTTAAGCCTCTGTCTGGCAATGGTCTTAAGGCACGACGTTTAAGAAACACTTGAAGCCCTACAACAGTTCAGGCTATAAATAACACAATTGCTTGTAAATACCTCGTGCTTAGTAGACATTACAAACAGGGCAGTGCAGAGCGGTCTTTATCATTTAAAATGCTCCTTGTCGCACGGCGATCGAAGGTGAGGAGGTGCTTTCTAAGGTTTGAAGCAGCAGCGCCAACGTTTGAAATATTTGATAGAAAGCAGAACCCAACCAAGATAGTAAATGACAACTAAGACATAAATTAAGAGCTTCTAGGAAAAGCTAGTTTTGGTTGACTTCAAGTGGAGAAAAGGACAAAATAAAATAAAGTATTGGAGGGTTACATTAAAATCCCATTTCTATTCGATGAGAGGGTCAAACTCGTAAGTTATTTACGCTCCATAAAACCCATAGGAGCCGTCTAGCGTCTCGCCGGGTTACGCTCTTATAAACAAGACCACATAACTTGCTCCATGTGGTTCTAATCTCCGTTACGTGCTGTAGATGCTGTTTGCTTCGATGCACTTGTTCGAATCGATCTTATAGTACAAATGCACATATATCGTGGTTCGTGATATTCAATGATAACAAATTTTATCGCGTACTGGGTCTGGTAGATGAAAAGGGAAACTGAAATGTATTAGGTCAATGCGACACATTGGTTATTATTTGATAAATTGTTCTCTAGACTTTAAAGATGCAGCTGAACAGAAGATTTCCCAGAGCCCGATAAAGAGGCTACGATAATTTTGTCGGACTTGAAGGTAAGATAGTACAACATGAGTAAGATCCAGGAAGGTTTGAGGATTCCTATTTGGATGAACCGTGTCGGTTTTTGAAACGATGAAGAGAGTGTTTGTTAAAAACTCAGAACACGTGGCATGACATAACGCGTAAATTTTAAAGTTCTTAAGCTCTACAAATGATTTGTCGTTGAATTCAAACACCCATTATTATCATCATCCTATTCCTGCCTGCCCTTGTCCCAAATTAGTTGAGGTCAGCACAACATATTGTCTACTTTGTTTCCATCCTAGGATGACTTGAAAACACCGAGATCATTCATTCCTCATTTAGAGTTAAATGAAGAATGAATGATATTGTAACCACAAGCTGGGGAAAACAAATAATTAAAATTAAATCTTATCACCGTGAAAATATAAGCAATACAGTAGGTCAAATTTAAAACAATGAAATGCTACGGTTTAATTTGCAAAACGAATAGTATAGATTACGTATTTATTACCGCTTTAATATTGGGATCGTAAAATTTGTAATTGCCTATAGCTTTAATGGGCCATAACTTATGTAAATGGCCGGCAATGACGTCATAGTTTATTCTATTGATTTGTTATCGCGGTAGTGATAATGAATCTTGTTTTGCTGGTCGAGTTGTATGCGGGTAAGTTTTCAGTTGGGAAATGTCGTGGTTTCGCGTAGAAAACTAGGAGAAATCTAAGGTTCTTCGCATATAATAAGAAAAGCACCTTGAAGGACGGTCGTAAAATCTTTTACGTCGAAAAATTTACATTCCTTTGTTTCATTATTCCAGTTCGACATTCTATCAATATTTTTTTACGAAAATATTCTTCTACGATAAAAATATTTCAACCTCAGCTAAATCCCCTTCGAAATATCATACGAAAATCCAATCCATAAGTCAAAGTTGCCTTTATTTATAACGTCTAGACCTAAATCCAGACAGGCTGGGATGCAGAGCAGCGGATGAATACTTAAACAGATTATATTTAGTTCGGTTTAAACACTAAATGTCGCAGTTATGGGAGGGTATTTCAAAATGTGGTTGAAATAGAATCGTCTGGCGATACGTTATTGAAGATTTTGCAGTGAATGGGCGCTGAAAGTGTTCATTTGAACATTAAGAATTCACGATCGCGGTTAAAGGGCGTGTTTTGAGTTAGGGATTCAATCAAAGCAACTCATTAGTAAGAGACAAAGTTTCGAAATAACTGGCATTGGTACTCTTTTGGTTTTATTATGAGCGTTTTTTCCCACTTAAATGTTTTCTGCGATACTTTTGACAGCGAGACAGTCTAGCATTCTAATAATAGCTTAATACTACTTTTTAGGTATTCAAATGCACTTGTGATAGACGTTTGTTAGCCACTAAATACAATCATGGGGACAAACTGACCCTGACCCCACTAACAACCTTTCGCACGCCTATTACAACTTGTAATCCCCCAGGGGGAACATCACAAGGTGCACCTTTATAGACTGATCAAGTTCGTCGCCAATGTGAATGTGTACATGGTGTGTCTGGCCGGTTCCCATTAAAGGTCGCAGCGTAAAGTGATATGTGGCATGCGTTGCAGACGAGCAGCTGTGACCCACTTTCTTCGTCTTTTACAACAGACTGCCGGGAAGTAGATGGGTTATTTACTTATTTTATTTGCAACACACACACGTCTTGGACTGAATTTAGTCCTAGTAGCAGAAAGTTGGCGGTACAATGAAATTTTTGAAGGATAAATAAGGGTAGTTACAACATCGGGGTATAGAGATACCAAGAGGAGATGTTGTGAAGACCATTATCGAGCTAAAGAGGTCGGAAACTCAAAGTTTTGGTTGTTTAGGAGCGAAACTGCGAAAAGGCCAGAACAAATTGGCAGCAAATCGGTTATTGAAAATCACAAATTGGTACTCACAATCATCTATCATGTTGATTACCCTTTCTATTTTAAATCGGTATAGGTTACTGCTCAATTTCGCTAACTTACCTATAATATAGGTTCCTAAGACCATTGTAACTTCAACTTTGATTTTCAACCGACTACTTTGTTACGAAAACAATGTTAGAATCTACGCCAGCTAAAAGTAGCCATTATGTCATTTATTCCTCAGCGCTCTGTGGTATTACACCGCAATGATAATGATAGTTAATGATGCTAGAATGTAGGATGGACAACACGTAATGAATATGTTTTCCATGTTTTATGTATGAGGAAGTAAAAGGGTAACATACTTAGAATGTGAAAGACGAAGTTGTAGTTGGTTTAGTTTTGCGAGTCGTAATAGTTGTTGAGGAAAATAGGTAAGGGTACAAAATGTCTAGCTTATAATAAAACGCCCTCACTTTTCCTTGGCAACTAACTTTACTCTTGGAACAGTTACATGGCAAAGAAGTGTAAAGGACTCAGTTACCGGAGCATGGTTTTTCAAAACATCAGTGCATGTTTACGGCGGTAATCGTGACTCCAATATCATGACAATCTTGTGATATTTACATAGGTGATTATGATTATTGTGTTAGAGGTTTCAACGTCACTCTCATAATATACAAACAGTACTTGCTTTGCTCTTTATTGTTGTTACTATACTGTACTGGTTGTCAGTTAACGTACCTGTTGGCACCTGCTTAATTTGAACAATTGTTTATTGCAGATTGAAAGGAATCTCCGAATCGGAACTCAGGATTTTGTCAAAAACGCTCTTAATTTTTGACGGTTGCTTCATCAGCCTCATCTTCGCGGATTTTGCACGCCTTCAATTTACGTCATCGGTATGATATAGCGAATCTCGACCATTCTTGGTTCAGTGACACCGTGACTGGTACAACTGGTTCCTGAGCCTTGCCGCCGGCGCGCTAAATATGGACCGTCTTCTGCAACCAGTGACCGGTTTTAATGCAATGCAGCCAGTATTAATTAGATGAAGCTTTGTCAAGCGAATTTTATGAGGAAATGTGGGAGTTTACTTTTTAATTACCTATTTTAAGTGTAGCCGGTTAGAGATTTACATACCGATTTCGCATTTAGTAATATAATACATCCTTGTTGCGATTATGCGAAGGGCATGTTTTTATGTTCGCCTACTAGCTTAGGTACTTACATCACCAAGGTACTTTTCGGCAGGATTATTCCACATAGAGAAACAGGCATATTTCTCTTTTTTTATATTCCCCGAGAGTACAATATCTGAGAAGCCTTCATAATTTTATCCTCCTTTTTCCTATACCATTTCCTTCCCTATATAGCAGATTACTTTTATTCCATTCGACGAAATGCCTAAAATATTAGATTTTTCCTGTTCTGTATCAATGTTGAATATTCTTTTATGTAGGTAGGTACTTACGTAAGCATAACAAATATATTTTTCAATGACGCGTGATAATGATGGTTGGTGAGGAAATGAAAGAAAACGGAGTAAATCATAGATGACTGTTGGCAGAGGAGTTTGGAAGAAAAATCGTGTTGCGACGACAGGTGACATGGAACAAGGGCAGGGAGATGAGGAATGTGATGGCGGGCATACAATCGACCAAGATTTGAGCTGAGCAGATGCGGTATGGCAATCGAAAACCTTATTGCTAAAAATATGATCAGGTTTTCGATTTGAGCCCATTTAAGAATGTTATTTTGGAGCCCAATTATTTGTGATCGTATCGATGTCCTCGAACGTAAGTCCTAATTAAATGCAAAGCTGTGTGCAATTGTGCATAGGTGCACCTGCTGACGAAATGTGTCGTTTTATTGTTTTTTCATCACGCTCAGAACCAGCACGCATTTCCATTATTCTTGTTCCAACCGGTTATACTAGGTATAACTGGCGTCTTCGTCAGTGGGTAATAAAATGATTTTATTGTTTGAAGGAGTTTTATTATTTAAGTGTATAATAGAAGGAAGTTGGTGATGACGCTACTTCAATATAATTAGTAGGACTACTGTTTATCACGCGAGACCACCACCAACATCGGTTCCGATAAAACCACCTGCGTAACATCCCCAATTACAATAAACACATAAAACTAGCCTAGTACCCAGTGTACATTTCTTTTACCAATATAATGAAAAACAACATAGTAAAAGTCTTACAATAAAAATGTAAGGCAACATTTCAGTAGGCACTGTTCTTGTTAACAGATTAAGTACCTAATCATTACTATGTCAAGTTCTTGAACTACAGTGCAGAAATAAAAGCTTATTCACGAAGATATTACTTTGCTACTATACTTTTATGTGTTCAGTTAGTAGTATATTATATATGTATTATATATATTTAAATTGTAGGTAGAACATGTATAATTTCACTTTAAATTTCAAAATATTTTAAACAATTGTGTTTCATTTTCCACTAATCCGTACCGAGCCTGCATTGTGGTACAGTAAACTCCCACAAAGAGGACATCTCTGTCCCAGCAGTGGTATAATTTATTATTATGCTTCATTCAGTTTTTCATTTGCAATGCTTATGAAATGCAGTTTTAAGAGCATTTTATAATAATACCGATCTTGACCTTCAAAGTGCAATGCATTGTTGCATTTTGGACTGTGTTTGCAGACAGTGCATGCATTCCTTAAGTATCTGAGTCAGCATAATTATATTATATCACAAAACAATTTGAATTGATTGAATAGTAACTAGATTTTTAATTTCATTTAGGCCCCTCATCGGGTGCAACATTCTACTGCATTTTGGGCCAGAAATAAATTTGACAAAAGTAAAAGAAAACTAATTTAAGTAATTGGATTGAGAAGCTACACAAGACTGCCTTTTGGAAGTCCAGACCACACTATTATTATTTTAATATTTTTAAGCCTGGTTAAATGATGCTATAATAAAAAATATTTTTAATTATTCGGGGAAATCCTCTAGAAGTTTTCCCCTCTAATCACAGTCAAAACATTATCATAGCCTGACCTTCTGGAGCATACCTAATATTCCAGTATTCGTATTTTTATAATGGAAATAAAACACATAAATAACAGCGATAATGCAAAAATAACTTCCGATGAAGCGACTCTCGATAACAGGTCAAAAGGGTACGCTACCCACGCAAAAATTAAATATAGCACGAACCGAAAAGGACTCGGCAATTTTACACAAAATCAATATTATCAGCACTTACCTTCAGTGACATTATGGATGTAAATCGATTTCCAGCCCCACACGTGTACTCAAACAGTCATTATTCAGAAAATTACAATTTAAAAAACACAGCACTATTTATTACGAACATTATTTGAACACATTCTATCTAAAACATACTATAGCACGCATTACGTTATGGATTCTATATTTGTGTGTTTTATTTACAATTGTTTGTGTTATTACTGTCGTGGTTCACAGCTGAAAACGGTTAGGTATTATTTTTGTCGATAGCGAAAAAACGGACAGACGTCAACAAGCTAACGTCGTATTTTTGACTCTGCGATTTTTCCCTCGTTCTTGGAGTTGCGCGCGTTTTGACAGTAAGCGCGCTCCAGCGACGATTCTCTGAGTTTGTAAGATAAGATGCTTTGCAATCATTGCCAGTTTAAAAATATTGAAAAATGTATTTCACCGATCGGCGCATGAATAGAAAGGTACGTAACTTACTCAATTCTAAATACTTGAGGGGATGTTCTCGTGCGGATAATTGAAAATGCACGCCGCAAGGCATAACCAAAAACTTAGATTTTCATGGATATACTTTATATCAGAGAACAGCAGAATAATCATTAGTTACATGAAATATATAATTAACTTTCAAACTTGAGGGAGTGATTTTTGTGTCGACCAACCATAACCATAAACATCTCTCTTCCTCTTACCAGAACCATAGACAATCTCCAAAACTTTTAAGGCTTGGAATTGTGGCTATTCGCCACATCAACCCCCTACGGAGAGAATAAGGTAAACCGTAAAAAAAAATAATAATAATAATAAAACAAACTAACAGAAAGATTAAAAAAAACTTTGCTAATATGGGGGAGCCAGAAACAACCCTAAGGTAGAAATATTAATGAATAAAATCAAACTTAAACATCAACCGGAGCTTCAAAATGAACTTTCCTGCCCGAACGCGTGGTATAGTTCGGTCTATGAGACTCGGGCCTTGCAGTACTAACTGGATCAGGAATATTGGATCTAAGGTCAGTTGCAGCAGCTGGTCTGATGGCGGCAGGCAAAGCAGGAGCTGAAGCTGGGGCTCTAAATGTCGATGAGGAGGTTTCGTCTAAAACATACGCCGGTTTGACGCGATCTAGGCTCACCTGTACATGCTTTTCATTGATGGAGATGGTAATCATTTTATCATGACGTGCGACAACCTTATGTGGTCCTGAGTATGGTGGTTTAAGTGAGGGCCTGACAGAGTCGTCTCGTAAGAAAACGTGCGACGTTGAATCAAGGTCCTTGAACACAAAGGTCGACCGTTGCCCATGACGCGATGGTGTAGAAGGTCTCAACCGAGCCATATGACTTCGTAGTTGTGTGGCGAAGTTGGGGTCTTCGATGCAAACCGATGGCGAAGATGGAGTCATGAATTCACCTGGCAGGTACAAGGGTTCCCCGTACACAAGCTCGGCCGCAGAAGCTTGCAGGTCATCTTTGAGGCAGGAGCGCATCCCCAGGAGTACGACGGGCAGGGCTCTGTGCCAAGTGTCTTCGTGACACATCAAAGCGGCTTTTAGTTGTCTGTGCATGCGCTCCACCAGACCATTCGCACACGGATGGTAACTGGTAGTGCGCACGCGTTTAATTCCGCAGTGCTGCAGGAGGCTCTGAAACAAGGCCGACTCAAATTGACGACCTTGGTCCGTTGTTAGAAGAGAAGGGACGCCAAAGCGAGAAATCCATTCTCTAAAAAACGTTTCAGCGCATTCTTCCGCCGTCATGGTGATCATCGGCCAGGCCTCCGGCCAGCGAGTGAATCTGTCGACAGCCGTCAGACAGTATTGAAAACCTCTGCTGTGTGGAAGCGGACCGATGATATCGATGTGGACGTGGCGGAAACGCTTGGTCGGAGTGGGGAAATTTCCACGGGGCGTGACTGTGTGCCTGGAGATTTTGCTGCGCTGGCACTTCAAGCAGGATCTGGCCCAGTTTCGGCAATCTTTGTTCATACCAGGCCACACAAATCGCTCAGTCACCAGGCGCACAGATGCTCGCGCACCAGGGTGACTAAGGTTGTGTAGCTTGGCAAAGTAAATACGACGAAAAGATGGCGTCAGGTACGGTCTTGATCTTCCCGTAGCTGTGTGCGCATATAATAGATATGTCTGTCCCCGGAACAGTAACTTTCTCAAGTTTTAAAGACGAATTAGACTGCATCTTGCCAAGCTCTTCGTCGGTCGCCTGTTCTTCGGCGAGGGCGGCGAAGTTGTCTTCGAGACTAACCCTCCTATTAATAAACACAGACTAAAGTTATTCCAAGTTTAAACCTTTGAAAATGTATGGTTATTCCTTTGTTATTCCTGGTGTAATTTTATTCCGTGTTTATTAATAAGAGGGTAAGAGTTTCGACTCGAGACAAGGTGTCTGCGACTACATTGTCCTTCCCGCTGACGTGGACTATGTCCGTGGTAAATTGAGAGATAAAGGACAAGTGGTTCAACTGGACCGGGGGCAACTTTTCTCGCCGTTGCGTGAAAGCGAAGATCAGAGGCTTGTGATCCGTGTAAATCGTTGCGTGTTGAGCCTCTAACACGTGGCGGAAATGCTGTACAGCGTCGTAAATAGCAAGTAACTCCCGGTAGTAAGCTGGCCAAGTGGAATGCTTCGGTGGCAGCTTCTTGCTGAAGAAAGCAAGCGGTTGCCAGTGGCCTTCAATGTTTTGTTGCAGGCAAGCTCCGATATGACTGGATGATGCATCGGTGAAGAGGCCCAATGGAGCATCAGCAATGGGATGGGCTAGGAGCGTAGCAGTGGAAAGGTGTTCCTTGCAGCTGTTGAACGCTAGCTCCAGCTCTGGCGTCCAGGGCATGGGTTTGGGGCCTTTCAGCTTGGTGGCAGCCAAAGCGTCAATAAGCGGTGCTTGAAGTTTCGCTGCGTTTGGGAGAAATTGGCGGTAGAAGTTTACCATGCCTAGGAATCTGCGAAGACCCTCGACCGTTTTAGGCAGAGGGAAATTCTTTAGGGCTTCGATTCTCTCCAGGGGTGGGCTGGAACCGTCTTTGTTGATCCGGTAGCCGAGAAAAATCACCTCATGAGCAGCGAGCACACATTTTGATGGGTTTACGACGACGCCGTACTCTTGCAGCCTCCGGAACAGGACACGCAGGTGTTAGGCGTGTTCAACCGGATTGCGGGAGTACACCAAGATGTCATCGATGTACGGGTAGCAGAAGTCGAGCCCCCTCAAGACTTCGTCCATAAAACGCTGGAAAGACTGACCGGCGTTGCGTAGACCAAAGGTCATGAAGGGAAACTCAAATAGCCCGAAAGGTGTCGTGATGGCAGTCTTGCAAATATCGTCGTCGTTTACCGGAATCTGCTGGTAGGCCTTCACCAGATCGATGGTGCTGAAGATAGTAGCACCAGCCAGGTTATGTGCGAAGTTAGCTATGTGGCGGACGGGGTAGCGGTCAGGAACTGTTCGTGCGTTTAACGCTCGATAGTCCCCACAAGGACGCCATCCGTGTTCTCCCTTACGAGCCAGGTGCAGCGGTGATGCCCAGGGACTGCTGGAGGGTCGACATGTTCCACAGCTGATCATCTCCTCGAACTCTTTCTTCGCAATTTGGAGTTTCTGTGGTGCGAGTCTGCGTGGGCGGCATGCAACCGGTGGACCATCAGTAGTAATGATGTAGTGCAGTGTCGCATGTTTCACAACGCGTGGCAGCCCAGGTGGTCGCGTTATATCAGGAAACTCCAGCAACAGGTTGGCGAAAGGAGACTCTGCCACTACCGTCTTGACGCTAGTTTGATTGCTCTTGCCAAATATTGCAGCAATAAATAGTTTGGTGCGGCCATCTAGCAGCCGCTGGTTGCGACAGTCCGGCATCAGGTGGTATTCAGCCAAAAAATCGGAGCCAATGATGGGCGTACCAACGTCTGCAATAATAAAATTCCATTTAAATTCCCTGCGAAGTCCGAGATTCAGGCGCAAAAGAATGGTACCATAGGTCTTGATTGAGCTCCCATTTGCGGCGCGGACGTCAAATGTGGTGGGTGTGTACCGTCCTTTGAGCAGGTGACGTGGGAAACAGCTAATCCTGAGCCAGTGTCAATAAGGTAGTTATGACCAGACTCACAATCGGTCACAAACAGCCGGCGGCCGGGGTTTGAGCAATCAGAAGCCGCCTCTACTGACTGCTGGGCAGGTTTCCCTTTTGCTGTGGTTTCCACGAGCAGGGTGTAATGCACTTGGTGGCCTTCTC
This sequence comes from Eugnorisma glareosa, assembly GCA_947578425.1. Lineage (NCBI taxonomy): Eukaryota > Metazoa > Arthropoda > Insecta > Lepidoptera > Noctuidae > Eugnorisma > Eugnorisma glareosa. The sequence goes on from OX387966.1 coordinate 1,415,184, forward strand.
CCGGAAACGTCTGTGATACCAACACATTTGGTCACCAGTTTTACTTGATGACCGTGAAGTTGACTGGGAGCGAGTGGTGGAGCGAGAGCGGTCAGAACTGAGTGCTTCGACTTTCCTTGATAACTCCTCAAGGCGGTCCATAATGCGAGCCAACTCGGGTGAAAGTGATGAGCTGGCAGCGTAGATAGCTGTTGAAGGAGGAGTGGTCTCTGCAATAGCATCAGCAATCTCAGCCACCTTGTCCAGTTTTAGATCTTTTTGTGCAATAAGAATTCTCTGTACTTCCCTTGGTAAACGGCGCATCCACAATTCCCGAAGGATGCTGTCATCTCCCATTTCAGAACCAGCCAAGGAGCGAAGGTGACGAAGAAAAGCTGATGGTTTGCGGTCTCCCAGTTCCTCATCGCTGAGCAATTGTCTTATTTGCTGGGTTCTGGAAATTGACAATTTGGAGATTAATTCATTTTTGAGGTGATCATATTTTCCATCAGTAGGGGGATTGGTTATTGCATCCTCTACTTCAGCTGCTGTTTTAGTGTCTAACATAGACAGAACATAGCCAAATTTTGTGGAGTCTTGTTTTATGCCCGAGATGTCAAACTGGGCCTCGGCCTGTGCAAACCACAGCTTTGGCTTGTCTGACCAGAACAAGGGAAGCTTAACTTTCACCTCATTTACCTGAGCACTTGAAGGCGTGAGGCTTGCTACCTGCGCCTGAAGCTGCCTCAGCTGTGACAAAAGCTCTGCATCAGCCATGGTCAATATTGCAATAAAGCAAGAATGATTTAATATTTTTAAACTAAATTTGTTTGTGGCACCCCCAAGTTAGTCCGAAAAATTATAACATACACCAGAAAAAAATTATAACATACACCAGAAAAAATTTAAAACAAGATTAGAGAAAAAAATAAAAAATACACATCCAGCTAATTAAAAACAAACGAGTCTTTTTTTTTAAGTCAATGCCTTCATGCAGACAAAATTAAAGATCTGTAAGTTGTGTACGAATGTAGTTTAAAGTTCAAAAATAAAGTTATAAAGCTATTATTTTCCATTTACAATTTTATGAAAAAAGGCCTTAAATGTTAACAAGTTTTCTGGTCAGTGGGTCATCTTAGGGGCGGGCTGCACAGCTGTAAATCGTTTGCAGGGCAAATATTTTACACTGGATCATTGTTTCCCAAAGAAATGTTCAAGAACTTACAGTTTCCAATGTAAACAAACACAAAATTCACTGAAGTTGACACATAGATTTCCGTACATGTCCGTCGAATATTGTAGGTGGCGCGCATGTACCGGAACTCTGCTTTGCGTGGTGTTGCATTTGCATAGATACGCGAAAAGCGAACCCGATGAAAAAAGATGGCGGTGCGGCGGTCCGAAAATTTTAAATGAATTGTTGGATGATGAATGTCACTTAACACATTGCACTTAAGTATCCCCACATTTGCTTTTGTTTCACTTGAATTTGAAGCGGAGGGTAGCCAAATGCGAACGGGACGGGAGCGGACGCAGTTCCTCTGGAAACTAATGCCGGCCGGCTCACAAATCGTTCCCTTACGGAGCGACTCTTCCGTTGCTGCGGGAACAGGTCGGAAGCGCGCAAGAAGGCGCCCGATGTCCAAAGCTTACTCCAACTTATATACAATGTACTCTGTGCTCCAAGTACAACGGAGGCGGGGTCACCATTTGAGGGGATGTTCTCGTGCGGATAATTGAAAATGCACGCCGCAAGGCATAACCAAAAACTTAGATTTTCATGGATATACTTTATATCAGAGAACAGCAGAATAATCATTAGTTACATGAAATATATAATTAACTTTCAAACTTGAGGGAGTGATTTTTGTGTCGACCAACCATAACCATAAACATCTCTCTTTCTCTTACCAGAACCATAGACAATCTCCAAAACTTTTAAGGCTTGGTATTGTGGCTATTCGCCACATACTTATTCTATAAAAATTTGCTCTTCAAGTGGAGGTCAACCAAGAGCTACATAAAACACAAAAACTAAAATAAAAAAAGTTTCTAATTATAAAAAATCGAGAATGTAGTACAATGTCATTATTTCTTAGCGTCTATTTTTAAGTGCATTGTCACAGCTTCAACAGCGCTCTTGGAGTTATATTTGTGGGCATGAGCCGCAGTTAGATGAGCACGGAGCTCCATTGCTGTGTTTGTATTGTATGGGCACAATCGGCAATGGTAGAGATATAAACCTGGATGGCGGCCACTTCGAAGAACATGTTTGCGAAGATTCTCCTGAAATACATAAGAAGAAATGAGAAAATAATTTTCAATATTTTTTCGAGTGAAGGACTTGAATGAAACGGGCAAAAACATACATATATGATCTGATAAACACATGACCCTCCACAGTCGGGTAAAAAACCAAACTGACGTATTTCACGTTACTGCCGCCCTCTGTTGTCAAAAGAATGAACATTACAAACGTTTTGTTTCTAATCCTTGATTCCATTATTTTGCAAATACTGTGATTGACAGTAAAGGTTCATTATTTTATAATGAATTTGACACAATCATATTTGTATTATTATATTTATAATATTTCTACACCGGCAACGGTAGTATATTATTATGTGAACTAATATAAATTGTAAGACCTGTAAGTACCTACCATATACTCAGAAATAAATGATATTCTATTCTATTTTATTAGATTAGGTACTTACCAAGCTACCACACCTAAACGAGCAATGTGGACAGCCGTAAGGTTTGATTCCCTGATGGCATAGCATGTGCCGCTTCATATGGCTTGCTTGGTCACTCTTGAACGCGCACAGATGGCACTCGTGATGCTTTACATGTTCTCCGTGGGTTCTGCGATGTCTGAAAAAAAAAGATTCGACAACGCCATCTATTATCGAGTGGCAAAACCGATTTCAAATTGTAATAGGCATATTTTATTTAAATTCTTAGATACTTAAATATGATTTAAAAATTATAATTCATTGATGAGCTTAATGTAATAAATTGTATATACACTTGTTCCACTCTGTCCGATTTTTCATCTGTATACGAGCGCTATCTATTTTGAGAACCTGGGAGTCCAGTGTCTTTTGTTTACAGACTACTTGAATTCACAATCGTTCAAAAGACTATGTATAGGTGGCGCTATTAACAATTTAAGTAGAATGATGAGGTTTAAATGATTTCAAGGTACAAAAATAAAAACCGTAAGACAATATTCGTCCTCACCTAGCAAGTTGACTAGAATTAGTGGCCACGAATGTGCACTGTTCATGTGGACAGTGACGTGCAGTGGCAGCATTGGCGCAGCTATTGGCGTGACGTGAAAGTGCAGTCCTGAAAAAGGAAACGAAATGTTACGAAACAGTAATAAAAAGTTTTGACTAATTAACCTATAGACCATTTGGGTGGGCTAGAATTTTAGTGTACTTGCCTATTGTAACTTTTGTGGAACTAGAAATATTGATTTTATACTGACGCTACGCGACGACAAAGATTTATAGGGTATTATGTGCCAGAATTCGTCCTAATCAAGGAAATTAATGCTTATAACTCTTCCCATGATTCGATTTTCAAAGCAATAAATCTAACAAATTAATTTATTTGCATCCTGATGAGTGGTCACCCATCCAGGGACCAACCAAGGGAAGCGCGGCTTAAGATCGACCCGAGCAGCTCTTATTATTTAGCCATGAGCTCCTCTCCTCATAAACTAGTATCGTTTAATTCCTAAAGTGCTGCAGTACTAATTACTACAGTCTCAAGACATTCAGAATACCGTCTGCTAGTAGTTAGCGAGGACAAGAATGTGATGGGACGCATTTGGCCGTATTTATGGCTCTGCTACGCTTAAAGTGCAAAGCCGAACTTCTTATGGGGTGATGAAAAATGGAACTGCTGATTTTAATCGACGCGACGTCAAAAAAAGGTTAGCTTAGAATTTTGTCCTACTGAAGTATAAACAAAAATTTCAAGAGGAGTATGATTATTACTGATTTTATGACCCAATTGCAGCGAAGCCTAAAAAGATCGAAATGTATTTGTAATTTCGACTTTGTAAAAAAATTGAGTGCCTACAATTTAAGGTTTTCAAACAGACACAATTTTTTTTTATCGCCATTGTGTTTCAGTTTTTTCAGCGCCCCTGCTCATAACAGTGAAGGAAAACATCATAAGAAAACAGAAAGGTCCTAAAAGCATTGCAGACTCGGTCCATTTTCACAGAGAGAAGACACAGAGTGAAAGTTGTTCAGTAGTTAAAGTATGTCCTTCATTAAACCTGTAGAGTAGACTAATAACCATGCTAAAATTATTTTTAATAATATTTTCAGGCACGCGACCTGCTACCGAACGTGCAGTGCAAGTACGTAGGACTCGATTCGATAAATCTGACAATTATTCTCGATAAAATGAGTTTTTATCGACTCGTATCGATGTCGCAAGCACGTAACTACTATTTTATCGACCGGTAGATAAACTCTGAAATTTTAACGAAAATGCAAGTACGAAACGACATTTTGACAGTTGAGATCGCCTATTTACGCTGCCGAGCTCGGTAATTTATCGACACCTTGTAAAAGTGCGATAGGCTTATCGATAATAATTTTATTGGATTCAGGACTTTTGGCTGTATTGCTGGGTGATGAGGAAGAACGGCAGCACCATCACAATGTGATGCGTATTCGGAGGCGACGTCTCAGAGACATGAACAATCCTCTGGAACTTCCAGAAGAAGATTTTGTTCGTCTTTTTCCGGCGACTCGAGAAGTGGCAGTCATTTTAGTAGAAGGCATAGAGATGTACAGAGGACACGATCCACTGGAAGCCCTGCCCATAATGTGGTATCGTAGTTTTACTATAGATGCCTACTTCATTCGAAATCTAGACAAAACAAACCTAACCTATTTTTTTTCTTTTTATCATGCACTTCAATTTTTACTTAATAAAGTTGTTAGGAACCTATTAAAAATAACGCGCCCTTTCTAATACCTAGATTTTCTAGTCCAAATACACATTTATTACATACTAAAACTTCATGACTTAGGTTTTGACAGCCGTACGGTTTTATGCAGTTGGGAGCTACCAAAGATGCATTGGGCAGGAGTACAATCTTGCCTTGGCCAAAAAATTGTGAGCAAGGTTGTGCGGGAAGTGTCGAGGGCAATAGTTCGCCACCTCTTCCACACCTACGTGAAGTTTCCAGGTGCAGCTGAAAAAAGATCCATCTTTGAAGATTCCAGAATGCTAGATTGCCTTGGTTGTGTCGATTGCACCCATGTTTGAATAATTGAAATTGAAATATTGTTATTGTAAACACGACCCACTGACCGTATTTTTATCTTTCTCAAGAAAGTAATGTCAACTGTCAACTACAAACTTTTTTTTTTGGCAAAGGCAAACCTTAGCGATCTCGATGTCTTATCGATGCAAAGTACGTACTTGCACTGGTGCTTACATAAAATAGAAAAATATAGAATTAGAGATGTTGAAATTGAACCTCAAATCTAACCAGCAGAAGGCGAACTGCCGTATGCTCAGCCACTGCACAGTGAAGTTAATTGAAATCAATGCTTATTTAGGAAACACGTACACTGCTAGTACGAACTATTTAAAGAAGTAATTTAACTTAATTCGTAAAATATCGCCTCGGCCACATTTCAGCTGCGTGCTATTTCAATCCGTGCGTTAATGAATCACTTGCAAGCAAGCTAAGTTTAGAAGTAATGGATTGCGTTTAAGGACACACGCACTGACAAACTCGTGACAGTGACAACTTGTCATCATTTCATATTGTCGCTACACTCGCCAACTAACTAGTGCAGTAGATAGGATCGTTGGACTATATATTCGACACTATGATGCCCTGCTGAGAGTGCTGGAACACAGGCTTCTCTATGAGAAGAAGTGAGCTGTAGGTGACCACGCGGGCCTAAACGGTTTCTTATATGATACAAGTGTTCGATTTTTAGGTTGTAAGACATGTCGGTTTCCTTAATATGTTTTCTTCTGCCGTTTTGAGAGCAGTGATGAGGAAATAAAATATTTACACAAAGTAACCCATGAGGCCATGTCCACTGAGCCTCCACAACTCTCTGAAGGTTACATTACTTTAAGTTTTATTCCGTGCAAGTGACATTCAACCAGTATTCACTGACAATACTAACATAGTGAAAGTGGAATGCTGTGGCGGATTTTATCTAAAAAAACTGTCATAACGTGTCATTTACAATTTATTGAATGATGTAGGAGGGAAGCTGGGAAGCAGTTAGTAACTGTTACAAAACCCTTCCATTTCAGACTTCATAATACAGACAGATAAACGTGTAAAAACTCTGAAGTTTCCTGTCCAACTAATTACTGGCAACGGTAACTAGCAGTCCCTAATTTAAAATTAAGCCCCAAAAAGTCATTCCCCACAAAAACTCTTTCAAAACTAATAAGCATTACAGTAATAATTTCGCGCGCATAATCTGGCAACACTGGCCCACCGCGGCGACAGTTAACTCGGCGGTCGCATTACAGTTGCACTGCATTAATGCAAGGCGTCGCAATAACGCGTAAGATATTACACAAGTTAGATCATCAGCGCTGTTAGACGGCCCCAATGGCACTGCTATGTCCTACAATTGTCTAGATCCGTTGAAAGTTCCCTTAATGACGCGCCGAGTTGATTCATGCGGTCTGCGGTGCACTCCCAACGTCTTACTGCTGTGATTTTAGCATTAATGGAGGAAGGAGGATTGGAAATTTCAATTTATATTGGCGTTTGAATCCACCGAGTATTTGAACTTAATTATGTTATAAAATACGGAGCGATTAGATATTCAGATGTCTAGCTCCAGTTTACAAAATTGGTCGTTCTAGACACGACACCATTGTTCGTGTTTCAGATACGGCTAGCACAAAGGTTTATCTTTCTAATAGCTTTTATGAAAGTATTTGCGCTAAAACATTAAACGCTGAGGACAAACAGCCGTTAATTTTAACGAACCACATTCAGTTTAAAATCGGCGTCGTCAATCCTTTGTGACTGATCCCAACTATTTATAGAGTGACGTTAGACATATAAATCGTGACGCTTGCAGCGCAAGTGTCAAAACAAATAAACCACACACGATTTAGCGCCATCAAACTGAACGACAGATCAAAATGCAAATCCCCAATACAGGGACACGTGCTAACAATAAAATTCAAACGTCCACTATCTCTCTCCGACACTAATATTTTGATCCAGCACTCTCTCAAAATACCGCGCATCCGGGCACAAATTTACTACCACAGAGTATAAAAATGTCATCGTTGGCAACACCACGGTCGGGAATGTGGTGCGCGCGCGCATAATCAAAGCGCTCTTGTCAAATTATGAATGTATCCCGATATTTGTGAAGGAGTTGTGTGACGTGTGACATGTAACGCATCCGCTGCGCACACGCATGTTATTGTCGCAAATTGATGTCGACGTGACTGTGCGCTGATGCGCCGTTTATTTCGGTTTATGTGTTTTGTTGCGCTTCCGTCTTCATAAATTCTGATCACTTATTGATTCAAATTGACTACCTATTCTCCGAGCATTGGTCGATTTTCGTCAGTCTCTTTAATGTCTGATATGAAGACGTTAGAAAAGTCATAGAAATAATTTGAGCCCATGAACATTCTCTATTCAAATATTCATGATCGGATACTTAAAATTTTATGGATCCTCGAGGTCCGACTTTCAGAATGGAGATATAAAAATGTAGTTATTTCTAAACATAAAAGTAAATTACAATATAACTAAATATACTTACTTGCTAGAAAATCTGTTCTTACACTTCCTGCACTCCCACTCTTTAATCCTCTCCACTATATCTGGCAACTTAGGCATCTTGGCCACTTCAGTGCTATGCTCACTTCTGGAATGATTAGCCAGGCTAGTCTGTCTAGTAAAATTAGCCCCACAGGTCGAACAGATGAACGGCCTTTCGAAGGTATGCTGTCTTAAATGCTGGCGTAACGAGGCCTTCTTGAAACTCTTGGTGCAAAGAGGACAAGGATACTTCTGTATGATTTTTTCTGTCTCCCCAATTTTGACTAGCTCTGTCTTGGGTGGAGTGTGCAAGACCTCGTGGAAGAAGCACTCGGCTTGGGAGTCGGTGGTGAAGAGGCATTGGCTGCAGTTCCAGAAGATGGAGGAGGTGATCTGGGCGGTTTGAGAGAGTTGGCAGGCATTGTCTCTGACGTGGCGTGTCACTTCCTGGGAGAGGATGAATGACATCCCGCATTTGGGGCACCTGGAAACAAACAACAGTATCATGTGCAATGTTAGATTATGTTACATGGTCATCGTTCTCAAACGGCGGGCGTGTAAAGCCGTACGTAAACGTAACCGAAGCAAAAGTAGTATGTCAGGATCATGTCAGGTGGTGTCCTGTAATTTTTACATACCATGAGAAGAAGGCGTGCGCATATGTATGTTTGTTTGATAATTTATATCTAGAAGTTATGTCTTGTAGTTAGCTACTTACTTTTTCCGTATATTAGGATGCATCCTCCGAATATGATCTTTCAAAACCAAGACGTTTCTCAAAATAACATTATCGGTGCAGTACGGACATTTCTTGCTCATATCCTTCGTCGGCACTCCCTGTTCCCTCAAGTTTTCCTTCCTCTTGATCCGATGTTCTGAAGTCTGTCGGTGACGCTTAGCATCCTCCGAGGAATTGAAGTTCATTGCACAGACAAGACAAAGGTACGCTCTTTGTTTGTGCTTTGACTTTAAATGGGCAGCGAGAGTCAGAGATGATTTAAACTTGGCTTTACAATGCTGACATTTGTGAAGCTCCTGATAGTTATCAGTGGCTGTAACCCCCAATGGATGTCCTGTCTTCTGACAGTGACGTTTCATCTCGATATTGTATCGAAATTCTTTGCTGCAAGCATCACATTTTAAAACAGTCTTCTTTCTTATTATAATCGGCATGGATCTGTTAATAACCGCGACCACTTCGCTATGGTCTGAGCTGGACAAATGGTCTAGCATTTCTTGGGAAGTTTCACAATCGAATTTGCAAAAGGAACACCAGAGTCTGCCGTCAATTAAAGCCAGTTTTTGTTCATGCTCTTCGGAAAACCAATGCTGCATAAATGTTGAAAGCCAGTTTGTATAGAATTTGCAGGGACTGCATTGGAAAGGAGATTGATGGACTATCGCATCCATGTTATCCAAAATAAGCTCCTGGTACAGAGTTGTATTTGTGTCTGTGGCTTTTCTGAAGTGATAGTGGGATATCAAATGCTTACCCATCAAATGCTGTCTTACTCGTGACTTACAACCAGAACAGTGCACGAAATTAGGCTTCCTCTTTCTTTTCTTCTTCTCAATTTTGACGTTTAATTTTCCTTCGACCTTATCCTGTTTTTTTCTTTCAATTTGAGCGTAAATTTCGTCATTTACAAATCTAGATGGGCGTGCCATTCGCTTATCTACCACACTCTTCATCGGTTCCAAATGGCCAGAGAATTCTAATTCATGTTCTGGGAGTACTTTCTTCAGATGTAGACTGGATCGAAGATGTTTGTCATAAATCGCTCTGGAGTTAAGTCTCCTATTGCAGGGGCCGCACCAATACTGCACTGATCCCTTTGTCAGAATTGTCGTTTGCATTATTTGGGTCTTGTCATTAGCACCTGGTACCCATTTCCCTTTAGTGTGTCCTGGGGGCGGTGCATCATAATCGTCATCACGTTCGTTATTGTCAGGCATGATTGGTTTCCATTTCCCACCAGTGTGTTCTTGTTCCTCCCTCATATCCCAGTCTTCATGTTCTGGGGAAGCTGGGCGCCATTTTCCTCCTGTGTAGTTCGGAGGTGGCTTCCATTTAGTACCACTTGGATGCTCCTCGTCATCATCATCTTCTGATTCTTCGGATTCGTCACTTTCTTCATCTCCCTTGTAATCATAAGTATTGATGCTGTATGATGAAGTTGGAATGTCTTTCTTGACTGCGCCACTGATGCTGGCTACTGCGATAATTAGTTTTGTTTGATTGTCTTCATTACTTCCAATTCTTAAACTGTGTCCTCCGATCCAGTCTTCACCTCTGAGATTATTTTCTAAAGGGCTCATTCGTGGGATATCTCTAGAGGTGGATGGACCAGCAATGGAGCTTTTCCTATCTAAATTGGGTTTGGGCATGGGATTGGGTGGGGTAAGTCTTGATAGTGAAGTTTTCTTGACTGAGCTCTGTAGTTCCAAAGACTGGAAGAACACATCTGCTCCGAGACTGTAGGACGGTTCCAAAGTATCCATAGCTGGTAGTTCTGGTTTCGGGTCTTCGGATTTCAGTTTCCCACATCTTTGCTTCCTGTGTTTCACGTAGTTGTCCAAGCCGACGATTGTGGTGTTACATTTGATGCAGAGGTGACTGTCATCGTCATCATCTTCACGTATTGACATCATCTGGAAAGGATAAAACATTAGTCAATTTTGATACGGTACTAGATGCAATATGTGTTTTTTATAATACAGATTTAAACAGGTACCAAGAGATATAAAGAAGATGATGAAGGACCGCCAACTTGGGAATAAATTGTGCCCCATAATATTACGTGTGACAGAAGACTTAGCTCTTAAAAGCACTATAATAGAACATAAATACAAATATTCCTAGCAAACCTCATACCATCAAAAAGCTTCATTACAAAACTTTAATACAAACGAGTATTCAAACTACTAAACTAATAATTGGAAGATTCGCAACCTAGTTTAAAGTGTTATGGCGACGTCGTCGGGGCTAATCGCGTGGTGCACAGGCATTAGCGATGACGTCAAGCGTCACAACCCACCAATAAATATACCTCCGATGCGAATTAACCGTAAATAGTTGTTCAGATCTATAATGTATGCAACGAAAGCAGTAATAAGTACCTAAGTTTACGCCGCCGCATACTTGCCGCTGCAGTCGATTGAGTTATGGAAGTATTTATATTGTTTTTGCTTGAGTCCATAAATTAAATGATTGTGCATGATCGAAGTTGGTATTGTGGTGCAAAAATTGTGTGTCAATTGTTTTTGCTTTGTGCGCTTGGCCCAGCTATTGGATTAGAAATTTGTTGTCAAGGAGTTTGTCCACTTCTTCTGTCCAGCTAAAACACTAGGCAGTTCCCATTCTCAGTCTAATTTGAATAATGAGATATTAGTACTACTTACAAGTCTTACAACCCCATTTGATTCACCCATCTTATTTTATTTGCTCTCACAATTAGCCGCTCTTGCGGATCAGATACTTCTGATGTTTTTGGTAATTCTCTAAACCTTTCGAAATATTTATTTAACAATTTATGTACACACTAAATACAGAAAAGAAAAACAGGAACAGAAAATAGTGCAAAGGTGATGCTTATTTCTAAAGAAATCTCTTCCAGCATACCTGCGAAAGGAGAATTTAAAAAAGAGATGCAGACACAGTGTGTAAATGAAGAAAAGAAAATGGAATACAAAACATAAAGCAGAACTATTTAAATATAATACCTACTTATACCATATAAGAATAAAGAAAAATAGAAATATAGTTGTGAACCAAAAAAAATCACTGTGCCAGTCACGCTTCATAAAATTGAGACAACTTTTACCAATCTAAAGTCAATCTCTATCAAAACCTTAGCTTTTCAGACGAACATGCTTAAAAGCCCATAACTTCTGTACCTCTATAAGGCCAAATACGCTTGAACTTACAGTAATGAATTGTATTTTCCAGTGCGACGCCGACGGGCGTCAGGGACAGTGGAAGTGTGAATCAAGCTATCATTAATAATTCTGCCGCACCTGTCCTATCACATACAACTTTGATTTACCACTGGTACTGCAAGGTACTCGAATTTTATACGATAGGTACTACTACTGTTGATGTGTAAATGTCTTAAACAAACTCGTCAACTGTGGGTGTGCCTCTCTGCCTAACCTTTCAAGGATTACATATATTTTTTATTTTTTTTCTAAATTAAATTTCTAGGGGTTTTAATTATAATGTAAAACAGTCTTCATCAAGTGTCGATCTTTGTTCTAAAAATCCCATGGATCCTTTGTTACTTTTCACTGACTTGTTCAAATGGACGTCATTGCTCGATAAGGTCTTTGCCGTATCCCGCCATGCAAACAAAATGCTATTGGTATTCTAACTAAAAAATGGTTTTTATATCTATGATAAACCAAACCTAGGCCGCCATCTTTTTTCAGCTGTCAAAATAGGATCCCGCCAACTAATCTGTCAGTTTAAGAATTTCCTTTTACAGCACACTGTCACAAACTGCCAAAGTCAAGCAGAGACCTCTTTTGCAGGAAAATAGTCGAGACTCGAGTTGTATTCGACAACTGGTAGTTCGTGCTATGAGTGACACGCGTCAATCGGCCCCGCACCGCCTGACACCATTGTGGCTGACAAACAGTTGACACGTGACGGCTGACAAATGGCTTCGCTGTCAGCCATGTCGTTAACGTCACAGCAGTCATTACACCGCTGTTCGGGGAACTTTTTAATTATTGGAGTCGCTGCTCACCGGATTTGTTTATTGATTTGTCGCGTTTTAAAATAGTCGCGTTCGAGTGTGATTTGATGGGTTGGGGAAAATGGGAATAGTTTTAAGAGCTCGTTCGGCTCGGAATAGGGTAACCTGTATAGAAAACTAGTAAATGTAGGTAAGTAATTCATTTAAGCAGGGAAGGCAAGGACAAGGCTGTGTGGCAATAAAGTCAGGATAATATTTATGAAAAGAAGATAGAATGCTGTAGATGCTGTTTTTCAAACTGCGTTCAACTCCTATATAGATCGTTCTTAACTGGCTCCATTCCATTAGGTACACTCTGCATACATATATACGTAAAGTCACTCTATTTTCCCATAGGGATAGGCAGAAATTACAGAAAAAAGTTATAATAAAGAAACACTTCAACAACTCATTACCTCCGAAATGTCTACGAAAGATTTGTATAACTTGCCCACGATATGATATTCAAACGTTTCACCAAAACATCCTGAAAACATAAACTCGACTGACATCCGAATACTAACACTAGCCGAAACAAAACGTAGTAGTGACGTGTCAGTTACAAAAGATCACTGTACTGCGACAGGACAGCGCGCTAGTAACTGGTGACAGATAACTGGCTCGCCGTGTGCGGACGACACAATCATGCCAGTGAGTGTGAATGGTCCTTCAGTTGACTACCACAATTTGGGAGCTATGACTAACAAGTGAGGGATGGTGTCATTTTGCGTCAAATATTCAGTATTTGTAGATTCTGATGCAGTCTAGTAATCGTCGTCAGACGTCAATTGTTCTTCGGTGAAAAAGGAAACGTTCTTTATAATTCACTCAACTATTGTAGTAAACTAGTAATCTGTCTGGATGTCACGGGTCAGTGGTCGGTCGCTAAATTATTATAAATGCATTTTCTGATGTAATTCGCTCTATAAAGGTCTTTGTCGTTTTACATTCCTTCCTTTCCAAAGAGCAATCTGTCAATGCAAGTGGAAAATGCCCAGCAGAATAAACATATAAATATTGTGTCATCATCATCTCCTGTTCCCACCTATGTTGGGGTCGGACTCCAGCATTACTGGATGCAGCTGAATACCAGTATTTCACATGATGCAACTGCCTATCTGATCTCCACATCTGTGAACACGATACCCCTTGGGTAGACTAAGAACATCCACTACATCACCCGTTAAAAAATTCGTTGAAAGAGGACCACTTTAAAAAATCACCTAATCCAATAAGTTGCCAGACCCAAGAATCAATTGGCGCTGCCAATCACAAATAGGAGCATAAATAAAACTCTCTCAGTATTCCATATTCAAACATTCCCTCGTAGTTTTCGCGGCGCGCGCCACCCGTCACTCTGGGCACACATCTGTCAAGTGTCAAAACGTCGTAACGTGTATAGGGTGTAGTGTGAGTGGGTCGTGTGTATAGAGGGTGTAGCGTTAGTGTGTGGGTGAGGTGTATCAGTGTGCGGACGTCCGTCAGTCACGCGTCCGCGAAGGCGTGGACCTAGCCCGGGTGGGTTCTACTTGGGGCTGGACGGAAAGATATTTTCATTGCATGGTTGATTGAGATTATCAGACATTGTTGAATGACTGTACCTGTAGCACAAAGGCAGGAATTCAAATTTGGAAAAAAAAACTGGTGGAAAGTTTAGTTTTCCTCGCCGCACCCCCAAAAACTCCTAATGGTACAATCAAATTACAGGTGTGTGAGCATGCGCGGGATTCGCACACTAAGCTCTTGCGCACTCTTAGGCCTTAGCAGAGGGGTAGCAATGTAATTGCTATTCCATTCGCCTCTAGTTACCCAAAGTGTGGTGTGTAATATTATATCGAACACAAACAATTTTTCAGAAAAATAATAAGAACACCTCAAAAGAGAAACTTGCATAATCCGTGGCTCTCTTTGCACAAATACCCCAAGTTCCAACAACCTTATTCCCTCAATCACAAATCAGCATACAAATGAAGAAATTAAAGAGCGGTCGCAAGCGGAACGCACCCGCGACGTCGTCAAAGGCTGTCGCCCGAATAACGACGTCGCCATCGATCGAGGTGCGCCCCGGCACCCCCCCGCCTCCACCCCCCTGCACCCCGCCCCGAGCCCGCTGCACCCCGCAGCCACCTTACACGTGCAATACAAACGATACGCTTTTTCAACACCTTTATAATATGGAACTAATTGTGACAATGACGTGTCACTGGAGCAAGGAATGGATCGCGCTCTCATTATATCGTTTGAATTTCGAGCTAATTGTGATGTCACGGCGCTGGTTGGTGCACGCAATTTTTATTGTTTTATATTTCATTTGAATTTTCGAGTTTATTAGGACGTTGCAGAAGCAATTGCCTACGCGCCAAGTAGTAGCAATAACTTTGATCAGACAGTTACAGTTCTTGAACAACCGTAGTGGTCAATGACGTTTTTGTATGGTTGCTACTGGCAAGTTGAGCAGTTGGCGATACATGGTCTGGCACAGATAAACAATAATCAAGGTTTTGTATACTGAACGTAGGTAATTTGATCTATCTCTAGAACTCTGCATACTTAGTCTACATTAGTTAGTCCGTTGGTCGATTTATTACTGTAGACTTCATTCACAGAAAAAGTGAGTTCACACTAAAGGAATGTCGATTTAATCTTGGATAGTCCAATGCCCACCAGGCCACAACGCCAACCACTGCTGCATTTTACACATTCACTCAAACAAACGGTAAAATTTGTTCAAGTTTTTAAGTTAATTTCTTGAAATATTCATGTGTATACCGCAGACACATTCGTGAGTAACTACGCGAATCGAACTTACTACCCAGATCATGCCTGATCGCTCTATCCGATCTACTGCTGCGCTACGCTACGAGTTTATCAAACGTCGTTTACTCGTGACTAGTTGATTTTGCTTCAGTTCTACATGGCATGGTATAAGACACGATTTTGGTGATTTTCTTATGTCTTTGACTGCTTTTACTGTACGACAGCAGTAGGTAACTATTGAGTGTATGATTTGAGTTGAATGAGCTAAACTAAACATCATTGAAGTAAAGTAAATGTTGGTGTATGATTTTATTTTGATGTACTTATCATTTCTTAATGAGATTTTTTTGACTCATTTATTTTATTCTGCATGACTCAAGATTGTAACATTTTCCAATCTATCCAGTAGGTACCAAGAGTAAACCGAGTCCAGGCTCCAGGATACAAAGCAAGGCCTTTCCCACTCGCATTTGATCATGTAGTCGAGAAAACCTTACCACAGATTACCTTATCAGATCTTAAACGTAACATATCCAATTAATCAAACAACAATGCGATTTAATTAGATCACACAGAGACTCTACTCCAATATTTGTACAAAGTACAAAGTTAAACCGACAAACGAATTTAAATCCTGCATTACGATCACAAAAACTACCTAGCTTGGGAGGGAATCAATTATAATTCCCATTAGAGGGGGGCGGGCCCTTTGATTTATGCGGGTAGTTGGAAAAAATTACGTTCGCTTGCAAGTGCAGCTTGTATTGAAGGCTCGCTGATAATTGCTTATTATAATTTCTGTTTCCGCGGTGGTAGGACGTGTGAGTGCTGATTAATACGGCTAAGCATGTGGTTGTGGCTAGATTGCTGCGAGAATGGGAGGGGAATGAATGGGGTATTAAAAATATACCTAACAGGTGCCTCGCAGATTATGTTGGAGTAGTTTAAAATTTCAAGTCCTTTGCAAAATGTTTGAAACGTTGGCAAGGGTTTCTGTAGTCTCCTGAATAGTCATAGTCCTGGACTGAGATATCGACTATAGAATGAGGTGCTGAACACAACAGAATTAATTGAATACGCGGACAATTCAACAGCAACAAAGAAAATGTCCAACATATTCCTTTCACAATCCGAAGGATTTTAAAGGTGAATATTGTTGAATTGTCAAGATGAGTAACACTGGGATTAAGAGAGTTATCCAATTACACTGCAGGCTGATTTGCTGAAACTGTCTCTTAGCGTATTTTTTTCCATCACAACTGACATCCTTGTAAGGTAGTGTTTTTCTCAGGGCTGGTCAGTCTATGCTACACTAAACAGTGTTTACATCGAAGAATTGTGCGAGTTCCAGGATGGCGCAGTTATTTGGGATACTAGTGCAGTGGGTCCGAGGTTACAGGGTAACTGGGTCAAGGTGGGTTGGTGCTTGCTAGGTACTAGTTGGTATGACTCTTGACTATTAATCTAACATTATTTACACATGCAAAGCTAGTTCAAAAGAAAGGTTGTGACTCGTGGTTGTAGTTTTTAGTTTATAATGGTTAAATACACGTTAAATGGAAAGTTCATGACTTGCTGGCTTGTTTGCCCTGATTAGGTTTGCTTTAACACCGACTACATCCATGGGTATTACTTACCTTTTTTTTTATTCCTTTCCTTCCTCCAGGGAAGAGACTATGTCTCAGCAGCGAGGACGTCAGGACAGCCTATATGGCTGATGACTGCCAAGCTTGCTGGAATAAATGATTAGCAATATTTACTATTCCATTTTGTTTAAGTACTAGGAGTAATGTTTCATCCGGTTTCTTTGACGCCATGGTAAGTACTATTACTTATTATGTGGCCATAGTGACAGTTTTCACTTATTATAAAAATAGATAGGGTGTCCCAATCTTTATCACAAAAATCGGACAAAAAAATCTGCATCAAAAATATTTGTAAAATAAAATGCTAAATTCATAGTGCGAACACTAAATCCGAGTCCTATGTCAAGACGGTCGCAACTAGGTCAAAGCACTTGTTGCTGACTCCTTGACTAATGTTCCTATATGTAGATGGATGGCGCCAGCCTTTGTAGTGGGACTTGAGAGCTTTCTGCTGCATTCTTATTTTGTGCAGGTTGGTAGGTAGTAAGTCTTTTTTGAAAATGTGTTGTTTATGAAATGGATACTTGATGAGCAATGTTTTAACCTAAATTAAAATTTGGTTTGGTTGTTTAATTTGTTTTATTTTTATAATTATTTGGTTCGCTTAATACATTGGAGGAGCTCATAGCAAAATTATAACAGCCGCTCGGGTCGACCCATCCACAGAACAACCTAGGCAAGCGCGGCTTAACCTAAAGGTCGACCCGAGCGGCTGTTATAATTTTGCTATGAGCTCAGTCAGGGACCACCCATTACATACCGAGTTTCCTCCATGCCTCGGAAAGCACGTTAAGCCGTTGGTCCCGGCTGTCATTTGTAGATCTTTGACAGTCGTTACAGGTAGTCAGTGGCCCAAAAAGTCAGACATCCAGTCTTACCAAGGGGTATCGTATTACTCAGTACTAATGGGTTGTGGAGGTCAGATAGGCAGTCGCTCCATGTAAAACACTGGTATTCAGCTGCATCCGGTTAGACTGGAAGCCGAGCCCAAAAGACTAGGCAGGTGATGGTTCGCTTAATACATACCAAGGTAGGAAGGTTAGGTTGGGCAGATAATGTTGTGACTTTCTCAACCATAAGGTTTTTTCGCAAAACTCGAAATTCTGGACTTGTGTAAGTAACTTTAGTTTAAACTTCTATCGGCAGTAAATAAGCAATACCTACATCTATCTCAACCAGAGGGCCAAGAACAAGGGGTATTCACTTTCGAAACGTTTCGTATTTCTTCAACGATTTTCGACGAGTTTGACATAAGTTTTTCGGTAGGTTATGTCAGCCTCATACTTTGACTTTTCGTCATCTAGGTCCTCAGGCCTAAATTAATTAGCAAATTCAAATCAAAATCCATACTACACCTATCAACGAAATTAATAAAATCACACGAGGACCAAGTTGTATAGGTACTTAATCAATTAAAATACAAGCAAATTTCCGAACTAATCAATCTTGCCGGTAAGTTGGCCACACGTCGCCATCCGGCCGGACAATGTATGCCTCCCGAGGGATTGATAGATTCATTAGTACCAATCTAACGATGACACACGTGTTTTTAACTGGACTGAGGTGAGGTTCCTGAAGATTGATTAGGATTTCGGGTGCGAGGAGTTTGGGAGTCTTGTAGATGGTAATGAGTTAATAAGTTAGAGTGAAGCCTTTTGGGGATGGCTTAAGAGAGCATCGATCCGTCGATATGCGAGTATAAAGTCTGTGTCGAAAAAACTGATATGCAGCTGCATCCTGTTATACTGGGTTATGTCGTAGGGAAAGGTTAAACCAAAGAAACGATGGATGGACTGTGTGAAAGATGATATCACCAGAAACGGGGTGACTCATGAGAGGACGACTATTAGTGAAGTAAGGAAGAAGACGTGCTACGCCGACTCCAAATAAACTTTGTTAAGGGCAGGAGACGATTATAACCCTGTTAGACTAGAAGCTGAACCCATATATTGATATATAGTTGGGTAAAAGCGATGCAAATGATTAAGATCTGTTGGACCCGTACTAGCCAGTTCAGCTTCTTTCATTTACTGACTGCCTAAATGGTTTATCTTATTCTCATGGGATCTGACGCAGAATGGGTAGACGCTATTCTCTTATTTTACATCGTTTTCAAATGTGTTGGTATGAAAAGGTTGTTGGAGTTGCTCCAAGAACTGCGGTCTATATTTTTGAAGATATTGAACGCAACGTACTAGGTATTACTATTGTCAAGTTAACATTGATCATTTAAGAAATATGTCTCCAAATGTGATTTTCTTAAGAGGCTCGGTTTCTTGAAAGTAAAAATAAGAGAAACATGCTATCGGATTTCAAGATTGCAATAATGAAAAATAAGATAAAGTGGATAATCGTCTTTTATTAGTTTGTTGGCAGCAATTTTTTTGCGGATCCAGAGCGGATTGACCGATAAATTGATTTTGCTAAATGTTACCTGTCACGCCAATTGATTAATGCTGTTAATACAAGACTTATAGTTTTTTGTATACCTATGCAGCACCGACACATTGTATTGCAAGGTTTAATTTCTATTAAATCGTGCACCAGCTCAATAGCTCTGCAACATAGCTATCATCAAACAGAGTTGCAATCTTTTTTCTATAAATTATGACCTAGAATTAGTCTTGAGCTAGCCGTTGTGCGCAGAACTGGCAAATCGACGTAATATTTCAACGCCGGCGCAACTTCTATATACCACATACACAATAGGTTCAGAGGTGCCTATCCGTCATTGGTTTACCATACAGCAGTCATTAGTCTACGTCACAGTCGTACTTCGAAAACGGAACGTCCGCGCATGGAGTCATTACGCGGGCCAATCAGCGCTCGGCGCGCGCGCACCCCGCCGCGTTCTTTATAACACTCGTGCGCAGGAATATATCACGCGTCAAGAACTCAAGACTCAAAAGGGTTTTTTACAAACGTATCTCGTATTCGTCATCGTTATAGTCCCGTCGGAGGCTGGCTTGCGTGGCGTCCAATAAATAATAACATGTGAAAAGGAATTATTTATTAAAGCTTCGTGTCAGTAGGATAGCTCCTTTTTTTAAAACTCCACTTCGATTCTTGACACGGATTTGTGGAAATGTATGCGTCCGTTTATTCTTGACTTGACCTACAGTTAGGTTTTGTTTATTTTAGACGTTATTGTGTTGTGTTAAGCGTGTATTTTGCGAGGCAGGAGCTGTTTTGTTTTTCTGTTTGCGCGTGGAAGGATTCATAATAATATTATTCATGTAGGAGTCATAAAGAGATGTCAATATATAGATACGCGGTGTGTATACGTTGGTAGTGAATAAATGATTGCTTTTAGTATGAGATTATCAAGGGATTGTTGGTTGCGAAACACAAAGATTGAATTACAGTCGCACACGACATCAATATCTGCGTAGATGTATGAATTAAAATGCCAAATAAACAAATGAGTTATGTTGGCCATTCACTTTGAAGGAAATTAATACTCGATACCGCGGACACGCGATACGCCAGTGCTATTGACGAAGCAGTAATTATAAGCCTCTTAGCTTCTATAGATACTAGCGTATTTTGTTAAATGGTCTTCGGTTATTAATTTATCTTGGACTATGATACTTTAGTAGGTAGGTGATATATACAGTTAACACAAAAGGCTATAATACATTTTCTTACAATAATAAGGTAACCGTTTATAACAAACATCGCCCTAAGAATCTACTTAATAAACTATCGCTGTTTAGTATATTGCCTATAATATCCCATCAAAATTCTATAAGCCCCACTAAAACAACAGCGCCATAATTGAGCCATCAACGCGACCACGTTCACCGAGTCACCGTGCACCGGTACAACACGATCACCCACCGTTTAAAATCAACAAAAACAAACATCCAACTTTTAAACACGTAATCAAACAATGTCTATTGTTATTGAGTCCGTAGCCGTGAGCGATGGCAATTGAAAGTGCACCGCTATCGGCCGTCCGCTTCGAATAAATGGAATAAATCATGGCACCACAATAAACTCGACGATTTCAATTAAACATAAATCTTCTGTGACGGTCGGCTAATGGACTTGATACGTCTATGAGTTTCTTATGTTTGGATTTTACAGCCTTTACTAAGCAATAAACATACGCCATGTTAAAGTTTTATTGAAAAAATGTTTTGATTTTTTTAGAAATTTTGGTCACCCTACTATTGAGATTAGAAGTCTTGAAGTTGTAGAAATTGTATTAAAGAAGTTAGATGGGACAGGAAACGAGAGTTAAGTCGTCATTTTTTGCTTCAACTTGTTCAATCAAACAGTTTTATCTCAAAAACCAAGTAAAATGACGTTGTAGATGGCGCTAGTAAACAAGGTTTAAAAACATCAAAACCGATATATTTACGATTTAAACCTATTTTATAATAACAATAATTAAGAAAACATCCGAAAAAAGAATATTGAAAAAAATTAAAACGCAAAAAGTGTTTCTAGCAGAGCGTGGTTTCGATCCACGGACCTCTGGGTTATGGGCCCAGCACGCTTCCACTGCGCCACTCTGCTTCGTACCAAATTAGTTGAAATAGCTGTTTGGTTGGAAGCGCTGAGGTATTTAACCGTAGTTTTTTTTATCAACATTTTTTTTTCAGATCAATAATGATATCATTTTTATTTTCAACATAATACAAAAAATTACAATCGCGTTATTTTTGTTTCCAATTAATATTCCTAGATCAGTATGTTACTTAATAACTACCTAATTAAAATTATTCCGTAAGTAATTATTTTAAAAGTTCGAAACGGGTGTTTTAATATTACATTAGGTATCCGTTATTACCTAATTACTGAATTAAATTTCTCTGCTTACTCCGTCAACGATCCGACTTTACCGCTAAGAAAATCTAGCTGATCCCCAATTAACTCTCCAGAAAACCTAGACTCATAATTAAAACCAATTAGCTAAAACAAAATGAAAATTGTATTCTTCCATATTCCTAACACTGTTATTGCCTCAATAAAAACGGCTGATATTGTTCGAGACGGGTGTTGACGTCCTTATTAACGGGAAAATTGAAAATTGACTGAACAACATGATTGGCAAGGGAATATTAGCTGGATGCAATTTTCCCGGCGAGCTCTTGTTTGCGTTTTTAAAAAGAAAATACTCGTGTGACGTTAATCCATCATTTTGGCGCGAACGCCATTGCTTGCGCGGGAAAATGCAAGCTACTTTATAGTCAATTAAGTCGCGTGAAAGACGTGTTATTATTTTAAACATTTTAATAAGGATTACTTTTTTGCTTTTGTTTGGCAGTGAGAATAAAAATGTTTTGTTTTACGACTGGTAATAAATTAGTTCTTAATGTTCAATGTAGATGGCGTTAGTAATTTGATAAATCTTGTAAGTTCTTAATTATTTCATTGTCCGTATCTCAGTAGAGTTCTTACCTACTGAGATACAGACAATGAAATAATTTTGCGGTTGCTGACTTTACCTTATTGATATCTTATGGTTTTTTGTAACGTACATTGTTCTTTGGACATTGCTCGACATGAAAGAGTTTTCGTTAAAAAACATCAAACGCATTAATAAGACTAAGTATGTAGACGTAGTTTGATGCCAGGCAAATTCGTTAAGTTTTTGCCATTTTTTCTAACACGTTTAGTTTTGTATACAATTAATCAAAAAGGTGTTAGCAAAAGCTGATGTTACAAATAAAGAAGTTATTTGAAACTTTTATTGAGTCGTTAATCACGGTATAGTTTTATCACCACGGTGAAATAAAGCGTTATATTTTGTTGTTCCTATTAATGAATGATTTAAATGTATGACCAAACTAGTTTCCAACATCATTATAAAGTTGTAAAACTAAAATAAACATAAACTATTATTTTTTCAGCAACCATAAAAATATTAGTGTCGAATAAAATTAATCGACTAAAATAAATTAATCGATTTAACTCGGTTTTAATCATCGATGAGCGATAAAGCGCGCCGGTAGCGCCCCTAGCGTCGGCGGGCCGCAGCTGCGTACCGAACGTTCCCCTATTATACGTTTATTATTGTCGCGTGTTATTTCCAATATTTTTCGCCATCTCATTACTCGAGCCGCACTGACGGCGCTAATCCGTCGGGAGAAGACGCGCCTTAATGGAGGTGATCATGTGTCCTAACGCGTAACGTATTGAAATATGACGTATTGGATGTACCTTCGGGGATTCAGCGTTAATAAACGAAAAAAAAAACACTTCGATTATGGAACGCTCTCCCCGGACGGGCACGCATCGCAATAATTCTCTCTCGTATGACAGCCCAATGATAAATCAAGGCGACTGTGAGAAGAAATGCCAATAAATATCGCGCCGAAATCCAATAATTACGAGGCAATGAGCCGGTCGGCCACAAATCAACAGACGGACAGACGGACGAACGCATACTAACGTCTTATCCTAACATCAGATTAAAAACATCAATACTTGTCAATAGAGGTCGCCTCCCACGTAATTATAGCCAACAATATCCCGGGGAGGCCGAGACCGAAAAGGATTAACATATATCAAGGTGGAATAATTGAAGGAATCGATTAAATGAAGAGTATTAATTGCTGATGCGCTCGCGCAGGCCGAGATCCCATCGCGCGCCGCGCTTTGATATGTTCTGTTGTAATGTAATATTAACTGACCGTCCGCCGTCCGTCCGTCTTTTATGGAATACGATAAATAAATAACATTATGCGTAAAGGTAATATAACTTTGAAACTTGGTAAGAGGGCCTCCAGCAAAACAACATCGCGATTAACACAGTTAATTCCCCAATTTAAAAACCGAACAAACAAATGTATGTAAATTGCGCAACTCTATGTAAAAGCCGACGATAACCTTGCAAAGTAATGCAATCGAGGAGTCCCCTCAATCCCGACCTTAAGCGTGGGCGAGTAAGAGCGACTGACTAGCAAACTCATCGTTGGCAAATTGAAGTGAACTCGAAACAAGCACGTTCAGAAACTGCTTACACGAATTAGCGCATCAAAACGGGCGCAGGGGGCGAAATTAGAAAACTCTTCCCCTTGCCCCGCGCCCCCCCCGGCCCCGCGGCCGTTCCGCACGTCATAAACTGACAATTTACGATAACGCCGGGATTAGCCTGTTTGTCTGTTATGCATTCGAGTATGGAACGGAGCGGGTGGAGTTACAATGTCGACGTGTGAAACTGAACGGCTCACGGCTCTCCCGTCCCGCGTCCGTCGTTCACAAGCGGGTAGATGAAATTGTTTTACATTTACATGCACACGACAAGCGGCTTCATAACACCGAGCTGGTACAAAGGTCTCGACTCCACTCAAATGCTTCCTGCTCATTCGTTTTGTACATTTCATCAAATACATTTGGCATCGTCATTGGCAGAATAGAATAAAATGTAGGTCAATGGGTCTATAAAACACTTCCTGTTCTTATATTTTCGACTTTTATTTGACGTAAACAGCTTCTGCTGGAAACGTTTTTATCAATATCAAAGGGACATCGCTGTTCTGGCCGACGAGAATTTTAAAGCACCTTGCGGTTGTAAAGTTCTTGCCACTTAACAAAAATAACCCATTTACCACTGAAAAAGAATTCCTTACAACTGTCCATAACCCGAATTTTGGAACTAATTAGTAGGTACTCGAGGTATTTATAATCGACTATTGTATTAATTGCTGTTAAATTTTAATCGATATAAATCGATCCATTTAGTTCCCCAATAGTAATCGACTGGTTTGTAAGTTCCATTATGTGAAATATTGAGTTTGAATACGATACGAGCGTGCTGCGATGTAAGTAATTACATACTTAGTTACCATGTGATGGACTGTGTCGAACGAGCACTGTTTTATACGAATCTTCATTAATTTGCGAGGGGAAAAAATCCTATGCCACGTTTACATGAGGAGTGTTAGATTAAATGTCACACGCGACAAACAAACAGAAGATATTTACGGCATCATTTGCATGGATAATTTTTTATCTAATACCCAAAGGTCATTAGGGGATGGTCATTTTTAATTAAAGTACACGTTTCCGTTTGAGGAGGCACCGGTGGGCTCGTGTTTATCGGCAAATTAATTTATTGGTGCTAAGTCGTTAGCTTTGTCCTTACCTACTCGTAAAAGCACAGTTATGCATGTATATCGTCCATTAAAACTTACGGCGACCATGCTTAGTATTCGTCGAGGACGTAAAAAATAAGTGCGGCGTTAGATAATGTGGCCAGCGTTGCAGTGTTTGTGCGTTTGTAAATAGTTTTAATAAGTTCCTATGGGGCATTCTTAGGTATTCTCGGAAGGGGAGAAAATGTGGTATGTGTAATTTTCTACTTGTTTACTCGTAATTAATGATTTATGTGACTTCGTCACTAATTATGTGGTTTACAAGTCCTTCTATGGTTTGTAGTTTTTATTGTGAGCCATAAATTTAAGTTCAACGAAAGGGTTTATTTCCGTTTGAATAGGAAAAGTGTTTGAATATGCAAATAAATAATGTAGGTAGGCGTGAAATGAAGTAATTAATTTAAATTAACTTGTAAATTATATTTTTATTCGTTCCCTCATCATTATTTATAGTTCACTTAATTTGTTAATAATAAAATGTTTGTTCCGTGTCCTTTCATACACAAACTTTCTTCAAACGAAAATAAGACTTCTTTGAAGGTACTGACAAAGTTTATTCTTGTATTTCGTTCTGGATAAGTACGCTGTCGATTAAGCGTATAATAGTAAGTGGGAGGAACGAGACAGTTCCCGCGGCAGCATGGTCTCCCTACCGCTAATTTCTTAAAGGGCGAGCCGCGACCGCACACAGTGAATAATTGTCGCGCTAAAAGAAAACCCAGCAAATCTCCACGATTAGCATAAAAACCATCTAAACAGCCCAGAGGAAGCCAGCGTCTTCCTTCCGCAATATTTGTGAAAAAATTACACATTTCCTGCCGACATTTTGTCTCTACACCGCGGTCGCTGAGCGCTTGCGACGGTAAAAAAGTAACTAATGTTAATTGCACCGCCCGGCAAAATAAAATGGTAATTAATGAAGCGAATTGTAAAAAGAAATTGTCATTGCCTAGATGGTAACCTCTATAGAAGCAACACAGGAGGAACGTTTACTATTCGGCATTCGAATAGTAATTTCGCTCCCTCTAGTCTCATCCAGACATCTGTTCCGATTCCCAATAAAAGTAGACGGCAGCCGAAACATAGAATTTTATCACTGCTGTGTCCATCATAAAGCATCCCTCGCGGGCCGGGGTGGGGGGATGAGAACAGAGGGGCGCATAAAAGTTTACAGGCATTCGGCTAATAAATCGTGTCAAATAAATAAGTGTTGAGTCGGTTGGCGGCATATTGATTCGTCATGTGCCGCCTTAGAGCGGCGCGGGGGACGGGGGCTGGGTGGCCATAAAGGTGCGTAATGGCCGCCGTCGGAAGACAGCGCAGTGGCGCGCATCGATTAGCACTCGCCGCCGCGTCAGCCGCCGACGCAACGCGCCTCACTAACACTCAGCTGCCCAAACGTGGCCCCATCACTACTTACAACACTATTTAGAAAAAAATAAAAAGAAACACCCAAAAATACACATTCGACTATTAAACCCAAGAATACTAACAGACTAAATAATTTATAGCTCAACGCTAGCGAATGTGGACTCATTAGACTTTTTATTGCCCCACTAGATGGCGTTAGTAGACCAATTGGCTTCGGATAAGGCGGTTATTTTATGATTACAAGTAATATAGTTGGTACTGTTTCCGCATAAATATTATACAGATTACGAAAGATCTTTTGCTTGGAGTCGATAACCTTGTATGTAATCTGGCAGTGGGTAAAAGACTTTTAATAAGGACTTTTAGCCTAGCTTAGTATTCAATTCAAACTATGGAAACATTGTTTATGATAAAAAAAAAACTTTTAACGTTTGTTCGAAGTTTTATTGCAATCATTGTGTATTCAATAAGTTGGTATTAAATGTTTGGCGGCCACTATATTACAATTATTACAATGAATTACAACATCATTACTGCGGTAATGTTGTTCCTGCTATTATGTGGACGATATCCTGTGATTGGTGGCCGTGTTTTATATACAGGATGGTTCACTTCATTATTAATATTAAACATTGTTATTTCGCTTTCATCCAAGATGTCTGCCGTTGTGACGTCATCTACATGACCTAAAGGACGAATGTTTGTACTTTGTTTATCGATGTATTTGCCCACTTAGTTCAATGGATCGTCCAATGAATAAAATGGACACCGAAACATAAAATAAATTAAAGAAAAGATTTATTTATTCATTACAGTTAACAAGTCAAGCAATTCGTAAAAGTATTAAATACATTTCGACTTACAAATACATTCGGACATTTTAATTTTCACTCAAAAATACGTCTCGTCTTCAAAAAACTGATACATATCTGTATGAAGAAATCGTTAATTAATCGTTTAAACTCAATTAATCGCATCAACCGTCCTGTACGAGCCGGGAATCGAACCGGACCCCTTATTGCCGTTGCATTCGGACGTTGATTAAAATCTCTCACTACATTCACACAAAGCCTTACTTTGATATATGTATAAATCTTATGAAACGTCTGCCCGTCTCGGGTATATACTCGTGCCAAGGGAAAAACACCTTTATTCTTGAAGCTGTTGAGTATTAATTAGTGTGTAAAAATAAAAATGGCTGCCTACCACCTGTCAAGTGATATATTGACTTTAAATAACATATCTTATTTATGGTGAATCGGAAACAAAATCGTATAAAAAAGGGTTTTATTATAAATAATCGTGTCGATCCCGAGTGGGTGTATAACTAAATTTGTACGCAGCCTTGTATTACAAGTTATTGTTTGCGTGCATGTGTGTTTGTCCGCCTAGCGTACTGCCTGCGTACGGCAGATAAATTGACGTAGATAGTGTTTCTTTCTCTGTTAAACAAGCTGATTGTTCCATGTAATGTAACAATAGCAGCTTGACTATATTAAGAAGGCAAGGCAAGTAAATTGTGGTACATTTGTGAAGTGTTGTCGGAAATAAATCATTAGACGTGTTTGTAAGTAAGTTACGGCTTATGGGTCTATTTTCTTTAAGGTCAGCTGAACTTCAAGCTATATTTTATTTCTGGCGTTTTACTAACATGCTCGTGAAACTTCCTGGTTTGGTTGAAACTTTGGTTAAACGAAATTAGGTGTCAATGATGATTTGTAAAAACTGATTTTCCAAAAAAATAAATAATGAAGCTGCGTGATAGAGGCTAGTTGCTAGTCTGTAGCCTTCTCAAATATTAGTATGAAAGACAATACAATGGATTCAATATAAATAAGAGACCTAAGAATAGATGTGTCAAACGCTACATATGAATCATATGACGTACTATTTCGAGGAGTTGATATTTAAATAAGTTTGGAGACAATTTGATTTTGAAACTTTACCATTTGATGATCATGATGATTGAGCACCACACCCAGTCAGGAGCAAGCCTGACCCGGACAAGCCGAATACACCAGGGGGCACGATTTTGTGAGGAAAGACATGCTCTGGGATGGGAGAGGAAGCCCGACCAACCGCAGCCAGTCGGGCACAATCAACCGACTATGCAGCCTAGAGCCAATATAGGAATAGTGGTAAAGACAGGTACAATCCAAAGGCATCAATGCTCATTAGCATTGATGGTGTTTTGAGTTTCGTTTGTTTGGTCTCTTCTATCGTTGGAGAATCATGTTCGTTTCTGGTGGTTGCGATTGATTGAATGATTTTGAAACTTTATTATTTAAAAAATAATTTTAATCAAAATTGCTCACATTTAACATTTTTTCATAATAAGTTTTTGAACAACTACATACTTGGTTACTTACTGACTGACTGTGCTCTTTTCCCATTTAGCAAGAGTACAAAGAAAAAATCTAAAGTAAAAAATATACTTATGTCAAAAAAAAATGCAGAAAAAATATAAACATAACCTAAAATCCACTTGTCTGCCGATAATATGAATTTAAATCACACAAACACAATCCCACCAATACATTACCACAACCTTTTTCGACGTACGAACCGCGAAACCATTAAAAACGTACATAATTCAATTCAGATCGAGTTTTCAGCTCCCCGAGTCTATGACACACTCGCTAAATCTCACGGAAGGCGGTCTCGACGACCATAAATTTTTATTTCGTAAATAAAAATAATAAAAATAAATAAAAGCCGTTCCGTGTGCGACCGGAAACATTTGTCCCGGCGCGTCACCGTAATCCGGGACACTGGATTTATTATTAATTAGCTTAATATGTATCTAAATAAATGTGCGTTTGTTTTTGAACAACCTGTACATGGTGGAATACGTGACGGCCATTTTGATTTATTAGATTTTTGACATTTTGTTAAAATGTTTTGTTGTTTTTCATTGAGGAGTATATTCAATTTTCAAGATGTGGCTATAGTCTGAATGCGAGTAAGTAAACTTTAAATAAATCCAATAAAAAGTACGGTAGGTGCGAGCTATCAAGACAGGCAAAGCAAGTTGTAAGATCTAAACTTGTCAAGCCTGAAAAACACTTTCAACGATAGGTCATTAGACAATGTTTTTAAAACTCTCCAACATTGTCACTTGACCAGGTCTTCTATCTAAATATTTAATTTAGAATTCGAAGAAACAACAAAAAATAAACAAAATAAGTAAGTACCTATTTTAAGATTCGTAGACTAAACCAATCAATAAATCTACAAGATTTATCATTGAAGATGACCTGTGGCGAATCTTTGTCTTCTTCATATTTAAATTCACAATTTAAATAAAGTCTTGTCAAAAGGCGCCATGTCCACTGGGAAAACCCTTGACAACTTTGACGATTGTCTAATGAAAAATCGTTAGTTTTTAATTATTTTACTATCGTTGACACTAAAACGGGATATTCACTATGTTTGCTATTAATTTTTGACTTCCCAAGTTTATCCGTAGTTTATCATGGACCTTCCAACAGTGGAGAAATATCGGGAAATCAAAAACATTTCTGCGAAAAAGAACCGACCTCCAAAAAGACACAAAAAGTCTAAAATAACTTTACTTTCGGAACTCGGTGACTTGGTTTCATTGACTTTTTGCCCCCGACTTCCGAAAGTAAAGTTATTTTAGACTTTTTTAGTGTCTTTTTGGAGGTCGGTTCTTTTTCGCAGAAATGTTCTTGATTTCCCGATATTTCTCCACTGTGTAAGTAGCAGTTATTAAGGAACCATCAAGTCATAATATCCCAAGAAGAAAAAAATACATATTCAAGGAAAAAAACCAAATTACTGAACCGATTTTGATGAAATTTCTATGCGACCAATCGGAAAGTATATTCTTGCACATAAAAAAAAAACTTTTTGAAGAAAGTCGGTTAAAAATAAATAGTAAACTTGGTAAAAAAGTCCTGATTTTAGTGTCAGTGATGGTATTGTTAGAGTTTAAACACGTTATAACTTTATTTTTGATTGCTTCAACTTTTAATTAATTACACAGGCTAAGGTCAAATATTTTGACGGCAACATTACTTTTACCTAAGTAATATACGAAAATGATAGAAGCTTTTTTAATTTACATAAAGTAAAACTGGTCGCTTTATCAAATTCAAATTTAAAAAAGAAACCGTTGGTTCAATTCTAATTTCAAATTATAATTACTAAGACCGTTTCTATGAATGTTTGAATGAATGCAACGTGTTTTTTGTCCATGAACAGTTAGCTATTATGCAACAACTCGTAAATCTGTCCAGTACAGACAGACGTAATCTGTCCATTATGACGAGTGATGCATTACTATCATTGTTTGTGACGATCGTAAATTTCAAGTTTTTGCTTTCATTACAAAAAAGTGGTGGCTTTTTTTTCGTGTAAGAAAGTCGGATCGGTTCGTCATAAATCTTGTTAGGGATTTTTGCTTTTAAAACTATGTGGAGTGATCGTTTTGAGGTTACTGGATTAGGTGTAGGTACTTAGTT
The DNA here is from genome assembly GCA_947578425.1 of Eugnorisma glareosa. Lineage (NCBI taxonomy): Eukaryota > Metazoa > Arthropoda > Insecta > Lepidoptera > Noctuidae > Eugnorisma > Eugnorisma glareosa. The sequence goes on from OX387966.1 coordinate 1,446,069, forward strand.
TCGAACTATGTGAAACAAAACAGGATTACTTTAAGATTAGATTTTGCAAAAATCATTTAACTATGCAACATGAACGAACTATCAGAAGAAAACTGTAACGGATGAGTGTAATCCATTTTTTTAAAAGAGTGCTCACAATCCATCTCTATCAGGAATCAATAGTTTTGAATATTTTGTAATAAATTTGTTGGAAGAGGTCTCAACGTCAGAGGACACCAACAAAACTCAGGTGTCATAAATAAAAAGATATCAAAAATGTTAAAAAAGGGAACAAAAATTCAATCGGTGTGGGATTTAAAAGAATTTCAAATATGGAACGATTTAATTTTCGTGAGAAGGGGATGGCGTGCGGGTCGCAAAGGGCGCGGGGTGCAGGCGAGGGGGGGTGGAGGGGGGACAGAGTGCGTACGAGTAACAGCCACGCACGCCATAAATCTGTCAAGAGACGGCCCCCAACAACGCCTTGGACGGTCCGCAAGGCACCGACAGTTTTTTGTTTAAGTAGTACAATAATTTCTATTTTTGTATATTCGGTATCAAGATGTTTAGGTCTACCTGTGGGACTGCTGACGTGTGACCTCTCAATGTCATAAGAAGTTGAGAAGATTTCAGTTTTATGTTAGACGTGATCTAAATAAATGAGATCCAAAATGTCATGAAAACCTAAGTACGGCACAGTCTGACACACCCGGCAAGACGGACCTGCGTAATTTGAAAACTTTCAATAAAACATTATAAAAAACTGCGAACAGAAACTAGTTATTAGTGATCAAGTCATTTATTACTAAGCCAATATTTAAAACTTACAAAAGAGGAGCGCCATACATTATTAAAAATTTTCTCTGACGACGCTACAAAGACGCAGTGGATCAACGTTGTACGCACTCTCGACGTCTCATAGCTGACAAGAACAAGTGAAATGTACTACGAAGTTTCTTCTTTTTCTGCAAAATGCACTAAAACCATAAATTCAAGTCAACACTGTTCTAGTAAATTATTTTCATTAACTATTGCTCAAGCATAATATTATAAGAGCAATAAATACCAACATTATTTTTATTATCTAGATAAAAATATATTTTATGATAAAAAATTAAACGCGACAGTTATAGCGCCGACTGTATTTCATTAAAACAAAAACTTATCTAACAATATATTATAACCAGTAAATAAAGGGATTAAAAATACTTGCCTGCCAATCCGGAACCCCATATTTACAACCCAAAGGGAGTGAACGGGGGTGATCATAAAATAAACAACGCTTATCTAAAATTTTCGACAATACTGAACTAACCTTCAATTATCGCAAATGACATACGTCCAAGCTAGTGTGGCAGTTAGCAAGCTCCTCCCCCCGCACCACACGCCATCTATTGAGTAGTAGAGTAAATGCAAATGTCACTTTGAGGTTATGTTAAATATTTTTCAATGTAACTTATTAAAATGCCCTTTACAAGCAGTTTTAAGTTCTAAGCATGAGCCAACCTATTTTTCTAAGTATCATTCAAGTTTTGGTGTCGTAAAACACGGTTGAGAAGTTTGCCAAAAACACGTAAAAAGTACAGACGCTAGATGAACAATAACACAATCCTGTTTGACGCCATATCTTGTTATTACTTAGTGGCCGTCCTCAATACTAAACACAGACATATTTGACACTAAAATATGAATAGAAAACCACTTACCAGTCCTTATTTTTCCAGAAACACGAAATAAAACAACAGTACGTGAGCGTATTGTCTGTTTGTGACTCAGCTCACTTCGCGATCTACAGAGTGAGAAGTGCGCTCCGAAGTTAGCCGAATATGTTCCGAGGCCCGTCCCTTTGGCCCGCCCCCGGTGTTTGACGGACAACGTTAGCTTCGGCAGCAGACGCGCGGCCCGCGCTCTATGACAAGTACGCGCGGCGCGAATTCAAATTCCGAACGTCGCCGATGCGAAATGTAATCGAAACGGAATGAACGAAACTTGAACTAGGCTGTATGTAGGTATACCTTTTCCATATATCACGATAATTAAGAATGTCTGAAGAAAACAAGATGGCTGGTTGTGTTTTTATTAAAAGACGTAAATAAAAAAATCTGCAAACTATTAAAAACATCGTGTTAAAGTGAAGAGAAGTGTGCAGAATATTATAGAAGATGATATTTTGAGGTATTCCCTAAGTGATGAATGATTCGTGTCGTGATATTTTGGTAAATAAATTTTGTTGAAAATAAAAGTCGGTTGACGGGCCGGTAACCGGTTGCGGGCGATTTAAATCGAGAAGGTAAGTCGCACAATGGCCATCCAGCCACGATTCGCTTAATTAAACATGAATAAATAAAAATATGCTTGCAGATTTTTGCCTACAAGAATGATCATGATTTTTTCTTTGATTCAAAGGACCCCCAGGGTCAATCAGTTGTACCTGTTTAATTTTGATTGTCTGTATCTAGTTTTGAGTATTTAATTAGTTTAGATATATTTTGTTTTATTGTAGGAGTGAACAGTTTTTCTGGTTTTTGCTTCAGGAACCTGTATGTTAAAAAAAATCTGTTTTCCTTTTCAGTTCATCAAGTATTATCCCACGTTTGTTCAATACATAGTTATTCACATTGTATTCACAAATCAAACTACCTTCATAACTAATATTTTCGTCCCCAACATAACTGTTACTTCCTTTCCGTACTACTAGATGGCGCTGCCAGTATTGAAACGTAGCTTTAATAACTTTGAAGAAGATACAGGTATACGGTTTGCTTACTACTTTTATCGTTTATCATTGCACATAGTTTAATATTATTTGATTAAATTAATTCTTCAATTAATTAATCAATGGTATTTACATTTACATTTTCTTTAAGTTGTCGTGAAAATTGAGGAGAAAAAACGACGTGGTAAGTAGAAAAAAATGTTCTTTTTACCATTTTGCTTTAAAGACATGATTATGTGCTGCTATTTATTAAGGTCTACCTACTAGGTTTGGCCAGTTGCTGAGTCATGTTTGCTGCAATATTAAACAAATGTTTGGAATCAGCCTCAGTACCCGTCTCTGGAGAAAGTCTAAGGTCTTGTCAATACATAAATCAGGTAAAGCAGTAAACGACCCAAAAATCTTCCGTCCAAACTCTGTACAGTGCCATACATGCAAGCAACATAACAACAAACATTTATAACGAAATGGTCACGAAACCGAAACACCAGCAGATTTAAGGGCCATTCTTATCTTTAAGCTAGCCTTAGTGGAATAGCATCGCGAACACTTCGGGATGTCGCTACACGTCGCGATGTACACGTCTCGATACAGCGTGTCCAGTCCGATACCAACTTTTGATGCTGGCCATCAATAAATCAGTATCGAGATCTCGTGAGAAACTTTCGGAGATCACTAGAAATAGACCTACGTTGTCCTTTATTAACTTGAGGATAAAGAAACGACAGGTATTCATGTTCGGTCAGTTATAACATGCGTATTTTATTTTATAGGTACAAGCAACCCGCCTCGGCTTCGCACGGGTGCATTGTCACACATAAACCTTCCTCTTGAATCACTCTATCTATTGTTGAAAACTGCATTAAAATCCGTTGCGGAGTTTAAAAGATCTAAGCGTACAAACAGCGGGATCGACTTTGTTTTATACTATGTAAAGATAGTGATACCGTCGAAATTCCTGGATTATCTCCCTACATTGTAAGGGAGGATTTGATTAAGGTACCTAGTTATTGAAAATTCAGTACTCATTTCATTCGTATCGGCACAAACTGTAAGAGTTAATAGATAGTTCGTACTAAAAGTTATTGCATGGTGTATGACAGCGAAGGGCTGCCTGCTCAGTTTATCCAGGCTTTGCAAAAAAAAAAAAACAACCATATGGATCGCTTCTACGTGAGAATGACGTGAGCGTGGATTTTGGTAAAAAAATCCGAAACTTACTCGATTGATTAGCAAATACGCCGTGATGCATTCAATTGATTGAATGAAGCTTGGTACGTGTGCTACAGACGATGACATTGCCATCTAAGTCATAAGGGCCAAAAGACTATTACTGTGGCCCCTTTAGGTCTCAAAGTTATCAATGACGCAAAGCAGTAAGGATCTCAGTATCAAAATTACTTATGAACTAATTTGTCCATTCCAAAGTTTCCGACCCTTTACTATCTTAGCACCAAAGTTCACGAATCTTCCTTTATTTTACACATTCAAGACACCATGTCGCCTTTCATTCCCGCCTTATTTATTAATAAAAACATTTACTACCCAAATTAGATTATCCGCGTCAAGAAAAAAATTCTAGCCGACATCTCGCAAACACCTCTCATCTTATAGGGGAGATTGAAGTGGAGAAGCGGGGTTATGGCCTCTTGCAATCTAACTTTGGCTCGTTGTCGCGCCGTTAGTGTTGCCAGTCGGGAGAAAATTCTACCATCCCGGTATAAATAGTAGGTGTTGCGACGGAGGTCATCAGCGGGAAAGTTTTAATGAATTGGCATGAGCTGTGTTTTTGTTTGGTTCATTTCGGCACGTTAGTTCTGTTAGTTGTGAGGTCGTTGCAATTTTTATGAGCGAGCCAAACTTGTGAGATTCGAGAAAGTCGAGAGTACCAGTGTTTATTAAAATAGTTTATCGTAAAAACAAAATATTCTGAATTTTTTTTTCAGTAATTTTTGAGATTGACCGTAACTTCAAGTTCTAAGGAGGAGGATTTACGTCTTAACTAATGCAAAGGGTTTCTGAATTTACATTAAGAAAAATAACATTACATAAACCGTCAAACATTAGTTAACCCAGTATCGATTTCACACAAAGCGACAAAGTTTACAATTTCCTTCCAACCAACAATTATCTTTCAAACTTAACCCTATAGCAGTAACTCACGTATCAAATAGTAGCTAATTGACGGGCTCAGACGAGGCTCGTTCAAGGCCCTCTATTCTGGTTGGTACCAGCCTGAGCAGCCAAGGTCGCGTCATATTACAATAATTTACCCAAAAGCCTACTCCGTCTGGCAACCCCCATTCTCCACTGAAGGGAAGTCGTAAATTTCCTATGTTATCGCCACCAAATGAACTTACAGATAAACTATAACATACGTAGAGTACAGCCGTCTGTCATATTTTGCACGATAGTTTTTTTCCACATGGCAAAATTTATTTTAATAGGTTGTTGCTGGTAGCTTTATCTTGCTGACCAGTTGTTAATTACAAATATTATACTTTTATTTATTTTATATGATATTTAAAACTTCCTTAAAGTATGTAATGGAGATAATACATTTTTATTTTTAAATGCTTTTTTAGAAAGCCGAATGACTTCATGAAACTGGTTATTCGTAAAAGTCTTTCATCCCTCCAATTATAAATAGCAAATTACTTATCAGTTGAAGTTATGACAAAGGTAACCGACGTCCATATAATATGCAAGTCTTTTGCATTTAAACTCCACAATCACAAAGGAAAATGTAGTAAAATGTGAGAAAGTAGTGAGGAAAATGTTAAGTATGAAGGCTATGTAGAGGAAGACCAAAGAAACGATGGCTGGACTGTGTGAAGGATGATATGGCTAGAAAGGTGGTGACTGCTGAGATGACAATTGATAGAGAAGTATGGAAGAAGACATGCTGCGCCGACCTCAAATAAATTGTGAAAACGGCAGGAAAATGATGAATCACAAAACTGTTTTTGTTTGCAGAAAATATTTATTAAGATCGTGTTCCCCATTCACCTTCAGAAAATACTGAGTTTACATATTACTACTTATTAGAAGAATAGAATGTTCTTTATTATGTACACCATACAAGTCACATTCATAATAGGAAATATTAGATACGAACATTCACTTCACTAATACTGATTAACTATTCATCTGTACTGATGATTTTGCAAAGAATATCTATATTGTTGAAAAACCTACCATCACTAAATACTACTCGGCACGTTTAATGGATGGATTTCGATGTGGGACACTCAACTGTGGTCAATCAACCAATTTAAAAATCATATAGTCTACAAATCACCTTCTGTAAATCCACCCAATAGCCACCACGATAGTGTGCATGACTATATAAACGACACTTGTACACAAATAATTTAATGCACTACACTTAAGCTCGCTCACATTAGTAGGTTACAAGTAAAAAGGTAATTACTATAAAAATGGCAATAAAAACATTGCGTATTTAGTAAATTAACCCTATATCATGTCATTAATAATCATTACCTCGGTTTAAGTGCTAACTTACACACACACCTACGTTTTACAGTATTATTTTATTTATAGTACGATCGCTCTCCCTTTCAAGTTTAACTACTTTTGTAAATTGACATCATCACATATGCCTTTGAATGTCTAAAATAAAAGTGAGCATAACTACTGATCTTTGAGTTAGAGGAGATGAGTTGTAATAGCTATTTGTAAGGATTATCATGAATACTCCCGACTCCCGACACACATCCGCTAGCAAACTGAATAAGAAAGAAAAGAACCTCGACAAACGAAAATGCCATAGCATATTCAGCCTGTAATGTTGCCACTGCTGTGTCACTGGATTCCTCTATGTGAGACGGCTGGATCTGAGTGCACCACCACGCGGGTTCAATGCAGGTTGGTGATTACATAAATATGCTGGAACATCCAAAAAAAAACAAAAAAACTAATGAACGTCGCCAAACAGAGAACAACACATAGTCAAAAAAACAAACGCGTTAATATTCCACTGCATCCCACTATCAGTACCAAAGTATTCGACCTTCCTTCCACTTATCTCAGCGCATCATATGAACATCACTCACCTAGATACTGTCAACTGTCAATCATCAAATCAATCAATATGAGAATCTGATGTCTAGATATTGTTGAAGAATCTAGCACACGTGATATGTCGAGATGTGATAGGATGGTATTTTGAGCTGTCACTTCTAGTAGGATCTTGGTGTTATTTCCATATATCAAGAGTGTTTCCCATTCTATACTCAAAAAATTAGGAAGCAGTCTTCAATTGCTAACTCTTTATTTCTCGCTCTTGTAAGCTAAGTTGGTATTGAGTCTGACTGTTTTGTATCAGGGAGTATCAGGGTTTTGCCAATACTTGGAGAACGAAGTCTTGGACTAAGAGGGTCAGCCTGGGTCACCTTATTGTATCTGCAGATTTTCGTTTGCGAAATTTCATTTTTCCATGTTGTAAAGATTGATAGACTAATCAAGCCTACTTATTCTTTTGCGTGACATCTTAATGCGTTTATAGCTATTTTTTTTGTTTAATTCTATTCCGAAGTGTCCGAAAGACATTCTGATTCAGAGTGCATGCCATATTTCTTATCTTTAGTCCAGAGTAATTCAATAATAACTTTATGTTACGTTATGACGCTTGTTGCCATGAAATGTGTCAAAGGCCACGTCCTATAATGCTTATGGTCAAGGCCAATGCCTGCCTTATGCGCCAAGTGTAGGTGCTCACAAGCAAGGGACCTTTGGGTTGAGTGCCAACTATTGTTCCTACATAGAATTGGTGTTTCATTAGTAAGCATAGACTAATCGTTATTGAACCTCGAAACATATGGTGTTGCATTCAATGTATCAGATTCAGTTATTATCATCAATGTGACTGTTTTTGTCGTAGCCCATCATTGCCATCTTACATTCTAGTGTGGTCGTACTTTTATATCAGGCCTTTTTTAAAACCTAGCCCTTTTGACTTCCTTGGCATCCGTACCGGTGAATTGTAGTAAGTACCTCTTTTCTGTGTGTTGTGTCTAAACAATTTCTGTCTACCGTCTCGTTAATTCCTGTAAACAAATACCAAAAAAAAAAATACATTCCCATCCACACATCCACTCAAACGTTAGTACCACATTAAGCTAAAACTTAGCAGTAAACGTGTGCGTTAGTTCTAATTAGCCGCTGTAGTAAGTGGCCTTTAACCAGCCTTACACGCGTTGTGCCCGTTTTGGCCTATTACCGGCCCATTATACGCCCTTTGAGAGACCCACTGCTGCTTTTACGTGCGTCTATGTATGCGGAACTTATCGGGAACATTGAACTTGCCGACAGATTTAAGAAATTAAAGCAATGGATGAACAAGAAATGTAAAACGTGTATAGTCACGCGACGTGCTCTGCAGCCGCAGCTACGCTATGTAAAGCGATGTTAAGCGTGTAATATCAGTCAATAAACTGAATGCCAAGTATTCAATGTACGAACATGTACTTACGTTCCATTGAACATGACCTTTGACCGCTACATGATAAATTCCATATCTTACACGTTCGTGGAAATTATTAAACTTGATTTCGAGTTAACTCACGGTAATTACTTCACTCAAGATATCCTAAACCATCGGGTTATCATCGGTAATATAATATGAATAAAGTAAATAGTATTTCGTCGAGATCTGTCGCAATTATTACATACCGCGGGGCCCTTACCCGTTATTACAATGTTGGTTGAAATATCGCGTGTTCACTATGTACAGACGTACATACGTTATTTATCGATATTCTATAACCGAAACCGAATACTTAATGCTCAATAAGGCAGACGATTAATTTTCTTTCAACATTAGCAACGTATGCAAATTATGATATTTCAAGAGATAACACGTTGCTTATCGGGTACAGCTGTAAGTGAAAATAAAAATAAAATTCTTAAATTTCAGCATTATCGGGAACTATTAAGGGACACTTTATTTTAATGGCCACCGCACTGTGGCAGATTTAATCGATCCCTCCGCGGACCAATACAGTCGCCGCGTCCGTTCCCGATGACAGATAGCGACGAAATGCGTTTAAAATTTTAAAATTGGAACGTGGGCATGCGTGCGCAGGCGCACGCGCATCTCTCGCTGAAATTCCGTAATGAGCAGGTGAGCAGTGTGAGCGCCGTATCGCGGCCGGCGTGTCTACTTAGTGTCGCGAGGTAATGTTGAGCAAAATAATTAGCGAGTCATATTTGTTAGTTCACTCAATAGGGAGCCGTTTGTATAATATAGTTTATGTAAATTACAACTCGATGCTATTATCACGTTCAATTTTGTTGCTCCTTTAGTCAATAATTTAAGAATTATTTGTTTGTCAGGCTGGGCTGTGTGCGACGACTTTATTCGGTTGCCATGTTATATTCTCCAAACAAGTGTATAATTTATTTGGGCATACTGAATAATTATTCGTTTTGTGAAAGAGTTTTATCCGTGAGCATCAACGACACATTGACGTATAAATATGGGTATCTAAACAGATGGACGACCAAACACCTGCTATCAGCAGATGCCTGTGGTAAAAATAATCAATGGTGTCAGATTTCGATACGAACTCCAATAAAGTATACATTGTAGTTACTTTTTTATGCTATATTCTTGTTAATTAGAGGGTAAAAAGTAAAAATAGCAGTTGTATGGGCGAGTCAGCCGATCGTCTCAGTATTAGCGCATGTGGACACAAAACAAAAACAGACAGACGAAAAAAGATGCAAAAAATGTCTGCCGCCGCGCTATCTGCAGCTCGCGATCCTGTCTCAAATAATGGCACAGGGAAATCTGTGGAGTCGATGAGGTGTAGATTTTTTTTACTTCTTTAATTTCCTAAAATAACCTAAAGTAACTAACTTAACAACAAACTTAAAAAATGGCGTCAAAAAACTCCTTTCTATAATTTTTCTATATCCTGCAAACATCTCTACAGAAGAGAGATTGCCCCACTTATTTTGAAAGTAAATCCCTACAAACATGACTTGACTTTGTTGCCTGTGGTGTACAACAGAATTGAAGCAGATCACAAATTACTTGTATTTTCTAAACACTGTTTAGACAGGACCTTTTTTGAATAAAATATATGGATATTACAATAAAAATTTTCATCCCATCTATTCGAAAAGGACGACTTGGTTCGCCTATAAGTGCACCCGAAGGTGGTGTTTTCTATAAGAAACTTTTAGCGAGCAGTAATGAGTTTAATCCTCTTTATAAGTGCGCCGCAAATATCTTTGCCGCGCACTTTTTGAATTTGTAAGATTTTAGTGTTCAGCGCCTAAGAAATCGAACGCAAATATTGTTTGAATAAAGACTGGCTGGTACGACGGCCCAAAGTCGCGTCACCAGCTGGTTACGAATTAAAAGAAATTAAATTAAAAACGCGCGAACTTAAAGCCCGTGTTTATGTCAATTTTCACGGATTGTTAGAAATTCAAGGATAAGTTTTGAAAAATGAGTTCTTCAAGTGACAGTGAAAGTATAGAATTAACTCCTGAAAGTATTAGAACTGACGCAAGAAATGTGTTGGATAATCTACTACCTGCAAAATCCCGGGAGGAATATTATGAAAGCCTATGGTAATTTTATTGAATGGAGAAATGCAAGAGGCGCCAAGAATTTTTCAGAATCCGTGTTTTTGGCCTACTTCCAGTACTTAGCCAAAACTAAACAACCTTCCACTCTTTGGAGTACCTACTCAATGCTAAAATCAACAGTCAGTTCTAATAACGACGTAAAACTGGACACATATTCGAAATGTCTGATGGATTTAAACCTAAAAAATCCAAAGTGTTCTCAGTCAAAAACGTAGAAACTTTCCTTAATTAGTGGATGCTTTCCTTTCCTCTATGTAATAATAATATTACAATAAAATATGAGGCACCTTTTATTTTCTCATAGTGGCTGATGAAAAGTAGAGTGTATGACTCGGGTGCAAAATGTATTTTTGGCTCGGGCAACGTACTTTGAATCCCTCGCTACGTTCAGGATTCTACTAAAGAATCCCTCGCTACGCTTGGGATTCTACTCTAGAATCCCTCACTTCGCTCTGGATTCAAAAAAACGCCCTCGCCGTAAAAATATTATTTTGCTCCCATATGATACAATCTACTATTCTTTCTTAATTATTTTCAAGTTTGGAGTGATGCAACTAGGCGATATTCCAATTAACAGTAATAACAAAAATATTATAGTCGATAATAAACACCCAACTAAGTAGCAAATGAAAAAAATAATTTACTGATTTAATAAGTTCTATACAATGTATACCTATTGAATGCTACGATTTACCTTATACCTATATACCTTTGAATAAAGATGTAAATAGTTTTAATTGGTAATTAGCAGTTTCCATGTATCTGGGCGACATTCCTATGACGCATCAGTGCCACATCAGTTATGTGTTTAATTTTATTACTTAGCAAAATATGCCAATCTTACTAGGCTTGCGAACCAAATTAATGATTTCGAAGTCTTTCGATGTTAATTCTTCAGCTTGCCTTGTCTTGTGAGTCCTAAGTTACTTGATGTCAGCGCAATGTGTTTTCTTCATTAATTCTCCACTGAAAGTACACTTAAAAAGCCTTGTAATTTAATGATCTTAGGGCAGCAAGTGCGAAATAACTTCAATGGTTTATTGTAGATTAGGTAGCTATAATGATTACATAAAATTATTCAAGACCTATAGATACATATAATTTAATTATACGTACATATGTATCAATTTAGTTTAATTATAAATTGTACCTGGTGATCAATACTGACATTTCAAAGGCACATACTCTAAAACTACTCCCAAAAATTACAAATATTTTTAGTCCTAACACGACTCCATCGCTGTTGAGCGGTCAGTCGGGCCAGTAGAGCACGCGGGCCAGCGCGTAAATCAGCATCAACACAGTGTCGCCCCCTCGTTTTGCTCGCATTCACTTAAGGCTCGCAGCCTTACCCCCCCTCTCTTACCTCTACATCCCCCTGTGGGACCCTGCGAACACCATGATGCGGTATCAATGGCGTTTCTGATGACATTGTTTAGTAAGTACCTGCTTGTATAGTGAGGTGGCGTTCGAAGAGTATTCTTTATTTACAGAGGAGGTGAACTGAAGGCCTAGATACGAGTAACAGGCAATCGTTATCAAGGCATTTCGTATTTCTACAGCGACTTTCGACAGGATTGCTATAAGTTTTTTGGTGGCTTATGTCAATCCAGGAACGAGCCCAAATCGTCACGCCAGCGTTTCTTGGGCCTGCCTCGGGGAGGACGACCGTCTTCAGGTACCCACTGTGTAACGATTCTGGCCGATCTGTTCTGATCGATCCCGAAAATGTGACCCGCCCAGTCGCATTTATAGACGCAAGGACTCATTCCTGACTATTGTGATTGGTTGATCAGAACAAAAGTAACCAATCTTATTGAAATTACATTTGACAACAGATTTAATTAAATAGATAGGCTTTATGAAACTAGGTTGCTGTGTTGCTATTAAAGTTACTGAAAAGATTGACAAACTAATGTCTGAACCAGCTTTATGCTTTAAGGCAACTCATGTTAAATATGGTCGACGATGGTGAAGCCGTGGTGCGATGGTGACCTAGAAGTAACTCATTGATTTAGTATAGTTAGTCTTTAACCATTCTAATGTTGAGATACAGGCTTGCACCCTGTCCCTTCTTAGTGCGGGTTTGTGGAAGAATGTTTTCCTTCCCCGTCCTAAGAACAGTGCTCTTGATATAATATCCACAAATTAAAGCTCCTGGTTGGGTTTCAACCCGTAGTGGGCTACGGCTCGTAAGACGTCGTAGATACCACTGGACTCATTTGCCTTGAAATAACTTATTCACTTGAGACTTGATAAATTCCAGCTTCTAAAAGTACCCAGATTTTTTTTCCTATATGGCATCGGATACTCCTACAAATCAACCGGTAGCAAACAGTATTGTATGTAAATATCATGCATAACTACTATTGTGCAAATGAGCACGCAGTGAGAGGTTGCTCTGTCTCCCAGTAACATAGTATACGAACCCGTTCTACAGTCGAACGGTTACATTAATTACTACATGAGATGATAATGGTGGTCAATAAAGGGCTCATTGATCTTCGAAGGCTCGGGTGTGGAAATATTTGGAATTTTGCAATTGCACCTGAATTATACGGAGATGGTGCGAGCTTTGACCACCATACTTGTCCAATGCCCAAAGAAACTTTTCAGTCCATTCATCAAACACATCTTCAAATATAAAACCATACAGGAAAACAAATGGCTTTTAATCGTCATTGAAACTATGATTGTGTGTTTAACAGTATATGGCAGTGGATTACAACGTTCATAAGGTTAACAGCTCTAAAAACACATTCAAAACTTTTGGCTGGAACCAAGTTGTTGTAGACTACGAGTACAAGATTATCTGAAACGTTTGTCTACCTTTTTCCCAACTATGCTAGGGTCGGCTTCCAGTCTAACTGGATGCAACTGAATACCAGTATTTTACACGGAGCGACTGCCTGTCTGACCTCCACAATTCAGTTAGTACTAGGTAATACGGTATCCCTTGGTAAGACAGGTTGTCAGCATTTCAGGTCACTGACTACGGACAAGGTTGTTGTAGATTACAACTTCAAAAGTTCTTCTCAAAATATCTTACCAACTTCGTCCCAAACAACTCATGACGTAACAGCAGACAAATCCTCTCAAATTCACTTTGCATACAGTCGTCAACGTCACAACCGCGCTCGTCATGCCCCCGTCACACAGACGTCCCGCAGTCGTCACGTTGCCATATCGCGTCACTGTCGATCGCTTTATATAAATTTAGAACGAACGCCGCTTGACTGGCGCCCATCAGACGATTTTGAAGGGTTAACTAGAAAATTGTCTACAGAAGGACCACTTTTGCAATGAAAGGGTTAAAGGCGCAAAGTACCGTTTTTTCTGGCAAGTCCAGGTTAAGGAAATGCTTTTTCACACATATTAAAGTCGTAGTTTTTGCTGCAGGCAGTATTATTAATGGAACGAGATGTTTGAATTCGTGTCTGCGAGTTTTCTCTTCCTCTACTAGTCTCAGATATTCAGACTTTTCCAAACTGATACATCTGAATAAACCATTCTATGCCATCATCATTCACATTTCAGCTAAGAGATGTTTACTGCTAGTAGCATTACCCTCTCAAGCGCTGTCGTATCGAGCAGAGCAGACCTATATGCATGCAGACGCATTCTGTAGTTTAGTAATTACACTACACTAATTAAGCAGGAAAAACAGGCTTTATCTACTTCTGAGATAATGCCTTGGGCATTATTAAGTTCTTCGGACAGTCCAAATATTAAATACAAAAAAGGCATTTGTTTGACATACCCATATACAGACAGAACAGTTCAATTCCCAGATCGCTTACGATATTTGGCTCCATTCAGTAACAACACTCATTTATAGTAGGGAGTTTCCCTTCTGCACCAATATGTTATGACACCGCATTGTCAAAATGACGGCTTCCCGAATTGACGCCTGCCGATAACGTCCACCGAGGAATTCTAAAATGCCGATAGTATTTCGTTTGGTTTAATTTTGCGGAATAAAATTGTTCGTGTCGTTTGCAGTAAATGTCCCAGTTAGTTGCAAGCAGGGCTATTATACCTAGGTCCTAGACATGTCTATGTGTTGACTTTGAGAAGTTAATTGTTTGAAAGTAGCAGCTAAACGTTGGTTTACAGTAATGAAGATATTAGTTTCGACGTTAAATGTGGTTGCCTGTCTTTCTTCGTTGCGTTTTGCTAAATTAGTTGAGTCGGGGTTGACTGTTAAGTCTAACCGAACAATAAAATAAAGTATGCTCTCTTATTCAGTTTATTTTTTATTGTATTTTTCTATATAGGACGACAGGTACCGTAGTTCGACTAATATTTGATTGCACTGTCATTCCTTATTATACACAAATAGAATAGGGAATCAAACATTGTTTTGCAATCACAATGTGTTGTGGATGACAATCAAAATTGAATTGACAGAGAATTTGGCTACGAGTTTGCTGGCACCTTTAGCAGCGTCCATCAGTTCCTGTGCAGACAACAGGACAGGTAAGACATGATATTAATCAGTAATCTAGTCTGACCAAATATTTATTAAATCTAGTCGTAAATTGAAAAGATTGGGCAATAATTGACAATTTAAACCGTAAAAAACCGCTACAAAACCATATACTAACTGGACACTCTTGTAAAAAGAAACGAAATGTCACAAGCAATTAGTGTTTTGATTAGTCTATAGCTTCCGTTGTTGACTATGATCAAGATGACTGTATAGTTAACATTAACAGTAGCAATTAGTACTTTTTGTAAACATAAATCAAAATAAACACTCATAACATAAAGGCACTATCTTCCATCTTTATAGTTTCACATTATTATTTTTCATTTTAATTAATTTAAAGATAATTTTGTGCTATGTATGGCGTAGTTAGTCCTTATCTGTACTAATATTATAAATGCTGAAGTGACTCTCTCTGTCTTCTTGTCTATTTATACTGAGCTTTAATGTTCCCACTGCTGGGACACTCGGCCTCCTCTCTATGAGAGGGAATGGGCTATAATCCACCAGGCGGGCCCAGTGCGGGTTGGTAGATGTCACATGTCATCGAATTTTTGGTTCTAAGACATGCTAGTTTTCTCACGATGTTTTCCTTCACCGTTTTGAGAGCAGTGGTGATGAAATAAATTACACAAAGTAATGCACTTGACTGGGTTTGAACCCATGACTTACTGTTCGTAAGTCGGGGCCGCCACCACTGGGCCACTACTGCTGTCTTCTTGTCTGCGACCTTCCAAATATGAACTCGCGTATTTTCCCATGGGGATAGGCAGAGACTACAAAACACCTTTTGCTACGATCCTTACGTACCTACTAATTTTGCTTCGTCCAGTTTCATATATGGCTGAGTAGATTTCGATGTTCATCACACAAGTAGATCTTGATAGGTTAGGAAATAGCCAACGGACATTTTTATACTGGTAGTGCGCTCATGAGGTGGCCCAGTGGTGGCGGCCCCGACTTACGAACAGTAAGCCGTGGGTTCGAACCCAGGCAGGCGCATTACTTTGCGTAATTTCTTTCATCACCACTGCTCTTAAAACGGTGAAGGAAAACATGTGAGGAAACCGGCAGGTCCTAGAACCAAAAATTCGAAGAAGAGTATGTGACATTTACCAACCCGCACTGGGCCCATGTGGTGGATTATAGCCCATTCCCTCTCAAAAAGAGGAGGCCGTGTGTCCCAGCAGTGGAAAACTTAAAGGCTGATTATGCTGGGATTATGGTGGGATGATTCTCGTCCTCCGTGCAGGCGAAGCAGCTTGCTAAAGCTGGTACTTAATAATCTTCTGATAATTAAATAAACTGAGAAATGTGTTCCATCAAGACATCTGAAATGACATTAATTTTACAGCAGCTACTAATTATGGAAGTGTAAAAGGTCATATCGTCAGTTAACGCAATTTACATGGCGGACACACCGACCAAGTGTGTTTTATTATTTGATTGCAATGTTTGCTACTTTGTAGAGGGCTTTTTTAACATTTTAATACACAGAAATGTTATATTATGTTCTTTCTTAAAATTAGAAGGTTAAGAGATATAAAAGCTTAATCTTATTGTTTGAAACTTCCATGCGCCTGAGTTGCAGTGCACACTTCGTCTTAGAACCGAATAATTCGAAGACATAAGACATCCACCAACTCACACTGGGCCCAAGTGGTGGATTATGGCCCACTCACTCTCAGAGAGCGGAAGGTTGTGTCCCACATTGTGAACATGGGCTGAATAAGCATATGCTTATGGAATTCTGTCAGTTTTCACGAATGTGAAACAATAAAATAGTTGTTCTACGTATATTACCTCTGCCATAAATAATCTTCATAAAAAAAATTATTCAACTTACACGGTTTTACGTGCGCTATCCATTAAAATGAATGGTTCACCATAACCACCATCGCAAGTGCCCAACACGGAAAAGTGAAAATAAATATGAAAATTCAAGCAATAAACGTAATCCTGTAGTTCAGTTTTACTTTTGATCGGTAGTTTACAAAAGTTTATTTTTAAACTACAGCTGGCGTATCTCTGAAGGTAAAACTGTATTTTACTGGTCATGCACAATATTGTTAAATTATTTAATCACCATTTGCTCTTCAAACGGTGAAAGAAAACATCATTCAAGGCACGTTCGACAATCGAAAATGTTAAGCTCATATTTGATGCCGGTGGTGGTTTGTCAACCGAAACCTTTGCTTCTCAAACACGTTTTTAATTAAAAGTACAGATAAACTAACCAGACATGGTGACAAAAGTACACATAAACTAATCAGACATTATGTAATCTAAAACTAAGAGGGTGTCATCAGGAGATTTTTCCGTGGAACCCTTCCAGTCCTTAGAAAGCAGGCTGGCGTGGCATCCATCGACCAGCACTGGACCCGCGAAGCTGATCACGACCCCTCTTACCGAAAGGAGGCCCATATCCCAGCAGTCGGAACATTGTAGACTGAATGACACAATAGTCTCGGTTTGCAGCAGGAGATTAATAAAAATGTCGTTGAATATGTCAGACTCATTTTATTAGTCAAAGGTTCAGAAATACAGGATGTAGTTAAGTAGGTATTGGACTTTTGTAGCAAACAGCGATAGTCAATGACTCTTCCAGTAAACGTGTTCAACTAATTTTCTTAAGGTTATAGGATTATTTCAACCCTCAAAACTAACTAGAACACGTTTTTCTACATTTTTATTTCCATCATCAATTTTACAGACTCAACCACAAGAACCTATTCCTTAGCTGTTTAACTTCCACACCGACTTAAAAAGATTTTTATTTTAATCGCTAAAGGTGTAAGCAGCACTGTACCTATTACCATACTATATTCTAGGAATACTAAAACAACGAACTGAAATAGGATAATGATGACAGGTGCGAGCGGCAACACTGTTTAGCAGAAAACTTTGAATGTAATATTAAAAGTCGATTTAAGGTCAACGCACAGTAAGCTCACACGAACTGAAGTCGCTCACACGAACTAAAGTCGAGGCTGCGTCAAAGCGCGGGCGCATAAGCGGCGCGCCGCATCTACATTTATTTTAGGAATAGATGGCAATGCGCTCATATAGGGTCGCGGCACGAAATATCGCCGACTTCGTCTATTGCAACGACGCGACGCGACGTCGCGGTCGCCTCGACGTACCAGTGAGCGATGCGCCTTATAAGCACTGCACGGGCTCGCCTCAACTCGACTCATTGTGGATTTTTTAAATGAAACTCCAGACGTCTTCGTCGTGTCGATGACTTCCATATTCAAGTTTAATGAGCTTCGGCTAGAACCCTGCCTTGATAGCGTTAGTAGTGGCTTCGGACAGGTTCCTCAAGGTACAGGTGGAGTTGCACAAGGAATGGGACAGGACAGGAGGACCTCGTTTGTGATGTGGCTCCGCATATCCGCAGTACACTCCTTAGTTTAACTACTCATAAGTGTGCGCTGTTCTTTATCCATTTTATCATCACTATCAGAAACTTAACCTACTATCACATACCCAGCAATTAAAAAGTAATGACGGAATTTAATCGTTATTTTATATCTATATCTATTAATTGGAAATATAAAGAAAGTATGTACTTTAAACGGTTCATCGATTAGGTTATTGTGGGTATTATTTCTGAAGTGTTGATAATTCCTGCGAAGTAATTAGCATATGTATTGAAAGGTTAAAGACTGGCTTTCGTATGCAGCTTAGTCAACTGCTTTGATAATGAAATGCGTTGCATTTTTTTATCTTCATGCCTCGTTGGTTTGAGGGTATGCCCTGGGTTTGATTCGTAGCGCGGACAAAGTCTATTGATTTATTTTCAGTCATTCTCAGTAGCTACCTGGTGTATTTTGACTATAGGCATTGTAGCTGTCAATGTTTTAGATTTAGATATTCTAATACGTACTCAAATATTATAAAGCCGGCCTATTTTACCGTAACTCGATCGTATTAGTAGGATTGATATGTTATTGGGTTTTGCCATCAGCAGTTTCACCCGGAAAGCCTGGAGTCTGGTTTCGTGCCCAGTTGTTGGCAATAGGCTCGCCATTCTTTATATAGGACTTATACATAACTGGAAAAATGAGAAAGTACGATAGGTACGTAATCTATGCCTACCCCTTCGGGAAAATCAGCCGTGATAATACGTTATGATATAATGTCAAATCAAATCACCATTATCACTGTAATTTATCAGTAGATCCTTCAGATTTTCCAGATAAGGCAGTTCCCATACAAATAAATTACCGCACATACCTTGCTCCAATGCTCTACATAAGCGAGCTATTTATAAATGCTATGTAAATAGGATTACTTGTATCAACGGCGATGATCAGCTGTCGATACAAGATAAGACTGCTTGTCACGATCCACGAAACATGACAACATTCCATTTTGTTACTGAAGAATGAAGATACATCACTGATTATTGTTAAGTTACTGCTGAGTCACTAGTCTGTTTCACATTTTCTGCCTCGACAAATTTTCATTTCAAGTGTTTATGTTATAGTCAGTATATTGATTTCCAAGGTAACCGACGTAGCCCGAAAAATTGCCAAATTTAAGTGGCAGTGGGCAGGGCACATTGCTCGCAGAACGGATGGCCGATGGGGCCGAAAAGCTCTGGAGTGGCGACCGCGAACCGGAAGACGGTGCGTTGGAAGGCCTCCCACTAGGCGGAACGAAGGCCTGGTGAAGGTTGCGGGGATCCGCTGGATGCGAGACGCACGGGACCGGTCAGTGTGGCGACACTTGGGGGAGGCCTATGTCCAGCAGTGGACGTCTTTCGGCTGAAATGATGATGATGATGATGATTGTATTTCCTGATCCATGTTACAAAGCAGAAGTGGGGAAGATGGGTCAAGTAATTCAGGGCTGTGGGCACTGGTCTCAATTGACAGGCCGAGCAATGGTGGCTCAGTGGTAACGACTGGGATATCCCTGTTGTATGTGCGTTAAAACTCAGGGACGTGTGTACTTCTTCTTCTTCTTCAACCTTTGGTCATCCATTGCTAGTGTAGGTCTCTTCCAAATCTCCCCACTCTTGGTGGTTTTGTGTCATGGCTATCCAGTTTGTCCGGCCACTTTAATGAGATCATCTGTCAACCTAGTCAGTTTTCTTCCCACATTCCAACGTCCCGTCCATGGTCTCCACTCCTGCATACCTTTCATCCCGTCTACGGCACTTAGTGCAATTTATGAATTGCGTCGCCTATACTTACTTAATCTTAAAGTCTAGTTTTAATTGTATTGCAAGCTCCAGGCTATTGACAACACTTTCTAGTGTATGTTTTGTCATTCATAGTGGGCCGCTAATTATGATTGTAACATCTAGCAACTGGTCCAACCTGCAACCAAGCAATCAAAGGCGCGCCACGTAATGTTAATTCATTTCCGGATGAAAACAGATTTATAAATCATAATCTTACAATCATAAAGCAATCATTATCAATTTCCGTGTTTCCGCACTTGTTATTAGATTTCAATTATGCACCATGTTAAGAAAACATGGAGTGTTTGTGTGTCTGTGTGTTCGTTTCTCATGGCTCACTACACATCGTCTGTCAGTCAGACGTCAGCGTGCAGCTCGTAAATTATGACGTTTTTTCTGCGCGCGCGCACGCAAATCAGTACTCATAGATCTTAAGTACTATCTATATAAGTGCAGGGAGTTGTGTTGCCTAACTGGTTGGTGTCGCACAGATGCAAGATGAAAGGATATTTCAATAAGGATTACACAATCAATTAAAGTTTCGTTTCGTAACTTAGGAGTAATATTATTTTTGATGATCATATACTAATAGTGGTAAGTTGGTAACTGTAACTGTAGAACGAACGATGAAGAATCAAAACGTGAGACAAAACTGGTTTTTTCTTTAAAAAAAGTCCACTGCTGTGCAAGATCTGCTTCTAATCGCGAGCTAAAGTAAAATCTAATACTGTCTAAGTAAATACCAAGTACCAAATGTTGTCTGAATTTAGAGTATACATGGAACAAAGCATCAAAAATCTGTCAGTTTAATTGCATACCGCTCAAAACCATCACATGGCCTATTCTTTGGCATCTACCAGCATGCTTCTCACGTACGCAAGGGTGGGCAAAGCTTTGCATTAGCATATTAATTATCGAATCCTACGATAGTCATGGACTCCTGGTACCTCATACCGGTTCGGTCTAACTGTTTGCCTAGAATTAAGTCTGTACAACTTTAGAATTGAGACTGTACTGTTGTGGTAATTTATTGCTCTGTTTTGATTGGATGTCGATTCGGCTGTGGTTGGCTGTGAATTTATATTAGTAAGTTATTGGTTGGGTATAGATAGGATTGATCAATAGTTCGAAGTCGAATTCAATTTGCCTGTTGGTTTGATTACAACCTTTTCTGGTCAACTTGTTATTAGTTGGTTTGGGCAAGATGTTTCCATTTTAATTTTATTTTTCGTGGTTTTACCCGCAGATGCTGATGTGATTAGCTTTTGAAGCGGTAAAAATAACCATGATATTTCTACCAAAACGACTATTGATTTATGCTGAGGAAAGTACAACTTACAAATCCCAAAAATACAAGCATTTGAAAGACCACAAATTAATTGTGATCAGGAAAAATATCAAGTGGTGTCTAACAGAGGTATCACTACCTAAAAAATCCCATTCCGCTTTCTTATAATTAACTTACGATTACCATTTTCCTTGTTAGTACTTGCAACCCTCTTTACCTTTAAGTTCCCTTACTGCAATTACTCCGAAACCATTAAACAACGAACCCGTCCGGTAACTCCTACCTGAACCTGAATCAAGTTAACTCGGCGACAACTAATAGAAACACACAATTTTCCCTTTCGCGTGCAACTGCAATCACTTTCGCGCAAAAAAAGTTCCTTGAACACTGTACCGGCGAATCCGATCGCAGATAAAACAGCGCTACAACAAAACGATGGTAAGCAGGCAAGGAGGCAGGCCGTAATCTGCGCTCGGCGTCTAATAAATTAGATTGTGTCCATAAACATGCGGCGTCGGGCTAACCTCGTCATCTGATACCGCGGACATTGTTTGGCGGGTGTCCATTGTTGGCAGGCACGGCTTACAGTGAGTGTTACAATGCGAAGGAAGGAGGACGAAGTTCTGATTTGATATTTTGGTTCTTATTAAAAATCGTCTTGAAGTAGTATTCAGAATGACGCATGATTCAGTTTAATTTGTACCGCCACTTCTTCAGCGTTTCGGACGCCGATCTCATCTAATTCAGACATTTTAAAACTGCCGATACTGATCATCTGCCTAGCCTTTTCCCAACTATGTTAGGGTCGGCTTCCAGTCTCACCGGATGCAGCTGAATACCTGTACTTTACATGGAGCGACTGCCTATCTGACCTCCACAACCCAGTTAGTACTGGGTAATACGATACCCCTTGGTAAGACTGCTTGTCAGACTTTTTGGGCCACTGACTACCTGTAACGACTGTCAATGATCTACAATTGACAGCCAGGACCAACGGCTTAACGTGCTTTCCGAGGCACGGAGGAAACTTGGTATGTAATGGGCGGTCACCTATCCACAGACCAGCCTAGGCAAGCGTGGCTTAACCTAAAGAGCGACCTAAGCGGCTGTTATTATATTGTAACGAGCTCCTCTTAAAACTCCTCTAAAACTGCCGATACTCTCAAGTTTATTTTGAATAAATGACTTATATTGCATTGATATTGTTTTTCTCTAAGACAGCGGCCAGACTGCAGAATCAACAAGAAAGTCATCTTTATCCTGAATCTATGAAAAAAAAATTAACCATAGTTCTACTTTCTCCGCATTCCTACGGCACAGTTTCTATAATACCGTACAACAGTGGAAAAGCATCGCCCCATCGACAGGCGACTGCTAGTAACGACTGCGCGTCTGTAGGTGCCGATATCTTAAGGAGCTTGTTGTAATGAAGTGCGATCACGGAGCCACAGGCCCACAGCCTCTGAAGTCCTCTTCAAACTGATTGCTCTGCTTCTGGGAACAGTGGCCGTATTAACGGGGAAATTATATTTTCGGAGGAAAAATTCGGGAAAAAGAAAGTGTCATAATCATAATATGTTGGCTATAGTGGTGGTCTTCCATACCCGGATTAACTGCAAAAAAGCTTAATAAAAGTTTCCAATGTCATAACGCAGGTCAGTTTCGTTCAAGCGAATTTGCGTGTTTAGTGTGAAACCTCACTCACGCCAAGCAAGTAAATACTACCTGCCTCTCACTTTTGCAATGATTTCATTAATTTCTGTTCTGCCAAAAGAAAACCATAGAAAATCCCATTTTCCATTGCTGTTTCACATTATAAGCTAAAAACCAATCCATTAGATAAAATTACTTCGAAGCCGATCTCACGTGATTCCTTACCCGGTAAGGCTTATCGTATAACAATGGAGACTAACCTCGTAGGTATCCATAGGCGGCTGATAGTGTTCAGTCGATAGCGGTATATTAAGGTGCTCAATATTAACGCTAGGACTGCCGTCTGATCGGCGGCTACCCCTGTTTATAGCATGATGAGATGGCAAACGACTTTGAGCTATGGAGAGCATGATAATGGCCGCTATGTAAGGAGCTATAATATTTGGTTGGCGGTATGTGTAAGTGTGTGACAAACTGAAACGTTGAGGGACTCTACACAGATTGGTGATTAAGGAGTTCATAATCAGCCTGAGATTTGCACTCTGCGGGACGTAAGGCCCCTTTCTGATAGAAGGAGTGGGCACAGGACGGGAGATTGGATGACAAGTCTTCGAACTTTTGGTTCTAGGACATCCTGGATGTCTCATGATGTTTCCCATTTTTCAACTTGCATAGTGAATTACAGCTATCAGAAAGATAGCCCAGCAGTGGCGATATTGTAGGCTAAGGACCAGTTCCTGTTATTGCTCGCATTCAAAGCTTATCGATGTAAGGTAAATGTAACATGACGTGATATAATGGAGCTTCACACAGAGGCACCGACATCAACAGTGCGGCTAGTAGCAGCCTCTGTTCGTGTAGCGATGAGATGCCAAACTGTCGACGTTGATCTATAGCGGATCAGCGGCGGCGGGGGCGGTCGATGAACCGGGTAGCAGCTTCGATTCCCGCACACTGAACACTGAACAGGCCATAATTAATAATTATGATTCGCGAGTTATGGGAATGAAAATCATGATGGTAGCAGATTGAATTTATAGACGTAATAAGATGATAGGTTAAGTTATGGCGTGCTTACGAAGAGTGATGGCTGTTTGTAATCATAATCTGACTGGTGAGAGCTTGGATTTCTAGTTGTTTCATAAATTACTTCATCTTTACGATCTATGAGCACAATTCCTTCCTAATATCAAAGAAAAAAAAGAAAAAAAACTTGCAATTAAACCTCTCGTTGTTTCTAAACTTGAAAGACCTAAGCAATTATAATCTTATCACCGTCTGAATTAAAATAAGCGCTTTTTTATTCTTACTAAAAGGTTAAGGATATTCAGAAATTAAATGAAAGCATCATTATCCATCAATTTATGACCCTTTACATGACTTATTTATGTATTTTTATCCTTCCAATCGCACGCACTAAGACAAGGCTGACATGTGAAATAATGTTAAAACTATCACCTAAAATTTATTTCATAGAATTAGGTACTAAACTATCAAACGTTCGTTAAATTATAATAAAATACGACAAGTGATACGAATGGAACAGTCATTATTTAAGATAGGAAACTTATTTAGTATTTCCGTTTTTGTACTGGCAGCACTTACTCAATCCTTGTATCTTTGACCGCGTTGGGGGGCGTCCATTGATTACATGAGGCAATTTTGGCGATTTTTCACCCGCCCCTCCCCCTTCCTCCTGGTGAGATATCGTGAGATTTGACTTATTCCCGTTACTTACCACCTAATCACACGTGAGATTTATCAAAATGTGTGGTTTGGTATAAATACGGTACCTAATTTGTGCTTGATTGCGTTGAATTCATTTAAGAAGCATAATTTGTTTAATTATTTTCACTGAACAATTATTAATAAATATTTATTGTGTACGATTTGGCAATATTTTTGTAGAGAAAAATGTTGACTTTATTAAACCCAGTTTTCTCGCAATATTACACTGTTTCTTGCGGGGAAAAAATCGTGATATTTGCCGGGAGCCCACTCTTGTTTGTGAGATTGGGTGAGATTCGGCACGATGCCCGCCCTCCTCCCCCTAAACGCCTCACGTAACTAATGGGCACCCCCTTGTTAATTCCCCAACTCCTGGTATAATATTAGGTATGTTATTACTAAATGTGCTATGCTTTCTGTACAGACCTACATTGTACTTAGTAGTTATTTATTGAAAAGTAGACATTTTCAAATGTACTTATCTCTTAAGATTCAATAAACAGCATTTTCACGCCAGCAAAGGATGAGATATTGGCTGACCTATGACCTGACGAGCTTGAGGTCTTGGATTCATTTCATAGGATAAGCAAAGTGTAATTTAGCTTTTACATTGGTATGGCTCAGTAGTAGCCCGGATTCAGGGTGGCAATAGCTCACCCTCACCCCCTTCTACATAGGACTGTAACGTGACTGGCGAAAATGTTCCGATACACCGGTGCTTACAACCGATACACTGGATCCAACCGTGATGGTAAATTTACTATTTTCACCACAAGATAGATCTACACCAGAAACAAGTTGAAAACCAATCAGAATTGTATTACAATGTCTCATATTACCGCGGGATCCAATTACGCGCGTTATAATTGCGGCGCTGCGCGGGCGCAGGCTGCGTAGTAATAGATGGTGTCTCTCTGATCGATTTAGTGCGCAGGATTGTGCGTTGAACAAATTGTTTGATTGATTCTTGCGTGGATCGAATTTACATGCGAGTTGTTTTTTAATCGATTTGTCCCGATCGGATTGGTTGTCAATCCATTTAGAATCGTGTCACACTACTCATTTGATATTGTGCCTTTATTGAGTTAGCTTGACTATGAATGCAACTAGAAACAATTCTTTATCATTCTAAACTACGACATTCAAAAGTGCCTCTTAATGGCCTAATTGTACTATACAATTTAACTTTTATTACGACTTTTATTTTAAGATATTATTTCGATGTTCTTACGTCGATATTAGCACTTTCATCAGTAATGACAAAAACCAATATTGTAGCTAATATGCAAAACTCTGTTACTATAGTCCCAACTTCTGCGGTTCGAAGCTCTCACTTCGAAACTTCAACCGCTTCATAAATATCCAATCATACAAATGCTAAAATACCTATCCATATCCCTATCAACTTCCACATTCAATAGCGTCTATTCAGGATTATTTCCGATAAACTTCGCTCAAAGGCCCGCTAATACCTGTGACCTTTAGATCCACACCTGTCGGACCACACAGTCGCAAGCGCAACATTAGTTTCAAATGATTGCAGATAAAACGTTGTTTTGTTAAAAGAATAAACATATTTGTTAATGTTTGGCTTAATTAAGATATGGAGTATCGGAAACATGGAGTATCTATCAATGGTCAGCTGCGTGTCATACTTTTTTAATATCCTCCTGTTTTTATGAGATTGCAGAAACAGGACTGTCTGGAAGCCAGTTTTGGTTGTGGTATCGAAAACTTCTTGCTCGCATAGTCAAGTGGAACACGATTCTTCTCTCTATTTAACTTTGTTATGAATCAGTGCAATTGAACTAATACTGTTTTACTATAGTAATTAAGCTCTTGATTAGTTACGTACTCACTCCTCGCTGATTTTAATCAAGTCTCGAAATAATAAGTGATATTAATTTTGAGTTTCACCAACTGGACTCACGTGTGGCCAGTCTGACGGGTCGAGTTGGTGATAAACCCTTTTTATCAGAACGTTTTTTGACATTATCGATACGTATATTATGTTCTAGCTGTTGCCCGCGGCTTCGCCGGCCGAAATTTTTTTTGCCGGAAATTATTCTACGGGCACGTTGTAAATATAGCCTATGGCACTCGGGGACTTATGTAACTTCCTATCAGTGAAAGAACTATCAAAATCGGTTCAGTAGATCCAGAGATTACCCCCTACAGACAAACTTCAAAACATACAAACTTACAAACAAATTTTACCTCTTTATAATATTAGTATAGATTATTATAGATTATTTGACAATCTTCAAGATAGATGTCATGATCCATGTTTATGGCATTTACGGCATACTTACACAACAATATCAACTGAATTATTTAATTTCTTGACTTCACTAAGTATAATGTAGCTAAAACAAAGTTCGAAAAAGAAAATGATAGATAAGTGATACCTAGCGATGAACTACCAACTTATCATTGCTAACACACATAATTTCATTATAGTTTTTGTTCCTATTAACTGCAGCTCACCAAGGATATCCACCGTCTACGAACCACCATAATTACTGTCACTCAACAACCTACCTACCCTGATAAGGATATAGCGTGAAGTTGCACGTCCAAAGGGTTCAATCATCGGTTTGATTTATGATTGACTGGAGCGCGAATAAAAAGCGAATGATTGTATGCGCGGGCGCATGATCGATGGCTCACAATTGAAGCGCATTTCTTACGTGAACGTGTTGCAGTATTTTTATTATGGATTTATGTAGCAGTGCTCAAAATGCATGACACTATACAACAGGTGGTAATTATGAAAATAAGACCTAACTCCTGTGACACGACTTGAGTAACTTTAGTTTACATTTACGTTAAGGCCTTTTAAATGTTGAGTAGTTTGTTTTATTCAATTTATTTCCGAGAGACTGAATAGTAATGCAACTATTACAAAAACTAAGTTTTTTGTTTTATTTTTGACGTTGAGTTAAGTACAACGTCCTCGGTGAACCGATTGGAACCACGGTCAGTAGTGGGGAATTCTTACAAAGACCATGAATTTTAACTGTAGAAAAGCCTAAGCCCTGTGCTGTCCCAATCATGAGTAATCATGACCAAGAAAGTATTTGCCAGAGACAAATTATGTCGAACTTTAATTTCACGAATGTATTCAAAATCAAAATCAAAATCAAAATCAAAATCAAAGCATTTATTTCAAGTAGGCCAGTTACAGGCACTTTTGAACTGTCGAAACAAAGATAACAATGAAATGTAGCTACAGTCCCAGTCACAAGGCATAAAAACTGTGAAAGTACTGTAGTTGCCCATTCCCTAGCGTAGATCTCTATGGAGAAGAACGGGCAAGAAACTCCATGGACACTCTTTTAAATCAGCATATTGTTACAAAACCTTGGTTACATCATTCATATTGAGATGGTACATTATGTGAGAACGATGTAGCAAGATGTGCACGTTAAAAGTGTCCATAGTAAACACAAAAAAGACAATTAAAAAAAAATTAAAATAATAAATTCAAATAAGCCGTGGCAACTAAGAGATGACCAGTCACAACTGACAGCGCCCGTTCACGAACATGACGCATGGATCAGCACCATTCAACTCAACCATTTTGAAGGGAACTAAATGATCCGACACACGCGCCACCATCAGCGAGACATTGATATTCGGACCAACTCAACCACGACGTGTTAACGTAACTTAAGCAAACATTCACATTTATTACAAAAATATCTCAAATCCATCATTTGCAGCAATAACGGCACACCGTGAGATAGTCTCGCCGCCCGGATGCGCCTGACTTTGACGTATAACGCCACTCATGCGCAACTGTGGGACCGTACGATCATTTTGCTGTCAATCATAGCATGCCTCAGCTTCTCACTGACGTAAAAACTGCAAGTAAATCATATGTGTCATGCGTTTCCCGTTCGTACGCTGACTTGGTTCTGAGTAATTTAATTAATAATAATTACTAGGTTAGTTCGTGGTTCTGTCCACGTGAGATTTTACTGACTATGATTAACGATTAAGGCGCCATTTTGCGTAGATAAATTAATAACACACCTACCATAAAAAAAAAACTCTTTATTTGAGTTGGGTGTTTTCCCACTTACTGGGCCTAATTAATCAACAAAAATACCATGAACTCAAAAAGAAGAAGTATATCAGTATAAATATGGATCTATTTATACTGTGATATAGTGTGTGACATCAACTAATCAATAAATTCCATCCGGCTCGAAGGACCAACATCGAATCTTATCAGTCCTTCGAGTCTGAACGTTTTCTTTCGTATAAGTCATTCATTTTCAGGACCTGCTACAGATATTCATATGCACCTAAATACATAAATAGTCTGTCACTGCGGCAAGTGCGGTGGAAACGTAGCCAGCAATAAGTAAAGATACCGGTCGTCTGCTATTGTTTTCCGATACCAGCCCGATGGCGATACTTTGGACGGGTCGCGCTGTACGAGTACCCACATATGTAGGTCGCTGCTTGATGGTTCTGTAACGTGGTTCAAGTTTGTGGGGTTATTTATGACATGTTAAGGGACACTGTTTACATATTGCAAGCAGTTTGTGTTGTCTTTTTGTAAAATAAATTTCTGAAAAAACATTCAATTTACTCTAACGTCAGTCAGAATGGTTTACAATCCAGGAAACACTGAGATGACCAGATTAATAAATAATGTACTTTTAGCCCGTACTTTGACTTTGGTGTTCTCAACTGTTTTTAGCAGCAGTACCGTTGTCTGACATTTGTGCGAAAGTGACAGGAATAATGCATAAGTGAGTTTCTATTGCATGATTCTTTCTTAAAAATGCTCTATAAGTGTGCTCTTTATTTTAACATCTCTAAAGTAGAGTAGTTTACTGTTACATTCTTCATATTCATTATCAAACACGATCGCCATCATTTCTCCTGCACCCAGCGATACAGCAACCCCTAAATAATTCCCTGCACCCCCATTCACTCCATCACTCATATTCCCTACGCCACTAAGTTTTCTAACTTATAGCCCAAGAGTGAAGTTAAATGCAAGACGAATAAGACTCATTGCTCGGCTAGTATATTCCACGTAGCTTTGGGATGCAAACCGATAAATGTATAGGATGGGGTGGGCTTAGTGAATAAACATGAATGAGTACACTGGCGGAACGAAAATTTACTCCCGAACTCCCGAAGCTCGATTGTTTGGAATATTTTTTGGTGGAAATTTTGATAGCAGTGGTCGTGTCTTCTGTTACTTAGGTATTGATAAAAATAATGAAAAAAAGAAGGGATTTAATAAACTTAAAATGCTTATTTCGTGGAAAAAGATGTGGTCTTTAAAATGTCTGCGTTGTAAAAGCCAAATTCAACGAAAAATTTTAGGTTCCCTAACTTCTAAAATGTTACGGTCTTATTTATTTTAAGGGCATAGAGAATTTTCAGCATTTTTTAATAATATCAGAAAAAGTGCACCTTATTACATTTTTACCACATGAGTAAATAAATTCAAAAATAGAACACTTCGCCTCCATCACATATTCATGGCGCAATCGCCAAAAAATTTACGATATCGAAAAGGAAAATATCGGATACGTTCACCGAACAAAAAAATTAAGCTATACCCCAATTTTTGGCCGACATTGTATCAGCTCATTCCTCGGAAGACAGGCCTCACTCAATATCTCGGATATTGTTGGCGAAAATGAGTATTTATGTCATCGTTTGTATAAAATGTACTGCAATGTGGCTCGAAAGCGTTTTTCCTGCGATCTCGCCTCGCTTTGTTTATTGAACAAACTTTAAGGATATTTCTTCGCTTTTCCTCTTTTCTTCTTGAGGTTATTTCGGCTTCTCTTATTGGATTCATGAATTCGGAACAAAGTGTATCAAGTCGTTTATCAGTTTGTTTCCTACCTGTTTTTGTGTGGAAATGTTTTGGGGCGCATCACTTACGCAGTATGAATTTTCTTTTGCCTGGGTTACAAATAAATAGAAGAAAGAATGGGTATCCATCGAAACATTCTTAGTAATTTTTGTGGTGCTTGGTGCACATTTAAAGTACGTATTTACTTACCAAAAGAAAAAGAAAATTAAGCCGTCAAAATTTTACACAATCGGAGAAACTAACCCTACAATAACTATAACGCCGTTCAAAATAAAACAATATTATAAATAAAACAATGATCAACAATTTAACTCTATTAACCTAAATACTTAGCTATTTCTATAACAACTTTCTTTTACACCTAAACATTAAATAAGCAATATTAAACACTACCGGGGGTCTAAAACTAACACATAAATTTCAATTCCGACCATTAAAACTAGAAAGAAACATGATAATATTGTTTTGTATTAATATTGTATGTGTTTTGTGTGCCCCCTGGACAGACAGACACGCATTGTTTCAAGTATTCATAAAGTGACATAAACTCACCTTTGACATCGGGCACACTTTCTATTGCCATCCCCGTTAGGTGAAGTGCCAGCAATCGCGTCTGTTTTTGGTCTTACGGCATCTGTGACTGGTTTTGGGAATATTTCTTCTTAGATGTTGTGAATAGGCTACAGTTTTGGTATGCGTTAAAGTATCTCTCTGTAAGGATGTAACAGACCGTGTATTAACTGGATGACTATTAAAAATAAATAACTCACGAAAAGCATTTGAAATAGATGTTTTTGGTCTTTTTGCATATTACATATTTGGTCGTTCCGGGAAATGTCGTTACACTGCCACCACATACATGCCTAAGTTATGTGAAATTACTAGCAATTAATCAACTCATCCTATGGCAGTCCACTGCTGGGCAAAGGTCTATCCTAAGCGGCGCCACCAGCACAAAACACATAACAACTGAATATAGCTAAAATTCTTCCTGTTTGCGTCCGAATTTCTGCCACGAGTCAGCAACTGACATTTACTGAAGCATCCATCTATCACGTTCAAATAGTTTCGCCACACGAACGTTCAGAAACAAAACCTATCACATTATGCAGACTCGCGGCCTGTCATAAAATCACGAATACCATAGTGGTATGATTAACACGTGTGGGGTGGGACAAGTCATTGGCGGAAGCGGGTACCTTGTAGAAAAGTGAGAAGCCGGTTTTTTAATAAAAACTTTCAGAGAACGGAAGAATATACAAACTGTATTTTGTGCCAGTAATTCGGTTTAGTCTTTTGCAGGCAATGTTTCTGTACCTACTTTAAGCTTGGTGCTGTAATATAATTTTCATGTTAGCGGGCAGAGAAACAAGTCTAGTTATTTTTGTACTTGTTGTAAGTGAAAGCGATTCTCATGGAAATGTATATGGCATATAACATTCTTAAGTTGATTCAATTTGGCATAGCGAATACTAAAAGATGACTCATTTAAACTGTTTTGGAGTTCATGACCACCACCTTCAAAAAGATGATATTTTAAAACTCGCTTATTTCTCCTCCTTACACCACCCCACCAACATACCGACTGCTGCGAACAAAGATGGCGTCCTTACATAAAAACTGTTTAATCGTAACTCGGCACTGGCTATCGCGATCTGAACATATTACCATATATTAATCCAATAAGGGATTGAAGCGATCAATTTATCTACATTACGGCTCGCGGGACCAAGCCGGTGTAAGGTGCTAACTTGAACCAACTTATGGCCCTCCATTAGATCGTACAACGCGTTTAAGGGTTAATATTGGGTGCGATTCGATCTTTATTTATTTGAATTGTTCCCATTAAGTGATTTTTTTTTTTAGAATTAAATATTTTTGTGTGAATTAGTTGTAATAGTCTTGTATACGTAAGTTGTCGCATAATTAGAATATGGTTTGTGTGAGGTGCATTTTTGGTGTACTTGGCTGCTAATCTGTTTTTGCAAGATGTAATATTTCAAAACAAAACTCTAGCCCTCTTATTAATAAACACGGAATAAAATTACATCAGGAATAACAAAGGAATAACCATACATTTTCAAAGGTTTAAACTTGGAATAACTTTATTCTCTGTTTATTAATAGGAGGGTATGTCTTTGTAGCAATTTCACTCTTTTTGCAACATCTAGATAATTATATGCTGGACTGCTCGTCAACTAAAATTAATGTTATGGTAATAATAATTAAACTGTATAACTAGTAGCCAAACATGCTCCCATTTATGTTATATCAACACCCATAAAAACTTTGAGCGGCGTTGACCTTAACCCTACAACTTACAAAGGACTAAAAAATACAGAACAGTACAGAATATAACAAAGTAGGTACACTCTAGTCGTGTCACTAAGTATCAAAACAAACGCGAGAGGAGAAGTACAAACTTACGAGTTACGACTATCATTCGTTGGACAGTTTATAGACTTGTAGGTTCCGCGTGGGCCGCGGTGTGTCGCAAGCCTAATTACGTGCAAATAAAAAAATAAACGTATTTGTTATGGTAACATTCTCAATTATTCTGCGAGTAGCTTACATAAAAAAAAGATTGTGTTGACATTCGACATTAATTAACAAGTATAGGTAAACGAATTTAAACTTTACATGTACCTACAAATTATGTAAGTAGAATAATTTATTAAAAGGCACTTACCTGAAAATATAAAATAATCTATTATACATATACTGACTTATACATAAACAGTTACACTATCCAACTGCAAAATGTTTTTCGACTTCTTTTCATTTTGTATGTTTTGGTGAGCCATTAACTATAGTATCAATTAGCTTCTTATTTAATTTAATCAAAGGTGCTACTCAATTAGTAGACTTCAAACCTAATAATAGTGACCGATTGGCCTTTTTTTCACCACAAGAATAAAATAATCAATCAAGGGAACTTAATACGGCACATTAAAAACGTAGCTTACTCACAAAACAACTGCATAAAAACATAACGTCCAATATTGTAACTCGTAACGTAGGTGTCGCCTCGGCCTTGACATTAGCGAGCGAGTGAATGACTGAACGGAGTGAACTCATTCATAAATTGAGTGAATGGGACGCACCTACGCGCCCCGGCCGGCAGTACACGGGTTACGACCGAAGGACCAAAAATGTGGACGCGATATTTTTTAACCGAATACCTATATGGAAAGGTTTCTTTTTGTGTGTATTGTAAAAAAGAAGGTTGAGTATAGTTAGAAGATTGATTAAAATAAGTTAGTACTTGTCAAATAGATTTACAAAATATTTTCTCAAATAGATTCACAAGATATTTTCTGGCTCATATGCTGGAGTATCCGACGTGTCTTTACACCTACAGTTAAGAACCCTTTTGGCCCCAGTAGTTTGATACGACACAAAAGAAGCATTGATACAATAGAAGAACATTTTCTTCATGAACACTAATTATAATAATTAACTTACCATGTGTTAAAGGATCGCTAATTATTTACCTGTATACCCCATACTTATTACACGCCTGGCTGTACTGGGTAAATATTTATGAACCAAATAAGGCTAAACAAGTCTTTGTTAGTGAAACCTCTTTCGGAGCTCTTACCCTTGACCGGCAGAAGGTGAAGCACAGTCGGAAACTCCGCTTAACACTCAACTTGACTTATATGAATCATCTATTGGTTCAGAACTTGAGATGAATCACACTTCGGATAAAAGGAACAATTTTTCTCCGATTAGGTAGTTTCCCGAAAACTTTTGACTAGCATTGAAAATAGTAAAATTGCCGTTGCTCTAGTGCGATGATGCGATTTAGGTACAGGTCGTGCAAAGGTTTTCTATTAGGAATGGTTTATTTGTCTGTTGTTCTGTTCTTGTGCCCAATTAAAGAGCAATAGGCTCCCTATTACATAAGACTTAAAAATAACTGATGAAACGTAACGTGGCTCTATATACATCTGCCTAATCAATCACGGAATACCAACGCCTTGAAAATTTCATAAGAAGAAGAACTACAAGCAATTTTCCAACAGGTCAATAAAAACATGAATCGCAACTTACTTTTCTTCTGACGTAATTCTTCATAACCATTACATACTTAGCGTGAGAGATATAACACGACCAAGTGAAAGTGTCTCTTTATTATTCAAAGCAGTCAGAGTTAAGCAGACTTCTGTATTTAGAGGGGTATGGTGTGGTGGAGCGAATGCGATCGTGAGTCACATTTTTACTAACATGTTTTTGTTTATTGTTTGTTGGAGCCAATGTTGTGTATTGGTGAAGATGTTTGGGATGCTTTTTTGTCGCAGATTATTGTTTTATTAAGCTCAAATGTATGAAAATAACTTGGTTTTAGACATTAATACCTGACCGATGACCAGGGGCCTTAGTCTGCTATTGCAATAGTGTCAGAATGGTCTATCATTGATTTAATAAGGCCCCTAGCCCACGGCGTATTGAAGCGCGTTCGAAACTCGTTTGACGTGCGTACAAAGGGTAATTCGTCTGCGCGGGGCCTTATTAAATCAATGACAGACCATTCTGACACTATTGCAATAGCAGACTAAGGCCCCTGGTTTGCGGGGATCCGCTGGATGCGAGACGCACGAGACCGGTCAACGTGGCGACACTTGGGGGAGACCTATGTCCAGCAGTGGACGTCTTTCGGCTGAAATGATGATGAGACATTATAACTGGATTTAGATATTAATATGGAGTTCTCAAGACACTAACATTGCATTTTACGACTAGAAATAATTTAATTCCAAATGTAGAAATTTGACTTTAGACTGCTAACACATTTACGTCAATCCTGTTGAGAGTCGTATGCAAAACTATTTGAAAACGATTGAAGCTTGTTACTACCCTTTAAAGTACAGTTTTGACAAAACCAACGGAAAAAAAGTAGCCAGAAACGTACTCTTCATGAATGGGACCTTACTCGCCCTAAATTACCCTTTAATCCTAAAATCACTCATTAAAAACCCCCATCAATTTCCGATCATCATTTACACAAGGCACTCGTACCTAGCTGTATAAGTATGTAAATATTTCTTAATTACGACTGATATAAATCTTGAGTTCGGACTGATCGCGTTATTACTAGCTTAGTGGTTTTTCGACAGGCATTAATGAATATGCGAGCTTGATTAGACTATACTGTGGGTTATTAGTAGGGGGACTATGTGCGTGAGGTGTTGTGGGATTGTCCGGGGCACTCATTTCTGTATTAAATACCTGAAAAAACATGTCCGCATGGTTCGTAAATGTAATAGGTATATAAATGAGTGTTTTATGTTTAATGAGTGCGCCCAAGTTAAGGTAGTATATAAATGAATGTTTTATCTGAAACTGAAGATGGGGCCTCGACCTGTATTATAATATTGGGATTCAGTGAGATTTCCTACTTTTCTGTGAAAGAAGACTATATGCCTGTTGATAGCGGTTTCTAATTTTCGAATTGGTAAGCCCTGTATTAGCTTCTACTGAAACGAAAATTAGCAAGTAAGTGAACCTATGTTCCTGCCTTGCCTTGATCGTGCATGATTGAAAGATTGTGTCTTTCATCAGAGTCCTTTAGTCTGTAAGCATCAACAGAGGTGCACACACTTTGCAGTTACAAGTGAGGTTACACTTCAATATAGGTTGGTTTGTGTAACAATCGACTAAACCTAAAATATCGCTATTGGGCTATTTTGTTTTGTACATTGTGTCTCACTTCTAGGCAACCATATTTACTTACTGCTTTCAAATAGGCTTTTATCAGTTTTAAAAAATACGTGCATAAACAATAAACAATAACTGGTCCTCCTAGTTCCGTGCAATCATTACAGCGGGCGACGCATGGAGCGTTAACTAGTTATGCGCATCGCGCTTACGTCGTCCATCACCGTCCCTCGATATTATGCTGGCTTGTTTGATCAGCATGAGCATATTTAATTATTTACTCATCGAATCCCATGAATAGAATAGGTTTGAGAAGATTCCGAGAATTCCTAATGAACACTATTGCTCTACCTTTTGGTCCTACTGGTGCCAAAAATGTTGTCAAAATGACAGATGTGGATCGCGCAAGATTTTTGGACCTTTCAATCTGAATTCAGCCTTAGTATTTGAGATCTGAACTATCATTGACCATACATTATTAATTTATTAAGCTAGTTCAACATAATATGAACTCATAAACAATTCTCCATATGCAGACTGCCACGTGTAATAAAAAATTGTCAACAACTTTTCAAAAGACCACAGATACGCATAACCTTTGGTGTACATTCATCAATTACACTACTATGAGTGCGTGCGAAGACCATATTTATTACCTGGGCGAGGGGGCAGGGGTGCAGGGGGTATAAGCAGGGGTAATTAAAACCGGGTTGCATGCAGCCTGGCTCACCCTTCCGACATAGCTTCCTTTACGAGAAGTTCAGCGTTCATTCGGACAGCTACGGGTAACTGGAAATATGCTTTTATTTCTATTTATCATATGGAGGAAACGCGCTTGACTTGCCGTTTGCAAATGAAGCTTGACGGTATTTTTCTTGTTTAAAGGATAGTTTTTTGTCGTTTGGTTCAGAGATGTGTTGGTGGTAGGTGGTCTGTGGCGAATTAAATAGATATTATATTTGTTAAGCTTTAAAGTAAACTTATTTGTATTCCTCGTTATCATGAATACTTCTTTTTATTCAGTGCAGTTTAGTTAACCATAGATTTGTTGAGCTTATTATTTTGGGATATTTCAGTGACAATGAAACGATGAGTGAATTTTATGATTCCATTGCATTGCATGTCAGGCGTCAGTCTAATCAATTTATTGTTCCACCGACTTATTTTAACACCTTTAAAAGACTACGTAAATCCGCCAACAAACAAGCCTCAACCAAAAACAGAGCAAAACTAACGAAATCCCAATGAAACTCGACCCGATTGACACTCATTATTGTCTTCAACCGCTCAACCTCACCCAATTTGCGTGCAACTGGTTCAATGCAAGAAAAACGGTGCGTCTGCGCAGTGTGTATAATTTAGCGCCATAAAGGATCCCGCGTGATGACAGCGCAGACATGGCGAACCGCGAAAATTACCAATTTTATGATCCGAAATTACATATAGACCTTATTGTGGTTCAGCTAGAAATTGGGTTTTGCTCCTAATCTGGTCCTTATAGCATGGTAATAAGAGTATACGGGTCTTATAGTTGTTGTGAAGACGTTTGCCGGAGTGCGTTCGTGTCATGAAACCGTTGACTGATTACTTTTGATTGACGGCCACTCTTGTTCGTCTGTTTGTATGTCTGGTGTCAGATTACTATATCGATTACACCAAGCTTTATTCCCTCTTACGTATTTTATTGGATCATTTTAAATTGGTTGAAAGTGTAGGTGTTTGGGTGACCATTAAGATTTGAACCAGGGAAGTGAGTTTACGAGGTTGTAAAACACAACCTACGTGCTTTTATTTATATTTTATTGGTTTTGTGGGTGTTGTGTTTATTTATTGGCGAAAATAAGACAACAATAGTTTGCATATCTTATCCTAATAATGTTGATCAGAATTGAGAAAACAAGTTGTCTGTAATAGGTATATGAATTCTTACTTGTTTTAAGAGCTGATAACCTTATATTATATAATAGCCAAAAAACAGTCTCACGTTGCGTTCTTGTCTATTTATTGAATTACGTGTGTGTCGATGCAAATTACAAAGGTGATTAGGTATACTATGATCGCTTTAGTGTTACTTGACATGTTACTATAGTGTTTAGTGGTACATTAGTGTGATGCATGAAGTTCTTGGCA
This sequence comes from Eugnorisma glareosa, assembly GCA_947578425.1. Classification (NCBI taxonomy): domain Eukaryota; kingdom Metazoa; phylum Arthropoda; class Insecta; order Lepidoptera; family Noctuidae; genus Eugnorisma; species Eugnorisma glareosa. The sequence goes on from OX387966.1 coordinate 1,484,384, forward strand.
CAATAAAACATACATTAAAGTTTAACATTACCTAATGCTATGATGCGTTCTGGTTACCGTATGTAACGGTGTTAGTTTACATTCCTCTGTTTATGGGCGCTTGTAATCTCAGTCTTAAGTCACATTAAAAATGACTTTAGTGTACCTTAAATACAGCTACAAGTACCTACTTAGAAGTGCTCTAAGCAATTACAGTTTACAGAAAGTACAATTTATATTATAGTTAGAATATACTTTGGATACCACAATTATCACACAGCTCATATATACCTGCGCAATAGCTACTTCATTATACAAAGAGTGCGACTGACTTCTCGATCTTATGCCCTCTCGTTTGCCATTCAGACGGTGCCATTGAAGGGCTCTATCTAATGTTTCTACTAAATAATTAGATAATAGATAGGTACAAACAGGGTTTTTTTTATTACCTAATCAAAAGAGTTGCTCCAGGAGTAGGTAAATAAAGTACGGCCAAAGCTGGACGCATAATCATCAATATCTAGTTTGATAGATAACTGTGGAGCCGTGCACGTGCTACTACTTCGCCCGAAAGATTTTTTTTGACACTAACCATTTGCAAGGTGCATCAACCTGATTCTTTGCTGGCCACCTCCGGTCTTGCTCTTTGTGTCATTCCACTTGCACTTTGAAGGACTTAACCGAAGCTACTACCAACGCTGGTAATGTGGCAGGGTTCTTTCTGGTCGAAGCTTATTTAACTTTAATAAACATTGACACGACGAAGATCCACCTGATGCAACGGTTGGTCGGTTGGATATGAAAGGTCCAAAATTCTCTTTGAAATTATTCAGCCAGATATTTTTTTTGTGGGACACAAGGGATACACTAGATCCTTTTTTTTTGACAAGCCTGCCATACTTTCCAAACCACTGCAACTCATGAAGGCCAGAATCAACAGTGGCGACCACCAGAAAAGCGCCGACACAATGAAGCTGGACGAAGTCCCAGATAAACAATTTAACTGCCTTGGATCCCGCAACGAAATTACCAGAAAAGAATAGCGGAGGAGTAGGAAAAACATTACTATCACTACGTTGTATAAAACAAAGTCGCTTCCTGCTGTCTGTCCGGGCTATGTGTGCTTAGATCTTTAAAACTAAGCAATTGATTTTGATGCGGTTTTTTAATAGATAGAGTGACTCAACAGGAAGATTTATATGCATAACATTGCACCCGTGCGAAGCCGGGGCGGGTCGCTAGTAATATTATAAGACTAAATCCTACTTTATTTTTGTTTGGTTGGTTTTGATTGCTCCCATTGCTAACTATCGAGTAAGCTAATAATAACACTTGCCATCTTTATAAAAATGAGTTACTACTTTGTGGTCCTTTCGTGCTAAGGAAGGACCTAAATTAAATTTTAGGCATGTTTGTATTTTTTTTTCATTTATTTTGTTTGCATCGGGCAACATACAATTTCAAATAATATTCAAATGACATTCTGACTTCTAATTTATTTCACCAGCCATTCTATTATTCTCACAATAAACAAAAGGACCAGCGGCCAAAAAAAAAAGATTTACTCGAGTTCATTAACCTCTAACCCTCAAACGCGACGCGATTAAGTCGCAATCAAATGTTGCCAACACGTCAGGAATCAACATAAACTTTGTAGATTATGGTAAGATCCGATTTTTTGAACTTATCATACATATTAAAATTTATGGTGATAATAATCGTGTGTACCTATACTTAGCTTTATTTAGCTGTGGAGCTACTCAGCGGGGGACGGATAAAGATGATGGTTTATTGTGAGGCTTGACGTTAGGGTAAGCGTTTGTGATGATGATGATGGCAACACTGTGTAACACTATGGACACTATTACTTTTTTGTAGTATTTAGTTACATAGTAAATATTGTTAATAAAACTGAGTACATTGGTCTAGAAAAAATTGAGAATTTATAGGAAAAAGAATCCTATGCTTAGTGGGTGGATGTTTCTTGTAAATTTGTTAGCATAAATTAAAAAAAAATGCAAAATATCAATATATTTTTTTTATTAAAGAGTGTAAAAAATATAAACAAATAACTGTCAGGTAGAACTAAATACTAGAATACCTACCAGATATAAATATTTTTTAAGGAAAATCATAAGTAGAAAAAAGTACCGGTAGAGTTTTGATGTATACTTCTTCAAATAATTTGAATAATTTATTACTCAAATCTTCAAAACAATTCATCGTACTTACATCTTAATAATTTTATTGAAATGAAATGCACTACCTAGCTGATTCGTTGAACTTCCAACTGATGATTTAAAATTCATAAAAATTATGTTTCATTTATGCTTCTATTCGGACGTCGACATAATTTTTGTATTTTTTGAAATTATGACAGTTGTTGTAAAGTTGTTTAAAAATGTCTATAAATAATTTGTTTTCTTATTTAGTTGCATGTTATCGATTTACATAAATATGCAGCAAGTAGGTATTTACTGTAAAGTATAATGCAATATCTACTTAGTAGTTGATAAGTAAATACTTAGTAGTTGATAAGTAAAAAAAGTATTTCAAAGAGATGAAATATTTTGAAATTATGGTTGAACGCATGTTAGATATTTTAAATTACTTACCTACCTACTTACTTAGGGTTTTATGAATACTTGTTTTTCAAAATACCATCTACTATTTGAATATTACGTTGTATGGAGCAAGTGCCCATTTTGCATATTTTTACTACTTTGTTTACCTATCTTTATACTAGCTTTTAAATAATGTTATTTATTTTAGGTATAGGCCCCATGGAGAATTGTATTTTATGGATAAACAAATCAAGTAAAACCCCCGTCCCAGTTTTATAGCACAAAATTGTGAGATGCAATGGTTTCCCAAAGTGCTTAACACATTCGAGTCCACCCCAGTTTCATAGTGCGCATGTGCCATCCCACCATACATATTGCAAGTGGACCCTCCAGGTGGGTCACTGGCATTACGTTTGCGGTAAAGTGAACCCACCTGGAGGGCTCTCGGCATTAGGTTTGAGATTAAGATTTAAAACCCTAAAATAAGTGGTAAAATAGAATTTTCAGGGGGTATTATCGCTATATTTGCTATCTGTGGGGGTAATTTCATGCCCTAGTAGGGTAGGGGAAGTGCAATAATCAAGAAATAACAAAAAATTGAAAAAGTAAAATCGCCCGCTCTGATCCCGTGACAGGGGTGTTCAACCTTTTGTGAGATTTTCATGCATTTTTTTTTTAAATTTAATTTTCGTAGTCGCAATTATTGTTACTTTTAGATTTTAATAAATAACATTTTAAAACTTTTGAATGATTACAAACATTGCATTTGCATTTGTAGGTAGTTTATTTGACAGTTAGTTTTGTGTGAACCACCCAGTAACTCTTGTAATACCCGATTATATTAGCTAGCGATACTCCGCAGCTGTGATGGATACCGATATCTTAACATAATAAACCAAACAAAAAACGGATTTGATGACATTTTGTTAGGTTAACGAGCATAAGTAGTGCAGTTATTTTAAATACAACATCGATTTAAATCATAGATGTGCCCTTGCCGTACTTCGCGCGACCGTGTTCACACTGAGATGAGCTTGCTCGCTTAAACTTCACGGTATATAAATACGATGTACTAATAAAATGTTGCAAAAAAAAACGAATTAAAAACAGAATACAAAAAAGTTAAAATTCCTTTCGGAAGTCGGTGCTTTTGCTTGTTTTATCGACATTTTGTATGTTTGAGGTTTAAAGAAACCTAACACGAAGGGGATCGTAGTCTAGGCAATTTAATTGAAAAATGCTAAGCATTATTTATTCCCAATGTCAAGTCTGTAGCGATAATGGTTTCTGAAATATGTAGTTGTGAGTGCCTGTGAGAGATAAACGGGCAGGCAGACTAAATCTCACAGTAATAAGTATTAGTTTTTGTCTATTTTGATGCCGAACACTAAAAAGCCTCGATTGTGAACTCATTTTCGTGTCCTAAAATGGAAAAATAATTATTTTTAGAAAATATTAAAATCGTGCCTATGGTTTTTCATCCCTGAAATAGGACCCACCACGTGGGTTCTCGGCATCTAGGAAGAGGTCGAAAATTGATTGAAAATAAAAATGCTTGTAATTTGAAACCACGGCGTATTCTTAATAATCTTGTTAAAATATACAACTGTTTTTATTTTTACGTTATATGATGCTGTATTCGCTAAGAAAAAAGTACATTAAAAATGAGCCCACGAGGTGGGTTCTCGGCATCCCAAGTGCGACTTGAGTGAACCCACCAGGTGGGTTCCCGGCACTGAATGTGTTAAAGATAGTAGGTAGGTATTCATCACTTAAGATTCGTATAAGAGGAGCAGGAGAGAGCAGGTTGGTAAGTACTGTACCTGTTTCCCCGGACCGAAGGACCACATCAAGTTAAAAGCAACTCAATAAAAATCTCACACTTGCCTCCTTAAGTTTATCAAAACTTCGTCAAAATCGTTCATAAAAACCGAAAATAGCCACAATCTCTGCTTAATAAGCGAACTTAAACGCGAATAAAATTAAATTGACGAAAAAAAAAATCGGATTTTTACGATTCCGATCGTAAAATTACGCGTGTTTCGGGTTGTTATTGAAATGTTACGGTTTTTTCGATTTTCGACTTTATTCGTATGGTGGTAAAGTGCTATTTAAAGGAATATAGTGGTATGTAAAAGTAGCCGGTAATGTTATGTGGGAACATAATGGAAATATGAGATTTTTATGGTGTAACGTGTTTTAGGAAAGAACACTGAATGTGCAAACTTTTTTATTATTATTGTGTGCATCTAATGAATCTTCTTTGTACGGAAATATATTGAAGACCGTTTGATGGCTATCTAAGTAATTATCATAGTTCATAATTTATGTTCCTAAACTTCCTTATTGAAATAATCACAATTTAAAAGAATCCTTATCAGCCTCACCTTTTTAAATATTTATTGTATTCTTATATTAAAAATCAAATAAAGTCTCCATTTCATTTGATTTACCTATATAAAAACAAAACTAGGTCTCTGCCTTCCTAGCTCTATTCAGTACGTAGCCGAATGTTTTCTTATAATTAAAAAGTAAGTGTAAAAACGATAATTATAATTTTTTTACTAACTGAATTGCAGGTGAAAACTAAAATATTTGATTTTTATGTTTTTGGCCACTAAAATCAAAACAGTAACAAAGATAATAATTATTTTATAAACTAGGATATCTCATCTAGTTATTAAAATATAATAATAGCAGAAATACTAATATTTTAGCACAAAAATAACCATTGAAACAAAAAAAAAACTGAAACAATCATTCAAACATCAATTCACAAAAATGAAATAACCAACCATAAAAATTATAAATCAAAAGTAAATTCATAATTAAAATGATTATTTTAATAAGTAACGTAGGTTACAATCGTAAACGAAAGTGAGTTAGCAGCGGGCAAAAAGGTAAAAAGGCGGCGCGGTGCGGTGGGCGGGGGGCGGGGGGCGGGGCTTAGTCGCCGCGCCCCGCGAGCGGGACGGCGACACTGCACGCGCGCCCGCCTGCACCGTGCAAGGTCACGTCAGGCCCACTGACTTTTTGCAATGTTTTGACATGTTCATATTTTTTTGAGGTTGGAATTTTTTTTTCAGGTAAGTCAAGTATTTGGATTTTTCTTTTTGACGAAAGATAAGCATTTCTTGTTTTTTGTTAGTTTCGCAAGTAAACTTAATTACCTGATTCTGTTAATTAAAGTTTAAAAAATATTTTGAATAATAATTTTACTGTGGAACCGGTTTAATTGAGATGCAGGATACACTAATAGATAATTATCGATTTTTACGTCAATTACAGATTACAAAACTAAACTAAAGTTACTTAGAACTTAATTCAATACAGATACATTATCTACAATAAGCAACCATTTTATTAATTAACAAGATCAATCACAATAAGAATGCAGTACGTTGCAAAAAAGCAGTTGCATCTTATCACGGGTGGACGTTTGATTGAGTGCGCTAGTTCCGTTCTGTGCCGCGTGGCGCTGTCGTCAGCGGGCCGCCTCTCCGCGCGTCATTCCGGCCGCGGCGCGCGACCCTACCGCATCGCACCCGCGCTCGCTCTCGCCCGCGTAAACACGCCACGATACACGCGCAAACGATCCAATGACATGTTCACGTGCTGTGCCAAATATTGTGACCAGTTAACTTAGTGCCAGTTATAAGTGTGAAGTGACCCAACCTGTGCGATTTCAGTAAGCATTGTCAACGTATTTGCTCGACCGACACACCGTCGCAGCCCATCTGTTCAAATACGGCTGATTTGTTTAAGTTTACTATTGATGGATTGGAAAGAGGTTCAACGACATCGTACTTAGTGTTTGATGTGCTGAGGAATTCGTTTCACGTATTTCGAAAACAAATAGAAGTTTAGAAAACAATGGTTATATGAGAGGGCCTCGAGAGGCATTGCTTGCTTAGGTGCTCGTAGTGACAGGTGGAGCGGTGTTCTTATTGTCTGTCAAATAAGAATATTCATTGGAAAACGAAGGTGAGCATACTTTAAGTATACATGCCAAACAAATGCTAACACTATGTTTAAATTTTTTAACGCTTTTTAACTAACATTTTACGCATTTTAAACCGCTTCTTTGAAAAACATCTATGGAATTTAGTATATTTAGCTAGGTAGATAGTTTAGTGTAGTACTGTTAAGTTTCACAATGCGTGGTGGCCACTGAAAACTTTGTGACGTCTGCTGAATTCAGTGAGAATGCGGCCACGGCCCGCGACGGTACTGTGCCGGCCGGCTGCTGATAAAATATGCTGTAACAAAAGAATAACTAGATGAAAATGCTGTAAAGTGTTATGTAAACACTTTTCAGTGTGAATAATCTTGTTTTTCATTGTCCGGGCAGGCTTAGAGCGATGGAGAATAGTTAAGGAAAGAGTTTCAAGTGTCTGAAAGGAGTCGGAATAAAGTTTGCGAAAAGTTATTGAGGATATTCGGACTTTCAAATGACTGACAAAGCTGCTTTAAAATAAAAATAACGTTGATAAGAGGGCAAATAAAAAAAAAACTAATAAATGAGAATATTGAAATTTGAGAATCCAGCACACAAAAAATATTTGAATAATTCGGTAGATATATAATCAATGGTCAACAAGATTGAGATAGCGAAACGATCTTAAAAAATAAAAATTATCGGACCAATTAGGAAATTCTTTCGATATTTCAATTTAGGTCTAAACAAGATCAATATTGTTGTTTTCATGTTTTCAAGAACTTAAAATTAAATAGCTTATGCCAATAAAGACTAGGGGAATTAAAAACTTATGATTGAAAAAGCTGCATCGACCCCTGAAAGCTGCATCAAATATGCTCCTCAAGTCAAGTTGACCCTTCATACAAGTTACATAACTTGAATAAAACTTTTGCCTCTAAGCCTTAAAGAACAGAAAAAGTATCAAACCACAAAAGAAACGTCCAATATTTTTGCATCCACTGGCGTCCTTTTCCCCAGTCCGCCATCTTTATTTTTGTAAAGCAATGCACACAGTCGTCATTTTAAATAGTCGAGAGGCGCGCGCCCCAAGCGTCTGCAACGCGTCTATGCCGGGAGCGAAGGGGAGGGGGGCGAGCGTGCGGGGCAGGGGCGGGGCGCTAGAGCGGGACGCCGCATCATAAACATTGTGTACATAAAGACGTTTTGGAAAACGCAATATGCCAAATGCATTTTAGAAGGACTCTAATGAAAAGTTTGTAAGAAAAGCATTTTTTTTTTAAAGCATTTTTTTTGTACGGGTTTTTAACAAAACGTAGTTTTTTTTTTTAAATTGCGTTATTCCTCATTTCCTCTCATATTTTAAAGTAAATAATAATAAATGATTAGTTAAAAATGAAATACATTTGTATTAGTTCTGTTGTGTATGTTCTAATTACTTTAGACAATGGAGAATCTTACAAAACCACTAAGAGTGCTTGTCATGCGGGTATTTAAATATTCCATTGATGATACAATTATACTGCAGTAACCCTTAAGTAATTATTATTTAGTGTTATTTATACAATGGCTTTATTATTGAGGAATTATTCAAGAATTTTATGATAAAAGATGAACGTTCTACTAACATTTCACTCAATTGTCGTAAAATAATAACAAATATAATTCGGTATTCCCTATTTTAAGATTAATGAATAAGTAAAAAATATTTATTCAGAATCAGAAGTAAAAAAATACCAACAATACCTATGAATCTTAAAATAAACAAGAATCTATTCAAGAATTTTTGAACCTGAAAACGTTTTCCACATGGTAATCACTACCTAATACTATTAAGTACTGCGTGAGTGTTTTTTTTTGTGTAAATTTGCTTATACTGGTATTCTCGTACTTGTATAACTTATCACCTTAACCTTGGTGAACAGGTCCACAACGTAGGAAAAGCGTAAAAGTGGTCCTTCGAGGCGCTTTGCTAAAAACCTGCGACATCTGTTACCATAGCAACATTCTACAGTGTGTTACGATAAAACGACATTATTCATTAAAATCTTTGTAAGGAAAAAAAATACATTACTTACGCATTTTTTTAAGAAAAGAAAAAAAATTAGAACATCTGCCTAGCCGTTTTCTTAACTATGTTGGGGTCGGCTTCCAGTCTAACCGGATGCAGCTGAATACCAGAATTTTACATGGAGCGACTGCCTATATGACCTCCACAACCTTGTTAGTACTGGATAATACGATACCCCTTGGAAAGACTGGTTAAAAGAAAAAACTATTAATAAATATTCAAATAAAAAAAGGTAAGACGTAAGAACGATTCAAGCAAGTGCTGTTACCTTACCTGACAATCAAATGTCTTATATAATGATACAATAGGCGTCAGTAATAAAGCTTTATTGCTAATGTCGCAATCACGAATGACACTGATTAAAATTATTGATTGAAAACGAAGCAATTTTTAATTACGAAATGCATAATGGCAAATTTATGGGAGAGTTGCATTTGCATTGTTTGTATTTCTTTAAGTATTATTTTTATTGCCAAAACCTGTTTTGATATTGGTTAATAACCTTTTAGACAAACATTTTAATTGGTTTACAATCGGAATTATTTATTTAATTCTATTTATTTTTATTTAAAAAAAACTATTGATTCAGATTTCTACAGCATGGATAAATTGTTAATTATTTTAATTTGGTCCTTCGAGTCCAGAAGTAACAAATAAGTATATACATACTTAATGAATTTTATGTTTTGAGTCAAACATTTTAAGGACCTCTTAGAACCTCAAATATTATCACAAAGTTGAAATAGCCAAATCTGTGACCAATGGTTTCTGTTTATTCATACATAACACTACTACTAAATGAAATTATAAACAAATAAGGTACCCTCGTACAAATCTGTAAATAGCATTGTAGTAATTGAAGTTAACGTGTTTTGTCAGTTACCTATTTCTTTTTTAATCATTCTCAAACAATTTATAAACAAAGTTATATTGATTCCCATCTTAAATATTCCTTACACGAAACCTATCAGTTATGGATATAATATTAAACAATTTGAACCCGACATTTTGAATACGACAAGTTAAAATTTATAGATGCCATGTGACGCGACATCTGCTAGATATTCCATAACTTTGACTTGTTTATGACCCAGAATTTATTATATTTACGGTTCATTTTTTAGGGATTCAATTAAAATAATAATATATTTTTTGTATTATTAATTTAAGTATTGGGATAAAAATAATGAAATTATTCTAGTAATTTTGTATTGGAACCTAAAAGACCACACACAACAACAATGCAATACAATACAATTCCCGTTTTTTTAAGAACCTTGGCAGTGTTAATACTTATCTTAGTCTGTCAAAATGTAGGTAAACGGACATTTTTGAAAAAATTGAGCCTTGCTTGAAGCTACGATGAGTTTGCGACTAGATTTCTAACGTTTTTATTAACAGGAATTGGCTTTCTGGTGGAGATTAAAACTACACCATGTATAATTGACCGAAATTACTTTTCATTTTATGAAAATAATCAATAGTAAAGGTATTGGTTTTATGGTTAAGATTTAAATGACGCCATGTCAATTCACCATGTTAATTCACTGAAATAAGTTTTCATTTCATGTAAATAATTTATAGTAAAAATATTTCAAAGACTGCCAAGCCAACATTATTTTTGAAACAGAATATTATTTTACATTATTATTCTTTATATAATATTTAATAAGACAAGCTACTTGCAATTGAACTTATGTTAGACTCCATTAACTTAACTCGTCTGTTGTAACCATTTTGTGCAATTAGGTACCTCCAGGACATCTGCCGCAAACACATTTTTAACTTCAATTTTATTTACCGGGTCCATCGCTCATTCTATATTCAGAATAAATATAAAAAACGTCATCCAAGTTAATAATTTACATTTAATAAAAGTAATTTAGCATTTTTTGTTATTTGTGTTGAGAAATACTTTAAAGTGGTTAACTATACTATAAAACGTAGTATATTATATAATAAAGTATATTATATAATTTCTTTGTCATCATCATTCATAGTCATATGTTTCTGTGTTTCTTGCTACTACAGGTAGGTGATTCAGCTGATTATTTTGCCATTAGCTTCTTCTCAATTTGTTGTAGCAATTGTCATAGCTTCAGCGGGTATATTCTAGTAACCTATATTCTTCAAAAAATATAATAAAAATATTAAATTTCACATCAAATCGGAACTTTGCTTACCAACCCTGTCAAAGCTGTCGTGGTGAAATCCAGTTGCTCTCTCTCACGGACCACCTGTGAAATGTCAGGTGCATGGTTCCAATTGCTCCTAAGAAAAACAGTCGCCTAGAGTTCTGTTTTGTAACATCATAAAAAAATCTAATCGGACAAGAATAATATAATCATACACGATGGCAGTTAATCTTATTATGAATGTGACCGATTCCTCTAAAATAATACCAGCCATGATACTTTGCAAGGAAGAACTATCAATCGTTAAGACATTCACCGAGGCAAAAAAAAAAATGGAAAGTAAGAAAAAAGTTCAAAGACCTAGCTGGTAATTTATTTTAGGTCAACTCCAATCATAAACAGAGGGCATAGACGATGGCAATCGTTTACATGGCGTTTAGGATTTCTATAACTAGATACATATTTCCAAGAGTTTTGACAGAAAGACTAGAAAAAAGTCTAGAGACTTATTAATTCCATTCCCATCATAATCAGAGGGCGTAGACAATAGACAATCGTTTACCAAACGTTTAGTATTTCTATAACCACATACTTTCAAGAGTATTGACACAAGCTTTTCGGAAGCAATATCTATTACAAATTAGCTGATAGAATATTACTTACGTCTAAACCCTCAGATCCGTTCACCTCTGTGTTCTTAATAGAGCCAATTCCATATTACTCGTAGTGTGACATTCAACACTGGTCCCGAGTGTTCCTACACCTACCTACGCCTACGCGGCTTCACCTCCGATGATCTCAACGAGCCAATACACAATAGACAAATTAATATCCTTACATACCATTGACATGATTTGAAGATGATACTGTCATAAATCATAGCTTAGTTTTGTTCTTAAAATTATTTTGTTTTATGTTTGTTTCTATACGAATGAGTCAAATTAGCTGCGTTATTAAAATATGTCATTGGTGGTTTTAGAATATTGTTTATCTGCCTTATGCCATTTCTACATTCATCTCTATATTTACTTTTATCCTCCATTATTTTCTTTCTTTTGTAGCAAGCCATCTTGCCTGTCGGAACGTTTGGGTCTAAGATCATTTCGACCATTATAAGTATTTTAACTTTTTCTGGGGATTTTGGTAATCATTCTTGAATCAACAATGAAAATCACAACAGAGAAACCTCAAAACATTTACTTCAAATGAGTCACTTTTGAGTTGCCAAATCATAAGGATGAAGCTATACAGTCCTAGTAGCCACAAATCATAATAACAGTAAAAAGACTAGTTGCCCATTCCAATTCCATTTCTCTTTGTAGGAGAACGGACAAGGAGCATCCTTATCCTTGGATCCGCTTTTAAAACTAAACCTAGGTTACATCAGAAAATAAGGTTTAATCCAGCAATATCCAAACTACAGTTGAATGATATGGTTTAGGAGGATATAATTATATGTTATAGAATATTGTTTATGTTAATGAATGACATAATAAATGTATAGATGGATATGACTTTATCGTATACTAAAAATTTAACAAAAGTGACACAGCTCATTGACATAATTATGGTTACTTTAAGGCTCCTTTAGTTTGACCAAGTTTTTGTTGTTGAGTTTATCAAAACATGTTCATGATATATACCTACTCTATAGTTCACTTGTACGGTCAGCAACAGAAGTAGCAAAACATTTTTAATTATTTGATGTGAGTACAGTTTCAGAAGATTATTCTTTAAAATATTCCTTACTCTTCAATACCTTGTTAGTAACGATCCGAGTAATATCTGACAAGATTTTATTTAAAAAACCTGCTTAGAAAGTTTGAGTAGTGTTAATCTACTTCTGATGCTGACTGTACCTAACTATAAACTTTATTAGGCCCATAAGTGTGACTAAACGGTACATTATGTAGTTATGTGTATCTTTATGTGCAACAAGTTACCATAGACTATTGCTTCAAGCGGTACCGGTATCAAGTACAATGTACCCAGTGCGGCAACGGTTCATCCTATGGCGTGTTGTTGATACTTTCAACCGTAGCAACTACTTCTAGAGCGCATTACGTATTCGGCTTCTAGAAATTAAAATGAGAAAAATAGATATGAAACTCATCACGGAACAAGAAGTCATCAAGGTAAATTCAGATCGGTTTCAACTGATAAACACCTCATTTTACTCTAAACAAAAAATTGGTTTCCATATAAACAAAGGAAATTCTATAGAACGATTACTTGGTTCGATATTTCTTTCGTATAGGATATATAGCTGAATATTGACATTTGCTAATAGTCCATAACAAGATCCAAAATGAAGCACTTTCCCATCATGTTTGTTAATTAATAAATCGCCTAAAACAAACTAGTTCTGGAAAAACAGACGCTTAAACAAATTGATGATTAAAGAGGCGTTACTCCTATTTTAGGTATTAGCATAGACCACCGAGTGGTATCGAAACGATTGGCCTGACGACTTGAAAGTCATTTAAGATCAAATATAATAAAAAATGTAAATTTGCTTAGGTGTCGCCACAAAACAAATATTCGAACATCCGTCTATAGTCGATGCGTGACTGATTTAATGACAGACTGGCAATTAGCTGCCAAGATGGCCGCCTGCGCCCGCGCACCCAATGTCAATAACGCCATAAATCATCCGCCATATTTATTTCGAATGGTTAAGTAATATTTATTTTTATTCGCGCTATTGGTACTAGTTCCTCAGACTGGTCCCATTAATTATATATTGATGTACCATTATTTATTAAAATAGTTTTTTTCGGATTCCGTCATTAAAATTTACGTCGGCTGAAGCTCCGATCAATGCGTTAACTGAAGCACGAGACATAAATAACATACAAACAGTCCCACGGTTTGATAATCAAGAATGTATTAACAGATACGTTTTATGTATCCCACTACGATTATTAACATCCATACGAGGTTTCTCGATACCCCAATAATTTATATTACGTTATTTATATTATTTTTATGACATCCATCCACTAAAGTAGTGATTGAAATTAGAATTTTTATTAATAATCCGTTTTGTTGCTAAGCTTTTCCTAATTCTTTCTTATTACCTAAATGATCTCAATATACATAAATTTTGACAGCTTTTTAGTTTCTTAAATTCGTTTGATGATTATTAAAGTAATGATAAATTAAAAGAATTTTATGTCACATTAACTAATTTACGTTTCTTTGAATATCGATTAATTGGTAGTCGTTTTTGGCAATCAATTTTATGGGTACTAAAACGAGAAAATGTTTATTCATCTGATTGATCAGGCTTTTAACAAACCAATGACATAGCTTTGGTGAAGCAAAAAAGAAAAAATATATATTAACCCTCGAATGCGAAAAGTCAATCATCCAATCAATCAGCCGTCACGCGGTCTCAAGCCGCAACACTTATTTAACTCATTTGACATTTAAAAATACCCGAGTGTACTGGAACCGTGGTGCCGTGGTGTCGGTCGCATCCTGCCGAGTCTCTTTTTGTGTATACCCAAAAATGTCCGTCAGACGTCTATTAACATAAATACGACATTAAACTGGAGTTAATTGACACATTTCACGATTTATAAGATAAGTTACCTAGATGTGGAATCACTAGGAATTTTAGTGGGGCGATAAATAAAACCCGTTTTTTTTCTAATGGCCGCTGTCAAATTGGGTGTAGGCAAGGAGTTACAGTAGTAGTGTGTTCTCTGATGTATTGATTTCGTGACCAGATCAGCGCCAGAGAGATGCATGTTTGCACGTAAAAGAGACATTACTGTGAATATGTATATTTTCTTAAGAAGTAGACATGTTTGACTTTGCGTGCATCTGATTTGGTCTTATTGAAAGATAACATGAAATATTGCCTAAAATTAACACGAATACCTTAATATCCTGCAGTTGAAGTAACGAAAAAGTGATATTTACAGAGGTTTACCATATTGTTTATTTCATATTTTTGGTTTATCTTATAAATCACACTATCTTAAATCAGTGAAGATCATGAGCGTGACTGACATCTGACAAGTGAGAATGTGACCGACACAGATAACGATGATGATGAACTGAAATGAAGAGCATGTAAACAGAAATGAGATAAAACTGTTACTGCCGAAAAATGGAGATGGGTCAAACGTAATCTTGTCATGAAAATAGTGCACTGTATTAGATATTAAAGGCAAGGTATTATGTTGCATTGAGTAACGTGTTGTGATAACTTTTATGTAATCTGTTGATATTGTTGTATTTTGGTCAGGAGAAACTTGCAATGTAGGAACACACTCATAACAAGTATACAAGTTATGGAAATAGCATCAAATCTAAGAATCATCGATGAAGATTGAATCATGTCATCGGTCCAGTTGCAAAGTTTCCTATCAGCTTTGAAATTATTGTCCAAACAACTGCTCAAATATTTGTAAAAACGTATTAATCTTTCACACATCAAGGCTGAACGAGATCCAGGCCGTCTTTGATCAAGCATCGCCGTAGCAATCATCGAAATATCGAGAACGTGTCTAAAATCTTACACAATCGGAACAAAAAATGCTTCTCAATCAGAATTAGCGCGATCAAAAACTTACAGTCTGTAGAAAAAAGAAGCTTCGATGCGGCAGCAGCGCGCGATTGTTGGCGCGGGAAAAAAACATGGCGCCCACATTTGCATCCGCACCCATCAAAGTCATCTCACGCACAAAATTGCTCCTTAAGCACCTCTCTTAAGAAACTAACGGCCCTCTCCTGATTGCTGTGGATATTTTTGTAATACGACTTTGATCTCGATGGCTCGTAAATTCGTTCAATAATGTTTGTTGAATCGGATCATCTGTTTAAGAATGGCAAGTAAATGTTTGTTTTCTATCATCCGCCGGCCAAATGTTGTTCGATTTCGCTAGTTAGCGTTGTTTTGACAGTCTCAATCGTTGCAAAGCGGTAATAATGCTGTCTTCACTTCATTCACGGCTCTGTGTGGGCATGAACGTATATGTATATGCATACGGACCGATTTTTGTATGTGAATATGATTTAAATGAGTCGTATCATGTTTGATTTCCGACTATTTTCGAATCGCCCAATGTTTGTTTTATTACGGAATTCTGATATGTAATTGAAACGTTCAATGTGATAAATTAGTTGTTATGAATGAAACGAATGAAAGAATGAATGAATCTGTTTAAATAGATGAACGAAAATAAAATTGGGTGATTGTAATTTTTTCAACACTTCGTAATTTTACTGGCCATCACTGACTGAGTCAAGGATTATAGAATTTTCTGTAAAAGTTTTCTTTGAATAACTTTGACTAGAAACCATTCAGTAAACGATTATTGAGTCGTGAAATGTAATACGTTGTCAATGTCCGAGACAGTATGACGTGCACAGAGCAAGAATAAAATGACCTCTACTTCTACTTCAGAGTTGCCAGTCGCAAATTAATCTGGCGAGAATAGAATCGGAGCTCCAACATGAGCATCAACCCCGATACAGCGCACCCCGATAGCGTCAATCCAAACAATTTTAATTTTTCCCCTACCCCAAGCGAGGCTGAAAACTCGGAGCAAGGCGTAGGTACGCTCACGGGACTAAATCAATATGATATGACAGTTACGGTCAATTTATGGCCCTCAGTTAATTACAAACGGGTGCGGGGCCCTCGGGGTGAGGGGGAAGCGTGTAGGGGGGGGGGGGTGGCACGTCTAATGACTTGTAAAGATGCTGTTGCGAAGCGTTATTGAGTATGGATGTGTGATTGTTTGTGTGTTTCGATGCACGGAAGTTGTACCGGAGGACCAATTGTTTTTGTGTGTGTGTCATTAGAGCGTAGAGTTCTGCTTATGTTGATTAAGGTTTTTAATGTGGGTAAGTATTTTGAACAAGTCGTCTTAGATAGATGATTACGACTGACAACCAGGTCCCGCACGCAACTAAATCGAAGATATTTATAATACACACAACAAACCAACAAAAGATAATCATTTTAGACAACCCAGCTTGAATACCAAACATCCAAAACAACGCATAAAAACCTAAACAAAGAAAAATTAACACCGACACACAAAAAATATTAATTTCAATTTAGAGGTTTCAATTTGGTCGCGAATCGCGAACCTGTTTACTGGGCTATTACATCGGGAGTGTTCGCGTCATATGCCAATCAATCACTCTATCAATCAGGGTGGAATGAATGCAGCGGAGTGTTAACTCCACGTACCTATACTATAGCGAATTATATCGCGCTGCAGATATTTTTCGGCGTCACTGTAGCGGTAGATTGTTTTACGTTTTTGAATTTTTGAAATTTGTGAGGAGGTATTTTGAAATGCTTAGGGGAACTAATGGTAGTGATCATTTGTTTCAGTATTGTTAAATCAAGTCTTAAGGCCGAAACACACTGGATCCGTACACGTAGACGTGCACGTGCACGTGCACGTACCATGACGTTGTAATATATGGAACTTTATAGAGACATGGCACACCGCTTGCGTGACGTACACGTGCACGTAGACTACATGCGTAACGCTACGCATTGCAGCTGCCATGTGTCAAAGTTGCTGCGTACCTACGCAGAGCGGAACAGAAACGTCACATTGATGCGTGCAGTAATGACGTTGTAGTCAATGGCATTCCGTATTGGACGTCACACCGAACAAGTTTGAACACGCACGTATCTTTGCTGCGCGTGACTACGCGCGTGACTTACGCATTCAGTTGTATTTGTTTTCAAGTTTTACCGATAGTAAGTGATGTTTTGTTTCGGCTTTAATGATTAATAATCAAAATCAAGAAAAACTAATTGTTTGTACAACACAAAAAACAAAGAGTAAAAAATATGTCATATAAAACTTGAAGCCATTGTTTTTTGGCACACCCAGGAATATTGTCACAATAAAAGTAATATTGCTTCTTTTTCATCAGTAGTTCATCTTGGTCCATTTACCCAATCTTCTTCAGACATCGTGCACAAGAATTGCTGGGTACGCAAAGGACCGGTGCGTTGCGTGCGTACCACGTATGCGTAAGCGTAAGCGTACACGTATGCGTAACCCGGTGTGTCAGGGGTTCACGCGCGTCACCACGCGCGTGAACACGTGTACGTCACGCCACGCATCTGGTCTGACCAGGCCTTTAGTCAGCGTTTCCATGAGAGATGAGCGAGGATGCGTAGCGAGGGATGTGTGTGGAACTAACCAATCACATAGCTAGAATACGTCAAGCTGTGAAAAACAAGCGATATAATTGAGAATTCATTTGAATAATTGGAAGGGCTATCGAGCTCCTTTACAGAATCAAAGTATAAGAACTATCAAAAGTTACTTCATAGGATTTCTTTCTTTTTTCTTTTTATTATTACGTTCCTAGTTGTACACGAACCGTGGTCTAACTAAACAACTTCAATTTTATTCCAACCAATTTTATTTTTATTAAACACATGCAATGCTGTTTAAGCTATACTATCCTGTTTATTAGTACGATTCGATCTATCGTACATTGCAAGATGGACGGCCGTCCAACGCCGACGCAATCCCGATGAGTTTTGTTTTCAATCTAATGAATAGTTCTGTAAGCTTTACATAAAGTTGGATAAGATAATACACCTGTTGATTACGCACTTACTGATAAATATACGGGCATACAGTTTGGTATTCAGTAGACTACTATGTATTCAGAACTGGATCTAGGTAGATGCTCTTGCCTTTGGAAATAGTTTATCTCTAATACTGCTTCATAGGAAATTCTCCGATCTTTACGATAACTTTCGAAATTGTAACTACTGTTTGTCTCTGCATTATCCACAGGTTGATTGGTACAAAAATCCTGCTTATCTGACTTCCACAACCCAATTATTGGGTTACACGAGGTACCCCTTGGTAACGCGGGTTACTCCCTGAGTGCCCCGATCCCCGAGGCACCCGTCCCGGAGGAAGGCCGATGGCTGATGGCCGATGGCTCGATGGCCTATACGAGTAACTGACGGACGCAAATTTTGTAACATTTTAAAACAATAGAACTTGACGTGTTGACATGGTATACATAAGTTAGTTTTCCCATGACATAACTCTCAAGTCATGCTACAGAATATGCAGCAGGTGTTTTCCCTTTAAAAATCATGAAAAAACAAACAAGTAAGTATGTACAACTACAACAAAAATAATGGCGATGAAACACTTTAATAGCACTTTATAACACTCAATTTAGTACTAAATTGACTAGACTATGAATAATACTAGGTAACTATAATCTTTTCTTCTAACAACATCTATGATTAACCGCAAACTGACTTGAATAAGGATCTTGTTTGATCTCCGTCACAACACAATGATTTCAAATACTATACCCACCGCCACGACTGATAATTTCTAAGGATACTTCACCAACTTATTCTTTCTCTCGATCCAGACAAAATTCAACCCTATTAGTGCTGTGCACGATTGACGTTGACAGTAAATGTTCAGACAATTGTTTATTAACAAAATATGCATCGTAATTATATCCAATCAGCGTGTTTGTCCGTCAATCCGTCAATCAAACGTCATGTCTGGCATTGAAGAGATCTGGATCAGTGATCGGGAGATACGAATAGATCGATATTGAAGCAAAAAATGGGTCAGACGGTTTTTTTTTGTAAATTAATTACAATAACTAAACATCACGCATGTACATATTACTCAAAGAGTTATGCAGAAGTGTTTAGCGCCACATTTCACTTTGTGTAAGTGACATGTAATAAGAGACAGAAATTCCAACTGGCTGACTCCAGGGTTCGGGACTTCGAGTCCTAGTTTGGGTAGTTTTCAAATGAACTCAAATATATTATTTTAATTTGAAAATTGCTCGATCTAGGAATCTAACTTAGGGCCCTTTGTTCAATACCATTACGCAACCTAGGCGATATCTAATAACAAATGTCAGTAATGTTACATCTGACGTCGATGTGACGTTATTGACACCATTGACATTTAAGGGTTAAGCGATTGTGCGAGAATACGGGCTAGCCCTCCGAGCCGAGGTCAGAGACGGGATTCGTGATTGCAGTCAAGAGGTTATCAGCAACTATGCAGGTGGATGCAGCGACTTACGAGAAATATTCTAATTGCCTTGAGTTGAGCGCAGATCGAGAAATATAAGCTTTTCTAACAACGACAAAGAGTTAACGTGGTCACATATGTAAGGACACCAATTTCGATAATAAAACATTAGTGCTATTGACAGATTTACCAGATCCAATTAAGGACGTAAACTAGAAACATAAAAAACGGTAATAACAACTAAACCACGAATCAAAATTTTTAATTATCATGCGAACGCTGATCTATGTCCGTTCAAATAAAATGGCTCATTCTTAATTTTCCTCAAAAAAATGCTTAACATTTTATTGCATTTCTTGGCAAAGCATCGTCGCCCTTCACTTGTTAAAAAATAATTAAAACTAAGCTCACGAATATAAATATACTAACATCATTATAAATGTAATTGAATTATATTATCATTTAATTGAAATACTTAGCCACATACCGAATAGGTGTAAGTTTAATACGAACATTTTAGTAATAATATGTAGTTGTTACTGAATTATTATTTGCCTGCCGTGAATGTTGGTGTTTAGTTGTAATTATTGCATGTCCACTGCGGATGGTACATGAATAATAATCTTTTCAGTCCACGATACGATACGAGTACGATACGATTTCATGATTGAATTGAATGTTTGAGTTAATTATATCTGTAATTTGATCTGTTATGGATCTGAAAATTAGATCATCGTTGATTTAGTTTCTTAAACAGAAGTTCTCTAGTATGTCTCTTTGTTAGTTAAGCTTCATAATAAAATAATAAATCATCAGATTTTTCCTTGTTCCATTTGAAATAATAGAATAGCTATATGCCATATTTTTGTGCCTTCTACATCTATGAGGTCGCTGAAGAAAAGTTTGGTAACCTGTACTCTCGTCGACATGCCGACAAAATAGCAAATATGCACTCAAAAACAGCACTACTTTCTAATAGTTTCTTCGAAATGTCTTCACAAATTTATAATAAGCTCTCTATGCAAAAAGAGATAATAGACCATACTAAACAGTACATGAATTTTTGTCCGACAGATTTGCGATGAGTTATTGCCAAACTGTTTTTACATTTTGATTCAAAATGTAGCTCTATTTCAATGAAATACGATTAATGATTATGATTATTTTTTTGGATACTGATGTGTTTTTTGTTTCTTTGAATTAAAAAATACTAGCGAGCCGCCCCGACTTCCCACAGGTGCAATGTTACACATATAAATCTTCCTCTTGAATCACTCTATCTATTTAAAACAAACCGCATCAAAATCCGTTGCGTAGTTTTAAAGATCTAAGCATACATAGGGACAGACAGCGGAAAGCGAGTTTATTTTATATATAGAATGTAGTGATCCCATAAATTAGGTCTAAGTTAACACATTGTTAAACTAATTATATGCCCTAACATGGTGGAGCAGTGCAAACGTACACCAAAATAACTCGATAACAACTCTGTAACCACTGTCTCACATTAAAGATCTTTGACTTTGACTTTGAAATGTCTGAAGGTGCATTTCAGGGCAGTCGTTACTTCAACGTTTTAAACAAGCCGATGTCTAGCCGTGGACTAAATCAGTAGTATAAAAGATGAACTTAAAATCAATGTAGTATGACATTACTACACCTTGCTAGAACACTAAAAACTCTTTCAACCAAGGACACGACTACGACCCGACCAAGAAAAGTCGTCCGTACTAAACCCACTGAAACTTAGTGCTGTCGATTTTGTTTTATTGTTTATCGAGTATCGACACGCGTAATTGCATTGTTAACCTTTATCGATATGCAAATAATGCTGGCTGTACCTCGCATACTAATGTTTGAAACTTTGGACCTGTAAGGACATGGGCTGCATAAAAAATACTTGCTGAATGATGTGAGGTGGTGAATTTCACACCTGGACGGCCATTGGCTGAGCTAATTATTGATAACATGGTTAATATTTTAATTGGGTGTAATTGTTTGTAAATGGTTTGTTACATATTTAGTTAAGGAAAGTAGTGTGGCTGGCAGTTGGCTACCACTTGGTCACTCACTGCGACCTGTAAAGAATTGACCTATTTAAAATATTTGTTTTTACTTTTTAAACCTGTAATTTGTATGGTGTGGTGCCCACAGCGTTCTATGTGTCTTTATAGACCATGTATTCTAGTTACCTAAATTATGGGCATCTTTTAAAAACCCACAATATTATTAGGGATTACGTTGAGATCTGCCATTTAACATAATTTCTTATTCTTATAAATGTGTAAGTTTTTGCATGTGTTTTTTTTCTAATAATGGCCAGTTTAAACGGAAACTTTAAAACATTGTTATTTCCTCAAAAGTAAAAAACGCCACTCGTGAACGAACCTCGATTAAAAATTCGTTTCGATCTGTTTTTTATTAATTAAACAAAACTGTAATAGATGTCATTAAAATTTGCATCATAATCGGTAATAGTTCCCAAGCGTCGATATATTGTCGATAAATTATATTTTATGTTAATTGCCGATTGGTACGTCACTATTATGTTTAAAATCGAATGAATTGCTATCACAACACTAACATAAAGTTCGCTTGTAATATAGCATGATGACAATTATTGGGCCTTTTGATTGGTTAAATTATTTTTTTGGCTCTGTTGATTAGGTTTTTGGGCATGGCTTGTGATGATTGGAGGATACAATGAATAACTATCGTACAAAACTTGTTATTGTTGGCTTCAAAACTCGCTTAATTCAAGAATTTAAATCGTTGTTTATTATAACATATTTACAGTTTATTTCTGTATCGTGTGGTTAGTGCTTAACCTGGTGTCAGAGTCCTGAGTGGTGTGACCGTCGGACTGCAAAGTTATAGGTCTCGAGTTCGAACCCAAGACACGCACCGCTGATTTCTCGGATGCATGTGTGTATTGTTTAATTATTATCACCTGCTTCGGTAAGAAAGGAAAACATCGTGAGAAAAACAGCATGCCTGAGAGATATTTCTCAACGGCATATAAAACCAAGTCAAGCCCATGCCCATATCTACACTGAAAAGAGTTAACTCGCACATTTCGCATGCTAGATAGTATTTTTAATGGAGGTAGAAAATACTGTTCTATGTCAAACAAAACAGTTTCGTGAATATTTTTTGGCGATCCAGGGATTCTTGGGCTAAGTCATTTACCTTGTACTATGTCAATAAGGTGACTAAGTGGTGATTATCAATTGGAGTGAAATAATCTTCAAATTGTCCAAGGGTTCATTTTGCAACTACAACCTGTTCAATTGTACACGTCTGTTTAATTCTAATATTTAGTTTGGTTGCATTAATATAAACAATGCAATGTTTTCGATTACATTTTCTATTCATGAACGAATTGAATATTTTCAACATGTGCTGATGGTTAAGCAATAACAAAGAGCCAGAAGGTGAAATCACATCACGCTTGGTAACAGCTTGAAGCGGTTTCAAATACTTGTAAAAACCACAAGCGCAGTGACTGAATAACTTTTTCTCGCTCATTTCGACGGGGTTATTGTTCTTTGTCCTTTTTCCTCCCACTTCACTCTATTTTTAAAGTCTGTGTCGAAAACAGACGTTTCAAAAAACATTGATCGTGTCATGTCTGAAAAAAAAAAAACTTTCACAGCCATGGGTTATTTTATAACACCTAACTTGACATAAAATAGTGTCCATATAGTTTCTTTCTCGTCCTTCTCCATACAGATCTACGTCATTAAACTAAGGGCAACTGGCTTCAATTTTATAACTTACCAACTCCTTGACAATTCAAAAGTACCTGTAAATGATTTAAGTGAAATTAATTATGTTGCTAGATTACTCATTGTGGTTTCTATGTGAACCTTCTGTAGGATTACCGTACATGTACGAGTATTAGATATAGTATGTTATGTGTTCTGGCTGCCGTCATGTCTGGCCAAATAGTTCGCCGTCAATCATCGAACGCAATTTGGATCGTCAACTGCGGTCAGCTAATACAATAGCGCTGGATTTTATTTGCATGCTTTGATTTTCGACAACATTTTAGTTTTGATGAATGTGGTATCAATGTGCCTTCAGTGCTTTCAGGAGTTGCAGTGGTTTGGGGATAGTGTGGCGGGCTTGTTCCAATAACATAACGCATCCTCCACAGTCGTTGTCGCACGATGAGTGACACTCGAGCATTTGGCTCGTGGTCGAGAGATTAACCCAGTAGTGGGATGGTCATCATCAGCCTACGGCAGTCCACTGCTGGAAAAAGGCCTCCTCAATCGTATCGAGTAGTGGGAGGATTTTATGCTAATTAGTAATGTCAATGGTCAACACGTTAAGCCGTTGGTCCCGGCAGTCATTTGTAGATCTTTTGACATTCTTTACAAGTTGTGGAGGTCAGATAGGCAGTCGCTCCATGTTGCTTCTGCATTTATTTAGTAAAAGAGGTGACATACACCACTATAATACTAGAAACAGGGACCAACTAGTACAGCCAGGTTTCAGGCTTGCTAAAGTAGACTCATCTTTCATGGGGTACTGTTTAAAATGTTATAATAAAATACCTCCCCACATTCAACAACTGAATGAGACAAAATTTAAATCTTGTATAAAACGCACACTATGTAGGCAAGCATATTATAAGTTAGGGGATTACATCGATGATAAAAATGCTTGGCTCAATGCTGGTCCTGCTCCACAACCATAGGGGCAAACTAATCAGAAGCTCATGTGAAATTATTGTGGAAGCTGCAGAAGATTGTAAAAATATCTTTGCATCGTATAGATTCAATCTCTTAGTATTATATAATTGCATAGCACATGTTCACACATGTGCTATACAATTATGTAAAGCTACCATTTACATTTAGTTATCCTTCATTGACTCGAATGTGCCCTGGTGGCTGACAGAATGTCAGGCTCACTCAAATGTCTCGCTGATAGTGGCGGGTGTGTCGGGTCGTTTACTTCCCTTCAATATGGTTGAGCTGAATGGGGCTGATGCATGCGTCATGTTCGTGAACGGGCGCTGTCATTTGGGACTGGTCATCTCTTAGCTGCCACGGTTTATTTTAACTACTTTGTTTTTAAATTGTTGATGGTGATAATCTTTTACTCTGGACGCTCTTAATGTGCACGTCTTTCTACATCGTTCTCACATATATGTATAATCTCAACATGAATGATGTAACCAAGATCTTGTAACATTATTTTGATTGAAAAGAGTGTCCATGGAGTTTCTTGTCCATTCTTCTCCATAGAGATCTACGCTTTGGAATGGGCAACTACAGTACTTTCACAAGTTATTATGCCTTGTGTCTGTGACTGTAGCTTCGCTTTTGTTTTTCTGACTTTCAAAAGTGCCTGCTAAGGTCTAATTGAAATAAATGCAAATGCAATGAATAATTGAAATAAGTTTGAGTTTGCTGCATCCGGTTATACTGGAAGCCGACCGGTGATGAATGTGGTATCAATGTTATGTTGCTACTGTATTAATTTTTGTGTGCTGATCATTTAATTAACCTTTAGGTATTAAAGGTTTGGTCAAAAATATTAAACTTCTAATAAGCTAGGTATCATTATTTCGAGTTTCTGAATAAACACACGAGTAATATCAAGAGCTTTACTACTGATAGCTACATAAGGCTATTGCTGCCGTAACAATATCAACATAGGTTCTAATCATTTACTCATTTATTGATTATGTTGCAGAAAAAAGTCGTTTTCGGAACATCGATAAAATGAAAATTCTAGATAGGGCACATCACTCAAAAGTTGTCCGTAGAAATAGTTTTTCTTTCCCATCATCATTATTGCTGGTAGAATTTCACTCCATGTAGACCTTCTGGTAGGTGATCCTTAAGTTTTCAGCTCCTCCATACCAAAGGCATATGTCACAATTTCTAGTAGGCTACAACTTAAACATGACCTTTTTAAAGACCAGGCTATTAATGGCTATTGTAAGTAATTAATTATCATAATGAATAGAATAAAGCCGGAGTATATGCAAGGATATCCATTACTCAGAGATGGCCACTTGCTTAGTATTGGGTGTTAGATTACAATAGGTATCTACTTGTTGTTAAATATGCGTAAACATAGGCTGGGCAAGTGGGTTCAAGGGAGTGCAGTTCATCACCATTCCAGCATTTATTTTGAGGTCGTTGCAGCATGTCTTCTTCTTCCATACTTCTCTTTTAGTCATCAGTCACCCCTTGTCAAGCGATCATGGTGTTGTTCCAGGTTACACTTGAATAAAATGAGGGTGAATAGGTTATTTTTTATTAATACAAATAATAAGAAAGACTTCTAATAGCCAAGTGTCTTTTATTTCTCTTAGCCTGTCATGTGTTTCACTGCTGGGCAACGGCCTTCCCTTTCGCCTTCTAAATCTCTCTATCCTGTGCGATATCTGGCCATGTTCGCCCTGCAAACAACATCAGATCCTCACACCACCTTCGCCGCGGTCTACTTCGACGGCAATTTCCTCCAATAGGCGTCCAGTGAATGACGATCTTTGCCCACCTCTGCGGGTGCATTCGCGCTGGCCAGCACACTCCCAGTTTTGCTTGGCTGTTTTTTCTACAAAAGGTTTAACTCTGAATTCCAGTTTCATTCTTAGGAATAATTAGTTTAGTTGTGGACGTTATTTATGTAAAGTTGTGTTATGTAAGTACAGTATCATGTACCTAAATCATAAAGAGACAGCACGCAATCTAAGATCGCTAAAAAACCGGTATGTAATAGTGAGGTGGCCGCGAATGGTATCGATACATCATAGAGTGGGGGCGCATTAATCGCCGCGTCCGTGTCTCGCGTCCAACAGGTTGATGGAAGCGCCGCGGTGACCTCTAGCCCTTATGCTAGGGGTGAGAGGCTGTTGCCAGATCAGTTTTGGGTTCTGTAGATATTTGGGCATTGAAACACAAACCAGTGTCAATGTTGTTGGTTAACGTCTGAATTATAAATCAGTTGCTGTTTTCATTTTTGCGGTAGTAGTGCTGTGTTTCTTTCATTTGGTTGAGGTTTGTCAGTTCTATGATTTATAAATAGTGAAGTGCAAAGTGACATTGTATCGGCGATAACTATAGTGGAATAATTAAAAATATATTGGATTATCATGACCTACCGATATGCACACATAAGACAATCGTGTTTAAAGTCATTAAAAAAATTATACGCTCTGAAAGCTCTTACCATTTGTTTAAGCCTCAGCTACTTAATTATCATTCTTTTGCAAACTTTGACATAGACAAATAATTATATTGTTATGACACAAATTGTACACTGTAAGACAATATAAAGTATTGATTAAAAAAGTACCAGAACGTGAAATAAACACATATTTTTGTCATTACCTTAGATATAATATTTCTTACTATCATTGTTATCTAGTCCCGACACCGCAAAACATGCTACACACGAGTAGTTGCTACCGACATGCGTGTGCTAAAAGTCCCAGTAGCTAAGTACATTATGTACTAAAGGTCAGCGCCAAGTTTAGTGTCATTAACTCATTACGGTCATGCGCTTTAAGGAAGCTAGTAACACTTTTAATCAATTTACGTACGAGTAGATAAGAAAGACTGGAACTGTGAAAAAAGGAGAAGTTCCATGCTTTTGCTATGTTAACTTTTTATTCGTATCCGGAACGAGGTGATCCGACAGAGAACCAAGAGTTGTCGACATAGCTCGCAGAATAAGTAAGCTGAAGTGGCAATGGGCCGGCCATATTAGCCGTAGAACCGATGACCGTTGGGGTAGACGTGTTCTTGAGTGGAGACCGCGAATCTGCAAACATAAGGGGGACGCCCTCAGGCTCAGTGGAGCGACGATCTTCGCACGGTGGCTGGTAGCAGCTGGATGAGAGTTGCTGAGAATCAATTTGAGTGGCGTGCGATTGAGGAGGCCTATGTCCAGCAGTGGACTGTCGTAGGCTGATGACGATGGGACGACATAGCATAATATAACATCACGCCTATAATCCTCGAAGGGTCAGGCAGAGGTGTACCTATTAGTTCACCCACATTTCGCCGGTTATGTATAAGTCCCATGTAATAGGGGGCGAACCTATTGCCTTCAACCGGGCACAAATCCAGACTCCGTGGCCCACTGAGAGATTTCTGATGGAAAATTCCAATTTTACTTTGCCTCACCCGGGAAACGAACCCAGGACCTCATGCTGAGTAGTCGCGCTTGCGACCGCTCGACCAACGAGGCAGTTTAGACGACAGGAAGGAGATATCATCAGCTTTAATATTTTATTATGGAGCCAACAATTTAATGAAAAGAGATGTGACATCCTCCAACCATTGTATTGGATAACAGTCCACATCATCTCAGAAAGAGGAGGCTTGTATCCCAGCAGTGCTCCCACTGCTGCTAAGGCTGATAATGTTTGCTTATGGACTGTGCGAGGGATGCTATGGCAAGAAGGAGGTGTCTAATGAGATGATGAGTAATAGAGAAGAATGGAATAAGAAGACATGCTGCGGCCGACCCCAAATAAATTGGGATAAGAGCAGGCGAACGATGATGATAATGCTGCCTCCGCAAGGCAAAAGCTTCCTTCTATTTGACGCCATCGTTCTTCACTGGGTTTAGTTAATTTTATTAGTGTCGTAAAACTCTACTTTATTATACCACCACTATTTTATTTATTAATTATTATATTCATAACACTGTCTGGTAAAATTAATAACCCAACAAGCTCTAAAATATTTTCGCGGCCACCTTCCATATTAACAAGATGTTTATGATAATTCAGTAATTAATAATTGACAAATAGCTGTTCGATTGTTGATTTATGGCAATAAAAGATGAAAATTATGATGTTATTAATAACGTCCATGAAATTTGTTGTTAGAATTATAAGTCTTTTATTACCAAAATTGGCGTAAACTCCAAGGGGGTGTCTATTTTTCAAGGAATTTCAATTAAATATCGAATGTATGCTGTTGTCATTTTTCTATAAAATAATTGTAAATAAATTACGTTTGACATTTAGTTTTTATTGAAGTTTGCCGCGGGTTGGTTATTTATTTATGCAATAATATTGTTTTAATAAAATAACTGCTATACCTACCGGTTCTTTTATAGAATCAACATTCCAATGGCTTCCGAATATCTAAGTCAATAACTACTTATTTGAATAAGAATGTATTTAAAACTACTGACGTCATAAAATATGGATTGTTGGAGATGACTCAAGTTACACCACCTTATCATGAAGACGCGATTAATGCAATAGAAGTAAAGGTAGCCTTTAAACACTATTAGACTAACGAGAAATCGATTTAACTCAAACATTTCCATCGTTTTTGCTCTAAAATAAACTTTCCTAAAATACATTTTAAAACGAACATTTCATCAACTCGACAATCAATCCCGTAGCTGGATCAACAGTATAGAAATCACCCCAACCCTTAAACGCCACTTGAGCAGGGGTGTTCCCCTAAGCGGTGTGACTCAGCACATTCCGCTGCCGTCTGTACGCTGGCGTCTAATGTTGTGAACTTGTGACAAATTCACTTACGATCGACGGTTAGGTTTAATTTTGGGTGAAAGGTTTTTAATAATTTCGAGTTCTTTTTGAGTTACTTACCACGGCAGTTTTTAGAAGTTTCAAAGATTTTTGTCTAATTTCAGGGTTTGTTTTTTTAAGAACTCGCGAGGGAATCCATTTCAAAATGCTTTTTGTTTCTTTGTCAACTTCCAAAAGGGTTAAAATAAGATTTTCGGTAGCTTAAATCAATTCAATACATTTTTAACTTTTCATAATTTTACCAATAGAATTTTACCCTTTGACTGGCTGTAGCTGGGGATTTTTATTTAATGTAACTTCTCTATTTTCTAAGAAAGAAGTATTAAAAAAAAAATAGATTTCTTCAAAGCAGTAGGTACACACATCACATCCACACCTGACACGACCGTTCAAAGTCACAGCAACTGATCCAACTCAAAAGAGAGCACTCAAGTCAAATCTCAGCGACCATCTTTCACCATCTGATCCAAAACCGATGACGTCACTTCTCATCAATGGCCCAGGCCATAATACATCACTCCAGGCCTTTCTGAGGCCTTTCTTCAGGCCCTTTTCTGGCAAACAACATCATTTGTTATAGTCAGTGTTATATTTTTTCTATACGAATTGGGAGCGTAGTGTTAATAAAATCGCACTTCATTCGTTTTTGTGGATCATCGTCACTTAAGGGAAGGGTGGCCGTGAGGTTGAGGGATTGAGGAATTTTCAGGTGAGCGGGTTTTGATGAAAGATTTATGTCAGCTTCTTGTACAGTTTCAATAGAAGTGTGATGGTGTTATGTTTCCAGAGAAGTGTAAATACTTGTAAGTCAACATTTCAAACGTTTTCAGGAAACCTACTGACTAGTCTCGCAATTATTATGGAGTGAACATGTTAATATGTCATACATAATTCGCATTAATTGTTCTGTCTTAAAGTTTAGTCAAATCGGGGAAATTGCGATTGCGGCTTATTTATGGTTTTCGCAGCTAGTCTGCAATTGACCGAACCATTATGCCAGAAAACATATCATTTTGTCCGCCATTTTCTCAAGACTATCCCGTTCGACACCACTCACATACACCCCCTAGCGCTCAACAGGGTTGAGTCGTCGAGTCACGACGCCGAGGTAGTGCCGCTCGTGTTGATAGCACGAGGTTGTGCCGACTTGTGCCGAGTCTTGCCGACTTGTGTCGAGTTATCCCAAGTTAGTGTTGACGGCACAGCTCACACCTGACGCTAAAAGCTGAACTGCTTAGGAGATTAGCTTATGTAGACAGTATCGGTTTAATGTGATTATGGAAATTGGGTTATGCGGTGGTTGGTTATTGTGATCAGTTGCAATTGGCTTAGTAGATTTGGCCATAAAGAGGTACCCTGTGAAAGGGGCTGGCCTGTTCTGTAATATTGGGTGAAACAAAGAGAAAAAAAAAGAATTCAATGCAGTGCTTGTGAAAGACCATTCAAATCGAGTTTAATTTCAATAGTAGATTTGTTGTCAATGAGATGTTGATTCTCGCAGCAATAAATCAGGCTCAGAATCAAATGTCACCATTTCTATCAAATAACACAATTGAAACTATCATTTGTTAATTTCGCCATACCTTTGGGCAGTATACGTGGCTGTCTTAAAAACGATCAGTGCGATGACTTAACATATTTTGGCAGCAATGGAGTGCGTTATTGTTGTAAACATCTGTTTTACAAAAATGGTACAATAGACTGATAGAAGAATAATAATGCCGGCCCCTTGTTGATTTAATTTTTATATTTCTAAGCGTATATTTAGTAGCATTGTTTTTGTCAACGTTTTTTGTCAGCATTACATGTTTTTTATTTTCCAAACATCTGATAATAACACATTGAAGATGAACAAACACCTACGATTCTGGCTCTTGCAACACAGTTTCAATTATGGCAGGACTCAAAGAATTCCACATAACGTGCACAATGTTGTTATGTCAATAAATATTTTTTTAAGTTTTTGATTGAATTCCCCCGGGAAACCTGAAATATGACATTTAACCAATTCTAACTTAGTCAAACTTAAGTTTCTATAATTTAAAGCAAGAAGCTTTAGTTCAACAACTGTTCTCAGCCGTGCCTTCCTTAACCTCCTCAGAATGCAACTGACTCAATCAAATTTTCCCATAACACAAGACGACAATAACAAACTATACGACTTCCAAAAGCGAAACCCATTCGACCAAAACATCGAAAACCATCGAACCGAATGTTTTCGATAGAAATTATCGATCGATTGTCGATTTTGCAACTCATGGTTAGGGGCCCACACAAAAGTTTTAATTGTGAAAAAAATAACAGAATTGTATGAATAGCAATTAAAAATCATCAATGGTGAATCAAGAGTGTCCAATGGTGATTGACGACGTGGAAAAAAATGATGGAATCATTGTGAGTTGTGACTGAGGTGATTAAGAGAAAAGAAATGAGTCTTTTTTGTGGTTGAAAGTTTGAGTACCAGCTTAATTTATCTTATTTGTTTGAATTTTCTAGATTGAAAAGCATGTTAAATGACTGACATAGTGTTTGCCAAAACTGCATCATCCATAACAAAAATATTATCGAATAAACTAAGATATCACCAGAGTAAAGAAAAATCGTGCTTTAACTTTGTAGGATCGCGAATTTGCGGTACCTTGTGTGGTTATCAGCCAGGGTAACGTTGGGATGCGTCCTTGATTCAGTCAGAAAGGTCAATAAAACCCTTATTGTGCACACAAAATATTTCATTTCAATAGAAGGCCTGCTTTCTACATCTTAATCGATATCTGGTCTTCGGAGGGGGGCTATTAGGAATCCGAAAAGCCAGTTTTCCACGTCCCATTCTAAATCTTGTCCTTCGTCCCCTCAACTGACTGTTTCACACTGCTTCGTGCACTCAAGCAAATCTGTCCCACATCCTGTTAATTACATTTAGCACTTAATTAGCCAGATATCACCACGCTTCTCCCCCGTCAGGGAGGCAGACAGGACAGGCAGGAGGGCAGGCAGACAAAACTGCCGTGTCATGACGTCGATCATTGTGATTCGTTGAGACGACAGCGCTTGTCCGAGCCGGGTGACGGCAAACAGCGCTGGTGGGATCCGCTTTGGTCTTAAGTTGTTGTTGGTTTTGTTGAAAGGGTCACGGAATGATTAGGTATTTTTAGAGAAGACGAGAATTTTTTTTGACAAGGTTGAGGTATTTTTTAAAAAAACATTCATCTAGACAGGAAGAAGATACATTACTTACTTTAATTAATTATTTTACATAATGCGTGGATGTTAATAGTATGTAAAAGAGCATAAGAATAGGTGAAATGTGCATATTTTTCAAATAATTCACTTTTATTGAGCGAATATTTTCTACTAAGGAATTCTAATAAACCAATAAAATAATTTAATTTAGCTAAAACAACGATAATCTTGGACAAAGTAACGGTTACGACATTTTAATAAAAAGTTTATCGGCTATATTTTTTAGGAAAAAAAGTTTTATTGTTATGTTCTAATCATTTGAAAATAATAATATGTTAACATGAAAGAAAAGCAATGCAAATTAGGTAATAAAATTATACGTGATATTATTCAAATATTTTGCCACCTTCGACTCCAAAAAATCTTAAAAAAAAAAATATTTTAACACAGCACCGATTTGTTGGTCCTAAGTGGCGCCGTACAACCAATGACAGACACCGACAAAGCAGCCGCCGGTCCATACAGCCGATCGTCTAATTGTGTGATTTGATACCAAAACGCTTTGTTAAACCTCACGGAAATCTCTATCGTTATCTGTACACAACAAATTTATCTTTTGTGGCCGTCTTCACGATTTTCATTGGTCCTAATTAAATAGAACGAAGCGGAACGGAGTTTTAATGCTAAAAAGCTTAGAGATCGAGAATGCGTCGAGATGAATGATGCTTTTTGTGATAATCGTCATTACAGTTATGCGAATAGTTTATTTATTTTTGGATTTCTTCCGTCCATCACTCTTAACCGATTTGCAAGCCTTCGGTCCGAGTTACTTTTTTCTGAAGACTAACAGGCAGACAGCTTCATGAACCCGTAAAATACTGGTATTAAGCTGACCCCAACATCGTTTGAAAGCCTGGGCATATGATGATGAGTCGAAATAGCTTTAGAAATTTAGTCCTTTAGCCTCCACTGATCTACTCAACCAGCAATTATTACAACTGAATTCTCTATTTTGGTATAGCGTCGTGACTTCTGCTTAACTGAAAATTGACAACAACAAGTAGTCATGTGAGTATAGCGTGTGTGGCTTATAGCTCTTTCAAAGGTCGAACAAGTACAGTCACGAGCACTGACACGTTTACATTTGGCAAAAGTTAAAATCGAATTTCTCGCTAAATAACTTTGATATAAGACCTATTTCGTAATAGATGGTTTCCAAAATAATACGTTCGTGAAAACGTAGAACGTCAATCAATGCAGTAGAAGAAAATCACTTTTAAAAGTTGCTTCGTGTATACATAATTATTAGTACTCGTGACAGTACATGTAACAATTATACTATTGAAAAATAAAACTAATTTTATTAATTAACAAAAGCCAACAAAATAAATTAGAACTTACATGTTTAACCAATCATAAATCCATCACATTTACAAGCATTTTACGAGCGGCTTTCTTTCAAAATATTAATTAAATCGCCGGTATCGTTTGCAATCAACTTTGGGCTTTAATTAGTGATGTGTTCCCGTCACCGGAATGACTTATGGCATATTGGATGTGTACCGATAGCGGGGCTCGTAAATATTCTTTGAGCAAATATTGGAATTTCTTTCGCTCTGCCGATTGTGGCCTTAAGTGGTGGTTGTTCTTGCGGTTAAAGGCAGGCAAGGCACTTAGTTGTTACTATTGGCTGTTAGTTCATTGTTTTTATTTTGCTGTGTTTAGGGTTCCATAACTGAAAAGGAAAAAAGGAACCCCTTTTAGGAACACTCGCGTGTCCGGTTGTGTTGAAATTTGGTGCACATATGTAAATGGGTAACCCAAACTCGAACGTGTAACGTAAATTAATGAATTTTAAACATGCGGTCACTTTTGGGGGGTAAATTAGAAAACGAAAAACAAAGTTTTGAAAACTATATCGTGTTACATGTCAAGAGCTCTTTGTGAGCGTCTCAAATATTTATTTTTTAATAATTTTGAGATAAGTAGTTTTGAAGTTATTTAAGAAAATTGGCATTCCCCCCTTAACTCCGAAATTACTGAGCCGAAAATTTTGAAAAAATACATAAAATATTAAACAGAGAAACAGAAAAACCTATAAGAAAGCAATAACAACAAATAATAAAAATACTCGCTGGCTTGCCTACTAAGATGGTACGGAACCCTTCATGCTCGAGTACGACTCGCACTTGGCAGGTATTTTTTAATTTTCGATTATGATTGCAGTGTTTTAAAAACACAAATCATAAACACCACACCTGTTGTCTCCAAGGGATTCGACAGGATATGATAGGTTAATGGATCGAGTTCAGAATAGGTGTATCAGTAATTCAGTAGTGTAGAGGTCTTCCGATATTCACCCGTTATGATTTAAGTCTCTTGTCTATTACAAGGCGAACCTATTGCTATCAATAGAATATGTCCTGATATAGAATAGTAAGTATATATTGGATACAGGATAAACCAAACGCTGATGCGTGCACTCTGCACGCACAACATCATAGCGAGTGAGACGGACTTATTCTGTTGTTCTCTGGTTGAATTCGCAAGGAATGCTTTGTTTGTTATTAGTTATAGATATTAGTTTTAAGTAACAATTATGTTAGGATTAACTAAGGCGGATTTATCGGATTGGGTTATCCAGTATGGTAGATGTAAGTAGATCGACAAATAAATAAAATTAAAATGTGTAGTCTTCTGAACACTATGTTCTCATCATTTAATAATTTACCAGAAATATTAAGTTTAATTTCAACCTCAAAACCTATTTCCATCAACACATCACCTATATTTATATAATAAACAAGATCTCACCCATTCTCTATTGTCACAACTAGCGCTGTTACTCCATCAAGCAGGTCACGATAATTATCGTCAATTACACTGATATTTACTCTGACGTTAACAGACGTTATATTCAAACATTTGACGTTTATAGACGCTCATCTTCATCTCAATATTAGAGAGAACGAAAGGAAATCCAGCCGGTTCGTTGTATTGTTATATTGCAAATTATAATGGTTTTAATGCGTTAATGTCATTTTCGTGTTGTTTATAGGACGTTGCATGTGTTTGGAATTGTGGTTTAAGGTTTCTAAAAATAATTGTCTTTAAAGCTTGCCAATCTCGTGCGTTATAACGTAGTTGTAGCTTTCACTATTTTTAAGACAAAAACCAAAAAAAGTCTTGTCTTTAATCAGGCGTAACAAAAAGCTGTATTACTTGCGAATATTTATATGTATATAATATATTCTATTCCGTTTTTCGAAACTATGCTAAATAAAATAACGATTCACAAAACCATAAACGCTAATCAAGCACCGATTCCCAACACAATACCATTCTATCACACACATTTAACATCAATTCAAATTGAGCAATAAAACGAAACTCCATAACTTCTATTACTTAATTAAAATGGCGGCTTTAAATTACTCATTATTAATATATACCATCAAATATATTATGTGATATCTAACAATGTTTATAATACTAGTTTATAACATCTAGATCTGTTTATGATCTCAGCTGCGATATACAATGCGTTCGCGTGATGGCGGTACATAAAACGCTTCTTTACAACTTAGCGGGATTACTGGTACTAATTTGAATATGAGTGACGAACTAACCTGCGTTTCGAAGTCTTGTTTACGATATTCGTGTTGGGATGTAGACTTTTGTGAGTGACGGTCTATTGTAGCATTAGGTTTATTATAGCAAAGTCCCGATAGATGATACACATGGACAAAAGGACCAATATCTTAGGATATTGGTCCCAGTATTACTGTCTTCTTAATTAAAAAAAGTGTGAGTGGTTAAATGAATTTCTATAACATCAATAAATTAATTAATCATATTGTCATTGTTTCAGATTTATTTGCTGTGATAGTTATGGCGTAGAAAGGTGGAACAACGTAAGTTACTAATATTAGATTTTATCAAGCCAACCTAGTGTTTGATAGACGTACGAGCTTAATATTAGTAAATCGGCAGTATTAAAAAACTGGCTAAGTTCGAGACGGACTCGTGCACGAAGGGTTCCGTAGATACCATTATCTAAAAAAAATAACGTTTGTTGTATGTGAGCCCCCTTAAATATTAATTTTATTCTGTTTTTAGTATTTTTTGTTATAGCGGTAACAAAAATACATCTGTGAAAATTTCAACTGTCTAGCTATCACGGTTCATGAGATACAGCCTGGTGACAGACAGCCAGACAGACAGTGTAGACAGTTAGTAATAGGCTCCGTTTTTACCCCTTGGCTACGGAACTCTAAGAAGGTACCTATCCATTACCTTTTATTAGACAGATTTAAATGCCTGACGCTTGGCAGCCCTAGCAACATAATAAACAAAGCATGCATATTACCATTTTATAATTCTCAGCGGGAGGACTTAGTTTATTTGATAAGATCATACCTTATCTCAATTATCCTCTGGAGCTGCACTTATTTAAAGTCCTGCCTTACACCTTTTGCTCGTATAGCATAATTAGCCTTTAATGTTGGAAACATTATAATTGTTTGGGGCACTGGCCTCTCTGTGAGGAGTTCACCTTAATCCATGATATGGTAGATGTCACATGTCTTCGAATTTCTGCATCTAGGACATGCCAGTTTCCTATGTTCCTTCTGAGTTTTGAGAGCTCATTATTACTGAGCTTATATTTATATTCGTCCATTATATTCCTCTGGAAGTTCAAGAAGCTCAGTGACAACTGCGAATGTTAACGATCTATAAGTGGATCACATTCGTTGATCGACAACGCGGTGCGCAAGCGCAGGCAAAGAGTACTGCGGTGTCCGCGTGATCTATTGCACAGCTTTCTGTGAAATTTATGAGAAAAGGGGATTATTATTTGATTCATTGTAGACTGGTATTAATGATGTCCTAATGTGACTATCAGTCTGAATTTATAAGCATGATTTTGGCATTCTTCTGAAAGCGTTTGGTTTGAGTGTCGGGTAGAAGGGCACGTTTAACTGGAATAAACACCATTGGGTTCGTCATTCGTTGGAATGCTAATCTGTGGTTCGAAGACTTCGAAGGCGGTTTGACGTTTCCTTGCCACGTGCATTGATGATGTCATATTATTTATACACTCCGCGGCCGTATATGTTGAGTTCCCTTCTTGCAGATGTTTCTTAAAGACAAGCAATTTAAAAAAAAAAATTGCTTCCAAAGCTTTAGTTTGACATAGTCGGTGTAAACTTAAAATATCGTATGGGTCATTAGATATATATGCCTCTTTCAGCATTGGGAATTTCCCTAATCGATTTTACTTATTCTGCCATAGTTTGGAGTTGGGACATTGAAATGGGCAATTATTCGAATCATGGCATCTCTTCAGCATCCCAAGTAGACCTGAAACAATCCTGAATACCTCTTCCCCTGAAGCATTACTACTAATGATCTATTAGCGTCTTGTTGATCGACAGCGATGCGCGCGCGCCGACAGATGCGCGCCTGATCTACGGCTTCATATTAACGCTAAATGTTGCGTCCAAGTCGCCGTCTGACCTTTCGACTGGCATAGCTGGGCGACTCTGGTGGTCTGTCAGGCATTTTAGCTCGGAGAAATGATATACTAATATACATACATACTTGGAATTGGAACCTAGTTGCTGCTGTGTCATAGTTTTGTTTGACTCTTCGTATATGGTTGATGTGTTAGTATATAGTGCTCTTTCTAGTTCTTAAACATGTAACTGGCGACATGTTGGTTTGCTATTGGTAGAACCTTGCCGAACCCTTCGAAGATCACAATCGTGATGTTCCGTTTTGTTAAACTCATAATAACTAAAGACACAATTTGCTCAAAGTCATAATGATGAGTCAAAGTAATTTGTTCAGTTTGACTCAATGTCGTATGTAATCATACTTTATTATTTAATACTGCAAAAATGCTACTACTATGGGCATTCCTTACCAGCATGCGATATATTACAGGGCAGCCATTACTGTCAGCAGTTATAAATATATGTCATATGGTAGGCAGCGGTAATTAATAAATGTCAACTTTAAATTAACTATATCAACAATTACTTTTGAAAAACATATCCTTATTCCTTATCGTAGGGACAAAGAAAAACATTCCAAAACATCGGCGACATTCTCCAACAAGTCTCAAATGTGTAAGCCTGGACTGTCACGGGGCACACTTGACATTCGTACACGGGCCATCAGCGCATAAATCATAAGGTTACAAGGACCTAAGGCGCGCCGCACACTGGAATAGGCCCGAACTTACGTACTTGCTGGCTGAATAATTGAGCGGAATACCTAATGTTGGATGGTGAGGGTGACATTTGTAGTCAGATCGTAGTGGAAATAGACGGACGATAGATAGCCGTATTAGTGTTTCGGAGATGGATGTTTTTGGTCCTTTGATACGGTATTCTGTTCGCGTTTTGAAGGGATAGATAAGTAATAAGAGGAAGTAAAAGAATGAAAAATAAGAAAAAATCCGACACATGACATCCACCAAAAGGCCCGTGTCGCCAATTACAGCCCACACCCTCTCGCATAGAAAGCTTGTGTCCCAAGAATGGCAACGTTATACGCTGCTTCTGTTACGTTAACAAAGAATCTATAAAACTACGTTTTAGTGACAGGAAAACAAACCAATAGGAGATAATTTGACGGCACGGTTGGCGCAGTGGCTGAGCGATTGGCTGCTGCGCTGCGTGTCGCGGGTTCGATCCCCGCACGGAACAAATATTTGTATGATCTACAGGTTCCGGGTGTGGCTGTTTGCGTTTGTGAGTTTAAATGTTTGTAAACGCACCCACGATACAGGAGAAATTCCTAGTGTGGGGAAACGTTTTTTTTTAAATAAAAATATATATAAGCAGTACCTTTGTGCTCTTCTATCTTAATGTAATGTCCTGTTAAGTATTTTGTGTGTACATGAATAAATATAAAAATTAACATGGTCGAAGGGTTATAGTTGTCTCATGTAATAGGGTAATAGGTAACGACTCAGTGCTGCTACTTAAAAATCCTAATCGAATAATGATAATGACACTTATAACCGATCTGAGATTTGACCCCAAACCCTCATGCTCATCAGTATCGCTTGCGACCACTAGACTAACAAGGAAGTTATTTTGAGTTTCTATACATAGGATATACATATAAACAGACACAGGATACAACACACGTCTGCAAGTCAACACAACACAACGTACAAGCTTCAAGTAGTGGACGGTGTAACGTGTGTCCAGTCATTGAAACCAATTATGTCTCGGACACTTACGTACAGACGGACAGAAGCACTGAACTATGCATGCTACACGTCTTGTCTCTTCTCTTTAATGAGATAATTCTAACTTATGAATGCGGTTGTGTCGATGTCTGTCTTCAGCTAAATTTGAACTGTGATATAGAATTGCTTTGAGTGAAAGGACCATTTCGTACAACATTGGTTCTTTCAGCCTTAAAATCTGTATGAAAAGTAAAGAATAGTGTGTTGGCTCAACTTAAGAACGTCTGTACCCGTAATGAGAACGAGTTGATTGACTGTAAATGCTTTGCCAGTCAGTGACTAACGTATCTCAATGGATTGCCAGCAATTGGTACAGTTTATTGGTTTCAAAAAGTCAACGTTTAGAACTCAACTAGCTGTTGCTCGCGGCTTCGTTTGCGTTCTGGTCGGAAATTATTCCACGGGCACGTTGTAAATACAGCCAATGGCACTCGGGGATAATGTAGCTTCCTATTAGTGAAAGAATTTTCAAAATCGGTTCAGTAGATCCAGAGATTACCGGGACATACAAAAGAAAATTTCCTCTTTATAATATTAAGTATATAAGTATAGATAAAAACTGAAGATCGAAGAATTGTGTTAGTAAAAGTATTC
The DNA here is from genome assembly GCA_947578425.1 of Eugnorisma glareosa. Taxonomy (NCBI): domain Eukaryota; kingdom Metazoa; phylum Arthropoda; class Insecta; order Lepidoptera; family Noctuidae; genus Eugnorisma; species Eugnorisma glareosa. Next base: position 1,524,681 of record OX387966.1, read on the forward strand.
TCAATCTCTGAGATACTCATTCTCATGATTCAATACGAATAAGACATACTTTCAAAACCAGGAAATAATTCTAGATTAACAACAAATAAATCATTAGTAATATTGCATCACATCAAAAGGGTAGCGGCATAAAACACGCGAAACGATCGCGACCCGCACCAAACTTTACGAGCAGATACCAAGAACGAATGACAGACGAAACGGCGTCTTATAAATCAATTTAATCTCCTCAGCAAAGACAATTGGTACACTACTCATTATGATAGAGAACATCACACTCAAATTCCAACCCAAAAATTTATTCGTAAAGTTAAAATTACATCGCAAATTTTTCGTCACTTACGTCGCTTTTGCAATCGTCGCCCGCGCATGAATCAAGTCGGACGTCGCGTTTCGAACGCCAGAGTTGAATTAATGCCTAATGCTGCACAAAGGCGTGTAATCGTTGTATGACTTTTATAGTTGTACGGCTAATATCTCAGCGGTAAATCAAAAGGTACATAATTGTACAAATAGGTCGCTGTGACGGTTATTTGTTGTCTTGTACGAGTGTGTATTGATGCTGGACCTTATTTGGGAAGGGACATGGTACTGCTTATCTGGGGACATAAATATTGTAAGTGCTGGGACAAATTAGGACTAAGTTGTCATATATCCAAATGGTTTACTAATTCGATTTATGCTTGTGCGTTCAATAGGGCTCTCTCTTGTCTCCATAGGTCTTCAATAGCATTTATCCTATTGAACTAAATTTGAACAGGTTGATCTGAACATACATTTTCTGTTCTATTTGGTTTTAATAAGCTTTAACGATACTCTTTTATCAATCAGTCAACGCTGCTACAATGCTGGGCATAATGCCTCTCCCAAAATCGCGCCACAACACCTTGTCCACTACTTTCCACACCCAGGCCAGGCCCAGCCACCGTTTAAAGTTCCTCGGTCCATCTAGCACATACCATGTATTACATTGGTGAAGTCAAAATGAAATCTGCAACTTTCTAGTCAACGAGATTCTTTGCAGTAAGACGCTAGAAAACGGTAAAATCACTGCCTACCTTTCATGTAATCACTTTGTTCTGATTCTCTGTAATCTTAGATGACCCACCTTTCTTAATCAGGTCATCTTCCATTCCAAAAAAGGCTGTTACAAATTGGTATTCTTAAAAAATAGTTACATAATAATAAAGAAGGACGGCCGCTATATTTTCGTGTCGGCTACCGCCATTTTGTATAGAATTAAGACCCGAATAGCCATGTCTAGGCTAATCGATTTCGATATTTTAGCTTTTTGGGACAAATCTATAATCATCATACGACGAGAATATCTAAGTGGAGATGCTTTCGTGTCTGGTGAAACTTTAAAGGGCGAAATGGCGTCAACTGGACCGTTCTTTCTAGATGTAGGCAATGATTATGAATTACGTTACATTTTTAAATAGATTTGAATTATTGGTATCTGTTGGTCAATTTTTTTTATTTTGAACGTAATTCTCTGCTCGAAAGATTCCTCAATTTATCTACCGTTTCGGCGTTGCTGTTGTTCCTAGTAATTACTAGGAACAACAGCAACGCCGAAACGGTAAAACGGTAGAACACAACACGAACAACACAACATAACATATGAACAACATGAAAATGAACATAATTATGTTCATTATCAGCCGTGGAATGTCCCGTCTCAAAAAGTTCAAGTACAATACTAGATTTTTTAAGCTTAAATAATTAAGTCCCACAATATAATGTAAGTATTTTCGGACTCGAAATTTCCCATCTCCCATTCAATCTTCGGAAAAAAGGCAATCACAGAAATTCGCAAACACAACGGTACACCAAAAATGGGTATCATAACAAAATTTCAATAAACGTAATTGGAAAAAAACGTAGAAAAACCGTTGACCCCCCATTGTAGAGACGACAAAGCGCGCGTTAATCGTCCAGGGACGATAGGTACACGATGATTTGAATCCGTCTATTGTCCCGGACTATTGTGGGCCGCGAAACGCAACCAACTCATTATTGGAAGATCCACTCGGGATTTTTGATTGTGTTACGCACATGGTTGGGAAAACGCGACGGTTCTTAGGTAGTTGTTTTATACAGTACTAGTGTTGTGTGTGCCTGGCTTGCCGGTGCCGGTTGATGGCAATAGTCTCACCCTCTATTACATAAGAGTTTAACTAGCAAACGTGCATGTAATATAGCTTGTGTCCTCACTATAAGACGGAAACCACGACGAAACCCTGGACCAAAATAGTAGGGAACACTGTTCACAATACAATTTCAAATACCAAGAATTTAGATACCAAGAAGTCAAATCAGCATTTGACTTCTTATGTTTTTTGTTTATTTTTTTTGTTTATTTGAAAATGTATGATTCTTTCTAAGTACAGGCTATGTTTTCGCGTTCCAACTAGCGTCTAATCGCCACAATACCAACCCAGTGCGTCTGCCTGTCTCATGAAGTGTTACCTAAGTTGATCTGATAATGACTTGGGTATCAGCATTGTGCCATTGTCTGTGTATTTGACGGACCTATTGAAATCCCACTGATCCGATGATAGTAATGATTTGTTGTTTTTTCGTGACTTTTTCTTTACATTCCTTTTATTTGTGAGATGACGTCATTAGTAATTTTTCGAGATAGCGGGACTTTAGAGATCTGAGATTTGGATTGGGTGTCAGCTGTTGTCAGTTATTTGTCATTTTCGGTGAAGTTTTATTCATTTTTAAGTTTTAAGATAATTAAGTTGTAAGCATTGTAGTGCTTGATTACTAATATCGGATAAAAATGGGCATGAAACGGCCAGTTGGAAAGCAGCAAGCTTTCGCAGAACTAATAGTAGCTTTTGCGTATTGCACACAGGGATCGTTTGGTTTTCGATCATGGAAACCAAACGATCGACTTCTTGGTAAAAACGACCACTGTTTTCAATCGAGGATGCCTAAAAAGGTCAACCAATGAATTCGGTAGCAATCGTTACCCAAAACCGGTTATGCAAAACCCGGTTACGGCCCAATAGTAAAACACAGGAAAAACTGGCTACTACTATGGGACCGAAATCCGGTTCCGAAAGCCCTAATCGTTACTTCTACTTCCATCACCAGTCTTCTCCAAGTGTGGTGATTATAACTTTTTAATTTCACTAATTACGCTTTTAACTTGGCTCAAGCACAAATCTACATTTAATTTGTAACTAAAAAACACAACATTATAATAATAATCAATACAACAAACACCGTCTTGAAAATAATCTGCAAACATTTTTCATTTGAAAACGTACAAACAACGAGATCTAATATCTCGCTGTGACGGCGACGTCGCGTCACGTTCGCGTCGTCGGGCCCGCGTCGCGCGACTTCGTGCAACGTCGACGTCACTCCGTCGGACGTCTAATAACGACGCGGATGCACTCGTACTAACTTGAGATATTGTGACAATGTACTGTGTGCAGTTTAAGATCTGACTTATTTTCTTTCTTGTTGGTTTTTATAAGAGGTGGTGTCATGAATTTTTGAGGACTTATGTGTTGGTTAGCATTATCATTCATTTTAGTGATGTAAATCTAGTGGTCTTTTGGAAGTTTTGAGTAAGACGTGGATGGGTATTAAGAGTAGAAGAAGACCAAAGAAATGATGGATGGACTGTGTGAAGAATGATTTGGCACGAAAGGAGGTGTCTGATGAGATGACGAGCAATAGAGAAGTATAGAAGAAGAAGTCATGCTGCGCCGACCCCAAATGAAGTGGGTCAGGGGCAAGAGAACGATGAGTCCAGTGCTCTTTTAAGTCGAGTGGATCTTGGTATTAATTCCCAAACTGTCCAATGGTGCACTTCGATTACATAACACAAAATATTTGTGTCTGTTGTCGTCTGTTGGCGCCTCATTGATGATTGATAGCTATTATTAGATGGGTAGTGAATTCTGTCATTAGTAAGTTTGTTTCCCAGTCAATTAAGTGAAAAAAGATGTTTTCTTTTGTAGTCAGAAATTAAGTATGTCTCTCACGTCTAGACTTAATAATACCTTTGCTGTACATAAGCTTATACCTCTGTCTACATTTTTTGAAAGGCGTGTCAGTAGAAACATTACAACCAGCACTTATTCGTCTCACCAACAGTACATGAACTGGTACAATCAACCAAACACTTGCACTCTGAAAACCGCCCTTACTGCTGCGACATAAGGTAGTATCAACTTGATACAATAAACGTGCATTAAACAGTACAGAGCACTCAATTTCAATCAACTCAGTTGTAATTAGCACTCGTAAAATACGCATCATCGATCTTCGTAATCGGTTTAAAGTAGCTATTATGTGTTTATCTACTTTTTTGTGATTATTCCTGGGTCGCTGGATTGTTGGGCTTACTTTCAATGTGCAATTATTATGTGCTTGAAGTTTTTTGGACTATAAATCGTCAATTATATTACATACGACTGAGGGTCTTTAATCACCTCCAGGGCATGTAGATTGGGTATTGCAAAGTAATTTAATTATTATATGATCGATTCCTCCTTCATCGTAATTAATAATTGTTTTATATTACTTACTGCACTATGTATAAGACTTCTTTAGTGAATTATAGCAATAGAGGAATAGCAATATTGGATTGGGAAAACAAATGATGTTTCAGTGTTGAACGGTTACTTTTAATTTATCAATTTATTGAGAGCCCATTGTTGCTTGCATCCCTTTCTCCTTGCACACCCTTCTATCAAAGTTGTCGCTCAAATATGATAAATCAGTTATAAAGGGTGTAACAAGACCCTTAACGAAGCCAAAAGGCACTTGTTCTCCCCGTCATTGTGATCATTTTTTTGTTCTAGACCATACCTGGGAACCTTCTAGTTACGGAGATATTTGGGTCAATGTTCCAACTTTAAAAAAAACTTGTGAAAAAGTTTTTTTTTAATACAAGTTTATAATGTAAGATTTTACTTTTAACAGCTCCACGACCCCCGTACTATTATGCAACTATCAGCAAAATGTTTTGAGTGCGTTACATTGAATCCTACCGTAAAATGTGATTTTTCACCCCAAAAAATAAAGTCGTTTCCCGGCAATAATTTTTGCGTAAAGTTACTTAGTTTGATGTACATAATGCTTGGTTGACGGCTTCGTGAAGGGTTCTGACCCTGTATGTTCCGAGGTTAGTATGCACATGCACAATAGTCCTACCGATGAGCACAATAAGTATCCAGGCATTATTATAAGTCAAGGACGAGTCACAAAATAATCAATATCCAGTTATAATATAACCTTACTGGCTCATAATTCTTAGCTATTTAAAGTAACATAGTATTAACTGAGGAGACACGAATGGTGGGTCAGTGTTGAATAAACTGCGTAATATACGTTTGTGCTTATGAGTAGCTCGCTAGGTGATGTGGTGTGAGGGATGAGCGGGAGCGATTTAGAAATGAAGAACAGACGTTTTTAGAATTAGTGAAGATTGAGTGGTTTTGGGAGATTGAAAGATGTAGTTTGTGCTTAATTTTTGATATTTTACTATAGGAGCACAATAAAATAAGCTTGATGGTGCTCATTGTCAACAATATAAGGTTACAGAGGAAAGTCCGTAGTAGTTCGGGTACCTACGTTAGATTATGTCGCAAATTATCAGGAGTAGGTTTTATCGCCAGATCTATTAAACACATTATTAAATATCCATAAAATACACTGAGTAATTAGATGTAAACCAGACGGTCCTACCATTAAATTCAATCGCTTCCGCTCCCTCCTGTAACTCGCGCTACCTCACTAATAGACCGCTGTCCGCCAACGCACAGTCCCCGTTGTTAAGGGCAGTGTACACGATCCGATCGCAATATTAACATATTCGACGTATTTAAATGTCTTCATCCGAGTGCGGCGAACTTACCAAAACGTAGGCGTTTACTGCCACTAAGGCCAATAACGCCTGAGACCAGAGCCAATACAGTTTTAGGATGTAGTTTCGATGGGATACGGACGAAATTTGCGAACGCCAATTTACGGTTGTTTTGCGAAGGGCAGTAGGCACTAAAGCTTTATCTGTTAGCTACTGTACGAAATTAAAGTAAATGTGTCCAAAATAAAATTAATTTAATGTTTATGTTTCTCTTTTAATTACTCCATTTAGATGTGTAGATAGTAATTACAGCAATTAATTTAAAATTTAATTTTTTTCGAAAGCAATTACTTCAATGTGCTCATTAACTGGTAACTAAGGAAAGGTTGCACGAATTGCATTTGTTAAATAAAATATTAACATAATTGAGTGAATATTTTTCTTTGCTGTTTTAAATAAGTTATCGATAAAAGAGGTTTCTTCAACTGCTAAATAAAAGTGTCGGTTGAGCGCCGGTGGTCTGTCGTATTTGCATTGCGATACACGCGATGTCGCGAAATGTTGCGCATTCATGTACCCGGCCTTATGTCGATGCTTCGTCAACCGTGGCTACGATTTATTTGCTTTTTAATATGGAAGAGTCTTTGAGTACAGAACTAGCTTTGCAAAAGGATTATTTAAAGAGTTTTTGGTTTTTTTTTTAAGTGAAGGAAAGGCCATATATGTGGATGATAAGGAATACGCGAATGTATTTGCTTGTTATTTGTACTGGAAAGTCTAGGTGGGTTGATGAGTCATTATTGCAGGTTTATCTACTTGTATCCTAGTAGGTTCGTGTTAAATTTCTACGTAATTTATTTATTTGTTTAATGCAGAATATACACAATTTCATACATCAACTGAAAATATTTATGGTGTAGTTTTAGAGAGGGAAAAGTATTTGTCGCATGTTACGTGGGGTTATGTTGTGTAGCCACATTTAAGTATTAAGACTTATTTTAGTAATTTTTATTGTTATAGTCCCAGAGAAGAAAACAACAAAACAATACTCATGCCCTAATTAGCTTACATCGATTGTTAGTTTGGCTTATATTTGTTTATTTTAATAATTACTAGCGACCCGCCCCGGCTTGGCACGGACGCAATGTTGAATAACTCTATCTATTAAAAAAACCGCATTAAAATCCGTTGCGTAGTTTTAAAGGTCTAAGCATACATAGGGACTGATAGCGGGAAGCGACTTTGTTTTATACTATGTAATGTTAACTCGTAATAATGATTATTAAAAATCAATGGTTTGAAAAAAAAACATGTCAGCTGGTAAGACGTCGCACAAATTCTCTGCTGTGCACTGACAAAGTAGCAATTGTTTATTGTTTTGTGCTAGTGATGTTCCGAGATGGCACTTGACTATCGATAACATTGATCAAGGATTTAATTTACCAAGATTTGTTTTTATTCTTCCGAAAAGCATGTTTTGGTGGACTGACTGTTGTAAAAGACCAATGATTATTAACACAGTCATAATTATCTTAGTTATAATCGTAAACGTAATCCTAACAATACGACCAAGTGCTCGAAATTAACGTCACAATATTTCAACAATAACATTACAAGTGTTTCACATTAACTGCGCGAATTGACATAATTTTATTGACAATAAAACTATCGGTCAGTAACCACCTCAAGCAATCAACAGATAGTGCTATCTACAATTAAAACTAGTCACGACAGTAATGCTTATCTTTAAAAAGGACTACAAATAAATAGGATTTTACTTAGCCGTTTTATTTTATTTTAGCTCCCTTCGTTAAAACCGAGCTAATTCAGTATCTGTGCGCAATTATAATTAAGGCGTAAGACCTCACACACGCTTAATTAACGACTGTCGATTAAAAAAAGGAGGTAAGGCGCGATTCAGAGGCGGCGTCGATAACGCGAGCGGCGACTATCGCGCGGTGAGGTCGGGCCCTAATGAAGCTATGCAAATTGCGCGCGCCCACGCGACGCGCGTTTGAAACGCCGCTGACGGCCGCCACCGCTACCGATTTTAACCGGTTCGCTTCAGTATTGTCTCGATTGTAATCGATTTTGATGTGATTTAGTTTAATTGGGCCGACAGGAAGCTCGATGTTTGAATTATCTGCCATCTGATATAAAAGCCTAAGGTTCTAAAGCGTCCTTATTTAAGTTCCGTCTTATATGGTAAGTAAACTGCGAGAGGTTTTAATACCAGGTGCAGGCATGACCCATTCGATGCCACATGTCGTCTACCTGCTTTGCAAGGCGCCATTTTTCTCGGGCGACACAGGCAGGTAATTACCGAAGTATTTTAAGCAGCTGAAGTACATTATGAATTCCTGTAGTATAAATTGTTCCTATCGTACTAATGGTCAATGGCCATATCCTTATTCAGTAGATAGAGACTAAAGTCATCAGTCAATCCAGTATCCGAGTAGTATCCAAGGGCCTGTACCAGTGGTAATCGCTTTCCACGCGTTTTTATTTCATCAACGACTTTTAACTGGTTTGATATGACTTTTTGGTTAATTTTTAGTCAATCCGATACGTTTTTGATTGTTCTGGTATCGTTTTCGCTGATACAATGTCATTTTGAGGTAAAGACTATAAGAACACCCACATTTCGCCGAGTTTAAGTCAAGGCGAACCTATTGGTATCAACCGAGCGTAAGTCCAGTTTCCGGGCAGAGAGAAATTCTTGAAAATACAATTACACAATTTCATCGTTTTTTATTAATAGTTTCATTTTTACAGTAATCAGCTTAGGGCTAATAATATGGGAACTAGTTCTGCCCAAAACTAAATCTTCTAGACCAAAATTCAAAGGTCTCTTACCAGTCTCCAACATCACATCCGACAGGCTTATCTTCAAAATTTGGAATTGCATTGGAAATCTGCGCAAGACGCGCCTATCTGATCAGCTGTGATCAGCTGTGCACCTGCCGTATCGGTTTGAACGACAATCGCTATTCGGACGTTACCGATTCGCTTCCAAGCGATTCTAATCGATTGGCTACTTGATCTACCCCTTTTAGTGATGGGGATGTTGGATTGAGTATTGAAAGTTGGAGAGATAAGGACAATGCTGTTTTGGACGGGCGATTTTAAAGCTTCCAGTAAAATGTGACCGATGGGAAGAAATGGAGACAGTTCTACAATGGAGACCTTTCGAGGATCTATGATGAGAAGCTGAGGTAGACATTTATGTATATCACTATGCAGAACAGGCAGATTGATAGTCCTTGTCTGGATTGACGCAACTACAAACGGGTGCTAAAACAGTAAAACCATCATCAATTCAGTAGTCAGTTTTAATTACATGCGGGATGATAAGTAGTTGACAATATCACTGAATTTTATGTGTAATATGACAAATCGTGTACTTATAGATGCGTTTAGATTTCATGTTATAATAATATAACCATGAGTGGTTCATCCTTGATCATTTTTACACCGTTCACCCATTATAACACCACTCCAAATCAAAACATCTCAAGCGGCGTCGCCTTTCGTTTTTTTTCCGTCGCGCTTCGTGAGTTTTCGTGAGGCGTAGACGCAACTGTCGAGACGAGCCGGATAACCACTACAACAGTGTGTATTGTCTGAGGATAGGTAAGGAGCTAGGCTAAGGACAAATAAAAGGGATCATATTAAATGCCATTTTTGCTTTCTCATTCCCAGCTTAATTTGGAGCATGTTGCAAATATTTTTTACGTTGTGAAAAACAAACAAATGAAGCATCTTCCACCCACACTTACAATACGAAACATTTTCAAACAAAACGGTATCCAATCCCAGCCGAACCTTTTCACATCACATCAAAAATTTCCAATTTAACCGCGTACTTTGCCTCCCTAGCTCCTCGAGTACGCAGAGTTGCACACGTCCGGATATGAAGATAGCATTCGGAAAAACGAAAGCGTACACTCACTCAGTTGTACGGTGTTCTTGCGACTTTTTTTTGTTGCTACGTTTTGTCGCAGCCGCGTTTTTTGTCGTCTTTTGTGCGCTGTATCGATTCGCTGGGTAGTCGGCTTGAGACTTTGTGAGATGATGAATAGGAATATGTTGGTTGGTTGTGAGTGGTAATCCGAAAATGTGTAAATTACTATCGAAGTACACACGTAGGTGTTTGAAGCATTAGTAAGGGATTAAGGTAGAAAGGGACTTGAAATGGTAAAGGGGAGAGTACAGTCCCAGTTCAATTTGTTTTTCATGTTTAGCATCTTGCATACTTGAGCTTTCCAGTGGCGCCTAGTTCGGCCTCGTACTTTTTGTTAAATGCTAGTCATGGTGAAGAATCGTTTATTGAGACACCTATAAGGTGGCTATTATTAACCTAATAATGAACCATAATCACAACACGATATTATTCAGATTAGCAGGTTTATAAACTGAATTATTAGCAGAACATATTTTATCAACTTTTCGTCTAATTTCACGACACTTTTGCCATTTTCTGCCTGACTAGACTTTATTGTTGGGTTGCAACTAAATCAATTTAAATTGCACAGATTTATCTGCATAGTTTCGGCGATAAAGTGCGTTTTATCTATTATCAATTTATTTATAGTTTGTGCATTAATTTTGGTTAAACTCTTGTTAATATAGGCTTATTATGTATTGGTAATATTAACACTGGTTGTAGTTACAAAGGTATCAGAATTAATTACGCTAATGACTTAAGTAAAACGTAGCAGCTAGTTTTATTACAAATGGGGCTACCTATGGATATAGCGGTAGAACCAAAGAAACGAGGAATGGTCTGTGTAAAGGATGATTTAGCTTGAATGGCCTACTGATTACTAAGATGACGGCGAATAGAGAAGCTAAGAGACATGCTGGGCCGACCATAAACAAATAAGAACAAGGCTGGAGAATGATGATAATGATTCCTTCACATATCGGCTGGTTAAGGCCTCAGCAGATAATTCTATTACACTATATTTTTTTTATGAATTTGCCTGCCCTAAGCAAATTCATAAAAACTCGCTAAAATTCGTTCGTAGAGGGCGTTGGCCTTCCAAATAAGGACGCATCGATATGCTAAAAGCAACTTACCCCCACCCCTATTTATAAACAAGTTTAGTATATTAAAAATGTAAAAAAAACATTTACAAGTAAGAACGTACAATAACATCGACGGACAGACGTGGACATGTCCAGTCGATTACTGTTTGTAACAGGCGTATAATACGGTCCGGGCAGTATTACCCTGGCGTTTACGACGACTGATTGTAATATTTGTAGAGAAACAGGAATGTTTGGGATGTAAGAGGAGAAATAAATGTATTGTGAATATATGACCTAGGTATGTAGATGAAGTGTTGACGAGAATTTGGTAGTTTATTGCATCATCATAATTATATTGGACAGTAAAGTGAAAGTTATTAAGAAGTTCGTAATTTTAAATTCGCTGATTCGTTAAAATTCTTTTTAGTTTTCTCTACTTGTTTTCAGTAGATAATAAAATACACATTTCCCTTCTAGTTACCGGTAATATTGCTTTAATTGAACATGTTAGCTATAATCAGCTGCTTGATCTCCATTTGCAAGTTTATTATTATGACGTAATTAAACGTTCTTTGATTTGCGCCGAAGACGGCTGTCATAACTATATAAAAGTTCTAGGAAGAGTACAAGCAATTCTGGGTCCATTGACCTTAAGTGCCTCTGGCGGACCATAAAACCCTTACATCGATCCTGATCACATTTTGTAACCAACTGAATAAAGCGCATCTGCATTAAGTGTACAGCCATCATACGATAACTATAAAACTTTTACAGTCCCATAACTTTCGTATGTATGTGTAAGTTGTCCCATAGTACGCGAGTGTGCGTACCATCCAGCCAATCACGTAGGTCCGTCACCGGGTGACATTAGCCGGGTAATATATGATTGAGGCTGGACATTTTTCGCATTCGCCGATATTTTAAAGTGAGATAAAATCGTTTGGTGTTTATTGCCTGGAGATTCGTTTCTTTTATTACTGATTTGTTAGGTATGTATCGGAGATAAGTATATAAGTTATGTTATGTATTGCGTTTTAATGACGGTTGGTTGACGGGTGGGTATCGAACTTATTGGGGATTCGGTTTCGAGTTATTACATTATCGAGGATAGCTTTTACACTTTTACGTGTTCACAAGCATTAAGTCACTTCAGTATATCACTAAAGTTGTGTTATCTGAAATGATTTTACGCCATACATTTAGAAATTCCTGATAGATCAGATTACTACAGGCAGATATAACTTTAGCAACATCTTATCAAGACTACTTAGATCCTGACGATTGGTATAACTTGAGTATAGCCGTTCAGTTCAGAGTTCAAACTCATGTGTATGCACTTTTACTCGCAGGAATATGAACTGGGGCCTTAGTGTGCTATTGCAATAGTGTCAGAATGGTCTATCATTGATTTAATAAGGCCCCGCGCAGACGAATTACCCTTTGTACGCACGTCAAACGAGTTTCGAACGCGCTTCAATACGCCGTGGGCTAGGGGCCTTATTAAATCAATGATAGACCATTCTGACACTATTGCAATAGCAGACTAAGGCCCCTGATCTGTAAGCCAAAGGACATCATCATTCTGTTGCCCTTATCCCACTTCGTTTGGGGTCGGCGCAGCATGTCTTCTTAATTCTTTCATACTTCTCTATTATCGCGTTACTCATCAGACACCTCCATTCTTGCCATATCATCCTGCTGTTCTGTTAGCCAAAGGACATAGCATTATAAATTATGATACAAGAGAACCAAGACACAGGGACATTCTATCAACGATGACGATGTATTAGAATTCTACCGAAAAGCTGTTGCAATGCAAGTCTTTGTAGAAATTCTTTGAAACACACCACTTGTCTAGGCCTTCTGAACCTGTCTTCGAAGCTATTTTCCTACACAGATCACCCCTTTCCACAAATCAAACCTCATAAACAAAGAAACATCGCACAACAAGACTAAAAAACCAACAAAGTTGAGTGTCCTGCCGTCATGATCAGTTGTGGACAATTGAGATTCATGTCCAGCCAAGGGCCCGGTGATTCATGGGGTCGCCAATGAACGGCGGGCAGTCCGTCAGTTTGTCATAGTTGACTATTGACAGGGTGCGCGTCAGGCTAGATTGGTCGCGGTTCTTGATTGTGTCATGCGCTGAATTGGTGGTGGCGTTCAAGTTGTCAATGTCATCAGCGATGGCTTTGTTAATTCAGTTATTGATCTGTCTTTTTCTTAAACTACTCGTCATTGGTCGCAAGTGTTACTCTTGAACTTAAGGTCCTGGGTTCGACTCTCAGATGAGCATTATTAGCATTTGCGGCGCATGCTTAGTACTGTCTGGACATATCTTAAAAATACACTTTCATCGTGCAGCGCGATTTGCTCAACTACTTGCATCGATTTATGTGATCGTTTCTGTGCAGCAATAGAAAAGATTTTTTTCTATTATATCAAAGTGTTCTTCAATCACTTTTGCTGTCAACTTCAGTTCCATACAAGTCTTTGGTTACCATGTTGTTCTGATCAACAGATGAACTCTTATATGTGTGAGCTTTAGTCTCAGAAAATCTACCCAAAGATTGTTTCTTACGTAGGTTAGGTACAGATTTACCTGCCTATATTCTACATATAACGAAGCTTCTTTAATTATTAAGTCTTGCTTAATCCTGACTTCACCTTTCACGACACCCACAGTCAATGATAGAGTGGACAGTCCAAAACCCGACTATGACTAATGCTCCAAAAAAACCAATCAACTCTTAATCCAGCCATTAAAAGGCCCATCCATAATACATAATAATAAGCTAATCGACGCTGAAATAAATCTGTGTATCATAAATATCTCATAATTCTAGACGGACGGATCTCGGCGTTGCCAAATGCCAACGGCTGGCCAATTTGTCCGTCTGTCTGTGTGATTTGTGTCGTGATTGCGTAGGTTTATAATTGGGGACGATCGATGTCGCGATGCGCAGGAGTCTACATCGAATGGTTAAAGGATTGTTGGAGTATGAAGATAGCCATATATTTGCAAGGTTCATGTATTTTAGTAGCTTGAAACTATGTCTTGTGTAAGTTATTTGTTGAATAAAGTTAGGGAACCAAAACATTGGCTATGCTTAGAATTTTCACAGATATATTATAAATATATTGTAGAATGCTACAGGAGAAAATCTGTCTTGTTTCTCGATGCATTTAGAAATCCCAATGTCACCTCGCTCAGTTCCAATCAAAATGTAACCAAAACAATCACTTCAGAATATGTACAGTAGCTTTCTCCATTAGCTAGCCCAAGCAGAGGCGTTGGTCAGCTAGTAATAATATATTAAATTAAACACGAATTTACCTACTTTCCATCCTATCTGCGAAGGCAAGGAAACTATAATGTCAGATATGTATCTTATCGTGAAAGTTATAGTATTGAGAGCAGAGGGTTCAAGCGATAGATAAACTATGGTTTGCTATATATTTGAAGCCTTTCACTGCGTTAATATTTCATGTTGAACGCACTAAGTGTCGATTAGGGCTCTGAATTGTACGAAGGTGGTCGTGACTGGAGCATTTGTTTGTGAATGTACTGTTTGTGTTATTGGAAATTTGATAAGTAATGGGGTTGGTTTGAATATTGAGTTGTCTGTCATTATAAGCAATAAGCATGGTTTACATAGCTTCAGTAGGTCTAAGTTTTAAACTGACATAGTTACTAACACTATCATTAACACTGAAACGGGTTTTCTACCCTGATCACCATGACTGATGATCCATGATGTGATGATTCGTGATACGGTGCTAGCAACAGCGCAAAAATATCGGGAACCCTAAACAAATAGTAAACATGGTACATATGGTGTTAATGACAGTTCAATAAGTCTTCCATTGATCGTTTTGCTTGCCGGCTTTTAGGGTTCCGTACACAAGGGGTAAAAGCGGAACCCTATTTTTTATGCTTATCTTTTTACTATGTCTTTTGTTTTATTATTGTATTACTCATAGATTTTTGAATGACTTATTATCTCTAGTATAATTATAAATTTTATCTTTGACATTTTATTTTACAATTAGTTGACACATTATTACGGACTTTTTATAACAATTTGTTTTTATCTTCTTTTTATGTATATTTGACGTTCTATTTTAATTATTGATTATTCGCAGAAAATTAGATGACATATTATTAATCTTTTTACCACAATTCGTTTTTTTTTTTATTTATTTTATTGCACATTATTATCGTTTTGAAATTGTAATTTTTATTATCTTTGACATGACGTTTGTTTGAATGGTACTGTTATATATATATATATATTTTAAATTCTACACAATGTATATTGTTCCGAATACTTATGACTTATTACTAAGACTCCACTGTCCGTTTGTGTGTCTGTCTGGCTGTCTGTCAACAGGCTGTATCTCATGAACCGTGACAGCTAGACACTTGAAATTTTCACAGATGATGTATTTCTGTTTCCGCTATAGTAGCAAATACTAAAAACAGAATAAAATAAATATTTAACGGGACCTCCCATATAACAAACGTGTGTTTTTTTTAGATAATGTTACGGAACCCTTCGTGCGCGAGTCCGACTCACACTTGGCCGGTTTTTCCATTTCAAAACTTCCATAGAGTTGTGGGTAGCTTATGATTATTTTCTTATCATTTTCTCGACATTATTTTCCAGTTCCCACATGGTTGTAGTTCCGTTTACCTCGTCATCGATATCAGAAGACTCCTTTCTATATAAAATTATGACTAACACTTAGCTACCTGCATCTCTCTCATAAAATAAACCCCACTTCACTCTCACGTCACACAATTCCACATAGTTTTCTGACCGCTCATTACATGTGTTATTTATGCCCATCGGTTTGATCGCAGCATCATACCTGCACATCTTATGAAGATCAAGTCCCTTCAATTTGCTCGCATGTTAATGAATTCCACTGTTATTAGGTGTCCTGTGGTGAACCCAACGACTGACATCCACCTATGGAATTAAAATTGCAACTTGAGACTTAGGCCTTTTCCACACGATGCCACAGAGGAGATACTGATTAGTATTAGGTATTCACCCAATAACAATTAAGTTTCGAATGTGTGTTTTGGTAACGTTAAAATTTATCGACACTGCTTGATTGGGTTTTCTGTTGATGCATGCTGTTATGTGGATATTATACACGTAAATATTAAATATACACGGATATTTCACATGCCTGGCATTGAATGGCGGAGGATACAATAAGGTATACATATTGTGAAAGTTGTAACATGTGCATAAATAGTCAGCAGATATGCTTTTTGCTATGCTTTACGTAAATGTCGCACACAACTTGATATGTTAATAAAATAAGCCTTACGAGGTCGGAATGTAAATTTATTCACAATTTCTAAGTCAAAACAGCATAATATGCTTCGCTGAGCCCAGCTAATTATTATTGACATGTTGCAGACTTGTCAATCAGGCGCGGAGCTGGTGCAATTCTAAACTGGAATAATATTTAACTGCCTATAGATCAGCAGTTATGAGTGTGTTCTAGGTAGCTTTGTATGCAAATAGCCTTAGACTTGTCACGTTGTGCACTTGCGTCGCGTCAGTCGTCGCGATTGATTCCTGATCGATACACATTCCATTCTCATCTTTATTCCAACTACCATACAGTTTACAATCGAATGTAACGCGAATAGAATCAGGTCTTATTAACCGAGCAACGAGGCATCAGTATCCATCATAATTTCGCCTCATTTTGTAATGCAGCCGCGCGATGCGATATTTTCATATTCAAAGCAACTTTATGTGTGCAGGCAACATCACTTTTATTACTTTGGATTTAAGATACAATTTGCTGGTTGATTTACGGAGTGTTAAATTTGTTTTTTAAGTGCGTAGGCTGTACAGTTAGATGGAGAAGTGGAAATATATAACCCGATGATGCAAATTTTAGTGTGAATCGTATAAAACGAACGAGCAAATATAACTATCGATTAGGAAACGCTTGTCGATTATGGTGCCTGATTTGCGGTTTTGGTGCTGATTTCCTTGTTCGTCTGAGAGGAGATCTTCACGATTTATTCTGACACTTCCTCCTTTTTGGGATGGTCAGATTTGAGATACAAGATTAATGTTAATTACTAATGATTATTGCAGTTGTGAAATCAAATCCTAACTCGGTGAAATATGAAAATGCAATTTGATCTGAACCATAAAACATATATCTTACTTTCACTTTTCAAATATAAATAAGAAGCTAATTTAAGCTATACCTAACCAAAAGTTAACATTTATTGTTTAACCATCAATTTCTTGTCTTTCCTTTTAAATTTCTCATTTAACACGTGAATTTTGACCTTTAGCGGCCTATGGATCAGCTGGAGATTTTCATTCTTTTCGTGTTCTCCAAAAAATAAGAACCCCAGTTTTTGAACATCCACTTCTGTCGCCGACGCTACCAGTCCTACAGGCTGTTGATGTGAAAGCAGCTGATGTTAGACGCACTAAGGATTTCGTTTCGCTAATCCGTTGGTTTCTCTCCCATTCTGTCTTCATATCTAATATGTTTCGCCTTCTATGGCGAACTGTCACTGCAGCTCGTTAAAATGACGCTGATTTTATTGTTTAGGGGGATTCATTTGAGGTAGGTTGGAACACACAGTTACTGTTGTACATATAGTGTGTGTTTTTTATGGATTTGATTAATCAGAATGGGTTCAGAACCTTTCAGTACTCAGAGAAGCGCTAAAAGAGGTTTACAAGTAAAGATTCTAGAGTATCTTAGTCTATTTATTTGCACTTAGTGAGAATATATGGACTATAATACTTTTTTTTTTGCGATAACGATGATGGCCCCATAGAGAAAGTTGTTCAGATTGATGGTCTATACTGTATAGGTACACATCCTAAAACATGACCACACTCTTCAGATAAACGCTATAATATAATTAGATAAGTATTACCAACATCCAATGAACCAGCCTAATAAATGCATTTCTCTGCACGTTAAAAGATCATTTTCGCAATAAATCAAAAGATGCTGATATTGTTTTATTTTCTATGACATCAGTAGTACCCTTTGTTAGTGGCACCGGCCTAAATATTAATGATTTTCAATAATAAAGCCAAAATTCTGAACCAACGCAGAAACAAACACTAATTGTTTTCCCTAACCCGTACGTAGTTATATACGAATAGTTTCATCATTTGCGTCAGCCATTCAAGTGTCATCGCTTGATGACAGCCGCGATTGTACCTGTGTGATGACAGACTGTCAATGACACCTAGTGCGTCGAGTACCTCTCATTAGTGGTGCACCCATTGTCGTTTTATTTTCAACTAATTTTGCTGTGTTTTGGGTGTTATTTAGGGCTTTATTTGTGCGTTATTAATTAAGTGATTAATAGTAGTAATTTAGTGAATAATAAATGTTACTGAAACCCTATCACCACTGATCTCGAAACGGTAAAATAAACAATTTGAGAAAACGTGTCCTAAAACTAAAAATCCAAAGACGTGTAAAATCCCCGAGAAGTGGGCCTGCGTTGAGTGACAGCCCACTCTCTCACTAATAGGAGACGTATCTCAGCAGTGGGACTCTTCAGTAAGAAACGATATCAACAACAAGTTTAGTGCGCTTGGTAATTATTTTGAGTATTTTTTTGCATAAATACGATGCTTTGTATTTGAGACATAGACATCACAACACTTTATGTTAACCACAATTATTATTGACTTGTCTCTTGTAGCAACGTATCTACCGATTTAAACAAAGTAAGCAACGTCACCTCCACAATATAAATACAAATGCACTTGTCTTCACTGCCTCTTGTGATTAGTAAAAGATGGTCAACACTCTTCATCGTACATCGCTCCTTTCTAAGAAACAACTGTTACTATCAAAGTATTGTTGAGAGATTATGGTTAACAAGGTAGGTACCTTCTTACCGGCACCCTTTCCAAACTTCGGATCTGAGAAATTCCTCTTCTATTTCAAAATGGTAGTTACGCCTCGTTGGTCGAGTGCCGCATCGCGACTGCTGAGCATGAGGTCTTGGGGTTCGATTCCCGGGTCGGGCAGTGTTATTGGGTTTTTCTAAGAGAATTTCTCAATAGACAGCCTTGGAGTCCTGATTTGTGCCCAGTTGATGGCAATGGGCTCGTCCCCTTTTACACGGGAGTCAAATAAAAAAAATGGCGAAATGTGGTTGTACTATTAGGTCCACCTCTGCCTAACTCTTAGGGGATCCTAGGCGTGAAGTTAAACATGAAACATGTGTAACAGTACGCACACATTACATTGTCTTTAGAATGCATGTGAATGGCATGTCGTCGCAAAAACTAAAACGCAAATGGGTTACACACAATTTTTTTCATTTACACGTTATGATGCTTGGCTGAATATAAAAAAAAAGTTTTCCACAAGACAGATTGTCTGTTCTAATGGAACATTGCATTTCCTGTACTACCGACTAAGTTCAGTCCCATGTGGAACCAAAATCCATGACCTGCCCACACTTAAAACTGAACCTAACGTTATTTCATCCCCAAATAACAACGAAAACTCTGAAACTACCATCCAATATACAATCAACGTCATTGCATTACTCGTTTGACATAATTGTAATCACCTGTTTATCTGCTGATCATTCAAATTAATCAATGACGTCATGCCGATATCTTAATTAAAACTTTATTAATAAACTCCATTGGACCAAATAAACTGTAAGTACGTTTTTAACGTAAATTCGTACGTGGAAGTTTTAGTGAGGACGTTGGCGAGACGAGAGCGATGCGATGTCTTGAAAGGTGCTTGCTTGATTGATTTTGTGTACTAAGCGCTTGGTATTTAAGTACTCGCTGAAGGCTCTTCACTCAAAAAGACAGAAATGGATGTAATTACACAACTAAACAGTAGTTTTTGTCATTATCATGTTTGAAAGTGGTTGTGTCAGTTACAGAAATAGCTGCAATTGGATGATTTGAAGTTGTTCTGTTTTTTCTATGTTAATAGGAATTGTACCTTTAATGCTTGATATAATATGATCTCACGAGATACCTATCTAAAGGATGACATTAATGTTGCTGAATAATTGTATTAGATTAATTAATTTTGACGTAACTAAAATTCTCTATCTAATTGTACTAATATAAAAGAAAGTAATTAAGTAATAACAATGTTTAATGCATGCTAATTTAGGATGATAAGGGCAGGCGAATGATAAATTGTAATGCTTGTAAAAGGCTGCTAAGTCATAAGTACTAACTTAACATATGACCACATTGTACACTTAGTTCGCAATAAATGTTTTGACTTTATCTATCTACTAGAAAATCTCTAATTCTTCTTTTCCACCATACAAAGCAACTACAAAATAAAATCCCGTATCGCACCCGTATCGTGAACACAAAACGTCACCGTATCAATATCCGATATCAAGGTAATGAGGGGTCGGTAATTAAATGTCCTCTGTCAAACCCGTCGCCACGTCAAATTATGTATAATCAAAATGGCGGCCGTGACGTCAGGGGCCGTTAAATATGAAGGATTTACTTTTATCTGGCGAATAGTTGACGCATGTTCGATGTTGACTTTCAGACTTTAAAATGGAATGATTTTATTAATTTTATTCTTTTTATAGCGATTGTTTTGGCCATTGTTTATTTAATAATATTACGCCTCTATTCAGAAAAGAGGTTGACAGATAGGGCGCTGTTACGCCGCGCCGTTTTGCCAGTAACCTATATTTAATTCCCGTGTAATGGTCGAGTTCAAAGAAACCAAATGTTCCTAAACCACTCTTAGGCTGATAAAATCCTTATTCCTAATTATGATAAATAAGTCGGGAAAATGTGTAGTGATTGGGTACTTTGGGTTCGCTTTGTAGTTAGTGCTAAATCGAATGAGCCCACTCGAACAACTCTGTAGTACCACGAGTACAACAAACAGACTTGTAGTACTCGTGTTGTTGTTCCATCACCCCTGAGGTGAAAAACCTCAGAACCTCAAGGGACATTTCTGTTTTCTAAAATGCAAGCATTACCAATAATGCACTACAGCAAAACTCACGTTCCATACGTCAGGCGGCCGCTCCAGCCAGTGTCGTGTTACGTCCATGGACGTTAGACGTTATGAAAGAAACGTCATAAATCTATCAGGCGTGACGCGGCGACTTAAATTATGAATGTGATCTTGAGTGATTTGTTGCCAGAGCTGGCAAAAAATAATGCCACTGAAATAACTGGAATATGTTGATGGGTACATGGTTTGTAGCTGTGTGGCATGGGGCTGGAATTAGATGGGAATAATTTTAGAAAATGTTTGGGGTCGACGTGATGTTAATTTGTCCTTGAATGTAAAAGATTAAATCTATAATTCATTAATTTTCCATTCAAATGGAAAAGTAGTAAAAGACTAATATCAGGTAATATTCTGACAATTATTCGACGCTAAATGATTTTATAAGCCTCCCAGTGGTTCAAACGAAAAATTACCTAGACAAAAACCAAAAATAAAAACAAATAAATTTTTCACTTAACCCTTCTGAAACAAAAAGCGCCCACTAAAAACTTTCCTCTTTACAAAAATTTACACAAAAAAACGAAAAAAAACGTTAACGTAACGTTCTAAGTAATCCCGAGTAACGAATTTATGTATTTTTCTTGACTCCATAAAATGGCCGAACGTAGTAAATGTTTAATTAACAAAAACGTCAGACGCTGAGACTCGGGGGGTCGGTCCCGGGACTCGTAAATCAAGTCAAAATACTATACAATAATTAAACATATGATGAACTGTGTTTGTTCTTATATTTAGTCGCTTGTTACAGATATTTCATAGCTATAATGTCTATAGCTGTATGTACACTTTTTTGTTGATTTTCCTATAATATGTTGATGGCGGGAATTTTTTCTTTTTTTTAGATTTTTGACAGTCGTTACGGGTAGTCAGAAACCCTGCAAGTGAGACAACCAGACTTGCCAAGTAACAAGAACTCAGACAGGCAGTCGTTCCATGTAAAACACTGATATTTGGCTTCATCCAGCAAGACTGCATAGTTTGAGACAAGGCTAGGCAGATAATGAGTTGTTTGCTTGTGCTTTCGTTGTTGCTGCTTTTCTTTATCCTGCTTTTCAGCTGGTTACTCCGGTTAGACTGGAAGCCGGCCCCTACATAATTGGGAAAAAGCTAAGTAATGCGAACTATTGCATTTTTCCTTGGAAAATGTGATTGATGATGATGTATCTATTCATGTTATGTTATGATTGTCGTATCAAAGTGGCCCTATCTGAACCAAAGACTTGTTCTAACAGCCTTCCTCACTACTGGTACACAAGAGCCCGATGCTATCAACTAGACCATCATTATAAACGAGCACCACACATCACATTCTAGCTGCATGTTATTTGATCGTGATAGGTTAGTCTAAGACTCCAGTCGGCTCCTCCAGCAGATTTATGACCTTATAAATATGTCAGTCACGCAAGTCTTAGATACTGGCCGTAAGTCTTGAGCTCATGTAGACCGATTCGAGAAAATATGCTTTTTGGTTTTGTGGTTAATTCATGCATGAAGGTAGATACATATTTATTTTGAAAATGTTTTGGAATCCATAGATTTCGTCTAATGATAATTTGAACTGTATTCCCGTAGCATAAATCTGTAGTCAACAATGCAAAATGTTTCCAGCTAGTCACTGGCCGCGGTTGGCTCATTTATTCAAACTGTTTATGGGTACTTACTTTACAAAAAATATAGCTTAGTAGCCATAAATTAAAATCATGTGGTTACCTTCCTTGAAATTCTTGATAAAGACTTCAACTACACGCACATAAACGCTGTTCACAATTATTTAATTACCATTGATCGCAAGAGCAAGTGTTCTCATCCAATCACATGTCCACATCTACAGAACGAATACAACACGTTTACGACTATACCCCGCTCCTGGGGTCTCTCGGTATTAATGTATTTCAAACTACGTGAGATATGTTTTGACCAAAGACGTCGCCCACGGTTCTTACTTTATTACCCATATATTTAATCACAGCCTGATAGAGCCTGCGATAAAATACCAATGATCAGTTATTAGCATCGGTAGAATTTCACTCAAGCGCCATTTTGAAATTGATCGGTCGCTTGACATTTGAATTTTTGATCGTTTATCACATACACATTAACGTAATTTAGTTTTATTAGTAGAAATAAATTAATACAAATTAATTTAAAACAACAAATTAAAATTAAGAAAAAATAGGAAGTTACATCTCTATTCGACTCATTCACAACATGAAAGAAACACAGTAGTGCAAAATTTGCGAAATCCGGAAAAAAAAATTGAATAGTTTTTGTTTACGTAACATGAACAATTTGCACAATTTTAGACAAAGACAGCTATAAATTATGTTATTGTCAGTTCGGACAATGTGTTACAATAACTTAGAAATACGTAGAAGAGAATAATGGAAAAAAACCTGGAGTACTTTTACTCAAAACTTTGTGATGTGTATTGTGATGCAAGAATGCTTTAGTTTGTATTAAAATATTGACATTACAAAGTCGTGAAAGAGACGTCGAGACACTTTCTGCTTGTTTATTTTTATTTTGCATCAATTTCATTCAGTTAAATTTTTGTGGCACTAGGTTTAATTTAATCTAGATTTGTCAAAGACTATGAGTTGCTTCAAGAAATTAAAACAAATTCAAGTTAGTTGACACCTGTACTCTGATGTCATACTTAGTCATTGAACTAAAACATTTAAGTATTTTACCAGCGCATAACGATTTTCCACAATTCCCTCACATTCACACGAAAACCTCTCACAAAACGTAACTAAAGCACCAATAAAGTTCGATCCGAACCCAAAGAACTATCGCACAAACATTCGTTCACTTTTAACGTAAAGGGTGGCAACACGTTATCTCGAGTCGGCACAGTGGTCCCACCGCATCTGTCCGTACATAAATCTGTCGCATATGAAAAGAATTAAAACGTTCCCTATTGTAGACGGCTGAATAAATCTTACAGATATCTTTGTGAGGGACGCACGACGCCCGCGGCTCCGACGAGGAACGGCGATATTTTACAAGTTTTTGACAGCCGATATGGCTTTCCTAAACGGCACCTGCCCACTGTGCGCTGATGGCCGATCGCCAATGCTTTTGGCCAAAAAATTGTTTGCGTTTTGGATAATTAACTAGTAACATTTGAAGGAACGCTGTTTCTGTTTTAGGGCCATGTAATTTAATCTAAAATGTAGTTCTGTAATCGTTCTGTATAAATGGAATGTTTTCTGTTTATAAATATTTTATTTTTAGCTTTAATTTTATTTTATCAATGTGTTTCCTTCAGAAATGTCATTCTGTACGTGCGCACACCATTAAATGCCCATAAAAAAGTTATAGGTGAGCATGTGATATGGCGCTCTTTCATACCACATAAAAACTCGTGTTGACGCATAATTAATTTTATACCATTACCGTTTTATTATTTATCTAAGTCTTAGGTGATAGTTTCCCAGCATGTATTCACGTAAATCACAATTAATGTTCATTAAATCTTCAAAGTTTTGTTCAACGTCCTTCATATAGTTTCGCCTTGGAAACTAGATGGCGCTAGGTGGCTAGCAAAATAAACGCCAAGTAATGGCTCCAACTGTTTTATTACTGTAATAAAATATAGCCTAGAGCTTGATGCGTGAATTTATCTCTTTTTAACAAACAACTTGGTATTCGACTTTGCAAGGACAAAAGATACATTAACAAGACAAATTAATATTCAAAACAAAGGAAAATAGTTTTTAAATATCCAAATAAGTGTTTACGACCAATGAATACCTACTCAAATCAAATAAGTTTAATCAAAGAAACAGAAAAAATGCGATCACAGTGGAACCACTTAATAAATTGTCTGGGACTTGTATGGAGAAAAAAAAAAAGTATATAAATCGAGTCACCAATAACACTATAGTATGGAGTTTATGGCACTGCCCTTGAAGTGTGTTATCGGGCGACGATTCTTTATTGACACTATAAATGTGGGAAACATACGGGGCGGTTTTACGGCCGTGCACGACCGCGCGGTACAATCATGTCTCGGGGTACAATGTACGCGGAATGACAGTGAAGTGTGCATGTTTGGTAGTCGGAGTCGTTGATATGTAGATAGTTAGAAAAACTTTTGTGGGAGTTATTTTTCTGTAATTGTCTGATAATATGCAGTTTTCAGTATTTGCAAAATATGCAAGATAAAGAAAAAAAAACAATTTGTATTACGTCTGTGATGTTAAGTTCACAGTGAAACTTTTGTATACTGGCAGTGAT
Organism: Eugnorisma glareosa; assembly: GCA_947578425.1. Taxonomy (NCBI): domain Eukaryota; kingdom Metazoa; phylum Arthropoda; class Insecta; order Lepidoptera; family Noctuidae; genus Eugnorisma; species Eugnorisma glareosa. The sequence goes on from OX387966.1 coordinate 1,549,852, forward strand.
GAAAATTTGTAATCAAACAAAAAGCCCATAATCCTCCAAAAATATTAACTCTCATAAACTTTTTATTACTTTAGGTTCTCAATCTCGACACATCAACCAACCGCCTCTTGCCCGCTTCTTATCGAGGCCCGTATATTTCCGTCATTACCCTGACTGATTTACAGGGCTTTAGCAGAATATGTCCGTCGGGCTGTCCACCGCCGCCTGCGCCGCCACGCAGCCACCGGCCCAATAATCGTTAAGACAAGACGCGTTAATACCTTGGAAAGATAAAAAAATATATACTCCACATATTGATGGTTCTACAATTGGTTTATGATATGGTCCTCTGGTAATGTCCCCTGGCGGGTAGTTTGATGTTTGTTATGAAAGAATTAAGCGGGATATGTGATGATAAAGAAGTGGGGGTAATTAACTTAGTTATTTGGAGAGTGTAGCAATATACAAGTATAGTTTTATTCTGTCAAATTTTCAAAGGTCAAATTTGGTGAGTCAAGGACTTTACAGGTTAAAACGAGAAGAGGTCCTGAAATTATTTTGTAGTCGATATTGTGTGTGGAAATGTACTAAAAGCAGACAGGAATTTTCTCCCAGTTATTCTATGAAAACAAATTGGAATAATACCAATGTGTGATATCAATAAGATATTTGTATTCCACACGTCCCTGACAAGAAAACCAAACTTACCTCTTTATAATATTGGTATGTTTATCATAAATACAGTCGACAAGACCTGCCGACTGTTTAGGTGTATGTGTGTGCAATTTATTGAATGTCTCGGTATAAACATAAATAAGCACATACACATTAGAGGGAAGAATTTTATTAGTATGCATTCACATTTCCGGTCTCTTGAATCACATTAACACGAACCGTTTTATGTTATTTCACAGCACACGAATCCATATTTTAGTAACATTTTTGGACATGAAAGTTTGAGTACAACAAAAAATAAGTTTAATGTCGCCCATCACAAATCACTGAGTGGGCTCACAGTGCTCTCACCTACACGATATTTGGGACATATCACAACTTATTATATCTGTGGCCGTGTACGTATCTTGTTAAACAAAACAAAATTAATCAAATACGCCCAACAATGGTAATCGAGAGACAGTGTCCGTCATAAATCCAGGGTCCCTATCACTGCATCGCACATCACTGTATCGCATTACGACATTGTCTGTTTGATATCGAATTTATTACGAGGGGCTTATTCGAATCACTCGGAACACGTCAGCCGGCATCGCTCGGCTCTCATAAATTGTGTGACATATCGTTCGAGTTCCGAGATTTTTCTGTATAAAACTGTCGACGATGTTATGCGTTCCGATAAGCCAACATACAACCCTAATAATGAAGGATTAAGGTTTAATTTAATTTTTGACAGCCACCAAAACAATTTTGCTCTCGATATCTTGTCGTGTCTTGCCTCATATTAATGACGGTTCTTTTTTTAATTTATCGTGAATATTTTCGAATATGTTTAGTGACTTGAGCCATTGGATTTTTTGATGTTACTCATCGGTTTTAAGAAGTGATCGCCGGTGATCGAGATAATCTTTTATTGTAATTAAATACGGATACTAAACATTTTTGACCAAAAATCATCGACGAGAGACCAGTGGGTTAGTTGACATCACTGAGCCGTCATTTTACCAAATAAAAAAGGGTGTTTTCTTTCAGTTTGTCCTGTATATTTTTCACTGTGTGCGATGTGTGTGTGTTTTTTAATTATTCCCATATTTTCCCTAAACAATTTTTCCAAGAATTTTGAGCTGCCTGTTTTAAAAACCGTGTTTCTTCGTTTCCAGATGACAGAGAGTGACCAGGAGGGAAAGTGGAGCGACCAGTAGAGATGCGCTCCAAGCAGCAGCCGCGCCCGTCCTATCGTTGGCTCAACACGAACGAAAACGGTAAGTGCTTTACCTATACCGCGATCGCGAAAAATTTTAAACAAATATGTTTACTAGGGGGAGGGCAAGGTCTTGAGCTGGGCTCTTCCTGCTTCTCATACATTTACCTGAAAAAAATACGCTTAACTACTTACCACGGCCAATCAAGCTGTTCAAACCACGTTAAGCTGATCTCTCATTGTAGGGGAAGCTCATACAAAGCGAGGTCAGGTTATAGTGGATACTTATGGCTTAATGTGTCATCGAGTGTATTACTGCAAACTGGGGACGCCAATGAATGAGATACTTATGTATCTATAGCATAAACGTCTAGTATCGATGAAGTAGTTAGTAGACTGCTTAGTCAGCAAAGCTCTTTGTAGAAGGCCTTGTCTGGGGCTACCACCGTGCTACCACCGTACCTAGTTCTTCTTGCTAAGCAGTTATGCTGCTAAGTTTAGGGTATAGGGGAACTATGAAGGGTTGACGTATTTCAACTTTGTCTTCCAAGGTTGGCACTGCACTCATGAATGTTTACCACATAGCATAATCAGCGTATAATGTTCCAACTGCTGGGACACACGGCCTCCTCTCTATGAGAAGGAATGGGCTATAATCCACCACGCGGCCCCAGTGCGGGTTGAAAGATGTCACATGTCTTCGAATTTTTAGTTCTAGGAAATGCCGGTTTCCTCACGATGTTTTCCTTCACCGTTTTGAGAGCAGTGGTGATGAAATAAATTACACAAAGTAATGTGCCAGCCTGGGTTCGAAGTTCGAACCCACGACTGTTCTTAAGTCGGGGCTGCCACCACTGGGCCACCATTGCTCCTGGGCCACCGACGCTCCTCGTGTTTACCACATAAAATACAATATTTATATCAATAGTCCGCATTGCCTAAGATAACACAGGAATGCAATAAATTAAAATTATAATAGCTGAGATAAAAGCTTAAACAGCTCGATTACTCATTGTAGGGATTTGCATATTAAAACTGCATATCAATTACCTCGATCAATTTGATGCAAATCAAGGACACGTCATTCAAACGTTTTGAGGTCTCAATTACGGGGTTATTATGACTAAAGACTTCACCGTTTCTCACACTGTGCACGCCACAGACTACGACATAATCAGTTAATCCACGCCTATTAAATCATATTCAGCTACAAATAGATACGTTGACTTACTGTTCTCAACGCAACTTTTTTACACTATGTCACATTTACGCTTCAGTTTTATACTGAGTGACTTTACCCCATTGTTTTAAGGTCCAAATTCGTTCGCCATGCATTTTTCAACAGAATAATTTGTCGCAGCGAACAATTGAAACCAGGACCGTGACGTGACGATTCTGAATATCCAACTAAAACTCGCAATAAATATAAAGTTATGACCATAGAAAAAAAATGTGGCATACAAAACGCAAATGTACTAAGTAATAATTCATAGGTCTTTTTGTATGAAACTAAGCCACCGTGAAGCGATAAATAATATTTATTTTCGCTATTATACGGGTTTTTGTCAGTTGTAATGGGTGTAAAGCGCTGAGCGGGTTGGGCGGTGCGGGGCCGCTACAACCGCGACTACGTCATCGATTAACATAGTGACGCCACTATGATTAGTGAAAACGTGATTAAGATGTCACGAGTTAAATTTATATTATTCTGAACATTCACTAATGTAGGGATACTCTATCTTGTCAATTGTATAAAACAATAGCGTGAAGCTTTAGGTAAGCGTTATTTATAAAAAATTGTTGCTTTTTCAAATCTTACGTACTTCTCTAATATCGAAGCTTGGAACAGCAGGTAAATAACAACAATAATCTGAAAATACTAAGTTTAATATTATTATTTCTTTCTAAAACAGTCGAAAGGAAGAAATAAAAAACACATACAAAATTAACGAAACAAAAACAACAAGTTGGGTTGGTTTAGTTCCTAAAGCTCACCACATTCTCAACCCGCTGTTTTTCTAGCCCGCCATGCAATTCATTCGTCCTTGCACCAAAGCTCCCCCCCGTCCGTATGCGCCGGCGCCGCAATCATGTATATTAATCGATATATTAATATTTATAAACACACTATGTGTAACTTTACTCAGGTTCTTTGTATATAAATTGAGATTGAAAAAATCTGTGTCAGCTTGTCGGAACTTTAAAGGGTTGGAATTGTATTTCCTAAAAGTTACATTTAAGTTATCAATTTAACAAAGTTTCATAGTACGGAAGTACTACACCAGTATAAGCTGGCCTCTTATTTACTCTCACCAGGTATTAAGTAAGAAGATTGCATTGGTCAGCGAAACGACTTAATCTATACTAATATTATAAAGAGGTAAAGTTTTTGAGGTTGTAGGGGGTAATCTCGGGATCTACTGAACGTATTTTGAAAATTCTTTCGCTAATAGGAAGCTATACATTATCCCCGAGTGCCATAGGCTATATTTACCACGTGCCCGTGGGATAATTTCCGACCAAAACGCCAGCAAAGCCGCGGGCAACAGCTAGTATATATTATAAAGAGGTAATATTTGTTTGTATGTTTGTAAGTTTGTATATAGGGGGTAATCTCTGGATCTACTGAACCGATTTTGAAAATTCTTTCACTAATAGGAAGCTACATTATCCCCGAGTGCCATAGGCTATATTTACAACGTGCCCGTGGGATAACTTCCGACCAAAACGCGAACGAAGCCGCGGGCAACAGCTAGTACCTGATAAATATAAAGGCGGCTGATCACAGGTACATATAACCATTTTTCTTTCAAGATGAGCGAAGATCGTTTAATGAAAAAGAACATTTTATTAATAAAAGTCTACATTCGCATCAAGCATAGGATACTAACCAAGAGAATGGTATTCAATTTGTTGCAGTGAAATTAGCTGCTACATTCCGTTAATAAACTAAAACAAACATGTTGTGAATCAATGCTTTTATTCTCTGTGGATCGGTAAAACAAAACATTTAAAACAATAGTAACTGATAAAATAATATGTAGCAATGTTAATACAGGTGCGCTAGATAACAATGTCAGATCACCTTGACTAAAAGATTAATAGCTAGATTTAGTAGAGAAACTTATCAGGATCGCTCTGATTGATCAATTATTGTTACAGTTACAAGTTTCAGAAGATACTTACAATAGTTAGCAATAGCACTGATATTTAAATTAATTCATTATTTATTAGACTGGACGTTGAATTGATAGATGTTGAAGTTGCCAAAGCTTTTCTTGGGTGAGATAGAATTGGGCATGATCTTATGCCATCATTGTATTGTATTAAACATAACATCATCGTCATCTGATAAACCTTTCTATGTATGTATGTATGTTGATATCGGCTTTCTACTCTCAGATTGATCATGAAGCCTGGGGCCTTAGTCAACTATTGCAATAGTGTCAGAATGGTCTATCATTTATTTAATAAGGCCCCGCGCAGACGAATTACCTACCCTTTGTACGCACGTCAAACGAGTTTCGAACGCGCTTCAATACGCCGTGGGCTAGGGGCCTTATTAAATGAATGATAGACCATTCTGACACTATTGCAATAGCAGACTAAGGCCCCTGGTTTGATTAACCTAACAACATTGGAGTTGGCCATGATGACTTACTTATACGTTTAATGTTGATGATCTTTATCAACGTTAAAAAACAATTTTTTCTTATTTTCGACCAGTAAAATTAATGGGTAAATGATAAATAATGTTTATTATGCAAATAGGGTTTTTACAAACACTTTTACACGTTATTTTTTTAAACTATATGGGGCCGGTGTTTCGTACCTGACTACTCTGAGAAGAAACATCCGAAACAAACTTAGAGGTCATAGTCTCTTTTAAAGTCCAGAGGTAATCTTGGTCAACTCACATGAGGACTATACGGATTAGTGTCTGAGATGGTTTCTTGAAGAAAGAACTGCACAGATTTTAGTGGAACTGTCCAGTCACAAGGTTGCACTGTTCTATAATAGAAATGAAATCTAAAGGGTAACCTCAAACGAAACCACATATTAAGTAACAAATTAAACCAACACCTAATTACCATACTTTACCTGCCAACATACCTGTTCCTGCCCCTCGAAGCCAACAAGTGACCGTCTGACCAGTCTGACCACACAACTAACAACAGCTGCCCGAAATCAGCGTAACGCAATCACAGACAACTACACAATAAAATAATAAAAACTGTCCATAGTTTAGCACAATTTATGACTCGTTTTGGCTTGATTTACAGGCTTTCTCTTTGGGCTATTGTTGGCTATTTGTGCATCAGTTAGCAGAAGTATAATGGTTGTGCTGGTGGCTGAGGGGAATCTTGTTGTTTGGTCGAGCGAGTGAGAAAGCTGATATTGGTGTAAATCAGGATAGAGTTGAAGGAGATTACAATAAATTCATAAAAGTGAAAAAAATACAACTGTTTGAAATGTTAGCAATTATAAAGACAAAACTACATATATTCATTCAGGTGCTTTTGATAGCTATGGTGAAGTAGTGAATTCTAACTTTTAGGATTTCCCAGGGAGACGGTAAGATTATAGGTAAACTATGGCATTATGTATAATATACATAGTTTTCATTCCATAGAGGTAAACAGAAACTACAGTACAGGATCCTCCTTTTGCTTCGTCCACGTTCACACATCTGGTTATACAAGCACGCCGCCGGTGGCGAGTTGGTACTGCGTACTACCGAGTTCACTTAACGGTCTGCCACTTTTAATCCGTATGCGCTAAGTAATAAGGTTGAAATATGGTCGGCCGTCAGTGAACTCGGTAGTAACTGACCTTTGTGGAATCATGTGAAAATAATACTTAAGGCGCGGATTGACTACGATTTTAAACGCTACTAGACCGCGTAAGCTATTGTCACCACTATGGAGCGTAGATAAGGTTGAAAATTGAAAATAATATGTATTCGAGTTGACATGTGACTAAGCGGCGAATTACATTTATTTTACAGGTTTTCTTTAGATTACTCAAAATGTAGACAAGAAATTAAACAATTGTTTGGTTTAAGTTAAAAAAAAATGCTAATTCTATCAAATTCTTCAAAAAAAAAACTGTTGTTATCGCTGGAAATACAAAGATCTTCAACGCCAAAGTTTATTTTAGTGCCCCAATTTACCAATTTTTTATTGGGAATATTAAACTATTAATTATTTTTTTCATTGCATTACGTCATTCTCGACTATCTTTTTTTTTTTTTTTTTACCGATGGGAAATCATCAAATAACCCCTCCCGCTCTGGGCTGAGCAGGAGGGAGTGTCAGACTTAAACCCATCCATGTTCCTTCCTTTGCCCTTTGTGTTCCAGGGCCGCGGTATCTCTTTCGAACAGTCCCGCAACCCTGGCAGGCGTCGGCCCCTTACGGACCCCTTCCTGTTTGCTGACTCTCTTTGAGACGCGCGTGGAACACGAACGCGCCGTCGACACGGCCTGTCGTCATAAGACGGACGGACGGCGAGCTAGCCCATAGCTCACCGTCCACAGGCCCGCGTCTACGGTGGCCGGGGGCCACCACGTGGCCCCCGACGCCCGGTGCGTCTCCCGCGGCGGCTGGGACGTGAGGTTCTCTCCCTCTCATGTCCCGCCACCTCCTTCGCTAGCATGACTGCTTCGCAGAAGGAGGTGACGGCGTCCCATTCCGTCTCGCTCCGGACCATGGATTGAACCAGGGCCGGACGCGAGAGGTCACCGCCGCCGATCGCCGCTACGAGGACACGGCGTTGCTCCGCCCAAGCGGCGCAGACCTGCACAGTGTGCTCCACCGTGTCCTCCGGTCGATCCTCGCAGTGGTGACACCCGGGCGTTTCCTCCCGCCCGATTAGGTGCAGGAACCTCCCGAAACAACCGTGTCCGGTGAGGACCTGCGTCAGGCGGAAGGTGAGGGCGCCGTGGCGCCTCTCCAGCCACTCCTCAAAGAGGGGACTTACCGCCATTATAGTGGCGTGCCCTGCACGGGGTTGCGACAGTCGGAGGTCTGTTCTCGACTATCTAAGAAAACATTTTTTAGGAATATTGAGGTAACACCGCGCCTTAAAGATACGATCTGTAGCTCAATACCTTTCACATAAAAACTCCTTGTAAAATACTGTCCCATTATTGTCAAGACTTACATACTTTTTCACCGGCCAATAACTCCTTTTAAAAAAAAAAACATTCCCAGGTATACAAAACCTCAGGTAGGTTTCCAATTATTGATTTACCGTAAAGCTAATGAATAACTTACACCCTCGAACAATTCGAACAGTTGTTCGGTACTTCGGCCCTTTACGTATTTTTTTATGCTTTCCGTAATCATTTGACCGACAGAAGGTTTATTACCCCTTTTTATGTATGTGAGAAAACAATTGTTAGGCCACAAAATGTCGAGGCACAATAAACCTTGGCGCAGCACTTTCCTTGTTTTTACGACTTTAACTTTGACTTCCAGTCTTTAAGTTTTTATTGAGAACCCTTTATTGGTTTTGACGGAAGAGTTGGCTGATGGGTCCGTCTTTGTTCGTGAGGCTATTGAGGAATTGTGTGAAGATTTGCGGTTGGAATTGTAAAGGTAGTAGCTGGTTTTTGTTATGTTTATTAAAGCTTTTGTAGTCGGGGGACTTAGAAATCGGTTTTGGACTCCTGCCATTCCTTCTGTACATGCCATACATTTTGGTTTGCTGTTAATTCATTACAGAATTGACTGCTCCCCATAAAACTATATCCGGAAAAGCTACATTGATTTACGCAAATGAATATGAACAATGTAAAGCGGAATCAATCACACCACAAACATATACATTCATAAACCGCCATCATAAAAATCGAAAAAAAAATCTGTCGAATCCGCATAAAAGTAGTGTTTACAAACAGTGAGCGCGGTTAATCTTTACGATCGGCCCCGAATAGGCCCGAATACAGCCGATCGCCTGATTTATTGACTTCGGAATAGCTCCCGTCTTTTAAACGATCGGCCCGATGCCCGCTGAATTTACGGCTTCATAGAGTTTTATAACTGATTTTATCAGTCGTAAACTTTTACAAGGCTATTTGGTCGCTATTCATTAAGGGCGCTGATGTGCAGACGCTTTCTGGATTATAGTCTCGACGATCGAGTAGTGAGGGCGTACCCGATAGAATAGCTTCATGACTCATCTCATAGCTACGCCTGCCTCTCGAGCCTACAAAAATATCGATTGACGCCACGATTATGACAATTCTGTTAACAAAATCATAGTTTTTTTACCGCCTTAATAACTTATTTCCACAGTCAAATATTTATGAACTATAAAAACCTATAGCATTCGCAATAAACTTCTGATGAACGATTTCCGTATAATACTAAAACTCGTAATAAAAATATAATCGTGTCAAAACACATCCGTTGTTTGAACAGGTTTCAGTAAACTTCGTCCAATTATTGGATAGGGCCATAAAAAGTGACGATTACGTATAAATCATTAAGTGAATAGATTTAGGGCCTGCCCTGAGGCCGTAAAGTGAGTTTAGTTGTCAATAAACGCGCGTAAACAGTTGTCGGGTTAGCGTTAGATCGTTAACTGTGTAATCGCCGGCTGCGTGGCCCCACACGATGCTACGCGGGGTTATGAATTGTGCTGCAATTTGTTGCACATTGTTAAATATTTTGGTAATTAGGGATTTTAGTAGTGGTTGATGTGTTACTAATGTAGCTGTTTACCTAGCCAGCGAGCCATTTATGTGTTTATAGCAACATGTTTACGATCTCTGGTTAAGTGTAAAATTATTGGAGCCTCGTATTGCACTAAATGGTATTCTATTAAATGTTCTGCTAAATGAAAAAAGCAAAAAGCAAAGCACGCAATCGTACCCTCTGTCGATTGCAATCAACCCGAGGATGCCTTTGACGAGTACCCTCTGAATGCCGTAAAGTGGCGAGTTAATGACTGAATGATGTAAGCCAGAAAGTTAAGACAAATTGACAATAATATGAGCGATGACCATGATAGCAAAGGCACAATATCTGATCTATTTCTGACTGCTACCACAAAGTGTTTGTCAATCCTATTGACAGTTCTGTTGTTATAGAAATAAGATACAATTTCAAAATGATAGCCACTTGTCCTTATGAATACTGATACTGTTAGTTAGCCTGCGTGATGCCACTGCGGGCAAAGGCTTCCAGTTGTTTCAGTCCATAAAGAACCAAGGCATCCTTAGGACTTCACGTGTAAAATTAAAACCATTGTTGTCTCTGAAGCCGAGGTTTGATAACTTCGAAGCTGCGGTTTTCGTTTCTGTTAACTAAAAACTAATATGGCGCGAATAATTACAAGAACCAAATAATTTGAGGCAGTACTACTATAAGCAAATCATAAGTAGCGGCGGCGACCTCGTAACGCGAGCCGCCATCTCCGACATCCTGCTGTACGCCACTTTATGAATGAAACTGGAGAATGCGCGAGCGCATGTGTTTAGGACGCGGTTACATTGGTGATTAAATATTTGTTTTTTTACCATCGGAATAGACTCAAAAAATAAAGTTAAGGAGAACAGTGAATCAGTAATACTGAAAATACACTATCAATGCAAATATTAAACTCATGTTTTTAGTTTAGACATATCAGGGTGCAAACAGACAATATCTTCCCAGTTCTCCCACTGGCACTGGCACTACCCAAACCGCCACTTGCTACGACTCTCTTTTTATTTTGTTCACGTTATACAAACACGCCCGATTAGGAGTAGTAACAGAATATTTTAAAAAAACATCACCAAGAAGGTCCTTGTAGGTTTTAGGACATCCTGCCCAGACTCAGACATTTACACTCACAGTGAAAACGAGGCGAATATTACGCAAGAGTTTCAATCAGATTGTCTCTGTCTTTTTAAACGTGAAACTACCGAAGCAATGCCATTACATATACATTACACTACATTACACTAAGCTAGCTGGTGTCTGAAGATCATCTTTTGTTAAACCCAGGAAATCACAATACATTGCCTCCTCGACTCGTATGTGAACGCATCCTTCGCCTGTAACACGAGTAGTGGATTACGCTCACGGCTGATTACGCTGAGTCCGACGGTGACCGACGTCGGCCCATCAGTTTTTTACACTTCAATACTCTATTATCATTCTCTAAAAGATACGGGACTTGGCAGTAGTGTAGTAAACTTATATAATACATTTTGCAGGATGATAATGAGTTCATAGAAAACTGGCACCAGTGCCTGAAAAGCTGTGTGGTAATCGATTGGCTTGGTATAGGCACGTGATGCGGACGAATGAGGAATATGTCGTGAGGAAAGTTTTGAGTATGAATGAGGATGGGTATAAGAGTAGAGGAAGACCAAACAAATGACGGATGGACTGTGTGAAGGATGATATGGCAAGAGAGGAGGTGTCTGATCAGATGACGAGTAGCAGAGAAATATGGAAGAAAACATGCTGCCGACCCCGAATAAATTGGCATAAGGACAGGAGAATGATGTAGTCTTTCAGGATGATTTGACAGGAGAAAGATCTAATGTGTGTTGGGCTGATAAAGAAAAATGTTCCGCAGTAGTCAGTAGAACCATTTTTGCAGAGGCCAATATTAGCCTGTTGACTAGAATTGGTTAATCATGAATGGAAAGGGTATCCAAATGGTTCTCCAAACTTTGGTCAATCAGTGCTGATATTCCTTGCTAACCACTACACTACACCACACTCACTTCACCACCTGCACTCCTGCCTCTTTGACAACCATTGTTTGGCGGATCACTCATTCTAATCTTTGCGTGGTTTAATCAGAGCTATACAGGTCGTCTAGCGCCATCTCTTTCCCACACTGGAATTACTCCTGCTCTAAGACGTCACGGTAGGCCACCTGGTCAGAGCAAAAGTTCAAATCGTTGAGTCAGTTTGTGTAGATTTTCTACTGAACTGAAAATAATCACAATCCAACTATAGGGTGCTCTAAATTATTCTCCTCACTTTGGAGACACACAACTAAATCTGAAGACAGATACCAATAAAATTAATTCCACATACATTGAATTTTCATCATCAAAATAACAGAAACACTTGCAAAATTATCGTCAACACGTGAATACAGCATCCCTGTCTATATTTAAGTGTCGCCAGGTATCTTTGGGCGGCGCCTGAGTATATTACAGGTAAGTACTGTCAAATAAATAGCCTATAAATAGCTAATCTTCTCTAGAAATTAGATAGTTATGGGAAGTGGTATTTTGAAATGTTAGTCTATGGCGTATGGAGTTTCTGCGAGCTCATGTGAACGGGGATATCTTGTGGGGAAGTGAATTTTATATGGTGTGCGCAGTAGTGGGTAATGGCTGTTGTTTACCTCAGTTGAGTCATTGCTTTGGTGTGCATAAGCAACATTTAAAACTGTTGTGTTTCTCTTTCTATATGTATTTCTTGTAATTCGCTTTAAGCACTTTTGTCAAAAACTATAGTTAATTGAAACCACACTAATGTTCAAACCATTGGACCGTTACATTGGTTTTGAAATTGATTACAGTGCACATTCCACCTTAGGGTGGTAAAGCAATACCCTGGCCTACTATACCGACTATTTGTTTAAAAGTCTGTGAGATCTAAGTTCGAACAAGCTTTTGGAGTCACTACAGAAATTGAACATAACTGAAGCTGCCAATAAAATAGACAGGCAGAGTTGGGAACAGACAAAGAAAAAAATTGACGGACAAACAAAGAAACATAACAACGCACTTGAATATATATAGTAGGTGATAAAATATGTTTGTACTCAATTAAAATAGGTAATGGATAAATATATACAGCGTGTAACAGAAAGGGTATAATCATATGGAATACTGTGGTCCAGACCATCAAACTGAACAGTTTTCTCTATGAGACCACCATCGAAATCGTAAAAAAATAATCAGCTGTCCTATACAAAATTTCAATACCTACCTACTCGACCCAAATGTATGGGACAGCTGATTATTTTTTTACGATTTCGATGGTGGTCCCATAGAGAAAGTTGTTCAGTTTGATGGTCCGTACCACAGTATTCCATATGATTATACCCTTTCTGTTACATGCTGTATAAGTACAACGTGCTGATAATGCGTGTATCCACTAGATTTAGGCACATTAGGTCAATAGGACGCGACCTTTGGGGTCAAAGTGGCACAATAATGCATTGCCTTCGTGTTATGTATGTTGCTGTTTGTAATTATGAGCTGGAGTGGTGACAGACGGCGTAGTGGTAGACTATATTAGTATGTAGATGATTGATTTCGAGATAATGTTGATGATATTGACTTTGAAACTGTTAAACTGTTACTTTATTCTGATTTATATTTCTGTTTCATTTGCATAAACCAGTGTATACAATTGTTGGTGAACCAAAATAAATAAATAAATAAACAACAGTCTTTCTAGTTTAACCTTCCTTACTAATCAATTTGTTAATTTTGGCCTAGCCAAAGACACATTATGTCAGCGATAATGATGGGTAGTCCTATACATTTTTGACTTTTCTTAGATACACCCGCTTCCGAAAAGCTTATATCAGCCCTGTTGAAAATCGTTTTAGAAACACTTTGAAAGTGATTGCTATTTGTCAAAGCAATCAGGAATTTTACTTCTTTGGAAAGACTGTTACTTCTACACGTTGTAAAAAGGTATTTACAAGGCAGATGTGAGTGGCAACGCCCTAGAAGGACATACACTGACCTTATTGGTGAGATTCTTCAAAAAGGTCAGGTGCTTATACTCCGTGCGTATAAGATCAGCTGGCCTACCATGACGTCTTAAAGCAGGAGTAATTCCAGTGTGGGAAAGAGATGGCACTAGACGCCCTGTGTAGCTCTGTCACTTTTCCACACTGGAATTTCTCCTGCTTTAAGACGTCATAGTAACCCCCCAGGTGTATTAATGTGGACGAGGCAAAAGGAGTATAGTGTAGGAAGTAAAGGATCGTAGCAAGTGGCATTCTGTGGTTTCTGCCTACCCTCATGGGAAAAGGCGTGAGTATGCGTGATGTATGTATGTTTTAAAAGGACGATGAACCCAATGACGACATTTTGATATTCTTAACAGGTAAACAAGATTGACAGCTGCATCTAAACGGTTGTGAACTCATAAAATAACGCATTTATGGAGATCTTCAGTAAGGACAGGTCTAATAAAAGTCATTTCTCAAGCAAACTACTAAACTGGTAATATTTTTTCGTACAAATGACTCATAGGAAATATGAGTCACTAATACTAAAAAGCTACTAGAAAATGGAGATACCTATTATCAGCTTCATAATATTATTTCAATCAATCTCATCAAATTAAAGTAGAGCTTCACGCTAATAACGTGAAGAATCAAGATAAATATGCACCGTGGAAAAATTAATGTTTGTTGTGTAAAATCAATTTAGGATACATTAAATATTAGATTTATAACTGTCGTAAAAAAAGAACATGTTTCTACTAATTAATGTCAACTAGATGTGTCGTCAGAAGTAGTCAGAACAAGTCAGATCTGCTTTTGGGACACTTCTAAACTCTTTAATCTATGGAAATTGTATGTATTGACATGTTTGCATCGGAAATTCGTGTCGATAACACATCAAGCGGCCATTTTGGATTTAACGACTTTAATGACATCCGACCCTAACTTAGAATTTGGAAGTTTTTAATGTTTATCCACGTTTTTAGTGCTTTGGTTCTAGTTTTGATGAATCCGTAAGAGATCAACTTTAGCTGAATCAAATAAGGCACGACCATAAAAGAACGGTGGTCCTTAAAAATGATTAATCTAGTCAGTCACCTTTATATACTACTTGTTGAACCAATTTGAACAACCATTTAATAATTTTAGGCTTTGTATCTTATTTTTTTAGAGTTTTCCAAAGGAGTTGGAAGGCAGCATGATTAGAAATAGGGTTCGCTGTTAACAGCTGTTAAATGCAGTCAGCTCAGACGGATCAGTGGTCATATTTGAAATTTGCAACATTCCCTTTCCGTTATTAAACGAGTAAGAAATTGAGTAAATTAATAACTACATCAGATAGAAACTCGACCTAATTAACTACATCAGATAGAATTCCTTTACTTTTGTACATCATAAATATATTAGCAGTGACAGCCGAGTCCACCTAACGGTAGCGTGATGGTTGACTCTTATATTATTCA
This sequence comes from Eugnorisma glareosa, assembly GCA_947578425.1. Classification (NCBI taxonomy): domain Eukaryota; kingdom Metazoa; phylum Arthropoda; class Insecta; order Lepidoptera; family Noctuidae; genus Eugnorisma; species Eugnorisma glareosa. Next base: position 1,564,879 of record OX387966.1, read on the forward strand.
CTTAATATTTGCATAGGCGGAACCCGGTCATGTGGTATCGTTCCAAATGTATTATGTTATGCTTGGAATTCGTCACTTTACTAATGGCCCATATTTATATGAGCGCTGTCACACTGACTGCGAGCGTGTTTCCAGCGAGGCCAATTGAGATAGTCCTCGCTGAGGACGTGGGACAAGGAGGAATTGAGGACTTCCCCACATACAGGGCTGTCAGCACGGCTGCCGCATGAGCAATGGCTGCTGCGCTGTGTGTTGCGAGTTCGATTCCCGCACGGAACAAATATTCGTCCCTATGGCCTATAGTTGTTCCAGATCTGGCTGTTTATGTGTAGGTATGTGAGTTTATATGTTTGTAAAGGCACCCACGATATAGCAAGAGAAATTCCTAGTGAGGCAAAGCTTTAAAAAAAGAAGATGACGTACTCGCTTCGCACACGCAGCTAGTGTGGTAAACAATGGGTTCGCTGGAAACATTCTAATAAATCGCCAGTGTGATAAGGCCTTAACTGTTAACGGTTAAATCGACAATTCGTTTAAACTAATATGGAAGGAAGTCGCCTTCATCGAAATTATATAAATAAAGGAATCGAGATCATCTTCACTCTTCAAAATCATATGTCACCAGGTCTTAATTGAGTGGATTCACCCATTTTAGATTTTACGAGGTTTTTATTGATTTACAGGTTATGTTAAAGTCTGTCAAGTGGTTGAAGCTATATTAGATAAAATAATTTAAATTAATTCGTCTGATTTAAAAAAGACATGCTCTGTCAACCTGTATTTAAATTGATAAAGATGTGTAGTGCTTATTTCAATCGGTTTCAAAACGAAGTATTTGGCAATAATGAAAGGCGTTTTCATTGCATACAATATTACTATATTAGATTCTCTGATATACGTCACAGCTTAACATAAAATAGCAGTAAACAGTAATTACTAAAATCACGCGGAAGACATAATTACATTATGTTATTAATTTACGACTTAGTTTCAAAGCCAAATAATATGGCGATAATCGGCTCCAAACGGCCTATTACGGCACCAACGGCATTTTAACACGATCTCTAACATTTAGGAGTGAAATAATCGTAACAGTAACATCGAATAAAAATAATATTAATATCGTGCTAATCGATAACAAAATATACTATTACAGAAAAAAAAATCGGATGCAAACCTCCGATTATTCAATAAAAACGGGCTCTAAATCGACGATTAACTCGATTCGAGTTTTTAAATCGATGATTCGAATAGGCCCTCTAGGAGAATTCGAACGTTACAACCATAAAGCGTTCATTCGATATTGTGTGCTTTAAAATGCTAATCGATTTCGAAATCGATTGATTTATCGATATTTAAAGTGGATTAACATTTTTATATCTATATTTTATAAACGGTGTGGGCTTAAGAGACGAATAAATGCTTCTTGATCCTCGCTAATTGAATAAGGACTTTATTTTATGAATATTCAATACTTATAGTATAATATTACTGTAAATAAAGTGTTTTGATTAAGATGAAATAGGATCTTAGGTAGACTTTCGCAGAAAAAATTTCGCATCTATTTAACGTCCTATTTCCATGTTGATTACTGTGAAATATGATGTGTTTGAGTGAGCGAGCCTTTCCACATTATTTTAGAAGGCCTAAATTCTAATATTACTAATTATTATCTTTTCTCTTTGATTTTGTTAAAAAATGAAAACTTACTTAAAACGTGCTTATCCTTTAATTTGACCAACTTATGTAACACGTCATTCGTCATCATCATTTCAGCCGAAAGACGTCCACTGCTGGACATAGGCCTCCCCCAAGTGTCGCCACACTGACCGGTCCCGTGCAACTCGCATCCAGCGGATCCCCGCAACCTTCACCAGGTCATCGGTCCACCTAGTGGGAGGCCTTCCAACGCAACGTCTTCCGGTTCGCGGTCGCCACTCCAGAACTTTGTAACACGTGTTATCTGTCAAATATTCACCAGCTTTCTAGTAACAGTATACTAAATTCAGTTCAAGGTCGACTTCACCGTCACGAAGAGTTTCACCAAATACCATGTTTCCATTGATAACAAAGAAATAAATCAAATAACTTCGCAACCGTTGAACCCCATCATAATCGATTAAAAAGCCGTGCTAACTCGTTTGTAATATTATGTAAAAATCGTCAGACGAAAGCGCCAAGCTAAATATGTCTGATTAATTCTTCAACAAGGCGATTATCATCCGTTAAACAGATACATGTTTAAAAGACTGTGACACTTGGTGATTCGACATGTTTATTAGCACGACGCAAATATTCCAATAAATTATTTAAATTATACCTTTACACACCTATTAATAGAGAATCGCCAATGTGCTCTGGCCATCACTAGTAAAACAGCCAAATAAAATTCGAACTTGTACGTCTAATAATAAGGTGCGAAACAGATCATGTAAAAAGAAAATAGATCGTTGCAGGCATATTCACTTAACTCGATTCTCGATTTTCGAGAATCTTTATCGATGGTCTATTCAATAACCGTTCGGTATCGATATAAATTGTTATTGGCGACGTGAGTTACCGTTTCGGAGATGGCGATGTACAGACGGACAGTGGAATAAATATCGTATGAGGCTTATCTTTGTACGGTATCTGTGATGGAGAGATGCTGATAGCTGGAGTGGGTGATGCGCCTTTTATTTGTAATAGATGTCGCCGTGATCGAATGTAATGTCGACTAGGTGTTACAATTGGTGCTAACATAATATTATTCTATGTAGTACGGAAATGGTTGGAGGGCCTCTAGAGACGAGAATAATAAAGTCATCTACATAGACCTACTGTTTCTAGCCAGCCAATTTCTGAAGACATGAGACGATTTAACTGTTTTGAGCCTTATCCACGCTTATGCCTTCAAGATCTTTCAAGTCTTATGCGTAGCCTATTGTATTTTCTAGAATACACAAATAATTATACCTGGTGGCCTACCATGACATCTTAAAGCAGGAGGAATTCCGGTGTGAGAAAGAGATGGCGCTAGACGTCCTGTCTAGCTCTGTCTCTTTCCCACACTGGAATTACTCCTGCTTTAAGACGTCCTAGAAAGCCCCCTGATCAGACCACGCAAAGATTAGAATTCCTTAGGGAATAAATAATAATAATAATTTAATAAGGAATTTAAACGCTTGCTTTAGTTCTTATTTTAGCCTTACTACACTACAATATCCTATACTACAGCTATCCTAGAAGAGCTTTCAATGTTCCGTCATTCGACATTATGAAAATACTCTAACGATTTTCAAAGCCATTGCGAGTGTGTTTCGCAATTAGACAGCCATTTCCCCAACCCCATTCGAACCCTTCACATAACACTCATTCACTGCTCGGTCCAGTCATCACACTCATAGATTAGTTACCAAAGAGATGGAAGCCAATCCCCTGCCATTTCTGCCAGATTGATGCCAGTGGCATGCCATTCCTGCCAGATTGATGGGCGGCCGCTGATGTGGAACTAAATTATTGACCGCTTTATTTTTAGTGTTTACATACGTCACTATATATAGCGTGTGAGCCGATAAGTGTGGGTTAGGCTATAATTTTACTTGGGTTATTGAGAGGGATTGATTGCAATAAACAGTCTAGTGCCCGTGGCTTTGCTTGTGTTTATTTACCTGTGAGTAGTTTGTACCAATCCGCACTGTGCCCGCGCCCGCGTGGTGGATTACGAGCTAACTCCCTCTTCGAGCTCTCTCCCGGAGAGGTGGCATGTGTGCCAAGTGTGAGGACGTTATAGTCTGATTATTTAAGAAGATTCTTTCTGACCGCATTGGAGTGGTTCTTCAGAGAGGTTGGGTGGAGGAAGCGAAAGGAGTATGGATCATAGCAGGTCGCGTTCTATCCTATTGGTTACTCTCAAACCCTCAAGGCTAGTTTGTAATTTTCCACAATGAAAAGGTGGCACTGCCCCTCTCAAGGAATAGTAAACTACCTACCTGTAATCAAAACTAACTTTGGTTTACTTACTAGGTTAACAAGTAACATTTAATTAAAAGTATCAAACAATCCGACTACTCTCAGCACTACTACAGTACAGTACAGTATGTACTACCTATCAGAAAGAATATTTGATACAGTACGTACAATTGCATAGTGACAAGCGATTTTTGTTTGAATGTTTTTGGGACTGAATTATGGAGCTGAAAAAAAATATTAACGACTTACAATTTAGCGCCAAAAGTCCACCATTTTGTTTTTTTGACAAACACCTATCTAAGGACACTTGGGTTTTTAAGACAAATATAACGATACTATAATTGTCAAAATCCATTCAGCCGTTTGGAAGATTATACAAGGTTATAAAGCAAGAAATTAACAAACAGATAAGATACACGCGAATAGATAAAACCCTTCCTTGGCAGTCGGGTAAAAATTGAATAGAAACTCACTTTCGTATCAAACATGGTTATTTTTCTCACGTCTTATAATTGGCTCGATCTTTACTTGTGCTGAGAACTGTTCTTGATTAAAATGCATTTATACTCTCGACGTTATTGACTATGGGCTGATTTCAGCAATCAATCTAAACTACTTTCATGAATTGTATGCGTCAATATTTCATACAAATGAAACCGTTCTAATAGAAGAAGTTTTTGATGAGTGTGCAGCAGTAGTCCTAAATTACGCTTATAATAAGGTTCATAATAAACATTTCCACATAGGTACTAACAAGTAGATAAAGTAGTTACTTAATCTAGGCGTCCCAACAGTCGGTGGGTGTCGCGCCGTAACTCACGCGGCGGCCGACAGGTGGCGCTTACTGTCCCGGTCACATACATACGATTTATTTGTAAATTATTATTTCCTATCGTGTTGATACGTAATTTTGATAGACTTACATGTGAAACGTGTTTAATTTGAGACGGGAAACAAGGTTATTAATAAATGTGGTGAAACTCGTCATAATGTTGCTAATTTCTATTGCCAACTTGCTTCAAATGGTGGTAATATTGGAAAAATAATTTGCGAACCCACATGTCAGTTGATAGAATAAATGCAAGACTATTTTATTTTACTACTTAGCTACGTTCCACTAAAACACCGTCCAACAACTGCAAAGCATTCAATTTTTTTTTACAAGCCTACTTTTTTTCCTACTGCTGGGCAAAAGCCTCCAATTCCCCTTTCTTTTCCAAACCTCTCTGTTTGGTGCAGATTCAGTATCTGTTTGGTGTAATTGAAACATAAATATTGCACAAACATTTCCACCTCAACATCACAACACCGATTCTTGCTAGTAGACTAACTCCTTACCAAAGAAACTTCAAGGATTAACACTTAGGACGCGACTATACCAAATGAGCGGGAACAGTCTGCGGGACTGGGGAAGGCGCCTGAAGTCCCAGGTATACTCGCTTACAGCGGTGATTGTAACGCGCCTTGACGCCCGATGTTCAGCTCAACTTTGTGTCAATAGCGTAAGGGAGGAGCGGGAAGCGAGCTTTTGAAATCGCTTGTGCGGTGTCTGTTATGTTTCGCCGTTTTTTCGCACATCTTTTGCAAAGGTTTTCTGATATTACTATCTTATATTTTTTATGTAAAAGAATATGCGGGAAGCATTTGTTCTTTCGTTTGGTCCCATAGAAATTTTATCAAAATCAGTTCAGTAATTTGTTTTTTCCTTTAAAACGTATTTGTTAAGATAGTTCTAATAATTGTATTTAAATTGCATGTGTGTAGATTCAACACAATGTAAATTTTTATTGAATAAATGAAAAGAAAATGTTTCGTCTTGGGCTATATTGATGACATGATGGTTCGTTAATAACTTCTAGTTACAATGTAAAAAATTGTTTCGTGACAAGAATTTGTGTGGTATATATACTACAACTAAAAAGGGTAAAATAAAAAAACTTTCTGCGAAAACTGATTTCCAAAAAGACTGTAAAATAAGTCTAAAATTACTTTCGGAAGTCGGTGGCAAAAAAACGTCAATGAAACAAAGAAAGTCATAATGTTTCCGTAAGGTTTTTCTTCAACTTGAAATCATTCGGAGCTTTCTTTGGATTTCGAGTCCATGAGTCAAAGTCACCTGAACAGTAGGATACTCAACAGATTTTTCTGTGTTAGTGAATTTTAGTCCCGCTCGTTTCGAACACGCTGTCGCCTACCACCTCACGCCTACCACCGAACTCGATCGCTGATAAATTCTATCAATAACATCTTGCCGAGACGTCGGGGCCCTTCAATAGTGTTTACCACTAGAACCGTGTAGTCTAACGCGGCTCTTACGGTTTTGTCATGGTTTCCCATGTCATGGAGGTTGACGGCTCATAAGCCATCGATTGGTGGAGAAGTTACATTACCCATAGGTGCTAAGACAAGAAAATTGACCTAAATGTACAGTGATGTTTAGGCCTGCCACTATAATTAACAAACAAAGATTCGATGGATAAACGGTGAAAGAGAACATGGCTGACTCATTATAGATAACGACTGGAATGACAATTTAACTAAGAAGTGTTTAGTGATTTGTGATGCAACTGAGTCTTAAAGATATTGAAAACGATAGTTAGAGTATTTAAAAATTGTCTGCATTGATCGAGCGATGCTTTAGGAGTATTTATGGAATGAAAGTGTGTGTGTTATTGTGGCTTTCCTAGAGAAGTTATCTAATGATTGGATTGACGTAAGCTACCGATTTGTCGTTTGAGTAATTTTTTATTTTATTGCACAACTAATTTGAACTTTTTAATTATTGACGTCACTGAGTCGTCTGCTTCTTTGGAAACATCCTTTAGTTCTCTTTTTGTTTTTTAGAGTTTCTGATATAAACACAGAGATATTTCAAAGAACTGTTATTATTTAAAGCTTTAGTACTTTGTTTATGCATTACCTTATTTGTTTCCGTCCAGTGTGACAGTTAGGGCTGCCTACTTGAAACCTTACACACTTTATGATAGTGTGGGTTTTCCAACGACATTTCTTTTTACAAATAGTGACGCATTGCATCGATATTTAGGTTTTTAAAACAGTTACACACCTAGAAGTGACATTTTTGAATTGATAATAAAAAACTCATCGGTCGAATAAATTCGCATGTGATTTACTGTTTTAGTTTTATTACTTTCTTCTCACGGTATTTGTAGACAGATTTACGATATATGGCAGTCCCCTTTGACTTCCATATTATTGCGAATATTATATCATTATAATTACCTTAAAATATAAATTTGTGGCTAAGCTCAGACACCTTTTTTGGTATTATGATAAATGATGTTTAGTTTAAAAGCTAGATGAGGTCAATGTTTCCTATCCAACATCCAACGCAATCAACTCTGAAACGAAACTGAACTGAATTGAGTATCAGCTGCACTTTCTATCAGATTGTCTTCGATCTTCTATTTAAACTATTTCTTTGGCTTTCAATTGTATTGTAACTTATTAGTGCGAACTGTTTATTTATGAGATCAAAAATACAAAAAATAAGCTTTATACATTTGGCACATTTACTTATCTCAGACCGTTTCTCCAGCAATCGCGCCTGCTTATCGGAAACATTCCAACCTCTACTTTAAACATCATCTAACTACAATCCTGCCCACAATAACGTCAAGGTATCTCAATTACCAGCACCTATCTCCTGTCGGCATCCATCTTGTCGACACGTCGTTGTCAGTACATCAGGTACAACTACAAGGTTCTCGTGACTGCCGCCACGACCTCCGCCACTAACGATACTTAATGTCACTGTGCGTCCCTGCAATGTATCACGTGGTTTTATATTAGGAATGTTTAAAAGAGGGTCTTTGTTTTTAAGAAGGGAGTCTGTCTCGCTTGGTTAGTTTATTTGGAGGCCCTAGGTTTTCTATCTAAGTTAGTTATGTATATGGTGAATTTTGGGAGCCATACGAAGTGAACAGTGAATAAGTGCTCTATAGCGTCCCGTCCAAAACTACTCCTAGTGGTTTTAGTGAAGGATCTGACAGGCCCTGCCACAGGCCGGAAGACTCTGGGCTGGGGGAGAGGATTTCCCCACGCAAATTAGTGTACTGTGAATTTGAAACTGATTTTTGCTTATAAATATTGCTACCAACCTCATACCTCATTGCTCAACCTCTCTATTAAATCACGCTTGGGTACCAACAACTGAAAAAATAGCCTGTCAATTAGGTACGTGTATAACAGCGCCAATACAAAAAGACTTGTTTCCAGACGGACTAAATAATATAATAATATTGCTTCAATAAATTATCAGCAACATTACATTATCCCAAATTGTTTTCCACCATGATATTTACAAAATCCTCCCCTCTAGTTTTCAGTACCCACATCATTATCACAATATTCAGCCCCCCTTAACTTTGCCTCACGTCAGTATCAATCACTTCTCGACAAAGTCCCACTAACTAGGTAGGTATCTACCTGCAGTAGGTACAGGCAAGTCGTGACCAGTTCTGCCGACCCTGTACAGGTGTCTGACAGTGTCACTATAGCCTGAGAATGTATTACTATTGTAGTATTATTACCTCAGTTGGAACAAGCTTTGTTGGGGTCAGGCTTGGAGGAAATTTTGACGCAGTTACTAGCATTCCTAGTAAATGCGTCAAAATTTAACCTCTATCAACTAACATAAAAAACTAGACATCATTGTCAGTTGTGATTGTGACATCATGATTGCGGTTTTGCGATGATTTTAAACGCTTATCAAAGGTAAGCCAACAACACAACAGTCATTGAATTTGATTCAATTAGATCAGTCAGTCAATTAGAGTCTATACTGTATGGTTCTTGTTTCAATATGACAAAAAAGTAACTTCATTTTTAAGCACAAACAAACATGTAGGTTGCTTTACGACAAAGCTGTACTGCTATCATGACAATGAAACTTAAAGCATTGCAACCATCTTACCAATGAAAGCTACATCCACCGTACCCACAAAATGGGTCCCAGAAATGCCTATTTAAACCAAACTAATCTCCGATAAACAATAGGAAGACAGATAAATCGCCTTCATCCTGATACCCGATAAATATCGTATCGGCATCGTGAACTATCACGAACGAATAACTCACTACGACTGCGTACGCGCAACGACATTTCGATATTCGCCATTTTGATCTATAACACGACACGCCCCGCGCCCCGGCTTCACCTGTTACTGTGATAAATTGACGGTTTAATTCGTTGACAGAACTGATAGTTTGTTTTGTTGTGCCTGCAGGCTATTGGAGAAGATAGGTTTTGTTAATTGAGTGAGTTATAGCTCATATTTTTTGAGTGTTTGTAAGAGCTGTTAGTTATTGCAATGTGAATTTTTTCGTAGCCTTTTTGAAGTATAGTCAAATATTGAAAGAAGAGCATTCGGTTTTAGACTAGACTCGGTCTCCTGACATTGCTTGTAATTTTATTAAAAATCTAAAAATTTGTGTAGTCTAGTAGTTAGTGTTAAAATTGCCACTGATGCTCAGAAGGTTCGCACGACGGCTAATCAAGATATACAAAACAAGTTTATGCGGATCTCTCATTGTATAGGAAATCAATACAGAGCGAGGCCAAGTTAAGGCAAGGCGAGGTAATGTACAGCTTCATGTACCGCCGTGTGTACCTAAATTACACTTATAAATTCACCATATACTTATGTTAAATTAGCTGTCGTATAAGTGAAGAAAAATACACTCCAAAATAAAAGTAATATCTTCTTCAGCTTATATTAATTGTTAATCAAGTGTCAATTTAACATTGTGATACTACCAATTTGGTTGAGTAAAATTCTCGATTTCGTGTAATAGCCGGTAATGACAGACGCGGTTTGCTCTGCGCCCGCGCCTCCCCATTAGCCGCAGTAAATCGGCCGAACTGCGCATGATTGCAATGGCGGACGAAATTAGCGCGAATTGAAATATCCTTTCGTTATTATTGACAGGTGATCGCTGATTGGTTTATTATAAAGATGTACTGTAATTAGGGGTTGTTGGTGTCCTTAATTCAGCACTGAAAGACAAGACTTTCATCACCTTTTGACAGTCAATTTAATTACTTTCTTTGAATTACTTCTGAACAAAGCGGCCATAACCTATCATTTAATAAAAAACGCGTAAAACGAAAGTTCATACAGAATGTTATTTATGTGTTATTTGTTACTTTAATAAAAGTTGTTATTTTATAAAATATAATTACTAGTAAATATAAGTTTACTCACGCAATTTGATGAGTAATTACTATCAATGAAGAAGCCCTGTATGTATACTTACAGCTGTACTGTAGTAGGTTCGCAGTTTTCTACGGGCTTATGTTCAGCTGAACATAAACTTTTTAAAACCTGCCCCAAACAGATATTTTTAAGACACATTTTTTTTTTCAATTATAAATTGAACATAACGCCATGCTTGTAATCCTTGAAGGGTTAGGTAGAGGTGTACTTGCAGTGCACACACATTTTGCGAGATATGTTTAAATCTCATGTATTAAGGGGCGAGCGTATTGCCATCAACCAGTCACAAATCTAGACTCTGTGGCTGCTACTGAGAAATTTCTATAACACATTGCCTGGCCTGGGGACCGAACCCAGGTTCCTCATGTTCAGCACTCACGCTTGTGACCATTAAACCAACGAGGCAAAAAATCAATGAAAACAAAATGCATTCCAACATTAACATTAACTTCATTTACTTAAAACATTTTTCGTAATCTGATTAACAAACACTCGTCAATCCCAACCCTTCTCCCGCCGTCTTAAAGACATCAAAGTCCTCTTTCTAAAGCGGGCCAATCAATCTATCTCGGCAGGCCTGTCTCGTGTGATTACTGCGGGTTAATAAGACAGGGGCGCGGGGTGTCTTAGGCACCTGTGGAGCGACTTGTTGCACGGTGGCGATGGCGGTGGAGGGTTGACAGATTTTGCTGGTGGCTATGTGGACGATTTTTCGGTCCATTCTAGTTAACTTGTGTAGTCCCACTGCTGAGCAAAGGTGTCCCATATATTCTAAATTTTTCCAGCCCTCTCTAGGCATCAGAAAAACAATATTTTTAAAAACACGTCATGGATTTTTTCAGCCCCTACAAAACAGGTGCGGAAGTACATCAGACTATTACATTCTTTAAGAACTTTTAGAGTGAGTTCCTAAAAAAATGTGTTAAGCATTTTCTCGTAGGCAAATGACTAAAAGATTGTGTCACGGGCCAACTACTTAAAATTGGCTTCTAAAATCATGGGAAATATGAACGAGTGCTGCATTCGTAGTGTTTGGCATTTCACGAATCGTATAAAACTCAGTGTGAGGTATGACGGGTACAGTCAACGTGAATGTCAATTATGAATGATTAGGTACGAATGTGATTTATTTGATCCTGCAGATGAAGTAAAATCATCATTGTTGCCTTTAAACGATTAGTCGAACTGGCACGGACAAATTTAATACCTGCTACGGACACCAGATATTGACAGGAGTCAGACATCAGTATAGAAGGTATCGGTCAGGGTCCGGAGTACATACATAATGTAAAATATAACCTCATTGTACATAATTATCTGGTAACGTACAAATGTCGTCGCTGATGAGACCAATCATCAATCAACACCAAACGCTCTTCATAAAAATTAGTTTGTATACCTGTAAGTCCTGGGGGGCCTGATGACCCGCAACACATGATGAGTCTCTCACAAATGTTTAACTTGTATATTATAAATATCTTATTTATTAAACAGGGTGGCCCGTTTTCTTAATCGATACGACCAATAAATAATAAGTACCTATACTGCCCACATATTAAACAGCAATACTCCTCTATCTAAAACATAAAGCCCTGAACACACGATACGACGATATCGCTAATAAGAACAGGACAGAATAATGAAATCGCTCGGCACTGGTAGATGATTATCGACAATTTCGCGATATAATTTATAACGGGTAAACGATCTTAGGAGCTCGGTGCGTATGCGCGTCGATAAAAGTTGCTATTATATTGTTAAGCGGTGTCTACACTGGCAGTTCTGTAAGTTTGTGCGTTCGGATGAGAAGACCAACTTTTAATACTTATTTATGTAGAAAGTAAAAAAGCGAATATATTGATTTAGCTCAAACTAAAAAATAAGGCCTACCACAATTCTGCAGAATCACATAATAACGTATTTGTTTTACGCTCGGTTCTTTGACGAAAATCAACGAAAAAGTTTCTAATAAATTGACAAGTACAAGGTCAACTACTGTGATTCGTTGACTGAATTATCAACGAGCCAATCGATATCATCCGACATGAGTTTAATTTCCGGGTAAAATCCGGGTGTTAATCATGCTTTTTTCTAAATCATTTTGATGAAATATAATCAAAGAGTTTCTTCAACATTTTTTACGAGATGTATTAATAGTCACACCTTAGGTTAAAAGACATTTATTTCTCATAAGAACTTATAAATAAATAACAAATAACACACCTACACTGTTTATTGACCAAATATCATTTAATTGCCTTTTAATTATAGGTTATTTATTTTAGTTATAGCTGCATTAGGAAAGCAGTAGTTTCCTAATTCGATAATAAACGTTTCAAGTGTTTAATCGTTTTTTTTTCAACAAAATTTTATTTGAGCATCGCTGTGTTATTTCTGAATTAGACAAAATCCACAGTCAGGTCAGGATAAAAAATGATTATTTTATTTCTGTCCTACCTATCTAAAACCTGCTTATCACGACTGGAACCAACACAACAAAGATGATTACCTATGTTTTCAGGGTTTATGTCACCCTCACTCGTACACATAGGAACTATGTGTGTAAGTTTCTATGTATGAGCTAGGATAACTGGTAAATGATAGAATCGACTTCGATATATGGAATTACCATGTTTGGAATCCGTGCATAAACCCCGGTTTTATTTAAGTTATCTTAGTTTAAATGAGTGTCATAACAAAAGTTCATAAAGTAACTCCGTTTTCCTATGGAGTAAGCAGAACCTATAGAACACGGGTGAATAGGCTAGTATGTTTTTTATCCATTTTACTTTTAACGCATCGCGCTTAAGTGCCCAGTGTGAACGCAGCCTTACCGCGAAGCACCCTGCCTCCCTTATTACTGGTACAAGAGAACGTTGTCCATTACACGGACACGGAGAGGTGCGTCTTATCGTTAATTACTGCCCGACTTACCGGTTTACCGATTACCCGCGTGATTTACCAGCGCACACCACTATACTTTACCGATTTCAATTACCGACGAAGTGCGTTTGGTTTTTTTTTTGTTTAGTTACTGGGTAGTTTCTAATTTGAGATGTGGGAAGGATATGACAAACGGCAATCGGTCCTATTATCTTTGTAAAGATTTTGTTTGTTGGCAACAATAGCAGCATTCACTTATCAATCGAATTACCATCTGTCTAATCTGTTCTAGTCTAACTAAGTAGACGCACTTTGCAATTAAAGCTTAGGTAATAAAAAGAATTCGTAACATAATTATCTGCGATAACGAAGATGTAGCAAGTGATATGCGACTGAAATAAATTACTGAAAAGCTTGAAAGTCCTTTTAGAAATACGATACGCTTTGAAAGTATTTTCTTTTGTCCAAGCTCTGGGCAAGGTCATTAGTCTCTTGCCCTTATCCCAATTAATTTGGGGTCGGCGCAGCATGTCGTCTATTTCCACACAATCCATACTTCTCTATTACTCGTCATCTCATCAGACACCTCCTCTCTTGCCATATCATCCTTCACACAGTCCATCCAGCGTTTCTTTGGTATTCCTCTACTCTTATACCCATCCATATTTACTATATTATGTTACTTATACTATTTAGAGGATTGTAGTATACCTAAGTACAAACCCACTGTATACCTTAAAATAAACATTCATATTCGTAATACCTACCCTCACAGTTTTTTCTGCATTTAATTCAAAAAAGGTCCGTCTCCATCAAAACGCTTGATTCCAGTTTAATCAGCGGTTACAAAGTAATCTAAAGCTTATCGTCCGTCCGTCCGTCCGAGCGTCCATTCAGAGCCGAATCTTAGCATAAAGGACGCTATTGTCTTCGATCGACGCTTCGTTACGTAGAGATGGTTCGCTGATTGGTTTTTATTTGAAATTCTAAATGTATGTTTGTGGAAATATCGACTTGATTTCTAAGGAAGATGGAAGTCTTGGTTAATTCACAGTGTTTAAGATAGGCTAAGATGATGTTAACCACTCCATTAAACCATCTTTTTTATTTATTATTTGAAAAGGTTCACTTGCAGATTATATTTGAATATTTAGTAAGATTTTTTAGTGTATGATTTTTTTGGGTGCTTATCTTACAGATATAAATAATTTGCGCTATCGTCTCTTGCTGCATAGCCATTACACACACTACTGATATACTATTTCAAATTGATACAATATTTGAAACCATACATACTTAGAAGAAAAATAATTTCAGGTGACGACTTAAAAATTAAGATAAGATAAAATCATATTTATGCGAATGTAATGATTGATCCACAAGGTGAAATAACAAGTTCACAAAATTAATTAAAGGTCAAGCTTCACTAATTAGAATACTTTGACAATTAACACATCTATAAGTCGCCATTTTATCTTAATTTAATGCAATTAATACCATTAGCACTATATAATGTTGTATTTCCATCAGATTATATTATATGTCTTTATATGAAGACAGATTTATGTTAAAAATAGGCGTTGATCATGTGACATTCTAGAGTAGCGAACAGGATCTGAGTTTTCTATTTTGGCATAGAAAAAGTTCAACACAATGGTCGAATATCAGGGGCTGGAATCTAGAATCGCATTTTTCATTAAATGTATTTGGAATCACCTTAGGGGGAGGCCATATTAGGTTTAAGTACCGAAATACGACAGCAAAAACTCAGGGGTACTATTGGAGTAAGACCATGCATAGTTCAATAAGATAGAACTTCCGTTTTTGGGCAGTGACAAGTCAATTCTGTAGCAAAAAGTAATATCACTATCAACAAGTAGGTCGTCCAACAAAAACAAAATGCGTTCCTATAATATGCATAATTGAATAACGCTTTGATTTTCTCCTACCAGTATTTTTTTACTTACCCAGTTTTCTCTGTGTTTTGTCATCTCCGCGACCAATTAGTTAGAAACGATTCCAAATCGTAACAAGTACACGTTTAACACTCCTCATATGCTGCAAGCAAAAATAGTCCGTAAGGTGATCAGATTCATCTTGGGCCGATTGTACCTGACTACCTCAGCATACTTTAACCAGAAACCACTCCATGCCCTTTAATTCTCCGTAAATCAGTCCCAACATTACAGCACCAGTCACTATGCTCTTCCGCGTCACTGTCAACGTCCTCTCCATAGTTCCACTGACTCACAGCACACGTCATCGGTAGTTTACCTTCCACTAAACAACAGGTATGGTGCAGTTTCCTTCACAATTTCTAGATCTTGATAACCCCTAGTTAGGTGCAGCTGCCTCAACAAATAAGGTGCATTAATACTTCCATTCAACTGAGATGTATGAGTGAGTTTGTGAGTTGTGTTCGTTTCTACGCAATAATGCGTACTTTGGTCTTATTGTTGTAGCTGGCTTCCGTGGTTAGGAATGTTTTGTAACTAGGTGTGATTTTGTGCGTACAGATTTTTTATTTGGGTATGTTTTGTGCAGGGTTTTGCTTCCGTTACAAGGACGAAAATGAAACCTATAGAGAATGTGATGACTGTTGATGGTCTGTCGAGAGTTATAGCGTTTTAGCTAAGTAATAGAAACTGCTAAACAGACAATTCAAATTGGAATTTAGTATAAAGTTTAAAAGCAATACTTTAACGTCATACGCTCATGTTTAGGTAAGGGCTGAAACTATTTCAAGATTTATTTATTTTATTTATTTAAAATAACCAACTTGAATTTACAGTTCAAAACCACACATGCAAGTTATTGGTCTGTATAAAATATAACATAAGAAATTAAATCGTCATAAAATAAATAAAAGGACAAAAAGTAGACAAAACAAAATTATAAAAATAAACAAAAGGCTGACAAGATTATAAAATATGAAATAATGAAATTATCAAACAAAAATTACAGTGAAATTATCAATAAACATTTAATAAAAAAATACACAATCATAGTCATAATAAATAATATAAAACAATCATATAATTAATAATATAAAATGAAACAGATTTAACATTGGTCAAGAGATTGTACTAGGGGCAGCAATGGTCTCTAGGTAACGAGTAGCAGTGCTCAGGAATCTCAGCTCAGCAGTCGCAAAGATATCTAATGCATCGTCAAATAATAAAATGTTGTTTATATGAGTGAGGGCTACATATAGAGGACTGGTCTGAAGATGAAAAGAGACCATTAGGATTCCAATAGAATCACCACATACACAAGAACTTCCTAACAAAAACTAGCGTCACATCCAATACAAAAAAGAATCCATCAACCATCCCTAGTTAACTCATCAAGCACCAACAGGACTTGCGAACACTAGCAGTCCTCGCAACCTGCGCCAGCGCATAATGCGACGAGAGACAATAAATCCTCGCTCATCGTCTACATTGTGCGTTAGAGCGAGACAGCGACATGTTTATACGTCGCCCCACCCACGCGCCCGCACAGCTTTCGCGCCACTTTTTCTGCAATAACTTCAAGTTAAGGAGACGTGATGTATTTCAGTTTGTTGGTGTGCCTAATGGCTGGTTAATTGCTGTTTTGTTGAATGATTAAATTGTTAACTTGGTTTACAGTACGTTGATCTGGGGCTTAGATCTGTATGTATGGCAGACAGTAGTTTTACGGGGGGACTAAATCGTGCTTTTCTCCTTGAATTTTTTAATAAGACTATAACGTCCCACGCACGTCTCAAATATCACATCTATGGCATCGTCATATCATCCGAATGAGGTCCACCGTTGGACTTAAGCTTGGCTAAGCTTTAGAAAGCTCAATATAATGATCTATTTGTATCTGAAACCCTCCACCATAGATCGGAAGCCATGTAAATTCCAATAAGAGCCTTTATTCATGGACCAATAACTGCAATAAATACCTACTATCAAAGTATCGTTTAAGGAAATGCGACCATAAAACGTACCACGCAGGCAACTTGCTCGAATACTATTAAAAACAAAAATCAACGTTCATTGTATTGAAGCCTCCCATAACAATCCGTTTGTATTTTCAGCAATAAACCACGTCAGACCTCAGAATGGGCCTAACTACAATATTAGGCCCTTCCAGTATTATAAAATCAAAATCCTTTGAAAGCGTGTAAAGAAAACGAATGCGTTACACCCACGGTTTAGGTACAAGATGTCAGAGGTGTGCGGTGTCATTGTAAGCGGAAAGCGGGAAGTTAAAAGCGAGTGCATGGTGCTACGAGTATGTTCCGCAAAAATAGTCGTAACTTTGTCGTAACACTGAACAAGTTGTTGCAACTTATAATTGAAGTCATGCCATGGACAATTGGACCATGTTTTGTCTTGCAATCCTTACACTAGTAACTTTTCCCTTCCTTAAGCTTCTTCCCTCATAGCCCATCCAATTAGTGCCTACTATTTCAAGCATTGTCAAACTTTTTATTTTATTATTATTACTATTTAATAACCTATCTGGATACTAAAATAGTTTGATCATAAGTCTCGCTTGCAGTAAGCCTCGCTCCATGTCTCTCATGTCAGATAACTCAGGCGTCGCACAAGCGATTTGATGGTGTTAATAAAATGTGAGACCGTGACAAAGGACCAGCCTCCAACATGTCACATATCTCGCTTGCAGTGGCGCCTCGCCCTACAGCTCTCATGTCAGATAACTCTGGTGAGGCACAAGCGACTTGATGGCGTTAATAAAATGTGAGGCCGTGACAAAGGACCAGCCTCCAACATGTCACACATCTCGCTTGCAGTGGCGCCTCGCCCTACAGCTCTCATGTCAGATAACTCTGGCGAGGCACAAGCGACTTGATGGCGTTAATAAAATGTGAGGCCGTGACAAAGGACCAGCCTCCAACATGTCACACATCTCGCTTGCAGTGGCGCCTCGCCCTACAACTCTCATGTCAGATAACTCAGGTGAGGCACAAGCGACTTGATGGCGTTAATAAAATGTGAGGTCGTGACAAAGGACCAGCCTCCTACTATGCGCGTCATGTGTCGATGTCATAGTGTCTAGGACCATCGCAGTGTCCTGACACCGTGGGGGACTATAATAGACAATATATTTATGAGGGCATGGAGTCGTACGCTTGCTACATTTTCGGATTACTGGTATGTTTTAATTTGGAACATTTTTTTTTTGGGACTGAATTACCCAAAAATTAAGGTACCATTAAATTTCAGTATGACGTCATACCATTAAATTCAGTATCGGATTTTTTTTCAGTATCGGAATTTTGAGTTTGTGAATGCTTATCGGTGACGGGCCTTTAGAAATGTATGTTTTAAAAAACGGACAAATGCACTAGCCAATCATCCGTTTTTTTCATGCCACTTTGGACTGCCGGACAGTAAAATTCCTTGTAGTGCACAAACGCGCTAAGGGTTAAATAACGGTATAGCCTAACCTTTATTTATAAAGGTATCGGTATAGCTCAACCGTTATTTTAAAGCGGTATCGATATATTTTTTAGGTATTTTAACCTCTAACCGTAACCGCTTTCAGTCCCTGAATATTATTACATATTATTTTGTTAGGTTAACTTTGACTCACTTTAATTACAGCTTTAAACTTCAAAACGAACCTTCAATCAAGTGCTCCAAGAATCATTCACTCATTCGTTACACTGCTACTACGGCAAGGTCAAAAGGAAGTGTTCTAACTTTTTATAATATTAAATCACGGTTTCACAACTCAAATTGACGTGATGTTTAGAGGATAACACGACTTACATGATACCAAGTTTGGCAGTTCACACTACCAGTGGTTGTATCTCAAATTCAGCCTTCATATAAATGCAGATACCAGCTCTGGTACCGAGCAAGATAAACTGGCCATTCAGTAGCGCAAGACGACAAGACTGATGCTGTCATTCCGCTCAGGTCCTTATAAAGTAGAACACCTTGCGATAGGTACTCGTGTTTGCTGACGTTGCCGTGCAATTTGTAATAGTCGAAAGACAAGAGTGATCTATCTTTGGTGTTTTCTAAAGCTTGAAGAGAGTGACTTGGAGAAATTGATTCAGCCAATCAGTGAGTAAGCTTCACGTCTGCTATTGCAATAGTGTCAGAATGGTCCATAATTGATTTAATAAGGCCCCTAGCCCACGGCGTATTGAAGCGCGTTCGAAACTCGTTTGACGTGCGTACAAAGGGTAATTCGTCTGCGCGGGGCCTTATTAAATCAATGATAGACCATTCTGACACTATTGCAATAGCAGACTAAGGCCCCTGGTTTGTGGTTGAGGTGACGTGAAGCATGAACATTGGGAGGTTATCCCGGAATCTATACTTTCTTTCAAAGAAAATATGACACCATTTGATACGGATATCTTTTGTGTCACTGTTTTCAAATCATCTTACAAAAATTTTACCTTTGAAAATGCAAGAAAAAAGTTCCTCCATTGAAAAAAGGTGTTATTCTGCTGTGCTTCTTGAATCACTCTATCTATTAAAGAAACCGCATCAGAATACGTTGCGTATAGTTTTAAGATCTAAGCATACATAGGCACAGACAGACCGCGGGAAGCGACTTAGTTTTATGCTATGTAGTGATGCCTTTAGTAAGCATAAATAAAAAACAGTGAGAATTATAATACATATAAACAACGCATTCTGATGTCAAAAATTACATTGTTATTCTTGCTGCAAATGGCTGCAATTCTTGTTCCAATTTGTCGTATTATCTTTACTACCAACCGACGACGACGACGTTTATTAAATTAACACAATAACTTTAATGATATCTCATAACTTCACGCGTGTATTCTTTACGGCAATAATAGACATGTTTAGTGTACTGACACTTATCATTATCATGGAGTCTGACACTCATGTGTGTGCGCACACGCAGTTTTTGTTCAACAGGTGCCAGGTGGCGCGAATCGATAGATCTAGTGTTGGTAGCTTTATTTAAATGACAATAGGTCTGTAAGTTATTCGTTTATCATTTTGTTTATCATTTTGGTATGTGAAAGCTTACAACTGCAATTCACAATTGAAAAAAACAGTTCACATTTTTTTCCTAAAACCTCCCTGTGAGAAAACCATACTTTGGTACATATTTGGAAGCAAAACTAACATTATAAAAATAAAATTACCCCAAAAACCTTGCTAACCACTTAACCCTACGCAACCACCGTGGAACATCTTCAGAAGGCCATTAAAAGCAACCTGCACGTAAAATTTCTATCGCCCATGAACCAACAAGTTTTATGCACGCTCCGATCAGCTGAAGACCAGTAATTAAGCCCTGTTAGCGCTGTCACCCACGAGGTGCGTAGGCGCATGTGTTAGATGTCGCAGTTGTGTGGTTGGGTGGTCAGTGGCCACCGTTTACTGATAAAAGTGCTGCTGGGTAGAAAGTAAAAGATAATGCGCCGTTGTCGATTCAGTTTTCGTGTTATCTCTAAGTTCAGATGATGTCAAATGTAATTTAGAAGAGGTGTTGGTCTAACGATCCACATGCTTCGTAAGCATCCTTTTGATATCTAGTCCTAATACTTCTTTCCTTGGCCAAAAGCATTTTCGTTAACATTCTTGTCCTGATGGCAAGTTTTCTTCTTCACTAGTCATCTATCACCCTCTTTCTAGCCGTATTATCTCCCAAACAGTTCATCTATCGTTTCTTGGCTAGAGCACATAGTAATCTAGTTGTATTTCTACATTTAACAGCAACTTAGCAAATTGTTCGAGTTCTCGCAACATCTGATTTGTAAAACACTGACCACGACTTCCTACACTGATCGTGAGCATTATGAATAGACCATTTTTCAATGCTACTGCCCCCAATATTCGGATATCAAAACGAGGTCCTTCACTGATGACGACAACACCAAAAAAAGCTCTAACCAATCCAAAAAAGAGAAGTCCGTCAAAATTTACTTAGACTTGTTAGATCTAAAGTGACACGGTGTCTGCTTAATACAGTTGGAAAACGCCCCCCTCTTCTATAGATGTATCCGTTACAAAGTGTAGAGTGGGTGTATCGAATCCAATTACCTCAACACAGTGCCGACGTTAAGAAATTATACGATAGACGCGCGATGCAGAAATGAGGTTTATTAAGATGGATTTTTTATCATATTTTGCTGTGAGAGTGCTAATTCTTTTGGTTTTAAAGAAGGGATTATTCGTGTATTTTCTGGATGAGCTGGCGTAGGTTACATCTGCATGCATAATGCCTGCCTTCGTCACTGAAGGAACCTGTCTCATCGATTAAAAGCTTTATGACTATTGGAACGAAAGAAACCTTGTAAGCACAGTTAGTGATTTGGATTTTTCCCACTAGTTCTACTACCCAGTTCTTCGGTAGAACTAATGGGATTTATTTTCCCACAAGTCCTACGATTTAAGGTGGTGGTATAAAATCGTAGAACTAATGGGAACAAAAAGTCCTATGTATTCTTCAAACGCTCACTTCACTCATGATCTAGGTACTCGTAAATTATCTGGAAAATCATTGCCATCATCTTAGCTCAAATCAGTGGATCATTACCACTAGTTCTATTACACAATTTACGGTAGAACTAATGGGAATTTTTGTTTCCCCAGTGGTCCTACGATATAAGGTGTTACAAAAACGTAAAATTTTTGTACCACCTTGAATCGTAGGACTAGTGGGAAATAAAAATCGCATTAGTTCTACCGTAGATCTATGAAGTAGAACTAGTGGTAATGATCCACTGATTTGAGCTAAGATGATGGCAATGATTTTCCATATAATTATACAGATCGGACTAACTTACCTAGTGACGTCCGATCCTTAATTATGTGAAGTAATCTCGTCCTCATTTAGTACTTGTAGTTTGCACTTCTTGCTAACTCGCTATCACATTTTTTAAAGATGAATCGATTCCATCAAAACGAAAAATGTTATCTGTGGTCCGGTCGTAGGCGCGCTTTCTTGACATCTGTCAACTCATTCTTTCAAAGCATATGATCGGGACTTCAAGATGACCGATACGGTTATCGTACAGTCCCGATACATTAGATAACAACACAACTTTAAAAAGGGGTCTAGATAAGACAATATAATACACATTTAAGTAGGCTGATCTTCTGGGAAGGGTTGGGATACAATGAGGACGAGATTACTTCACATAATTAAGGATCGGACGTCACTAGGTAAGTTAGTCCGATCTGTATAATTATGCTCCGTAATCTCGTCCTCATTTAGTACTTGTAGATGTTCAAAGAAGAAAGTTGTGTTGGTAACATAATCAACATCTTTAATCATTGAACAATGTAACTTAACATACTATTCTGAGTATCATTACTTAGTTAGTAATTATACATTATTTATATTTAAGGTAACATAACTTAAATCTTCTCTGACACTGGTATCAACCAGTGTATAATAATTAATCAACTCTCACTCTCTATAGAACACACTGCTTGTGCAAAAGCATTTGAATCACTAACTATAGGTCTCTTATAAAAGCGAGCAAAAGTTGAGGAATTTGTAGTCCAACCAGCTGCTTTTCTTATAACTTCAATATTAATACCCACTTCAGAAGCTTTTGAGGTAGAAGCATGCCTTGTGCTGTGTGATGTGAATTTGGAAGTATCTATTCCACTATTAGTTAAAATTTGTTTTATCCACCTACTAATAGTTGCAGTAGTGGCGGCATGATATGGTTTTCTTATAGTTATAATTAGTGATTTACAATCTTGTCTTATATTTTTTGTAATATCTAGATAGAACAAAAGGGTAGTAGCAGGACATACAGACAAGTTCTCCTTAAAAAATGGTAGTATCAGATTGGGCTGAGATCTACCAGGTGCAGAGGTTTTAATATTTTCTGGAATTTTTATGTTAATATTATCCTCATTATATGAAATGTTATCTATACTTATGAGAGACAAGGTTTGAATTCTGTGTGCAGTTACAAGGGCTAATATGGTAACTAACTTTTTGGTAATTAGTTCTAAATTGAGAGTTTCATTAGGGAATAATTTAGACAAATAATTCAAAACTATACCGGGATCCCATATTACTTCATATTTAGAGTTCTTAGGTCTTAATCTAAATATACCCCTGAAGAACCTTGACAGTCGATCGTCTGTGCCAATGTGGGGCCCTAGAACTAAAGAAATAGCTGACCTAATGGTATTGAGTGAGCTATATGATAGTCCCTCATTAATTTTTTTAGTCAGAAAACATATCACAGTGGGAACTGAATCTAGGAGAGGGTCAATATCTTGGTTCTGACAATAGGAAATCCACTGCTTTAGAGCAGACTCATATTGCTTTCTTGTTTTGGTAGACAAAGAAGCTGAAACTATATCAAGGGAAGGAAGTGGTATTCCTCTTCTCAGGAAAGAGGTCCTGATAATATGGCAGCAATCAGTTTGAGACTCCTGTGCAATGGATGTGGATCCCTGGAAGGAGACAACAGTAAATCATGACAACCCTGTCATGATTTACTAATAATTACTTAATATTATTAATACCAATATAATTTTTTTCAAAAATACCCATGGACTCAAATAAGGGAAACCATGGTTGTGAGGGCCACCAAGGTACTACAACTATGCCTGTCGCCCCTTCCCTTTTTATTTTCTGTAAAATCTTACTTATAAGAGCAAATGGTGGGAATGCATAAAAGAAATCACCGCACCATTTGACAGTGAATGCATCAACAGAGCATGCATCTGGATCAGGGAGCCATGATATATATTTCTGACAGTGTTAAACTTGTTTGCAAATAGGTCAATCTGAGGCTCACCAAGTTTAACAATAATAGTCTTGTAGGCTACATCACATAACTTCCATTCAATCTCTGTATTTGGACGCCTAGATTCCAGATCTGCGATAGTGTTTTCTTTAGAACTGATGTAAGATGCATAGATCCAAATGTGTCTTTCCTCACACCATTGCCACAACTTTCTGGCTAAGTTATTAAGGTGGGGAAAACGAGTGCCACCCATTTTATTGATGTAGGCTATGGCGGTTGTGTTATCTATTCTAAGTAAAACTTCACAGTGACTGAGTGTGCTTGCAAATGTTTTGAGTCCTATAAATGCTGCTAAAAGTTCAAGGTAATTTATGTGGAACTTTTTATCATCAGTTGTCCAGTGCCCATGGCTTCTGATATCATTACATACCAGACCCCAGCCAGTCTGTGAAGCATCAGAAAATATTTCTAGAACAAAGTCAAATTGTTTTATTTTGTTGTGGGTTGTTGGGATGTGAGACAACCACCAATCTAGTTCTAACCTAATTTCTTTTGTGATAGGCAGCAGCGCTTTGTAATTTTCATTATTGTTTTTTAAAGCTGTTTTGTTACTTTCCATAACCTTGGTGTAAAGCCAACCATATTCCACTGCTGGGCATGCAGCAACAAGGATACCTAGCAACTGAGCAAAATCTAATATTTTGCATCTCCTCTTAGATTTAAAATTCTTTAATAATTTAAGAATGAGATCTATCTTTTTCTGAGGAAGTGAGATATTAAACTGAACTGAATCTAACACAAATCCTAAATATTGACAGCACTGTCTGGGTTCTAAGGCACTCTTTTTAGCATTGATAACAAACCCTAGATTTTTTAAGACAGTTTGAGTTGTTGACACATTTTTCAAACACTTAGCATATGAATCACCAAGGCACAAAATATCATCAAGATATATTACAGAAAGCAACCCCAATGACCTCAGGTGACACATAACTGGCTTCATGATCTTTGTGAATACATATGGTGCTGTGCTAAGCCCAAATGGAAGGCATGTAAACTCAAACAATGTATCTTGAAACTGAAACCGGAGAAATCTTCTATCATATTTTTTTATGGATAACAAGTAATAAGCATTTTTCAAATCTATAGTTGCCATAAAGCATCCTGGGGTCATGAGTTTGGTTGCTGTCCTTAAGTCTTCTAGTTTGAAGTGGTGTGTAGTAATATTAGTGTCCGACCGAAGCTTCGGCTTCGGCTTCGGCTTCGGCCACCTTCGGCCAAAAAAGCACCTTCGGCCAAATCTTCGGCTTCGGCCAAAAATTTGCCGAAGGTTTGGCCGAAGCCGAAGGTTTGCTAGTTGTCAAAATTTGAAATTTACTGAACGATGCTAGAGCGAGACGGAGAGTGAGCAGAGCAGCAGAGTCTCGCCGCGCCGCCGCACCGGACCAAACGAATCGCAGTTAGTAAACTAAACGAGTCAAAACAAGTTTGAGAGCGCGTCTTAAAACTCTAATAAGTGTTTTGTTTTTAAATATTCCATATTT
Organism: Eugnorisma glareosa; assembly: GCA_947578425.1. Classification (NCBI taxonomy): domain Eukaryota; kingdom Metazoa; phylum Arthropoda; class Insecta; order Lepidoptera; family Noctuidae; genus Eugnorisma; species Eugnorisma glareosa. Next base: position 1,590,213 of record OX387966.1, read on the forward strand.
GTTATTACAAATTATTTTATTTATTACTGTGAGTAGTACCTGTGGTGATACGTTCATTATTGTGAGGCACTCTAAAAACCAAACCGTAAGCATTGTCTGGTTTAAAATAGTTTATGTTATCTAACGTTAGGTAGGAAACTAAATGGAAACAATGTTGGTATGTTTTTTTATGCAATTTTTAGATAAATTTTTAATATACTAGATACATATTGTGACAATATGTATCTAGTATATTCTGAGATCAAAGTAACTATCGTATTTCTCAAGGTCAATGACACCTTCGGCTTCGGCTTCGGCTTCGGCCGAAGGTTTTGGTGAATACCGATTAATCGGCTTCGGCTTCGGCTTCGGCCAGAATTGCACCTTCGGTCGGACACTAAGTAATATATTTATTAAGTTTTTTGAGATTTAATATATAAATCTCCATGTGCCATCTGATTTTGGATGCAAAAATATGCTGGATAAAAATTGATTATCTGCAGATAAACATCTTTCGATAGCACTTAACTGTAGGAGTTTATTAATTTCCATAGAAATAAGATTGCTTTCTTTCTGACTGAAGTTATTATTTTTAGGAATGGAAGTTTGTACTGGAATTTCATAAAAGGGTAGTTTATAACCCTTGATCCAATCATGTATTGTTGAATTGGTGGTAACATTATTCCAGACTTCAGAGAAATACTGCAATCTACCAGTTTGTACCTGAGCTAGCGGCGTTCCTGTCCTTGACGTCGCGGCTGGCGCCTCTGTGGCGAGTGCCTCGGGCGTGTTGCTGGTTGTTTCACCTGGTTGTTCCGCTTCAGCACTGTCTTCTGCCCACTCGGACGAGGGAGCTGCTGTCTGTGTGGGACCCGAAAGTTTAAATTCTTTGGTCTCGTCAGGGGTCTTGCAGGTGTGTTCTTCAATTCTTGTCCTGACTTTTTTACAGCTTTTATTGCACTAAACTTATCCTGTAGTTTATCCCCGAACAGGTACTCAGATATTGGTGTCTGCTCCATTAGCTCTTTCATATCCTTATTAAGGCCAGGTAGGATTAGGGAACGTCTAGTGATGCAGTTTTCATAATAAATGTGACAAAGTAGTCTGGCTGCATCACTTAGAGTCAAAATTTGATCACTACTCTCTTGGTTAGCGATTAGATTGTTTAACACTTTGCCTATTGATGTAATGGCAGTAGCCAAGGTGATCTGCTGCCCCCTGATTTGTTGGTCCTTTTTCACTCCACCATCACTCAGTGCAGCTGCCACTTCTTCGTTTAGTTTTGGCGGGTTCAACAAACTGCAGTTCTGTGGTGTTTCCTGCTTGTTTAGGATGTTTTGTCTTGTCTCCTCATTTAAACCCTTCACAATTATTGCTGACCACCGCGTGGCCAGACTGCTGTGAAGTACTATAGGTGTCTTTGTTGGCTGCACCCCCTCATCTCCAAGGAGCTCCTCAATGCCTGGAGGAAGAGCTTCAGGTATGGTTGCTTGTTCACTGTCTGCCTCTTTCTGATTTCCTTCATTAGGTGATACAGGACGACTGTCGGTAGTCAGAAGTGGCGGAATGTGTGATAATTGATGGCAAGGAGTCAGTGGTATTTGGCGATATGGGGAAGAGCTGTCGCGGCGAGTCAGGCTGCGTCGGGTTTTATCATGTCGTGTCTCACAACTTCGGTCGCGGTAACCACGGCTTCTCGAGCGTGTTCGACTGGAGCGTGACGGACTGGATCGTGATCTGCTGAAGCGGGCTTCATACTCGTCTACGAAGAATAATTAGAGTTAGACCTCTAACTGGTTGAGTTTAACTCCACGGCTAACCTCTCGTGATAGCTCAAGGGATGCAATAGGGACGAGATTTAGAACAACTGAACGTGTACATCATCGGCTGACCTCTCGTGAAAGCTCTTGTGATGTCGTTCTATTGTAAGTTAGATCATCGGCTAACCTCTCGTGAAAGCTCTAGTGATGTCTTGCACAGTTGGTGTTCTCATGGTTAACCTCTCGTGAAAACTCTAGAGACATGTGCGTCTTAGGGCACCAGGTAATTCTAGGAAAAGACGAGTGGGTAGGTATTCAAAAAGCTTACCAAAGTTTCGATGACGACTCAGTTTTCGCTTATTCAACCGATTTTCTAGTTCTCGCAGGCGTTCGTTAAGTTCCTTCATCTCTTCGTCTCGTTTTCTTCGATGTTTTCCCATCTCGGTTTGGTAATTACAAAATTTTCGGAACTTTTGTAATAGAAACGTGACCGCGCGCTTCACAAAAAAGTACAATGAGTTGACAGATGTCAAGAAAGCGCGCCTACGACCGGACCACAGATAACATTTTTCGTTTTGATGGAATCGATTCATCTTTAAAAAATGTGATAGCGAGTTAGCAAGAAGTGCAAACTACAAGTACTAAATGAGGACGAGATTACGGAGCATAATTTACGAGTACCTAGATCATGAGATGATGAAATTTTTTGACGATTGTTGATAGAAAAAAGTGGAAAAAGTAACACATTGGTTTTTTGATACGCTAATCAAAACATTAGAAAGAGTAAAGTTTCAGGTACTAAAAGTCAGCACCCATACAATTGCAGCTATAGTTACCTACTACAAATCCGTCAAATATCGCAGGTTGTAAACTGAGTTAGTGCCAGTTATGAATAAGTTAACCGCTCTTATCAGAACACAATGGGCGCTTACGATAACATTTGGAGTAACCGCCGGTGTTTAGCTCAGAGGTCGTTGAACCAGTTAGCAAATAATACTAACTAGTACTTATTGTTCGGTTAAGTTAACCTGTGGCTAGGCGAGGCTTAAGCCAAGTGCAAAATAGTTTGAGAATTCGAAGGAATCTTTGAAATTTAGATTTTGATGTTGTCGTAATTACAGTTTATCAGAGAGAATTCTGGGTCAATGAAAATTTGTGACTGGTAAGGGAACTTGCAAATAGCATAGATATCACCATACTCTTGCCGTTATCCCAATTCATTTGAAGTCGGCATAGTATGTCTTCTTCTTCCATGCTTCTCTACTACTCGTCATCTCATCAGACACTTCCTCTGTTGTCATATCATCCTTTACAGAGTCCAGCCGTCGTTTCTTTGCTCTTCCAAAGAAACAATGAATGGATTTTGTAAAAGATGATATGGCAGATAGCATAGACTGCATGTTGATGCTTAACTGGAAAAAAACGTATTAAAGTTTGAAATTGATGATGCTGTCAAGTCTAAGATTTTGTGGAAAGTTGTTACATTTAGTTAGACCGGGTTCATGTAGGCTAACATAATTAACTGTGATATTGAATTTAGACTAAGAGAGTGTGTCTTCAAATAGGTGTAACTTCACAACAGGAGGATTTGTGGCGATATTAATGACCAGAATAAACATTAATTTAGCATTCTGTTTAATGATCTTAACACATTTCAATCATTCATTTAATATTCACACTATATAAAATAAAGTGCAAATCACCAGTTCTCTCACAGGTCACCGCACCGTAACGTCTTATTCAAGGCTATATGTAGTGTGTATACATACTATAATGTTTAATGTCTATTGTTCTTAAAGGAAGTGCTAACTAACTAACGCACTTGCCTGGAACTTAGTTATTGAGCGTGCTTGACAGAGTAATGACGGCTTTCAATGATGGTGGATAATGTGCATGTTATTAGCTTGTTGTGCGGCAACTTTCAATGGAATTACGTAAATAGTTGGTCACTTAGAAAAGAGGGTCTTTTTCACTCCCACATGTAGTACCTACACCTAGGTAGGTAACCTATACCCTATACCTCACTGCCTCAATATAGTTTCGATACGGTAATGAAATGATGTTCCAGATGCTTTAGCAAGGCATTATGAAATTACCCAAACTAGAAATTATCTGAGAGCTAAGCTCACACGACAGTTTTATTCTGAGCAAGCAAGAATATCTACTTTCTAGTTTTATTTAAACACTACTACTACTACTTTTCATTTAAACACACACAACATTAGGCAGGTTGGCGGATTGAGAGCTGCGGTGGCCCAGTGGTGGCGGCCCCGAATTACGAGCAGTAAGTCGTGAGTTCGAACCTAGGCAGGCGCATTACTTTTGTAATTTATTTTATCACCACTGCTCTCAAAACGGTGAAGGAAAACATCGTGAGGAAACCAGCATGTCCTAGAACCAAAAATTCGAAGACATGTGACATCTACCAACCCGCACTGGGCCCGCGTAGTGGATTTTAGCCCATTCCCTCTCATAGATAGGAGGCCGAGTGTCCCAGCAGTGGGAACATTATAGGCTGATTATGCTTATGTTATGCTTAACATTAGGTAAGAACAAGCCAAATGTGAAGATTCAATCTCTTTAATGTTTGACGACTAAGCTAAGCTAAGCTTTAATTATATTATCAACAACATTGTGATACATCCAAACTACATTCACAAGGGATCTGCAACATTTAAAACTAAAAGTACAGACACCTAATATAAATCGATTTTCGCCCGTAACTTTATACTGAATCGAGCAGATATAAATTAAATCTCCCCTTATACTTAGTCATTCTTGATTCCGAGCTAAAATCAATTCATTAGGAGACACCAATAAAACGCGAGTGTCCTTCTCTGCAGCACATTAACAATTCAAGAGATAAAAAAGAAAATAAAAATGGCGAAGACCACCTACACGTCTTGCTGGACTGCGGTGGAGGGGTGCGATTTGTCGTACGTTTTTGCGATTAGTCGTGATGGTGGAGGAGTGATATGAGTGCTAAAATGGCAACTTAGTTCACTTAGGTAAGTTGATACGTAAGTAAACTTATCTGTCTAAACAGGAAAAGTTGGCTGCTAGTTTCTTTCTTTCTTTCAATTATTTGTGCTTGCTTATAAATAAATAGCTCAATATTGAAGTGCCTACATGCATTATCATTTATACTAGAAACGGGATATTTACCTTGTTTCCTGTTTGTTTTGAGTTCCCGATATTTCGGCGCTGTTGTAAGCACCATTGATCAGAAGTTGCATCACCAGTGAGTGTATTTTACTGAATGCGTGTTGCATTCACTAAAATACACTCACTTTTTCAAGTTCTAAAAACAATAACGTATTGGAAAATCTTAAAAAGTATAGACCACTACAAGATGATGGGCTTACTAGACCCAAATAATTAAATTCGGTAAAAAGCAGTCATATGGCACCTCCAACTACCCCTTTTAGAACCACAGGGGCGACACCTTTTTGATTGTACACAGAACTTTATCAGCTATCAAGTCCTGCACTAAACACCCTAAACAAAAACTTCAGTAATCTTCTAACAAAATCAAATAAATCCTAGAAAATCAGTCGACCCATCCACACCTCGCCTTATTCACACACAACTACTACAGAAGTAGATTAATACAATTAAAAGGGAAGGAGCCTCACCGGATTATAAATCAGACATGCGACATTTTTGTTCGCGTATTTCAAATTAACTAGTAAGTTATGCTAGTCAATTAAACGTCCGCGATTGTGAGATCGGATTAACGTGATCGGAGAAGGAACGGAGTCGAAATGTTTGGAATTATTTTAAGGAGTTTTTAAACATAAGGATGCCTTTGTAAAGCCTGTAATGTAATGATTTTCTTTGAGCTTTAGTTTGTTTGTTCAGTTTGTCTATAACTTGGGCCTTTAAAGGTAAAAGAATATTAGTTAACTACTCTCGATAATAGTGCTCTCAGGAATTTCCTATATAATGGACTAGAATGATTGATTACCAGTTATCATTAAGTAATCTGTTGTTATTATTGATTATTAAAATAAGGCAAGGAAAGGTATTTAAGTATGTAGTTGGACTTGTTAGGGTGCCACAGAACATTGTCACTTATTTGGGTAATACAAGATCTTGGGATACTCGAATGCCATTTTACTTCAGACAAAAACTCAAGAGCCGGTATAAAATAAAACAAAAAATATTTAAACCCAACCACTCCACTCCTCTGTCCCGAGACGCCTTCGATTTTCTTTTTCCCCACCGTCAGTCCGAAATGAAGTACCTTCGTCCATACGTTACTCCGGAAGTGGACAGCCGGAGTGAAATGGCCGCTCCGTCGTTTCCGGCCCCCCCTCCCACCCCAGCAGGCTTTAATTAAAGGCCCGGTAAGGTTTTAACACGTCTCTACCTTTGAAGGCGAATGCGATTGAAACGAGATTTTTTGCTCGCATTAGAGAGAAAAGATTAAGGGTGTAGTACAGAGGGTGAAGGGTTCAGTCTGTCTGTGATGCTTGGGTTTTTTAAGTGGCTGAGTTTTTACCTGAGTCTATTCAATGTTACTTATGTTTTGATTTTCTTTTGTTTACAGGTAAGTTTGGACATGGAGCTTGAGCGATTTGGGTGTTGAGTATATTTTTATCATCGATAGCAAAGGATTCTTAAAGGTAATTTTCTTATGTTTCAATATTACTAAGCCAATTTATGATGCGTCAATAGAGTAGTTTCAAATTTCTAGCTTAGATCGAAGCTAGATTTTGGACATTGTAGTGTTTACGAATTGGTCCTCATTCGTCTGTTTTTAGAAAATATCGTAGTTAGCCCCAACACTCTTATCAATAACTAGCTGTTGCACGCGGCTTTGCTCGCGTTTTGGTCGGAAATTATTTCAGGGGCACGTTATAAATATATATGCAAAGCACTCGGAGATAATGTAGCTTCCTATTAGTGAAAGAATTTTCAAAATCGATTCAGTAGATCCAGAGATTACCCCTTACATACAAACTTACAAACAAATTTTAGCTCTTTTTAATATTAGTATAGATTAGTATTGACGAAATACCTATAAAACTCTAAAAACAGACATACGCAATAAAATAAATTAAAAATCGACATCTACACGAAGTTGTTCAAATAAAAACAATATAAAAACCATCGCTTTTACGATTCTATATACATTGTTAGAATTCGTGACTCTTTTAGTGAAATCCAACTTTTATTGTTTAGAATTTTATGTCTAAATTATAATACAAGTGCCATTATTTAGATAAAGGTAACAAAACGTGTTGCATGTGATAAGAAAGTACAGTAGGACCAGTCGTAGCAATGTGCGATAAAGTTGCACGGCAGCCTTTGTAAGTATACTTGAAACAAAACACTTCCAAAGCAGTTATATTTGAGCAATTGTCTGATTTCATGAAAAACTTATCAATACTAAAATGTTTTAGAGTTCATTTTTCTTCGTAAGAATATGAGTACCAAGGATCGTTACTAAATAAAAGTAGTGGAGCGACAGAAATCGTAGCAAAGAAATGCAATTGTGCTACAAAAATCGTAGCACACGAAACTTATTGCTACGAATTTTGTAGCATATTCATATCATCATCATTGCTTTCGCGTAGCTATGAATACACATACGAAACCAAGTGCAGGTCTTGTTCAGTTTATACTAGTTTATAATACGAGCCAGCACTGCCCAGTGCTGGCTCGTATTCATATACTTTTACAAATTTTAAGTTACTACAAATTTTTAAGTAAAGTTTTTTTACTAGGTTTTAAGGTACTATTATTCATAGGTCCTATGGCGTGGTCCTTCGGCACATATCTATCTCGTGGAAAATATCAGAAATCGTGTGTGTTTTGGTATTTCTTAATTTGTGACGTGACCTGCGCCTACGCACCTCGGAAGCTATTTTACAAGATCTTTATAGTCACTCTATAGAGTATAACGCCTCTTCACTTATGTGTTGGGTTACAGTGTAAGCGGAATTAAGAGAGGAGCGATTTTACCAAATAAATGCATAAAACTCGATTAATTAATTTATTTAACACTTCAAGCACAAAGTACAGAGGCGGACTTAATGCCAAAGCCATTTAGATTACGATTGATTTCTTTTACCAATAAATGGTTTGGTTATTATTATTGTTAGCTAATAGTAGTTGTTGAATAATTCCATTATTTATAAAGCTTATTTAAACAGAATATTTTAAAAGTTTAAGATTTGGTGCTGAAAGTTTAAATTACGATAAGTGAAATATCCATTACGATGAAGATGCTTTTCTAACGTCATTAGCAGACCAACAAGCAAAATCATATACTGCCAGACATTATTATAACGTATTTATTTAACACGTTAAGCCGCTGACTCTAAGGCCCCACTCGTCCAACCATATACATATTTATAGGCAGTCTATTACACCGATTGTCGTTATGATTCTCTCTTGACCAAACAAGTTCTGATTCAAATTTTATAATGTAATATAGTCGAGAATTCATCGCCTATTATGACAAGTCAGTAATGAAAGTATTATGAGTTATATCGATATAATCGTAAACTTTAAGTTTTAATGATCAGTTATTTTTTTGTGACTGTTGACAAAATACCGCATGTAATATATTTATACGGTGGAAATATGGGTTTTATGGCAAATTATGTTCTATATATGACGTTTTATATTCCTGTTGGTATTAAAGTTTGGTGCTCGAATCAATATTTTGTGTAATAATGAGCGTTATTGCGTTTAATAAATAGTTTTGATATGTCGAGTCAGGGGTGACATGGGGAATCAAAATTGCTTAATAAAAGATTAAAAAATGAAACTATTTCTGTTTTAATTGAGGTCAGAGGTGTGTGGCTGGGCGCATAAGTCATTGGTGTGTAGACGGTCGAATGATGTGTGTTTTAGAGTGTTAGTGGGCGTTTCGAAGGCGCCACTAATATTTAAAATGGCGGAATTAAATTTGGATATTTAGAGGATTATAATTTGGTTAAATACCGTTGATAGCTCTATTACCCTAGATTTTTTTATTATATTACGCACGAAAATGGGCTTTTAAATTGTATTAAAAAGTTAAAAGGTCATTTAGTTAAGGCTTTTCCTGCCTACGTTGTAGATTTTGTTTTTTTGATATGCCTATAATACTAATTTAATTAGTCATTCAAATATTAATAAACTAGTCCGATGTATGTAGTAGCGTATATTCTTACTTCCTTAAAGATCTTATCAGTAAGATAGTTCCGATTCTTCTGGTGCCTCTCCAATCCTTACTGAAGGTTGTTTAAGGTCATCATCTCGAATATTTTTCATTGCCCATTGCAAGTTTGAATAGCTCAGCAGCACTCAGATTAATCAGTATTGAAACAACATCCCTCATTATCAATGACGAATTCCAAAATCTATGTAAAACAACACCTACGTCTTTTGTTAATTGCGTCCTCTGTAACTTATAATAGCCCATCGCACTTACATACACACATACATGGTCCGTATGGTAGCATATCACGACGCATTGCGAGCGACACCGTCACCGACACTGGCCGTCACCGATAAGCGCGACAAGCTGAATTACGTCATAAAGCGTACGTCAGTCAGGTACGAACCGAAGGACCGATTGGGACGAGTAGCTGAAACGGTAGATGTGACTTTTTGTGAATGGTGATGATGGGGATTTGACGATTGCCGCTCTAGTATTGCCTGAGCCGTTGGTCCTGCGCCTGATCCATCGCCGTCGGATGCCGGATAGCCGTCACATCGGAGTATCAGAGTGAGGGAAGAGCGAGTACACCTATGTCTGCGGACGCACTATAATATTTCCCGCTTGTGTGGCTAGTTTCCGCTTAGTTACCAGTCAAAGCACTAATTCGATCAGGAAGCCTATCGCCTGAAAGTTCAGCGTGAATCAATTAGATTACATAAGGTAGTTGAATTTGCGGGAGTAAAAGCGTAAGTTAAGCGATTTACAATCACAAGCTCGGTAGCATTTCGTGAATCAAAAGCCTTTTACTTTGCTGTAAATGGCTGATTGAAAATAACCATTTATATTTTGAAGTTCATTAAGAGGGGACAGGGGCTGCGATTCTCCACACAAATTTTGACGAAATCGACGTTTCGTATTCCCCTTTTTTCTTACTGAATTTATTATTCAGGAAGAAATAACTATAAAGCTGTCATTTTTTTTTCTCATAAAGTCAAGGTCGACTGGAGACACGTCCCTGTCATTTATTTTTTGCAGCAACTAATAAGTAAAGAAAATATACCCTCAAAAATTGACAAAGAATGCCATTTTTACGGCCGTGATTAGAGGACTACCAGACAAATTCGAAAAGTTTTTAACATAAAAGAAATTGATGATTGATGGAACTTAGACATGTCTTTCTTAAAATTCAAAATTTTATGTCATAAATAATTGAATCGGCTCAGTTTTCGGGTAGAAAAAAGGGGAATACGAAACGTCGAACTCGTCAAAATCTTTGCGAGATAATCGGTCTGATTCGCGGCTGTCCCTATCGCACTCTACAAGGGCAGGTTTGACGCAGCACGACAGCAATAGTTTCTTCAAATACCTACTTTTCAAATTCCTCGCAGGCCCTGGCCCCTCTTGTTCAGTCATTGGCCCTTCAATACTGGTCCTTCTATATCTCCTGTTTTGCGTCACTATCGCCTATCTACCGGCATGCATCGCCCGTCAATTGGCATAGCTTCAATAATATTTAGTTGTGCCACGAATAATGATAAATTATGACGTCATTGTTTCATGTCACTACCCGCATTTATTGTGAAAATTATTAATTACAATTATTTGAGGAATTATGTGATAAGACACAAGTGCGATTCAAAAAGTGTATGCTTAGATGGTATGTTGAGAGGACGAGTGAAAAGCGCCTTAAAAAAAAGTAATTATAATGCAGATCTATGTGAGGCGAAGCGCCGGGAGGGGACGCCCTATACAGAGTGTAACGTAATAAACGCAAGGCGTCTGATGTGGCGTCTCAGACCATGAAACTGTACAACTTTTGTTCTATGACTTTTGAAAATTCATAACTTGTTTTTTTAGTTTTACCATACACGTCGATCAGGATTGCGTCAGCTCCTATAGAAAGTCCCATTTTTTTTTTTTGCGAATTTCAAAATTCGTAGAACAAAACTTATTCAGTTTCATGGTCTGACAGATCACACTTGGGAGGTCTTTAATGTATTATGTTACACCTTGTAAAGACCTAATTGGTCTTAAAAAAATTAGTGCATAGTGCGTAGTACTCATAACCGGCATGCGTACGTGACCATCCACGATGATACATCCACGTATGAATGGGACGGAAAAAGGGGTATGTAGGGGGCATTATGTAAGCTGGCATTATGTAGTTTCTGCCTACCCCCATAGGAAAAAGGCGTGAGTATGTGGTAGTAATTGTAGTATCATAAATTATCATTCAGTTGATAGCTAGCTGTCGATAAGGTCGTAAGTTCAAATTCTTGTTGCGCAAGCTTCTTGGTAATTCGATTTTACGATTAGGTAAGGCTTTATAATTATGGAGGTTGTAGGTATTTCAAATTCGCTTTTATAATCTTGGTGACTGCCAACTGCATAGCTAGATATTATTATCGTCACTAAGATGTTGACAAGTTGCATAGTGCTATTTATTGTTGGTGGTAAATAATTTGATAAAGATTTTGGATGATCAGAAATTAGTGTTTCTATTTCTTCATTTTCTTAGTCCTCTTTCTTCTTATAGCCAGTGCATTGTCTACTAGGAATCCTTCTTGTATATCTTACTGCACTCCCCCTTCAACAATTGTAAAAACTCTTTTGTACAGTGACAGGCTACGCACGGCCTAAACAGTTGGGTCTAATCTAGATTAGAAGCTTTATTTTTTTACAAATGCTTCTTGTGAAACAACAGCAGGCTCAATATTTATTAAAATTCATGCTATAGAACGGTTAAATAGTAGATGAGAGTTTGTATAGAATTTCGTCATGGAAAATCCTATCGGACGCTTATGATCCTAAGATGATAAGACAGCGTTAGTAGCTTATGCACACAATAAGATGTATCGCATCCTTAACGAACATACCATTAAGCTTGTAATCTCTTTTGTACCTAATAGCACACGGTCCACATTTCGCTAGATATGTTAACGAATTTACAACTAAATCACGAAACGCCAATACCTCACGTCAAAGGATAAGACGTCTTTGTAATAATCCTACTCACCGTGAGTCCTAATGAGAATTCTCCTGCACTAATTAGACGATATACATTGCTGTCCCGCTGAGGCCTTTGACAGGCGCATTAACTCGTCGCAAACAATCTATACTGTTTTAAGTGGATGTATTGGAAAATATGACGATTGTGATTCGAGTTTTAATTAATTTTGAGTTTTTGAGTGAAAAATAATATGTATAATTTAAAAGTATTTATAATTAAAAAGTTTTAAACAAAAGAAGTATACAAGGTGCAGTACCTAAGTGGCGTTTGGGACTATCCTCATGGAAAAAACAAGAGAAATAGAATGTTTATTTGTTAACATATGTGCTCTACGTTTTGCCATTTGGCGTACAAATATTATCATCAATTATATCGTCCATAACTTTTTCAAAGATTTTTGCCGTTTTCATCAATTTAAATTAAATTCAATTGATTACATGCAACAAATACCTTTATCAATTAAAATTATAAAACAAGAATGTCGAAGCAGCATGAGTTTACATATGTATGAAAGAAACTTCATTTTGAAACGTTATTAAATAACGTGGTTGTGGCAATGGTTGACTTCAATAGAAACTTACAGGTATTGTTAGAGAAATGTAAGTATGAGGCATACGCTTGTAAAGGAACATAGCATAACGTCACGCCTGTACTCCCCGAAGGGTTAGGCAGACGTGTATCTAATAGTACGCCCACATTTCGCTAGTAATGCCCCATGAAATAGGGGGCGAGCCTATTGCCGACCGCGCGCAAATCCAGACTCTGAGGCTGCTACTGTTAAATTCATGATGGAAAAACCCAAATTAATTTTCCCGACCCGGGAATCGAACCCAGCAGTTGCGCTTGCGATCAGTACACCAATGAGGCAATCTTTTCAAGGAAAAATTGATTTATTATATTTTGACTTCATATCACTTGCGATGTGTTTCGTTTATCATACATAGGAAAATTGTCTCTAAACTTAGCTTTTAAAGCTTTTTATTTCTAACTAGCTGTTGCCCGCGGCTTCGCTCGCGTTTTGGTCGGAAATCATACCACGGGCACGTTTTAAATATAGCTTAAGGCAATCGGAGATAATGTAGCTTCCTATTAGTGAATGAATTTTCAAAATCGGTTCAGTTGATCTAGAGATTTCCCCCTACAAACTCACAAACTGTACCTCTTTATAATATTAGTACAGATTAATTATTGTAAGAAGTACCTATAGATTTTCTGATCTATCAATGGATAGATAGCTGTGTAACCACTGTGTACCTAACAAAGGTTTCAATCCACTACAAGCAACGCAGTAAGCTTTCACTTGTTTTACGAGCTCATTGTTTCAGAGCTGAACTAAACTTTAGTTTCAGGATCAAACATTCTCACTTTCGATGAGGTTGTTGAACCTGACTGCTGAGCGAAGCCCAGTGTCGGTGCTTGAGAATTTGGAATAAATGGTGGTTAAAAATTTCAATTAGTATTTAATCCCAACTGTAGTTAGTATATATGGTGTATCTATTCATACACGAAATCTTTTAAGGGGTCATTGTACTCATCATTATGAACAACTTTCACTATGGGACCAACCTCGAAATCGCGAAAAAAAATCATGTTCCCTACAATTACTTACTTAATTAATTACTACTACCGCGATTTCGGGGTTGGTCCCATAGTAAAAGTTGTTCATAATGATGAGTACAATGACCCCTTAAGAGATTTCGTGTATGAATAGATAGACCCTATATGTAGTTCGCTAGAAAGAAGGTTCATTAGAATACTGGCCTAGATTCAGAGACAAAATGAAATAGGTTGTTTTTGTGTGGTTGGTACTTTCTAACAACTCTTCTTTTTGGTCCTTCAGGCAAAACCCTACTTCTTTTTTGTTTGTCCTATTCTATCCCACTGCTGGGCAAAGGCCTCCCCCATTCCTTTCCAACTATATCAGTGTTACGCGTTCTTTGGCCAATCAGTCAGGAACTAGTCCAAATCGTCACGAAAGTTTACGTTTTAAACGTTTCTTGGGCCTACCGCTAAAACCCTACTAAAAATGTTAAATGTCAAATGAAGTTTTCGTAGCTCCCGCTTATTACTTTAATAATAAATAGCAATCAGGAAATATTTGCCATTTTCCCATACTTTTGAACACATTTTCGACTTGGTCTTTCAAACCCATCAATTAGAACTCGTGAAAAAACATCCATCGTCGTGTCTAATAGGCACATTCTCACTTTAATATAATACTTAATATTACATGTAATAAATGATGATATAAATTGATTTATACGTCTGTTGGTTCACGGAGCAGTAAGGCCTCATGGTATCAAGGAGCGTTTACACAAGCCGCTGCGGCTGACAGAAAAGAGTGTGGTGCAAGCAATACGAGAATAGCGACGAGGTGTTTCTTCACATCGTGTTAACAAACTCAATTTTATTTCAAAAGTTTTATTTTAAATAAACGGTATTTATGACAGAAAAACACAGTAAATGATTATATGATTGAACAAAACACAAAATCGCACCTATTTAACCAGATAATTAGGAATATAGTCAATCACATTTCGCCTGTTCCAGAATTGAGTAGGTAGGCCACATAATTATGTTCAGTAAAAAGGTTTTACTATAATTCTGTATCACTGTCAACACGGCATGCCAGACTGTCATTAAATTAAGAACCAATGGTAACTGATAAAATATTTTTTGTATTCAATTGTTTGTCTAGGAAATATTCTACAGGTGCTCTTATAAATAGATAGCATACGTCTGCACTAATGTTATTTGTATCTAGCTGACGATGAAGCTACCCCTGATAAACTTTGAAAGTTTCAATAAATTTTTGTTGAAATGCTATAATCATAGGCAATACCAATCTGATTTTTTTGTTAGTGATTTCTATCCTCCTCGCTCACCGCTCCCACCTTGCACCGCCTTCCAAGACGGAGACAATTGGCACGTCACCGCCAGAGGTCGCCGCTTTTGCAAGTAACCACAAATCACTGGTGTCCGCGCCGGTCGACGGTCAAACGCGCTGTGTGTATGCGCCATTATACGCAATGTAATGCTGCCTTAATATCTGATATTATTTGGGTAATAACTAAGGGGCCCCTGGCTAATAATAACAGCCGCACGGGTCCATCTTCAAGATTAAGGTAACGGTTTCCGAGGTCAGTCCGTGGATGGGTGATCATGCATTGCATATTAAGTTCCCTCCATGCGTCGAAAAGAAAGTAAAACCGTTGGCTCCGGCTGAAATTTGTAGATCTTTGACAGTTGTTACGAGTATTCAGACGTCTGAAACTCTGACCACCAGTCTTACCAGTGGTCTTGTCACCCCTTAACTAGATGGTGGAGGTCAGATAGGCATATGCTCCATGTTAAGTAATTCCGTATTCATAGTGATTAGCCCTTTAAAGCGGTGACAGTTTCCGGTTCCCACTCGTCAGAAAAGAAATGCCAATGAAATGTTAGAAAGTGACATTTAAGGTACACGTGACCGATTGACAGATGTCAATTTAGTAAAGTCTTTTAGCATTTATATCTATGATTGGACATCGTCACCTTGCTTAGGGTTGCACTTTTAACTGTTAGTAAAGATAATATTTTTAGTCTTAAGGTCAACGTGTTCGCGCTTCTTAACTTTCCTAGTTTTTAATTTGGACTTTGCAAGATTAATTCGTTTGATAACCTTTGATGGGTTCTAAAGTTGCATCAATCAACTCAGCCTATCGAAGCTCACTGGACTTAGCCTCTGCTCTGCTGCTCCAAGCTGCGACTCAACGCCTTGCCACCCGCATCTAGTATATCCCAGCACATTTTAAGCTTGCAAGGCCGTCATCGCGCTACATAAGCTGTATATTGCTGAGCCCAGAATGGGTCGCCATTTCAAACCTGAGGGTCTCATTTCGATTGCACGGTTTAACAGACCACGTCATAGTCACAATGAAACATAGGTACACATATAACATAGGTACACTGCTATAGGTATAATTACACTGTCAACAAATTATTTTATTCGCAGATCTCTGATACAGTAGGATACTACGCTGCACTAAATAGCAATACGATAGGCCTCATTATGTCTGAAAACACGTCGCGCTTTTGACAGAAAACAGTCCCAGACAAGGAGAAGGACAAAAGCTACTTTGTATCTGAGACAGCAGGTGAAGTCGCATGCAAACACCTAGTTATCTATATTTTGTTTATATGTATGTGTATACTCAATTTGTAATGACAAATCACACCATAAAACTTTGATCAATAGAAAATTAAAAGCCTCGAAACTTTATTAAAGAAAAATCTCAAATGCATTTAATATGAGGTCGACATGTCAGTTATTCATATCTACGGCAAATTGGCTTATTACTCACATACGACAGTCGGACGGATTTTAATCTGCGTCTGATAAAACGAGCGATCGCAGCGAATAATCGCGAGTGTGTGGGCAAACTGCCTGCGATTTGTCAAGTGTGGGGTGAATGTTAGTTTGTTTGTAAGACTTGATATTATAAATATGTATCGTTTGTACAGTTATTGTATGGACTTGTTATATTAAGATGGATTTTGCCGTGATATACATGTTAACTTTATTTATTTAATACATTTGAGGATAGAGTAGACTACGAAAACGTTTTTTCTTTAAGTGAGAAAAAGACCTTAATTAAAAGCCTTTCTTGAGATGGCTACTTTTATGGTTTATGTTAATTGTAAGATTGTGTTATTAGTTAAAAGTGAATATTGGATGATTTACCCTATATTGGTGCATTGACTTACGCACACATATGAGTTTGAAAATTGGACACATTAAGGCAAGGTTCTATAAATCAAGCATGTTATTAACTAATTACCATTTTTGGGTGTTATTAAATACGGCAATATTATACGTTTAGATAGGAATAAATATCAAATGGCAGCCATGACAGGTGTCATAGCGCCCACGAAAATATTACCAACTTCCGCTCACAATTCACGTAGGTAGATAATTACAAACACAAATCCATTTATCAATGAAACAAAACCTCGGAACCCCGTCACTAAAACACGAAAAAAATGTTCAAACTCAAACGAAAACCCGATTCTTTTTTAATCTGAATTCCGGCAACCCCTTCAGGACATATAAAACCAAAGATAAGACCGAACTAAATACCAAACTCGCTTCTCTAAGGTCTTATAAACATCAGTCCGTCCGTCCCAGGGCGGTCGTCACAAGGAATCACTGCAAGACTTGCATGCTCGTGCACGAAAGAGAAGCAACATAGAAATAAAGGCCAGGCTAGAAAGAGAGAGAACAACGACGTTTTGCAGTCGTCATAATTTCGCTCGGCAGACTAATAATAAAGATAAACCTGGGGTGTGTGCGGGCAACTTGGACCGGGGTACGTTTTGTATATAAGTTTGTTTTCTTTTGTGGTTCAGTTAAAGGGTTGGTGACTTTGTTATCTAGTTGAATTAGGGGGGTTATGTGTACTTGGTTTTTTGTGTTAGTGACGTTTCGGTGAACTAATTGATCTGACGTGTGGTTTGGCTCAAAGATGGTGAACGCTTCTCTTGTTCTGGGTGTCGTTCGTGTTGATTTTCGATTAGAGGATACTAAGAGGATGATCAGCATGAAGATGATGGTCATGATGTGGCGGAGGCCATCAGTTGCGGTGTTTGCCCACCTTCATGGATATTGGAATGATATTATAAAATGCTTTTATACGGACCAGAAGGTGTATGCAGTCTAGTGCGCGACCTATTATTTTACTGTAGCAGATGTGTTGCATTGTAAAAAAGAAAGACTAAAACGAATCCTACAAATGAATTATGTTTTTTTCTACTAAAAACTCGAGTAGTTAATGAAAGGTCTCTCTAGAATTGTTAAATATTCATGAACTTTCTACGAACAAAAAGCACCATGCTTTTTCCTTTTAACACCTTTGGCTGCAATAAGCATTGGTTTATTTATTGGTGACTCTTTGAACACCATAATAGTGCACTAGTTCAACACTAAAGATTATAGAGAAAGAATACAGAAAATGCTAAATGTCATTGTCAAAGTATATCCGTTCATCCATCACAATTTCATTACAAAGTTATATTTAGTTATATTTACATAAAATCACTGCAGCAAAAAGTTTACAGAACTGAATTAATCAGATAGCACAAATACGATAACCAAATGAAACTACAGACATACAGACTTGCCTAAGAGCATAAACTCTGTTCCCACATAGGGCACAAAGCTAGGGCTGGCACCTTTTGGAACATCTTTTGTGCCAAACACCTTAAAGTGCTCTTAGAGCTTTTGTTTTTTTTTTAAATATATTTGCTTACGCTCATTTATAATGAAGGTAATTTAAAGTTTCACCTTATTTCATGCGGTCGTATGAGTAAAACTCACGCATTCAACAATTAAATAGTTATTTATGTAAAAGTATAGATGAATGTCGCAGAAACTAAGACTGAAACGTATTTTTAACAGAAATTTGTATGAAAATTTATTTTCACTACATAATTCACTTACCAATGAAGGTCACAATTTGTAAGACGATCTCATAATCATTAGTAGATACTTAGTTTAAAATTAAAAAATAAACTTATTAATTTTCCATAATTCCCTGTCCTGGAATATACCTTCCGCAATTGCTGATGCGGAAAAAGAGGCAGCCCTACGCGGAATAAAATTTTAAGCTACGTCTTTATGAGAGTTGGCGCGAGCTAGGGAGGCTTCCATACTTTCATGGCCGAGGTGAGGGGGAGGGAGTTCCTCAAATGCAGTTTGCATTAATTGAAAATATAATATTGTCGCTTTTTACCGAAATGAGATACGGTTATTGTTCTGTTTTGAAAAATGTATAAAGAACTTTCTCGTCTGCCAAGTTGCATGAAGTATCGGTGGACTCTTACACAATCTAATGGTGATTGACTATATGCGTTATGGGTTCATCCCTTCTTATAGTGATGGGAATAACGGAAAGTTAGTCACTATATTCATCATCATCATTTGCTTAGCTTTTCTCAACTATTTAAGAGTGGGTAATTAAATAAGACTACTTTAATTAGATACTTATTTGTTTGTTGGTCATAAACATAGCTACATTTTAGAAAATATTATTGACAAAAGATTATTTTACTCGTTTCTCTGTGGCGTTCAACTTACCCTACTCTCCTCTAAGGAAATATTCTGCATGATTTGTAGCTGACATGTAGAACATTTCTCGCATGCCTAGATCGGAATCATCACAACAATCTACACGCAAAAGAGGCAGAGATCTGCACCAATGTTAGGAGCGCGACTAAAGACATCATGGTGTTCAAGCCTTTTGTTAATTATTGTCTCAGAAATAAATTGCCAAAACCAACAAACATTTCAAGCCGTAGTTAATTCCCTATAGAACTAGAGATAATGATTTGAAAATGTGCGGAAACTAAACATAGACATGAACAACAGAGCCTTATTGGTTGCGATTGAGTTCGTTGACAGCAAAAACTTACACCTACCAAGGTAACCACAAAAAAAAAACCATACTTGATAATTTCTAAAAACAGCGTAAATATCAATAGAATTATGATAATACGCGATATTTTCTAAGCCCCGTCACACACGATCGCGCGTCACGTCAGCCGCGCGACGCGACGTGACGTCACCCGGCGTGACGCGTCGATCGTGACGCGTGACGCGCGACATGTGTCACGCGCCGTGACATGGCTTACTTATTCATAAGGGAAAGCGAACAGGCATGTAATTATCATAGCATTTTGAAATTTATTATACGGATTTATGCGTTATTCGTGCGGGTTTTTGAATGTGGTTGGTAAGGTTCGTGTGTCGGGTTTGATTTATTTTTTATGAGTGATTGATTGGGTCATGGGTGGCTTGACGGTTCATGATTTCACAATGGCATTATTCTGTATTCAAATCAGTCATCGCGTAAATATTCCAAAAGTAAAAATATTTTTACACGTATTCCACACTAATTTTATAAATGTGAAAGTAGCTCGGTCTGTCTACTTATTACCGTTTCATACCTTAACATCTGAACGGATTTTAATGATATTTGGCACACAGAAAAATCATCATCTGCGTAAGGATATAATTATGAAACTTTTTATCCCGGTATAGTATGTTTCCGTGAGATAGTTTCTAATCGCTACATAAGCGAAACCGCGCGCAAAGGGCATACAACATTGATGAGAAACACTACAACTACGCTACTTTGCAATACAAATGATGACTTGCAAAATGCAAAAAAAAAACTCATTAAATTGCCTAAATGTTTTAAACAATAGCTAGCAAAGAAACTAAAAGCTCATTGCAAAACGAAAGTACGTCACCCATTTTTCCGCATCATAATTCCTTTACCCCATTATCGCCATATAAGGAATACCGCAATAAATATTGTGTATCCTTTACAGGTAAGTGTGGAATGGGTGCAATTTTCTCGAGACGCCGTGCATCATGCAAGCTATCTATCAGGTTTGCCATCAATCATCGCTTCGGAGCGGACTCGAGTGGACGTCTTTGTCGGTGATAGATGTACCAGCGATATCTCTTGATATGAATTAAAGGAAAAATTGTTATGTAGTTTTACCTGGAATTCTAGAAAAGGAAATTCTATGAATGCTGTAGCTACTGGGGACTAGTTAATGATATTTATTCGTTTTATTTGAAATTCGTAATGGCATTGACGAAACTGGAAGTTTCTGGGAATAATAAGGGAGGCGTCATCCATACAATGAATAGTTGACTGATGTTTTAACATGTAACTTAATTCTATAGAATTTCCTCATTCATTTTTGTGTGGAATAACTCCTTCCTAGGTATACATACCGATACAATATTGAGAATTGACGGCCGATAAAAGATAAAAATGTAACTCCCATTTAACCAACACATACAACTAAGACTTTGCACCACGTTTAACCACAACGAAAGACAAAATATTCTAGATATTCCGGTAAACATTTGGCACTCGATGTTTCACTGCAGCAGTAGTTCATAACAAGACGACAGGTATGTACGCTCAGTAGCTCAGTCTTCATTCTGAGGAAACTACACTTATCATACAATTTATAGCTGACTTGTGAATTTAAATACGTTTTGATAGAAATAATTTCATAGTTAAAGTTTACTGCTACTTATAGCATAGTTTATAGAAGAAGTCGTGATAATTTGTGACGTTTTATAGATCGTCAAATTTTAATAAGTAGGTTAGTAGTTAGGTGCTGTATTTATTGGTTAAGAAGTGGTTTTAAAATCATTGAATCAAAGTAATGAAAGTTATAATGTGGATTAACGACCTCAGTTTATAGTTAGTCAAGCTAAAGAAATAAGTAAATACATTATATATGTACTCAATTATTTGTGAGACAAATCTAATAGCCTTAAGCCTTAAATTTAATAACCTTGAGAAATAGCAAAGAATGTGACTAGATACGCTTTAAAAAAAGCTAACGTTTTTTTGTAGAAAGTATGAATGAATGCAGCTTTAATTATCGTTCAAAATACCTCAGCTTGACTACACGCATGATATAGTCTAGCACTTTGTTTTATAAAACGAAGTGATACCAAACAATAGGTAACCAACAACAAAAAAAGGGTAAGTATCGGTTACGATAACAGCTTAGAGACAGCATCGACAAGGAACCGCACGCGATTTACGCTTAATTAGAACAAACATTACTTACTATTTAAGCCTATTCGCTTTTCTTAATTAATCATGTTCGAAGTGCACCTACGTTCACTTTCGGACCTTAACCGGAAAATCATGTCCTTTTATTTAATTAGCGAGTCTAATGAATTCCATCTCGGGTAGTCGGCTAATTAAGGGGACAACGCGCGACAACGCGATAGCGCGTGTCGCATCGACTCGCGACATGGTGCGTGTGAGGCGGCTTTTATTTTGTTTTCTAGTGTTAGGGTAGTTTAAGGTGTGCGATTTTTTATGAGCTAATACTAGTTATCTATGCAGTGTTGCCTACAGGAATTTGCGTAAGCTAAACCGCTTTCTGATCAATAAAATACATTGACGTACCTTTGTTATTTATAGCGTCTATCCACAACCCCGTTAGGAACTGATTGACAATAAAGATTACTAGGTTATACATCAAACTAAACTGCCAATTTAGGGAGCAGAATCGCAAATCGAATTTAATCGAACAAAATCATAAATCGTCTTCCCATTACCGCAGAAGGCTATCTACACGACTGTGGGTGTTTATCACGCACACTCATATTCTAAACGCTCGTTAGATAGCCCGAGAGTCTCTAATATGATCACACTGTCCGTAAATCGGTCGATACCGCGTCGCTCGCGCCGGTCGTGCATCTGATATGCGCCCGCGCCGCAGCACGCCATCTATCGTCGCGCGCCCCAACCGATCTAAGTAACGAGTCGATCTCGCGGATAAATTGTCGACGTCGCCTTTCCCCGTTCGCCGCTTGTTAGGCACCCGTAATTAATGATCGCTCTCAATCGTAGTTTCCTTACCGGCTATTATGATTTTGTATGGGTAAGCCGTTGTTAATGCGCTCAACTGAGCCCATTTCTCGTCGATTCTCTGGACAGGTTGCCGATAAACTTGCGTTCACTTACAAAACGCAGATACGTCATAGTTGCGCAGCCGCGGCTGACAGATAAATGGTCTCGCGAAGGATTCTTACGAAATCGGCAGACACTCGGACGGCCAATCTGACCCGTGCCGGCCCCATAGTGTTCTGTTTTTGTCTCAGTCGTTGTCCATAAATTATTCTAAATCGGGTCCCTATTAGATATTCAGAGGTTAAAACGGAAAGCTGGTGCATTTTACTAAAACATTCCGGAGTCTGATCGTATATCAATCGTTTCGATAGCGTCTCGTAGTTTTGGTTCCAGGAAACAATGCGTGCGACCTGCTACCTGTTGGCTGTCGCTCGCGATTTGTGGTCGCGGCCGCGAGTCTCGCTTGTGT
Source organism: Eugnorisma glareosa (assembly GCA_947578425.1). Classification (NCBI taxonomy): domain Eukaryota; kingdom Metazoa; phylum Arthropoda; class Insecta; order Lepidoptera; family Noctuidae; genus Eugnorisma; species Eugnorisma glareosa. The sequence continues at coordinate 1,613,026 of OX387966.1, forward strand.
GCACTATCGCTTACTTTCGTCATGATTATAGGGTTGGCGGGCGCGCTTCTGATACCGTGATTTATGTGCAAGCTGTTTATTTCTTTAAAAGCCTACATTTAGTGTACTTTTGTATCTTAACTCTGAGCTTTATGTGGACAAGACAGGTAAAGGAAACAATCTTTCTCTATCTGTCAACATCTTTGATCATTAGATACCAGGTTGACAATAAAAGTACATCAAGCATAATCCAAAAATAATCAAATGCTTGCATATTATCAAATGCTTGTAATCTTGGGCCATTTCTGGGACTCAACCGAGGGTTATGAGTTACTTTGTTGGTCGTAAGGGACATTAGGATTGTGGCCTTGAGCCCTTGAAGTTAACGTTACGTGCTTCACTTACATTTATGTGCGTGTTTACTAGGTATGTAGACTTAAATATTAAAGTTAAAGCAACATAGCTTTGTCAAATATGGCACAAACATGGACCTATTTTATAACTAATCTTACTCTAATTGCCATAACACCATGCTTGCTTTCATTATTTAATTAAATAGCTTTTAAAAATACTACTTTTGTCGCACTATGAGAAAACTCTCGAATAACCAGGTGACTTACTTTATCATGAATTCAATTGCATCGCTAAATTTGAGAATCACTCACTGTTGGGTATATCTCTCTCTTTGCTTATGTTAATCTTCACGTTCCTTTGCACAGCCTTAACCAGGTTTTACCCGCGATGGCAACAATGTCGTCTACCCATCGCTGCCGCTCTTCTTTTTCTCGCCCTTGGATGCTCCTTGGCCACAGCTTTACTTTCTTCTCATAATCCCACAAATTCATTTCCACTTTTTTTTGCTACTAATGAATCCCCCAAACCCACTCCTGCCAGCCCTGTCCCGGCGCGCCACGAGCGCAGTTCACACGGGCACATTCGCACACACGCGCGTCCACATTCAATGATATCGTCGGAATAAATCTCCGACGTGGTATAGCACGAGATCCCCGCTTTTGTCTTCCCGCGATACTAAGATATACGCGTCGCCGTCCTCTGTATTAAAATATTTCGTGATGCACCTACGGCCAGATTTTTTTGTATGTATATGCCTTTATTTTTAGGCAGACAATGGGCTTAGATGTCCAGCGGTGGACGGCGGTTCTTTTGGTCAGTTAGTGGATTGGTGATTGCAGTATGATTGCGTCGGTGTTGCCTTCAATGAGGACTGCTTGCAGATTCGAAGAATCTTTTTCGTGACACAGCAGTGTTCTCCAACCCGCACTGGACCAGCGTTGTGGATTACAGCCCGTCTTCTTTCATTGAGGAGACCTTCGTCCAGTAGTAGAAACATTATAGGCTGATGTGTTCTTAAATCATTTAGGAAAATGAATTAGCTGTGCCCGGCGATTTAGTACTGGATCTAAAAAGGTTTGAGGTACTCGTAGACGTATTCTTACTAATTAGAAATTGCATTTGCAATTCAAAAAATGCTTCGAGGGAATGCCTCTTACTACGACGTCTCGTTGTTCTTACTGCTTGCTATTTCTAGCAATAGTCTGTTTAATTCTGAGGCAAGTACAAGAGCCATTACACATGCGTTTTTACGACCATTTCCTTTACCCATTACTTTTTGTCATCAACTCATCACACTCTATATTTATACGACAATTATACTCATTCATACCTTAAACTATTCAACCAAAGAGAGTAACGAAATATGACTTGGTTTTCATCTATCGCGTAACTTGTGACAACTTGGTCGAAGAAACAAGTGTGAAGCGACAATAATGTGTGCCGCGCGACGTCACGGCGACAACGCGACATGTTTATTCAAATCTTAATGCCCTATCGTAATATTTAAAATTTATAACCGCGTGTCTAAATGCGGACTGGAGCGTGTTAGGGCGATGTTGCACTGGGGATGACGCGGATTGAGAGATCGGCTTGTGTTTTATTAGGTGCAGGATAACTTGTAAATGATTCGTATTTGGAAATTAGTTATCCTTGGCATTATCAACGTATAACGTACCCCTACTAAGTTATAGGCCTCAGAGAAAGTGGGCCGTAAGCCGTAATCCACCATGCGGGCCCACAGTGAGTTGAAAGATGTCACACATCTTCGAATTCTAGAATATTTCCACGAGATTCATATCTCATTCAGTATCATATCTCGTGGAATAAGAGCATTATTCCGTTGATCAATAAAGATCGAAACAATGTTCCGGAATGCAGTTAATCTTACTTTTGATTCCAGTATTTAGATTTTTGCATCAATTATGTTTCTTTTTCAAAAAGGTGCGAACTCTTCCTGTATCAAAAATCTTACTAAAGATACATTTTTAAGACGCGTGTCTTTTCAAAACTTCGCTCGGTCAGTGTGTATAACCCCTTATAATTATTCTAACAGAATTTAATATTATGTATCACACATAAATATGAATGATTCGTGATTGGGCTTATTTTTAATCTGTTATTTGTGATGACACGTTTTATTTATAGTAAGTGTGATAAGGAAAGATTTTTTTTAAGTTATGTTTTGTAGGAATCTTTTCTTTTACAGTATGTTTCAAAAGAAGAAGGTGGAGAAAGTGGATCCGTTTGACGGTCGGATAGTGGTACACCACACCCATAAAATATGACTACAGTTTTCTGATACATGCTGTTGAAATAGAATCAAACAACTTTTTGATCGATGGATTTTTAATTTTTAAGGATTTCTTATAGGTTTCAATACGTGCCACTTGGTAAACGTAGCCTGAACAGATTTTGGACATACGAGTAGAACTGCTCAATGTAGACTTATATAATTTATTACGTTCTTAGATAAGGAATTATGAACTCTAACTTCCTGTCATCTGAACTAATACAACGTCGGAGGTCTAAGATCTCTAATATTTGAAACAAAATACCAACGCTTCTTTAGAAGTCTGCTGATACCATGAAGGATTACCAGCGTGAAGTAACAGTTACTTTTGTAATAATTACAGTTATAATCATTATTATTGTAGGCATTGTTTAAACTTTGTATTTTATTTAGTGTAACCAATCAATTGAATAATCCCCGACAATTAATTTATAAACCGATTCGATGAGAACCATGGCATCTTAAATTGCTTTAAAAATTGTAATTTCCCTAATGATTTTGATTGATATTATTGCGTAGGGAATTGTAATTGCTTTAATTGCTAACGCCACATTGTTTTTGGTGCTGTTGAGAATGTTTTGAGGTACCGAAGTACTATTTTTAACGGTACTAATAGTTTTAGTAACGGATTTGGTACCGTGACTGATTTGACGAAGACATTGCATATTAAAAGTGATTTCATACCATTGCCATAATGGTCACTTGTGATTAAATACTAAAGGGATTAAGTGAGTTTCCTTAGTAAGGGACTTCCTAGTTGGTGTAGTGGTCGTAAGCGCGACTGCTGAGCATGAGGTCCTGGGTTCGATTCCCAGGTCGGGCAAAGTGTTATTAGGTTTTTCCATCAGGAATTTCTCAGTAGCAGCCACGGAGTCTGGATTTGTGCCCGGTTGATGGCAATAGGCTCGCCCCCTATTACATGAGACTTAAACATAACTGGCGAAATGTGGGTGTACTATTAGGTACCTACACCCCTGTCTGGATTAGACAGGGGTGTAGGTTCGGGGATTATAGGCGTTATGTTATTTGATAACGAGTTCCATACATTTTCACTAGACTGTTTGACTGTAGTAGGCGCTCTCAACCAGCGTGGGTGTATGATCACTTGTATGAAAGCAGATGGAGTAAAAGGAGCGTGTAGCGGTCCCAGCAGATGGTGTTCTGAAGTCTCTGCCTGTCCAAATTGAAGGCAGTAGTTTATGCATAACATAAAATCACGCCTGTAATTGCACAAGTGTTAGGCAGAGGTGTACACACGGCTACACATCAAGCTATACATTTCCAGTTTGTGCTGATCTCGAATTGTATAGGATTTCCGTACAATGCGAGGTCAGCTTATACTGGAAATGCATAGCTTGATGTGTAGCCGTGTGTACCTAATAATACACCCACATTTCGCTATATGTTTAAGTCACATGTAATAGGAGGTGAGTTGATGCATTACGTCGTAATAGCGAGTTTACTGTTCTATATTTATTTTCTGCATAGGCCACCAGCTCGATGCTGGGTGTACTGGATCCTGAAGTCAACAACCAATGCCCGTGTTGTTGAAAACCTATGGTTGACTCTTTTTGCTTACTTACCATAACTCAAACGTAACCTGTCAACAAAGAATCAGATGCTTTAAATTTACTTCTCCGTCATTATAAATTCATAAAGAATTATGAAATTATGTTTCCGAGAGCCTAAGCCAAATTTATTGATATCTTTGAAGATTTTTTCAAAGTTGATTAGACACGGTGTTTTTATAGTGAAACTTTGATTTATATGATTGACTAGCTGATGCCCGCGACCTTCGTTCGAGTGAAATTATTATTAAAAAAAAAGGCTTCTCTTTTTAACCGGATTTTATTAACAATTTCAAGGGTTTTATTTTTTTGCACGGAACCCTAATTATTTTTCTAAAATAAAAGTGGCCTAGGCCTTAAACATCAGCTACCTGCCAGTAAAAGTCTCGTCAAAATCTGTTAAGCCGTTTCGGAGATTGGCCGGAACAAACATACAGAAAGAAAGACAGAGAGACAAAAATAAAAAAATGCGTTTTTGTTATATAAGTGCTGTATATATTTTTATATGCATTCAGTAAAAAGCTGTTATTTTGATATTAAAAACCGACATTTTAATTTTCAGATAGTCAAGTCAATGGAATTTTACTAGGAAAAGTAATATCGATAGGTAACTATGGGTGAAATAGAAGCTGACTAAGAGACAGAGTTGACATTCCAAATGATTATTGTCGAGTGGCCGCAAGCGCGATTGCTGAGCTTGATGTCCTGGGTTTCCCCATGATTTCCCAGGTCGAGTAATGTGTTATTGGATATTTCCATCAAGAATTATTCAGTCGCAGCCACGGAGTCTGGATTTGTGCCTGGTTGCTGGCAATAGGCTTCCCTACATGGGACTTAAACATAACTGGCAATATGTGGGTGTACTATTAGGTGCAGCTCTGCCTAACCGTTCGGGGATTACAGGCGTTATGTTATGTTATTGCGAATGATACCGCTCATGTATGATTGATTATAATAGACGATCACTTATTCATCCAATTGATACCATTTTTCACTACTTAAATATTGGTCCTGAGATCCGCCTTACCATTGAAAGGAGATTATTTCCTAGGAGATAATATCTGATGCCCTTCTTCTTGAGTATCCACTTCTATACAGTCCGTTTTGTCTGTCTCAAACTCATTTATATGTCGTTGTAGTATATTGTGTATTGAACATTTCTCACGGTAAAGGAAATCCCAGTGTCTTTCAAACCAAAAAAAAACTAGTACCTATTCATTTTCGACCCTCATGATAAATAGCTCTCCGTGATTGGACTACAATTTGATTCATTATGCTTTGTTTTTGTAGTAGAGTATTAACCGGTGCCTTATTTGTATGATGATCACAGGATACATTAGGATGATAAGTCATTTTCAGATTGTCGGTCATGTAAATCATGTTGACAGGTGGACTTTGGACCCCTGGGGTCATGGTGATGACTAACCTTTTTGACTGTTTTCATCTATACTAGGCGACTCTTCAAGGAACGCCTAAATAAAATTATAATATCTGATTTAGGTGTCACCAAACGCTAATGCGTTGCGTTTGAAGGCTTATACATAGCTGAACTTAGTATACAGGGTGGAATTACATCGACGCACAAAGAGTTACCACTTGTTCATTCAGTACATACATCATTCTTAGCCTCACTCATCGGCAATTTACCAGCATGCCTGAGAGTGGCATAAAATCTTTGAAACCAGGTTAGGCACTAATCCCACGATGAAGAAGAAAGTAAGAGATCGGCAATTTAAAAAAAAAAAAGCTACTGCACTTTTATAGGAAACAGCTGTTTTTTATCTTTTTAACCACCGACGCAAAAAGAGGGGTGTTATAAGTTTGACCGCTATGTGTATGTGTGTGTCTGTCTCTAGCACCGTAGCTCTTAAACGAGTGAACCGATTCAGATGCGGTTTTTTTATTTGAATGCTATTTTCTTGGCGATGGTTTTTATATATGTTTTATCAAAATCAGTGCAGCCATTTACTAGGTATAGGGGATAAAAGTGGGTATAAAAAATCGAATATTTACAAATACACCCAAGTGGGATATCAAATGAAAGCGCATGATATGTCTAATTGTAATATTACAATTAGACATGTTTTATTAAAATCGGTGCAGCTATTTACTAGTTGGGGGTTCTTTAAATTTTAATGTTAATAATTATTTCTTCAGTGTCACGAATTTTGTCTATCTCATTGAAAATTTCGTTAATTTGAGACAAATGGGACACTTGTTTTTCTCGTGCATATCTTGCAGATTTTTTTACCTGTCAGGTAGGACCTCTGTGCCACTAAAATAGGAAGGAGAAAAATAAACAACCCATTTCTCACAGTTGGTCCTTCCGACATTACATAAAGTTGTTTATCTGATTGTTTCCTACTAATAAACTTTTAATGTCGAATCGACTTCCTCCGTTTCTAAAGTAGGGTAAAAAATAATATATTCTCAGGTACGGTTGAGGAACACCCCTTTTAAAATCGATAAAAAACAAAATGAATGAGTCCGATAAGAACCTCCTTTGAATCGATTGGGAATAAATGATGTTTATAAATCAATCGATTCTGGTCCCTCCTTTTAGTTTTATTGTATGGCTGATTACTAAAACCCAGAGAATCAACCCAAACGAAATTAATGAGTCTAATCCCCTTATATATCGAAGTCGGCAAAGCAAATGCTGTTTAGAAGTAATGCATTTCCTGCTAAATTCAGAATTATTTTTTTAAGTCAACGCCGAAGTATTTCTTTGGAAATTGAGTCTTTGGAAAACGCAGTGTTTCTGTGTACAACGTGTGTTTGTGTGTAAACTTTTAATGGTGATTGTAAAACTTCAGTCATCACATCAAGGAAGCTTTATGTGTTATAAAAGCTATGTCACTATTTTAAAAATATCTAGTCAAACAGATATGACATTAGGTAGTAATTTAAAGTAGACGGACACACTTTCTTCAAAACCCGTGTAGCTCCATTATTCACAAACTAAATCAAAAGAGAATCTCTGTCATCCACTTATCTATTTATACCTACGTAATAGGCTGAATCACTCGTGAATGTAGTCACTGTCACTGAATAGTTTAGTACAGAAGATCAACTTTCTATGACGAGCGAAAACGAACGCACACACAGACACGCGTCACGTACAGCGAGTGCAAGCGCACTCACGAGCGACTGTCATTTGTTTCAGATCGCCCGCGCCGTACTACAGTGTCTGTGTGTGCGTGCGCCCATGTTGGCTCGTTGTTGTTGTGCTGGTAATCTGTATCTTTCTAGTTTGTGTCACAGGTGTCATATCTCGCTCAATAGGTTACTTGTCACGTTCCAGTCTTTTTGCCAAGACTGTGTAGATGGTGTTTTTGTCAATATCTGATGATTGGATGTACCTAAATAAGTCACACTTTTATTTAGCATGATTTCATAATTAGGATGATTTAATTTGATAATTAAGCCCGGTGTTTACCTACAATTTCGAACAAAGCAGCTACTTGAGCCTTTTTGAGTCATTTTGCAAAGAATTGATGGAGATTTGTATGTCCTGGAACTTCTAGCAAATTAAAAAGAAAACTCCTCCAAAATTTGTAACTTTTTTAAATAGAAGAAGCTGTCCTAAACAATGGTTGCAAGTGATTGAGCCATCAGCACGAACCGTGCCTCGTAACCAAAATAGTACAACGCGCGACGACGTTACACCGCGTAATAATTGTAGCATTCATCGGTCTTTGGGTCCGATTAATCTAAGGAAATGAGTTTCTATTAAGCACAGCACCGTATTTTTTCTATACCGCCTTTGGTGAAATAACTGCATAAGTTAGATAGACTTATCTTAATTTGGGCTATTTGATCTCCAATAATTACTTTATTCATGTAAAATCCGGTACTTACTCTTTGATACGATATTTTTATGAGAAAGCTCTTTTAAACTCCAACGAAAGAAACGTTATTCAGTCCTAAATGTAATTTGAATGCATTGCATTATGCAATTTCAGGTTTGAAAAAATTATTACCTAGAAAAGTCCTTATTTTCCCTTTATCCCTCTTCCGCCATCTTGCTCTATGCGCATACGCATGAAAACGTCGCTAATCGCGTGATATATCAGTTGTCGGCCACGACACTGGCACTCCGTGAGTGATCCAGTGCTCCTAGCTATGTGCGCTATGAAACGATTGATTTATTGAGCTATGTGCAATAGTATTAGTTTGATGTGCTGGAGTGGGGGGGTATTAATAGGGTGAGCCAATTTGTCTGTAGGTAGCTGGGTGTCCCAGGTTAAGATTATTAGATTTACTATCAGCCTCTCACAGGGTTATGGAGGATCATTTTAAAGCTGACCTTAGGTTATGTGAAGAGGTGAGCTGACAGTGGATCAGTAAAAGTAGTTGTCAATATTTGCCAAGCATGGTGCGTTTTGGTCGTATGTTTATAAATGGTAATCATTAAGGGCTATGTTCTAAATGTTATCTTATTTCAAGTTCATTAAATAACAAGTCCCTTTGGCATAGCACATGTTTCAGTGAGTCTAATCGATTGATCAGAAAAGCAGCTGAATTCTAAAACACCGTTCCTCAATTATTTAATTAAACCGACAACAAGCTCACACTTCGTGGAATCCCCAGCTAATACCAGCCAATCATTGCCCAAGAGCTGTCACTCATTTATCCAACTCATTACGGCGATATTTAAACAACTCCCACTAATAAGCTAGGCATGCATACCAACCACTTCTAAATTCTAAAACAGTATCTCAAAGGGTTTACATAAATACGTCCTTATACACTTGTCATTACCCGACTGACAACTACAAGGCGTCCTGTTCTATCCGACGACAGCATTACGACAGAACGCATGCCAGACGAAAATAATTCTTAGTATAAATGAGTGAAGGGTTGATCTGAATGCGCATCAAAAATTGCGCGATTGTTGGAGGCGTAAAACATCTGTCATTGGCTAACAAATGCTGACAGAAATTGATGCGCGCACTGACAGTGAAAAACGCGGAATCGTGCGTCCGGCGGGTATTTTTAGTCGCGCAGCTGTCGCGTCGCGTCGCGAGCTATCACGACGCGCGTCGCTCCCGTCTGAACTAACCTTTTGTTGATAGACAAGTATTGATATCAAAGTGATGTTTCTATTAATCTTTCTCATTTGTTTACGAACTTTCTTGATTAAGAGTTTATTGCTCTATTTTTTCATAATTTTTAATAGTATTTTAATCTAGAGAAGAAGATGGATAAGATAATAAATTGGCTACTTAACAGATTCTATCTTGCGTAATTTATCACTGTTTTAAAGGGCTCTTTTTGGCTAATCTAATTTAAATGATGCTAAGTATTGGGTTTTTATGAACACACTTTCATGTTATCAAACATTGTATTGACGTCTGCAGAGATATGAGGAGTAACTCTGCGTTGATACCTAATCCTTTCGAAGCGAACCGAAGACATCTGAAGGACCAAAAGATACTACAACAGCAAAGTATGCTCGGGCATATAGACAAAGCCATGATGGAATCGTCAAAAATGTATAGGACTGACCAAGCTGCCTAACGAAAACGTTGGTTAATACTTTGAAAGCACTCCCCCAGGTCAACGTTCAAAAAAGAAGAACCAACCCAATTGTTTCTCAAGTGTCGTCAACATCATTAAATCATTACCTATTAACCAAGTACCTAAGCAGCTAGTTGGCAACGTACTCAAGAGATAAATATCGCGTTTTGATGAAATGAGACGTACGACGAAGCTTCATAATTCTGAGATATATTTTCACAGATATATATATGTCTTATATGACGATAATTTTCTTTAAAATATTGCCAGTATTTATACGGCTTTATTTTTCACCTTATGTGAAGACTTGAATATTCTAGTGGCTTCTGATACATTCTAAGGTTCAGTTTAAATAAGACGAATAAATTGTTGCCAAGAATTTTTGGATATTAATTATTTTGTGCTATCGGCGAATGTGTCTATGATTTTTCTGAGTAAGAATGTGAAACGTAGATGAAAGCATTCAATCAAAGACAGCTATTTGGCAAACTAGCTCGTTCGAACCTCATCTTTGAAACGAAGGTAACAGCAGAACATTGAGTCCTATATATTTTCTGCAATTAACTTATTTACTCTTCGAAGTACCTAAGCACTAACCTTTGAAACTATTACCAACAACAGCTTTCCACCCAAATATAGCTATCATGATCATCATCTACAGCTGAAGTTAGGACTTCACCAAGTGCTGGGAAGGTAGGTATAGGCCTCTGTTTGCTTATGCCAATCGCCACGTTCCTGTGCCAGCCTCATAAAAGCCTTAGTCCATGTAACTGTCTCATTTCCATAATATGTCTCATACATGACTCAAAGACTTGCGGGTCAGTCGTGACTGGCACCGAACACGGTCAAATACCTGAGTCTACGACATTTTACTTGGAAATTCGATTTCTATTAGTGTTAATTGTGTTCCAGTGACATCTGATAGGATGGACGTGTGTCGTAAAATTTTATGTATGTGTCTTTATTCGGCGCCAGTTCGGTGAACTTCGGAGAAGTTCGGAAGATTATCATAATTATTGCTGTGCCGTAGACTTATGCGATTGCCGTGTCACGCGGTCTTTTTTATTGCGTCAATAGTTTTTCATTGCTCGGTGAAAATGTCTCTTAGAACTACTCTTTGCATTTCCATAAAAAACACTTGATATCTCTGTTTCATAATTATGTATAAGCAAAAAGTAGAGAAAATGTGTCACCCAAGTACACTGAAGCACAAAAATATCTAACCAAAAATGTAGCTTAGCCTCGAAAGGAGCGAGCCCGTCACTAAATTTTACCTCTTAAATGAGATTCCACGGGGCATAACTCTCAAGATATTTTACTGTAACGTGTATTACATAAATATTATTAATACGGGTCCCAGACTGAATTAAAGCCAACGAAGCGAACGCCCACAATTTGCCACAAGTCAACATTTTTTATGTAAATGTTCTCGGTCCTACCTGTTTTGTTCTGCGCCTGTACGCAACGATTATAAGGATAATTTTTCGTTTTGTATAAGACGGCTTAAACTAGAAAAATGAATGTCACTAAGTATAATGTTTATGTCTGTATCTCACCTTTCGTATTGTCCCCATTGGTGAACTCACCATAGTCATGATCAGATATCAGATACCGACGGTAGCAGTAGCTACCTATAGCTAACAACAACTTAATCCACCATGAGTGTGACTTTATTTCTCATAAGTTTGACGAGGTGAGATTGGCTCTTATTTTTCTACATGGTACAAGAGAACGTACCTAAATCTAACTTGATGCAGTAAAGACTGAGATAATTATGTTGTGATCAAGAAGTGTACATTTTACTACTTTAATTATTATTTTAATATTAGTTTAATAATAGAGGTCAATACGTTAGACCAATGTGAGTTATGACAGTCGACCCATCGCCTACTCATAATCATCAAAAGAAACTTTATTTCGAATCCTGCATTCCTCTCCTAGAAAGCACGACATATTTTATATTTTCTCCCATTCCCATCAAAATGAATTGCCGCACACAAAAAAATATTTATACCAAACAAAAAGTCCCGACTAACAAACTAACAATAATATAACATTTGGCTTCAACAATAACTATAAATTACTGAACATTAAAAGTTTCGTAGCATCAGTCACGGCGACTTATGGTATCTAGCTATCGTCTCATCAATCGGCTAATAATAACATATCTCCGTTTTCTCATTGTGTTTGATATAATAACTTATAAAGCATCTCCGGGCTATATGGCCGCCGACGGTTTATAGCCTTTTTTGACATATTTGTGATGGTTTCAGAGATCGGCCGGCTACACACACTAGATTTATAGATTTCGAGTCATTTCTTCCGACTGTACCGCGGTCATTCTTTTGTGGGCGCCCGTTTTTTCCTTTTTATGTTATGTTTATGATTTAGTGTTATGTGCCAGTGTTATGTTTTTATATAGTTGTGTTATGTTATGTAAGTGATGGATGGAAATGAGTTTTAGTATTTTTGAAACGGTTTGATGTTTGAATGTGGACTGTTCTATTTATTTTTACGTGAAGGTAACTTTTTTGTATGAAGATACCTAGATACTATTTTCTCAACACGATTTAACTATTGTGTTTCAGTCACACTACGAGACTAGGTTGACTGAATTCGATTGCAATACAGCTGAGATCGGAATGCCAAAGGCGCTTCTGAAATTACTTTTGAAAGGCGTCATTTAAATCGATTTCGTTTCACTTATACAACCAAATCTTTCGAAACCACGCATTTAAATATCTACTCACTTACTATTACAGGGTAATTTGACAAAATTCTCACTTTAAAAAACATAAAAAACACGATTTTTACAATAATATTGTTTCTTAAAAACTACATTGATAAAATTTAAATTATCATAACGATATTTTTTTTATTGTTAATTCGTACCGTTATTATAACCTGGTTATTTAATTATCGATAAAATTAACGTTTCGTTTATGTTTACTATACATAATGAGAAACGCTTATTTTACACTTTAAATTAAAAAAATTAATAATAAGCAGAATTGTTTACGCAACGTGTCTTTTTAATGAAAATAAAAATATTTTCGATCCGATTATCCGATTGACTAACTTTTACCTACTGAGCTTTTATTTTTGATCTTTTTTAATTAGATATTCTTTTATGCGGCTTTTTATTATATCAGTAAGATTCAGATTATAATCTTTACAACACTGTAATCGGTTTTGATGCAACTTTCATCTTTTATCACCAAATGGAACAAAACCAAAGCATCAATTTTATTACAAAAAAAATACAAATCATTTTATCGATCTTACTGCAACTTGAACCCCATAAAACAAAATAGCAAATGTACAGTCGCAACGCAAACTCTTCCCGTCCAAGTGGTTCCTTGATAAATATAAATAGGTACAATTAGCGTTGATTTATTCGCCGGCGGACGGATTAAACACTCCGATTAATGCCGACATCTGCGGCGATCGATCCTTGGCGACCTTTAACTTTTCTCCGTGACTGTACTTATCGTTGGACGTGATCGTCATTTGTATCATAAGTTGTGCTGACCCTCTGTTAAGATTAGATGGGATGAGGATGGTTAGTGATTGTGAGATATGGTTGGAGATATGTGATTGATTCAGGGATTCAAATGCTAGGTTTGTACTGTGGATGTTTTCTAATACATGATGTGGTTTTTATATGTACCTATACAGGCTGTAACAGGACCCTTCACGAAGCCGTCAACCAAGCATTCTGTACATCAAACTAACGTAACTTTAACCAAAGATGATTGCTAGGAAACGACTTTTTATTTTCGGGGTGGAAAATCAAGTTTCACGATAGGACTCAATGTAACGCTGTCAAAACATTTTGCTGATGAATGGATTGAATAGTACGGGGGTCGTGGAGGTGTTTAAAAATATTACATTAAAAAAAATATTTAAAAAAAAAACTGGTGAAAATGTTGGAACTTTGATCCACAATATTTCCGTAACTAGAAGATTCGGTTAGTTCCGAAGTTATGGTCTAGGACAGAAAAATTATCGCAATGATGGGGAGAACAAGTGCCTTTCGTTAAGGGTCTTGTTACACCCTCTATTTATACCATAATTTGTGGTACTAGTCATTGCTATAACTGGCGATATCATGCCCTTAAAGTGTGAACAGGTTTAGTAGTGACTGCCTTAGCTGCTCAATTACACAGCGTCTAAGGATAATTTTTCGCAATGGGTTGGGTAATAATTAAGTAATATAAATAAGAACCAGATTTGAGAAGATGGTGGAATGGTACTGGATACACTTCAGTTGAAATACAGTCCGCAATCTTTCTTAAAACATCTGCTTGTTTCTAATTTTACCACATTATTGCAAATTATGTCCGATTTTTTCAAAGACGAGAAGATAACGCATGTCAAGGTAAAATAAATAATAGTCATCCCGCGATCATAGCGCTTGCAACAGCGTCGAAATATCGGGAGCACAAAATAATAAACAATCACGGAAGATATCCCGTCAGTGACAGCTTAAGATCTTAAAACAGTGACTGATAACTTAGTCAAAAACAAAATAAAAAGCCAACTAATAGAAAACTATTAAACAAAACGAAATATAATTTAATAAAACATGCAGGTAATGTAGTGCATACAATATGAAAGTCGACTATAACGAACAAGCAAGCAAGACAGGAGCAACAGAAACGGACGCACAGATGATAAAATGCAAAAACTGAGTCGCGACCACCGACCGATGACGTCACCACGAATTAAGCTGAAGAGCACAACTGTGGAGTCGTCTTTGTTATTAAAAAGATACTGATGAAACTTGGTAGTGAAGGTTCGTTTGTCAATAGCAAATATAATTAGGTAACAGTACAGTAACTAGTAGAGAGTGGAGTCACGACTGATGGAAGCTGCTGAAGGCGTTAAACTCGTAGCCGAATTCTGGGCCAACTCAATTTAGATTGTCATCGACACACTATGAAAAAGTCCAGTTAGTTTTTTAAGCAAATGTATCACCATGCAATTATAATAATTTCATAAAAAAAAAACCCCACAAAGATAAAGATGAAAGTCATATTAGATTCCAAACTTAATGAATAGAAAATCTTATTACGCCACAATGTTTTTTAATTATTAGCTGAAACACAAAATCAGGAAATAAATTCAAGGTCAGGTTTTTGACTAGCATTTCTTCCAAGTGTCATCCTCAAACCAAATTCACTAATTGCATCTCCATTCTTTAAAAAATATAAAAGCAACACCATCTCCACACCTCTGTCCACATTCCGCCCACGGCGAGCAGCCCAACACAGCGACACACAGCGATGCAAACGTCATGCCTTGTCTATTCGATATTATTGTACACATGTTATTTTGCGATGTACACTGCTACGTACTACTTATATCACACAGTCCCCGGCTAACCGCTAGCAGTGGAAACAAAGAAATAATGACGCGTATGTTAAAGGCCCGACAATGTATGACAACGTCAAAGACAACGTGTTATGTTCGTTGAATGGTGGACCAGGCTCTGTTTGTAAGCGTTAAAGGTTTAATTCAGTATTGGAAGGGGTGTTTGCAGGATCCTGTGTGGCCAGGCTTGCGTCGTAGTTTAAAAATAGCAACAGTGCGAAAACGCTTGGAGAATTTTGACGTCCTGTTTATTTTTTTATCCTTAATTTCACCACCTCAATCCTTCATATTGGTTCCAACGCGATATCTCAAAATATTAAAGTGAAACCTGGAGTGTGATAATGATCCCAACAAGAAAAAAACGTCAAATGCATTCAACTAGACCATGCAAATTAAACCCCATACGCTCTTCTGTTGAATTGTTATACATAATGTAATACACAAAACATCCAACAATACACGCTTGTCCATTTAAAATCTCGAGTGCAGGACAAACTAAAACTGACGTAAATGTCCGACATCCAACGGGTTTCATTCAATGGTGCAAGTTTATGTGCACATGACATAGTCTCCACTGAGAGAAGATATGAAGGCTATTTATTTCGTGTTTTTGGAAAAAAAAGTGTGGTTCTTTGTTGTGAAGTCAGGTTGACAATATCGCGTTAACGTGTGCAAAATTGGATCTTAAAAAGGTAAAGAAAAGGTATCAAGGTTATGAAAGATATGTACCAAATTAAAGACATTGCTCATTGAACAGACTTGGCAGAAGATACCATTACTGTAATGACTGGTAACTACTAACAGTTTCATCAATAACAGGCTGAGTTTGAGTCATCGTGGTGAGCTTTTCAGAGCTGTGCACTGTGCAGGTGGCTAGATACCGGTCTAACAAAATTTGAGTCTCATCGACACGTTAAAGATAAAAAATAACAGTCTCCAAACTAATTCTTCTCTTTCGTTCGCTTGAAACGAGCCTTCATCATTAT
The DNA here is from genome assembly GCA_947578425.1 of Eugnorisma glareosa. Lineage (NCBI taxonomy): Eukaryota > Metazoa > Arthropoda > Insecta > Lepidoptera > Noctuidae > Eugnorisma > Eugnorisma glareosa. The sequence goes on from OX387966.1 coordinate 1,629,102, forward strand.
AAATTTTCATAATGTTTTCATTAGTCAAGTCATCTATCCATTGACCTGTAACTACAAAAGTAGAAGGCAAAGAAGAAAAAATCATGAAATGCTTTGAGACAAATATCGTCCAACGAGAATTTCCCTGGAGTGTTACTTGCAGCTTCTCCTAACATTTGATGAAGCAAGTATTCATACGCTACTACGATAGCCCTCAAACCTATTCCCTAATATACATCAAACTATACCCGGGTCCGTCTGTGTGTGACCGACAGTTGGAGAGATTGTGGTGTCTTGCGAGATAACTGTCGCTGACACATGGGCTTATTGTGTCGTCGACTGTACGCACCGATTGCTCCTTCTAGCTGTCCGTATGGAGTTTGACTTGACTCCTATTGATATTAAGATTATGATCCCTTGGAAAGCTAACTGCCAATAGTATTTGGACAGGTAGTACATCTGAATGACTATTATATACATCTCATCACTTAAATCTTAGAACAAACAGTCACAACAATTGGACAAATGCATTTTTCTCTAACTGGAGATACCGATCAGGTTCTATCAAGTATGGTAAACGCACTCACATAGACGGCGTAATTATTTATTTAAATCAAGTGCGATTTCGAATAAACCAATCCACTGCATCTATTTACCAAAGAAAATACGACAATGGAAGTACTAGAAATTCACCCTTTTACTAATAATAAATGCAGTTCTACCTACGCTGGCCATACAGTCAATGCCTCTAAGCTTCGTCTGATTTTATCTATCTGTGACGATATATTTTTGTCCTCCCCGTCAATAAATAATGGGGCAGGTCAAAGTCTGAGAGCTAATGTGTGTTGATCTTAGTCCAAGCTTTTGTTATGCTGGTTACAATGGTACTACCATTTGTATGTGTGATTGGGCAGTCGAAGGTAAGTCGCTTTCGAGTTTGGGGGTGATAGCTTAAAAAACTGAAGGTGAAATTAATTCTTCCTATACATCTGCACCTTGTTGTTTACTTGAATAGTGTTTAACTATTGAAAACCGTTATAAAATACGAGTTTTTAGTTTAAAGATCATTCAATAACAAACACAAGTTTATAGCCCGTTAAGATGATGATGATTCAATATTCTGTACACCATTAAAGTTTTTACTACATTTAAATTACTCTTAGATTTACCTTGTACAGAAACAGGCCCAATTTTTGATTACATCAACAAAAAAATCTTAAATTAACGACATGAGCAATTAGTTTATTTGATTTATATCCAACAAATCGTTATCAACACCCATTAACAATACCCCATAAGATTTTTTCACCGATTTAACACAGTTTTTCTCAGCAGTAAAATAATTATCTAAATCAGTTGATTGGTTACGGGTATCGTTACGTTAACCGGTATTATTTTTCTTGTATATTTTTTACCGATAACATCGTGTGAATCGATTTTATAATAGTGTTCGAGTTTCGAGATTTAATCGGAAACCTTTGGTAGAGGTGTCGTGTGTCTAGTATGTAACTGAGCTAGAGATGCAACCTTACTGAAATAACTACATATTGGCTTGATTTGGCGACTGGTACCGAAAAGGACACTTGGCGGACTTGATCAGACGATTGCAGCAATTAGATCAATTTCTTCTCGAATAGTTTAGTGCTTTGTTTTGGTCGTTTCGTGCGGCGAGCTAAAACTGAGCTATTGGTATTCATTGGGAAAGTGCTAACGATATCCAGTCTAATGCTTTAGAAAATAAGTCCCTATTTGTCTCCAACGTTCGCACTTTGAATGTAGTTGTGCGAGGAACAATATCTCCACACATTTGGGTGCAGCCTATGAATTCTTTTCGAAGGGGCTACAACGATCAGGGGGCCTAAAATGAAAGCTTTATCAGAATCATAATATGAATCACGTTAAAAATTTAAAATTCTTCAAATGGTCTTTATGGTTATGATCACAAAGTCCATTTTAAGAGTTTTAAGTTTTTAACGTAATTTGTATTATGATTCTGATAAACCAGCCATTTTAGGCCCCCTGGTCGTTGTAACCCCAGAACGCTGGCCTAGAGAAAGGAAACTGTTACCTCCAAGTTACGTACGTCCTTTCCGCTTGTTCTGTAGCTTGTCCAATGGGATTTAGGTCACAACACACACAAATTATGAAAGAGACGTTAGTTTAGTTCAGAGATGAGAGTTTTACTGAGTTTTCTGTTCTTCTTCCTTCAGGCCGCATGAATGTTTGTTTTACATTCGTCTCGGAGTTCCAAATTTCAATTCTGACAGCGGCCTTCAGATCGTTGCAGTCGAAAAGCAAGAAAGGAGGTTGAAATGAAACAGTAGTACTTACTGAGAAGATTTCCAAGGATAGTTAGGTATGCTTCATCATGATTTAGTAATGAATTATTGTCATTTTCCATTGTCATGGAAGGCAGATTTTCCCCTCTTGTTTAGATGATGTCGCCCTACATTTCTGCATTCTTGTGTCGCGATGTGTCTACGGATTGTAAATAATACTGTCATTAATGTCTATCTTATAAGTTGATCAGTCTTAATTTAATATTCAAATAAGCACACTTCATTTCAATAAATTTTATGATTCTAATCAATGAACAAATTTCAAACTGTTCAGAATCCATAATTTCTTTTATAACTTGTATTGTCTCAACTTCCAAATAGAGGCGATGCTGGTCGGTAGATAAACTTTGAAAATGTCGAACAAACACTTAATCTGAGCAATACATCGGTCTTAAACTGGATATCTTAACAGAAGATCTCATTATGAATGCAAAATTAATTCTTTCATAAATTAATAGACAACAACAAAGGAACCGGGCAGTGTGCCAACCTACTTTGGTACCGCTATATTTGACAATAACCACTGTGATCTTTGACACATCGATCGAAATCTAATTAATATCAGAAACTTTATCGCACTATGCACACAAACAACGATAAAATACCTTTTGTTGTAACGTTTATAATACAATTAAATAAACGCGATTTAAACGGCTCGTAAAAACACGTTAAAAATGTCCGATTTCCACTTTTATTGTACTGTTGGCGGCTTGCGTTAAATGCGTTATAGAAATCTAAACTTTTTGATCTTGTAATGTGATAACTGAGTGGGTTGGCTTTTATCGCTTTTATTTTTTTAATACCGTTATTAATTTTATACATTTGGAAACAATGGTGTTATGTAGTAGCTCTAGTGGGCGATTACTATGTCGTTCAGTCAGCTACTGCGTTGTGATTGGTCAATTGAAGTGGTCGTTGAATTTGGAATTAGGTGTGTTATTTGTTTGTCAGTTATTTCTGTACTGACTTGTTGGTCTAGTGATCTCTAGCGCTACTGTTGAGCTTGAGGAGGATTCCCAGCTCGAGCGAAATGTTTTGCGGTTTTTTCATCAGCAATTGCTCAGTCAAGATTGTTGCCCGGTTGGCAAGAGACTGGAAACATAACTGGCGAAATGTGGGTTCACTATACGAGTAGGTACACCTCTGCTTAATCCGTCGCGAATTACAGGCGCGATGTTATGTTATTTCTGTGATTTTGTACGTTATTTTAGTATCGAAATTAAGTTTACTTTTCTGTGATTGTGTATGTCAATCAGTTGGTAGTTTATTTAGTAATTAGGGGTTGGCCAGACGATCCACTAAGTGGTCACCGGTGCAGCTGTCATTAGGCGACAATCTAAAGCTTTCATGTGGCCGGCGCTTTTACATTTTGTAGTAAATTCCACCACGGTTTTGTTTGATTGCAAATCGATCGTTGGTTTTGTCTGTGGTCGTATTGAAATGGGGAATTATATTGTGGTTTGTGCGGAGTTACTAAGCTACTATTTTGATTAGCAACCCTCAACTTGGAATGTCAATCTGTCTTGACATTTTTACAGCACCAAGTCATCGGTGTTGCAATCATAGCATAACATCACGCCTGTAAGGTAAGGCAGAGGTGTACCCATTAATATACCTATATTTCGCCAGTTATGTTAAATTCCCATCAGGTAATAGGGGACGAGCTCCATCATCTGATGGAAAACCCAATAATACTTTGCCCAACCAGGGAATCAAACCCAAGACCTCATGTTTAGCAGTCGTACTGGCGACCACTAGACCAACGAGGCAATCAATTATAAATTTAAAAATGAAATCAATCAATGATAGGAAAATAGTTACTTTGTACACACACTCAAAAGTCAAAAATGGCAGATTGCTCGATGTAAAATACTGAAATACAACGTCATCCCTTTAGACTGGAAGCAGACTCCAACATACTTGGCAAACAGTTAAGTAGACCATGATGCCATTGCCATGTCTGCATTTGGCAAACCCAACAACAAAGATTACTGCATCAGACTGATTATGACATACGCCTGTGTCGTATTTGCCCATGCCCAGCCCTGCCACCTCCATAGGGTGCAGATCTTGCAGAACCGATTCCTCCGTAAAATCACCGGAGCTCCCCCGTAATGACAGCCTTCATTTAGACCTCAAATTGCCTACCATCCAGAAATTCATCAAACGCCTTTCCAAACGTTGCTTTGACACAGTTGTCAAACATAGGAACCCCCCTATCACCCTCCTCCAGGTAAGCAATAGGGAAACCAGCAGTCTTAAGAAGTACAAACACAAAATCAGACCGCCGTCATTCCGACCTCGCCGCCGTGGTCCGTCGCGACGTCCCTTTTCAAATCCCTCCGACCCTTGCAAGAGCCAGCCCGCGATGGTAAGCCATTAGCAATAAACCAGCCCCTAAATCAGATCCAGCCTGTCCCCTTGCTGCCCTGCCCAGCGACGCACTAAGCCGAGGCTCGTACCCCACAGACGGTGCCCTTAGCGAGTGGTCGCTAAGTATTTAAGTTTTAATTGCCTCTGGCTGGAGGCCTTAAATTCAAGGCATCCACAGGATTAGTTCGGCTAAGCAGTAGCCAGTCTCATAGGCTGAACTGCGAGATGCCATTACCAAAAAGAAAAAGATAACTGCATCTTCTAGTTACTGACGTTTCTTACATCATAACTCTAAAAGTAAAACACCCAACCTCTATACAATAATGGCATCAATCAAAGAAGCTTCCCTTTGACTATTTAATTAAGTTTTCTTCGTTAAATAAAGATTTAATTGCGAACCGGAAGCGGAAACGTGTCCTGCTAAAGCCTTCAGTGTCACGACTGAAAGACTGAACTTAAGCTTGTGTAAGACTTGCGACACTACTTTTGAAGTATCGCCAGTTAGTTTCAGGAAGGTCTGGGGTAGCTTTTATTTTTTGTTTTTAGTTAATATTTGGAGATTGCAGGACAGTTATTTGGTAATGGTATACTGACTATAGGGCGTCGTGCTTTTCACCGTGGTTACCACGGCAGTCGGATTAAACCATTAGGTTTCGAAAAAAAATAAGGTTTTTATTCTACTATGTACATTATATACAGACTACAAACAGAACTAAAATAATGGTAAAAAGAAAACTAAAACTAAGTTCCTACATTTAGACAACGACGATAATAGGACACTTATATACGCGTCAAAGTACTCCTCCCCATCGATGTCATCCGGAAACGTGCCCAGAAGACTGGCAGCATTGCCACGTTGAATGGCAATGCTAATTCTTTGAAAGATGATACGACGGATAATAGAGAAGTATGGAAGAAGAAGACATGCTGCGCCGACCACAAATGAATTGGGCTAAGGGCAGGAACATGATGGTGATTTTGACTTTTATACATCTTTTTTTTTTTTTTTTTTTTTTTTTTTTTTTACCGATGGGAAATCATCAAATAACCACTCCCGCTCTGGGCTGAGCAGGAGGGAGTGTCAGACTTGTACTGACTAAAACCCATCCATGTTCCTTCCTTTGCCCTTTGTGTTCCAGGGCCGCGGTATCTCTTTCGAACAGTCCCGCAACCCTGGCAGGCGTCGGCCCTTACGGACCCCTTCCTGTTTGCTGACTCTCTTTGAGGCGCGCGTGGAACACGAACGCGTCGTCGACACGGCCTGTCGTCATAAGACGGACGGACGGCGAGCTAGCCCATAGCTCACCGTCCACAGGCCCGCGACTTTTATACCTCTTCAGGTTATCTTTAGAGAACTGTTAGTTGCTTATTTTCAAAGCAATAGATAAAAACGATAATGCTAAAGAAGGACAACTTTTCTTTAGATTAAGATGTTTTGGATTTATAATTACTTAAGTTTTCGTCATTTAATCGTATTTGGTCATATTCCTCATCTATAAACTTCTAAGATTTGTATTTCAAGCACCTCTACATAATGGTTTACAAAGTAAGTTATTAATAATTGTTTATTTTCTTTATTTTCAGGTAAGTCACCAGTGCAGTTTTGAAAACTATCTATACATCTGCGACCTGCAGTTTTATTGTAAGTTCTATTTAAATTTAGGTACTAATTTACTTAATTAACTGCCGTAAAAAATAAATGCATATTTATGAAATTAAAAACGAAGACATTAAAAAAAAAAAAATTAAATGTTATTTGTTTTAATCTACAAATAATTTTATTTCAAGACATTAGCAGAGCGACAATATGTATAAACTTTATATTTTAATTTTGTCCTTCAGTAAGTTAGCAGCTTTATCTCTTCAATATATTGAAAATCAAATTAATACAGCGAGGAATCCAGCTATCATCATAAATTTTATTACCTTAAAATCCATTGTAATAAATTCCACGTCGTGTCCAATATTTGGTCTCAGGAACGCCAATAAAATAGTACCAAGAAGCTTCAGAGTTTTACTATAAGTAGCTCATACTTAAACTCTAACGACCATCAATTAAAATCGCGTTAAAACTTCAAAGCGCCCGAACAGCTCTAAACCAATCAAGACCACTGATAAAGTCACATACATTACAAGTATTTTATACATAACTCCCCATTACCGTTTATTTTAAACCATAAAAATTTATGGGGTTTAAATATTTTCAACCGCTTCGCGATGGGCGTCCGTGGTTATAAACTTACTCGTAAAGTTCCTACATAAAAAGGTAATAGTTAGTGACAGATGTAAGGTGCGCGCGCGCAGCTCCGGCCAATCGCGGAGGGCCGGCCGCCGCCATTTTCCCGCCGTCCAGAGGTGCTTCCGGGTATCGATACTCTACTCGGATAAATCGTCCAGATACGCTATCGAATAGTCGACACTTATCGACTCCGATGCGGGTAGTTGACTATTTCGAGTGTGACAGTGACTGTTGATATACAGTGTGTTATCTTTTGTGATAGAGACTATAGTGCATGAGGGCAAAATGATAGAAATGGAATATAAATTTCAGATCCTTTTTTTTTTTGCAGTTAATGCGTGTGAATGTGTACGTAATATAAAACGGCCAGCAATTACTTCTCCTTACAAGTTTTAGGAGCCACATTAACGCATAAAACGTGTGCGAACGCATATAATAAATGTCTAGAGCCTTTTTTACGTGTTGCGGTCTCTACAAAGGTTTTATTTTATTGCTATCAATAAAAAAGTAAAAATCATTTATCACCGCGTTAATTGCACAAAAAGATGTTAAACGTTGCGATCGCGAATAAGAGCACAAAAACTCGAAGCATTTACTTGTAGACGGAGATTGATAGCTCGCACGCTACATAAACGTACGCACACAACAATGAAATGGGTACTAAACTGCGCACGAGTCGAAGGGTCGAATCCATCACTCTGTCAACGTAAAAAACCGAACGGCCGTCGACCAATCGGAGCGCGCCATTTGAATAATTGTTCGTTTAGTGACGACCAATCGCGTACGCCCGAGGCACTTCTTATTCTGTATTCAAAATGATTAATGCTACACTCAGACGTATTTACGATCGGGTTTCAAGAGAGTTTGAATGATTTGTATGACTGACGCGTCAGTGCTGAGCCAGATTTACGATAGCGTGTCGGCTAGGACTCGATCCGGGTTGCAACACTATGACGGATGACAGTCGTATTTTATTACATAATTCCATAGATATGTAGAGTAGTGTTGTCATGGTGTGCCGTGATGACGCCGCGTACGGCTACATTGTAGGCCGATGAATATTTCACATGCAACAAGCTATCTAATAACGTGCACATGTTTACGATCTGATGTGTCGTGTATGTAAATTGTGTGCGTTATTTTGAGATTCTTCAGTTTTTCGTATGTATTATTAATAATGAGGTGACATTGTAAATTAATAAAATGAGAAATATTGGCTTGTTTACGCAAAATTACTTTCAATTAAGAATTCAACATTTCATATAAGATTTATGAGTGTAAAACATTGACTTTGAGCACCAGCCGAAATACCATCCCCATGTATACAAACAGGGCCACATTTTTTATCCTTAATTTTTGCTCACTAATTTATCAACCACTAAAACCCCAAGACACGCCCACAAATCACGACCCAACTTACCCAAGAAAATCAAAAGCAAATCTAAATAAACTATCTTCAGTAATTTGCAACTTAATGCAGCTCTTTAGCGAGATTTCACACCCTGTATTCAAATATGGCGCGTAAGATAAGGCCGGTGGATGTATGGTCCCATTTAGCGTAATTTAAAGCCAAGCTAGCTGAGTTAGCGCATCGCTTTCTATATGAAAGCTACTAAAACAACATTATAAATACCTGGTACTAATCTGAGAGTGATTGCGGACATGTTACAAGATGTCTTCGTGTATTACTGACTAATGTTTGAGTTAAGTGTCGATTTGTTTTCCGATTATATCGGAGCGTGTTTTTATTTTTATCATTTGTTTGTATTACTTGGAGTTTGATTGGTTTTTTCGGTATCTGTGTCCTGATCTACACCTATAGGTGCTTGATTTTAGGAGATCACAAAATTAGCAATTAAGCACAATTCTTATTTAACATTTCATTAGGGATTACCTGAGGGCCTAGACAAAGTACCTAGATTATTATCTGTGATAACGATGATACAAAAGTCAATAATGTATTAGTTACTTAAGCATCCGAAAAACTCGTCAATCCGGTTCAAAGTAGTTCTAGAAGTACGAAATACTTTAAAAACTATTGTCATTAGTGTACGCACTCTGATTCCTCTTATCTAAGAAACCATACGTCATCATCACCAAACCGACTTCACACATTTCTGGACCTGGTCTCTCCGTCAATCACTATGCCAGTCTAATCATGGCTTATTATTTCATCTGCCTAGCCTAAATGCAGCACAGGCTTCTAGTCTAACCTGATGAAGCTGAGTACTAGTATACCCTGTCGTTTGCGTTCAAATCTTGGCTAGTATCATCAGTTGCTACTGACACAGGCCCAGGAGGCCTGTGGAGGAAAGTGGGCCGGAATCGATCACACATGCAGGCACAATTCGGGTTGGTGGATGTCACAAATCCAAATTAAATTAATATTCTGTCTATTCCAAATCAATCGATACAATCTCCCAAACCGTATCTAACCTTAAAATGATGTAGCGTTAAAACTAGTTAATTATCTAATCGTGGTGGGGATGGGTCGGCGGGCATCCTCTCACATAAATCTGTCACTGCGCCGGCGCAGAGCGAGTAACGCACACATCTTGATCTACGCAGGGACGCTCAACGTGCGAGCGTTGTTTTTTAAAAGGTTGTAGGACCAGTTAGTGAGGAATATATGGGGATTTTTATTAAGATTCCTTTTGTTTTTGTGTTTAATTATTTTTTAATTAAAGGCTGTGAAGGAATTTAGGCATCTGGATTGATAGTTAAGCTTTCAACAGCGTATTTTTTGTTTTTACTTGAACGTCTTGCGTAATGTTTATTACTTTACAATACTTGCATAACTTCTGATCTTATTGGAACGAAATGTAGTTGACCTGTTAAATACTTATTCGGATCTGAACACCCTTATAGGAGAGGAACTTGAAGCCTGTTGACAGCATTTTTCATTAACATGAATTAATTTTCAACAAATATCTAGCATTTCTCTTAGCCGTTTTTTCGATTACCAAACTATGTATTTGAACTGTTCTGCGAACTTAGCCTTAAAGAAATCATTTTTTGTTAGTAATTGCGGGCAACCAATCTTAACAGTTAACATGAGATCTAAAAAAAATAAGCGCCAAATGATGCAAATCTTCTAAGTTCAAGTAGTCTTCTTTTTTTAAAATTATCCTTTTTAAACCTAAACCAAACCATACGTTGCCGGCTCCTATCAGGGCACTAGTTGGAAAACCCTGTGATTTGCGACTATTCCACCTTCAATTTATAAGGCTGGTGATAAAATTCTTTTGTTTTGGTTATACCAAGTATTTATACGTATGTCAACGTATTAATCAGTTGTGATTTAATATAGTTGGATTTGAATTTTATGGGTAACGTATAAAATGGTTTGGGAGTTAATGCTGGTTTAGAAGATAGAGTAGAGCGAACAATGTAGTATAAGAATGCTTTTCTTAAACATTGTGTCTTCTGGCGTTTAAAGTAATACTTGTAGGTTTGTACTCTATTGACCTTAACCTAGTTTTTTATTTTAATTCCTTGTGGTAAATGAACCACCAACAGGGATACATAGGGATAGGTGTAAGCCGCAATGCCAAAACCCTAATTTTGTGCCGAACATTTCTCAATTGATATTCGATTATTTGACATTCGATGTGGCATAGTACACGCCATTTAAAGCTGCACGGTGATTCCATTAAAAAGTTATCCAATCCCTCACAACCAAGCATTGGACCACCAAGACATTCCAAGTCCATCTTTTCCCTCAAGCCTGATGAAACTCCACACGAAAACAAAACTCGAAGCCTTCATCACGATATATCAAGCAAAACTGACGTACAGCTGATACTAGAAGATTTATATTGAAAGTGGATCTTTGTATCTCCAATCTTTCATTGCGCTATTGCGCGTCAGGCGATGGCAGATCTAGATAAAACAAAGACTGGCCAGTTCCTGAGTTACGCTGCGCACAGACGGACTGACAGCCTCGGGGTTTGTGCCGAGGAATTTATGAGAACAGCACAAGATTTAGGGTTCTGTTTTGAAATATGTTTTGTTGTTTCAAGTCAAATTTTTGATTTGTTTATGGAATGTTTGGAAGGAATACAAGAAAGCTTTTGGAAAGAACTTGTTCAATATCATCACACACATAATTTGAAAACATTGTCCCCACTACTGGTGCTCGGGGCTTCTCTCTCTGTGCGCGGGCTCAGTGCTGGTTAGAGGCTGTCACAAGTCTTCGAATTTCCGGTTATTAGACTTGCCATCACATATCCACAAAAATCAAACCGATTGTCGTCTTATTGGACTCGATATTTTATCGAGAAAAATATGTTGTGACTAAATATTCGCAATAAGATTAAGGTTACATGATTAGAGATTCTGTAGCATAAATCTTACTTAAGTCACTACATAATATAAAACAAAGTCGCTTCTCTCTGTCTGTCTCCATGTATATTTAGATCTAAGGATCTTACGAAACTACGAAACGGATTTTGACGCTGTTTTTTTTTAATAGATAGAGTGATTCAAGAGCAAGGTTTATATGTATAACATTGCACCCGTGCACATGCGAAGCCGGGGCGGGTCGCTAGTATACTAATAGATATTACCATATACGATTCTACAGCAATTACTTTGTCAGCTTCAAATTTGGGGAAAAACCGACAGAGTTTCTCCATGATAGAATACCTATACTCCAACATTCCTATCAACTGAGTATCATTTCCAAAAACACATAACCCTACAAAACTGCAGTCCCCACCTCAGTAACCTCAGTTAAATCATAAAACTGAGCACCATGACACGTTTGATACAAAGTAGTTTATTGTAGGTTACCTGCACATTAAAGATTTATAGCATTATATCGAAGAAGATGAACAAGTTTATGAGTTTAATGAGGAAAATGGTACAGTGCAGGTCAGGGATGGATAAGACAAGTCAAAGAATTGATGACAAAATCGAATGTAATGAATTGAATGCCAGCACATCAAGCTAACCGAAACTGTCAATTTTTACCTAATGCTTCAGTGATAAAGTTGAAAATCGAATAAAGAAATTTGACAGTTTGTAGTAGCTTGATGTGCTAGTCTGTACTATCGAGTTTCGAGAGATCTATACGAATGTTTGACCTTTATACCCTGAGTAATCGCGGTTTTACATGAGCATGGGTCCGGTTCCCAAGTCAAGAGAAATGTTAGCGAGCTTTTCGATTAGGATTTTCTCCGTAATAGCCCAGAATCTGGATTTGTATTCAGATTCCAGTTCTTCTTCTTCTTTAGGTGTCAATGAAACTCAAATTGTGTTAGACCAGTATGTAGCCACATGCACAGCGTCAACATTTGCTTCAATTAAATCTTGAATGGTGCACGTGGTTGCGCAGGATGGGCAGGACAGGAGGTGGGTTCACACTGGCATTCTGTTTGACTCCGGTTGATGGCAATAGGCTGGCCCCCTATTACAGGGGACTTAAACATAACTGACGAAATGTGGTTGTACAATAGGTATTTATATGCCTTACCCTTAGAGAGATACAGGCGTGATGATTACTTTTTAAACAAAAGCAATGAAGACATCAAAGAAAGAACACATAACCAGAAAATGAACAGCTGGGTTTGCTTCGTAAAATGGCTACACCGAAAAAGATATTAATATCTTGAAACCTATTATTCCATGTAAACGTACCTTGGTGTCCTTCAGGCATTTTTTGCTATCCCTCAACTTAAAACCAAGATGATATCTCCATAATATAAAGAAACGAAAAAAAATCTCATTAACAAAATAGTAAGAACACCGGAGTTATTTTTTCAACAGATACCCATTAAAAGTGTGATTTATAGTCCTATGTGAAATTAACTAGCGCCTTTAAATAACAAAATATCATTTCTGTATGTCTGTACGATTTATGGAGACTGACGACCCCACCCTGTATACCAGTGGTAGTCAACGTTTTTTGTTTTCTTGGTTACGCGGACCAACCTGTGGCCAATTCAGTTGCAGTTAGTTTATATTGCTAGTGATACAGGACCAAAATTTGTATTGCTAGTGATACAGGACCAAAATTTGTAAGGATCGTAGTGGGTAGTGTGGAGCTATACAGAATTATGGATTCTGCCTATCCCCATGGGAAAGTGGTGTGAGTTTATGTATGTGAAACAGGAGATTTTTCCGGTTCCAAATGGTGAGATTTGCTGTTCTAGTCCACAATAAGCTTGTCTTAAATGTTTGACGCCCCTTTTTCGTGTGTCTCTTTCAACCAATCAACTCGGGTTAGCGCAGTCCAACATAGGCCTGTCCCAGACTACATCTTAACCCCTTGTCATATAATTAATTATCCAGTGTTTTGTTTGGCTTCGTTAAATTACGAAACGAAATGTCTTCATTTCGGAACAAGGCTTTGTTTAGTTTATTTGTTAATAATTATCGAAAATTACATGTCAGATTTTGAAAAAAGTAAAAACACAAATCTTTATACATTAAAAAGAACATCAAGTTCAAATTACCATAATATGTTAAAAACAAAAAAATAATTAAGAACACACAATAAACAGAATAATAGAAACACATACATAATAATTACATCAAATTACCTAAAACTATTTTTTTAGGTCATAATTATAATGCCTGGTCGGGTAGCCGGCCTTTGAGTTTAGATTTGAAAGCATTGTCGGTTAGAGGCTCTATCATTATAGAGACACTACGTTCCGTCAAATATGTCCTTTGCATGCAATAGGCATAAGAGACCGTAAAAGACAAAGATAAAATAGTAAAGAAAAGTAAGTTGCAGTCAGTCCTAGTCCTTCCGTAAAAATGACTTACGTTTTCCCAAAGGTTGAGCACCACTGCAATAAGCCATGTACAAGTCGTTATATTCGTGAATCATTTTAATTTTACTTGTAATTAGTTTTGTAGATCGTCTAGAGTAGCTACTTACTTATATCGATGGAAGCCGAAGTCGTTTAGTGCACAAGTTATGGACTTCGTGTTGCTGTGAATCATGTCTTTGGTATTGCTTTTGATTGAAACTGTTAGGTTGTGATATAATTTACTTTCTAAAGAGAGTTATTGAAAGTATGTAGGTCATGGTTGATAGTGTGCATGTTTTTGAGTTTTAACCTGGTGTGATTGACGGACATTTGTTTAAATTTATACTTATGTCTGTGGGCGACAGACCTGGCGAGTCTGTCACCTGAACAGGCACAAGCCGGACACGTCGGCGTACACATTCTGCGCGCGCCTCTCAAGATGAACTGCAGCCGTAATCTGCGACCGTTTACGGCTCCAAAGGGTGATGACCGATACCTGGCCGGGGCAGCATGATGAACTTCGCAAGTGATCCAGCACCCCAGCGAAAAGTAGTCGAAAACCACGGTGTAGTTCTTAGTCAGGAAGAGTCTGACAGAACCCTATGTTCTGGGCGGAGGACATCCATGAGGATATCCACACGCACAAACGAATGAAAATTATTGTTCTGTAGTTTCTGATGCCCACAACCGTGGGAAAACTGGCATGCGAGCTTTTGCTGTTCCATTTCAAAAAGATGTGACTTTCTGCTAATAATTACAAGCAAAGGACAGTGTGATCATTTGTCAATCGATTAATTCCTATGAGCGTGTAGTGCGAGGTAGCTTTCCTTAACGAGTTGTGCTTTAGAAGTAATCTGTACTCAGTTCCCAATGCATTTATAGAGAGGTCATTGAGAGGCGTGGTGTAAGTTAGAAGAGGTAGCGTTTTGAATGTAGGAGAATTAGAACTCGTGTTTCCGCAGACATTTTGTGTCAATCATTTGATCAAGGGTAATTTAGTTCCGGGGCTGCGGGACTGTTCGCCGGGGCTGCGGGAATGTTCGAAAGAGATACCGTGGCCCCGGAACACAAAGGGTGATGAAGGAACATGGATGGGTTTTAGTCAGTAAAAGTCTGACACTCCCTCCTGCTCCACCCAGAGCGGGAGGAGTCATTTGATGATTTCCCATCCGAAAAAAAAAGTGTAATTTAGTTTAAATATTTATCATAATAATTGAATACTGCAACAAAACCAACAATGCAAATGTGTTGATTAAATTCCAACACACACTTCAGCACTTCGCAGTAAGAAGGCGTAAAATTGTGTTTTCACAATTTTCCGTCGCCTTTTCTAGCGTTTCTAATAAAATAAACTGGGCATCAATAATAAGGTATTCGAATATCTATGGTAGATATGTAATTATTTGAGACGATAAAAAGGACAGCTAAGTTTCAAACTCAAACAAAATCCAATTAGATTTTCGCTTCTACCTTGTCCCACACAGTACTCTGATACCGTGATCTTATGAGAATGCGCCGGTACAATTCCGATGCTAATTTAATGGTAAAAGACCATTTGAAATAACAACGAAATGTCCCTAACTTCAGGCTTGATTGATATCTTTATAGCCAACAGTCTCCATGTCTGCCTGTCCATTAACGTCATGTAGATTGAAGATACCCCCCCTCTTCTCTATTTACATAATTTGTCCACCATGATATCGATTCGAGAATTTTCTCTTAATCGTTTCCGAATAAGAACTACACGATAATTTTGAAGTTGGTAGGTATCGTTTTAATTATCGTGGAAAGTTCGAGATGTTTAATTATGCACATAAATTAGAATCTAGCATAATGTTAGTTTACGAAAGAACTTTAAACAATATAAAAAAACTATAAAAAAGATCTAATTTCATAACCATACTAATATTAGACATTTTGTAGATCTTTGACAGTTTTTACAGGTAGTCTAGTGACCTGAAAGTTGACAACCAGTCTTATCAAGTGGTATCGTATTAGCCAATACTAACTGGATTGTGGAGGTCAAATAGGCAGTCGCTCTATGTAAAATACTGGTATTCAGCTGCATCCGGTTAGACTGGAAGCCGACCCCAAAATAGCTGGGAAAAGGCTTGGCAGATGATGACTAATATGAGACAGGCGAAAGTAGACCCCGTCTGCCTACAGGCAGACGGGGTCTACTTTCGCCTGTTGTGTTGTCTTATGTTGCCTCCTTCGATCAAACTGACACTTTCAACCCTTGATCGTTCCCGTAGAATAATACAAACCCACGCGGGTGAAACCGCGGGTAAAAGTTAGTGTCCGGTCATTTCAAAAGCATAAAAAGCTTGCTTATTGGACTAAGGTCAGAGCCTAGAAAACCAGGGAAAATCAATCAAGTTACAAGTAACTAAATAATAATGTACAAGACTTTCATGCCTTACATGGGTTGGACAAGTATCTACCATTTCTAGGTATTTCTTTCATACTTACCTTATGTTGACGTAAACCTATAATACTAGAGAAAGTTTCACCTGTGGTAACTTAAGGTGGTTGCGCAAGGGTAGCCCGTGCGGTAATCGCGGGTAATCGCGCCAGTAACCCCATTCAATAGCTATTTCATGAAAAAGTCACTCAGTGGGATTAATTATGAACTTGGAGGGCTGTATTGATGATTTGAATGAGTATAATTCTGTAACTCCATACGTGTTACTGGCGCGATTCATATTTTCATCAACTTACAACCTGACACTGACCTGCAAATTGCAATAAACTTAATAAAATTTAAATTTCGCGGGCTACCCTTGCGCTTCCACCTTAAGGAAAAACAGCTTACTTAATGTAAAATATATCTTGAATGGTACAGTAGTATTAACTGTTAATGCAAATATAACATAATTATGAAAATGTACAAACCCAGATTAATACAGTCCATATAACACATAGAAATGTGGCAAGTCCCATAGTAAACTCAGCCCCAAAAAACTAAAAAGGGAAATACAATCCTCTTACAATCAACTCACAAACTTTCAGACTAATCAATTAACCTTAACTCGATCTCCCTAACTAACCCAGACCGTAACACTCAATACATAGTTAACTAGTGCATCAAAGTCAAGTCAGTGACCTCCTCGATACCTAAAACATCGTCGGAACACAATAGAACGTAAATTCCTAAAGTGGTCATAGAATAAACCACACACCAACACAGACGCGACGGTACTATTTTACCTAGCAACATTAGTTGGACTAGTACCAATTAAAGTATAGTAACGGTGAAGACGGGTTTCTGAAATGTATTGTAATGATAGTAATGCAGATCAGGAAATGTTGGGATTGTATTGTTTAAGAAGTAAGGACTGGGCTAGGATTGGTCAGTATTTGTTAGTTTTAAGCAATTTTTGATCTTATTAACGCAGTATTTTTTTTAACTTTAATTGATGAGTGATGACTTGTACTATATGGTGTCGGACGTAAAGAATAGCACCATCCCATATCTTCCCGTGGGTGTCGTAAGAGGCGACTAAGGGACTTAACAGAGGATGGGCGGAAGCGTTCTCTGTGCTTTTTTAACAATCGTACTGCGATCGCCAACCCGTCTGCCAAGCGTGGCCATTATAGGATGATGAGAATATAGTAAAATTTATGAAATTAAAGATGTGGTTTAAAGATACAATTCTGACGTGAGTATCGTATAAACAAATTTTTGGAAAAGACCAGTTGTTTATACATTTTCCACCATGTTTTTTGACAACTACCATGGAGTTTATGTCAGCATTTGTATCATATATCGACATATCTATAATTAAAATGAACATGTTCAAATGTACACTTTAATGAGCTACCTTTTTTAACAGACATTTTAATTGAACACTCCTAGATTATTCAACCGAAGACGTCACCCTCCCAATCCAGGGTCACCTCGGTCCAAAGAGTCCCTTATTCCATAATTCCGTTCCGTAACTGTTTCCGTTTATAGCGGTTCTCACTCAGGCCGATTGGTCGCGTACCAACCTAGGAAATTGTCTATAATAAGTTACTGCTAATAGCCACATTGTACTGTTTCTCTTATCCTCAATTTCTGTGAAAGCGATTTTAAATTTTGATGTTTGTCCTGTTTCTCTGGTTATGGCTGGGTTGTTTATTGAATTCGTTTGGGGATTGCTGTTTGAATTACTTTAATGGAGTTTTAAAATAAATTGGGAAAGGTATTGTTTTCTTAAAAGATATTAATTCCAAACGAGAATCTAGCACAAGGTTGACAAAAAGTCACTTAGAAAGAGTCCTTTCTAAGTGACTTTTTGTACATTTTGTATCATATAACTTCTACTGATATAATCAAATTATATTATCAACAAACCGCACAACAATACTAAAATAAATATCTCATAAATTCCAGTTCCTAACACATCCTTATCACTCCAGAACCGACTACCGTCTTTACAATTCAGTAGCCATTCCAAAGCCTCACTGATGCAAAACCTTTCTACCTACTTCCGCGTCTCAAACTGATCTGGCAGGGCTATTCAGCGGCGTTTATGGCAGTTTTCACTCAACGCGATTGGTCGCTAGTACTGAGCGCTTTCAGAATGGCCCTCTGTTGCGGTAGTGCATTGTCTTGTAACCGGCCGATTACGATGATTGCCATCGGTTTCTTTATTCGATAGTTTGTGTTGATGACCTTGTAAATATTGACAGTTTTGGAATCTTAACTGGTTTAAACTGTAGCTGGTGTTGTTCGCAGTCAGACGGTAGCAGTGAGGTGTAGATTATCGTAACTGAATATTGCTGTATTCGCATTCTATTGAAGATCTTGTCGTTTGATATCGAGTGTATAGAGGACTTTATTATCAGTTACTATTGTGAATTCTTGTTTGAAGGTTGGAGCTGTAAAAGCTGTCTCTAGGTAGTTGAGAGGGTTGGCGTAAGCATACTTCGGGTTGTAGTTATCAATCTGACTGCCAAACCTGGCCTTTGGTGATTTGAACATGAGGTCTTTAAACGGTCTACAAGAAGGCTTTTAGTCAGTAGTGATTTTTTTTGCGTGATTTTAATAAACATAGTCAATGAAACAGAAAAGAAAGTGGGTTCTTTATAGATCAACAATGCCTCTTAGCTGAGAATATTTTATATTTTCCGCTTTAGTAGTGGTGTGCATAATGAAACTGCGAGCTATCTATAAATTAGCAATCTGTCTTCCATCAATTGCCAGCAGGCTAATGGGACCACTAAAGCCTCCGATGGTGTGTCACCACCCAATGGTCATCGTCCACCTTTTGTTTACCCAAACGAAATCTTCTCAAGTAAACAATTCCAAAAGGAACCACTCAGCTTATTTCCTTATGGCATTTGCTTAGAATTATCATTACCATACCGAGTGCACTACAGGCAAACTTCAACCTTAGCTTCTGAATATATAGTTCAATTTGCATTGACAAGTTTTCTCGTTTGCGTTCCGTAGTCACATTTTCGCGACACGTAGTCCTTATTGCGAGTTGATAGAGTTGAGTTTTGAAGAGGAATGTCAGGGTATTGTCGGCAAGGATGGACCGGTAATGCGACAGTTTGTAAGCATGAGATCCGGAGTGTAAGGTGGGGTGCGGGGAGAGCGGGGGGGGGGGTGGCTGTAATAGTAAAGAAATACGTACAAGTTGTTGTATGTAGGACGTTGACTTGAGTATATATTTTATTTATATTTTTTTCGCGTAGGTGCTTTCAGGAATGTGTCGTTTTTGTTTTAAATTGGACAGAATTTTCGTGTTGACCTGTGAAGTTGAAAAGTCGACTGAGTGAAATTACTGTAGCATTTGGGAAAATGCTGAAGTATCTTTTTTGTACTATGGTAGGGTAAAGTTAATCAACAGTTATTTACTCTGATAATAAAATGGTAGGTTCAGGTTCACAGGTCGATTGAAAACGAGCAGGCACTTAGAATACCATCTTGGGTGTAAATCATAAGCTAAAGCGTTTCTGATTGTACTATCGGAGTTACTTAGAGTAGGTACGTGTTGTCAATCACAGTATGTATGATATCATCAGTGTGTTTACTACAGAAACAATAAGATTTATGCCAACATTCAGGAGAAAGGTTGCGTTTTTGGTTAACGTTGAGTTTTGAAATCTTATAGCGGTACAACCATGATTACGAACAATTTTTCTGAAAAATAAAAGGAAAAACGTATCTTGAACATCTTCACCCAATATCAGCAAACGTAATCAAACTCGAAAAATTCATATCTGTCGACAGAAATCTCCAAAAATAACAAGAACCTATTCCACCCAAGGCTACAGTTATCTATAGATATGCTACCGTTCACAAAACCCGGACACGCTTCCGTTTTAGGGCCGCGCCATATCTAGATACGCAATTTATCGCAAGATTCCGCGATCGACAAAAACCTCCAGTCTATCGATACGTTACAATACCTAACAAGTACAGTTAGTAACAAAAATCCTTCGATTTTTAATTAGCAGCGCCCGGTCCGTTTCGCACGTGATCGGACTGGGAGGGTGCTCATTGCATAACTCGCCGGACGGCCCCGGACGGCCCCGCACGGCGCCGTCCGATGTCGTATTAACGGAAGAATGTAATGAAGTTAGGTAGCGTTCGATTTGACTGCGCAATTAACGATTGTACTTAATGAGCTGCTCTTCTTTTTGTCAATGTACTTTTGTTGTGGACTGTACGAATTTGATTAGGGATTGTAAAATGGTCTGGTCTGGGCCGAATTCAAAGGAGTTCGAATGAAGGAGCTAAGTGGATAGCGAAATGATTGTGAATTCATGTAATTTTGAAGGCCTGCTAGCCCTTCTATCTCGACCCCCCAATGTATAGTCAGCCCCAAAAAGATGTAAACACGGTCTAGGAACCATTTCAGTGTCCACAACCATTATTCCATAATTGTGTCTACAATGTAAAGCTACAAAACGAAATACACAATTCATTTCACCAAAACCTCCTAAAGGCCGGGTACATAATAATACAAACACCCTATGGCCAAAACTAGGTACACAGACTGACAATGTCATACAACTTGCAACGATTGACATGTCTCGAACTTCGTTTGATAGAAGAACAAGAACTTTATTTCTATCCTTTTCATTTCATGCATGACGTCAGTGACGTGTCATTTTTTTTTAGTTGAACTTGAAATACATATAATCTAACGAATAATGCTTAGCCCTTTAAAGGTGGTCACTCATCGGAAGCATTCGTGTGTTATGAACAATGAAAGAAATTAACTTTTGAACATTACGTTACAATACCGCCCCAGCTCGATTGACTGATCAAGGGGAATTCGCTCGAACTGTAAACGTTCGTGTGCGTAACATCGATTCAGTTGTATCGACATTGTAAGTTGTAATGATCGGTTTTCCGCAAATACAGCTGTACTGTTGGAAATAATGTCATCAATACAAGTTCACTGATGTAACGCAACGGCTAATGGCCTGATGGCCAAGAGCTTCGACCATCTTTTGAAGCTCTCTTTAGGCGGTTGAATCAAGGGCCTGAATCAGAACAGTGCAGAGGCAGTACTCAATACGGCCCGCATTGTGAGGAGGTTCCTGTCTCTGGAGCCCTAACCACCGGTAGCTTTGACCCTGCTCCCGACAACGACGGACCATTTTTTTATATTTTTAAATGTTTTCTTTAATCTTGTTTTCTCTTTTTTTTATCTTTGCTGTCTCGCTCGCGGCGACTCTGAAACTGTAACATGGTAATGCTCCCATCCACCTTAAGATATGATCGTTGTGATGACAATTAATAAATTGTGTCAGTCTGACGCGTAAGAGTAAATAGATAGTCTATAATACCTCATTTTCAATTAAATACTTATTTCTTACAGACTTTTAGATTTGTTTACCTCGTTTTGAAAGATTGTTCTTTGCATATTTATGAGATTTATGTAGATTACCTCTTTTGGACATAGATTGTTGATATTATTATGTATTCGGCCTGTGTAGGAGGTTTTGGTGACATGAATTGTTACTACGTTTTGTAGCTTGACATTGTAGACACAATTATGGAATAATGGTTGTAGACACTGAAATGGTTCCTAGTCCGTGTTTACATCTTTTTGGGGCTGACTGTACATCTAAAACCTCATGAAAATAAACATGAATAATAAACTCTAGCTCTAATAATCAAGAAGAATATTGCCCCATAAGTACTAAGGAGATAGTATGGTAATTCTGAAGACCGGTCCTAACAGGACTTCCGAATTACTATACTATCTGTCTGTATCTGTTTCGTAAATTATTAAAAACCTTCTCTATGCCACCTAAAACCTCATGAAAAACTTTAAACGTGATCAAGCATTTAACCACTTAAGTAGGTAGCATGGAGCTCCAAGCAACAATAACCTATCACGAAGAGACGGTTTCATTAAAACAAATGAAAATCAACGAACGTTTTCAGGTTTGAAACGGTGCAATCAACCTTAGAATTACATCAAAATGTAAGTAACATAACATTGTGCCTGTATTCTCTGAAGACATAAACAGAAGTGTAGGAAATTGAATTTTACACCTACTTATTTTAAGTTAATGTTACGTATCTATGGACTGCCTCTTTGGTGCAGTGGTCGCGATCGCAACTGCTGAGTATGAGGTCCTGGGTTCGATTCTCGGGTCGGGCAAAGTGTCATTAGAATTTTCCATCAGGAATTTCTCAGTACAGCCACGGAGTCTGGATTTGTACATGTACATGGTTAATGGCAATAGTCTCGCTCCCTATTACATGGGATTTTACACATAACTTGTTAGGTAGGTACAGTTCTGCCTAGCCCCTCGGGGATTACAAGGCATGATGTTATTTTATGTTCATGTTTAAAGTTATGTTAAAGTCCTATCAGGTCCTCCAGGGTTGCGGGACTGTTCGAAAGAGATACCGCGGCCCTGGAACATAAAAGGCAAAAGTAGGAACATGGATGGGTTTTAGTCAGTACAAGTCTGACACTCCCTTCCGCTCCGCCCAGAGCGGGAGGGGTCATTTGATGATTAACCATCCTCAAAAAAAAAAAAATTTTAAAACTGTCCTATGCAGTAGAGGGTGAGCCTATTATCAATAACTGGATGAACTCAGAGTACGAACTACTGATATTTTTTGATGACAAAATCCAATAACATTTTGTCTAGCCTGGGAATCAAGTTCCAAACCTCATGCTCTCACCGTTCACGCTTCCAACCGCTAGGTCAACGAACGACTCGGTAGGGAAACGAGATGCAATTAATGTAGTTTTTAATTACATTATTGCCGACCCGACCCGACCCCGACCCGACCCGACCCCGACCCGACCCGACCCGACCCGATTTTGACGACCCGAATGGCGCAGCGGTAGTCTGGCTGCCTTACGTTCTTAGGGTCCCAGGTTCGAATCCCGGTAGGAGCAAAGTGTTTGTGTGATGAGCATGGACATTTGTTTCCGA
This sequence comes from Eugnorisma glareosa, assembly GCA_947578425.1. Classification (NCBI taxonomy): domain Eukaryota; kingdom Metazoa; phylum Arthropoda; class Insecta; order Lepidoptera; family Noctuidae; genus Eugnorisma; species Eugnorisma glareosa. The sequence goes on from OX387966.1 coordinate 1,652,201, forward strand.
GTCATGGATGTATAATAAGTATGTATTTACAAACAAAAAGTATCTATGTAATAGTATCAACTATCTGGTGTCCACGACACAAGCCTCGTTGCTTAGTGTGGCACCTAGATGGCGCTGTGTTTAATGTCCAGCGATATTTATTTATTTATTGCAAAAGAAAACCGTAACATACTATGCTTTCCTGTGATTACAGCATCTTACCTACATACTCTAAAAGTGGGTAATTAACGAATGATCTATGAAAGAATGTGAATCATCTCGTCCAATGAGCTATCTTCAATCGTAATAACGGATGCTTTAATTAACATGAATGATGTAGGAATGTTGCGGTTGATATATTTTTATGTGAAATGGCTTGATGTAATGTCCGGTGAAATTACAAACATACTCGTATAAGACTTTTCTACATGTACCTATAACTTTTCTCAGCGTGATGGGTATGAAATCTTTTTCTTCTTAAAATATAAAAGTCACGTCAATGTGTTCGTATATTCTAATCTCCGAAACCACGCAAACGATTTCAATGATTTTTTTTGATTGTCTATGATTAGTTCCAGCGTGACAGATAGTATAGTTTTGGAACCGATAGATGGCGCCGTGCGAAGCAGGGATAGGTCACTAGTAATGATATAAATACCAATACGATGTATCCTAAGTTGATGTAAAGTAACTGCAGTTATAATAGTCTAACGCCTGTGGGGTAACTGCCATTTCAGTTACTTTAAAAAAAACAGTCAAAAGTTTTTTCAAAGGAATGTGAAAATAATCATATTTCAACTGTAATTTCAGCGAAGTCACAAGTCCAAGTCAAAGGCAAAAGAAACAGTAATGTCTAAAAAACTCCCCCCCCAATCCAACTAGGTAGGGTTACGCTAAAGACAACTTTAAAATTAAAAATTTCAACTCTAAACAAACGCGTTCAAAGGCTGACCGTTCGTCAGTCACCCCCCGGAGGGGTAAATAGCTAAAAATAAACCCCTCGACGTATGCAGGCTTTTCTTTGCTAGCAGTTGCTTTGAGGCGATTTTAATTCGCTTATTTCGCTAGCGGGAAATTGCTTATGTGTTGCCGAATTAAGGATGGTGACGTAGTGACGAGAGGTAGCGAGAGCGTGTTCACAATGTTTCTAATTATGGAAATTAGAAAACTAGAGGTGCGATTTTGAATGCCTCTTATTATCCAGTTTAATTTGTTGCTTTCCTATGCGAACAGTTGCCGATGGTAAAATATGTCCGAATACATGCTAATTAAAAAAAATCGATATCAAAATAATTTTTAGACATCGAAAATTCTACGAGTCTTCGTAGCAGAGAATTTTGATTCTCGTTTATTTTTTTATTTGAATTTTGTCGATCGTTTTTTTTTTTAAATTTACATTGAACAGGAGTTTACAATGATGTACATTCTATTTTATTTTTTCTCCTATCAGTATCGCATCCATCATCATATTATTATTATGCCTAACATTTATCCTATATGTGATAGGTCGGCTTCCCTTATAACCGGATGCAGCTGAATACCAGTATATTACATGGAGCGACTCCCGCAACAACTTAGCGAAATCGCTGTCGCTGTCGCTCATCACTACACCCCCACCCCGTTGCGGCGGAGCAAGTCTGCGGACGTCAGGCTGGCGATTGTAAAGGCGCGATGTGATCCTGTATGCACTCAGCCCAAAAAATATTATCCGTCCGCTCTTATGCACTCGCCTTTATAGCACGAACAAAGAAAGCTAATGAGTGTGTGTTCGGGTTAATTATTGTGCTAGTACTTAGCGAGTGTTTATCTCGTCTCATAGGCTTATATATGCTGGGTAGTTTCGTTATGGATTTTATTATTACATTGGCTCGCAACGTCTTACTTCCCGACTCCCGAGTTAACTAAACTGACAATGTGGAATATCTATCTTTACAAATAAATAAAAAGAAATGTCTGTTTGTAATATCAAAATAACAGCTTTTTACTGATTGCCTAAAAAAATAATTACTGCAAAAACACGTTTTTTTTTTTCAATTTTTGTCTGTCTGTCTGTATGTTTGTTCCGGCTAATCTCCGAAACGGCTGGACGGATTTTCACGGGACTTTTACTGGCAGATAGCTGATGTTATAAGGTTTAACAAAGGCTATGTTAGAATAAGAATTAGAAAACCCATGAAATTGATCACAAAATCCGATTCAAAACGCAAACGAAGGTCGCGGGCTACAGCTAGTTTACCATAAAATTTTAAAATAGACCCATTTTCAGGACATGTAGAATAGTCGGATTTTCGTCTGTTAATTGGCAACGTATGAGATTGAATGCCGGTCATAATAATTACTTCCTGCGTTATACCTTACAGTTTATAAGTTTCGTTTATTGTGTTTTCTTAAGTCAGTCACTTTGAGGATTAGAAGCAGGAACCAGGATTAAATCCTACAGCCAGTATTTCTAACCTCCCGAGCGGCCACAGAAATGTTAGTTTAGACATTTAAATAAGCTTCAATACTTTATAACAACGCTTCACGTCAAAAGCCACGTGCTTTCTTCGAACTCATAACCCAATACTTTCCACTCCAACACTCAACTCCCAGTACTATACCCAATTTCTAATTAAAACCTTCTACCACTAATAACTCTATTTACCTCATTACAGAACCACTATCCAATTTCCTACATCCTTTCATTACTTCCCAAGTAATGTTAACCCGTAGACAGTCCACAAACATTTTGAAAAAGAAAAGAAAACTCAGCGACAACACGTTGATATGTAAAGCTCGCGTGCCAGCAAATGAAGGTTGGCTTTTGTTTTAAAAGAAAAAAAAAAGATTGTAGTGGGAGACAAAAAGAATTAATGGTGGCCATCTTGGGACAAAAAAGGGTGGGGGGGCTTGATTTGGAAATTAAAGGGGTAGGTAAGTATGTCAGTATTAAACTTAGGTATGTTTCGTATAAGAGAAGCATTGGGGACAGTTGAACCGATTGTAAGATCCTTACTATAATTTTAGATTATTAAAATCCCTCTTTGGCAAGTATAGTCGACCTCAGAAATGCTTTACCACTCTCAGGTTAAATGTCACTTGCGCTTCATGAAGCAAAATAGACTTTAGCCAAGTTTCAATTTACTGAAATTGTTGTCTAAAGTACTGAATCTGTAACCTCACGTCCCTGCCGCCGCGGGAGACGCACCGGGCGTCGGGGGCCACGTGGTGGCCCCCGGCCACCGTAGACGCGGGCCTGTGGATGGTGAGCTATGGGCTAGCTCGCCGTCCGTCCGTCTTATGACGACAGGCCGTGTCGACGGCGCGTTCGTGTTCCACGCGCGCCTCAAAGAGAGTCAGCAAACAGGAAGGGGTCCGTAAGGGCCGACGCCTGCCAGGGTTGCGGGACTGTTCGAAAGAGATACCGCGGCCCTGGAACAAAGGGCAAAGGAAGAAACATGGAAAAAAAAAAAAAAAAAAAAAAAACTGAATCTGTCAGAATTTTCATTTTATTTTCTAAGTGCCTGCCATTCCCTATGGAAAAAAGACATGAGTTTCTCTATGTATGATTGTCTTTTTACCGCAGTCTATAGAAGAGACCCAAATTCTGCCTCGAACATCTGCATTCGGCCTGCTGTAAGCATGCGGTTAACCCGTAAAGATATATCTGAAGGCAACAACACACTGAAATATATTAGGACAGGTGAACCGTGTACGATTCGTCCCGGCCTCCCGGCCCGCCCCGGACGCATGTGCTAGTAATGTAGCTCACGGCGTTATGGGATCGGCAGATCCTATCGGGTGTATCGGGTTTAATATTCATTTAAGGACTTTTTAAGGAGATGAGCTTGATGGCATGTTTTTGATTCACTGAAGGCGAACTATTTAATTCACTGAAGGCTTTATCGTTTTAATTTTTCATATTTCGTTATCAGATGCCTAGCCTGGTCCCAACTATGTTGGGGTCGGCTTCCAGTCTTACCCGTTGCAGGTGAAAACCAGTATTTTACATGGAGCGACTGCCTGTCTGACCTCTACAATCCAGTTAGTACTGGATACTACGATACCGCTTTGTAAGACTGGTTGTCAGACTTTTTGGGCCCTGTCTATATTTCATATTTATGGAGGGTGTATGTAACAAGACTCTTAACGAAGCCGAAAGACACTTGTTCTCCGCGTCATTGTGATATTTTTTTTGGTCTAGACCATAAAGACCTGCATGGGAACCTTCTAGTTACGGAGATATTGGGGGCCAAAGTTCCAACTTTTTCACAAGTATTTTTTTTAATACGTGTTTTTGAAGTAAGATTTTTACTTTAAATACCTCCACGACCCCCGTACTATTATTATAGGCCAATTATAAAACCAACACGTGATTAGTAATTATGACATACAACCATTTCTGTATCGTATCACCAAACCAAACATGCCAATTGACGGCAACACTTCAATAATAAGAATAACAGCATATAATTAAACAGCATCTGAATTTGCAACATTTGAAAACATATTTGTTGACTGGGAAAGTGGGGGGAATGAAAGAAGAAATCGTGTTGACACACACACACACACACAACAATACAGACTCTGTTTAAAAACAAGACGCACACACAGACCTACCCAAAGAGCTGCTAATTAGTTTATAAGTCATTTACTTTTACTTTAATTTTTCCTAAACTTAATTTTTAGTCATCTTTTGTAACCATTTGTGCAATAGTCTCAATGTTGTTAATAATTAAGGGTAAGAGCGAGATATCCCCAACACAAGTATTTTCAATTACTTACTGGGGATGTCTCATTTATAATCCATGTAACTGCTTTTGAGACAAATAAAATTTTTTTTTTTTTTTTGTTTTTTGTTGAACTGGTTTCAGGTAACATGAATTTCACTTCATTAGATCAAATAACATCACGCCTCTAATCTCATACTGTTAAGCAGAGCTGTACTTCAGAGTACAACTACCTTTTTGCAAGTTATGTTTTAAGTACCTTATAATGGGGGACTAGCTTATTGCCATCAACCGGGCTCCGTGAACTCCGTGGCTGCTACTGAAAAAATCGTGATGGAAATACCCAATAACACTTGGCTCGACCTGGGTATCGAACCCAGGACCTCTTGCTTAGCAGTAGCGTTTACGACCACTTAACCAATAAGGCAGTCCAATCAATCAATTCTTTTGCACAAGCTTTTCTATAGTTATGTACTGTCTGAAGTAAACCAATACGATATTCTTAAAGAATTTAGTTAAGAGCTAGCAGACTAGTATACCCTGGATTATTCAAAACCCTACAGGCACAATAAATTCCTGGTTTAAAAACCTCACGACACATACGTCCTCGTCAAATCGCCTCTCGCGACAGGAAGTGACACAATCGCATGACATTGACAGCTGAGACTCGCTTCCGGTGGAGTGTCTATAATATTTGCAACTGACAGCTTTGTGATCAAATCCTATTTATTGACTCGTTCGAGTGAAGTTTTAGCTGTATGGACGGGACGTGTGTTTACAGTTTTGAAATTGCATTTTTAGATGTATTTTCTAGAGCATGCAACATAGGATATAGTTCAAGTATTAAAATGCAGGTAGTTTAGTTAAACTTGTTTCGAATAAAAGGTTGGCCTGTTCGCAAGGGTCCTGACTGAAGCTGGTTATGACCAAAAGCGGCTAACTGTTCAGCCATAACAAATTTATGACGTCATACATATACAGGGTGTAACAGGACCTTTCACAAAGCCGTCAACCAAGCATTATGTACATCAAACTAAGTAACTTTACGCAAAAAATGTTGCTGGGAAACGACTATTTTTTTTTGGGGTGATAAACCACGTTTTACGGTAGAACTCAATGTAACGCACTCAAAACATTGTGCTGATGGATGGATTGAATAGTACAGGGGTCGTGGAGGTGTTTAAAGTAAAAAAAAAAAACACATCAAAGATATGTATTTCAAAATAAATTTGTGAAAAAGTTGGAACTTTTGACCTCCAAAATCTCCGTAAATATAAGATTCCCAGGTATGGTATGGCCTAGACCAAAAAAAAAATGATCGCAATGACGGAGAGAACAAGTGCCTTTCGGCTTCGTTAAGGGTCTTGTTACACCCTTTATAATTATCATCACTTTTGTAGGCTCATGAAACCCATGAAAATCAAACCTGTAAAATATTTAATACACATGAAACATCTTTTTCTTTAACATCAAATTTTTGCTTCCGATAGGCTTCCATAAAACCTGCATCGCACAAACTCCTCAGTATCCATTTCTCATTTTGTATGTACGCCGGACAAAGTACCAAGCAATCAATCAATGGACGCCTACATACAGAGCCCATGACATACTAAGACATAGTTTATCCTATTCCATATTCCCTACGAAATGTCCCCGTGAATAACAGTGGACATAATTACACTACTCCATGTTATGTCCGCGAAAAAACACAAATAATGACATCTGTCATTCAGTCCATGACCACAGAATGATTACCATCACGACTCATTATCCCAGATTACGGGAGCGAGCAGCATCCACTAATCACGTGCTACAGGAACCCATCAGTCACCGTCCACCGGTCATCACTCACGGGCAACTCAGCGACAACTTCCCCGTTGCAGTCCCACAACTTTTATCACGGTGGAACAGGGTTGGAAATGCCGTAAATGAAATGTACCATCAATTTTTTAGATGCAAAAGACTTATTCAACTTGAGCCCTAATTGTGAAGTTGTGATACGTGTTCACAGGTCTACGTAGTCTGGACATTTCGTCCGTATGTCACACTACATTATCGGAGTTTCTTAATTGAAGATAATAAGGGAGGACATGTGTCTTTGTCGCGTTTTTATGGCGTGTAAGAGAGGGATGCTGTTTTTTCCGACTTTTGACTATTAATTTTGGTATTTTTTGTTTGTACGATTCGAGGGTCGGGCTTACTGTTCCTGTTGGAGTGAAATTTTCATTGGATTCATTTCATTAAGCCTGATCAGGGGTAATAAAGGGAGAAGGGACGATCGGTCTTTCAATATTCGGTCAGACTGGTATTATTTTAGCAGAAGGGATGATCTGTGTTTTGGTTTTTTTATGTCTGAGCTTGATGGAATCTTTCTTTACACGATTTGATTGAAGGTTTACATTTGCACTAACTGTACATTTTGAAGTCCTGGGAAACCATTTCATTATATTTTTGACTTTTCCTTTAACTTTATCGCTATTAGAATGCCCACCCGTCACAAAAAAAAAACTTAATTTTGGGGGAATAGTGTAATTCAAATAATATTGCTAACCATAGATAAGGTTATTAATGAGAAGAGAAGTAGTTTAGTTCAGATTTAACTGCAAAAACAATTCAGCATTTTTCTATTCTACAATGAAAACACGACCATTCTAATCATGTCCACTACGTGCAATTTAAAACACAACACAATAAATCGTTGTGTCGAGATGTGCCCACCTGCATCGTGGGGCGATATCAATCCATCTGTGCCCCCGACGTGGGGTGGACGAACGCCCCGTCCGTCTTTGAGGGGTATTTAATTTTGTGCAAATGACGGCTTGTCCACTTCGTCGTGTCATGCCGGCGACTCACTTTTGTTTGGTTTTAGTTTTTCTGAGTGAAGTGACGAAAATGAATGTTTTAATTTTGGGTATTAATGTCTATCTTTCAGTTTCAGGCAATCGAATTACAAGTAATTTGTACTCAGATGAAGACTTCTTGTCAAAATATGAAAATATTTTCAGAACTAAAGTTGATTGGAACACTTACTGAAGTAAAAGAGATTGAAAAAGAAAACGATAAAATATGTAATAAGTTGAGACACTTCTAGCATAATATCTTTTAATCAAACTCTATAATCAAAAATCTTTCCCTCAAAATTTTCCACTCGACTACAATCAAGCAGAAAACTCAAACTCCAAAGTACGTAATCACCAAAAAGGTTCCCAGTAATGAATCGGAAAGAAAACCTTCCTTCAATACTTCACTTCAGAAGTCACAAAACTCTCCAATAGAAAATTAATAGTAGTTATGTTTCTAAAAACATACATTCGTACAAAAGATGCCTCGACTTGTGCGCTCCTCAGTGCATAACCCCCTTATTATCCGGGGTGGGTCAATATGCACCCCCTGGGTGGTGGGTGACGTGGGCGGGGGGTGAAGGGGTGGCTCTCCGTGTCACGTCACTGTCTCAGGATCGCCATCACGCCGGGCCGGCGTCTCGTTTGCGTCCATCGCCGTACTTTTCAACTTGAAGTGTAGCGAAATAGAAATGTTTTTAGCTGTCTAATGGCGCGTGCTCTGCAGGTTTTGATGCGGTTTTATTATTTTGTTCAGAGCTGTAATTACAAAAGAAGTGCAGTAGTATTTCTACTTAGTTGAACTATGTAATTGGTTTAGGCATACGAAATCAGGGTTTATTTACTTTAAAAACCTTAAAGTATTTACATCGAACGCAAGGGCAGTGTGCTGTAAGCACTACATAGAATCATGATTATTCAAATCATGCTGAAAAACTTAAAATATATCAATAAATTATCTGAGATATCTATTTCATTATCCTTTGTCTGCATTGTTTTTTGTGCACGTCCTACATTCAGGAACTCAAAATATATGCTGGAATTTATCAAATGATTGATCCTCGAGACTACCATTGCACATAATATTATTGATAAAAATTTACTTAAAAAAAAAAAAAACTGACGCACAACAAACGCGTTGGTTGGCAAACAAACAATAAGAGTCGAAAACAAAAAGAAATACAGCCCCATTCCAAGCGCACAAACATAATTCCCCATTTAATTCAAAACTATAACAGTACTTTATATTTTTTATTTCCCGTATGCTATCGCTTCTTACGTCTGCTCGGTGCAGCAATATCAATCCATCTGGCGGGAGAAACGGGTGGGGGGGGGGCGCAGAACGAGGTGGTGGGGGTGTCACGTCACTGTCTTAAATGACTGTCACGGGTGTACTCTAGCCCGTCCTCTGAAGAACGGTGGATGGACGGGTTTACAATGCCATCCTTGGGATATTGTGCCGTGTTATGTTCTTATGGTGCAGTTTTAATGGCGATGTAGGTCAGGATTTATAGTGTATTATGTCGGTAAAAGTTTGAAACAAAATTTCTGGAAGGATATAATGTTACAATTTTTACTGATAAATATTTGCTCTTTTCCAAAAATTTCCGGATCAACATCAGGCGAAAATAATGAAAGATAATCTATCTAGAATGTGACATTCGAGTAAGCAACTGCGCACCACAGCGTTGATTTGATACGACGCGACGTTAAGTTTGGGTGATGTTTATCAATTCCAGACGCTTCGACAGTAATCAGTCTGTCACACGTTTGCAACTGTCAATCAAAACCAATTCCAAGTCCACATCTAATACCAACATCTCCAGTCAAAACATCACCAAGAATCGCCCGCTCGCTCTTCAACTGTCAGCTCCAACATCTTCCCAAGAAAACAGAGACACACCATCAAAGCCTGCTCCAAGAAATCACCGCTCGACAGTTGATAGTTTCAGCGCCTGAAGTTAAAACAACCGTCGGGCACACGCTTGCATTATCAACTTGCATCGAGATGACGCGAGCATCCCTGTCGCAGCCACGTCCCCAAGTTTACTCGCCTCCGCTGGAAATTTCACTCCAGACTTGCTTTCGTGGCCCAAGTAATGGGTGTAAGAGATTTGGGAGGCAAGGTTGCCTAAATCACCACGCAAAATTTTCCCTTTTGCTTATTGTAATCTTTACTTACTTCTTAATTACGAGTTCGTGACATAAATCCAATGTTTTCTTTCCCATCAAACTTTTGTTATTAACTTACTCTGAATTCGAAAGTCGTCAATCACCAACTACACTTTTTTGCCTGCCTTTCCTGTCATTAGCAAATCATCTCGTTGATGCTACCTTCCCTTAACGTATTGGTTCGAAAACTATATTTTCTGTGCCACTTGCACCACACACTATCTAGTCAGTGATGTCACGTCAGGACAAGACTGTCACGCCCGACAAGGACACGGACTCAACTGTTCCAAGACAGTTCTTTACAGTATCTGTGCCTTTACTTTGAAGCATTACTCCTTTACAAGTTGTGACTATCTCGTCTCTTACAGCACGCCATAAGGACTCACAGCTACTGACACGTAGATGACGACTGCGAGACTGTTTCTAGATAGTGCTTAGAACAGTTCACTTGATTGTGGCTGGTTGTTTATAGTCAGTTTTTTTTATTATCTGGAACTACTACGGAAAATGCTTTTATCAAGTCCTTACATCGCATGAAATCTTGACTTCATTAAATTCACATGGTTCTCAGTCGTTTTATAAGTGTTGGTAAGTATGTCTTTTATTTCAGGCAAGGGTTCTAGTGTATGTTCAGCAATCATTGGACAGACTTTACTTCAGATGGTCTTGTTCAAACGACGTCGTGTGCTTTAACACTTTCTCAGAACAACATCATCATCATTTGCAGCATGCATTTGTGTCACCCACAGCCGAGTCTCCTTCTTCTTTTGAACCATGCTTCCCTGGTCTGCATGAGTCTCAACCAAGACTTACCCGTGATTTTCTGAATATCATCCAACTTAGCTATAGATCTGCCAAGACTTCGTCTACTGTCTCTCGGCAATCATTCAGTGAGGGCTTTATTTCATCAGGCATCACTGCGACATCAAACATTATTATTTAATTAAAATATTTATTATTAAAAACCAGTCCCATCTCTTGTTACTCGCCCCACACTGGACCGTCACGTCAGTGCTCAGAACCGTCTATCTGACAGCCGCGACTGAATTGTTCAGAGCTGTCTTACTGACGAGCTCCGTCTTAGTTTGTTGTGCTGCTATTGATCGGTGGACGCGATCGCAACTGATGGGCTCAGGGAGATTGAGCTTTTGTTGTGAAAACGTGAATGCAGAAAAAATACTGTTTCTACTAAGAATGCATAGTTACACCGAAGTAACAATATACTATAAATAAGTACTTTAATCAGTTGTAAGTAAAGATTGGGTTGAATGGAATGGGAAGGCTTCAGTCATTATTAGAAATGATTTATGTATGACATTTAATTATGAGTTTAATCCAAAATGAAACTTCGAAGATATGCGGCATTTACCAACCCGCATCGGGCCTGCGTGGTGAATTATATACAGGATACTCCTAGAGAGAAGGCCGTTTTTTCATCAGAATAAACATTATAGGTTGGTTATGTTATCATCTAAAATTCTTGGGTCATTCTGCTATTTCTCATAGATTCCTACTTTCTACGACTTTTCATTGTTAAAACGCAACACGATTACAAATTAATACCCTTCAAACAAACCCACGCACTGAAAGTTACTTGATTATAAAATGTCACATCAAATGAGTGAACTGTTTCAACCAATCATTCGTTTTCATAATTATGATAAAATGCGAGCATCAGACACAAAGTTTGCTCTTTATAGAGCGGAAAAATTGAATATTTACGAGAATTCCGTCAGTTTGATGAGGACTATATTCATTCGGGTTATTGACATTACGTCTGTCTCTCCGATGAATTATTTATTGAAAACATTGATATAAATAACAAAAAAGATTTGTGTGGATATTGATTGTTTAATATTGTGCAATATTGGCTTACTTGATGAGTCATAGGTGAGATCTGTGTCAATCTTAGTGGAATCGTTTATGGAAAGCTTAATCGAATATGTTCTGATACAAGTTTGATGTCCGGTCGATCCAGTTTTATTCACCTTTGAATGCAGTTTTAATACTTTTTTAGTATGAACAACTGTTTCCTTTAAGTTATATTCATGGTTGTGAATAATAGGTATTTTTAGGGTTCCATGACTCAAAAGGAAAAAACAGAACTCTTATAAGATCAGTCTCTTGTTCTTCTGTCTGTGTGTCACCACCGATTTTCTCAGGAACGGGTTGACCTAGCAAGTTGAAATTTAAACTAGATACTGAGGTCTTAAGTCTCTATTAGTTGTCTAAAAATCAAGGTCCTGAGTCAACGCGATAAAAAGATATGGGCAAATTTAGATATTCGCGAAAATTTGTAAGTATCGAAATTTACCTTAATTTTCAACTTTTTTTATTTTTCCTATTTTTCCCTTTACTTGTGCTGTAAGTAAACCTTGCTTTTAACCAAAATTGACAATTCTAGGTGAACCAGAAGAAACCTATAGGTTTTGGGTCTAAAACCTATATGATAGTTCCCGTTGACCTCTAAAATCAGGGAAAAATTCCAAAAAATAAAAAACGTTGAAAATGAAATAAAACAAGTTTTTTTTTTAGATTAAGACTATCACACACAACAACATAACGCCTGATTTTCCTCAAAGAGTAAGGCAGAGGTGTACCTGCACATATATTTTGCCAGTTCTGTTTAAAACCGGTGAAAAAGGGAGCGAGTCTATTGCCATCAACCGGGCACGAATCTAGAGAACAGATCAAAATGGAAGCTGATGAGATTATCCCTGAAACCCACACACGAACTTTTCGCCCACAAATTAACGAGCACCACGATAATTTCCCGACTCAAAAACTGTATCTAGCAGTCGCATTGTATTTATAAGCTGCATTTCACATGACGGCACTGCAGTCTGTAACTGACAGGTTGTCACATCACCGCCGCAGACGGCACTCGCAAGAAATTCAACTCGCTACTGTAAACAATTTTCACAAAGACCCAACCCTGTACTGCGGGGTGGTCCAAACGACCTGAGTTTTAATTCGGGTTCTGATTAGTTTTTCGCGTTAGTTTGGTTAAGCTATTGACTTGGAGGTGTTACTGAATTATTAGTTTTGTATTTTGTAAATTGGTAAATAACACTTCGAAAATAAATTATGTTATAAAACTAGATGGGATTGGTACTTCCTATCCACTATTTGATGCTTGGTAGTGTTTGTTATGTTTTATGCTTGGTAGTAAAGTCAATAATTAATTATTATATGATGAGATGGAAGCTCCAGTTAGCCATTATTCTGTTCAGCACTATCGATCTATGGATCTAGCTTGCAATAATAATATCTTTGCTAAAGAATGTAAGGTATTAACGTTTTTAAGGTTAAAACGTTGTGTAAAAACTCGATTAAAAGCAAAACTAAGTAACTACAGTAACATAAAACGGCAATACAATAACCCAACAGCCGCATCCACCATACCCCATCACACACGAAACTGCCAACATTAGAAAGAGAACTAAACAATTAACCCCATCCTACCGAGTCCGCACAAAGACGCATCAAAGAAAGTCCTCACGTATGCACTTGATCGGGCGCTGCACTAACGTGACGCCGTCCATCGATTGTTGAGGGGCGTTCGTGGGGAGGGGGTGGAAAGGGGAGAAGAAAGCTTTAAAAACACAGAGAGCCAGCGGCGTCTCAGCGACGACCCAATACGTCCCCGACCGGCCGTCGATTACGGGGACGTAGCTGCATACGCCGCCGGAGGGTTAGCAAATGTAATGGGGATTTTTGAGTTAAATTTTAGATGGGTTGATGTGATGTTTGTGCCGAACTGCTGAAGAAAATTTGTTAGTGCTTATGCGAGATGGGGGAAAGATCAATGAGTGTTTTAATTAAAAGATATTTTGTTTAAAAAAAACCTAAAATGTATATGGAGAAACTTAAAATGTATATGGAGATATCAATCTTCATAGACATATTACGTTTTTTTTTTAAGAGCTCTGTTTGAAACAGGATGACTATTATTATAATTCAGTATTATCCTCTGAGTTTCCATTTGTCAAGTACTGTATTATTTTTCACTAACTGAAAAAAAAAAATACATATTTTCTGAATATTGAACCATTATATTTATCTATCCCCTAACAAAACTTCACTCTTAATAATTACAGAAATAAAAGCCCTACGATTCAGACAAACATTTAGATTGTTCTGCTGGCGGTACAGACGGGCGTACGGAAACACACGATCGTCAGTAATACAACATTCGTTATTTTTCGCCACCTTCTGCTGCCGTATTGATTAGTGCTCATTGGCGCCGGTGTAGCATGCAGGTGCTTCATGTTAACTTATGTGCGACTGGTACCCACGGACTTTTTAAATATTACCTTATGTTTCTGTAATTAAAATTTAATTTGGAAATTAGAGGATTGCATTCGAAATCACAATTGTTTGAAATGCTTAAAAAAAGGTAGCCTTGTACTACACTATTACCGTTGATGTAGCTTAAATAAATAATGAATTAATCAAATATCTTGAATTTCCTTTCTTGTCACAAAAAAAATACAAAAATACAAAACACATACATTACAAAACACATACATTTTATAAATAGTTTCACCTTACAATAAGTATTAGGCTGTATACAGCCTAATACTTATTGTAAGGTGAAACTATTTATCGAAAAACGATATAAAAATAGGAGTGAAATGTATATGCATCTATCTTGGCAGTGTCGTCGTTGGGGATGAAGATAATAATATGTTGTCCCGTTTACAAAACTTGTGTAAATGTACAACAACATTAAGGTAGGTACCATATAATAAAAATAATAAAAGTTTTTATTGAATTGTGTAGTTTGTTCACTTAACGATACTTTAGCGTCATCGATATGACGAATCGGTACTATGAAAACAATTTTTATTGAAACAGTTGTGAATCGTGATTTTTTGTTTTTCGATGACAAGTTTGAACAGTGAAGAGTCGGGCGTAAGCCATATCGTGATATAGATGAACGTCATTGCTGGGTTCTTCAAAAGAAACAGCTAGTTCTAAGAACTGCTGAGCTGATCTTTGAGCTGATCTGACACGTGTTTTCAGAAACAGACGAATGACCGATAAAGGTATTCATGAGTGCTTTTCTTCTTAGTATAGGACAATGACAATCTTATCCCACCAATTTTAGTATACTTACTGATACCCTACGAATCCATCTGCCTCGCCAACTATGTTATGGCTTCCAGTCTAACCGGATGCTGCTGGATACCAGTATTTTACATGGAGCGACTGCCTATCTGACCTCCACAACCCAGTTAGTACACTGCACTTTGTAATACGATACCCAACATTAGAAAGAGAACTTACTGCTGAGCATGAGGACCTAGGTTCGACTCCCGGGTCGGGAAAAGTGTTATTGGGTTTATCAATCGGGAATTTCTCAGTAGCAGCCACGGAGTCTTGGTTACTGCTGGTTGATGGCAATGTTCAGTTCGGTTTGCTAGATGTCAAATGTTTTCGAATTTTTGGTTCTAGGACATGTCGGTATCCTCACGATGTCAAAAAATCATAATCAACCAAAAAAAACTGAAACCTTAATAAAAAAATATAAACTAATTTGACTCCTGCGGCTTCGACTGCGGCGTCTGACGTATACTTTATATGAAACTAAGTTTAATTCGAAAAGTTCACTGCGTCGCTAATTTTGTGTGACGGCCAAGACTAGTTTCACTCGTGACCCGCTGTCGGGTGTAAAGGGGGGTCATGCTTACAGTCTTTTTTTACAAAAATAAACATTGAAAAGTTACTCGTAAGTTTATTTTACCTTGTCAGTAAAACGATTGTGCTAGCTAGACTGAATCGTCATATTTTCTTGTCACTAACAGAAAGCAGTTGAATAAGGCGCATTTTGCGTTCAAATTCGACATTCTTTGCGGAGTATCGCATGTCAGATGTCACAGCATTGACATCATTTTTCACGAACTTAAGTGGGGCCATGAAACGTATCATCCATTGATGAATCATCAATGGATCACTCGGTGAGTCCAGGCATACATTAAAATTACAACTTAATTCTATCGCGTATGAATTCGCCGCTAGAGGCGCTAGTGTAGCGTGAGGTCACCAAAATGTCAGATGCCATAGTGTGTTTGCACTTTGCATGCTTTTTTTATCACGTATTTTTACTAATATTCATGATTGTGGTTTAGATTGAGCCTTATTAATGACTTGACGATTTACATAAGATCTTATTTTGTTAGTACTTGGAAGTAAAATGATTTTTAAATGTTTCATGCTTGCTAATTTTAGGGAGAATATTGTAAAAATGTATCTGAAATTTATACTATGTTGTTATACGTAATCAAATGAACTTTTTATGAAGATATTGGTACTTTAATTGTTGACACGACCTTACTCGACGGTGGCACCATCAGGTGAGCTCAAAAACGATAGCCCTAATTGCTAAAGGAGCAATTTCGATAGGTTTCGTACGCCCACAACCACTTGCATCAGGATGGCCATACCTAAACGTTTACAGAAAAGCTAATGTGCATTCTTTAACACTGAAAAGGGAATATTTACCAAAGTTACTATTTATTTTGACTTCCCAATATTTCGGCGGTGTAGCAAACTTGCTAAATATTCAGTTTTTTGTATTATTGACCATGTTAGTTTAAAAACTTATATTCTATACATCATTGACTTTTACATCAACACTGACGGTGGATGGACCTTAGGATTGCATTACATTATGATTTCTGACTATACTCTAACAAACTAAATTATCTCTTATACCCTTTGGCTCTTCGCTCACAGTGAAGCCAGTCCTCTTCGTTATCGCGTTAAATCGCTTGTTTTTACGACCCAAACTTAGATTCCCGTTGCATAAATAAAGTTTTTCGGTTTAAAATTAATCTGTCTTTCACTGCTTTTGTACTGGCGTTGTTATGAAGAGTAGGTGCTTGTTTTAGACTAGCTTTGCCTGTGACTAAGTCTATGTAAAACTTCTATTTTCTGTGGACATTTTACTTGAGTATGCAGTTACTAGATAATGACCGATCGTAACATAATCAATTTGCTTCGTCGCAATGCTACCAAGATTTTACATGACATGCAGTCAGTCACGTGAATATGATATTGTTCATTATTTCAGCCTAAGATCAATGTCATGTCTTCAGTATAAATTTACCTTCGGACACCGGTCTCTGATAGATACATTAGTAAAGTATCAAGCATTTTGCGAACCGGTGCGGCCGAAATATAAAGAAAAACATATTCTTTATATTTCGGCCGCACCGGTTCGCAAAATGCTTGATACTTTACTAATGTATCTATCAGAGACCGGTGACATAACTTAACGCCTTGTAATCCGTGAAGGGTTTGGCAGAAAGTGTACCTGACTAGTACACCCACATTTTGCCAGTTATGTTTAGGTTTCATGTAAGTAGGCTGCGAGCCTATTACCATCAAGAACATCACTTCATCAATCGGGCACTCCGTGACTACTGAGACATTCCTGAACCTATTAACACTTTGCCCGACCTGGGAATCGAACTTCGGGCCACATTCTCAGCAGTCCCACTTGCGACCACTAGCCCAATGAGGCAGTAAACTACAATGATTTTTACCATTTTTCCTACAGTTAACTTAGTAACTATATTGAATACACTTAAACTTTATCTTATGGCTTATTCGAGCACAAATAGTAATTTTTCTCTTTGATGTTATATAAAATTAAAGTCTATCTTAAATTTTCTGTTTCTGTTTCATATTTAAAAACTATATGTGGAAACTTGTAATTGGCCATATTTTGTTTAAATTATTACTCACTGTCTGTTTAGCTGTAAGTTTTCCTAAAAACGAAATAAATAAATACAATTAGCTTAGAAATAATTTTATTTTTCAATTCCAAACACGAAATTACAAGTTTCAGGAGCATGATTAGTTCCATTAAAAAGTGCATGAACAGTGTATGAAGTATTAATAAGCTGTTAGTTCGTGTCGCGACTGTTTCTTTAGGTTCGACAGTTGCGCGGCAGTCAGGGCGGCGGGTGGTATAAGTGAGAGATTGAAGCGGGTTACATGGTCTAAGGTTAATGGTCTTTTATTTTTTTTTGTTAAAAATGTATTAAGTTACTGTTAAAACCTGTGTAACTTGATTTACAGTTTTCACTTTGACAAATGCAAGTAATATGACTTTTTTTTTAAAGATCCTATTAGTCTTGAAAAGAAAAGCTAATGTTTTCTTCAATAACATCTTATTTTTATTACTTTGAATATAAATAGCTGCAGTTTCAAACGCAATACATTAGTTTATCAGTTTATATGTAAAAATGTGGAAAACTCGCCCCCAAATATACATTGACTCATTTAATTTGCGTATAGCGTAGGATGACTAAAGTCCGAACTACAATTTCACCAATAGCATTAGCATTGAAAAATAATTAATTAACAGATCGTCACGAAATATGTAGAGAAAAATGCCTATAAATATTCCTAACTGTGTACATAACAAATGGATTTGAATCTCCAATTCATTTTCATAAAATCAACATTAACCTCGATTTGGATAAAAAAATATCAATATTTTGTTATAAACATATCAACGTAATTATAAAACTGACGTTATTTATAGATTTAAGCAAATAATTAATTAATTTTCTGTGTTATTGCTACTAGTTTTAGTTTATGTAAATTAGTAATTAATGAGTTTTGTTTTAATATTCAAAGTTGTAGCAAAATTTTTGGGCCTGTTTTAGGTGAAAAATGGCATTTAAGTAATTAAAATTATGTGTTAATGGTTTTTTCAATAGGTAATCTAATCTGCAATATTCATTTAAAAAACCACTTAAAATTGTTGTAGTGATATGAAATTAAAAGTGGTTGACATTCTCAAATATCAATTTAAGTTTTGTTCCCACGTGAAATTGTGAAAAGCAAAATATATCTTCATCGTAAAAAATGCCAGGAAGACATCAGCCGAAGTTTAACGGCCCATCACATTTATTGAGACTCATAACTCTAGTAATTTACGTTATATTATTTTAAAATATCATATTAATAAAACTCTTAATATCACTTTATATTTAATCTGATCCAAGAATAGTTTTGATGCTCAGACTGATTTAGAACACTAGTCACATAATAAATTACATTTTCACTCAAAAATCTTAAATCATGATAATAAAACATGTTTTGGGTACCATAAAGAGGAGAATGACGTTATGGAATAATTCATTTTGTGATGAGCTTATTTTTAATTTCTATAATATTGTGCAATTATGTCTTTTTAATTATGCACGGGTGACCATCTATAATTCCATCCGTGTTTCGGAAAGCACGTTAAATCGTTGGCCTAGGCGCCCTAGGCTGTTATTTGTTGATACAATCGTTGACAGTTATTACGGGCCTGGTAAATGTGGTATGGTCTTACCAAGGAGAATCGTGTTACCAAGTTACTGGTTAACACGGTCAGATAGGTAGTTGTTCCATCTTGCTAGTACAACTAGTACAACGTATTTGGGAAAAGGCTATAGGCACGGGAATTATAACTTTCTTCTGTCCTTGAGTTGATCGTTACAATTAACCGCTATCGCTAATGCCTCGAAACCTGTCAAAGTCCGCGTTTTAAATCGCCAACTTTTCGCTGTTTTAATTAACTAGACGTCACAGTTACAAAGCTGTTGATTTGTTGGCGAACGAATGCGCTTGAGGCGGCATCGCTCGGGCGAGATCGGGAGCCATCGGGCGCTTTCGGGAAATGCCTTGAAACGGAACTTGTAGAAGGGTTGAGAAGATGTTTTCTTCTGTCAAAAGATTCCAGATTATTAAATCAAGATTTATCACAAGTCCGTTTTTCTCTCAGAAATCATTGAAGGTTTTGTTAACGGTAAACGAAAACATCGTGAAGATAAAGAGAAGCGTGTCCAGGAATGCATGAAGGCAAATCAAAGGCATGTGTAATCCAACAACACGCACTGGGCTTGCGTGGTGCAGGTATGGCACATACTTATTCAGAGAGAAGATCTGCCCCAGCAGTGGGAACATTATAGGCTGACAATGATAGGTATTGCCTGAATCACTTTCTGATGGGAATACCTAATAGAATCCTTTTTAAAGCACTTGTCGCCTCACACAGTCAACTAGCATGGTCATTAGCCAGCTTCCACCACGAAGCATAAAAAACCAAAATAACATTTTACAACTAAAATTCTTAATTACTGTCGTCACCGAACTGCATAATATAAGTTTGCGAACTTCCCGTCAGAGCTGTAGCGTGCTTACTAGCATTGAACTAAATTAACATTGGCTACGAGTCAAAAGCGAATGAGTTAGAACAAGTTGCAAACAAAAAAAAACAAGTAAGTATTTGAACATGTTTACAGTGATTTGTGTCGAACGAGACGGTTTTTGATTACGTTTGTCGGTGGAAGTTTTGATTGTGTTTTAGGTTACGTTTCCTGGAAGAGAACTAAAAATAGCTTGTAAATGAATGTTTTTATCATTTAAAATTTTACTGCACCCAAACCTGGGTGATTTCCAGCTAAGAATTGGTTTAACTAAAAAAAACAGCATATGATATTGTATACCTTATAAGTAATGTTACAGCGATCCTTTATGTAAAAATTGTAAGAACTGACGTATAACCTGAGACAAATAATAAATCAATTGTAATTAGAAACATAGTTTTCAAATCAAAAGCAATTATGCATACATTTTTCGACATCAGAGGCTTTCCAGGAGCCTTCAATTCCAATTTTAAAATGAATGCTTCATAAAACCTCTATTGAAACGAAACAAATGAAAATGACACAATAACGTACTTGTATCAATTTTTAGCTCTCTCTCAATCCCACTAATTTCACCAGGAAAAACGTGTGAGCAACTAAATGCTCATTCAAAAGTCGTAATGGAAGTCAGTTCTAAAATTAAAAGATACACCAATACCGTTTCAGTGTTCAGATAATAGCCTGAACAGACTTGCCTGCCACTTAAAAACGACAGTTCGGACAGAACGACGATTTTTTTTTGCGTCGCAAGAACTAACGACGCGACTTTTTTAACCCTTCCGATGCGGGTGACAGATCCGACGCGAACTACTTAGCGAATCAGTTAGGAGTATCACTTTTTTCGCTCAATAGTGTGCCGTGGTTAACTTGGGTTGGGACACTTTTATCGTGATTTCTAAGAATGATTTCGAGTGCAATTTCGTTAAATGAATGTTGGACGGTTCTTCTTTTTTGAGGCTGTGATTTTTAAAATCACCGTTTACACATTACCTTTCACCGTTTTAAGCGTTGAATAATAATTTGTGTACTTGTGTATTTCGATCAGAATAATGATTAATTTATAAAGAATTAAGAGTTTGAAAGTTGAGTTGTTGGGTTTTGCTATTAATTATATGAGAGAATTCTATATAAAACCTTCATCAACAATATTATCTTATTTTCCAAAACCAATTTCATTAAACAACCTTCCTTATACTTAACTAACATGATATCCGCTAAAACTAACCAACTACACTTCCGCAAAAACGTAATCTTATTAATATTAAACAAGTATCTAATAAGCCCCTAATTTCTTGTAACTAGTAGCAAAAACATCTGCTCACACCACCGTCATGAATATAACATCACTTAATTAACACTTATAAAAACACAGTTTGACCCTTCCAAAAGTTCTAGCAACCAACAAAAATAAGTAAGTTACCAAAGACATAAACCGAAATTGGATTACAGCCGAAACGCGAACTCTCACCGCTGCTCCCTCATAAATATTTTAAAAAACCCAAACCCTGTGTGTCCGTATCAGTGATCTTTTAACCCCGAAAATGCCACGGCACACATTCCCGGGGCCCGGGACGATATTAGATGGGCAGGTAGGACCAATATTCGTTGAATCCCATCACTGTATTGCAAAAGAAATCAAATTAGATATACAATAAGCGGGATAGTGGTCCGATTTACATAAGTATCCAAGCTATTTGGTCGGTTGATACGAGATTGCGGCCGGGTAACAATATTGCTTGTGTTTACAGCGTCTGTCTTGACTTCGGTACAGCGGCTGATGTGGATCGCGCCGATTTGTTTTTTTTTCAATAGTATTTTGTGGCGCTGTTTTGAATAGAATGGTGTAATAGCAAACGTTGTAAATGCAGGAAAGTAGTCCAATAAACAGGCATATGTGCTTTTTTATAAACGGAAATCAAAAGTTTCCACCTGTGTACGTTTTGTACCTTGTACTTTTGGTTTTGGTATTAAATTCGCTTAAAAACGTAATAAATTCAAGTGATCCCATAAATATTTTCTATTACCAACCTACACTTCTGCATCGACGAATAAAAAGGTTAATAAAAACAGTTCCTTGTCCATACCTAATTCGTAGAAATCATTTTTATATCCTGTAATAAAAATTTAAACGATATTTGAGTATTATTACGTGCCCCGAAAAGGGTTATCCCAAATCCAGTGTCGTCTATCGGAGGGGTATCAAATACATGCAAATCCACAGGATTGGACGTTAAATAATACATAAATACAAAACGATGGTCGCGCAAGTAACTGGGCCCAATAAAAAGTTGTGAGTACGTAAAATAAAATTCGATCAGAAGAGGTCCGGAGGCGACGGGACGTGTTATAAAATTTCAGGTCGCCGTTGCAGGGTTAAGGTGACAGGGCTGTGCAGACGCGCTGTTGTAGCAGATTTTTCCGGAAAATTCTTTGCGTGAAAGCGTGTCTTTTTAATTTTTTTAGGACAAATTAGTTTTATAAGTTCATACCATTGATTCCTAATTAGTACAAAATGATTGTTTAGAATAATTTTACAGTCATTGGTTTTTGCAGACAAAGAAAACAACATACCCTGCGATTAACACAAAACGTGTTGACCTTCATTATTTATGTACTTATCAATATCCGTCATACTAAACCTCATTAAAAAAGTAGCTGAATTAAAAAAAAAAACAATTAGGTATACTCTGAGAGCAGGAACCACTCACCTTTTATCATATAACATACGTCAAGCATTTCCCAACGTCAGTTAATAAATCAAATAATCGCAATACATACAAACAAATCGGCCGTGTACTCAAGCCGCTATCTTTCAGAGCGGCATTCTTCCCGATATTAAATCCACTTCATTGTATAAGGAATTCCAATGGACTCCGTCCCCACTGGCTCTCTCCATCGAAACAAGAGGGTTGACTTGCGAATTGTGGAGTAAACAGAAATCTATGTTGTATCCACAAGATTTATTTTTTTAATAAAATGTTCTGGAGTTACAAGATTTAGATGATACATAAATCTGGCCAAATTTTTTCTTTGAGTCAATTAAGCTAATTTTGTTTTTTATTTTTGTTTCAGGTAAGTTCCTCTGAAATGTGACGTAAAAATAGAGCGAGAGCGACCAATACTGCTGACATTGTAGTTAAATGTAAGTAAACACACTGAAACTTTTTTTTCAGTGCATGTATTATGAAGAGATTATTATGTACATTGTACAGTGATCCTGGTTTTTAGATCAATATGAAAATCTTTTCTGAATGGGTTGTCTAGGCAACAATCTACGTTGTAATGTATTATGCTAGATTCAAATGATGATGATGATCAGATGTTACAATGTAAGGATATAGTGAAATATAAAATATATACGACGACCAAAGCTATTCTCGGTTATCAACATAGAAATAAATAAATAATATTATTTTGTAAAACTGCAACACATTTCACCGAATATCCTATAGCCCCAACACACCTACACTAGTGAAGATCCTATTTAAATTGTCGCATTATCCCGTGGCCCGGGATTGCCAATCACCCCGTGATCCCAGCGTGATCCCGGCTCGTCCCAGTAATAAGTGCATTTCGTGGATATTCCTCTAGACTTATTGAAATTGAAACATTTATTATTGGAGTCAGTGATCTGTTTGTGGTGGCACAATTAAAAGTGGCGGATGATTGATCACCATTCGTTAAGTAAGCATAATCCCAGACGAGTTTAAAATAGTGGCAAAATAAGGCTTCGAATTATTGTTGGTATGATATTTGACATTTCTGAAACTTGCCGCAATTAGTGCATTAAAGTAGAAAATGGTACTAATTTTGCTACGAGACGATATATTTTTGTACTTAAAGAAAGAACTCATCCTGAAAATACGAGTAAATTGAATGACAAAATCTTCCCAGTACTTTTACACCTACGAAGTTCCGGTTTTGCTAGGTGTCGTTTCCACTTTGTCAACTTATTAATAGATCAGACATAAACCTGACACCATTTCAACCAAGGTCATTGCGTGTTGACGTAACGTTATGAATTATCCTGATTTATCACTTAAAGCCAAACCGGGAAATAGAAAAATCCAACATTACAATTTCCAGCTATCCTAATAAAAATAAATCATAACTGCAACTTCCCAAAGTGCATTTTAGTTGAGCATCTTAACTAGTGACGTCATCACTGGCGAGGAATGGGGGGTGACGGGAGGGTGACGGTGGGGTGACACGTCACTCCTGTCGCCGCCGCTCTGTCGACATGACGTGATTGACAGCCCTTGTGATAACGCGAGCGGAATAAATGCGTTGTGATAGAATGGATTATGTGGAATAAAAGGCTGTAAATTAATGCTGGGCTAGTCTATAGAAAGATTTTTTATTAATTTCAGTGTGAACTTGCAAAGGCAAACCGTAATAATTACAAGGAGTGACTTGAAGGAAAACAGGATGGGAAAATCTGATTTTTCCCCAAATTTTCCATATAAACTGTTATATATGATTAAAAGATACATTTCGGTTTTCCTTGACTAGGTATGTTTGTGGAAGGATCTGTCAAATTGGTACGGACAAACGTCGGACACCGGACACTGACCGCACCGGTTGGACCGAACCCTAAGACACTACAGAACTAACGAATGACGACCTTCAACGTTTGAGTCCTCAATTTAAAAGACACAACATTATGTAAATGTGCCTCTAGTTGAATTAAAAATAAGTAATACTACTTCCAGAAAATACTGTAACTTTCAATACACATTATAACCCTCCACGTGCACACTCCTACATTCCTCATTCCATATTACATACTTACCAGAATCATATTCGAAATTTTTCACCCCCCGATATTATAGTCGTTACGATGGCAGGGGAGGAAGGGGGTGCCGATAATTGGGTATTAACAGACAGTATCCGTCACCCGGCACCACTCGCGGTTAGAAAATTGAATGGATTCAATTAATTTTTCCTTTTAATCCCGCTTGTTGCAATATCGGCCGCGAGGATAATTAAACTGTCTGTCATTATGATATGCAAGGGAATTTGGTGTTTATTTCACGTTCATAAAAGTGATTGTCGCATGACGTTTTTCGATACGTTTAATTGGCTGGTTTTCGGGAATATTTTGACGTATTATTGGGATTGGGTTTTTCAGGTGAATTTTGATTATTTGAACAGAGATTTTCTCTGAACTGATTGACAAAATACGGTGATATGGAAGGTGTATTATTGATTTTCATTAATATCATTATTTAACTCTATCACCATGTTCCCTACACAATCACATTCGTCTACATACTTCGAGAGACTCCTAGATAGCAGAACTGAAAACCCCAGTACACAGCAACATTCCTCTTCTATCTAAACTCCTAGGACATAAAGCGTATAATCTAAATAACAACGCAGACATAAAGTCGCGCGCACACCGCCCGCACCCGCCCGTCGGACCGGAACGCTGTCCCCACGGAAGCGACATTAAAACTTTTGAGTGATTTCGCTCAGTCAAACGTTGCAAGACGGGCGAGGTCCGGCGGTGTAGGGTTACCACGTCCGAGTTTTAGTGTGTGGAGTGTTGTTTTGAAGTACGGTACGGTTTGAGATAATTTGATGTAGAGGAAGATCGTGAACGTTGGTCGACGAATGTAACCGAAATGCAAAGTATTTATAAGTTAAAAGTTAATTTAGCTAATGTATATGGGACAAGCTTAGTTAAGATATTTAATCGAGTTATCACACCTTAAATGGACTCATTAACATTGCAGATCCAAATGACTACCTACTCCTTTCAGCTTCAGAATGTGCTTTTAGGTAAGTAAAATGTTTACCTGTTTAGAGTTTTCCAGTTTTCTCTCTCTCTGTCTAGAAAGTTATTGATAACTCAAACGCTTTATAATTTGTCTTTTACCGCTTAAAACTGCAAAATAATGCTTGTAATGTTACCTACACTTCTAAATCCAAAGAAGTATAAATAGAAAAAACTCCACAGTCCATGGAACGTGTCCACATAGCAAGCTGGCGACCCTACACGGATGTGGCGACGCGACGTTGAGTGTGGAGAGTTCTGTCCTGACTAATTTGCGAATAGTTCTCTCGCTCGACCGATTCGCAGTTGATAGTCGTTTTCTGACACTCGTTACTGCCCATTGTCTACCGCCGACGTTTCTTAATGAGTTCGGTAATTGTATGTTTAATTATAGATTTTTGTAGTTTAAAGATTGGTATTTGAATAGTTGTAGTTAAGTGTGTTAACGAATTATTTATTTAAAATAAACCAATTTGGTTTTATAATAATTAATCAATCCATCCAAAGGTTTTCCGGAAGATATTGATATAAACGATAAGACCGTCATTGTACCCAAAAAAAAACTGTAAAAGACCTGTGTAACAATTTTGATGCGCAATAAATTCTATCCACACGATTATCTTATCCAAGGACGGTGCACTACCAACGAATAGATCAACATCACATAGCTGATGGACGTTCTCTAATCATACAAAATCGAAAACCAATTCACTAGCAAACCAAACAGAAAATTCTAATCCTATATCCCTCATTTCACTGCTACGTGCCACTCAACCGTATTAATCCACAAACGCCAAGAAAACAAAATAAATAAGAAAACTGCGACGTTATCAGCACATCGCTAAGCATGTCCACATGTCTACTTACGAGGTGGGGTCCCCCTCCCACCCTGGGGAGGGTGACGGTGGGTGACGTCTCCATCGTCCGGCGTCACCGCCAGATCAATGCTGGACAGTCCCCACCTGCACTTTTAATCGCGAGACGGGAGGGACACGAGACGGCATCGCTTGAGACGGAGCATGTTGCGAACGGGACGTATGCGCCAGTGTGCGCGCACCTTTTGTTTTGTTTCTTTTTCAGTTTCTTGCTTGAAGCTTGTAATTGTCGTTTGAGTTATTGAATATGTTAGATGTTAGAGTCGTAATTGTGTGTGGGAGAGTTTTGGAGATGAATAAATCTTCTTTGGCGCGTCTATAGTGAGTTTTATTTATTTATTTATTAACACTTCAAGCACAAAGAACAGAGGCGGACTTAATGCCATAAGCATTTTCTACCAGTCAACCTTTGAGTTTTCTTAAACGTATTTGCTGATTCTTATATTTTATGCAAAATAGTTTTGAATTTATTATTTATAGAATTTTTTTATTAAGTATTTTAAAACTTCTTGATTACCCTTCATACTTTTGAGTAAAAAACTTCTTGAGTTTGTAGCACAAATCTTAACATAGTATAAAACAAAGTCGCTCCCGCTTTTTGTACGCTTAGATCTTTAAAACTACGCAACGAATTTTAATGCAGTTTTCACCAATATTTAGAGTGATTCAAGAGAAAGGTTTATATGTATAACATTGCACCCGTGCGAAGCCGGGCGGGTCGCTAGTTAATATAACATACTTATTTGCCATGTATGTGTCGATTTTCACATTTTCTACAAAATTATAGAAAGAATTAACCCTCCAAAATTTTTCGTCTGAGATTTCTAAAAATAGTCGCGAAACATTTTAAACTAAACGTAACTTAACCCTTCAATGTCACCACCAAATTGTTTCGCTTTTAACTCTCAATAGATCTGACAGACATGATTTCCCTCTGCGACGAATAAATATAAAGGATTAAACTACTTCACAAGTTTTGGGGCATCTTACAAACGTTAAGTAGTTTTGGTTAGTGTTAACTTTTAGCGTTTAGTTTTAAATGTGCCATGTTTAGTCCCTAGTGGTGGATTGTATGGACTAAGTTTTGATTGTTGACGGGTTGGTGAAGATGAGGTAGGGTTATGTTGCCAGGGGAGAGAATAGGTCCCCACATAGGTACTTAAAGGGTTAGGGTCAGTATACAAAAGATTTTTATATAGGGCTTTTTTTTGGAAAGGCCAAAAGGAATGCCTTTTGGCCTTTCTTTTCAGTCAGATCTTTTGAATTGAATTCTCTGCAGGACAAAACACTCCTGCTTTATTTTGATTTAGCAGTAAGTGGTATAGTAGGCCGCACATCAGTGGAAGAGCAACTGGTATAAGCTGGCCTCGAATTCTTTGGAATTTCCGTACGACGCCAGGCCAGCAGTTGCAGTGAAAACTGGACGGGCTATTTTTTTTAGCGCCTTAGACTATGCTTTCGAGAAGTCCTTTCTACCTCAAAGTAACATATAGCTATAAAGCTTTGTGTTAAAAATATTCCGTTATACGCAGATGTCCTGTCACTATGGAGTGCATTTTTATTCAAAGAAAGTCAATACTAAGATCGAGTGGTTGATATTAGTGCCGGTTTTCACTAGCACTAAGCGTCTAACTAAATTAATGACTAAATAGCAGTGCGCTGTTGTATTTTGAACGTTCAGCTCACTGCCGAAAGATGGAAGTCCAACAAATCGACCATAATTCACAAATTGACTTATCTATTTATTGAATATGCACCATTTACAAAACAGACACATCAATTGGTTATCAGGCAGCTGCAAGATACTCAAGCGGGTATTCCGATGAAACGCCAATTTCTTAACTACCCTACATTTTTTAACTAGCCACAGATAAAAAAGATACCTTGATTCATTTACTTATATTTCTTGCACACAATATGGACGGGGACAATCGCTCGTTCGGTCCACAGATAAGAAATTTATTTTTTTCATACTTTTTTAAGCGACGGAACTCAACCCTTTGGACGCTATCTCGATGACGTCACTTGACATCTTGTCCCGACGCGGGAAACGGAAACGTTTTGCGTTAAGCTTTGTTAAAAAAAAACGTTGAATTTATGTTTTTATTTAGTTCTCTTTTGAGATGAACTGACATGATGGAGTAAAGAGAAATTTTGCTTTTTTAACTTTCTGTTTCTGAAGTAATAATATCGACACGGTTTCTTTTGTTTGACATTTAATAAGAAAATGTACATTGATTCAGTTGCCTCTGAACTCAAGAAAGTTCTAAAAGTCAGAGGTTATTGCAGTTCTCCTGGGCGATGGACGAAGCAATTTATATTCTTCTCTTTCTTACAAAACTTATGAACTGTACAAATCGAACACGTTGGCCACATGTCTATATAATTTCAAGTTGTCGTACAAAATTTTGAGTGCCGATGGTCTAATCAACTATGCTTACGATATTTTTTTTATCCTCCCTTAACATTACTAAAATGTTTTTTTTTTTTGGAATTTACTTTCTGCCCGTGACGTCGCCCGCGTGGAAGGAACGTTAATATCCTATGGCAATTGGCAGAAGTGTAGCTTTCTATGAATGAATTATTATTTTCTGTAATCGCTTCAGTACTCCCAGAGTCCTTTCCTTTTTTATAATATTAGTTTAGATGTCTAAACTCCTTACTTCATCGTTGATAAATCTATAAACATTACCTTTATAGATTCAAGAAACTTCGCTTCAGTCCCGCACGTCCCTACTTCTTCTTTTTGTTTGTCAAACGTCTGCTTACTTCGAAAAATCAATCCAACTGTATTGACGCATATATCCGTAAACGGACGGGATCGGACCGGATCCGACTCGTCTTAAATTATGTCCGAGACGTGATAACGAGGGGGGTTCAGGGGTGACCGGGGTGGTATGGGGTGAACTTTTGCAACGCATATGTTTTTCTGATAGGTTTGAGTTGGTTTGACATCACCAAAACCGTTCTAGAGCGTGATTTTCTGCAGCAAAATCTAGGAAATATAGATATTTTCAGTGTGTGTTTATGTTTCAGCAAAATTTTTACTGAAACTAAACACTTCATACGTCCACTTGGTTCGAAAAATCAATCCAACAAACAGAATTGACGGATACATCCGAGAGCACGGACACTCTGGACGGTCGGACTCGTCTTAAATTATGTCCGGGGCGTGATAACGAGGGGGGGTGGAAGGGGGTGACGGGGTACTATTTACTTTCGCGACGCATATGTACGTATTGTTTTGTTCTGATGGCCCATGTGGGATTAGGGAGGTAGCTGTAATCAATAGTTCGGCTTGATTGAGTTGGAGACGTCTGGAAAATGGAATTTTGGTGATCTGTTTACCCTGCCGTAATGTAGAGCTGGTCCTGCAATGTAGGAATATTTTGTGTTTTTTGTTGATTGGTTCTGAAATTAAACTTGAGCTTGTCATTCTGTTGTGACGTAAAAAATCCCCGAATACAGACAAATTTTAAAATGTTCAATTCTCTTGACCACAATACAATTTTCTCGATACAATAAACATAAAAACAAAAACTCAATAAAAAAAACTACCCACTTTAAAACCAAACTATTACCATACCAAAACTTATCTGATTTACTCACTCGAATCGGGGTACAATTATTATAAATATGGCGTCTATGTGGGTCAGGCGAATGCGCTAGGGGGTGGGGTGCAAGAAGGGGGGCGAAAGGGGGCTAAGGGGGACACCCGTCAATCGATTGTCAAGGAGTGCACCGGGCAACGGGATACGCGAAGAAGTTTTTAAACTGTACTCCGGGAATTCAGGTATAAGCACGAGTTTAGAAACGTAGGGGAGAAGGGGGAATTAGTGCCCGTATGCTGGTATTTTCAGGTGGAAATACTTTAATATGTTTAGCAGATTTTAGATGCTTTTGATGAAATGTTAAGGCTTTTAGGTTGATTGGAAAGATTTACGTTTTGTTTAAATTTTAGAGGCGAAGGCCCAAAAGACTTGAACAAAATGCACCTGCCGAGTTCCCTCTCTCTTTTTACTAATGGTATAAAATTGTATACAGAAGTAACACTTGATACCAATAAAGTCTAATGGATAACAGTAGGCTGGTGCAAAATAGTGAGAAATAGCTGAAACTGTCTGAACATTTAAAATCTCAGAAAAGAAATCTGAAAAAGCAAGGATTATAGAAGTGAATAAAAACGGAATAAAAACTAGTGTTGTCAGAGGCGTGAATAATGTGGTTGATGACAATAACGCATGTTTTATTGCAGCCGCCGCGCCGCGCAGTCGTGCCGTGGGACGACTTCTGTTTACGACATTATCACTCGTCATAGGACTGGGGAAGTAGGAATACTGAATCTGATGTAATCATGCTTTAGTTGATAGTTTCTTCTCGTGTATTCGTCATCTTACTGCCTCGACGGCAATCTCAATTGTTACAAACCTAGGTAATGCATCTTCGTCAATAAGTTCCAGACGTGGAGGCATTATCTTTTGCAGGTCAAGTTTTTAAGCATTAGTTGCATTGCATTTATGCTTCAAAGTCACCTGACAATGTTGGTTTCTGACAGATATTGAACTGATTTTTGTAATATTGAGTGCGTGCCTGCTGCTCTCAAGTTCTAGAAATATGGCGTTCTTTAATGTTATTTCAGTGTAACTTTGCATTGAGTTATTGTTTTTCTGCAGCATGATCTAATCCAACAATTGATTTTTGAAAGGTTCCCAGAATCTAGACTGCCACTCAAGATAACTCACCGGTTTTATTATTCTGTTGAATTTTTTATTCTACTCTCTACACATGTAGCTAATCCAATTTATCTTCAACATTTTCGACACACTTTAAACACACGACGTCCAACTCATCACTCAGCGTTTCCACTTTTACATTTTTATTTGTTCTTCGAATTTTAGTTTGACAATAATTCAGTGTAACTGCCGCATCCTACCCGCCATCCATCGTAGATAATCCAGTTTCTTGAGCGACACACATCAGAACTATTCAAGCTATAAATATAGTTTATAGCTCCATCAATCGCGGACACAGCAGCTGTAGCAATCGTTAAGGAGACGATGATTGATCTGCGAGTAGCGACGTGTCGCGCGACAATTATATCGAGCACTGGATTAGGGAATTTATTGCGTCTAAAATTGATTTTATTGTTGGGTTTTTCGTGTTTTTCTTGGGTGTTGCGTGATGATGTTGGATGCCCAGAGACTGATATTTTATGATGTCTGTTTACCTATAATATTATTTTCCTGTTGCCACTATTGGACTGTTGGAGGAGTGGGGGCCGTGGTAACCAAACTGCTAAGTAGCAAAATAACTGAATGTTAAACGAGAACCTTAATTGATTCGCCCATCAATTTAGAAAATAAATGAAGTCAAACAAAGCATTTACTTCTAGTCATTCAATTAGGATTTACGTGCTATTGTAAAACCTATTTTCTAATCGGTACTTGTAACGTTTTTTTAGAATGTAGTTCAAAAGGTTTTCTCTTGGAGGAGACGAAGGAAAATATTCCCATTGCATGTCCCCAACATCAAAAACCATAAGCAAACACAACTCGAAGCCCGCACTCTCGCATTCTAGACTGGAATAAAAAATTTGACCACGGAAGACAAAACTATGATGTATAGCACGAAACGAAAAAAGAAATGAGAGGCAACGTTGACGTCTCGTGATTTATACAGTAAACACATAAATCTGAGTTGTATCTGTCAGCTGAGCGGCGCACACCTGCGACTTGCGACCGAAATATTTGTCGACTGTTTTGTGGTATGTGGCTACTACATTTCGGTAGTATTTTCAGTGAACACCATGGAAAAATACAAGTGCATGAATTTTGTTTACTATAAGTTTAGACATTGTTTAATACTATACTTTAAACGTTAACGGTCACTTACGGAATATCTTCCGTGATTATCAATACTCTCTCTCTTATTAATACTCAAGATAAAATAGCTTAAGTCATTTTTTGTATAAGAAAAGCTAGAATATCTATGGAGAAAAACTTGGCAATTAATTATATCATTTGAGCTTCAAATTTCAGCCGAAAGACGTCCACTGCTGGACATAGGCCTCCCCCAAGTTTCGCCACATTGACCGGGCCCGTGCGACTCGCATCTAATGGGTCACCGCAACCTCCACCAGGTCATCGGTCCACCTAGTGGGAGGCCTTCCAACGCAACGTCTTCCGGTTCGCGGTTGCCACTCCAGAGCTGAAATGATGAGCTACAAATATCAGGTTATGACAACTACAAAAAAAAAACTGTTTTCGCTTCAAGTTTCTTATAAAAAATGCGACAAAATAATCGCACGTCTACCCCTCACCCCTCTTTCGCATAAAACGTAACGAGTTTAGATGAAAATACAGCGATGTGTCACGATTAACGGCCGATGGATCGGGACTCGCGACAATTCCTCCGGATCGCGCTCTTAGACGCACTCGAAATAGATACAGCCCGACGACATTTCTTCACGCTTCTGTATTTATGGGGTAAACAGGGCTTTACTGCTAGCTTTTTGGATGCGTTAGTGTGGCCTAAAAACTTCATGACAGATGAACATTTTTTTTATTTGTTGAGGTGAATTATTGTGAACTATTGGAGTTTTTGTAAAAATCGATGCTAAAGCCATCAGTCCAATATTTTAAAATGTTAAACGAGAGGAGAATTGTGCAGTCCGAAGGTCACTAATACGAGTAGTTAATAGTAGATTTTCAAAGGCAGCTTTTGGCTACATATTGAAATCTAGCTATCTTCAACTCTAAAGTGAAGTTAGGCAACTGGAACCGTACTCAAACTAGGACCTCTCTCAGAGGCTTATGCCCGACTCGTCACTGTTCCAACTCGTCATCAAAAAACAAAAGATCTGGGAACGCGGTCTCAGTGGCCTGGATTAAGTTTTTACTAAATATGTCTCCATTCGACTGGAACCATGTCGTATTGTAACCTGTATTCACCGGCGTAGCACTAAAAATACCCTTAACTCACAGAAGAAGCACCCCTACCTTCACACAACCTCTGCAACTCGAACGAATATCAAAATCGATACACTAGACGAAACCCGACCACTGTGCAGCCATTACCATATTTTTGAGGCGCACACTGCTCCCACTCGTAAACATGAGACAAAATGAGCACTAATTTCTCGACGGCTGCTTGGCGTACAAAGAGAGAGCCCGTTTTACATAAATTTGTCATATTTGCACGCACCCACCCCTTCGGTAACGCGTGCCAAGTTTTAAGCTCGCGGTAAATGACTTGATGGGGCCTAATGGCAGCCGTACATGCTCTAGTGAAGGATTGGGAGAACATAATCCGGAGATATACAAAAGTAATAGTGTTGTTATATCTTCGGACTCAAAACTGCTGATGGTTTGACTTTTGACAAGTGTAAATAGGGGTTTAGGGATGGTTTTATTGAATTTAACTGCCTACAAGCTTAAGTTATAAGTTATTTATTTCGGAACAATATACATTGTGTAGAAATGTTGTAAAATAAAACAGTACCATCGAAACATTACAATCGATAACATGTCAAAGATACTAAAAAAACCATTAATAACATAAATAACAAATTCAAAACGGTAATGATCCACATTCAATTAAATTAATCCACAAACAATAGTAAAAACAAAATGAGATTATAAAAAAAAATAAGCAAAAAAAAAGAAACAAAATAATAATAGTCAACATATAAAATTAATTCCAATTTAGAACAAAAATATTAGGGTTGTCGCTTACTTATCATCTAGCAAGCAAGCATTAAGTTTGCTGTACGTGGGTACTTATATAAATGATTTTAGATCATACACATTACTGACCAAACGGAACTTCTACTCTCCGCAGAATACAGGCGTGATACGTGCCAGTCCACGCAACAAAGTTTTGCTCCATGACATTTATACGCAGCCTTATTGGCTGTCGGTCTAAGTTGACTGACAGAGTGACAGGCTTCGCGTCATCTTATGTAACGTGATCGTCCGACGTTTAGGAAACATTGTCACGATAATAAACTGTTGTTTGTGAAGTCGAGTCTACGGACTGGTATTCCGTATTTGTTCCTCTTCTGATGCAAAATGACAACTCTTTATGTTAAAAAACCCGAACTGCTTGAATACACATGTATTGATGTATTGATAATGTGTTTTGTTGCTGCGATTACTTAGATAAATCCATTGTAAATTACCTTCCTTCTGATCACAGCGGGCAAACCGTTGCTTTCGAGTCCCACACACCATTACAAAGAATCCAGATAAAATCTAGACTAATAACACCCAGTAATTTGAATAAATTTAAAAATAGCTTAATTAGTAATTTAGGCATTCCGAGCCATATTATTGTAAATGTTAATCAATTTTATGAGGAATTCTTTTCGGTAGTTTACACAGAGTTCAATAATACATTAAAAATGAAAACCAAATCTATTTGCCCAAAGTTTATGTTCAGTGACTGGGCAACTAAAGGTATTAGGAAAAGTAGGGAACGATTGTTTGAGCTGTATGGCCTTAAGCCTTACATCAACTCAGAAACTTTTAATAAATATGTTACAACTTACTCAAATTTTTTTAAAAACTCCTGTAAGTTAGCTAAAGCCTTATTCATTAGCAACAAGATTAAATCCGCCGATAATAAAATAAAGACGGTTTGGAAAATCATCAACAGTGAAACTAACAGAAATAAAAAATATAATAATGATATCACTCTAGAGACTTCACGTGGTCTTCTTAGCTCTAAAAATGAAGTTGCTCAAGAATTTGTAGATTTCTTCACTAGTATCCCACTTAAAACTACTGAAACCTTAAATTCCTCACCCTTGTTTTCTATTGATTTATTAAGAGCGAACGTTTCGGCCTGTCCGGTTGAGTTTCAATTTAAACATATAAACCCCATAACAGTCATTAAAGCTTTTAAAGAAATCAAAGTCAAATTAACCGAGGATCTATGGGGTATGTCAATTAAAGTTTGTCAAGCCATTATTGAGACTATAGCACCGTACTTGGCCTTAATATTTAATTTGTGTGTGGACCAAGGAGTCTTCCCGGACCTTATGAAATACAGTAAGGTAATACCACTTTTCAAGTCCGGGGACAGTAAAGACACCAATAACTATAGACCCGTATCCGTATTGCCGGTTTTCAGCAAGGTGTTTGAAAAGGTAATGCTTAATCAAATGCTCAACCACTTTAACACCAATAAAATCTTGCATGAGAAACAGTATGGTTTCACCAAAGGACGTTGTACGACTGACGCCGGTGTCACCTTATTAAAACATATATTTACTGCGTGGGAAGAGGCACAAGATGCCATAGGAATTTTCTGTGACCTCTCAAAAGCATTTGATTGCGTAAACCATGAAACCCTACTCTTAAAACTTGAACATTACGGGTTAAGGAAACTTGCGCTCAGTTTAGTGAAATCGTATTTAAACGATAGACATCAGCAAGTTAGTACAAATAAATGGTGTCAATTCAATGGGTTTAAAAGTAAGTATGGGTGTACCACAAGGTTCGATATTGGGTCCTTTCCTCTTTTTGGTATATATTAATGATCTACCCCATTTATTTAAAAACCAACCACAAATGGTGTTATTCGCTGACGATACTTCGTTAATATTTAAGATAAACAGACGTGCCACAAATCTCGACGACGTAAATAACGCCTTAATGCAGGTCCATAATTGGTTCACCGCTAATAATTTAGTATTAAATGGGAAAAAAACGAAGTGCATAAGATTTGCTCTACCGAATGTTAAAAGTAGTGATAGTGACATAGTATTGAATCAAGAGAAACTGCAATTCGTCGAAAATACTGTTTTCCTGGGGATCACGCTCGACTCAAGGCTACAATGGGGTCCGCATATAACATCTCTTGCAGGGCGGCTGAGTTCAGCAGCATATGCTGTTAGAAAAATCCGCCAATTTACTGATGCAGATACCGCGAGGCTAGTCTATTTTAGTTATTTTCATAGTATTATGTCATACGGTATTTTACTATGGGGACGGGCTGCAGACATTGAGTCTATATTTATTCTGCAGAAAAGAGCCATCAGAGCCATATATGATCTACGTAGGCGCGATTCTCTAAGGGAACTGTTTAAAGAAATTAACATCATGACAGTACCTTGTCAATACATCTGTGAAAACATCATGTACGTTAGGAAAAATCTGCATTTGTTTAGTAAAAGAGGTGACAGACACCACTATAATACTAGAAACAGGGACCAACTAGTACAGCCAGGTTTCAGGCTAGCTAAAGTAGACTCATCTTTCATGGGGTACTGTTTAAAATGTTATAATAAAATACCTCCCCACATTCAACAACTGAATGAGACAAAATTTAAATCTTGTATAAAACGCACACTATGTAGGCAAGCATATTATAAGTTAGGGGATTACATCGATGATAAAAATGCTTGGCTCAATGCTGGTCCTGCTCCACAACCATAGGGGCAAACTAATCAGAAGCTCATGTGAAATTATTGTGGAAGCTGCAGAAGATTGTAAAAATATCTTTGCATTGTATAGATTCAATCTCTTAGTATTATATAACTGCATAGCACATGTGTGAGTACTATGTACTGTAAAGCTACCATTTACATTTAGTTATCCTTCATTGACTCGAATGTGCCCTGGTGGCTGAGAGAATGTCAGGCTCACTCAAATGTCTCGCTGATAGTGGCGGGTGTGTTGGGTCGTTTAGTTCCCTTCAATATGGTTGAGCTGAATGGAGCTGATGCATGCGTCATGTTCGTGAACGGGCGCTGTCAGTTGGGACTGGTCATCTCTTAGCTGCCACGGTTTATTTTAACTACTTTGTTTTTAAATTGTTGATAGTTATAATCTTTTACTCTGGACGCTCTTAATGTGCACGTCTTTCTACATCGTTCTCACATATATGTATAATCTCAACATGAATGATGTAACCAAGATCTTGTAACAATATTTTGATTGAAAAGAGTGTCCATGGAGTTTCTTGCCCATTCTTCTCCATAGAGATCTACGCTTTGGAATGGGCAACTACAGTACTTTCACAAGTTATTATGCCTTGTGTCTGTGACTGTAGCTTCGCCTTTGTTTTTCTGACTTTCAAAAGTGCCTGCGAAGGTCTAATTGAAATAAACGCTTTGAGTTTGAGTTTGAGTTTGAGTTTGAACACATACGTTTTGCCTACAATTATTCTCAATTTTGGGCAACTACTTCGAAATCGCATTTCAAAAGTATCCTAGCACCAGAGATGATGGTTTATCATCTGCCTAGCCTTTTCCCTACAATGTCGGCTTTGAGTCTAACTGGATGCACCAGTATTTAACATGGAGCGGCTACCTATCTGACCTTCCCAATCTGGTTAGTACCTACTGGGTAGTATGATACCCCATGGTAAGACTTTTGTATATCTATGTGCCAAATATTTCAAATAGCTTCATGAACTTTTATGAACAAAATAATATTGGAATAAGGATATTGCAATTTCTGTCTCTATAATATGAAGTACAAATACTACTATAATATTGTCAGATCGACAGTGAAGTAAGAAACGCAAGAACTTTAACCCTATTTTCTTTATTTTTCAGGTAAGTCGAGTTGTAAACAGAAGAACAACGTGAACGACTGAAGTTGGTAAGATTTTGATAGTACTAGTTCTTATCTGTGTTCTTTAATAGTACGAGGTCACGTCAACAAGGTTCACTGATGTTGGTAGAAAGTTTAACTCCAATAATTTAATACGGGATCTCTATAGGAGCGAAAACGTCAAGTAGAAAATACTGAAACTTCTTTAACTTGAAGAAATTTTTTACGTTATTAAAAACAAGCACAAAATACCAGAAATAAATAAAAGTACAGTGACTTGCTAACTTATTTTTGACAGTCTATTTATTGACAGTCGTTACAGGCAGTCAGTGGCCTGAAAGTCTGTCAACCAGTATTTCTCATACTCGGGTATCGTATTACCCAGTATTAACTGGGTTGTGGAGGTCAAATAAGCAGTCGCTCCATGTTAAATACTGACATCCGGTTAGACTGTACGTCGACCCCAACATAGCTGGGAACAGGGCTAGGCAGATGACGCCATTACCTAAATTATAATATATAGAATTTAATATATTTAACATCAGTTTCTTTTCCTTGTCATCTTTCACGCATACAGAAAAGCCACAAGTCTTTTAACTTTCCGCCCTCCGTTAATTCTATCTTACTCTATGGCACCTCGAAGGCAAGCCACAAGTTAGACGTCTTGTAGCTTTAAGTTACGGCAGTTCTACTTAACACTAACTTATCAATTCAACTTAGCTGAACTTCTGTTGATTTGTGACTGATTATCACTGAAAAAAAAACCTTGATGAGTGTGTAGAAAACTTAAGTTCGGTTCTGAAATTGTACTATGGTGTTATCAGAATATCATAGAATAGATATTATTCTCGATTAACAGATCTAATTAAAGTAACTAACAGGCTTTTTAAAATAATATTGTCAGTATAATAACTTATAGGAATGGCAATTAGTTTTGCAAATACCACTCAAAGACTACACAAAAACATCAATCTAGGTGATCGGTCCTCGCACAAAATGCCCTATTATAGCGAGGGAAGTATCTGCCTTTAGAACCTTCCAATTAAGCCCTGCCTAAGTGCCTAACATCAAAATGTGGCCCGAAACTTTAAGAATGATAAATATGATAATCCTACTTATAATAGAAATGCGAAAGTTTGTTAGTTTGTATAGAAGTATGGATATTTGTTACTCTCGCAAAAAAACCACTGAACGTATTTGGATGATTAGCACATAGATAACCTGGATACGCCTACGGTAGTATGAACCCGCGGGACACTTATCAAAACCCATGCGGGTGAAGCCACAGGTATAAGCTAGTACATAATATTGAGAACATTTTCAATAAATTAAAAAAAATAAGTGAGTATCGCAAAATCATACCAAGACATCTCTGACGGCACATCACTAAACTTGACTACTTTTTCACCTTGCGTGTCTCGCAGCAATATCGACACATATCGCATTCATTGAGGACTTGAGAAATCTACTGTTTGCTAGAACAATCGCTAACTGTTCTTCATTAAACATACATTCTTCATTTAATTCATGACGACAGACATTTTGACGTGTGATTATTTTTTGCAATACATCGATCGTTTGAACTTTTCATTCATTCAATTTATTGTTCTTGATTTTTTCCTTTATTAGGCCATAATACGAAAGTAATAACTGTTTATAAGATTGAACTACACGTTTGGAATGGCTAATGCTCATTTACACAAATACTATGAGTCACCTAAATCAATGCCTAAATATGATTGTACGCTTGTCTATTAAGTATGTACTTTTATTTTTAGATGTCGTTTTGTAAGTATGAAAACGAGATAAAACACGCTAATAAAGGAGTTAACTAATTTTTCAAACGATGCTCTCTTTTTTTATAAGAAGTATTACCTACACGAAGTACTTTTCCATTTAAAATACTCGCATTACCTGGAATAAACGTCAACATTATCTACAAACAAATCCGTACACACACTTTACGCACCCCTCAATCTTACCCCAAATTCAAAACAGACACAAACTACAACAAAACCACATCAAAACCAAATGATTGTCACCGCCAGACGATCACAGATCACGTCACGACCATCTTTAACCCCCACCAGAAAAAGGGAATAATTTCTTTATAAATTATTACACCCGACGAGAATTGAACTGGTATCCTTCAAAGGGGGTGGGGGGTGGAAGCCGCCCGGGACGCACGCCGTGATTTATAGGGCTATAAAGTATTATAATTAAAAGCTGGAACGAGGGGTGAAACTATAGGGGGGGGGGGAACTATGGGCCGTTTGCTGTGGTCTACGGCGATGATGGCCAGGTATGAGTTTTATGGGTGGATGTCATGTTGATGGCGTCTTCGTGCTTTGTCTTTAGAGAGTGGTGTATTTGATATGAGAGTATATTGTGTGGAATGTTGCTTGGAACTTGTGGCTCGGCTATGACTCCTAGCGCCTGGAATTTGGTTTTAAAGGAGGTTGTGCTTTTAATGAAAGGAATGTCAGAAGAATGGAGTTACTTGTAGATTTTCTTGAAGATTCTATGATCAGATAATTGTAGAATCAGTCATTGCTAAGATTTTTAGATACTAATGATGATGGCTGCGGCAGAAACTTCGTTTTAAGGATTGAGTTTCAAGCCTATATTTTTATTATTATCTTTACTCACCAAAAAAATAATAATTCACTATCAACAAACAAAATTAACACTTTACCCCCTCCATAACAAATTCTCTTATAAACTCAAACAGCGACATCAGAATTAGTCCCGCACAAACTGTTTGTCACGTGGAGTCTTCAAAACAGCGGAGCTCGGATGTCCTTCCGTCTGTCTGTTATAATTAAAACTAGACGGACTAAGGTCAACTTAGGACACGTTCCCGGGCACAATGGAAATGGATTTGGAAGTCTGTATGAATATTATTTGGATGCAATTTTGCCAGGGTTTGTTTTGAAAGGATATTTTGGTTTTAATGTGGAGTTGTTTGTGAATCTTGGGATGGGTTTTGATACTTTAACCTTTTCGTATGTCGAGTATATAGACACAATTAAAAAGCTATTGTGTCTCGCGTGGATCTACGTTCAAGCACACGAAGGGTTAATAGTTTAATACCTAACCAATAACTAACAAACAAGTTAATTCGTTTTTATGTATTTTGAATGCAAAACTTATAATTGTGTCAAAAAATCTAAAAGAACAGACTGAGACTCGATTTCTATAAAGCAGTTGTATGACGAAGTAAAATGATATCGTTGCAGATGGATGTTTATGATTTCTGCCTACTCCCATGAAAAAAAGACATGAGATTGTACATGTGTGGGCTGTAGTCTATAAAGCCGAAAGACTAGTGGAATCAATTTCCAACCGCACTCAATTATAAAGTTTGTGCTCGCAATGCAAGAATACCCAAAATTGATAAAAATATCACATACAAGAGCACAGCCGACACCAATCAAACAAGCCACTAGCTCATCACCTCCCGAACGTAAATCTAACACCACTTGCATACACCAGTACTCTTAGACCGTACACTAACACAAAACTTCGCCAAGACTGGCGACGTATAGTCTGCCATGACAAACGTTCTGTTTATTAAAGTCAAAACATAATACCGGAGTGGTGTAAATCATCCACCACGGCATTGCTGCCCCTACACCCCCCTTCGCTTCGCCCCCCTCGACTGCCTCACGTCCACTAATTTTCAGAAATGGCCACTGAAGTTCAGACGCTTTTCAAATCTGCATGTGATGTACGTGTGGGGTCTTGTGTTTTCTTTTTTGTTTGTCTTGAATGTTGTTGGGGTTTGGAAAGAAATCATTGTTTAGAATTGATACAAAATAATAAGCTGAAAACTTTTTGTTTAAATAGAAAGTACTCGTAGGTACTTTATCAATGAAGAAAATTCTTTAAATCAGTATATTGTTGTCTCGTACATAGGTGATAAATATCTGAATAAACCTACTGAATAACTGAACAAAATATTTTAAGTTGTTTCTGGTGGACATTTTTTGTGCCGCTGTAGAGCTTGATAATTTTGTAATTTCGACTACAGCAATAAAATTCCCTCTCATTTAATTATAGGCTATAAGTTCAAATAATAAATAATCCAAAGAAGCTACTAAAAAATCGACGATAATGCAAATGACTAGGAGTCATTAAAAATAATTCAAGATATTCGCGACAGAGGGAGCCACATCGTTGCCGTAACGAAATTAAATTCTGTCAGAGACGGTACAACAAATCATGTTTATTTAGACCTAAAAATACCTCGGGTGCCCATTATATCGTACAAAACGTGGACTGAGAGTCGACCGCTCGGGAGATTAGGCAAGAAGGGACATTAAAGTGAAAATTATTTATTTAGGGCCCCCACCAGCTAGATTACATTACTCCATACACATAAATAACGAAAACAATAAGAGCTATACTAATAAATTATCTTTTTATTGCCGGATTGTGAAAATTTTAGACACTTATCCGGGGGATGAGGGCGGTGTCGCGGGGGGCGAAGGTTTTGTCCCAATTATTTATGACGGTCGAGACGCTGGCGTTTTGAATTCGTCGGCGTTTGTGACGGACCATTCTTATGGAAAGTTCTTTGCTTGTTTTTTAATTAAAACTTTAGTGTGGGTTAATTAATGGCTGTGAATAATAATGCACGTCTCTTTTCAAACGATTATCGGCGCTGCTTCCGGTGGGGCGACATTTTTTTTGTATCTGTTTTAATTGAGTGCGTTCTACAATGAATTTTATTGCTCCTAAATTACGACTGTCATATTTTATAAATTAATTGTTCCTGTAGTTGGTTCCGTTGTTTAATTGCTATAAATTATCAGTCTGTTACATTTTAATTGTATGACAAATATGTTGTGTTAGATTCTTGGTTATGATTATATGAGTCAGTGTCATGTGGTCTCGATAGTATCATTGTCGTCATAGGTGGTCTGAACTTGGAGTTATCTCGTTAATAAGCTGTTAGTTAGATCAAATTAGAATATAAAAGGAGATAAGTATCTAATGCTGCCATACTAGGTGTTTGAGTAGGCAGTATGATTTTTTACTGTAGAGATTATTTCTTACGTTACTTTTTTGTGTAGATTTCTTTCAACACGACGACGTGTTAATTGGATTCCTTAACAAGATTTCTTTCAGGAGTACAATATCAAAATTAAACACATTGCAATCCTGTGACATCAACCAAAGTTTCTTTATGTCACACACACATCAAAGCTTATCAGCCATCGTAACATGCAAAACCCAACGTCTGTGAATCCAATAAAATCCATAAACCAGCCAATCGACGTCCAAACCCCATTGTTTGACGACACGACACACCACACGATAGGACACAAATCAATCACAAGAAAAAACGACGAAAAACGACCGCAGTGTTATGTCCCGAAGACCAATACGGTACAGGGCCTCTCCACCATGAATAATCTAATAAATAATCTTTTGAATCGTAATTTATTAGCTACGGCATTACGGGACGGAAGCCTTGGTAGAAGGAGACAGAGATACAATTTGGGGATGTTAGAAAGGGATAGAAACAACGTCGTCCGTCATAAATAACAGCAGGCAAAAACAATGGACAATGGTTCGTGGTGGTGAGATACGTCTTCTTTAGTCCCCCTTGTCCCCCTCGGTCGGGGAGATTGGGGGTATTCGGGACAGTCTCGGATTGTTCGGAACGCGTGCGCAACCTAATGTTGGAAAAGGTTGCATTTGTAATGTGTGCTCTATTGATGGTGAAGGAGACTTTGGATTGAAAAATTGATGTTTTAGTAGGTGCTCGGTGGAAACAGGTGGTTTGCCCCATTTACGTAGGTTTTTGTTATGTTATTTTAAGTAGGCTAGTAGTTTCCGTGAAAATAAAGCGTCTTTTCTTTTCATGGAGATCGAACAATGATTATGATGGAAATTCCTTTGAAAACATACCTAGTGTTAGGGTCTTAACTTGGACTTTAAATAAAAGCAGTGGACTGTAAAACTGGCTCTGTAAACCGACGGCGCCCGAACACCTAGTAAAATACACAGTTAGTACTTTTTACTTTAACTATATGAATGACCTTCCTTCATGGTCCTTTGTATATCCGACTAGCAGTTGCCCGCGGCTTAGATCGCATTTTAGTCGGAAATAATCCCACGGGCACGTTGTAAATATAGCCTATGGCAGTCGGGGATAGTGTA
Organism: Eugnorisma glareosa; assembly: GCA_947578425.1. Classification (NCBI taxonomy): domain Eukaryota; kingdom Metazoa; phylum Arthropoda; class Insecta; order Lepidoptera; family Noctuidae; genus Eugnorisma; species Eugnorisma glareosa. The sequence goes on from OX387966.1 coordinate 1,696,501, forward strand.
GCTTCTAATTAGTAAAAGAATTTTCAAAATCGGTTCTAGGTCCAGAGATTACCCCTACAACCTCACAAACTTTAAAATATTCGTATAGATTTGACTACTCAATTAAATTATTGTCAAGTTCACAATGTATTTTTTTTTCTTGTGATTGTTGATATTGATGGATTGTTGCAAGTCTTGCACGTACAATGAAGGTAAAATTGATCTGGTTATACAGGGTAAGTATAGGTTAAAGTTTTTAATTTATTCGTCATTCATTTATTGTTAGGTACGCATATTTGTGTCACATAAGGTCACACAAACCTTTATATAATTATACACATGTTTCACATTAATGAGTAAATATTCGACACAATGTTAATGAGTTTGACAAGACAAATAGACAGACTGATGAAGTGTACTTAAAGATGTTCTCTGAAATTAATATCTATTGTTTTAATTTTCTTATTTATTGTTTTTGAATCAGAATACTTTAAGGTATGACCTAAATATTTAGCGTACGCAGCAAGCTAGCCTAGCTAGCTTAGATATAACGATATTGAAGGGTCTGTGGGTCCCTGTGATCGTTGGGTTATGTAGGATGGGTCCTTTACTTATACTTAGTACCAAGGTATAATAGTCTATACTATAATAATATTATAAAGAGGTAAAATTTGTATGTAAGTTTGTATGTAGGGGGTAATCTCTAAAAACGCGAGCGAAGCCGCGCGCAACAGTTAGTAATATTATAAAGAGGTAAAATTTCTTTGTAAGTTTGTATGTAGGGGGTAATCTCTGGAACTACTGGACCGATTTAAAAAATTCTTTCACTAATAGAAAGCTACATTATCCCCGAGTGCCATGGGGCTATATTTACACTTGCCCGTGGGGTAACTTCTGACCAAAATGCGAGCGAAGCCGCAGGCAACAGCTAGTCTCTACTATATATTATAAAGAGGTAAAGTTTTGTGAGGTTGTAGGGGGTAATCTTACTCGAAATTCTAATCGCGCAGTTAAATTTATCCGGGACATACTGTGGAAGTGCCCGGGTAACCCGTGAAATTCAAATTTTCTTACGTTTTCTGCAATGAGGCTATCGTTTTTGAGCTCACCAGATGGCGCCAATGTCGAGTAAGGTCATGCCAATAATTTTACTTTATACCTACTTTAAAGTACCAACAACTTCATAAAAGTTTAGTTTATGACATATAACAACGAAAGTATAAACTGCAGATACATATTTACAATATTCTCCTTAAAATTAGCAAGCATGAAACATTTAAAAAATCATTCTACCTCCAAGTACTAGCAAAAAAGATTATAAGTTGCGAATGAAAATCTTCAAGTCATAATTAATCATGAATAGCTCAATCTAGACCACAATATCTGTCACCACCCAAACACCATCATCTTCCTTCTCCCTCCCACCCAATCAAATCCTAATTAAATCAACCCTTTGTTACGCCGAACACCCACGAGGTGCGCCCGCGCAGCTGTCTCCCGCAATTACAAGATGGCCGCCGCCTCGGCACGTACTAATTGACTTTTCATGTAGTCAATACGAATTTTAATGAAGGCTACCTGTGTGTTCGCAGTCGCTTGTTTTTGTTAAATATTCTAGCTTTTATGGGTTTTTGAGAAAAAGAGAAAAGAGGTACGTAATGAATAAGGGTAGTGATTGATTTGAAAATCTAAAAGATCAAAAGAAATTGTACCAAATTCACTTTTTACACGAGAATAGAAAACAGGATCAAACATTTAGAGTTCTATCGACATATCTACCGAGTACCAAGTTTTCCTGCCCCATACATCATATCAAGCCGCACTGGGCCGTCGTAGTGGTATGCCCACTGCTTCTCACAAATAGGAACTCAGTGTCCCAGCAGTGGGGACGTTATAAGCTGCTAGAAGACAAATCCGGTGTCCTATCTTAGAATTCTATTGTGTTGATAAATGAAAAACCAATAATAGACATTGGTCCTTCATTCTGTTAAAACTCAAGCGGTTTCAGTAAACTCTCAATATCATCAACATAAAGTGAACGTTTCAGAATCACTCCCATATGTAAAATATAGCAAAAGGATACCAAGCCCCATACCCACAAATCCCTTTAATTACAAAGTCCACTTACAATCCTTACATCCTTTTAATACAGGAATTTGAAACCCGATAGCTATCCCTGAATGTGTCTGTCCGTCTGTCACCAGAAATAGATGCTAAAGTGCCCCAAATCCCAACGGACGGGATGAACTCTTGCGCAGTGGTTTTTTAATTCAATTTGATAAATGGCTATGTCTCTGGCCATGTAGTTTTGATTTCATCATTCTTTTGAATGAGACTGAACGAATGAGTGAGTGACTGAATGTATTTGGGTTTTGAAGAAATACGCAGTGAAGGATTAGAGTTTAAAGATTTTGACGTGTGAGTAAGTGTGGCCGGATTAATGTGGTTGATGGTTTCTTTTGATTTGGGAATTGAAATTGGACGGGCTGCTGGTTAACGGGGTCTTATAGAAGTTTGGCTGAAAATAGTAGCGGCAATGGAACCTAATATGCGTCAAAATAAATTGTTTAAAAAAATCCTTGACTTTTTTCGACTACGGCCATACGTAAATAGTGTCGTAAATCTTATTGGGTTTTAATACAAGCTTTAATAGAATGAATATTCAGTCGAATTTAACCCCTCCTCCTTTTGGAACTTGGTTAAAAATAATACAATTTGAAGATCCTCGTATCAGCAATAGAAATGTAGGTACGTAATAAGGTGCGTCAGCTACTGCACTTAAAATATATCATAGTCTTCAGATCTAACGGCTCATCAAACTCTGAAATCGACAGCAAAACTAAACACTTCAAAAAACCAACACTAACCTGGCACAAAGTATATTTCACAACCATTCACACGCTGATCTCATCACGTACAGAACGTTAACAACTTTTGATCTGTCTGTAAGATGACTTGGCTGGAACATAGTAAAATATCAAAGCAATTGTAGTACATTGTGGGATGCTGAACAGTAAACAGTGCACACACACAGTGGTGAGACAAACAGGTGGAGGCGAATCGATGTGAACTAGGTAGGAATGACCGGATGTTCGCTACTATAAGGAAAAATTGAAGATATGATGTTTGGTTACCCGAACTGCAAAAAGTTTTTGATCATAGGGTTCAATTTTACTAGATTTTTTTGTATCTAATCATACCTAGTCTAAGGTCGCGTCAGGTTTTTTGATGACTTGTGGCGTATTTTATTTGCATTGGTTCAAAAAAAAACTGCATGTGTTAATAAGCTACCGAAAAGATCAATATCTATACATTCACACAATAGGCTCGCCTCCTTTTACACGGGGCTTAAAACATAACTGTATATTAGGTACTATTAGGTACACCTCTGCCTAACCTTTCGGGGATTATACGCGTGATGTTATATTTATATTCAAACTTGCCAGGAAGAAGAGAGAAGCATTGCTATTTCCTTTAAATTTTGCATCATTTGCTGTTGGTAATGGTACAGTAACAATAAAAGGTGCCCATCTTTGAGCTCACAGTGAATGAAATGCAGTTTCACAATTATAATAGCAAAAGCATAATCAGCCTATAATGTTCCCACTGCTGGGACACACGGCCTCCTCTCTATGAGAGGCAATGGGCTATAATCCACCACGCGAGCCCAGTGCGGGTTGGTACATGTCTTGGATTTTTTTTTTATCTAGGACATGCCGGTTTCCTCGCGATGTTTTCATTCACCATTTAACAACCAGAAAAAGAAAATTGTATCAAATCTTTTGTTTCTCAAAAAGTGATCTCAAATCTCAATCACATTCCTCCTCTATATGTCGGAGACAGCCGGCACTTACATCCGTCAGTGGGTGATCAGCGACGTTATGTCAGAGGTGATTGGCAACGAGCCAGGAGCTTCAAGATATTAGGGGTATCGCTGAATGGGATGGAAGATACGATAGATAGGTAGGTATATTGTTGGTGAATGACTTTTAAATGGTTTAGTATCGAGTTGTCTTTCTTTTTGTTTGTGTGGTAAAATAATTGACTTCAAGATCTTTTCTAATAAAATCAGTGGTTGCATAATCCGAAATTATTACATGTCACATTCAATTTATCTCAAACTAGCGACCCGCCCGGGCTTCACACAGGTGCAATGTAAACCGGCCTCTTGAATCACTTTATCTATTTAAAAAAACCGCATCAAAATCCGTTGCGTAGTTTTAAAAGCACACATAGGGACGGACAGACAGCAACAGCAGTGGGATCATTGTAGCCTGATTATGCTTTAGGTAGCCATACAAGTTATTTCTGCATTATGAAATGATTCGTTGCGATGCACTTGATTGGTATGCTAGCAAGGATATTTTTGTTTACAGAAATCATCCGGTACGAACCAAGAATTTGCACATACTCGTCAGTGACTCAAGCCATCAACCATGATTAAACCAAACATAACCTTAAGCGCCAAGTTCACTGCCCTTAGCCTACTAAATCTCGAAAGATTATTATTCTTTCCGCTGTTATCCAAAACAATGCTTCGATACACTTACCAGATATTTACAGCTTTGCGCATCGCTCCGCTGATTGAGCGGCCATTTCGCGTATTTACGTTAGCTCTACTGTGCATTTTCACCTGGGGTGCATGCGCCATGCATCGGGTGCATACATCAGCGAACGCATAATTCAGTGCACCTGTTTAGTTTCATTCACGTTGTTTGCAGGGCCGCATTTGGGGGGTGCAATTTCTAGCTTTGAATAATAAAAAGTCATTACACCCATTTACAAACCATTTAGTTGTAAAATACTAATATTAACAGTAAAATGTACTGGTCATGATTATATGCCAAACTGTAACATTTATTTTGGTTAGTTTTGTGTAAGACGGGTCGTGTCAATAACAGTAACGCAAATTACTTGTTCTTAGTTAATATTACCGTACCTAGTTAAAATGGTAACATCTGGTTAGAATATCAATAACACAATATCATAAAACAATAAAAAATAAAGACTTCTTTATACCGAACGTTGATAAGAATATAAATTATATGTTTTACTGTACATTAAGCACTAAATGCCAGTAATTTGATTAACATTTAAATTTGAAATAATGTCCGTTGTATGCAAATCTAATAGAGTAGACAAAGCAATATTACCATTTAAACTATCTTCAAACAATACCGCTTATATATCAACAAGACATTTGCCCAAATTAACTGGGACATTCTCTATTTACGTTTTTGACTCATCTGTCGGCTAGACTGAAGTCCGAGAAATGACTACGTTATTAAGAATGGCATCTATTTGTTACTTATCAGCTAAGTTTATTGAAGACATGTCCTTTTCATTGACATTTTCGTCATCAATTGAAGCTTCGTGACGCATAAGTCACCTTGACTAGACATGTCATTGCTGTTGATATAAGTATCGTTTCAAACATGATGGATGAGTTTTTTCAAATAATAAGCTGTCATTTCCAATATTCGCTTTGATAACATCAGACAGTGTTGAAAAATACCTTTTTTAAGTAACGTACCAACCCTCTGTTCTACTAACTTGAATACATCCCTGTTGGCTTCAATCATGTTTCAAATTCATTGATTTTGAAATTAATTGCTGCACTTCGTGCTCCAAAAATATTAAGGTTTAATTTGCATTTGGTTTTAATTTGCGTTCATTTTTAAACTTTTTAAATAATCTTGCACCCATCAAAATTAGGCTCCGAGCAGCCAATGGACTATTTGTCCGCCGAACTGAAATAAATTAATGCTGTCCGTTGGTTGCCACGGTTTTTTCATCCAATGTTTGTTGCAAATAATTATTATTGTCCGCGTCTGGCCGGCGGACCAATCTCCCCATTCAGGTAACATTATAAATCCATGCGCCTTTTCCGCCATCCTGATACCTCCCTGCATCAAAAAGACAGAATGCAAGCTGCATTCGATGAGTGATCGCAATGCTCGCGTCAATCGCAGCGCAGCGATACGGTTGGCATGCAAAGTGTTGTGTTAAACCGAGTGGGCCCAATAAATTAGCGTCATGTTTTGATTTTAATTTATCGCATAATTGATGTGTGATGCTGATGGGTGTTTGGTATCAGTTGTGGTAATGGTTCTTTGAAAGAGCATTTTGAATGTATCAATACGATGTCTGCCAAAACTCTCTTGAAAGAACAGGAGAACTGTGTTGATGAGGATTGACTAATGCATTGTCTTTCCCATTGTAAACTTAAGAATGACGTCATAAATGCTAATGTTGCCAGCGACGATGACATCACGCATGTTTTGACCCAAGGTTCAGGCAGAAGTGTCGATAGTATACCCACATTTTGCCAGTTATGTCTCAGTCTCATGTATTAAGGAGTTAATCCTAATGCCAACGATCATGATCTATTGCTTTTAATAATCTCTACGAATAAGGATTAATTTAAGAAACATGTCTGGCCATAGCCCTTTGGCAGTTGTGTTGGCGATCGTTCTTCTTGACTGCAAACAGAATGATACTGCTGCATCTTTCATCCTGTTCTCTTGACACCTTCTTCGATGTGCTTTTACATTTAAATGAAGTAGACATGCCATTGTACACTACTTTAGAATATACTTTTGTAGCATGAGACATCATCCCAACTATGTTGGGAGCCGCTTCCAGTTTAACCAGGTGCAACTGAATAAAAATACTGGTTTATTTTACATGGAGCGACTACCTATCTGACCTCCACAACCCAGTTGGTACTAGGTTATACGATACACCTTGGTAAGACTGGTTGTCAGACTTTCGGGCCACTGCCCACTGATGACTACCTGTAACGACTGTCAAAGATCTACAATTCACAGCCGGTATCAACGACTTAACGTGCTTTCCGAGGCACGGAAGAAACTCGGTACGTAATGCGTATACCTATCCACGGACCAACCCAGGCAAACGCGGCTTAATCTGAAGATCGACCCGAACGCTTGGTATGGACATTAGACTCAAACATAATTGACTAAAAGAGGGAGTACTAAAGACACCCCCTCGGGCAAACCAGGCCTGGGGGCCTAAAATAAAATCTTAAAATAGTCTGACCATTTAACGAATTGTAACATAATTCGTATTATGATTCTTCTAAAGCGGCCATTTTAGACCCCCAGATGTTATATTTTACCAATTTAGACAAAACAGACCATCAATTAGGCTCATATGCCACAGCGTAAAATTCTCTTCTAACTGGGTCACTGCTCTTTGGTATATATCACAAATAGCTACAATAATACTATCAACAAACATAAAAACGTTTTATGTATTATTTGATATTCATAATAATTTGAATGTTAATGTTGTGGACATAAATTATGGTAATATATTAGCTTATGTAATGCGAATTGTTGGGTGGTGTGTAAGTTTATTGTTTCGTTAGAAAAAAATATGATTTTTGTTAAGTGAACTTTATGCAATAAGGTCAAATGAAATTAACTAGAGAAACTTCGCAGTTTTGTTGGTTATCTAAAAATAACATAAGCCTGTAATCCCCGAAGGATTAGGCAGAGGTGTACCTATTAGTACACCCACATCTGCTCAGTAATGTTTTAAACCCCATATAATAGGGGGCGAGCCTATTGCCATCAACCGGACACAAATCCAGACTCCGTGGCTGCTACTGAGAGATTCCTGATAACACTTTGCCCGACCCGGGAATCCAACCCAGAACCTCTTACTCAGCAGTCACGTTTGCAAGCCCTTGACCAACGAGCTAGTCGCAGATCTGTTGGATATCTAAAATTTCAAAATAATTAAAAAGTCAAACGATTTATTTCGGTAAGAAAAAGGCACTTTTGAACGTCAAATTTTATAAGGAAATAGGGATTATTTATGTTAGGATTATTTATACATACAGTTGCTCATTACCACAGGTACTTTTGTATGGAGTAGAATAGGCAAGAAAGTTAAATACGAGTACGCTACTTGCGGTTTTTCACCCCAAAACAAAAAAGATTCGTTTTTAAATACTTTTTAGATATCGGTACCGACCACGAACCTTTCCGCTATCTAATTTAATGTTGACCCTGTAGATCGGTACTTTTTACGAGAATGTGAGTGAATCTTTAACAATATCTCAGACATTTTATTTCAAAATAAATCTTGAACTTTATAACACAGACTTTGTGTTTTAAAGATTTCCATCAGCATTAAGTTCTGGAAGCCCGTTAATGTCAACTACTGAAATACGTCTTCCTAGTACGATTGTAGAATTCTACAGCTATTCGCGATTCAAGAATAGTGCCGTTCTTATATTATCATTATTACGTAACATTACGCCTGTAATAGCTTGAGGGTGGGGCATCGGTGCACCTTATCATCGGTTATATTTTAAGTAATAGAGGACGTGTGACTGCCCCGTTCGTCTAGTGGTTCCCCGGTCGGGCAATGGGTTTTTCCATTTGAAATTTCTCAGTAGTAGCCCGGAGTTTCGAAGTTGGCGGTATGATACCCCCGTGCCTCGGAAAGCACGTTAAGCCGTTGGTCCTGCGCCTGATATCTCTCTGGTCGTGTCGGATTGCCGTCCCATCGGACTATGAGAGTGAAGGAACAGAGAGTGCGCCTGTGCCTGCCACACACTTGTGCACTATAATATCTCCCGCGCCGATGTAGTAGTAGTCACCGGTTAGATTGGCCGCCGTGGCCGAAAACGGTCAGGAGTACTATATAATAAAGGACGAGCCTATTACCTACTTGGGACGAATGTAGACTCCGGGCTGACTGAGAAAACCCTTAGGGAATAACCCAATAACACTTTGCTTGAGCCGGGAATCGAACCCACGGCCTCATGCTCTGCAACTGTAGCACTTGCGATCACTAGACTAACGAGGCATCGAATATGATTATAAGTCATCTATTACAACTCTGAGCATTTAAACATAAGCAGAAGCAGTTAAACTTATACCTTACTAGCGACCCGCCCCGGCTTCGCACGGGTGCAATGTTATACATATAAACCTTCCTCTTGAATCACTCTATCTATTAAATAAAACGCATAAAAATCCGTTGCGTAGTTTTAAAGATCCAAGCATACATAGGGACAGACAGCGGGAAGCGACTTTGTTATACTATTTATTGATTTTGAGCTTCCGATGTTTCGACCCTGTTGCAGGCGCTATAAGCGTCGTAAGTGACAGCATATAAGTTTAGTTTTGAACCGTGTTTGATAAGCAGTGTTGTATGACAAAACTAGTATAATAATAGAAGACACACAAAAGAGATATAATAAATGATCACAGTCATACTGACGTATAGATCATTCGCGTCGGTGACATTTTAACTTTTTATCATAATCAATTAAGTGAATTATGACAGCCAGTTTCTCTATCAAATTGGTGGAAAATAATATTAATAAAATTATAAGTTTATTATACTTAATAAAACAGACGAAATCAAGAACATTAATTCTGGAATTGTCAGATTATGAAAATGTCACAGACCTCGGAAAGACATCATCAGAATCACTGATGTTGACAATCCATCAGACTTGAATTACGTGATTGAATATCTTGTTAGTCAAAGGAGATCTTAATCTAGCCTTGACCCCTTGTCAACTGTTTTTATGATAGATATGTTTTTTTTTTTAATGTTTGTTAATTCTGTCGTATATCTGATCCGTAGATGATACTTATAAATGCCCTTAATCATTATGCTTCAGCAAGAAACCTTGCTAGAAGTTACTCGCTTCTCCATGTTTACATTACCTTTTCTTTCTTCTGGTTATATGCTTCATATCATACGAAAAGACATATAATATAGAACATAGAATTGCTTTCAAGCAGCATTATTGTGTTCTGTGCTGAAGGGTATCATGGACAAAATTGTGTTAGGTGAAACAAAACACGATCTACCACAAATTCGGGTCATCAGACATCATGTCAACATCAATCATCAAGATCTCTCTAACAAGCACACATATGTTATTGTCATTGCAAGAAACCGCGACCGAGACCAACACTAGTGGGTGTATTCTCAAAAATGCCATCATAATAGTTATTTACGATCATAAAATCAAATGGTTTGGTGTCGTAAAACATGAAAAATAACGCTTCACTTGATGGCGAAGTGGGCGAGAACAAATGGCGGACAAGGTGACACTTATTTAGTGGTTATGTTAGTTTACATTGGTTATTTATGTTTACAATTGTGTCATTATTGGAATAATTAGGAAGATTCGTCAGCTCGATTGCTGAATCATTGCTAGCATTGCATGTTTGGGAAAAGTGCATCGGTTTAAAACCGTTTGTTTGTATTTACTTCTTGTTATATTACTGGTTGCTCATCATGCATGTGTGTTATGTATTTGGCACACTTAAAGTATAAGAAATCTCTAAGATATTTGAGTGAGAAAATATTCAGTAGATTAATTGACTACTAATCATGAAAGTCACCGAATAGAACAGAGGGAAAAGCTGCTCTCGACCACCATTTTCACATTTCTACTGTACTAGAATATGATTGAAAGTATTTAAAACGCAAGGTTTTCAATTTCCCAGCTATTTCTTTTTACCTAATTTATTCTTCAATTAAACTCCTACGCATAGATTGTTTAACATATCCGTGGTTACATGATATTCAGGTTTATTATTACAAATAATTTACAGATGAAACAACCATACCTGGCAAAATGTTGGTGTGTACTATCTTTGGTACACCTCTGCCTATCCCTTTGGGTATTACAGGTGATTTTATGTTATGTTGTTTATTTAGAGATGTCTGATTAGGATAATTTAAACTACTATAGGTACTTATATACCTTATCTCGTATCTCATGAAAACTACAAAAAAAAAAAATATATATATATATCTCTCAGGCAACAACAATGATTTATAACACTGTATTATTTTCTACTATTGACACTTATAAATTCTCTTTCATATTTCTTACACCACCTCATTACCAGTGTTTCACGGCTATAACATACTGCCACATCTCAAATCTCATTATATTTTTAATAATCACATTCTTGGCACAGACATTATTGTAAAAATCTAGTCAACACAATAGTAAGCGATAAATTTTTAAAAAGAAACACATAAAATGTACGGAACGCTATAAAAATTACGAAGACAAGCCACAAGACAATGGTCAGAAGTTTCAAAATGTACTTTCAAATAGCCGCAGTCGATCGAAACCTTCTTGTATTCATTACCCTTTCCTTCTCGGTTCTTTTAAGATCGCTTACTCCATCTAGCTCGGGTGCTGTTCATAGGTTTTTTATTTATTTTATTTATTTATTTAGGTTAGCCCACAATTATTTACACGTTACATTCAATTTAAAAGTACACAATATACATTTACTAGCTGACCCGCGCAACTTCGTCTGCGTGCGTGGGTACATAAAAGAAAGAGAGGTTAGAGAGAATGTGCGTCAACCTTAAAAGTTAGACATATGGCCATTGCGGATATTTTTTTAGAGCTTTTTAAGAAGGACAATTCCGACATACATGATAATTGCATAACTTTAACCGTTCACGCACAACAGAAGCTCTCAAAAGGAGTAAATCCTTATTATATACTATTACCGACGGATAATCATCAAATGACCCCTCCCACTCTGGACGGAGCGGAAGGGAGTGTCAGACTTGTACTGACTAAAATCCATCCACGTTTCTTCTGTTGCCCTTTGCGTTCCTGGGCCGCGGTATCTCTTTCGAACAGTCCCGCAACCCTGGCAGGCCTCGCTCCTCTCGGATCCCTTCCCGTTTGCTGACATCTCTTTGAGGCGCGCGTGGAACACGATCACGCCGTCACCACGGCCTGTCGTCATAAGACGGACGGATGGCGAGCTAGCCCATTACTCACCGTCCACAGGCCCGCGACCCTCGACAGCCTTGCGTCTTCATCTTTAGACACTCGATGACAATCATACACCAGCTAGAACGAAAGTTCTTATCAAAGTTCTTGAAATGAGCCGAGACACGATAAAACTGCTGTAAACTGTTGCGGACCTCTTGCAACTGCCTTCCGTCTCCATCGTCAGACCTTTAATGATAGACATACTCCAGGCAGGTCTAAAGTTCTCATCAAGGTGCATGAAATCAGCCGAAACACGATATAGATGCTGTAAACTCTTGAGGATCTTTTGCAACTATCTTCCGTCTCCATCGTCAGACCTTCGATGACAGTCATACTCCAGCTAGGTCTAAAGTTCTCATCAAGGTACATGAAATGAGCCCAGACACGATATAGATGCTGTAAACTCTTGAGGACCTCTTGCAACTGCTTTCCTTCTCCATCGTCAGACATTCGATGAAAGTCATTCTGAGTTATGTTTAAAGTTTTCATCAAAGCGAATGAAATGAGCCCAATAACATTATACCTGCTGCAAACTGTTTAGGACCGCTTGCAACTGCCATTTGTCTCTATAGTTTGACCGTCGATGACAGTCATACTTCAGCAAGGCCTAAAGTTCTCATCAAGGTGCATGAAATGAACCCAAACACGTTATTGTTGCTGCAAACTCTTGAGGACCTCTTGCAAGTGCCTTCCGTCTCCATCGTCAGACCTTCGATGACATCATACTCCAGCTAGATCTAAAGTTCTCATCAAGGTGCAGGAAATGAGCCCAAACACGATTTCTCAATTTAAAAAACAAAAGATCATGCTTAACGGACTTCTCTGTAAAAAGTTATGCGTGGTCAGGTCATACATAAAATAAGAATATATAGACGCGTCGAACTGAGAACCTCCTGTTTTTGTTTCGTTGGTTAATAAACCAAGCTTCAGACATTTGACACGGGCCAGGGTCATCTTTCACGGAAAACTTAACACCGCAACTCAGAAAAGGGAGTGAAATTAATAGCGCCATCTATCGAGCACGAAATTAAACCGTTAAAATATAATGCATGTAAAACGATCGAACAAAAACACTCTACAGGGTTATAGCGTCATGTAGACTAATCTAGAGTACTTTTTGCTATAAGAACTTTTTTGTAAAGCTGGTCAACCGATTTAAAAGTTAGCACATTTTTATTAATTAGTACCATTTTGGTGCAATAGATGTCTTTGCATGTATCTTACACAATGATGGTAAGTTCTTCTTGAACACTTTAAATTCATAAATCTTTTGATAGAGAGCACTGATTACAATGAAACAAAAACTAAAACCTTCTCTAAGTTCTCCACAATGTTTGTGCATTGAATCTAATCACATTGGTTTTCCCAACAACATGAAGCCCGCCTCGCAGCGCGCGCGGGTCATTATTTTGATGCGGAGTTATTTTAAAACTGTGATATCTCCTAAGATATTCATCTAAATTGAATGGTGTAAAGAAAAATTTTGGTCACAATTGAATGCTAAAGATGACTAACATATTTATTTTGATAAGGATTAATACTATGTTGGTAAAAATACCTTTGCAAATAAAGCACTATTTTTGACCAAATTTTAAAATCATAAAAATGGTTATTGTTAGTCAACCTTAAAAGATAGGCATGTGCTGTCGCGGACTTTTTTTTAGACATTTTTAAGAGGAATAATTCCCTAATACATTATTTTTGTGCAACTTTAACCGGTTAACCAGCGCACGCAACGGAAGCCCTCAAAGAAAATAAATTTTCCCCGTTTTTGCAACATTTTTCATTGATGCTCAGCTCCTATTGATTGTAGCGTGATGATATATAGCCTATAGCCTTCCTCGATATATAAGCTATCCAACACTAAAAGATTTTTTCAATTCGAACCCGTAGTTCCTCAGATTAGCGCGTTCAAACAAACAAACAAACAAACTCTTCAGCTTTATAATATTAGTATAGATTACATTGTACATTTTCATTAAGTACTGCAATTAATTGTGAATTAAGAACGATAAAAAAAATGTGTAAAATTAAGCATAGATCCAGAAATTTAACAAACTAATCAAGACAGTCGAATTAAATTAAATTAAATATAAAGTTTGGTGATAAAATAAAATAACATATAAATTAATAAATTAAACTAAAATTAAATTTTTGGTTTACACTAGATAATAATTGAGAATTAATTAACCTTAAATTGTTACATAAATTATAAATTATCAAATTGGCATTAGAATAATAATAATTTATTTGCATTATGTTTTATAGTTTTGCGAATAGTATTTAATAATTATTTTACAAAATGTAGGTTGACCTGCGAGAAACCATTACTAAAAAAAAAACATTGTTAGAATCGTCGATTTCCGTCAATACTGTTACAATTTGCAGCGTGTTTCGCTGACGTGAGATATGTATCCTTTTGTTCACCTTTAGTTTTCTTTTGGTCGTCTGCGTGATTGTGCGCACGCGACTTGCTTTTTTGTCAAGAGCAACCAATCTTTATCCACGTAGGTATCGTCAGGTAGACTTATGGATTGTTTCAGTCGCGTTGTAACTAAGATGTAATTTTCTTTTCATATAATTTTCCTTGCCTGGTTGGTAGTTTCAGTGGAGTTTATTTTCTGGTATATCTTGCTGTCTCATCCCAGTACGTGTAAAAGTCGCAACGCGTTAATGATTCGTCATCCGTGCGACAGGTTTACGACTGGCCGCGGTAAGCTGTCGGCGTTTTATCGAGCAACTGTTACTTTTTAGAACGACCTGTTTTGTCTTCGATTATGAGCTGATTGTTCCGCTGTTTATTGATGATTATTTTTAATTTATTGTGTCATAGCAAATTCCACTATCACACGATTTTTTTTTGTAAATATAAATATTTAAAATTAAATTAATAAAATCACAGTTGTTGTTTTTGTTTTTGCACGAAAATGACATAATACAGGTTTCTTTTAATCTATTTTCTCAAGATAGTTTACTTTTCAGAATACCATAAGGTACAGTCAGCATCAGAAGTAGATTAACACTACTCAAAGTTTCAAAGCAGGTTTTTAATAACAACTTATAAGATAGTACTTGTTACTAAAAAGGTATAGAATAGTTAGGAATACTTTAAAGAATAATCTTCTGAAACATTAAAAATAATAGCTGGCGTCCTGTACATTAAACAATAAAAATTCCGAAATGTTAAGCTACTTTTGTTGCTGACCGTACTTGCAACTACAGTACATACTATATTAAATATTAAACTGTGTTCATCTTAATTAAACAAATCTAAAGATTTCACAAACAGGTAGAAGCGCACGCCGTCTTTAGCTACACTTACCCTACAAAGTATAAAAAGCATGAATATAAAAAAGCTATAAAACTAACCTAATAGCTCTTGAGTTAATACACACCAGCAGACAAATTTACGATTCACAAACAGACATAAACACTCAGTTTTGTATAGATATAATTCAGTTTTATGGCGTTTCACATGAGCGTTGCGAAACGCCGCGTTTCCCAGCGCAACTGTCATGACTCAGGACACAAGATGTTTTGGTAACATTATTTATATTATAGTACTTTGAAATTGTAACGAGGTTTACACGCTTTGAAATATTTTTGGATTTTGTCGTTCGTAAATACGTATTAGATAATTTTAGTAGCGCTTATAATAAAAGCCGGTTTACACCTTCCGATTTTCTAGCAATATAATCAGAATATCTGCAGACAGTCTTCAAAGCAAACAACTTTTATTAGCCTTGAAACCTGATCTTATAGAAAAGGTAGAAGGGACACCAACGCTTTGACGGTTAGCACTCAGTAGATCTTTAGACCTGAGGTTCCTGGACAAGTAGAAATCGCTTTCAAAGCTTTTTTAATTTCTACAAACTGTTTAAACAGTAGGTATCCAACATATTTTTGACTTTTCCATAATTATTCTTATCGCTGTTATAATGTAACTTTGTGTAGGCCCTAGGCTGTAGCATGCAATTCAATAAGATTACCATAATCGACATCTTTTAAATAACATTCTCGTGTCACAATGTTAGTTTCCATACTCCTCCGAAACGGCTTGACCGATTTTTATGAAATTTTTTATGCATTTTCAGTAGGTCTGAGAATCGGCTACTATCTATTTTTACCCCTGAGATAATTTTCGACCAAAACGCGAGCGAAGCCGCGGGCAACAGCTAGTCTAAATCTGAAATTCCAGTAAAATCACCAATAATAAAACAAAACACAATCAAATTAAAATCACATCGTACTGTCACATCAAAATACTTGAAACATGACGTCACAATCAACTAGACGCCAGCTGATTCCAACTCGACCAATATAAATGAGTCACCATTAATATGGCGCTCGACGTGACCGAAATATTCGCGTCAGGTCCTCACCGCGTTATTATTATTCACTTACACCTGTACCATTTGTCCGCAATCGGTCGGTGTTGGCGCTGTCATGATATACCTGGAGCATGCTGATATTTGGTGACTATGACTACGAGCATGCTGATACTAGAGAATTCTGTCGTTGAGATTTTAGTGATAGAGCGTGTTTAGGGTAAAAACTACCATCCTAATTGCATTTTCTGCAACTTAACTGGTTTGTCCGAATTATAAGGACAGCGACCTATGCCTTGCTTTTCTTAACTATCTTGGGGTTGACCTTCATCTAAACTGATGCAGCTGAATAGCAGTATTGTGAATGGAGCGAGTGCCTAGCTGAACTTCATAACCCAGTATCTCTGCTTGAATTTCTGAGCCCTTCGGTCGATTATTAGTAATCACTCGGCGCGAAAGCAAACCCTGTAAAAAAACTAGTTTTTTTTTTTCACTTTTGTTTCAGGTCAGGAAATCAGGTTATCGTCTCCCATAAATAAGAAAAGCTGTCAACCTGTTAGTCAATTTATAGAACTAGGTATCAATAAAAAGGTGAATCAAAGGTTAAACATTTTGAGGTTGATGTGTCATTTTAATTTCCAATTAAAATGCATAAATTCGGTGCAGTCACTTTTGTGACAAAGCCTGATTTTGTTCACCGGCTTAATCAGCTTGGAGTATCAGGTAGTTCTTTTATTTTTGTCCTTCGTTAGATGACCCTTGATGTCAATCTACCGCTTGGACACTATGCTGGGTTTTTGGCTCTTCCAAAATCCAGATCAATTTGTTATTTTTGTAGAAACTACAAGTTCTGTCTACCTATACGGATTGCTGTACGATTTTATTTTAAAGTTTCACAACTAACTTGTACATCATTATTCACAGTTGACTTGAACAAATCAAAAACACTATAACTCTTTGTTTTTTTTAGAAATAAACACAGCATAATAATTACATGCCTAATTAATCAGAATATGAGTGACATAAGCGATTCGTTTATATTATTAATCTAAAGAAATATAAACTTTACGTTGAATTATCATATTTTTGCCATAAATATGAGTAGACAGGTGTCAGGAAAGGTGACATATGGAAAAACACTGGTGATGCTGATTCATACGATGGTCAGACATCACTCTTAGGGTGATGTCATTTTATGAAATTGGGGAAAAATTGGGTTATTGCTTTATTTTAATAAAGAAGATGTACACTGAGCGACTTTTGTCGTACGGAAAAGTGGCCTGCGCTCTTTCGCTTACTCAATGATCGCTGTAGGTAATAATGCACACGTCGTTCAGCATTTCTCTTGAGTTATCATCATTCTCCTGCCTTAATCCTAATTTAGTTTAGGTCGGTGCAGCATGTCTTGTCCCATACTTTTCTTTTAGTCGTCATTTCAGTAATCATCCCCTATGTAGCCATATCATCTCTCACAAAGGCAAGCTATACTTTTGAATGTCGCCAACAAAAGGTATATTTGCTGAAAACAAAGCCTGAAACTTTATCCATGTTCCTAAAAATGTAACCACTTGTAAGCACTTACTATTAATAAGAAATACTTATTAGTAATAAGTTCAATGCAATTTACAATGATGTCTTAGTCCCACAAATCACCCATCCACAAAAAGTTGCCGACAATCGCAACTTGCGCGCCTACTCTTAGCCGATTGACATCCTTAACGCAGATGGCGAGGCATAAATCAAGATTTGTCTTCAAGACGCGTTCTTTACAACTAATAATAAGATAAATAAATCAAATTAGCAATCCCGACAGTTTTATTGAGATACTAAATAGCATTTTTGTAACGAAATTATTTGCTGTTTGTGAGTTCAGAACACGTTAAATGTATGTCGCTGTCGAATGATTACGTGTTACTGAAATCTTTGGGCAATATTCCTAGTATCCAAAGCGTCAATAAGCTGCAACATAAAAAGTAAAAAAAAAAACTCACACAATTTCCAATCTATTACTATCGATCGACTAATAACCGTATATTAGTGATTGTTATCTGAACAGTCTAGTTGATTGGCTGGCTCATGAGTCATTATTATCAGGTTCTTGGATTCCAGAAACCCGATGTTTTAATTGAATTTGATGAGAATGTGCATCAGACCAAAGCACTTCAAACAACACAAATATATTCCCATGAACATATCCATCAAACTGCGGACTATTCGTTCATAAAACGAATGATGTAATTTGAATGAAGTTGAAGAGAGCAATAAAAATAATCGAGTTTACACTGTATATTTCTAGCTAGAGGTGTAAAAATATTAAAAGCTCTAAAATAAACCGCCCACAACGATTCTAATGAGACACGGAACCAATAAACTACTAGTTTTGTTGTAAAAGAAATAATAGTAGCGACCGATGTCACTACTACACTGTAATGCAACGAAACGACTACGATACGACATTTAAAAACAATCTAAAACAAACTTTACCCTCAGAGAAATAAAGTTGATTGTGCCACAAAACGGACACGAGGCACCAACGGGGAAAACACAATCAAATTCAAATTGTAAGTGGGAAGGTCTAAGGTCGATTTTTCCATGTGAACGTTTGAGATTTTGAATTTGAGTGCGAATGCGATGCATTAAATTGTAATCGAACACTATGGTGAAAACATACGAGGCGGCGCCCGGAGCGGGCGCTACTTTATTTAATAGACGGAAAAAAGCGATTTAAAATAGCCTTGTTTATTTGCAAGCTGGTTTCCTTTGTAGGTTGTACTAGATTTTAAGTGACGCCAGTGCTGCCCAGATATAGAAGTGGGAACTTGTAGTGGTGAAGTTTAAAGGGTAGGAGAATGGCCTATCGGTTACATGTTTAATTGCTGGTCTGTTGTTGTGCTTGCAATTTGTTTATTTTAGCATTTTGATTCATCTACATGATGATGCAATGATTTTGGATGATAAATTAAGTGTGAGATAATTAAAACTGTATTTTTTGCAAATCGGACATCAAGATTATCCAAGGTTATCGTCACGCAAAGTTTTAGATAGATATACGTCAATTTGTGACTTTATAACTCGGACAACTTATAAACTGAAATTGCCAAAAAATGTCTCTATGTTCTATGTTAAGGGTTTGGTTTCCGCACTTAGTCCCTAAATTGGACCATTGTGCGTGTATTCACTTAAAAAATGTCTCAATTTCCAGTAAAATTTTCCCCATCAAACATCTAAAACGCATAATTTCTAGCTGCAGACTAGTCTAGCCTGGACGGTACCGATACGTTTCCACACTTTACAATGACGGTCGCAACGAAATATCGCGTACCGATTGTATAAATATGCAGTTATCTTTCTTTTTAGCTAACGTGCTTCTGCATTATGCAGGCCGGCCCGCGATGTACCCCACGTGTGCTTCCAATAAAATTTTACTACGCCCGCATTGTTCTATATGGGTTTTTCGTGAGTGTGAGCGAGAGGGAAGATAGGCCATTTTGTTACGGCAATAACGAAGCGGGCCAAGTGACTATAAGTCGAATCCGCCGCGGTGTCGGACGGTGTAAATGGCATTATTTTTTATCGGCCGCCCGTGTAGGGTAGTTGGTAAAATTTTCTTTTACAACATTGATTTTTTTGTGCGTAATATTTTATTTATTGTATTACTAGTAGTTTATTATGTATTTTAGTGTATCATTTTGAACCCGTACCTGCAAATGAAAAAGGAATTGATATGAATGAAATGTGCCCGTCACTTGCTCGAGTCGTCGGGTAGCATAAAGTAAAAAACCTTCTGAAATAAGAACTTTTATCGTAACAATACAACCTGTCAATATGCCTGTCAATATTTACGTCACCGTTACAATAAGACGGACGATGAAAACAGTTTACTGGATGGACAGGCCGTCAGTGGCGCTACCGGCATTGTTGTCAATACAACGGTTTAGCTCAGTCGTTCCGTTGCGTAATTATTTGGAGGCTTTCATTGTCTATAGGAGTCCATTTTAGTTAACTCTATAAAGACCGTAGATATAATGAATGGAATGTTGCCGATATCACTACATTTGGCCATTGGTTTGGTCACCATTTTTGGTGGTAATCAGCGTAAAATAATCGACTTGAAATTATTTTGAAAGTAACTAATCGTAGCAAATCGTACAATATTTTTTTTAGAAAGAAAAAAGAAAAAGGGTTTATTGAACTCACACAGCAGGACAAATAATAAAAAAATATGAAAAGAAAACCAAAGGAAATAAAACTAAAATTAAAAAACCAGGCTAACCAAAATAACTAAAACATAAAATTGAGCTAATTAAAGGTCCTTTACGAGGCCAAAAGCGTGGTGCTGCTTTTTTACTATGTATGCGTTTTTTTCAATATTTATGTTTGTAGGTCAATCAATCTCTTGAATCTCAATACAATATCTTCATCAAAACTCAGCCATAAGTACTTCAAATTAAATTATATTGTCGTTTCACATAATATTAATGCCTTTTTTTATTCTCCAGGTAAGCCAGTCATTCGCAGTCCCACGTATTAAAACAAGGTAACATAAAAAAATCGAACAAAAATACTTAATTAATAACGAATCGTGTGGTTGATTGATTAATATGATAAGTCCTGACGTCTGTCTGTCTGGCCACCGAGTAGAAAGGTTACAGAAGGTTCACTTGTATAAATGAGTCGCCAATCTCATCCGTCCTGTGTGTCACGTACAAAGAGGTGTCATGAAGGCAATCTGCAACTGCTGAAGTTCACGGTTTAACAAAATTACTCATTTAAGTTTCTGCGACTTCCGGAATAGATGTAAAAAATAAGAAAAAATTAGCAACACAATGACAAGTCACATTTTTCTTGGTTCAATCACAGGATTATACCTAGCTGTTGCCCGCGGCTTCGCTCGCGTTTTGGTCGAAAATTGTCCCACAAGCAAGTTGTAAATATTGCATAGGGCACTCGGGGATAATGTAGCTTCTTAATAGTGAAAGAATTTTCAAAATCGGTTCAGTAGATCCAGAGATTACCCCCTATAACCTCACAAACTTTATCTCTTTATAATATTAGTATAGATTGAGTAAGTACAGAAGTTTAGTTGGGTATAGCGTTACCAACAGAGGCCAGTGAAACTTTTCAATAGAATTATTTTCATTTGATACAGGCTTAGATGTGTTTACAAAAGTATGCATAATTTGTGCATACACTTGTAAACACACACACACTTGTTATTTGTGCATACATTTTTTTTGTGTGTTTTTTCCTGTGCTGCTACTACTTACTACACACTTTTTCTTTATTTCTTTAAATAAAAGCCTATCTACATATTACAAAAAGGGCTACTACCAATTGCTAGTATTTAAAACGATTGTTTAGTTCCACATGTTTTCCCGAATGGTGCTACTGAACTTTTGTTACTCCGTGACCTGTCTGTAAAATGATTGACAGATTTTGGTTTTAATTGACGTATAGCGGGTATTAATTGAGCGACGTGTCAGGGGCGACCGTCTGTGCTTATTTCGACTGTGAATGTGTATTAAAGCTGTTTAATAATATTTTTAATGGGACGGTCTAGTTATTTTAAAGCTGGGTTACAGGTATTGTGTAATACTATGCAATGCAAGCATGCACTTGTTAAGAAAAGTGTTAAAAACACTTTCATATGTTTGTGAGGAGAACACAAAGTCAAGTTGTGGACCGGACACTGATAGGTACTTCAGTACATTATTTGTACTCAAGTACCTATCAGTCTATCCTATAAGCTCGGTGTCCGGAATCATGTTTGGATTTTATCCGTACCGGATTGACCGAACCATTACGTGACATAGCTACTGGAAGCACAAAAGTGCATAAAAGTCATGACGTTTTTGTAATAAAATATAGAACTTTATATCCCGCAGATCTGCAACCAAATCCAAAAAAAATACTTGGTTCAGTTTTATTGGTGAAATTTGCCCTTGGTTGAGTAAGTAACTCTAACTTGTCAACATACATTTACACATGTAAATGATATAAAAATAGCTCATTTATTAACGATTATGTCCTAAAACATGGCGACCTCGGTGCGAACATACACAATTATGTCAAGTGCAGTCGACCAATCAATATCTCATGACGTAGAGTAAGAAAGAGTGTAGACGGGGTGAACGATTGACATGCATTTGTCGTTGAGCTCCTTGAGTTATAAGTCGAGCTACACGATAACTGACAAATGCTTGCACTGACTGGACAGGTCCAATCAAATCTGTGTGGTTCTTTCTTCAAGAGACCATCTCAGACACTAATCTGCATAGTCCTCATGTGCGTTAACCAAGATTATGTCTGTCTGTCTTTAAAAGAGACTTTGACCTCTGAGTTTGTTTCGGCTGTTTCTTCTCAGAGTAGTCAGGTACGAAACACCGGCCCCATCTAGTTTAAAAAAAGAAACGTGTAAAAGAGTTTTTTAAAACCTATTTGCAAAATAAACATCATTTATCATTTTGCTATTTTTTTTTATAAAAATCAAATGAAATACTTCTGTTTTTCAAACAACATGTTCCATATTATGGGTGAGTGAGGTTGTCTACTTTGTCACACTATTCGATTCTGATGCTCACTTTTGAGACAACTTGGTGAGCAGTGGTTTAGGCGCGAAAAGGTAACAAATAAACTTACTTTCGCATTTATAATATTATTTAGGATATGCGAAGTTATGTCTTCGCTATGCATTGGGCCTATAATCAGGCAGGCACCTAAGCTTATGTATACGGCAGGCGATGAAGTGATTACCTCTGATTTATAACTTCAAGCTGCAACGCTTTAATTTCACCGATATGCTAATTTTATGCGGTTTATGGCTGAAATAAGGTGAAAAGAGCCGGCCTTGCAATAGCCTTCACTAAATTGTATTTGACTAGTCTATTAATTCATTATTCTATGACACAAAGTGCATTTTAAAATCTGTTGTATTTTACATTAGTGTCACTTCTGCCAAATAAATACTCTGTGGCATCTATTTTCTTTTAAATCAACACGTCAGCACGAAGGAAAGTTTTATTACAAACTCAAGGCAGTTAACATAATAACTGATTGATACGATTTATTTTTAAATATGGCAATAAATGTCTTGGTACCGCTCGTTTTATTGGCCCAAATAATTTTGATATATTAATGTCATTAACCATTTATGAGTTTCGAGGTTATACAAGGAGAGCGTGATGTGTTTGTACAAAAATAATTATGAAGATTAAGGTTTATTAGTTCTTGTTATAGGTGGAAGGATCAGTCACTTTTGGAAAGTGTTTAATCCTATAACGATCAGTCAAATTGGCACGAACAAAATTATTGTGGCCCGGACACGGGAAAGATACTTCAGTAGTATTTGTATGGGGATGTCCGCTTCGGGAGCTCAAGACAAAATAATAACAACCGCTCGGATAAAACTTCAGGCTAAGCCGCGTGCCTAGGATGTCTGTGGATGGGTGACCACCCGTAAAAAACCGAATTTTCTCCGTGCCTCGGAAAGCACTCTAAGCCCCCCGATTGTCATTTATAGATCTTTGACAGTCGTTACAGGTCATCAGTGGCCCAAAAGTCTGACAACCAGTTTTACCAAGGGGTATCATACCCAGTAGGTACTGCTGGGTTGTGGAGGTCAGATAGGCAATCGTTCCACGTAAAATACTGGTATTCAGCTGCATCCGGTTAGACTGGAAGCCGACCCCAACATAGTTAGTTTAGAACCTTAAGGCAGGACAAGGCCTGATTACTTAAGGCGTGAAATCGGTGACAGCTAATTAAAATTGTCACTCGACTTTCTTGATCATGATCCCAACCATTTCATTTGGCGAACTTATAATCGACAAAACAGTACTTATACAATATCTTTTCCATATGTTAGTCGACTTTGACCTTTAGCCCTTCACCTATCTAATACCTGAATTTAATATAAAATAAGTCAATAAATTTTATTGGAAATAAAAAAACTTAGTTTACAAAAACTGTGCAGTGTTCGATAACAACTGCATTAGTATAAAACTGTGTCGCAGTCATTAACGCCCACCTACGAAAAGTCGAGGCAAAAGTAAAACTGAAAATTAAAACGCACAACATCTTCCCATCCTTTATCTAACCTTACTACCAAAACACACATTTAGGTCCATACTAAGCAGTTGCAACAATGTCCCGTGAAAGCCATCAGTCAGCCGTCACCCGTCTACTGCACGGGTCAAGGGGTCTCACGACACCCCGCGATACCCCGCGACGCCACCTTACACCCCAACCTGCACCCCCAAGTCCGACTTGATTGATTTCCTAGCTGTTTACACATTTCTACTTCTAGTACAACTTTCTGACGTAATTTTGTTTTACTTTTTCTGAAATATGTAGTTAAGGAATGGTTCTGATCGAATGTGAGAAATGTGAACTTCGTTTCATTTGAAGTAACGTGAAGTATTGAATATATTCTACAAGTAGGTATGCTTTAGTAACAGCATTATTTCTTTTGTTGGACATGTTAGTCGGTTTTTTAGGATTTCACTAGGCTTGATAATCGACTGAACACCAGCAAATATTATTATTTTTCAATACGGGGTCCTAATTATACCAGTAACCACATTTCATAAGACCAAACAACTTTTTTTTGAGACATCATTTAAACATTAACTTCAACGTTATAATCCTCAAATCATCCTTCCTCATAAAACAACAGTCGCATCACACCGGTCCTTATTACCCGCATTTAAATACCAAGACTCATCGGTCGTCGTAATATCTTCGTGAAATATTAATTCTCATCATATCGTGGATGATTGACGGGTGTCTACGAGGGATATATCCGTCACGGGCGCGGTAAACAGACCCCCTCCTTGATACCCCCAACACCCCCTTTCACCTCCACTAGCCCAGTCTCGCCCCCCGAGTGGAATATCTCAATCTTTAGCGCGATTTATTGATTGATAGATTGATTCCACGCGGTTTCGTATTAAAGCGATTTATGTTGTTTGCGGACGATTCGTGTAATTTTGGATATTTTGAATAATGTTTGGATGGTTGATGAGTTGTTTGAAGTTGACTGAGGGAAGCACCTGGACCTTTCAAGATTGATTGAATGTCATTTCTTTGACGTTTCAATGTAAAAAGGCCCCGTCTTTAGCACTACACAGACACGAATTATGGCGGAGTTATTAATAGACACAAATAGCTATTCACAAGGATTCCCTGAAGTCATACGTATCATTACTATAGTTCAGACCTTAAAAAGATATACTAAAGTCTAGACCAAACAAGGCCCCAGCACCCACTGCTACAAAACTCCGCCAATTCCCAGACAAAAAGAAATATCTAAAGCTAAACCGAACACACAGAGCTATCTTATTAAGAGTTTTCCACGACCATTCACAATAAGGGAACTTCTGTTTCAAGTTTCGAAACAATCGCCGAATATTGCTCGCCAAGTGTTGTGAGGCGCGAACCGCGTGGAAAAAAAAGTGCCGTAGACCTCCCACTTGTGAAGCGACATCTGTTAGCTATTTGTCAAACATCGTTGACTATTTTTGTCAAGCGGCATTCAGTTTGTCACACAGTGCATTTGGACGCTTTCTGTAGACTTTGTGGGTGTTTTAGAAGATTGTTGAAAAGTTTTAAGGATTTTTAATGGTCGTCGTTAATGTTAAAGATGTGGTGTTTAATGGCTTGTTTTGGAATCAAGATTACTGTTTGGGTTCTTTAATTAAATGCACGTAGTAATAAAATAAATCCTTGTAAGTATAATCTTTCTAAAAATGTTAAGACTAGAAGTAGTAAGAATTTGCATTTATAACCCCTCGATACCGCTACAGCCATAAAGCAATATAACTTTAGAAATAATCCTAATGAAAAACTAAAAAACCAAGGTGATTGATTCCATTAAAAACTGCAGCTTGCCTCTAAATAATGTGCACGCCAAACAAATGACAAATCTATTATAATTTATAAAAATCAATAAATTTATTTCCAGACCTCATGCCACATAATTTAGAGACTTAAAAGATTAGCACACGATATCTTATTACAGAAACAAGTTTTGTAAATAATCACAAAAGTGCATTGCCATTTTGACCTTACCCGGAGCCTTTTTATTTCCCACATTCAACTACCAACGAGCATCTCTTCTTTGACACTTTAACGGTGACGTATGATTTCCTGATGACAGTTGCATAGCTCAGCATCAACTATAACTATTCCATCTTACAAAACCCTTATTCCTTACAAAATACAGGTCATAATTGCTTATTTCCACAGCGAACTTATTTGCAGCACAATGCAAATTTTCTGCAATTTTTTTCTTGCAGTCGCATTGAATTTTAGCGTCGTTGTTTAAGGTTGTATTTCGTTTGTTCAGTAGTTGGGTTTGTGTTGGTTGAACTGTTTAAGGTTGTTTTGATGGAGTGGAACGTCAATTAAGTAGGAGAGGGTTGAGGAGCTGCGTCTTGGGTGTGATTGAGTGCAGTCATGCAGGCTCCGGAGGTATAGCTGGGCTGATATGAGAGGATTTTATTTGATTGTGAAAGTTGGACTGTTATATGAAAATCACGATTCCTGTTTTATACAATGAATCCTACTATAGTTTGGTCATTCTTCTAACTGGCAAATGGAAATGTGTTTTTGACAAACATGTTCAACTTTTCCGTTTGATTTTTTTACCAGTCACAATTCATTGAGTGACTTGATTTCCAATGTGGTCCAGTATCAAACATACATTATTTTAATATCATAATTAGTAACATTTGCTTAGAAAAAAAAATCGACACGACTCACGAAAAAACCAGCCAACTAATGGCCTACAAACGAAGAGCTCTATTTACCCAAACAAGTGCCCAGCACCAACAAACACGACAACCAGTATATTTGTGAAGGCTACTCCGCCTGTGAGCCTGCATTAGCCAGTTATTCATAACGCTATTTACACGAGGGGGTGGAAAAATCGATCATCAGTAGACTGTCCAACCCACATCGACTTTGTGCTGTCAAGTTTGATTGAATCAACACGGTGGACACAGATGTAGTGCGTAGAAGCGACATGTGATGTGTTGTTTTGTGAAATTGTGTTAGCTGGTCTCATAGCTCTCTCTCAGACCTCGTAGCCATATAATATCAGCTGCTCGGGTCGATCTTCAGCCTTTCCTGGGTTGGTTCCGTGGAGTTTCCTCCGTGTCTTGGAAAGCACGTTAAGCCGTTGGTCCCAGCTGTAACTTTTACATCTTTGACAGTCGTGGCCCGAAAAACTGATAACCAGTTGTAAGAACATATGTATTATCCAGTTCTAACTAGGCTGTGGAGTTCAGATGGGCAGTCGCTCTATGTAAAATGCTGGTATTCAGCTGTATGCGGTTAGACTGTAAGCCGACCCCAACATAGTTGGGTAAAACGCTAGGTCTCTTAGGTGATTGCCAGGTCTATTAGGTGAATACCTGTAGTGTAGTTGTGCTATTAAAGGTCAAGACGTTCGTTGGATACAGAAGATAAACGAGCATTGGTATTCCTCATCACATCTGCCCACTTTGTTACTTTCTATGTTTATGAATGGAAAAGCCAACATGGATTCGTGACGAAGCTGTTTGTCTGTTTTGGGAGTGATAAAAACAGTGCATAAACTTAAAATCAAGGTCGATTATTTATGAATAGTGGTTCTATAATATGTCGCTTTTTATTTCAGATTTGGATTTATTAAAGTAGGTAAATCTCAGGTTAAGCCATAATAGCCTCACTTTAACTAAAATCCATCACGAACCTGACTGAAACACTCGCTCCATTCATTTCTCGCAATCACCCTAATTAGCGGGAGGTCAAATAAAAAAAAATGTTTTTCAAACGCTGTCACTTCTAGTCGTCGCGAGTCCACGCGAAGAGTAAATAAAGCTTCGGTCGACAAAGACGTCCGTCTGCGCGCGACATCTGAGCGACGTGTGTCGCCCCCTTCGCCCCCAACTCGCCCCCTACTCGCCCCCACTCGCCTCCACCCGCGTCCAACGCCGATAATGATGTTAACTCACCGTTTGAGACTGGCCCCGCTTTGTTGAGTTTTTTCTGAGCTAATGTTTTGTAGTTTAGTCGTGTGTTGTGTTAATTTGGTTGAGGATCGATTGTTGTGAGCCTGCAGGATCATTGTATACGGTATTGGGAAACATTTGAAAAAAAAATATATAGGTATCATTCTTTGTTTCTCTGCAATAGAAAATGGCAGTTTAATCAATCTGCATGCCGTAGACATCTCATAAAACAGTATATTCATGACGATTGTCGGTTAGATAAAAAAAAGTTCTCGTACAACTTACTACAATCCCGTCCCAAAGAAAACAGAACCATAAAAAATTCTATTAGCCGTAGGTACTTTCTTCCGAATACAAACAAAAGTTACACACAGTTTTATAAAAATCACAAACTGTGTTCATACATAACAAAACTGGAAAACATACATTCCCATTTCCGCGCACAAAAGTCCATAAAAATATAAGTTCCAACGGTCGCTATGGAAATCCCATAACAGAAGGAAACTGCAACACAAGTTGCTCCAAATAAATTTCATCAGCAGCACACGAATCCCGGACGGCGAACTCGACTTGTACAGTAAATTGTCTTCAAGAGCTGACCACCCCCCCTTTTCACCTACAGGGAGAAGGGGGTTCAAAGGAGGCCACCGACATTCCCCCGTTCGTCTTGCTTATGAGTGACGGCTGGACAGCTTGAGTGATTGAGAGTGACTGCAGACTTAATGCGCGCGGCGAGATGGGCGGCGCACGGCAGAGCGCGGCAAGCGACGTGCCGCGTCTGTGCGATATATAGCTCTATGACAAACGTTTACGCTCGCGTTTGCGTTGAGCTCTCCTCGCGTTTATAACGAGAGTTATTGCAAAGAATATTGCACATGTTATTATTATAAATTAAAATATACGTTGGATCGTTTTAATACGGTTTGTGAGGTGTTTGTAATTAGTGATGCGAGTTTGACGGTTGATGGATGGCGCTGGGTACATCCGGTGCGACGGTGTTGTAATTAATCCGATGAGGGCAATGTGCACACAGGATTAAAATTTAATATTATGGTTAGTATGTGTTAAGCCGGTAATAAATAGTTGCCGATTTTTTATGTCTTTATGAGTGTGTTTTAAAAGTTGTCTTTTCATGAAAGTTTTGCATTGTGTTCGTGTCTTTTAAACTAACTATTTTGAACTGGACCTAATTATGTTAGAGATTAATTTGTGTCATTGTAATGCAGTACTTTTATGGCTGTCAATTGGTTTAGAGCTAGCGCGCATTGCGATTGTGTGCTAGATTTTGTAGATCTGAGATTTGCGATTTGATTTTTTTTTAGTGTGCCAGTGATCAAATTTTCAGTCACATATTAAAGTCACATATCACTTAAATCATTAATCTGTCCGTCATGTGATCACGGTCTTTGTCCACGTGTATTACGTCATAACTATAATGTAATTCATACATTATGTTGGCAATTAGGTATTAGATGTCAGTCACTGCCCAAAGCAGAAACAGGCTCTGAAATTGAAGGGCGCGTTTGGATTATTGCTAAGGGGAAATTGCAATAATCACCACGCCTGGCTGAAGAACTGGTGATAACAGTATGCTTCTATGTTAGCAGACAGGAGGAACTGCTATCAATTCTCTTGACGTTATCTCCAAGATGCCTTTTAAGGCACGTCAGGAATACAAACAGTAGTGTACATAAGAAGTGCGCAAACACACGATCCGTATTTATTATTAATATCAAACAAAAACAAAATCAACGTTTGCACGCAACGTTAATACGTCCGTCAGACGTACGGACAGACGGACAGACAGACAGGCAATCAGTCCGGACTTGTCTGACCCGTCACTAACGTAAACGTATAATTTTTGCTCATATTTTCTGGTTTTCATATACTTAATTGTAATGCTGATAATATGGTTGGTTAATTTATGGACGGTAGCTATGGAGATGTCTGGTTTTTTGTGGAAAGATATTATTACGGCTAATGTTTTTATTGTAGATGTCTGGGAACATCTTTTTCTGGGAGAATCTCCATCATTCTTAGGCCCGTATTACAGAACGTCTACCAAGACTCAAGCGTTACTTAAAAATAGGTTCAACCAATCAAATGGCTTAAATCTAGTTTTAAGTAATGCTTGAGTATTGAGCGATGTTCTGTAATACGGGACTTAGTTTGGTTAGTGTTGAGATTGACTTAGTCAGGCAGGTGTCTTTAGGTAATGAAGCGTGAAATCTTTTGCTGAATCAAGTTGGATCTTGTGTAGAAAACTATTAAAAGCTGTTGGTTGGTAGCTCTACTGGGTGTACGGAAAAAGGGCACTTATGGTGAAAGCGCCAGAAAGCCCGCTAAATTTTTTTTACCTTTCGCAGGTCTGTGTCTGTTTGTATGATTAAAATATGATTCGCGACCGTAACAAATCTAGCTTTACTGAGTTATAATTATTTAAATCATCAATACAACCCTCCACTTTCATTTAATAATATTGAATGAGTTTTTCATGAAAAAGTCATTTAGATTATGAAATTTAATATCTATTGTTTTATCTGGAAAACTTCACCAAATATCACATACAATCATTTAATAGTTATCAGTTGTTCACACATGTTATGAATAAAATTGTAAACACGTAATATTTTATCAAAATTTACCTTAAAATCGACATGCAGGTACTAGGAACACATAAGGCACTAAAAGCACGCAAATTACTCAAGGAGATTACAACAATTCACATGCAGTTTCGTCAAACCTTATCCGTTAAGTAATAAAGACCATATTTGGTTGATATTCGTGTTCTGTTAAGTTTGTTAGCGTAGGAGTCAGACACGATGATCGGTCGACAATTTGATTCTGAATATATCGCCACGGTCAAGTTGTAAACAAGTGGTTGTAGGTGGGTACGGGTTCGATTCTCGGCCGCGAAAGTTCTGTTTGCTCTGTGGTTGTAATAAAATGTCTAGTATGTACCATAATTTTTAGACTTAAAGAAGGGATTTTAGGAGACTTGCTGTCGTTCATTCTGTAGTTTAGAGTCTTTTAGAGTTTAATCATATTGTACTGAGGTATATTGAGAAATATTGCAACATGGAAAATGTGTTTTTTTTTGCATGTCGTTTATTTTTTGTTCAGTTTAGTTTCCTTAGTGAAGGAGGCATTTATCAAGAAAAAGTATGAGTCGAGGCAGTTAGTCCTTAAGTTTTTGTGAAACATTTTCAGTTAATCATCACCACTTGATCGACTGATAAGAAGCGATAAATAAGGGATGAATATTTATCACCATCTGTTATTCTTAATTTCCTCAAAACACATAAAAAAATAAAATCCTTTAATAAAATTACACCTTTCTGCAATCATAACTATACATTAACCTTCTCTTAGCTACCGCACTATCCAGCAACAACAATTCATTGATCAATGAGCACAGCATTGTCACAAGTCACATGTCAATCAATCAAGCTTGATTGAATGAATCAATCGGCAGGTCATTGCCAGGCGACTGTATTACAGGCTATGCTAACATATCAACATAATATGTTAGTATTGTCAACGTTATTTTGATGGATGGAGAATCAATTGATTCCGTTCGGAGTACTGATTGAGTGCACTTTTTTCAATCGTTGAAAAGGACTTTGGACTGGGTGAGAGTTGTTTTTGTTTATGTATTGGAAAGAAACATAAATAACATAACCACGCCTCCAAGCCAGAGGTGTCCCTAATAGTACACCCACATTTCACCAGTTATGTTTAAGTCCCACGTAAAAGGGGGTGAGCCTATTGCCATCAACCGTGATGGA
Source organism: Eugnorisma glareosa (assembly GCA_947578425.1). NCBI lineage: Eukaryota > Metazoa > Arthropoda > Insecta > Lepidoptera > Noctuidae > Eugnorisma > Eugnorisma glareosa. The sequence goes on from OX387966.1 coordinate 1,728,401, forward strand.
ATTCATTCCTGATGGAAAAAAAAAATAACAAATTGCTCGACCTGGGAATCGAACCTAGGACCTCATGCTCAGCAGTCGCGATGGTGGCCACTAGACCAACGAGGCAGTAATTAAAGGGAAAGGAACATTTAAATAAAAACACAATTCTAAGAATCAAAAAGGTGAAAATGATCCTATTATTTATAATACACAAAAATAAAACAACACCACATCGGATGTACATAATAAATAGGTATGCATCGAATGCAAATGCAAAATGTTAACTTGGTAGAACTTTCGTCTTCCATACTTGTCTATAAGTCTTGATCTCAATAGTCACTGGTTTTCTAGCCATATCACCTTCCTCACAGTTCCTCCATTGTTTCTTTCGTCCTCCCCTTCTCTTAACCCCTTCCAGCCAGTACCAATGAAAACTCTAAAACATCAAAATAAACAACATTTGAAAATGGAAAACAAAGCGGATTCGCATCACATCAGCTGTCATTCGTCGTTTGAACTGAAGTGACGGTTGATCGAACGCTCGCGATGTGCAGTCTGAAACGAAATAGATTTTATTTTAAAACATTATTTACTGATTTTGTCAGTTTGGTTCTGAAATGTAAATAAATGTGATGTTATCGAATGGCAGGTTGTTGTTATAGTTTTGATTTTGAATGTAGAAGAAGTTATGGCAGCTGTTTTGTTTATAGAATAGTGTAATTCCGTCTTTCATTCGTCTTGAATGCTATTATATAGATCAATTCTCTGCATAAAACAAGTCCAGTCATCGCAAATACTTTGCAATTCTTATTAATCCCAAGCATGACATCATTGAAGTTGTTAACTTGCCAAACAAGTTTGACATATTGCATAAATATCATTCATCTCTTTGTTATTTAATCAGTTAGTTCAAGTTACTTACCTATTTAAATATTCTGCAAATAACATTTTATCAAACCTATCTTCACAAACCACACGTAATTTTCTTCATATTCCATTTTTTGCAGCAAACGCAGCTTCAAACGCGAGTGGAGACTAAACATTACCTGACACACATTACTTGATGGTAGTTTTAGTAATTTCATCATCTCAACCACCCTGCAACTACATACTCTATCATTAGCTATAGCAAATGCTTTTTCTTCTTAAATGTTAGTCTTAATCCTGGTGCAATCCTTTCTCCATCTCCAGTACGAGGATGGTTGAGTGATAAGCTTTATACCTCATATGCAACAAAAGCACCCTTTCTCGTTTCTCTTTCTTATAATAAAACCAAGCTATATTTTCAGTATCTTTATCTTCACCTGGTTCAATCCTTTCTCCATCTCGTATCCTGCCACCTCGTATTCTATCATCTGCTACAAAAGCACACTTTCTTGCTTCTCTTTCTTATTTAGCCTGTTAGTAATAGCAAGCTATATTTCAGTATCTTTATCATCACCTGGAACAATCCTTTCTGCATCTCGTAGCCTGTCAGCTCATATTCTATGATCTGCTTCAAACGCGTTAGTTATATAAAGGGATGGGCCTGTCCGTAACTATTGTGACAGGGGAACACTTCCTGATTTGTTGCGCAGGTGAGGCGTTGCACCTAGCAGCGCGTTCTGCGGTGATAGGCGGAGCGAGAGCGGGTTGAAGGCAAAATAATTGGTTGAGTTTATAGTGAGCGCAACAACGCAACGACGAAATTTTTCATTGAATTTCATTGAAGCGATTGTTCACTATCAAAATTCGATTTCTGTTAGACATTCCAGAGTCCTTGGATGCTGTGGACTACCAACATGACTTTAGTAACTTGTATCATGTCCTAACAACATCAGTCAAAGAGCCTGAATCCAAGTTAAGTCCGTTGGATAATGGAAATCTTGAACCTAACTGACCTTTTTCACGAGCCTGAAAACCTATGTGAAAAGATAAATAAGTAGATTAATTTAGTAGATTAATTTCGTTATCCTTTAATTTCCCTAAGTGCCTTGATTATGTGCAGCAATATTTTCAGGATATTTAATGGACCAAATTGTTAAACCAATGGACAATTTTGTTTGTTTTTTTTTTATCTTACCGTACCAAATCGCTAATATACCTCCACAGTGTCGTCTCCGTGAAACGTCACGGATCTACAGTGTAATCTGACGCGATATGCGCGCGCGCTGGATTCTGATTAAGGGTGTCGACGCATGCGCAGTGCGAGCGAGCGCAATTATTATTACGGCAATTTTGTGTTTATGCTACATTTGTGGACGTTGTTTTAGGAATAGATCGCCTAGTATTGTTTATTTTATGACATTTAAATGCTAAATGTCGAGAGTGAATTCTGATAAAGCAGCGCTCCTTTACTTCAAGATTTATTATATTAACAAGATATTATGAGATTAAAGAAAATTATTATTTTATACTTTGTTTGATAGACATTTGAGTCCACCATTGCTATTATTTTTTTTTTAAATTCAGGTTTAATGTTTTACTATGTTTAATTATCGTGCATTAATAATAATAATTTCATTCTTTGTTTCAGGTAAGTTATCTTGAACCATCCCAAGTTTCTTCAATTAGTTATTCTCATAACCAGTAAGTAATTTTGTTTTCTTAGTTATCACAAACCCTCTGTTTCTCACACAAACATACGTTAGTTTGCCGACACTTTATCGACTGGGAACCTCCGTCTCCGAGCTGGGACACTGACGAGATAAGCGTCAATCGAATGACCAACACCTGCCGACGATCTGCCATTTACTTACCGTAGCCTTTCGCACAATATTATTAAACCACATGAAGTGTTGTAGTTGATAGATTCAAAAGGTAAAATCTGGAAGATAAATAACAATATATCGAATACAAAATTAGTTACTATAAGTCGAGATGTGAATTAGTGAGTCTTTGAACAAGACAAAGAGAAGACAAGAATTTTAGTCACAGTTTTTAAGGTTTACTCAAACTGGTTCGGACAAATTAAAATTAGATTAGATTTATTAATTTTTGAGTATACTGGTACATACTAAGATCTTAATATTAAACAGTTTCACATACACTACCGTTGCCGTTGTAGAAATATTTAAATTAACTTACACATTCAAACCGGCCGAGTGGCCGAGTTCTTGGCCGCAACAATAGATATACGTAGTTATAAAATATTTGAAATGAAAATAAGTAATTTTAATACAATGTCAACTTTGAATTTTTTTTTAATAAGTATTTATTTTTATGAATGAAATGTCAAAATGTACTAATTATCTAATGTCAAATATTTAAAAAAATACAATAATAAATTAAAACAATAATAAGTCAATAGATATATACACACACAAATTATTGATAAAATGTAATAATGTCAAAATGTAATGTAAAAATTCACTTACTGAATAGAAACAGTTGTCTAAAATCCAGGCAAATACTGTTTTTCTGAATTTATTAGTTGGCAACACTGATGCGTGGGGGTAAATAGTTAAAGATTTTGATTGCCATGATATTGGAATTCCTGCTATACAAATGTAGTCTCTGGCTAGGTGCAAGTAATTTATTTGGGCTTCTTTTCACTCTTTTAGCGACCCCTGACACACACCGAGAGATCAGCATCTCTAGGTGCATGTCCGGATCGTTTTGAAGTAGCTTTTAGTGTCTGATATCCGCAGCAGGTCTGCAGTCACCAATTAGACTAATCCTTTAGACACAACGCTCTAAACATTTCACTTCCATCCCCACAAAATTACAAAAGAAACAATTCTCACAATCCTTCACCCCTGTTATCTATCGTCACTTGACCTCTCGTACGATCGCATCTCGCTTTACATCGCATCATACACGGCCGCGTTATCTGCGAGATCTGCAACAACTCGGAATGAATCCTGCCCCGAGCAGTCAGCTGATTGATGGCCGGCAAGATGGCTAGGGCTCGGAGTAGGTCTTGTCGTGTAGGTATTATAAGAGGAATATGTTTCTAGATACAGGTAGTTTTTGGTATTATTAAAATATTTATAGCTATGTGAAGAAGCTACAGCTAAAACGCTTTGGTTTAATTTAAAAATTTTAACCGTCTCGCAAATGTAGGGAAGTACCTAATGAAACACATTGCATCTGAAACTAAATTCGATGGATCACTAGCTAACCGAAGTTGGTTAAAACTAAAGTTGTGATTTCAGCTCCTAACAAAGTTACAACGATATCAATACATACAAATAAATAGTACTCGTAGCTAGTTTTTAAAGTCTTCAGTTGATTGATTTGGTTGGTAAATACAAAAAAATGTTAGTCAAATATGATATTTTTCATTCAAATGCAAAAAAACATGTTTTTTACAAACCAAACCATGGATGGCAACCCTGCGCAACCTGCGCACACGCTTCAGTGCAAATTATAAAATGCACGTTACGAACAAAGCCGATCTTTATCGAGCGCCCAATGATAGAGTATTCCGTTTGGCGGCGACTATGTAGCGCATTTTTGTCGTATTTTCACGCTTCTTAATTTGTGGGACATGGCAGGACTGATATAGAAGAATGGAGCTATTCTTTAACGCAAACCAAAGAAAATTGCGGCCTGGCTGGACACCGGACTTTGGCAAATACTTTAGTAGTTGGTTCCGGAATCTGGTCCGCAATCTTTCCGTCTGTCCGTTGGTCTGTCCGAAAGTTTAAAAAAGAACCCATAATTATTTATAGACTGTGGTGCTTTCTAAATAGGCAGGCTGTGCAATAAATATCGATATTTTAAAGAATATACAAGCACACACTACAAATTATATAAAATTATAACAAAATATTTTTTCATAGGCACTTAATAATAATAAAAAAAAAAACAGAAATCCGTCAGCTAGTCAACCCGTCGCCTGCGCATCAATCAAGCGATAAAGCAATTTAATTGATTGCGTCACTCAATCAATTACTGTCGTTCCAAATTCAAAACAGGAAGCTAGTCATTTTTTGAGTTGCCAACAACTGATTGGGTTATTTTTTTTGTTCTATTACCGGTGTTGCAATAGTTTTAGTTATTTTTTTTTTCATTTTGTATAATTTTTATTATTGATGTTACGCTTTCGTTTGAAGATTTGGTGAAACGTTGATTTTCTATACTAAAATGATTGAGAGCGGAAAGGAATATCAATTTTATGGTTCCTGTCATGGCCTTTGGTTTTAACTTACGTATTTTTTGTTGAGGCAAGCTACATCATGTTGAGACTTTGAGATGACTGCACATCTAAATTATTTCTTTACTTTTATATTCGTTTTCCAGACTTCGTAAACCATACGAATCAAAAACGATACCAACCTATTACAATGTATTTTCTAAACTTCACATGCAATAAGCTACAATAAAGTTTTTTCGTAAAAATTGCTACACACGGAAAAACACACATTGCCTTCCTACAACCGAATTAAAAGACAACTACACAATAAAAACAGCGCAATGTGCACAATAACTCCTGTCTTCGCCAATCAGCACCACGTTGTCTTCAAGTTCCGTTCTTCTCGTCAGACGTCGTTTCACGTCGACGTCGACGTCAATGACTTCTTTTTGCGCCGTCTCCCACCGGTCGATAAGGACGTCAAATAACGTACAAAAGGAGCCAGGAGGGTATTTTGAAATTGTTTGTTTTAAATGTTATTTTTAGTATGATTGATGTAAAGTGGGATGTGCGTGGGTTTACGGTCCTTGGGTACGTTTGACAGTTTGGTCACGTACGAGGTTATGATTAGTGTCAGGATATGATAATATTGGCAATGTTGTGGGAATATTTTTTAAACACTGTCAACATGTCACTGTCGGTTTAGATATAGCAACCAAAATAGTCAAAATAAATAATTAGTATTTTAGTAGTATGCCTATTTTCACTAACATAGGCAGTGCCTTAATGACCTTTAGACCTGTTGTCTTCTATGGATCAATGTTGGATGATGTTTGATGAAAACAATTGCATGTGGCTGAAATGAGAATGCAAAGGGGGAGATGTCTGCTGTAACGCAAATGGATAAAATAAGGAACGAGTACATACGAGGACGTCTGAAAGTGGCGCCCCGGTGACTGATGAAAACTTTGAGTATGAATGTGGATGGCTATAATATAAGAGGAAGACCAAAGACACGATGGTTGGACCGTGTGAAGGATGATATGCCTAGAGAGGAGGTGTCTGTTGAGATGACGAGTAATAAAGAAGTATGGAAGAAGAAGACATGCTGCGCCGACCCCAAATAAATTAGGATTAGGGCAGGGGAATGATGATAGCAGTCAGTACCTTAATGTATGCGTAAACAAAAGCGCGCTTTTGGTTTTTCAGCACTGTAAGGCACTCATTTAGGTACCACTAAGTTTTTGTGAAAATGAGCAATTAGTCTGTCTAAACTAAATGTGTTTCAAAATTAAATAAAACCCATTTAAAACTCTTCAATTCTTATGATTTTCACTGATGGCCAACAGACTGACAGTCACATAAACACTTCAAATCAATCAGATTAGCTTCTACACTCATCGACCATCCATCATATTTAATGGACACAAATATAAATACAGACAAAACTGACACAAGCAACAATTCGGTTGATTTCGGAAAATTAAATTTAGAACCTAACCTAATTACTTTAATTCCGGGCCAATAATTTACTAACGAGAACGAATAATATATTTTTCTCTGTTCCAAAAATTACATCAAAAATACGTCTTTTACTTCTCAATAATCGCTTGAAATGACAAGACTTACTAAGAACAATAAGAGAGTCCCCAAAATTTAAAAACCCAACTGAAAACACAGCTCCGAAAAACTGCACATTCACTCGAAAACTCTCCCCCTATATAGTAGTTCTAGAACATTTATACTGCAACATAAACCCGGTGCGATATGCAAATGACTGCAGTTCTTTAGAGTCGGTTCATCGTTATTGCTCCCGAGGCACCTTGGGCCCGGCTCACCTATGTCTGCCGTGTGTCTTGGCCTTTATCTCGGCTTAGTCGTTAACGCCAGATTCGGCTTCCGAAGGAATTATTGGAGGAATTGTTAGATTGAGATCGTTTGGATGAATCTGTCTGGATTGCGTTGGGAGATGTGCTTGGTACATTGTTTGAATAGAAGGCACAGAACTTTAAGAATTTTTGAAACAATTATGTTACCTTCTTTTGAATTCTTTTAGTCGTCACCTCATGAGTCACCCCCTCTCTTAGCTATATCAACTGTCACACAGTCTCTCCATCGTTTGTTCGGTGGTGGTGGTGTGACATTGAAATGTGTGTGTGTATCTATGCTTATTTCAATAGTCTAAAGTTTTCTAAATAGTTTCATCACATATCTTGTATTGTGAAAATAGAATGGGAATAAAACCACTCTGAGGTTCTTTTCGAATATCTAATTTCATTTGTTTTTCCTTGATAAACACCAGTTTTTATAACCACGATAACCGTATCATAGTTAGCACTATTTAGAGTCTTCACATTTGTCTATCAAAAAGTGTTCTCTACTCAAGGTCTTCTTCCGGCATCTATAAAATCTACAATCAACAGAACAACATTCGTCAATCAGAACCCTAAAACGCGTCCATCAATCGAAATTAATTACGAAAAAATTCCGAAACTCGGCACAATGATTATCAATCCGGAATGATTGACTGAGTGGCCGCACACCACACAGGTGCTATAGTGATGAATAATATTATAATTGCGACGGGATACGTCTTAATATCAATAAGGCAGGTACGGCAACTAATGCCCGTTGAATAAACATCAATCAATCAATGCGGTTGATGTGGAGAGGCAAAAAGTGGAGCGCTGATCGAATAGTGTGGATCGGGGGTTTATTTTAGAATTATTCGTATGATTTGATATTCTGGTGTTGTTTAAAAAATATGGGTGTTGGTTTAAGGTGTAATATCCAACTAAGAAAGAAAATATAACTATTTTAAGAAAAATAATTTTGTCGCAATTTAATTGGAGCAAAGTGATAGGAAATCGCAGTAATTTACTTTTAATTTAAAGATAGAATGTATGGTGAAAGAAGTACCTCCAACGCATGTGTCTGCAATTCATTCATAACCGTATTGGCTGAAAATTTCAGATATTATCTACTCAATCAAACAAATTGTATAAGCAGATCCAAAATCTCCTAGCAATCACTAATAAAATTTTGATAAAAGCGTATCCACAACCCTCTATCAACTAAAGCAAAGCCAAAAAAACCGGTGTTTGTTCGACAATGAGCCGTTGAAACGTAAGGCTGCGCGCGCACGCCCACTGTGTGTGTCCGTGTGTTTGTCTGTTTGTCTGGCTGCTTGCGTATTTGCTTTCCAGTGAAATGGCCGTCAGGTGCGTGTTTGGAGATTTTGGTTTTTGGAACTGGATAGTCGGAGGTTGTTGGAATAGGTTAGTCAATGTTGTGGTTGGGTTCGTGTTGTTTTAAATGGAACCTGGAACCTTGTTTAAGATGTAATAGACGGGAGATTTCTGTTCTTTCAGTACGCAGAACACAGGCCTAACTAAGTAGCAGGAACAGCTGCCTTTGCAAGTTGATTGCCTTAGAAATGACTGTAAATACATATTTATGTCTTTGATGGAATCTATCCTGCCCTACTGGCATGATAAATCTAGGCAGGATCTAATGCCGTGATACGTAGATATTCCCATGTATGCTTATAATTAAGTTTCATCAAATTGCGGATGAAAGCCCGTACTGGTGTGACCGAACCTTCATTCGATCATATCTTTAACCAAAAATGTTGTCCTATCCATAAAGTAGACATCTCCAAGAAATACGTGATCACGTGGACATAGCTGTCTCCTTCAAAAGAAACAATTCATGAAGGTCCAAATAAAAGCAGACTTCTCAATTAACTTGGTCAAGAACTTGTCCAAAACGTCACAGATCTGAAATAGGAATACATTTCTAGACTTTGTCTAAAGCAGCGACTAGCCAGACGGTTGGACTAGAATTAGAATGATATCCTAGATTTTGTTAGCACTTTGGTATTATGTAGACTGGCAGGTCTTTTGTGAGGAATTTGGATTGACATCTCGATAAATGCTTTTACATAATAATTTGATGTTTCAACTGAGGAATAATTTTCGGGATTGTTCATATTTTTTGCTTTTAGGTACCTGCTTGCTCCTATAACAATTATATTGGGGTCTATTAGAATCTAAGACGAAATTTTTCATCTCACTCTTCTTCATTTTGCTTTCGTTATTTTCTTTTAATAATAAAATCGGCATACACGTTATTGTGATTTTGGCCATAAGACAATGAATCGTATAACTTCGTCGTTGTCCGGTTGTAAACTGCTTGTAACAATATACGAAGACGCTCACACCAACGACCAGTCTACAGAAGCAGTATTTTAGGGTCATTATTGCGACCAAAACCACTAATAGTCAACCAGCCTACTAATAGTGAGACAATAAGCAACCTGTTTCACAATTTGAATGTAATCTAAACTTATAACAACCACACAGCATTGATTTTTTTCAATAATTCTCGTTCGCTCATAATACAAATAAAACAGACAGTGCATACAAACATACACACACTTATACCCTATGGTATAAGTGTGTGTATGATTGTATGCACTGTCTGTTTTATTTGTAGCCGTTTGTAGCCGTGTTTATGGGTTAAAGAATATCTATGATATTCTTTAACCCATAAACACGGCTGTAGAAAAAAAAAACAATAAAAAAATAACAGACGTTGTCTACTTAAAAGCAAAACGAGCTACTAATGAACACTGTTCGAAATATATTTACAAGTTTACAAACTACACGTATTTTATCCTTTATGTTTGAGTGTTTAGGGTTGAATTTTGCGTAGATAGTCGCGAAAAGGAAAGACGTAACGTCAATAAAGATTAAGCGGATTCCCAGAGTCGAGTTACGCATTTCGACGGATGGACGAACTGACGGACCGATGGACAAAAATCCGTCCGTTGAAGTGACGTGACGTGTGATTGACAGCGAGACGGTGGCTCCATCTGTCGCGGTGTAAAAAGACATCTGACGTTGAAGGGTTAATCTGTCCCGGCTCTTAGTTCGTGTTTTATTTTTGGCGATGTTTTCTCAGTTATTAAAAGCTTTATGTTTTAAAAGTTATATTAAATAAGATGCAAAAAATTTGCTCGGATCAAAGGACCAAGTGTTTTTGTGCGGCGTCAAAAAAGTGCATCAATGTTTCTTAAAGTTGCGGAACTATTGACAAAGGTTAAATCAACTAATTTCTAATATACTTCTAAATTATAGATAGGCTATGCAAACCTCGGCAGTTTTTTATTACCTATTATTTTTGAATATCTGTTGTGGTAAATAGCATCAAATGTGCTGACTGGCTGAGTTACCTATGCGGTTTCCGATATTAGACCTTAAGGCTTAGACAAGTAAAGATCGCTTTCAATGTGTTTCATATTTCCACAACAGACTTGACAATTCAATACATTTTTGAGTTTTCTATCATTTTTGTCAGCGACAGAACGTCAGTCTAGACCTTCTGGCTAGTGAGTACTTGCCATGTCTACAAAAAACCTCAAAAAATGATTGCAAAGACTTGTTGAAACGCCGTTTATCAAAAATGACACATCAATGATTGATTAGAGGAGAGACTAAATATATTTTCTTTGGCATCAAATATTATCATTATACCTGTCCATCTGTCACTCATCGGCCATCATTCTGAATATCTGATGTTTTCTTTTGGCAACTGTGAGAGAAATTGTATTTTTTGGATACTAGCTTTGTACGAAGACTTTACTTGATGCCTATAATTATTCGTATCATCAGCCATTTGTGTGCCACTGCAGGGCAAAGCCCTCCATTCCCTCTCCATTCCCCTATCCAGTGCTGTTATTCGCCAACGCTTGTTGTAAGAGTCGAGTTTATCCCGCCATCTTCTGGGCCTGCTGCTTGCCGTTTGCTGCTGTTTGGTATTAGGTTATAAGACCAATGAAAGACATAAGTTTAATATAGACGAATAATATTTAATAAAGTTCCTTCAGGAAGGTGTGTGTGTTCTACTGGGCTACACGCTATCGACTACGCACAGACTGCTCAATGAGGTCATGTGTATACGTTTTATTTAAGGACAAAGAACTACTTTTTCAGGTAGTATATACATTTTTGGTATTCCAACATTTGGGACCCATTGTGTGGTTACCTTAGCCCAAACCTCCTCCGGTATGTGACAGATGTGATACTTGATACTTTTGCAAAAATACAGAATAGTGCAATTGCTAAGTAGACTTTTCAGGAACTGTACTGATGGTGTCATATTTTTAGCCAAATGTTTGACTCTCTCAAGGCCATCGACATCATAGGATATAATTGCATATCATTTCGTAAGATGATAATATAATCATAAGTTTCGGACTAACAGGCTCCGACATTTAGTCTTTGTCGAAAGCTGCCCCCTAGGTACTAGCATTTAACAGCTTCGCCCCAATTCCTTCATCCTGGAGTAGCTCTGAAGTACTGATTCGTAGCAATCTGACACTCAATTAATAAACATCCGTAATAGCTTCTTGGTACCCCCAAAGATAAATTACTATGACGTGTCTCAGTGAATCACATTTCCAACAAACAGCCCACATAACTATTCTTATTAGCCACACGAAGCGACGAAGTGGACCAACTCAACGTCAATCACCCTCGTTGATTGACACTTACATTTCTACTTACCTCACATTTTTAAAACATACGTAATTACGGTAAAGCTCACACTTTGTCACTCTTCGCGTAGAAAGGCAAGCAACTTGGCAATTATATCGTTCGTACGTCAACGGGACTCGCGCGTGTGGTCTTCTGAGAAACGGAACGTGTCCGGACGATGCGCCTGAGTGCATTTTTGTAAAGTAGTGAGACTTTTAATGCAGACGTGTATACTTGGCACTGAACAGTCATGTGAACATTGCATAAAATGTGATAAGCTGTTGGCAGTTTGACAGTAACAGCTCATCTTTGTTTCATTTCATTGCTTATAGAGTTCTAGTTCCAGGCCATTGGATTTGTAAGTTAACAGTGCGGATCATCATCTGATTACAAGCAACCGACACTACAAAAAGACGCGACAATAATATCACAAGCGAGTTCTACCCGAAATAACCGTCGTATCGGCATCCCATCAAAACGAATCGATCGCATCAATAATAATCCCAAGAAAAAAATGAGTGGGCGCCCCTCAGATACAGATCAAATTAACGGTCAACCGAACACAAAGCCCAGCCAATCAGCAGGCCGATTCTTTCTCAAACGCTTCACGTATTTACGTCACATTTCTTCGATTCTGCGGCACGTTCGCGACGTAATAAGCGGACGGGGGAGTCCGCTCGTCGCGTCCGTCACCGTGGGGTGGTCCCGAGCTCCCGGACTCCCGGACTCCAGTCCCGAAGAGGGGGTCCGGGTGGCGTCCGGCGGAGTTAATGAAGTTTTCTCAGCGATTCCCACAGGTCGTCACATGCGGCCAGAGTTTGCTCGGCACATATTGTACACGTCTCGCTATCGTCAGATATTGCCCGGGTGAAAATGTTTTAATAAGCGCATCCCAGGACGCGGCCGGCCGTTACGTCCGGACCCGTTTGCCCGGCCCGTCTTATTAATGTCTATTGTTTGCGAGTTTCGCGTTATTGCGTGTGTATTGATGGTACTGCCGAGGAGTTTTTATGTTCTTAGTTAGATGTGTTGCCGGTTTAATCTGGGTGGGGGCAAACATTGTAATATGCCAGGAAGTTTACATAGACAACACTGGTAAACATACGTGCAATGTTGAAATCAGTTTTCACATCCTATCAAAGAGTTTTCCACCTGAAAATACTACCTGGACCTTTATTTTAAATTAGACCAGTAGGCAACAAGCAACCAGAGCCAGCGTCTATTAATGATTGTAGTCCTTTAGTTTGAATATTAACTTAATCATACTATAATGTTCCTACTGTTGCGATACAAATCTGCTCTCTCTCAGATCTCTCAAATATACTGTCTCTCGGACTCTGATTTACTTGGAACCTAATTAAAGAAAAGATGCTATTTGTAAAGTGCAGTCAAATTCAAACTAAAAGCTCTTTTAAATGCAAAACTTTAGAACAAAGGTAATAGAAATTATTCTAAAAGACAATCTCTGAAGTAAAATGTCTAGTATACAAATTGTTTCTTCACTCACTTACAATACTAGTAAACAATCACACATCAAAGCCCTTCAACCCTTATTTCGTCCATCACAGACTGTTGACACAAAATGGAGCAGGTTAACGTTTCGCGCCTTTGGCCTTGACCCCACTAATCGCTGGCCGTAAATCTCAATACCGGCCACATCATATGCGATGCTGCGAATTGTTTCCGAAGTTATTGTGGGACAGACAGATGAAAAGATGAAGTGACTTTTGGCAATGAACACTAGTGCATGATTTAGACAATAGTTTAGCACATTAAACACTATATAATAACGAACGCATTGATACAAGACTAGAACTGTCTCCACGTAATATCATGCCTGCAATCCTCAAAAGGTAAGGAAGAGGTATGCCTGAGTCCCACGTAATTGGAGCGAGCCTATTGCTATCAACTGTGGACAAATCCAGACTCCTCACTACTACTGACAAATTCCAATATCTTCTGTTAATTAATATGTATAGGTTTCGTAAGTGTGCATGTATCTATCAAAAATGCTAAAATATAAGTCTCAATTTTGATTGTCATCACGTATTCAAGGATTGCCCTCCACCTATTTATTGTAAAGTGCACCAATTGAAACTTGAGAACGTCCACGCGTGCTGCGATCTGCTCCAAATTAATAAAGTTTTTGGGGTTGTGTCTAAAGAGTCCTGTCGAGACAGATTTAACCTCACAATTTGACTTTGCACCGGCAGTAACCTGCATTTCTCAACACCTGCACCTCTGTCCATACCTATGTAGATTTTTCCACACATATATTCAGTTTACAGTCATCCACTTTTTTGCTTCAGATATAAACAATTCAATTTATCCTGAAACAAATTACCCCACTTTAATTTCGACAAAACCTAACTGATATCTTAAGGTTTGATACTGTTGTTATAAAACGTCAACACATTAAGAGAAGAACCAAACACTAATTAAAACTAAAGCCATAACCACACCCTGTCATCAACCGCTTGATTACCGCTCACACCGAAACGCCACGCATGACGGTAACCCTCTACTACACAAAGCACTCAATAAGGCACCACGGGAGTGCATTAATGACATTTTTCACATGTTTCTAGCTCCGATCACAGGTCAAGTTGTGGGGGGCCACCCTAAGGTGGGGGTGAAAGGAGGTGTTGGGGGGTGTTTCTAGAAGGCGCAGACGTCTCCCGTCAATCAGTTCGGTTCGACGTGACTCGAATGCTATAGGAAAGTTCGCAGACCGTTAAGACGGTTTTTTTTTATGATCGCCGATTATTTGGCGCGGTGCGGCCGTAATCTCGCTGTGTGTACGATGCTTTATGTCGTGTTTGTATTGGGTGTGTGTTATGGGTGCGGATGGTGAATGGGAACCTGAAATATGTAAGTAGGAGCTGTAATCGTTTTGGTTATTTTACTGCCTATTTTATTATTTTTAAGGTTATACTGCGTCTTCATATTTTCTTCTTGCCTATCGGACTTTAGATCAGTTGATTGATAGTTGGTTAAGAGCGGTCGTAATGAAAATAGACGATAAAACTAGCAGCGATTAAGAAGCTAGAAATCTTCCCTCTTTCTGCTCTTCTTTAAAAAGAGGAATATGCCTGAACTCATACAAATACACGGTTTCAAGTTAAACTCGACCTGATACCACTTTATATCAGAACTAGTTTTTTCAAAGTTATTATACCGACGAAGATATCTCGGCTTACTTTAACAATAAACACAGTTTAGGCTTTAAACTCCACGGTTAAACTTAAGTTAGCGAAAAATTCTTACAGAGTTTGTATAAGTACGCGTCGGACTAAATATTACAATTCTTCTGCCAAGCGTATTTTTCTGATTTTTTTAAACATTTTTTTTATGTTTTTTATGGTTCCTTCTGTGGGAACAGGGAATTTCTTCGGTACTTGTTAGTATTATAGTAATTATTAAGTAAGTCGTCAGAACCCCACGTTTATACTGCTAAGGATATAGACAAGTCGTGAGAACTATTAAAATTTGTTCTCGACATGTCATGTAATTTTTTTTGTCTTTTCCCTTATATTTAGAGTTTTAAATTAAGAACTAGGTATTTTATACATTTTTTTTTGCGTCATCCTGAACTGCGAAGCGTCAACGCAACATTCGTCGACACATCGGTGACGGCTTGTCACGCGTCACGGCGACAACGCGGCGAAAAACGCGTCTACTCACCGGTCACCGGACCTCACTAATAACAATATTTTGATGGATGTCTCATATCTACCTGGTTTTTACATCACTCATAAAAAAGGAAACGGGCTTCGAACTGTCTAGAGATATCAAAATTATGGGAAACCCCATACAAAATAAATGTAGGTAAACCATACTGATAAGCGATTTGTAATCTCCTTCTTATCTAAAATGATTTGTGGAAAATTAAAACAAACAGCTGTTATTGATTGCGGATTATCGTTAATAATATCGTTTGAATGAAGATGTTTTTTTTGGCGTTATGATCATTTGCAATCGAAAACCGAAAGTGTGAAAACACAAACACGGAAACAGTTAAAAAAGATTTTAACCCTAAAACGGCCAGTTTAAAACTAACACTGCAAGTTGCAACCAAAAATGCCGAAAACAAACCAGCATTCAATCGTTCCTTTTTTTAAATTCCGCTTACGAACGAATAAAACCGACGTAAGGTGATCGGTGATCACTCGAAACCGACGTCGCAGTGAATGAACGAACGGATGAATGAATGAGTGAGTGAGTGAGCGGAGGCCCGGGGACACCAGTTGATCAACCATGATGCGCTCGTGTCCGTCAAAGTCATTCAGAGTGGAATAGGGAGGAGAGAGTTCGGGCAATGATGGTAAATATTATGCACTATTGATTATTATTTATTATTGATTTATTATGTTTTGATTAATTTAAAAGACAAAATAGACTTTTTCGTCTAAATTAAATATTGTGCCGGGTTTTACTACCTACCTACTACTTTGCGAGGGATAGAAAATATTAAATATTTGGGGCACCTTACTGCGGTACCAAAATATTCCTTACCAAACTATTGACATCATCACAAATAAAACAAAAATAAAATTAATATTTGAGCTCTATCAAATAAATAACACTTAACTAAGCAATATATATGTCGTTTGCGACTTATAAATTTGACTAGTAGCTATTTAGTGGCATTTACTAGCGGGTGACCGAACATGTGTCTCATGTGTCATTGTTATATTTTATTAACAGTCGACGATCAAATTTATGTCGATCATAAACGAAATCTACAGAATATCGTACGTGTGTTTTGCTATTGCAGTGTTAATCTGTCGTTTGTAACGGGATTATATAGCGTAATTATTACGTCAACAATCCGTCATACAACCCATTATGCCACATCTGACATAACTAGTGTTGTGCCAAAGATCGATAAAAACCCGGAAGATATTCCCACAAACTTGCAATATAACGGTGATATGTGACGATTTTTATTGAGCGATTTCTGAATTTTATTTACGTACAGTCCCTCGCAACACGGACTATCGAGCGCACATTAAAATACGTAGCGAATAGTGGTTGTGTAAATCAAAAGGCCATAAAACGCCACAATTCGGCCGGAGCCGACTCCACGCTTGCGTAGCGCTTGATTTATACGCTCGCCGTTTGCCGGTGCGAAAACCTACCTAGTGACGTCACGGCTTTTGTTTTTCGGTTTTTTTTGTACAGACTTTTTTATTGATGGCGTTCAGATAAAACGTGGTGGTGATAGGGTTACCGTGTTGGGTGCTTGGTTTTAAGAAGCATGTGAATCCTGTTGTCTGTCAACGAAGTGACAGTTTTATTAGTCCAAAATCAATTGAACAGCTGAACGTAAGCCGATGAAAGTCACAAATGTCTAGGTTTTTAAATATTTTTGCTTTTCTACGCTCATAAATGAATCATGCATGTTAGTACATATTTCGATGCATACAATAACATGTATGCTGTTGTTCTCATTGACCACCAAGTCCATTATTTACAATCAAATGCTTTTTCCTGGCTCTCACTGTATTGCATTATCTAACCCAACCTGAGGTCACTTCTTATTTGACATCACACTAAAAGCATAAAAAAAATCTTAACCCACTATCACCACAACGAAAAAACAGAACACTTAAAATCGAAAACACGACTACCCTTCGCGCTAACCCTGCACCGTTGAACGTCCGAACTAACCGTGGCATCACAATTTGTGAATGATTTTACGTTCGGTGTCCCGAGCTGGGCCGTCCTGGCCATTTCATAGCCATTTGTCAGCCGGGCGAAAAAGATGCATGTAGGACCCAATGACTTTTTTTTTCTCTCTTTTTAGGCTTTTACGCGGATCCATCGACACGTGAAAGTGTGTTAGCGTTGGTAGGGTTTATAAATCTAGTGCGTTGTTCGTGGAAGTTTATAGGTTTTAATTTTTGCGGTTTAAAGTGTGTGACGTGTGGCTGTGGATAAAATTCAGAGTAGATTGAGCTGTTATATGGAGTAAAGCTTGTTGTATCTAGTACAACCGCATCAGGTATTTCTGAGCATCAGGTATTTCTGATTCTTAGTTAACGCTCGGAGATCCTGGGTAGTCGTTCGTGTAACGTTGTCTATTTGAGCATCAACTGCTGATTCTTGGTTTAACTTACTTGTTTATCGCCCTAAAAGTTGACGCAACCGAGATACGCTGTTGCTCTTAAAATTTAATAAGTGTCACTTAGAGTAGATTTAGTGCTGTATTTGATTGGTGACACATTCTCAGCTTACATAAGGCCTCCTCCTCCACACCATGCCACTCACCAAACCCAGTGTCACACACCCTGCGACTTTGCGTACAGTGACAACAGACGGGCCACACGTGCACTGACGGCATAAAACGCGTGATTGAAGCGCGCCCGCAAAAATGTCGGCCAACGGACCGACGGGCGCCAAACCGCGACCGCCCAATTTATATTTCACTATTATCCACGAGAACCGAGCCGATTTACGATTTCATTATACCAGGCCCCGGCAACTCGGTAACTCGTTGATTTAAAATGCACACGATTTTTGTGCGAAAATATGTGTCGGACGTCGTTTGGCTTCGATTTATTTGGTCGTCAATAAGGTAAAGTTGTCTAGGGTGAGGAGATTGTTCATGTTGCGTGTTGAAATATGTCTCTTTTTGGGGTTGTCGCGTTGGGCCTTCTAATCAACCCAATACTGTGTAAGTGATGAAATGTTCAGTGAAAAGTATTCTGAGACTTTTCAATAAGACACGAAATGGAGCTGACCACAATGGATTTATCTCATCCACGTTCAAAGCCTGTCTAAGTCAGCAATTCTAAAGCAATAATGACACTAACAGTACATGAACACAGTTCAAATGTGCTGATCGCGCTCAAGTTCCATTGGTGAAATTTGCCCTCAGTTACAGTTTGATCTTAGAATTCAACTGAACTATTAAAAGCTCACATAATACACCATAAAATCAAACAACTTAGACCATGCCTGCACATGTACTAGTCTGAATTAAAAAATGTAACAACCATTTGTCCTGTCATTTGAAATGTGACCAACGTTACACTTTCTTCAGTAAAAGGCGTTGTAAACTAGCCTGCCAGCCGTCTTTCGCTGACTGTCACTTTAAATATTTAATTGCCATCGATTTACGTTGACAACGTGTCGTTTAGGTGTGGAAGCCTTCTATTTGCATGAGTTATGAGCTGACGGTTTGTCGTCATTACTTACAAATTATTTTTTTCCTTGAAGGGTAGTAAGTTAGGCCTTTGATCTTCTTTTATTTAAATCCAATTGATATGTTCATAGTGACAGTGAAAATTTTAGCTCTGTCACCATTTATACATACCACACACACTACATATTTTAAAGCAAAGATTATTTTCATTAAAACATGTGCGGAACTTGCATCAACGTCCCACAACAAGACAAAACATTACCCCAATTCAGCAGTTTTAATTCCCCAACACAAAGGGTAGGACTACACTCTGTGCAATGGAAATAATAAAAAATAATTTATCCAGACGCCTCTCCACGCTACATAAATAATCATTACGAAACGCATTCAGACACAATTACATACTTGGGGATGGCTCGTTAAAAATCATATTCTAAGGGCGGTTACAGACCGGGCGAGCGACTCCCTGCTTGCCGGTAATGTGTTAAAAGCATTAGTGGTGAGACTTTAGAATATATCGTTTTTTGGAATTGGTCTGGGTGGATGTTTTAATATTTATATTGGTTTTATACAAGAATTTATGTTTTCGTGTGTCAGCTGGAGCGATTAAAGAGTAACTCCTTATTAAAGAAACAAAGATTAGTTAGTCAATAATCCACCACCTGAAAGATAGTTATTGCTAGCACCAGGGGCCGACGCAATTAAATATCGTTCTTTTTGCCTCATGCTGGAATTTGACACATCAAGTTTATAAATTTCTTTTATCGCTGCTGAAAAGGACATTTAGTATAAAAAAGTCAATGAGAAACTTCATCAGTAAGTGCACTGTTAATCCTCCCCACACAATAACTCACAGAACATAACATTTTCGCAACACCGCAAACTATAAAACACTTCAAGTCCCAGCCACTTTTACTTTACACTCGCACATAAAAAGTCGCCACCGAAAGTCGCTTAGCGTACAAACGGTGAGGTGAGGCCACCCCCCGTTCCCAGTTAACACGGTTAATAATAGGCTCCTTACCCTCCCGCGCCTTATCTGCAGTATTAAACCATAAAACATTATAATTTACAACGCTATGTCGCTGGGCTATGACGTTCCGCAGGCTCTCAAAGTTTACGCGTTTTTACTGTAGCGGGAGAAGGGTTGAGTTGTATGTGAGTGAAGTTTAGCGATTCTTTTTGTTTTTGAGATTTTTGTTTTGCGATCTCTTGTTGAATAAGATGGATGGGTGGCTGTTGATTAGTCGAATGTATTTTTTTATCTATCTATGTATTACTTTTGCGTGCTAGTGGATCTTTAGAAATTGTTTTTGTAATAATTATTGTCAAGTGTTAATGTGTCAGTCGTGCTAAAATATTTAAGTTTTACCATAACTTGCAGCTACGTAGAAGATTGGTATTTCATCCGTCTTATAGCTTATGCTTTATTTGTTTCGTTTTCCATTTTCTTTTCCTCTAATTTTCATAACTCCGAAAAAACTCCAGCTAATATTTCAGCATCATCCATTCCAAGCCAAAATTACAACAAAAACAAACATAGGCAAAAATCCACAATCCTATTTACAAACAAAATATCCTCATTCAAAAACTCTTTATCATAAATTCCGTTACCCAACCCATATTTTAGTCCCCCTCCCTAAACTTTGGGAGCCGTACTGATACTTAAAAATAACGAGATGCCAGCAAATATTGTAATAACCCCTCTGTCCCTGTATTTAGTTCAAAACCATTGTTTTAATAATCTTTCTTTGCTGATTTCGCTCCATGTGTTTGCGACCTCGTCAATATACTCGCACCCAACGCCCCCCTGTTTACATTCCATCGATATATTCTTGCAAATTTCACTTTCCCATCCCTAAATATGTTATGTGTGTAATAGAGTGTGTGTTAATGGGTGTTTGTGTGTGTTTAGGCATTACGTGTGTGTTCTACGTTATTATCAAAATGTCGGCGTTTTGTTTTTCAGGACCTGTTATTGTTATTGGTGTTTTATTTGGGCGAATTACACTTTTGATGTGTTTGAGTAATATTTTTTGGGTTTTTACTGGCCTAGGTAGTGAAAGTTGATCGGGAACAAGTTTCAAAGATATAATATACAAACACCAATTTAAATTATACGAAAAGCTCTTTGAATGTCATCTTTGGAATTAGATCCAATGAGACCTTAGTTTTAGCCAGCAATTTCAGTCGTTTATTGGACAATCCATAATTCTTCCACCTCAAGATCACCTTGTTATCCTCCAATCATAACCTCACGTACCATATCGGTACAGCTCGGATTACACTCCTCAAACACTGATAGCGTCTGAACGACCCAATAAAAAAGCAAATATCAACAATCAGACGAACTATACAAGTAATCCGGGCTTTGTTTGCGGGTACAATTGTACCTAATATTTACAATATCTTGTAGATAAAGTGGGCACGTGGGACGCAGAGAGTGGCCGCCGTCTTAGCGCGCCTGCTTTATACGTGGCTTCTATCAATATTGCATGATAATGGCCGCCAGCAAGACATAAGCGCTCGCGATTCAGAAAAACGTTCGCAATCTGATTTGATTAGTTACACTTTATTTTTACGATACGATCTGGAAAAGATTGGGTTGGGAGATCAAAATGGAAATTGATTTATGCATTTTTTAGGGAGGAAGAATTTTTATAGGTTGTTTCAGTTTCAGTTGGAAACAGTGTTCCCTGAAGCCTCATAACATAAACATGAAAATGAATTTCAACTTACTTTATTCGGAATCAAAGAGCAGAATAGTATTATATTGTACTGGCCATTCTGACGTTTTCTTAGTAAGAAATCACTCTTTGTTTGCAATGAGTACATGCAAGGATTGATTCTGACAAATTCACCTTTGGTAACATCTCTGTAATCGAATCTTATTACTTAATCCTTTTTAACCTCATCAACTAACTATGCTTTCGTTGAAAGCATAGCTACTTCAGTAACCGTTACTTGAAGTACTTTGGTTTTCAATTACGAGGGCAGAACTTTGGTTCTTCGGTCCGGTCATATCGCCCATGCCTTGCCCCACCGCCCCCCGTACTCTTTATCGCTCAGTGCGTTTGCCGAGATTACTGCAAATCTACTGATTGCGACTCCAGAACTATTGATACAGGCATTAACTTTGCATCGTTGCCTTCGCGTAACGTCCACTAATCTGTCCTAATGTTTGCTTTTGTTTCTGTAAATTTACTTTAGTTGTACGGACTTGTACGCCTTATCGTGTGATGTGCCCGCTGATTGTAAACTTTATGGGATTTCTTTTATTTGATTGCTTTAAGCTGGAGTTACAAGGTTGTCTAATCCCTTTGTTAGGCGTGTTTGCGTAGTATTTTATGACTTGAAGGATCAAATATTTTTTGGAGCAGATTTACTTTGTGTCTTAGGAAAATATTTACAAGTACAATATGAATTCGTAATCTAACTTTAAATTAATCTTTGTTATAAATAATTTTAAATTTTCCATGCTTTGAAAGTTTTTTCTAAATGGCAACTTTGGCGTTCAATTTTTAATCAGAAATACCTAAGTTACTCTACAAAGCTGCTGTCTAGAAAAGCCACAAACTTTTATTTCAAGAAAAGTACCACCGACCCCAAAAAATCCTTGCATTCCACACACAGCCGCCTTTCAATCTTTTCAAAACACTTCACTTAGCTCTATTGACACTTCATCCGACGCACTCACACAAAACGATCCCTTAGAAAAAAAGAGAAAAACAAATATCGGATCCAGAACGATAGAGATCCACTCGCCGGCTTAGATAAGTGTTGCTAGTATTGGACAGGTATCATTATGCGGGCATACTTAGCCGGAAGGTAAGGGGCCGAGTGGGGAGTAGAGGGTAGAGGGGGGAGGCAATTTAATTCTGTCCACGTTCTAATAATGACCGTCATAATTCGTTCAAAGTGTCCGGTCTGGGACATTTTCGCCCCCCGCGCTCTCGCCCGGTTGATTCCTTTGCATTTTCCCCCCTTAATTCCATTTTCATGCCACCTTGCACACATTTGCGCTTCATCTGTAGATTGTGTGTGTGTGTGTTGGTATGTTGTGTCTTGTAGCAGCGAGAGGGTTATGTTCCGTTGAGTAAAAGCTTTTGGCAACGATTATGAGGCGGGTTTTTTTTTTTTTTTAAATAGATCAGATATATATTTTAGCATCAATACTAAGTCTCTGCTGTGTAGTAAATACGATGATAGCTTAGGTATCAGAACGATAAGACGGAACCACCTGTGCGGTATTGCATCATGATTAATATTTATGTGCAAACCGTAACCCTTTGACTGAAATATTTACCACAAGTATTTTGTATCATCGGTCTAGCCTTTTGTAGATGGAGCGCCTGCCTATCTCACATGTACAGTATTTTGTATATCCTTAATCATTTGATTACCAATACGTGTGGATGTAAGTTTGATTCTTATCAAATATCCGTCTGCTTTCATAAATGTTTGACTCACTCACGGAATTGAAATTGAAGTCACCTAATCCGATTATATAGCAAACTGTTGCTAAGTTATTTTTTATCAAATAAAAAATGAGTAATTGGAAAAAAATACATTAATTAATTTATTGACGCAAGTAATACATCAAATCATAATTATTTAGTCAATGTTCATTGATCAACGTGCTAGATACAGGCAGATAAAAGTACTGCTGAGTTCGATAGTCCAACAGACACTCCTCCAAGTAGTGATCGAGAAATCCGCGAGTCAAACCTGAAACAATACTGAACTTTGTCCAGATCGTCATATGCTTAGTCTTTACTCAACTATGTTAGGGTCGGCTTCCAGTATAACCGGATGCAGCTAAATACCAGTATTTTACATGGAGCCACTGCTCACCTGCCCTCCACAATCCAGTAAATAGGCAACACGATACTTCTTGGTAAGACTGTTCGTCAGACTCCAAATTACCGTTTTTACTCATCTCGTTAGATATATGCACCATGTGGAAGAATCCCAAAAAATAAACAGTAAAAAAGTTTTAACCCTAAAAGGCCCACTGCGAAAAAGGATGCGAAAAAATAGAACAATAAGCATTCGTCATTTTAATCCGGGCCACACATTAAAAAGATAATCTCACACTCTCCCTCAAGTCAAGCGCCATCTTGGATTCGTGTGTGTGTGCGCAAAATATGTGCGTGTATGTGTGTGTGTGTGTGCGGGCTTTATCAACACATGTAGCTAATATTAAGTTTGATTTATATCTGTTATATCGTAAATGGATTAGGGAAACGTCCCTTTGGTACAGTTGCGTACTAAAGTGGATCTAATGTCGTCGTTTTATGGGTACGCGTAATTGGCGAGGTCTGTCTGTTTGTGTAATTAACGCCGGCCATATTTAATTTGCTTTTGTTTTTTTTTTCAGGTACGTTAGCGAATTTTGGGGGAGTACTACTAATGTTAGTAAGTGTTTTCTGTATTTTATGAGGACATTCTGGGCAATGGATGGTTGTTGAAAAAAAAGGGATTTGAATAAACAAACTAAGGATCAAAGTAATAGTATATCAAGGGAAATGTCTTTTATTTTCCAAGAGTGAAAAGGAAAAGTAAAAATACTTTTACTAATTGAACTGTCGAATCTACTTGCTGGAGTTTTAGTTAGAGTTTGTACATTACAAAAAAACAAGTACGTAAAAATTGTTGATTGATTATCATGTTGCAAGAATAGGTACCGACGAATAAATTGTTCAAACGGATTAATTGCTAATTAATCAAAATAAAATTTTATCTAACGGAGTATTTAATTTCTAATAAAATTAATAATTATTATCGATTGTTTGTTTTTATGATTATCACTGAATGACGCATTTCGGATGTATGAATGCGTTATTCTAATCAAATAGTTACCTCCGCTTATGAATTTATTAAAGTCCTTTAGTCAGTAAAAAAAAAACTTTTTTTTTTTGGAAATGGTTTCTCGCAGTTCAGCCTATTCTGGCTACTGCTTAACCGGACTAATAAAAATATATATCGCGTTTATACTGCTTTTTATAAGAAATGGTGCGTGCGTTACCAAAAAAAAACGTAAACAAAAAACCGGCAAAAAAATATTTTGAAGGCTCATTCATATGTTGTATTGTATTAAATTTGTTTTTCATAGTATGTTAATGAAAAACAAAGTTACTGCTGCAGTTTGATGAAAAAGTCCCATATCTCAAAACGTAAATATCAAATCTTATTCATACAAATTTTGGTTGAATGTTCCACAATCCTACAATTTTTCAGAATTTTCCTCCTCTTACTTTTGAAATTAGAGGGGGGGACACATTTTACCACTTTGGAAGTGTCTATCCTTCAAACGATTGACTTTGAGAAAAAATGGTTTTACGAACCTCAATCTCATTTTTAAAGAACTATCTAAAGACAACCCGCATGTTTAGGTTTGATGTTTTTTTTTTTCAGTTTCATGAATGGGGAGCCTCCCTTATTCTTTTATTTTTTATTTTGGTATAAAAGTCATAAAGTGGTTCACAGAATACATCTACCTACTAAGTTTCAACCGTGGAGTCTTAATAGTTTCGGAATAAAGTGGCTGTGACATACACGGACAGACAGACAGACATGGCGATTCTGTAGGGGTTCCGTTTTTTGCCATTCGGCTAGGGAACTCTAAAAAAGGCTTTAAAAATAATATTGAATTGATCCAAACATATAAGCATGATGTTGGAAATATAAATATTAAATGGACCTAAGGACTTAATCAGATTCTTAAAAAAACAATCTCTAAAAAATAGAAAAAATAAACAATTTAATTAGTATGGCATACATTTTATTAATTAAACAAGTCCTTTAACTAAAACTCACAAAAATAATGAACATCACTAACACAAACTCTTAACAAGCAAAACATCGATGTTTTTAATTCAAACGGTCCAAGTAATTAGGGTCTGCACACATTACTGCTATCGACGGCGCGTCGATGTTTACGATTTTTAATTAGAGCACCCCGTCGATACGGTACGTGACGTTGTGCAGTGTAGCGTCCGCTTTATTGTGCACTAGTCTTTGTAACGACACTGGAAAATATTCATAGTTGTGGAGGGTTTAAGATGAACAATATTGTTTATGAAGACTATCGTTAAGGTTCTTAAATAATTAAAAATAAAGGTAAGTCCTATTGTTAAACACAGTTTCCAAATAAAATCTTATTTGTTAAATTAGACCTTTCCTCAATTTGTTTCATTCAATTAACACACAACAAGAAAACTTCGAAACAAAAGCAATAACAAGATTCTACATCACCCATCTTCTACCATCACGTACCACCGTCGCATTAAAACGAGACACAAAAAATCGCAATTTAACCTCTCCAGAGTAGATCGTTTGCATAATTAATGTACGTAGATATTGGACATTGGCAAGCGACAATAATGTGTCGTTGCCTTTATACAAAAGTACGCAAGTATAAAAATAAAACAATTATTAAGTTTACTAAATAGGTTTTATTCATACGGTATAAGTGTTTTGGTGTAGTGTATAAATTAGTTTGAACAGTAATTGCAATAAATAAAATGCTAATTGTTAAACGTTTTTTAGTTTAGGTTTTAATTTGAGAATTTTTACAGACTTGCTAACGAGTTTCGCTCGTGATTTACTGTATTGGTGTACATTACTTTTTCTTAGTTTATACTATACACTTTTTTTAATATTGAAATGCGAAATTGCGAGTACTTATTCGATGGGCGATCTTAAAGGGTTAGTCAATTAAGGGACATCGATACAGGCAGGCGGGCTTATCAAATGACGAGTATTCCATTTAATCTTAATTTGAAATTATGTTGCAGATTAAAACTTAGACTGTCCTGCATTTCGAAACTGGATAAATTGTTATTGAGTGTTATGTTTGTGTTGCATTTGCTTACTTTTTTAATAGTATTTTTATTTCAAAATACATTAACGCGTTAATTTTCCGTATTTTCTTTTTTAAAAGATTCTCTTAGCAACCTAAGTACAAAGACTCCTATTAATTTTTTTGACGCAAACGTTTTACGGATCACATTGTCAGCTATCAACAAAAACTTTTTTCTGAAAAACGACCTCAATTTTCACATGAATACTAATACATCCCGAAAACAAACTGCTTAATTTCCTTATTGCCGTAAACATCTCTAATTCACATAAAAATAACAGCACATTTCACTCCATTGATTGTCAAAAAGGCGTCCTACAAAACAAAACACTACCGTGCCCAGACAGAACGATTCAATTTTGCACAAAATCACGAACGAATTAAGAAAATGCATTCGAAACGAAGTTCGTCAAAAGAAAACCAAACAGTGGAGAGACATTCCGTCCACTGAATACAAAGAGGGACAACGAGGGGGTGTAAGGGGGTGGTGGGGGTGGGGGGACACAAAAAACATTTGCTTCCGCTAACGAAACAATCGCAAGCATAATTGATTTTAACGTGGAGTAGACTGCAAATGAAGTCGAAGGAAGGGACTCTCGAAGTCTCGACTTCTAATGTGGCCAGGTGGGTTGGAGGTAGGTTTTTCTTGAGGACTTTAAATGTAATTAGAATTACTTATTAAAAATGCCTGTAGGTAAGGGATGTTGTTGGTTCTGAAGATTTAATCTCCGTGCTGCAAAGTTGTGACGTTTTTCTTTGTCGGGTTTTCAAATGTGATGTGACAATCAGTTTTAGCTGTTCTTTGATTGATTTCAAGCTTATTTAATGAGAATTTTGAATGAGTTTCTGGCCGTTTCTGCTTCATTTCATGCAGAGCTTTTGACAAAACAAAGTTTTACCAATTTTATTTTCATATCGTCATATATTTTTTTGGCTATATCCTCTTTGTATATCTCTACATTTAATGCAAAACATTCAAAGATCGATTGCTTATAATTATGTCCTTTCAAAGATCTTTACCTCTTTTAATGCAAAACCTTTGGTTTATACCCTCAAAGATCTTTACCTCCAGACAAAACACCAATTAAATTCAAAATAGAAAAACTCCGAAGGCACCTCTACTTCAGCAGCATTTCCTTTATATTGTCTCAGAGCAATAACCGTTGTGAAACTTTACACAATCCAGATAAAACTGACTTGACTCCGGTTGCTATAATCAAGAACCATGTACCTGATTTAAATATGTACACGGTCTGCGATGTTGCATTAACCCGACTGATTCATTAGTGTGTGGAAAAATTCCGAGTTGTGGGTGCCTGTGGGTGCTGCTAGCTTCGAAATTGGCACGTACCGTGTTCATTGGATTAGAGATCGCTGGGCTGTAATGAGGTGCGATTGTTTTGAATATTCTTGGGCTGCATTGTTAATTAAGATGGTTGGTATTTGTGGTGGTGGATGGGTGATTAGAAGGCTGTTTTCATTGTATAAGCATTTTAATTTGTCCATGGTTTCATTCGGGCTGGTAATATCGTTTACTAGTTTTACGTTCTTTCTTATTTTTATGGATTCTATGCTTTAATGATAAATCATATTTGTTCATACAGAGTTTACCTTGATTTCTACTAGTATAGTTTTTTAGAGAGTGTTCACAGTTAACTGATATTGTATTGTAAATCTAAAGGACCAGTCAACTATTGCATTTGCCCATAAAGAACACAAGAACTCAATACTCTCGCTTTCCACAATTAAAAAACAAACAACATAAACCACACCAAAATGTATTCAACGCAAACAAAAAGACGGACACACAAAACATCAAAGCATCTAAATAAGGGCCGACGCAGACTGGCTACTGTACGACGCGCACGATCGCCTAAATATTCCGATTCTTTGGTCGCAGCGATTCATACGCGATCCATGGGCCAGATAGCCAATTTGCTGTACCCTGTACTGCCCCGTCCGTTTCACTTGCGAATCTCGAACGTAGATATGGTAATCTTGAAAAAGTTGCCGTGTTGTGGTCGCTGGCGATTGGTCTGAGTCGCGGGGCGTAGTGGGATAGGTCAGTTTATTGGGATGAATAATTTATAATGAATTATGTTAATGTGGGATTGACGTCTGGTTGCTGGACTAGTTCGATTCTGTGAAGGGTTTTTGTTGTTCATATGGAGGTGGATGTGTTGATGGTGAGCCTTTGATTTTAAAAGGTGGTTTTGTTGGTGAAAGTTCGAGTATGTAACTCAACTCAGTTACAAGTCTGTAAACTCACCTTTCCGCAGATCACGAATTTTTTATTAGATACTTTGTATGTTATCATTTTACTAATCCTTCAGAATGTAATCCAATCTGGTACTACTGATATGTTTGGTCGGCCTATTTTAAAGTAAACAACAACACTTTAACAGCCTTCAAAACATCAAATCTAAACCACAACCCTGACAAACAAATCAAAGTACCAATTAAATTCAATGAACAGGAATCATCGGACTTAACCCTCCCACTGCCGCATAGCTGTGATCACGTCGCGTTCCCAGCGGCAGGCGTCTTGCGTCAATAGCAGACGTCTTGAACGTGCTGATGCAACGTTGACCAACCCCCCACTGTCCCCCGGGCCCGCGGGGGCCGGGTGGGCCATGGCGGCCCACACGTAGGCCTGCACCGCCCGCCTGAATACTAATTATCAATTAGACAACGGACTCCGGGTCTTTTTAGCAGTATTGCTGTTTTAAGGAGTCGGGTGGTGATTGTTGTGTAATGTTTTGGTTACTGCCCGTAGTACATTAAGTGAGATAGAGGAGTAGTAGTTCTTCTCTATTCAAGACATAATCAAAATTAACTTTCTTTTTAATTCCTTGTGAGCACTTAGGACAACATAGGCTTAAACTTATTGAAGCTATGTAGAGACCACTAAGATCTGCAAATGAGTTTCTTAACGAAAAATCTCATGTCTTGGACCTAATCAATATATGATTTCAGTTATAGGTTTCAAAGAGCATTACTTACAATGTCCAAAAATAATGAAAATGAGCTTTAATGAGCTTTTTTTAAAGTATAAAATTAAAATTAAACAATAATTTTCATTTTATTTCAGTAATTATACATCTAGATTTAGCAATAATTTTGGCGCCACGCTTCTTGTGTTTTATCTAAGTGTGTATCTGTGAAAGTCGTAAATAAGTAATAAAACTCTTTGATGTCGGTTTTCACAATAAATAATGACAATAAAGATTGCAAGATGCAATTAATTAAATATTCATAAGCAGTAAAACTGAATCTCTCTTGAAATGTAAAAAAAAACTTGTAAGGCATAAGAGGTAGCGATTAGCAACTTTAACGAGGTCCAAAATGATAGTGAGCTTTTATTTAAACAAGTATGAAAATAATTTAATTACCTAAGAAAAAAGTCAAAGTATGCCCACTGATCAGTGTTCTGGGCACTGATCAGTGGGCATACTTTGAGTTTTACAGAACATAGAATTGCGGTAACCATAAATAGCATTTTTTTTTTCCTTTCGTTACTTGTTTACGATATCTAAAGATCTTATTAGGTGGCAAACAATATAGAAATAGAGACAATCAGTGCCTAGCTTAAGTCCTACACTGTATTATAGCCCGCTGCCAGTTTGTACCTTGTACTAAACAAAAAGCTGTTGTAACTGCAGATTACATAGCGTTTAGTCCTTAAATCGTATTTTTTACTGTTCGGCTCAATCTTTTTGACGTTTACAAAGCCGACTGACCGATCAGACTATATTTAGATTTACATACAATAATGTTGTATGGAAGGTGCACAGTCGCAAATATTGTAATGTAAGTAATACATGAATAGAAATCGCGTTTATAAGTCACGATTTTGAATGTATCAGTGCTTGTAGAAAAGAGGCTTTAAACTATTGAGTTTGTGTTTATCTGATGATGCCCTACATGTCAAGATGTTTATTTCGCAGGTAGAATATTGAATAACGAAGTGTAGATAATCGGTATTGCCTGTTTGAATCTTATATGGAATTACTATTTTAAGATAACTACTAATTTTAAACACGGTTGAACTTACATTCTTACGTGGTTAAGTAAGTACGCGTTTTTTTTTTGGATTAAAATAATAGTCATCCTATTTCATACAAAGCTGCAACACCTCCATAGTAATGTATGTAACAACTGACTTTTTTAAAAGACTTCTAAAAAAGGAGGAGGTTTTGTGTTCCACCAGCATCTTTTATTTTGGTCTACATTCACATTCACCTTCGGAGCCCATGGTAAAAGTATCACGATCTCCCTTCTACCGCGTTTTTCTAGCGCCTTCCAAACATTCCTTTCTCAAATATAACACTCAATAAAAATCCATCAAATTAAATCAACACCACAGAGCTCGTCCCGTCCCCGTTACGTGACATATAAGTGGTCCAGCTCATTCATCTCTTGATTGATATACAACGCCTCGTCTTCCGGTCTTGCCTTAAGTTCATACGACTTTTTTATATAAATGTATCATTTTGAAGATGAAACGGGCGCCATCTTTGATTCGTGACGTGATTGAGTGCTCCTGCTTCCGTTTTAATTAACACCCGTTGATATATTTTAGGTTAATTTTGAATTTTTGTGGGCATGTAGAGGAGTAGGATTAGATGGTGGTGATTGATTTGATTGAATTTTATTTTTGATTGTGTATTTATTGGGATGCATTGACTGACCCCTTTAATTTGAGGGTTCGCTGGCTTTGGTCTTGGTGTATGAAGCCATTATCTATCGGTTAAATAATTACATACCCTGGATTGGTTTAGCGAC
The DNA here is from genome assembly GCA_947578425.1 of Eugnorisma glareosa. Taxonomy (NCBI): domain Eukaryota; kingdom Metazoa; phylum Arthropoda; class Insecta; order Lepidoptera; family Noctuidae; genus Eugnorisma; species Eugnorisma glareosa. The sequence continues at coordinate 1,759,777 of OX387966.1, forward strand.
TGCTGAGCATGAGTTCCTGGGTTCGAATCCCGGGTCGGGCAGTGTAATTGGGTTTTTTACTCAGGAATTTCTCAGTAGCAGCCATAGAGTCTGGTTTGTGGCAATAGGCTCGCCTCCACATGGACACATGGCACTTAAGCATAACAGGCGTGATGTGGGTGTACTATTAGGTACACCTCTGCATAACCCGTGGGGGTTTACAGGCGTGGTGTTATGTTATGTGTAGCCTGGAATTATTTATTGTAACGTTAACAGGTAAGGTGTCTTGCCATCAGACATAAGCTGATTCATATTGGTGTCATCAGATTTATATAAGAGCGAAATTTGTTAATACATCGATGTTGCTGATCACCAAAGTCGCTGCCCATAAAGTTTGACGAAACCAGAATTTATTTTTAGAATAAAATTAAACTTAAATCAAAATATAATTCTATCAAAATAAATGCAAGTCCATATAATTTTATTATTATTAATATTGAATCTGGTAAGAATGAGGTTTTTATTAGACTATAAAGTAAATGGTTTCACACTAGTTTCATAAATTAAAACATCTTAGATTAAACGTTTCCATCAATTTCAATCATTCGATCATTAATTTTATGACTTATTCCTGCATATTTCATATTTATTCCAACGGTTTGTAATGACTTTGTATCTATAAAATTAAAAGCTGTAAAAAGTTTCTGGGTAGTTTATTTTATAGCAATTATTTAAAGAAATATTTTAATTACTGGCAGGTTTACCGAAGTATCTACTGGTTCATTAAGTTGACACTAGGGTGACAATGATTTTGTCAATTTGACATTTTAACATTGGGAACGTGCGGGACTTACGAAGGTTTCTGTTATACTAATTAAAAGTAGAAACATAATAGTTTTTGCGGTTGTAAGAAAGTAGTACGATTCTAGTATCGCGATATGTTTGCCAAATATTATTCCCAAAAGGGTTTTGTTGATTTGTGTAGGGTGGTGGTAAAGTAACGCCAACTTTAATATATTTTTTGGTATGTCCAAAATTAATAAATAATACGCGACTCAACTCAATACATGACTTATGCGTGGAAAACGTAGGTATGCATAACCATATACCACATGATTTCCATAAAAAGAAAACCAAACCTACCAATAACCCGTAAAGAAACACTTAAAAAGCAATCAAACCGAAATTTAACAACAATGAAATTAATCTACCGTCGTACGCAATAAAAGTACTCATATAAAAATCATTGGGAACATTTAAAAAGACATACTATCAGATTTCTTGTCGTAAAAAAGTCATAAAAATGCCTCTTTTGACAGAGTTTTAATGATCCACTAAACATAATGATATAAAAACATTATATCCGGATTGTTAGCACGCAGGGTCAATGAACTCGGATTTCTTTTATTGATGATCAGGGATGATAGGGTGTGGGCCTATATGACGTAGTTAAGAATACAAATTAAGGTATAGATAGATAGAGATTACTAAGATCTTCAAAGATAATCAATGTCAACCAGCCAACGTAGCCTGCTCCATGATATATGTATCTTGTAATAAAAATCGAATTTAAAATCTTTTCTTGAATGGTAAATCAAAAAACCAGCACTTTATGTAAAATTAGAAACTAGAACATTCCTATCAATGTTGCAGGAAATCGTTCACTAGTGAGCGAATACAACAACCTACGGTGTAAGTGAAAAGCAGGAAATTCAAATTACTACAACACAATTTATTAGCTAAGATAAAATCATACAAGAGTGGCTTGTTAGTACTTTGTAAGTCTCCACTTCTATAAACACATTTCCTTCAAATATACGACAGATGCACTAAAAACTTCGCGTCACAAGCCCACGTTACATAAAAATGACTAGCATTACAATTCCATAGCTTCTTTACAAACAAAACTACGTCATAACCCTAAACAGGCCATCAAAAACGGCTCAATATTGATAAAAACGGCCGTAAAGACACGGCGCCTCAATCGGAAGATACTAAAACTTTTTACGGCGCGACGACTCAACCGTTTTGGCTATAAATAAAGTATTTCGGACGCTACACGCGCGATTGACGCGAGAAGAACCATAAAACATGTCAAAATACGAGCTGTTCGAACAAATTCGTGAGATAGTGGTAAAGAAAGAGGTTTATTGAGGAACTAATAGCAACTTAGTTGGCGATTTGGATTATTAGCTGAAATTCTTGGGGCTTTAAAAGTACAGAATAACCACACGCTACACGCATTAAAACTTGTCAATAGAGACAGACACTAAACAAATTGATGAGAATATTCTAATCACGTATAGCAAAAAAGGGTTAAACAATAAATATTCATACAAATATAAACTCATCCTTTTTACCAAGAGGATAGGCAGAATTTACACAACGCCAACTGTTAAAGTGCTTTCATAAAACTAAGGGTTAAACAATTGTTTTTTATTGAAAGCATCAACAACTCCACTTCCTGCCTCCAATAAAACAATACCATTACAATCAATCGCGTTCAAATAAACATTTTCGCTATTCCCAAGCCCATCATTTACAAAAACATTAGCCTTTAGGACCACATTACCATCACTACACGAAAATTTCGTATCTTATACTTGGGAATTGTACGAGAACATCGAAACGCCACGATAATAATACGTCAATGCCACTTTGCTATCTAAACTGCGTTTGAAACGCTTCCATCAATGTGAGGGCTGAGTGTGTATCGGTGTCCTTATGTCTCGGCGCGTTGTGCACTTATTTATTATGTCCGTCTGTTCGGACTTGGGTGAGGACTTTTTTTTGTCTACGTGTCTAACCTGGGTGATATTGATTCAATGACGATGGGAGAGGTCTCTTAGAATTAGAAGTCGGTCTCCTGATTGGAAAATAGTTGTAGCATGTCCTGCCCAAAAGTATGATTTTTCAAGTTTGTATTATGTCTATCGACAGTATTGATAGAAAGATCCCAGTCTGAGAAGCTCCATAAACCTGTTGAGTTCAATGTTTCGATAATTTGAACCTCTAGATTAATTAATTATTGTGCTCGTTGTCTAATTCTGATAACTAGAGCCCTTTTTATTTCTAGTCGATTAATGAAACGATGGCAATATTAAATGTTTTGTTTAAAAGTAAACTAAATACTATTCTAACAGTAAAAGTTATTGTTTTCCATTTGTAATACCGGTTTACTGCTGTTCGAAGTCAAGAGGTTAGAGTTCAAGTGATCACCTCGTGTAAGTAGTGACAGAGTGCTCTCGACAGTAAGAGAACTGAGAGTATGTATTGTACTTAGAATAATACTTTGTCTAATTTGTACCCGAAGACGTGAGAAAAATGGCAGCCAGCTTAGAAATGGGAAAGTAAATTAAAAATAATATAACATCACGCCTGTAATTCCTGAAGGGTTAGGCAGAGGTGTACTGTGCAGTAACATCCACATTTCGCCTGTAACTTTCTAGTCTCATGCAATAGGACGAGCCTATCGCCATCAACCGTGTACAAATCGAGATTCCAAGCGGCTATTGAGCAATTCCTGGTGAAAAATCCTAATAGCACTTGCACGTCCTGGGAATCGAGCTTAAAAAGTCTTGCTCAGCAGTAGCGCTTATTACTACTCGACTAACTAGACAGTCCAGGAAAATAAATTAAAAGATAAAATTTTAGTATTCGAAAGAAAAATAAGTACTTAAAAAAAGTTCATCTATTAATTAAAATTTACTAACCCTCTACTAACACTAAAATCGAATTTACAGAATAGCTCTGAAGCCAATAATTACAGGCTCTCATATCGCTATCTCCCGCGTGGGCTAGGGTGACAAAGCGTCGCATGTCTGCGGACAATGTGCACGGGACACGCGGACAACATGTTCACACGATCAGATTGCGCCTGCTTTATGGCACCGAACCGAACCATTAGTACCGGCTGCTCGAATTACCTAATTAGAATTACATGGCGAACTAACAACCGGTTTTTAGATTTCGCTATTCGTGTGCTGCGATCTAGATTGTGGCGTGTGGGTTTTAGTTGCGGGAATGATTTTTGTGTGTTTTTTTTTAATTGCGTGCTTTCACGCGTTGTTTATAGATTTTCACTTGCTTCAGTGGGGAAAAGTTTAACTTGATGTGCGATTTTGTCTCGTTTTGTCCTTTATGCCGTCATTCGTGTGCATTGCGCAGTGCTATACACGCGTCGGGAGGGAAGCAACAGGTTCTTCATACATGATTCAGAACTACGTAGTTTGGTGATTGAAGTTCAACGGTGAATGAGTCAACCTACGTGAATGAAATCTCTGTTGATAAGTACATTGAATTACGATAATGCATACCAATAGTTATTATTAGTCACAGCATGCGTTGTAAACTTTATTATAATCGATTCCAACTCTCATCCGATTCTCGGATCGTATAAAAATCAAACGAACGCGAACATAAAAAGTATCTTTATCCGACACAACACAATAACGTTATCGTTGAAATATCGATACAATTTCCATGATCAGTAAAATAAAATCGGACTGTCTTGACGTTTGTTCAAATTTATATGCGCGCGCGTCCAGCGCAAGATTGTCGTAAAGTTGAGGATGTTATGTTCGTTGATAAGTGCGATGTCGGGTATCGGACTGTCCCGCGTGACAGGTTTATTGTGGACACCCTACTAAATGGGGTGATTCGTTTTGCGAAAAAAAGTTTATTTATGAGCATTATATTAAATTTTAAACGAGATTTCGATTTGTTTATGATATCTGTTTATCGATTGTTAATTTATTTTTTAAGTTCGTTTTAATTTAGCTTAAAAGCGCGGTGTTGTTATGTCAAAGTAATGGCACCATTTGTTTAATGATCGAATACTTTGTTGATACTAATATTTGGGTGTTTTTCGATCTGGTAATGGAAAATAATTAATTAATTTATAATATCATAAAGATATGTTCATTTTGTGTACATTATAGCTTTTAAAGTTACTAATACCGGTTTTTGATGACCAATCGAAAATCGAAGGTTAAAACTAGGTGACAAATTCAAAGTAATTTATGCTAGTCTTACCATATTTGGAATGTGTGTGTTGCTTTAAAACTTGCAAACATAATCGTAAATATTACGATATCCTTCAAGTACTTATGATCGTGAGATATCCCATCATATTTTCTAAAGTACCTATGACTTAAGTAAACTTAGTTTTTCCTTTTTTTTCACCTACATCATTCTCAGGTGCATCCGGAACCCATTTTGTATGTTTATCTGTTGACATTCGCCCATCCGACCCCAAAATTATTGTCAAATCATCAATCACTACTCTACGCAGACAAATCCATCATTCCCTTAATTAATTTATCAAACAAACTTGTTGACTCAACCTCTGCAACTTTAAACCCCTCAAAATTCAACCTTATTTTGGAAGACATAAAGATTGGTGAGTCGTTTGGGTTGTGTATACAGTATGTTGGTATTTTTACTGTCACAGTAAAGTGATAGTTTCATTTCATATACGGGGTGTTTACCTGGTGTTAAACGTGCAATCGATCACTGCGTGCGCCGGCGCCGCGCTGTCGCGTTAATTCGATAAAAAATGATAGGAAATCGATATTTTTGTTTCCGAAATGGTCATTTTTATATAATTTTATAACATGTTGGTAGAGAAATTATTAGAATATTATATATAAAAAAGAAAAAGTATGTCTTAGATGTTTGCAGCCATCTTGGGCCTTGCTTGTCATAAACCTAGCTAACTAGAGTAACAAGAAGATTTCTCATTAGCTTTCAAATGTTCTCTCTCAGCTCCCAATTTAAGTAAAAACAAAACAAACCTGTCTGTCTGTTACCTTCAAACAAAATATTTACCTACGTGCCTCCTGCAAAATATCTAAAACCAAAATCCAAAATCTTAAAACCATACAAAACAAAAATCGAAAATAACTTTCTACAATACAATAGGTCACGTATAAGGCTCGGACCACACTGACGACAGTGATGATGGATCGTGCGATTGTCTAACAGCGCGTATCAATCATCAGTCGCCGTGTCGTCGCTATGCCGTCGCGTCGCCGGACGGTCGCCGGACGGCTGTCCTTGCTTGACGGCTTGATCAATCAAAACCCTTTTAACGGATATATTATTAAGGTGCCATTTTTGATGTGGCAGATTTTTTGTTCAAAGATTTTGCGATTAAGTGTGAGTGTGTGTGTTATTTATTTATTTAGTATTATTACTTTGAGTACTGTTTAATATTGTTAAATAATATGTGGGCGGCTATAGGAGTAGGCAGAGACCAAAGAAACGAAGGCTGAACTGAAACTGAAGGATAATACTGACTATAATAGGGCAGTAGGGAAGAAAAAGACATGCTGCACAGACCATAATGGGCAGGGGAATGATGATTATATTATCACTTGCCTCGGTGAAGGAAAACATCGTGAGGAAACCAGCATGCTGAGAGATATTTCTCGACGGTCTGTTTAGCCAAGTCAGATGCGGCATGGCCATGGGCGGCATAAATACTCTGACACCAAGTTAGGCACTAACCACACGAAAAACAAAGAAGAGACTGGTCTATCTCGTCACCATAATATCAGCTACCTATTCTCTTAAACCTCGAGACACGAGAGAGTGTCTCTATATCGCAGTTTGTTGTAAATCAAAACGGTGGTTCGCGTGGATTATCAGTTGTTTACATGATACGTAATGGTCAGATCAGATCATTGCAACTGCAAAGGGAAACTAGTAGTTTACAGGGCTTTTAACAGTCAGTTTCGAATGTTATAAATATTTAATCATAAATCCATAGTCGATTTAAAACTTTTAGCTACCTTTTTTTTCGGATGGGAAATCATTAAATGAGGGGTCAGACTTGAACTGACTAAAAACCATCCATGTTCCTCCTTAGCCCTATGTGTTCCCAGGGCTGAGGTATCTCTTTCGAACAGTCCCACAGCCCAACTTTTAGCGACTTCAAAAATTAATTCGGTGGTCCTACAAACTTTATAGTTAAGGTCAATAATGAGCCAAGAGACATAACCTAGGAAATCGCTAATATCCCTTTTAACCGCGAGCCACTCAACGTGTTTGCAAAAGTGCCACCTTACTGGTATTTATCGATAATCGCTTCCAATTACCCTTATTAGCAGTCATACTGTTTTAAGTCCCACAGTGTGTTCCAAGCTTATAACTGCATACACTTGACGCCTATTAAAGATCGTGGCTCAGCAGTGTTTGTAGTTGCCATTAATTTGAACTCTAATGTGTTTATATGTTAATGAGAATAGCTTGTGATTATTATGTTGGATCATGTTATTAGGGTTCCTTTGGGAATTATAAAATGGTTGTAGTATTGAACCGTTTTGTGTGTTTGGTTACTTGTGTGTAGTTTATGGTTTAAACAGTGGATTTTCAAAGGTGGCTGTAAAGTTGATTCTGAACATTCTTTTACAGCAACTGAAAATCAAGCCGAAGATCAAAAATATAATTCCAAAACTAAAATATCTAAAAAAGTAGACTTTTACCAATCTAGTCGAATTGTAGCCCCGGAACTGACGACCACCTGCACGAGTGGCAACCCCGGTTAAACTGCAATGCATCCCAAGCCACAGCAAAGTGATATTTTGCCACCTAAAGGGTGGAATGGCAATTAGACTTTAACCTAGCATTCTTTCAATATTCCTTACATTTACGTTTTTAAACCATTTTATATATATTTCCATGTTTTCTCCCGAAGTATTTCGCGCTCAATCGACTACTAAGTACTGAAGGTACTCATTACGTATACTTAAGGTACGGATGTGAATAGCAACAGTGGACTTGCATTCAAGAACTTATAATAATTATCCTTTAGTTATAGCTAAGTGACCGGTATGCGAATAAAAATGCAATTTTTCTAGGTAATTTTCACGGAATAAGGGGACAAATTGATATTGGTAACGCGTAGGACTGGGCTAACCAGACGTTTCTAGTATTTTAAGAATTCTTCGGACTAAATTATAACTACACGGACCAGGCCTGCGTAGTGGTCCATTCCTTACCACAGTGTGGAGACCGGTGTCTCAACAGTGGAAACTTTACAGGCTGGCTTTGCTATGCTATATAATTTGTAAACAAAAGGGTTTTTTCCAGCTTTTCTCCGAGACAAAATTCAAAATGACTGAAAACCAACAAACCTGCGAAGGACCTACAAAAGTTACTGAAAAACTTTACTGTTCTTCAAAATTCAAAATCAAAAGTAAGCATATGACCGCTTTTTTTACACGACGATCCAAAAATTTGTGTTTTGTTTTTTCAGTAACAGAATTGGCAACCCTATTCACACAGAGGAATAAAATTTTATTGTATGGTGGACTGGCCCTATCTTACATTGAATCCATCTAATTCTAAGCTCGCTTACTCGACTCAGCAGTCAACAATCTGTCGCAACATCGCGTGCGCAAACGCACCATCGATCTCGAAAAACAAAATCCAACCGTTTGCGTGCGAAGCCCAATTTATTCTAACCCTTCAGCCTATTTGTCAATTACACGTCGTATATCGGATGTGCCGCCATCTTGGTTCTCTTGTAAATGTCAACCGGCGGTCGACCAATTACAAGTGTGTGCAGGCGCAAGTTGACGGTAACAACGCACCGCGATACCATAAAGTTTCCAGCCATTTATAGAAGTGAAATCTGCGTCGTCCAGATCGGCTGTTCCAATTAATGCAGACGCTCGATGCCTGATACGCTGTACTTACGATGGAATGGTTTATTTTGTTAGGGTTAAATGTCAGATGAAATGATGGAGGTTTTGGATTGGTTGCTGTCTTAGGGACTTTAAGATTTTCAGCTATGATGTTAAGTATCTAAGGGTCAGTTTTGTTTGGAAGCTTATAAACATAGATCACAATGGAGATGCAGCATTAATGCAACAAATAGTACATCTGCATGTTATTATAACCAACGATTCTCTAAATCAAACAAATCCAACTCCACTCATGGGTGCATAATGCAGCCGCGAAATTATACCACAAGAGCATCGGCCGTGAATTACTATCAAGCGATGTTTTGTAGGAGGACATCAGCGAGTCCGATAATTTAATGGCATCGCTCGCCACCCGCAATTTAATGTAACACCGACAACCCGGGGGCATTAATAATTTTCTCCGAGTTCGCCCATTGTACTACCGGAGGGACACTCACGATCTTAGACATCATCGGTGCCTATCGTAATTCCACCGCATCCCATGTACAGAGCCTTCTAACTTAATATGTGCATCACGAAGAACGCGTATATGGTTCGCGCACCCCGCCCAGGCCCAGCCGGCCAATCCTATCGCGCATTTTAAATGCCGCCGCGCATTGTATGTATATCGAGTGGGCCCGCGAATAAATTGAGTTCTTGACGCGCGTCACAGAACCACGACGTCGCGCGTCGCCTCGCGATAAGCCGCCGCGGATTTAAAACCGCTTATCCCCAACACTCTCGGGCCGAGGAATCTCCCTCCTAAACCTACAAATCAATCGTACGCCCGCACTCCATAAATTAAGAGGCGAAACAATGACCCTAAATTATTGGGCCGTCTCCTTTATCGGGCGCCTCCGTATTGTTCGTTTTTTTAAACGACTCCTTACACAAATGAGACTCGGCTCGGACTTATTAGGTTTCGGTATTTCGCTCGCGAGATCGACAGGAGCGATAGCGTCTGTGGGAATGCACGCTGGACTGACGACGCGTTCGCTTTAATTATTCGACTTCCTCGTGCGTCTGAGACAATGGCGTTAGGTGTGGATCTCGTGTTGTCTCGTGTTGTGCAGGGCCGGCTAACGATCAGGGGCCGGTATCTGGTATTTCATCACGCTGGACGTCGGCGCGTTATTTTTCCCCACAGCCTAGCCGTTTATGCCTCACATTAACATAAAACAAGCGAGCATGCGGCGGGCCCGCGTCCATATTTCTGCTACCGTCGTGACGGCCGGGCTCGGTATTGTGCCGCGATACAGATCTCGGGACGCATGTGCACGCTGCCACTGGATATTTAGAAGCTGTCTCTTAAATTCGCGTCCTCGGCGACTTAACGAGTCGCATTCTGCGTATAGGACATGCGATCGGCTATTGTCCATTTGTGGAGCGGTAATGATAATTTTGCGGAGGTTAATGCGAGTGGAGTTTTCTAAGTGGGGAGTTGACGCGTTCCATTAGGGCGGGGGATGGTTTCATAAATATTTTATTGGTTGTGAGCCGGGGCGGTTGGCGCTCTCATTACGCGGCGTAGACGCCCGAGATCATTAGTCGGTGATAAAATGCGGTCGAGAGGCGTCGTCTCTCGGAATCGGTGCATTCTTTACACGTTAGCCTCGTGGAGGACTTGGCTTTTGTTTTCGCGTTCGCCACCTTTATAATTACTGGCTTTAGGGTTAATGGACTGGTTAATGTTGGTTTTGTTCGTTTGCTTCGGTTTGCTTTAATTGATTGGGAATTGGTGCTGCTTTCGTATTCAGTCTGGGTTTAAATCATTTTTATTGCATGAGGCTTTAATTTTTAACTAATAGAGAGCGGTGGGGAATGCTTTCATTTGCCTGAAGGGCTCTATTGTCAAAAAATAACCTTCCGTATAAATTGAGTTACAAAAACAACTATAATATCATTTCTTTTACAGGAGCACACACATTTGTTCTTATTTTAACCCTCAACTCCTAAATTCTAGACATCCTCTTACAAAACCCCCTACCACCTCAACCCTAAACTGCAGTCCACTCAAAAAACACTCTCAAAATCTTAGTCAGCGATCCAGTAATGAGTGCCTATCTATTCCAGCATAATCTAGTCTGAATATCATACACTAGGTCTGTAGTCAAGGGTCCCCGACTGGCAATATGGTAATGATACCCGATCGGAACATTCTCCAGTTAAAGATGACTCTTAATGTGCATCTAAATACTATATAAAATAGTCGGCGACGTTGTTCTGGGACATACGGGTGGGGCGTGTGGCGAACGATTGGTTGGGTGGTTGGGGAAGTTACTGTTTTATTGAGGAAATGCTGTGGTTGCTAGTATGTAATTTGAAAGGAGTTGATTTCCTTAATTACAATTTTGATTGCCTGCCTATAATTATGCATTTCGAATCTAAGATTCTTAGGTACTACACCCTAAATTTTCAAATTCATCTTATTACTCTTTTAGGCATAATATTCAGAGTTTCAAAAAATGTTAGCCCCATCATGGCTCGTATGTGACATACTTTGACGATCACGTGTTACCTGTAAACTCGGACACTCCACATAATGATGGATTCGCACTTTTGTGGTGTGTCGAAACTTCTTTGAAATAAAAAAATTGCAATATCTGTCTCCAGATTTCGCTTTCCATCCTCCCCGTCCGTGTGTCCATACTGTCCAGTGCATCGCACACTGCCGCACTCGCCTTATGGTAATGTGATCGAATCCGAAATTGGACGCCCTGCCCGCAGAAGGACTTCACACACTCGGATTTATATACAGCTATAATTTATATACAGGCATATTTTAGTGGAGAGTCTTGAGATGCAAGACTATTCTAATAAGTCTGGGTTTAAGTGGTTTCTTAGGGATTTAAGAAAATATTTTATAGAAAGAGGCTTTTTTAATAATGCTTGGCTGTAGCCTCACTCCTTATTATCCTCGAAGAGTAGGCAGAGATGTACCTTACAAGTACACCTACATTTCGCCAGTCACGTTTAAGCCTCATGTAATCCAGACTCCGTGGCAGCTAATGAGAAATCCCTGATGGAAAACCCAATAACACTTTGCCCGATCCGGGAATCGAACCCATTCTCAGCAGTCGCGTTTGCGACCACTAGACCAACGAGGCTGTACCGGTTCCGCTGCAGTGCAATGCCTCCACAGAGAATGCACAAGCATTGGTCAATATACGCAATTACGCATGCTGAAGCTGGATTGGCGATCCCAGCCTTATTATTAAATTTACTAGTCCAAGTGACCTTGATGACTGTCATGTGATGATAAACATATGAATTGAAAAAGCCACTATCGCACTTGCGCGGTTTCGAAATCACAACCTCGTGTACTAGAAGCCCGCCTTTTACCACTGAGCCATCATGACTAGAGGGTTTATTATTCTTGCTGCCAACTTAGAATTATATTATTATAATACTTTTTTTTTAAACACTAGGGAATTTCTCCTTATTTATTTGTTTTAAAAGTATAGGTCCTAGGCTCTGCATTCTTTTGTGAAATAAAATGCTGATGACTCATCATCATCTGATTAGCCTTTTCCTAATTATGTTAGGGTTGACTTCCAGTCTAACCGGATTTATTTTTCTAATCTGCTGACTACTATATATCAAAATATGATGTAACTGCCAGTAATAATACAGCATAACTAATCATGAACGGTTAATCTTTACAATACCATAATCTCTATCATATGATGAGAGGTATTAATAAAGATAATAGTGTACCACTTAGGTAAATAGGTACTTAATTAAAATCAGGTGATTTTTAGATGGGCATGGCAACAGTGAATTTGTGTTGTGAATAGGTATGACTAGTGTCTGCTATGATATCACTTTTGTATTATATCATTAGTTAATTTTAGCAAGGTATCAATTGTATTATTTCATGATTAATTTCAACTTTGCGAAGTACGAAAATACTTTTTTTAATCACTAAGAGATGATAAAGCTGTTATCTGTTTGCTGTGCATAGTATGTTAATGAAAAACAAAGTTACTGCTGCAGTTTGATGAAAAAGTCCCATATCTCGAAAACTAATCATTCAAACCAATTTTGGTTGAATTTATTTTTTTACGTTCTACAATCTTTCAGAATTTTCCTCACACATTTTACCACTTTAGAAGTGTCTATCTTTCAAACGATTGACTTTGACAAAACATGGTTTTAGCAAACGCAATCTCATTTTTAAAAACCTATCTATAAACACCCCGCACGTATAGGTTTGATGAAACAAATATTTTTCAGTTTCAGTTCCATGTATGGGGAACCCCCCTTAATCTTTATTTTATTTCATTTCTGTATAAGAATCATAAAGCGGCACACAGAATACATCTACCTACTAAGTTTCAACTGTATAGTCCTAATAGTTTCGGAATAAAGTGGCTGTGACATACACGGACAGACAGACAGACAGACATGGCGAATCTATAAATGTTCCGTTTTTTTGCCATTTGGCTACGCAACCCTAATAAAAAAGTGATAATATAGAAAAGTAATAAACACACATTCTACTACACGCTCTAACAACTATACTCTTAGTCCAAAATCTATAAATGTTACTGAGCACGAACTTCGGCTAAAAGTTATTCCTGTAACTGTTAAATTCTTAATGTACACACAGATATGGGACATATTACGTCTAACCAAATTTACACGTTTAATACCATTTAGGTATAGATCTCAACATTACAACCAACTGAAATATACAGGCTGAAATTTTCAAGTGGGCGTGATACAGCGTGTTTTTTTTAAACCAACAGGTTCGGTTCCTAGCCAGGAATATGGATTTTTCAAAAATCCAATGATACAGTTTTAGTTTTCATCAAAATCACGCTCGAAACTCCTTGAGCATTTTTTTTCGATATTCCTCACAGTTTCGGGTTTGGCCATCCACGCCCACTTGGAAAATTCAACCTGTAAAATAGTTTCAGAAGACGAAGGAAAAAACAGGCGGAATAAACTAGTTGGAAGTCGGTTTTCCATGGATAGATGGTTTACTATTTGGTGTTTTACACGTTCACAAATGGATTATTTGAAGAGATTAGTCGACAGTCCAGTATACATTCAGGGACAGGAGACGCAAGTTACGAGATAGAAGCGATTTATAAAAATACCGAGGACCTAGACAGGTAACAATCGCCTTAAAACCGTTTCGTACACACGGCTACACAACAAGTTATACATTTCCAGTTTATGCTGATCTCGCATTGTATAGGATTTCCGTACAATCCGAGGTCTGCTTATACTGGAAATGTATAGCTTGATGTGTAGCCGTGTGTACATTCAACGGCTTTCAGGTTTTTTTTTAGGATTTCTTTTCGATAGTAATATGTCGACCTTTGCAGCCATCGTTATCTCTGACAGAATGTCTTGGTCCTATATTCATTGAAATGTTAACAAACTTAATATATAGATTGATTAAAGAAGTCTTTTTTTCATTATTCAGACCGTAAAGATACGATTAAAACAGATATATCACCAGAATCATTGCGGTGATTTACTCCATTTGATTTGAACGATGAAGTTGAAAAAAGTACCTTATCATTAATAATCAAGTAGGTAATATAATTCCCCAAATATCATTCAATTCAAATGCCGATTTGCATGTTTATCTACACCTTCAGCTGCATTTTAGGACTTATTTTACATGAATCAATTGCCTCACTGCCCTCTACAAACTAGTAACTGGGTAATACGATACCCTTTGGTAAGACTGATTGTTAGACTTTTGGGTCACTGACTACTTGACCACAGCGTCCACAGCGTAAAGTACATTCAGTGAAATCAATATTTTTTATTTCACAATTTGCCTGCGACATCGCCCGCAAAAATTATGATAGCTCGGCTATTATGCATGATATAATTGTAATTTATCATGCATATTATATATGTGTCGCAGTCATCTGGTTGAGTCTGCTATTTGATTGAATGACTAGCGCGTTCATTGAACGACAACATTCAATTGAATGACTAGGCCGAACGTTGATTGAACAAGCGTCACTCAACGTCCAACTAGTAGTTAGCGGATTGTAACATAGCCCTTTGAACAGAGCGGACGTAAAATCAGTCGGGTGATTCAGTCAGTAACTATTTTTTTTTCCCAAAATTCTCATATTTATGGTCACCCTACACGGGACCCCACTATGGATGACCTAAAATTTTGGCGGCCAATGATGAAAGTTACGGCAATCGACTGAGAAAAATATTACAAAACGAAAATTTTCTATGATAAATTGTCGAAAACAGTATACTTTCAGAGATTTAGAGGTTTAAAAATAAAATATTAGACTAGTTCTTTCTATATCAAAATGGTTGTCCTAGTCTTTGATTCTTTGAATTCCTTGAATCAGTTGGTAAAAATAGTCAGTATTGCCTATCATAAGACTTAAAATACAATATAAAATCATAATAACGTGTGTCATGTCATATCCTCATTTTTGTTATCTAAAGTAAGGTTACCTTTTAAGTTGCGAACTTATGGTCACCCTAACCAAACATTACAAAGTTGGCTATATCCCATTCAACGACTTCGCTAAATGACGTTCAGTCTCAGTCGAGACTTGACGAGTTGTATTTTAGTCATTCAATTGAATGTTGTCATTCAATGAACGCGCTAGTCATTCAATCAAATAGCAGATTCAACCAGATGACTGCGATATATGCATGATAAATTACATTATAGCCTATAGCACCCACGAATAATATAGCTTTCTACCAGTGAAATATTTTTTAGAATTGGATCATAAGTCCCGGAGATTACCCCCTACAAACTTACAAACAAATTTTACCTCTTTATAATATTATTATAGTATATATTAAAATAGGAATGTACAATGTACATGGACCCAGAAACAAGAGACACGTAGGAGTATCGATAATTTGCTCAATGGATGGTAGGTAACCCATGGCAATAGGCTTGCCACTGTGGGTGTATATAAGTATACCTGCTTAACCCTTCGGGGAAACACAGGCGTGATGTTAAGTTTATGTGTGAGGTCCCATCCAAATACCAACCTTGGCAAGCGTAGCTTAACAGACCAAACCATGCGGCTTTTATTACTTAGTCAATAGCCCCCAAGCAGACAGTGACTGTAGTACTGAAACCCGCTAACCCTCTCACCGCTCACGTCGGTCACTTTGACACCGCTATCACGAAATCATTTTTCATAATTGCGATTGCTCGATCAATCTTACGTCGACGGAAGCCACTCAACCTCGCCCAGTTCCCCATAGATTTCTGTTGTATTATTGTTGTTTATTTTTTGACTGATAGCCCACTATAGCTGACCCACTTGCTTTATCGGTAGACCCACACGCGATTAGGCGGTTACGTTAAATATACACGAATTGTTTAATGAAAATGATGAATTTTTCGGTGGTGGTTGATTTGTTGAGGGTTAATTGTTTTTGGACAGAAATACCATGAACTTAGCTACTTACTGTTTTTTGAAGAAAATTTAGAAACAACATGCTGCTTTTATAGGTTTCTTACTAAAAGAACTAGAAAAGAAAATGACTAATAAAAAACCATTAGAGCCTTATAATCGAAACAAATTGTTTTAATACAATTTCTATTACGATACATAGAAATTTCTCACGCGCAAGAAATGCCACAATAATCTCTTAAGTGCGCCTTTGACTTGCAAAACATATTTATTATCTTAACCCGTATTCTCCTCGAGATGGCCTTTAAACGCATCACTTAACATTTAATTTGCAAGAAACATACTATGTTTGCTACTTTATTATCTTTCGTAAAAAAGAAATCGAACAGTGGGGACGAATTCTAAAAATCATAATTCTAAACCTTCGTTTCGTTACCTGAATTAAAACTCCAATAAATCGCATAAAAAGATCAACGTACATAAATCTAAAAGACAACGGACTAAAGGGAAATAAATATCTCAAGTCCCGGTAAAGCCTTTGGATTCCAACCAAAGAAAATATCGCACCCGAATTCCGGTGGCTGTTGACGGGGCAAATGGAAAAAAGCGAGAAAACGTTGCATTCCTTAGCCCCGCCCACGTGCGCGCGCGACTTGCGACAGGTGAATGCGACGCGGGCGCAGCTGCCGCGCCGGACGCTACCATTTGCTGCTCTGTTTTTCTTCAGAATATGCTTAATAAAATATTGATATACAATGGGTGGTGACACCGCGCGCGATTTCTGTTACATCTCCGACCTCATTGTAGCTGCTCGTCCGCCTGTCTCTTTTTATGTTCACTCTTAACGCAAACTACGCTAGAATGTTGAAAAGCTTTTTTAAATAGCGATTGGATTTTTACATCGAAGCAAGTGAAAGGTAATGTCTGGAAGGTGACGACTTTATAATGTTGAGCTTTCGACTTTACACAATGCGTGAGGGCAGCGAGGTCGTGATGGGCTGTGAACACACCTGTTGGTTTACTTATCTGATTATTACCTTAAAAAGCTCATAATCTTCAGTAATTTGCTAAATTATCATGTCAATTGCTATCAATCTAATGTAATGTAATAAAAGCTGAAAGCTAGCTAAGTGATACCCCCTCGCCTGCAACTCAGTGGCCTCAACTGAAGGTCTCAGTATCATGAAAATAAACGGCTAATTACACCCGTAACTCACAACCGGGCGAGTCACGAAAACATAAAAAGGCAACAAAACGCGATATATCAAGTTACTCACTTATCTACATACGAATATGGGTTTGTAAGTGTACACTAAGAGAAAGACATAAAACAATGAACAATGGGAGCATAAATCAGTATAATTAGTTTTGCTTGAACGGAGCGAAATCATTGGTCAAAACGCATCGTGGCCCCGCCCCTGCGGTGCAGCGAGCATCGCGGACTCGTGGTCGATGCTAGAGCGGTCGCTCGGCCGCTCGCTGCTCAATTGGATCAAATGTAACGTTAGCAATGCGAGTGCGGATTGCCGTGTTTATCTGCACTGAAAATCTGCTAAGTGCTATTCGAGTAAGTTATTCGTGTTTTTGAAGTAGTATAGGATAAGATTGTGGTGCATTGTTACGAGCGAGAACTTCAGGGTTTTTGGGCAGCTTTGTGCTTCAAGATACTGTAATGTTCTTAGTTTTCTAGGAATATCTTTAGTCGCTTTTTTCTTAATTTGTAACTCTCTGGTATACTGGTTCTTGTGAGAGACATAAATATCTGCAAAATTATTACGGATTTTTAAAAGTCGCAAAAAAATCGCATAGGTATCATGACTTTCAAAACAGTCTTGCTATCTGTAAATGTCACCATAAGGTGCAAATAACACAAACAATCTGAATCCCCCCATCTATCAAAAACAAGCGGCTGTCAAAAGTAAAATCTCTATGTAAGAATATGGTTATGAAATCCGCAATAGTTTGCTATCCGTACTTGACTAGCGCGACCTCCGGGCCCGCGCAATCACAAGTGTCTACAACTCGTACAAGTAGCAACAATGTAACGCGCTGAACTGCTGAGGAGCCTTCACAATAACACATGCTTTTCCCATACTTTCTTTTTCTTGTTTCAATTGATTCGACGTGAATCTTCCATCTTTTTTTCGTTTATGATTTTGTCATAGATCATAGAGTACTTACATAATTCTACTGGCTGACTTAACAAGGATTTTGAAAGTCACTTCCGTGGTGTGGTTAGTGGTTCTACGGGTTATCTTTCCAAAAAAAATGGAACTTTGTTCCATGGTAGGTACTAATTTTACTGGTAAGTTAAATAAGCAGTTTGGGAGTAATTGTCACAGAACAGGATGTAAAGTTCTTCATCCCCCTTAGAAAAGGGGGGAATCCTCCGACCAGACGGGTGTTGTGTCTGGTGGGCTACTGCCCGACCGACAGTTGTTGTCGCGTTTTTTCTATATGTTCGTGGATAACTTTGTTAGGGCGATTTAGAATGCTGATGTTAGTTCTTCCTCTGTGTCATAGATGGCGCTGTAGACATTTTTGTGCTTAAGTTGCTGTGGTACTTTTTGTAGAGCGTATAAAAATGCAATCCAATTTGAAACTTAGATTCATTTCTATGGAATTCACAGGATTTGCCCGGTTAAGAAGTAGAGTAGCCAGCCTAAGAAAAATAAGAAACACAAGATCACTGCCCACTGATACATTGGTGTTGTTAGCAAATAAAAGAGTATAGACACGTGTTTATTGCTTTCCCAGTTCCTACAACTGATATAAGCAGGATAGACAAGATTTTCCATTGCGTATATTCTTAAATGAACCTGGAAAAGTTTTGTCTTGTCTATCATCACTAGGTTACTGAATGGTTAAGTTATCTTCAACTGCGAACCAGTCGATTTTGACCAATAGATAATGTCATTGGCATGGCGCAAAATTGGTTTGCTTAGTAATCGACGACATACAATACTACCAGATAACGATCTTACGTATTGATTTCCATCTATGGTATTGTCGATTGTTTCGCTATTGTTCTTGTTTTTGATTTATAGGAACAGCATTCAGCATAGGTTCAACTGCAAAAATACCTGTTGAGTTTTTACATGAGTTTTTCAACCTCTACATCTACTTATCCTTTTTTGCAAATTCTGGATACTAAAGCTAAGATCTATACAAGGTGTAAACCTTCACGAAGCCGTCAACCAAGTATTCTGCATCAAACTAAGTAACACTAAGCAAAAATTATTGCTGGAAAACGATTTTTTTTTGGGGTGGTAAATCACGTTTTACTGTAGGACTCAATGTCACGCACTCAAAACATTGTGCTGATGGATGCATTGAATACTGATGAATAGTACGGGGGTCGCGAAGAAATTTTAAAGTAAAGTTATGACTTATGAGTTTATGACATTATAAGTTCTTGGATGGTGGTCACTGAACCCCTATAAACGGACAATCTGCCTCCATCGACTCCGGTCCAAAGTTGCCATCACCACCTGCTGAAATTCGCTTGAGAACACAGCCTCTTTTACTTGGTCGGACCATCGTGTTGGCGACCGGCCTCGTGCTCTCTTGCCTTCGGTATTGCCAACAATAACCAGCGTTTCAAGGCTGGTATCTCCCCTTCGCATTATGTGGCCGAAATAAGTTAATGCGCAGGCAAACTGTAGACTCGGGTCTTGATATTGAGCTGGGATAGGATCGAAACATTTGTGCGTTTGGTTGTCCATGGAATTCGGAGCATCCGCCTCCAGCACAACATTTCGAATTTGTAAGACATTATAAGTTAGTGTAGACATTATTTGTTAGTATTAAAAAAAAACTTCTGAAAAAGTAGGAACTTTGACGGCTAATATCTCCGTAACTAAAAGATTCCTAGGTATGATCTAGGACAAAGAAATGATTGCAATGATGGGGTTTAAAAAGTGCCTTTTAGCTTCGTTATGAGTGTTTTTACACCCATAATACGTTACTGAGCACGTAGGCAATTTGAATAAGCGTCATTTTTGTCACTGTCACAATTCTGTCAAAGTTAAAGTGCGAGATAGAAACGGTAACATGTATTGTCTAAGTCGAAGCACATACTTTCTAAGTAATGTGTATAGATCACGACCCAAGATTTTTCTTGCTAGTCTTGTCTAAGATTTCTTTTTCCATAAAAATGAATATAAACACGACACCTTAAGTTCTTCGTAACGGAAATCAATAGATACTTTTATGACCGAATATAGTCATAAAATTTATCGATACCTAATATTAAAGAAAAAGTCATTAAAAAAACCTTTCCTTTGTTTCATTACGAAGCAACACAAATTCCATTAGTTTTACTAAATATAAACATAAAAGATTTTGTATGTAAATATTTTATTTACATAAGAATGTAAACTTTCTAATACATAAGGAATTAACGCTTAATTATGATAATAAAGGCTTTAAGGCCTTTTAATGGGTGCCACAGGTCAATTTTGTAGAAATGGCTTAATGAGGTTAAGCAACCGTTCGTTAGGTCCATAATTGGATGGGTTTTTGTTTATGTAAGTTTGTGACCTAGATTTTTTATAATTTCATTGATTATGATGTCAGATAGGGTTTTGTTTATGTATTATACTTAATTTATTTTTAAAAGCTAGTCCATCTTGATTGAATGATAATTTTAGTGGAATTAGGGACATGTAGATAACTTATAATTGGAGTCATTGTTGTCTCGTCAATGAATTATATGGCCTTATCTATGTTGTTTATTCATTTATGTAGTTAATCATTGCAAAATGTAAATCATTCAAGAAAAGTACCCGAGTGTTAAATGTTTTTTTTTTTGTAAGTAAATGAAATAAATTTTGACGTCTGTTTAATCTTTTATTTCGTAAAAAAAGGCATTCAATTATTACACGAAAGGTAGAGAAAACCTCAAAACTCACCGTCATTCAACAATTATCGAATAATAAGCTGATCTGTCAACGTTACTTAGCACGGTCGTACCTTGGCTAAGTATTATTCCTGCAGCTTTCATACAACTGCCAAAAGTCACTTTAAAAAAAAAAACAAGATAATCTTAGACACGAAAATGACTCGGGCAAAGCACGTTATAAGTTACGTTTATAGATTCCGGTCCCACACCATATACAGCTTTTCATACTAAATGAGTAAATAAAAACCTTTCACGTTTTTTATTTACTCAAACCACCACCGTGTGTGTTCAATATCAGCACAAAATTAATTACAAACTTAACTTCATTAATTTATTTCCAATCACTACCTAAAATATTCCGACCACCGCTTCAGCTCATTAGTGACGCATGACGAGAAGAATTTTTTAACATTTACACTCTAATAAGAAAAACCTTCGTTTAATTATCATTTAAATTGTTTTAAATTGTTAGAAACTGATGTGGTGACGGTCAATTAATAATTTAATTGAAACGTATTGAAGGGAAATGTTGTTTGTTTTAGGGGAAAAAACAATGTGTTTTCCTTTTCTGTTGATCTTTTGTATTTCTCTTCTGTATTTTTAAGTCTTTGGAGGAGGCCTCTTTACCCGTTCAGGGGTTCTAAATAGTGCAAATAAAAACTAGAATATACAAATTCTACCAGTAAGTTAAAACTAACCATATTAATAATAAGAAAAAAAACGAACACTAAAATAAGTACTGAACCATAATTAACAAGATAATGTTTAGTTTGCAGGAAATAAATGGCATTTTTTTTTCATTTTGTATGTATCGCTGCAGCTAGAACAAAACTTACTTGTCGCATGGAAAATGAACAAGCATGGATCACTTTTGATTGTGTGTCGCTTGCTTATAAGTCCCACTTTTACATCATTCGTTAGTTACATCACTCAAAGATTAACATTATAGCTACTAACTTAAAATTCGGTGCTAATCAATTCAACTCTTTAACAGTTATTTTCATAAATTATTTCAAACTGTCACCATTTTACACGTTTCTGTCATAAATTATACGGTATTTTTTATAATTATCTGTCAAATCTATCAGTAATTATAAATGCATGGAAAATTAATATTTTTTTACTGCTTCAGATTATACAAATGATATTTTTTTATTTGGCAATATTCACAAATTAATGCAAATGAAATAACAATACAGAAAGTTTTTGAAAACATGTTATCTCCTAATCAATTAAGAATTAAATAATTTACGATTTGAATGTTTTAATATAACGTTTAAATTGCCATAATTTTAATGATAATATATGACAAAACTGGACTGGACTTTTTATATTTAAAACAATAAATTGATAATTTATTTATACAATAAAATGAAGCTAATTAATGTGTTTATACAACATTAATCGCTTTAAATTATGCAAATATTTTGTGAAGGACGTATTAGATGTTAGCAACTGGTTTTTATTATTTATTTTATAATTAGATAATAGTGGTAATATTTCACCATAAATAAATGTCAATCATTCAAGTTTATTATCCTTCAAACATAAGAACTCAAAAACATTCCCGTAAAAATGTTTTCATCATCTTAGTGATAATTTCCACCCCTAAAATTCTACACCCAAAAAATACTTAAGAAAAAAAAAGCATTCATCCCGTCATTCCTCCCCATCTGTTACCAAACATTGGTACAAATGGGCCAGGCTCTTCTCGCTAATGAAAATGATGCCCGGACATCACGGCGTTGACAAATACGGATCGCATCGGCCCGGACACTGCCCCGTCCGGGATTTTTCACGCGTACCCGTCTAATCCAGCGTCGGGGTCGGTTAGACCGATAGATTTGTCCCAATGTTTGTTGGCAGACGGACGATTTTTTAGGGTTATCTGGCGATGTCGAGTGAAGATTAACATTCATCTGTTGCTGGGATTTGGTATCATTTTTGTAATTTTCTGTTGAAAAATGATAGCACATAAGAAGGGGAACTAATCATTTAGCATTTAAGGTATCCGTTTTACTATCCTTACTTATTTAAAAATTAACGCTTTCCTTAGAAATAATACGAATAAAATATTTAGTTTTTACCAAATAACCTACCTACTTATAACCTCGTTAGCTATTACATAGGTAAAATAATTCAAAAGGACTATTCACCCAAATAATATAATTACACTGATGCTCATTAAAACATATAAAAACATAAACAAAATAAAAATGACGTGTCTCGTGATCTCGTCCTTAGGAAGCAACCTAACCCGTTTCTATTTAGATTTCTATGACATCCATATTTTTATTTTGATACTAACTTTTTCCATTATTGGATCATTTCTATGGTAATTAAAAGTATATCACTGATTTTTTGTTCGTTATTTTGACGTCTCTGTTCAATTTTTATCAACGCGAGACATCAAAACCGATAATCGTGGTACATAAATGTCATAAAAGACGATCAACCTTCACATTTACAAATCTGATGAGACAAAATTAATTTAAACAAACAAATCAATTGTTTATTTTGACAGTACGTTTTTTGGTATCTGTCTAATTTGCATATACTGCAAGGGAATGCAGTTTTTCGTATTCTTATTAGTGATTTGAATTTATTTGCATATATTTTATGTGTCATAGATGACTGTGTTTGTCATGATGTTACAAAAACTAACAGAAACATCTATTCAGTTAATAGAATTGACATTTCCAACTGAGTAAGGCGAGACTGTCGGCAACTTTGTTCCCCCATAACTTATTACTGCAAAAAGTATATTGAACAATTTAAGACAAAAAATATTGCACGTATTCTATTTTGTTTTTATTGAAAACAAGTCTTACTTTGATTAGCCATTAGATCTGATTTATATTTCAAGTCATTAACTATCATTGATTTATCGATCAAATCTAAATATTGGTTAATAAAAAATAAATATACCAACATGATGAACGTTGTTGATTTTATTTTTAATATTTGCCTTGTATACTATTCGTGAAATCCCAACTATCCCATTCCAAATAATATTATAAATGCGATAGTAAGTTTTTTGTTTGTTACCTTTTCACGCCTAAACCACAGAACCGATCATCCTGAATTTTGCATATACATTGACAGGTGTACAGAAACGGAAATAGATAGGGTGCCTTTCGTCCCGAAAAAAAGTACTGTTTCCGAAGAAAACAACAATAACGATCTTATGATAATAGATGGCGCCACGTGTCTTTCGAATCATGATTAAATTATTACAAGCAGAGTACAACCCGAATTGATCGTCAAATTTTAAATTAACGTGAGTGAAGTCGTGGGTAAAAGCTAGTGATACTCTAAAACTTGCTTGTCAATCACAATGAAAGGAATCAATCAACTTTTTGTAAGATTTTATTGCAGCACTAATATAAACTTGAACTAACTAGGTTGAAAGTCAAATTAATTGAAATCAAATCAAATATCAAAACTTGTTTTGCTTAAAATCAAATACCTAGGCAGTTTTAATCTGAAAAGCAGCACTTTAGTCCAAGCTCGTATAGCGGTTCGTCTATTGCAAAATGAATTACCCAATGACATTCTAGTTTGCAAGAAAACCGGCGGCATCTTACAGAACCAAACATTCGAAGACCAGGGACACCCACCAATCAGTACTAGGCAGGCATGGTGGATTACGACCATGCTCTGCCTGACTGGTGTCTCAGCATTGGGAACTTTCTATAGCTGATAGCATAACATCACGACTGTAATCCCCGATAACCCCTTGGGGGTTACAGTTGTGGTGTTATGTTGGATCAATGGGGGCTATCGCGTATGAATTCGCCGCTAGAGGCGCTAGTGTAGCGCGGGGGCACCGAAATGTCAGATGTC
This sequence comes from Eugnorisma glareosa, assembly GCA_947578425.1. Classification (NCBI taxonomy): domain Eukaryota; kingdom Metazoa; phylum Arthropoda; class Insecta; order Lepidoptera; family Noctuidae; genus Eugnorisma; species Eugnorisma glareosa. The sequence continues at coordinate 1,784,571 of OX387966.1, forward strand.
ATAGATAGTTCGAACGTTGCGTGCTTTTTATCACATATTTTTACTAATATTCATGATTGTGGTCTCTATTGAGCCATTCCTGATTAGTTATGTACTTATTAAATAGCAACTTAGGATCTTATTTGTTAGTACTTGGAGGTAAAATTATTTTTCAATGTTTCATGCTTGCTAATTTTATGGAGAATATTGTAAATATATATGAATCTGAAGTTTACACTATGATATACGTAATAAAATAAACTTTTTAGGAAGTTATTGGTACCTTAAAGTATAAAATAGAATTATTGAAAGGACCTTACTCGACAGTGGCGCCATCTGGTGAGCTCAAAAACCTAACGATAGTCCTCACACGACTATTTTCAGAACTTTGTATCCAACGCATAGTTTACCTTCTAGTTTTGCAATGTCACCCGATGATCGTCACACTATCATAATCCCGTATTTTAATCAAACCTCCATAATCCTCCATAACTAACCCCAAAACACATACATCAACAAAACTTGTACCTTTCACATCAAGATAATTATATAGCTCGTTAATATCATAAATATCCATCAATGTCGTGGCGAAGTTAAATTAATACGCTCATGAATCTAGTGTCGTCGGGTATCAATCAACAGATGGCGTTGATTGATAGCTACGCCGACCGGCGAAACAAATTCTAGTATCAATCATGTTATCGACGAATATCAATGGTGGAGGTTATTCATTTATAAAATTATTGCTTGCGTGGTCTGAGTAGCGAGGTTTTTGAAGTTGAGCTTTATTTTGGAGTTGTTTTTTTTTGTTTTGAAGGTGATTTGGAGACTTGGAAATTAGACTAGAATGCATTAACATGCCATAATTATTTAAACATCATGACAAGAGTGGTACATAGGCGGACTTAATACCACAAGGCAATCTCTACCAGTCAACCTTTGGGCCAAATAGGACAGCATTATAACAGAGTACAAAAAAAAGAAAAGAAATGTACTGTTTTGTTAACAAAAATTGATATACATATATAGATAAAAATACTAATACACATATTTACAGATAAAATTAAATACACTAATACATATTATAATATATACAAATAGTTCAAAGTACGAGAATCCTAATAGGACAGCATTATAACAGAGTACAAAAAAAAAAGAAATGTACTGTTTTGTTAACAAAAATTGATATACTTACATATATAGATAAAAATACTAATACACATATTTACAGATAAAATTAAATACACTAATACATATTATAATATATACAAATAGTCCAAAGTACGAGAATCCTTTTATTTATTGTGACTACTAATGACTAGCTTGTGAACAATTCTGATCCGAGTCTGATTTCAAATTGTACTTCCGAACTGTTCTTTTGAAAGCCATTTTGCTTTCAGCTTTTTAATACCAAGGGGAAGCGCGTTCCAGAGCTTCATATATCTGACTATACTTGGACGGCTTGGAGTCGTTGGTCTAGTGGTCGCAATCATGACTGCTGAGCAGGTCGGGTTCGATTCCCGGGTAGGGAAAATTGTTATTGGGTTTCTCCATCAGGAATTTCTCAGTAGCAGCCATGGAGACTGGTTATGTGTTGGTGGCAATAAGTTCGCCCCCTATTAAATGGGACTTAAACTTAACTGGCACATTTCGCCTGTTTACCTACCTACTCGTACACCCACATTTCCCAAAGTCATGTGTAATTGATCCAAGATGATCAGCCACAATTGTTAATAAGACAGATTCCTAACATAGGTTTTTTAGCACTTTGGAAGGTGTAATAATTGATGAAACATAAACTGATTATGTAGGTACTAATCAGTTTGAGATTCATCAATTATTATTATTATCTTTTTAGTATTTCGAAGCATTACAGCAATCAATTTATAACGACATGTCGCAGAAAAAGTGTCATTCTATCAGCAATAATGTTAATGAAAAATGTTTAGTTTGACAGTAGCTACAGAAAAGATTATGTCAATCCTGTCGAGTGTCGTCGAAGAAATAGGAACGTAACGCTTTTAAAGTGATTACCACATAGGCCTTCTGCCAGGCAGACACTACTTTTACGTACTTTGAAATACTGTCATCCAACCCTGTACCGCTATGAATGCCAACAAGACGTAAGTACGTACATTAACAAGAGCTCAAATAGTTGATATACTCGGAGTCAACCCTCCGCCGCCGGAGTGACAGCGACAAATCGTTACTTGTTGCGCGAGCTTTATATGTTCAGTGTTTAGATGCCGCAGTGTTATCATACATGTTTATTAATGTAACGGTTGTGTATGGAGATATATTTAGATGTTATGATGGGGGTAACAAATCGGATGCACTTGTGTAAAATTGTGAAAAAATATCAATTTGCCTTGCTTAGCCGATTCTAATTTCTCAGCTGAATCTAATATTTTTAAGCTCGCCTTTTCTTTTTGAGAAGAGGCCTTTATCTCGAAAGGGGAAGTGAAAAAAAAAAAAAAAAATGGGCTGGTATTCAGAATTTAAGACTACTCTATTGTGTCAAAAAAATTGTCACCTTGTTTTGAATTATCCAACTTATCATTAATAGATCGATAAATAGACGATTTTATCACTATGCTTCATACAATAGTTGATAACGAATGATCTATCACTAGGCATTATTTGATTTAGGGTGGGGGAAGTCAGGTTATGAATGATGATGATTATCAGAATTAGAAAAAAATACAATAACTATGTCTAAATAACGAAAGTATTTTATGAACTCCCAAACTCATTTTCATTTATTTCTTATTTCATCTGTAAGTCAAACAAAAAAATCTAAAGGATAATATAACCCTGCCTTAAGTTTCAATCGTTGTTGCATTGGAGAACCGGGTGGTTTTTCTACAGTTTCACCCACAAACGTTTTGCATGAAAGCCGAGGTCCACTTGTAGAGTCCACAATCCCGGCGTAAACAAGAGACTCGCTGCGACGTCATGACAAGTTACACTTGAGCCTCGTTGTGTTTGTTACTTGTTGCGTCCACGTCGGCGTCGACGCGTCAGCGATGACGCGGCGCGCATTTGAGGGTTGGATATTTTGGTAGTGACGTTGATGAAGATATCATTCTGTTGGTTTGTTGTACTTCTGCTAATGAAATTGTGGTCGAAATAGTAACTCCACGTAAAATTATTGGTATTCAGTTGCATTCGCTTTGACTAATATAGTTGTAAAAATGATATTTTTGTAAAAAATATGCAACTAACGAAAAAGTTCAGGACTACAGCGTTTCTTTAAAGATTATTTCAGCATTACCAATGTCCTGCCAGGGTTGCGGGACTGTTCGAAAGAGATACCGCGGCCCTGGAACACAAAGGGCAAAGGAAGGAACATGGATGAGTTTTAGTCAGTAAAAGTCTGACACTCCCTCCTGCTCCGCCCAGAGCGGGAGGGGTTATTTGATGATTTCCCATAAGAAAAAAAAAAAGGCATTACCAATGTAGGTACCCCCTAAGTTTGATTCTACTGTCGCATTATTGGCATGTTGACTTTTAATATATATATGTACATGGAAATAGCTTGATCCGCAAGCTATTTTCCTGTACCACTTGCTGACCCACACTATCAGTGAACATAAGTATTGTAATCGAATTAAAATCACAACAGTTCCCCAACATTTTTGCACAAACCACCAGCTATTTAACCGCCAATCTTTTCCCCACCAATTGTATAATCACCACGCTATCACCAGCGCCACATTATTCTCAGTTATCAGTCTGTTCACCCCCAGTGGCGACTATCGTGAGCATACGCGGCGCGGACAACGCGGTATCAGGCATTTTACGAGCGCACCGGACGGCCGGTCTATTACCGTCAGATACCGCGTGCTTATTGTGTGGAATCAATATTGTGGATGCACGGGGTGGATTATAAAATATTAGGTTTACTTCGTTTGGGGAAATTGGGATGCATAGAGAGTAATTAATACGAGTGGACCTTCCAATAAGGGTGCTTTAATGTACATACAGTCTGCAGGATACACAACCTAAGACTGCGAAAAATGCATTTTACAGAAGTTTCTGTTGCGTAATTTTCCTTTAAGTAGGGTACTTTTCAAAAGGGATTCTCATGATGAGTCAAAATATTAGTCCAAAAATAGTAAATAAACGATGACTTAGCTAATCGATTTACCTAATTAGCTGCTGAAATCGTACAGAATATGTAGATTTTTGCCATGTCATTACAGTTTAAAGACCACGACCGACAAATGTACATACAATACTAAAATTGATTAATTAAACAATGTAAATCATAATAAAGTGAGTAAATTTGATTTTCATTGGTGTTAAAATTAAATCATCAGCTTGTTCTCTTGTTCCATGTTACTTATGTTGGAGAAACACGTTTTCTTCTTCCATTCTTCTCTGTCACACAGCACGCTATTCTTATTCTTTATTGCACACAAAATATAAAAGTAGGACACACAAAATTACAATATAATAATATAACTTATGTCCAACGGCGAGCTTAACCCAGAATTGGGCTAAGATTCCCTTTTCTTTAATATAATTCCTCTCATAATTTAATCCATGTTTTATTTCCATAATTCTTCGCATTAAACGAAGTCGATAAAGATAATCCCTATAACTACTGCTAACCCACTAAATCAGCCAAAAAAATTGAAAAAAAAACCTAGAACTCGATCAATCGCGAACCGGTTTATTATAATTGGAGCACTTAATACAAAAGTCGAAGGACAAATTCGAAACATCGCGATCACCCATCGGCGCATCGGTGGTAAGCACGATTTATAGTGCGTGCGTGTGCGCAGCGGATTTATCTCAACATGCACGAAACGGTGACAGATCGGTGATGTTTTTAGTTTGTTTTGCGTTTATTTTTTACAATGTTCGTAATTAGTGAGTAGTGATTTTGCGAGTTGTGGGAAGAACCAGTGATGTGGGGATAAGGGTATTGTATACATATAATATATCTGTGGTCGCTGGAACTGATACATAACATATCATCACGCCTGTAATCCCCGTTAGGTTAGGTAGAGGTGTCCCTAATAGTACACCCACATATCGCCAGTTATGTTTAAGTCCCATGTAATAGGGACGAGCCTATTGCTATCACACGGGCACAAATCCAGACTCCGTGGCTACTACTGACAAATTCCTAATGGAAAAACCCAATAACACTTTTCCCGACCTGGGAATCGAACCCAAGACCTCATGCTTAGCAGTCGCGCTTGCGACCACTAGACCAACGAGGCAGGTGAGAACTGAAACGTAACGTACCATAAAGAGGTTTACTTACTTGTACAAAAAACACAACAAAAATTTACTTGACCTGGGATTGGAACTCAGAACCAGCCTTTGCTTAGAAGTAGCGCATGCGGCCACTAGACCAAAGAGGTAGTACCGCAAATCTTCGACAACTATTTCATTAAATGGTTAATTATACAACTTCGTGAAAGCTCTCAAAAGTTCACTGACGCTCGAACACTTTCAACCTTATTACATAGGGCATAAAGGTGGAAAAGTGGTAGCCTACAATTAAATGCATCACTCTAAGTATTTACACAACTCCATTGCCACAGCAAACAAAACACTCATCGCTATCAACTTAGCTGGAGAACACCAACATTCAGTTCATTACAACATAAAACTAACTTATTGAAAATTAAAATTGACCTATCAATATCGCGAAACTTACTTCAATTCCAATGCGGAATCGGTGGCCAACAAAGAGTTCTTGCTCTTTGTGCTGTCTGCTACAGACGGCACGACAGCGGCACGGCAACGGGACGACAACGGGATGGTTCCGCGGAAATACGCGCAGACACTGCGCCGACTGATTGAATGCCTTTTGAATTTTATGTGTGATGTTTGTTGGTAGTTAGCCTGTTCTGATCCATGATAAAGATGTGGTTTTACTGGTTTACATTTTAGTAGAAGAATTATTTACAACTGATATTATATACAAGAGTTTATAGTGGCTATAAGAGTAGAGGAAGATCAAAGAAACGATGGATGGACTATGTGAAGGTTGATATGGCTAGAAAGGAGGTGACTGCTGAAATGAGAGTAATAGAGAAGTATGGGAGAAGAAGACATGCTACCCACCCTAAATAAATTGGGATTAGGACAAAAGAATGGAGAATGATGATGATTCTCAGCCTAAAAAGTGGTCGTAATTGTTAATAATCTGAGAGTGTAATCCATGCTTCTACCACATGAAAACCAGTTTACAAGCCATCTATGATGTTATGATTATGATATTATTGTATAAAGGGTGTAACAAGAACCTTAACGAAGCCGAAAGGCACTTGTTCTCCCCGTCATTGCGATAATTTTTTTATTCTAGACCATACCTGGGAACCTTCTAGTTACGGAGATATTGGGGGTCAAAGTTCCAAGTTTTTCACTAGTTTTTTTTTTAAATACATGGTTTTAATGTAAGATTTTTGAAGGAACACCTCCACGATCCCCGTATTATTCAATCCATCCATCAGCACAATGTTTTTAAAGCGTTACATTAAGTACTACCGTAAAACGTGATTTTTCATTCAAAAAAAAAGTCCTTTCCCAGCAATAATTTTGGCGTAAAGTTACTTAGTTTGATGTACATAATGCTTGGTTGACGGCTTCGTGAAGGGTCTTATTACACCCTGTGTAGCTGACAGGAATGTTTTAAAATGGCCAGTCAAAGCCTGTAGTTATGAGGCTGTTGAGGCAATTCTAATCTAATTCACTAAAGTCTCCTTGATATGTTTATATATGTTTATATATATTATATGTTTCTCTTCTGCGACAAAAACAATTCTACATTTACTCTTATTCGTTTTCATAACAGGACAAGACGTCGAAAATTCCTCTTTTAAATAACACCGTAACGTAACCACAATACCAACACAAGCTTTGCAAATAAAACCGCGTATCTAACTACAAGTATTATGTCAACAGTAACCGCGGTTATTGCGAAACTGCCCTTATCAGTTATCAGTAGTTTGGATTACCGACATCTGCCGTTGATTGATCACTTGATAACCACTGATAACAAGCGATCAAGTGAAACTTACTGTGCTAAGTTGGATGTGTAGCATGAGTCGTATAAATGTTAACCGATGTTTCTAAGGTAGCAAAAAGTTACGTTTGTCCATTAAATTTTTACATTTTAAGTAAGCTTACAGACTAATAACGTTATCATTACGTCACGCCTGTAATCCCCGAAGGGTAAGGCAGAGGTGTATCTAATAGTACCCCCACATTTCGCTAGATTTAAGTCCCATGTAACAGTGGACGAGCCTATTGCCATCAACCGGGCACAAATCCTGGCTCCGTGGCTGCTACTGAGAAATTCACACATGCAATAACACTTTTATCGACCCGCGAATTGAACCCAGGACCTCATGCTCTTCAGTTGTGCTTGCGAAAAAATAGAACTTGACTTTATTTATTTATTTATGTACACTCAAAATACTTAATAGGACATTAAGATAAAAGAGCACAAAGGTACTGCTTATTTCATAAGAAATTTCATCCACAAAGTTAGCTTATTTATAAATTACCAATGGTATTTTTGGCGGTGATCTACAAGCATTGAAGTTGTGGTTGACTGAATCTATAAACGTAAATGAACAAAAATAAAAACAAAAAAAAATCAATAAAGACAATGTTGTTTTACGTTTAAATCTTTTCTTTCCTTCCTTTTCTTTCTTTTTTTCTTTCCTTTTCTTTTCTTTTTTAGTCTTAAATTGAACATCAGCACATCTTATTCCGTTGCAAACCTCTAATAAACATATTTATAAGTCATCAAGTCATATTTGTATAATATTTTATCTAGTGTAAATAGAGACAGTAAAAATTGGTTGAAAAGGTTTATTACCTACTTATTCTAAATCAACTTCAATTCAACGTCGATCGCTCCATTGTCCACTACACCATGAGCATTCATATTTCGATTAAAGAAAGTTGTTTTTAGTACATTTTACAATTTACCTTTTACAAGTCAACTGTAAAGATTGCACTAATAACTCCACAAGTCATTTTTAACTTTAAAAACATCGCAATAAAGTTTAAAACGCAAATCTGAACTATCTTTCTATCCAAAGTATCGACCCATTTCGTCGGCAATCGATAAAAATCAAGATTCATAACTTTTTATTAAGAAACGGTTTAGTTGAACGTTGTCATTTGGTGAACAATTGGAATCGGTAATCAGTAATCACATCGGTTTCACGGCGATTTTCGTGAAATTGATCTATTGTTTCGTCATGACTTGTAACCGCTTTTGTAGATTCTGTGACGAATGGGTTCTATAAAAAGTTTAAATAGTTGAACTGTAAGCATAATAACACCACGCTTGTAATCCCCGAAGGGCTAGGCAGAGGTGTAGGTACCTAATAGTACACCCACATTTTACCAGTCATGTTTAACTCCTACGTAATGGGCGGCGAGCCTATTGCCACCAACTGGGCGCAAATCTAGACTCCGTGGCTGCTACTGAGAATTTCCTGAAGAAAACCTAATAACACTTTGCCTAGAAGAGACAAAAGCAGACAGATAACCGGTAATAAGGTCTTAATAAATAACTGTTTACTAAAATGATAATTTAAAATATTTGTCTTCCAGTAATGTGTGCGGATCAGAATTTGGGAATTTGTCATTTTTAAAAGATTTGATCGGAATAAATGTCCGAATTTTGATAAAACTCCTTTGAGTCTGAGTTATTTAGTTGTATACGTGTCGACCAACCATAAAAAATACAGTTAAACTAGAAAACGTATGCCTTTCGGTAATCTTCGTGTTTCTGAAATAGCGCCTCAGAATGTCCCAAAGAAGTAACTAGAAGGTGTATACTTTTCTCAATCAATCATGTACATTGATACTGCAGATTGGTACTGCGATATGGCAGTGCACTGCTAGACAGACCTCTCTCAAACTGCGACAGAACACCCACTACACTACTATCGTACTATTCTGGGAGTTCTAAAGAAAAATAAGAATCTTTCAAAAGACTGATAAACTGGAACTCGACCACAATGATCTCTGAAATACTCATTAGAAGCTTAAAAATTCAGCCTCATACCACTTAAGGGAGTCCCTTTCCTTTTTCCACTCAAGTCAGAGCGGCAAAAAAAAAACATAAAAGAATTAAAACTAAAATTACATCAGCCCTCAAAGCCAAAAAATCATCCCCAAACAAACATACCGATTCATTACCTCCCATGATTCACAGACAATGCGGTAAAGGGGGGAGCTTCATTAAAATTCACGTTCATAGAGCGAATCAGAGTCACCTGCAGATACCCAGCGGCCTATCACTTCCTTTGATCAATTGGCTGGCACATACGGATCGAGATTAGGGGTGGCCCACACTTGTTTCCCGCTGGGACCACGAGTCCGGGATTATCATTCGGATATAAGTGTTTAAACTGGCATGGTCACTAACACTATCATTAACATTAAGAACGGGATATTTAACATGTAATATCGGGAACTCAAAATAATTAGTAAACATGGTACATACATACCCTGTTTCTAGTGTTAATTATTTCATTCGGATGGATTGGGGTGTTTTGTAGGAAAATTGTGTAAAAACCTAATGGATTTGGGAAATGGAAAACCCTATCACAGATTATACATAATTAGCATCAATCAATCACGGAATCTAATTTTAAATCGGTCTACACCAAAATTATATATCTTGGACCTGATACGAGTATAATGCGATAAAATTTCGTAATAGAAATGACTCAGTTTTTTCCACAATTGAGATATATCCATTCTAATGAAACAGCCTTCCTTCTGACCAAAACAGACTTGCTAAGACAACTCGCGCTAGTAAAAGCTCTGTTTTCTAAACAAATCCCGCACCGCACATTGTCCCGCACCCCAAAGCACGCGACACCCGACCCCGGGACAAATCGTCCCACCACTAGCCACAGCGCAGACCGCCGCGGGCGTTTCGTCCGCAACCGCATCTTTGGCGACCGGCAACGGATTGACACGTTGCGTTTTAATCAATTAGCGTACAGAAACGTGGTTCACGAATCAATGGGCAGTGAAATAAGCGGACCGGCCACCGCGGCGCCAATTCGGCTATCCGGTTTCAAATACGGTTTTTTTTTCAATGCGTTTTTGGGACGAACGATAACTTCATAATCGGAGCATTTGTTCTCTTTTTGGCCGCGGATTTTCGTTACGGTCAAACGGGCGCTTTATTTTAGATATTAGAGGTTCTTTTTTAACTTTCGGCACTCATCAGTGTCAGATTGTTAACTTCTTTTGTATTGTAATCATTCTCGACTCATTTTATTTAATCGTGCGATATCTGTCTGTACTTAATCAGTTTTTCATTGATGAGACCTGGCGTTCAATAAACATTATTCTTTAATGTTTGAATCTATACGAAACAAAAGGAGTCTGCAAGGATTGTAGCACGTGGCGCTCTGTAGTTTCAGCCTACCCTTAAGGGATTTCATTTATCGTTTTCAGACGGGGCTTCTGTACCAGATCAACCACAAAAAAACATACTCGTTTCTGCAAGATCAATTTTACAGTTGGACAGCATAATGACAACTTACAGTCATCGTCAACAATCTAATTACGATGCAGAAGAACTAATAACAATAAATAGTTATTGTCGTTCTTATTGCGAAAAGTCCGGGCAATGTTAATCACAATCATGTTGTTTTCTATTTCCTCTATGACAAAGAATACAGAAATTAAACACGTAATAGCTAAGAAAGAAAAGGCTAGAAAAGGCGAAGAAAACATATTCCGAAATTAGCAATCGGTTTGTTCGTTTAGTTAATAACTTAACTAACAAAGAAAATGCTTCTTCAAATCTAAGTGAGAAAATACTGAGACCAATATCTGTGTACGTTACGGCTTTGGATTAGATATGTACCCATCTTTTTAACGCGGTTGTAGTTTGTCAGTTGTGCGACAATGACAGGCATAATGCTTATTTTTTATAGCCAAAGAGGACAAAAAGTTGTCTGGTTGGCAACACTCATTGCACCAGTAGATAACTGTCGTAACTAATACAACACCACTATCACGTATCAAGCATTATTACTATCATTAAAAAAAAACTGCGTAAACTCAAAGAAAAGCACCAATCATGTCCACTATCTCCATCTAATTAGGTGACTCCTTCAAAACCTGATAAAAACCATATATATCTGAGTATCAATATTCGTTTTTATCGCTACAAATTATGTCAGCAGATATGTTTTGAATAATTGATACGTCTGTGACTAGCGTAATATAACCAATCAATCAATTATCGATCACATGGTTTTGCGCAACGAACGATGGCCCCGTTACAATTGTGTTTTTCCTTGTATTATCATTTTTAATATCTATCCTATCATCGATTATTACATTTAGATGATGAACGATCGCAATAAAGCGATATACTGTTATCTGTTCCCTTTTAAATCAACCTAAATACGGTTTTAAAATGTCTTTATTATCATGATTAATTTGTCAGTTGGTGTTTTGTTTTCAATATTAATTAGCTCGGTATCAGTTTTGTTTGTGTCATGCTTGTTTGCTTCAGAATTTTTCCATTTGACTAACATGACAACTGGAGCTTTGATACGCGTTATTGATGCATATTTATTGATTTGTAATGGGTTATTGTGAATTGAATGCGTCATCGACTTTTTTTGTTCATTGAAGTTAGTTTTATCAACTTCATTGTTTTCGAAAATGATGTTCAAAGTCTCATTTTTGTCACAGATCATTACCAATTCAAACGCTTAGAGATTAATATGTGGTCAGTATTATCTTCTAATCCGACGACTTGCTATCTATCTTCTGCAGATTTTTGCTAAGGATAATATGACTAATCTTTTTTTCTAAGCTAAGAAAAAATACTAATATTTTTTCATGCGGTATGTTGTCAACGACTCTAACGACATCTTCTCTTTTGTCTACAGAGGAAGCCAACAGTCCAGAAAGCGGAGTGAAGGATCGCGGTGACAGGGGGGAGAGGCAGGAAGGGGGAGAGGGCGAAGCGTCCGGCTCTGTGTCCCCTGCGTCCCGCACCTCCCCCGCGCCTGATGAACGTGATGACATTGAGCACAGTATACCAGCTACCCTGATCCAGGATCCCAATGCTGAGAGGTGAGACCTAGATTTATAACAAGATGACAAAGTTTGTTATTGTCATCATTTTTCAAAGACCATGGCTGGTCTAGTGGCTGCTATACTAAAAGTTTTGGGCAAATAGGTTGAGGATACTAATATAATGGTAGGTAGAACGTTACCTGTGACCATAATCGTGAATTACTTTGATACTCCTTCTCAGAATGTACAAAACGTTGTATGATTTAGAATAGAGGCTGGCACTTAACAATTTAACAATACCACAGTTTGTTCAGATAACTCGGGTCACACAAATGCCTGCTGAAAATTAGGAAACGTTCATTGAGATTGTCGATGATTTTGACAAGGTTGATGAGTACAGATAGCCATAATCTCATAAAAATAACTGACAGATCATTAATTTCGGTCGTAGGCAAAAAAAAATGGCGATCTTGGTTCCAATCTCCTGACAGAACAATCATTAATTTAATTTAAATGTTAGTTGATCATGCATCTTCAATCGTTCATGTCATCAATGTAAGGTTGACGAGACCTATTTGGATCTACACAAAAATCCATCTGATTCAAAGCTGCCAATGTTTGCAGGGTCAGACTGATAGTCAAAGAATCAACAATCCTTTCCAATACCGCACCTCAAGGCTTTTATGGAAATTAAACCATCACCAACAATCTCGAAGCAACCGATCCATTCATAATACCATACGCCATTGTCAACGCGGAGGTCTGCACATCACTCCATGGTGTCCACTTTAATGATCCCATTGTTTCCACCGATCAGTTGACAACGACTGTCCACTGACATCACTACTTACCCAACCAACATACCTTTACAGCCAACATAACTCTTATTACAAAGCTCATAAAGTTTGAACTGGAATATGTTTTAAGAAAATTTTACACAGTCGAGATAGAGGAATGAAAATTTAAATGTGCAGTTGAAAAAATTCTTCTCAGAAAGGACTAGAGTTGATTTTAGAATGTTTGGAGTGCAGTAACAAGTTGGTAGAGATAGAGAAATGAATGGACTCGTCAGTGACAGTTATAGTGGGTAGAACGACTAAAAATGATCTGAATTTCCAAAATGACGTTCCATCAATTTTCATTTTGGTATGCTTTTGGATTTATCGATGTTGGTTAGAATGATTGATGGGTCAGGCGTTACGCCATAAGCCATCTAAGACTTTCGGTGTGAGTGCAACTGACGAAGAAGAAATAAATCAAAACTAAATTTAATATTGGTTGATGTGGCCACGAGATGAAACATGACATAAAGGAAAGCTACCTCAACGACTATTGCCTGCTCTAACTTAGAGTCAAGGCAGTTTCAATCCTTTACAACGTAAAAGTTAACGTTATTAAGTTAATTTTAACCTTCATCATTCTTACAAATTAAAATCAAGGTTAGCGCCGATAAAGCATCAATTAATGAATTTATTATTTTATTATAAAGCAGTGTCATCATAACATTGTCAAACAATAGTTTTACTTACTCTGTATTATGTTCATCTTTGATTGCGTCGTTGCAGGACTGCAAGCGCGACCGCTGAGCATGAGATCTTGAATACGATTTCCAGGTCAGGCAAAGTGTTACTGAGTTTTTCCATGAGGAATTTCTCAGTAGCAGGGGATTTGTGTCTAGTTGATAGCAATAGGCTCGCGCCCGATGGCGAAATGGGGGTATACTTTAGCATCGCTCTGCGTAACCCTCCAAGAACGTATTAGCAGGTATTAGATTTTAGGATGGAACGTGACAATAATCCCCACGACAGATACCACTTATCACTTCGCATGTCCTGATCATTGGATCGACATGAACATTAATGATTATTGATATTTATTAAAATAATACATGATTGATGTTTTGATTGTATTAATGAATCATGGCGAGGTTATGATTCGGAGATCTGTATCTGAGGCGGATACGTTTTGTTCGCTTATTTGTTAGTCGTGATTGTATAATGGTGTGGTTTTTATTTACCATTGGTATTGTTTCTAGATTCACAAAAACCAACTTCCATCCTGTATTTAACGTCTTTAGGATATAATTTTCAAAAATCCAAGTTTGGAAGAACTCTACATCAAAATTCAATTCAAGCTTCTAGACCCAGTGGCTGGGGCAGCACGTTGTCTCTTAGAAAATTAATGAATTTTATGAAGAATATGATGAACCAGAGACATATGTACTCCATGTACCTATTATTCAAAATTATTGGTTGCAAACTATCGATAGACTCTCAACAAAACAAAGAAAATACTGAAAGATTACCTCAGAATATGCAATCTTGTCTTGAATTCAACTCTCTTTACTTCATTTATAATGATACCAGCGTGTAGTAGAAACAAAAGACAATCAGACACTACCAAGACGTCACATCATTTGATTAACAATAAGAATAATATCGATTTCTTTACTTACATGTCTCGATTATAAGCTGATTTATATTATTTTGTAACGAATTGCTAGTTGATCAGATTGTTACGAGAACCGTTTCGAATCTATATGAGGACAGCTGCAGCAATTATTTTCAATATTTAATTAGATGGATTGACATACTTAATTATTTTTGTAATTCTGAATACAAAAATAATAAGGCATTTATCATTAAGTTTGTGTCGTAGATAATACGTATGTGTGTGTAAATATGTATGTAGAATTCAAATAAATTATTCATTTAAATAATGTGACATTTATAAAGCCTTAAAATTCTCGAAAAGCTGCTGTCAATTTCAACTATAGAAAAACATCGTCTGTCCTATAATACCTATTGCAATGAGGTAAAGTTTGTGAGTTTCAATGTAGGAGGTAATCTCTGATAGTATACCTACATCACATTTGAAAAATTCTTTCATCGGTTGAAAGCTACATTATTACCAGTGCCATAGGATAAGTTTTTTAGACGCAAGCAGAAGCCAAATTATATTAAAGTTCCTTTTAAAGCTGTTAGCTAAAAATCAAAATTAAGCTACTCCGTATTACCACTTTTTTTGTCAGTCAATTAAAAACCGGCCATATCACGTTCACGTACTTTATAAAAAGTCACACTTAATACTAACTTGAGGACATCATTAACATGTTAATTTTACTGCATTAGAAATCTTTTATTTCAAATCTTTATCTTTCATCCGGCCAGGTACGAGTCCAAACAAACATATTCTAATTGAAAAAGCTAAATTCACACCAATCCAAGCTTTATGAGTAAAGGAATAAGGAAAGGAAACTTTAAGGAAAGTGAATGGTAAAGTTGGTGCTGTAGCAAGTCTGTTCAATCAATGTCAATTAGTTGCACTGAGGTGGCGTGATCAATCATTTTGAGGTTCTAGTGCCTTGAAGTTCTATTGTTTAGATTTTAGATCTACTGATTTAGTTTGTGTACTCGCTAAAATGGATAAAAATGTGGGTTCCGGTGGGATTGGAGGGACAGCATTAGTTTGGCCATTTTGATTGAGTGTTTTAGAATTTGAAACGGGTGATGGATTTTCATAATCATTCTTCTCTTATAAATCTTCGTTGTTTTTCTCATCATCAAAGTATTTTTCTGATCTATCAGATTTTTCTTTGACTCTCAAAAAGTGCCTCATACTCCTTCAAATTTCCAAGCAAAGATTCTAATACGACTATTTTAGATCCTCTAAAATGTTCTTCGATTTGTAGAATGTGAATTTAATAATATCCTCGTAGTCGCAGGCTGTAGTGAATTTCTTTGTCATCGTAACCAGTTTTAAGCAAGATGTAAGTCACTTGTTCAGGTGTCATAAATCTAGGTTAACAATAATGTGTCAACCAACAGCTGAAACCGTTTTTGTTATTTCTTTCATTCCTACGAGTACTATAGAAGTATCGATTTGTGGATCTTTAATTATTGGCTCAGAAGTAACTATGAAAAATAGGCACTGCATTGTTTTTAACTGACCTGCCATAGAAACATAGTAAAACATTTACTGTTCTTATTTGTTCTTTGACACATTAGACCAAAATTCTCAAAATTCCATTGATTATTTTAAGTAGGCACTGCCATGGCATTATTTTGTTCTCACTTTGATCTCTTTAAAACATTTTGTATTTTAGAAAAGCCACATCTACACATCTGTGCCTATTTCTAAATTCTTGTAATTGACTACAGTCAATAGCCAAATTATCTTCTTAGCCTTGCCTAATTGCTATGAAATTAGGAGAATTAGAGAAATTATCGAAGTCTGGCAGCGTACCTACGTCTCGGTTATATTGTGCTAACTGTTTAAATGTTTCAGTTTATTCGTTCAAGAAAATATGATTTCGAAACAAAATATTTATTAGGTTTAGACCATTTCTTGAAATAAGTTTCTAAATTATTTCGTTGGTAGTTCATTTCTATGTCAATTGCAGACTAACGTAAAAATATTCGCGCTTGTGGTTAGATTTTTTATTTTCTATAAATAAACTATGAAAATCTGTCATAATTTGTAGTTATAAAAAAATCCAATCCAAAAACAATTGTCTAAAGATTAGCCAAGTTCTGTTGTTGTTGTTAATAGTCATTATTTACTTCTTCTCAAAGAATCGTGACTCAAAATTTTAAGTTATGACGAGTTAAAAAAAAATGGTACAGTAAATCTAATAAGATTCAACCCAGACACAATCAATCAGACTTAGTCATTTTTGCATGTTCACAAAGGTTTGCTATTTATGTTCGTTCTCGTCTCCACTTATTTTTACATTATCAACAAACCTTCGTCTACTATCAAGCTCACTGCAGTTTTATTATCAAGGAGACATGTGTCAGTTATAAAATTTGCTTTGTTACTGCAAAATTATTCAAACGATGTTAGGTGTCCCCCATCCATCGGCCCGCACTATGCACACATTGACGCATAAAACCACTCTGTCCTAATTCCTGCACATCATAACGGCCACTGTCTAAAATATATCCCACTAACATTTTTATCATCTGTCGTTACATGTAGAAAAATAGCCTAGAATTCTTTTGTTTATGTCACAACCCACTCGGGGTTATTTTAGTTTGGCGCAGGAAAGAGACGGAGCTACTTGTCACATAAATACTTGTGATTGATTGACCCGCAGCCGACTAATGCTCATAGGAAGCAATAAACAGCTGTGCGATTCTCTTATTAAAAACTTTATAAAACTTTTGGGGTTTGGAACAAGGTTCTGTCAAATCACTATAACAGTTGTTTAGATCGGATTCGTTGATAACATTTACTTCGAGATCGTTCAATGATAATAAAAACAGTATTATGGGCTGTAAAACGTATAGTACATTCGTTTCCGGGGATTAACGGAACATAGTTTCTTTACTTTGTTAATTTATTTATCTAGACGACGTCCTGTCATTATCGATTCGCTGTCCGACATTTATGGTATTGTCGTTCGGAAGTGTCCTAACGTTTCCTTGCGTAAAAATAAAATAAACATGAGAAAATATTTTCCTTTTGTCAAAGCAGGAAATCTGTTCGTGATACGCGTAAATCCGTCCGCGTCCCCTGTCTGTCCGTGAGTCGTTAAAAGGACTCGTCTCGGCGTTTTGTTAACGCGCCATTTCCTTGTCAACGCCGTCAACCCTGTCCGGGTAATCTTCTTTAAGCCCCGAGACTTCAATCTACCACGCCGACCCAGCTTCATCTTTGCTTACTACACCTATACAAATGGCATTCCGTAAACAATCTCGTCAAAAAGTTATTGCGCCTATTGGCTATCAAGGATACTCAGTACTGTGTACATTTTTCATTGGTGTTACGACTGTGACTCAGCTATGCGGAGTAGCTCCGCTGTGTCAGTCGGCTGTCATCGGAACGATCGCCCGTCACTGCACGTCCACCTCGCGCATCGCACGCACGCTTGCATTACGCAGCGCCACCCCTCGAAGTGGGATACCGATAGCCGTCTCTGTCTGCCGCGTTGCGTGCTCCGTTACAGCGGCACCTATCTCTCTCTAGCGAGGGGCGTGCGGGGCGGGGGCGCTGCAGGCGGGTCGTAAATCACGCGGCGTCTCATTCCACGCGGGACTGCCGCCGCCGCCGCAGGCACCGCGCACTTCCCTTCCGACCGCCGGCATCGCGGCGCGTCTTTCGCGACGTGTTTACATTTTCAACTATTTTTGGGGAGGCTCAATTGTTGTCTAGTAGCAAAGTGTTATCAATTAAATCAGTGTTGTATTGATGGATCCGCAAGTTTTTCACCGTTGCCAGTTTGGAGTACTTTGAAAACATTACGTCTAAAATGATCGTCGAGCCCGACCACGTGAGGTAGGTTTTCTATTTGTCCAAGTGTTTTATTGTTTTTAGTAATTCTTCATGTTACATGTTGTTTTCCCGTTAAATTATTGAATTTTATATTGGAGATGTTTTTCGACATTTCTGCACTCCCAACTTGTCGACTTTCAACTTAGAATTTTTCATGTGCTCTCTGATCAGAACTTTGTTAAGTAAGCTTTGTGTCCAAACTATTCATGTTCTTAGGTAGGTACATTATAAAAGTCTTTCTCTGTTATATTTTTTATAGTTTTATCGTTTCAAAATGGATTTGCATCCATATTTTGAATAATATAGTGATAAAACAACGGTGACTTTAACATTTTGATAGAGTCTGTTATTCAAATCAAAAGGAAAGCTTGTTTCTAAAAGTCCTACACGATTTTGTAGAAAATATTAAAAAGTTTTAAAGCCTAGATTATGTCTTGATTTATTTTATATCATTTTATGTATAACGTTTGATCCGTATAAGGTATGTGGGTCTCTCAAAACAACAATATTTTATTTGATTCTGCTATTTTACGAGTTACAAGGATTTTTGAGAACATTCGACAGTCTTTCACTTTTCCAGTATGATGGAACCTGTTTTTATTAACTTTTTGAGTATTTTATTGTCGCATAAATAATCGATAAGCTGTTTCATCAACTATTGTGCTCGTCATGTTTACCACGTCTGCTATCACCTCTATTCCATGAACGATCGCTAAACAATATTGATTCAATATTTTAATTTATTCTGTAAGTCGAAAATGTTATTGTTAAATTTTATAGCTGTCATTAATATAACTTCTTTGATATCCAATTGATTATTCATGTCTCAAGGCTTGACCTATTTGTACCCAATTTACCTTAGATTTATACTAATGTCGTATGTCATCAATGTTTTCCTTTTGTATCAAACACATTAAATCTAATGTCAGAACGTCAATTCTGTCATCGGCTGGTTTTTTGATCGAATTGTCATCATTAAAAAATTAACAAAACAACAACTTTGAGCTACAAGGACACCCAAACAACGAGCTATAAAGATTTTTTAAGATCGATATAAACCTATTAGTGTGTCTATTTGCTATTCACGATCGAGCTATTAATTTGTTAAAAATGACCATAAAAAATCTTGCATTCGTTTTGTTTACCGTCGATATTCAAATGTCGATAACCGGTTTAAGATAACGACGGGCTGAGACAGAGGCGGCAATTTTCGCTAAGTGAATTATGTCGGCCGAACTAACCGCGTCATGCTTTTGTCCCCAGGGAGAGCCCGAGATGTCTGTCGCGGGAATCGTCGGGCGCACCGCGTTGTCCCTCGAATGACTCGGTGTACTCCAGCCGCAGCGGCGTGGGCCTACCACTGCCGGCCGCGTTGACCGCTGCCCTGCCTGCCGCACTGCTGCCGCCACACTCTGCCGCAGTCGCCGCCTACCTCGGCGCCGCAGCTGCCGCTGCCGCCCAGCAGCGTCTCCTAATGTCCTGCCAGGAGGACATGACTGACTCCGAACGTGGTGACGCTGTACTTGACTTCAGCACAAAGCGCAGTGAATCACCGCACGACGATGATGATCAAGATGACGCCGTCAATCTTAGTAATAAGAACGAAAATGGCCCACTTGACCTGTCTGTTGGCACGAGGAAACGTGGCCCAGAGGACTCGCCATCGCCAGTCCCGTCTAGAAAAAGTTCTAGGCCGTCAGAGTTTAAGCACTCTCCATCTCCTTGGTCCACGCCTGTGGCACCGCATCTGCCATATTTTGCAGCTGCAGTTGCTGCGGCTAGTTTGTCCCCTAAAGGAGGCGTCCCATCTGATTGGAATGGCAAGCTAAAACATGGGGGTCCTACACCGAGTGATGCCACAAAGGCGCTTGAAAAGATGAGTGAGTTGAGCAGACTGGGCGGCGAGGAATTGTTCCGATCAGTACAAAGTGCCGCTTTAGGCGCTGGTCTAGCTCCGAACGCAGCCGCCCGTCACTCTGCCTGGCAATCCCACTGGTTGAATAAGGGCGCCGACCAAACTAAAGATGTCCTTAAATGCGTGTGGTGTAAAAAGAGTTTCAACTCACTCGCAGATTTGACAGTACACATGAAGGAGGCGAAGCATTGTGGGGTCAACGTGCCCGTGCCACCCTCCTCTGGAGCACCAATGCCATCCTCTCTACAACCGCCTTCCAGTTCGCCATCGACACCATCACACAACTCGTCCTCTTCGAGCGGTTCATCCAAACCGAGCCAAAACGATTTGAACATGCTCATCAAAGAGAATATGCCAATTCCTAGAAAACTCGTCCGTGGCCAAGATGTGTGGTTAGGCAAAGGCGCAGAACAAACCAGGCAAATCTTGAAATGCATGTGGTGCGCCGAGAGCTTCCGCTCACTCGCCGAGATGACCAGCCATATGCAGCGGACTCAGCACTATACAAACATCATATCGCAAGAACAAATTATTTCGTGGAAATCTTCGGACGACGCTAGCAAGGGAGGCTCCAACTCGAGCGCCCCGGGTGCTAACAACGCGGCGCCACCCACCAGCGGTACCAGTAGTCATGTTAGCGCTGTATTAACTTGTAAGGTTTGTGACCAAGCATTTAGTTCCTTGAAAGAGTTGAGTAATCATATGGTAAAGAATTCACATTACAAAGAGCACATTATGCGATCAATCACCGAAAGTGGAGGCAGGAGACGTCAGACGCGTGAAAAACGAAAGAAATCTCTGCCTGTGAGAAAACTCCTCGAATTAGAGAGAGCACAGCACGAGTTCAAAAACGGGGAAGGGAACGGTGTACCTATGGGAAAACCAATTAGAGATTTCGGCGCTGGTAGCCGCATCACTTGTGAGAAATGCGGTGATAAAATTGAGACTGCGGTATTTGTCGAGCACATACGACAATGTATCGGTGCACCGATGTCTAATAGCCAAAGGAATTTTTTGAAAAGCGCGCTGTTATCTAACAACATCATCCCGCCCGATGTGCCCGGCCACGTCACGCCAACTGGCCGCGACGGCCGTAAGAGCATCAACGAGGAGTTGCCATCTCCTGGCTCCGCGCACCACCGCTCTCCATCGTCCGTGAACGATTCCTCCCCGAGTTCCAAAGATCCCAACGCGAGCAATGAGAAAAGCTCGTCACCTTCGGTTCTCAACGCCATAGAACAATTGATAGAGAAGAGTTTCGACACCCGATCGCGGCACACCGTGCCCGGCATGCCGGGTGGCGCTTCACACGCGCCCATTGGGTCTAGCATCCTAAAGAGATTAGGCATAGATGAGAGCGTAGACTATACCAAACCGCTGGTAGATCCCCAGACTATGAATATGTTGAGGAATTACCATCACCAGCAGGGATACGGGCGTCGCGAGCGCAGCGGAAGCGAGTCCAGCTCCATGTCGGAGCGGGGCGGTAGTAGAGTAGAGTCACTGACTCCCGACAGGAAGATGGACACGTATCACATGACTCCTCGCACTACTCCCGACACGCGCGGTTCTCAAACCCCAGCTTCCGAGGACCGCCCGACTGAAGTGCGAATAAAGAGAGAAGTCGAGGAGGAAGAGCGCGAAAATGGCGTGGATTTGAGCAGCCAGCCAGTGCGAGTCAAGACTGAAGTAGACGACGACGAGGAGCCGCCGCGGCCGAGCAGCACGGCCGACGAGGACATGAAGCCCGTCGTGGCCAAGCGCGAGAGCGAGGGCCCCTCCCCCGCCGCCAGCCCACGCAGCCCCGCCAGCGACCGCTCCGCCAATACTCCCGGCTCCGAGCGCAAGCCCGCGTCCAGCCTGGGCGCGCTGTCGTCTATGTTCGACAACCTGGCCGGGGGCGGCTCGTCCGGCGAGCCGAGCTCGTCGCGTCGCGGCGGTAGCCACCCGCTGGCGGCGCTGCAGAAGCTCTGCGACAAGACCGAGTCCAACCCCAACCGCGCGCCCGCACCCGCGCCCTCCCCCGCCGGCCCGCCGAGCATCCTGACGTTCAGCTGGGCGTGCAACGACGCCGTCGTCACTGACTCCATCATGAAGTGCGCCCTATGCGACACGCCTTTCATCTCGAAGGGTGCGTACCGACACCATCTGTCGAAGATGCATTTCGTGAAGGACGGCGCGCTGCCGGAGCCCGTGCCACTGAAGGCGCCGACGAGCGCGGGGTCGCCGGGCGCGCACAAGAGCGGCTCTAACGCCGCGTCGCCGCAGGACCCGCGCTCCCCCTCGCAGTCGTTCGACGAGAGCCCTCACTCCAAGTTCCTCAAGTACACGGAGCTGGCCAAGCAGCTCTCCAGTAAGTACGTGTAGGCTGGGCCCGGCCGGCAGTTGTGATGATACCATATCTTGCTACGTTAAACCTTGCTAGGGTTAGGTCGCAGCCGCGACGCTAAGTATTTCGAAACTCTTTGCCAATTTAATTATTTAGGTAATTATTGTTAGATTTCACCGCATAGATCGGTTAGTGTAATAAATTAATAGCGACTTAAGTATACGCCAAACGTCTTACGTTCGTTTTAGGTATTAAGAGAATATTTTCAAAATATTGCCTTTAGGTGATCGGTTGTTGTAAGGGCGGCAGAGCCCGTGGCTTATCTTCCACACTACGTTATAATTCCATTTCGATAAATGTAAATATAAGTCACATTAAGTCATAAAAAATACGATTCGATCTCTTTTTGTAAATGTATATTTTTTGCTAATTAATTGTTTGAAAAAGGAAAATCGTGGAAATTAGTTTTCGTTAATTGCAATTCGCCTTTCGCATGTGATTCGTCTATCGTATTAGTCGCGTAGTGGCGTTGACTTTCAGTATTTTAACAGAAAATTCGTTGCAATATAATTTTTTTTTTTCGTGTTACTTAATTTTTTATGTAAATCAGAGTTAGGGTTAACGTGGTTAGTTTATGTATATTTTGATCATTTTTCTTGTTTTTTTTTTTTGTGAATTTAAGAGATCCGTCGACGCGTATAATCTCGGAGATTCAATCTCATTCGTTTCTGTTCGTTTTGTACATACAATTCGACATAGAATGCAATATAACAATCTCCTTAGTGTAAATTTTGCTATAGGTATGCTCTCCACGCGAGGATGCTATTTATTATTTAGTGATAAGTACATAATATTAGGTAAACTACATCTGTGAACAATTGTATACCAATATACCAGCGCATTAATCGGTTGAACAATCAACCTATATTTAAAAGTGATACATATACATTTTTTTTCGTTGAAAGGAATGATAACATTCGTATACGTTTAGAACATAAAGATATACCAGATATATCTTCCAATTTGTAACGACAGTTATACGATGATGTATATACGGCACTTGAGAGTGAAGAACCTCTTTTATATTTAATAAAAATATTGTAAACTGTCTAATGTAAGTTTCAGACGATATCAACAAAAACTTTGATTGTAAACTGAATATTCGTGACACTAAAAATTCCATTTACCCCTTGACGTATACGACATTTTTAATGGAATATACAATTTTAAAATTTTATGTTGAATTAATTTTTGATGTTTTAAATATTATACATATAACTTGCATAAGTGGCGAATATTCAGCTAATGATGATTCAAATCGATACAAATTTGAAATCGTAAAAAAAATCTATCATTTTAACGATAATAATGAAACATACGACAAATATTATGTATACGCTAGCTCTGATGAGAGATTTTTGCTCATTCTTAAGAAAAAAAAGTAAAAAAATGGTGTTGAAATATTGATTTTACCAAATTTAATAATCTTATTTAATATTTTATGTTGTATTTCAAAATGCAATTAAAAGCTCAAAGAAATATATATGTTACATACTTTAAATGTTCATTTTATTTGAATATGCCCCTTGTCTAACCTAAACCCTATAAAGCAGCTATGTCTGCTCACACATACACACAGCACACACACACAAAACCTGTAATAATTACAAATAACGTAAATGAAGAGTCAATAGAAAACTTCAAGTTATTATTGTACATCTAAGAAATGCGACTGTCATATCACACACAATTTAAGATAATGTGTTAAACTACTTGTGAAATATGAAAAAAAAACTGATGACCAAAAGAGGATGACAGGGTTGTGGCAAAAGCATCAATAAAGACCTTATTTTAAAGAATTGAGACCTATTAAATACTTGTTTAGGGTACTCAATGCATTGATCAGAAGACTTGCAGAAATAAAAAGGATCAAGATATGTAGGTACTGTCATAACTACAATAATGTATTAAGAATTACCAAGACACCATATTTTTTTAAATATATAAGCTTGTTAAGGAAAATTACTTTGAAAAGTGACAGTTTTACCTGAAATGTTGGACAGGCAAATGTCTGAAAAAAACATAGAAAAAGACAAGGAAATTTATTGATAGCTTTCAACATCATCCTATACATGACAGCCCTATTGACATAATCGTCACACAGTGACAACTAAATTCCTTATATAAACAAATATCTATCAAAAACATGATGGTATATTGACACAATCGCCACGTGTAACTCACCCTTGGTGTAAAAAATTTGTGTCGTCGAGTATCAATGCCATCTTGGACTGTCACTGAAGGACTAGTCTTTTCACAGTATCTACTATAGTACTCTAGTTCTAGTTTTGACATCACCAAACCAAAGCAACCTTATAACAACGACAAATAAAGATCACTGTGATTTTGACAAACTTGTCAGTGACCGCAACGCAACAACAACCTTATTGTATCGAAGATAAAGTTCACTATACAGTGTGACAGTAATGCAAAATCAGGGGTCCGTGACGACTACACTTCAGTTGTCTCCAAAGTGAAGGTTCCAGCGATCTTCAGCGCTACGGACCTTTATAGCACCTGAAAGACTGGACCATCAGCGTCTCTGGCAAATTCCATCCATTGCAAGACTAGTACAGGAAAGTAAGTATACATTGTGTATGAGATGGAAATAAAAGTATATCTTTGATCAAAAGTTGAAGACAAAGAGATTTTAGAACTGAATTTCGTTAAGCGACATGAAGTGTTTGGTTCGATTCCAAGGTTGGACAGTGTTATTTAGATTCTATATCAGTAACAGACGTTATGAAACAAATAATACGCTACAATGTTGCCCAGGACCTCGTGCTCAGCAGAAGGGCTAGCGACCACTCGGCCAATGAGTCAGTCAGTTAGTAATTAATTAGGGTGCAAAACAAGAAAATAAAAATTGGAACGCTGTCAATCAAAAATAAGACAGATTGAGAACATTTCAATTTGGATGACTTGACATGTGCTGGTCAGTTTCAGTTCATGATTGATTATTATTAAATGACATCTCTTAGTACGGTAGCAACTGACTTAAATCATCAGATTGAATTGACTTCATCAGGTTGATTGACTTTAAATAAAAGTATCTACCATTGTACCTAGATACTTTAAACAATTACCAACAATCACCACCACCAACCACCATTTATATACCACCACCACCACCACCATTTTAACCATTGTTCTACTATGAACGAAAAAGAAGGAGTAGGTGCATAGGAACGCAGCATGTAGTGTTCTGTCTACCCTAAGTGAAAAAAGATGGGGTAACCATACATCAACCTGATTCATCAAGGGGGATACACCGATACACTGGTATTCATGACTGAGAGTATATCTGATCTTCACAACCTAGGTAGTTTAGTTTGTAAAGTCAGATTTGGACTCACGAACAATAGTGTTAACATGGGGTATTGTGTTACCCAAGAAATTGGTTGTGCAGGTCATTTGATGAAGAGTAGGTACCTACTCTTCTCGTACACTGGGAACCGGCGCCAATATGATGTATCATTTATAGTTAAACAAGGTGTTAACGGCCCCTTCCCGAAGCGGTAAACAAAGCATTATGTAGATCACACTAAGTAAAATAAACTAAAAATATTAATGATTTCTAGAAAACTACTATTTTTTTGGAGTGAAAAATCACCATTGTGGGACTCAAAGTAACGCCCTCAAAACAGTGTGATACATTACACCAATGAGGTACACGATGTTACTCAGTAAGTTTCTTAAAAAAATCACCTAAATCTTATTATTGGTAACGACGACCTAATTGCGTTGAAGTTATGGTCTGATTTCGAATACTGTGTTGTGTCTGTTATTGATAATGCATGATGGTCAAGGAGGTATTTACATTAAAAACTTTGTTCTTTTGATAAAGTCGGAACTCGGAACTTTGACCTCTAATATCTCCGTAACTAGAAGGTTCCCAGGTATGCTCCGCAGAACAAAAACATTATTGAATGACGGGGAGAACAAGTGACTTTCAGCGCATCAAGTCTTTTTACACCTATTAGTTAGGAAAACGTTAAACAAAGTGATGATGTAAGTACAATTTTTAGAGATAAAGTAAGCAACAGAAACTCAACTGAAGAGAAAGAATAAATATTAAAGGTTGCAGACTGATGTAATGATTCATTTTCTGATGGGGGCTGTACACTCCCGCCGAGACACGCCGAGGCAGGACGACTGCGAGAGCTTACAGTATAGAGATGATCATTGACAGTTTAAACGTTTTGTTTAACTTTGTTTTTTTTTTCTTCTTTACTATTAACTTCGCTAATAGGAGCTGACGGAACCATCAAAAGTTATTATAACTTCTAAGTACTCTACAAACATTGAACATGATCTGCAACTGGAGCGAGCAATGATTTTGTTTATTTTCACGTTCACGCACTCCGGTGGCTCGCATATCGCATAAATTTTATTCTATATTATTTTTGTACACTACCTGAGTAACAATAAAATGCATAAAATTATGAATCTTATGGGAATATTAATAACATCTATTTTCATCTAAACTTAACTAAGTTATAACCGTTTGATTTTTCTCAATTTAAGTTTTTTCCACTTTATACATTTTTAAATAAATGTTTTTTTTAAGTTTTTAGCTAAATGCATGATCATACTTACAAAATAAACTCTTATTAATACCTAATCAAATCTTAATAAAAATCAATACCTAATTCAACTGTTTTTCTTATTCATATTAGAACCGTAAAAGATGTTAAACCATTGAACATATTTTTTTTTAAACTTTTTCTTTTAAATGATTATAAATCTTTTTTATATTTAGTAATGCTCGTGTAGCTTCGGTGTGCTTCACTTGTCCTCCAAAATCTCCAGTCCGTGTCGGGGTAAGGCGAGATGATTCGGGAGAGACATAGAGAGCTCTCGGTCGGTTTAAAAAAAAAAACTTCAGTGCTTTTGATGATTTAAAACTATGAATTAAAGACCAAATTACAGCAACGTATTAGGATGTTGTTAAGTATACAGCGTGTAACAGAAAGGGTATAATCATATTGAATACTGTGATACGGACCATCAAACTGAACAACTTTCTCTATGGGACAACCATCGAAATCGTAAAAAAATAATCAGCTGTCCTATACAAAATTTCAATACCTACTCGACCCAAATGTATGGGACAGCTGATTATTTTTTTACTATTTCGATGGTGGTCCCATAGAGAAAGTTGTTCAGTTTGATGGTCCGTACCACAGTATTCCATATGATTATACCCTTTCTGTTACATGCTGTATAAGCAATTTTCAAAAAAACTATTGACAATGTCAACGTCATTAAGGCAAACATTCTATCAGCCGTAGATATTATGTCAAGCAGTGGCATAATATTAAAGAAATTTTCGTCAGAACCAATTGATTTTCTACACTATCAAGAGTTATCAAAACACTTGCAGTTTTCAAGTTTCACTTAACATTAATGTGACTTGAAAAACTTAAAAATTAAATCCCTTCCAAGATATTCACAAAACCGAGTTCAAAAATCGTCAATTAACCAGTCATAAAACACGTTTGACTAACCACTACTAAATCTGTCGGGCCCCGAAATCACTCAGCGAGACGTCTTAACTCCAAGAAACCTCGCCTTTATCACCCAAATTACGTCATTCATCGCACTTTACGCACATCCCTCACCAACCAACAAAATACATCGACGGTTTACAATTTGTAGTATACGTTGACGGGTGAACAAGCAGCTGAATGGAATCTTACGAAGGTGAGCGGTAATGGATAGGTTGGTAAGGGAGAAGGTTGAAGGAGAACTGTGACAGACGGGCCGTCAGTCAAACCCTTGAAGGCGAGTATTCGTCGCTACAGGTAAAGGAAATATACGGGGAGGAATTGCAGGCGGGGACGGGGAATAAATGAGTATATTTTACTATAATATAGATTTTAGTCTGCATGATAAGTTGAACTTTTTATGATGACACCCATATTGTACCTAATATTGTATTAATCGTCATCTGCCAAAATATAATGCAAACGGGCTGCGGTCTTTTAGTGATTTTCATAGAAATATGATTTTCATGTCACGTCATGTGAATTTTTATCAGCTCTCTGTAAAACGTTTTATGGTGTTAAGTTGTAAATTATACGTCTGGTTTCTAAGCATATTTTTTTCAAAACTGAAAGTAGTGTAATGAAAATCTGAATTTTGGGATGATTTCCAGTGAAGCGTCACGGCCACATATCCACCGCCATACAACCCCGTCTGCCCCAGCGACCCAACCCCAAACAAGACAAACGTTCCCCGGCCCCGCAAGCCCCTCAGACCGCTGTCTGTCATTGTACGTCTAATAATGGTGACTAATTAAAATGACATTTTGTTTTATATCATCAAATTAATGAATACAACCCCCCGCCTGCCGGTGGGGTGCGGGGGTACACCGGGGTACCATTGCCCACGATTTACGAGCCCCACAGTCGCGAGATGGATAGCATGATTTATACGCTGTTTATCATCTTTTTATGGCATCGAATGAAATAATACTGTGTTTATTTTTTTTCCTGGCTTTTAATTATAGTTGTTTCTGGACAGTAAATTCGCTTATTTATTGTGATGGCGGGATAGTAGTCGAGAATGTTTAATTATTTCCCCTGTTATTTACGGTCGGCTTTAGGGTCTTTTGAAAAAAAAAGGATCACTAATAAAATCGTTACACTGTTTTTGGGTTATGATTTTTATAAATAAATGGTGATTGAACATCTGTGGGCTATCTCTGATATACAAATCATTCGAATGATAGAAAAAAATGGATTTTTAGTGATGGGTGGAACTCGTTTTATTTTAATGAGCAGTTAAGTAATGTGATCCAGTATTTCAACATCAGTTGATCCAATCAATTTAGAACTCATTTCTGTATTTCTCTACAGTTTGAAATATCATGAAACATTGCTGCGCGTAATTTGTTGGGACATAAAAGTAATCAAGTGTTCTACATTAAAGTGGGACCGGACACACTCCATCAACAAACGCTGGATGTCTTATTAGTCGTATATAACTTCAATATACGTACGTCACTGATGAGATATATTTTTCTTTAGGACGCTGAATCAGAATAAAGTGACCAGGACTAATTATGCCATAGTTTATGATAAAAATTCCTCTGCATTCTGCATCATATCGGAGTACTAAAACTTGAAAGACCTGTAATTAAAATAAACATCTTTTATTTAATCTCGAAGTTCTGAGTCTAAAGATAGCTGATTCCATAACTAACTCAGGTCTACCCAGGCTGGTTGCGGGACTGTTCGAAAGAGTTACCGCGGCCCTGGAACACAAAGGGCAAAAGAAGGAACGTGGATGGGTTGTAGTCAGTAAAAGTCTGACACTCCCTCCTGCTCAGCCCAGAGCGGGAGAAATTATTTGATGATTTCCCATCCGAAAGAAAAAAAAGAAAAAAAAAGGTTTACCCAGGCTGGTGACATCAACTCTTTTCCAGTATGAGGACTTTTGAAACTCGAAAGGCTCAAAGTTTCTGGTAGTCTAAGATAAATAAAGTCCGTCACTTCAAGAACGAAAACTTTATAAACCACAGAAACAAAAACACTTCTCAGCATCCCACCACATACATCCGACCGAAGTGCCAATTTCATTTCACTTTTCACTCCCATTTACTTTGGCACAAAACGTTCATAAACAATGACCCACAAAAGAGTCACTATCGCCTGACTGATGGCTCTCCATGACCCATCGTTGAGTAAATAGCGAGATTTAGATCGCACAATAAATGATTTACTTCAGGTCGGCCGTAATAAGTAGATTGATGTAGGAGCGCCCCCCGTCATTTGTCTGAGCGTTCGCGGTGGGGTTAAGTTCGGTTAGCAAAAACAGATGGTTTTTCTTGAGTCTACAGTTTTTTTTAGGGTGAAGAGCTTCAAGTGACACTTTCTACGAGTTTTCTGAGGTGCTGAAAGATAAATACATATAATTGGTGAAAAATGTATCAAGATTTTCCATTTACTAACTTATTTTTGATTTTCCTTTACAAAACAATTCGAGAACTTAGAAAAAGGTAGTAAGATAATTAATATTATTATACAAGATGTCAAAAGTAGATATCGAGCGATTTTTTAGGTTATTGTCACGTTGGTGTTCCTAATTATTACTATTTAATTTGGTAATAAATAGATTGATGTAGGAGCGCCCCCGTCATTTGTCTGTCTGAGTGTAGTGTATTTCTCAGGTTTAAGAGCTTCAAGTGACACTTTTTTTCAAGAGTTTTCTTAGATGCTGAAAGGATTATAAACATAATTGGTGGAAAACGTGCCAAGATTCGATTAATGGCTAACTTTATTTATAATTTTTCGTTACAAAACATGTCGAGAATCTAGAAAATGAATGACCTAAAAAGTCCTTGTTTCCTTTAACTTACCAAAAGTTAAAGGAAACAAGGACTTTTTAGGTTTTTGTGTCATTGATTTTCCTTAGTAGGTATTACTATTTAATTTGGTTATTTAGATGATCGCTCTGTGAATTCTGAAGAGTTCTGTGAGTTCTGTGAATGAATTCGCGGTGGAGGGGTCATGTTTGGATATCCGAAACCGATGAGTTATCTTGTCTTTAGATTTTATTTTAAATATATTTCGTAGGTCAAGGGAGCTCAGCGAGCTGTAGAGCGTGCTATGGTTGGATTCTCTCTGAGGGACCGAGGACCAGAGTTGTCGACATAGCTCACAGACTAAGTAAGCTGAAGTGGCAATGGTCCGGCCATATTAGCCGTAGAACCGATGACTGTTGGAGTAGACGTGTTCTTGAGTGGAGACCGCGAATCGGCAAGCGTAAGATGGGGCGTCCTCAGGCTCGGTGGAGCAACGATATTCCCAGGGTGGCTGGTAGCAACTGGATGAGAGTGGCCGAAAATCGAGTTAAGTGGCGTGCGATTGAAGAGGTCTATGTCCAACAGTGGCAGTTTTAGGCTGATGGTGATATTTCGTAGGTCCAAGTCAGTTTTTTTTTTTATTATTTTGTAGTTGTCATATTAATTATGGTTTTTAATAGGAATATGTAAATTAATGTAGGAGCGCCCCCGTCATTTGTCTGATCGCTCGCAGGGTTAAGGTGGATGCGCAAGGGTAGCCCGCGAAATTTAAATTTTCTTACGTTTATTGCAATTTGCAGGTCAGTGTCAGGTTGTATGTTGATGAAAATATGAATCGCGCCATTAACACGTATGGAGTTACAGAATTATAATCATTCAAATCATCAATACAACCTTCCAAGTTCATATAATCTCAAAGAGTGACTTTTTCATGAAATAGCTATTAAATGTGATTATATGAACTCGGAGAGCTGTATTGATGATTTGAATGATTATAATTCTGTAACTCCATACGTGTTACTGGCGCGATTCATATTTTCATCAATATACAACTTGACACTGACCTGCAAATTGCAATAAACTTGAGAAAATTTAAATTTCGCGGGCTACCCTTGCGCTTCCACCTTAAACAAAACAAATGGTTTTTCTCAAGTTTCGTGCGACTTTTGTAAGTTCTTGATAGGGAAAACAATATGTTTGTGATTAACATGTTCTGCACGATTTACATTACTTACTGTTTACTAAATTGTTCATAAGAAAATACAAATACATTTGATACAGAGAAGTTAATAATACGAAAGTGGTTTGTTTTAAGTTCATTTCAGTCAATGAAAATTTAAAGAAACTGAATGTGAAATACAGTAAGTGGCGATGCCAGGTGTTTCCATACAACGTAGTAGCTTCATAAATATTGACTCGGAAAATAATATATTGTGAGATAACTATGAATAAGTTAAATACAATACATGTAAGATTATTTATATCACCCCTATTTATTAGAATTGCATCTGATATCATTTAAATAAACTAGTTATGACAAATTGGTCTTTTAAATTGTTTTTTTTTAACAGACCGAACGGGCGTTAATGTTTTTAAAAGGACAAACTGATAGTGTTACTAGTTAGTGAATTTAATTATATTACTTGTTCTCAGTTTTATTAACACTAGCTGTTGTCCGCGGCTCCGCTCGCGTTTTGGTCGGAAATTATTCCACGGGCACGTTGTAAATGTAGCCTATAGCATTCGGGAATAATATAGCTTCCTATTAGTGAAAGAATTTTCAAACTCGGTTCAGTAGATCTCGAGTATACTCCATACAACATCACAAACTTTACCTCTCTAAAATATTGGTATAGACTATAATAAGCAATGCCTTAATATTTCTCACCAGATTAAACTCTAGCCGATGAGCCGAGTGTTTAGATTACCACAACGCAGTGCGCTTTTATTTAGGCATTCGATTAAGTGCCGCCTAGAGTTACGAAAACGAGGATTACTTAATTGATTTACTGGGGATGCCTGAATATAAGATTGACATATTTTTTTGACAACATAATTTTCATTTTATTTGCCAGTAAATGTGCTACGTGTTACTACTACTTTACTATATTAATCAGCACTATGCATCTAATTCCTTTGCTGCAACTATACTTAACCCGACTTTCGCTCGACTATACCCTGGAACACCCCTTCTATTTACCCAAAATGGTTTCTGACCTTGACCGACTTTCTGAGGGAGAAGTTTTGCTCTCGACTTACCAGTTTAGAATGAAATACTAAAGTTGTTTATGAGTTATTCTTCTACTTTAACTCGGAAGTAAGTCAACATAACATTAGGTGATGCATATTCCACTTACCTTTATTTAAGAAGGTCAGTACTGAGTTCTGAATTTTCTCATGATACTTCTCTACCTATTAGGTTCTCAGACCATTGATGTGTGTGAAGAAAGAAACTACTGATGTTTTGACAAAAACTTAGTTAATATAATAACCCATTGCCTGCTACTTATTAGTATGACCTTGAATCGCCACATGGGGTGAAATTACAAAGAACCCTTTTTTAGCTGTTCCTATTCAAAATCTAAGACCCCAAGGACTTACCAAGGCTAATGTTATGGTTAGAAGTTAATATTCAGTATATTTGCATTATGTGCTGGATATTTCTTAATAAGTCAATGAAATGGTTTTTTAGAATTTCTGTCTCTTCGTCTGCGATGTAAGTTGGCTATCAGAATAATGTTTCGTGATATTGCCAAATTTACACAAACAGGTAGTAAGCAATAAAAAATATAAATAATATTCCATTCATTACATTCAAATAAATTAATTACTGCGCACACTAGGCTAAAGTTTGTTTATCCTGGACAAAATATAATATAATTGTTAATATTTCAAATGTTATGTAGGCGTTATAAATTCGTTTATTTATTGGAACATATTATTTTGGACGTGAAATAATTGTAATGTTAAATAAATATGTCACTCGCGATAGTTTAATAGTTCCAGATGAGTATTTTAATTGATGTTAGGTGATTGTGTGGCTATTATTTGATTAAAGTGTTTTGTCATTGTAATGGTTGACCTTTGTATGTTACTATTTGTGGTTTTGACAGACAAATAAACCAAGGCAAAATTATTTAAGAATAATATTATTATTATCAAAGATAGGTAAATATGTAATAGTTTATCTTGAGACCACCATCACAATTATCAATATACTCATTTAGTTTAGATCAGTTTACTTTGTGATTTCCTCTAAAGTAATTTACAATAAAAGATAAATTAAACATTTTAAGTGAGCGCTTCAATTCTACTAAAAAACGTAAAAACATTTGACCAAAAATTTTCATCCCTTCACCTTTTCAATATAAAACCCACCTCACCGGCAAAACTAAAACGTATCGATTACTAAACTAAAACTATATTGAAATGGAGCGCACTCCACCTATAACTCTTGTCGAAACAAATGCCGTCCACTCTGCGGCATCTGTCGGCACTGATGGATGACGGGACATGTGTCCATTATCGCCTGCACACTGCGCCCAACGTGCATCCACAAAACGCCGGACGCCGGACAAAAAAATCGCGTGGATTTGACACGCTCGTTAATCAAATTATGCGATTTAGTGCAATAAATTTTTGGATAGCAAGTTTTTGAATATAGGGAGCATTCTATAGGATTATAGAAAAAAATGTTTTTGTGTGTCGACTAACAAATTACTTTCATTTGCTGTTTCCTCAGATGCTATAAATAATTGCCGTGATTGGTGGGATTTATGACACAAATAAAAATGGCAGCGTATAAAAAAACACGACTACATAAATATCGGTTCACAGATTCGCGAGTGTTTGAATAACGAACGCAGGCAAGCTGTTGAAAAGTTAACGATCTCATAGAATGATAGAAAAATTAAAAGACGTGTTCAAAATGTCTTCTCGGTGATTACGTAGCTAAATTAAGATAAGCCCAGTTAGTACTGATCAAAGCTAGTTCTACGTCAGAAAAATATTTTAAATACTTCTAAACAAGCGCCTTCCTTTCATAAATTACACATTAGTTATCGTTACACAATTTGAAAAACTAATTAGTAATAATAAATGCTTCGTTGAGCGTAGATGAGCCACACTGATTAAACAAAAAAAGATCTTTTGAGTGAAAGAAACTTCAGTCATATTACTTTGGCACAATTTAGTACTAACAGAAAAAACGACGCACACGCACTAAAAGACTATTTAACTTTACTCACATCTCCCCGAAAAAAACAAAATTCAAACACCTGCGAGTTACCCCTTTGTCCAGACTCCGCGAGTTCGGCACACCGTGCACACATTTGACGATGACGGATGGCGGACGGACGCACACTTCCGCGCGGGGGGTTGGCAGAGGGGGCTCGCAAGACCCGCTCTAGATATATTCCCGTCTATCAATCCACGTTGACGTTGACGGGTTGCATGAAATGGTAGCTCGTAGGTCGGGTATTTTCGACCGAGCGGGAGCTTGTGTATTTTTAGTGTAAATTGCAATATTTCAAATTAAATTCGTACTCTACGCGACAATTTTGAACTATTGAAACTTTTTTCATCGAATTTCAATTAATCAATCTTTGTAAGTATTTAAAAATAGAGTTAAAATTATTTATAGGGTTTAAAATTACAAGAAAAAAACAAAAAAAAAACATTGCAAAGTGTTATTACTTTTCTAACTTGTTTTCAAAATCTTTCTACTTTAGTTTATGTCTAACTGAGTTAACCGGACAACTTTTCAAGCTTACAGGTGGTTCTTTCTTTTGACTTACCCCGTCTAAAGGTGGTTAGTTTTCTTTGCCATTTCTTCCTTTGATTAGGTAACTCTGTTTCAATAGAACTCCGTACTGGAGACGTTGTCTTTCGTCATCATCTGTATTTTCCTCTGGATATTTCTTAATCACAGGAGATGTAGATGTAAAGTTGTAATAAAAGAATCTACTACAAGTTGGATGACAAAATATTTAGCTGTCTATAAAAAGACTATCGTATTACCCAGTACTATGTTGTGGAGGTCAGTTAGGAAGTCGCTCCATGTAAAATACTGGTATTCAGCAGTACCCAGTAATAGTGAAAGCTGACCTCAACATAGTTTGGAAAAGGCTTGGCAAATGATGAAAAAAGGGCCATCATAGCTCTCACTCGAAATTAACCAGGAAAGTAAGTACTGGAGTTACCGACATTGCTTGCAGAGTCAGTAAGCTGAAGAGGCCGTGGGCTGGTCATGTTTGTAGAAGGACCGATTACCGGTGGAAAAAGCGAGTCCTGGAGTGGAGACCCCGTATTGTATTGTATTTTATTCTATGTAAACCTCAGCTACGTGCACCGACGACCTTGAAGGCTGGCTGGGACAGAACGTTTGCAAAAGGTGGAGAACAAGGTGTTGCAACGCCGGTTGGGGTTGGGAGAGGCCTATGTTCAGCAGTAGCCTGCGGTGGACAAAGTTGAATGATTATAATTGTAGGTGTACATTTTATCCAGTCTCATTAGGCACAGCGATTTGCGGCAAAGGTAAATCGAGCACGATAAAAGTAAGTTGGGCAAACCATAACATAACATTACGCCTGTAATCCCCGAAAAGTTAGGCAGAGGTGTACCTAATGGTACACGCACATTTCTCAGTTATGTTTAAGTCCCTTGTAATAGGGGGCGAGCCTACTGCCATCAATCGGGAACAAATCCAGACTCCGTGGTTGCTACTGAGAAATTCTTCATGGAAAAGCCCAATAACACTGCCCGACCCGGGAATCGAACCCAGGACCTCATTCACAGCAGTCGAGCTTACGGCCACTAGAACAATGAGGCAGTCTTCGGTGAGCTGAGGAGCCTCTATCCGAATATTAGCTTGGAGGAGACTAATACTCTCACTGCTATTGATATTTATCGATCATATATCACAAAAAGAGAGCGCGGAAAGGAAACATCAGCTGTCAAGTTACGCTCGAATTGTCACGGCGATGATTAAGCGACGATCGACCAAACTGTTCGCTTGTGACGCTTGTGTCGCTTGTGTCAACGATATTTTAGTTCTGTCGCAAGCAGAACTATGAGCTGACATACTTTGCTGCGCGTGTGGCGAAATTTAGAAACAGGATAGAATGTTTGACAGACTATTTTGACATTTTATATGCAATCAGCGCCAATGATAAGTATCGGCCATTTGTTTGTAGGTGTTTTACATGGAACGAAAGGAAGCAAAATATATTATTCAAACAAAAATACCACAGGAAAAACTTGCGATCCCTGGCAGAAACCGATACCTTAGCAGCATCAGATCGCAAGTTCGATTCCCGCTAATTTTGCCCACGGACAGGTTCTTCCAAGACTTACGCTGGTATTCCAAGACCCGTCTTAAGTGAATTGCTCAGCTCGGTTTGACTCGGTCATCATGACAACGATTAAAAAATAATGTGAACTCTTTCTGTTTTTTCGTCCATTTCGTCTTACAAAAAGCACCAATCCCATCTTACTCACCCCACTCCACATTAAAAAAATCTTAAAGAAATGAATCCATCACACTTTTTGTATCACATCTCACCATCACATAATAACAATAATAATAAAATGATAAAATCTTTTTGTCCAGGCGCACGCGCCCGCGCACACAGTGCTGATTGACAGGCGATCGACAGTTGACGTTATCTCGACGCTGTTTCACTTTCGAGTTTCCGGCGAGTTGTGTTGGATATTGATTTCTGTTCATTATGC
Organism: Eugnorisma glareosa; assembly: GCA_947578425.1. Taxonomy (NCBI): domain Eukaryota; kingdom Metazoa; phylum Arthropoda; class Insecta; order Lepidoptera; family Noctuidae; genus Eugnorisma; species Eugnorisma glareosa. The sequence goes on from OX387966.1 coordinate 1,822,218, forward strand.
TGCTCTGGTAATATTTTGGGAACTGTTATTTAATTTTGGTGGTATGTAGAAGATTTTGTGAATAGACTGTGTGAAAGATAATATAGCTGGAAATGGGGTGACTGAGATAACAACTAAGAGAGAAGTAGGTATGGAAGAAGAAGACTGGCTGCTCTTAACTTAAATAAATAAATTAGCATTTGGGCAGGAGAAGGATCACTGATGATGTCCGTTCAATAAGGGTAGAACACATTGATAATTTGAACATGTAAGTACTTAGAATCACATTTTCCTGCAAAATCAAAACGTATTAAAGAAAATTTATTTCAAATCCTTTAATTCCTATAGACATACCCATGAAGATATTGTAGGATTAAAGTATAACAATTTCCAATAATTTTATAACCATTAAAATGTATAAGCAACTTCAAAGGTTATGTAGCTAAGCTCGACTGGGTCAACGCGGGAATCGAGCAAGATGAAAAATACCTTTGACTGCAATAATCAAGCTAATTCCACTGAATAAAATCTTAGGATTATTCATATTTACCTATAATATTTTGCACAAGAATTCCATAGGATTTTTATAAATTTGTCGTCTAAAAGGTTTACATGGAGAATAAAAGCATGTACGGAAATTCGCCATATTCGAAATCGTCGAATTTGTGCTTAGACCTAAGTTTAAAAGTTACTTGACAAGTTTAACTTACATAATTAATTTAACCATTTTGTTTTTGCTCCTGAGAAATTATCGATGGGAAATTCCACCAGACACATAGTTACCTAGAAAATTAAAATATTAGTCACCAAAATAATCCACTCTAAAATAAAACCAATATAAATAAAAAACTGTAATCAAATCAATCGAAAAAACCAGACACATTCGTAGCCATCGTACCAGCCATCGTATTTAATCAATATGTTGAAAATTGAAACTAAAAGACTCCAGGTCAAAACTATAATAGCCATGCTTATGTGTACAGAGCAAACCCCAATACAGAATGGTACAAGTTATAAGCTCTTGTTAGTTGACAATAATAAAATTATTATAACTGATACTTATATTGTAACTGATCTAGAAACATTACTGTGACAACAGTAAAACATTTTGCTATAGTGTAATGTAGTGGAAAAGAATTTACGTACTAAAACTAAAATGAACTTGGAAATTTTGTTTAGGCAAAGGCTTGTTACCATGCTAGTTTATGAAAAATGGTTTGACAAATGCACAGATAACTTTTTCTTGTATCTTTTTTTTTTCTTAATACAAACTAGCAAGTGCTATGACTGTTTCAAATCAAACCCTGTAGGACCTAGTTAGCAATCCATTATCCAAGAATTCATACAAAACCAGATTGAGATCGAAACAAAAGAACATCATAACCAAACTAAATTATACTTACCAACATCTATTTTAAATGACACTATACTTATATTACACTACCGTCGTTTGCGGGTATAAGTTCACAAAATAAGTACTTTATAAATCTGTACCCGCTACCGCTTATACCTTACCCCACCCCCCACCACACCCCACTTCGTGCACACGTCAGTCAGCACCCATCAATCACTGTAGCCATGACGCCACCACTCATATTTCAGGGGTCGCCTTTCAAACAACCCTTCACCCTTATTACGGCGGCATAAGGTTCAAATTGAGGCTTAGTAAGACCAATCGATTAAGTGCTTTGTTAATGAGTCGGCTGTAAGTTTTACATTACCTGTGTCCTTTGGTGTTTGTAGTGATGCATGTGCGGTCTCATAAACTGAGGTATAGTTTGATAATCTTTGTTTACTTTTACTGTTCGGTACTCAGACCGCCATTGTACCCGTAGAATTACTAATATTAAAATAATAATAATAATAATATAGTAATAATAATATATAATCTAATATTTAAAATAACTGTGCTAGCTCGTGGTTTAATTGATAACACACAGGTCGCTCTTCAAGCGAACGGTTCTGTGGATGGGTGACCATCATTACATACCGAGTTTCCTCTGTGCCTTGGAAAGTACGTTAAGCCGTTCGTCCCGACTGTTATTTGCAGATCTTTGACGGTCGTGACAGAAAGTAGTCAGTGGCCCGAAAGTCTGACAACCAGTCTTACCAAGGATTAACTAACAGTTCCTTAAGACGGTACCATCGTAAGGAACTGTTAGTTATATCTGTGGTACCGTATTACCCAGTAGGTACTAACTGGCTTGTGGAGGTCAGATAGGCAGTCGCTCCTTGTACAGAGTGTAACAAGACCGTTAACGAAGCCGTCAACCAAGTATTATGATCAAACTAAGTAACTTTACGCGAAAATCTTACATTAAAAACATGTATTTAAAAAAAAAATTGTGAAAAAGTTGGAACTTTGACCCCCAATATAACTAGAAGGTTCCCAATGTTCGCAATGACGGGGAGAACAAGTGTCTTTCGGCTTCTTTAAGGATCTTGTTACACCCTCTAGAATACTGATATGAAGACTGGAAGCCGACCTCAATAGAGTTGGGCAAATGCTAGGCAGATGATGAACTGTGTATCTTGAACTTGCTACTTGGTGAAAGATGATATTGCTAGAAAGGTGGTGACTCCAGAAGAGCAAGAGGTATCGCATGTGTGTTGCCATATCAGAAGTTTAAATTGTAATTACAAGACATCCAAGACTGGCCTCGTTGGTCTAGTGGTCGCAATCGCGACTGCTGAGCATGGGGCCCTGCTTCGATTCCCGGGTCGGGCAAATAGTTACCTATTTATAAATTTCTCAGTAGCAGCCACGGAGTCTGGATTTGTGCCCGGTTGATGGCAAGTATTATTAGGTACACTTATCACACTGTATCTTTGTTCGATTGTTCGTTGAGCTATAACATTGATTCTAATTTGATGAGAGTTAACTTTAAACTCTTTACTGCAGATATCGGTGTGAATGTCGATTTACGTAAACACGAAAGATTTTGTAGAGACTAAACTGGTATGGAAGTCAGTGGTTACAAAGCCAGTACAAGCTGGTCTCTTATTCCATGAAACTCCGTACTAAACTCAAGGTCAAAGCACAACAACTATACTTACATGTGGCTGTAACTGTACCTGACATTAAAAAAGACTGCATTGAAGTTTCAGTACAGTGGTATGCTTCAGGATCCTATACAATACCGTGAAGAGAGATCCGTCAGTCTAGAAAGAACTCGAACCCATTTGGGGAAACTACTGGTCCGACTGATACGGCGGATTCCTTTAACAAAGATTGGTCCTTGGTAGCTTAGGACAGAGGGAGAGGTAAGGAAACCTTTCTACGCCAATGGAACGGAAACTACTTACCAAAGCAAAGTGTTATTGGGTATTTCATCAGGAATTTCTCTGTAGCAGTCATGGAGTCTAGATCTGTTCCCGGTTGAAGCCAATAAATGGGGCCCCCTAAATGGGACTAAAACATAACCGGCGAAATGTGGGTGTACTATTAAGTGCGCCTCTGTCTAACCCCTCGGGGATTACAGGCTTGATGCTATGTTATGTCTATAAAATTCTGCAAGCTAATAATTCTCAAAAAAAAAAACAAACAGTTTTCCTACATAGTACTTCAATGTTAACAAAGGCAGGTAAGTGCTAGTTACAACATTAGCTATTGACGGTATAACACCGAACAGATAGGCTGCCTATTTATTCAGATAATGGTCTTCAGTAATGACAGATTACGGACGGTAATAGGACTGTTGTGATCTATTTTGCATACAATCCCCTGTAATTTGCGAACTGATTTGAAGCATAGATTGAAGTCGACATATGGTATGGAAGGTATTGTTTACGTTTTGTCAGCAAATAGGGGAGTAAATGATAGCCACATGGAAACTAAAAAGTATTTAATTAATAAAATGAGGAAATAATATGAAAACCTAATTTTTTTTTGATCTGTGGCGATGTGAAGTTTAGTATTGGACCTATGTGAAACAAATGATTAAATGACTTAGGACATGACAAAAACGTTTTTCTCTAAATGGCTTCATTAAATACTCACCGTACCGTGGTACTTGCTAACTCACGATACTTTATTCCAGTTTTCAGTACAAAACGTGAGATTTCGCTCCCACAACTTTGTAGCTTTGTGTGATTGTGACTAAAAAATATGGTTTAACTAACACAGTCATCTCTATTGAACAAAAAATATACATCCAACGCGCATATATCATTTCTAAATTTTTGGTGTCCAATAACCTTCACTGGGCCCTCGTGGCTGATTATAAGGTTATAAGGTTATTGGATTATAACATAGCCTAATCAGGCTATGTTATAGTATCACGTCGTAGAGATCTTTCCAAAATCTTTCATATACTTTTCGTGTCTCCGTTTTTGGGATGATATTTCTTCGCATAATGGACAGAGTACCGCATTGTCAACCAGCAACTATGCTGCCTAATTTTCTCATCCCAGTAAAAAACAAAAAATTCAAGTTTACATGCTGTTTGGTGGTTGTTACAAGTCTTCGAATTTTTGGTTCCAGTATAATTATACTCCTGCCAGGGTTGCGGGACTGTTCGAAAGAGATACCGCGGCCCTGGAACACAAGGGGCAAAGGAAGGAACATGGAAGGGTTTTAGTCAGTAAAAGTCTGACACTCCCTCCTGCTCAGCCCAGAGCGGGAGGGGTTATTTGATGATTTCCCATAGGTAAAAAAAAAAAAAAAGTATAGGTAATTATACTAATTTCCTAACAAATTTTTCGTTTTCTTCTCCATTGAGAGCAGTGGTAATGAAATCAATTACATTAAGTGCCTGTTTGAATTCGAAGTCACAATCCAATAGGCCAAAGTCGAGGCTGTTACTGGGCTACCACTGCTCAACGAAATTGACTGGCTGATCTTTTATCTCACTATAGAATACTACACTTCAAGATCACATGCTTTCTACACGGGATATTTATGAAGTCATGTTAAAAAATCAAACAGATGACAGCACTCGAGTCAATCTATGGCTCCCACGGCCGGGAAGATACATACAATAGTCCCACTGCTGGGACACAAGCCTCCGCTCTGCGAGAAGTAAAAGGACATACTAATGTCTCCAGGATGTTTTCTTTAACCGATTGCTTTTCCGAACAAAGACACGTACAGCGGGGCCATTACCACTGGATCATCATTGCTCAACGCTGGGCTACCACAGTTTAACCATAACGTGATAAGCGTAACTATAGTGTTCCCACTGCTAGAGAACCGGCGTCCTCTGAGAGGGATTGAGCCATAATCCATCAAGCGGCCCAGTGCGGGTTGGTGCTGGACTGTTCAACTCCCTAAATTTCTCATCTCACTAATAAGCACTTGTAGGTACACTTCAAGATCACATGCCTTCTACACAAGTCATTTATGAAGCCACGTTAAAACTAAAGCAACCGTCACCCGAACCAATCAAACACATGACAGCACTCGAGCCAATCGATGGCTGATGGCTCCCACGGCCGGGACATGATACAACACGTTTCTGTTGTCGCCGCCGCCATTTGGACTTATTAAGCTGTGCTCGTTGCCCTTTCATAGCGTTGGTTTTGTGGGGATGTGTCGTGTGGGTGAAAATCTTGGCATGTTCTACTTGATCATTTAGATATAACTTATACCTAGCTAATGTTGTCTAGCTGCATGTCTGAACGTTTCTATTTTTCTGCTTTCAACAAGTTTTGGAATGATTTGCAAATTCTATTAGAGCTGCCTGTCCATCATTTCTTTGACCTATGAAGAAATATTCTGCTTTTACAACAAATACTAGAAACGACCTCTTTACTGAACAGATTTTCCGCAGGTGATTTTCTAATTTTCTTACCACCACCTCTCCAAGAGGTTAATCCTACTGGACGTAGCCCGTTATCGGTCATCCATAATTATATTGATTGTTTGTAAAACCGACAGAAAATCAAGTAGTCTAAGTATTTGTCTTCAAGCATCTACTCCAAACTGACCACAAAACACCGTCTGTAAAATCTAAAACACAGACCATCGTATCCACACAACTCTACCCGCCATTACTGAAGATTACCGCCGATGCTTTGACAATTGATTTATGTCTGTCAAGGCTCGTCACAGCGGCGACTGCGCGGGCGCATCTGTGCGTTCCTCCCCTCCCTCCTCCTTGCCTGCTTCCCCCTCTACTACGTCTCACAAACATTGGGCACAGAGTAGGAGTGGAGATGGGATGGTATTTGTTTTTTAAATGGTTTTGGATTATTTTTGTTTTCTCTAAGTACCTATAAGTAGATGGAAGGTAGTTTGAGCTGTTTGTATGGTACGATAGGTGATTAATGTTTCTGATAGAAATGATGGTTGGTGATGACTATTCAAGGATTATAACCATGGAAGAGATGGAGTTATTCAGGTCTGATCCCTAAGTTGGAACCAACGTAATAACGTTGATAAATTGTCACCAGTGGATTAGATTTAAATCTAACAGAACTATTTTGTTGCAAAAGTAAATCTTAGCTTTATTCTAACAATTCTGCGCGAGTTTTTTTGAAAATAGCTGGAGAAAAGCTAAGCTAGTTACCCTGGTTGTTAGTTAATTGTCAGGAGTGTGCTGGCCATGCAAGAGTACAGCATACTATACAGCCACAGGCGAACTACACGTCATCCCTCTTATTATCCACAATCCTGTAGGACATATAGGCGACATTGGGATAATGCATGATTGTAAAAACCCCTTGTATTTTTTCCGAAATACTGTTTATTGCGGATTTATATTCTCTACGGCAAGACAAACTGTTTGAGTGTAAAAACACACCTCAGTGATGTAAGCATCCCACAGCTATAGAAGCACGAATATTTCAATGAGCGTAAAAATCCACCTTATCCTGGATGAGGTGTTTTGTTACAACCAAACATGTGGCAACACCTGAAACTGTCAGCTGTCAATATTGACGTTGTTAACATTAGTTTGGTTAGTTTGAACAACTGAGGTGACTAACGGACACGAATTACTTGTATTACACAAATTAAATTAAATTTTGCTGCTTAATGGTGAAAATGAGTGCTGAAATGGAGGAAAATGTAATATATTTAAACACAGGTGAGTCCTCCACGGGTGAAACACGCACTAAAAAACGACGTAATAACTCTGCTGATCATTCTCGGAATAAGATCAAACAAGCACGTATTCATGGGCTGGCTTTTGTGACGGCAAAAAAGAAAACTGTACGGGCTAAGACAATAGGACCTCCATGCAAGTGTGCTAAAAAATGCTGGGAAACCATATCCGAAAATGACAAATTCATTGATGGACTGATAAAGCATACATTTTTGTTGAAGATAAGGCCACAGATTACCGTATCGCTACTGAATGAACCTGCATATATGGACCAAGGCAGCTCTGCATTAATGCAAAGAAGATGCGGGACCTGAAAAAATGCGTTCAGTTTGTGCCTGAAGGCGAAAAAATAAGTTCTGGGACGAAATATTGCAATGGCCAACAGCTGAAAATGTCGAAGATGAAGAATTAGATTAATTCTGTTAGTTTTTTATGAAAATAAATATTGTTTAACATTCGTTCAAATTGGACTTTGATTGTAAAAACACACCTTGTACATGATGACTGTAAAAATCCACGTCATCCCAAAACTTAAAAAAATCAAATAAAAATATCTATGAATATATTATGCTACCACTTTTTAACATACCGTATAATAAATATTTTTCAACATTTAATAGTAAAAAAAGAAAAACATGGACTTAAGGTTTTTAGAATCATGCATTCTTATAGTATGCTCATAGCAACCGTCGGACAATTTAGCGCACCAGACACAATAACCACCTGGTCGGAGGATCCTTTCTTTCTAATGAAGGAGATCTTTCCAACCTGTTAATCTCTAAACAAGTACCATCTCTCGTGGATTATCTTTTAACGCACACCTTGTAAAAAATATACCGTTTAATATCTCATACCAATAAATTGCCATTTTTAATTACTTCAACCAATCCTTATTCTACCTAACGCCACATCTGTGCCGGCTCCCAATCGCAGGAAAGTCGACAATATATCATCAGATCTAAAATAGTCAGACGCGTTTGCGGGAGTTTGTGGCGAAAAAAGAATCGCTTTATTTTAATAACTTGCAGCGCTTCAGCTGCGGCCGGGTAAACATGTGTATTGACAGATACATTGATGGCTTTATGCTGTTCGGATGTGGATTGAGATTTTATATAAACCGGGTTTGAACGTATGTGATAACTACTTATGTAGTCTTAGTATGTTGGTTAATCTTGTAGTATCTTTTTCTACCGCCAAAGGCACTTACTTAATATCACAGAAATAAACTACAATATTGCCAAAGAGCCATAGAACGCAGTATGACAGGGATAAATAAAGCAGAGCGAGTAAGACATGACCAACTTAGAGGATAAACAAAAGTGATGGTCATCTTGATCAGAACTGACCAGCAAGCATGGAGATAGACAGGCCATAATGAAGAGAGCAAAGCAAGAGAAGTGGTGTAAATTAATAACAGACTGGTATCCCAGAAACAGTAAAAGCTCCTTGGAGCAGGGGAAACAACCTAGGAGGTGGGAAGACGAACTAAAACTCACTGCAGGTCCTAACTGGAGGAGAGAAGCTCGTGCTACAGTTCAATGGATGCAGCTAGAAGAGGCCTTTGCAAGGCACACTGAATTGGGAGATTTACTGCAGTAACTTACAACAACAGTAACCAATTCAGAATAACGGACTGATAAGTAAATGAGTGAAAGAATCCAAAGTCGGGAAAGTTTGGGTGACTGTATCAGAAACTCAGTACCAAGCAGCCTTTAGTCAGAATTTGTGCTTGGTTGAGGACAATAAGCTTGCCCACATTTCTTGGGACTTCAAATATTACTGGCGAAATGTGGGTGTACTAAACAGTACCTACTTGTAGAGATGTATCAAGTTACCGGTACCTAACCATCATCTTTCTGTCCTTGCCCCATGTCGCTTGAGGTCGGCGCAACACGCTTTTTTCTTCCATTCTCATCTGTCAACCGTCACGTTATCATTTACTCCCTTTTCTTTCAAATCATTCCTCACACAATCCATCCATCGTTTTTTTGATCTACCTCTCCCTGCATCAACATTTATATTCATCACTCTTTTAGTCATATACGATTCGTCCCTCTTCATCAGATGCCCATACCACGACAGTCGATTTCTTAATTTTTTTGCTGGTTTCCCGCTAAGGTGTTTCAAGGCGATGATGTTTCTTCTTGTAGTTGGTTACCTACGACCCTGAAATACTCATGTAAAGTAATACCTCACTGCAAGTCTAAACTCCAACAATATCAAGAAACAAATCCAGAAACAACAAGTCACCAATAAATAAATATCATTCAGTACTTGTCAAGTAGACGCGTGTAATAAATTGTCACAATCAATTGAGGATCCTGCGACGTTCACTGACAATGGACCGACGGACAGACCTGTTAATACGCACATTGTTGGTAGGTACACTCGTCATGTAGCTCAAGGTTTTATTTAGCAAGGACTGTGGAATTGTGATAGGTTATGGTAGCTGTTCTCTTTTGTTTTGTTTTGGTCAATGCTCTGATTGAAAATACTGTACGGTATTCATCGCATCAACTCAAACCGTTCGGGTTTACATACGCCTTTAATTCCAAAATATAATAATAATCTAGTAGAGGAGCTGGTGGCTAAATCATAACATCCGTTTGGATCGATCTTTTAAGCCGCGCCACCCGAGGTTGATCCGTGGTTGGGCGACCACCGAGTTTCCTCCGTGCCTCGGAAAGTACGTTAAGCCGTTGGTCCCGGCTATCATTTGTAGATCTTTGACAGTTGTTATAGGTAGTCAGTGGCCTGAAAGTCTGACAACCAGTCTTACCAAGGGGTATCGTATTACCTAGTACTAACTGAGTTGTGGAGGTCGGATAGGTGTATGTAAAATACTTGTACATGTACCATGTAAAATACTTGATATTCAGCTGCATCCAGTTAGACTGGAAGCCGACCCCAACATAGTTGGGAACAAGGAAGGCAGACGATGCTCACTTTGGTTGTTGCTAATACAACTCAAAGCTCTATATCCTACCGACTAAAAATACCAATAAAACCCACACCTCCTATATTCCCCAACGCCTCACAGCTGAACGGAACTAAAACTACATTATCTGAACTAAAAACACGTAACACATCAAGTTACCGTCTAATTAACGAACTGTCTAAACCGCCGGTGGCAGGTAAGTGACGGCCGGGTGACAACTGACGGGAGTGACGGCAACTGACGTGAGTTGACGTGACGCGATGTGACGTGACGTGGATCTCAGCGGTAATGAAATTGTGACGTTGACGAGAGGTGAAAGAGAAGAGAGGGTAGCGGATTGGGAGTTATTTTTAGAACAGACCTGTGTTTATATAATTTAGTGATGTACCTACAGGATAAGTTTTCAATGACTAGCCATGCCATATATGTTCAAATATAAAATAAAAATTAAATTTTGTTAACAGGACGCATCGAAATAGAAATTTTGTTAAAAGTGTTTAGTTAGTTAGTTTAGTTTTTATACAATTTAGGTCAACCCAACTAGACTTTTTTTTTTAAATTTAGTTTTAAAATATTTAATTATATATCTGACACAACATATTAGGAAATACATCTACTATGTACATTATACAGCATGTAACAGAAAGGGTATAATCATATGGAACACTGTGGTACGGACCATCAAACTGACCACCATCGAAATCGTAAAAAAATAATCAGCTGTCCTATACAAAATTTCAATACCTACTCGACCCAAATGTATGGGACAGCTGATTATTTTTTTACGATTTCGATGGTGGTCCCATAGAGAAAGTTGTTCAGTTTGATGGTCCGTACCACAGTATTCCATATGATTATACCCTTTCTGTTACACGCTGTATACAGAATATAAATAGAACTAAAATAATGGCAAAAAAAAAACTTAAAGTAAGTTCCTACATATATACAAAGACGACAATAGGACACTTTTTTAAATTCAAATTCAAATTCAAAATCATTTATTTCAATTTAAGTTTTTAAGTTTGTTGCTAGGTTATTTACTTTAGGTTATTTTAATTAATAAGTCTGTATATTATGTATATTAATATTCTTAGCAAGTAAAAATTTATTTCAATCCATTTAGGATCATAAAAGGATCATAAATTAAATTTATTTCCCGAACATTTTGATAAAAATGTCCTGTCATTGAAAACTCATGTTTAAAATTGTGCATAAAATACACATACTGCCACATTACAAACAGGGGTTTAATCAAATTGGTCGTTCAAACACACCCAATGCAAGTTCATCGCTGCTCTTGATCTACTTGCTGTATTAGTGAGATGGTCTGTAGCTGGGTGAGTGAACATTGCGTCTATTACTATAATTTTCGCAAAGCAAATCCAAACTCAGCGACAACAAGGAAATAAATCGTGTAAAGCGATTCAATACAGTGTGTGTACAGTGTTATCCTCAATCTCAAACAGTCTTAACTGTCTTTATCAGAAACACTGCAAGATAAAAAAATAACAAGATTACCTACGATTCGTGGGATAAATTATTTGCTCTCAGCAACCCAGCAGTGAGTTAATTCATCCCAAATTGGCACTATCGCTGTCTCCCATTACTTGTACCACACCAGAGCTGAGCTGAACAGTCGCTCTGTCTTGAAATCGATATTAATTATTTTCACAAGACGTTTGCTTCGGGATTATATTAACTTTCACGATCCTCTTACTGTATTCTTGAGTTGTATTTGTTATTATTTTCTTATATTTTAAATGCAAAATTAAAATAATATCTCACACATTATTGTAGGGTACTTTAAAGAATTCATATAAAATGTTGAAAAATAATGTCAAAAGAGCTCGTGGTTAAATAATTATAGCCACAAGGATCAATTTTGGCCATGGTCGTGTGATAAATATCACCAATTTGTATTATAGGAAAAGAATTATCCTTTCATTTAAAGCTAAGATATACAGTTCTGTAGGATAAATGTGGATGGATGGAGAGGGAGAGGAAGACCACAGAAAAGATGGATGGATTGTGTGAGGAATGATATGGAAGAGAAAGGAGTCAATGATAGCGTGACGTCTGACAGGGGAGAATGGACGAAGAAAACGTTTTACGCCGACCCCAAGTAGAATGGGTCAAGGTCAGGAAGATAATGATTACAGTCCTGTAGCAAAAGAAATCATTGTAAGCAAATCTAAAGTACATAGGCACCTACTCAGTGTAGATGCGTACGAGTTTAAATAGCCAACATGCATTGAGCGAGCGTGGTGTTCAATGCTCAATGTTCCCTTTTGACCTCTGCCCCGCACTGGGGCAAATAGGTGGGGCAATTAAAGAGTGTTAGGATCGGTACCACTTCGGTAGTGCAGGCAATATCTATCGCTACACTTTGCTATCTTGTGTCAATGTATATTTATTTAACACCCACATTTCTCTAGTTGTGTTTAATTGCCATGTACCGAAAAACCCAATACACTTTGGCCGACCTGGGAATCGAACCCAAGACCTCATTCTTAGTAGTCGCACTTGCGACTACTAGACCAACGAGGCAGTAAAAGTATTCACATGAATACTTTACTTAGACTGCTACACACAACGGATACTAAGGTATGGTAACGTAGGTTCTTGGTGAACCATAAATCGTGGTCGCAAGCGCAACTGCTGAGCGTGTGGTCGTGAGTTCGATTTCTGGGTCGGGCGAAGTGTTAGGGAGGACTTTTCTGTCACGTTCTTTTCAGTAGTTCAATTATCCCGTTGTATAGATATAACATATATGAAATTAAAATTAAATTACGGAAATGGCTGTTATCCTTAACTTATGATGAGACAGAAAATATATTGGCTATATAATCTAGCTTTATCAAACCTACTTTGAAAGAAAATTATTTATACACTTTGATTTGACATACACACCTCACCACACACACACTACACTCATTTACACACCCCTAGATACACAACCACACACATTCACTCCTAAAGCTGTGTTAAAAAAAAAAGTTGTAAACAAACAGAAAGTCACGGTTGTATTACATAAATTGAAGCCGCAAAATCTCAAAGATACAGGTCTGCGTACCTTGTTTAGGAGCCCGGAAACCTGACAATTAATTTTAATATTGGTAGTACAACCCACTGTTTCCTGTTCCGCTATGTACTGTGTTGTTGTTTTTTGTAATGTACTAATAAACTTATTATTATTATAGTTAAAAGTTGGCGTTGGTCCTGCACCTGTTCTCTCCAGTCGTATCGGATTGCCGTTCCTTCAGACTATGAGAGTGAGGGAAGACAGATTGCATCTGTGTTTCCAAACACACTTGTGCAGTGTTATTCAAGGTGTAAACGGGCAATTCCCGAAGCCGTGAATCAATCATTTGTACTACATCAAACTAAGCAACTCTACGCAAAAGAAGATTACTGGTAAATTACTCTTTTTTTGGGGTGAAAAATTTCGTTTGGTAAGAACAATGTAACGCACTCAAAACATTTTGCTGGTGGATGGTTTGAATTACGGGGTTTGTGGAGGTATTTAAAGTAATGTAACATTAGAAATTTGTAATGTAAAAAAAATTGTGAAAAAGTTGGAACTTTGACTCCCAATATCTCCTTAACTTAGAAGGTTCCCAGATATGGACCAGAACAAAAAAAAAATCGCAATGATGGGGTAAGGGTATGGTTACAGCCATTATTTCTTGCGTCGATGCTTAGTCTCTGCTGAGGTGGCCACTATGACCGAAAACTAAATCAGGAGGACAGAATCACAGATTTCCGTCTCAACATTGCTTTCGTTTCGTCTATCACTATTTACCTAGTCTCGGTAACCAATACATTTACACGGAAGTCACTTCGATTTCAAGAAATGTTCGTTTCATTCATAACACGCATTTGTAATAATGACATATATACACTCAGCGACGCCCACAGCCACCACGCACAAGGACGTAACTGCGAAATTCGCAATAAATCAATTTTATACAAAACTACGAAAAACACAATAAGTGCCTACGTGCGTCGCCCGCGTGGATTTGCATTAGTGCTTGCATTAATCATTTTCATACAATTCGGATAATAAAAGCCATAAAACTTTGTATGGGCGGCCATTAATTGTCATTGACAGCTGACAGGCGCGAGGGTTGATTGACAAATGTCAGTCGCGCGAGCTGACAAAAGACTTCTTTTGTCAGCATCTGTTGTTTTTTTTTCGTTTCAAATGGTTCAGTAGTGACTTGCTATGTTTATTGATGCTTTTATCGCGTTTCTGGATTCTTGTGGGTATATTAATAGTTTTGGATGTAGGAAGAGGGAGTTTTTGGGATTTTTATGAAATATTAATTCAAAGTGTGCTTAAGATTTCTGCTGAATCAGAGGTTTTAATAATTACTTGAAAACAACAATGTATACCGTTTTAAATAGCCTGGATTTGTAATAAAAAGCCAACAAAATTTCTACTCATACAGTTTACCTATCAAAATCAGCGTATAATGAATGATAGGACACAGGCCTATTTTCTGTGAGATAGTTTAACTTACGGAATATTGAACTACCTTCGAAAAAAAAATTTGACTGTCTTAAAAAATGAAGATATCAACTCCACAGTTTCAACAACATTCACAAAAACTCAACACCGCACTATGAAACCGAATCCACTCTAAAAGCTCCACAAAAACAAGAGCGTAAGTACAAAATTGACATTTTATCCAATCGTTTGCGAGTTGATTGACGCCGTCACAGATACAGTCACCGACGACTGACGAAGGATCGCCGATCGGACAATAATAAGAAATGCTTCAAATATTTCGACAGATATATCTGTATTATGATGAATATTATGATAAAAAGGTATTTAAACCTCTTTTATTTAAGGATGTTTTCGTTAGTCTAGTAGCCGAAAGCGCCACTGCTGAGCAATAGGTCCTGAGTTTGATTCCCAGGTCGGAAAAAATATTTTGGGTTTTTCCTACAGGAATTAGTATACTACCAGGTACACCTCTGGCAACCCTTAAGTGATTACAGGTGTTTTTGTGTAGTCATTATGTGTGTTTTTTTTAATATTAGGTAGAATTATCTAAATTAGTCCTTTTAAATAAAATCTTTTAGATTAGTTACTTCGGTGCTTACATAAATGTTTTTTACTGGTAAATTATAATTAAAAGATTTAGCAAAAAAAAATAAGAACTAGATTTTTAAATTATTTGAGTCACTATCTTATCAATTGAATCTAGGAAATAATACTATCACGTGACACGTCTAACCTGTAACTAGTTTTTAAATTACCTTAGAACTAAAATAACTTATCATAAGTAGTCAATAAATCACAAGATTACAAGATTTGCTAACATAAAAATCATTCTACTATTTTGAATATAGGCCCAGTATTCAAATAGACAGTGGTAATTTTGTTAGGATCGGCTTTGATTCTAACCGGATGCAACTGTAATTTAGATGAACTGACTATCTGACCTCAACAACCCAACTATTATGTATCACGAAGACCCTTGGTAAGACTGGCGGTCAGACTTTCGGGCTTCTGGCTATCCAAATCTTGCTATAAAATGAACAAACATCCATGGACTGACCTCAGCAACCGTTGCTTTACCCCGAACCGATGTTATTTTATATCCACAATCCCCAAAAGCCAAATGAACAGTGTTGTAAGTGGAAAATTGACATTTTATTCAATCGTTTAGGGTTTGAGTGACGTACGTCAGAGATACAGTCGCGAACAGTGACGACTGACGAAGGATTGTCGATCGTCGAGCAGATACGTGAAGTGAGCGACGTGGTACCTGATAGCCGGCGTTTTTTTAGGGGAAGCTGGAATAATGGTGGAATAAAAGCAGGTTGGTGGACATAAGAAGCCGTTGAAAGGTAGGTATCTTATTCGATGTTTATTATTATATCATAGATGTATTCATGCTTTACTTTACTACGAGTCGTACACGTTTTTCTCTTAAGATTTCATGTATTTAGATTTTTTCGAAAGACTTCTTCTTTGGATATAAGCCGGGACAAGGCGTCGCCACATCGCCCGGGTCCTGTGGTTCGTCCATCCAATGGTTTTCCGCAGCCATTAAATACCTTTTTTTTTTTTTACCGATGGGAAATCATCAAATAACCCCTCCCGCTCTGGGCTGAGCAGGAGGGAGTGTCAGACTTTTACTGACTAAAACCCATCCATGTTCCTTCCTTTGCCCTTTGTGTTCCAGGGCCGCGGTATCTCTTTCGATCAGTCCCGCAACCCTGGCCATTAAATACCTAACGTTCATTTTTGAACCATTCGTCCCATATATCTCACGAATCAACTCATTTGTTAAGTTCAAGCTTCATGAAATATGTGATTTAGTTACCTCTCATATTGACTACTGGTTCAACCCAAGTATCTTGCACTAAACTTCACATCATAGCTACTAAACAATTCACAAAATACACCACAGAGAATACTACCAAATGTCTTCTCTACCACAGTCGCTATTGCTCCAAACCCCAACACACCACCCGCATCAAAGTAAACAAAACATAAACAAAAAAACCAAAAAGAAAATTACGCACAAATCAACCTTCTTTAAGGGATGACCATTTTGCCGACCTACCCTAGTATGCGCACAATATTTGGACTATTACCTCGCCCTAGTCCATTGATTTATTGGTTATGAATCAACCTGGCCCCCTCCCACGGTCCACGAACACCCCCCGGCCATTACAGGGGGTGATGTATCGGGCTGATAATGAATCTAGTTGTATTTTTGCTCGCATATGATGGAAATATGACGGGTGGGTGGGGGTGAGTTATGTGTCTGGTGCTGGCGGCTGTTATTTAGTGATTTTTGAGGGTTACGAAGGTTGAGCTAATGTTAGGTTACTTGTGAGGGTGTTTGTTACGTGGAAGTGGTCTTGGGTGAAACTGTATTTTGGAAATATTTTATTTAGAGCTATTTGGACTAAACTTGGTGTGCTGTGGATGTGAATTTGTAATACGCCTCAGTACAATATTCTGAACTAATAAATTGTAAACTGAAAATGCTTGCTAGTTTCATTCGTCAAACCAAATATCTATTAACTTCTGCTGGAATATTGATTGTCGCTTAACATGTTCTAAGAGTATTTTTTTCTCTTAGATAGTTCAACAGCCCTTTGTTCAATGAAACACCAAACCCAGTTAGGGTCAATTTCATTAGACTATTGATCTCTCGGCGCCTAAGTGATTCAATCAAAATGTACAAAAGTAAATCCCAACATTTATATCGAAAAGCGCAAAAATATCCTCACACAATTTTTCAATAACCAATCAAAAATCAGTCCCCTGAATGATATTAATTTAGCAATAAAGGCCGCATTACACGGCCCATTTTTCACCCCCGCCGAGGGTCGTACTGTCGGACGTCAGCGTTGCAACGTCAACGTCGGCATTTGTCACGTCAGCGATCTGCAATAACGTTGGAAAAGAGTTTTTACTCGGTTTTTCGGAGGTTTTAACTTATTAAGAGGGATTATTGTGCTGATGGGGTATTAAAGAGGCGGTGAAGGGTAGGACAGAATCAGCGTTCTTATTCTTCTTGCTGTGGGGGTTCGTATTACAAGTTTAGTAAAAAATTGGGGTCCGTTGAAACAAAAAATACACATCAAGAGATATAAGTGTATCTCTTGGTATATCACTGTTATGTTTTCATCACCAACCAGCTTTTATACGACTGTATAACGTGACGTCGACAAACGGAAGCGCGATTAACGCTGGTGCGACATAACTGTACTGCAAATCACTGTAGTTCGAATGCACGCTTGTGCGACAAACTGAAGGTCGACATCACGCTAGAGCGACTAACTGAAACTCGACATCACGCTAGAGCGACAAACTGAAACTCGACATCACGCTAGTGCGACATGAATCTAGTGTTAATTCAATTATAGTCAGTTTATTTGAGAGAGGACATAATAACAAGTTTTCTTTGAAAATTTGGATCGAATTCAATTGAAAATCTGGAAAAGTCCTATAGTAGGTTCAGAAGCTGCGAAAAACTGTATGATTTAAAAATTGTAAGTACAGTCAAGTGATGAAAATGTTTATGCATTGCATTGTTTGTTTTATGGAGGCGAATAAACAGAGTCGCTTGTAAGTTAGATCTGACTCAAAATTCGCTAAAGTGTACCCATTGTCTTTTTATGAATGTGTTGATTTCTATGCTATACCTATTTTTAATTTTGAGCTATTAAAATTAATAATAATCCTATACAACTTCACAACTCTCATAATAAATTCATAGCGCACTACGATCGCTCAAAGCTTACAATTTAACCATTTTAGTGCAACATACCCAGTGAAGTTATTAAACCTATAAAAACAACGCTTTTATAGCTTGCACATTCGTGTATTATACAAAATTCGGTGTGACTGGCACAGAGCGTAATAAAATGAAATGAAACAATCCTATGAGTTATTCATGGACCGCTTTATGCTACTGCTTTTATTTATGCAACATTTTGATTTTTGAATTTATGTTCTGATTTGGGTGTGTGAGAAGGATAGTTCTTCCCAATTTTCAGGCTTTCAGAATTAATGGGTCGAGAAAGTACATAATTATTTAGGTGACAGTGTTGACATGGCTACTTCAAAATGGCCGCGAACGACGCCTTCTTCTCCTTGAAAATACAGAAAGTTAGAAAGGCGCAACCGCCACATTTCCCAACTGGAGAAGATGCATCAGGTGATGGAGGGCGTTCTGAGCAGGTTCTTCGGCTAAAATCTAGTCAGCAATTTTTTAACAATGTTCCTGGAGTTTTTACTGCTTGTTTTTGCTTGAATTTCTCTTGGATACAAGAGTTGAGGAAGACCAAAGAAACGATGGATGGACCGTGTGTAGGGTGATATGACACGAAAAGAGGTGTCTGCTGAGATGACGAGTAATAGAGTATGGAAGAAGAAGACATGCTGCGCCAACCCTTAATGAATTGGGATAAGGGCAAGGGAATAATGATACAATAAATTGATAAGAACATCTCTCAAATAAAATATAATGTTTGTTTTGTGGTTACAGATGGTTTACAAACTAAAGCTGGTTTCGTAACAGCATTAGAGTTGATAGTCATCAGCAGTATATTTTATCTGATCCCACATACAAGACATCGAACCAGGGAAACACAATCTACGCATGTACACATTATTCCCTTCAATCGGTAAAAAAGTCGTAAAAATTGAAGTCGTTTTACGACTTTTTTCACCCGACAAAGTCGTAATGTAATTATTTAAATGTTTCGCGTGTTTTATTATAGCCCCCGTCCCCATAAAGTGTTTAGTGGTTCATCTCATTAAAAAGAAACCAAAATTCTCTCGGATGTGATTCCTTCAGTAAAAATTTAGTATGTAATCAAAATATTGTAGGCTGTTTATTGTGGATCGTAAAAGTCCAGCGGAAAGGGACAACATAATAATGATTCTGATCTAAGTTTTGTACTTTCTAGTACTGAATATTTGTTACTTTAATACATAGTTTGTGGTTACATCGATATAGGAAAATTTACCAGTTTACCACACAAAGTCTATGGAACAGGGTGGAAAGTTCATAATCCTCAATTGAAAATATAAGGATCCTCCGATTAGATAGGTGCTGTGTCTGGTGAGCTACTACCAAGCGGTTTTTTCTGGGTTTTTCTTCTTTTTCGTGAGGTTAGTGCCTAACCAGGTGTCAGTTTTTTTTTATGCCACCGATGGGCTTCTGACTTGGCTTTAAATATCTCTCAGGCATACTGGTTTGGTTTCTTGTGCTATGAGAAGTTGTCATGGCGTCACAGATCGGTCATATTTAACACAGTCATAGTAAGTTTTACATACACATGCTCAAGTTTTTTCCCAGTGTTGAGGTTGAGGTCTTAAGACAGAAAAGGAGCGAAAATGAGTAACGTCAAAATCGGCTTCAACAGCGCCCGCAAAGATTACATGGACAGCTTTCTGTAAACAGTGTGGTGGTTAAAGTACTAGACACATTTTTTAAATTTTGAGTTTTTTGGAGATTAATTAAATTCTTGTGCCCATCTCACATACAGCATCCCATAGATCGAAGCTGTCATTATTTATTGCAGTGAGAGCGACAGACAGATCCTGATCTATGAGCTGCCGACATCAAACGGTCAATGTGTCACTTTGCATTCCAGTTTGTGAGCTCGCTCTAATGGTACTTTCAGTAAAGTATTTAGTCTTCATAATTGACAAAATGAAAGATAGTTTGGTATAATAATTGATCTAGAATTTACAATCAAAATCCTCCAAGTAAGTGTAGTTTTTTTTTAGATTTTTACTTTTGATGTATGAAATAATATAATAAAAAACGTAACATTATATTACGCCTATAGTCCCCGATGGGTTAGGCACAGGTATAACAAATAGCACATACACATTTCGTCAGTTAGGTTTAGGTCCTATGTAATAGGGGCGAGCCTATTGCCTTCAAGTGGCCACAACACCAGACTCCGTGGCTGCTACTGAGGAATTCCTGATAGGAAAAACCCAATAACACGTTCCCCGACCTGGGAATGAAACCAAGGACATTCTGCTCAGCAGTGGCACTTGCGACCACTAGACCAGAGCAGTAAAAAGAAACATTACCTTAGGGTAATGTTTTGTTTTACTTTACTTTGAGTAAAGTTAAAATGAATGACGATCCTGACGGGGTCGATGGTATCAAGTAAGGTTGGTAGTAGTTGAAAACTTTCTTAGTTGAACGTGTTTTATACCAATAAACTTTTAAATAACAGATTTCCTTATAATTTTATAGATCTGCATGGCCATATAAAATCATAATTTAAAGCCAAAAATGCATCCGCAACTGTGCATAACTTATAATTCTTAAGATAAACCTCTTTTGGGTACCGTTCTCACCGGATTCGTAGCCTTTTTAAAACCCAAACCCAAACGAATAAACCACACCCACTGCATCCAAAAAACTAATGACTATCTTAAAACCAAGTCATTTAATCAATTGAAACTATCAATATATCTGAACGATATGTTGTTATTCAATAATAATGATTATTTTCGTTAAATATACCATAGTTAAGGCCATTAATCATTGCTGTAGGTAATTAATGAAATTTATGTCGGACATAAATTTCATGTTGCTTATTATATTTTGCCTACACGTTAAGCGAATGAGGTCATTCGTTTTTTAGGGTTCCGCTGGTAGGTTTTGTTGTTGAGGAGTGGACATTGGAACGAGAGAGAAAATTCTAAGAAGGGCCCTAAGTAGGGGATCATAGGCTGGTCAGTTATTCAGTAGAATAAATTTTGCCAAAGCGTTGCTTTTTATTCACAAGGATTGGTGAATAACACCTATAGATAAGGATATGTAGGAGAAAAGAAGGGGGCCTTTTACCCTGCAGTGAGACACAAATGGCTAATAATAATTTGCCTTCATCCAAGACTTTAGGTGAACAGCAAATGACTGGAGAGAATATGGTTCTTCTGTGTCACTCACTCTCTGCTTAGTTTTACAAAATCTACTGGCAAGCCTAATTTCCTTGTTTCGGGAAGTTCCTGCACCTAATCGGGCGGAAGGAAACGCCCGGGTAACAAGAATGGTAACAACCATTGTGAGGATCGACCGGAGGACACGGTGGAGCACACGGTGGAGGTCTGCCCCGCGTGGGCGGAGCACCACCGTGTCGTCATAGCGGCGATCGGCGGCGGCGACCTCTGGCATCCGGCCCTGGTTCAATCCATGGTCCGGAGCGAGAGGGAATAGGACGCCGTCACCTCCTTCTGCGAAGCAGTCAGGCTAGCGAAGGAGGTGGCGGGACGTGAGAGGGAGAGAGTCTCACATCTCAGCCGCCGCGGGAGACGCCCTGGGCGTCGGGGGCCACGTGGTGGCTCCCGGCCACCGTAGGCGCGGGCCTGTGGACGGTGAGTAATGGGCTTACTCGCCGTCCATCCGTCTTATGAAGAAGCGCCTCAAAGAGATGTCAGCAAACGGGAAGGGGTCCGAAAGGATCGATGTCTGCCAGAGTTGCGGGATTTTTCGAAAGAGATACCGCGGCCCTGGAACACAAAGGGCAAAAGAAGGAACATGGATGGGTTTTAGTCAGTACAAGTCTGACACTCCCTTCCGCTCCTCCCAGAGAGGGGTCATTTGATGATTTCCTAAACGAAAAAAAAAAACTATCTTTGTATAGGAGATATAATACCTATAATAAAGACACTGCAGCTGCTCTAGATCGTCCATCGTCCTCATTCTCTTTCCTTTATGCCAATTAGGGGTCAGCGCAGTATCGTCGTTTGTTTTCTGATGCACTGGTCCCGTAGGCATAGCTGCGGGCCCGGTGCTGAGGAAAGATATCTGAATTAGTTTGCTGTAGTAGTTAAGTTTTGGGTAAATTAACGTTAGATTAAATGTAATGATGAAATGAATTGGATTGTATTGTATTAAATTAGGTTAAATTGTATTAATTAAGTAATTTGGACGATTCAATTGGGCTGTTGTGTGGTGTTGTTTTAAATTGATTTTTTTTCATAATGTCGTACTAACATAGCTCCTAAGTACTCGCTACTAACCCATATAGACCCTTGTTCGAAAAAAAGTTTTTTGATTTTGGTTACAACGAGAAAACAGAGAAGTAATGCACATGGCTACATTGACGATGCGGCCACCCCTTTTCTTAATATATCAACTTCCACTCAGTCACTCCTTCGTTTCGTTGGTATTCTTCTAGTCTTCATCATAGCCATACTTAAAACTTTCCTCGCCACATTTCCATCCACGAAATCTACATCATTACATATTTACCACATCCATAGCTTCGTTGGTAGTTAATTTAATAATGTAACTTAAACTACGTTTTGAAGGCTTTAGTAACCCGCTACTAAACATCACATGTCATGGCGATACCCCATACTCTGAGGTTATCGACTCTTAAAAGCATTTTGTACTAGGAGACATAATTAACTGACAAGTAGACGCCTTGCTGACAGGTCTTTAGAGTAGGTCGCCTTTACCTAGATTTATAAAAGCCTAAGTAAAGACTATCGTTGGTCAATCTGCTGTTAATTTATCACCATGTTAGTTTTTGTTATCTAATAACACAACAGCCAATACCTTAAAGTGGCAGCGCCAGAGAAACCCACGAAATACAAATTTTCTTACTTTTTTTTTCGTAGGTCAGAGTCAGATTGTATGTTGATTAAAATATGATTCGCGACCGTAACAAATATTATTTTATTGAGTTATAATAATTTAAATCATCATTACAACCCTCTAAGTTCATTTAATCCCATTGAATTACTATTTCATTCTTCTTCTTTATGTGTCGATGAACAGAAATTGTTTTAGACTAGTATGTAGGCACCTGCACAGCTCTATCATTAGCTTCGATTAAATCCTGATAGGTGTAAGTGATTGACAGATTTAGAAAAAAAAAATCGCGGGCTTCCCTGGCTTCAAGAGTTCAAAAGGTGCGCAGGCAAGCAGTCATGTAAGTAGGTTTTTACTACGAAAAAAATAAAGAAAAGAGCAAGAGTCAGGAAGTTCTGAATGTAACAAAGTTTGAAAATCTGAGCAACTTAAATTCTCTTGATTTCGACACTTGGTCATCTAATGCAACATAAGACTTGATAAGGCTTTCAGGAACCCAGGGCTGTATAACTCTTTGTAATGAATGCCAATGCTCTTGATCGGTGCAAAATCATTATTGCCATCCTACGGAACTTGATGGAACTAAACTGAACCACGCTTGGCCAGTCTATTGTAATCTAGCTCGACTAACGACTGTATTTTCGTCAAATCGAAGTGTTTTATTATAGCCTGGGAGAAAATGCCTCACATCTTTATCTGAGGTGTCCGTGGCGTGTTTGTTTTGTGGTGGGCAGTCAAAAATGTGTGTGTTTTGAAAAAACTGTAATGTTTTATAATTCATGTTTCATCTATTCTGTTCTGTCCCAGAGTGATGTATTATGGCCCACTTTCTCAGAGCGAGGACGCCTGCGTCCCAGCAGTGGGACGAAGGAAGGAAGGTGAAGGGGTGGTGGGGTGGAAAGGTATATAGGCTGATTATGCTTACAGTTCATGTTTATTGCAGATTGTACATATACCTTATGATTTTTCGTCATACGTCATTGGTAACGCTTTGACCTTGAGCTGGTCTAGTCTAGATAGACTTTCAATAGATTATAAGGGCAAACTTATGTTGGTTTTGTTACCACTAACGTGCGGCTTGCAGTACCAATTATTACTGATATTGAGTTCTAAGTAATAACATAGAAGATACTCTGAATAATCATTGATTTATTCTGTAAGATCTACCATAGTCTGTTATTCTTTTGTTAAGACGTGAATATTGGTGTGGGTTATATGTTTGTGATTATTAGATTTAAGGATCTTTTGTATTTTCTGTATAAAATAAAATATGAAATAAAATTTCCTAAGCCATTTTTGAAACTGTTCGGAAATCAATAGACCATAAGAGATAAGATCATTGGCTTTACTAGCGGTATTTTAAACCAAACTAAGTCTAAATCCAATCAACCTTGTAGATTCATCAATCTTTCAGGAAAAGCAGTATCAAAAACACGTAGAAATTATTTAAAGTTGTCAAACTAACCCGTTGCTAGCAGACCTACTAACCTATATCCTAATATTAACATGACCCTGTATTAACTTAGAGATGTGAGTGTTGCTATCTTTGCAGAGCATTAAGCATGAGTTAAGTATATTAAGTTGTGTTTAACTTAGAATGTCTTCCTTTATTGTGTGAATGATTTAGACGAAACATTCAAAAGTTTTCACTGAATTGCAGGAGTAGGAATGGAAGCGATCGCATTTTGTTTTCATAGCTTGCATTGTAGGGTTGAGTGGGGTGGCGAAGCGTTTTTCCTTTCGTGTCCTGGGTTACTTGTTCAAATCCTTGTATTTTTAACCTTATTTTGATTATGTAGATTAGAAAATGGCTTGGAGGTAATTAGGTGTACTGATCTTTGAAAATTCGAAGTTAAGTTGTCTGTCGCAAGCTACCATTATTGGCTCAGTTAAGAACTCGAAATAAAAGGACTATACAAAAACATTGGAATATCCATAAATTCCTTATTTCTTCAATCAGTGCAATCAATATAGAGAATTGACCACTACCTTTCATAATTTTACAGATCACGAACCTAAAAGATGTCTCCAACCAATACCTCGACACACCAGACCCACCTTCCAAAACTAATAATAAAGTAAATTCAAAAATTATCTCACACAGCACAGCTCCCGAAGGCCCGAGATACGTCTGACATATTTACGACAACGGTTTAGGGCATAAAACTAATCCCTACGACGTAGGGGGACGAGGGGGGACGTGGGGGGTGTAGGGGAGCGGTCGAAGGGCCCTTTATTTCTAACATTCGTCACATAGTAGCAGTAAATTATCATACTACGCTATGATATGACGGGGGACGCCCATTAAAACGCGCTTGATTTAGATGAGGCCATAAAATTGATTTATGCCTTCACGCCAACAAAACCCGTAGTACTGAAGCAACTATTATATTAACATTTTCGTGGATAACCTTTTTGATTTTGGTAGGTCATATATCATTATTACCCACAAGCGATTCTCTACCCTATTCCAAAACGCAACGCTTTAAAATCGCTTGGTTATTCCCCAACATATTAAGTCTTTTATAATTGAAAAAAACTTATTCAGTCGCGTAGTTGCATTCGTTAGCTACAATACATAAAAGTAACTTTATTGATAACAACATAAGGTTGAAAATGTGGTGTGGTTTCACGTCGATCAGGACATTGTTTTTGGATATCGGTCCCGCGTAATTTGGACCATTTTATGACATTGTACTTCAATATAATATGTTGTGTTAAGTTAGATGACTGCGTCTGATATTATGAGCTGACATTTTGCTATTGAAAATGGTAAAAGATTGCTTATTATATTGGCATGTTCTCGTATATTTTAAAAGGAAGTTTTGTCCAGCTTGCAAAGTGCCGCATTTTACTATGGGACTGGATGGAAGACTGCAGAATTGGAACCTTCAAGAGTCCCAGGTGAAACTGCAAACATATTCACTCGTTTTTCGTAAGAAATAAACATGGCCAATATTCCCTTTTGTTGTTCCTTGCGCCTCTTGTGCTGAGACTAACCCACCAATTTGTCCTAAATCATAAATTTGCAAGGTTCCTGGTATATCAGGAACCTCTGAAAGTCAAAAAGGTCTACGGTCTTGCATTAGAACTTAATTTAATGACATGTTATATTTGTCTAATGTCCAGGCATTAAGCATTTCTCCTTATAAGTTGGTACTGATTAAAAGTCCAAACAATCGGTTAAGAAAATGTTCCTCAGGCTTGTTAAACACATCATGATGATTTTCCACCTACAACAATCAAACGACGTGAAACCACTATGTATCAAGTTTAATTCTATCCCCACTATTGCTACATCGCTTCCATCAAAGAGGGGTAAACAGGAACCACGGCCATTCGTCACGCATAACTAACATTTCCTAAACGAATTTAATCCAGGAAAAATCCATCTTATATTAAATGTTTAATGTCGCTTTAGAAAAACATTGACAGGAGGATGAGTAATGATTACCAGTCGCCATCTGGATACATAATCTTTGAACTATTACCTATCCAGTTGGCATTAAAGAGTAGCATAGATTATTATGCAGACAAGATATTTTTTTGATTTTAAAATTATGTAGGTACGTACAAAAATATGTTGTTTTTTTTTTATAGATTGGATCAAAATGGATCTGAGAATATAAAATATTTTAAGCTAACAATGTAGATAAAAATTAACGATTTAACAATTTGTTTTAATTAAAAACAACATAAAATGCGGTCATCAAACAGACCCGTCCACTCTGATTCTGTAACCGAAGCCAATAAAGACATATAATAACAAATATATCTTATCGAGACGTATAAAAAGTCGAAAATCGTTATTTATCTATTTTACGATACACGACACTCGGGATTGGTGATGTAAGTCTTATGGTCAAAAGCCATAAACCAAGTGTAACACGATTGGTCGCTCACCACTAAATCTACCATTTTAGTGTCCCAAGATTTTATGGCTCAAAATACCATAAAACTTTAGGTGTCAATTGATTTGAAGTAAAAAATGTATAATGTATCCAATTAAGTAACGATTTGGTATATAGTGTTGTAGATAAGGATGGTCTGTTCATAACGTATTGATAAAATAATAGTAAAAATAATATTTATTGGGAAATCGTAAAATTGAAAATGCAGGTATGCTCATCAAAGTTTTATTGTTTGGTCTCGTGATGACCCTTGCCTGAAAAGTATCTTCCCACGTAAGAGTCGCAGACGGAAAGCTCAAAATGATAGCACTTTAATTTAATGCAGATCTTGATTTCAATATTGAATTATGGATCGCCCAGAATCGCGACCGTATTTTAGAAATCTGAAGAATAACTGCAATGAAACGGACACACACATATTTAATTTCTTACTAATTAATAATTTTTTGACTATAATTTATGTAATACAGTCCTTGCGTAATTAACGGATTTTGCAGATATAATCGCTATTCTTTAGGTAAGGATGCCTACCCTTTTACAGGGGTTGCTCTTGGTGGAATTGGTTGTCAGACTTTCGGCCATCTCACTACCTGTAACTACACTGTCAAAGATCTACAAATGACAGCCGGCACCAACGGCTTAACGTGCTTTCCTAGACACCTCAAGCAAAATGTAAAAACATAAAAAGTTCGAAATTTGAAAACATGGTAGCAGCGAGCGATCGGAGTCGGACTTCGCGCAAACTTGCTAGGTTCGTCGTGCTCCCCTCGACGACATAAATCAATTTGTCAGTTACAACGTGACGTAGATGCGCACACACACGCAAACTTGTGAACGTGTGGGTCGGTTTTTTATTTATATTTTTCAGTTTATTTTAGTTTTCTATGGATTGTGTGCAATTATGAGTGATTGATTGGAGTGGTACTTTGTTGTGTGAGGGATTTTGTTTTTGTAGTAAAAATAATATTTTTTGATGTTATTGCTTGCTGACACGCATTTTGTAGATAGAAGTTTTAGAATACCTTCTGCTTTTTGGTGATGATTACATTGAGACTGGCCGGTTGCAAGTAGTATCAGTTGATAATTTGGTCACAAGTTTACAACGCAATTGCGCGCGATTCTCACAAACCGTTTATAGGTTTTATTTTACCACCCCTCTAGTTACACAAGATCACGGATGACAAGTGTTATATATTGTGCAACTGGGATGACCTATGCAGTAGACGTAGATGCTGAATGTTAGCTAAACATGGAACAGAATGGCAAAAGATTAATTACCGTGATGACTTTTTGTAATACACCTAAACAAACTTGTTAGAAAACAAACAGTTCATGTGAAATTGAAAAAGTGGCACTGGCAAATTCAAAAATCACTGGCAAAATCACACGTGCTAAAAATTGGAACCTAATTTCAATTATTATTTTTATTAAGCCCTCGTTTTGAACCCGTTATGTAAAAACTAAACAAGATTTATCCTTATTTTCCTTCATACCTCTACACCAGGGATCCCCAAACTATTTTGGACAAGTGACCCCTTTTCCAAAATGAACTGTTACCTCAGACCCCCATGGCCAAATTACCTACTTTTAAGATCAACCCCCTTATTCATAATGGTCCGCTAACTTCTAAATCTTTAGTTTTTTCCTATTGACACAAAATACCTAGGTACTAAGGTACCAATTGGAAAACTTTGCACTTGGTTAAGTGAGTAAAATTGACTTCATTTTCGTATCAAAATTTAACAAAATAAAAAGACATACAATTCAGTAAATATCAAGTTTAATTTATAACGATTATTACAAATTAGGTACTTAAAGAATTTTAAGTAGGTAGGAAATTATATTTAAAAAAGTATTAATTCGCAAAGAGAAAATAAAACATTCAGTGTGATGGATGAACCTGGTGACTATCTACCAATCTAGCTACATCCGGTTCAATATTGGTGAGTTGCAGCCTTAAATCTCCACGTTCGTTGATTTTCAAACGGTTTCTTTGTTTCGTCAAAATGTTTGTTACCACACTGAAGCTTTTTTCAACTAGGTATGATGATGGAAAAGCGATAAGGTATTTTTCAGCAATGTTCCACAATGTAGGATACTGTGTTTCAATGTTGCGTTGCAACCAGAACTTCTGATAGCCTTGGTTGAACTTCTGCTTAAGCTTTTCGTCTGTGCTGATGGTAATCAACTCTTCTTGCATTATCACATTGGCTTCTTCTATGGCTGTGGTATTGTACGGATTTATTATCCATTGAGGAATTTGTAAATTTAAAAGATCCTCAAACCTCTCCGTAAAATCCTTGTGTAATGCGTCCAAGTGAGTGACATATAATAAAATGTCATCATCTTGAAGCGTTTCTGGTAATTTTGACAAATGCAGAAACTGCGAATATTCTTTTCTGCCTAAATTTTGTTTATAAAGGATTAGTTTACCCACGAAGGCCGATATTATTGATTTTGTTTTAATCAAGTTAAGATCGTCACCCTGCAGCTGCAAATTAACTTTGTTGAACATTCCAAAGATATCAGTCAAGTAATAAATATCTGTTTTACAATTGTTCAGATTTTCTTTCAAATTCGGATCTTTTTCTTGTAAAAACTCCAACACAGATTCAAAAACGGCTGAAAATCTTTCTAAGCAAGAGCCTCTTGATAGCCAGCGAACTTCAGTGTGAAGAAGTAATCGAGTAAAGACTTCGTCGTTTTCCTCACATAGCTGAGCAAATAACCGAGAGTTCAAAGAATTGCTTCGAATCTTGTTGATAGCATTTATTACATATTGTAAAGACTTATGCAATCTAGGACTCAGCTTTTTTGCTACTAAATGCTGCCTGTGAATCACGCAGTGAATGACCAGTACATCAGGCAGTTGTCGCTTTAAGTGAGCTATAAAACCACGATGACGACCAACCATAGACGGTGCACCATCAGTCGCAACAGAAACAATGTTCTTCCATGGAATAGCTTTGTCAGTAAAAAAATGTTCCACGGCCTGAAAAATTGATTCTCCTCTGGTATCAGTCTCTAAATATGTAGCAAAAAGCAGTTCTTGGCACATATTTTCATCTTTGATATATCGAACATATCCTAACAACAGAGCTTCATTGCCGGGTAATGTAGACTCGTCCAACTGGAGAGAGAATCTGTTGGTCTGTAAGAACTTGCATAAAATGTTTTCCACATCGCGTCCCATCTCGTCTATGCGTCTCTGAACGGTGTTATTGCTCAAAGGTATTCTCTTTAAAATATCATGTGCGGGTTTGTGCAATACATTGTTAAGGACCTCCGCAATGGCTGGTAAGATAAGCTGCTCTCCAATTGTGTGGGGTTTCCCCGACTTCGCTATTAGTAAAGATATATTATAGGACGCTCGTAAACCATCATCGTCTTTAATAGATGATGACGCAAACATCGATCTTATGGATGGCCTTTTGTCTAGTTTTTCTTTAAGTGCTTGAAAAAATGTCAAGGGCTTACTTTTTTTGTCAGCATGTACTCTCGATAAGTGGTCATCCATTTTTGAAGGCTTCATGGCATCGTTACTGAATACTTTTTCACATATGAGACACATCGGCAAGTGTTGATTTGATGGAGATGCAATAAATCCGAACTTCAAGTAGTCCAAACTGTATTGTCTGCATTTTTTTTTCGTGTCCGCCATCATAAAACTCTCAGTAATCCTGCAAATAAAAAAATAAGAAACAAAGTACCTAAATTAAAAACAATACCTAATAAACTGTTAAATTTACTGGTAAAATTTACAATTGAAACAACTGAGGCAACTGCAAACTGTTGCAAACAATCTACAGATAGCTCAACTGATCACTATCACACAGTGTGCAGTGGGGCAATGCTGATGCGCTGTGCCGGATAAAAACTGTTTGGTACTTACCCTGTTAATTTTTCATAAACTGCAGATATTGTGTGGTTACGCTATTAACTCGCGTAGGGAGCTCAGCATTTTGTAAATTCTTTTTCAGTCACTTTACTTCACTTAATTTAGCTATGTAATAACTTTGTAATCTCTTGAAATAAATGAGTACTTATATGAGTTATTATCGTTCAAGCTCCAACGAATTTCAAAACGCAAATGAACTTTCAACCTAAGTGCAACCTCGTTAAATAGTAAAATATCAGGAACATGTTTGGACTTGCAACTTGATCATGAATTCGTTCGTGTTAAATCGCGCAAGCGTCAAATAGAGAGCAAGTCAAAACGCGCCTGAAAGACGTACGCTCGAACTCATTATCTTGCACAAACTTGTCCACACTGACTTGCCGAGTTTTTCATCTTGTACGAACTTGAGGCTTTATATTACTACAACAATGCTATTTCCTACATAAATATTAATTATTCTTAGTACACGTAACACAACATAAACAATACAGTACCTACCTACCTATCTTGAAAGTTTTAAATAAGAACTTGTGTTAATTTAATAGGGGTCGATTTTTAGACCTCGTCGACCCCCATAATCAGTTTTCGTTTATGTCGACCCCTAGGAAACCGATATCGACCCCAAGGGGTCGATATCGACCACTTTGGGAATCCCTGCTCTACACATTCATAATACATTATTTATTGATGTGGGTAATGTATAGTTTTCATAATATATGTAAATAAATCAAATTATGAAATGTAACGTTAGATTTTTTATTCTAATTTAGTACCTTTATCATTAGATGACTTCACTATTTGCAGTTTGATAAGTTTAAATGTGAGTAATAAGACAAAAAATAGCAAAAACTATATTGCCTATGTTTGTACGGACAATTATTAAAACGGTGTAAACGAAGCCTTCAACCAAGGTTTTTGTACATCAAACTAAGTAACTCTAACGCAAAAATATTGTTGGGAAACGACCTTTTTTTTGGGGTGAAATATTACGTTTTACAGTAGGACTCAATGTCACGCATTCAAAACATTGTACCGATGGATGCATTGAATAGTACCTGACCGTGGAGGTATTTAAAGTTTAAAAACTTGTGAAAAAGTTGAAATGCTGATCCCCAATATTTTCGTAAAGAACTAGAAGGTTCCCAGGTATCAGTAGCGAAGAGTACATTTTTGTAAGAGGTAAGCTGGAGTACATATCTTTAATGTAATTTTATTATTTTGTCTATATAGTTAATACTGACTGCGCCATTTTTCAAAGGAAAGCCGGTAGGAATCGAGTTGTATGGAATCTTCCCCACTGCCAGGTATGGTCTAGAACACAAAAATGATCGCAATGATGATGATGATGATGAATGATGAATAAAATGATGATGGCAGGGAGTACAAGTGCATTTCGGCTTCGATAAAGGTACTTTTACACCCTTTATACTGTTACAAGTACTGTCCCATGTGGTCGCAAGGATGCGTGGGTGTCATAAAAGGCACTAAGTGGTAGTACTTAGCGTTCTCCTTCTGTTACTTAATCTAACCATTACTATTTTTAATAATCGATGAAAAAGTTAGTCACGTGGGTCTAGAATTATGTTGGTACTGATTTCATGGTGACATTTAGTGCACCGCGGTCATTTCAACTGTGTTTAATATTAACTAAATAGTGCAGTTCTTAATTAATCATCTGTATTAGGCGATGCCTATTCATAGCAGTGGGTCAGTTTCAGAATGACAGTTTTATACGTTTATAAATCGGCCATATCTTTTTTCGCAACAATCTTTTGTAAAGATTTACCTTTCATACGCCGCGTAAAACTATATTTTTCATACAAATCCTATTAAAAGAAATTGACACTTTTATGTTAGAAAATATATGGAGCGATATTTCTCCAGTTGCCCTTGCATTCATTCTAAATGAAACGATCGCGCGATTACGTACGTGTTTACTCAATAATTCGATGCGAGTGACTTGTTACCGCAAGGCATAAGCGGAAACGAGTTTAAAGATCAGCACTGTTACTCGTAAAATGGTGGTATGCTGCACAAAGGCGGATATAGTTGGTATTAATGTGCCTAGTTATAAAAATATTCACAAATAAATTTAATGTAAGTCTAAATATATTATAAACATTTATTCGTTATTTTCTGTATCGAATCGAATAAGTAAAAATAAAGATGGTAAAGACAAGGGACCCAAAAAAAAATGACAGTACCAAATTGACTTCCTAAAATAAACAAATTCTTTGGTTTTGGCTTGATGTACAAGTTTGAAAAGCTGTCAGTACAAGCCAAGAAAACCTTTGTTTCTCGTGTATTGCTTACACCACACACCAGTATCGCTTGCGATCCGGCCGCGACTCGTCATTTCTCGCATTGTCGTAATCCGCTGATTTACTAGCGACATTAATCAGGTTGACGGCCGATAGGGACTAAATCACTACCACGCTGTCTCCTGCCATCACCTTCAACCTTATCACAGCAGTATAAGACGTAATTTCCTGTAGCAAAGCACTTTCTTACGCATCCAATATTAACACTACTGCATGTTATTGCTTGTAATTCTTTTTGCGAATTTTGTACACATATATACAAGTTTTTTTTGTTTCATACATGTTTTATTTGTCTAGCGCGACGTGCTGCTGATTTATTGGTCGTTTCCTTTTATGCCCGCTTTAGAGGGTTTGACTGTAACGCGAGATTTTAAAAAAGCGTGTTGATTTTGAATGATGTATAGTTATAATTTATTTTGTATTGTTGCTGCGTTTTCGTGCGGTTTGTTGTGTGAATGCCAAGTTTGATAGGCGTGGAAGCAAACACGCTGAACCAACAGATCATCCATCTGTCGGTCTCGTTTTAGTGACGTGGTATGGCTAATATTGTGTACTAACGACCCGCCCTGACTTCGCACGGGTCTAATCTATTTAAGTGGTAACTTAAAAAAAACATCGTCATTTTTGTTCGTTACATAATAATGTTTGAAAAATACATAGTATAAACCCTTCGCAAAGAATACTTTAAAATTTAAATGATAGTGAAACCCGCGTCACAATACATTGTGTAGAATCATTTAAAAGATCTAAGTGGTCACCCAGACACGAAAGCCACTTTGTTTTATACATACTATGTATTGAAGAAATGAACCCTGTAACCGCGAAAAATACTTCAGATTTCACGTACTTTAATGGTTTTTTGCGATTTCAGATTTGGTACCAGATGTTTATAATGATTGTGCCCAACTACATGTTCTGTATCGGTCACTAATTATTACCAGTCACGGTACAGAGATGAGGACAGCTGTCAAAAACCACGCTACACTACTATTACATACAAATACATAACATAACTTCCAAACCAAAAGCTGCAGCGTCCCGCAGAAGATGGCTTCTCAGCTGAGGCGCCGTAAATCTACAACTTTTGCCAGTCGCGACATAAATCAGCCTGATGTATTAGTGTTGCAGAATTAAAAATATATAAATGTTGATCGCGATTTACGGCTTTTGATTAGATGTGAGCCTGTGAGGGATGAACAATAGTAGCGGTGATGGAGAATTGCATAAAAAAATTGCTTGGGTGTTCATTGACTCAGCTCTGATCTCGTTTGCGGGGCGAGCATAGCCCGATATTGCACAGGATAGAGAGGTTTGGAAAGAGAAAGGGGAGGTCTTTGCCCAGCAGTGGGACACTCAAATAGGCTAAAAAATAATAAAAAATGGCAGCTAGGAACTGGACGAACTTAGTTTGTATGGTTTTCAGTACTAAATAATACCAACAAGTTTCAATTTAATTTTGGTAGGCCACACTCAGATGGATGTTGTACTTTATAGACATTGACTATTAGAGAATGTCGTCCGGTATGTACCACTATATAGTACATGTATATAGTACTGTATACTACATGAACTTTAAATAAATTAAACACCATAAAACGATTGTAGAAAAGTCAAAAATGTACTGAACTGACACAAGATTTCGAAGCTAGTAAAGCTCGTGTCAATGATATTCAAAGTCGTTTGTAGAAATGCGGAACACTTCGAAAGCGATTGCCACTAGCATTTAGATAATATTTTATTACTCTACCAAAAATATCCTTAAGGTTTTCTCTCCAAAAAACGCTTGTCAATCAAAAAGATCCGAGTCTTCAAATTGGAGCAATGAAAGTTTAAGTCGTGCCAAAAAGGTGCGGGTAAGGCCCCGAAATAATTATTCATTGCGTTTTTAACAGCCGGCCCAGGCGGTGCGGAATTGTGAAAGGCCACTAGAACGGCGGCGAGAGCAGAGCGGCTGTCGTAAAAAATTGGTCTAGGAAAACTGTGGAGTGGCGATATGGGTTTCTTATTTGAATTGGCATGTGTTTCTTGAGCTATGAATTTTATTTTGGTTTATGTCTTTTGTAGACTTCTTAGAGTCAAGTTATGGTTATTGGTAAGGCAAACGAATGGTTCTTTTGTCCAAAAACAAACTATTTTATCAACTTAGAATGGCGTGCGCAGTTATTACTTTCATTGAATAGTTTTCTTATTAGTCTTGTCAGTCAAAAATTGGCACGTGACCTGCAGTTTTAGATCCTAAATGCATTGTCATAAGGATCAGTACCAATGTATTTTTAGAGACTGAAGTAGCTAGTTATAGTTATTCCATATCTGATTTTAGGAGCATTGATTAACTACAACTGATGGAAACAGGAATCAGAGTCAGCGAATTCCTTCATCACGGAATCGTAACCCTTTCGCTTTTTAGCCAAAAACCCTTCACCCGCCGCTCCACCGCACCTCTGCTCCTCCGAAACACAACCATCTCCTGACTTGTTAATACCACAGCCTACCATCTTAGCATATTGCAACTCTCTAAATATCGCCATTATTCCTAAGATGGCGTCCAAACACGAGGTTATCACGCGCCAAGTATTTGATGGGCAGGCCTTGCAAATTGAATGTATTATTTAGGTACAATCAGGAGGGCGGACCTGGTTGGGGTTGCTAGGGTTGAAAAAGCCTTTTTTGACTTCGAATTTCCGAAGCGCCTGTTTGACTCTTAATTAGGTAACATTTGGTGTTTAAGAGAGGATGTGGCCAAGGATGGTGAATCATTGGATTCCCCATTCAACATCATCATCATTAAACTGCGATGGGAAATTGCTGAATTTGATTGAACGAATTTCCCTGCTTGCTTGAGTCATTCAAAGCACTGAACTAAAAACGTATTTTGTAAATCTAATTAATTTACAGTACTTGCCTGGTTATTAATTGATTTTTTTTTGGTATGATGTGTTCATCACAAAATTCACTGATGCTATCTTTAACTTGATTGTTATTTTAGTTTAGAAAAACTATTTCGCTCTAACAACACTACACTCAACCGTGATGCGGTGTTGCATATTTATGAAAGCACCATTTGACGAATATGAGAGTGTGTGAGGGTTAAGAGAGTTTCACTCAACAACAGGTTGGGGAGTCCTTCGCGGTGGCAGGGTTAAAGTTATTTGTAATAATTTCAACCCCACCGCAGAGGAACTAACGCGAAAAAATTCATGGATGGTTTTTAGTGATGTGCTTAAAGGGGATAGTTAGATTATTATTTCAAAGTTTTCCTGTGGTTTCACTTTACAGTTCTAGGAACTATTTGGTTTTTTATTTTTTAAATACGTTTGTATGTTTAATTTATTAAATTTCGTCGCAATTATGAGTAAGTCCAGTGCATAATAATGCAAACTTACTTATTGTTTAAATGATAAATGATGTTTATTTTGCAAGTAGGTTTTTACAAACACTTCTCTTTTTTTAAACTTGTTGGGACCGGTGTTTCGTACCTGACTACTTTGAGAAGAAACAGCCGAAACAAACTCAGAGCTCATAGTGTCTTTCAAAGTCCAGGCATAATCTTGGTTAACTCACATGATGACTATGCAGATTAGTGTCTGAGATGGTCTCTTGAAGACAGAACCACACAGATTAGAGTGGAGCTGTCCAGTAAGTGCAAGCATTTGTCAGTTAACGTGTAGCTCGACTTAGACTTACTTCAACTTGCTTCGAAGGAAAAATACTAAACCTTAAATAACAAGAAAGAAAATACATTTATATGCACTTGACTCATTTTTTTGTCTGTCAGCGGGCTGTATCTCATGATCCGAAATAGGCAGACTGTTGAATTTTTCACAGAATGTGTATTTATGTTGCCGCTATAACAAAAAATAGTAAAATAAATTAAAAAATAAGGGGGCTCCTACTACGATGGTACGGAACCCTGCATGCACGAGTCCGACTCGCACTTCGCCGGTTTTAAATTCTTTAACACTTACAGTAACTTGTCATTAAAAAATCCAGTAAAGAAACCACAACTATTCACAACTAACACCAACAAAAATACTTCCGTCGTACTATTGGCACCCAAATGGGCCCAATCCAAGTTTCAACTCAAGCCTCGAAAAAATCCAATACAAGATTCAAGAATTAAACAGTTCTCAAACTTACAGAACAGGGAGCCAAATAAATTTATTTTATTTCTCTCCCCCGTCGGAAAAGTATTTGATTCACTTCGCCCCGCTATTAGAATGATCCCGTGTTTTTTTTTCTTTGTTCATTGCTTTTTTCCAAGTCGGTTAAGCAAAGGGCAATAAATTGTACAAGTACACTTCAAGGAGGTATATGTTTGGAGTTATTTACTGATTTCAGGGGTCGCGTGATAATATTTTTACTTAAGTAAATGAAGATTTTTTTGTTTGCCCGTCAGTTGAGCTGGTTGATTTAGTCAAATGAAGGTAGTTCTGAACAATTTGAGGGGTATTGGCTTATCAGTTACAAACTTCAAGTACTTTAGGACTTGGCATATAAGATGATTTCATGAAGACGTTTCTTTAGGTAGACAATCTCCAGCAAAAGCATATTTTGGCAAAAAACATATTTTGAATTTGTGTATAATCCAATTCTAAGTTATTGGTTAAGTACCCTCATTCCCTGGTACAGTAAACATCAGTAGATTAACACTACTCAAAATTTCAAAGGAGGTTTTTTAATAAAAACTCGTTACTATCAAGGTATTGACGAGTAAGGATAAGGATATTAAAAATAATAGCTGGAGTCCTGTACATCAAATCATTGAAATTCCAAAATGTTAAGCTACTTCTGTTGCTGACCGTACCTTATGACTGTAATATGAAATCATTGTAAAAGGCAAATAATGTGTATTTTTAAATAGTAACTAGAGATCTTGCTGGTTCTTCTCCATAAGAAGTGACAAACCGGTACTAAGTATGTACTGTGCTTCTTAGGTGCCTATATAGGTTATTTTTTTAATTTTTTTTAGTTAGTCCGTATTTTCCCACTCCTGAGCAAAGGCCTCCCCTATTTCTTCCACTTCTTGCAATGTTGTGCTTCTTCTCACAAATTTGCGAGGAAGCCATCCAAGACGTCTCGCAATCTTCTCCTCGGTCTGCTGCGACCCCGTCTAGCTGTCTCAGGGCTTATATTCGGGGCCACCGCTTGGAAACATGTAGGTTTATGTGTATTGGCATTACCTATTTGACACAAAATCTCTTAAACCACTCCAACTTTGCCGCAGATCTATTTACTAACAAACTTATCACAGCATTTTTACATGATCAAAACTTAAAAGAATAAAATTGATAAACAAATAACTGTGCAAGATGCGCGCGTATGTTGACACAGAATGCGCAGGCGCCGTGCCGCGGTGAGTTGAAAAGAGCTTTGTCACTAGAACTGTAAGGTCAGATGTTCCACTTGGAATGTCGCTGTGAAGAAGAAAAGCTCTTTTAAGTTACAAAACAATTCGTCTTCCTCCGAAAACCTGTCACCCATTAAAACTCTTGAATCTGCAATGCCCCGCTATCGCGTGTGAATTCTTCTTCACTAGGGTAGCGCGAGGCTACCGAAATGTCAGATATCTTAGAAAGTTCACGCGTTGCGTGCTTTTTTTTTATTACGTATTTTTACTAATATTCAAAATTTATCGTGATCTAGATTGAGCTACGAGTCCTCATTAATTAAGACATGAAGATTTCAAGTAGCAACATAAGAGCTTATTTGTTAGTACTTGGAGGTAAAATGATTTTTAAATGTTTCATGCTTGCTAATTTTAGGGAGAATATTGTAAATATGTATCTGAAGTTTACGCTGTGTTGTTATACGTAATATTTTTTTTTATGAAGTTATTGGTACTGTAAAGTCTAAAATAGAATTATTGACATGATCTTACTCGACAGTAGCGCCATCTGGTGAGCTCAAAAACGATAGCCTTCATTATTATCTACACGCACACAAAACGCTGAGACCATTTATTAGAAAAGAACTGTGGACGAGTGGAAATAAATCTAAGACTTTAGCCATTGAGGCGAGTTAGCTAGTTATTGTATATTTGTATTTGAAGCGTGATCACACTGTCAAAATTAATTCCTCCACGACTTCATGAATTGAAAGCAGAGAGAGTATAGACCAGTGGTAATCCCTTTCACAATGCATTTCGTATTTCTACAACGACTTTCAAGAAGAGACTTTTCAGTAGTGTTTGTATGTCAGTCCCGTTCTGACTCTGACTATTCCATCATTGCAACCATGAATATCACTTTGTCTATGCTTTGCTCTCTTTCCCTCCTCTCTATTTACGTTGGATCAAAAATCAAAATCAAAGCATTTATTTCAAGTAGGCTAGTTACAGGCACTTTTAAACTGTCGAAACAAAGATAACAATTAAATGTAGCTACAGTCCCAGTCATAAGGCACAAAAACTGTGAAAATACTGTAGTTGCCCATTCCCTAGCGTAGATCTCTATGGAGAAGAACAGGCAAGAAATTCCATGGATACTCTTTTAAATCAGCATATTGTTACAAAACTTTGGTTACATCATTCATATTGAGATGATACATTATGTGAGAACGATGTAGCAAGATGTGCACGTTAAAAGTGTGATCTATATCAAAAAAGCTTAAACCTTCTGAGCTCCTCTTGGATAGTGACAGCGGTTAGTTGAAAAGAGTTTTACTTTCAAGTGGTCTCTGAAATGTTTGCGTCGGCAGATAACTTGAAGTTCGGTGTCTTTTGTTATGATTTCTGTGTGTTTTACTAATGAAATGTGTGTCGGTTATTAGCTAGTTTGTCTTTGTGTGTGCCGCTTACGATTTCTGGCGTGTGGTCTTGTTTAGTGGGTCACTATGTCTGTATTTGAGCATTTCGAAAGTGATGATAAG
Source organism: Eugnorisma glareosa (assembly GCA_947578425.1). Classification (NCBI taxonomy): domain Eukaryota; kingdom Metazoa; phylum Arthropoda; class Insecta; order Lepidoptera; family Noctuidae; genus Eugnorisma; species Eugnorisma glareosa. The sequence continues at coordinate 1,862,284 of OX387966.1, forward strand.
GGGATTGTCTGGTGAGGCAGAAGCATTTTAATATCTGCGTAGTTTTTAGTGAACTATCGTGCGGAGGCTTTCTTTCTCATCTAGTATGCCGTAGGAATTTATGTCTATAATACTTTACATGAAACGACTATTAACGACTATTTATGTCTATAATACTTTACATGCTTTACCTGTCTAGTCTAGCGGTCGTTGTATGTGTCTACTGTGTTTTTCTGAAATCCCTGGTCTATTCTGTTGTAAAAGAAAACATAATGAGAAAATTAGCATGTCTTTGAACCGAAAATTCGAAGACAAATCGGTAACGTGCACCAACTAGGCATGCGTGGCCGATTAAGGCCTATTTCATCAGAAAAGATGCTAATTAGTCAAAGTAAGCCTGACTCTTTCCTGTCTGTTTAGAAAGTCTTGTACAAATTCTCACCCGCTTTTTGATTGCGTTTATAAACAGTGGTCATCCCGACTCGATGAAACAGTTTCATAATTAGTCTCTTTGTAAATAAGTCACGCAAAACTTCACTACGATCTATTTCTCACCACACAAACGTCCTTAAAGATTAATTTACGAGCACTATAAGATAAGCTCACACACTGCAGTTTCTAATATGGCGAGCAGATGTTCTAAGACGCATAAATCAGTATAATGACGGATATATGTGACAAGTGTATGTACATCACACGTCATATAGAGTGATATGTCGCTCATATCATTTGCATGTGTTTATGGCATGTGGTTTAGCAATTACGGGTGTTAATTATATGTGTGTTGGAAAAATAGAGCAAATGAGCTTGCGTGAAGTCCGTATGAAATTAATCCGTGACGAAGTTAACAATATAAAGGGTGTTACAAGACCCCTAACGAAGCCGAAAGGTACTTGTTCTCCCCGTCATTGCGATCATTTTTTTTTCTAGGCTATACCTAACCTTCTAGTTACGGAATTATTTGTAGGTCAAAGTTCCAACTTTTTCACAAGTTTATTTTAAAATACATGTTTTTAATGTAAGATTTTTATTTTAAACATCTCCACGACCCCCGTACTATTCAACCCATCCATCAGCACAATGTTTTGAGTACGTTACATTGAGTCCTACCGTAAAACATGATTTTCTACCCCAAAAAAAATGGTTTCCCAGCAATAATTTTTGCGTAAAGTTACTTAATTTGATGTACAGAATGCTCGGTTGACGGCTTCGTGAAGGGTCCTGTTACACCCTGTATAAAAATAAATAAAAATATTTTTTCAAATACATATCAGTCAAGGAATAAATAGCTTTAAACCGACTTATGCATTCCCTGCAGTTAAGGCTTATGCTTGCCACGTTTAAAGACTGTAAAAAAAAAAAAAGCCTTTTGAACGGTGCAAGTGTCCCAGAAGCTGCTGAATTTTTTTATAATTCTCAATTGTACTCAATATGAAACACGTTTCATCTTTCCTGAAATCACCTAAATTCCATTATAAATTAATTTAGTAACGCCGAACAACATTCAAATAAACTCATCTACACAAAACTGAGCCAAGAAACAACATCATCCAAAAAACTAACACTACACACACCCCATCCATCAGCGTTCATCACAAATCAACAAGACGCATGCTTTCCGCCGGGACTCGAACCCGGGACTAATGGCGCCGCCCGATTTATTAACAGCACTACAACATACACACGCTAATGTAGTTAAAGAAGGGGGGAATAAAAGGTTCTCTCAAAATTATGGCGACCAAAACAATGGGAGATGGTGTAGCGGCTATTTTTACGTCTTATCCTGAAAGATAGAATACGTTTGGTTTCCGGGCTATGCTTATCTTGATTTTATTCTCAATAGTAGTACGAGTATCTACATACATTTCGGCATATGATCAGAAATCTATTGGGATTCTGGATTGTATTCATTGATACTTTTTATTGTTTGTTCATTCAGCGTGGACAAAACTTGTTCATGTTCACAAAGTCGTCATTTACAGTGTTGCCCTTACCAAAGCGATCGACGTGCTATTATGTAATCATAGCGTTTATAATTACTTACCTATATGTCACTCATTTGTCTGGAAAACCAGAAGGCGCCCACTATCAGCGCAACCACGCGTTCAAGTTCACCAAAAAAATAAATGCGATCTGCGGCGCTTGTTTACGCGTCAATCGCGTTAAAATATAGCTTATGCAACGCTGAACTATATGTAGAAGACCTAAGGGCCTAACATTTTAAAATTCTTAAAATGGTCGCAGACGCAGTTAATATCATGAATTGTAACTTTGTGACCATTTTACGAATTGTAACGTAATTCATATTATTAACTTATTATGATTCTGTTATAGTGGCAATGTTAGACCCCCTGGTAGTTTCACCCAATTAGCCATGACTGGGAGGGGCGTTTCTGTGATATCTTAGGCACAGCTGATAACCTACCCATCCACCTCACCCATCTCAACTACCATGATACGATCACCATCAAACATCATTCAAACACACTAAAACCACATTCAAATAAATCATTATAATCAAATAATTTATTCATAACTCTAAAGGGTGGGACACACGGGCGTCGCATCGCTGCCGACGTTTTTTCCCTTGATGTATAGCTTCCTTCATTCGGGATTATCGCCGAGCCGTTGAAACGCCAAATGTTTTGCGATGCGACAATGTGTGCACGCTCTTATAAGTGGAGTGTGAAATTGTTGGACGAAAAATGTCCGTAATTTGACAGATGTAAATTGACCGTGGAGTGAGTCGGTTGGTTTAAGTTTGGTTTAGTGCTTAATTAGTCGTTTTTTTGAACATTTAAGCTGATATTGTTACTCCTACTTATATTTAGTTACCAGACATGTATTTAGTTAGTTGGTTACAAAATAACATTAAAAAGATATTGATGAACGTTCACTGACCAGTTTCACCCTTATTACTCAGGGCATACGGGTTAAAAGTGTACAAGTCAACAGCACAACTTTCACGAAATTGATTCTTCACTGATGATCATTTCGATTTCAGAATTAGTTTCAACAATATAAACTGTCTGCCGAGACACCCACCATTTTGTTTTTCTATTTATAAGATGCCTTAGCGTACCTTTATCACTAATTTCTAAAGATCCCCAAGAGATTATCTTTTATGAAAATTACATTATGCATTATCTAGTCACAGCGCTACTGTTAAGCATGACGTCCTAAGTTTGATTCTCGGGTGGCGCAAAGTGTCATTGGTTATTTCCACCAGACATTTCTCGATAGCGTTCTGGAGTCTGGATTAAACCCTTCGGGGGTAGTACACTAATAGGCGTGGTGTTAACAAATAATAATCAAAGGCTTATGCAGAGGTATACCTAATATTACACCCAAATTTCGCCCTTTATGTTTAAGTCCCATGTGCCTATTGCCATCAACCGGGCACAAATCCAGACTCCATGGTTGCTAGTGACAAATTGATAATGTAAGAACCCAATAACAATTTGCCCGACCCGGGAATCAAACCCAAGACCTCATGCTCAACAGTCACGATTGCGACTAGACCAACTAGGCAGATGACTGCCTCGTTGCCTCGAGGCGAGGTCGAGCCGTGATGTTATATTTTCCACTATCACGTACTAAGCTCTGAAATCAATACCCTCCAGTCTCCAGCACTTGTTTCCAATCCCGCCACGTTTCGGCACCAATAATCATCGACTTACATAACCCACAGACTCCTACCGTCTCAGAGTAAATAATGCATGTGCGAGAGCGACGCGCGCGCCACCTATTGACTTAATCAGAGATCGCTAAATGTGCGCGTGATCGCCAGACGTGAGAGGTGTTCTGTACACGCGTACTGGTGGGGCGAAAAGTGATTGGGAAAATAAAAAGAAAGACTATCAGTTTGCTCGAATTCAAGAAACAAAAAAAAGTATTTATGGGGACTTGCACAGGGCAAAATTTACATGGGAACTTTAAAAACCTCTTAACAAATACAAGAGAAGTTTTTTTTTCTTTCGATATTCTTGAAAACTGTAGTAATTGCTTTTGCAGTGCCATAGGTCGAAACCGGTAATGTCTTAATGGTTTCTGAAATGTCGTAGAACTGTTTTACTTCTATATTATTTTGAAAGTTTAATCTAAAGATAGTTGGCGTAGTACACACTCAGGCCTTGTAAAATAAGACAGGCACTTGAGTCTTTTAATTATTCGTCAGTTCAATCAATCGACCGTAACAAACGCTGCTAAAATTTATTCTAGTGGCTATTACGATAACTGCACCAAATAACAACAAACAATCATATTAGTTGCAATGTTAATAATTTTTATAGTTTGGAAACATAGTTTCTCTTTTACAACCATTATGCCTTGTGACTGGGACTGTAGTTACATTTCATTGTTACTTTGTTTCGACAATTCAAAAATGCCTATAACTGGCCTACTTGAAATAAATGATTTGATTTTGATTTTGACAACAAAAACAAAACATCTAATTTCCCAAACACTTTTCAGCACACGAGTACCGTCGGCGAGTTATCAAAAAGCTGCGCTTATGCATAGTTTGTGTGCTAAGTGCTTATACTTATCTGTGGCGGTGCAAAAGTGGTGTGCTGTGTTTATCTGTTCACTGGCGGTGTTGAAACGGTGCTGCCTGATAGCATGCTTCTGTTTCCCGTCAGGCTGTAGACATGGTATGCTGGGAAGTCAGGAGATTTGATATTATAAGACGTATGGGATGTTATTTTTGGGTTTGATACGTCAGTCAAAAGCTTTTACGTCTGTCGGAGTCGAAATGTATGGGATGTGAAAGAAAATCTAAGGGGTTGGTTTATCATCATCCCAATTGGTGCTTGCTTTGGTTGTTCGGCAGATCTTTTAATTAGATCTTTCATTGATCTAGAATTTCTGATTAGATCACATAAATAAATTCCATGTATAGAGCTGTCCATATGACTTTCAGCCGTTGTTTTTTTTTTTACGCATGGGTAATCATCAAATTACCCCTCTCACTCTGAGCGGAGCGGAAGGGAGTGTCAGACTTGTACTGACTAAAACCCATCCATGTTCCTTTCTTTGCCCTTTGTGTTCCAGGGCCGCGGTATCTCTTTCGAACAGTCCCGCAACCCTGGCAGGCATCGGTCCTTTCGGACCCCTTCCCGTTTGCTGACATCTGTTTGAAGCGCGCGTGGAACACGAAGGCGCAGTTGACTTTCAGCCTTCGATAAAGCTCACGTAAAATTCGCCGTTCTCAGAGCAGTGGTTAAAAATTAAGTTACACAACGCCTCTGAATTAGAACCTATAAGTCATAATATGGGGCTGTTACACTTAAGTTACCACTATTTTTGAAGTCAATACACTGACTACCTCGTTGGTCTAGTGGCTGCAAGGTCCTGGGTTCAATTCCCAGGTCGGGCAAAGTGTTATTGGGTTTTCCATCAAGATTTTCTCAGTAACAGCCACGGCGTCTGAATTTGCACCCGGTTGATGGCAATAGGCTCGCGCCCTGTTACATGGGACTTAAACATAACTAGCGAAATATGGGTGTACCTTATAGTACACCCATATTTCGTCAGTTATGTTTCACACCTCTGCCTAACACTTCTGAAATTACAGGCGTGATGTTATATATATACTTACAAACAACACAATCAGCAAGTATGTGGACGTTTTATGAATTAAATTAGGTAATATTTACAAATGTCAATTCTACTGTATCGTGTGGTTAGTGCCTAACCTGGTATCAGAGTTTGTATGCCACCCATAGGCCTCTGATTTCGCTCTACATGCCGTCAAGAAATATCTGTCAGGCATGCTGGTTTCCTCACGATGTTTTCCAAGTCAAGTCTCTAGTTTGAACCTCAAGACAGGGACCTCTAATTTTTCGGTGTCTTGTGCGTATTGTATAATTATCACTTGCTTCGGTGAAGCAAAACGTGAGGAATATCAATTGATTTACCAAGAGAACGTTAGTCCATAAAAATCATTTTAAGACCCGATATTAAATTAAATATCACCTAAAATAAAATGTCAGGCAAAGACAAAGTCAATGCTACCATAAAAAAATAAAACATGTACAACTTTTGATACCCATATTTTGAAATAAAGAATGTCGTTTATAGATTTTTGACAGTCGTTACAGGTAGTGAGTGGCCCGAAAGTCTGACAACCAGTCTTACCAAGGGGTACCGTATTACCCAGTACTAACTGGGTTATGGATGTAAAATACTGGTATTCAGCTGCATCCTGTTAGACTGGAAGCCGACCGCAACATAGTTGGGAAAAAGGCTAGGCATGTAATGATGATTTAGTTGTGTTTATCTATCAGATGACATACTTTTGTCTTATGACGACAGGCCGTGTCTACGGCGCGTTCGTGTTCCACGCGCGCCTCATAGAGATAGATGTCAGCAAACGGGAAAGGGTCCGAAAGGACCGATGCCTGCCGGGGCTGCGGGACTGTTCGAAAGAGATACCGTGGCCCCGGAACACAAAGGGCAAAAGAAGGAACTTGGATGGGTTTTAGTCGGTACAAGTCTGACACTCGTTTTCGCTCCGCCCAGAGTGGGAGGGGTAAGTTGATGATTTCCCTCCCAAAAAAAAAGAAAAAAAAAGGCCAATATCGAAACACTGTTTTATATTTATCATTTCTTTCCTATTCCAATTAAAACAATTAACCCAAAATGTTCTCTCAGCTACATACGAGGGGGCACTTTAAAAATTGCTGTAACAAAAACGATATTTTCAAATTATCAAAACAAAATACTAATAACCCTTTACCGTGATTTTAATGTTAAATTTATTAAGGTACACCAATACAGCAGAGTTGAATATCGGGTACCCGCATTAAATATGGGGGTAGTTGGGGGGTGAAAGGGGTAAAAGGTGGGGGTATAGGGGGTAAACACCATACCGATATCACCGTATTGGGACATATTTGTTACGGATGGACGACAAAATATAATTATTAGTTATGGACGGTCCGGCTGCCGTATTAATAAGCTCTGGTGCTGATTTTGCTAAATATTTGGAGTATTTGATGTTCACGTTTTACGGGGTGAACGTTAGGACGATGATTTTTGGGGTTTGTGCGTTAATTAATAAAGGTTTTTTATTGAACATGCTGCGATGGGACGGTCAGTGTCATTTAGCGTTTCAATTTTGATGTCATTTTATTTCGATGTGTACAGGCAGTTATTACAATGTAGTGATCACTCAATGAATCAATTAACCCGTAAAAGGGCGTGCTTTATTTTGTCATCGTTTCTTTTTTTTTAAATAAGTCTAAAGTTCAAAAACTGTGAATTATTTCTATAAAAACTTCAACTACTCTTTCAACAATACATTAAAAGGAAACCCATTGAAGAAAATCGCCTGAAAACTCAAAAAATCAGCGCGAACTACAAAAAACGCCGCAAACCGATCACCGATTGATTCCCATTGTTTAAACAAATGAGAGACAAAGGAGCCTCGCTAATGCCATCCGATTTGATCATTCAATTAAATCTGAATAGGAAAAGAAAGACGTTTAACTCCAAAATCCATATAAATCAAACTCACTGATAATAATTGCTTCGATGATAATCGGCCTTTTTCGCTCGCAATCGGTTTGAGACGATTATTAATTTTCTATTTCTGAATTGAGTTATTCGTTTGTGTGAAAAAATGCTTTTGAGCGGTTTTGAATGGGCGAGAATGGAAGGAAGATTTGTTTGGAAGAAATGTGTATATCATCTTACACAAAAGGGTTGTGACAGTGTGTGTAACATGTTTTTTATGGCGTCACCTTGTGTTTTTGATTTACACTTTCATATTTATGAGTTCGTAGATAAAGATTGTTATCTCCATCAAAGTGGAGTTAGACACATATGGCTCTAATCTTTTACCCGTTCCTCAACGTGTAATATGTAAAGCGTGTGACACAGTAAATTCTGGGTCCAGTTGGAACAGTGTCAAATAATTCAGTTCAGTTTTCTCACTAAGCGAATATAGTTATCTTTTATACAATACTCATTGCGTTATCTATGAAAAATTCATTAGGCTAACAGTTAATTTGTTTTAGAATACTTTGCAACTTCAAGTTTAGGCTTAATTTGTTAAGTCGAAAAATGCAAAATCTCGTGAAGGAAGCCGTGGGCACAAGTAGTTGGCAATAAAAAAATATGACACATTATGATAAAGAGTACTCAGAAAATTCACGGCTTGCAAAGTGATCAGAACACTACTGATGACTAGTGGTATAACAGTTGGACTGCCGAGTCATAAGGTCACGAGTTCGAACCCAAGACACGCACCTCTGATTTTTCGGATTCACGTGAGTATTGTGTAATTATCACTAGCTTCGGTTAAGGAAAACATCGTGAGGAAATCAAACCAGCATGCCTGAGAGATGATGCATGATTTCTCGACGGCATTTGTCAAGCCATGTCAGAGGCCCATTGGTGGCTTAAAAACTCTGACACCAGGTTAGGCACTACCCACACCCACACGAAAAAGAAGAAGAAGAAGACCAATGCAATATCAAACATACTACATCATCAACATTATACACACCACAACACAACCTTCAGAAAACATCCAAAAAGCACACAGCCAAAAATCTGTCAGCACATTACCAACGTTTGATATTCAATCTCAAAAGTCAAAAACTCCAAACCGAACCCGATCTCTAATGAATTAAGGGCAGCGTAGTTTACGTCCCCCAGTGGAAGGGGGCGAGGGGGGCGCCCGTTCGGCAATTTTATCATGTTATAAATTTGAATTTGTATAATACTCTGGCATTAACGCATGATTTATACAACTTGACTCCGCTAAGATTTCAAAGATGAAAAACAATAAATTATATAACCGTAACTATTGCGTTTAATGGCGACGGAGGGGTGAGCTTAGTGTGGATGTGGCGTATTGCTGTTGTGCTTTATTGTTTTGGTAGGAAAAGTAATTTCAGTATACAATATGTGTTCTCACTGTTCATTCAGATAGTTTTGAGTTATTTCTCATAAAATGTAGGTACTTAGTGGATGGCTTTTTGTTTTCAAATCAATGGTAAAAAATTGTTTTATAAAATGAGTTGGGCCCAGTGGATGGTTCGTTCCCACTTCTAGATCTATTAAACAGATCTACGGTAGAACTAATGGGAGTATTTTTCCCACTAGTCCTACGACTTCAAGTGGGACAAAATCGTAGAACTAATAGTGGGACCAAAATATTGTGTCATCAGTGAATAGATATAGATTATAGATAATTATACTTATAGTTTTTGTATAACCTTCCTTCTAAAGAGCTTTCCAAAAGTAAGGTCAAGCCGAAAGGAAAACGACTTGACCTTACTTTTGGAAAACTCTTTCAACTTTATTAGTCCGGTTCTCCTAGCAGTACCACAATACACAAAAGTTTGTAATACCTACACTCGAGACAATTTTATCTAGGTAAGAATAACTTAATTTCTAATATGGCATTATTGACTTAGAATTGTATAAATAAATAACTAAAACATTTTCTATTCAAATCTTACTCCGAACAATTTCACACGTCGCGGCCGGCGCGGCGTCGTCGTCGTCTTATCCACGTTAACCTCACCCCCAAGAGTTGACGACTTTTTACTTGACCGAATTTATGCGACACATTTAGGAGGAGCTCGTCGTATACAAGTCAGTTAAATATTTAGCTTTCATCCAAATTTATACGGTTTATAGTGGAAAAAGCAAGCTTTGGTTCCGTGCCGTAAATCCTGGTGATTGATAATTTCTATTGTAGACTAAAAAGGTCTGGTTTTCGGTAGCTACTAGCTAGTACTGCATATGTTACGGATGGTAGACGTTATTGTTGTTACGTTCTGTTTCAACTGGGGATAGTTGCCAGTTAGGGGTGTAGTGTTGGAACTGGTTTTAATTAATTTTCTTCGGTTATTCGTTTGTATTTGTTATGCTCCGTAATTTTTATTGGACTTGTCTTTTGTGTGTCAGTGGCCATGGATGTCAGTTTAAAAAAAAAAATAGAAAAAAAAACCACGACGCTTAAAGTAATTGAAAAAGAATAAAATTATTTAAAAACACCCGACTTAAAAACATAAAAAAACCCAAGAATATCCGTCGGGGGCTGCCATGAAATGAACTAGTTTTGCAATGTTCAGCCCCCGACGACTATTCTTAGGTTTTTTATGTTTTTAAGTCGGGTGTTCTTTCAAAAAAAATAATTTTGCTTTTTTTATTTTAAACTTTTTAGAGAGCATTCAGAGCATAGATATTATGTTATTTTGCTCCACATAAATATCTTTAATATGTAGTAACTAATATAAAATATACTACTGCAGCGCCCTCTAGTGAGTTACTACCGTAACATCTATTTAAGAACCCTCCCTAATCAACCACAAGCTGCATCAAAACCGGACTAGTAGTTTTGGTTTTGCACAAACAAATGTTTACTGCAGCGCCCCCTGGTGAGTTGTCACCGTAACATCTATCTAAGAACATGCACCAATCAAACCCAAACCCATAACTGAAAACTGCATTAAAATCGGACTAGTAGTTTTGTAGAAAAATGGCAACATTGATTTGCACAAAAAAAATGATTGCTGCAGCGCCCCCTGTTGAGTTGTCACCGTAACACCTATTTAAAAACATGCCCATTCGAACCCAAACCCATAACTGAAAACTGCATCAAAATCGGACCAGTAGTTTTGGAAAAAAAATGGCAACTTTGATTTGCACAATAAATGTTTGCTGCAGCGCCCTCTGGTGAGTTGGCACCGTAACACGTATGCCGTCGAGAAATATCTCTCAGGCATGCTAGTTCCCTCACGACGTTTTCCTTCACCAAAGCAAGTTACAGTTATACAATACGCACATGAATCCGAAAAATCAGAGGTCTTGGGTTCGAACTTGAGACTCTAAAAAAAGAGAGAGAGTTTTCAAAAGAGTATTCTAAAAGAATGCAATATAATGCATCTGTCATTATTAAATTCATCATAGTGATGTCCACGACTTTATTTATTTATTTATTAATAAAGGTCTACCAACAGCTTCTGTGTACATCATATTCTAAATAAAGGTTCCACAGTCTTGGCCTAACACAGTCGCCAATTACTGGTCAACCAGCATTCACAAAAACAATTTATTGATTGAAGACACCACAGAGTCAGTAGGACGGAGCAAATGTCAATAAAATACCATTTTAATTTGCTGTGTTTGTCACCATTCCTTAATTTAAAAGAATCCAATAAATATACGACAGTATTTTGTAAATAAATAAGTCCGATACAATACAATATCCTTATATGGACACAAAGTGATCCACATGACGAGATCAATATACGGTCAGAATGAATATACATACTTTTGATATATTTATTGATAAATATATTTCAAGATGGCCGACTTTTATTGTCGTATAAAGATGACTATTTAGTGGCGTTTATAAGGTTTTATGTGGTGTTCGGTTTGTGTGGAAAAGGAGTTTGTTTTTATGACTAAGTTCAGGGTTGTATTTTTTTTTCTGCCACTACCAGAGAAGTAACACAGTTTTATCTGGCAGATAAATTCAGAATCTGGTTTTCCAAATCCTGTTTAATTTTCGTTTCGTTTTTTGGTAATGGTGTTGTAACGTTTCGTTTTCCGACCTCCAGAAGATCGCAAAAAATACTAGGACAAGACTCACTCTTACCAATAGGATATGATTGGATTGGAACAAGGCTGTCCATAATGATGATTAACATTTTGTTGCGTTGTATTATGAACTAGCTGTTGCCCGTGAATTCGTTCACGTGGAAATTTTGACAGAAAATAGTCTCTGTGCTATTCCAGACGCTATGCCTATATATATCTCTCAGATCTCTATGCCAAATTTCCTCCAGATACGTTCAGTTGTTCTGTCGTGATTGAGTAACAAATATCCACCCTTGCAAACTTTCGCATTTATAATATAAGAAAGAGATTCGATACTCTATTAAAAGCACTACGCACTAATATTAAATCAAAGCTACCTAGAATTTGATAGCAATAATACTTGGCACTAGATCCATTGACGTAACATTGGTAGTTTATATCTCCCGTAACTGATCGCGCCACCTATAGACTGGTTTTATAACTATTTCTTTGATTTATTATTTCCAGCGCGTCTAATATGTAGCAGGGAAATGTTTAAATCTGCCATTTGTGTGCACAACTATTTTTAGTTAAAGTTCGTTTAGTCTATCCAAAGGTTGTCTGAAAGATATCGCTATCAGCAATAAGACCGCCGTTGTACCAATAGAATCAGCAAAATTGTAAAATAGCTGTATATCAATTTATTTTAGTTTACAATAAAGTATACTTTATCTATATATCTATTTAATTGCCTTATTGTTGACTACAAGTAAGGATACTACTTCTTTAGTTTATAGTATTTATTCGTTTCTTATTGTATAAAAAACGTTAAAAGAGGGTTGTAATTATGTATAGTGTGTGTCTCTGTATGTTTCTGTGTGTGGCATCGTAACTCCCAAATGGCTGAAACGATTTTTTTTATGTGCCAGTTACTTTTATCTATCATTTGTTCTAAATGATACTGGCTATAAACCCTTGTTAAGTAGTTCATGCTTAACCACATATTTCTTTTTTTAACACAAACACTGCAGTAATACAAAACAATATCAGTGAAACATGAAGATTCAAACAAAAGAGTCTGAAGACAGAATTATTAAGACATCTGGTACGTAGGCAGTTTTAGCAATCGCCTAATGTCATCAAGTACCTGCAACATGCATATCGTGTGCCAAAGTATTCGCAACGATGACTGACATTCAATTAACTCTCTCTAATAGCAATGAAATATAAACAGTGTGGCGCATTATTATTATTTATTACGTATGCCTGTCATAAACATGCATATTTCAGTGTTTCCCTAATGGTTTTTTTTAATTACCAGGTATGAACAATCAATTTATGATACTTTACTTTTCACAACTTATAAAGAAATAAATTCATTTATTTCAGGTAAATAACACCCATTGCCACACATAAATTGATAGAAATACCAAGACATAACCAATAAGTTCAGAAAAAAATAAATAGAATCAAAATAAAATGAAATAAATAAACTATGTTACAGTCGGCTTCCAGTATGACCTAATGCAGCAGAGTCCCAGGGTTGTACGTGGAGCAACTGGTCATCTAAATTATGATAAGTGTGTAAATGTAAAAATAAATTGCTATTTCTATGAAACAAGTTTATTTATTACCTGCCCTGTCGTTCTTGTCTCAAAAATTCACTGTGCACAAATCTTGAGCTCTTTAATTGAGTAAAAATAAATAATAGATTAGAAAATACCTAATTATTAATCAACTGGTTTTTGTCTCCAAATCTTTTAGTGAAAAAAAAAACAAAAGAATTAAAATATAAGTTCCTTCTCCACACTAAGTGAGCAAGGTCCTTCGTCTCGGACTCTCGGCTCACTCACAGCAGCCCATCACATGTTTTTCATTTTAAATTTACACGAAATAGAAGATTTTATGCGTTTAATTTTACCACATAAAGTGTTTAGTAATAACTTTGAAAGTTATCGCGAATTTATAGTTTTATTAAATTAGTTTAAGTAAGTGAGTTTTATATTTGTTATCTGAGAGAAATGATAAGATTAAGAATGTTTTTAAGCTTAAGAATTATTATAAGCCTATAATTTTCTCACCGCTGGGACCAAGGCTTTCGCTATATGAGGCTGTAATATTCATAGAGTCCAGTGCGGACAGGCAAATATCGTATGACTCATAAATGAGTCTTTGAAATTTTTGTTCTAGGACATGCCGGTTGCCTCACGATATATTCCTTCACCGTTTTGAGAGCAGTGGTGATGAACAAAATTATACTAAGTAGTGTGCTTGCCAGGATTCGAACCCACGATCTATAAGTCGTAAGTACCCAGTTCCAGATCCCTGCACTTCTCTGTAATTAATGTGAATATTATTAGGTCCGTCAACCGGCGTGCATATATGGCCAGGTGGCCTACCATGACGTCTTAAAGCAGGAGTAATTCCAGTGTGGGAAAGAGATGGTGCTAGACGACCTGTATAGCTCTGTCTCTTTCGCACACTGGAATTACCTACTCTTGTTTTAAGACGTCAAGGTAAGCCACCAGATGTGTGAAAGTGGAGTTTCGAGACGAAAGGAGTATGTAAGGGTCGTACCAGGTGCTGTTCTGTTCTGTGGTTACTGCCTACCACCGTGGTAACAAGATGTGAATTTATGTATGTAGGTACTCGTATTCTATGAACAAAACACAAAACAAAGCATTTTCCATGAGATTTAAATGGAGCAGCCATAGAAATGTTTGTAATACTTATTCGTTTTCAGTATGCTTTTAAACTAAATTGATATCTGATAGGATTTATAGATCACACTGAATCACGGTATGTGTTTCAGGTTTATGTTTTTTTTTGTTCTACTTTTTAAACTAATTTCGCCCTCGTGGATTGGTAACTCTCACGTTTGTAAGATCCCACGGGATTTTATCACCTATGTATCAATATAAAATACAATGTAAGTAATATAAAAAGTATCCTATGTGTTAATCTAGCTAATAAACTATATACCTGACCCATTTCTGTGTTTCATTTAAATTTAAAGTTCTACGCCTCTAAAAAAACATCCCTTTAGAACGTTATATTCAATGTTGCCACAAATTATAACTTCTTAACATTATTAACCTATCTCTAGTACTTTAGAAAATACAGTATTTTCAACGCTGGTGATTCTAGAATCATGCACTGAATCCACACTAGTATAGCATGCCTACTACACGAGGTGCCTTCCACCATGTATACAACTTGTAACAGAAAGGGTATAATCATATGGAATACTGTGGTACGGACCATCAAACTGAACAACTTTCTCTATGGGACCACATCGAAATCGTAAAAAAATAATCAGCTGTCCCATAGAAAATTTCAATACCTACTCGACCCAAATGTATGGGACAGCTGATTATTTTTTTACGATTTCGATGGTGGTCCCATAGAGAAAGTTGTTCAGTTTGATGGTCCGTACCACAGTATTCCATATGATTATACCCTTTCTGTTACACGTTGTATATATCAAGCCTTCAACTATTTCTTGACATCCTCGTAAAATAATTATTACAAAATAAAATAAACAAAAAAAACTTACGTTTCCCAGGAAAATACATGTTCCAGACAGCAGCGGTCAAATAAAGACAGAAAATCTCAACCCCATAATAATATATCGACAATAGCGCCTCAGTTCTTATATCTAACCAGTTCAGTTTACGAGTAACGAGTGGTAAACACACGTTAATAAATTAAAGAAACCCACGTACGCTGGTCGACGGGCGACGGATCGTAGGCGACTTACCAGTGAGATGTCACATAACTTCACTGTTTTTATTTACTCGCTGATCTCAAGTAAAGGTGTAAATAGTTGGTAGATTGAGTTGGAGTGTGAGGGAGAAATGTGATCTGTATTTTATTGTGAACCTAGTTTTTTCTGACGCAGAGTCCATTTTGATTGATGTTTTGGTTTCATTAGGTGAAACTGTTTTATATCTTTTATCTGTGTACAGTCACGTGCACCAATATGTAAACACTTAACTACTATTAAAAGTATAGAAGAATGCTGTGTTCGTAACAACATGAAATTTTAATCGGAACCAATGAACAAAAAAAAATCCTAAAATATTTGGACTCATATTGTTATGAAAAAGATCCTATCTCCAAGTTACAATCGTTAATTCTCGCGAAAATTGCTTTTATATTAATTAGAAAAGTGTATACATATTGGTGCTCGTGACTGTACGAGAAAAGATAGTTCTGTAGGCAACTAACACATAAATAATGTGAGTATCAAACTAGTTATTTACTGTTCTGAGACCATTTAACATTGGGTTTAGTTACAGTCGTATACAGGAAAACTAATAAAATGCAATAAAATCTAAACACGTAATGAACAAAGTCCCAGTCAGTCCATTTTTCCTGTCTGAACGACAAAAATCTAAAATCTATTGAGAGGTTTGAAAAATCAAACTAGCCGTGTGGTGTGTGGTGTGGTGAATAGATTTTTATGCGGTTTTTTATTCCGAAAGTTCACATAAATGATGAATATACTACGCAATAAAAAAAATGGGTTAAAATCCAGATATCTCGGTGTTTTAAGAGCGTTAACCTCGTAAGGCATTTCATACAAACTTTCAAGTATTTTTTTTTTCGAAATGATTGAACTTTCTGTTTAATTTGAAATTGTTTCTGTGGAAAACCTAAAATCCAATTCTTAAATCTTTCTTTTAAAAAGACATTTCGAAAAGTTCTCTCTTAAATTTTTAGACATATGTATCCAGCTTATGCATATGAAGTTTCATTAAAATCGGTTCAGTCATTTCGAAAAAAAATACTTGAAACTTTGTATGAAATGCCTTACGAGGTTAACGCTCTTACTCGCTAAGACCTTTGCGATCAAAACATCGTCACACTAGTATAATAATTGAGGAAAAACTTACAATTTGCTCTATTGCACCCGTACTGACCTACAAAATGACTTTAAAACCACCTGTGACACCAGCTCTCACCCAAGCCTGGAAACAGAACGCCCACCTTCAATAATCACATTCATACCTCTGAAATTATTTCAGGAACAAACACGGCTATTAGAATTAGTTCCGTAGAAACGGGGACAGAGACACGTCGGATTGATGGGCGAGTCCGTCTGTCTCTGATGTATGGATGTCATCTATCGTGTGATGATAAAATTAGACAGACGCTGCGGTACAATATGTATTTAGTACTGAGGAATTTTGGCTTATTAATTCTTACAGTGAGTTCTGAGACAGTTTATTAAAGATTGTCTTGTAGTTATAGTGATAGTAAGAGCGAGCGTCTTGGGTCGAGCTACGATCCTGCAATGATAATGATTAGCCTATAGAATATGGAATTGTGCCTCAAAATCTGCGGTGCCCTATAAACATATTTTATACATTAGAAGAGGAATTAATAAAAAATTAAATCTCCATAACAATAAACGTAAGTGACAATCAGTGAAAACTTCTTTGCCAAGCGTTTAAGTTTTGTGTTATTTTCCTAAAAGTTTTGTGTGTTTGAGATATTTTTAAACTACTTCACATTATTTGTAATGTAGACCCACTTACATCCTGTAAACCACTGTTTAAAAAACTTAGAATACTTACATTAACAGGTGTTTATATTGAAGAAATATGTAAATTGACCAAATCTCACCCTGATAACTTTGAAAAACTGGGAGATAAATGTAAATTCAAAACTAGATATCCTAATAGGTTAATTATTCCTGGTACGAAAACTGAACTATATAGGCGGAGTTGCTATCCTATGTGTAGTCAGATATACAACAAGATTCCTAACCAAATTAAAGAACTTACCATGGTCCGCTTCAGAAGGGCTTTACACAGATGGTTACGTGAGAATTCCTTCTGTAATATAATATAATTCTTTCAGTTTAAATGTAAATGACCTAATTGTATTTGTACCCAAATTTGCATGTCTTTATGTTATGATTAAATATGTTAAGCTATTATTACCTTTGTAAGAACTTTTGTAACCAAAGTCAAAGATTTATTTGCAGATAAATATTTATCTACAAATAAATCTTTGACTTTGATAACCTGCTTATAACACAAGTACCTGCCTACTTTCAAAATGAGTAAATCCTATTTAGAGACGTAATAGACTTCAAACGATATCAACGAAAAATATCGTCAAATCATCACATTGTCAAATGTATAGCTAACAAGAGGATGCCGATGTCCCAACTTAAATAATTCTACAACAATGATATATTTACCCAATTATTTACATAAAACGAGACAGAAGCTCAGGAATGAAAGTCTTTGAAGTGAACAGACGGACGTGGACGAACATGATTTACACATGACAAGCCACTAATAATAACTATAGACAATTCGACTTGAATGAACATCACATCATTTGGATACTTTTATATGGCAGTTATAAACAACCATTGCTGGGATACAGGCCTCCTCTCTATGAGAGGCATAATCAGCCCATAATGTTCCCACTGCTGGGACACACGGCCTCCTCTCTATGAGAAGGAGTGTGCTATAATCCACAACGCGGGCCCAGTGCAGGTTGGTAGATGTCACATGCCTTTGAATTTTTGGTTCTAGTTTCCTTCACCATTTTGAAATGAATTTGGTTTTTTTTTCACCCCAAAAAAAAGTCGTTTCCCAACAATATTTTTTTGCGTAAAGTACTTAGTTTGATGTACATAATGCTTGGTTGCCGGCTTCGTCAAGGGTCCTGTTACATCCTGTATCTACTTGATAATGAAAACACAAATCAAATATAACTAAAACCTAGCACAACTAATTTCTTAACCTAAGATAGTAATCTAAAGTCGTAATTCCGCATTACCCATCACAAGAAGGCTGCACCTAATTCCATACAACACAACCATCAAATAGGCACACTAATACAAATCGATCGAAATCTGCGCCTAGTAAATTGCTAGGCAGCAGTTCATAATAACAATTAACAATAAATAATAATGGCGTAATCTCATTAACCTGTGTGCCAATATCGACGATGCTTAATTGAAACCTTGATGTTTCATGGTACAGGGTTTTTGTGTCGAAGATCATGCAAAATCGTATAAATTGTTTGGAATACCCTAAATGATTGTAAGATACACGATACATTGGCGTTGATTTAGATGGAACAAGATGCAGATGAACGAAGATTAGTGCATAGCGGGGTGGCCGAGTGAAAACGAGTCAAGGTCGTAGGTTTAAACCCAGACCATTATCATCGTCCACGGCCCGACTTCACCCACTGCTGGGTGGCCTCTCTTTGCTTGTGCCAAGCTCCACGTTCTTGTGCCGGCATCATCCAGGATATTCCCCCGATGGCCACAATGTCGTCTGCCCATCTCGTCACCGGACGACCAACACTTCTCTCTCCAGCCCTTGGGCGCCACTCGGTCACAGACCAATTGTTAATTATTCCTTCGGCAGTGCTGTCAAAACGGTAAAGGAAAATATTGTTGGAAACAGGCCTGGTCTAGAACCAAAAACTCGAAGACATGTGACATTTACCAAACCTCGCTGGGCCTGATCCCTTTCATAGAGAGGAGGCATGAGGAGGTCCTAGCAGTGGGAGCATTATAGGCTTATTATGCTGAACTATTAAACTTTCATTCTGTTAGTTTATTTACAGACGAAACCAGCAAGTTAAGGCAGTAAAGTGCAAAAACAAACGTGGAACTATAACATCACGCCTGTAATTCCCGAAGCGTTAGGCAGAGGTGTACCTACCTAATAGTACATCTACATTCCGCCAGTTATGTGTAAGTCCCATGAAATAGGGGACAAGCCTATTGCCATCAATTGGGCACAAATCCAGACACCGTGGTTGCTACTGAGAAACTCCTGATGGAAAAACCTAATAACACTGCCCGACCCGGGAATCGAACCGAGGACCTCATGCCCAATAGTAGTGCTTGAGACCTCCAGACCAATGTGGCAGTTTTACGTACACAGTGATCTTCAGTTCATCTTCGTTCTGAAGAGAAAACACATCAAAGCTATTAATTGCTGAAGAAAAGCTAATGGCTGACGGTCAATGGTTCAAAGCAGAGTCTATACTAATGATCCCAGAATCATTCCAGCTTAGTCACTTTAGCATTGATCAATAACAACTGTATCAAAAAAATTAAACAATTAATGTTCACCACCCTTTATAAAAAAATGTTTTTATTTATCTTTGATCCAGCTTAGTCTTACTTAAAAGTCCTAAACACTAATTAGACTAATATAAGACGGAAGACCATACACCAAACCACTCTATCTGGACTACTGGTAAAAAACACGCTTATTTTTTTCATTTACACGAAAAATTCGTATTGTAATGTGTGGAAGTGTCATCATATTTCATTTTGTGTCGGATCACTTAGCTTGGCAACGTTTCCATTGGCACCCGGCACGATTATGATTTAATACGGGTTTGTTAACATTTTTCTACTTGCAACAAGAAAGTGTCACATACATTTTTGTCACGCCAGTTTTTAAGTTTCCTTTGATGTGTGTTCTTTTGAATTTTGTTTGTAGGAAAAAAATCTTGCACCAATGAGAATGAATTTTGAAATAGATAAGTTCCTGGATTTCGTATTTATAGGGTTTTAGATTCCTTGGTCAAAAAAAAAAAACGAAAAATTTGACCTAAAAATTATAGTCTCCAATTTACCACAGACTAAATTTTTTCTTCAAAATTCACCTTTCACCATGTTTTTCTGATAGTTATCCTTCCCTTGACCCGCACTTGAATTACATAACACTCTTTTTTATCACAATTCGAAGGATTCTGAAGGAAATACGTAATCCATTGCTTCGTAATGTTTGAAGGATTCAGCTGCTGAAAATCATGCAATCAAAATTATACGCATTGCCATAATTGTATGTGTGTTGCGTGATTACCTCGCTGGTTAACAGAAATAAAACCCAAAGATCAAATAAAACACCACTTGTTTGTTCAACCAACCCAAAGTGTAAAAAAAATCTTCAAAAAAAAGGTTATAAACCATAGATGCAATTTAAATGCCCTTTTTACATCATTGTCCTAAATCTACCAATCCGCCACGTCACGTCAAACCGCACACCGCACCACAATGGACACGCACCGAACACTAGTGGCCAGAGTCCGGCCTGCAGTGTCCAGATAGTGGCCAATGATTTAACGCTCAACTTTTGACACAACTAAGCTTTTTGGACATGCCAGCCTCCGCCTATAAATAACCTCTTACGTGAACTTGAGAATATGGCGTGAAATACGAGTGGGCGGCGATTAGGTATTTGGATATCTGGAGGCTAAAAGACCTCCTGTTAGTTAGGTTGAAAGAATCCGGAAAATTAGAGGTTGAAAACAGTTCAAATATTCCTCTTTAGTCTTCTCTGCTAAGATGAGATTTGTTTCAAGGAAATTATCAAGGACAAAGTAAATCAAACTGCGTGTGAGAGGAATTGTCTACGGGAATAACTTAGGAAGGTTCGATTTCCATAGGTACATTATTTAGACAATACATCATTAAGATATTTTGTATAAAATCAAGCAAAATTTGCGTTTTCAAAGGACGGCGATGTTAGTCTGTAAGATGATCTAAACACTACAACTAAATAAATGAACTCCAATACAGAAACTTTCCTTTTCTTCAGTTGTTCAAAGCTCCGAAGAACTCCTGACGTCTAATAAGTTAACATTTTCACTTGGCCCACAACATCCATGTTTTGGGTGGCCGTGATAAAGGCGCCACGGTTCATATTTCACACATTTGTTTGAGGGCTACTCCTTATGATTTGTTGTGTCCACCGATGGCTGTGCTGACCCTTTTTACTTTCAGTTTGTTGTGTTTAATGGTTGAGTTGATAGATCTTAGATTTTGGTGCCCTTTTTCCTGAAGAATTTTGAAAAAAATGAAAAGCTAGAAATAGACATTTTTGAATTTTCAGCCTCTGCCTTGAAATTACAAAACAAAGCGGGAAATCTGAATTGTGTCTATTTGGCTAAAAGCTTAATCAAAGTACAAACGACATCGGAACTGCTTGAAACCGCTTTCTGTGATAATGGGCAATATGGATCCAGAAAGAGTATACGAAGAAGCGATGGATGGACTGTGTGAAGGACGATATGGCAGGAAAGGAGTTGTCTGATGAGATGACGAGTAATAGAGAAGTATGGAAGGAGAAGACATGCTGCGCCGACCACAAATAAATTGGGATAAGGGCAAGAGAACTATGATGCTAGATCCAGGAAAGATGAATCATATTTTCATCATCTCGTTTCATTTAAGATTGTGTTTATGTTTTAAATAATTGAAAATAATTATGACTACCAACGTACTAAGGTACTTTATGTGACCTTTATGGACAAACGGCATGCATGCCTAAGTATGATTTTATAGCCGCCTTGTAAAACAAGATCAACGAATAAAAATATTGGCATTTATAGAACGCCTTCATAAAATAAAAACAACGCCAAGTAATATTTCGTAACACCCAAATTCTCCTCAAATCTGAATGAGTACAGTTATCTTAGAACTTCCCAATTTCCTCGAATACATCTCTGAATTCCATACGTCCAAACTACCGAATCACGATTTTTTCGAAGAACGTTTAAAAATAATATAATTCTCGTGTTTACGACCACACTTCCTCTACCGAAGATTCGAAGATTGACCTCCAAAGGTTTCAAAACACGATCAATTGACGGGGCCGTAAACTTTTACAAGTTTTGTGAATTGTTCGTCGTACGAATGCCCATTGCTGTTTTTATTGTAATACATGTTTTTATTATAATAATATATACTTTTATTGTGTCTAAAGTGGTCATCAGCGCGTGAAGGGTGGCCGAAGAAAGTTCTGATATGATCGGAGCGAAGAGCATATTCATTTTGGAGAAGGCATATTTCATAAAGGATTTTACAAATTCAGATGGAATAAGAAAGGCAACTGCTTTGAAAGCTTCGGCATACAAATGCGAATTGTGGATGTCTTCCAGTTCCAGGTAATAATGAAATGATAATGATGGATTTTAACTCGAGTATTCAATTGCCTGGGTACGCATTTGATATATTACCTCAGTATTCATAATGAAATAGTTCGTTTACTTGCTCCTTAGTATTCCATAAGATCGCTTAAACCTTGTTATATGCTATCAGCAGCAACGATAATATAAAATTAAAAATGCATTGAATCGACATAACCCACCAAAAAGCTCATGGCTATGCTATTGACAGACGATTTAGGAATACGAGCAGAGAGATATGCCTCTTCCATAGACAAAGGTCAAGAAAACAAAACTGAAAAATCTCCACATTAGGGGCTGACAGAAACAAAAGAAGAATGTTTATTTCCTATATCATCAAATCACATATTATAACATAACATCGCAGACAGACAGAGACATAGACAGAGGTGTACATAATATTTAATATTTCATAAATGTATGTCCCATGTAATAGGCGGCGAGCCTATTGCCATCAACCGGGCACGAGTCCAGACTCCATGGCTGCTACTCGAACCCACGACCTCATTCGACCAACGAGGCAGTAAAATCAAATCATGTACACACATTCCCAATTCTTCCATTCGTACATCCACGTACTCCAGCAATAAATGGAAAACAGTGTCCATCTGACGTTTCAGCGATGCCTTTAACAAAAAATAAAGGATGGGCATTATTCAGAATCGCCGCGCATCAAAGCCTGTTCGTTATACTTTTATGGTAGAACCAACAGTAAACTTTGATAACAATATAGATATGATTCCTTTTTGTTTTTAGATGTGTCTCTCTGATGGGGTGAAGTGTCTCCAATTTAAGTTTGAAGAGCAGTGGAGATATTTTGGACAGTTTATTTGAGAAGATTTTGGATCGAGATAAAGATTTTGAGACTGATTTTGATGAAAGTAACTGTACTTGGAGAATCTGATGCTTAATTTATTTGCTCGGAATAATATCCGATTAGTAAGCTATTTATTATTAATACTGGTTGAATTTTAGACTCACCTGGTTATAACACTATTCCTTTGTCGAAAATGTAAGTCAAACATTTACTTCATTTCAGTCAGTCACTCAACTAAGCCTATTGCAGTCCACCGCGGACATAAAAAAAACTACCATCTGCATCCAATCTGATCCTGCCAATTTTTAAGGTTGTCAGTACATCTAGCTGGAGGGCATCCCACACTTCGCGCTCCGATACGCGGTCTACACTCGTTTGGTGCATCGGCCAATCCTTCGAGAGACATCTTTTCAGTAATTTAAAAAAATACCAAAACACGACCTCCCTTTTCATTATAGGTACCAGTAGCGAAGGGTCAATTTTTGTTAGAGGTAAGCCGGAGTACATATCTTTATTGAGATTTTATTATTTGTCTATAAAATACTGTCTGTGCCATTTTTCAAAGGGAAGCCGGTCGGAATCGAGTTGTATAGAACCTTCACCACTGATAGGTTCTTAGTTAATAACTACATGTTGATAACAATAATTACTTGACCAAAAACAATACAAGTTAAAATTATAACGAACTTAATGAACGAAAAAACTATTATTTTTATGCAATTTTAAAATAACTGGGTTTTCAGATCCGTGATTGCAACATCAGTAAGATCCTGGTTTACGCAGTGTCCTTTATATTTATTGGTTTAATATAATTAACAGGATTTAAAAGTAAAGTGTTATCTTGGGTTAATCCATTGTGCGTTATAGATCTGTATCGGTTGTCCTTCTTGTAGTGATTCTCCGCCGACGATGATCGTTATGGCAACTTAGTAAGTTGTGTTTGCGCATAACATCGTCAGGTTATACTGAAACAAGAACATGAAATCTTTCGAAAAGCTTTGTCGAGAAGTGTTACCTTGTCACCATGACCATGAACTAACGATTATTGACCAATCTATTAGTAAATTCATCTGTCTCTTTAGTATTACAGTACTTTAGTATTTAGTGTTACTGGCGCGATTCATATTTTCATCAACATACAACCTTACACTGACCTGCAAATTGCAATAAATTTAAGAAAATTTAAATTTCGCGGGCTACCCTTGCGGTTCCACCTTAACAGATAATTATACATAATATGTAGAAATTTTACACAGGGTGACAATGGACGACCTTGTCGTGAAATCCTAAACATAATAAAAGGTCGTAATTAAATATCATCGAGTATAACATTTTTAGTAAGACCATGCCTATGGTACCCATAACGCACCTACCTCACCTTATTTTACCACCTCATCTCGACAAAGTTAAACATGTCACGCTGATCCGTAAAGAAATGCAGCAGTTGATAAGAGATAAGTCCCATTTGACAGGCGGCCATGACAGGTGGCTGTTTGAACGGGGTGATCAGCGTTATCAGTGACGCGTGATTACGTGTTGTAAATATTAGGGAATTGGATGGATTTATTATTAGGGAGTTGATTTGTTGACACAGCTTTAAGAAAAGTTACTACTTTGTGTTTGTTAATTGTGACAGTGATGGTGTGGGACTTAAAATAAACCTTGAGTATGAGTGCTTTTTTTTTTAAATTTTTCAAAAAAGTTTTATTTCAATTCAAACTAAAACTCAATGAATAAACCAGTTACAGGCGCTTTTCGTGCCACAAATGATGGGGCACTTATATCGTGTCCTGTGTGTCCTGTTCTTTGTTCACTACAGGACGCTATCGAAAGCGCCAAACTAGTATTTCAGTTCTGGGCCAACATCATTTAGATTGCCATCGACACGCTAAGAAGAATAAGACGCGCTTTTGAATTGTCAAAAGATGAAACTAGGAAGCCTTGACAGCAACTGCTCCCCCGATAACAGTAAACTAACAGGAACCTTATTGTTTTGAGAATAGTGATCACTATGATGATTATGGAGTTGCAAAAACAGAGGCACAAGTATAAGTAAGTGCAGTTGGGTATAAGACTTCCTACAGTATTCACAAATAAACGTATAGACTAGCGTACAGTTGTTTGAAAATAGTGGTCATCAGTTCGTGGATTGTGTGAGGAATCATATGAAAGAAAAGGGAGCGAATGAGAGCGTGACGGTCGACAGGGCAGAATGGAAGAAGAAAACCTGGTGTGCTGACCCCAAGCAACAAAAAGGCAGGATTATGATAAAGATGATAGTGGTCAACAAAAGTGTGATAACGATTAATTTTACTCAAACCTAAATATAGGCCAATTTTCATTTCGATTAACTCATATGAGCATGATCAAATAGTACGACGAATCTTCAGTTAAGTAATAAAAGTTATTCAGCAGCATGACGATTTTCTTCTTCTTGACGTGTCGATGAGACTTAAATTGTGTTAGACCAGTATTTAGCCACTTGCACAGCTCTAACATTTGCTTCGAGTAAATCTTGAATGGTGCAAATGGTTGTGCAGGATGGGCATGACAGGAGGTGGAGGATATCCTGCAGAGACGCTCCGCACTGGCATTCTGTTTGGTATGGATCGAGGATACTCCATTTGGCCAGATTATATCTACAGCGGCCAACCTGGGCCCGCAATCGGTTTAGAGTTTTCCAGATTAACTAATGCAGTTCTCGACAATAATTTTGTGAGTTTTAACGTAAAGTAGATGCATGTGATATTGATTTCACATGCGGGTTGTTTGCTTTGAGCTGATAATTAGGTCTGATACAATTAATAAGCATAAGTACTTACCTACATTATTGTGTAGGTACTTAATACAGTTTCAAGATAATTATGTATCTCTCTGTAGCGGAACATTTACAAAATAATTTCACTTCGACAACTTTTATAGTTTTTTTGATTATTTTCCCGAAAGTGACAGAGTTTTACGATGCGATCTGCAGTTAACGCTTCGATCATAAATTGCAATTTAGGAATAAAGTTAGTACCCTCACGAATGAGCCGTGAATATAATATATCTTGCTGAATTTATGATTAATAAAAATGTAATCAGTAGCGATTTATATGGCCGAATGCGGATTTTTCGGAATGTTTGGTTTTTGCACTTTTAATTTTAATACAAAGTTGTACGAAAGTATTTTCAAAATTGATTGAATTTTGCAGTTTTTTCGAAGAAATATTATTGGTATCGATAACCTGAGGCCTAGACAAAACAGACATTTCATAGACGGTAACGATGAAGGAAAAGTCGAAATTGTTTTGGATTGACATAACAATGTTACAAGAATTAATTGGCGCTTATATAAATATTAATTATTTTATTTAACACACTCACAAACAGCCAGAACAACACCTAGAAAAAACTGTCTGCAGGCCAAACAAATATTTATTCAGTGCTGGGATCGAACCTGAGACACGCAGCGCAGCGACAATCGCTCAGCCATTGCGCCAACCATCGAATTGCCGCTTTCACTTGGTTTTACTCCAAAACAAAATCCATCAAGACGATATCAAAATAATTGCGCCTTTCACGAACATTTCATAATTTATACCTACTTCGGTAATGAGATGCTTATAACGCACTAGCTGTTGCCCGCGGCTTCGCTCGTGCTTTGGTCGGAAATTATCCCACGGGCACGTTGTAAATATAGCCTATCGCACTCGGGGATAATGTAGCTTCCTATGAGTGAAAGACGAAAAAATCGGTTCAGTAGGTCCAGAGATTACCTCCTACAACCTCACAAACTTTACCTCTTTATAATATTCGGATAGATTTACTATGTATAAACGCATCTAGGCATCAACATTCGCTGTTATTTACTCTATTAGGTATTAACCAAGCATAAACTAACACCATTAAAATAAACTAACTTAACAAACCTTCAAGAAACACTTATCTTAACCAATATCAATAAGTTAAATAATTAAATTCGTAGAACGATGTCCCCTCACTTAGTGGGCGCCATTTTAAAAATAATGCGCGCGCGCAGCTCTCCTTTCACGCGCGCCGACGATTATCGTAAACGCGACGTGGCGCAATTGTATCGATATTTGATGCGAGTGACTGTTAGCTGAATTTGTGTGCGTTTTCATTTTGTCACGATTTTCACGCCGCTCGGGTGGATTCTTAGGTTAAGCCACACTTGCCTAGGTTGGTCGTGGATGGATGACCTCCATTACATACCGAGTTTCCTCCGTGCCTCGTAAAGCACGTTAAGTCGTTGGTCCCGGTTGTCAATTGTGGATCTTTGACAGTCGTTACAAGTGGTGAGTGGCCTGAAAGTTTGCTAACCAGTGTTAACAAAGGGGAATTGAATTACCTTGTACCAACTGGGTTGTGGATGTCAGATAGGCAGTCGCTCCATATCAAATTCTGATATTCAGCTGCATCCGG
Source organism: Eugnorisma glareosa (assembly GCA_947578425.1). Classification (NCBI taxonomy): domain Eukaryota; kingdom Metazoa; phylum Arthropoda; class Insecta; order Lepidoptera; family Noctuidae; genus Eugnorisma; species Eugnorisma glareosa. The sequence continues at coordinate 1,890,011 of OX387966.1, forward strand.
TTAGACTGGAACGACGCCAACAGATAGTTGGGACAAGGTTAGGCAGGTAATGATAAGATTGATATGGCAAGCTTTGGGCCTACTCCTGGAAATGACACCAAATGTATGTGTGTTTTTAAATGTCTAGTTTAGTGAAATCTTTGTAATCAAAATAGAGTGAGCTCTAGTGGCTATAATTAGATTTTCGGAATACTTGCTAATCAATAACAAGGTGGAATAACTATTTGCCAATTTTTACTGCTAAGCTTTCTAGAAGCTCCTGAAATCTGGTAATAATTTTATTGAAGGACGCAAATGTTTTTCGTATGGTGTTCAGAATAAAAAACATGGAACAATTATTAAAAAGTAATAAATAATACTCTTGCTACTTAATACAAAAGGGAATGCCAAAACTCGACTGGCCTGCCTCTTTAGTCTAGTGTTCGCAAGCGCTGCTGAGCACGAGGTCCTGGGTTCGGTTCCCGGGTCGAACAAAGTGTCATTAAATTTCTGTTAGAGTCTGCATTTGTGCCCGGTTGATGCCAATAGACTCACCCCATATTACATGGGACTTTAACACAACTGGCGAAATCTGGGTACACCTCTGCCTAGCTCTTCGGGGATTTCAGGAGTGATGTTATGTTATGCAATACAATTCCCGTAATACAATCACTTTTCACAAAATCCCGCAAACAAATGGAAACGTGCAAAAATCAGGTCAGATCCGAGCGTGTCAAAAGTCGAAAGGATCGCCGTTTTGCCTCTCAACGTCAATTTAAAAGTCGTAAAACGTTTTTATTGTGTAAATAACTACTGAAACATTATATTTTGTATGAAAATCATCGGATAGCCGCCAAACCCTCGTTGATAATCACCCGTAACGTTTCGTATGTAGGTTAGTATCAATTTAAGATTAAAATTAATAAGCCCCAAGGTGATACGGTATTCGCATCGTAAAAATATTTGGGCAACTCAGAGTTTGTGAGAAAACAATTTTATTTATTTGGTAATGTTGTTTTTTGTACACTTTTCAATCTGTTGGTGGATCGTTATTTGATTGCAACAATATTCTTATCAGTATCTGTTCACGAAAAGGGATCATTTTGCTCTGGGGTCAGTCGGAACACCATTTTTTAAACACTCTTGCCCTTACTACGGTAGGTACTGAGATCCTGGATTCGGTTTTAATATCGTGCTAAGTTTTATGCAGGAACACCGCATCAGGATTTTTTCAGTAATAGGCTGAGCCTGGACAGATTTGTACCCGGTTTGATAGTAATAAGCTCGCATACATAACTGGTGCAAATGTACACAATGTACCACATTGCGCCATGTTTAACGTCCTGGCCACAGCTACTGGCGGCGCGGTGCGCGGTGCGGCGGGCGGCGCGGCGGGCGGCGCGGCTAGCGGTGGTAAGCCACAGCTCGGCTAGCTGCGACCGCGGCGGCGTCAGCGGTGGACGTATTTAGAGAACGGCTAACTATTAAAATGGCCTTATCAAAAGTGGCACGGTATTTAAATTGTTGTTTTATTTCGTCCTACAATGTTTTATAACATGTTTTGATATCTATATTACTGGGGGCCTAAAATGACCACTTTATCAGAATCATAATAGGAATCACGTAAAAAATTTAAAACTCTTAAAATGGACTTTGTGCTCATAACCATAAAGACCATTTTAAGAATTTAAAACTTTTAACGTGATACATATTATGATTCTGCTAAAGCTTCCATTTTAGGCCCCCTGATCTACTCAATATTTCACTAATAAATTGTTCAGTATCCATTATTTATATAAGCTCAACGCCCGATAAAAACAAATTTATTTGTTTCGATCGTGCGATGTTGAATACGTCCACCGCTGCCGCCGCGCGCGCCGCTCTGAGCTGTGGCCTCCTCGATACTCGCTAGTACATTTGTTTCAATCGCACACCGCGCAGCCCGTCGCCGCCGCGTGCCGCGCGGCGCTCACCGCGCCGCAGGTCGCGCCGCAATTCGCGCCGCCGGTAGCTGTGGCTTACTTCATACATTGTCTACCATTTGTTTTCGCCGCTCACCGCTTGCCGCGCCGCTCGCCGCGCCGCAATCCGCGCCGCGATTGGCTGTGGCCAGAAGGTAAAAGCCCTTTGGTATACCTCTGTCCAGCACTTTGGGGATAAAATCTACATTTATAAATCACCAGAAAACTCCAACTAACAATGAACCCGTTAATCACCGCTCACTTCCATTGTTGGCGGTGATATAATAAAACGGTGTAAATCATCACAATGATGGTGTTACCGAAAAGTTCTCTGTTTACGGCAATTATAGAAAGAGGGCATCCTGTCAGTCGCTCAACCGTGTTGTGATTCATGGGTTCATCATACTAGTTGGTTTTTATAATTCTTGACCTTTTCATAAGTCGATAGATCGCATGGATCACGTCTTTGAAAGCCTAGGGTCAATGAGATATAAAGTCCTTCAATTAAAGAGCACTTCAGCAGCTGTTTGGAATCAGGATTAGGTTATAGGCGGGAGTTACAATCCTAATTGGCAGGATGTGGACGTTTCATACATAGGTAGGTATTACTTCACACTCTGCAATCCCAACATGGTGTAATTTACCTGCCAAGTCGTAATATTGCAGTTCGGTGGTTTGGTGACGTGTTTTGTTCCTAACTTCTCTGTAACATACTTTAAAACATTGAAATTATGAAATATTCATAAACGAATAAAAATAGTTATCAGTCAGCATCAGAAGTAGATTAACACTACTCAAAGTTTCAAAGCAGGTTTTTTTAATAAAAACTTGTCAGATATTACTTGTTAATAATAAGGTATTGAAGAGTTAAGGAATATTTTAAAAAATAATAAAGAATAATAGCTAGAGTCCTGTACATCAAATAATTATTAAATGTTAAGCTAGTTCTGTTGCTTACCGTACCTTCTTCTTTATCGTGTGGAACTAGTGCCTAACCTGGTGTCAGAGTTTTTATGCCACCCATGGGCCTCTGACTGGGCTTTACAAGGCGTCGAGAAATATCTCTCAGGCATGCTGGTTTCCTCACGATGTTTTTCCTTCACCGAAGCAAGTGATAATTATGCAACAGTACCTATTAACAACTTTACAATCGGTTATTAGTGTTACACCAACAACGGTAGGTAACTATCAGAAATCAGGATAAGCACAACAAAACATAAAATCTAATCCCAACTAATATTATTTATCGTCCCGTTAATTGGTAAATCCCGATGCACAACAACCCGCGGTCGTAACAGACACGCTCTGACGTAAGGGACCAGGTTGCCTTTGATTTATAAGGCTCTTGCTCCTCCCAGATCAAGTAGATTCTCAATTTAAGGTACTTAGGTATATACTATTTACTGTAAAGTCAGCTGGGGACTGGTCTGGTCTGGCTAGAGAAAAATACAAGTTTTTTCTGACTGGAACTTTTCATAAAGGGATTTTTTTTCCCTTTACGAAGCCGAAAGTGACTAGTTCTTCCCATCATTGCGATATTTTTTTTGTTCTAGACCATACCTGCGAACCTTCTAGCTACGGAGTTATTGGGGGTCCAAGTTCCAACATTTTTTTTTTTAATACCTGTTTCTATTGTAATATTTTTACTTTAAACACCTCCACGACCCCCCTACTATTCAATCCATCCATCAGCACAGTGTTTTGAGTGTGTTACATTGAGTCCTACCGTAAAACGTGATTTTTCAACCCAAAAAGCTTTTTTGTTTTAGTTACTATCTTAGGTTTAGGAATTAGTTGTGCTAGGTTTTACTTATATTTGATTTGTGTTTTAACGTAGATACAGGGTGTAACAGGACCCTTCACGAAGCCGGCAACCAAGCATTATGTACACAATGCTTGGTTTCCGACTTCGTGAAGGGTCCTGTTACACCCTGTATAATATATTTCCCCGAAAAGTTAGGCAAATGTGTACCTACACGGTTTAAGTCACGTGTAATAGAAGGCCAGCCTATTGCCATCGACCGGGCTGAAATCAAGACCCAGTTGCTGAGATATTCCTGAATTAAAATCCCAATAACACTGATCCCACGACCTCATACTCAGCATTAGTGCATGCGACCACTAGATCAACGACCATAATAAAATAATGTTTTATTCCGACAAACGTTACAGAATGAACTGAACTTTTTCATTCTGTTACTCACCCCAGTCAAAGGGGTATACAAAAATCAACGATCTCCAACAAATATCGTAGATCGAAAACTTCCAGGAAGTCTATTGACCTAGAAACTTGTCGGTTTGAATGTAAAATACTGTCAATTTAGATCTAAAGTCTTAAAGTTTCGGCACCAAAAGTTGCCAATTTGTTTTCTTGGGAAATGATAAGTTTTGTTAATGTTTGAGATGGTTCCAAAACAAATATTTGCGTTTGATCAAAGGTAACTTCAGTTAGAGAATTTCATTTCATTTTGTTAACGCAGAACGCAGTAAAGCTTTTAGAACTGCAATATCAATGAAATGTTTTCTTTATTAGCCAATGATGTCCTTCTTCTGGGTAAAGGTCCTGCCAGGCATAGCTTTAAGCATTAGAACGCCGTCCGTCCGTCTTATGACGACAGGCCATGTCGACGGCGCGTTCGTGTTCCACGCGTGCCTCAAAGAGAGTCAGCAAACAGGAAGGGCACCGATAGGACCGATGCCTGCTAGGGTTGCGGGACTGTTCGAAAGAGATACCGCGGCCCTGGAACACAAGGGGCAAAGGAAAGAACATGGATGGGTTTTAGTCAGTAAAAGTCTGACACTCTCTCCTGCTCAGCCAAGAGCGGGAGGGGTTATTTGATGATTTCCCATCCGAAAAAAAAAAGGCATAGTTTTAAGCATCAAAAGTAAGACCCTCCTGACCACCATCCAATGTTCAGTGTTGCTCCTTAGATGAAACAGACCGCTTCTCCCAACCCTTATTGAGAAAATGAGGGACACTAAGACAGAGTAAACTGGCTTCAGCGCCCGACCTATCTGCTAATTACAGGTAACTGGTGAACATAACATTACATCACGTTTATAATTACCGAAGGGCAGAGGTGTACCTAGGAGTACACCCACATTTTGCCAGTTATATTTAAGTCCCATGTAAGCCTATTGTTGGAGGAGCTCGTGGCGAAATAATAACAGCCGCTCGGGTCGATTTTTAGGTTAAGCCGTGCTTGCCTAGATTGGCCTTTGGATTGGTGACCGCCCAATACATAGGTACCGAGTTTCCCCCGTGCCTCAGAAAACACGTTAAGCCATTGGTCCTGACTGTCATCTGTAGATCCTTGACGTTACAGGTAGTTAGTGGCCGAAAAAGTCTGACAACCAGTCTTACCAAGGGGTATCGTATTACTCAGTACTAACTGGGTTGTGGAGGCCAGACAGGCAGTCGCTCCATGTAAAATACTGGTAGTCAGTTGAATCCGGTTAAACTGGAAGCCAACCCCAAAATAATTTGGAAAAGGCTAGGCAGATGATGTTGTAAGCCTATTGTCATCAACTGGGCACAAATCCAGACTCCGTGGCTGCTACTAAAAAAACTCCTGATCGAAAAACCAAATAACATTTAGCCCGACCCGAGTATCATAATTCATAATAATAATTCATAAATTTCATTTATTTATTGCTGGTCACAGGTGAACAGAAGATCTTATAATTAGTATTATTGTATCACTGTAACATACCCATGGGGTGTACAATATTTTATATCATGTATTTCAATATTATTAGCTATCCTCCTGGCTATAATCGAACCCAGAACCTCATGCACGCATGGAGTAACTGTTGAATTTTGTATGACTTTTACACTGTCACAGTTCATTTCTAGACGAAAGCTAGTCAGAACTCACTACTGAATCCCATAACATTACATCACATAACTAACAATGACCAAACAGTCACTTTCTACCATATTTTACGAAGAGGCGTTGATATTGCGTCTGTGGCCTATTGTTTCGTAAGTTATTACTTTCGTATACCATAAGATAAAACAGTATGAGGTTACGTATTTCATCTGCGCATGTTATGGGAAACGTAAAAATGTGCGTTACGTAATCTGGGAGGAATTGATGAGACTTAGGTCACAGACTGTTGCAGTAGAATCTGAGGGAAAAGCATGAAACTTGTGGGAGAGATGGTCATCTATTGGTAATTAATACAAATCAAGCCGTTATCTCAATTTATTTGGGATTAGCGCAACATGACATGTCTTCTTCTTAAATACTTCTCTATTGGTAATTAGTACCTACCTATAACATAATTAGTCTACAGTGTTTCCACTGCTGAGTAATACCTCTTTTCTATGCCCTATCAGAATACCAGCGCTGCGGTATTTGTTTTTCATATATCGCAGCATCATGCTGAGATAGGAGCCTTTTTGGCCTCGTCTTTTTTATTATTTAGTTTTAGATTCTTTTTTTATTGTTATTTTTTGTTGTTCCTGTGCTTGTCCCAAATAAATATTTTTCTTTCTTTCTTTCTTTCTATGAGGAGGTGTTCACTTAATTTGCGTGTTAGTGGATGTTGGTGATTGTAGGTTTTTTCATAGCTCTCGAGTTCGAACCTAAGACACGCACCACAGATTTTTCGGATTCATGTACTTATTTTATAATTATCACTTGCATAGGTGAAGAAAAACATCGTGAGGAAACATATTTCTCGACGGCATGTAAAGCCAAGTCAGAGGCCCTGCGGCCTAAAACCTCTAACACCAGGTCTAGGACGGTCCAGGCACTAACCACACGAAAAAGAAGAGACACTCCTTTTTTTAATTGAACTCCGTTGTTTACTTTGATTATAATAAATTAACTCAATCCAGTCAGTTAAAATGAAATCGGTTAAGTAGTACGTACAAGGAAATAACTAGTAAGTACTAGGTACGTAATAATTCATTTGCTAGCTGAGTTGTTTAAAAAAATAAGTTATTGCTATGCGCCTTTCGGTTCCCAACAAGATCTCGTCAACCGATAACTATTTTGATAATTGACCCAATGATATATACTTTAAAATAAATATATTGATCTCATATATTAACATCACGCCTCCAAAATAATATATCTATCGCTAATCACCAATATACATCAAAAACTTACAATTAATTAAAACAATAGCCAGCCCCTATTGCAAAGAGCTTAAAGTTTAAAATAAATCATTACTAAACTATTCAGAAAAAAGCTTCAGGCGCAAACGCACCGATTAATCCTACAAAAACCCTTATCACATCAAAAACCCACTTTAGTATCCTCAACATAAAAACCAAAATCATTTACCTATGCAATAGTTGAAACTCACCTTGCACGCTTGAAATGCAACAGTCAAATCTTAACTCTAATTTCAAACCGAAACAATTGAAAGTCGCTTGCATTGCTTTCTAAGACCGGTAACTGTCAAACCACTTGCCAAACACAACTCTATGGGTCAAGATCTAAGGTGTTATTTTCTATGTCCAAAGTTACCTATACTTGAAGCACATAATATCAATCACAAATCAACATTGACACGGGCCTGCCCAGTCCGTATAGAAGTTAATTGTTGGCTGTGCACATTATCATTAGTTCGTAGCGTCGTGCTGCGCCTGCGCAACCAGATAATATCTGCCGATTATAAATGTAAGATGGTCAGTCGTATGATTGTGGTACATTGGATACGTTAGATGGGCAGTTTAATCAGGTATTGAGTATAGTTTAATTTCTGAGATGGGATTATGGTTGATGTATGGTCTCTTGGTCTATACAGTTGTGGTCCTTTTATGGTTTTATTTTTTATTGCTGTAAGCGGGGTACGTGGTTTATTGACAACCTGGAGAGGGTTGTTTAGCTAGAGTAGATAAGAATCAGCTGCTTTGATAAGCAACACACTAATCGGAAAATCATAACGTCTAATGAAACTTTAAACTCCGCCTTTTAATTTCCATTAATTTTCCCGGGTCGGGCAAAGTCTTATTGGGTTTTCCATTAGAAATATTCCAGTAGCAGCCACGCAGTTTGGATTTGTGCCTGGTTGATAGCAATACTATCTCTCGCTCCCTATTACATGGCACTTGAACATAACTGGCAATATGTGGGTGTACTATTAGGGACACCTCTGCCTAATCCAACGGGGATTACAGGCGTGTTGATATGTTATATAACATTATTAACGTTGGCTGTCCTGCTTCATCAGTCACTGCTTCTATGTTGTTCAAATTATACTTTCATTCCCAGTCGTTTGTCATTTGCAGACCTTTGACAGTCGTTATGGTGAGTTAGGTGTCTGAAGGTCTTTTTTTTTGTTTTTCGGGTGAGAAATCATCAAATAACCCCTCCCGCTCTGGGCTGAGCAGGAGGGTGTCAGACTTTTACTGACTAAAACCTATCCATGTTCCTTCCTTTGCCCTTTGTGTTCCAGGGCCGCGGTATCTCTTTCGAACAGTCCCGCAACCCTGGCCGGTATGTCTGAAGGTCTTAGAACCAGTTTTACCAAGGGGTTCGTTTGCATCCGATTAGACTGGAAGCCGACTGCAACATAATAATGGAGACTCTAGGCTTACGATGATAAGGAAGCTATACATCATAATCATCTGCCTAGCCGGTTCCTTACTATGTTGGGGTCGGCATCCAGTCTAACCGGATGCAGCTGAATACCAGTATTTTACATGGAGTGACTGCCTATCTGACCTTCACAACTCAGTTTGTACTGGGGTAACACGATACCCCTTGGCAAAATTACCTTTTGTAAAACGATGCCGTTTGGTAAGACTGGTTGTCGGACTTTTAACGGCTGTCAAAGATCTACAAATGACAGCCGGGACCAGCGGCTTATCGTGCTTTCCGAGGCACGGAGGAAACTCGGTATGTAATTGGGGGTCACCTATCCACGGTCCAACTTAGTCGAGTGCGGTTTAACCTAAAATCTACCCGAGCGGTGGTTATTATTAACCCATGAGCTTCTCGATGAGGAAGCTATGCCTCGTCAAAATAAGCGTGCCTAAGTTACAACGAAGAAATACCGGGAAGGTACTTTCCCCCCCGGAAAATAAAGCCAGGCGAGACACCAGGCCCACCCAGTACTCAAATAAATCATAGGTAGGTACATCTTGGAGTTTTCCTATACCAGGCCGTCAGCTTGCTCTGACGCGGCCGGTCCATATCCATTTGAATTTTGATGAGACACGTTGCTGTGACGGTCTGCATGATTTATTTTATCTATATTCTGTTTGGATTGATTTATTGTTATAGACGTCGGTGGTGTTCTTAGAAAAATTGGTATTTTTTAAGTAATTTTGGAGTTGAAGTAAAACTTTACATTTTTCTTCAGAATTATGAGACATCTTTACAAACTGGGATATTTTCTTCGTCATTACAGACTTTTTTCTTTTTCTCTGGAAACGGAAGTCTACGTTACCTGACGTCGGTTTTTAGCTGTGGTTGAGGTTGCATGACTTCCATCTAATCTATCTACGTCATTACTGTTTAGTACCGGATGCCTAAATCTTAAAAGTGACGTTTTTCCTGTAAATTTTCCTCTAAGATTCCAATAAGTTACAAAAATATTTGCATTAGGTTTTAGGTTATCAATTAGTATGACAGCCGCGACCAACGGGTTAACGTGCCATACGATAAACGTAAGGATCTTTATATGTAATAGATGGTTACCCATCCACGTACCCACATCAGAAAGCGCGGTTGTTCCATCAAAGATTTCTCACCATGTATACTTCTAATACCATCTCAAGACAACAAAAACAATCCCAGGTACCCACAATAAAGTGCAGCAGCGGCCACCCATCCATCCGTCATCCCTCGCCCGAGGTAAGGCAACGTTTTTGCGACCGTCTGAATTGATGGCTGCACGTTATTGGAGGTGGGACTGAGATGTACAGCCGACTCGACTCGATATCAACTGATATAAGGCTAGCTTGTGATACCAGAAGTGTGGCCGGTCTTGATACTTGATAGAATCTACCTGAAACTCATCATAGACTGATAAGACTGCTCTTGTTGAAAATGAACTGTGTGTTTAGTAAAAACCTTTCTAAATGTAGAGTTAACTTAAAACAAGCCTTTGAGACTAAACATTTGACTATTTGTAAGTTTAGATGTAGGGAGTAATCATCGGAACTACTGATCCGATTCTAAAAAATCTTTCACTAATAGGAAGCTACATTATCCCCCAGTATCATAGGCACACGCAGCTCCGGGCAAATGCTTAGAGTTTACGAAACTAGAAAGAATCTTACATTTAGAAAAGTAACTTGAATGGAATTGTAAAAATCCTGCTACTATTAAAAACGTGAAAGTTTGTGAGGATGGATTGATACGTGGATATTTATTACTCTTTCGAGCAAAAACTACTGAACGGATTTTGGTGAAACTTCACAGTAATATAGCTTATACATAAGAGCTAACATATAGTATCATTTATATTGATATTGTCTAAGATAATTGATTATACGCGGGTGAATCCGCGGGTGAAAGTGTATTTATAAATTCTTATAAATATTTTTGTATTCAGTGTAACAACTCTGGGCGTTCGCAAAAACCGTCAATGATTAAAAAAAAAACAAAAACATCTTAAAGTATCAAATCCTCTCCGTGCTACTACGCCGCGCAGACGGCACTACACTCGTATTACTACAAATCATTCAACCGGAGCCAGTCCTGAAATGTTTCCATTCTTTTATTGATTTATTCTGCATTATTATTAATTTTTACAAATAAATATAAAAATCCAACATGGCGGCCGCTTGTTATTTATTAAAACGTTAAACTTACACGCCCAATCTGATAAGTATTTTATATTTATAGTCCATATTTTTGTTTCAATTTCGTTTTTTGTTACTCTCAAGGTTATTTGAGGATATTCTGTTAAATTAATGCTGATTTTTGGAATAAAAAGAAACATGATCGATGTTAAATAAGGGGAATATGTACGAACCTAACCGATTGTTGCTCATAATTTATTGTGATTCAACCGAAATTAGGTTTTTATGCTAATTAAATAAAACGTATCACCTGCTTGTGAATTGTGATACATTAAAAGAGGTCATCGTTTTAATTTAAAACTAAGACCCACACCTATACCAATAAACTTACTATAATATGCTGTATGATTTCGGCAAATAAAACATCTAGGCATCAATCATAATCCCAATAGTCTTCTAACACAAATTAGCAAAGTGGGGTAATAAAAATCCTTCCGACACACAGTGTGAATGCGGTGCTCCCGAGCAGCTAGACGATGTCCAACTTGCTGGGGTGTCCAAAAACTCTCAACACCTGCACATTAGAGGATCGTAATATTACCACAAACTGGGCCCAAGAAATTTAAAGAAGTCGTACCATCGTCACGAAAGGAGATCTTTTAAAAACAAAGCCGCATTGAGTTTGCCTCAGCCGATAAAACAGAACATGATTAAGGAGATTAGAAGGTAATTGCTGAAAGCCACTAACAATCGTGTGAAGTCGGCTGTCCAAGCAGCAACTTACTCATCATTTATCTAGCGTTTTTGGTCGGCTTCGTTTTCATTTTATATTTTGACCGCCTGTTGGTCGAGTCGAGTAGGTTCTGGGTTCGATTCCCGGGTCCGACAAAGTTTTTCATCAGGAATTTCTCAGTAGCAGCCACAGAGTCTGGATTTGTGCCCGGTTGACGGCAATAGGCTCGCCCCCTATTCCATCGGACTTAAAACATAACTGGCGAAATGTGAGTGTACTATTAGGTACACCTCTGCCTAGCCCTTCGGGGACTACAGGTGTGATGTTATGTTATGTATATGGATTGAGCGACTACCTATCTGACCTCCACAACCCAAATAATAAGGGTAACACGATCCGTCTTGGTAAGACTGGTTGTCAGGATTCGGGCCACTGACTAGTTAAAGATCTACAAATGACAGCGGGAACCAACGAATTATATAATGTGCTTTCCGTGGTGCGGTGAAAACTCGGTACCCCATCAACGGACCAACCTAGGTAAGCGCGGCTTAACCTGAAAATCATCCCGTGTGGCTGCTATTAGTTAACCAACTGTTTCACTTACTGTTCGTACAAAATAGAAGTTGTAGTCAATCAACACAAGAGAAGAAGATTTTGTGAAATCTAAAACAGATCACCATCGCTTATTGTAGAAGGCCATTCACTGTGTTTGAAGACCAAACAGCATTCCATACAGAATTCATACATTTCAAGTAAGCAAATCCAAAGGTCAAATTTATAAAAGCCGAACCAATCGACAAACGCCATTCAAGTGTCGTGAATAATGTATTCTATATTGTTAAGACAATTTCCAGAGAGCACCAAACAGCAGAGATCACTATACAACCGAATAAAACACACGTCTAAACAATATGTAGTTGTCACCGGTTGATAGGACCTGTCTTTCAAACCATCTAGTTTACTCCCTGATCCATAACATCACATCAACCAACTTTACGCAGCCAGAATCACACCCTTACAATGATACCGCAAAGCTTGAATTTGAACAGCACGAAACATTGACTTTCATAGATGGAACAGCGTGTATTGGTGCAACCATATTCCGAAATTTCCGAAAGGCAAAAGCTTCGCGTTTTACATCAACCATTGCGCGTTCTCTATGCTTGCTTTCAATAAGTTTGATAGCAAAAGCAGCAATGTATGCCGTGCTTGCAAGGATGATGGTATCAAAAACGGTGTTGATGTAATACAGTTTTGGTTTGACGTCTCTGGGGAGACGGCAGCTAGGTGTTGAGGTGATCCTGGGCTGGATAGATCAATGATATGTCAAAATCGTGTTATACTTGTGGGATTTATGCAGACTAGTTTTGGTAAGCAATCAGGACAGTGATAGATTCGAACCGAGGTGTTACGTTGGGAACATTTCCCTGGTGGCTATTGCATTCGATTCGGTTTTGATATCTCGTTAGTGCATACGTTTTGAGAACGGTTTGCGGAAAGATATTTCTGTGGTTCTTTTTCGTTTTATGCGAGTTTTTGCTCGTGTGAAAAGAGTTACAAGTCTGGAAATTGCCAGCAAGTTGTCGGAAGATTTTGAAAAATAATTCGGAGCGTTTCGTGATCCTTCAATACTGACATTAGCTTTGCCATAACTTATTTTGGTCAATCCAATAGATTTTTGACTTAACCAGCAATGTACGTCGTATGTATGTAGTCTCAATGTTCTCTGATCTCCTCTAATTGAAATAAATACAGAAAGACTTTTGAACGCGCAAAAAATATATTGATAATATGCAATGAGTAATTTGCTGTTTGATGTGAAGGGGTCATCATCCCACCAGGTACCTAGTCCAGTTCGCGGCCAATTCATAATTTGGCATGATTTGATTAAACTACCAGGATTACCAGAATAAAAAAAAAACGTGGAGTTTCAATCGTAAAGTTATCTGTCTAAAATGCTCAGACAAAGTGACTTTCTATCATAGCCGTAACGATGGTGGAAATGTCAGAATTATATAGGCTACCGTAAAGCTGCTGAAAGTTGCTGAAGAAATACGAAGAATTTACTATAGTGAATAATGCCTGATTTAAACTGTAATGGGCAGTTGGATATTGTTAGATAGCTTAGCAGTTCGTTCGCTTCGCCACCCATAGCCGCAATCAAGGTAGGTAACCAAAATTCTTCCTTCACCCGATTAACTATTAGGAACATCTTTATACGTTCCACATACAGGGTCCAATCCACCAGATCTTAATTATTCTGTCAATTTTCAATAGACATTTTGTAAAGAATTTTTGCACGCTTCCCTTTTTTAACCCTCGTCGCCAGAGTGAGGTATATGAAGAAGACTGCATGATTCCAGTTATTCGGTTTATTGGGAATGGACATGACAGCAGCATCACCTATCCCAGCCCTCCGAATTGGTCATTCATTACAGAAACCAACGCTTCCCAAGTTTTTAGCAAAAAAAAAACTCCAAAAAGCCTTTGACTTCCAAATCTCATGTATTTATTTCTAATTTAAGCGCGAAAAAAGGCTCACAACATTTTCCGTGCAAGCCGAAGTGTGATGGAGATGAGTTGCTATATAATTCATGGGGAATGGGCTTGCAACCTGTCACGTATCACGGCGACACGTGTTGTGTACACCATGCTTAGTAACGGCATTGTGTACACCTACTGAAAAATATAAACATCTGGAAAAATATCGTGAGATGGAAATATGTGCAAAATGGCGTAGAACGAAAAAGTTTAAATAAGATTCACACATTCTCACAACAAGTGATGATAAAATCCTTATAATTATGTAAAAAAGTATGACACATGGATGACGATATCTTTATCAGCCAAAATCTGCTTTTGATAAAGGGTCATTCATCATCGTCATCAGCCCACAACCGTCCACTGCTGGACATAGGCCTCTTCAATCGCACGCCACTGAACTCCATTCTCGGCAGCTCTCATCCAGTTTCTACCAGGCACCCTGCGATGATTGTCGCTACACCGAACCTGGGGCCTTAGTCTGCTATTGCAATAGTGTCAGAATGGTCTATCATTGATTTAATAAGGCCCCGCGCAGACGAATTACCCTTTGTACGCATGACAAAAGAGTTTCGAACGCGCTTCAATACGCCGTGGGCTAGGGAAAAATCTGTATTTTAATGAAGAAAGCCAAGGAGTTTTAAATTAAATTAAATAATGGTCTAATTTAGAAACCTCTCATTTATTAACAGCTTTATTTCACCGCCTACTCACACAAGCTTCGGGGTAGAACGCGAAACAATTTAATACCAACCCCCGCCATATTTAATCCACACATCCGAACTACGCAACACACAGCTCTCAGAAAGGCATTAAATTAACTCTTATTGTCTCAAAACTTCTATCGGTACGGGATCGAATCGCACAAAACATCGTACCTGAATAACCCAATAATTGTGTACATAAATCATGTGAACGACTTCTGATAATTCGCCCTCCGAACTAAGGATGGGTTGCAAGGTGTAAGATAATGGCGTTTTGGTGAACAGGTCATGTGGAGGTAGGACTGCAACCAGGAATTTGGTTAAGGGGGTTCCCCAGATAAAAAGCAGATCAATTAATGGATTAAACACTAATCAAGAAAGACAAGCGTCTCTAGATTGGGTTTTTTTTACAACACGATTAACTGAGCTCCAGGAAGCGAGGTTTAAAATTTTAGCACTGTTCCTCGGATAGCAAAACGTACCATCACGCCTTGTAATCTCCGAAGTGTTAGGCAGAGGTGTGCCTAACACTTAGGTAAACCCACATTTCACCAGTTATGTTTAAATCCCATGTAATAGGGGGTAAACCTATTCCCATCAACCAGACTCCGTGACTGAGAAATTCCTGATGGAAAAACCCAATAACACTTTGCACGACCTGGGAATCGAACTCTGGACCTCATGCTCAGCACAGATCAGGCACAGATTTGTATTATAAATTTTACTATGTTGATTTTATCCTATACCAGAGCTGCATTTCGCAAAAATCTTATTACTACATAGTATAAAACAAAGTCGCTTCCCGCTGTCTGTCCCTGGTACATAGGGACAGACAGACTTAGATCTTTAAAACTACGCAACGGATATTGACGCGGTTTTTTTAAATAGATAGAGTGAATCAAGAGGAACATCATTGCACCCGTGCGAAGCCGGGGCGGGTCGCTTGTACGTAAATAAATAATAAAACTTCAATGAAGTGTGTGCTTAATGCTTAGTTACGATAAGCCTTAGTTACAAAAGTTTTATGAAATTGGGGTTCCTTTTCTCTCTTACAGAACTTTGTGGACCCTTTACATGTTTTGTATTAAAATCGCCATCGCTTATGACATAAACAGAAGTATAATTCTCCCTCCAAACGTAAGGGTTTGAACAGACCGACGATAACACAGATACGTGCGAAATGCGACTTTTCAACCTTTTGTGGGCCACAGACGCGATAATGTTTCTAATGTATGCGCTATGTTGTGATATTTTTGACTTTGTCACGCTACTGATACCTACTTGTGCCCACATTGTGTCCCGAGGTTAACATTTTATCTTTCTTTGAAGTTATTACTTTGAAGTGGAGATATTCGAGTTGAAGTCTGTTGTTTTTCTGTTCGAGGTTTTAATGATGTTCCAAACATAAGGTGGGAGAACACACATGAGAATGATAAGTGAAGATAATTATTCATAAATCATAAACAGTGTCGGTGTATTCACTAAATCATAAACTCATGTAAAGCTGAAGACATCTTGAATAATAATTTATGAATGAAAAGTTCAGGTGGAAAATGATTGAAGACTTTTGTAGCTGACTCTTCCGAATAGAATGCGTTAATGTGTTGCCATTATTTGCCTAGACTTTTTTAGCTTCCAGTCTAACCGAATGCAGCTGAACCTCAGTATTTTACATGGATCGACTGCCTATCTGACCGCCGCAATCTTAACCGTAACCGTAACCCCTTGAAAAGACTGGTTGTCTAACTTTCGGGCCTTTGACTACCTGTGCCGACTGTCAAAGATCTACAATTGACAGGATGGAGGTTGAAAACTGTTCTCAGTTCACCGGTTTAATTAAATAATAGATATATACTTCTAACTATCCATCAAAGGTATGGTAGGTTTACATCCCCCATATTCACAGGTACTAGCTTCAAAGTGTACTGCAAAGGGTTAGATAATGAAGTTAGCGGGACCACCTGTCACCACTTGTTAGAACCATCGATGCACCGGATGTACACTCTTCGACCTCTCATAACTTAGTTAGAGGGAGGAAACATGTCGTAGACCGTGATTTTTATTGAATTTTGTAGTCATGTTGACATGATCAATAGATTACTATTTTTAGCAAAGTTTCTAGTTAGTAGTTGATTTGTAATGATATCCAACTTTTAAATTATACTATAACTGTTATTATAAGAGTTTGTCACTCATTGAGTGGTCTCTTTTTTCTCAGGGGACTTTCATAAACTTTGTAAAACAAGAGAATTATGTTTATTTTACTAAAGACTTAGCTACGGTATGGTAGGTAACGATTTGAATTAAATGTACAAAGTAAAGAATTGTAGTTGACCGCAGGATATTGTAATTGCCTTTGACAAAGTGGTAAAGCTGCGTTCAATCATCAGAAAACTCCAGTTAGTCATCTAACAAACAGCTTAATTTTCAAACCATTGCATAAGGTGGCCTAAACTGTATATAAACCTCTTATTGTGGGTACCTAAGTGGTACCTTCTCTATTTATTATGAGCATTATTTTCCTACCAAGCAGACACTGACATATATTTAAGTGATTCTACGACCTATGTGTTTTGAAATTAGCATCGTATTTTTATATAAATGTGTAATTACACTTCATATTATTTTTACCATTTTTTGTACCACTTAAACTGCAAATAAATGGCTTTCACTTTGACTATGCCTTAAGAAGCACGTAATTTCCAAAGTGAATTGACTATTTCCCTAAGCTTTCATTACCATCATCATCTGCCCAGCCTGTTCCCAACTATGTCAGGGTCGACTTCCAGTCTAACCGGTTGCAGCTGAATACCAGTATTTAACATGGAGCGACTGCCTATCTTACCTTCACAACCCAGTTAATACTGGGTACTACGATATCTCTTGGTAAGACTAGTTGTCAGACTTTAGGGCCACGGACTACCTGTAACGACTTTCAAAGATCTACAAATGACAGCCGGGACTAATGGCTTAAACTGCTTTCCGAGGCACCTACCTACGTTAACCTCAAAATGTTTACATATAGGCCTCCACCTACCCCTCAATCTAATTAATGAAATCCCATTCACTACAGATCTCCTAGATCGGCGAGCAGATACGGGCGCAATCACTAGTTTCAATACAGTTGGCAGATAGGCATTGTTCCGAACTTATAATTTGATGACAATCGCGAACTATGGCACACTATGGAAATATGGAAGGCGATAGTTTCTAACTTACCTATACGAGGAGTTTGTTTAATTTAATTGTGGGTGGGTAATTAGGTACACAGAGTAGCAGTGGCGAAGGTTCTATATAACTCGATTCCTACCGGCTCCCCTTTAAAAAATGGCACAATCAGTAGACAAATAATCAAATAACTATAAAGATTATTTTGTACTCCGGCTTACCTCTTACAAAAATTTACCCTTCGCTACTGCAGAGTAGTGTTTAAGGTATTTCAGATTTGATGATGGTTTTCAGGCATAACGCAGAGAAGACAGAGGCTCATCTTAGGGGCGGTGTTGAAGGAGTTGGAGTGTACGCTTAGAGGCACTATGAGCAGCACCGAAAAAAAAGAATTTTCAGTAAATTAATCGATAAAAAAACCGGATGTGTACTCATTTTATTGCTGCATCGAGTTGCCCATGTCC
This sequence comes from Eugnorisma glareosa, assembly GCA_947578425.1. Classification (NCBI taxonomy): domain Eukaryota; kingdom Metazoa; phylum Arthropoda; class Insecta; order Lepidoptera; family Noctuidae; genus Eugnorisma; species Eugnorisma glareosa. Next base: position 1,908,271 of record OX387966.1, read on the forward strand.
ATTGTAACCATTTAGGATCTGAGAATTATCCTTTGTACGCACCGTTTTCGAGAAATAGGTCTTTGCTTAACTCCAGCTCCATAGCGTCCCTTCGGCTTCACTCCAACGGCATCCGTAAACTATGTTATTGTGGACTTACAGGGCTTTTCAGACAGGGAATCAATTGTTACCAAAATATATAAGTATGTTTGATAATTTTTATCAACAATATAATAACAAACTTCTTTGCAGTTCCTACAAGAGTGAGTTACGTTACTTTTAGCGAACACTAAGTCAAGGAACACTATGTATCATTATGGAATGGGGATTAAGGACTTCAAAATCACTTTTAAAAATGGCTAAGTTTAGGTAAACCAACGTATGCTACGAGTACCAGTCCATCCACTCGTTTTAATTTGTGTCGCATATTTCACACAAACATCTACATTCGCAGACCACACACAACCAACCAAAAAAAAAAGAGATTAAAAACATCACAAGGCGACTCCCAGAACGCACATTCGCTCTAATAGATTCCCCACTAAGTGCTCTTAGAATTTCATAAAGAATAAAAAAACTTTGGGCAACTCTCCCGCCATTCATTAAGGCTCACGTACACGGTTCACGTCATGTTATGATTTAAGGGTCCATGCGGTAATGGCGCGATAAATAATGCGGTCACAGCTACCCCAGTACTTTAAGTACGCGAAAATGGCTCCACTTAGCTACCGCCATCTAGCGGCCAGCAAATAAAACGTATAAATCAACCTCTGTTGTTCTTGATTAGTCTGTGTAATTTCGTCGTGTTCGAATTTTGAATGTTCTTTTTTAAGATATTTCAAAATAACAGATAGATTATTTTGCCGAGTCAATGTGGTGGTGGTGGTGTGGTGGTGGTGGTGTGTGGTGTGTGGTGGTGTGTGGTGTATGTGGTTTTCATGTTTGAAGTGTACCAGTATCCCCAGTAAAATAATCGTTTTTAGATTTAAGGAAAATCCTTGAAAGTAAGCCTGAAAACAAATCTAAGGATTACTGCGATGATTACAAATATAAAATACATTATTGTTAAATTAAATAGGTGTGACCAATGATTGCAGAATCGTTGAAGTCTTTTTGATACCATTCAGTTATAATAGAGGGCGCTAGTTTTATGGTCATTGACCATAGTTTTTAAAACTGTTACACAGTAATATTAGGTACAACAGTTGTTGTTTTGTAATTAAATGTTTAAATAAAATACCTGAGAATACAGCTTAATAAGTGAAAGTTCAAAACTTAAACATGGTAAAAGTTTCTGTCAACAAGGCTACGTTGTTAGGTATCGATCTACCTAAAAGCTTCAAAACCGCAAACACAGAGGGCGTTACTGTTATGGTCAATGACCACAACAAAGCTTCCTGGCTTATGATTAAGTTCGACCATTTGGTTCTAAGATGGCGCTGATGGTATGTTTATTTATGTTTAGAGACAAAAATTCAAGTTACATTTTTGAAGATCACCGATTTGAAAAAGTTTTAGGTATTTTGATGGCAAAGACAAGAAATCTAACCTTCACCCATGGGTTGTTGCAGTTACTGCCCAGTAATCATCATTGACAACTGACTGAAAGCAGTACGGAGATGGAAAATCAACTTTGTTTGTAAAGTAAGTAGGCCATTATCAAATTATTAATGATACCAAATCAAATCGAACCACAAGCCAACCAATTCACCCCATTATCAAAAACACCTTGACACAACAATTTCCTTGAACGATCTTCGGTAACTGATGAGCTTAATGCCTAAATAGCCGATCGGTAAGATTTACCGCCTTCCGTTCCGGTATCGGATCGTTGTCGTGTCGGAGCCGTATCGGCGTCGTGCCGGAACCACGGAAGGGTCGTTATCGGATCCTCACATCGCACGTCTCAAACGGTAACTCGTTAATTTCTGTAGATGTCACAAGCCGTGGCCTATAGGATGAGTTCGGTGGCACAATGAGAGCATAGTTCGTGTGCAACATTATCAACATTTTTCAAACTGGTGAACTCTACTGATGAAAGTGACATACTACATACTTATCATAATATCACGCCTAATCCCCGAAGGGTTAGGTAGGGGTGTATCTAATAGTACATACACCCACATTTCACCAGCAGCACCATGTCCCATTTAATAAGGGATGAGCTTATTGCCAACATCCTGACACAAATCCATACTCGCGAGCTTATTGCCATCAACTAGGCACATAACCAGACTCCATGGCTGCTACTGAGAAATTCCTGTTGGAAAAACCCAATTAAACTTTGCCCGACCGGGGAATCCATCCAACGACCTCAAACTCAGCAGTCGCGCTTGCGACCGCTACACCAACGAGTCAGACACAGACAGGCACTGATGAAAGTAATAAGCAGAAAGTCTTAGTAAGCACCAGTCTGTGTCTTAATCTCAAAAAAGGGAGGTCTTCATCATCGGCCTACAGCTGTCTCCCATTGCTCATCACTCAACTCGATTCTCGACAACTCTCATTCAGCTGCTTCCAGCCACCCAAAAAATTTACAAGTACCTATCCAAGTCATGTTCTTCCCTTATAACTTCAAGCAGAGCAGAGTTGATTTTTGCAGAAAAACATAAATACCATTGGAGATAGAATTTCTGAGTGATATATTTTTTTAACGAATGAACAAAGCGACCGTCGCGATTTTCAATCTTTAAAATAAAATGTTATCAACAAACACTTAAAACAAAGTCTTCTAAAAACGACATTATAGATAAGTCATCACTATGTTTTCAGACAATTCTTTATATCTCCTGAAAACAATAGACTGACAATTTCCCGAGCTCTCGCTTTTCCGATCCCAGTGTGCCCCAGTCCCGATACTACCCAAAGTTAATGCGACGAAGTTGGTGCCCAAATTTTAATAATAATATATCTTTGTAATTTATTTGATTCGCGACGCAAGCGCCGCTTGTTCCCAGACTCGAGGTATCATTTTTCTGTGAAATATAATCTGAGATTATGTTTTTTTTCTGTTTTTATTTAGTGCGTGGAAATCTGAAGGTGCAACTCCTGGGTTTTATGATTAGAGATATTTTTTTTTATTAAAATCCGCAGGTAATTGCTAGGTTTGATTGCTTTCTCCTTTTAAAGTGAGTGATTCAACATGAAAATTTTGATAGTTAGTAAATCTTCACGAACTTGGCCCAGTCATGAATTACCAAAGCAAATCGTCTCCTTAAAAATATTTACAGGTAAATAAAATAAATAAAAATAAAAAAGCCTTTTATTTCCATGATTAATGTATCTGCTGTATAAAAACTAAGAAAACTAAAAAAATATTAATATATTTGTAATCTAAATTAACTATAACTATTATGGAATATATTTTAATAGGTAGGAACTAGTATTTTATAATATTTTACTGGAACCCCCCTCAGGTAAACGCCTCCTCCAAAGCTTTCCATTTCTCCCGGTTCTGGGCTATTTGTTGCCATTGTGGGCCAGCTAGTTTTTTATATCTTCATCCCATCTAGTAAATGGTCTTCCCCTGCAGCACTTGCCCGATGGGCTTTTCCATAACGTATCTGTTTTTATCCATCTTTGATCTTTGAGACGCGCTCTGTGGCCGGCTCATTTCAATTTTCATTTTTGGCTGTAGCTGAGTGCATCAATTGCTTTTGTTTTAGATCTTATTTTAGTTTGCTTTATTCTCTGTACTCTCTTGATATTAAACATGCTACTAAAATAAATAATTTACAGGTAAATTATCGTAATTAGTCCTGATCCTAATAAATAACATCTTAACCAAATCCTTAACAAAACAAAAAGTGCGGTAATGACAGCATTTTAACTACGGAACATTACACACACCTCCTAAACTCAACCCTGCGCTCGCTATGGGGAAAAACGCCCCCGATCGGGCCGCAGGCGAGTCAAACCGGCCCATAAATAATAAATACTAGCACGGTGCGTCTGTAGATAATGGTAATTTACGATTCGCTACCATTGACGTCAAATCTTTGGCAGCAACGGGACGGTTAGATCGACGCTCGGCGTTTTTCGGGTGAACTCGGGTGTTTTCGCCGTTTGTTTTGGAATTCGAAGTTTTTGTTTGTTCAGTGTGTGAAGGGTTGTTTGCTTGTGAACAAGTATGCTGCATTTCAGGGGGTTCTGCTGTTTTGCATTCTTTCTTTCCGTTCTTATGTGATATTTAATTGACTTTATGCAAGTTACTTACTGAGTGTCATAAGCAATCTTCAGGACTGAAACTGACACTTCAGAAAAAGGCCTACTCCTGCCCGCGTAGCATGACCACCGTAGAAACGGATATTGTCGACGTGGAATCGAATAAAATGACACATTGTGGAAAGATTTCTATCGTCGCAAGCATGGCGATGTTAAAAATATATGACAGACATGTCAAGTTGTTTATAAAGAGCTTTGTCGATTCTTGGTAGAATAGAGATAGAATTGCCATGCTACGCGGGCAGAAAAGTAATCGGTTAATTCGCTGCAGCACGTGTGCCTGATAAAAAACTTAGGTATTTGGTTACACCTAACTGCTACTTACAAACAAATTGCCAACATAAGTCTAACAGGGAATCACAAAAAATTTAAATATACAATTTATGAAAAAAAAAAACTATCTTGATTTACACACTCGCTTCGCTTTTTCTTCTAACCGTACCTCAACCTTAAAATTAAAGGTAATACCGTGACTTGCCGCCACAAATCAATACCCAAAATCCTTGCCATGCTTCAACGTCTCGAAAATGGCTAATTAATAAAACTTAAGCTATAAATATCGCCGGGCGTCGGCGTCGTAGGTAGCTGTTAGCAAAAACTGTTAGGATCATAAAGCTGTCGTGGGATGAGAGAGTGCCTTTGTTGCTGTTTCGTTGGCGAACGATAAATCTAATGCGAGAACAATTTGGTCGTGGTCGCGAGACTCGCGAGACGGTGTGATGGTCGCGGATGGTCGCGAGTTTTATGCGGGTAATGTGGCAGGTTGGTGAGGGTTAAGATGTCGTGGGGTTTGTGTTTGTTACCTATTCACTCATTGTTTACATTTTACAAAGGTAAACCATAGTCAACGCTTCGGAGCGGGCAACTACAGTACGTACTTTCACAAGTTATTATGCCTTGTGTCTCTGACTGTAGCTTCGCCTTTATTTTTCTGACATTCAAAAGTGCCTATTATGGTCTAATTGAAATAAATGAAATCGATGTAACTTAAAAATGTTAGTTTCATAATTCTTTTCTGTAATTTGACTGAGTAGGTACTTTTACGGGCATAGAATGGGTGTTAATGTAACCCTTAACGAAGCCGAAGGACACTATTGTTCTTCCTGTCATTGTGATTTTTTTTTTGTTCTAGACCGTACCTGGGACCTTCTAGTTACGGAAATATTGGAAATCAAAGTTCCAACTTTTTGACTGTTTTTTATAGAATACATGATTTTAATTTTATAAGTTTACTTTAAATACCTCCACGACACCTGTATAGTTCAGTGCATCCACCACTACAATGTTTTGAGAGCGCCACATTGAGTCCTACCGTAAAACATGATTTTTCACCCCAAAAAAAGGTTTCCCAGTAGTAATTTTTGCGTAGAATTACATAGTTTGATTGATGACTTCGTGAAGAGTCGGTTTACACCTTGTTTAATTGAATTAAACGTCTTTTCAGCTTTTGTGTCCATAGTTCCGCAATGTACTGCCCCAATGGTTAATGTCATTTCACCTTCACCATCACCATCTTTTACAGAAATTGCAGATACCTAGTTATAGAAGTACCTAGGAAAACGATGTAGATAATACCTCCTCCTAGTCTTGTATGCTATTCATGGGTCCATGTTTACTTGTAATATTAACGACTGAACAAATAGGCGACGAGCAGTTTAAAAAGTAGCGATTTTGTAAGCAACACTACTTACTAATTAATAAAAGTGCAGCACTATCTCACAGCGAAGGATAACAGTTACAACTTCGTTTTTATTGCTGCAGAATTTGAAACTGGTAACATTTTAAAAGCATAAAAATGGTGTTGTCATTCTTAATTTCTTACTCTAAAATGTAATCAGCTCTACTACCCTAGCGTACTAATTATACTGGTCATCATCATCGTTCTCCTACCCTTATCCTAATTTATTTGGGGACAGTGCAGTGCAGCATGCGATCTTCTTCAATACTTCTCTATTTGTCTCATAATCATCATCTCATTAGGCACGCGTTCCTGCTACATCATCTTTCATTCAATCCATCCATCGTCCCTTTGGCCCTTACTTAGCCATCCACATTCATACCATACTGGATCCATGCAGCAATTAAAAAAGCGAGTAACCTCGAATTGTACGTGTAATGTCTGAAGAACAAGAATCTAGAAAATTCTCATAACAGAACACCTAGAGACGATCTTATTTATTCACTCAATAAATCTTCCTAAATCTCATCAGACGATAAACTCAAATCTAGAGCATTCCGAAAGCCCATCCATCTCACCTGCACAAATACATCGATACATTATAAATTAAAAAAAAAACACCCCATGACTCACAGCCCACGGGAAAAAAACTCCGTATAATGTTATTACAAGGCATCAAACGCAATATAAAACCGTCAACAGTTCGATAAATCTATCAACAAGTGCTGCCATCTATCAAAGAGTGTGCGCAACGAGTAAACGTGTAATGTTCCGCGGTGATTGATAGATGGCGCTGCCGTGTTAGTGCGCAAGCGCACGGTAAAAGTGTTTCTGATTTGATTTAGATTGTTTATTGTATACCTGGATGTTTTTAATGGAAAGGTCGTTTGGTTATGCTCTGGGAATTTTCAGTGGATGATTTCTGGAGTGAATTTTTATGCACTTCATATTTTTATCGTAGAACTTGCTATAAGATGTTGCTAAGCAGTTTAAAAATAAGTAAGAATACTTGCACTACATTACATTATTCCATCGCTACTCCTAATGATGTCGAGTATTGGGAAAAGTTCCTAGTCGGCGGCATTAGCTAGTAGGTAAAACAGAACATAGGCCAGATATGAGACAAAGCTTCAACAACAGCGAACACGGCTGCTAAACCCACAGTAATTGCCAACCACCTCTTTAGTAGCTACAGAGCTAAAGAAAACAACGGTATGGTAACACTGACAGCTCTTGACCGCAATTTAAATGGCTGAATTTGATCAGTTTCATTGGTGAAATTCACCCTAAGTTTATATCTATTCTTTTGAAAAATCTTAAAAAAAAAAACTACTTCTCTACCCTCAAACTAAACATTTTCTTCCACCGTTCCAATAAGTATAACTACAGCACATTATTTCAATAAGGGCGACATTAGCGACACCTAGTGACGGATAGCCGCCATTAGGTTTTTGACCCACCCAGCCTTGTCTTACTTTTATAATTAACGACAACACGCCAGCGATTTATTGTCGCTCGCCAGACACTTTTAAGGTTATGGTAGCTTTATTATTTATTTTATGGGGGTTTTGAAGTATGCTTAGGTTGATATGCTGAAATTCAGGAGTGTTTGCAGACGTGGGTTTGAGGAGGTCGTGAAGTATGTGAACCTGTAGTCTTATTCAATCTTAGGGTGAGTAATTTATTTTCTTAAAATAATGTGGTAGTAAAATAAGGTGTAGTGGGTGCGAATTTTATTGATTAAGTGAGATTGGTCGAGTCTAGTAATTAGTCAACATATTTCTTGGTCTTCAAATAAATTTATCCAGTTCGTTTTTTATCTGACTCGTCGAATATTCGTTTTGTTTTGATTCCTTCATGCAATGGTTCTAAATGTTCATGTCTACAGAAAGTTCTAACTCGTCAAATCACTTTTGAGAATATAGCTCATGACATAACCACCATAATAAAAGAAAAATCATAGATACTTTACTGTGTTGATTGACTACTCCAAAATTATCCCTTTTAACAAATACGTAAATATGACAGCACTTCGATGTCTTTTAGATTGTCATAACGTAACAATCTATTTTCATTCGCCCCAAAATAACTCCACATCCAAATATCTACCAAACATCTTTCTAAAATAAATTTAAGCCCTTTAAAAGGTAATAAAACCCGACCTCAGTGCTGCATCCCTGTGAGCCCTGACGAAAGGCCCCCGCGGGCCTCCCTAATCACTCACTCACCCTCCGAGGTGAGAGGTGAACGGACAGGCCCTGATTCGATTCCCGGACGTGTTGTCCAACTTTTATTTATGAACGTAAAGTTTTTGGATTTATTAGGTCTTGTCATTTAATGAATAATTTAATTAATTTACGTTCTAACAGTCGTCAAAGTAAGGTAGAGTTGGTCGTCTTTACCCGTGGGTATTTCAAGTGGATAATTAAGGGTCACATTTGATGGATGGGCTTGGACATCCATCCATGTGCTAAAGTTGGATTCCCCAGGGTTTTTCCTTATTAGAATTCGGAGCTAAGGATAGGTGCACATGCGAGGTAAGTCTATTCAAAGTCAGAGCATTTAAACAATTAGTGAAGTAAGAGAGACAGACAGACATTTTTGGATTGTTAGAATTACGAACTCCCGGTTAGAAAGAATGTATGTTCAAGTAAAACTGTTGCTGCCTTTATTATTTATACTCTTGACTTTATTTATCTATACTCTTGACTACAGTCGAAAAACAATAGCTTCCACAAAGAAAACAATTAATTTTTAACCGAATTACTTCAAGAAAAAAAATATATAAAATAAAAAAACTGACTGCGTAAAAGTAACTTAATTAATAGCTTTAAATAAAAACTGAAAAGAAAAAGTTCAGTCCAGAAGTGTAGAAAGCAATAAAATAAAACAAATAATAAATTCTAATAATAACGGAACATTCAGGGTGCAACAGGACCCTTCACGAAGCCGTCAACCAAGCATTATGTTCATAAAACTACGTTTCTTAACGCAAAAATTATTGCTGGGAAATGACTTTGTTTTTGGGGTGAAAAATTACGTTTTACGGTAGGCCTCAATGTAACGCACTCAAAACATTGTGTTGACAGATTAATTGAATAGGACTGGGGTCGTGGAGGTGTTTTAAGTAAAAATCTTACATTCAAAATATGTGTTTAAAAAAAAATAACTTGTGACCTCCAGTATCTCCGTAATTAAAAGGTTCCCAGATATATGGTCTACAATAAAAAAATGATCGCAATGATGGGGAAAACAAGTGCTTTTCGGCTTCGATATGGGTCTTGTTACACCCTTTATTGACTGCAACAGTCGGCACCATATTGGATAGAATGATTTTAGTCTAGATTATTCAATGGGTCCCGACTGTTTTTTTTATTTTACACTTTTCAGTTACATTATATTATGATGGCGAAATTCGCATTTTTTTTTTACGTTTGTTACAAATTCCGTAAACGACTCTAATTCTTTGAAGGAATTTTCATCGTGTGGATGATTAATAAAATATGGTCATGATCGCAGTTATCGGTTAATCGGATGCATATTTTCGTTTTTTTTTCGCTTCACCTATATATGAACACTTGATTATGTACGACGAATTTTTTCATAATAACTTCTAGTACTCGTAACTCGTAAAAATTAATTCATGACAACAATTTGTGTGTTATAAGTACTACAATAAAAAAGGGTCAAATAAAAAACTTTCTGCTATAAAAACACTAAAGAAAAAAGTATATAATAACGATTTTTGGAAGTCGGTGGCAAAAAAGTCAATGAAACAAACAAAGTCACCGACTTCCAAAGGTCAAGTTAATATTTTTAGACTTAGTTGTGTAAATCTGTGCCTGCATTATTGCTAGAGTTTGCCTCTATTGTCCTATTCTGTAATTTAATTTATCTACACCCATGCTACAAGTCCTCTATAAAAGTATCTGAAACAGTTAGCTTATTGCCAACATTAAAACTCAAACTTAAATTCTTTATTGCATTCATGTGTACATTTAGTTGTTACATAATAAGTAAGTTCCAACATGAAACCCGGTTAGGGCACGGCAACATAATAGATTGGACAAAACAAGCATCCAGTGAGTAGGTATACTGGATCGCAAGTTTGTTATACAAATACAATCATTATCGATATTATTAGGCTATTATTAGGTATTGGGTTTAGGATTATTTTATTAGGTTTATGTAGTTATTTTAAAACAATCAGTGTCATAGTAACCATAATATCATCCAACATAATATCATGCAACTCATTAAAAAAAAAGAACATTGTCATGCACGCGCGTTTCACTACCACAGCGCCGTAATAAAAAAAAAACCTTATAGGTTAATTCGAATTCTCGTCGTATCCCGCCATTTTTGTTCAATATTAGTATTGCAGTAAGTACTTTGTTGTTTACAAAAATGAGTGATACAAGCTTTGTTAGCACACCACTAGATAGTTCTAATGCCGCAAAGGACATTTCTAACCAATTATTACCCGAATGTCGAGAAAACAATATGAAAAGGCGTACCAAGATTTTATGAATTGGAAAATATCAAAGAGTAGTACCTACATCATTTTCTGAACATGTGCTATTAGTATATATACATAGTTTGTTTGTATTAAATACTCGGCAATTAAACTCTCCATGAATTTACATAGACTTCTTACAACACTACAACACCCTAAGGTTTCAGAACCTTGTATGGAGGATTCATATCATGGATGTAGATAAAGTCTTGTATGCAACTGTTGCATAAATAAGTATTAAATGATTTACAATGTCAATATTATGTACCAAATTATTCACTGAATTATTAAGTAAGGAATAAACCAAATTTAGAACCGAAAACAAAAATCACACTACACATTCATGACTAATTCCGTGACGACAATACTTTAAATACCTATTATCGTTTTAAGATAATTACCCATTGTATTTTTTTCTTTATGATTTAAGTCTACAAAATTATATGGCGAATTATGGATAGTATTTCGCTACAATTCCTATTGTTACAAATTCGTTCTAAATGATTATTAGTTTTTTCCATCTACGGTTAATAAAATCCTCATAGACTATTTTAAGGCTTATCATTTAATGTTCCATGATACATAACAAATTAAGAGCTATATAAAATGTAGTCGAAATACTTTTAAATTAATGGTAAATAATTACTGCTTTGGTAAGTAACTTATCTTGCTCTATACTATCCTACTATCCTCGAGTGACTACTATTGCTGACCGTCTGGCTCACGCTGAACAGTCAGCCTTACTTCTACAACTACTGGTTTACTTTTATTTATCACGGCGTGGATTATTTCATGTTCAGTCACTAACTTTCCCAACATTATTTTGATTTGCCACCTACACCCGTAGTACTAGTGTATGGATGGTCGTGACCAAAAATATCTATCTGTGCTTTCTGCTGCAAGATCGACGTTCATTTTATTTGAACATGTATTATTAACCTGCATTATGTTGGCATAGGGGGGATCGGCAAAAAGGGTCCTATGTCTAGCAGTGGGTGATAGCAGACTGTGGGTGATAGTGATGAATTGAAAGTCCATGTCATCGAACAGTTTTGAATCGTGGAACACTATGTGTAGTTAATCTGTTCTATTTTTCAGATGAAGATGATTTTTCAACTTCTATTGTTCACCTTTGCTTGCGCGCTTGGCGCGGCTGTTAATGTAACCGACGGGGGCATCACGCCTATTATACAAAAAGCCATTAACATTCTAGAAGATAACGTTGTGTACGTATAATAATATGTGTATTATAGCTGATCAACAGGGGTCATGCCTGTCGAAAGCATCAGAAAAGATCGGCCAAAATGATTGTACTCTGAACACAATTACTATCATGGCGCAGGGCCTTAAAATAGAAAAGCGGACGTCCTTAAGACTCTTATTCAAGCAGTGTGGCAATATAGGTTAATGAAAAACAATACAGGTATTATATCAAAATCTTTGTGACTTTTCAATGATGAGCAGGATGCTTAGGCTCGTGAATGCAAACGTGTTGCGCCGACCTCAAGTAACATGGGAGTGGCCAGGGAGATGATGATGATCAGAAGAAAAATAATAAGTACTGTGACCGAGTGGCATCCAAGGAATGGAAAGAGAAGTGTTGGTCGTCCAGCGGCGAGATGGGCAGATGACATTGTTGCCATTGCAGGAATAACCTGGATGAGGCTGGCACAGGAACGTGGAGCTGGGCACAAGCAAAGAGAGGCTTGTACCCAGCAGTGGGTGAAGTGGGGCTGTGGGTGATGATGGCTGTAATTCTAGTCAGTCTTCCACTATTTATTTTGGTTCTATAGCATTTCTAGGTTCAACTGGATTGACATAAACTTTTTGGTGGCTCACGTAAATTGAAGACATTTTTATCTATGTCACTTTATCTCTCCCTCAGGTGACATCATCGATACAATTAATGTGACATCTTCTAGCTGTCTTGTGATGACATTTTATTTACTCTCCCATTGGTTTGAAGTGTTTGCTCTTTTGTTAACCGACTTCAAAAAAGGAGGAGGTTATATGTTCGTGTGTATGTTTTTTTATGTATGTTACCTGATATCTCCCCCATTTGTGGACCGATTCTCAAAATTCATTCATTTTTTATTCGAAAGACTATACTTCTGAGGTGGTCCCATTTAAATTTGGTGAAGATCTGATGATCTTCGGAGAATTTTTCTATGGAACTCTTCAACAATAGACGGCAAATCTGTCGTGATTGCTGCAATCGCTTGAATGTTTATTGTTTATACAACATCATGACGTAAAATCACACCTGTATGCTCTGAGGGGGTACGCAGATGTACAATACACCCAGATTTCCATTTATTGGGGATTGACAAAAACACAAAATCAATCAAAGGTCACCGACTTCGAAGCTTGACCTTTGTTTGATTCATTTGGTGTTTTTGTCACAGGCTTCTGGAGCTTGACCTTTGTTTGATTGATTTGGTGTTTTTGTCACCGGCTTCTGAAGCTTAAGTTATTTTTCACTTTTTTTTGTTTTGGTTTGTTTATTTTTGTTTTTTGTTTTATTGATGATCTGTAATTTTCTGTTTGTGTATTTTCTTGGATTAGTTCCATGGATGGCAACGTACCGGACCTGAATGACTCCAGACGGCATTATGCTGCCATTCTCTACGTGGTTAGCTCAGAGGCTTTTGATGAATGTGAAGACCAATTGTAAGTACATGTTTAAGATTTAAAGTGTTACCATCGAACTCAACTTAAATCCTACTTCAACGAATATCCTTGAATGATCAGAGTTTTCCATTTGGTTTTTTGAAAATTCCTATACTTAATTTTAAAAAAAACAAATATCAAAAATGTGCATACATAAATTTGTGTTTTTCCAGCCCAGAGGACCACCAACATTACTTCAAGAACTACCAAAACAATATCAACGAATCATTAACTTTTGCTTATGCCAATCCACAAGAAGTAATAGAAAGAACCAAATACCTAATCCAAGACCTCAAAGATGCCACCGAAGAGGTACATTTAATAAATATAATATCAAATTATAATAGACTATCCAGTCTGCTGGCTGGATTAACTAGAGAATATAATTATGATGTAGGTAGTATCGGTACTGACAGACGTCGCGTTATTGAGCTCTCATGTACAGGGTTGAGTAGTTGCCGTACTTTATACGAATCTACAAGCTTGGCTTGTTTCTTCATGATGTTAGGATTTTTAAACAGTCTGCTTGCCATGAAAGCTTGCCGTCTTAATGTCTCTAGGCATGCTACTAGGGTTGAGCTACACGATGACTCAATGATTGATTTAGACTTGCCACAAAAGCCATTCCACATGACGTTGCCTTTGTTTCGGGAGGTTCCTGCACCTAATCGGGTGGGAGGAAACGCCCGGGTGTCACCACTGCGAGGATCGACCGGAGGACACGGTGGAGGACACTATGCAGGTCTGCTCCGCTTGGGCGGAGTACCGCCGTGTCCTCGTAGCGGCAATCGGCGGCGGCAACCTGTCGCGTCCGGCCCTGGTTCAATCCATGGTCCGGAGCGAGAGGGAATGGGATGCCGTCACCTCCTTCTGCGAAGCAGTCATGCTAGCGAAGGAGGTGGCGGGACGTGAGAGGGAGAGAGCCTCACGTCTCAACCACCGCGGGAGACGCACCGGGCGTCGGTGGCCACGTGGTGGCCCCCGGCCACCGTAAGCGCGGGCCTGTGGACGGTGACCTATGGGCTAGCTCGCCGTCCGTCCGTCTTATGACGACAGGCCGTGTCGACGGCGCGTTCCTGTTCGACGCGCGCCTCAAAGAGAGTCAGCAAACAGGAAGGGGTCCGAAAGGACCGATGCCTGCCAGGGTTGCGGGACTGTTCGAAAGAGATACCGCGGCTCTGGAACACAAAGGGCAAAGGAAGGAACATGGATGGGTTTTAGTCAGTAAAAGTCTGACACTCCCTCCTGCTCAGCCCAGAGCGGAAGGGGTTATTTAATGATTTCCCATCGGTAAAAAAAAAGACGTTGCCTTGCTTTTTAATTCATTAATATCTGGAAAAAAAAGAAAATCACCAGAATTTCTGAGTTTGTTTGGCTGTTTATTCACACAATTATTCGGAGAAATAAACCAAAATATCATTCATTTATCATTGTGAATATTAAATGGTGTTAATTTTCAGAATTTTGAAGGAGTTCTAGCGGCTGCGGAATTAGCTGCAACACAACTCATTCAGGATGATGAAGATTATTTTGCTCAAAATTCACAAGATCTTAATGCACATAACTTTGTTATTACCGGAGTGAACAATCTGGAAAATATCGTAATGGTGCTAAAAGATCTTTATTTTATATTATATTGCAACAAATAGCTGAAAACTTTGATATAATGGAACAACTTCATAAATAAATAAAAAGTAACTAAATATTAGTAACTTACTACATAAAAGATTAATTTAAAAAAAAACCCACCTACAATTACCTACAATTTCCTTGAAATATAACATAATCTCCACATTCAGTTGTTTTGACTAACCTTTGTGTTTTAATTTTCTATTCCACAATGTGTGCCTACACTGAGACTTAGCCGGACTGTCTGATAACTATCACTGCGACTATCCAGGACTAGTAAATATGTAAGTCGCTTTTTGAATCGAAAAAAAAAACAAAAAGAAAAACAAAATTAACAAACCAAAATACAAAAAAAATGAAAAATATCTATAGCTTCAGAAGTCGGTGACAAAAACACAAAATCAATCAAACAAAGGTCACCGACTTCTGAAGCTTGACCTTTGTTTGATTGATTTGGTGTTTTTGTCACCAACTTCTGAAGCTTGACCTTTGTTTGATTGATTTGGTGTTTTTGTCACCGGCTTCGGAAACTAAAGTTATTTTTCAATTTTTTGTGTTTTGGTTTATTATTTTTGTTTTTCTTTTTTTATAAGTCGGTTTTATTTTTTGCAAAACGTTTTTATTTATTTTTCAATTTTTAGTTGTTCCCATGTCGCCATGAATTTGTTTTACATTATTAAATACGCGTATAAATGACAACAACAGATCTTTTCTTAAAGTCGGTTAAAATGATTAATACTTCTAGTTTCTAGCACTCACTCTGTTGTTTCTAGAGAAATCAACTATCGATATCGACAAGTCGCATTATTTATACATTATTCTAGAACAAGAAATCACGTAACTCCTAACTGTGAAAGAGTCGTACCTTCCTTCATCAGCTCATGAGATGATGATGACCATACGCAAATGTCTCAATAGCTTTAGAAATTATTTTTTACTAACATTTATGTCGTGGCTATTGTGTTGTGTATAAAATACTGGTATTCAGCTGCATCCGGTAATACTGGAAGCCGACCACAAAATAGTTGGGAAAATGATGCAGATGATGAACAATACATGACATGGTAATGGGCTTATCCCCAATAAATGGAAATCTAGGTGTGTTGTACACATCTGCGTACCCCCTCAGAGCATACAGGCGTGATGTTACGTCATGATATTGTATAAACAATAAACATCCAAGCGATTGCAGCAATCACGACAGATTTGCCGTCTATTTTTGAAGAGTTTCATAGTATATCTCCGAAGATCAGCATCAGATCTTCACCAAATTTAAATGGGACCACCTCAAAAGTATAATCTTTCAAATAAAAAAAGAGAAGAATTTTGAGAATCGGTACACAAATGGGGGAGAAATCAGGCAACAGACATAAAAAAATACACACGAACAAATAAACTCCTCTCCTTTCCTTTTTGAAGTCGGTTAAAAATACAATTATCCATGTGAAACGAGTCAAAGTGAGGAGGCAAAATAATAATAGCCGCTCAGGTCGATCTTTAGGTTAAGCCGCGCTTGCCTAGGTTGGTCTGTGGATGGGTGACCAACCATTACATACCGAGTTTACTCTGTGCCTCGGAAAGCACGTTAAGCCGTCCGTAGATCTTTGATAGTCGTTACAGGTGGCCCAAAAAGTCCGACAACCAGTCTTACTAAGGGGTATCGTATTACTCAGTACTAACTGGGTTGTGGAGGTCAGATAGGCAGTCGCTCCATGTAAAATACTGGTATTCAGCTGCATCCCTTTAGACTGAAAGTTGACCCCAACATAGTTAGGAAAAGGCTAGGCTAGGATAGGATGATGACCTGTGAAACGAGTATTCTTGTTTCTCAATTCGACAATAATGTTTTTTTTATCGACGTATTGACGTTACGTTTACAGGGCCACTGGAGAAGGCACTTTGTAAGTCTTGATTAAATTGGAAATAGACTAAACACAAGAGTCGGCCGACAGACCAAATGTAATATTTCAATGAATTCTTAAGAAACGCTAAAAGATCTGATTTCTAAGCGCAACTCACAATAGCAGAGCCACATCTGGTTGTTTTGTTTTCATGTTTGTTACCTTATAATAACTCCATTTCTTAACCGATTTGAAAAATTCTTCTTTTATATGAAAGAATATACTTCTCGATTAGTTCCATAGAAATTTCATCAAAATCGGTTCAGTAATTTGTTTTTTTTTTCCTCACGTTAATTGCCACATCACGCGACGTGCAGGCTGCGAGGCTACAGCGTATTGGGTTCTGGTATTTCTATAGGCCACTTTTTTTTTAAATTTATTAATCTCTTACAACAACAAGTTATTTTTTTACAGTATTTTTACTCGCCAAACTTTACAGTGTGATGGCGAGAAGCGCTCGTTTATCATACATCTTAACTTAAAATTATAAACTTAACCTAAAATCGATTAAACGAAACTTACTGCTACATCTGGTTATTGAATACTACAACTACAATACTAGGGAAGACATTCAACGACTTTTACATTTTGGCTATCTAGGTTAGTTCAGCATTTTGGCTTGGCAATGAAGGTGTTAATACGTATTTCTTCTTGGGCTATGTTGATGACATGATATTTTACATAATTTGTTTTTGTTCCTATGTAAAAGTTAATTCATGACAAGAATTTGTGTGGTATTATACTACAACTAAAAAGGGTAAAATAAAGTATTTTTTGGAAGTCGGTTTTTTTTCGCAGAAAGTTTTTTAATTTACCCTTTTTAGGTGTAGATACCACGTTTAAATTACTGTTAGTACAAAAAAAAGGTTTTTTTTTTGTTTTTCAGATGGTACCTCACGCAGTGACAGACTTACCATGAATAAATTAAGAATCGATCATAATACTACATTAATAGACTTCATAAAAATCTTTAATTTCTTCACTGAATTACCACGCATACCTAGCCTAAAACACGCTCGATTCAACTATAACAAAGGATTATAAACAAATAATTTACATTTAAATTGATGATGAAAGTTTGTGTAAAACACAAAAGATCGTCAAATCAGACATACGACTTGTTACTAAATATTTTTCCTAAACTGTGTTAGCTAGTTATCCTCTAGCCACACGCAGTGTCCCAAGTGGTAGGTATACCAGTATTCTTGTATGCCTAATCCTCAATCACCTACCCACACTGATACACCATCAATAATATCCATATAAATATCGACGTCAGGAGGAAATATGAAGTGGTGGGTAACCTACATAAGAGCGAACCTCTCGTGATGCGCACAAATAAATTATCTATGAACGAGATTGGCTAGTTGCTACTGAGATGGACTGGAGAGTGCTCTGTTTCGTAATATTTAATTTATATTATGGTTGGTACTCTTTGTAACAGTTACGTTGGTTTAGTTAGAGTCGGTACATTAAAACTTGCTTTATTCGGGAGTAGTTCTCAAACGACACCGGCTCAACAGATTTCATATAAACCAATGCGACGTGTGGTGTCGTGTGAAAACCGCATAAACCTCACACGAAATTGAAAAGTGACAAAAAGGAGATGTTCCAGAAATGTATGGAGCCTGGGCCAGCACTATGTATACTATATGAAAATATCGATATGTATTACAGTAAGCATTTTTTATTGTTAATTCTCTTTAATTTCACTTAGTTTCAAAGTACACTCAAATTAACTTGGCCAAGGAGAGCAACACAACATAAAATTAAACATGTTGGATCAGATGAGCAGCATGCTAAAAATGTCATTTTGACAATGACATTTGATTGACGTGTATCGGTGTTACATGCTATAAAAAAAAAAAACGAATTTCGAAAATCTTGGGTTTCGGTTTCGATAAAATAATACTACAGGGTATTATTCTACTCGACTGCGGCAGCACATCTTCTATCACCTATTGGAGCAGTTAGAGATTGTTATTTCGGTGTCAAGAGGAGCAAGAAACGAAGTCTTGATCGTTATTTTGTTTACCAACAGTCCTGCTTTATTCTTTAATGCCTATTAATAACTCTGGTCTTTGATAATTCATGGGAGAGGAGTGAGCTGTGCAGTACCTGACAACTGCAGGTTATTGTTAAAGTAGTTAACTATTCTACAGTATCAGCTGCGAAGTTCAATTAAGCACTAACAATGTTTCATTATCAACAAGAAACAAATCAGTCAAAAAACAGAAACAATCACTAAAAACTCCGAAACACATCCAATCCAAACTCAAAGCAAGGAAAGTCAAAAACGTCACTTCTTAAAACTGTCAAAGTTGTCAAACGTCATGTCAACTGTCATGGCTGTCCTAAAAATAGGGTTATCTTATTAAAAAACTTTTCAAATGATCATTTTTGTACCCCTTTTTTTTGGACTGGAAATCATCAAATAACTCCTCCCGCTCTGGGCAGAGCAGGAGGGAGTGTCAGACTTTTACTGACTAACGTATTTTTATGAAACTCCCCTATTTTTTATAGTGGTGGCCCAAAATCAAACATCTCCTTTAAATCAGTTTGGCTACAAATAAAGGGTAGCGGATTTTTATTTGATAAATATATATTTATATATATATATATATATAGACTCACCGGGCCAATGAAGGACGAACTACAAAAGTTTATCATTACTGAAGAAAGTTTAAGTAGAGCACCTTCCCTCTCATATCCCCCAAGAGTTAAGCTCTCGATAATTTTCAGGGGGCAGGAATCTTACAGCAGACTGAAATATCGAAGCGATCACTACATCGGAGCACGATATTTATCATTCACCATGCTATGATGGCCAGATTTATGGGAAATAATTTTTGCTTAACACGGTCAGGAGTTTAAGACTTCAAAATGTAGGAAAATATCTGGCTGAGGCAAGAAACTGTTGGTGGAACATAACATACCTAATATCGGACCAGTAATCCCAAAGAGTTAGGCAGAGGTGTACCTAATAATACACCCACATTTCGGCAACTATGTAAAAGTTCCATGTAATAGGGGGCGAGCCTATTACCATCAACCTGTTACCTAGAAATTCCTGATGGGAAAACCCAATAACACTTTGCCCAACCCGGAAATCGAACTCAGGACCTCTTCCTCTGCAGTCGCGCTTGCGACCACTCGACTAACGAAGCAGTTGGCGGAATAATCGACTGTTATCTAAAATGTTTAGTAAATATGTTTTTGACACTCTACAGTGTCAAAAACAAATTTACTAGTACTCGTAGTACGATGTCATAATTGTATGGAGTGGGTAAATCATTTTCTTTTGTACCTAAAAGCAGCGAAATGAGTACATTATAAATATGTCAGTCTTTTACAAAACGTAACGCCTCGCTCACAGCCAGTCGATACAACACAATCAGCAGTCTTTTACTGGCTGACACCAATTTTTCAAATGAAACTCTTGACACTCACAGTTGGCAGTTAGACTCAGACTTAGACCACAAAGTCCATTTTATGAGTTTTAATTTTTTAACGTGATTCATATTATGATTCTGATAAAGCAGCCATTTTAGGCCCCCTGATGTCGAATAGGTGTCATATTTGAAAATCAGTGATCAGGGGGCCTAAGCTCAGGGCTTAGGGGGCCCCGACTCCGGACAGGCTAGGTTCGAAGAAGCTTGACGTTGAAACGTTCCGTTCACTCCGACCAAATAGGTTAGGTTAATATATGCTTTTGGTGTTAACGTGTGTGTACAAATGTTTGGTCAACGTACGTAGACTCATGCTTTTGTAGGCAGAAACCACAGAACGCCACCTACTACGACCCTTACACACTCCTTTCCCCTCGTCCACGTTCATACATCTGGTCACACACGCAGGCCTTTTGCGAGTACTACGCACCTGACCTTGCTTAAAAACCTCACCAATAAGGTCAGTCAGTGTATGTGTATGGTTGGTGATTCCGCCAAAAATACTACATAACTTATTATAATTATCTAAATCAGCCTATCGTACTCCACGGCTAGACATATTCCTTTCCCAAACTAACTTTTCATCCTTCCGCATCTAGTCTGCCATACCCTCCAGGATTGGTACACAGGATGTAAGGGACAGCCCTCCACAAACTGATGGGTTAAATTCAGAATATCATAATAAGATGACCGGTACAAGAAATTATTTCAGGAATGTTATGGGAATCCAAAAAAATTGATTTGTTTCATTTCTTTATACGCAATGTATCGTTACTGTGGCAAAACGCACGTAGCGAACGGCAAGCGCGACGACGAGTTCGATGAACTCTGTAGCTAGGCAGGAAGTGAACAGCTGATTTCACTCGTCGTTCGTTAGAGTATTTCAACATACATTATTGGATTTTTGGTTTTAGCCGTACTATTTATATAAATGAAGTGCTGCATACAGGGAATGTAATTTTACATTGAAATAAAGAAAAAATCCGGTAGACTATGATTCAAAATAAGGAGCTCATTAAGGGTGTAATGAGCTCCTTATTTTGAATCATAGTCTACCGTCAGTTTGTGGAGGGCTGTCTGTTAGACCCTTACACCCTGTATATCCAACCAAAAATAAAAGGTCAGAACTACAGCTCCAGTAAGTACGAAAGTTACTACCTTTTCAGCTATTCTCATCATCTTGTTCATAGTTTTACCAACACGTTTGTCAAATTGCCTATCAAAATCGACATTACTTGTATATTTTATTACTGCAATAATTATTGTATTGCTGTGCAGTGACAGTATATTTAGAAATCCTTTGGAATGTCTTTTACGAGTTGTTTGTTAGTTAACTTCTAATTTTATTGCTTGCCAAACCTTCACCATCTTGTCTTACGTTAAAATTCTCATCATTATCTTGGTAGATCTACTGCTGGGTATCCTTTGAGGTCGCTTCCCACTGTGCCATGCTTGCGTGATCTGTACGAATCGCATTTAGGTCATCCCTGCGATCTTCTGTATGTGCTCCAGGCAATTGTTAATGACAATGGCAATCAATGGCAATTGTTGGCAATTGGTTGTTGTTCTATCAACGCTCTTTGTACCAGCTTTCTGCAAATATTTCATTAAGGCTCTGCTCCACTTGACATTAC
Source organism: Eugnorisma glareosa (assembly GCA_947578425.1). NCBI lineage: Eukaryota > Metazoa > Arthropoda > Insecta > Lepidoptera > Noctuidae > Eugnorisma > Eugnorisma glareosa. The sequence continues at coordinate 1,929,951 of OX387966.1, forward strand.
CACGTCTAGCCAAGTAACTACCCTACTAGTAAGAGTTATTTTGGTCAACGAAAAAGGTGATCGTTCTTAATTTGATAACATTTGGACCTCTTACTGTCTTTTAGTAGTACCTATCTAGTTTTTAATAACTCTAATCTGTATTCTTTGATCCCTATCGGATCGAATCTGTATCAGATTCAGTTAATTGTTGATAGCGGTCTTGCTTGGCGGTTTATATGTAAAATGTAACGGCCTAGTATTGGTCAAGGTTGATCTTACTATTGTAGTTGGCCACCTATCTTTGCGTACTCTTTCCCTGATGATCGGACCCCACAGTAAATGACAGCTATACTTTAATTTTCTGGTGACTTAACTGGTATTTTAATTACATAACATTGATATTTTTGAGACAGTGCTCACTTCTTCAACGAATTGGACCTTGGATTACTGCTTACCCTTGTATCCCTGCTACCTCCGTAGTAGACTTGGTGAAGTGACAGCTTCATCAGGCCACAGCCGTGTTTTCATTAGTTGGTAACGTATGACGCGGTGGGGGACTAAATCTTCATTTTTGACGTCCCATGGGTCAGTACACGGATACTGATTTGTGAGAATTACTGGATACGACAGTGTACTTTACTGCAGTATGACAGTGGAGTTCAGAGTAAAATACCTACATATCTAATCCTATTATTTCATGTTGAAAGATTGTGCTTCAAATACTTCTCACCTCACTTTCAGGTGTGCAGTAAATCCGGTGAGATTGGTTACCAAAAGTTATTTATACCCTTGAAGTACTGTTACTACAGCCGATGTGTAGATAATTTGGACACTATGGGCAAATTTTAGCAATGATATTGAACCCAATCAGCACTCTAAACTACATAGGTACAAGAGCTCTGTGTCAATATTCTATAACAAAAGATTTTTTTTTAATATATTTTTTTTCGGTTGGGAAATCATTAAATGACCCCTCTCACTCTGGGCAAAGCGGAAGGGAGTTTCAGATTTCTACTGACTAAAACCTATCCATGCTACTTGTTTGCCCTTTGTGTTCCATGGCCGCGGTACCTATCTCTTTCGAACAGTCCCGCAGCCCTGGATAACAACAGCCTCATGTAGGTACCAATTGTATTCATAATATTGTAAAACGATGTAAACACAGTAATGCTTCTTGCCGTCTTTGGTAGAAAAAGCACGACAAACATCATAATTATCATTTGACCGAACAGAGATTGTTTCTCTTTGTAACCACGATATCCACTGAAGAAGAATCTGAGAGATGAAAAACTTAAAGTTTAAAACAGTCACTTCCAGTACAACAAGCTCCAACATGTCCCTCTCACGGACTAGACGGGGGACGTACTAATGTTGATATATCGGCCGCCGGCCCGACGGACAGACGTGTACACACATCTTAAATAATAAGGATGCTGTACCACCTGTATCATCGCTTATTTATGGCTGGTTACCCTAGTTTTTTTGCGCGTTTTATGCGGTATTTTTTAGTTAGCTGATGTTGGGGATGAAGGTGGACATGTAAACAATGTGCTGCTTTCTTTTTCGTAAAAGTATTTCCGGGTGTTATTTTTTTTCTTTGTTAAAATACGTCACACTTACGTACGCTTTTAAGAGAAAATTACATATTACATTTTATTCGATGTTTTTATGTCATCATCATGCCTGATTTAACCCACTGCAGGATACTTATAAGCCTCTTTTTTGGCTCCAAATAGAAAGGATGAATGAGTACCATAGGATACCATAAATGCTAACCTCCATCAGTGAAGCAAGAGTATAGTTAAGCAGATAACATTTCCCACAGCGATTTTCTAAACTCCAGATACTTTCTCACATTAATTGATTCTGCACAGTAACTTTAAGGTCTGCAATTGAAGATTACCAGACATCAGAAATGAAAAGTGACTTAACCAACTTCAAAGAAAAGAAGAAGAAAAAATTATCTGTCGAAGGCCATTACGTGCAAACAAAATGACAAAAAAAAAAACATACAAAGCATAACAAAATATTTTGAATAAAACAGGCCGGAAAAAAAAGCCGACAGCTTGTATGTCGTGACTGCGACAAGCAGGTTACCACTCAATATGATGCTGTTCTATAGGAGCCCACAGCAGAGCGCTGGAGCAAAGAATACGTTCGCCAATAGGTTTACCACCTGCAGTACTCAGAACTCATCACACAAAAAGTCATCATACTCGTATAATAAAAGCTTACGGAAATGCACAGTTAACTCTAATTAGCAATAATATTTAAAACAACGTTCCCAAACGTTAAGCGAAATTTATGCCAAGACAATATTAGAGCAGAGAAATGAGAGAAAATGCAATAACAATAAATAGCGATAAATAAAAGGATTCAGTTGTTGCTTGTATTGTATGATACTAATCCTGCGGGACGGGGTGGGGTGGAGACGATGTTTGCATGACAAATATTTTTGGGTGTTAAAGAATAATAATTATAAAATTATTACATTATTATTTTCCATCAGGAATTTTTAAGTTGCAGCCACGGAGTCTGGATTTGCGCCTGGTTGATGGCAATAGGCTCGCACCCTGTTTTATGGAATTTAAACTTAACTGGCTAAATGTGAGTGTATTAATGGGTACACCTCTGCCTAGCCCTTCGGGGATTAAAGCGTGATGTCATGTTATTAGATGATTATTAGTTAACTGATGATTAGGAAAGAAAACTTAGCTGAAAGAGAAAAATTGTAAAGAAATGAAACGATTAGAGTTTATTAAAAATATCTAAGTTTGGCTAGTAAGAGCTTTATTTAATTACAATTCATAAGCGATTGTTTACTTAGCTGAAATCGATGTCAACAAAATCTTGTCTAATGTCTGAAGTCTGACAGTCAAAATGCTCGCTACTTTAACAGAAACCCACAAGTTACAACCATTTCATTAACGCCACGGTACCAATGACATTTTTAACAAAAATCATAAACTAAACGTCTCCGTGACGCAAAATAGTAATCACCACAATTATCTTCGTCCCCAAAAAGAACTCGTCCCAACAGCGACTCCACAGCTCTCATCTCCGCAGAACTAATCCAAGGCAGCGTCGACTGTTACGGCGATTACTTTAATTGGCTCAATCTCCATTCAAAACCACCTCGCGGCCTGAGGGGGGGTGGAGTACGGGGGGCGCCAGGGAGGGAGGGGGGGCCAGATTTATGGCGAAAGGGTAAGGCTCATGATCCCTGTTTATGAAGGAAGATGGCGAAAAATTGTGGATGCGATAGTTTTGTGGTGGAGTTCGAAGTTTGTAGTGTTTGCTGGTGGGGTTGGATTGGATTGTACGAAGTATTTTGGGATTATACTGGCTCTTCAGGTTGGTTGAGATATCAAAGGCACGGTTTATGATGTTTTGTGACCGCTTCAGCAGTTTTTTTGCCTTCTCGCTACATCAAGGGGAAAGGTCAGAATTCAATAACCCTAGCCACATACTAAACCAAAGTAACAAAGTTAATTATTAGAAAAAAGTGTTTCATCATAGATTCAAAACCTTTAGTAAAATAGTACTTACAGGAAGCATTTTCAATAATAATTTTATTTTTTTAACAACTAACGACCCGCCACGTCTTCGCACGGGTGCAATTTCACCCTTATAAACCTTCGTCTTGAATCACTCTATCTATAAAAAAAAAAACCGCATCAAAATCGGTTGCGTAGTTTTAAAGATCTAAGCATACATAGGGACAGATAGCGGGATGTTTTATACTATGTAGTGATGTTGATAGACACACATTTTCTAAATACAAAATTATATAAAAATCAATATATTAACAAATACTGCAACCTTGATTCTCTTAATCTATTTCACCAACAGGTGCCTTCAACTGATGGCGACCATAGCCTGAGGGTATCACGATTGCCCATCAGATGATGGATTACTTGTAGCTATTTGATAAACATAAACTATTACCGGTAGGTGCCAATTAGGCGCCATAAACCTTCGTATTGCCCCTGGCATTTGATACACTTCCCTTTTAAGAACAGTGCTGCAGTGGTGGCCCAGTTGTAATGGCTAGTGCTAGGCCGCTGGTTTGAATCCAGGTAAGCCATGTGCCTACATAGGAGGATATTAAGAAGTGTCTCCTAACTGCAACTATCGACACACACGTAACGCACAGTTGGCGCAGTGGCTAAGCGATTGGCTGCTGCGCTGCGTGTCGCGGGTTTTATTCCCACACGGGACAAAATAATATTTGTATGGCCTACTGGTAGTTGTTCCGAGTCTGATTATTGGGGTATGTGAGTTAAAATGCTTGTAAAACAACAAAAATGTTCTGATGGAATCTATCCAGCAGAAGTTTTTAGAAGTTTTTGAGCATCGTAACAGATGATGTCTTTTGAACGGTAAAGATCGCAATATTTTTATTATCATATAGGAATATTTTTATTATCACTAGCTTAATTATTAAACGTATTGTAGCGGACTGAGCCTAATCACCACACTGCTGGTTTACAAGACTTCCTATTTTAAAGGGGACTGTTATACGAAAGTAAACGCCGTGATGGTTGGTGGTAGACTGGTCTTTTTAATGGAAAACAAAATATCAAAAATACAGCATTCGAAATATAAAAGAAACATTGTACAAAATATACCAAAAAGTATAAAAATTACAAAAAGGTGCGTCGTGCACATTCCTTCCCCCCAAAGTTAAGCACTCAGCTTGAGCAGCTTCCTCAAGGGCCTCTTCAGTGTGCCCGCTGCAGTCCTGACTTCCGCCACTCGGATCACCCCATCGCGGCCCGGGTAAGTCGCTGAGATGCGCCCTCTCGGCCAGGAGCCCCTCGGTAGGTTGCCGTCAGCCACCAGGACCAGATCGCCCACAGCCAACTCTGGAACGTCGCCTTGCCTGGGTCTGGGAATGAGATTCGGCAAGTACTCTTTAACCCAGCGCTGCCAGAAGTGGTCCGCCAGTCTGACCGCTTTGCGCCAACCGCTTCTCGACACCAGATCACGGTCCGTCAAGGTTGCTGGAACGGGACGCCCCGATGAAGCTGCAAGGAGGAAATGATTTGGGGTGAGCGCCTCTTCGCTGCCGGGCTCTACCGAAACGTGCGTCAGGGGGCGGGAGTTGATTAGCCCTTCTGCTTCTGCGAGTACGGTTCGGAGAACTTCTTCTGTCGGAGCACGTTCGGTGAGGGTCGCTCGGAGTGCTGTCTTCACACTTCTCACCAGTCGCTCCCATACTCCACCCATAAATGGAGCCGATGGAGGAATGAAGCGCCAACTAATTTTCTCCGTTGCAGCATATTCTATGGCTGCGTCCCCGTAGAGTGCACGGAGTTCTCTTCTTGCCCCGATGAATGCGGTGCCATTGTCAGACCAAATCTCAGAAGGCGTTCCTCTGCGAGCCACGAAGCGCCGAAGACTCATTACAGCAGAATCTGTCGACAAGCTTCCAACAACGTCCAAGTGGATGGCGCGGACGACTAGGCACGTGTACAAAGCGACCCATCTCTTCTCCCGTCTTCGGCCAATAGTCACTTGAACTGGTCCAAAGTAGTCTAGCCCAGTGAATGTAAAGGGGCGCTTGTGGTGAGCTAAACGTGCCTCCGGTAAATTCCCTGTAGGCGGCTGGAATTTCTCAGCTCGGCGAATGCGGCATAGCTGACAACGGAAGGCAACGGAGCGGACGACGTTTCTTAAGCCGAGCAAGTAGAAGCTCTGACGAAGCTCGTTGACCACGGTCTCTGTGTTGGCATGGGCGGCTCGGCGGTGGTGGTGGTCTACTAGTAGCTGGACGGCAGGGTGCTTCCCATCGAGGATGATGGGGTTTTTTGTGGCTTCAGGCACTCCCGAGGCTGCGGCGATACGGCTGGATAGGCGTATGAGGCCGTCTTCATCCACAATCAGTGACAGTCGGAACAGCCGACTGGTGCGAGGTATGGGCAAGGGAGGGAGACTGCTCAAACACATCATCTCAACAGGAAATGAGTCCAGCTGTGCCTGGAGTAAAATGTGCGTCTCGGCCAGGCGCATATCGGCAGCTGTCTCATGCGCTGAATGTGGAGAGCCAAAAGAGCTTGAAGGCTGAAAAGAAAAGGTTAGTATCCGCCCTTGCTCACGCACTAAATTATCTACCTGAAGCCCCCTACGTGATAATGAATGGAGTCTTATAAGAGTTATATATTTATGAGCTTTATAAGTTGCACGTACCAATCTCAGCCAAGAGCTAAACCGCTTGGGATCAGCTGAGACTGGCACATGCCTCTCTACGCTACCGATGAGGTAAACTGCTGTGGTATATGCCGGATTCCTACTCTCTTCATTTACGGTTGGGAAGGAACTAGGCTCACTAGGCCAGTCAGAAGAAAGCAAGAATTCTGGACCAGTGATCCAGCGAGACTCTAGGGATAACGTAGTGCGTTTTAACCGGGTTGCATCGTCAGCGACGTTCAACTCGCTAGGCACCCACCGCCAATCACTGGCACTCGTTAACTCCAGGATCTCGCCGACTCTATGCGAAACAAAAGGTTTGAATGAGCGGGCCTCGCTTCGTAACCAACTCAACACCGTCATTGAATCACACCAAAAAACTTGCCTGACGGGTCTCAAACGATGAGAATTGCAGATTGTTGAAGCGAGGCGCGCGGCGATCAACGCTCCCTGCAGCTCCAACCGCGGAATCGACACCGGCTTTAAAGGAGCTACACGGACCTTGCTGCAAACCAGTGCGAGCTTGACTCCTCCATCCTTAAGTACGAACCGCCAGTAAGCCACCGCAGCAAAGGCAGACTCGCTGGCGTCAGAAAAAACATGAAGCTCGCAATGATTCACTTCATAGTCGGCTAGGCAGTAGCAGCGTGGGATCTGCAATTCGGCAACCCCAAACAAATCCTGAAACCATAGCCTCCACGCTGCACTGTCCTGCTGTGAAAGTTCTTCATCCCACTCGAGACCCTTGCGCCACGCATTTTGAAACATGATGCGACCGGTCACTACTAGAGGCGCAATAATTCCGAGGGGGTCGAAAACTCGCATCACGTGGGCCAAAACCACCCGCTTGGTAAGCTTTTTTGGCAGCCCATCCTTTTTTAATCCAATATTGAAACCGACACAGTCTGTAGTGGGCTGCCAAATAAGGCCAAGCGTCCTCACAGGAGTGGCCAGGTGGCCCAGGTCCACGGGTGAAGTCACCGGCACCTCCAGCAATGTCTCCTTCGGTAACAACGTCAGAGCCGAGGCACTGTTGGAGGCCCAGCCACGCATTTCAAAACCCCCGTTTTTGTGGACAGTGTGAATATCAGCGGCCAGTTTTGCTGCTTCATCCACACTGTCAAGGCTGCAGATGCAATCGTCCATATAATGGTCGCAAATGATTGCACGTGCTGCGTCCGGGTATTGTGTCTGATGCTCGGCCGCATTTTTATTTTTAATGTAAATTGCCGTAAAGGGACTAGAAGCGGCACCGAACATCATCGACGACATCCGGTAAACGCGCAGCGGTTCGCGTGGATTATCGCGCCACAAAAACCTCTGCGCGTCGCGGTCTTCAACGCGAATTTTAATTTGCGGAAACATTTCCCGAATGTCCGCGGTCAACCCAATTTTGCCTTCTCTAAATCGAAAAAGAACGCCGAGTAGTGGCACAAGCAGGTCAGGGCCCGGTAACAACAACGAGTTTAGTGAGACGCCCTTGGATTTGGCAGCGGCATCGTGCACAACCCGCAGCTTATTAGGCTTGTTTGGGTTGACCACGCCGAAGTGAGGCAGGTACCAAATACGTGGCCCTGTGGGTGTCTCTGGACACAGCTCGGCGTAGCCCTTCCCAACCATATCGAGAACGTTGGCACGATACCGCTCCGCGTAGGCACCATCCCTACACAACTTCTTCTCCAAGCCTAGATAAGGCGAGGTTGTAACTATTAGGTACCGATAAAACGTCAGACTTCCAGATCAGACCTACTTCAAAACGACCACTGGGCAGGCGGCGTGCTGTGCGCTCAATAATCTGATCAGCACGTTCGTCATCAGCATTGCGCGCCTCACGTTTCGAAATACCTATAGACTCGAGTTTGTACTGCTCCTTAATAAGCTGCTCTAATTCGGAACGGTCGCTGTGGGCTACAGTCGCGGATTCAAACAGTGTGGCGTGGCTAACAACATCAACCTGAGTAGTTGAACTACAACCGAAACCGAATAATACCCAACCAAGCGCAGTACGAATCGCGACAGGTTGTGACTTAGACCCCTTACGTGTGGCCCTAGATACGGTGAGATGCCAGTTGTCAATGCCAATGATGAGCATTGGCTGAATATTACCGTAACACAACTCATCTGCAAGATCCGCAAGATATGGGTATTTCGTGACGGCGTCCCTGTTGACAAACTGAGACGACACCCCTAGACTGCCAATAGATCTAGCCCTACGAATAAGGTGACTATCTTTCGCGTGACGACCCTTGATGTAGAAGTCGACGTAACGCACCAGTGCGTTCTTATTAAGGCCCCCTATGCAATCTACGTGAACGCGTCCTTCTGGCCCCTTAACACCTATCTTAGCAGCAACCTCCGCATCAATAAAAGTAGCGGTCGACCCGTCGTCCAATAAGGCATAAGTATCGACACTACCAGACGAACCAGACACAGTTACAGCAACAACTTTCAGTAACGGGCGAAGACTCAGCGATTGCGCCGGACTTTCAGCTGAAAAAGAAGTTGACGCGTGGGACAGGATTTCTTTCCCTTCAGCAAGAGAAACTATAGGTACGGAGCTCGACGCGCACGGGGCGGAGCTCAGCGTGGACGGCGCAGTATCGTCGTCCTCTTCTAAGCCTACGTGAGCTGCGGCTGCGCGCTCACTAGCACTGTGCAACAACCTATGATGACGGAATTTACAATCGCCAATGTCACACAAACTTTTTGCTGAACACGAACTTAGCCTATGCCAACCTTCTTTGAGGCACCTGTGACAAATTCTTTTCTTTTTTATAAAACGCCACTTGTCATCTACTGACAAGGAAAGAAATTTGTCACATTGCGTCAATGAATGCTGTTGTTGACATAAAACACAATGAATTTTGCCTGAAACAGTCGTGGATGAACTATTTTTAGATTTTGACCGAGATTTCTCTCCATCAACGACTGCGTGCACCTTATCCCTGAATCGGCTATTGGCAGCGGAAGTCGAACTCGGTGCGCCAGCCGATTCAGGGAGGAGACCGAATCTAGACTGAAGCTCGACTATGTTGGCCAGGAAATCGGCGAACATGTCGAGCATGGGTAGACCACTGGCCGCGTGACTGCTGGCGTAGGCCACCCATTGTGCTCGTAACAGTGCGGGGACTTTAGAAATAACCGATTGAATCAGCTCTGGCGATGTTAGGTAGTGAGGCTGGTCGAGTAGCCGAATCGCTTCCACACAATTACGAACACGACTGGCAAAAATAGCAAGGTCTTTACCTTCACCGGAGACGCGCGGTAAAGTGCGCATTGCAGCTGCCTCCTGAGCCACTATAAGCTCGGGGCGGCCGAAGCGCGTATCAAGCGCGCGCAGCACGACATCAGGCTCACGCGCCGTTGCCAGCAGCATCATGACCGCTTCACGCGCGCATCCCTTCAATGCTTTGTTCAACCTAGCTAGATTTTCCACTGCAGAATGTGAGTCCATCGTATCTAGAAAGGCTCTTTTTAAAGAAAGCCATTCTAGATGCGATTTACCGTCGAAAAACGGCAATGGAAAATCCCTATCACCCCTACGGTGGCATGCGCCTTTATTAACATTATCTATGAGAATGCCTAACGACTTCACAAGGCGGTCTGAATCGCTGGAACAGAGATGCATGTTAGCATTTGTAGCTGTTGTGGCTAGGTCAGCCGGTTTTATAGGCGAAACCGGGGCTGGGGCTAGGCGAGAGGGGGCGACCGAGATAATTGAATGAAACTCGACGGGGTCAGCTAGGCCAACTGGATCAACTTTCAGAGCAGCTTGCGATTTTTGCAGCCAGTCATTGACCGAACGACTGCTTCTCGAACTACGATGACTGGCATCAGCATCTATAGCCGCCAATTCTGCTCGGAGTTCCAACTCCGCTGCCTCGCGCTCTCGCGCGGCGACCCTCTCTGCGGCGACCCTCTCTGCGGCGACCCTCTCTGCGGCGACCCTCTCTGCGGCGACCCTCTCTGCGGCGACCCTCTCTGCGGCGACCCTCTCTGCGGCCTCCTGCTCTAATTCAGCCATACGGCGAGCATGTAAAGCCTCTGCGGCTAACTTTCTAGCCACCATTGTAGCAGAAGAACGAGATGAAGTTCTACTTACTGGTCTCGACGGAGTCTGGATTGTAGTGACGGGCCTCGGCGGGGTCTGATTGCCGGAGACGGAAGGGGTCTGGACTGCGGCCGCCGCGTCGGCGGGTGAATGGCTGGGCCCTGGTTGCTCCAGCTCCTTCTCCACAGCGTTCCCTTCAGCCCCCATCTTGGCACCCGCACGAGTACGCACCATCACCAATATTTGCTAGACTGGCTGTAGAAGGACCACGATGTAGCGGACTGAGCCTAATCACCACACTGCTGGTTTACAAGACTTCCTATTTTAAAGGGGACTGTTATACGAAAGTAAACGCCGTGATGGTTGGTGGTAGACTGGTCTTTTTAATGGAAAACAAAATATCAAAAATACAGCATTCGAAATATAAAAGAAACATTGTACAAAATATACCAAAAAGTATAAAAATTACAAAAAGGTGCGTCGTGCACACGTATATTAAAAAATGTCAAACCAATATCACTAAAGAAATTACGTTTATGAACTACTAAGGTTTTTGGAGATCGACCCGACAGGCCGTGACAAACTTCAGGCTATTTTTATTTTAGAATTGTGTGCTGAAAATTCCAATATTGTTTTCTTCATTTCACTATATCCAGGAGTAAGGACAGTGTGGTCTCAAATACATAACTACTTAAAGGGTGTAACAAGACTCTTAAAAACTTAAAGGCACTTGTTTTACCGGTCATTGCGATCATTTTTTTCTTCAAGACAATACCTGACAACCTTCTAGTTAAGGAGATATTGGGGGTCAAAGTTCCAACTATTTCAAAAGTTTTTTTTTTTTTTAAGTACATGTTTTTAATGTAAGAAGTTTATTTAATACATCTTCACGATTCCCGTACTATTCAATCCATCTTTCAGCAAAATGTTTTGAGTGTGTTACATTCCTACCCTTTTTTTTACCGATGGGAAATCATCAAATAACCCCTCCCGCTCTGGGCTGAGCAGGATGGGAGTGTCAGACTTTTACTGACTAAAACCCATCCATGTTCCTTCCTTTGCCCTTTGTGTTCCAGGGCCGCGGTATCTCTTTCGAACAGTCCCGCAACCCTCGCAGGCATCGGTCCTTTCGGACCCCTTCCTGTTTGCTGACTCTCTTTGAGGCGCGCGTGGAACACGAACGCGCCGTCGACACGGTCTGTCGTCATAAGACGGACGGACGGCGAGCTAGCCCATAGCTCACCGTCCACAGGCCCGCGATTGATTCCTACCCTAAAAATTGATTGTCCACCCCAAACAAAAAGTCGTTTCCCAGCAATATTTTTTGGTTAAAGTTACTTAGTTTGATATACAGAATAGCTTGGTTGACGGCTTCGTGAAGGGTCTTGTTACACCATGGAGGTATTTACAAAATCTTCTTCCAAAGGCATTAGATAAAAAAGTTACATTTTCTACTCTAACAAATCAATTCTTCAATCCAACGGATCCTCATCAGACGTAGAGTGTTATATCTGTCTGGCGCTACATTGTGGCGTATTAAACGCCGCTCTACGGTAGAGTATTTCAAATGATTAGGCAGATTTATGCGGGGTAGCGCGGGCCCGCTATCGGCTGGCTCTACAGAGTCTCAGGATATCACAAATTAGATTTTGTAGAGTTTTATTTGAGTGTTACTTATAATATGTCAAAGGTTAATGTTTTGAAAGACGATGTTTAAGTTTCACATATCAGACATAACATACCAGCACGCCTGTAATCCCCGAAGTGTCAGGCAGAGGTGTTCCTAATATCCACATTTCTCCGGTTATGTTTAAGTCCCATGTAATAAGGGGCGAGCCTATTGCCATCAACCGGGCACAAATCCAGACTCCGTGGCCGCTATTGAGAAAGTCCTGATAGAAAATAACACTTTGCCCGTCCTGGGTATCGAACCCAGGACCTAATGCTCAGCAGTTGCGCGTGCGACCACTAGACCAACGAGGCAGTCAATTTTATAATATTACTAGCGACCTACTCCGGCTTCGCACGGGTTCTATGTTATACATATAAACCTTCCTCTTGAATCACTTCTATTAAAAAAAAACCGCATCAAAATCCGTTGCTTAGTTTTAAAGATCTAAGCATACATAGGAACAGACAGCGGGAAGCGACTTTGTTTTATACTATGTATGTAATTCCCAAAAGGTACGGCAGAGCTATACCTACGGAGTACCACTATTTCGACATTTATGTGTGAGTGCCACGTTCTATATAATAAGGGGCTAGGATAATGTCATTTACGGGGCTCAAACACCAGACACCTGCTACTGATAGAAATACATAATAGCAAAATTTCCGACCTGGGAATCGAACCCACCCATTTTCAAAAGACCTCTCATGCTCAGCTATAGCGCTTGCGAGCAATAGACAAACGAACAGCCACAAAATCTCAAGTTTTGACCTTGTAACTAATAATTATTAATAGATAATTTAGAAAATGTTAAATATTCATAGCATGTCTTAAATATTAGCTGTGGTTTGGTCACTACAGTATCTATTTAAACAAGGACTTTTTTTGACAGTGACATGATGGTTATTTGTACAAAAACGTTTACCTAGGTCACACATTATTTTCCTAGTACTATACAGAATTATTATAAGGTTTTATGGGGAAATCCCACCGCATGTCAATCAACAATGCACGTATTTGGGTTTGTACTAGTTCATAGGCGCTGGTATAAAAACTATTCATTTGCTTGTCATTATACTAGACACGGGATATTGAACTCCCGATATTATCGGGAACTCAAAATCAACAGTAAACATGGTAAAAGAAACGGGATCGTTTCTAGTGTTAATTCAGTCTGACGGTAGACAGCAAATCGGCCACACGCATACGCTTCGACTCGGTGAACGACTAATTACTTGACTACGATTCTCAAAGTTTTCACCGACACAAAATGTTTACATGCAAGCGTTCCCAAGTTGAGAGCAGGGAACGGCGCTAAATGCGTGGGATGCCTGGGGCAGTTTGATTTTCCCTGCGCTGGCATAACTGAAGGAGGATGGAGGAAATTGAGCGATCGCAAGAACACATGGAAGTGCAGTAATTGTAAATCCTCGGCAGCATTCAGCCCTCGCTCCGCAACTGCAGCTGCAGCTACGCCCGTAATAGCTGACATGGACTCCATTGTGTCAAAACTGAAGGCCCTCTCAGCCCAGATGGACAACTTACCTGCTTTAATGGAGAACGTGAAAGCTATCCAATCGGAACTGGCGGAGCTTAAGTCGATCAGATCGGATTATTCCGTTATTGTCTTACGAGGGTCGCGGAGGTATTTTTATTAAAGTTAAAACATTAAAACCTGGTATTAAAAAAAAAAACTTGTGAAAAAGTTGGAACTTTGACCCCAGTATGTATGATTTAGAACAAAAAAATTATCGCAATGACGGGGAAAACAAGTGGTTTTCGGCTTCGTTAAGGGTCTTGTTACACCCTAAATACTTCCAGGTACTCCTCTCCTGCGCCACCTTAATCTTTTTTTTAAATATTGATATTTTCAATAAAAGTCAACTTTCCTTCTTAGTGTGCGCTTTATGGAATATTTGTCGTGCTCATAAAAGTGTGCTCTTATTTTGTGTGCTCTGGATGGAATACCTCTTATTTCCGATCATCACTTGGGCAAAGGCGCTGTCAAAATGCTAGTGTTTAATACCTTCGAATTGAGAACCTCCTTCTTATTTTGAAGTCGGTAAACAAACAACATCGAAAGAAATATCTCACAAAAATGGTTACTAAAGTAAGGAAAACTTGCACATATGTACAGATCTACATCCATATACCTATTCCTACATAACACAAGATAGCTCTACCTACTACAAATTACACACTGTAACCATTTTACCTCAATCGCTCTACGTCGGAGTATTTCAAATAGATTTATACGCTAGAGCGGGGACGTTATCGACGCGACTCTAGCTAGAGTACGACTCTACCTAGAGCTGTCTTTGGGATATCATGGAGTGTTTTATTTGGTGATTATGGAGCTCGGGGGTTGAGGGGGAAAGAAATGTTGGAGGTGAATGAATGCTGTGATGTTGAAATTGGTGCGATAACGACGCGTTTTTTAAATGTGTTTTTGTGTCATTAAGACCACACTTATCTTCCTATATTCTTAAGTTTAACTAACAGTAAAAATAAAATAAATACCATATCGTGTTTTCCATTTACTGGATTGTAAAGGTCGGATAGGAGGTTGCTTCATGTAAAATACTGGTATTCAGCTGCATCCGACCGAATCATGTTAGGAAAATGCATAACAGATGATCACGAGAATCGTCCAGTCGCATGCCATACATAAAACTTTGATCTTGATCGATTATGACGAGAAGCAAGCAAATACTGATATTGATATAATATTTTTCAGCTCGAAAGAGCTTAACTAACTTTATTGGCCCAGGTGGCTTACCATGACGTCTTAAAGCTAGAGTAATTCCAGTATGGAAGACAAGAGAAGAGACAGAGCTATACAGGTCGTCTAGTGCAATCTCTTTCCCACACTGGAATTACTTCTGCTTTAAGACGTCATAGTAACCCCCCAGTTCAACAGTTTCAGATGGAATTTTAGCCTTTCATCATCATCATCATCATAATTATCAGCCCAGTATCACCCACTGCTGGGTATAGGTCTCCCCTTTTTTCTGCCACACTTCCTGGTTCTGTGCGTCCCTCATCCAGATGTTTCCCGCGAATTTAACGAGATCGTCGACCCAACCAGCTTTAGGACGGCCCTGGTTTCTATGGCCTAATCTTGGTCACCACTCGGTCTTTGCTCCATCCGTCATTTTTAGCCTTTAACATAACATAACTAGTGTAATTTCATGTTTCCCCGATGGAGGTCCAAAATCTGGAATAAAGGCGCCAATGGTAAAGAGTACTTTTTATTAAATAATATAAATAATAATATAAATATAGTAATTTAAGTAATAATAATATAAATAGTTTAAGTAATATATTCTTAACAGATTTCAATAGAGTTGTTTTGACTACACATAATGAGTATATTATTAAATCATCACAGTGTTAGGATTGAACAGAATGATGACCATAGCCTGCGGCATCCTCCACAAATATATGTCTAATAAAATATTTACCATTATTAATAACGTTTTGACCTCTTGAACCCACGCGTGTTAGGTGACACGAGTTATGCTATTGTTATAATATTAATTTGAATGTTTGTTGAATAATAATTTGTTTTTGTTTGTGAATGATTGATGGTTTTAAATGATCGATTGATCATTCGTAACAACAAAAGAGAGATAGGTATGATAAGATTTTTTATCAATTAAAGAAAAACGCGTTAAATTTTAGATATACGGCAAACTAGCTTTGCTTGTGGATTCGCCTGCATGGAGGGCGGAATCCATCCGATAGGAATGTTACAGAAGACGCCAGCACATCAACCTACCCGAAACTGTCAAATTTTCCCAATTTATCTTGAACCTAATGCTTTAGCAATAAAGTTGAAAATCTATTTAATAAATTTGTTAGATTGTAGTAGCTTGATGTTCTGGCGTCTGTAGTGCAGGGATAAAAAATATCCTATGCCTAACTGTGGTTATGGTATATCTTTGTCCCAAATACGATTAGACAGACAGATAGACAGTGTTACTTTAGCAAGACGTCTTCCGGTATATAATTGCTTCTATTTCATTTTATTGCTATTACTGAAAATATGATTTGCAAAGTAGCTTTATTTCGTGTCAATCAATCAATCGTACCGGACTACCGTCCGCGCACGACTCGACCTCAGGATCACTTGATCTAGCAGATAATAAATGAGCATATTAGCAGGCAGAACATCGAATTAAAAATGTAGTGTAGTACTTACAATTTATTTCTTTGCAAATTTCATTCATTTTTAAGAATTCCTTTAAACAAAACAAAACATATAAAATTGTAGCTCACTGGTATCGGGAACAGGGTCCAAGCTACCGGTGGTCAGGGCTCCAGAGAGAGGAACCTCCTAACAATACGAGCCGTTTCCAGGAGTACCGTTTTCTGAATCAAGCCCTTGATGGTGCAGCTGAATATTGACACAATGATCGCTGAGTCCACATCTCTCATGTTGACAACATCGCGAGCCAAGTCAAGATACTTGAATTGCTTACTTTCTCAGCTTTAACGAGGTACTCATCATGCGGGACCGTTATATTAACAATCATTGCGCGACGCTCTAATTGATACACCACAACGATATCAGGCTTATTGGCTATAATAGTGCTGTCAGTGATGATAGATATTTATTTATTTGTTTAAATAGATACTTGCTGCACTTACAGTTTACACCAAAACGTGCAGCAAGCCAACATATATGATAGATTGATCCCAGTACAATATTATATTGGCATTTCAGAGAACTGGGTCGGGCATATACCTGTAGTACGGCACTTCCGACAAGGCTGTATTTCAGAGCAAGTTACTGATGGATAATCCTTGCTACAAGGTTGTGACTCTAAGCAAGTACTCTCCTTTTGCTGGACGAGAACACCCGGAGATAATGCCACGGATTGATTCGCCCGGACGTTGGTATGTCCAACATATGTCAACCGTACCGTCCTTCACAATAGTTATGGTGCGTATCCGGACACTTCAATACAAAAAGAGCTCTCACTTCAGAATAAAAGCTTTATTAAAGTTACTCCACCAATATATATGAAAACTAGCCATCCTTAAAACAATTTTGCAACATCTAACCGAATCACAGAACAAGTTCAGAGCACAATGTGCGGATGCCGCCGCTTACTTACTCACTTACGTAAAACGAAAGTGAAGGTACCTGCCTACTAGCCACCGGTCAATGGTTCCGAACACCATGCTTTGTGGCACTTTGCACTTACCTATGTGTGCATTATATGTTTGTTTTTGTAGTATTACAAACCCTTTGGCAAAAATGATGAACTTCAATTTTATGACGAATTTTCAAAAATCTTTCGCTTTTGTTTGACGGTACAGTTGGCGCAGTGGCTGAGTGATTGGCTACTGCTCTGCGTGTCGCGGGTTCGATTCGCTCACAGAACAAAAACACGATACAGGAGAAATTCCTAGTGTGGGGCAACGTTTTAAAAAAATAAAAATAAAAATTGTTCATCGTCAATGTAAGACTTATATATAAGTGAAATAAGAAGATTCCTTAGTTTTACTATAGGTAGTCACTGGACTTTATAAATAAACCCCAATAAATCTAATCAGATGATGATGAAAAAGCCAAAAACTAACAAGCTATTATAGCTATAATTTTATGTCAAACCTGTTGGGAGTCGTTGCAGAATTACGCGAAACACTTTAAAACTGTTCCCACATATCTAGGCCTCGAGCATGAAATGATCAGCCGCTTAAGTTAATTATCTGATGGTGGATGTTTGGTAGTGATGGTGAAATATGGGCCAACCAAAGTCGTGCATTGTGATTGACTAATACGATTGATTGATTGATCGACAAGCCATTTTATGATGTGTTTAAAGAAGGTGAGAGCTAAGTGAGTGAGACGGCCATCCTAATTTTGATTAATGTTTAATTAATCTTACTCAGGCCATCATGTAGTACTTCTCATCTGCCTAGCCTTTTCCTTTATGTGTTAGGGTTGACTTCCAGTCTAATCGGATACAGCTGGATACCAGTATTTTACATAGAACGACTTCCATCTGACCTCCACAACCCAGTTAGCACTGGGTAGTACCGTACCCTTTGGTAATACTGGTTGTCAGACGTTCGGGCCACTGATTACCTGTAACGACGGTCAAAGATCTGGAAATGACATTCAGGACCAACGGCTTAACGTGCTTTCCGAGGCACGGAGTAAAGTCAGTATGTTATGGGTGGTCACCCATCCACGGACCAACCTAAGCAAGCGCGGCTTATCCTAAAAATCGAGCCCAGTGGCTAATATTATTTAGGTTCGAGTAAAATGTTTTGTAGCTGAAAAGTTATATAGATGAATTTTATAATAATACCAATGAAAGTAAAGGTACAGACAACCGGTTAGTAGTTGCCAACACCATGCTTTTTGGTACTTACTATGTGATCCATGTAGGTATGTTTGTGTTGATGGCCATTTTATTCGATAAGTGAGAGTTAGTTAGTGGTTAGTCATGTTTACTTGTCACTCGTTTTATTTATGTTTACTACCTTATTTTCCTCATGTATATTGCCTTCTTCACATTTACCATGATTTTGATCGATTTTCTTCGTCGATTAAGTTTGTATTTAACAGGAATTAATGCATTTCCGTCTTAATACTACATAGACAAGTCTCGACACCGGCTTTACGGCAACAAACCAAGCAATAGTTTTGACGTTCATTTTCTATTGTGCAATAAAGCTTTGTTGACGGTACAACTATCTAGAAACAGAAAGTTAACCGCCAATCAATTATTCAAAAATCACCTTAACATTTTCAAAAATCTTATTGCAACACTAACCAATTGCTTAAAATGGATGCGTCTAAACAAGTTTTACCGATCGCTGGCCATATTCCTTTCGCTCGATCAATCAATGTGATACCATCATACATATTATACACGTTTACATGCTCAATATATTATGTTCTTGCAATAGCAAATACCTTGTTTCCGGAATTATCTTAGGTAACTCGATTTCACTGTTGTTTGGTCATAGGGTGTATCTTTACAAGTGTAATGTCGTCTACATATTTTCGCCGTCAATTGCTTGCGTTAATTTAGAATTTGACACAATCAATTTGTGTTGTACTCTGCTTGTAATAATATAATTCAATCATGATTCGAATGACACGTGGCGTCATCTATTATCATACGAACGTTTGTTATTTTCCTCGCGAACAGTACTTTTTTTCGTGATGAAAGGTACCCGGTACCCTATTTCCGTTGCTGTACACCTGACAACGTTTATGCAAAATTTCAGGATGATCGATTCAGTGGTTATAGTTTAAGCTACACTTACACAATAACACAATTGGTTTAAATAATTTAAATTATATTTATCAATGTTTAGCTGAAATATTGTATTTTATAGATAATAACGATTGTTTACTTATAACTTAATTTTAAATTATATTTATAAATTCTTTACGCACTCATGATTTTATGAAGGAAGTCTGTTATGTCCTGGCCGACTACACTTATGAGATGAGATGATTATATGGCTGCAAGAAAAAAAACTAATTTTCAAAAATTGGAAAGGGACTTCTGTGGAAACGAGCTGACAAACCGGAGGACTGAAGGAATTCTTCAATTTGGAGATAAGACAGATTCTTCAAGGTGATCCATCTAAAGATACACCAGGGACTACTAATCCCAATATTATTAAAAAAAACTGTCTTTGTGCCTGCCCGGGTGTTTAGTCTCGCGGAGCTACCCTGGGTCTATAGGCTGGTGATCTAACTAAAAGATCCACCGGGACCTCTACTCCCGTCTTCGAAACGGCGCCTTCCTGCGGAGCAGACCTGAAAGAACTACATGCATCGTCCTACATCACTACCCCAACGTTTGATCGTGCTTCATCAACAGTGCTAAACTAATCCTGTGTATTTATTATAAAACTACTTCCAGAGTGCGGGTTTGATAGGTCTTTTTTTATAATCACTTGTATTTTTTATGTCACTTATAAAACCGTCATTTTCCATTGTTACATTTTTATATGTACATAGTCTACTTTTATCCTCTAATTTTTAATAGGATCAAGTAGATTTGCTACATGGTTAGGCGTGAAAAGGTAACAAACAACTTACTGGCATTTATAATATTAATTAGGATTTTTCATGCTTAAACTAGTGTACACTGATTTCAAATCTTGCAAGCAACAGACAATTCTGTTATAAAAGCTAGACATAAAACCTAAAAACTTCGTACAACTAGTTGATGTTGTGTAGGCGCGGTCTTCTAGATGGTAAATTAAAATCTCTAACTAAGTAACAGTTTCTAAACAAAGGCGGAATTAAGAACTTACACTTGATTTTTAACACTACGCCAAAACTTATTAAAATAAAAATATAACATAATAATACGTCTGTAACGTGTTAGGCAAGTTGTACCTAATAGTACACATTAGTACATTTTATGTCCCACGAACCTATTGACATCAACCTACTAAAGTTATCTTAATAAGTATGCGTTTCCTAAAACAAATACACAGTTCTACATAATAATCTGTGAACGTCATTCATTTCCTGAGATACGGCGTGAGACATATACAAACATAAAAATTACTTCTCATTTCATAAACCCATTCTCTCGGTGCACCATAATGAGAACTAATAGCCCTAATTTGAACACCATAAGTGCGTCGGATTTCACTGCGGTTACGTAAAGAAATGGTGCATGGCAGCTTGGATTCCGCGATGGACTATACATATTAGTATAGGCCATCTATGTATAAACAACGAATGAAAAAACTTTCTGCGAAAACAAAACCGACTTCCAGAAAAACACTAAAAACGTCTAAAATAACTTGACTTTCGGTAGTCGCGACGTGGCGTGATGTACATCCAAGTGCCTGCACGCGACGTCGCGTGATGTGACAATTAACGTGAGGAAAACAACCAAATTCCTGAACCGATTTTGATGAAATTTCTATGGGACTAATCGGAAAGCATATCCTTTCAGATGAAAAAAGAATTTTTTAGATCGGTTTACAAATGACGGCGTTATGAGGTAACAAAAAAAAATACATCCGAATTGAGAACCTCCTCCTTTTTGAAGAAAATCGGTTAAAAAGATTGAAACAATGATTTGGTGACTTGCAACCTCAGCTTTTTTCTTACTTGCTGGTCAGCATCCAGTCTAATTGGATACAGCTAAATATTGGTAGGTATTTTACCTGGAGATACCTACAAGAGCTAATATGACATAAGACTAACATGGTACTACTGGGCCAGACCCGTGACCACTATATAGAACAAATATAGGATTTGTATGAAGTTGATAGAAAACCAGTGGTTTGGTGATGGCAACATTTGCGTATTTACTTTTTAGAAACCTTCCATATTATTAAAAAAAAATAGTAGCGTGTTCTAAGCATAACCTACGCTTTAATTGAAGGCTGCGAGTGTCTAAGGTTGGGGTCAAATTAACTCTGCAAAATATACTCCTAAATATACATCCATTACTCCAAAAAGAAACTATTTAGCAAAGGGTTATTAATTGAACTCAATTTAAGTGACAAACAAATACAATATTCTAAAAATACTTTGTCATTTTGACATTGAATTGATTATGAAGACTAAAATATCTGCTTCGTATCACAGTTCTCTGCTAATAGTTCCCTCCTAAACAGGAGGATATGCCCTCAATCCCTGCATTGCTCAACTGGGTCAGTGATAGCCCAAAGGTGCTAACTAAAGTACATACATTTATTATAAAGAATAGCCCACCCACTGCCGGTCCCCATTGCATCACAATGAGCAATGATAATAAAAACCATTGCATGCGACACCATAAAAATTGTCCATGTGTGAATAAGACTGTCTTTTAGACTATAAGGATATTTCAGAATGTGCTGCAATGATTTTGTTCCACTTTTTAGAGTAACGCAATGGCAACACGGCACATCCAAATTATTTATCCTCAGGGCTGAATAACTGGAATTTTATGTACATGATTAGGCATTATATACAAGGTATAAACGGTCTCTCTATAAAGACATCAGCCAATCATTCTGTACATCAATTATAGTAAATCTACGAAAAATATTGCTGGCAAACGACTCTTTTTTGGGGTGCCAAATCACGTTTTACGGTAACGCACTCAAAACATTGTGCTGATGGATGCATTGAATAATACGGGTATCATGGAGGTATAAAAAAAAAATAACATTAAAAAGTTGTATTTAAAAAAAAAACTGAAAATGTTGGAACTTTGAACAATAGCTCTCTATAGCTAGAAGGTTCCCAGGTACGGTCCAGAACAAAAATAAATTTCGCAATGACGGAGAGGTCGAGTGCTTTTTGGCTTCGTTAATGTTATTTTTACATCCATTAAAGGCGTTCAATCTGTGGCCTCAACCTAAGTGGGGTATTTACATGGTCAGGCTACTTTGTGTTATTTATTATATCACCACTGCTGTTAAAGCAGTGAAGGAAATTATGGTGAGGTAAACTGGAATATCATTTAACCAAAGAAATTCGAAAATATGGCCAAACCGCACTAGACTTACGTGATGGAATATGGGTGAAAACATGACACTCCTTTTTTTGAGCAGTCGTGTAAAAACAGATTTGATAAGCAACAGAACTTTGCAGCACGCCTCAGTCCTTTCCCATTATTTGTATGTAGCAACAGTAAGCACAATAAAAGTACATTAGCAGTATTAGTGCGTCTTTACGACGTTTGTAGTTCTGCCCATTAACACCATTATGTAAGTACTAGTAGTACTCATTTCCCTTTTAAAACTTACTCATTTAGAAAATTCCTTTCAAGTAATACTTACACATTTTAAGTGCAATGTGCAAATTGTTTCTGTATTTATAATAAAACATAAAATCACACTTATATTTCACGCAAAAGTATGGTATGGTAGTATGGTGTGGTTCGCTAGTTATGTTCAGTCCCGTGTAACATAGGGCGAGCCTTTTAACACCAACTGGTCATAAATATTAATACAGAAAAATGTTTCTACGAGAAAAATTCTGAATAGCAAAACCCATAACAGACTGTTCGGCCTGTTAGTCGAACCCAAGGTCTCACACCCAGCTATCTATTTTTTTCATTTTTAATAAAAACTGAATCTTCAAGTTTTGCCATTAGGTATATCTAAAAAAAATTGTAAGTATTCTATTCACTTGATCCAGAAATTGTCAGATTATAAGTCATCTTTGATCTTTCATCTTTATTATGTAAATACTCTTAGTACTCCACGAACTACCTGCAGTGTTGTCCACCTTCCTCTAATCCAACCAAAAGTTGTCTTGATATAAGATTGCTTTAAGCGCTAATACTGCACATTTAGTCACCCTATATTTTCTATAAGGAAATTGAAATTTGGATGGTGCACATAATTCAAAATATTCCATCCATCGATCTTTGAACCTACCAAGGATTGTTAAGTAACAAACCCAAACACAGTTACCCAATAATCTAAAGCTATAATTATCAGTTCTCCATATACAGTGGTATCAGCAAGCCCTTTGTAACAGCCACATTAGTCCATACAAGTAAACCATAACATTAACAATTAGGTTCAGAATGCGTTGAACTCTTTTCTATACGGCCTTGGTTACGTTACGTGCGTACGTTCGTTACCGTTGCAGGGAAGGCGTAAGGAATAATTTTACTTATGTACAATTCTGCACGCGTAAGTCAATGTTTCATATTTCATAATAGTTTAGATAGGTTGTTTTTTCCGCGTCAATGTATGAAACTTCTTCGTATCATATTTTTTAGGGTTCCGTAGCCCACGGGTAACCCTTCATACGCGAGATTGACTCGCTCTTGGCCATTTTTTTTTACACCTACCGATATTTTGAGCGTGGGTGTTATTGAACGAAATTTTATTCAAAAATATTGCTTAATATGTTCACAGGGTCTGCTTTTGAATTTGAATGTGAAAAAAACTGAATTTGAATGCAAGGTACTTTACTTGTGTACTTGTGATGATCTAGTTAAAAATATAAGTTTTAGCCAAGCATTAGATTAGCCATATAGAAATATTGCGACACGTACAAATGTTTGTATGTCTAGTCAGTCGAGATCTCTCATTACAAAAAGTGCCACAGTTTATTAGCCGCTTACGCTGCAAAGTAGAAAATGAGACATAATTAGTGGCAGATTGCTCTGCGATCGCTCACGATACTAACATTGCAGAATCATATTTCCTTCATACTTACACAACCTGGGAGATACTAGCTGGATTACTATCATAAAATAAAATAACGTTAATGTGATTTTCCAGCATCAATGAGGCCATCCTTTCCGATAAGAAGAAGGGAACATAGCAAGAAATTGGGTATCAGCGTGTATATCTTATCTGCAAACTAACACTAACAAAGAGCTAATAGTACTTTAGACATACTATTTGGCAGCATAAGGTCGCTATTCCATCTATCAAGCATGGTGATGATAATATTAATTTCCTCAATGAATAATTATTTTAGCAGCAAGAAGCAGTCGTATATCCATATTTACCAGTTTACTTTCTAAATTTCAAATTAATAATTCTTAATTTTTGAACTGAAATGAAGTCTTAAACAGGGTGTAATAAGACCGTTAACGAAGCCGTCAACCAAGCATTATGTTCATCAAACTAAACGAACTGTACGCAAAAATTATTGCTGGGAAACGACTTTTTTTGGGGGTGAATAATCAAGTTTTACGGTAGGACTCAATGTAACGCACTCAAAACATTGTGCTGATGGATGGATGGAATAGTACGGGGGTCTTGCTCGTGGAGGTGTTTTATGTAAAAAAAATCTTGTGAAAATGTTGGAACTTTGACCCCCAATATCTCCGTAACTAGAAAGTTCTCAGGTATGGTCTAGAATAAGTGCCTTTCGGCTTCGTTAAGGGTATTGTTACATCCTTTACATTATTGTACGAAAGAAAATAAAACTTGTTAAATAAGCAACAAAACATCTTACATTATTACGTACATGAAAGCCGTGATTCGCTAAGTGCCAAACGCATGCCGCGCTAAAACGTGGAAACTAGGTTGCGTGTACGTGCGTGTGGGTGCGTTTTGTGGTGTGAACGGATGTTGACTGGTTTTTTTTTAAAGATTCTTGAACGATCTCTTCTCATTTTTTGTGTTGGTGATCGCTGTCCTCCCTCAAAATGTAGGAATAATTTTGTGCAGAACGTCGCGGGAATCCGCTTGAGGGCTTTTGTCGTGGGCTGCGGGACTGTTCGAAACAGATACCGCGGCCCTGGAACGCAAAGAGCAAAGGAAGGAACATGGATGGGTTTCAGTTAGTACAAGTCTGGCACTCCCTTACGCTCCGCTCAGAGTGGGAGGGGTCATTTCGTGATATCCCATCCGAAAAAAAAAGGCTTTTGTGGTCATGGTGTCACCGCTTGAGGGCTTTTTGCCAGCATTGGACGTCTTCAGGCTGGAATGGATGAAGCGAAACTTAATTTTAGGTGTCTGTTTATCTTTGTTTGTTTATCTTTCTGATGTGGACCAGAGTCACAGAATGCTGATATATCACAAACGATATTTAATTGGGAAAGTCCTTTTCACCTTTCTTAACTGCTTTCATAAATATTTACGTTAAAAGCTTCATAAATTTCCCGCAATCTTTTAAAACAGTTAGTACATACACTTAAAAGGTAGCTCACAATCAGGTGTTCGCTTGTGTAACATACTAGGTACTCATAAGGAAGCAGGTGGACGTGACGTGTATTGGGGTCAACAGAACTACTGCTAGGGTCAATGTCGATGTATGGGAAAATTGCACAGTGGGTTGTATTGTATACAAACCATTGTTTGTATTTTTATGGGTTTATTGATGTAGCAATGAGGTTTGAGATATGTAAATTAAAATATAATATTGCGAATACCTGAACAGAAAAACAAATGACGTGATGCAAAGGTCGTCTTTTAGAAAAAGCATTAGATACCTTTAAAGTGTTTTTTTTTTTGTCGCTAAAATATCTAAAATAAATATTTTAAAAAAAACTAACGGTAGTCATAATGACAACCGTTAGTATTTTTTTTTTCATGAAATACCTAGTTAATTATGTAATTCGTTTTATTTTACCATACTTATGAGTGTTGATACAATAAGGACTCAACTATTGACAATGATTTTAATCTTCTTAATAAACCATTTTCGTGTGTAGGATAATTAATCATCAATAGTAGCTTAGTAAATTATTTAAGCAAAGCTGCACATCATATGTATACTCAATCTAGATGTCTTCCTTGCCACTTGGTAACAAAACGTAGCTGAACTGGTAGGCTGAATTACAAATATCTTACCATTTAAGTAAAAACCTATTACCATTATGAACCCACTATTCATAACAGCATACAATTTCCTTATTACACACAAGATCTCCATTTGGGAAGACTATTCACACGTACCGCATACCACCTGCAAATGAGTCACAAAGCCATCTTTGTGGAATACATGCCCTGCATAATATCAGCATCTGATCAGCATGCTATGAATGTGCTATATGGCCTAGATTCTGTATCTCACGCACTTTCCTTCTTTTAGGAGTAGTTTGCTTTTATTTCATCTTATGTTGGGGTAAGTCTGCGTCCGGATTCTCGAGATCCTTGTGCTGGACGAATACCTATGTCGTTGAAGTCGGCAAGATACCCTATTAAGTTTCCGGTGTTCCACGGACAGCACGAATTTTATATTACGAACATACTAACCTATAGAACATATTTTCCCAGTTACGATTAAGTTCCAAAGTAATAGCTCCACTCTGTTCTATTCCCATTAACATGACGAGCAATTAAGGAAAACATTGACATTAAAAAAGGAAAATGGCTTTCAAAAGAACAGTTCGGATGTACTATTTAAAATCAGACTAAATTGCTGACAAGCTAATCGTTTCTTGTATTTTGGACTATTTGTATGTATTATAATTATTTATAATATATATTAGTATGTACCTATTATATACATATCAATTTAAGTTAACAAAACAAGTGGTTATTTTTTTGTACTCTATCGCAGTGTTGTCCTATTTGACTCAAAGGTCGACTGGTAGAGAATTAAGTGCGTATTAAGTGCGCCTATGTACCACTTTTGTACATGAAATTTTAATAAATAAATTTAAAAAAATCTGAAACTTGAAGAAAGTTGTATGATCATGATTTTCTTTTTACCTGCTTAGATTTTTCAGTAAATATTAGACTAAGAAAAGATGAAATGACCTTAAACCAATTTAAATATCAATCAGATACAGATATTGTCTGATTGAAATTGAAATGCCCCATTTACTTGTTACTTATGTATTTCCGATATATAACAAATTGGAGATACACTTCGAGAAATCTTAAAACCATTACGCAAATGGGTAATAAAATTGTTTTATTCACTGACGTCGATTTGCATTCCGAAATCTTTGCGATCCGTGTCTTCAGCGCAATTTGGAATCGCCATTGCGATCAGAAACAAATTAAATTTATGTTTGGGACCAGGTGCCTTTCTCCCATGGGGGAGGCAGAAACTAAAGCGCCACATGCTGCGATCCTACAATGAGCAATTTGCCTCAACTATCTTATAAAGTGTTGAGCAATAATAAGCAGCAGTAGGTGGAATTTCAAGTTCTATCTTAAGAATCATTCCCGGTCAATATTCAAGCAGAACCAGGGCCGTATATGATGGCGAACGAGTAAATTCAGTAAAGTATAGACCCGGCCGGAACGAATATGAATGATATAGTGAACACCAACCACGCGTGCAAACCACAAGCACAAAATCAAAATGCTCTGCAGTTAATACATTTATGTGGGTGAAAATTCCCCAACCCAACCGAAGTCACGCAGGTCTGATTTTTCGAATGCATGTGCGTATTGTATAATTATCACTTGCTTCGGTGAAGGGAAACATCGTGAGGAAACCAGCATGCTTGAGAGATATGTCTCGACGGCGCGGCGTGTAAAAGCCAAGTCAGAGTCCCATGGGTGGCATAAAAACTGTGAAACCAGGTTAGGTAGGACTAACCACACGATAAAGAAAAAGGGTGAAAAATTAAACACTTGATTATATTAAGGATTTCCAAGAACACAGCACAGAATTACCTCTTTACCTCTAAAAAACCTTTCTTTACCTCAAAAAAAATCCTTCTACAGACAAGAATGTAAAGATAACTATCATAAATGTGGTTGAAAACCAGTCAGCAAACGCAATACCGGAAGAATCTCTCGCTTTACCTGTTCATACAAATGTTCTCATTTTGACCACATCTTTAATAAACATTATTTCACCAACAACCAAAAGAATTTTAAAAATATATTCTCTCATCTTAACATTCAAAAATGACGTGTGACCAATCAAAATTCTGTGGTTTGTTAGCCAAGTAAAGTTGATTATAGTGACTATGGATTATGTAATCGTCTAGAGATTGTAGATTAAAACATAAGCGAGACGAGTGTGTCCAGTATGTGTGAGAGTAGGTATATTAGCTAGTCTGAATATTCGTTTTAAACAGTCTCTTGTTAGGGGCCTGCAGAGATCAGGCTGGACTTTTGACAACGTTGACGGTGCTGGTGAATTTCTTGGCTGGGGATTGATGGCTGCAATTTGTAGGACTTGTACTGTGTCACCAGTTACGGGCTAGTACATACATAATCAGATATATTCCGCTTACCCAATATTATTTGTCTTGGAGAACCTTCGCCTACTTTGTTTATTACCTACACATGACTTAAACAATATTTTCCTGGATCGCTTTATGTTCCATTCACTTTCTCTTCTCATTTGCATAAATTTATCTAAACACACGGACCTCACTAGCTCAACTATCATATAATCTAGTGCGGCCATCGGGTTATCGGGCATCGGGTCGTTTAGAACCGGGCAAACGCATTAGACATAAAAAAAATGCTTCAGTCGGCATCGGGTCGTAAAAACCCGATACGATTTTTTCGTATCTACGTTATTTATTTAACAAGGCAATTCCAAAACACTAATTGTCTCATTCATATGGAGACCAAATATATCTGTCCCGCACCAGCGGTTGGCACAGTAATGTTTACCCCGTACCGGAGGAAAGATGAGCATCGGATATAATCAACCTGATAACGCACCGAACGTGTTAAAATAATATTAATTTACTACTAACAGGGTGTTATGTGATCGAATAGTACGCTATTTACTTTATATGATTGGTAAAATCATTCACATACATAAAGCTAGATAGTAACAATATTACTTTCACTGTTATCTCAAGATATTGAAAGTGACCGGTTATTTATGATGTACGGGTTAGAACGTTACATGTTACGTATGAGAAATGTGCAAGAATTATATTTAAAAGAATCCATGCAAATATTATTAGTGCGAAAGTATCTCTATTTGGCTGTCTGTCCTCAGACCAGAACTTTTTATTTCTTAAGGTCTTTGATGAAATTGGGCATAGAAGTAGACCAGAAACAAGTAAAGAACACAGAATGTTTAAAAAAAACGAATAGTTCGTTCCGATGAGGCAATGAAAAATGTTCGTTCAGGCGAACGAAGCCGCGGACGTTATTAGCTAGTAACTTCATAAGAACTCATGCTTACAAATAGAATGTAAGCATCTTCATTGAAATAAGTTAAAAATGATGACTCATTCATCACTCTATTTCCGCAATTACCATCGAGTACTACTCCAAAATTTCTCCGACGGACTTTTAATATGTGCCTTCCAACATTCTTTACTTTTCAAGAATGCGCAGCATCTCCAATTGCCACTCAATTTGAAAAAACTAACAAGCCAATGTGTATAAACACTAACGACCGCAAAATGACACATCATTACACTCGACAAAAACTTATAATGTGTGTTGCTATCGCCAGTGGTCAGTTACCCAATGCTACCAAGTGCAGAAGTTCCTCCAGGTGACTAAATATACTAAAAAGCTTGTAAAGTTGACAAGTGCACCAATTTGTGGATTTAATTTTGCTTAATCAAAGCAGACCGAAGCTAACCAATTTAATGAATAAACACAGTCGGTAATTTATTGGCGCTTGTAAAGTTCGGTGATACGTCCTCGAGAAAGTAGTGAGAAAGAAAGAAAGAGAATAGCACATAGGTTTATGCCATTGCATAAACCTATGTGCTATTCTCTTTCTTTCTTCTGTGCCCAGAATGACAATGTTGACCAAAACACACCACTCATACACCAGTCTTGTCTGTTCCGCATTAAATCGTTTAACGCGATTTGGTCGAAGTGGGCCTTTTTACTTTGCCATTGGATGCCAGTAATATCTTGGAGTCTTGGTGCAAGTGAGGGTCGTCAAATGGGTCAGTTTTTTTTTATTTTTCTATACTTAACCCCGCTGATATCACTGATTAGAGATACAGAATGTAGGTCTCAAAATGTTTGGTGATTTGATTAAGTTTTACTTCACGTTCTTCGATTGGAACGTAACGAATCAACCTTTAGGGACTTGTGTAAGAAAGGCAAATATTAAGATATCTTAAAGTAAACATGTGACAGTCTACATTAGCACTAAACCAGACACAAGTGGTTCTATTGAAGAATCTAGATCCTGTCAATAGAACCACTTCAGTGGAATAAAATAAGTACAGTAATAGCCACCAGTCCTGGTATTTTTAAATCGAATTGTAACAAACCTAAAAAATAATGAATTACCAAATTTTCCAGAACACCCTTCACTTCTGCTCATGCTCTTCAAAGCAATAACTACCTGATGATAGGAATGATAAGAAAGAAAAGCGAGTGAATGATAGTGACGGTCGACAGGGGAGAATGGAAGAAGCAGACTAGTAATGTGGGGAGACCAGGGCAGAGAGTGATCAAGATGAGTAATGGATGACCTTTGGGAGAATTCAAATTAATTCTAATATCATGTCTTAGCTTAGCAACAAATTCAGGTTTTTGTATCTATAGAAAGTCTACAGCTATGTATGTGTAGACGTAAAATGTTTTACATAATATTAATGAATTTGAATAATTGGCAAATGATGATAAATTGATTAATAAGATTAGATTTGCGATTAATTGCTAGAAATGTAAGTTTGTTTATGTCATGTTTTAAGTGTTGAATTAAGTAGGATTACTTATATTGATTTTTAAATTAGCAGAATGTTTTAATAATTTATATTCTTGCTTTGTAGTGTTGATTGTATTGGCCGAAGACTGATTTCTAATTGAATGCATAATTTTTTACACTTGTTAATATTTGTTGTCCTGAACTTTCTGTATTTTCACGTCCAGTATTGTTTCTCCATCTTCCTCTAAACTACCCAAAGGTTGTTTTGAAAACACGGTGGAGCACACGGTGGAGGTCTGCCCCGCGTGGGCGGAGCAACGCCGTGTCCTCGTAGCGGCGATCGGCGGCGGCGACCTCTCGCGTCCGGCCTTGGTTCAATCCATGGTCCGGAGCGGGAGGGAAGGGGACGCCGTCACCTCCTTCTGCGAAGCAGTCATGCTAGCGAAGGAGGTGGCGGAACGTGAGAGGGAGAGAACCTCACGTCCCAGCCGCCGCAGGAGACGCACCGGGCCCCCCCGGCCACCGTAGGCGCGGGCCTGTGGACGGTGAGCTATGGGCTAGCTCGCCGTCCATCCGTCTTATGACGACAGGCCGTGTCGACGGCGCGTTCGTGTTCCACGCGCGCCCCAAAGAAAGTCAGTAAACAGGAAGGGGTCCGCAAGGACCGACGCCTGCCAGGGTTGCAGGACTGTTCGAAAGAAATACCGCGGCACTGGACCACAAAGGACAAAGGAAGGAACATGGATGGGTTTTAGTCAGTAAAAGTCTGACACTCCCTCCTGCTCAGAGCGGGAGGGGTTATTTCATGATTTCCCATCCGAAAAAAAGAAAAGAAAAAATACGTTATCTTGAAAAGATTAGGTACTTTCAGCGTTAAGACCGCCCATTGTGTCATCCTATGTGTTTTTTTTTCTTTTATGTAAATTGAGTATGGTATATAAAGAATATTCCATCTATCTATCTATTTCCAGATGAAAGATAAAACCTGGTGGAAATTGAATATCAGGAAATTAAATATCAGTTGCTCCTTGAAAACATTTGTGACATCCATCGACCCGCACTGCACCCGTATAACTGAGAGCTGACCTGTGTCGGAGCAGTAGGAACGTAGAGGCTGGTAAGTTTCTTATAACTATCATCACCATCATCATCATTATTCCAACCGAGAGACGTCCACTACTGGACATTAGCCTCCCCCAAGTGTCGCCACATCGACCGGTCCCGGCGTATCGCGTCCAGCGGATCCCCGCAACCTTCACCAGGTCATCGGTCCACCTAATGGGGGGCCTTCCAACGCAACGTCTTCCGGTTCGCGGTCGCCACTTCAGAACTTTTCGGCCCCATCGAATCGGCCATCCGTTCTGCGAGCAATGTGCCCTGCCCACTGGCACTCTCAATTGTTTGGGCTACGTCGGTAAACTTGGTTGGTCTTCATTTCTGATTCGATCACGCAAGAAAAATCCGAGCATAGCATAGCTCTCCATTGCCCCACCAACCACCCACCATAGACCATAGTACTCTCTAATAGACTCCATTTACTATTAAGGAAGTGCATCGGTCATAACACTCAAGCATCACAGTAGCAATACATAGCGAACGCGTATAAGATTAGCGATTCCACACAATACCCGGGCAACGCGCCCACGTGGTGAAAATTTACAATTAATTCCAATCTGTTCGTTACGTCACTAATCTTAAGATCAGCTTTCTCTTGTGTGTCCTGACCTGCATTTGTTTTTCTGTTTGTGTTTAGATATTCTAAGTTGGTTGATAGTTTGGCATTAAAATGACGATGGTGTGGGCATTTTATACTTTTATGGTGTTCGGTAGTCGGTCCATGTCTGTGTTGCCATTATGATAAAGTTTTGAAGTCAACCAAGAAATTTGGTTTTAAGAAAATATACCCACTGTTGAGCGAGGTTCTTAATCTGAATCACATCAAATCTCGATAAGAAGGAAGTTCAACATAGAGTAAAACCTGCTAAAATTGTTACATGTCACCGTTGGTCTCGTATATTTTCTTGAACAATAAGATAGTCTTCGCATGTTTATCAAAGATTTTGTTTTGTTCCTGGAAAACCTGACCAGGTGAAGATTCATAGATGACAACGTCCGAGAGTGTGTTCCAAAAACGTTGTGGCAATTAATATTAAATACAACAACAGCAAGACACGGAGTCTTGCTTATGCTCGTTAAAAAAATATATGGAGTTGGACACTAAAGATACGTCATTATCATAATTGGAGTTAAATTCTTGGCCTACATTAGCGTTGATTTCCATCAACATGTTATGAAAACATTTCTTCTAGAATGTTTGAGAAGCCGTGAGCTTTTGCAAAAATTTCTCAAGAATATTTGCAACTAAATAAGCGCCAAGCAAAAATTAATTCAATTCACTAAATATGTAAATATATAAATGCAACAACATTATATAATTGCAGCGTTTCGTTACGTACATTTTATTAGAATTCGGGCATTTCATTAGCATACATTATTTAAATTTTACTCAAGCATTGTTATGTCGCCGGCGAGATGCTTAGTTCCGTGTAGATTTTTCAGAGATAATGATCTAAAAACCTATTGTTTTTGATAGGAAGTAGTGTCCAACTTTCGGGTTAGAATTTCGCTAGACTTTTGATGACAGGTGAACAATGAAAGTCTTTTGTCTATAATCCCGGTAATGACATTAACGATGCTTCATTATAAAGATTTTGTCTGGTGGAGTGACCGTCGGACTATCGGGTACAATTATCACTTGCTTTGGTGAAGGGAAACATCGTGAGGAAACCAGTATGCTTGAGAGATATTTCTCGACGGCATGTAAAGCCAAGTCAGAGCCCCACGGGCGGCATAAAAACTCTGATACCGAGTTAGGCACTAACCACACGAAGAATAAAGATTTTCTAATCTCTCGACTGGAAACTTTGATATTAAGGTAGCCATTACGGCTCACCAAATCTTTATCAATGCTGATTATAATAGGGTCTTACTTACATAACCTACACTGAGTATCCTAGCTGCTAAACAAAGGCAAATACTAAGAAATCGAAAATATTGATCTTCTAGGTCTCATTGTTTATAATAATAAATAAAAAAATCTTATCTAATTCGTCCATAGGATATGAGCTTCGTTTCTATGGACCCCTTCGTCAAAAATGTACGTACGAAATGTACGAATAGCTACTACTCCACTATCAACAAAAATACAATGATAACGTACAACGTCAGATGGTCATCGAAAACAATGGAATCGCGGTCCAAGATAAACTTTCTCCTTCCATCTTTGGATGACCTATTCAATGCAAATTGTTTCGAGACTTCATTGTGTTAAGTAATGTAATTTGGGAGTAAACTTGTCTTTGTTTAAGAATGTAATGTCTGTTTAAGAATCGTCTCTCTATTTACATAGAGTGAATACGTAATTTGACAGCTTAAAACAGTTGGTCTTCAACTTATAACTTCTGGAGTTCTAGGATTGCGCTACATAACACCACGACTGTAATTCCCGAAGGGTTAGGGTAGAGGTGTACCTAATAGTACACCCGCCAGTTATGTCTAAGTCCCATGTAATAGGGGGCGAGCCTATTGCCATCAACCGGGCACAAATCCAGGCTCCGTGAAATTCCTGATGGAAAAACGCATTAATATTTTGCCCCACCCGGGAATTTAAACCAGAACCTCATGCTCAGCAATCGCGCTTACCAATATACCACTATACCAACATTGCACTGGTAAGACAATACTATCTTCCTAACGCTTTAAATACGTTTTGAAGGGAGCACACATTATTGCATGAGACTTATAAGTAACTAAAATAAAACACAAAAATTCGACCATCACCATGTCGTTAATATGACTTAATTTTCAACCCATATTGTTCTTTCAGCATTGGGTGGAATACGGGTTGAAGGTTAAAGATAGTAAGAACAATGACAAATCCAGTACAGTTAGTAAAATGCTGATATTCAAGTTGGCTGGAATAGATAGATGAGTAGGATAAGATGGAAAATGAACTTTCGTAGACTTTCGTAGAGATGTGAGGTGATCCTTGGTCTGCGAAAGTTTAGTGTCCATTTATGACCATATAATTACCTAAGGCAGAGTTTACAGGTGGGCGATCAATCAACCCTAAGATGGTTATTTATGACGGGTTTAAACCATAGAACCTGGCACTAACCGGAAATGTTTCTACTGTTATTCGAGAAACGATAAGTCGTGTCGATTTTGAAATACAAAAACAATCCGCGTTTCGTATTACAATAAAGACACAGGGTTGACTTTCAAGCTTAACAGTAGCTTGTAAAAATTTATTACATTTTTTACGTCAACCCACCAATAAAATGTCGCCTTCCCTAGGCATACTTTACTCATGATTTTGGCGTAAAGTAGAGGTGAAAGAAACAATTTTATTTGAAGTTGAGAGCCGATTCGCATAGGGCCTCTGAGCTCTTCCTCCAAGGCGCATATTATGATTAAAAGAACCACCAACCTGCCAGTGAAAAAAACACTTCAAGAGGTATATTAGTTTTATTATTATTATTATTTATTTATTTCAAGATTAATAATATGATTTTTTTTTTTTTTTTTTTTTTATTTTTTTTTTTTAAGATACCAGGAGCTGGAGCAACGACCAGTGGTCCACATTGACCCTAGATCGGCAGAACTGGAAGTCATGAGCCCTCTGCCAGTGGGATGACACAGGCAGTAACAATAACTTTTACGAGATACTTTACCGGTTCGTTAGTAAACATGGTGATAGTCGATACTGACTTATGCAAAATATTCAGTGTTAATTTCGTGAAAAAGATAATGTAGATGGCTATAATAGTAGAGGAAGACCAAAGGAACGAGGTGGCTAGAAAGGAGGTGACTGCTGAGATGACGAGTAATAGAGAAACATGGAAGAAGCAGACTTGCTGCGCCGACCAAATAAATTGAGATAAGAGCAAGAGAATCATTATTGTCTGCGTAGGCTTTTCCCAACTATGTTGCAATTAGCTTCCAGTCTAACCGGATGCAGCTGAATACCAGTATTTTAAATGGAGCGACTGCCTATCCGACATTCGCAACCCAGTAAGTACTGGCTAATACCCCTTGGTAAGACTGGTTGTCAGACTTTCAGGGCAAGAGAATGTTGATGATGAATTTCGTGAAAAAAAGCAAGGCTTGGATGTGGCATGCATATTTCTGGAGCACCACCATCCAAAAATATGCACAGAAGAAGCAATAATAAATAGCCATGCCATGCACCTAAGCCTAATACTGACGCGTGTATCGTCACGGCCAATTGATTTCACGATCGGTTCTTTAATTTACATAGCAGATATCATTTGTTTTATTTTATCTAACAAGATGTTACTCAGGTTCATTGTCTCGATAATTGGCGTGGTAAATGTACAATGCGGCGATGTTTAGTTTTTATACTATTTAATGTATTGACGATTTGTTGTGGCTAATCGATTAAATAATTGGTATTGGCTCATTTCAAGCAAATAAACGTAATTTTTCTTTCTTTAGTTTCATTGAGAGAATCTCACACTCTCTCTGCTGTCAAGTGTCAAATACCAGACCAGAAGATACCTTGACAATTTTTAAGGAAGCATGTTTAATATCGTGCATATTTTAGAAATTGCGGCAGGATTGAATTTAGTTTACAAGTTTTAAGCTAATCCATTTTGTAGGACACGAGGCAGAATTCGTTTAGTCACCTAAGTTTCGTAACTACGATTACATTAATCGACAAGCTACAAGTTTTTTACAAAAACTCAATTTTGCGTTTGCCTTACATTAAAATGTAATCTTGACACCACAAAACCAATAAGGCACTAAACTTTTAAGTCACATATTTAAATTGAAACAGTAAAATCCCCAGCCATACCGCGGTACTAGCTATATTCACATTATTGACAAACATAATATCACACTTTTGATACCCTACTAAAGGTTAGGCAGGAATATAACTATTGTACACTAGTTCTCCTGAGTCCTAACTGTACTTGCCGAACAAAAAGTTTACCAAACGGGAATGAATATACGCTTATTCAAAAGTTGACGAAACGAGAAACGGCACTTTTGTGATGGAATTTTGTTTAGTTGGCGAAACGGGAAAGTTACCATACGAGATGTAGCCAGTATAGGTCCTTACAGGATGACAACAGGACCCTTCGCGAAGCCGTCAACCAATCATTATGTACATCAAACTAAGTAACTTTACGCAAAAATTATTATTGCTGGGAACGACTTCTTTTTTGCGGTAAAAAACCCCGTTTTACCGGTAAACTCAATGTAACACTCAAAACACTGTGCTGGTGGATGCATTGAATATTTCAAGGGTCGTGGAGGTATACAAAGTAAAAATCTAACATGTATTTTTTAATTGAAAACATGTATTTAAAAAAAAACTTGTAAGAAAGTTGTAACTTTGACCCCCAATATCTCCGTAACTAGAAGGTTCCCAGGTATGTTATAGAACAAAAAAATATCACTATGACGGGGAGAATTAGTGCCTTTCGGCTTCGTTAAGGGTCTTGATACATCCTTTATTACTCCTGTTTTGTTTTATTTCACTGTAACCTATTACAGCGAGCCTATTCCCATCAGCCGGGTATAAGTCCTAACTCTGGGCTGGTACTGACGAATGCCTGATGGAAAAGCCAAATAACACTTTGCCCAACCTGGTAATAGAACCCAGGACCTCAAACTCAGCAGGAGCGCGTGAGACCACTAGACCAAAGAAACAGACATCAAACATCACGGGTATATCATATTAAAATATAAAGTAATGTATGTTATACAATAGTCTTAAAAACCAGTGTTACTACTATCTAAACCGATGGAGCGTTGGTCTTCGGTTACTCTGTGTACATTGTGATTGTTACACATTAATTATGAGTATTGTGTAATTTGGGCCAATCGAAAGCGAAGATGACTGAACTACGACTTTGACAAGGACCAACCAACAGAGCATTTTAGGGTTACGATGTGTTCATACAACTACAAAATGAATGATTAATGATGTTTATTATGCAAATAGGTTTTTACAAACACTTTTACACGTTTTTTTTTTAAACTAGATGGGGCTGGTGTTTCGTACTTTACTCTGAGAAGACACAGCCGACACAAACTCAGAAGTCATAGTCTCTTTTAAAGTCCAGACATAATCTTCGTCAACTCACATGAGGACTATGCAGATTAGTGTTTGAGATGGTCTCTTCAAGCTACTTTGCGAAAAAAATGAAATATTTGCATTAACTATTGATAAACCAGCCTACTAATTACATATAATTACATCAGCTCATCGGTGTAGTGGTCGCAAGCACGACTGCTGAGCATGAGGTCCTGGGTTCGATTCCCTGATCGGGCAGAGTGTTATTAGCTTTTCCTATCAGAAATTCTCTGGATCTGTGCCCGGTTGATGGCAATAGGCTCGGCCCCTATTACATGGAACCTATTCATAAATTACGAAATGTGGGTTACAGGCGTCATGTTGTGGAAGCGAAAATGATTTAGTGATCATCGACTTCGACTTTGACGGGGACCAATCAACAGAACATCTGTGTTCATACAATTTCAAAATAATTTGCGAAATAATGTAATATTTGCTTTGATTTTTGTGGTTATTAACTAGGTTTCTAGGTACTATTGATATACCAGCCTACTAATTATACATAATTACATCAGCTGATCTCCACCTAATTAAAATATTATCCTAATTCATGCATGACTAAATAAATGTTTGAAATATATGAGAATGTCGTATTTAACTAACTAAAAGCATCTGAATCCAAGTCAAGAAATCGGCAAACGTAAGGTGGGATACCCTCCCCTCAGGCTCGGTGGAGCGACGATCTTCGCAGGGTGGCTGGTCGCAACTGGATGAGAGCTGCTGAGAATCGAGTTGAGTGGCGTGCGATTGAGGAGGCCTATGTCCAGGAGTGGACTGCCGCAGACTGTTGATGGCGATGATGATCTGAAGTCTAAAATCTTTGTAGTTTTTAACATTGACCATGGACCATGTACTCCAAAAATCATATTTCTCAGTACTTAACTGTAATGACGGCGACTGCATGTAAATTTCATGCGTGTCTGCCTCGTTAGTCTAGTGGTCACTAACGTGACTGCTGTGCATGAGGTCCTGGGTTCGATTCCCAGGTCGGGCAATCTTTACTAGTTAGTTTTTGCTTCACGAAAGTCTCAGTAGCAGCCACGGGGTGTGGATCGTTGTGCCCAAGTTGATGGCAATAGGCTCGCCCCCTATTACATAGAACTTAAACACAAATGGCGAAATGTGGGTGTACTATTTATTAGGTACACCTCTGCTTAGCCCTTCGGGGAAAACAGGCCTGATGTTATGTAATATAACCAAAATTCTAATCTTAGTAAATTGACTTACATTTAAATGCTTCATAATTGCCAAGAGCCTCGATCAATACCTTACAGTGTGATGCTTCTGCAGTAATTGACCTAGGTCCTGTTCTGTCACAGAAAATATATGTCGAACATCATATAAATATAAAACTCGTGTCTCTACGCACTACCTCTATACGTAGCTATTAATGTCAAATTAGCCTTTGACTTCAGAAGCTTCACAACAATAACTTGTTGCAAGATAAGAGAAAGTGATAAGAACAAAAAAAAATATTCAGGAGCTCAATTTTCGCATCGCTCGTAAAAAAGTCATTACTCATTTTTCGGTGAAATCACACCCAAAATATGAGAAGAAACCAGTGAGGAATTTAATAAAACAAATTGATATAATGGAGGCCGATGTTGATGAACATGGTAATTATCGTATTCGAAATTCAAAATGTCTCAAAAAAAGTAATACGGAAGTCATGAATCTCACCACTTCAGAATCTGCTAATTAACAGAATGGCGTTAAGCAACCGAATAATTTGATGTAGGTACCTAAACAAGATCCTACAGATGGATACGGCCAGATCATTCGCCGCTTCATGCGTTAATTATGTAAGCACGCAAGATTCGGAACACCCGAGGTTGCAGGAGAAAGTGCATGGTGCATACGGATTAACAACTCGAGCGAAATTATTCGCTAATTCCGCGAAAATGGCCGCTTTGACGCAACACGAGATGGCTCGTATTATAGCCAGTTTCTAAATTTTTATCTAATCCTCGAAAGTGCGATCTGGTATGTCGAACCGTCATTTCTAATTCCTCATCGGTTTTAAGGTTGTTACGTCCACGTATCTCGGTCAGCAGGTTGCGAAATCAGGAGTGAATCAGTTTGTGAGGTGCTAAGTGTGTAACTTAATATGTCGAAAAACAGACTTAATTCCAATTTATTATAAAATTGCACGTCAATTACGTCACGTGCATGTCATAAAGTCGTCCGCTGACATCGGTACTTTCGATTTTATCGAAAACGACTTTCGATAGGGACCTATTACAGCTCTTTAAGGCGTCGAAACATGTTTTTGTTTCGCATTAATATATTTTTTGTTGAACCGCATATGGGTTTACGATTGTAGCAGCAAGATGTACCAGTTGCGGTACCTCGGGATGTGAAAGTTCGGACATTCAATCAAGGAGTCGTTCGTACAAAATAGATTGTTCTTTTATTTACAGAAACTTATAACAACAAATATAATACATAATAACATCTAGGATGCGATCACATGATTTACATTAAATGAGATGAGATGACTAACAATTTGGTCGTTTAGTGGGGGTGGCCGTATGACTCGGAGGGGATTCCGTAGGATCCCGAGGGGACGCCGATGGTGGCGTAGGAGCCGCCACCGGATGAGAAGCCACCGTGTCCACCAGACGAGTAGCCACCGTGTCCACCGGACGAGTAGCCTCCCTGCCCACCGGAGTAGTAGCTGCCATGACCGCTAGCATAAGCCTCCTGAGCCTGGTGGTACTGAGCGACCTGGATGGCCTGCTGGACGTGGTCAAGTTCGATGCCAACGACCCTCTGTTGGGGCACGCCGTACACGGGGGCAGGGACTCCGTACTGGGATGAGATGTGTCCGTGTCCGTGGCCGTGGCCGTGGCCGCCGGAGCCAAACTGCTCCTGGTTCTTGATCTCTTCAGACAAGATGATGTTCTTGATTTTGTGGAGGAGATGAGGGTCTACGAAGTATCCCTCGCTTTCGGAATGGCCGACGGGCACGGACGAGTAGTGTCCGCCGCCGCTGAGGCTTCCCAGGGAGATGGAGGATGAGTGCGACGAGGGGGCGGAGTAGCTGTAGCCGACGGGAGGCTCGGCAGCGGCGCAACCCAAGAGGGCGAGGGCGACCTGTCAACAAACATTCAGTTAAGATACCGATTCCCAAATTTTGAAAAACCTGGGGAGTTACATTTTAGTGCGATGCTTTGGAAACATGCATTGTCGAGACTTATGTACAGGTGATTGGTTTGGTAACCAACTCATCACCAATGAATAAATCCACAATTTAAGGTGTAGCATCGAAGCTATCACTCCTACAGCCGGAACACACGCCTCTCCGCAAACTAAGCGTTCCGTTTTCCCAAAACTGGTACAGAACACTCAGAAATGACGATCAAATCCTTTAAGAGTCTCGGACACGTCCGAAAGCACATCCAGAAAGCACCGATTTTGTACGAAACTTAAGTCCACTTCACACGGTGTGCATAGTGCACCTTCACACGACACAACACATTCACTGCACTCCAACTTACGATGTATTTGGCCATGTCTAGTTTGGTTGAACGCTGGCTGGTGTGTGATGCCTTGTGGTCGGAACGATCCGCTTATATAGTGGAGATCAGACCGTCTACTTTTACTTTACTAGCAGAGGCTATCGAGGACGAATTCGGGTTGCAAATGGACTATTTTTTTATTTTTGGTTTTAGTGGG
Source organism: Eugnorisma glareosa (assembly GCA_947578425.1). Taxonomy (NCBI): domain Eukaryota; kingdom Metazoa; phylum Arthropoda; class Insecta; order Lepidoptera; family Noctuidae; genus Eugnorisma; species Eugnorisma glareosa. The sequence continues at coordinate 1,971,649 of OX387966.1, forward strand.
TGAGGCCTCGGACATTTGGCGATAGAGTAGCTAAAATGGGCAGAGGGATAAGTGCTCCAATTATCTTACAATAAGAAATACTGGCGATTATTAAGTGGGTCTCTTTTATTATAACTTAATAAATGAAGGTTTTAAACCAAGCCAAGTTTGTTTTTAATGACATTAGTACCTTCTCGAATTATAGTAAGTATATATTGTCATTGAACTCGTTGGTAGTTTTCTAAACTTTTTAATGACTAAACCGCAACATAATAAATTCAGTATTTAAGAGATAGCTAGACCAAAACAGACACTCACTTCATTCATATATTTTAATGCACATTGATTTAAGATTTTTTATAATTGACTTCCGGATTCGTTTACTAATTAGAAATGGTAATTGTGATTTATTTAATATTGTCACCTTTTCATAGAATTAAATATATTTTTATAAAAGTTACACATGCTAATAAGATATTTCAATAGTTTATTTATTTTAATTTGATGCATTTTCGAAATTAATTCATTTTATTTTTGTAACATTGACGCAATCGCTTAGATATTTCTATATCTTTTGTGACCTCATGATTACTAGAAAAAATAGAAGGCGAGTCTCAATCTATACAGATTAAAACATATACCTTTAATCTCTTGAAATACACGCTTGTGATCCCTGAAAAATAAGGTTGAGGATTCAGTCCCATTTCCACAGTTATCTTCAAGTTTGATGGAAAAAAGCAAGCCTATATTGCCAACGACCGGGTATAATCCAGGCTCCGAGATGTAACTAAGAAATTCTTGGTGGAAAAACAATCTGGATCATTTCAAATAATTACAAATATCTGCAGGATTACTTTCTAATAACACAACATAACTGGCAAAATGTGAATTTACTATAGACAGGGTACACCTCTGCCTATCCCTTCGGGTTTCAGGCGTGAAGATATTTGTTGTGGTAACGTTTTGCGTAGTTTCATGCTCATATAAATAAATAAAATAAAAATCTATTCGAAACATTATAGAGTATTTTTTTTGCGATCCCTGAACCAACGTAACTCCTTCTTAATTTCACATGCGTCTGTGAAAACCAATTACACTTAAAACTACATAATGTTAACTCGCTATAATCATTAAACGTAATAAATAATGAAGAGCGTTCAAACTAAAATGATATTTGCATAATGGTGTAGCATTTTCGTAGCTAATTACACACATACGGATAAACGATATGTTAATGTTGTTTATGCGTGTCAAGAAGTTAACTGTGCGTATGAAATTGTCATTAGTTACTCCTAGTTTTTGTATTTTCTAATTAGTTTGCTTTGATATTATATTTTTAAATAAAAGTGCGTCCATTTTTTTACTGCCGAACGGGTCTGCTCTGGACCTCGATAGGCAATGACTATCATATTATACTTTTTATGATGTAGAAAAGTAATCCAAGATATTCGAAAATTCCCATATTCATATGAAAGGTATGAAATCTAGGAATGAAGTCCATGATCTTTAATATATTTAACAATTAATGTTCACACTACACACAAAATAGTACAAAGGTGATGCTTATTTCTAAAGAAATCTCTTTCAGTATACCTGCGAAAGGAAGAACTCTCTGCCGGCATCAAATGTAACCCGTCAAAGCAAGTGAGTGAGTGAGTGAGAGTGTAAGAGAGTGTAAGTGAGTGTGAGTGAGTGAGTGGGTGATCTTCTGAGCTCGTTTCTTCATAGACCTCATCCATCGCTTTCCATCAGGCGTGATCGAGGCCAAGAGCAGGCCTATTTTGCAATAAAAAAAATATACAAAAAAAAAGATGTAGACTATGGTGTGTACCTTTCTCGAAATTATCAGATTTTCAAAGACATACATTTTGAGATAGTAACTATGGAACTTGATATCTGTCAATAGCTCATTTGCAAGTTGATTACCACCCGCTGCTTAGCAATATCTGGCTTGCCGTCAATTATTGCAGTACCTACATAAATCTGAGGTTCAAATTTCACATGTTTGTTAGTAAGATTAGAATCAACGAGGTGTTGCCATCCAGGATAATAAATTGCCTATATATTTCTGAGCTGTGGGCCAAAATAGCCACTTTCTGAAGCCTGACACAGCCAGAAGGCGTCGCGGCAGACCTCGTAGAAGATAGCGGGACGAGCTGGACAAAACCAGCGACCAGTGGCCCATATTGGCCCTGGATTGAAACAACTGTAAGTCATGGGGAGAGCCTTTGCCCAGCTGTGGGATGACGCAGGCTAACAGTATCAGTATCTTTCTCCGGGTTAAGTTTTAACCTTAAAACTTAACAGATTGACACAGAATAATTTTCGCATAAATCATGAAATGAATATTGATGCTTGATCTGATGATGTCGAGAAGATGGGTCTGCTGCCAGCATCCTGGCTAGTAAATGCCGAATCACAAATCAATCTACATTTTCCTTTCCACAGATAAGCGTTTCTTTCAGTTCAATAAGTGGAGATTTAAACGCTGATTGGTAAGTTCGACGACAAGGCTGAATACTTCCTGAGGTCCTGATCATGCAGAAGCGTTGATGATGGGGCTTAATATCCAATAGTCCAGCATTTAAGCTGAGCAGCTTGTGGCTAAATCACAACAGCCGGTCGGGCCGATCGTAAGGTTAAGCCGCGCTTGCCTAGGTTGGTCCGTGGATGGGTGACCCCCCATTACATAACGAGTTTTCTCCGTGCCTCAGAAAGCACTTTAAGCCGTTGCTCCCAGCTGTGATTTGTAGATCTTTGACAGTCGTTAAGTAGTCAGTGGCCCGAAAGTATTACAGCCAGTCTTACCAAGTACTAACTGGGGTGTGGAGGTCAGATGCTCCATGTAAAATACTAGTATTCAGCTGCATCCGGTAAGACTGGAAGCCAACCCCAACATAGTTGAGACAAGGACTATGTTGGGATTGGCTTCCAGTCTTACCTGGCTGTCGAAACATAATGTGATAAATAGCCTCAAGTCATGAATGCTTGAGGAATTGGGCTAAGGACATCCTTGATATAACAATAACATCTTGGCATTGAAAAGTTAAGAATACTCTTAATGTGTAAATCAAGAATTGTGTAAATAGAGAAATTAGAAAGTTATTTTTCTGCAATCGGCAATGTTGCCGCAATGATGGTGCGTTTTTCAGTCAATGTTAAGTACATAGTGACGTAATGCTAAATTGAGTATGAGTGTACCTAGTTTAGCCATTTACAGAGGTCAAAACATCACTATTTATAATACTAAGACGCATACGCAAACGCGAAAATACCAATGAAGTGAAGCAAGGAAAAACCATCTTCTCAGGAAACACCCAAATATTTGTGTATTTCATAAAAGTGTATTTCAGAAAAAAAAAAAATTCTTAGGGTTCCGTACCCGAAGGGTAACCATCAAGACCCTATTACAAAGCCTCCGCTTTCCGTCCGTCCGTCTGTCTGTTAGCGGCCTTTATCTCATGATCCGTGATAGTTACACAGTTTATATTTTCACAGAATGGGTATTTTTGTTGCTGCTATAACAAGAATTTATAAAAATAAATAAAAATGAATGGTTGCTCTACGATGGTACGGAACTCTTCATGCCAAAGTCCGAGTCGCACTTGGCTGGTTTTTCCTTAGTATTTTTCTTTAAAAACTTGACGGCAAAACTGATTTAAAAAAAAAAATTGTGCGAAATTAAATAGATTTGTGTTTGTGTTTCATCAGTCAAAGTCATTGCCAAACAGTTTGAGTACTTAATTGAAATAAAATAATTATACTGGTCTCTCAGTAAATAAAAATGAAGATTTTGCAATCTGTGATTTATTAATCAAGTTCAGCTTAAGTGTACATTTAATGAGCGTGAATGATTCAACTAACAGTGTCATAACATAACACCTGTGCTTCCCCAAAGGGATAGTCAGAAGTAGTATACCCATAACTACTTCCCAACCACACCCACAATTCACGTTTAAATCCCAACAAATAGGAGTGAGCCTATTGCCATCAACTCAGGACAAAACTGGACTTCGGGTACTACAAACAAACTCTTAATCTAAAAACCTTTCTACACTTTATCCTAACAGGGAATCGAACCCGCGACCTCATGTTCTGCAGTAGCGCTCGAGACCACTTGACCAGCTCGGGATAGAAAATTTGGTACACTGGATACAACAACACTACTGGGTACACACTACTTTGGTACTAAGCATAGTATTGTTGAAAGACCCAGTTGACTAATGAGCTCTGCGTATACTGTTAGAATTACAAGCGTGAAGTGATGTAATAAATATCCTTTCTAAATGACATACAAACCGACGAAAAGTTACATTTTATTAACATAAGTACCCGTAATTTTAAGACTTGTCTGAATGTTGTAATTATCAAATTAATTATACTTTTAAAGTAATGTAACTCTTGAGTATACGAAATGATACACATTTCTTCATCTGCTACCGAATTTAAACATGTTTGGCTGTTTTTGTAATCTTGGAAACTGCTTGACAGGTTTTGATGATGCATTACATCGGTACAGTCGTGCAGCAGTGTTTATTAATTTACCGTATTGGTTTTAGGGATCACTAGAAATGTATTACCCATACATATTTTGTATGACAGTCTAACCAAGAATTGTAGAGGTCAGACAGGCAGTCGTTCCATGTCAAATACTGGTATTCAACTACGTCCGGTAAAACTGGAAACCAACCTGGACATATTTAGGAAAAGGCTAGGCCGATCACGATAATTTTATATGATGGTGAGATAATTTGGGGTTTTCCCTTCGTCTATAATTTGGTAGCATGTAAACCATTGTCGGCCTATCTGTACATCTTCCATACACAAATAAATGAAATTGGAGTGTCTGTTTGTAATAATTATCAAAATAACAGCTTTTTACTGAATACATATGAGAATATATACGGCACTAATAACAAAAACACATTTTTTTTAAATTTTTGTCTGTCTTTCTGTCTCTCTGTCTGTTTGTTCCAGCTTATCTCTGAAACGGCTGGATCGATTTTAATGGGACTTTGAATAGCAGATAGAGCTGATGTTATAACGTCTAACATAGGCCACTTTTATTTTAGAAAAATAATTAGAGATCCGTGAAAAAAATTTAAAACCTTTGAAAATTGTTAATAAAATCTGATTCAAAGTGAAGTAATACTTTCAAGCGAACGAAGGTCGCAGGCACCAGCTAGTTTGGTAATATAGTAAAACCCCCGCATCTATTAAAGGTTAATTAACCGCACCCTACAAACCTATAAATAGAAGTAAACCACAAATGACTGAAACGGCAACAATAATCAAAAACCAAATAGAAGGTACCTCATTATACAATATAAACCCACAAAAAGCAAGGGTGTTCAAGATTGAATGGTACGTAAATTATGATCATCTCATATAATTATCATCCTTCAGTAAAAGTCAAGCGCAATGTCCCCAAGTTCGCGGCACTGACCTTTGACAGATGTGTTGAATAATGCGTGTGGCAGATTGATGTAACGTGAGTACGTAAACATGCGAGCAATGGAGTAATTGTTTTGTAGCAATATCGATCGTGATAAAGTGCATAAAGTAATAATATAAATATAAATAAATAAATATCGCTGGACATTACACACAGCGCCATCTAGGTGCCACACTAAGCAACGAGGCTTGTGTCGTGGACACCAGATAGTTGATAATACTACATAGATACTTTTTGTTTGTACACATACTTATTATACATATAAACATCCATGACTCGGAAACAAATGTCCATGCTCATCACAGAGACATTTGCTCCTACCGGGATTCGAACCCGGGACCCTAAGAAGACCGGGACCGTAAGGCAGCCTCACTACCGCTGCGCCATTCGGGTCGCCAAAGTCAGTTTTGAGGTTATGATTTTGTGTTAAGGCTGACGTTTGAAAATTAATTTCAATTTTCTGTACACCAGGAGGGTTTAAAAGTAGAACGTTTGTAGAACGTTCCCGTTGGAAATTTTTCGACATCCACGCGAGCAAAACCATTATATATTATTGTGTTCACAAATAAAGATTGATTTGATTAAAGTAAGAATAAAATCTATACATCCTCTTTGCAAATAAATAAAACATAACCGCTTTTTACTGAACGGATAAAGAAAGTTTATACGGTAATTTCTTCCTTTTTTGTCGGTCTGTCTGTCGGTCTGTCCATCTGTCTGTCCCGGCTGATCTCTGAAAAGGCTGGTCCGATTTGGATGGGACCTTTCCTGGCAGATAGCTGATGTTATAAGGAGTTAGTTACTTTCATTTTAGAAAAAGGATTAGGGTTCCGTACTAGAAAATTAAAACCCTTGAAATTGCTAACAAAATCCGATTCAAATAAGGAAGTAATATCTTTACAATAAGTTCAAGCAGAGAAGGTCCCGGGGCACACCTAGTCATATATTATAAGACAGGCCCCCAGTTATTACAATCATGGCGAAATAAAAATGTTTCGAACGCTATTAATATTTTGACATAAGATATCGGTCGTTGCAGAAACTCAGAACGCTTTAAAAGCTTGTCATTTAATTGTCTGTGCCCTCTGGAGGGTCAGGATGACGTCTTAAAGCAAGAGTAATTCCAGTGTGGGGAAGAGACAGAACCAATCGGGTCCTCTAGCGCCATATCTTTCCCACACTGGAATTACTCCTGCTTTAAGACGTCATGGTAGGTCACCCGGAGTCCGCAGAAGAGGGAAAGTTAACTGGATTTTAAATAGACAGGCTTAACATTACACATAGGCAGGTAATAAAATTTTATGCAATCCAATCGTCAACGTCTAAATCTTTGTTTTATGATAGATCTAAATAGGTATTAAAGTCTTCTGAAATTATTACCAATTAGCAGGTTTCATAATTTACGTTCTTTGTATGTCTCAATCAGACAATCATTGAGATAAAAACGATTGTAGATGTAATCTAAGTTATCGGTAGGTATAAAAAGTCACAGCGACTGCGAGTCGTCTTATTATTTTGTAACCTTAAGCTTATAGCGCTCTTAAACGCGCGGCATATTCGGATCAGCATCAAATCACCTTATTTTTACGCGCGGATCACAATCCGAAGAGAGGCTTGTAGCTTAATAAAATCAGCTGCATGGGTCAATCTTCGGCGGCGGCGACTTCCCGCGTCCGGCCGTGTTTCAATCCATGGTCCGGAGCGAGACGGAATGGGACCCCGTCACCTCCTTCTGCGAAGTAGTCATGCTAGCGCAGGAGGTGGTGGAACGTGAGCGGGAGAGAACCTCACCTCCTAGCCGCCGCGGGAGACTCGCTCGCCGTCCGTCCGTCTTATGACGACAGGCCGTGTCGACGGCGCGTTCGTGTTCCACGCGCGCCTCAAAGAAATGTCAGCAAACAGGAAGGGGTCCGAAAGGACCGATGCCTGCCAGGGTTGCGGGACTGTTCGAAAGAGATACCGCGACCTTGGAACACAAAGGGCAAAAGAAGGAACATGGATGGATTTTAGTCAGTAAAAGTCTGACACTCCCTCCTGCTCAGTCCAGAGCGGGAGGAGTTATTTGATGATTTACCATCCTAAAAAAAAGAATGTGTCAATCTCTCAGGTTAAGCAGCGCTGGCCCAGGTTGGTCCGCGGATGGTTGACCATCCATTAGCAACCTAGTTTCCACCCTCGGAAAACACGTTAAGCCGTTGATCCCGGCTATCATTTATAGATCTTTGACAATCAGTCAGTGGCCCGAAAGTCTGACAACCAGTCTTACGGTGTGGTGGAGGTCAGATAGGCATTCGCTCCATGTGAAACATAATATTCAGTTACATTCGGTTAGATTGTGTGGTGATCACGATCCGAGATGATGCCAATACAGTGCTCATAATTGTGCGTAGCCGAATAGAGTTTCATTAGACTTTTATACGATGATGAACCGGAAGACGTTGCGTTGGAAAGCCTCGCACTAGGTGGACCGATGACCTGTTGAAGGTTGCGGGGATCCGCTGGATGCGAGTCGCACGGGACCGGTCAATGTGGCGACACTTGGGGAAGGCCTATGTCCAGCAGTGGACTTCTTTCGGCTGAAATGATGATGAGACTTATATACCTACATAAAGATATCACAATTACCACTACAGCTAAAAGTTCACTGCTTAAAGAGGTAGATGTGGTATAAGGAAAAACCACAAAAAATACTTCTTTTCTAAATATTATATTGTTTAATTAATAATCGATTGACATCAAACATTCGCTCAAATATTTATCCGACTATAATACTAGTGAGAGTTCATCATTCACCCAAATACCGACGTAATAATTACGATTAAATGCTCCGCACCCATCCCATTCACAATGTGCAACTAAAGCTTTGCTCATCTCACTGGAGAAAGGAATCGAGATCCGGGCTAAAATGCGGGTGCGTGTCCATTGACTGACGGATTTAAGTGACATTTGACGGATGATGGCGTCGGTCAAAAGAAAAGTTATAGAAAGTTAAAGCTTTTGCAAAATTTTGAAGATAGAATGATGATATCACTGCGCAATGATTATGGAGCCTGTTGGAATCCCATAGTTTTATTATCATGTCGTTCGATCGATATTATAGTAAAATTAAATCAATCCACAGCCTATTGCCGGGTAATGCCTCTTCCTAACTGCGTAACAACGCCCTGTCCCCGTTTTCAGGACCCAGCCCCCTCTTCAATATTTCTAGAACAAAATCCATAGCCTTGTTGCTATACCTCTCCCAAGTTGATCTACAACACATTCCGCATCGATTCTGAACCCAGCGCCGCTCCGCATACTGATTCATGATCTTTGGATCTCTTTTTCTCAATTAGCTATCGGGACTTCGGGGGTTATGGTGAATTAGATCGTCAAGAATAGAAATGGCATCTTTTTCCTATTGCCCTCGTACTATCAACGATTACCGTGTCGTAACGTGACAGCAGTGGATACGCACCGACAAACTATCATGCATCGCAAACCGCGCGGCCTGCTCAATCTCGACCACTCACCGATCGCTATTACGTAAACACTTTACAATAAATTTGTACGGTCTTCATCTTACATGTGACGTCACAAAAAATGCAAATTATTTTCACTTTTTTTTGAGAGTTTTTTTTTGTCGAATTTGGAAGAGGATCTTATGCAAGAACTAATACGTTTATAAAGACGGTATAAGTTCGACACTGACTCCATATAATAGGAATTACAATCCTATGAATAATATAATTTATATATTTTTTGCCAATTGATCTTTTGAGATGGGCAGAGAAAATAAATCTTCAGTTTATTTTAATTTTTTTGTGCGTGTGTAAGTATAACATCAGAATGATAATATACAGGGTGTAACAAGACACTTAACGAAGCCGTCAACCAAGCATTGTGTACATCAAACTAAGTAACTTTACGCAAAAATTATTGCTGGGAAACGACTCTTTTTTTTTGGGGTGAAAAATGATGTTTTATGGTAGGACTCAATGTAACGCATGCACTCAAAACATTGTGCTGATGGATGGATTGAATAGTCGTGGAGGTGTTTACAGTAAAAATCTTCCGATAAAAACATGTATTTAAAAAAAACTTGTGAAAAAGTTGGAACTTTGGCCCCCAATATCTCCGTAACTAGAAGGTTCCCAGGTATGGTCTAGAAAAAAAATTATCGCATTGACCGAGAGAATAAATACCTTTCTTCATTTCACTTCGTTAAGGGTTTTGTTACACCCTTTATAAAGGACCCGTCCCCATACACGAAACGTATTTTTTCGGCGTTATTTGTAAAGTCGAAATAAAAGTTCTTCACAAAAAGTTTTGCATGAGCTGTGATTCAAAAAGATTGGCGAAACATAATTATCATGCTAATGGTTCGAACCACATCATGGTAGTTACCGTATCTAAGAGTGTTGTAAGCAGATATAGGTGATAATAAGTACATACTGAAGACATGATTGGATACACGCCTCCAGTCAAGAATATATGCGACTTAAACAGTCTAAGTGACTGCCGTTTTAGATTGATGTTGAGAAATTATCTCACTGCAGAACCAGAGGCTCTTCTCATGCAGAGGAGGACCAGGAATTGAAACGCTTGTTCGGTGCGCTTTGAAGGTTTAATGAAAAATAAAGTGTAATAAATTTTAATGACAAGTCGTATGGTCTTTTATATAAATATTAATGCATCTAAACTGCACCTCAATGCAATTTCGGCCTTCGACAATTGGCAAGTTTATTTTAAAAATTACCTTGAAATATGACTTTGACTTTACCCAAAACGTAAAAAAGGAAGTAAAAGACGTAAATGTCTGCTTTTGACCCAGTTCTCGTGTTATATCGCTCTCGCTAACCATTTATGGGTAAGTAGAGAATCACATAACAGTGAATTTCGTGTGGGGTAGACCCACGTTTAAGAATACAATGATAAACATTGGTATTACGTAACATTCGTGAAAATAAGGTATATCACACTTATTTATTATTTTTCTGCCATTTGCATATAAAAGAAATATCGACCTAAATCTAACAAAATAAGATTTTTGAAGTGGTCACATTAGTCGTAGCCGGTATTACCGTTGAGGTAAATATGTTCTCAAGTGGACACTAAGAATCGGCAAGCGTAAAGTAAGACGCCTTCAGTCAAGGTGAAGCGACGATCTTCGCACGATGGCTGTTAGCAGCCGGATGAGACCGGTTGAAATGCGTACAACTGCAGAGGTATTATTTGTATAGCAGTGTAGATGGAGCCTAATGATGATGGTGAAACAGTTATTTGGAGAAACTTATTAATGAATTGTAATAATTTGATATTCAAACCGCAGAACCTTCGTAACACAACACCAAACTGTATCATTATATAGGAATAATTGCATCAAACTGAGACAGCTCCAATTAATGCATCCGTAAGATGATCGGTTACAATATCGCAATGCTCTTATGTCTTGGTATTAGCCAAGCCTAGATCCAGGCCGTGTGGTAACGGACCGGTCTGCCTAGCTTGTATGTAAACTTGACACGGTGGCTAGGAAAAGTGACTTCTTATTTTGTAATTATGCTGATTTTTTCGAAGAAGGCCAAAGAAAAGATGGATGGATTGTGTGAGGAATGATATGAAAGAGAAAGGAGTAAATGATGCCGTGACGTCTGACAGGAGAGAATGGAAGAAGAAAACGTTTTGCGCCGAAACCAAATAGAATGCGACAAGGGCAGTAAGATGGATGGTGGAGCTCCTTTCTTATGTGGGGTCATTTAGATGCATAAGCATTCCAGCCCTGTCAGTCTCTTCCTTTATAGACAAGGAAGAAGTACTAATGAGTAGATCTACCAGTACCTAACCTAACACACAGTGCAAAAAATTGCATGGTGAAGATTTCGTGCATTTTCTTGCACGGTGTTTAGAGGTGAATCCAAGATCTTCTATTTATGAAGCCACTGTCGGTGCTGAGCGTAAATTAAACATATCATCACCCGCCTATAGTTACCACAGACTTAGATAAGTCTACCAGAATAACCACATTTCACCAGTGTTATAAGTATAAGGGCGAGTCTATAGCCATCAACTGTGTACTATTCCAGACATCAGGCTATAAGAAAGACCCCAATAACACCATATCCGACTCTATCGAGTCGAAAAGTAAGTAGTAGTCTGTGTTAAAGGTCGGGTCGTTCTTCCGGGCAAAATAAGATGCATCTAGTTAGGAGACGACGACCACAGTATTCCTAATTGAGAAAAGGCAAGACAAATGATGAATTATTCAGTTTTGCAACAACTACCTACATACCTACTCGTATTCGATGAAAAAGCGAAATATCACTACCTCGTTGACTAGGTGCAACTAGTGATTGATGCATCAAACATCAATCCTTGTTACGTCATTTATCATTAATTTATGGGAATATTAACCCTATATGGAAGACAGTAAGGTGGTGAATAATTTTAGGAGCTTTGTGTATGTTTGGAAACTTTAATATTGAGTAGGAAAATTAGTAATGTTACACCTTTGTGTTATGTTTATTGACATGTAGTAAAATAAACCCTGCTTTGATGAACCCTGATAAGATATAAGTTAATTTTTCGTTTAATTTATGTATTTAAATGAGCATTTTGTTTATGCTCATGACGATAAATAATCAGCTTGTAACGTTCCAAAGGCTGGGTTACAGCAGGCCTCCAAACCTCCAGCGGGCCTCTTGGAGATGCGAGCTCAGTGCGGGATAGTGGAAGCCGCTGCTCATGTTCTCCTGTATAAGAAAACATCGTGAGGTAACCGACTAAAACCAAAAACTCGAAGGAATTTGTAATCTACCAACCCGCACTGAGCCTACTCCCTCTCTCAGGACATTGGCACTCCTGGTTCTATATCCCAGCAGTCGGAACCTTGCAGCATACTTCGCAGCAGTGCAAACTTTATTTATTTTGTTTCTAGAGTCAGTAAACTTCGTGATGTGAACATGTGTCCTAAGCCAGCAGTGCCTAGTGACTTTCCACCAGGTGGGCAAACGACCAAAAAAATGAGTCAGTAAGTAGCGGAAAAAAACAAAGTAATTTAAAACTTAGGCACACAATAAACAAAAATGTAGACATTTTATAGCACAATGTCTTATGTGGTTACAAAAAAATAAACTTTCCGTCATTACAAATAAGACCTAAAAACAGATCCTACGAATTCGCACTGTTTTAATTCTCAAGGCAAATCGTAATTTTGTAAGGTATCTATTATTTTGTAGTAGATTCTGATTGTATCTATATTTGATGTAATGATTATTTGTTACATTCATTGTTTTGGTTTATAATTATTATATGATCTACTGATCTGTCTTATTGTAGTATTGCTAAATATAAAATAATAGATTTATTTGTAACATAATAATAAAACAAAACCTGTTTTGCGCAGGTGCAACTTAGTTAGACTAAATTAGTATAGAATATGTTCTAAAAATAAACTATAACAAGAATAATTCATTAACATATTAACATGTCTAATATCGAGCATTTGAAACAACACATAATTTTATTATCTGGCTTTGATGTTTCATCTTAGAGTCAATCTTTGCATCAAAACGCAAAAAAACCACGGATCGAAATTAAATGAAAATGGTTACCCATGATTGAAAAGCATTAAACTATAATTTTAACATTAGAATTCACCCTGTATGTTACTTAAACAATATTTGCCTATATTGATTAAGATTAGAGTAACAATTGAATCTAAAGAAACCTTTCACTAACTTGAAGTTGAACACTCAGGTAATGTAACATTTTCAACCTTCAGTTGACGTAATAACAATACTTTTAGTGCAATCGTCCGTCAGCTCTTTATGCGTGGGTTATAGTTTTTGTAGGGTGACCAGATTATCTTCCTGGAGCGAAAGTATCTAAGAGGCCGAAAATTTTTCACATGTAAACCTAGGTGTCAAGAAGTTCTAGTATACACAATAGGATCGCACAATTTAGCTTGTTAGGATTTTTAATTAATTATAAGTAAAAATACTCATTAATTTAACCCACGAAAAATACACGTGATTGGGCTAACCTCCCATAGTAATTTATTGACACTTTTTATGATCCCCATTTTCATCCTCACGTGATTAAAGGACGACCCCTTACCGGATACGATGAAGCTAACTAACCTATATTTAATGAGCATGACGACCAAGGCTCCACTCACCATGCATCATGCTCTACTTTGTAACGCATCATGTCATCATCACCAATTTGCCACTTACTAAATGAATTCACGGTAAGACAATTTGCTGACAGCTAACTTTACCTAATCCATCGTGATACATCTCTGCGCCGGCGCCGACATCATCTCATTTACTTATGTCACAGCAGCCACGGCGCCAACGCTTTAGAGGACTGTCTACGTGAATATTAAAATTGCAAAACTACATAATTTAATTATTTGAGGCTCATCTATAAAATTTTATCTCATCATCTAAATATGCGGTTATTGCCACATTTGGACCACAAAAGACGAATTTTGGCAATAAAGAGCCTGATTAGAATGTTGTTGCATTTTAATGATTAAGAAATTCGCACATTCTTGAGAAAATAAAATCATGGCTGTATTCCTAGAAGGGTTGAACTGTGATGTATTGCAACACCCTTAAAAAGTCCCATCTCAGATTTAGGACGTTAGCCCTTCCATTCTCACGCTATTCTACTCGATTCTCGTCAACTGTCATCCAGCTGCTACCAGCCATCCTGCGAAAATCAGCGCCCCATCCGCTGCTGCTGGAGGGCGTCCTATTTACATTTGCCGATTCGCGGTCTCAACTCAACAACACGCGTCTGCTTTAACTTACTTTTTATGTAAGTTATTTGGGTCTCTGTCAGATCACCACTCCGGATTTAAAATCGCAATTTTAAAGAAATAAATATTCAAGGTCAGAAAGGTCGCGCACAGCAGAAACTCAAGTGTGCAAATCCAAACCAAAACTCTTTAAACAAACGGGAAAGTCTTGCTTAACACAAAAATCGTACTCACAATATAAAGTGCAGTACTTAACAGAATGTCAAAGTTGCACCACATATTTAGTTTAAACGACGTAAAGTTATTGCTCTCTTATTTCATTTTATGAACATAGGGGTTATGGGGGCATGAATTTGAACGGCTTAAAATATTCACCTTTGGTCAATAACTAATAATTTAAAAATAGTTGAGTCGGCTGCAAAACAAAACTAACAGTGGTAAAATAATTAAGAATTGTCTTTAATTTCTGTCCTCGGGTTTTGATCTACGAAAGCAACAGTCTAAAGATTGACAGATAGTCGATCATCTAGATCCATCATTCAAGATGTATCTGAGCTTCTGAGGGGAAATTCGATTATGGAACTACACGTAATCTACCGAGATACGAGTACATTCGTAATCTGTCAGAAAATATTGACGTTAATTTTCGGTGATACGAAATTGCAACTTGAATTCAAAAGTTTTCTTTAGGTACGAGAATTGGAGATTCAGACATTAAATGACCCACAGTTTTGCATTTCATTCACTAATATAAAATCTTCAACCATCGCCACACCCACAGAGGAGATTGTAGTCTTTGCAACACGTAAAATCATAATTTATCATCACGCACATTCTCACATTATTGCATTTTGAAGCTATACCGGACCAGACACTAGCCATGGACTATAAACTTTCACTGTCTATGACCGCTCCTTATGTCTAGTGTAGTCTAGTTAAATGGCCATAGAGTTTATATCGTCCGTGGGTCAACACTGCCTAGTTATTGTTAGTCAGTGTTGCGAAAGTTAAGTGATGTGCCTGGATCGATAACTTACCTCACTTAGAACTAAACCTATAAATTTTATAGTGTAAATATTTAAATCTTGGTGCCCACTATAAGAGGCTTTTACCCTCCGTTAATACAGTTAAAGACGATTAGAGATACTCTACTCAAAATTGATGATTCTTGAATTACGTAAGTTCAAACTTTGTATTTCAGCCTTTTCGGTGTTTATGGCATCAATTATGTGAGAGCTAAACATCTTGTACAGTTATTTACCTACTCTGATATGTTTCGCAGCAGACCTTGAAGATGGCAAAACGAGCAGGACAGAACCACCAGTGGTCAATATTGGCCCTGGATCGGAGCACGTGGAAGTCATGGGGAGGTTTGCCCAGCAGTGGACTGACGCAGGCTAACAGTAACAGTAACTTGCTTGCCCTGCCCTTTGTGTAGTTTTTAGCTGCCAAAATTTTAAATAGACACAAAGAAAACATGCCCGTAGTAGCCACTGGTAAAGGCGTCATCTATTTTAACGTCAAACTACGTCATCAAGGCACTGGGGCTAATCGACTGCATGCAATTAGAATTATGTGACGTCACACTGTCGGAATCTAGTACAACACTGACATATACACGTCAGATTAGCTTACCGTGTAGCTTACCTATCTCTTTAACAGCTTCTCCAATACCTTTCATTTAAATTGAAAACTTTCTCTGCCAATTTGAAACGTCCTGTTCCAATCTGAACCATTTACATGGCTATATAAGTTTATGGTCCAATGTGGGTCAGCGCTGGTCAGTTATTGTGAATCATTGTTATATAAGTCAGGTTCCTAGTAGTGTTGGGATTGGGTATCGATAATTTGTTTTATAATTTTATCGAAATGCAATGTTCCGAATTAGAGAGATGATTTTACTGAAGTAGGTAGCTGTATATATAAATAGATTAAATAGTTCTCCCATCATGAAGTTGAGAACTATTTTTCAAGCAAATATGCACGAGCCAATAGTTTTTACTAGTACTGTGAAGTGATCAACGCATCATATACAATAGGACATGATAAAAATCATCATAAAAATTGCTCACTCTAATCCCCCAGTTCAATGGCTTATGCCCGACTCGTCACAGTTCTGATTGGTCACCAAACTTTTTTCCGTACAAGAATTCCGGGTTTGTCATCCTAAGAAAACAAAAAAAAAACTCATATAAAACAAAATCATACAAAGAGAAAGGGGTCTAGGTATGCGACGATTCTTTATAAATCATAAAACGTGTTACTAAATAGACATAAAAACAACATTGTAATCGTAAGAGCTACATATTAATATATTATCATCATAAAAGAGACAGGTCAATTTCTATCGACAAACTACCATCACTATTTAGATACAACTTTAGTACAGTTTTCTTTAGTGATGTAATGTTTCGATTCAATTAAATGATGCTTTATAGATCTTAGTGATGTAAACAAGTACGTTGACTAATCAGGGCCGGCCATCCTGTGGTTTTTTTTAAGGAGGATGTGACATGGATAGCCTTACGCTATTTAGTTCTTATAAGGGGTTACAGCTGTTGTAGACTCAATTTTTATTGGAGTAAGTACGAGATTTGCATTATGAATTGGAGGTTTGTAATTAATACCTATTTTGCTAGCTGTCTTTGCGGGTTTGGCTTTCTAAGCTTGTGATGGACGGCAATATCCTGTAAATATTATCGAAACTTGTCTGAGTATTGATGATGTCAGTCGATGAATTATTATCATCTACTGTAGTGAGGAATATGCCATAACAGGTCTGCTTGATAAATTATCTTAATAATTGCAAAATCTATCCGCCAACCAACACATACAAAATAAACATTGGTACATACTTCAAATGGTTACAAATAGTTCTGCATCACCAAGCCAGTTCAATCGCAATCCTTTGCAATAAAAAATGAGTTTGAGTTTTACTAACTATATTAGGGTCGGTTTTCAGTTTTACCGGATGCACCTATTTTAATAAGAGTGACTGCCTGTCTGACATCCATTACCCAGTCATCCTTTGGTAAGATTGACCGTCAGTCTTTCGGATTTAGGTCTACCCGTAATGACTATCAAAGATCAATGGCAGCTGAGACCAGAGGCTTAACGTGCTTTCCAAGGTATGGAGGAGTGTTGGTATATGTTTTATTGTATATCGGGCTGGTGTTTACAACTCCGCGTCCAAAGCGCGTATCTCGCGTCTCGATACTAATGGATTGATCTACTAGAAATTTTAAACGCACAAAGATTTTACCTGATTAAGTAATTAAGTAATTTAAGACTCGTCATAAAATTAAGATGAAAGCAACAGGAAGTAATACAAGTCTTATAAATTTCTAATAATTACTACACAAGCACTAATTTTCATGTAGAAATCAACTAACTGGTTCTATTTAACAAAATATCAATTATTATTGAAATGTTGGCTTTCTAATTGATGCAATGAGATCGACATGGAAGTGTTTCAATGACCTAGGCATAGGCGTATTCCATCATGAACCACAGAAGCATTTTTTTTTTTAATAAGACGATTGTCTTAAATTTTATTTTTGTTCTTAAAGTTACCTGGGTAGTCATAACGTGTCTTTTAACGAACAAGTAATAATCATCAAGTTTAGGGGGCGAGCCTATTGCCAACAACCAGGCTTAAATTCAGACTCCATGGCTGCTACTGAGAAATTCATGATGGAAAACCCAATAACACTATGCCCGACCCGGGAATTGAATCCAGGACCTCATGCTCACCAGTCGCGGTTGCAACTTCTCGACCAACGGTCGAAATCTAGGTCTGAGGCTAGAGGGAGAGAACTCCACTGCTGTCCCTATTTCGCGTTAGAGCAAATAAAATATTTCGACATACGGAATAAGCCAAAACCAAAATAATTTCTGACATGCGTAATAGATAAAAAGAATTTTGACTTGTGCAATGGAACAAAATGAACAATCTCGTTGTTATTTTGACAAAACGATTCGTAACAGTCCTTACGAAATATATAATTTTATCTTATTGTAAAATGGCATCTTTGCGTCACACCCAAAAATATTGGCTAATGTCTAGAATTAATTGAAGTAAGCTTATTATATAAATATAAGCGAGCTTTAGGAAAGTATACATATAAAATTATAGAGCTGATGCTAATGGCGGACGTGGTCATAAGAATTTAGATAATCTATGAATCGGTAGTTTATAAGCATAGCGTGATATAATTACTTATTCTACGGTAGTGGGGAATCCCTCGACATAAATCAATTTCAAAACAAATTAAGCACACTCACACAGTGATGTGGGTATGCGTGCTTACTACAAAAAGCTGTTTTTTATTGTAAAAGTAGTCGGATAGCTAACCGCATTTTTGTTAGACATGAACTTTTTTTTGTATGCAAAAAGTATATGTAATGTTGTTACACTAGGAATTCCTCCTGTATCATGGATGCGTTTACAAACATATAAACTCACATACACAAACAGCCAAACCCGACACAACTACCTACCTGGCCATACACATATTTGTTCCGTGCGGGAATCGAACCCGCGACACGGAGCGCAGCAGCCAATCGCTCAGCCCCTGCGCCAACCATGTCGACAAACTGACGTGACGACTTTGATAGCATTGTTTTCATATGTTCCATTATCTTCGAGAAGAAATCTATCACGGGTCTAAACAAGTGACGAGCGCTTTCAAAGCGCTCCGTATTTTTTCAGCGACTTAACAGTGAACAAGTGCTTTGATTCTCCATACAAATTTTGACAAAATCGACTTTTCGTATTCCGCTTTCTTCTTTAGAAAAAAAAAATAAGCCAACCATCATTCCTTTTTTTCAGCAAGTAATAAATAACGAAAATCCTCATTCAATCAAAATCATTAATCATTTTTTATTTATTTCGATTATTCTCATTCGCAAATCTCACAATCAAACTAAGGTTTGCTGTAAGAAAATCCAATTCTGGGTTAAACTCGCCGTTGTACATGAGTTATATATTGTAATTTTGTGTGTCTTACTTTTATATTATGTGTGCAATAAAGAATAAGAAAATATGACTCTCCAAAATTGACAGAAAGTGACCCATTTTTACGGCTATGAGTTAAGGACTTCCATACAAATTCGCAAAGTTTTTAACATAAAAGAAATTGATAAAAACCTTGACATACGCTTCCTTAAAAATAAAATGTGTCAAAAATAATTCAATCGACTCAGTTTTCGAGAAGAAAAACGGCGAATACGAATCGTCGATCACGTCATTTTTGTAATATAATCGGTCTGAGCTGCTGCCCTTTCGCACTCTACGACTGCAGGCCTGACACAGGCCCTGTTCCGTCTTAACAGGACTGACAATCCAGTACATTTGTGTCATGTCAATCCAGTACACAGAGCACAGACATGTATGTAATTTAAAATTTCAAGCTCTTACATTTAGATGGATTGTAGCTACGCATTAAGTTAGAATATCACCGGTAGCATTACAAAGCTTTAGTGAAAGGTAGACATAATCGGAGAACAGCTGATCTGGACGAGTAACCTTTGCCATATTACGATAGCTTAACGCAATGCAAGAGGCAATTGGTTTGCCAATGGGCAATCGATGATTCGGGATTGAAGGGTATTTAGTAGAGTTATAGATATACTAAATAATAACAGCTGATTTTCAGGTTAAGCCGCGCTCGCTAAGGTCAGTCCGTGAATGGGTGACCATCCATTACATACCGAGTTCGTCCGTGCCTCGGGAAGCACGTTAAGCTGTTGATCCCGGCTGTCAATTATAGATCTTATGACATTCGCCAGTGGCCAGGCTTACCAAGGGGTATCGTATTTCCCAAGCAGTAGTGCAGTACTAACTGGGTTGTGATGGTCAGATAGGAAGTCGCACCATGTAAAATCCTGGCATTCAACTGCATTCGGTTAGACTGGAAGCCAGTCCCAACATAAATAATAGTTAGGAAAGCTAGGCACATGATGATTGGTAGTATCGGCAGAAATCCAGACTGTGGGCTGCTTTTTATCTTAGATTCAATAACCTTTAAAACGTGTTTGTAAAATATGCTTGAAGTAGCAATCAAGGAACTTCAGCACAGAACACGACCTAACCAGCAGTAGATATTTTTTTCTTACACCTTGATGAACCAACACAGGATGTTACGTTAAGAAATTCGAGAGAACACATGCCTAAAAATATAAATCACTGAGATGGTAAAATCCAATTACTTATATTCAGTGCATAGTCTTTACGGT
The DNA here is from genome assembly GCA_947578425.1 of Eugnorisma glareosa. NCBI lineage: Eukaryota > Metazoa > Arthropoda > Insecta > Lepidoptera > Noctuidae > Eugnorisma > Eugnorisma glareosa. Next base: position 1,992,066 of record OX387966.1, read on the forward strand.
CTTGCGTATGAAACACAAAATAAACGACTGCATTTAATGCACGGTTACATCACTATAATATTTCACAATAGATTATCTCCGGTTTCGATAATGCTTATCTTTGGATGCACAGGAGTTACGTTGTTTGTAACTGCAGGAAAGATTCTTTACTCCACTCGGCTGTTGGTTACGCAAAAATTATTGCTGGGAAACGACTTGTTTTTTGGGGTTAAAAATCACGTTTTACGGTAGGACTCAATGTAACGCACTCAAAACATTGTGCTGATGGATGGATTGAATATTACGAGGGTCGTGGAGGTGTTTAAAGTAAAAATCTTACATTAAAACCAAATATTTAAAAAAAAACTTGTCAAAAATTTGGAACTTTGGCCCCCAATATCTCCGTAACTAGAAGGTTCATGGTATGGTCTGGAATGAAAAAATTATCGCGATGACGGGGAGAACAAGTGCCTTTCGGCTTCGTTAAGGGTCTTGTTACACCCTTTATAGTCCTCCTGACCGTTTTCGGTTGTGTTTGCGTAGGCAAACACAACCGAAAACGGTCAAACGGTGTTGTAGTAGTACAACTATCAGGGCCGGACTCCACCGAAGCGGAGTGAGGAGAGGAATTGTGTTGTAAACAACTAATAGAATTTCGTTACTTAAGCTTCATGTCTTCACTTAGCTTCAGTAGAAAAGGCTGGGCAAAGAGGAGCGGAGATGTCTCATTGTAGTTTAGGCCTGTGAGCGGCGTGCGGTGAGCGATGTTCTGAATGCGGCGTGTGGTTAGCGGTGTGCTGTGAGTGGTGTGCCGGTTTGCACATCTCCTCTCCGCTCCGCACAGCTCCGCTCGTCTACGCATTGGTGGAATCCAGGCTTTCAACTATTATACTTCAAGATGATTCTCGGCTTTTTATTTCGTGTGGCAATCCTCGTATATGCTTCGCCGTGCTCCGCCCTGGGACGAGATCACTGTCAGGCCTTAACTGTCTCAAATCCACATGGTGTTCTTAAAATAGCGTCTCATCTGATTTTGACTCTGATTATTAATTTGTGTTAAAATGAATCTGATAATAAATTATCAATCCATTAACAACTGCTATCTGAATCGACAAAAAGAAGATGACAAAAGAATGCAACACTTTAAAAGTAAATGCAAACCCTGTCATCGATAAACTTGTATTTGTATATTTTATTAAAAGACTCGCCAAATTCATACATTTATAATTGATAAGTCATAATGAAGTGATTACAGCGATTAATAAAACTTGTTGAATATAAAATGTCGAATTATGTTAATGTGTGTCCGCATTTCTTTATGATTTGCATGTCTGCATCGTTTTTGTAAATTAAAAAGCTTTGTGTAAGAGATTATGACATTTTTTGTATTGTTGCAATACTGAAAGCTTGTTTTCCGGGTTCACCGTTCTACGTTTGAGGTCGTCAGACAATAAACTTGACGTTTTTTAAGACAAATCTAAATCGTCTGTCTTGTCCCCAAGATTCTTCAAAACTGGGCTGAAAGTACACTTCTAAATTCACAGCATATAGCAAAAATTAACGGTTGTATAAAACCGCAAGCAAAAATTCTGCTAGGATTTGAATTTCGAATGTGACGGCAGAACTTCGAAGGCAGCGGCGTTCTTCATCTTCAGTTCTGGGAAAGACAGAAGTCAATCAAAAACGAAACGCCTTGTTGTTCTGTTGGTGACCGCCAATGATAGCTCTAGTGGTCTAGGGTCACGCTTGACTGCAGCATCAGGGGGCAATGTCGCTATCAACGGAAGTGTTAATATACTTACATAGAAATCATTCGTGTACCTCGAGTCGGGCATTGCAATTGGGGTGGGTGGCTTGATGGTCTGGTTTTGGTAATGGGTATTTTTCAGAGGTCTTGTTTGTACTTTAGTTCATCGTTTACTAAGCAAAGCAGTCAGACATCAGTGAGGATTCTACAATCGAGACCAAAATGAGACATTGTATCCCCTTATACCACATTCAACAAATTCCGTTTACATAACACCTAATTAAAACGCATATTAATTTTGACGCAATTCTTATTTAAGGATTTTATTAGAAGACTAAAATATTCTGTGACCATTGACCATATTATGTAACGGTAAAAGTGGTCATGTGACCATTTGTGACGGTGCGACCATCTCTTGTGACCAGAGTTGTATTACATTTACGTATTACAGAGAGTATAAGTTATACGTGGCACATGGAGAACATTTAGTTAATTGTGCAAGTTATATACTGTACCTACTTGTAAGTAAGTGGATCAGGTGTTGTGTAAAGATTAGAATATAACATCAAATGGTTTAGCTATGTGGTGTCCTAAAGGAGAAGCGGACGCGACAGTGTTCTTATAAGCGATTCATTATCTATACTATCTATACTAATATTATAAAGAGGTATTTGTTTGTAAGTTTGTATGTAGGGGGTAATCTATGGATCTACTGAACCGATTTTGAAAAGATTCTGAAATTCTTTCACTAGTAGAGAGCTACATTATTCCCGAGTGCCATGGGCTATATTTACAACGTGCCCGTGTGATAGTTTCCGCCCAAAACGTGAGCGAAGCCACAGCTAGTTTGAAATACAATAAGCACGTTTTTCACTCCAAGCATAAAATTTCTGCAAAACGGAACTTAATACAATATTTATAATAACATAATGAGCCTAAGCAGCAAGAAACTGCTGCAATTAAATACAACATGCAATTCTTCCTCTTGAGTCACCCTATCTATTAAAAAAAAACCGCATCAAAATCCGTTTCGTATTTTTAAAGATCTAAGCATACATAGGAACAGACAGCGGGAAGCGATTTTGTTTTATACTATGTAGTGATAAGTCACTGTCAGTCATAATATTAGTTTAGATAGCCTTTACGTTCATATAGCTAGACCAATATTATAAAGAAGTAAGAAAATTTGTTTGTAAGTTTGTATGTAGGGGTAATCTCTGGATTTACACAACCGATTTTGAAAATTCTTTCACTAACAGGAAGTTACATTGTCCTCGAGTGCTATAGGCTATATTTACAACGTGCCGCGGGCAACAGGTAGTAATTTATAATTTCATACAGATCCCGCTTCCATCTTCAATTTGTACCACACCAATCTCACACATAGTTCTTAGTACGTGCGCCGTAAGTTTGTGCCATTGACCCCCATTTTGTGCGTCTACTTGTAAACTGAATTCTGATAGCGTTTTTATGTAAATTAATGTAGCGTTTTTTTGTAACGCAACGCGCAAAGCGTGGTCATGGTGTTATCAACACTGTGATAGCGATCTGTTAACACCTGTTTTGTTGAATATACAACAATGAACTGGGGCTTATGTAAATTATTTTAAAATATGTAAGTATACTAACAAATTTTATGTAATTAACTTTAATTTAAGACAAAGAACACAGAACACTACAGCTCTTTTTGTAAATTCGTTGAATGTGTGCATAGGTACTTAGACTATTTCTTTTGGTTTAACCTCTCAGCACGCGTAGCATGACCACTGTAGACGCGGGTTTTGTCGACGGAAGAATCGACAAAATGACAGATTTCTTTTGTTTATCTGTCATTTTGTCGATTCTTTCGTCGACAAAACCCGTGTCTATCCCGGTGGCCATGCTAGGCGTGCTGTAGACCATTATAGTAGTAGACAATTATTTTTTTCTAACCATCTTTTTCATCACGGATTAAAGAAAAACAAGAAATTGTGTCGAGATGATGTTCATTTTTTCACATGTAATTATATATAATAAGTAACAAATTGTACAAACTTTTGATGAAAGATTGTTCAAAGTTTTACAATGGACCTTTGATACCTACGTAAAATATCATTAATTTTCAAAAGACTTGGTTGTTAAAGCTGCTCGACCTGAAACAAAAAGCATAAAAAAACAAGCAAATAATAATAAAATTATGTCATACATCGGACCAGTTTGATAATAATATATGTATGTAAACGTGTAATCGTTATCGTAGTGTCAAGGACTTTGAAACAAACTGAGGACAAACCTCTTTTTACTTCGGCTGCCCCACTGGCTCAATGACTTAAATATGAGGACTTTTTGCATTATTGGGTGAAGCAGGTTCGGTTTCCGCACAGGGTAACAAATGTTTTCTTTTTATTTTAGGTAAACGTAAAGCTTTAAACGTTATAATATGAGATTAGTGTTGGGAAAGCAAACCACAACACAAGAGAAAACCTCGTTTTCGATGATGAAGTGACCATTGCCTAACTACTAAGTAAAAGGCAAGAGATTTAGCGAGTAAGAGGTAGTGAGTTCAATTCCCATCCGTTGTGCGAACCACTCCTGACACACTGTGCTCCATGGCTTCGCTTGTTGATGGGCTAAGCAGGAAAACCAGTTGGTATTAAGCGTGTGAGTTTATCGTCTCTATACAGTTGAGTCTTATGAACAAATCATATACAGGGTGCAACAGGACGCTTCACGAAGCCGTCAACCAAGCCTTATGTACATCACACTAAGGTACTTTAGGCAAAAATTATTGCTGGGAAACGATTTTGTTTCAGGTAGAAAAATCACGTTTTACGGTAGGACTCAATGTAACGCATTCAAAACATTGTGTGCGATGGATGAATTGACTAATACGAGCATCGTAGAGGTGTATAAATTAAAAGACTTACATTAAAAACATGTACGTAAAAAAACTTTTGTAAATGTTGAAACTTTTACCCCCAATATCTAAAAAAATTATCGCAATGACGAGGAGAACAAGTGCCTTTCGGCTTCGTTAAGGGTCTTGTAACACCCTTTAGGTACCTATACATTTATTCCTGAACAGATCTGTAAGCAAATATTAGATTATAGACAAGTCTGACTCCCTGAACGACAGTAATGGGCAGCAACGATGTAGTTCAGCCTAAAACCAGGAACTATACAGCTTACATGATTGGCGTAATCTTACATTAGTCAACATGGCTAGACTGAGTCTTATGTAAGGACATAACAGGCATATTATTACTGTTTTAGCTTCACGGTAAAATATTGACTAGTTATAGTATAGAGGTTGGAAGTACGCTGTCGAGCGTGAGGCTCCAGGTTCCTAATTATGTTATAAAAACATTTTATTTAATTAGATTGGAAGCTTTTCTATGCGCTTCAAGAAGAAATTAATCGAAAAAGGAAATTAAGAAATTCAGTTTTCAGTCAATTCAGCAAAATTGGTAGAGGTGCCTCCATAGAAGGCTTCAGACATGGCTACATCTTAATTTCTTACTTAATACCATATTCCTAGCACCAACAAACAATTAATTCAAAAATATTCACACAACACACATTCTAATCCTTGCCTCCAATCACAACCTGTCCAGCAGTTTTGACACATGTTGTAACAGACGGACAGACAAGATGCATCTCAACAATGTCACAGAAAGTTGTATTACGTCACGCATGGACTTAATACCTACATACTTATTAGATCAAGACTGGTAACATCTGATACGTAATTGGCCGAGTTTTTGTTATATAACATACTATCTTTTGCCCGCGGCGTTTCTTAGATGACCGATGTGAACGTTGCTGGTTGCTGTTCGTTGTATGTTTTGGTATATATGTGATGAGTTGAGTGTTCCTTTCATATTCTTCCGTATGAAATTTTGATTAGATGAATTATTTGCTTTACTTTCTTTTAAAGTGTATAAGTACGTATATCGACATAACATCAGGCCTGTAGGCAGAGGTGTACATAATACTACACTCACACTTCGCCTGTTATGTTTAGTCCCATGTTATAGGGGGAGAGCCTATTCCCATCAACCGGGCCCAAATTCAGTCTCCGTGGCGGCTACTGAGAAATTCCTGATGGAAAAACCCAATAACACTTTACCCGACCTGGGAATCGAACCCAGGACCTCATGCTCAGCAGTCGCGCTTGCGACCACACGACCAATGGAGTGTAAATATAACAAATGATATACAAATGTCTCTAATTGGCTGTTTGGTTTAGTCGGTTTTCTACCTTTTTGTTTGTCTATTATTAATTTTGCAACAAGTTGAAAAAACTTTGGATGACAGTAACACAAAGAAAAGGTAAAAAAATACCAGTTTATTTGCAGAGCTTATTACAAATATAAAAGTTTACGCACTCATTTCATTTCAAATTAAATAATGATGACAGACGATCTCATGTTTTCCTCAATCCATTAGATACATCAGGTAACCCAATTGTCCTTTCACCTGCGGTCCACCGGCTATTAGAACTAAGTTAAAATAAAATGATATCATATCTATATTGTAACACTGCAATAATTTCTGGTATTGCACTTATGCTTTATCAATTGCACATCAGATAAAGCCGTGATACAAGTAGTAGGCTTCGACATTGTGATTTTTCGAGGAGGTCGTGGCGACATAATAACAGCCGCTTGGGTCGATCTTAAAGTTAAGCCGTGCTTGCCTAGGTTGGTCTGTCGATGGGTGACCACCCGTTATATACCGAATTTCAACATAACATCAGAGTGACATGATGATTTGTCGGTGGTTAGGTCCTCAGACCGGTGAATGGGAAATAGAGAGTTTAATCCCCAGCTGTTGCATTCTGAGCATATAACATAGCATGTCTTATTCAGCCCATTTCCTTCTAATGGGAAACAGGCCTTCGAAAGGGAATAGGACATAATCACACAGCCAAACACAGGCCCAAGCATAAGTAATGAATGGCTGCTTTTGAGAGACATCAGAGCGCTGAGGCCATACTTTAAGTTCGGACTCCACCAAAGAGGAGACCAGCGGAGCGGAGAGAAGACGTTTGGAAACCGATCAACCACATTAGTTAATATCCATCGTGTGTCTCGCTTCTCTGAACATAATCTTGTACATCTCCTTTCCGGTTTGGTGGAGTCCGCGCGTTGAGCTTGATCTTCAGTCATTCCCAACCAACTTGCGAAGATGAATGCCTCAGTACATGCGTCCAACCAGTCTTAGACTCTATGGCTAGTTGTTGATACTAGAATTAAATGAGTAACGCCCTGTCAATGTTTTGAAATCTAAGACCTTTTATTTCCTTGTAGGAATAAGAAGACTGGAAAACATTAGACCGAGAACAGTATCTAAATATTTATTCCCAAGACTGAACGATTTAAGATAGTCAGGTATGTTGTAAGTTAATAAAAGTATTAACGGTCTGCTTGAGACAAGGTTATGTATTGTTTGAGAGCGGATCTGAGATCAGATAACATTTAGGTTAAAATTCTGTGGTTTAAATAGAGAGTGGTAATGGCAGTGAATGTGCTTGGTTTTTGATTACTATATTCACCAATTTTGTATAAGGTGATCATTCGCCGAAACACGGAAAATGTGTTCGGTTAGGTAAACAACGTCAAACAGGCAGGGTTATTAAATCAACCGCAAATGCAGCAGATGTAAGTCTTTTGTGGTTAACCTTAGACTAACACACAACACAACATAACACATTGACTAACATATTGTGAAAAACAACAGTTTCAGAAGCTTTTTTACGTGTTGTACTAAAATGTCGTACCTGTCTACTAATTCAATGTTATTTTATAATTTGTAATAAAATGGAGAAAGCTCAATTTTATTACAAATTATACCAGAACAAGGGATAAAGAAAATATACTTAATGTACAATTAGAAAACAATATACCCAACTAATTTACTAACACATAAAATTTTACATAACAAGCGAATCACCCACTCTCAAACCCCAAAATAAAATCAAAAACTCTTAGGTTTTACGATCGAAACTGTTTTATTTTAGATGTTCGATTGACCATAATAGTACTAATTGTTATTGTTATTAGTCGATTGACATATTTTTTTCATAGCTGAAGATTAAGACTAAGGCATTACGTCGTGTTAGGTCACGGAGGTTAGATTAGATACCTATGGTTTTACTTAAAAGTGGATTAATTTTGGAGGAACTGGCTCACGTGTATTTGTATGAGTAAAAGAAGCAGGTAGATAGATGTATAAAGGTAGTCTTACCGAGGGTTATCTTATTAAACAGTACTATCTGGATTGTGTAGGTCAGATAGGTAGCCGTTCCATGTAATATACTGATATTCAGCTGCATCCCGTTAGACTGGAAGCCGAACCTAGCATAGTTGGGGAAAGGCTATGCAGATGATGAAGAGGGGCAGGTACATGAAGAGATGCGTCCTATGTCTTAGCCTATTTCTAAATCTACACTAATATTATAAAGAGGAAAGATTTGTATCTTTGTGTGTATGTTTGTAATAAATAAACTCAAAAACACCTGCGCCGATTTCAAAAAATCTTTCACCATTAGAAAGCTACATTCACCGTGAGTAACATAGGCACCCGTGCGAAGCCGGGACGAGCCGCTAGCGTTAAATATGTTTTTCCAAAATTTCAAATATCCACATCATTTTATATCCAGATTTAGACGTGCTTTTAACGACCTCTGACACTCGGAGAAAAGGTTGCCAAGTTACAATGTACAAGTCTGTAGTTACGCCAGGACGATACACTCAGCAATGTTACCTGGAAGCAGGAATAGTGGATCAGAGGGTCGACACAAGTGTAAATCGGTTCCATTTAACAGCGTGACATAGTTTTAAATTGACTGTCTGCGTGTTGGCGTTAAGTTTTCGGAAGCTTATGTCAAACCTCTGCATATATCTTAGTCACTCACTTTGTCCACTAGGCCCTCAAGTCTTTCAACCCATATTGGTGTTTAAACTACTACCCCACACTGTATAGCTTGCTACGCCGACCTCAAATAAACTGGCATAAGGGCAGGAGAGTGATGACGGTGATGAAACTGTGGTTTGTGGGGACTTATAACTAGATACGCATTTAAATTAAACTAGTTAAAAGCTATAACGCACAAACCTGGGCACCAGTTTAAGGATTATAAAAATCCATTGATCTGGATTTTGAACCCATGACTTCAGTCACACGGCCACAACCAAACTACCTACCGCTAAATTATGTACACCAATTAACTTCAAATTAACACATGCCATAAACATAAGTTTTTGCAATAAATTACAATAAATGTTACGCAATGACTCGGTTATTAATGGCGGTTAGTAATTAATTTTTATATTTATGTAATAATTTTCATTTTTGGTGCAAATGGTTTGGGCTTGATAAACAATTCGTTTATACACCAAAAAATACTCATTAATGTTTCTGAAATAAACTCCGCCTTTTTTGTCTTCTAGGAGGCCGTTGTCCTTTGTACATGTCAAACTCAAACTCAAAGCATTTATTTCAATGACACCATTACAGGCACTTTTGAAAGTCAAACCAGATCATTAAAGAACAGTGGCGAACTCTCAAACAAATTTTTGTTGACATTTTTTTTTGGCGTCTGCCTATGAAAAATATGTTAAAATATTGAGTTTGAATTCCTGAACAATTTTGTCTTGAGTTATACTTTTATAGGAAGTCAGGAATTAAAGATATTCCAGTTTGAAGTTTTAGAGGTTATGTTTAATCTTGTCAACAACAGACTAATCGAAAAAGAATTATAGAAATGCATTTATACAAAATAAACTACGCAATGCGTATTCAGAATATTAAGTCCAACCGACAGGTCTGGCACATGGCCCACATGGCCACATGAGACGTAAGTAGGTACTTATTTATTTAATAATCTTAGTCAACTATCTTAAGAGCAGTTAGTTACTTATATGATTAATTACCATGGTAAGGGTAGGTCAGGTATAGAAAAAAGAAATGTATTTTTTTAAATATTTATTCCTCATCTTCTCTATATAATCGCGGTATCAACAAGAAAAGGAGCGGGTGCTGAGATATTTGGTTCAGCTGTAGTTAACCTGGTGCTCGCCTTTTAACAATGATTCTGGTATGAATGGTTTTTGGCCACATCCTTCCAACAAAGCAATGCTATCTCTAAAATCTCCTAAAATAAAAACTAAAGTCATTGTTTCTGAAATGCAGCCTTAGAGCAAAATTCTCATTACTAAATAAATTAAAAAAGATGTTGTAAAAGTTTAGTTATCAGTTCAGTACAGTACATGTCATTATGCATGTTTTTTTCGTTGGGGATTTTGATATGGTGTCATTTTTATGAATTAAAAAATTATAACCGCTATATTCTTAGCACAAACAATATTTTTTTATTATAACATTTGTATTCTGATGCAGAAATGTAAGTATAATTTAATGCAATACGTAAATCCAAGCATTTTATGTAACTTGTCTAAGATTTATATTACATGGCAACATTAAAAGTACAGCTGAGCCAAAAGTCATGAATTCAAGCCAGAAAGAAAAAAACTAAGCCATGATTATATAGTCTGCCGTCAAACGGTGAATGGCCGTAACTACTTTAAAGTATATTTTGAGTAAATGACAATTTTGTCTGAAGTGAAGTTTTAAAGCACTGTCGATAGTCTTTACTTGACTTATTTTATATGATAATTTATCTGTGGCTACGAGCGAATTGGAGCTTTATTAGCTAGACAGAAAGATAGAGAATTTCTTGCTGAATCCGAATCAATGTTAACTCATTTTTGATAAAAATGTTAGTTACCTCCTTTCACCGTATGACAGCAGTATTATCATCAATAATAAAGTCAATAAAGCTCTCAATTATGACGACTTTTTTTCCAGACTTTCATAGGCCTTAAGCTTGATTTGATAAAACTTTGTAAATTATTTCGTCGGTATCTATCATAGTGACATACGTAGACGCTTAATAATTTAATCAGCAATTTGTTCGCCACTGTTCTTTCATTTCAGATAAGTATAAACATCTATAAAATTGTTAGTAACACAGAAATGCTTATGAGAAACTAATGTTAGCAATGACAAGAAAAGAAAAAAAAAATCCCGACTGCGTAAAAAAATAAAAAGCATAGAACATAGCAACTTCAACAGTCGGGACCCATTATTGGGACGATTTAAGCCGGTCTATATATGTTAATGGGTCCCGACTGTTAAGTCGCTATGTTCTATGCTTTTTATTTTATTTTATTTTTTTACGAAGTCGGGTTTTTTAATTTTTTAAATTACCGTTTTTTTTTGTTTTATTATTGAATAATTTTTATTTTGATATACCCAGTGTCACTCTCACAGTAAAGACGAATCTAAAGACACCTCTCAAGCTAAAATCCATCGAGCCGTTCAGGCCACAGAGCGTGCCAAACAATTATACATACATACATACATACAATTATACATACCCTCGAAAAACATAACCCTCCTTCTGGCGCAGTCGGGTAAAAACTAAATACAAAAATAAAATAAAATAACATGACCTATTCTATTGGATACTTCGATACTCGTGCGAATAGTCGATAGTCAATAATAGTCGCTCAATGTAAAATACTGGTATTCAGCTGCATCTGGTTAGACTGGAAGCCGACCCCAACATATTTGGGAAAAGGCTAGGCAGATAATGATGATGAATTCGATACTCGTGCGCATGTTTACTTGACTGTGTGTGTGTGTAGTCTTATTCAGCGCTCGAGCATTGGAGAATCCCATCGGTCCGACAATACGCACAGGATGCTGTTGGTACTAGCAACCATGCGTGTTAGTACAGAGGTACAACGCTTTCGCATGCCTGCAGCGAAGCTTTTTAAGTGGGCCTCGGCAAACATGCCCGAAGCACTGCAATACCGCGGCAGCCCCATCAGCATCCTTAATGCATTGTTGTACTACACTCTCAGGTCACTGTATCCCTCTGCAAATAAAAGCTGCACGTGTAAAAGGACTGATAGTATGCCCTAGACAATGTCACTTTTACTTTTTTTGTACACCGTGCAAACCTGCGAGCTAACATGTTACGTCGTACAGACAATGACCTGCGCTCTCTCTCAATGTCAGTACTATCCTTCAAGTCATTGGTGATCCAGTGACCGTAATACTTATATTTAAAGAGGTACCTCTCAAGAAAACTTAAGGTACAATATCGTAGCATCTAGTCCCTGACTTAAAAACCATGAGTTCAGATTTCACCGAGTTGTAGGCCATGGGCCTCCAAATAAGATTCCGAAGGTCTCATCTATGCCTGGCTCATTTATGTTGCCGTCTTTCGACAGTGACATAAAAAATGCCGTTGACGCCGTGGACACCAACTGGGCCCAATGGGAATGATCCGTAGTTCGGATAATTCCCACTAGTTCTACTACACTACTACTACTAAATATCCCATTAGTCCTACCGTAGAACTGTGTAGTAGAACTAGTGGGAATGATCCAGTAATTCGACAATATCGGTACCTACGATACGAAAGAAGACGAGTCTATATAATCTTAATATCGTATATAAATACTTTCCAATTCGAATTCCTACCCGTCGCCATAATGTGTATTGTGTATGTAGGTAAGTATGTATATGAACAATTTACAAGTCTAGAAAGTGCTAAAATACCATTTTAGTCACTAGACACTATAGTTAAATGTCAGAGGTCAAAACTTCAGTTAAAATATCAAACAAGTTTTCCTAGTTCAAAAATGCGCGCAAGCGCACGATGTTATCGCTCAAGTTGTAAAAGATATAACATAGAGTTTTTGATACCGTATACGCTCACGGTGCATCCATAATTTATTAAAGGGTTCATTGGTCAACTCCATATGTATATTTCGTATTTTTGTTCCGTAGCTAATGTCACAGGATTTTTACTCGCTAGATTTATGAGCGCAATTAAAAAAAAAAAAAACATATATATATACACATATATATATATTTAAAATTCTTGAAGTCATAAAACTGGTCCAAACACTATGGTTTTAGAATTTAGAATGCTATTATCGATCGGAAAAATACTATCAGTAATCGATCTAAGCTTTGTAACAAATCTACTAGATCCTGTTAAGAATTAAAGGATAAGAGTAGACTTGTACATTTAAAAATTTAATAGAGATATGGATGGTTTTACAAATGAGATAAAAAATACAAGTGTTTACAAAAAAGACGTATCAAACCCGCACTCTGGAAGCAGTTTTTGAGTATATTTACACGATTAAGTAGCACTGTTGAAGCACGATGAAATGTAGAGGTGGAGATGTAGGACGATGAATTAGGTCTGCTCCACAGGAAGGCGGCGTTTGTAAGAACAGGAGTTGAGGTCCTGGTAGATCATTAGAGTTGGATCACCAGCTTTTAGACCCAGGGCAGCTCCGCGAGATGATCAGCAGGGATGGCACAACGACAGTTTTTAATAATAAGATTGGGAGTAGTAGTCCCAGGTGTATCTTTAGATGGATCACCTTCAAGAATCTGTCTTGTCTCCAATTTTAAGAGTTCTTCAGTCTCACATTTAAGAAAACGCTCTCTCGTCTAGTCTAGTCTAGTCTCGACTGCTTCGTCAGCTCGTTTTCCACAGTAGTCTCCTTCCATTTTTGAATCTCAGATTTTCTTCTTGCGGCCATTTAATCATCACATCTGACATGTGTAGTCGGCCAGGACATAGCAGACTTACTTCATAAAACCATGAGTGCGTAAAGAATTTATAAATATAATTTAAAATTAAGTTATTAGTAAACAATCATTATTATCTATAAAATACAATATTTCAGTTATACATTGAAAAATATAATTTAGATTAGATAAACCAAAAAGTATTCATCATAGACTAAGCTAGTAAGAAACTCTATGACTACTATGACTCTATGAATGTACGTCAGTTTGGCAAATCTGACGTACATGTCACAACATTGAAAATTATGAAAATTAATATTTTAGTTAAGCAAATACTATGAAAACGAATCGTGTTTAGATCGATTCGCTGACTATAAATAAAGAAAACAATAAAAAAGGATGATAAATGGTATATGGTATGATAATTGTAAGTATAGTATAAAGTGTAAGTATAGCATATACTACATTTCCCCAACAACCCCGAGAAAATTTTTGGCCTAGAACAAAAATTTTGCAAAGGTTAAAGTATTACAGCATTCACAAAACTTTCATAACTCATTCAAACACACCGACATCTTACGAAGTTAGGTCAGGTAGGATTCACATTCAATGATCACTACTCAACCTGATAAATTAATAACAGTAGGCTTATTTTCGGAGTTGTTAGCCGCTCACATCTAAAACCATTAATAAGATGAAAATATAAAGATTCGTTTAACAAAGGCTTATTTTTATGGAGTTGTTAGCCGCTCCAATGAAAGTTAGTTTTAACAAGGGCTTATTTTTATGGAGTTGTTAGCCGCTCCAATCAACGTTAGTTTTAACAAGGGCTTATTTTTATGGAGTTGTTAGCCGCTCCAATGAAAGTTAGTTTTAACAAGGGCTTATTTTTATGGAGTTGTTAACCGCTCCAATCAACTTCCAGAGTTGATAACAAAATAGTAATACTAACTTGCAGAGTTAGTTTATAAGAAGGTTAGGTAACATGTACCTAAAAGCACTTCTTGAGTTATCTGATAAGAACAGATATAAAAAGAGAGGTTAAAGAAAATAAACTTCTTTAATGGTTTAAGAACCAATTGAATAAAAAAAAACTAAATAGAGATTAAATAGGCCGAAAAGAACTCTACAGTTAGAAGAAAGAAAGAAGATAGAGATGAATCATGAGTGTAATACGGAGGATAAAAAATTCATGTAAAAGAAAGCAAAAGAAGGTAAAAATTGTGCTAGAGAGAACTAGAAGAGGGTCCGAGAGCTAAACAGGGTATGAGAGTACATAAGGGGAAGAGGGTCAAAGAGTAAAAGAGGGACCTTAATCAAAGGTAGACTTTCATGCCAAAGGTAGACATTAAGTCAAAGGTAGACTTTCATGCCAAAGGTAGACATTAAGTCAAAGGTTGTACATCGAGAACATAGTGAGTCAGCGAGACAAAAGAGGGATATCGTGACTATAGGAGGTCAACGAATCGTAAGAGGGAGTTCCAGTTAAGAACCTCGAAATCAAAGCCTCAGTTTTTGAAGTTAAATAGAATTATCTTAAAGTTTAAAGCATGGGAGGATAGAGAAGGAAGAAAGAAGAAGAAGTGAGGGAAATAGGAGGGCTATAAATTATCGAGCTTCACTGTGAAGGAGTCACAAGAATAGAGGAAACCTCACTTGTCATAGGGTCATGAATTTACAACAAAAGATGAAACAATTTTATGATAAAGGTATACTTCTACCTAACCCTGGAGAATTATTATAAGCGTGAAGTTATTGTTAAAAACGAAAAAGTTTCTAACACAAATAAATGTATTGACGGGAAAAATAGGAACTAAGAAAAATGTACCAAATTTATGTATGTTTCTATACAAGCAGCGCCACTCCAAATCATACAAAGATCCTCGTCGCACTGTTCAAGTTACCTAGCAACACTTAAATAACAAATCTGACAAATTATGATGCCAAAATTAAAATAATATGATGAATAATTAAGTAAATGTTTAGTTATAGTTGTATAAACGACCACAAGATATTGTCCTGCAGCCGTCGTAGAGTATCCCAGCCCCCAACTTATAAGTGACCACGAGTGGTTTTAAGAACACTTACAAGCGAAGACTGGGTACGATTACCCGGAAGTAACCGCAGTGGTGTGCAAGTGTGTGGGGTGAAGGGTAGTGAGGTATTAATAGAGAGTTATGTGTAGGTGGCAACGTCTATAGGATATTCTCCTAGTACGTCGTAGAGTAAGCCAAACCCCAACTTGTAAGTGACCACGAATGGTTTTAATGTGTGTGGGGGTGTAGAATAAGGTGATGTTCAGTACGAAGAAGTGTCAAGTAAATGATGAAGTATGAAGTATGATGGAAATAATAACATACCAAATATAATCTCTTGAGTAAGTTTTTTTTTGAATTTTGAGAAGATTTAATGAGATCTAGAATTGATTTTACGTTAGGCGCCAAACTGTAACAAATCTACTAGATCCTGTTAAGAATTAAAGGATAAGAGTAGACTTGTACATTTAAAAATTTAATAGAGATATGGATGGTTTTACAAATGAGATAAAAAATACAAGTGTTTACAAAAAAGACGTATCAAACCCGCACTCTGGAAGCAGTTTTTGAGTATATTTACACGATTAAGTAGCACTGTTGAAGCACGATGAAATGTAGAGGTGGAGATGTAGGACGATGAATTAGGTCTGCTCCACAGGAAGGCGGCGTTTGTAAGAACAGGAGTTGAGGTCCTGGTAGATCATTAGAGTTGGATCACCAGCTTTTAGACCCAGGGCAGCTCCGCGAGATGATCAGCAGGGATGGCACAACGACAGTTTTTAATAATAAGATTGGGAGTAGTAGTCCCAGGTGTATCTTTAGATGGATCACCTTCAAGAATCTGTCTTGTCTCCAATTTTAAGAGTTCTTCAGTCTCACATTTAAGAAAACGCTCTCTCGTCTAGTCTAGTCTAGTCTCGACTGCTTCGTCAGCTCGTTTTCCACAGTAGTCTCCTTCCATTTTTGAATCTCAGATTTTCTTCTTGCGGCCATTTAATCATCACATCTGACATGTGTAGTCGGCCAGGACATAGCAGACTTACTTCATAAAACCATGAGTGCGTAAAGAATTTATAAATATAATTTAAAATTAAGTTATTAGTAAACAATCATTATTATCTATAAAATACAATATTTCAGTTATACATTGAAAAATATAATTTAGATTAGATAAACCAAAAAGTATTCATCATAGACTAAGCTAGTAAGAAACTCTATGACTACTATGACTCTATGAATGTACGTCAGTTTGGCAAATCTGACGTACATGTCACAACATTGAAAATTATGAAAATTAATATTTTAGTTAAGCAAATACTATGAAAACGAATCGTGTTTAGATCGATTCGCTGAGTATAAATAAACAAATCAATAAAAAAGGATGATAAATGGTATATGGTATGATAATTGTAAGTATAGTATAAAGTGTAAGTATAGCATATACTACAGCTTTAGAATAGCCAACGCTGAAAATTAATCAAATTGATGGACAAAACACACTAAAATAGTACCTAACACACCCACTGCACCTCTCATAATTTATTTCTAACTCGTTTGGTCCAATACCGCGGTACAGTGAAAGTAAAAAATATTAAGTAATAAAAATAAAAAGCACCGACAATCTGCGCGCGCGCCGACATTCGACATAAGTAATGACGGATTATGGCAGAATGGCAGATACTTGTTAACCTTTACTATCGGTACATAAAGTTATAAGTAGGTACATCTAATATTTTTACTGGTTCTTTGACGGTAGTCTCCTGCTATTTTAATGGCAGTAAATTAGAAAGGGCATTTCATTTTTGTCGAAAATGAGCAGTGTATCATCAATTCATCATTATTATATAATGATGATACATTGCTTCCATCTGTCTAATATTGACGGTTGCAGGTTTCTTTCCCACATGTATTATAGCTATAGATACTTATATGTACCTAAGCTTTGTTGTTTCTTGTGTAAGTAATTTTTGTAATTCAATATTTATCTTCTTTAACGTGTGATTAGTTCCTAACCTGGTGGCAGAGTTTTTATGCCGCCCATGCATGCACCTCTGACTTGGCTTTACATGCCGTCAAAAAATATCTCACAGGCATGCTGGTTTCCTTCACCGAAGCAAGTGATAACTATACCATACGCACATGAATCCGAAAAATCTGAGGTGCGTGTCTTGGGTTCGAACTCGAAACCTATGACTTGGCCGTCCGACGGTCACACCACTAGGCTATTACTGCTATAATATATTATAATAAATATATTAATGGTCTTCTTGCCAGTTTGCCATTATTTAATCACAAAGGATTTTTATGGAGAGTAAACTATTATTATTCTTTACTTGTCCAAAACTTTGGACTTATGCGGAATAATCTAGCGGCCTTAATAGAGATTATACTGACGTAACGGTAAACCATAGATAATCTCCACATAACAATTCCTTATTGGCCTAATGACTAAAGTGCCTTATAAACACGCGCATAGCGCCATCCGGCTTGATTACTCTGTAATGAACATACATATTATTTCTTTATTGGCTTCTGAATATCACACAACAAAGTTGCATAAAGGATTGGAGCACTATCAGCCTATGATGTTCCCTATGCTCTCTACGAAAGGGATTACGAAGTCTACCACGCATACCCTGTGCAATTTGGTGGATGTGAGATCATCATCATCATAATAGTGATATTCATATCAGCCGTGAGCCTGTAATCCCCGAAGGGTCAGGCAGAGGTGTACACCCACATTTCGCCAGTTATGTCCCATACAATGGGGGGCGCCTAATGCCATCGATTAATCGGGCACAAATCCAGACTCCGTGAGATGTGAGATGTTTTCGATTATTTGGTTCTAGGAAATGCCGGTTTTTCACGATGTTCTTACACCGCTGTAAGAGCAGTTAGTGATGAATTATATAAAAAGACGTAAAGTGTCTAAAAGGAATCTGCTGAAGGTTGAAGCTGAATAACTTTTGAAGCAATTAGCAAGACAGAAAGAGAAATAAAAGAAGCGATCTCATTGGAAAAAATATTGCAAAACCAGAAGAAGTGCAGTACGGAAACGCATGCAGTACCGAAGTGCAGTAAGATACATAGCTTGCGCATATCTTGCTTGGGCCATGAGGGCTATCGTTTTTGAGCTCACTAGATGGCGCCACTGTCGAGTAAGGTCTTGTCATTCGTTCTATTTTATACTTTAAATTACCAATAACCGCATACAAAGTTAATTTTATTACTTAGAACAACATAGTGTCAACTTTAGATACATATTTGCAATATAGTCTCTAAAATTAGCAAGCATGAAATATTTAAAAGACATTCTTCCTCTAACGACTAACAAATTAGATTCTAACTTGCTACTTAAAATCTTCAAGTCATAATAAAATTCATCGGGAATGGCCTAATCTAGACCACAATCGTGAATATTACTCGTAGTAAAAAATACATGATAATAAAGCGCGCAACGAACGAACACTCTATGACATCTGACATTTTTTAAGACCTATACTCTACACGAACGCTTCTAGCGGCGAATTCATGCCCGATGGCCCCCATTGCAAGTGCAGTACTAGTAGTAGTAATTCTATCCATGTCAAGATATCACTAACAACCTCATCCATTTTTTTAATCTGTGCCATATTTTAGAGATTCATCTATCCCATTTCCCTTTATTTATTTAGAGGCCTTACTTTTTATCTGGCCCCACAAAATACCATCCCAAAAACTAGCTCAACATAAACAATATCCGCCTGAACTTTCCCGAAGCATGATCGCACCGTTAAATCAAACCCCTCAGGCTCCAGATCGAAGAAGATATGACACAGTAAACATACACCCTGTATGTGTACCTGCCTGATCCCGAAATTCACATACAAAGTTATGGAATTAGTCATAAAATGGATTCGTGACTCAAATATCTAACCTATGCATTGTGTGTGCGATTGTACCTTTCATATCTCGAGTGTCTTACCACTCAATTTTGAACTTCATCATAGTTTGGTAAGGTTGAGTTTTCTTTGGAGGTGTGTAAGGAGTTCGGATGTTTCAGTAAATAGGATAATAAACGATGCCAGTTGACATTCGATAGAGGGCGTCATGTGATGTCATTAAATCAGTACGGCAACAAAATTTAGGGCTTAAAGGGGCTTACGATAGGGAGGAGTACGTTCATACCATCACGGTGACTGTGAGGGGGAAGATTGGCAGTTCGGTATAAATAGGTAGTCGGGAAAAAATATTTTAGCATACCTACGTGTTAATAGAGGTGAAATGTACGATTTGTGATATTGTGTCCCTTGGATAAAAGTGTGATATGTATGAAGTCATTGAGCTTAGTTTTGGTCATGATAAGAGTATGATCATAAGATGAGCTATGAGTATGACGGAACACATTCACACATGACGATCTTTATCGACATCTAGCAATCTCCTTACTGTCAGTCTCGCTACCAAGACGCTGACTTGCAATAGGTTTTTCACTCGAAAAGGCATATACTAATATCAGTTATTAGCTGTTGCCGGCGGCTACGCTCGCGTTTTGTTCAGAAATTATCCCACGGACACGTTGTAAATATAGCCTAAGGTACTCGGGGATAATGTAGCTTCCTTTTAGTGAAAGAATTTTCAAAATCGGTTCAGAAGATCTAGAGATTACCACAAAAACTCAAACTTTACCTCTTTAAAATATTAGTATAGATGCGAATATAAATATTACTAAGTGTTTGTCTGTCTATTTATAACCTTTTCACGCCTTTTCGCCTTAGGCAGAGGAACCTTTTTACCCCCACAGTATGTTCCCGTGTGATGAGTTCCGACCTCCATGCAGACGAAGCAACGGGTAAAGGATAGTTTTAACATAAATCGTGAAGTTACATCATCTGCGTAGCCTTACCCCAACTATGTTGGGGTCGGCTTCCAGTCTAACCAGATGCAGCTGAATACCAGTATATTACATGGAGCGACTGCCTATCTGACCTCCACAACCCATTTAGTACTGGGTAATACAATACTCCTTGGTAAGATTGTTTGTCAGACTTTCGAGCCACGTCAAAGTTCTACAATTGACAGTCTTGACCAACGGCTTTTCGAGGCATGGATCAACTTGGTATGAAGTTGAAAACATGAGAAAACAAAATATAAAATGATAAAAACAGATCAAATAACTCAGGAAAAATTCAATCAAAAGAAAAACAACCTTATATTTTTTCGAACAATTCACAATATCAAACTTAATGAGTGCTAACAGAATATTTTTTGTTGGCAACTCCAGGGAAACTGATAGACACATATTTTTCTTTGAGAATGGGAAGCACAGCTAATCTGATTACCGGTTCAAACGGCCGTCATGCGCAACGCTCCTTTGATCGGCAAAAATACAGATATGTGGTGTACTGCCTTATATCGTGGTGTCGGGCAGAGGTGGTAGCGAGCGCAATTCAAAATCACCACTCAAATAGACGTTATCAATGTTGTATGAAAAAAAAAAGTATCAACATTTAGACCCGCTTTTACCAAATCAATTAAAACGTTTAACTATTAAATTAAAAGATCGTTTTGTTTCTGTCCTAGATGATATTTACACGGAATTATATTATAAATAAGTATGTTTAACGCCAAATATTAGTAGTATTTTGTGGTGCAAGGTGGGAAGTGGGTTTTACTAGAGAATATGCATTTGAACTAAAGCTCTGTGCTAGTTTATAATCTGAATATAAAGCATACTATATCCAAATGAATGCTGAGACAGTTGAAATATGACATGCACGGACATAAATGCCTGTTGCTATTATAAAAAAAAACATGTAAGTTATGCGTGATAAAATATATCTAACTCTACCTCTTAATAAAAACTGAATTTAAAACCAACAAGAGTGACATAACAACAAAACTATGACTGCCGCATTGTCCCGCATATCTCTTACAACTTGCACTACAATCGGATAGTGCCCCAGGCATATCGTTCCCCGCTTTAGCTAATGAGATGTCAGTACAATCATTTGTGCTTTAACCTTACGCGGTGAGGTTTTTGGCCTTTCATTTTGCCCGCCTTTAATTCAACCATTAATTAATTTATGACGCATAGTGTGCCAAACACATGTTTATATGGAAATAAATAGGCCAAGGCTTACGTGTTTACTTACTGTAAAAAAGTGTCGAGTATTTTTGTTTACTTTTCCATTGTCGACTGGTTTTTGTGCCTTAATAAGACTTTTATTTTAAAACAGGAAGTCGTTATATCCATGCTCCAAATGTGGCGATCTTGTTGTAATAATTAATGTAGTCCTACATTTTTTTTAGTGCTGGCTTATTCATGAATGTCTCTACGAGAGATGATACTTTTGAATTATGAAATAGATTCATTGACTTAATATTGCTATGTAGTTGACCTCAAATTATTTGAAGGTGTGTCTCACTTTCAATGTAACTTTAACAGTCAAAGTTCATGCTAGTCAAAATATTAAAAATTGTCTTATAACTAAGCATTGATTTCAGTTTAAAAAAATCCAATGTCACAATCGTCCTGGCATTCAAAAAGTGAATGAAAGAAAATCCTTGAATAACCGCAAGTTCGTCATTGCAACTATTGCATTTTTATCTTATTAATTTATTTAAATAATCTACTGTTAACAAGGCAGCATCATTTAGTATTAGGCAACGCTAAATTTCTTAGTATTTATTTTCTAGAGAACGGAATGAGATCGGATCGCACCAAGGCGAGCAAGATTTTGAGCGAATGGCTTAAAAAGTGAAAATGGATATGTAGGCTGCCCAAATTACAC
This sequence comes from Eugnorisma glareosa, assembly GCA_947578425.1. Classification (NCBI taxonomy): domain Eukaryota; kingdom Metazoa; phylum Arthropoda; class Insecta; order Lepidoptera; family Noctuidae; genus Eugnorisma; species Eugnorisma glareosa. The sequence continues at coordinate 2,014,205 of OX387966.1, forward strand.
ACTCAGGTCAAGAAACAAGGTTAGCTGATAAAACTTAATTATACACTTTTTCTTAAACAACGACCTGTGTTAAACACCGTGCAGTATTAACAATTATGCATAATATATAATTACAGGAAATATTGTAATGTGTAATTAGCGTTACAAGATATGGGTTTTATGACAGTTCAATTGGAATTTAAAGTAGAAGATGAATGATTTTTAAACACTGTGGTCATTTTTAATATAGTTTAATGTCAAAGGTTAACAAAATTTGTATAATATACATGCAGTCGGCTGGTTGTTAACTCTTAACGTCGGAAAGTACTGCTTTTAATTAGGTCAAGTCAATATAACTTTTATTAAAAGGCCCAATAGGCATTTTTTTATGTATTATATCTAATTTAAAGTCCAAACACCTTGATATCTCCTCAATCACCACCCTGACAATTATTTAAACTGTGTCTAAAACAGTCAGGGTTTACAACTAGTCGCCTAACAAAACTAACTGAAAAAAATAACAATTAACACCCAACAGCACACATTTGAAACAAAACCCCAGCTTTACTAAACAAAAACTAAACCAAACAAAAAAGCACACAGTGCGCAAAACAAGAACACACACCAGACAAAATGTAAAATAGGAAAATTTTCCAATTACGCGTAAGCTTTAACATTTCAAAGCCGCTGTCCGTATCACGGCAAGACCTAGACGTTTTCCATTCGCATTATGTGACTAATTGAATAAAAAGTAAATCTTTTATAACAAAGGTTATACGGATGCGGTTTATCTTGGCATCGCCTCAGGTGGTACGGGTAATTATTATTTTACTTTGTACTTGTATGTTTTATTTTGTTCCCCTGTGTTCTTTTGCGAACCTCCATTACTGTTGTCTTTAACATAATTTCTAATCGTCATTTGAACTTGAGTTTGCTACTTTTTTACTGTGGGTGTTTTTCTGTTTTCTTTAATTTTATAAAAGTTTATTTTCTGGTTTTCGTTTTTTAAAAGTGTAAATACCGTTCTTCGTAATGGATATTTAATTAATGCATGCACATTGGTATAGCACTCGATTACATTACGAGTTTTGCTTTTTTTGCGAGATATTGTGTTTAATTATGACCATTGTCCATTAAATATGAAATTTTAAGTAATATAATAATTATAAGTAATGTATGTACTTAAAATGTCAAAAAAAACTTTCTGCGAATCATACGAGCCCAAACTCGTTGAGGTTTTGTCCTTTTATAACGGAGTTCCTATGGCCACCTTCCAGCTCCATCATCAGACCCTGGTTACCATTTAGGACTGCAGTACTTATCAAGACAAATCAAACGAGTCCAAATTCGACGGCGTTGCGTCGTTTTATTACAGAGTTCCTATGGCCACCTTGCAGCTCCATCATCAGATCAGCTCCATGTGATCATAATATTGCATTGTCTCGCGATATACACATGCGTGCAAAAAATCGGGAAGTGTGTCAAATTTAACTAGCATCAGAGCGCCAGCACGCGACGTCGCGTGATGTGACAATTAACGTGAGGAAAACAACCAAATTCCCTTAACCGATTTTGATGAAATTTCTATGGGAACAATCGGGAAGCATATCCTTTCAGATAAAAAAGAATTTTTCAAATCGGTTTACAAATGACGGAGTTCTGAGGTAACAAACATTTTTTTTTTTTTTTAATACAACCGAACTGAGAACCTCCTCCTTTTTGAAGAAAGTTGGTTAAAAAGGACAAAGTAAATTAATTAATCATCTTTGCACTTCATTAGCAATTTATATCACCTCGGTATGTAAATAAAATGTCAAAAATAAATACAAACAGCATTCATACATAAAACCATCCAAAATCAAAGACGTTTGATGTACAGTCGAGCATGGAGGTGATGTTTTGTCCCGATGTCCCTATCGATGGCCTGGGGCGTATCATCCCGGGGCTGTACTGTGATACGCGTGCCGATGACGTGTCACGTGCTTATTAATTGTATGAGTAGTTTGGTATGATTGTGGTTTCGAATGTTAAAAGATCAAAGAGTTTGGGGTTTTGGCAATTATGTTATGTTCTTCCATTATTTTAAAAACATATAGTATGCCCTCTAATAAAGTATAACATAACAAAATTATAAGCCAAGTTATTTCCTCCATCTTCTATTGTTTGTCGAACAAAAATATTATACACAATTATGAAATTATATTTGCCATAGATTTAAATGCGTGCGATTCTGTAAATAAAAAATCTTAGAAGTTAAATTTGACCCTCGTCGGTATCTGATTGAGTTGAAGTTTTGCATACAGGTTTAGTTTGGATGACAATGCGTGGTTAGCTAAGTGATGTTAATCTAAATCCAATGATGGAGGATTAGTTATTTTTTTATGCATTCTCATGTTATGTATGAAATGAAAAGGTTTGCTGAGAAGAATAGGATAAAGCGTGTTTTTTAGTTTTTTTTTTTTATCTCCAATTGTCACTCTTGCTGAAAAGCCATGTGACAAAAATTTGCTCTAAGGTTGGTCTGTGCAAACACTTTTTCAGCCAACCTGAGTACTATTATCATTTTAATAGATGACATAACATCACGCCTGTTGCTGTAATCCCTGAAGAGTGAGGCAGAGGTGTACCTGATAGTAGGTACATCCACATTTCACCAGTCATGTTTAAGCCCCATGTAATAGGTGGCGAGCCTATTACCATCAACCGGGCACAAATCCAGACTCCGTGGCTGCTACTAAGAATTTTCTGACCGAAAAACCTAATGACAATTTGCCCGACCCTGGAATCAAACCCGGGGCCTTATGCTCAGTAGTCGCGATTGCGACCACTAGACCAAAGAGGCAGTCACATCACTTTAATAATTTAAATGCTCAACCATGCCAACCTGCATTGCTTACCGCCATAATGGTACTCTCACTTGACTTTGAAGATAACAATAAGATCACAGGATGTGCAACACTTGTATTGTTCTTGTTAACAAAATATTGACGTGTTGTGTGAGAACTAGAACAAGAATGGCACCGGCTTCGCATTGAACTTCAAAATACATAAATATTATGAGAAAATGAGTCACTCGATATTGCAACATGGAGGTACATTACCAACGTTTTTACGTTACCTTGCTAACTTTTTGTGAAGCTGCCTGAGGTCAGCGGTGGCCCAGTGCGCAGCTTACGTATCGTAGGTAGTGGTTTCAAAGCCAGGCTGCCACTAAACCATATGTATCTAGTTCAAACATCACACGAAAATCACCACATAGTATAAAACAAAGTCGCTTCCCGCTGTCTGTCCCTATGTATTCTTAGATCTTTAAAACGCCGCAACGGACTTTGATGCAGTTTTTTATTAAATAGAGTGATTCAAGAGGAAGGTTTATATGTATAACATTGCACCAATGTTTAAAATTGTGCGACCGCTGAAGCTGGGACGGTTCGCTAGTATAAAAATAAGTTTTAAAACCGATATGATACGAGTATGATATTTAATGTCAAGGATTTCCGCTAAGTAATGCCTGATAACATAACTTTTCTAAAACCGAAAAAATCTAAAACATTTGACTCCGTCAAACGGCTCTTGGTCCTTGTGCTGTATAATAATATAATAATAATAAGATTATGATTATGGTTATGAGATTGTATATCCCGCGGAGGTGTGGGGGTCGAGGCTTTTTAAACGCTAAGACTCTCCACAATCGCGAGATATGCAGTCTCAGGGAATATTTCTTAGAAACCGACGTGGGGATGCATCGAGATGTGATCGCAGTGGACAAAGTCCTCACCCCGCTCTCCTTGGCTAAAGAGAACTGGCGCAAACCTGTAGTGCTTGACACTAACGACCGCAGGGAGGTATGGCAGAGTAAGGAGCTCCACGGACGCTTTTTCCGGGCTCTACATGGGCCCGATGTAGACCTATCCGCGTCCGTAGCCTGGCTACGTTCCGGGGACCTCCTCGGAGAAACCGAAGGTTTTGTCTGTGCAATTATGGATGAAGTTATGATGACGAATAACTACCGGAGATTTATTGTGAAGGACGGCACGGTTGACATATGTCGGGCATGCCACCGTCCAGGCGAATCAATCCGTCACATTATCTCCGGGTGTTCTCGTCTAGCTAACGGAGAGTACTTGCATAGACACAACCTTGTAGCCAGGATTATCCATCAGCAACTCGCTCTTAAATACAGCCTTGTGGAATCGGAAGTGCCGTACTATAGGTATGTGCCCGACCCAGTTCTCGAAAAAGGCAGTATCACATTGTACTGGGATCGATCCATCATCACTGACAGGACTATTCTAGCCAATAAGCCTGATATAGTGGTGGTGGATCGATCAGAACGGCGCGCAATGATTGTTGACATAACGGTCCCGCATGATGGGAACCTCGTGAAAGCCGAGAAAGATAAGCAAATCAAGTATCTTGACTTGGCTCGCGAGGTTGTTGACATGTGGGATGTGGACTCAGCGATCATTGTGCCGATAGTCGTATCAGCCCATGGCTTAATTGCCAAGAGCCTCGATGAATACCTGAGGAGGCTCTCGTTAGGCAGCTGGATCAAGGGCTTGATTCAGAAAGCGGTACTCCTGGACACGGCTCGTATTGTTAGGAGGTTCCTCTCTCTGGAGCCCTGACCGCCGGTAGCTTGGACCCTGTTCCCGATACCGGTGGGCAACAATTTTTTATATTTTTAAATGTTTTTATATTGTTTTTATAAGAAATATTTAAAAATGTAAATAATTTGTAAAAAAGTTAAATAAAGATTTATTGTTGAATTAGGACTAGATTACATGGCAAAGTATTATAAGATAAAGCACAAGCAAATAGTGCTTGTGCTGTATCACGGCACACTCCTTCGAGCAGTGGAAACGTTACAAGCTAATACCTGCCTTGTTGACATCATAATTATATTGAAATCACAGCAGCCTGCTATAATAAAACAATAAAATAACTCTGTATTGATTAAAAATAAATCTATGCCTGTTTTAGAAGCAAAAGTCAGTGAACTTCAATATTACAATTTTCAAGCCAATTGAACGTTTTCATAATTTTTAAAAGGATCTTTCCTAGACACTAAGAAGTTTAAAACCCTACCCCAAAAACCCTAAACATCCCCTTCACTCCGTTCACCCCCAACCCGTTAAACTCCTCAACATTCTTATCCTCCATATTGCAATCGCAGCGATCTCACAAAACACGAAGTGCAAGGCGGCAGAACCAGCCCAACTTAATTTAGTGGCCGATAATTAAAGCCCGTCGGGGTGGTCGGCCTGGCCCGCTTGGCCGGTACCTCCCGGGGTCCGAACATGCTGAGATGTGTATTTTTGTCTAATAAGGGGTTGGCCGGAGCCGGCTCTAACGGTCGGGGTAGGTATGTGACTGATTGTGTTTAAGATAGGATGATTTGGCTGTGAGGAGTATAGGTAGGAGTGAAGCTGAAGAAAAGGTGTTTTTTTTAGATGATAATAAAGTTTTTTTTTTATCTTAGTCATATTAGAAAAGGCGCCTATTTAAAGAGTCAAATAATTTATTTTGCAAATCATTTATTTAATAATAATGTCCTTCAAAGAAATAATTATAATAAAGATACCTACAGGCTTCACAGCAGTGATAGCGTAGTGGTGAGACCGTCGGACTGTCAAGTCATTGGTCTCGAGTTCGAACCCAAGACACGCACCGCTGGTTTTTCGGATTCGAGTGCGTATTGTAAACTTATCACTTGCTTTGGTTAAGGAAGACGTCGTGAGGAAACCAGCATACCTGAGAGATATTTCTTGACGGCATGTAAAGCCAAGTCAGAGGCCCATTGGCAGCATAAAAACTTTGACACCAGGTTAGGCACTAACCACACGCTATATAAGAAGACCTAAAAGCTGTGGTCAAGACATTGTCCTCATAAAATAAGTAGATACTTATTCAAATCCTGCCTACTATCAAGTTAACGACTTGGGCTGAAGTATTTAGGGGTTGTTACGCCGACGGCTTAGCTGACTCAATTTACATATAATCTCCTCTTCAAAGTATTTGCCTGTTTTCACGAAATAGTTTATCTTTCCCAAATAGATTCTAAAACAAAATAAAGAACAGAAGATTCTACTCAGCAAGCTATTTCTATCCCTTCAAAATCCAGACTGCAATTTACATATTTAAAACTGAATACAATTTTACATATTATGCTGACAATTTTAGAGCAAACTATGTTCAAAGTGTTGCCAAAACCAATCAATTTTAATAGTGGGAATAGTGGGAACTAGAAAACGTTTTTAACTTGACCACTCTCGTCAATTTATTTTAAAAAGCAAACGTCAATTCGAAAAACGGCATTTATTTATAAAAAAAAAAAAACATTTCAAAACTATCAATAAACCAATTAAAGCCGAAAGGTCAATTTTTCAACGGCTTCAATTCGTGAAATGCAGTGAAAAATTGTTTATCTAAAAGTCGAGGATTCATGTCTGGTGTACCGAAATAAAATTCAGAAAGTCGATTGACTGACGACCAATGGATAGCGTTTGTATGTAAAATGTAAATAAGTCAACGTCTTTTTTTTTTCGTCGGGGTCGTGGATGACTGTCACACAGTCCTGTAACTGCATTCGGCAGTAGTTTTAATACAAACAAAAAATATATATTTATGTAAATATATATTATAAATATTATTTTAGTTTTAATTGTTTTTCATTAAAGTTCAATTTGTTGATTTAATTATACAGGAGAAACTTACTTCCAATAACAACAATAAAATCCACCCACATCAAAAGCTAATTAATGAAATTAAAAATATCCATATAATAAAAAAGAACAACTTCACTTTCTTTTCTTACTCATCACAACAACGTGAATACCAATTAGGAAGAACTCTTTAAAAAATATCTATCCAAAAAAGTACAAAAAATTACTTTCTTCTTTTCAAAAACGTTTAAAAGCAACATTTTAACATAGCACCGAAGGAATTCGGTCGGATCGCCGATGAATTAAGAATCAGACAAATTATAGTGATAAATTTTAATGTGGTACTTATTTAGAGTTCAGGCGTTCTTGTTGTCTTGTATATGGCTGATCAAGTTAAGTATTGTAAAATTATTTGAAGATGCAAATATAGTTGATTTGAACTACAAATAAAGTGGTTATATTGATGGCTCGTATATTTGGCGACCTTGATTTTTATTTCAAACACTGTTTTGCGTTATTGATTACCTATTAAAATTGCTTTTGATTAATGTGTGAAAAAAAATACAAATTAGGTTAGGGTTTATTCTAAAAAAGGATGAGTGATCCAGTTATTAAGAAACCACTGTATCACAGCTCTAATTTATCTTATGCGTTTTAGTATTAACTTTGAAAGATGTTGAAGTTTTGTTATTATTACCTAGTGCATGCGTGTTTCATACTAACTATTAATAATAAGTAATATGCTTAATGCTTAACAGTGTCTTGTTCATAATCACTCACCATAAATAACCCAGTGACAAATCAATCACATTACGGTGCGGTGTGAGAGGTGGCCACTGCAAACGAATTGGCGTGAATTGTCACTTGTATCGAAAACGTTCGGCCAGCCGGGGTTTTAGAGGCAGAATAAATAAAACTAAAACTGCCGTCAGTTATATTTTAACATGACGACTCTATTCAAATGAAACTTCTCGGAAATGTTATTAAATTACGAAATAAGAGCTTTTTCAGGAGTCTGAGGCTTATCTCAATCTGAGTATTTTCGCTGTTATGCATGAACTATAATGTGGTATGGTTTTGTATAATGATAAAAACAGGAATACCTAAAAGTAGAAACTGAGAAAAAGATTGAGTTCTTCTCGAACCAAGGATTGTCACTACTAGTCGCCTATAACATAAAAACACGGTAGGTAAAAAAATTAAACGAACGGAGTTTCCGTCGCTTCTACGTGTAGCTCTCATTAATACAGAAGTATGCAGCAAGTTCTAGAACCAAAATTTGAAGTGACTTGAAAAACACCTACTCACACTGGAGACGAGTGGAGGATTGCAGCTCATTTTCTCTCATTGAGAGGAAGCATGTGTCCCAATGTGCACATTTGAGGCCGATTATGGTCTGCTAAGCTATAAATGAAAGTGCATTTGAATAGTTATATATTAACACTAGCTGACCCGCGCAACTTCGTCTGCGTGCGTGCGTACATAAAAGAAAGAGAGGTTAGAGAGAGTGTGCGTCAACCTTAAAAGTTAGACATATGGCCATTGTGGATATTTTTTTAGAGCTTTTTAAGAGGGACAATTCCGACATACATGATAATTGCGTAACTTTAACCGTTCACGCACAACGGAAGCTCTCAAAAGGAGTAAATCCCTATTATATAGTATTACCGATGGATAATCATCAAATGACCCCTCCCACTCTGGACGGAGCGGAAGGGAGTGTCAGACTTGTACTGACTAAAATCCACCCACGTTTCTTCTGTTGCCCTTTGCGTTTCAGGGCCGCGGTATCTCTTTCGAACAGTCCCGCAACCCTGGCAGGCCTCGCTCCTCTCGGATCCCTTCCCGTTTGCTGACATCTCTTTGAGGCGCGTGTGGAACACGAACACGCCGTCACCACGGCCTGTCGTCATAAGACGGACGGATGGCGAGCTAACCCATTACTCACTGTCCACAGGCCCGCGGCCCTCGACAGCCTTACGTCTTCATCTTTAGACACTCGATGACAATCATACACCAGCTAGAACGAAAGTTCTCATCAAAGTTCTTGAAATGGGCCGAGACACGATAAAACTGCTGTAAACTGTTGCGGACCTCTTGCAACTGCCTTCCGTCTCCATTGTCAGACCTTTGATGATAGACATACTCCAGGCAGGTCTAAAGTTCTCATCAAGGTGCATGAAATCAGCCGAAACACGATATAGATGCTGTAAACTCTTGAGGACCTCTTGCAACTACCTTCCGTCTCCATCGTCAGACCTTCGATGACAGTCATACTCCAGCTAGGTCTAAAGTTCTCATCAAGGTGCATGAAATGAGCCCAGACACGATATAGATGCTGTAAACTCTTGAGGACCACTTGCAACTGCTTTCCTTCTCCATCGTCAGACATTCGATGAAAGTCATACTGACAACTCAGTATGGTTTAAAGTTTTCATCAAAGTGAATGAAATGAGCCCAATAACATTATACCTGCTGCAAACTGTTTAGGACCGCTTGCAACTGCCATTTGTCTCTATCGTTTGACCGTCGATGACAGTCATACTTCAGCAAGGCCTAAAGTTCTCATCAAGGTGCATGAATTGAGCCCAAACATGATTTCTCAATTTAAAAAACAAAAGATCATGTATATCGGACTTCTCTGTAAAAAGTTATGCGTGGTCAGGTCACACATAAAATAAAAAAAAATATAGACGCGTCGAATTGAGAACCTCCTCTTTTTGTTTCGTTGGTTAATAAACCAAGCTTCAGACATTTGACACGGGCGAGGGTCATTCTTTCACGGAAAACTTAACACCGCGACTCAGAAAATGGAGTGAAATTAATAGCGCCATCTATCGAGCACGAAATTTAACCGTTAAAATATAATGCATGTAAAGCGATCGAACACACACTCTACAGGGTTATAGCGTCATGTAGACTAATCTAGAGTACTTTTTGCTCTCAGACCCGATTTAAAAGTTATTTTGTGAGCACATTTTTATTAATTAGTACCATTTTGGTGCAATAGATGTCGTTGCATGTATCTTACACAATGATGGTAAGTTCTCTTGAACACTTTAAATTTATAAATCTTTTGATAGAGAGCACTGATTACAGCATGAAACAAAAACTAAAACCTTCTCTAAGTTCCCCACAATATTTGTGCATTGAATCTAATCACATTGGTTTTCCCAACAACATGAACACCCGCCTCGCAGCGCGCGCGGGTCATTATTTTGATGCGGAGTTATTTTAAAACTGTGATATCTCCTAAGATATTCATCTAAATTGAATAGTGTAAAGGGCAATTTTGGTCACAATTGAATGCTAAAGATGACTAACATATTTATTTTGATAAGGATTAATACTATATCGGTAAAAACACCTTCGCAAATAAAACATTAATTTTGACCAAATTTGAAAATCATAAAAATGGTTATTGTGAGTCAACCTTAAAAGATAGGCATGTGCCGTCGTGGACTTTTTTTGAGACCTTTTTAAGAGGAATAATTCCCTGCTACATTATATTTGTGCAACTTTAACCGTTTACGCAGCGCACGCAACGGAAGCTATCAAAGAGAATAATTTTTCCCCGTTTTTGCAACATTTGTCATTGATGCTCCGCTCCTTTTGGTTGTAGCGTGATGATATATAACCTATAGCCTTCCTCGATAAATAGGCTAACCAACACAAAAATAATTTTTCAATTCGAACCAGTAGTTTCTGAGATTACCGCGTTCAAACAAACAAACAAACAAACAAACTCTTCAGCTTTATAATATTAGTATAGATAAGATCACGCCTGTTACCCCCGAAGGGTTAGGCAGAGGTGTCCTTAATAGCACACCCACAATTTGCCATTTATGTTTAAAGTCTCTTGTAATAGGGGGCGAGCCTATTGCCATCAATAGGACACAAATCCTGCCTCCGTGGCAGTTATTGGAAAATTCCTGACAGAAAGACCCAAAAACACTGACCCAGGAATCGAACCCAGGACCTCGTGCTCAGCAGTCGTGCTTGCAACCACTCGACCGAGTCAGTCCTTTCATTTTATTCAAAACGAATTACAAATATTACCAATTACGATTCAACTTCAACATAATCTAATCCCCATCTCGATAAACCACAAGCTCGCATGTAAGTACAAGTCCTCAAAATTCAGTAGGCGTAACAATTAATTGTATTAGCTGGTAGTACGGACTACGGACTCGAGCGACGCTTACAGCTGGGTCTTCACGAGAGTCAGGAGCCATTCGTCTCACGTGCGGGGAGCTGTGCCAAGTCTTTAACATATTTATGTTAAATTATTGGATGGATATTAGTGTGGAGAAGATGGTAGATATGACTTAGTCATAAGTGTATGTTAATTCTGAAAAAAGTTTAGTTAATAATGTGCGGTAGCCGAGCGTGGTAAGTTTGAGTCCCGGTAAGGTAAGTTTTGTTGGGTTTAATTTTGGAGGGTTCACAGGACTGCCTAATATTCGGCCTATATTTGGATTCCTTATAAAATAATCTAAAGTCTAACATTATCTGTATTTATACAGATGTCCATACTGGAAGATGAAATAGAGACAATGAAGACCACCAAAGAAGTGATAGTCAATTTGCAGGATCGTCTTACCCAGCTTGAGAATCGGCAGTCTGAGAATGAACAGAGGTCGCGCATGAACAATATTGAGATCAAAGGAGTGCCAATATCCAAGGATGAAGACTTGTTCGCAATAATGGCCAAGATTGGTGAAGCAATTGATTTTCATGTGCAGAGGGAACAGATAAACTACATAGCAAGGGTGCCGACTCGCAATGACAAAATAAATAAAAATATTATTTGCTCTGTACACAATAGCTACATAAAAAACGATTTTATAGCGGCGGCAAGGAAATATAAAAAACTTAATGCTGGAGATCTGGGCCTACAGGGCAATAATAGGGTGTACATCAACGACCACCTAACCCTGGAAAATAAACTCCTACTTAATAGAACCAAAGCCCTAGCCAAAGAGCGTGGCTTTGAACATGTGTGGGTTAGAGGATGCAAAATACTCGTGAGAAAAAATACCGCGTCTCCAAAACACTGCATCCACACAGAGAAAGATTTAAAAAAGTTTGTTTTTTAATTAAAACATCTCCACTTATTTGCGTGTTGACTCCTTTTAAAAAAGTTTGTGTAATTCATATTGTGGACACATCATTGTTAATCGTGAACTCGTTTGACTTAAGTTTAAGTTTGAGAAACACAGGTACGTATTTTTTGCACACATTCCATTCTCGCCTGCCTTTTGTTCTCTTATCGCTTGGTGTCGCCTATTCATTCGACTCATTAGGCTTTGTTTTTTGTCATTTCATACTCTGTGTTTGTGCGGTTAGAGGTGAGATCTGCTTACACTTTAAATTTCTGACTCATATCCTATACAATTTCAAAACTAAACGTTTCTACACTTTGAATACAATTTCTTACGCTTATTCTATCAAATATGTTTATGTTTGTTTGTTATTATATATAGTTCTCGCTTTATATTATCACCACTCGCTATTTAAGCCGACTTTTATTACCTATAGCTTTTACTCGGCACTAAGTTTGAGTGTACCTTAATATTTTCTCAATTATTTTCTTGGCGTTACCTTTCAATTATGCCTATTAGTATTTACTATCAAAATGTTCGGGGGCTACGGACGAAAACATCTGTTTTCTACAGAAACGTTTGTGTAAATTCTTTTGATATCATTTGTCTGACGGAAACATGGCTTATTGATGGTATTTCCGATAGTGAATTGTTTGATGATAGATATTTTGTATGGAGGCGTGACCGAAGTTACTCGCAAACTAATCAAACTATGGGTGGGGGGGTTTTAATTGCCATACGTCGAGAACTAGTTGCCGATGTCCGTAACGAATGGTACTCTTCTGCCGAGGATCTGTGGGTTACCTTAACTTTACACCAAAAAAAACCTAAAGTGACTTATAAAATACATTTATGTGTTGTGTATATATGTAGCCAGCAATCTGGCAACTCTTTAATGACACAACTGAATAATTTTACTAGTAATTTATCCGACATTGTTCTTAAACATCCCGCAGATAAGTTTTTAGTGCTCGGTGACTTTAACCAACCGAATATTGAATGGCACGCTACTGCGGACGGTGATCACCTATGTCCTGGTAACTTACATGGTCCCATTCAAACCTGCTTCTGTGATACCCTCACCGCTTGCAATTTGCTACAGTACAACTCAAATTTTAATGTTAACAACAGGATTCTTGACCTCGTATTATCTAACAGTGAAGTAGCTGTCACTCGCAGCCTGGATCCCCTAGTGTACGAGGACTCACATCATAAAGCACTCTGTATCTCTGCCGACTTCGTCCTACTTCATCAGCTGCATTCTCGGCCACGAGTCAAGTTCCTGTATGGCCAGGCAAATTATGACGCCATCATTGAAGAAATGATGGCAATTGATTGGCCATTAGAGTTAAATTCTAGGCCTCTTGAAGAAGCTGTTAAATTCTTTTATTACACTATTAACTTGCTTCATAATACGCATATTCCATCTAAAACTATTGCACCAAGGGCTAAGTATCCTCCTTGGTACAAAAGCCCTCTTATTAAAATAATTAAAGAAAAATCAAAATTTCATTCAAAATTTAAAACCTATGGAAATCTCTCGGACTATCAATCTTTTGTTACCTTACGTCAACGGGCTAAAGATATGGAGAAGGAAATGTTTGATGATTATATAGCAAAAATTGAACAAGCCATTTCTAAAAATCCCCGGGCTTTCTGGCAATATGTTAAATCTAAACAACATACCAATTGTTACCCATCTGTATTAAAATTTGGTGAAGTGTCGTCTGGTCAAGGGGAGGAAATCTGCAATATGTTTGGCGACTATTTTTTTTCGAACTTCCAAGAGCGACGCGACACAAATGAATCCTTAGCCTCTGCGAGCGTGGATCAGTCTACTGGTCTCGTATCAGACATCTGCTCTATTGATGTGCGGGAGGAGGAGGTATTTCGCTTGCTAAAGCAAGTGGATATTAATAAATCCGCTGGTCCGGATAATATTTCACCAATTTTTATAACCAAATGTGCCAGGTGTCTATCCATCCCTTTAACAATATTGTTCAAACGGTCGTTCGACTTGGGAGTAGTGCCTACAATCTGGAAGTCAGCGTATATAACGCCGATTCATAAAAAAGGACCTAAGGACAGCGTTGAAAATTATAGGCCGATCTCCAAACTCTGCGTGTTCGCTAAAATTATGGAGAAAATCGTACACGTACAACTTTTTTCTTCACTTAAATTAAGTTTCTCCGAACACCAACATGGATTTTTAAAAGGTCGCTCCACCACATCCAATCTCGTGGTCTGTAGTGACTATCTTTCAGAGCATATGTCCAAGAGGTCTCAGGTCGACGTTATATACACTGACTACAGTAAAAGTTTTGATCGAATAGATCATACGCTTCTAATGCGCAAATTGTTAGGGATTGGTGTGAGGGGTAGCTTGTACAGATGGTTTGTATCATATGTCGAAAATAGATGCCAGACTGTAGCCCTCAATGGTTATACCTCGAGAGCAATGTACATTCCGTCGGGGGTTCCCCAAGGATCCTTATTAGGACCCCTTTTATTTAATATTTTTGTGAATGACATCGCCTCTTGTTTCCTAAACTCTAAAATTTTATTGTATGCGGATGACATGAAAATTTTGAGTCAAGTGTCAACCATTGAGGATGCACACCTACTGCAGGAGGATCTGGACAGGTTCCATGATTACTGCGATCGAAATAGGTTGGATTTAAATATTTCAAAATGTTATGTGTGTACATTTACTCGCAAGCCAAATCCTATTAAGTATGATTACAAACTATCGAATACGTCAATTGCCAGAGTCAGCGTCATCAGGGATCTTGGGGTAACTTTTGACTCGAAGCTTTTGTTTGATGCCCATATTGACAATATAGCCAACAAGGCTTCTAAAGCATTAGGTTTTATTTTTAGGGTCTCCTCTGAGTTTAAGAATGTCAAAACGATGAAAATTCTGTACTGTGCTTTTGTCCGTAGCCATCTTGAATATGCTTCTCAAATTTGGAACCCAAATTACAATGTTTATATTAATCGCCTCGAAAGTATACAAAGGCGATTTTTAAGGTACATTCAATATCGTTCAAATACCTATCTTCCTAACTATACTAGTCGGTGTAAGAAATTTCATATTCTTCCTTTACACGAACGAAGAAAAATTGCAGATCTCGCCTTCCTATTTAGTATAATGAATGGATCTACTGACGTCCCTGAGCTGGTGGCCAAGATTGGACTTCGTGCACCATCTGTGTTTCTTCGGAGACCTCATCTCCTTCACGTACCTATAGTGAAAACTAACTACAGGCAAAACACATATATCATAAGAGCATGTCGAATGTTTAATATGGTGTGCCGGGATGTTGAGCTTGATTTATTCACAAATAGTGTCCAGAAATTAAAAAAAACATTAAATAACTTTTTCTTTGAAATGTAACTTCATTCTGTAGTGTATTTTATTTTGTTTATTATTCTCTTCAGTTGTTTCTTTGTTTAACTCTTACGCTGTTTGTACCGTTTTGACAATTTATACATAAGTTTATATAAGTGGAAACTTGTAATTGGCTATCTTCTACTTATTACTTCTGACTACTTGGATGTATTAGCTGTAAGTTTTCTTAAAATTAATAAAATAAAATAAAATAAAATAATGTTAGACTTTGTAATGTTAGACCAACAGCTAGTATTTTAATACTAGCTAGCTAGTATTTTAATACTAGCTGTTGTCGGAAATTATTCCCCGGGTACGTTGTAAAGCCTATAGCACTCGGGGATAATGTAGCTTCCTATTAGTGAAAAAAATTTCAAAAATGTGTTCAGTAGATCCAGAGATTACCTCTACATACAAACTTACCAACAAATTTTACCTCTTTATAATATTAGTGTGAGTGTATGATATAGACTAGCTGTTGCCCGCGGCTGCGCTCGTGTTTTTGTCGGAAATTATCCCACGGGCAAGTTGAAAATATAGCCTATGGCACACGAAGTATAATGTAGCTTCCTATTAGTGAAAGAATTTTCAGAATCGTCTCAGTAGATCCAGAGATTACCCCTTACATACAAACTCACAAACAAATTTTATCTCTTATTATTAGTATTAGTATAGATGTGATCCCGCAATAGTAGACATTCATCATTACGGACGCCAGCACTGCATTAAGCTACCTGAAAGTGACAAATTTTCCCAATCAACCTTGAACCTAATGCTTTGGCGATAACGTTGAAAATCTATTAAAGAAATTTGACAGATTGTTAGTAGCTTGATGTCCTTGGTGTCTGTACAATATTCAGTAATATTATGGTATAAATAACATTACTAAATTGTATGGTTGGACCTGCCTATTGAGTGTAAGTGGTATTAACTGATTTAATTCTCGTGGCACATCTTACAAAAGCCCATTCCATAAATTAATCCATTACGCATAAGTTCTAATTTATTAATCCACCACAGCAATACAACATATAATAACACGCCTCAAGAGAAAAACCTTGAAACAATTCCAAAACAACGATACCAACATAACCTTTTTACCCGACTTACGAAAACAGATCACGAAAATTGATTTCTAACCTGTCATTACTGACAGACAGACAGGCAGATAAGATTATTGTACCCATCAATCAAGAGAATCAAAATTCTAAGTGAAACAATAAGAGAAAAAGACAATAAGTTGTAAAGTTTTGTAAGTCCAGAAATGGCAAACTTTTGGTTAGACAGAAAATTGGGGACTGGCAGTAATAGAGATATAACCAAAACAATGTACTAAGGGGTGTCTCCTTTGTTTAAAAAAAATCGTGTAGCAAAATCAAATAAAATCATTGCGGTTTTAATATTCGGGTATTCCAGGTAAGTCCCACATGTAAGAAGAATGTTGCCGTAACAAAATAAACATCTGTCCTATCAGATGCTTCAAATGACACTAATTTCAAATATTTTGTAGAGTGGGGACGTTTCATCCCAATGTTCTTTCACACAAAATTCTATCAGCGATACAAACGATGATGGAGTATGGATTATCTGGATTGACAAGAGATACCAAAAACCATGTAAGGCCTGTTGAAAGTCGTTGTAGAAATGAGAAAAGCCCGGACACGGGAATGGCTAATGGTCTAGGTCCTCTTAACCGGAAATATGCATCATGTTGATGTGTCAAGGACAAAACTGTTTTTATGTCACTTGAATGTCCAATATTGTT
Source organism: Eugnorisma glareosa (assembly GCA_947578425.1). Lineage (NCBI taxonomy): Eukaryota > Metazoa > Arthropoda > Insecta > Lepidoptera > Noctuidae > Eugnorisma > Eugnorisma glareosa. The sequence continues at coordinate 2,031,110 of OX387966.1, forward strand.
GATGTGTCATGGACGAAACTTTTTTATGCCACCAAAGGTTTGCCACCCCAGATGTAAGAGGTAAAATATATCCTATTGTGATTGTACAGTCATTCACTATCACTTTTCGCACAGGTTTAATATTGTTACAGATTTATAGTGTGTAGTAAGACTAACAAATGATTGCTTGTTTTAATTGACTTCAACAAGTTATAGATCTAATCTCATCACATCTTTTGTTCAGAATTTTGCAAGACACTGTAACTTCATAATTGGATACTCAGGTGAATATATCTAATAGGTATAGATAGAAGCTAGTCTTTATAACTTAAACTAAAATAAAAACAGATATTCAATGTAGAATGATGACAAAATATGAGGGGTCTTATCGTTAAAAGCTATCTTTTGAAGACAATTTATGGATGAATAAAAGGGAGAAGCAGAGACAATACTGCAAGTATAATACTTGATGATTGAATACTTGAAGTATTAAATCCGATTGACTGCATGCTAATGTGTCTGATTCGATTACCCATTTTAAAATGCCGTTCTTCAGTGCTTCAGACTAATTTTGTTGAATTTAGCACCCCATTATAAAGTGAATATGAAAATTTAAGAACCAAAGGCGCCATCGTTAATTCCGAAATCCGCTCTAAGTCCATCACAAGTAAATAAAGAATCAAAAGTAATCACTTAAACAAATTGACTTTTAATTAATTTTATTTACATTGAAACATGCACTAAAATAAGCAATAATGACTCACTGGAAGTTTGTTGAAATTGACGCAACCATTGTATTTTATTGGTTATTTCTACAGAATCACCTGTGCGGTCCACTGAGCGGGCACAGAATATGCACAGAAGGTCGACTAAGTACAGCGAGCGAAACAAATGCATGAACAGATATAAATATTTTTTGAAGACAATTTTTGACGATTAAACCAGATAGGATAAGCACTTCGATTATAATCTGTTTCCGAATTAGCACGAATCGAGCCACTGTGTCAAAAAAAAACTTGACCTGCCCTCGTCATATATTACTCAAATTGAAATGGCATCGAGTTGTAAGTTTATAATTTTCTACCAAGTATTAAAAGAAAAAGGAAAAATACTTTCACGGTTGTAACAATTCTATAATATTATTACACTAGCTGTGCCCGCGACTTCGTTCGCGTGGTTGTCGAGAACAAAACAACGTCGTTTAGATAAGAGTATATCACCTTTTTGATGATTTAGATAAGAGTCCTGACTTTGGTATAGTTGATTACGTTAATGCTTCTCTCTATATTAGCGGTGGAACCGTGGAATTACCCGGAGCATATACAAAAAGGTTGTTTGGGTTGCTAACACGTGATAGAGAAACAGAGTTGGCCGTGTGAAAGACACTCAAAAGTCCAGTTCCTTACTGTGTAACGATTGGCACTATTGGATTCAAACTACGAAGAAAATAAAATACAATCTTTACTTCGTACTTCAAACCAATAACCAAAGTTGACTAAACGAAACCAATAAGATAAGCCATTTTTTTTTTATCGACCAATTTAGAAAATCTATAAACCAACAACCAAAGAACTTTCAAGTCACCTACATTAGTCTAGTAAACACGGTGGACGTCATTCTCGTGCGGAAAATCTTAACACCGCGATTCAGAAAATGACGTCATTTGCACAACGCCATCTATCGGATTTGGATTTCAACTATCAACATTAGTTTTATTTTTAGTCTTAAGATGTCGTTGCAAGTACTATACTGAATTGCGTAACGTAATATTTTACTTCTTGAACTCACTAAATTAATCATATCTTTTGATAGAGTGAACCGATTTCGATGAAACAAAAACTAAGTTAAACCTCAAGTTGCGTATAATTTTTGTATATAAACATTGTCAGCATTGAATTCGTAGATTTTACGTGATGTGCGCACAAACAAACAGACAAACAGACAAAAATTTCAAAAATGATGGAAATGGGATCTGTTACTTATCTTTTCACACGCTGGCTATTTTTTGTTTCAATTTCTTCAATGTACAAAAATGACTTTTCTACAGTTTTATTATATGTATAGATTAATTTCATCAACTAGCGTTCGTATTTCGAACATCGACCATGATTGCCGAAGCGTCAAACAAATGACAACCGGTGCGGTTACGCTCACTGTACATGAGGTAAATCTACGTAGCGCCTTTCACTCGTTACATGAACCTGATCTTCTGACATGTACTTTTTGTTGTTGCAGTATCCCGCCGTACATCACGAACGTTTACTGGTTCGAGTAATATATCGCGAGTGTGTCAAAACATACGTGAGGAACGACGGTAGGACGTAGCTGGTGAGAGGAATGCGTAGGGGAGTTTTAGTAGTTTATATTTTTATTCTTTGGCTCTATTTTATTGCAGTTTATCACTCGGTAGACATGGGATCTCTGCTGAATTTTCCTGAAAGAAGAAAAAAATGGCCGAACGGTCAAGATTGGGTTCAGACTGAGTATTTGTTCAATGACATCTTCCTGATTACAAAATGGGCTGAATTGCATTACAGTGCATTAGAGAACTGAGTCTTGAAATAGATACTCTTAATAATTATCACAAAGAGTTCGGGTCTTAGTATTTTGTAGTTGAACTACGTAGGTATGAGCTTTATTCACCTGTAAGACGGTTTTGAAATGTTGGTAGGTAATCTTGCTTTTTACATTCCATCTGCTAATGAATATAACGAAGCACTCACTAGCTCGCTCACTTCGTATTACCGAGTAGTTGTAGCTTATTCAATTACACAATACTTAACGATGAGTGCTATAAGTAAACTGGAGATGGCCAAGGCTTGAGATTTTTAAATCTGTGTCACTACTTATGAGATGTCCGGATTTCAATTTCAGTTTTATTTAAGGTTTGTTATAAGCTTCGCAAAGCTTACGTCGTGGGTGCGAACATCGAGCGGGCACTTTACTTTATGGTAAGATATTTCATCACCCCTGCTCTCAAAACGGTGACCGAAAATATCGTGAGGAAACCGGCATGTCCTGAATCCAAAAATTCGAAAATATATGCTATCCAACTACCCGCTGTGAGCCCACGTCATTCTCCTTCCCTTATCTCAATTTATTTGGGTGGCGCAGCATGTCTTCTTCTTCCATATTTCTCTATTACTCTCCATCTCAATAGTCAACTCCTTTCTAGCCATACCACCTTCACACAAAGGAAAGCTAAAACAAATCCAGTTTATTAAAAAATTTAAACGTATAAAAAATTTGAAAAAAACTTGAATGCTTCCCGAAGCGTACACATTTACGTATACGTCCGATGCGCAAGCGCAGTTTACTTTGGTGTCATCGTAAAGTAGAGGTTATAAAAGGCAGATCTGTTTACGTTACGTTGTCGTGTTTGAGTGAAATTAAATTGATTTTAGGTATATCCGACTACTTGAACTGATCTAAAACTGAAATAAGCTTTAGGTATAATAAATTCTTGGGTGCTGAAAATATAACGGCATCAGTATTTAGTCTTCAGTAATAAAGTTGTTTTGTCTATCACTAAAATAATAGCCTCATTGCTGTAAATAGTATTCGAAACCGCCTGCTGAGCAAGCTGACCTATGTTTGATTTTTGGGTCGTGTTTTTTTTTTTCATTAGAAATTGCCATCGTGTGTCGACACACGAATTGTGTGGTGTTGATGTCAATTGCAAGAAGCGACGTTAAGCTCATTATTCCTAGAAAAACACATATTTGTTTAATATTATATCATTAATATTTATTTAAGGGTAATTTCAAGCGGATGGATGGGTTGGCGTTAGGCTCACCCCTCATTGAATGGGACTTAAACTTAACTGGCGAAATGTGGGTGTACTATTAGGTACACCTCTGCCTAGCCCTTCGGGGACTACAGGTGTGATGTTATGTTATGTAAATAGGCACCAAGCCTAATGTATTAGATTAAATGGTTAACATTGAATGAGTCGTCGTATGTATAAACTAGAATCGCTATAAAAGGTGTTTAATATTTCGTAATTTACCAAAACTTATGATACCAATAAATTAATTACAGTTCAGACCCTTTCTCACCCTCCCATCACCTCGAAGACTGTACTACAGTCAAGAACAAAAGCATCAATAAGAGGTACAGTCACCGACATAACCTCAGAAGCAACAAATAACTCAACGCCGAGATTTGTTGTCGCAATCCATTGTCGCCGCGACACGCCAGTAATGAAAGCCGCTTATCTACGCGACTGTACCTCAGCGACTCAGCTTCGGTTATCTGCGTCACTGTACCCTCAAGGAGGCTAATCGGACCGTTGAATTAAACTTAAAATTTGCATTTTTATTAAAATTATATTTTTTTATTTTTTCGGGACTCAAATGGCGGGAAAAGAAAATGGCGGCGTTGACAGTAGTAAAGATTAGTCTTGTATTACTCTCTGTTTTGTTTTATTTTGCAGTGGATTTTCTTCTTAGTGCTTTGTGAATAGAAAAAGTTTCAAGTTTACTTGTCTTCAAATGTGCTTTATATTGAATGCACACTGGTGCAAATTGTAAAATTCATAGAATTATAAATAAGTTGATTAGTAATTTATTAGATTTTTAATGAAACAATCTTCTTTCTTAATTTTTCTTTTTTATAATTGTGACTTATATTATGTCTTTGTAACCTTTTTTACAGATCCAAATAAATAAATTTCCTAGAGGTATCGTACCTCGTAACTGGGTTGTAAGGGTCAGCTAGCACTCACTCCATGCAAAACCAGGCAAATGACAAATGAATGCAAACTGGTATAATATGTCACATAATACACTTGGAAAAAGTAACTAAGTTGGTTATTGATATCAATATTATTAAAAAAAAAAAAACCCTTTTGATGGATCAAAATTGAATTCTCAAGGTGGAAAAAAAAAACATAATTATGCAGTCTATTTAAAAAAAAAAGCAAAATAAAACACATCATTCGCAACATTTTCATCAAAATTAACGATCAATCATTCAATAGTCTCCCTCAGTACTATAAAGCACAAAAGTAACAACAGTGCGAATAAATTGGCGTACAGTCGAGCACAACTCGTAAATACCGCACAGGTGTGAGTTGTTGTGTGTTTACGCAATCGTATCGTTATAGTAACGCGTGTCGCTCGTATTTCGTACGCGGAAGGAGTACGAGTACGTGTGACTTGGATCGCAAAGGTTTTTTTGAGAAGTAAAAAGTATTTTTAGAGGAAAGTTGGTTTATGATGATGAGGCAAGATGTGTTGATGCATGTATGAATTTTGTAAGTTTTTTTTTCGTTTATTTTATTAAATTGTCGTCTTTAGAGTGATTGCAGTAGGGTTCATAACCAATGACAGTTTCTTACACATGAATAATAATGCTTGACTAAATCATACTTTGTTACTTATTTGTACTTGGTACAAGAAATTGAAAATATTTGATATGTATAGTATCAATTTCTTGTTACAAAAAAGTAATTTCTCATCCAAATATTTTCAAAGGAAATTAAACTACCCAGTAGACAGCTACTCAATAAAAACAACACTTTTCAGCTTCAAAAATCAAACACACTCATCAGCAAAAAATTAAAACATCATAAAAATATTAATTACAAAAACTCACGCACGTAAAATATTACCAACATAATTAATTACCATCAAAAACAACATCAAAGCTTGAAATAGCTGAAAGGGACGTCAACTCGGACTGACGTGGACAGGGACACACGGACAGGGAACATTGAAAAGGAAATTAGCCTCAGTGTGGCGACCATTCGCATTTTTTCCATTTATGTCAACATGACAAGAGCACAGTGCTTCATGCCGACAAAGGATGGGACAGAACCATCAATGCTGATGGCGACACAGTCTGGACTGGAAAATGTTAATTTTATAAATGTTTTTTATTGTTATGCTGACTGCAATAGTAAAGGATTTATTTATTTTTATTTTTATTATGTATAGGTGTGTATTGTTGGTTTGAATTTTAAATGTGGAGTTACGGGGATGAGTGTGTACACATTACAGTGCTAATTTAGTTATTTGGCTGATATTTCAACATTTTTCTTTGATTTTCAGGCCTACAAGCGATTAGATTTTTAGGCTACTACAATCTAAAACACTCGCGAAGAAATTAGTCAAAAACTTAATTTTTAGAAGAAAAAAACCTTAATGCCTTTTAATTTTTTTCACAGGCATTATACAGTCAAGTACATAACAGCTTTCCCCATGAATTACAGCGAGCACAATCACGCAATTCGTATTTTCGCAAGTCTAGATAAACGAACGCAACACCCCACCCTCCAAAAAAAGAGAAAAGTCGGAAGACACAGGATAACAGTAACACATTTTCGTCGCGGAGGCTAACGATTCCGAAGTGAACTGTCCCATAAATCTAGGCCAGCCTGATTGATACATGGCGGTGGGTTGACGCCCATCGAGTAATTTAGTGCCGCCACTCCGCCCACCATCCAGATAGCGGGACTTTTGTTTTGCATTAATTCTCTTTCGCTGTTCTTTCCATCGATGCTAAAGAAAAGAATTTACTTTTTAAAAGGAATTCTACGTTGTGATAAATGTTGAGTTTTTTTTTTTTCCCGGGATTTTTATTTTGTCTACGGATATTTAGTGACTTGTCCACCGTGCGATTTGTGTGGATTGTTTTTTGTTGATTAGCATTTGGTTCGAAATTATACTTTGTAGATTAGTTTTAATTGATTTTTAATATTCATGGAATTTATCGATATGATAATGTTTATTAACATAAATGTGGAAATCGCCTATTACGCACATTTTGAATTCATTGCAGTTTTGAATTCATTATAATTTTTAAGTATAGGATAAATAGCTCAAAGGAGACAATTTTAATAATAATTTGCGTAATATTTTGGCCTCTAGACATAATTTGGGAAAGTACAAAATTAAAGATGTTCCAAGGTGAATGGCGAATGTCATATTATTTGATATTGAAACAGTCATAGATGGTGTGATTGCGTAATGACGTTGGATCATCTGCTTAAAAAGTGATAATATTATTTTTCATATTTTTTCTTAGTGATGCAACATTATTTATTGCTAAGTTAATCACTATTATTTTGCATAAAAGAAGAGTCAACAGCGACAGATAGTGAATATACCGTGTCCACATTATTTATTTTAAATTCTAAATTGTTATGTGTCAATTAGGTAAAAGATAAAAAAGACAAAAAGTTGAATGTGAAAAGTCTAGAACTGATTTCAGTACTTTTTGTGCATTTGATATCTTATTTGATTATTATAGACCCTTTCTTAAACTCTATGATCGTGTTACCGGTGTTGTGTTATTAGGTATGTTTTATCTGATTATGTTTACTTAATTTTATTTTTGATTATAAAACGCCCATGTCCTGTTCTTGTAGTTTAGAGAAGAATTATTTTAATTTTTGTTTTCGCCACCGAATATGTTTTATTTTTTTTATTTCCAATGGTAAACTCTTGGTCTGTATTGATGCCCAAGATATAGTTTGGGGCCAATGTAAAAGCTTTTGTAATAATTTTGGCAAAAAGTTTTTGTATTATTTTCTAAGAATAAAGTATTTAAAGTTCTTAAGCTCGAAGAAATAGATATCAGCACTTGGAAACACTGAGGCAACATTTTGGAAGAGATGGTCGCAACAATTTCTCTCCGATATACAACAGCAAGTCAAATGGCGTCGGTCCAGTGGCCAACCTATCTTAAGATACACTTTTAAACAATTAAGCAGAGGAGTTCACAATTGTATCCACCTTAGATAACCATATATACTCAGCCAATCCAACCGAGCACAACTCCAACCATTCTATAAACAAAAACAAAACAAAACAAGAACGCATAAAAAACAAAACAACTAACCATCAAGTCACAACACTACTTCATTCCTCATAGTTTTCTCATCTAAAAGACCAACTGAGCAACAAAACTCCCCCTCCACCCCCCTTCACAAAACCGACTAATTCCAAAGCGTACCAGTGAGGTTCAGACGACAGACCTAGCTGGTATTAAGGCCTTTCTTAATAGCTAATCTTAGGACAAAAGCTTTAATACGACCGGCCCCGGGGTGTAGGACGAGTGTTGCCTTTTGTTTATTTTAATTTTTATTTTACGCCTGCGTTGTGAACGGCGTCTGGTAGTACAAGGAGGAGATACAGGATGTGTGGGAATAGTAATGAGGATTTTTAGTACAGAATTATTTTGGATTCGGTCACTAGTTTCTAGTCTGGGGAGAGCAGCGGTGGCCCAGTGGTGGCGGCCCTGACTTACGAACAGTAAGTCGTGGGTTCGAACCCAGGCAGGCGTATTACTTTGTGTAATTTATATCATCACCTCTCAAAACGGTGAAGGAAAACACCATAAGGAAACCGGCATGTCCTAGAACCAAAAATTCGAAGACATGTGACATCTACCAACCCGAACTGATTAAGCACTAGTCTAGATACTAAGGGATAAGCTATATTGATTTAGTACAAGCAAAGGTTAGGTTAGTGCACAAGTGAAGTTTTAATAACTTAGTTTTAGGGTTCTATTTACTAACCCAAATTGCATTTCATCCAGTTTGTTAATCTGTAAGGTATATATATATAAATCTATGGTGGGAGCAAAGTTGCTTGAGAATAAATGAATGTTATGTTATGTTATACAGTTCCAGGATGTCGCACTGCAACAGCACAGCAATACTATTTTGTTACTTAACCAAGTAACCGCTTGGGGGAGACAAAAGATTATTTCAGAATTGCGAGCGAAGTCAATCTTTAATCTTTCTCCAACCATCTTCGTGGTTGCTTTGCCTGAGCATTACCCATCCATAAGGGAACTTTTTGGCTCCTCTATATCGTTGATAAAATAACATGTTTTAGTGGTGGCCGGTTGATATGTACTACATAGATCTTCATACATAAAAGCATTGAAGAAAAACTAAAATGTATTTATAAGTATTCGCTCTTAATCGCTGACTGGACGTACATTTTCCATATTTGTCATTCAATATATTTATTTATTTAAATTTCATGTACATAGTTGAATATATGTGGACTTAATGCCACAAGGCATTCTCTACTAGTCAACCTTTGGGTCAAATACGACAGAATTGCGATAGAGTACAAAAAATAAATAAGAAAAATACCATTCTACACATTTCCATTTTGTATATATCCAGATTTTAAACAAATACGAAGATTTCAATGTTTATTTCCTAAATAAACCGCATCCTGTATTCTCACAGGATAGCCAGTGATATGCAGCTCATTTTCAGCTGTAGCGCGAATTATCAGCGACGCGTGACGACACTGTCGGCCTACCCACTCATGTTGCTGGCACTGTGTTATCAGTCGTAATATCTTCTGCAGCTTATTTATTTTTAATGAGGTTGTATCTTACTTAGTAACAAGGTAGACAGAGATGTAAAACGTACATTACTTTTTTGTATCTGTGGTCGCTTTTCTTCCACTGTAAAGCAGATCTACCTTGTCATGTAGAGAAAATCTTGTAAGCGTGGCTACTAGTATTTATAAGCATTCTGCTCGTATTATACATGGGGTCAAATTAAATAAGCTAGCGAATGTTACGTGCGGTCGATGACCACGAAAAATTATCTTCAAATGATTGTATACTTATAGCATCTGTGGAGTTTTGCTAGCTAACTTTATTTGACCTTGGATATGTTATATAATTTCCTTGGTCCCTTGCCTACCTTCTTGCTGTCTTAAATAAGGCTGATTTTCAATCTAAAATTAAGTATAAGTAGCCTACAGTCTCCATCAAACATTCTGACGACTGCTATTGTCTGATTTAAAACGAAAATAAACAGAACGGCATCCTCATCTGCAACACTACTTGACTAAAATACAGCGAGATCACATCTGAGACAGCTCGACTGGCTCGTCGGTGGCAGGTTGTCGCAAGAACAATGGTTAGTTTCGCACCAACCTCGGGTGATGTGACGATATGAAAAACATATGATAGGTATGTGGACTGTGGAGGGTGATTGTTTGCGAAAATCTGGCGGTTTGTGTAGTTCTGGCTGTTTTTAAGTATTGTTCTTGAATTCAGTATTCTCATAACTCCCGGCTTATGTAACCAAAGTTACCGATCTGACAAAATCAAGCAAGTCAAGTGACTCCATAGACTGATGATAATTTATTCAATGTTTTAGGATTACAGCAGTTTACACACTCTTGACAATTTGGTAGCAAATTTTTGCGGTGGTTTTCGCGTCTGAAAATTATTATCTAAGGCCTATGATACGCATAAACGAAAGGAATTAATTAAGCTAGTCTGATATATATGCAGAGTGAAACCTTTTATGAGAAATAGAGAGTAAACTTACTTACATGAAACCCAAAATATCTAATCCTCTAGAAAATTCATTTTCAAAAAATTTACCCATACTTATTCCCTCTGGCACCTACGACACCTAAATCAAAAGCAAGCCGAAGCCAAACTCATTCAGAATTCACGCCGCCTCAAAGGCTATCAAATCGGAAATATCTCCACGTAAATGCACCCATCTGGAGTACTGAGGCTGCTAATATCTCAAGCGCGACCAATGACTTTGCTTTTACTCACCTGCCAACTATTATTTTCACTTGCAAGAGCAACGACACGTCTTACGTCAAAGAAGATACAATTGAAAATGGAATAACTTCGGCTCTCGGCAAGGTAAAGTTATGTTTGCGAAGTCAAAAGCAGATAGCGTTTACGAAGCTGGCTGTGGTCGAGCTAAGGTTAAAATATGCAGCGCTTGTATTGAGGGGACCTGCATAAAGGGGTAAGACAGTCCGTGTGGTCGCGACGCACTTCGTGCATGCACTTGCTGGGTACGTTTCCATGAGACGGTACGGAGAGATGGTCAGTGACCGATACTTGATAGGATAGGTGAAACGAGTTCAGCTTCAGAAAGTTTTTAAGTAAAATCATTAGCAAAGCACCAACTTGGCACTAGAAAGTAATGAACACTTTTTTACAATCAGACCCAACCTTGATTAGTTGATCTAACAGATACCATGTGTATTAAAGAGTAGCTCCCTCTTTTTAAACTGTCTTAACCAAACAGTTTTTCTATCATTCTCTTCACCAACCCACAGCCATACCCAAAATCTTTCCTACAATGGAAACACACTCCCCAGTAAGTTTACAAAAAGCCCAAGAGAGCGTGTTTTGACAAAGTGACCGCTATTAAACATTCACTGCTGCTCGAGTAAGGTGTTAAGTCTTCGCCAGTCTCTTTGAGGCGGCGCTGTATGTGCGGCAGTGCCACCGCAACACTACAGGGACTTGTAAGCATGCACCTGGTAATTTCAAGTGGAAATCTCCAAGAATATGTGACGGAATTTCTAAGATTTCAGAAGCAGTTTGTAATTAACACATTTCACCAAGAGGTCAGACAAACGTGCAAAGCGTCCATACTAAAACTACCTATAAATGCGAAAGGAACTCTGTCTGTTCGTCTATCGGTCAGGTCATCTGAAGGGATTGAGATGCGACACACAGGTAGACTGTGAACTCGGTTAGGATAAAAGATAATTATATCGGAAGTATACCTACGTTCCCGTGGGATAAGCAGAAGTTAATTGTTTTGTACATGTCACTGAATCTAAGGGAATGTTTCACAGGGCCCGGATATCAAGCAGATACATTGAAAAATAATAGCTAGGTAAGTGTGTATGGCTTTTTTTGTGATGGACGGAGTGGAAGGGAGTGTCAGACTTGTACTGACTAAAACCCATCCATGTTCCTTCCTTTGCCCTTTGTGTTCCAGGGCCGCGGTATCTCTTTCGAACAGTCCCGCAGCCCTAGCAGGCATCGGCCCTTTCGGACCCCTTCCCGTTTCCTGACATCTCTTTGAGGCGCGCGTGGAACACAAACGCGCGTTCTACACGGCCTGTCGTCATAAGACGGACGGGCGGCGAACTAGCCCATTACGCACCGTCCACAGGTCAAGTATTTGTTGGCAACTGCAAGAAAAGTGAAATCTTAGGCGGTAAAACCAATCGTTAGAATGTTTCAGCCAGCATCATTGTACAGGCCTAATACTTTTCAGAATAAGCGAACGAGTCAAAAAGACTGTTCACAACATTATTACTGTTCTTCCAATCATCGTCAAATCATAAAACCCTACATTACTACCCTACTTCTTCAAAACACATCATACATTAATCCTTCAATACTACAACTACAGAAACAACCGAACATCACACACGGCGCTGACATTTCCAATATAAAATAAACAAGTGGGGTATGATTACGGGCGGGTTGAACCCCGATCGATGACGGTTGACCCCTTTACCTGCCCCCGCTGTCCGTCGGTCCGTCTTGAAATCCGCTGCAACTGTTAAGGGGATGTTGTCTCGACGCGAATTTAAGTAACGGAAATCTCAAATGGGATTGTACGAGTAAGAAATACTTGTTCATAGAAATTACACATTGCGCACTTTGTTTATTAGTCTAACGACTGATTGTGTGTACTTGACATAATCAAGCTATTGCGCGTCTACTGTTTGGACAGAAGCTTCCCCTCCGTGAGGGAGCGGGCCAACCGTTTGAGCCCAGGGTTCCTGGATGTCACATGTCACACTCGATTTTATGGGTCTATGATTTCCTTCAACTCTAAGAGAGCAGTGGTGATTAAATAAATAAATGAATATTGGTAGTTAACTGGCGAAAATGAGCTTTGTTTGAATTTAAAATACCACGTAAGTAAACTTTGTTGCAGAGTCAAATGTTTCAAAGCTCATACATGCGTCAAGAACTCACGTTCACTATAAATATTGTTAGCGCTTCTTTCTAGCATTCAAAACCATTTCTTCAATCATAATCCAATTCCAGCCTGTACCATATTTTAAGCCTAGCCCGTTTTTATCTGGCATTTAATATCTTGCTAGAAAGTCCCATGATTATTTTATTATATTACAGAAGTAAAACTTAATAACAAGTTCATCTTGCAAAAAACCATTCTATCAAAAAGTCTCTTTTACAGCCTCACTGATCTCTCAAAAGAAGTTACCTTTATAGTAACCATATTCCCTCAACAAAAAACTTGAGACCCAATAAATCGGGAGCGAACCTCCCCTTAACACAAGGGGAGGTAGGTGCAATCTGGTGCCTTTTGTCCGTATCATGTCACCCCGCAGACTTCACTCAACGATCTTTTGTATTTCTACAAGACTGTTCAACTTTGAGCTGGTTACAAAAGTTAGAAGTTGAAAATACTTGAAAGCTTTGATATGATAAGTGGAGATATGGATTGGGAACAGCAGTAAATTAATAAAGTTGTTTTTTTTTTTTGTCAAAATTTTGGTGTTTTTCAGGGCTTTCAAACTAAGCAGCCTAGTTTTAAGTGAATATCTATGAAATAATTTTATTAAGCACGCAGTCACGCACTATAGCTAATAGTTATTGCTGTCAGTATCAAATCCCAAACTAGAAGTGCAAGGCAGATACTAAGATAAAGCACGTACTAACGTTTAAAGATCTCAGTCTGAGATTTAAATACTCTCTCTACTCTCTTATGATTTCTTCTCCCTATCAGCCAGCTAGAACAGTTTGTAAAAACTTTTCTAGCTTACTCTTAAATGGTCAAATGCTTTTAACTTTTATTTTTATTACAATTCTCTCTGTTGCTGCCAGAGGCTGCTTACAAACGTCAGTCAATCTACAAGAGGAGACAAGACTTGCATATGTTTCACTAAAGCTCTACCAAGGCTCCGCAGTTAATAAGCTAATGAACCTGTGGCGGCATCTATAACGCCATATTCTAAACTACGCAGCACACAACATCCTACATCACGCAGGGTTATACGCGAGATTAATATAAAATATATGACAAAAACTATGGACCTCTGCCTACGGCCTATCAGAAAAAAAAACACTCGCTTTGGGGAATTAATTAACTTTCCCACCTTGTTCCTCTACACTCTATTAACCATCTATAGCGATGTCTTCTACCCATACCTAATAATACCCAGATGTAAGTCCCCACAAACATAATACATCCACGTAAACTATACTACCTCGTCCCCTAAAACACACAACTCCACTACCAGAATTAGTACAAAAGTTGTTTTGTCCATAAAATTTGATGTAGCTCCACATCTTAGTGAAACTTGAAACTCATTTTCATATTTTCAACTATCTGACCGGCAAAACAAATCCACAACTCACGCCGTAATAGTTACGTACAGTCGTAGTGCATTAATGTGCTTCCCACAGATGTGGGTGAAGCTGGATGTGGCAGGAGCGTGGTTGGAGAAAAAAAACTTATTGGTTACTCGGATTTTTCGTTTTGGTGACTTGTAAAGATTAAATGGTGTGATTGAATATAAAATACTGATAGCTGTGCTGGCTGCTCTGCGTTTTTGTTTCTTAATACGTAATAATAAATTAACAGTGCCCAAAATATGAGTGTTTTGACTGTTGGTTAAACTTGGCTTTTCCTAAACCTCTTTTTGCATCTTTTTATATTTTATCTAAATTTTTACATTTTATTATTAGTATTTTCTTAATTTGTCCTTTTATTTTTTTTTTAACTACATGTCCAATATCAATCACATGCTGTGCAGGATCTCACTGCCTTTATTTGGTGCTTTCCACGGGATTTAGTACCCATTCAAAGGAGGGAAAAATGCCTAGATTGTGTAGACAAATACAGTCCTTTCAACTAACAGTAAGTAAAAAAATAATAACCCTACCACATCCAGTCAACCCAAACACTCGCAACTATTTATGACTACTGCTTACCACGCTGCATCCGGGGGTCTCATAAAATTCTATCGCCGGGATTGTGCAGCGTTGATCCGTCTGCAGCGAGGGGTTGAGGGGGGAGTGCCGTAGATTATGAAATAACCCGCTCACCCCTCATTGGACCAATTATGTGACCAGTCGAAGGGTTAAAATGTACAAGTAGATAGTCGTTAAGTGGTGGGGACAGCATTATGTCTAGACTTTTAGCGATGGATGGAAAGGGGATCAGCTAATAATCGCACTGAAGGTTTAGGGCAAATAAAGAATTGACCAGCATGGAATCACGGAACGGGAACAGGACTTACGGAAAGGTTTTATCTATATTAGTTTATAATTATTCAATAAAATGTTGATCAACGTACTTTCTTTCAATTTTATTTACTTTTTAAGCAACAATTAATACTTACCACCGAGTAATAGTTTCATATTATGATAATTTGATTGAGAATTTCAGTTGTATTAAGTACTAAACATTTTGAAGTGTACCTACCAAACTATAAACCAACAGAGTAACTGTCTCTACGCTTCCCTGACCTCATTACAACCCACAAAAAAAAAAAACACAACAACCCCATTCTCAAAGCACACAACCCAATATTTCGAAAATCATATAACTAATAAAAACGCTAAACATACTGTAGGAATTGCTCGCGAACCGAACAATATTGCCCGGTTGCTTGCCAAATCGAAAACTAAGCTTGGTCCGCCCTCGTAAGTTGCTGTATCTCTGTATTGCACAACTTTCAAAGCGACGTCATTTGCAAACGTTATATAAGACGAAGATTGTGGATGTCATTTAACCATTGTTGAGGTTGAAAATGACGTGGAACATTCTCATCAAGATTTAATGAATCTTTTGATTTGTTGACTTAGGTTTACACGGTTAACGCAAGATGATTACGGTGGGACGATTTTGACACCTTCCGAAAGGGCTGGCCGTCGTCAAAGGTAGCATTATATGGAACAAGAAGAGAGAGTCTTTTGCACAGCAGTGGGACAATATAGGCTGTTTAGTTACAATATTAAATGTTCTAAAATAAAGACTAATCGAATTAGCTGACCGTTACATTTTGTATGGTGTCAAATATGTTCCTATAGAGTGTTCGTGAAATTTAAAGTTATACCTTCCCTTCTTCAGAAGGGGCCAGGAAGTTGTGTGAATTGTACACGTGCCATTTAAGGCACAGGTATAATACTCCATATTTAAGATAAGATTTGGAAAAGATTTTGAAGAGTTAAGATGTATTTAGCCATAGTAGTTATAGTGTAATTAGAGTTACGGGGCGACATCGTTATTGTTGACCGAGTCCCCTTAAATAAAGATTAAAAAATAAAAAATAAATGAGAACATAAGCCCCATTGCAACCCCGATTGTGTCCATCTAGTTCAGAATCTGTCTTTATTTTTTTAGTTTATAATTAGACCATAATTTTCTCTCACCTCCTTCTTAACATCTATTTTGACTTTAATTACTAATGTTAATTCACATCTGCATTAAATAATTTTCCCAATAATTTTCATTGCATTAAAATCTCTTAATCACCATACACAAAGACACACACCTAGACACCCCAAGATCCCATAATCACAACCTAGCTTTCTGTTCACCCCCAAACAAAAGACCCCCTTTACAAAATAGGCGTAATAATTCCATCTGAACACGTTAACTAAGGACACTATGTACGGTCAGCAGGTAAACAAAGCGACGCATTAGGAGGGTAGATTAACAAAAAAGGCGTGGGTGAAATACGGCGGTGCCTGTAAATTTTCTTACGGCGCCCCCTCTGACGGCCCCGAACATCGACACCGCGCTGACATGAGTACGGGGTGCAGAAAAGGAATGTTGTTGAAATAATTATGTTACTGTTGTTATTTTATTATTGTTGACTTTTGCCAGTTTTTATGAATTTTTGTTTGCGAATTGTGGGAAAATTGATACTGTACCTTATTCTTACCACTGGCCGCAATAGAAAAGGGGCGCTGAAATTATGATTTTATACAAGGATAAACAATCACAGGCATCCTCATACAGTGCCGCTGGTCTAACATACCATTTTTTTTTCAAAGAGCTTTTTTACAATCTGAGAACAATGATTATGCGTTATCATAAAATACCCTAAACAAAGTTTTTTGACGAACGCAATTTGTGTTAGCCGTGTTACTTTGTTTAATTTTGCAAACATGCATTATGGCTTTCGGAATTGAACTATTTTGTATCGAAAGTGATTGATAAAACAAGTGATTTATAAAACAATCAATTTTATAAAACCTCCAAATGACAGCTGCTTAACTTTTTCTTCTGACGCTACACTCGTCTCCCGATTCGTCCCACCGAAAATTTTCGTTCGAGCCGTTTCTAAAGCGCCTTTTTTAATCTCTATAAATCAAATTTATGACTTGTGTAAGCTTTCTGTTTTATTTACCCTTTTATAATTTTGTTGTCTGTACATACACGGATGGAGTTGGGGTTTCACACACACACACACATGTTTGCGGTTGTCACATTCATTTTAGCAGGTTCTAGGATTTGTAACGTCATAAAAGTTTTCTGCAGCTTGATTTATGTATGTAAAGAGAAATCGTCACCCTGAATATTTTATTAGATATATGATTATTAAGTAAGTTGAGGTTATATTTTCAACGACAATGACAGACAGTGGGTTGTTTTTTTGGTGAGGACCTATAATACAGCGTGTAACAGAAAGGGTATAGTCATAT
The DNA here is from genome assembly GCA_947578425.1 of Eugnorisma glareosa. Taxonomy (NCBI): domain Eukaryota; kingdom Metazoa; phylum Arthropoda; class Insecta; order Lepidoptera; family Noctuidae; genus Eugnorisma; species Eugnorisma glareosa. The sequence continues at coordinate 2,048,534 of OX387966.1, forward strand.
GGAAGAGTGTTGTACGGACCATCAAACTGAACAACTTTCTCTATGGGAACACCATCATAATCACAAAAAAATAATCAGCTGCCCCATACAAAATTTTAATACCTTCTCGACCCGAATGAACCTTTCTGTTACACGCTGTATATCTGTAGTTGAATGTAAGGTTGAGCTTTACTATTTGAATGTAATAGTTAGTAGTAAGAACTAGAGAATCTAAATCCGTAAAATTAGGGGTCACTGAACCAATATTCCATGAATAAACAAGGAGCATTGACAGATAAGACCAAGTTTAACAAGCTAAACATCATGCATTTATTTTGAATCGTTTCCATTTAAAAGATTATTCAATTTATAATGTGTTAGGCAATTTAGATATTAGTTTCTAGATATTATTATGGTATGCAGACCGGTATTATTTGCTAAACTAATTAGGCAAGAAATGTTAATGTTTTTGGAAATAGAAAGTAAAAAACAACTTTTTATTCGACGTTTTAAAATTACCTGTTATTGTATTGAAAGTGATTTTTTGGCCTTTTCAAATATCTACGTTCAATTTTAAATTAATTTAGCAAAAAATTAAATGACTTATTTGACCATGAAAGTGAATACAATTCAACTTAATATTTATATTGCAATTACTAATATTTTGTTGCAAATATTTTTGGACGGATTTTACCTAAAAAAAAAAATATCATTTTTTTGTCTTTGAAAAAAAATTGGTCATTAAATAGTGTATCAGCACGCAAAGGAAACTTGGAAACCCAGAAATCAACTCAACGATATTCTATGATGATGTAATGATGCCATAATGTAAAATGGCACCTTTAAACATAAATAGCCACTCAAAAATAATAACAAAACCTACCCAATAATTTTCATTGCATTTTAAAGTAAGCTTAGGTACTTACCTATCACTCATCTTCCAACAATACAAACATCACCCCACCTGCCTACCCAATATACCAGATCAGCCAAACTTCTACTAACAAACAATGAGTGAAAAACATCTGGGTCCACTGGGCGGTCCTGGTAATTAATTCCAGTATTGTTCCCGTGTGCTGGAAGGAGTTATGGCTACGTCTTTGTATGAGCTGACGGGAGAACGCCTATGGAAAAATATATGACGGTGATATTGACTGCGATGGTCGGGTGTTGCTGTGTACAGTTTTCGAAAGCCTCGTTTTTAGAATGTATGTATACAAATTCACTATGACAGTTATGTAAGAATTACCATCAAGTGCAGGACAATACAAGTACTACCATTATCAAATGCTTGGTAGTTTATGAAAATGGCGATTCATAGAGCACGTCGACCGAAGTAAAGTAGGCTAATGAACCTAGATTAGCTTCTTAGCAGTTAGTCTTTGCTGACTGTTATGACACCAAGCAAAAGATCAAATTTTATAAAAGAGTTGGTCCTTCCTTTGTCAGTCATAACGACAGGATGACTGCGAACTCTGTTTGCTTTCACGGCTTATAACTACACTTACACTGTCACTTACGGGGTATCTTCCGTAACAATAATTGTGAACTCCCGATATTTCGACGCAGTTAAGCAAGCGCCATGATCGCGGCATTCAGCGTCGAAATATCGGGAGCTCACAATAATTAAAGCTCACATTAATTGAAAAAAGTGAAAAATAAAAAACTTTTTTGCATAAAATTAAACAGACTTCAAAAACACAAAAAATTAAAAAAATAACTTTAGCTTCAGAAGCCGGTGACTTTTGCTAGTTTGATTTTGTTTTTTTTTGTCACCGACTTCTGAAGTGTTTTTGAAGTCGGGTCGGTCGGTTTTTGCAAAAAGTTTTTATTTTTCACTTTTTAGTGGTTCACATGTGCTTACCCCTTCACAGCGTACCTGCGTGATGTTACGTTATGAAATGGTGTAAACAAAAGACAAACATGAGATTTCAGCAATCCCAGTCCATTTGCTATCATTTATTGAGGAGTTCCGTTGCCTATCTCCGAAGTTCTTCATCAGATTTTCACCAAATGGAAATGGGACCACTCCGAGAAAGTACTCTTCCATAAACTACCCAAATCGCTTCAAGTGTCCTATAAAATTTGAAGAGTCCTCTCTATTTCTCCAAGATCCCATCATCAGATCCTGAATTGATGATTATAGGACCACCTGGGAAGTATACCCATTCAAATTAAAATTAAAAAAATCCAAATCGGTCCAGCCATCTTCGAGTAATCGGGGAACATAAATAAAAAATAAAAAGGTTCCGACGAATTGAGAACCTCCTCCTTTTTGAAGTCGGTTAAAAATCACGGAAGATATCCCGTAAGTGAGCGTGTAAGTTTAGGACGACTGCACCAAAAAACCATAATCAATATACATATTTCTCAAAACTTTTCCGCAATCTCAATCCCGATACTTTACGTTTACGCTAAAGTTATAAAATCATGTTAAAAATAAAATCCGAGAACACAGCAGCGCGTGTTAAGCAGCTCAGCCGGGGTCCGCTAAAGAACACGTCACAACATGCCCTCAACTTTGTTATACATTTCCTTGACTTAGCTTTTTAGGGTACCGTAGAGTGACCGAACATTAATCGACTATTTGTTTCAATATTTTTTAGATTAGATAATTATTACGCTTTCAGCATAAGCGCTTAGAAAACTGTGTAATGGCATGTACTGAATGTAATTAATTGTACCGTGGAGTTTCCTCCGGTTCTTCGCCATAGGAATTCGAACCGTATATCTAACTTCTGATAATATATTACTAAGTGCTCATGTAGTTGTATATATAAAACTTTCTAAGATAATTCTCGTATACCAGATTTTTTCGTAATTAGAATCATTTATTTGATGCTCCATCGAAGCCAGGATTCCAAACTCAGTAGTTTTGTTGGTAAATGCTAGACCAAATGTTTACTAGCAAATTATTCGGTGGCTTTGGCAATGTAAGTTGTGGTAAGCTAAATGAGTCGTCAGGCTGTATCGGTTGGCTTGCCAAGCTTACACCAAAATGACACGATTACATTAGTTTTCATACTTATATTTGGTCTGTCAATAGATATACAAGCCAATCTTACTGTTTCTGTTTAAAATTTTCCGGTGAAATAACCTGCATGCATGGGAAATTTCAACTTTTTCAGAAACGTTTTTAGCAAAGCAAGAAGAAACATTTTGATTGCGACTAGTTTTGATGTACACAACCGAAACTAAAATAATCATATAGAATTTTAACTTTATAGTTTCATTTCTATCTCCGAAAAGAGACGCTAAAAACTCAGAACAAAGAGAACACAATTTATCTATATGCGGAACCTTAACACCACCAACACATTTAGCCAACATAACGCCATAAAAACTTTCCTTTGACGCGTTGCCCACTACGTCACACACACAAAGCGAGCGATTACATAGAAAAACGTGCGAAACGCTTAAAACGGGGGGGAGACGACCTAGGGTGGGGGGTGCTACAGAAATGCAAATATGAAATATGAAAATGAAGATGGCATGTAATAAAAGTGATATACTGGGCTCCGTAGAGCCATTTCGTACCGTGGGTAGTCGTCTCGTCAGTTTTATGCTCGGCCGTCCATCATACCCTGACAGCGTTCATGGATGCCTCCTTGAGCTGAGAGGGGGGAGGGGTAGGGAGAGGTGAGAGGGGGGAATGGACGCGCAGATTTATTATTTCAATGTTGATGTTTGATGTTTTATTATTTAAGTCGTGTTTTGTTTTGGTATTGAGGTCAGTGACGTCATGATGTGTTGTAGTTAAACGTTCATGTGAATCATAATCACTGTCAAAGCCAAAGTCACGGCACTAGGCAAAAGGCACTTTTGAATGTCAAACTTTGAAAGGGAAGAATTGATTTTAGTTGTTCATTAACAAAAATAGTATATCGCATGGAGAAGAATGGGCATCAAACTTTAACTAACTTTTTTTATTCATCTTGTAGTTACTGTTTTTACTACTAAGCCAAACTTCTGCAAAAGATAATTTTCCAATGACACCCCTTTTTCTGCTAACTTCTAAAATTTGCTAAACCCAAGCACACACCAAAACCTACACATCTCACGACACTACCCCCAAAAAGTACAGTAAGCAAAACAATAAGGATCGTTAACAAAAATTTTAATTACCATAAAACAGCTCAAGTGGTAGTGGTAGGGTCAGCACATTCAGCGGCGATGCAAACAAGGCTGGCTTTAATCGAGTACCCTAACTCGGCGTAAGCTTTTTGATATCTCCGATACCGGGCGAGGTGCAGATCCTCGTACAGTTGGCAAAAAAGTTTAGGAAGGATATAGATAATGTTTAAAATGTTAAGTATTGTAAAAATTATACATTACTAAAATAAGGTAAAAAAATAATAATAAATAAATCATTTAATCAGGACCAAACATTTTGTACATTTTATGCACCCACCAAACTGCGTAAAAGTTTGTCGGCAGGATTAGCACTCGTCTTAATACATTAATTATACTTACGGTAATTATACTACGAATAGTTATCTATTCGTAGTATAATTATCATGGTCACTGGTGGTAACTGTCATGGTAAATCTCATTCAATTATAATGTTACCACAAAATAAAATTAAAAACCACTTGGAATTTAGAAATCACCTATACGGGGTGGAAGGGACACCGACGCGAAAACGGTGACCACGAGTATTCAGTACATCATTCTGAGCAAGAATTTTTTCATCGGTATAAAAAAAACAGCTGTTCCATACATTTTCTATGTAATCAAATATAAAATCAGGAACGGTATTGTAATACTTAATGAAGCCGTTTTTTCCATCTTTACATAACTTTTATTAGAGACATCCAAAATACCATTCGATAAAATAATATATAATAAATAATAGTATTCGCTAACTATTGAAAAATTAGTAAACTAAACTGCAATAGACTAAACGAAAACCTTTACTTATTTTTTTTATCAAAAGTGTCAGTATGTAATTTTATTTCCCGCTTCCTTTGCTACCCCTACACTGACCATGTAGGTAGCGTTAGCAAAGCCAGGTGGAGCATGTTTACGGGCGCTCGGTCGCGTACATCACCGCTACAACGCGCGCGCCGGTGTGAGCGCGCCTTAACGTGCTTCTAATAACGCTGGCTTTTAACTGTCCCACTAAGGTTTTTGGGGGTTTTAAGAACTGGTTCTTGGAGAGGGTTGTTTTCTGGTTATGAATATAGTTTAGTTTTTGGTTATGGTGGCTGTAGAAGGCGTATGCTAAACGTGAAGGGTCTCTTCATTACTTTAATAACGTTTCTACGGGAACTAGTAAGTAATGCTGCATAATCAGCCTATAATGTTCCCACTGCTGGGACACACGGCCTCCTCTCTATAAGAGAGAATGGGCTATAATTCACCACGCGGGCCCAGTGCGGGTTTGATAGAGGTCACATGTCTTCGATTTTTTGATTCTAGGACATGCCGGTCTGCTCACGATGTTTTCCTTCACCGTTTTGAGAGCAGCGGTGATGAAATAAATTACAGAAAGTAATGCGCCTGCCTGGGTTCGAACCCATGACTTACTGTTCGTAAGTCGGGGCCGCCACCACTGGGCCACCGCTGCTGGGCCACCGCTGCTCCAAGTAATGCTGCCCAAAGCAAAAATCCTGTGTTCTAGTTTAAGGATATGAATGCTGGCGAAATCTTAATAGTTGTGGATGTGAGGAATTCTACTCTTTCTTTGTAGTATTTTTAATAAGCCTATATTGTCCCACTGCTGGGCAAAGGCCTTCCACTCTTCTCTTTTTTGCAGTATATAATATAGTTTACTTTCTTGTACACCAAAACCACTATTTTACAATATTTCTAATTTGTAATCAAAAGGAAAATTATCGGCTTATTTGGTACTGGAGGTATTATAATGCGTCTATAACCACGGTAACCTCAGACGGGTCGGAGAATTGATTACTCTATTTTGGACGTCATCAACATTATTTCAGGCTCCTCGTCACTGCTGTACGTTTGGGGAAGGCATATTTCCCCAAACGTCACCACATCGACAGAACCTGTAATTGCGCACCTAGCCTTGTACCAGGCCCACGCTCGCTGCTTGCCTGAAAATAGCTTATACGTCATTCGAAGACGCCTTGATCTTTCTGATGAAAAGTAAAGACTATAAGAACATTTCTAAAAACAATCTAACACAAAACTACCCACCCAAATTCAGGCAAAATCTCCAAGTACAAAGGTAGTTTAATATCTGTTTAGTAGTATACGCTAAACCTCTTATAATTCTGCTGGCTACCGCAGCCGTGCGAGCCTCGTAAACAGACACACACTTGCAGTTTTTGTGTATACTTGCCTTCTGCTCACCGCATAGTTAAGGGGAAGAGCTGATCCAGTGATTGGGGTATAAAAAAGCTGTTGATTACTTTAAAAAACCAAGAGGACCCCGGCTCACTATAATGTTAGATTGCAGCAAAAGGTGATAATATGACGCTGATTTTCAGCGTGAGCCAAATCTGAAATGTCAAAATTAAATGTTATAGAATTTTTCGTCAAAAATTGAGTGTAAAATGTAAAAGTTGCCGTTGAAAAATTTTGTCCGTGTACCATCTGTTACATTATAACACATTGTGATCTTTCTTGGCATGGCTTTACACTCAAAAGCATAAATCATTCATGTGTTGATTGATTCAGCTAATCAAACACACTGTCTTTTTATTTTTTTGTGTGGAAACAGAAACAGCAATTATTAAAGTATGTTGTAGCTGAATTTCAATTCTTAATTAATCGTTTAAAAAAGTTTAACTAATTATTATTTCATACTTCATTCACAATTTAAATCAAGAATGACCCTTCTTTTCATTACACCCATTTTTTTTTCTTTGCCAAAAAGACGAAAAGAGCCCTACCCCAAGCTACCAGTAATTAGCAGCACCTCCCCCTTAAGTCGCAGCAGGTATTTAGTGTCCGTATTTATAGTGCTGTGTTTAAGAGTGAGTTAGGCGCGATCCCGCTGCCTGATATTATGCGACTCTCCACGACTCTTTGTTGCCTGGCTTACCAGCTCTGAGGAACACTTGCACGAAATTTTGGTTATTTTGGTAAAAAAAAAACTACTTGTGACTAAAACTATTTGTGATCTATTTAGAAGGTGTCACCATCACACAACAGAAAATTAATAATAAATTAATTAAAATTAAGTCTAAAATGTGTTAGGTTTCGGAATTTTACTAGTCAATTTCCTATGTTTTCAGAAATAATTTTATTTAAATGTATTAATTTAATAGCTTTATTCATGTGAACACATCTTAAATGCTTTATATTTTATTATGTAGACTGGTAACATTAATTCCGTAAGAATGACAATACTTCTATAATTTGATTGGTAAAATGTTTGGCGCGAGAATAAAGCGGTTCTCTGATTGGATCATGAGACTGACGTGGCGTGAAGTCGTGAGCCAATCAGGGAGCTGGATTTTCCCTCCAGAACGGCGGGCTTCTTGGTCAGGGGTTGATGCCCGAGCGATCATTCTGTGGCTGAACGTCAAAAACGACTGATAATTATTAAGATAGTTGCCGATCCGTTATGGCTGTAATAGTGTGTACTGTGTAATGTAACAAAATTGTTAATAAACCTATTTAAAGTCGTTGGAGTTTTCCTTCAAGTGCTGTAACCTCTTGGTTTACTATATTTCAGAAGTGACAAGAACAATTAAAACGTAAGTACACGCCCAAAATTATATGCTTCCTTAGTTTGTTCGTAATTCGTTTCGAAGCCAGTTTAGAATCATACCGTTTTAGTTAACAATATTACCCGTGGTTTCAAGTAAATCTACACGTTACTTATCTAATAGCCGTCAATTATTTTAACTAGTTCCGCTTTATTAGTTAATATTGCCCTTTGTACTCATAATTTTTGGTTGGAGGGTAGATCTACTTTTCCGCAAAACTGAATTAACTCTCGTAAATTCAATTCAATTTATTTATTGGTAATGCTAGGTATGTAGAACAAGGCCACGTTTAACACAGAAATAAATGTTTTACATAATCCTACGCGGTCATAATTTTTGAAAATAAGGACTACTCAATCGTATCCTAGTCAGTGGCTGGACGGTTGGGTTGGATATAAAATAATAAAAGGACGGATGCATCAACAATTGTGAGTTAATAACATTTCCCAGTGCACATGCATTATTGTTTCTTTGGTTTTAACTGGGAACGCATTCATGTGTCATAACTATATGTATACTCTAGTACTCGTATTTCTTTTCCCATTATTACCTATATAGTATATACTCCCTGAGGTTTCCTGTATATAAACCCTATTACGATATTTTTTTTTAGTTAATTTTGATGAGCAACATTGTTTAAAATGAATAATTTTAAAGGTTTAAATTAATATTTCGTGATTATATTTTAGAGATGACATACCTTGTGAATGCCTTGAATTTTATAACATTTCAATTTCTATCGTGTTTTGTGTATTTAACTTGACGTCCCAAATGCGTTAGACTTTTAAAAATTAAATTCTCAAATTCGTGGACGTAAGATTTCAGGCAATGTCGGCCTCCGGGCCGACGAAGGCTCGCAACACCGAGTCGAAGGGGTACCCACTCTGCCACCCGGAGCCGAAGTCGCCTTCGTAGTCGGAGCCCCAGCCATAGTATGCCGGAACCGGATATCGAGCTGCGACGTGAGAGACTACGGATGCTGGAGGAGGTAGTTCGACGAGAACGTGATCACGCATAGTCAAAGACAGAGTCATAGGCATAGTCAAAGACAGAGTCATAGGCATAGTCAAAGACAGAGTCATAGGCATAGTCAAAGACAGAGTCAGAGGCATAGCCAAAGACAGAGTCAGAGGCATAGTCAAAGACAGAGTCAGAGGCATAGTCAAAGACAGAGTCAGAGGCATAGTCAAAGACAGAGTCAGAGGCATAGTCAAAGACAGAGTCAGAGGCATAGTCAAAGACAGAGTCAGAGGCATAGTCAAAGACAGAGTCAGAGGCATAGTCAAAGACAGAGTCAGAGGCATAGTCAAAGACAGAGTCAGAGGCATAGTCAAAGACAGAGTCAGAGGCATAGTCTAAGCGGAAGATCTCGAAGATATGCATCAGCGAGCCACGGGCGGAGGCGTCGGGATGCTGGGCTACGGGCGGACAGTTGACGACGGAGCACCTCCGAGGCAGCGAGGCGTCGGGATGCTGGGCTACGGGCGGACAGTCGACGACGGAGCACCTTAGAGGCAGCGAGGCGTCGGGATGCTGGGCCACGGGTGGAGCGACACGTCGAGCGTGGACAACGGCACGAACGGATTGACAGGTCACGTAGCTTTTCTTTATCAAATAGATTTATTCGACTTGTTTAAAAATTGAGGGATGGTCTTGCATTACCCCCCGTGAACCAGAGCGCTTTACAACCATTGCAGAAAATCTATCAAAGGAAATATATTACCGAACTTTGACCCTTGGCCCAAGAATCAGCGCATGGACGTATGGTTAAAAAAATCAATGAGTGCGCCACGGTGTACGGGTGGGATGAAAGACTCTCTACTCATTTTGCTATGCAAAAGTTATACTGTACACGTGGCCTGAATGGCAGGAGAAATTGCATAGTGCATTCCCATGTGAACAGAATTATGGGCAGACTTTGGAAAATTGATTCCAAGGTCTGTTTAATAGTAGGTACAATGAATCTATTGAGGTGTACTATTATGAAAAACTAAGTTTAGCGATCCCGAAATTTGGTGTTATGCCGAATCACGTCGCTGGTTGTTTTGCAAGGAGAAGGGTCATAGTTTCTTGCACTGCCCTAAGCCGCTGGTGAAGTGCACGCGTTGCAATAAAGTTGGTCACACCTCTGAAAAGTGCTATTTTAAATCTGATGAAAAGTTAACTAACACGGATGGTGCAGTGCAGAAAAACTATGAGAATCGATTTTATAAACGAAGACGCGAGCGTACATAACCCCGGAGCATAATTTTTGAAAGAAATAAATGTCAACAATTCTGAACTCCAAGCGTTTGTATATTTCGAAAGCGACGTTTCTCTCATTAAGGAATCTGCTGTCAAGCAGTTAGGTTTGTCGCACGACAACACCCCTACATTTATGAAAGGTTTTGGGAATAGTGTAGTTCAGTCGTTAGGTTGATGATGAAGCCCACCAGCTTCATCGCTCGATCAACGGTGAAATCAAGATGATGGTCTTGCCGTGTTCTGAATCTTGCCGCATTTCATCTAAACAGGTTCCCTGCCGTGCTGAAATAGTTGATGCGGTGAATAGGATTGTTGATGAGCGATCTATAGAGATTGTAGATAGTCGGAGGTTCGATGAAACTAAGGTCCGCGTGGATGACCCCCTCATCCCTGCAGAGATCAGGAAAGACTTAATAAACATGTTGCAGAAATATCAGCATTGCTTTGCTTCTTCATTTAGGGAGGTAGGATGTACCAGTGTTACAGAGATGAAGATTGATCTCGATAGTCAACGTCCAGTTGTTCATCGTCCATACAGGTTGTCGCAACACAAACGGGAGAATGTACGTTGGATGGTCGGAGACTTGTCGGACGTGTGATACGAGAATCTGTTTTAGATTACGCTAGTCCCATTTTACACGTAAGAAAGAAAAATGGTACCTCAAGGCATTTTATAGCCGACAAAACTCACCGGAAGAAAAAAAAAAAAAAAACTTCCAATCTTACGAGCTCAAAACCCTAGCGGTGGTTTGCTCCCTTCGTAAGTTTAGGGATTATTTGTTAGGGGAGGAATCCAAGATTATCGCAGACTGCAGCGCTTTGCGTTCTGCGTTTTCAAAACGGGACTTGATTCCAAGAATAGAACGCTGGTGGCCGACGTTACAGGAATTCGATTGCACTATAGAGTACAGGGCAGGGGTTAAAATGAGCCATGTCGACGCATTGTCCCGGAATCCTGTCGAACCGTCGGAATGTCTCGATGATCAGTTTCCAGCCATAATGTCTATTAGTAGCGAAGATTGGCTCCACACGCTTCATTAGGTGATTCCGAGATGTACAGAATAATGGACGTTTTAAAAGGTTGACTATCTAGTCCTATCCTTCCTTCGTGTCTGTCCTTTTCATCTGAAAAGGGGCTACGATACATCAAACAGAATTTCGTTATCAAAGATAATAGATTATTTCGCTACTTGGACGGGGATAAGGAGAAGGTCAGATGGGCTGTGCCAAAAGGGGCAAGGTGGCAAGTATGTAAACTCAATCATGACGACATTTGACATTTTGGGGTTGAGAAAACCTTAGAAAGAATTAAAAGTAACTATTGGTTCCCTAAAGTGTCCAGGTTTGTCAAGAATTATGTAGATGCTTGCATTGAGTGTGCATATGCAAAGACCAATTCCAGCACTCGCGAAGGGTTACTGCATCCTATCACAAAGGTGGAGATTCCTTTCCACACAGTTCACGTGGACCACCTTGGACCCTTCGTGAAATCGACTAGGAGTTTTACTCATTTCCTCGTAGTTGTTGACGGTGCCATCAAATTCTGTTTCCTCAGGTCTGTTAGAAACACGAATATCCAAAACGCAATTAGGGCTCTAGACGATATTTTCTGTATATTTAGAAACCCTGACCGACTCATAAGCGACCGCGGTAGTTGTTTTACTTCGCATTCACTCAAACGGTTCTGCTTCGATAAGAGAATCAAACATGTCCTAAATGCGGTTTCTAGCCCTAGGTCCAACGGACAGGTTGAGCGGTATAACCGCGCGATTCTCGATTCCTTCAAGGCACTGAGCATTAAACATAGTGTAAAGAGCTGGGGCAGTCACTTGGACGAGTTCAATGGGGACTCAACAACACTATACAGAAAACTATAGGCAGAACACCGGCAGCGGTGATGTTAGGAACTTGTATGAATAGCGAATTTAATCCCATGCTTAATGATGCTACTGCAGGCACTCGTAAGGATGATGACTTGACAGAGATCCGCGAAAGTGTTAAGGCTCGGATAGATCTAGAGCAGGTCAAGCAAAAGGAGAGGTATGACAGGTAGAAAACCTTCCCGTTCCTATAGTGTAGGGGACCTTGTTAAAATAACAAAGACTTGTTTTAATAATAACGGACAAAAAAAAAAAATGATGTCTTCCTTCATAGGTCCACATCGTGTTAGCAAGGCAGGGACCGTTAAGTTGTAGCCCCTATACCAGGCCTTGTTCATACACAAAACAGACGGTCGAAAACCGTGGCCGCGGATCGCATGAAGTCATGGATTTATGTGACTACCTTAGAGACGAGATTAATGATAATGATATCGATGATAATTCTGATAGTGACAGTGACAATTCTGGCAGTATTTTGAGTTAAAATAAAATCCTTTCCTTTATTGTATGGAATGTGTGAACGATTACTTACACAGATATTATTCGTTGTTACAGAGCAAGTACGCGAGAATCGATCGGATCGCGGCTTGGTGCAACGAGTGGCAAGACCTACGGCAGCCACTATGAGCTTAATCGATCGGCTCGTACTGACGTCGATAGGCATCCTGAATTAATCGATCGTTCAGGAGGTTAGGGCACCCTGATTAATCGATCGTCGGGGAATAATAGTATTCTGGATTAATCGATCGTTCAGAATACTCGTATGCATAATATCTTGGCACAACTTAATCGATCGGTTGTGACCTTGGTTTTATTTTTTGACCCAATTAATCGATCGTTTGGGTTCACTATATTTAGTACCAGCAAATCGATTGCTGACGGATTTAACATCTTGTTACTTGTTATGTTATTAAAGTTGTTATTGTCAATTATCAAGACTGATAGACAACGTTTATTACTTGTTTTTCAGTCAGAATATTAGATTTTTTGTTAAAATTTGTGAAGTTGTTTAGTGACGCAATTAATCGATCGTTTGTGTTCACTGTACTTAGTTCCAGTAAATCAAATGACGATGTATATAAATTATTCTGTATAAGCTAGTGCCTAGATTGCATAAATTTATTGAATAACATTCATTTGGTAAATTATGGTATATAGTCTTTTAGTTCCATACTCTGCACAAATTTGTTGTTGTTTCACAATCAATTAGATAATTTTAAGTTGTCATATTTTGTAATACTCTCATTGTATTTTTTTTGGGACCTAACGTTATTAATCTACTGGCCAAGATACCCCCGATTGTTAGGTTACCACCTGGTGTCGTGTGCAGGGCCGCACACGATGTCAGGACGGACGATTGTTAGGTTTCGGAATTTTACTAGTCAATTTCCTATGTTTTCAGAAATAATTTTATTTAAATGTATTAATTTAATAGCTTTATTCATGTGAACACATCTTAAATGCTTTATATTTTATTATGTAGACTGGTAACATTAATTCCGTAAGAATGACAATACTTCTATAATTTGATTGGTAAAATGTTTGGCGCGAGAATAAAGCGGTTCTCTGATTGGATCATGAGACTGACGTGGCGTGAAGTCGTGAGCCAATCAGGGAGCTGGATTTTCCCTCCAGAACGGCGGGCTTCTTGGTCAGGGGTTGATGCCCGAGCGATCATTCTGTGGCTGAACGTCAAAAACGACTGATAATTATTAAGATAGTTGCCGATCCGTTATGGCTGTAATAGTGTGTACTGTGTAATGTAACAAAATTGTTAATAAACCTATTTAAAGTCGTTGGAGTTTTCCTTCAAGTGCTGTAACCTCTTGGACTACTATAAATGTAAGTACATAGACAATAGACAGCAATACTCAAACTGAAAATTCGTCATGACCATCGATCCGACATTTCAGTTTTATTTCGTTTCGCCAGTGAAATTTACAAGAACACGAAACTTCTTACTTTGTCCCCAACATTAGCTACACATCATGTCAATGTAATTATTTTTCAAGTCTAGACGTGAGCGAGTAGTTATGATTACGCCTGCACATCAGTGGTCAGTCGGTTACCACGTAGCACATCAACTTTATGATGAATAAGGACAAATCAGTGCAATAATTTGCAATCTGGCTAACAGAGTGATTGACACAAGTCTCGGAAACACCTCAAAATATCTCACCAAATCAAAACACAGACCAGGATCCATATAACCATCACCAGCACTAACATAACTCATAAAACTTCAACACGGCCATACCATAACTAATTCTGTCCATAGACAAACAATAATAGCGATAGACCAATATACACCGCACGGTAGCAAGCGCACTATCCTAAATATTTATGAGTTAAAAATATAAACAGGCTGATATATACAGCATGGATCAGTCGTTACAGTAGTCAGTGGCCTGAAAGTCTGACAATCAGTCTTACCAAGAGGTGTCACATTACCCAGTATCTACCTAGGTTGTGCAGGTCAGTAATGCAGTCATTCCATGTGAAATACTGGTATTAGATTCAATGACAGAAGAAAAAATATTTATTTGGCACATCAATTGCACACAACAAAAATAAAATAATCAAAAAAACATCATCATTATAAAAATTGAGAGCAGCGGTGGCCCAGTGGTGGCGGCCCCGACTTACGAACAGTAAGTCGTGGGTTCGAACCCAGGCAGGCGCATTACTTTGTGTAATTTATTTCATCACCACTGCTCTCAAAACGGTGAAGAAAAACATCGTGAGGAAACCGGCATGTCCTAGTACCAAAACTTCGAAGACATGTGACATCTACCAACCCGCACTGGGCCCGCGTGGTGAATTATAGCCCATTCCCTTTCATTGAGAGGAGGCCGAGTGTCGCAGCAGTGGCAACATTAAAGGCTGCTTATGCATTATAAAAAAAAAGAATAGTGGTTGTCTGACAAACAGGCCCAAAATTGGAAGCCGACCCCAGTATAGTTGGAAAATGGCTACTAAGATTTTGATGATACAGCATAATATGTCAGAAAGGTGTCGTCATATTTTTAAGGGTGTGATACAAACCATCAAACTGAACACCCCTCAAAACATACTATTATACTACTTATACTATTGTACTACACTACTACTACTACTTATACTATTGTATGGAGGTATTTATTTAAAGTAAAGTTATAATATTAAAAATATGTATTAAAAAAAAAGTTCTAACTTTGACCTCCAATGTCTCCGTAACTGGAAGGTCCCCAGGTATGGTCTAGATTCTAGAACAATTTTATTAAAATGATCACAATGACGGCGCAAACAAGTGCCTTTCAGTTTCGTCTATGAGTCTGTTACACCCTTAAATAATCAGCTGTCCGATTTAAAACGTCAGCCACTGATTATTTTTTTGAGTTACCATGTTTAGTTCCATGCATATAGTTGTTCAGTTTGACGGTTTAATATGACCACATTTTTCTAGTACACGCTGTATACAGATCAGTTATACAGGCAAAATGCTGAGAATCAAGCAGTTTGGTCAAATAAATCCGTCGTTGGTTGAGTGTAAAACAGTACATATTTTGTTGCGGGATTTAAATCAAGATTCGTGCGCGGGAGCATTTGGTGGGTATGCGTTTGGGAGATGGTGGGACTGTCCTGCTGGTTGAAAAATGTTGGTTTGGTTAAATAGTTTCGCGATAAAATTGAAATTTTTGGAAATAAGACATGTCGATATTTTGCTACAAAGATGTCTTCTTTGATTGAAATCCACAATGAACACAGCTTGTCACTGAGTGTTTTATTATGGGTTTAAAACCTTAAAAATTCAAATCTTCTGATGAATACGACGAAGGCTTTCATGTTAAGGAATCTGACATTACTTTGCGAAAATCTAACAAAAATAATAAGTTTTAATTCCACAAAAACTAGATCCATACATTGGATGCAAAATGCAATCAGTAAAATGCAAACCGAAGTACAAAAAAAAACATTGTAGTCTACTCGTTTCCCCAAATAACACTGATCCCCACATTACACCACTTATCTTGGCCACACCACACAGTAGTTTGAATGTTTACGCTCAGAGATCTCCTCACAATTCGTCATCGGTAGAATGAATCCCTCAGCACCTCCACACCGAATGGATAGACTTGGCATGGCGCAGAGATCACGCGCACAATCATTCTATTTGGAAGGCCGACGTAAATTGTTTCGTTCAGTTTTAGTTAACGAAAATGTGGGAATAGAGATTTGTTGTAGAGACTAGTTTAATAATTTTACGATTTCGTCTGTAATCAGTTTGGGGGATAAAGATAAATAAGTCCGATCGTTAAAAATAATAAAATAAATATAAAACCATTTATTTCGGACAACTAACTGATCCCTAAATTGTTAGTAACAGGTTTGCACTTAAACACTATTGTTAGTAACTTAACTAAAGACGAATTAATGAGAGGACCACCCATAGTACCCATAAATAGCCATATTAACTAGGACAACGAAATACTAGGGTATGAGTCCTCTCACAAATTGCCTTATTATGGTGGAGGACGTATCGGCCGCCACAGCCTTCAGGATGCTATTATGACTGCCCCTTATTCTGCTCAGGAGCGAGGCCGTTTTCTTGCGGATGATGGCATAAAACCCATCGGTATGGGTTACCGAACTTTCCAGACGCACTACAAAAACGAGGCAATCGCAACAGCATCCTAAAAACATTATTGTATTGGACGCGCAGGACATCCAGCAATCCTATGGAGTAGTTGACCCAAAGATTACCGGTGTAAAAACTCTGACAATAAGCTTTAAAAAGCGTTACCTTTAGTTGATCCAATGTAATGATGTAACCAAGATCTTGTAACAATATTTTGATTGAAAAGAGTGTCCATGGAGTTTCTTGCTCATTCTTCTCCATAGAGATCTACGCTTTGGAATGGGCAACTACAGTACTTTCACAAGTTATTATGCCTTGTGTCTGTGACTGTAGCTTCGCCTTTGTTTTTCTGACTTTCAAAAGTGCCTGCGAAGGTCTAATTGAAATAAACGCTTTGAGTTTGAGTTTGAGTTTTGAGTACACCGAGCAAATCTTCGTGCCTACATATTTCCCATGACCGCTAGAGCCCTACGCTCCCGTTCAATGTCAACATGGTCACTGAGGTCTTCGGTAAGAAAATGCCCAAGATACTTAAACTTTTTCACTCTACCTAATGACGTACCGTTCATGGCAAGTTCGAGTGTACTTTCAGGGCACCTACCAGCGACCCCAAAGACCATGTATTCGCACTTTTTGGCATTATAAACCAGTCCTTGTGCAGCAGCGAAGGTCTCACATACATGAAGCAACTCCACGACCGCTCCCGGCGACGGACCCAGCAGCACCATGTCATTCGCATAACTGATGTTGTTGCAACTAACACCATTTACCCTGCATCCGACACGCATGCTGCTGAGCTCGACAATGAGTTCATTAACATACAGATTGAAGAGCCGGGGGGAGGACAGACCACCCTGCCTCACCCTGCACTTTAACCCATATAATCATATGGGTCGAGAGAGAGAGATCGAGAGCGCATTAGACCATTTAACTCGACTTGTCTGACTACGATACCAATACTGCAATACACAGAGCAGTTCCTCCGGTATACCCCTACTCCTCAACTTACTCCAAAGCACGTCGTAAGAAACGAGATCGAAAGCCCTGGAGACGTCAAGGAATGACTACTATTTTTATTATTATAATTTCACGCAGTTGACAAGTAACACCGCCTGTATTTAGCCAGAGGTGTGCCTACAATATTCTTTTTACCAGAAACCGATAAGAAGTTAAGTGCTTATTAATAGTGTCAAATGAAATTGGTTAATTTCATTTGACTTTTGCAGTACTCTTAACTGGTTCGATAAGAGAAATGCAAAAGCTCAAACAAAATCCTGGAAGTATTGGTGAAAAACCTTCAGTTATTTTTGCTATTTAATTTACTTTACAAACAAACAACAACAACAATTAAACAATCGAACAACAACACAATACAAAAGCAGCTCCAGCTCTATCTACAGCTTCCTAACTCCTCAACAATCTCGATTTAAGTAAGATCCAATGATTCCCGCGGCTCAATCTCGCTGAGTCTTGTCACTCGGCGCCCGCGCATAGCACACGGCCGCGCGTACGCACACATGCGAACAATCAACACGTACGCATGAATCCAGGAATAATAATTACGGTGTGATTTGAGCAGTATGTATGAACAGGCTGAAATACAAACAAAAGAGTGTGAATGTTTAAGAATTTTCGTTGACTGTCACTTCTTTTCGCAGCAGATGAACCGGCTAAAAGTGAACGCAGTTATAAGCACTGAACGGAATCAGCATCGCCTCAACTTGAATCGTTCAGGATTCTTTCTATGAAATTGCAACACTTACTTATGAGCAGCGTAACGACAGCACCTAGGTTCGAGATAAGCTAGTAAGACCGGCCAAGTGCGAGTCGTACTCACACGCACATAGGGTTCCGTAGCACCAAACAATATAATAAAAATATTTTGAAGGCATTCGTTCATATGTTGTATTGTTTTACATTCATCAACATAACTAAATTTGTGTTTCATAGTATGTTAATGAAAAACAAAGTTGTTGCTGCAGTTTGATGAAAAAGTCCCATATCTCAAAAACTAAACATCAAATCTTATTCAAACCAATTTTGGTTGAAATTTTTTTTCACGTTCTATAATCCTATATTTTTTTCAGAATTTTTCTCCTCTTAGTAAGAGGAGAAAAATTCAAAGTGGTAAAATGTGTGTCCCAACTGTGTTTTACCACTTTGGAAGTGTTTATCTTTCAAACGATTGACTTTGAGAGAAATGGTTTTAGGAACCTCAATGTCATTTTTAAAGACCTATCTATAGACTTCCCGCATGTATAGGTTTGATGAAAAAAATATTTTTTAGTTTCAGTTCTCAGTTTAGTTCAGTTCGCTTATGGGGAGATCCCCCTTAATCTTATTTTATTTTATTTTTGTATGAAAACCTTATAGCGGTTAACAGAATACATCTACCTACTAAGTTTCAACTGTGTAGTCCTAATAGTTTCGGAGTAAAGTGGCTGTGACATACACGGACAGACAGACAGACAGACTTGGCGAATCTATAAGGGTTCCGTCTTTTGCCATTCGGCTACGGAACCCTAAAAATGAGGTGAGTTGATGACGTCCCAATGAAGTCCTAATGCACATATTAAGACTTCACTACACTGCCCAGTTGCTACGAGCTTTATAAGTCAGAAACGAAATACTAGAGGAATATCCTGAATTCAAAAACATGTTATTAGGCAATGCAATACATAAAGTTATGCTAATACGTCAATACTTATGTCATAATTGGCTGAAACTGTATCGAGGCTCGTCCATTTTAAGGGGACTGAATACGGTATCTAGAAACTAGCATTTTCAAGAGGATGTAACACGAATAAAGGCAAATTAACTAGATAAATTAACCTACCTACATAAGTAAACAAGTAATCTGTTTTAATTAACGAATATTCCAACAAAATAAACTACAGAAAACTACATTTTGACACATTATTTAACAATTACGCTCAATTAAACATAAATACAGTTTAAAATTGAATAATAATTAAATTAACGTGAACAATAATAAATTTAAAACAAAATGTGCACTCGTGTGGCGTAATTAAAAATCATAATTACTATTGGTACGACGACAAACGTTTACGACCGCAATCAAACACAGTTGCACATTAAATAGGGTGGCAGGGACTGTTGATGTCCTTCTTTATTTAGTTTTAAATTTTGTGTTTTAACACTTACTAGATAAAATTGGAGCTCTAGAAATACTCCTTCTTCATCAAGAACTTGAGCTGTAATGAAAAGCAAACTAAATTTCGGCCTATATAACGGGTACCCAGTAGTACCCACATCACAGTCTTGTAGGTACCTTAGCATAATAATTATGTCATTATGTGTAGCTTCAATAAAATTTTAACTGCTCGGCTGGTTGCTTCTTATGTCTTTTTGATTCAAAAGACACAATAAATGTTGGATAAAAATGATACTTATTTTTATAAGTAGGTTATTAATATTTTTTCACGTTATTTTTTTACAAACAAGATTTGAAAGCATCACACAGATTATTCATTGTGTCTTCCTGATTAAATATCACATAAGTACTAGACAAACAAACATTACTAAACGTCATAAATAACGTATTCTCTCTTTGTCATCTAAAAACATCAATCCATCCCTCAATACAAACAAAACAATTATTCCACGGCCGACAACCACGCGCGCTGCCCCACAATTCATTATCAACAAAAATGAGTATATATTTATTTGCACCGGCCACACACGTCAAAACAATACGATTGTGCCCGCCGCTTGTGCGGGACGCTACCCTGTCATTTACCACAAAAACTAGATGAAACCGATTAAAACCACCCGAAACTGGTTTTGGGCGGAATTATAAGTGTTTATGTAATTATTTTTGTACGTAGTTTTGTATGTGCTTTAGCTTATTTTGTAATTTGTTATCGGTGAAAGATTTTGCAGTAACTTGAAGTACTCTGGAAGAATTAACAAGGCTTTCCTAAAACTTCAATACATAACACATCAAGGGAAGAACCTTTTACAGGATCCTGAAATATGCAATTCTTCTAAGAATAATTAAGTACTGTAGCAGACCAAAACAGTTCAATTCAAAGTTGGAAGCGCCAGATAATTATTTTTAATATTCTCCTAAACAGTTGTCAGCTTTCCATTGTGGTTAAAATAACGTCATTATATTATTGTATTAAATACAAACTAAAGTTAACTCTATGTATTGGATGATTTGAGCTGAAGTTAGTACTCATAATTTAGAACTGAAAAAAAAAACAGTTTAACTTAATTTTGTGGGAAACCATTCGTTTCCATCACCAATGACAACATTAACACAACAACATCACAACAACATGATGATGGGCAACATTTCACTCTCCAACCTAAACTCAGCAATACCAGTCTAATAAAGCCAGAAAATTGAAAATTAGCCTGAAAATTTTCCTAAATCACCAATGATTGTTAACAGGACTGCAGACAACCGCCCGCACATAGCTCATAACGAACAATGGTGCGATCCTAAATATCCGATATTTATTTATTTATAGCATTTATAATACGGTGAATATATCACTGAACTGTCATACCAACCGCGATAATGCAAAATTTGTGGCTAGGAAATCTGTGGAGTCGTGTGATTAACGAAATTATTACGTAATTGGTACAACAATTCGTTTTAATTTTTGTTGATTGTTTTTGTCTGTAAAACTATGAGTAATTTCAAAGCAAAACCATAGTTAATGTTCCAAAACACACATAAACGTTGCTAGCTCATGCCGGCACCATAAACTTACCAAATTAACAACTTACACAAAGATATTGTAGGGGGTTGTCTTTGTCTTTTACGTGTGCAGTGATAGTCTATTGTTGTGTTCATTGGACTCCCAAGTCTTAGGTGTCGAGTTCGAACCCAAGTGACGCCCTCTGATTTTTCGGATTCACGTGCGTATTGTATAATTATAACTTGCTTTCAGTGAAGGAAAATATCTTGAGTAAACCAGAATGTCTGAGAGATATTACTCGACGGCATGTAAAAACTCTGACACCAGGTTAGGCACTAACCACACGATAAAGAAGAAGACGGGACGTGCTTCTTATAGACTGCTCAGAAGGAACTGTAGGCTATTGTGTACAGTTCCTCCTGAGCAGTCAGTCTTGATTCAAGAACAGGTAAGCGTTAAGAAACCCCAGTCGGAACATCCCTGAAGAATTGCCCCAAAAAGGTAGGGTCCCCCCCTACCTTTTAAGGGCAATTCTTCACCCAGTTACTACTCTACACAGTTACCTTAGTTAAGAAGGCTTTTTTGAATTTTTATACCAATCCACACAAAATTTTTAAACCGACTCCATAGCACTCCTAACCCTGCACCGCCGGCAGCATCGAAGTGCGCCAGTAACGAGAGCTACGTCACAATAATTCTCGCGCACGACAATGCTTTAATGTGCGTTTGATTCATTCGTTATAAAATGAGGTTATCATTGCCAGTTACGTTGCTGTAATGAATTTTGCTATTGTCGCTCGGCCTTTAGCGCTGGAATGGCTTTAACAAATCATTTTGACGTTTTATCTACTGTGCATATGTTTTTGGTTGAGTTTTTGTGGTGGGCGTGATTTGTTTAGTTTTGAGGTCGAAATTGTGTTGGACGGTTGTGGAATCACTTGTCTCTATCAAATATCTGAACTTCAAGACGTTCAAAAGAAAATTATCTCACTACTATGATCTACCCTTCTTTATTAACTTCTGTAAACATTATTTCTTGTTTGAAATCTAAGGAACGAAAGACAAAACAAAAACATTAATTTGAGCTAAACATAAAACACAAAAAGTATTATTAGGTGAGAAATATTATGAGTCACATCATAAGGTTCTGCCTTTATTAAAGATAACCATACCTACCTAAGAAGGTAGGTTGGTTGGTTGGTTGTGTCCAAACCTGTTGTGTTGGTTGGTTGTGTGTTGGTGTGTTCCAAGAGGAACCGAGCCTCGTCGAATCAGAAGACATTGGAGACAGGAAAGGTTTACACCTTTTAGCTACAAAAGAATAGACTAACGTCAAAATCAATATCCGAAACACTAATCCCCTCTATACAATGATCCCATAAAACCAAGAAGCCTCTTAGACCCAACATTACCATCACAAACGCAAGACAAAAACCCTACATCATGCGACGCAAACGCTGACGTTGCCCGAACTTATCCGCCGGTACTTTTCACCCGGACACCTTAAGGCCATTAAGGCACTAATGACTGCCTGTAAATTGGCCATAACTCAGGCCAGGCCGTAAATAACTGCTCGGCTCTTGATAAGGGCTGCTGAGTTGTCGCAAACGTCCGACATGTCTGTCTTAGTTGAACATGTGCGATTTATAGTAACGACACTCGACAAGTTTGTCTTGTCTTCGTACTTTATGTATATTAAGTAGTTTTGGGTCTGTTAACGGTTACTGATATTGATGGGAGCGCCATCTGTTGTGCGGAGACGTAATTAAGATGCGAGTTGCAGCTACTACACGATAGATGGCTTTAATTTCATCGATAATGGATGGGTGGTGGAGTGATTGATGTTCACACACGTGTGCCAGATGGATTACACGACCATCAAAAAGAAGATGAACTAGAGTTCACAGAAACTTCATAATTTTCAAACTTTGATTCATCATCATCATCATCATTTCAGCCGAAAGACGTCCACTGCTGGACATAGGCCTCCCCCAAGTGTCGCCACACTGACCGGTCTCGTGCAACTCGCATCCAGCGGATCCCCGCAACCTTCACCAGGTCATCGGTCCACCTAGTAGGAGGCCTTCCAACGCAACGTCTTCCGGTTCGCGGTCGCCACTCCAGAACTTTTCGGCCCCATCGGCCATCCGTTCTGCGAGCAATGTGCCCTGCCCACTGCCACTTCAGTTTGGCAATTCTTCGGGCTACGTTGGTTCTTTGGTTCTCTTGCGGATGTCTTCATTTCTGATTCGATCACGCAAGGAAACTCCGAACATAGCCCTCTCCATTGCCCTTTGGGTGACTTTAAGCCTTCGAATGAGGCCCATTGTGAGCGACCACGTTTCGGTCCCGTATGTAATCACTGGCAACACACACTGATCATAGACTTTCGTCTTGAGACACTGCGGTAAGTTGGACGAGAAGATACCTCGCTGCTTCCCGAACGCTGCCCAGCCGAGTCTGATTGGAAACTTTGATTGTTATCCATTATTAAATAGTATCTACCCGGCATTATCGAAGCATATCTTAAGTAGCATCATTCTAAATAGGTACCTACTTACCCTATTTTTGCCAAAGTACTCTTTCCGGTTGAGAAAAAGTCTTTGCAGTTTGTCCTTTTGTTAGCTACGTAGCAGCAGATGTCTGTAGTCATCCAGCGAGTGGATCTCGCTGGATGACTACAGACACTCGTTGGTTTCTCTGCATCCTTTCAAACAAAGACAGAAGCATACCCAAAAATACTCCCTAAACTCCTGAACATATTGATACACCAGATGATAAACAAGCTGAGCTTAAACAAAGAAACAAACAAACAATTATCGCGTACGCCGCGTCGACCGAAATTAGCAATTACTTTGAGGGAATCTCCGAGGCCGCCATTATCTTAGGAGCCGTAACTCGGCAGCTAACTGTTATTGCCATCATTCCCCGCTTGATTTAAACAAGACGTTACGCCACAGTCCCTCGTCAAACATGGAGATAGGCTGAGCCGCTGACTCGGATATGGTATTATGATTCAATGGGTTTGTCCTGGTTTTTGTAATGGGAACAGGGTAGATACTTAGGCGTATTTGCACCAAGAATCGCTGAAGGCGATAAGTGCCAAACGAATTAAAAACAACGTTCTATTTTTGGAAATTGTGGGAAGTTATTTGAGACCGACAGATGATTTTTTTAATCATGATTAGAATTAGATTTGTTTGGTGATTCGAGATGATTTTTCCCGTTGACCCCACCAGTAGGGCAATGCCAGTGGGGTCCTCCACCTTATTAAAGGGTCTAATAGATTCATCCCATAAAGGAAACCTTTGAATGGTTTGATGACATAAATCATACCTGATGCGAACCTGTAAGTTGCAAATATCAGGCATGTATTAAAATTCCCTGATTGGAGTTACTGAACTCTATTGATAGACAGCAGAACATCATCTTAATGGTCGCATAATTATTGCATGCAATGACGTCAACTGGCAGGCACCCAAGATGGTTACAGCTTAAATTAAATTTATGGGGTCTAAATTCTGAGTAAATTAACATCTGCCTCTAAAATACTTATCTGTTAAGATAGTTTTACAACTAAGAAAACCATGACAAGGGTATTTTCAACCGATTAAATTCTCTAAAAAACCAAGTGGAAGACAAACACTAATGACTTATTATAGACATCACATATTTCTTTAAACTTATAACTTAGTCAAAAGTTCCTATACGGAAAATATTGCGAAGAAAATTTTAATGAATTTGGATGGATGGCTATAAAAATAGGAGAAGACCAAATAAACGATCAGTGAATTGTGCGAAAGGAGATGAAGATGTACGGATGATGTACGGACTCCAAATCTATACTAATATTATAAAGCTGAAGAGTTTGTTTGTTTGTTTGTTTGTTTGTTTGAACGCGGTAATCTCAGGAACTACTGGTTCGAATTGAAAAATTATTTTTGTGTTGGTTAGCCTATTTATCGAGGAAGGCTTTAGGCTATATATCATCACGCTACAACCAATAGGAGCGGAGCATCAATGACAAATGTTGCAAAAACGGGGAAAAATTATTCTCTTTGATAGCTTCCGTTGCGTGCGCTGCGTAAACGGTTAAAGTTGCACAAATATAATGTAGCAGGGAATTATTCCTCTTAAAAAGTTCTCAAAAAAAGTCCGCGACGGCACATGCTTATCTTTTAAGGTTGACTCACAATAACCATTTTTATGATTTTAAAATTTGGTCAAAATTAATGTTTTATTTGCGAAGGTGTTTTTACCGACATAGTATTAATCCTTATCAAAATAAATATGTTAGTCATCTTTAGCATTCAATTGTGACCAAAATTGCCCTTTACACTATTCAATTTAGATGAATATCTTAGGAGATATCACAGTTTTAAAATAACTCCGCATCAAAATAATGACCCGCGCGCGCTGCGAGGCGGGTTTTCATTTTGTTGGGAAAACCAATGTGATTAGATTCAATGCACAAATATTGTGGGGAACTTAGAGAAGGTTTTAGTTTTTGTTTCATGCTGTAATCAGTGCTCTCTATCAAAAGATTTATAAATTTAAAGTGTTCAAGAAGAACTTACCATCATTGTGTAAGATACATGCAACGACATCTATTGCACCAAAATGGTACTAATTAATAAAAATGTGCTCACAAGATAACTTTTAAATTGGGTCTGAGAGCAAAAAGTACTCTAGATTAGTCTACATGACGCTATAACCCTGTAGAGTGTGTGTTCGATCGCTTTACATGCATTATATTTTAACGGTTAAATTTCGTGCTCGATAGATGGCGCTATTAATTTCACTCCATTTTCTGAGTCGCGGTGTTAAGTTTTCCGTGAAAGAATGACCCTCGGCCGTGTCAAATGTCTGAAGCTTGGTTTATTAACCAACGAAACAAAAAGAGGAGGTTCTCAATTCGACGCGTCTATATTTTTTTATTTTATGTATGACCTGACCACGCATAACTTTTGTTTTTTAAATTGAGAAATCATGTTTGGGCTCATTTCCTGCACCTTGATGAGAACTTTAGATCTAGCTGGAGTATGACGTCATCGAAGGTCTGACGATGGAGACGGAAGGCACTTGCAAGAGGTCCTCAAGAGTTTGCAGCAACAATAACGTGTTTGGGCTCAATTCATGCACCTTGATGAGAACTTTAGGCCTTGCTGAAGTATGACTGTCATCGACGGTCAAACGATAGAGACAAATGGCAGTTGCAAGCGGTCCTAAACAGTTTGCAGCAGGTATAATGTTATTGGGCTCATTTCATTCACTTTGATGAAAACTTTAAACCATACTGAGTTGTCAGTATGACTTTCATCGAATGTCTGACGATGGAGAAGGAAAGCAGTTGCAAGTGGTCCTCAAGAGTTTACAGCATCTATATCGTGTCTGGGCTCATTTCATGCACCTTGATGAGAACTTTAGACCTAGCTGGAGTATGACTGTCATCGAAGGTCTGACGATGGAGACGGAAGGTTGTTGCAAGAGGTCCTCAAGAGTTTACAGCATCTATATCGTGTTTCGGCTGATTTCATGCATCTTGATGAGAACTTTAGACCTGCCTGGAGTATGTCTATCATCAAAGGTCTGACGATGGAGACGGAAGGCAGTTGCAAGAGGTCCGCAACAGTTTACAGCAGTTTTATCGTGTCTCGGCCCATTTCAAGAACTTTGATGAGAACTTTCGTTCTAGCTGGTGTATGATTGTCATCGAGTGTCTAAAGATGAAGACGTAAGGCTGTCGAGGGTCGCGGGCCTGTGGACAGTGAGTAATGGGCTAGCTCGCCATCCGTCCGTCTTATGACGACAGGGTTGCGGGACTGTTCGAAAGAGATACCGCGGCCCTGGAACGCAAAGGGCAACAGAAGAAACGTGGGTGGATTTTAGTCAGTACAAGTCTGACAATCCCTTCCGCTCCGTCCAGAGTGGGAGGGGTCATTTGATGATTATCCATCGGTAATAGTATATAATAGGGATTTACTCCTTTTGAGAGCTTCCGTTGTGCGTGAACGGTTAAAGTTACGCAATTATCATGTATGTCGGAATTGTCCCTCTTAAAAAGCTCTAAAAAAATATCCGCAATGGCCATATGTCTAACTTTTAAGGTTGACGCACACTCTCTCTAACCTCTCTTTCTTTTATGTACGCACGCACGCAGACGAAGTTGCGCGGGTCAGCTAGTAAATAGAATAAAGCCAGGAGATAAATGATGTTAATTTTGCAAATAGCTTTTTACGAACACTTTTAGATGTCGTCTTTTTTTAAATTAGATGAGGCCGGTGTTTCGTACCTGACTACTCTGAGAAGAAACATCCGAAACAAACTCAGAGGTCATAGTCTCTTTTAAGGTCCAGACATAATCATGGTTAACTCACATGAGGACTATGCAGATAAGTCTCTGAGATTGCTGATAATAAGAGTTAGGAACTCTTATTATCAGCAATCTCTCCAAAAACTGTAAAAGAAGCCTTAATCTTCTCGAAAATTGTGGAATAATATGTAAAATACTCCGTACATTTTAAACTCCGTGATGTGCTTCGTAGCTCCTTACCTCCCGTCTGAGCGACATCATGATATACTGAGATAAAGAACTCCATTACACCACAATGACCACACCAACACCTTTGTTGTACACGATAGCATCACACTTACTGACCTGACGGCACAATTACACTGTCAATCTTAGAGAGAGGTTGCAGAATAGAAGGAGAACAATGGAGATTTAGCAGACTGCTGCATAGAATTGAGAAAGCAAGATAGAAAAATTGCAGTTATAATGTAGCAGAAAATTTCATCACAAGTCTACTATTTAAAGCACTGTTTAATTAGGAGGAATGAACATGATATAAATAAACAAATAAAATTCATTTATTTCGGGTAACTTGATCCATACACCGTTCAGATTTAAATTTAAATTCACTATCAAAAAATAAAAATAGAATAATTTAAATCAAAACCAAAAATTAAAATAAATTACCATTAAAATCAAAATTAACATAGACAAAACAGAAATTAGAATTAAAATTAAAATCAAAAATTGATATTAAGTCTCAAAAAATATAAGATAACCTGTATTAAGTACCTATAAGCATTATTACTTACTTAAGAACATTATTAATTACTTATTTATCATCTAAATCCAACAACTATGCTACAGTCGGCCTGTGCCTACCATAAAAGATCGAACTGAAAATTCTAATCTTACTAAAATATAAAATAGTACGGGCCACCAACTGATGTTTGTACTGGTACACAGAAGCTGGCATTTTAATTCTGTTTCTCTTCATTTCAAAATATAACGCTTATCGTGCCATAAGCTTTCTCATCCCCTCTTTTTATGAGTGACATAAAACGTGGCACTGAGCTACAGAAAGATGGCCAAAAGATTTATAGAAACAGTCTATGATTTAATAAAAAGACCTGATAATCACAATGAAATTAACAATAGGGTTCTTAAGTTCAGACTAGTATCAAAAAAAGCTTTCTAAATGTTATCAACTTGATTCTCAGCAACTCTCATTCAGTTGCTACCAGTCACCCTTGCGAAGATCGTCACTACACCGAGCCTGGGCGCGTTCCACCTTATGTTCATCACAACAGTTAACAAGAAACAACTTGACAACATGATAGTGAATTTTTGTGTCAATGAGCCTTTCAAATGCCTTATATGTATGGCTCCCGTTTCTAGTTAAGATTAAACCTGCCCTCAAAATCTTGACAGATATGACGGTCATCATCGCAAAAAATGTTCAAGGTGACAACGTCAAGAAATTGGCTACACTTTAAAACTATTACTGGAACATTTCGGCGGATCGAACGGCATTTGTCTAGAGGCCGGGCCGCGCGGTGACATCAAATGTTACGATTAGGGCGGACGGTCCTGATTCCTGCAAAATAATGTAAGAATCAATCAGTTGGAAATATTTTGCGTTATATTGCTTTATGTTTTAACCTAGTAAGGATAACAATGTAGTTAATAGTCTTGTTAAGAGTTTGTCTATTTGGTTTAAAAACTCTGATCCGTAATAATTTTGCAATTTTAGGCACTAATACTTTTGTAATATAGTCCTAATCTTCTTAGTGAGGACCTGGTGTCGCCAGTTATCTCGTCTTCTTCTTATTCGTTTCTCTGTGAGGACCATTTTTTTATTAAACAACATACTACCATCTCCCCAAACACACAACATTAATTTAATACTGCTGCAGTTTAAAAAAATCTCACTTTCCACCTGACAACTGGCAACACTAGCCTCCATCGCCCCTCGGATTACTCGGGCAGAGGGGAGACATTTACTAGTGACATTCGGAGTATTTATTCGCATAATAATAATTCCTCAACACGGCGACGGGGACGTTCCACCGTGAAGAGTTATGGCTGGGGAGACACCTACAAGGTGACAGTGTGGGGCTGTTGGGAGAGAGAGGATGTGACGGGGATTTTAAGGTGTGGATGTAGAAAATGAGGTAAAGATCGTTGAGCTAATCTACGTTTTAAACATAAGCACAATATAAACACAATAAATAACAAGAAAATCTGCTATAGAGGTGAAGGAGAGAAAACGATCAGGAGTACAAAAATTATATAGAACCATCCATAACAGATATAAGTCATTTTTTCTAGAGAACACGATAGAAATGGACTACAGCATGAAATAATCCATCATAACTATAAGGAAAACAAATGCTATAAAGTATTTAATTAAAATGAGAGACTTATTTACATCAAAACTTCACAGATATTGATTGAAACCTAAAAAAATCTTGTATAAAACCCTTACCATAGCCGAAGCTACTATGAAGTAAGAGTAAGGTATACAGGGGGTACGTCCACACTGCTCTCTCGATCGTCGTCCACCTTAAGATTAAGGCATTAACTGGTACGCGGCGACGGCCTACAGACGGCCGCTGTTATACATAGCGATAGTTACAAAGATGTGGAGTGTGCTGGAACTGATGATAGTAACAATAGTACGCAGTGGAGTACGCAAGAATTGGTGATGGTAATGATAAGGAGGAGAGTAAGGTATCACAATGATAAGAGAAGGTTGTGGTAAGGGTGAAAAAAATAATTTTCGTGTGGTTAGTGCTAACCTAGTATCAGAATATTTATGCCACCCATGGGCCTGACGACTTGACATGTTGTGAAAACATCTCTCTGGCATACTGGTGATCTCACGATGCTTTCTTTCACCGAATCAAGTGTTAATTATTAAATTCGCACATGAATCGGAAAAATTTGAGGTGCTTGTCTTGGGTTCGAACTCCAAGACCTATGACTTGGCAATCTATAGGCTACCACTGCTATTAAAATACGGAAATATGAAAAAAAAAAAAACAGAAAATTACTTGCAAAATCTATATAGGACGTGGTTAAGTTATCGATCTGTTTTTTTAAGTCGGTTAAACCACAATAAGCTGCTAATCTTTATAGTGTATTACGCAAAAACGCTCAACCATACAATATAATTATTAAAATCATTATTTACAATGAAAACTTCAATAACTATAACTCATCCAGTTCGTCCTAACTCACAATCATTTGCGGTGTCCTAGTATTAGAGCAATACCCATGATTACCTCATCAGCAAATATCTTAGATTAAGCTTGAAGAATTAACTTGTTACTGTCGACTTGTACCCTTCAGCCTAAAGATGGTTCTGAGGGTTAAGAGCTGAGGAAGGGACAACTATTTTCGACTTGGAATAATAATGTTTGTCTTAGTAACAAATGTAATATACAAGAAGTTCCGTTTTCTATTTCTTTTCAAGGTTATGACTGCGTCATTGAGCGAAGTTCACGTGGGTCAATTTTGTTATTTGAACATTTTTTGACATTAATATGCTAAAAGGTAGAAACAACATGGGATATACTCGTATGGACAAAACATTTTTCGCAAAGATTTGTGTCTGTTTTATACTGGGTACGTTATAAATAGAAGGGGACTGCAGCTAAACAATGAGTAACGGTTTCATTAAATAATTTTGTAAGGAGTGGATTAACGTGTGTACTTTCTATATAATGATAACGATACAAAGAAATATTTATAGTGCAATAATTCAGAATGCGTATGTCTCGGCAGTTGTTCTTAAAGATTTTTCAGCACGTTTAGATTGAAATCCAGCCTTCTTAGTAATTTAAAGTTGGTCACCTTGACATTTGAACAGTTAACCAAAGCCCCGTTGCACTGACTATGTACAAGCTCGATCAAAAACATCAAACATTTAAAAAATCCCTACAGGGAAAAGTGCGCGTGGAAATCTTGAAGCTCTCTCACAATGGTTCACATAATAGAGCTGGAAGCCAAGTGGATATATTGCTCGCGATAAAAACGTATCCATCCCGATATGCCCTCACTAAATCACCACTTAATAGTCGAGGAGCTCGTAAATATGTCAACAAGCTCCAATATCTAAAGATGTATATGTGAGAAGATCTTTTTTTGTGCGAAGTTGCAGTGCGTCAGGATTTGTCGATCTTACTCTGTTCGGAGATGGATGGTGCGTAAGTGGGAGGTGCGTTATCGCTTGTAATTGTTGTGGGGTTCTTTATGGGATTTTTTGCGAAGATTGTAGTAATTGCGTAATGAAAAAGTTACCGTTTTGTGTGCATGTCTGGGTCTAATCTTTATAGTTGAAAGACCAGGATTTAATGGAAAATTATTCAATTTCGGTAAGCTATGAGTAAATGTTTTATCTGTATGAGGACAAAGGACATCAGAAACAGAATAAAAAAAGCTATATCTTTTTTAAGAATACATTTTTTTTTTTACTCAGTTCAATTATTTGTCTTTGCTGCATTTCCACAAACTAACTTCTCGAAAAGGAAAAAAGTCAAATAATTCTAATCCAAAGTAAATAATGTTAAAGACTTTATGTACAAAATAAAATAAAAACACACAACTATAACTTGGCAATAAACGCTGGCTCACAACCGCTGTAACTCGACAACAATGCTCAGAACTAATTAAATTCAAATTAATCGTAAAAAAAGGAATCACGTCAAATTGACCGTAAAATTTCAAGAAAGAAAAACAATGGGGTACCGACGATAACGGCGCTGGACTTAAATTAAATCGGAGTCGTTTCGACGAACCCTTCACTTTTGTAAACTTACGGACTCACATTGTGAAAACAACTGCTGTCAGTGCAAATATTTTGTTGTTATGCTTAACTCCATATTATAATTATTATATTGTGTAATTTTATAAATTGTAACTAGTATTTGCGTGTTGCGCGAGGTGCAAGCACCTCGCGTGCTTTGTCCTTGGTAGATGTTTCACTTTTAAAACCCATTAGTAAAAATGTCAAACATAACCTTATAGTCTTTCACTTTTCAAACTCTAGTGAAATGCCAAATAAACCCCAAAAGGACCCGAAAGGTTTCCACTTGATTAAGCTTTTAAATTAAGCTTTTAAATGTAGTAAAAGTCCAGAGAAAGCCTAGGAAAACCTATTATTGTTGTTTGAATGAACTTGTACAATTAACTAAAACTTAAAAATGATGTGAGTATTATGTACTTTAGCACCATCGAAAAACGATACTCATGATGAAAAAAATCGTTAATTTTTGCAGTCACCATCTTGGATTTTGATTTTAACCTCACTAACGGCTTTAGCATCCCCGAAAACCATGAAAACGACTCCCATGATGAAAAATTAGAAAATAATCGCAGCCGCCATCTTGGATTTTGAATTTGACCTCACTATCGGCTTTAGCATCCCCGAAAACCATGAAAACGACACCCATAATGAAAACTTTGAAAATTACAGCAACAGCCATATTCGATTTTTATTTTGATATCATTATGGGCTTTAGCATACTCGGAAACCATAAAAACGACTCCCATGACAATCTTGGATTTTAATTTTGACCTCACTGTCGGGCTTAGTACCCTCAAAAGCCATGAGAACGACTCCCATCATGAAAAATTTGAAAAGTTATCGCAGCCGCCATCTTGGATTTTGATTTTGACCTCAGTATAGGATTTAGCATCCTCAGAAACCATGAATACGACTCGAATGATGAAAAATTAGAAAATTATCGCAGTCGCCATCTTGGATTTTGATTTTGACCTCACTCTCGGCTTTAGCATCTTCGGAAACCATGAAAAGGATGCCCATGATGAAAAATAGGAAATTCACACAGCCACCATCTTGGATTTTGTTTTTGACCCCAGTTCTGTAATCAGCAACCACGAAAACCATGAAAATGACACCCATGTCGAAAATAAATTAAAAAAAAAGCAGGAGCGCGTAGACTCTAGTTAAAAACTTTGAAGTTGACTTTGCTGTGAAAATCACAATAAAATAAAATAAATCATTTTAAAAACCATTTGAGTACTTTAAAGATTTTGAAACCCCTTAAGAACCCCTAATACAATCTAAAACCTTATTTAAAAACTCTGACCTATTCCCATTAAGAAAAGGGTGTTATTTAAATGGTTAGCATAGTATTCGTACTCGTATTTTTGTAAGCAGAAAAATATAATCTGTGAGCAGAAATAGCTAACTGATCAGCAACTCATGGACAGCAAACATTCCGAAATCAATCACCAATTTATGTCATTCTGGATGGCTGTAATTATTTTTGTACAGCATATTAATAACAAAAATAATTTACTTGTCTAAAAATAGAAAAATTACGCTATAAAAATAAGTCAGAACTTGAAGTGACCTACGGCAAAACTGCACTAATGAATAAAAGCACATTCTGTATGGCCAAAAAAATATTTAATAAACTACCCGAAAAAATTAAAATGTTTAATCTGGACAAATTCAAAAAAGAACTATTTAGAATTTTGACTAATAAATGCTACTCATTAAGGGACTATTTCGACGACAATTTTATAATTACTGCCTTATTGTTATAAGGCAGTCAGGTCAGGTAGGGTGTTCCCTACCTGACCTGTTTTAATGACTTTGAATTTTGTTCGACATTATCATTATTAATTATGACATGTAACTTAACCATTTGACATTTATTGAGAAATTGATTGTATATATGTTTTTCGTTGGATATGCTATGCCCATTTATACTGATTTTATTACTGACGTGAAAGTTGTCATAATTTCACCAATTTTTGTAATTTTAAAACTTAATCAATTATATTTGTACGCCTCTGGGCAAAACATGGAGGATCTACCTATTTTAAACACCTCACACTATATGTAACTTGACCTATGTTCACAAATAAAGCTTTCTGATTTCTGATAGAATTTACGCTGAACAGATGATCGGATCGGGCGTAAATAAAAAAAAGCTGCCGCCCTATCTCCCGTCAGCCATGTCGTCGGAGCTCCGCCGGCCTGCGGCCTACGCTCCTCATGTCCCAAAATCGGACTTCTGGGACCAATTAGTTATTTTGCTCACCATGTTTTAAATATGCATACCAATCGAATACACTGCCTAAAGACATTTTCTCTGCTGATCAATCATGAAATCTTGCTGATCAAGTAGTTATTTTGCGGACTGAATGTTTATTATGCAAACTCATGTTATTGTAAGCTGCCTATTTATGATTTAATTTTTGACCATTATCAAAATTATTTGCGGAACAAGGACTGCTGCCTGATTTTTTTAATTGCAAACGAAATCTTTGTATGTCGACCAAATTATTTAAATGCTGTTTTTTTGTGGCTCATCAAATTTACAATTGCTAAGGGTAAGGTTTAGCCTAAGGTTTGCTTGTCGTCGCCCCTGAGTTACACTTCACCCAATCAACCTTCGTTACGCTACGAAGGTCGCCGGCTCGCTTCGCTCGCCACCTCCCCTCTTTCCTCTACCACCACCAGACAGGTTTCGATGCCTACTATAATATTTGTTCAAACACATAATGGCTGTCTGTAACCGTTACGAAGTTACAGCCCTTTTAATTTTAGGGGAGGTTGGGGAGGGGAGGGGAGGGTAACAAATTTAAACGCCCCTCAATAATAAAGAATAGTAGTAAAAATTTTGATGTTGAAAGCTGCTACGTGTCCTAGTTTCCGAGATACGATGGAGGGAAGGGTATTGGGAGGAGAGGTGGGAGTTTTGAAAAAACGATTTTGACCAACTCTGGGCCTCTTAATAAGAATCTGAAAAAAAAATGTTCATAGTCTCTTAACTTCCGAGATCCGCCTAAAGGGGGGGAGAAGGGGGGCATGGGAGGCAATTTTGAAAAATTCTTTTTACTTTTCCGAGCCGCCGCTATACGGATCCTTAAAAAACAGAACACGGGTCTCTTAGTTTCCGAGATACTTTAGGGAAGGGGGGAGCGGGCAAAAGGGGGCTTTGGCACTTTATCCCTACACGTGGGAGTTAGTTGTTTACGAATCTGTCAAAATATACCACTCTCCCCCTCCACCATCTAGGAAAACAATCGTGTCAGTCAGTGGTTATCGAGAAACCGGAAATGGCACGGCCGCCATCTTGAATTTCTGAAATGTCAGAATTTTCCTAAAGTAACCAGGATACAAGTTACCTGTCAGTAAAAAAACGGTGGCTGTACGTTGACTTTGGTACAACAAAAGAATCCGCCAAAGTCGGGTCTGACCCGAAAATTCAAGCCCCACTGGACTTTTAAGATTTTGAAACCCCTTAATTATGAATAAGAAGAAAGAAAGTTAACTTGTCGTTGCCCCTGAAATACGCTCCGCTCAGCCATATCCCTACCAACACCGGACAGGTTCCGACGCCTACTATAATATTTGTTCAAACACATTATGGCTATCTTTAACCGTTATGAAGTTACAGCCCTTTCAATTTTAGGGGAGGTTGGGGAGGGGGGACAAATTTCAACGCCCCCCAAAAAACAAAAAATAGTAAACAGAAACAAACAGCTGCTACGTGTCCTCGTTTCCGAGATAAGGTTGGGGGAGGGCTGAAGGGGGGGAAAGAAGGGAGTTTTGAAAAATGCTTTTGACCAAATATGGGCCCTTTTCTGTGAATCTGAAAAAAAAATGTTCAACACGGCCGCCATCTTGATTTTCTGAAATGTCACAATTTTTCTGAAGTAACCAGGATGTAAACTACCTGTCAGTAAAAAAACGGTGGCTGTACGTTGACTTTGGTAGAACTTATTTTGCTCACCATGTTTTAAATATGCATACCAATCAAATGTACTGCTTATAGACATGTTTTCTCTGCTGATCAATTGTGAAATCTTGCTGATCAAGTAGTTTTTTTGCGGACTGAATATTTATTATGCTCATGTTATTGTAAAATTATTTGTGGAACAAGGATTGCTGCCTGATTTTTTAATTGTAAACGAAATCTTTGTATGTCGACCAAATTATTTATATGCTGTTTTTTTGTGGCTCACCATATTTTATAATTGCTAAACATTTAATTACTTTCTTAAAAAAAAATGTTACCCTAAAGCTTGCTTGTCGTCGCCCCTGACTTACGCTTCAATCACTCAACCTTCGTTACGCTACGGAGGTCGCCGGCTTGGTTTGCTCGCCACCTACTATAATATTTGTCCAAACACATTAAGGCTATCTTTAATCGTTACGAAGTTACAGCCCTTTCAATTTTAGGGGAGGTTGGGGAGGGGAGGGTATACAAATTTCAACGCCCCTCAAAAATAAAAAGTATTAAAAAAATCAAAAAGCTGCTACGTGTCCTAGTTTCCGAGATACGGTGGGGGGAAGTTCGAGGGGGGGAGGGGGGAGTTCTGAAAAATGATTTTGATCAACTCTGGGCCCCTTTTTACGAATCTGAAAAAAAAAATGTTCAAAGTCTCTTAACTTCCGAGATCCGCCTGAAGGGGGTGGAGTAAAGGGCAAGGGGGGCAATTTTAAAAACGGTTTTTACTTTTCCAAGCCTCCTCTATACGAATCCGTAAAAAAACAGAACACGGGTCTCTTAGTTTCGGATATACGATAGGGAGGGGGAGGGAAGGGGGAAAAAAGGGGGGGCTTGGCACTTTATCCCTACTCGTGGGAGTTTCTTGTTTACGAATCTGTCAAAATATACCCCCCTCCCCCTCCACCATCTGGGAGAAGAATTATGTCAGTTAGTGAGTGAGCGGAAACCGGAAATGGCACGGCCGCCATCTTGAATTTCTGAAATGTCACAATTTTTCTAAAGTAACCAGGATACAAGCTATCTGTCAGTAAAAAAACGGTGGCTGTACGTTGACTTTGGTAGAACAAAAGAACTCGCCAAAGTCGGGTCTTACCCGAAAATTCAAGCCCCAATGGCTCTCGGTGTTGCCAGGTGAAAGTGATGAAAATGGTCAAATGTTATTTGGGGGACCCCAATGTTGCCGGCTAGTCAAAGTTTCCTATTGAATTGTCGTTATTTCTACTTTTCATGTTTTTGGGGAAAATCGGGAAAAATACCCTAGAAATGGGAACAATTTTTGCACCAGGCAATACTCCTCAACGAAACACACGACCGGTTCATACAACACAATCCAGTCGGGGGATGCCAGCTGTCCCATTTATCGCGTCGAAAATTGCGATTTTTCGTCGTTCTTACAAGATGGCCGCCACACTGTCCGCCATCTTGTTTTTTTTAAAAGTCATAATTTTCCTGAAATCTCAAGGATATAGGCCATCGACCGGTGTACTTGGTGTTGCCAATTCTTGAGTTTGGTAGAACAAAAGAACTCGCCAAAGTCGGGTCTGACCCGAAAATTCAAGTCCCAATGGCTCTCGGGGTTGCCAGTTGAAAGTGATGAAAATGGTCAAATGTCATTTGGGGGACCTCAATGTTGCCGGCTAGTCAAAGTTTCCTGTTGAATTGTCGTTATTTCTACTTTTCATGTTTTTGGGGAAAATCGGGAAAAGTACCCTAGAAATGGGGAAATTTTTTGCACCAGGCAACACTCCTCGACAAAACACATGACCGGTTCATACAACTCAATCCAGTCGGGGGATGCCAGCTGTCCCATTTATCGCGTCGAAAATTGGGATTTTTCGTCGTTTTTACAAGATGGCCGCTGCACTGTCCGCCATCTTGTTTTTTTGAAAACTTATAATTTTCCTGAAATCCCAAGGATATAGGCCACCGACCGGTGTACTCGGTGTTGCCAACTTTTGAGTTTGGTAGAACAAAAGAACTCGCCAAAGTCAAAAAGTCCCAAAAATTAAAATATTCAATGGCTCTCGGGGTTGCCAATTAAA
The DNA here is from genome assembly GCA_947578425.1 of Eugnorisma glareosa. Classification (NCBI taxonomy): domain Eukaryota; kingdom Metazoa; phylum Arthropoda; class Insecta; order Lepidoptera; family Noctuidae; genus Eugnorisma; species Eugnorisma glareosa. The sequence continues at coordinate 2,086,721 of OX387966.1, forward strand.
ACGAACCAAAATGGTCAAATGTCATTTGGGGGACCCCAATGTTGCCAGCTAGACAAAGTGTCCATTCAAAATGTCAATATTTCTACTTTTCATGTTTTTGGGGAAAATCGGGAAAAATACCCTATAAATTGTGATTTTTTTGGCACCAGGCAACACTACTTAAGCAAACACACAACCACTCCGTACAACTCGAACCCGTCGGATGTTGCCGACTACCCGAAAAATCGTTTTGAAAAAAGTCGAAAATTCCAACGGTTCACAAAATGGCCGCTACATCGTCCGCCATCTTGGATTTTCAAAATGTCATAATTTTTCAAGATTGCCATGGATATTACTTACAATTCGTCAACGTCGAAATTGGCGACTTTGGAATTCGGTAGAACGAACCAATTCGTCAAAGTCGAGTGTGAAAAGTCGAAAATTTCAAAACGTCTTGGCGCAGCCGCCATCTTGTTTTTTTTTACTTTTTTTTTAAATCATTCCAAATCTACTTCAGGACCTGCGAGTCGAAACCCGTCCAAGTCTTTTCCCCACCGAAACCGGAAGTGGACCCGGCCGCCATCTTGGATTTGAATCTCCTCTATAATTTTCCTCTACTCACATAATGAAGTTGCACATAATAACCGGTTCATACAACACAATTCAGTCGGAGGATGCCAGCTGTCCCATTTATCGCGTCGAAAATTGCGATTTTTCGTCGTTCTTACAAGACGGCCGCCACACTGTCCGCCATCTTGTTTTTTTGAAAAGTCATAATTTTCCTGAAATCTCAAGGATATAGGCCACCAACCGGTGTACTTGGTGTTGCCAACTTTTGAGTTTGGTAGAACAAAAGAACTCGCCAAAGTCGGGTCTGACCCGAAAATTCAAGCCCCAATGGCTCTCGGGGTTGCCAGCTGAAAGTGATGAAAATGGTCAAATGTCATTCAAGGGACCCCAATGTTACCGGCAAGTCAAAGTCTCCTATTGAATTGTCGTTATTTCTACTTTTCATGTTTTTGGGGAAAATCGGGAAAAACACCCTAGAAATGGGGAAAAATTTCACACCAGGCAACACTCCTCGATGAAACACACGACCGCTTGGTACAACTTGATCCCGTCGGATGTTGCCGACTACCCGAAAAATCGTTTTGAAAAAAGTCGAAAATTCCAACGGTTCACAAAATGGCCGCTACATCGTCCGCCATCTTGGATTTTCAAAATGTCATAATTTTTCTAGATTGCCATGGATATTACCTACAATTCGTCAACGTCAAAATTGGCGACTTTGGAAATCGCTAGAACGAAACAACTCGTCAAAGTCGAGTGAGAAAAGTCGAAAATTTCAAAACGTACCAGCGCAGCCGCCATCTTGTTTTTTTTTTTTTTACTTTTTTTTTTTCAAATCATTCCAAATCTACTATAGGACCTGCGAGTCAAAATTCGTCCAAGTCTTTTCCCCACCGAAACCGGAAGTGGACCCGGCCGCCATCTTGGATTTGAATCTCCTCTATAATTTTCCTCTACTCACTTGGTGTTGCTACACATAATTGCAAAACATACCCCTGACCCATCTCCCACCCATTCCGAGAAACGACATGTCAATCAGTGAGTGAGTGAGTGAGTGGTCTTGTAGTTTTATATAATATAAATAGTGTCTTCGTAATCTAAGATAAACCATTGGGCGCTACTGTAGGGGCCAAACTCTTACCCCAGTTCTGGACCGACTCTATTTAAATTATCATCATCACACACTCTTTCCTTATCGTGTGGTTAAGTGCCTAACCTGGTGTCCGAGTTTTTATACCGCCCATGGGCCTCTGACTTGGCTTTACATGCCCTCGAGAAATATCTCTCAGGCATGCTGGTTTCTTCACGATGTTTTCCTTCGCCAAAGCAAGTGATAATTATACAACACGCACATGATTCCGAAAAATCAGAGGTGCGTGTCTTGGGTTCGAAATTGAGACCTATGACTTGGCAGTCCACCCACTAGCTATCACTGCTTACACTAAGAACAATCAGCACACTAAGAAGAGGAAGATTACTCATACTCATATTTTGTACTCATATTTTGTAATTGTATTTTCCTGTGTAATCTACTGTGTGTACATAAATAGTAAAATAAATAAATAAATAAATAAATAAGATTGTACTGAAGTAGAGGAAGATTGTATTGAACATTGTAGCTTAACATATTTTATTGTCATTCAATAAATAAGCTTAACTAAATCATTCTTGTTTTAGACAATCAGTTTTCACTACTGATTTTTATCACCAAAAATTACCTAATTTTATTGGGAGCACCGTCACTCGTAGTAACAATCAAACAGTCAGGTAAAAATGTTCCTGGATCTCAGCTTATATATTCTATATTAACGTTTTGTGGTTAGTTATGCAGGTAAAATAATTTAGTAGACATAATTATTAAAAAAACATCTTGATGGCTTCCTCGCGAATTGGCGAGAAGAAGCACACCTTCGTGATAAGTGAAGGAATGGGGGGAGGCCTTTGCTCAGGAGTGGGACAATACAAGCCTGTATTGTATCCCACTTCTGAGCAAAGGCAAAAATAAAAAAATAAAAAATGAATATAAAAATTGCAAAAAAGAACTGCTCAGCGTGCCCGCTCAAACCCCTTCCCCGCTACATTTCCAACACGGAGGGTTAACTCTAAACTCCGTCCAAGGTATGAATATTTACGAAAGCATTAATTATTTTTTAACTTTCTTCCTGCTTTAAGAGGCTTTTCTTAGCGTAAGGTGGAAATACCCAATGACTGTTGTTTTTAGTTGGCGAAGTAAAGTATACCCTATTACCGACCCATTCCGAGGTCCTTGCTTATTAAATCACAGAAAGTACGAGAAATATTAGTTGAAGAATTTTAAGCTGGATTTTAAGAATAGTTTATTGGATACTAGCGACCCGCCCCGGCTTCGCACGGGTGCAATGTTATAGATATAAACCTTCCTCTTGAATCACCCTATCTATTAAAAAACACATCAAAATCCGTTGCGTAATTTTAAAGATCTTTGCATACATAAGGACAGACAGCGGGAAGCGACTTTGTTTTATACTATGTAGTGATAGTGATGAGAGGTCAGCAGTCGTTTTACAGGCATAAGTACAATTTTATTTGATATGCGTATGAGAATTTTGTTTTTTATTGATTGATTATTATTTTAATGTGTATTATTTTAATTTATATTTAGTTTCATTTAATTGTATGGGACATATAATTCTAATGTGTATGTGTAATTTTATTTTTTATTGATTATTTTAAATGTACATGTGCTTAGTTATGTGTTTTAATTTTTTTATATTTTGTAAGGACCATGTCTGAAATAAATGTATTATTATTATGAGTTATAAACTAATAATGTGTGGTTAGTAGTAAGACTTGTTTGCGGCGAACATGGCTAGATGTCGTTCAAGATAGAGAGGTTGAGGTTGGTAAACCAAAAAAAAAGTAAAAAGAGTGAGAGAAATCAAACACTGTTTAATTTACTGTTTTTAGAGACTTACTAACCGTCGAGTTGAATGTTTGATTCAACCTATCAATATCCATTGAAAAGCTTCCAGTAAATAAAAGTTTCTTAATAGGCTCAAAACTCATAGACAACCCATTCACAAATACTGAAAATTATATTTATAATTTTCAGTATTTCTGAATACTGCGCTTTGTGAATAAACTCGCGCATTTATTTTTCAACTTTACTTTCGTACTTTTCAACCTCCAAATCATTGCCTACAAATACATAGCTACGACCAAATTACGCTACACAACACGACCAAATTACGCTCACCCATCCAAGTAAAAACCTCAGCAACACACTCAACTTTACACAATTTCCATTCTCCGCTATTCGTTTCCATCTCCTCGCCACAGAATACCCACTATCTCAGTTTAAACTTTGATATTCCATAAGGCGGCACAAATATAAGTTTATTTTTCTTATTACGCAGTTAACAAGGGGGTGTGTTATCGGCCGGCAGGCCTGCTAGCAGTTAAAGCGAATTTATACTTTCGATTACACTGGCTGTGGATGAATAAAAAACAAATGAGCCAAGAATTTGTTGGTACGCTGCGCTGCTGCGGACTGTGTTGGATTAGGGGGGATGTGACTGGCTTTAAAAAGGAGTTTTTAATTTTAATGTTTTTTTTAAATATATATTCGTTCCAGATTTTAGACTCTAACGGATCGTGTTAGATAATTTATTGTAATCCTTAAATGTGTGTTACTGAACTAATTTCAGTTTTTTTTTAAATAAACTTACTTTATCGATGTTTACTAAGGTTTTATTTTTTATACTTATTGTACCAATCATTTCTTTTTCCGCTCATGGGTTTGTGGTATCATGGATGATCGTTTTACATTTCTGAAAGATACGTATCGCCTTTTGTAACTATTTTAGACAAATTAGTCAAATTTAGGTAAATCGAGAAAAACAATATATTCTTATGGATTTTCAATGACAAGCCATGACAAACGCCAACGCCAGCCAGATAATATCATATAAGAAAACTTCAGCTCCAAAAACAATCACAATTTCAAATACCACATTAAAAAGTCCTCCCAAAAAAGCTGTATCGTATTATCCATACTAATCTACCGTCGTCATCCGAAGGCGCAGACCTAACCTATTATATTTAATGTGTATGCTTGCTTGATTTGAACGTAGTATCAAACTCCAGCATTCTTTGTCTCTTAGTAATGTTAATTTGTCGTGTTTTCTTGTTATTATCAAGTGAGCAAATTAAACTTTACGATTTTGCATACTTACTGTAATGAGCTACGCGTACTGCTACGCGCCTACGCGGCTACGAATTGGGAGCTACGAGCGCTACGGATTGATTGTGACACGGGGTTGGGAGAAACACGAGTTTTGGAAGAAGTTTGTTTTGGCATAAATCAGGGTTATATACAAAAATAATGTGTAATGGCACGATTAGTTACTATGAACACATAACAATTTATCGTCGACGACGTCAAAGTAAAGTTTTGTTTTTTTAAGAATTGTTTTAAATAACTTCATGTATCATGAAATCCACAAACAGTTGACTAGTTTCCAAACTAGTAACTTACTCGGATATGATTAAAACTACCAGTGGTTTTGAACACGTATTTCAAATGTTTTAAAAAAGTAACAGAACCAATTTCTCAAAAGTTTCTACGCATTTGCTCACAAGACCAGTGACTACTGGTTGATCCCTTCTTCGATAGATGGCGGTGGGTTGTCAAATAAAAAATAAAACTTATTCAGTAGTATTCAGCACCTATGAGTAGCATACTTACACGCAACTTAACACAATTCACAATAATAGAATTTAATTCCACAACAGTAGTATTAATACTTATTAAAACTCTATACTTTGTACCTTTTCAAATAAGATATTTAAATGAAAAAATGCTTCCTTTTTATAATATTGATTGATTTAAAATAATTACAATTTAAAAAAAAATAACAATTAAAAAGGTTCGATTGGAAATAAGTAAACAAAATATTGAAAGAACTGCTTATTTACAGTTCTAACTACAAACTTATTATTTATGGAAAAACAACTAACCCTCAAATGCCAACGCAATACAAGTTATAAATCCTAATCCAGTAATATGGCATATCAATACACAAATATATGTGTATCGTGATGGGGACAAATCCGCAGACTTAACCCTAGTTTACGGCTGGCGACTGATGGACATTGACCGGTATCGGAGCGACCCAGCCAGCGGCAGGGTTGCTAGTTACAAGCTAATTTTTCCCTTATTTCGGGAGTTTAGATGCTTTTTTGGTTAAAGTTTTGTTTTGTGTGAATTGCTTTTTGCTGTTTATATGCGCCTGTGAGAAATGTGATGGACAAGATTTTTTTAACAGGAAATTGCCATTTAACAATCATGATATTATTACACAATAACACAAACACTCATGCTACTATTTTTGAATCTTACATTTATAATTGCTAAAATAATTGTAATTTTACATCAGTTTGATCTTATTATTTTTACCGTTGTCTTATTATTTTTACCGTTGCTGTACAACGGTAAAACCAATAAGTTCAAACTTAAAAAGCAACATTTTGTCCGGCAGAAAATTATCGAAAATAATTTTTTTTCTCCCATGGTTTTGCTATTGTAAAGATTACCTACCGTGTACCCTTCATCTTTCGTTTTTTATTTATTTGTGTAAGCAAACAACTAAATTGCAGGAAAAATATGACCAACCTGGCAACCCATAAGCATCCCCCGTTTGAATTACTATAGTTATTTCTTGTTTATTGTCCCAGTATTGGACGGCAGTAGGGTTGGTCATTTTATTGCGTACGCGTCATTCTAGGGTTATACGATGTAGGATTTAGTGTGTGCGATGTGTTGTATTGCATCATGACGTCATCATATATTAAGAATTTATGTTTGTTTTGTTCTGGCGTCAGGAATTGATATAATTTTCTTTAGAACTAAACGCGTATGAGTACAAATGACTGCTTTGTTGATTGGTTATATTTTGTGTGATTATTTTTATAAGAAATGCAGCGCCAGTACTTATAGACTTAGCAAGCAACTTAAATGCTACATAGATTGTAAATAATAAAAAAAATTAGATTTAAATAGTAAACTATAAAAGCGACAGTGGTCGAATTAAAAGAACCTCCACCTCTAGCAATTTCGTCGGATGTGCTTGGAGAGTCAGTCCCGCTAAAACAAATTTCTGATTAACATTTTTTTTTTCTGCAATGCCAGTGAGACAGAACCAGACATTATATTAGAAAATACCCTGTCGTCTGATAAACACTGATTTGAATATGTCCCCACATGTTTTCAGCGACAAGTTCAAAGTTCTTATAAATAGCTATCGCCCTCGCATCCTGAAACAGACATATACAGTATAAAAGTATTCGGTATTTGAAATAATTTCTCATAGAAAAAAATCTCTAGCCATAGTTTATAATAAAAGAATTCCCCACAACCGAAACGAGTATATCTACCCAATGCAACTTAATTCGGCAAAATTACAATCGTTCAACAAACAGTAGCCGTACCGATTAAAACAATTGAACGTATTTATTTCCGCCATTATAACCCTACCAATGCATAGTGCACCGTAATTATCGTAAAATGCGAACATGTTTATGTATTTTTAATTCCATCGTATATCGCGTTTGGTCGCGATGTAAAATGGCGAGGCCGGCTGTACGGAAATCACTACAATAAACTTGTGTTAATGTTTGAATTGTTATGTATCACTATTGTGTAATATTGTCATGCTGAAGTGATATTTTTCAGGTTAAATTATTCAAAAAAGTGTTAATCATTTTGTACATAGTTTTGACGTAGAAATTAGTTATGATAAATATGGAATTTAATTTTACAGACGAAAATGATTTCACACTGAAATTATTTTTAATGGCAGTGAAAAAAAAAGTAAGTAATAAAATGACACATCATTCTACATTTAACGAAATTGAACGCATTACTTCAGTAAGTACCAAGTTACGAAGTAAAATTCGAAATATTTTCACATATGTTTTCTAAGCTGCTACAAGAAGCCAATCTGTCAATGCAATGTAATTCACAATGTAGCTTAGCCCATCCACTTCTTTCCACCCATCCCTCCGGCCGGGAGGATCGTGACCATTACCCAGGCCACTTAGCTGGCCCACCCTGATGCAAGGTAGATCGTTGAAAATAGCACTAAATATAAACCAATAGCGGCCACTAACCGCGCGGGGTCTAATTACCAATAATTATCGTTTCGTGCCGTTTGGCCGGGATGCAGTTTTAAATACGCCATTTTGTTCGGCTACTCGGCTACTAATGAGTGTAACAGATCGCTTTTTGATAATGTTATTGATATGGCTTGGGGACTACGATCCGTTGAGATTTTCAGAATTAAATTAGTGCGGGATATGTGAAGTGTGAATTGGAGTTGGTCGTCGCAATGTGGAATTACTGCCGCGGGCGCAGGGTTGGATTGTCAAATTGACAGCTCATTTATTAATTTTTCGTGGCGCATTTATAAGTTTTATTAATCATTATTTATCATTTTATTTATAATTTATTTAAACTTTTAATGCAATTTCATTTGCGGTCGTTTTTTAGAACAGCTGGAGTTTAATTCCAACTATAATATTAATAGGACGTGACAACCACTTGATATACTATCGATTCTCGAAGGTATATCTACTGTTGAACACCTTGAAAAACCACCGTATCAATTGAATACAAGAGTTTTTACAGATTTGAAACGTCATAAAATGACATAACACACAAAATTGGGTGTATTTATTTATTTATTTATTTATTTAAACTTCATGTACAATAGTGGTACATAGGCGGACTTAATGCCATTAGGCATTCTCTACCAGTCAACCTTTGGGTTCAATACGAAAACGCTGTGGTAGGGTACAAAATAACTATATGAAAAAAAAAAATATAAGTACTTATAGTGATACTAATACACATAATACATACAAGATAAACTAATAAATATTATAACAAATACCAAATTATAAAACGAAAAAAAACCTAATAATAATTACCGTGACTCGACTTCAAATTGAGAGTTATTTATTCTGACTTAGATAGTGGTTACGAACTTTTCTCTTAAAAGTGAATTTGCTTTCAGCTTTCTTAATGCCAAAAGGTAGCGCATTCCAGAGCTTTATAGTAGAGATAGCGTAAGAATTTGACTTGAAACCGGTGCGGTGAGAAGGAATTTGGAGAACTAGATTCTTGGAAGCTCGAAGGTTACGATTGTGAGAGCTGCCCAACACTTTGAAGTATTTTTTTAGATAATCGGGAGCACATCGATCGTTCATAATCGTGAAGAGCATGCAGAGAGATCTGAGGGACCTCCTGAGTCGGATAGGCAACCATTTAAGCTGAGAACGGAAGGAAGAAATGTGATCGTACTTACGAAGGCCAAAAACAAAGCGAATACAATTATTGAGAAGTCGATCCAATTTATTTAGAAGTTCTTGGGAAAGATCAGAATAACAAACATCAGCATAATCGATAATGGGAAGTACAAGTGACTGGACCAAAGTAAGTTTGGTGCTAGATGGCAGGAAATGCTTGAATCTATAGAGAGACCGCAGTGAGAACGTGACTTTCTGGCTCACCTGAGCCACGTGTTTATTCCAACTTAAACTGCCGTCAATGTACAGACCCAAGTCTTTTACGTGCGGTGAAAGAGATATGACGGAGTTTTCGTACATCAGTGGCATAAGTTGGCTAGTGTTCACATTTCTCAAATAGTACAAACTACCAATGAGGATGGCCTGACATTTCCCGACGTTAACAGAAACCCCAAATTTGCCAGACCATTCTTCGATAGTTCGAAGATCAGCATTGAGTGATGAAATGCAATTGTCAAGGTTGGCTATGTCTGACTGAGCGTATAGTTGCAAGTCATCAGCGTACAGATGGTAAGAACATTTGAGGACAGCAGTGATGGAGTTAATAAATAAAGAAAATAAGAGAGGAGAGAGTATACCGCCTTGTGGAACACCAGTTACCAGGTCACACCAGTCAGAGCAATCCTGACCAGCACGCACCGCCTGCTGGCGACCACGAAGATATGATGAAAACCAATCACGTGACAACGAAGAGACCCCAATTTGAGTCAGTATGGCCAGGAGAATGTCGTGATCAACGGTGTTAAAAGCATTGGAAAAGTCTATTAAAACCAAGACCGTTAATCTCGAATTCTCCAGGCCATCTCTTATGTCTTCAGTAACTTTAAGCAGAGCTGTGGCTGTGCTGTGGCCAGGCCGAAAACCAGATTGGAAACTGGACAACAGGTCATTCTTGAATACGTAGGAGGATATTTGATTAAGGGCAACTGCTTCTAGGATCTTGGAAAGGAAAGGGAGAATGGAGATCGGCCTAAAGTGATTAGCTAAACTGGGGTTGGAAATTTTAGGGAGAGGGATAATATAAGCCTTACGCCACATTGCAGGAAACACACCAGTCTGCAGAGATGAATTGATGATGTGCGTAATAACTGGAATTAAGTTCTCGACCATAAAAGATAACATGGTCCGACTGACCCTATCACAGCCCTCAGCCTTAGACTTAATTGAGGTAAAATATTTATGGACCTCAACGTTAGTCACGGGGGAGAAAGAAAAAGAGTCAGGAGGGAACATTGGCTTGGAAGTAATATCAAGGATAGTTTTATTCTTAACGTCAACCGCAAGCGTCGCAGACGTTGAAAAATGTTTATTAAGAACGTTTAAAGGCAGATTAAGAGATAAAATACTAGAGGGGGACTTTGTTATGCCAAGTGATTTTAGAAACTTCCAAATATCAGCCGGTGAAGAATTGAGGACATTTTCACAAATGTATCGGCGTTTAGATGCTCTTACCATCTGGTTGCAGCGGTTTCTAGCCAACTTGTACAGGTTCCAGTTCTCCTCACTGCGGTCTCGCCTATATTTTCTAAAAGCTCGGTCACGTCGTCTCATTGCCATCCGAACTCCAGGGGTAATCCATGGAGCTGGGGGGCGCTTGACGCGAACAGCCCTTAATGGCGCATGCGTGTCAATGAGCTGGAGTACATATTTGGTAAATAATTCCACCTTCTGATCCACTGATGGAGACTGGGCAATATCGACCCAATCAAGAGCTTGTGCATCGGTATTGAGTTTTTCTTTGTCCAATCTTACGAAATTCCGGATGAAAACAATAGCAGGCCGCTGCTTTGGGGGTTTAATTTTGTAAGACAGATAAATCAGATCGTGTCTGGATAAACCAGGCGCAGCGATCTGACCATGGTTGGCAACGAGATCCACAGAAGATGCAAGCATGAGATCGAGCCAGGAATCGCTTGAGTCAAAGTTGTGATGAGTCGGACTAAGTTTAAGAAGTGACAGACTCGACGACTCCAGGATCGCACTCAGCCTACGTGATCTAGGGTTATCCTTCAAGAGGTCAGTGTTAAAATCACCCATGACTATGAGATGTTTGTGCTCTGAGGAAATAGATTCGAAGAGAGATTCTAGAGTGGAGAAGTAATCTATAGCAGGTGGGCAGTAAACAACTCCTAGAACGGCCTTAACCCCTTTAACAACAATTTCAAGAAATAAGTATTCAGGGTTGCCATTATAAATAGGGGATGAAGAAGATAAGATTGTGTAGGGGATATCACTGCGCAGGTAAATGGCAACACCCCCAGCTCTTTTCCCTGTACGATCGTTCCGAATTAAAATAAAGCCAGGTAGACCGTATAAGTTGGATGAAAGTTCAGGTTTTTGCCAACTTTCGGACACTAAAACAGCATGCAAAGTGACGTCAGACAATAAATCCAATATCTCAGAATGGTGCTGAGGAATGCTCTGAGCATTGACATGACATACATTAAAACACTTGTTAAATCGCTGGCACTCACTACTCAGAAAACTATTCACGGACAGAGAGTCGTCAAGAGTCGAAAAAGATGTGGAAGAACATGAATAAAAAGAGTCGTCGTCAGACATAATTATTATAAAGTTAATTAAATAAATATAATATAAGCTAAAATATATATATATATAATATTAAACTTAAATGTGAAATAAAATTCACCTATGAATTAATTGCATAACCTGCCGGCAGACTGTTCACAAAATAAAACTAAAAGTAATGCGTGTTTCCGAACGTAACTGATTCAATAACTGCTTAGACAGTGACAAGTGACAGTGACATTACAAATACACAAAAATGATGAAAACATAAAACAGTAGTACATTAATTAAATTAAAGCGTCGGTACACGAATAAAGTTACCGTGACGTGTTCATACTAATATCGGCAAACAGAAAACTAGCTCTAAGGATTTTTAACTAGGTAAAAACGAAACAGAAATTATGGGAGTAAACAAAACAAACCAAGTTACTTCTTCCTTGCTAACCGCCTTGACCGAGTGTGAGCCTGCGCCGGCGCCGGGCTTGTGTTATTGGAGCCAGGGTTGGAGTCCAGAGGAACCACTTGATCTAGCGACTTGCCATGCTCCGCTCCCAGCGCGATGACTTCCTCAACAGTGAAGACCCGGCGACGTTTGCCATTTGGGAGCTTGACGTTAACGTTTCCGTCCATAGTCCACACATCAGTCACACCGAACAACTTGCGAGCTGTTGTAAAAGCAGACTGCCGCTGACGAGTGAGGAACTCAGACACCACATAAGAGGATCCCTTCAGTTTGGTCTTGGTTTTCCAGATCTGGCCCTTTATAGAAGACTCCGTGAACCGAAGCAGGATAGGTCTAGAGCGACCTTCAGAAGCAGCACCCAACCTGTGGCATACCGTTAACGAAGTGGGAGCCAGTTCAACAAGGCCAAGCTTATCCTGCAGAATTGATGCCACACTATCTGGGAGCCGCTCACCAGGCTTCTCAGGCACACCTCCAAGCAGCAAGAACTTTTTCCTGTGACGCATCTCAATGACGTCAACACTCCTGCTCACCTCAGCAATCTGCAGCTGCAATGCACTGAGTACACTCCACACATGCTCTTTGAAGACTGTAAAATCTTTGTGTAGCTCGCTCAAGTCTGCACCCGCTGATGATATCTTCAGATGTTCTTCAAAATCAGCCATCCGTTGGTTGAGAGATGTTATTGCCAAGCGCTGTGTCTCCGCAATGTCAGCTAATGAGCTCATGATAGTGACTTAGAGTGTTCAAGTGCAGTAGTCAGTGAGGCCAAAGTTCAAGTGACAGCTCAAGCCAGCAAGTAAATGCAATTAACACTGTTTAGGGCATGTGTATGTTACTGCTCATACAATATGTGCTTAATGGTATCTTACTAAGAAATATTAGGTAGGAATTTTTATTTAATTAATGAAAATACTATTAAAATTAAATTCAACGATTTGGGAATATGTGTTTACTTTTGTGCACCTACCCGCGAAAAAAACAGTGTACAGGTTGTAACGGTGTACAGGTTGTTCCAAAAACAAATCCGAACAGAGGCACGGTGTACGTTGTCTACACGGTTGTCAAAATGTATCGGAGTGCAATAAAGTGCGTCGCAATACGAACCACGCCGTGTCCGCACGCCGCGGCGCGCCGTAACTCCACACGTGCGGTTTGCTGCCGGACCGGACTGGATTTTGTAGGGAGGATGATACCGGTCTAAATTGTTTGATATTACTGGGGCAGAGGGTCGTGTAAGGCTGAAAGTGCAACATGAAGAGTAAATCTCACGTGCGCCGATGCCCAAGTGATGCCCCAAAGGTTGTGGGAAACAGCTGGTTGTGAGATGAGAACGGTCGATATTGCGATGTTGGCTTTATTCAGCGGTAAATATTTATCGACTTAATGATGATGGTCAAAGAACTACCTACCAGTTAGTTACCTTTCAGTGTAACTGATATGTCAAACAATCAGTTACACTGATAGACTGATTTCATAAATAGAATGCTAAAGATTAAAATATGCTATCGAAAACAATGTTTTGTTATTTGTGCACCATTCGTCGTCATTGTTTTTGTATATTTTTTAATTAATGAATTCCGGAATACGCATTCTTGAATAGAATACTCGTAGCATGTTAAATTTTATAGCTGCTGCTAAATTTTGAGTTTAATAAAACGACTGGAATTCCAGAAATAATTCACAACAAACATATATTTAAACAACAGTAACTTGCTGGTTCATCCATCATGATGAGCATCTTTTCAACCCGGAACCAGCCCTTGCAGGATGCAAATTCCATTCAAATTTACCTCTATTTCATTATCGTTCATTCCATTTCATTATTGTTCCACCTAGTAATAAGTACAGGCCCTTGGTGCCAGCCTTAGTGCGTTTTAAAGCAGTATTGTTTTAATTTTATTCCCGAGTGGAAAAGAGATGGCGCTAGACGTCCTCTATAGCTCCGTCTCTTTCTCAGACTGGAGTGACATTAAAACAATGGGTTCTGCTTTAAGACGTCATCGTAATGGTAACACCCCCGTTCTTACCGGCGACCTTTCATCCACATAATTATCTAGCTGTTGGTTTTGTTGTGATAATGTAAATGGTAAAAAGAATATAAAGCAGCAGAATATTGAATTGACTTTATTAGACCTACAAGTGACAAGAATGAACACTAGACTCCTAACCATAACTTTTTGTACAAAGAGTATTAATATACAACATGCCCCCTCAAAAAGATAATTCCATGGCACTCATAATACAAAGGCAAAAAATAAAAATAAACAAAACCATTACGATATACCAATCATTTGCAAACAACTGCGATGCTTTGTTGGACCCAAAGGTTTCGTCAAAACATCTGCAGGTAACCTGTCGGTAGGCATATACCTAAGTTCAACGGTTTTGTCGTTCACTTTTTCTCGGACAAAATGAAACTTTACGTCTGTGTTTTGTCCTATTGTGGTGAACAGGATTCATGGCTATTTTTTGTGCACTCTGACTATCCGTATACAAAACTATGTTAAGCGACGTACCTGTTATATCGGATATTAGTCTTTTTAAAAAGCACGCATCCTTTACTGCTGTAGCCAATGCCATATATTCTGCTTCAGCGGACGACAAAGCTACTGTGGGCTGTTTCTTGGCTTCCCACGAAATAGGGCCGCCTGCAAGCTCAAAATAGAACCCAGTGTATGATCGTCTATCAGTTGAACAATTTGCCCAGTCTGCATCTGAAAACCCCGTCAGAGTTGTAGTATTACCTGCTTGTTTCCTGTATGTAATACCACTATCTTTTGTCGCTTTCAGATAACGTAGGCAACGTTTAGCAATATTCCAATGTGACTGATCAAATTTAGAGTTAAATTGACTCAAATAACTCACTGTGTAAGCTATATCTGGTCTAGTATTCACAGCCAAAAACATTAGACAGCCTATTAATTCTCTGTAAGGATGCTCGCACTCACCTATACCAGGTTCAAGTTGTTTCTTGACGAGTGGGGTAGACACACCCTTACAATCTTGCATGTTAAATTTCTTCAGTAACTTTTCAATATAAGTACTCTGAGATAACTTCATTCCACATTTATCATGATGAATATTTATTCCCGTAAAGAAATTAATTTGTCCAAGATCCTTAGATGAAAAATATTTTACAAATTGACGTCTGAAGTTGTCAAATGTAATTTCATTTTTATACAAAATTAATAGATCGTCGACGTATACAGCCAGAACCAAGGAGTCTGAGTTCGAATTGTTTTTAAAAATACATGGTTCAGATGTAGGCATAAAACCAAGGAGCGACAAAGTTTGTTTTAACTTTGAATTCCAGGCTCTTGGTGCCTGTTTCAACCCATAAAGTGACCGTTTTAATAAACACACTTTCGACTCTTCCCCTTCCTTTACAAAACCTTCTGGCTGTGTCATGAAGATTTCTTCTTCTAGATCACCGTTCAGAAAAGCTGTGTCCACATCCATGTGCCAGACCTTATAATCATACTCCACTGCAAGTGCTAACAAAGTTCGCAACGACGAGTTGCGTACAACCGGAGAAAACGTTTCGTGGTAGTCGACACCTTCTTGTTGTCGAAAACCTTTTGCTACTAGGCGCGCTTTATACCTAACAACGCCACCTTTCGCATCTCGCTTCAGCTTGAAGACCCACTTGCTAGGAATACACGTTTTTCCTTTTGGCTTGTCAACCGAAACCCATGTGCCCTTTCTGACTAAAGCATTATACTCGTCTTTCATTGCTAAAAACCAGTTACATTTTTCATCGCTGTTAATCGCAGCCCGATAACTATTAGGATCATCGCAGCCATCGTCTAGTATAGTATTATACGAGAAATAATCCGGTGGTTTGCGAACTCTTGAAGGATATCGCCTTGATTCATTTGAGGAATCTGCAGACTCACCTGATTGTTGATCATCAACATCGTTGACCTCTACATCGTCTGTTTCACTGATTTCAACATCAGCATCCTCAGCATCCAGAAAAGAAGTATCCATGCTAGGAGCATCTACCTCACATCTCCCAGGCGAAGACGAAGGTAGTACTTCTTGTCTTAAAACTGCTGGCGTTGGTGACTGTGACAACAAATTGACAATATCAGAGTTTACAGTATCTACAGGCTCAGTATTTTCCTTCAGTCCGATAAAGTTATTTTCAAAAAATGTAATATCTCTTGACTTTAGTAACCGTCTTGGACTTATCGCATTCCGGAAATAATAAATACGAGGATCATCTGAATATCCTACAAAAATCTGTTCCTCAGCTTTCATGTCCAATTTACATCTTTGGCTTGATGGAACATGAACCAGCGCTCTGCATCCAAAAACCTTCAGATGAGACAGATCGGGTTTTTTATTAAACCACATTTCAAATGGTGTTTTACCACTAAGCGCGCGGTGTGGTGATCGATTTTTCAAGTAGACACTTGTCTCCACTGCATCCTGCCAATAAGCTTTTGAGAGAGAACCATGTGACAGCAGTGAGCGAGCCTTCTCTACTATGCTACGGTTACACCGTTCACTCACCCCATTTTGCTGAAGGCTGTAAGGTGCTGTCGTTTGCCAATCGATACCCAGTGACTGAACATAATCCATCAGCTCCTTATTAATGAACTCAGTGCCATTATCTGACCGCAAAGCCTTTATTTTTCCACCAAACTGTCTCTCGACAAGTGAATGAAAAGAACAAAACTTATTTTTGACTTCCGTTTTAGAAGATATACAATACACAAAAATAAAGCGTGTATAATCATCTATAAAGATAATAAAATATCTATTACCTTGAAATGAATGAGTAGAAAAAGGTCCACAAACATCGGTATGAATCAATTCAAGCGGCGATGTAGCTTTTCTATATTTTAAGCTTTTGAAGGGCTTTCTAGACTGCTTACCCTCTATGCAGGGTATGCATGGTTTTTTATCAACTTCCGTGTACTCTACGCCGATAGCCTGACCTTTTCTAAGCGGATCCATGCCAATACGACATAAATGTACTAACCTCTTATGCCAAAGCTGGAAGTCGGAACAATCAGAGTGCACAAGTTTAGCTGAAACATTATTGAACATATTAATTGAACAATCTAAAGTATACAGCCCATTACTTAAAGAACCATACACTAAAACATTATTACTATTTACTAAATCACACTTTGTGTTATAAATAGTACAGCCTTCTTTATCGAAAACTACAGAAAAACCTTTCTTTACTACTGTATTCACTGAAAGTAAACTACAGTTCAAATCAGGAACATGAACTACATTCTCTATTTTGTTCGCCAAGGTATCCGTATCAATGCATACATCACCAATACCAACAGCCGCCACTTTTTGTCCATTAGCCACAGTAATCGTTCCACCTTGTACTGGCCGATAACTGCTGAACCACTCGCGATGCGGAGTCATGTGAATGGTTGCACCGGAATCAATAATCCATCTCCCTTCATTTGGAGTTGGCGCAGAGAGAGCCATTTCCTTCAAGATAGCCTGTTCAACCTCCTTATTATGATGGCAATCTGTTTCTTTGAAAACCTTACCCGACACACTCATAGCCTTCCTATCCTTCTTATTGGGACATGCGGGGCTTTTATGTCCTGGTTGTCTACATTTAAAGCAGATTATAGGCTTCGTCTTTTTGCTTGTAGAACCTGTCGAACGTAACGCAGCCACCTCGTCCTGGTGAGAGTCCTTAGAAAGCTCGTTTAATAGCTTTGCCTTAACCAACTCACTGGTTACTTCAACATTCGAATTCTCTAAAGCCATGATCAGCGGTTCGTAACGTGATGTCAATCCTCCGAGAATAATCGCAGCCAAAGATCCATCGTCGATCTTCTTACCAATATCTTCAAGATCCTGAGCAGTGCTCATAATGGCGTTGATATATGATTCTATGTCTTGGAAATCGATCAAGGTATATTTATATAGTCTACGCTCTAGAGATAGCCGTCTACCCATACCTTTATCTTCGTATGCCTTTTGTAAAGCACTCCAAGCTTCCTTAGCGGTTTTCGCACTTCTCACATGCGCAATTGCACCTCCGTCTACCGTAAGGCATATTTTTGACAACGCCTTCTGGTCATTACGAGAGCGCACATCCTCCGCCGTTTTATCGGAATCATCGTACCCAGAGATGGTCGTCCATAGCTCCTCATGAATGAGAAGCATTCTCATTTTGAATTTCCATGTTGGGTAACTTTCTCGGTTTCTTAACATTTGTATTCCGTGAAAATTCACATTATTCCCTGCCATTATATTTATTTTTACTTCGTGCTGATAACGTGTTGTGATAATGTAAATGGTAAAAAGAATATAAAGCAGCAGAATATTGAATTGACTTTATTAGACCTACAAGTGACAAGAATAAACAGTAGACTCCTAACCATAACTTTTTGTACAAAGAGTATTAATATACAACAGGTTTGCCAAGGAATTAGTATCTACTAACATCTACCTATTAAAAATAGTACAAATTGAGGTTTAAACATCTCCATACATTCCAAAACAAACTGACCAATTAAAACAAGGCAAGTCGACGCCGGCCATCTTAAATCTGCGCGGCCGTGCATTGGCAATATCTGAGCTGCACCTATTACTTCGGTGCCGGCTGTATGCGTACAACCCGCATACAATTTACTGTTATATCCATGAATACGATGCTGGTTTGCGTTTTGTGTTAGTATTGGATGCAGTTTTGAAGATTTTGTGATGGAGATGACAATATTGTTGGTCCTGGAGTGTATTTTTCTTTGTGCACTGTCTGTGAGGTAGTACCTATCCCATCGAAATAGCAGTCTATAAGGAAATGGGATCAAAGTCTACCGGTAGATGGTATCCTCTTATTTCGTGTCGATAGCACGACTTGTTTAAATTTCTTGGGCCCAGTATGTGGCCACGTTAATTGCGGCGTCTGTGGCGACTTTTAGGTCCTGCAAAGGTTGGGGTATGAATACCTTACTGCACTTCCAGCTAGGTGGTTATATAAGGACCATGTACATAAAGAATACTGTGATATCGTTATTTGCAACAGGCACACATCCTCCCGTAAAGGTTTTAGAAACCTATGTCGAACCTATGTGCTCTCAGCTATCCATTAGTTAGCAACTAGCTTTCGAGCGTCATAGACTGCGTTTAGCAATTTGCGGTCCCCCCACACGAGAATAAATCAGCTTCAATGGACATTCGTGGTTATCTTATAAGTACTTACTACACTTTACTTATCAGTTAACAATAATTAGGTACTACGCCTTTGCAAAGTTTACGCCTTCACTAAATTTTTTATCATGAATAACAATAACAAAACACAAGGATTAGTGGGGATTATAATTCAGTACAAATTCAAAAATAGTACTAGTGAACTTGATAAGAATCATTATTTATTATTAAATGATAACACTGTAGGTCACCTACAAACTTTGTGGGCTATTGGGACCAACTATATACTCGTAGGCCCCTTTTAGGTGTATCGGTCAAGTAATTATTACCTGAAGCTAAAGTTGTTTTCTGCTAGATATGCGATTTTGGGTCACCATGCTATGCGCTACGCTAGCTATGCGTTTAGTTTCGCTTTCGTTGCAATATGCTGCGGGTCTAATGGTCGGATTTAAGATATTTTATCTACACTAATATTATAAAGAGGAAAGATTTGTATTTTTGTGTGTATGTTTGTAGTGAATAAACTCAAAAACTACTGCGCCGGTTTCAAAAATTCTTTCACCATTAGAAAGCTACATTCACCCTGAGTAACATAGGCGTGCGAAGCCGGGACGGGCCGCTAGTGTGTAAATCAATCTATTTGATAGTGCAGCTATTGGTTTCTTATCACACTCAATTAGAGAGCGATTACCATTCACGGCATTTCATACAAACTCTCAAGTGCTTATTTTTCGAAATTTCCGAACCGATTTTAATGAAACTTCATACGCTTGCAGGATACATAGCTCTAAAAAGTTAATGACAAACATTTTCGAATCATTAAAATCGTTTCAGTCATTTCGAAAAATAAGGACTTGAAAGTTCGTATGAAATGCTGAGAGTCGTAATCGCTCGTAACCAAAAACTTTGATTGATTAAGTTGACTATAAACTACACGGGTCCATATTTAAGATTACCGAGGTCGGTCGGTAGATGAGTGACTGAGTGAGTGACAGTGGATGGACTGTGTGATATGGCTAGAAAGGAGGTGACTGCTGAGATGACGAGTAATAGAGAAGTATGGGAGAAGAAGACATGCTGCGCCGACCACAAATAAATTGGGTTAAGGGCAAGAAAATGAAGACATGACAGCATATTCCTTTTTATGAATGATGCTCGTCTAGTATGATAAGGACAATCATTGATTGTAGACTATGGAAAAGTTTTTGACCTGTATATGATTAGATATCTAAGTCGAACAGTTCTGTCCTGAGGTTGTCTGGAGGAGATGGCTACATGCGATAAGACTTTCCATTGCCCAATTTTACTTTTTTTATTATTTGCTTATAGAGAATGTACCTAACATAATAAAGGATAATCTACTTATTATCTATCTATTCTAGGTAAACATGATTGATTATAGTCACGTTTCTATGATAGTCTATTTTGGTTGGCGGTCATGTTTTGTCCGACTAACCCAGAGAATGGGTTCGATTCCCAGGTTGTGCCAAGTGTTCTCTCTCTCTTCTCTTCTCTTCTTCAACCTTTGGCCACCCAATGCTGAGTGTAGGTCTCTTCCAAAACTTTTGGCGGTTTTGTGTCATGGCTATCCAGTTTGTTCCGGCCATGCACTTTAATCAGATCGTCTGCTAAGTGTTATTAGGTTTTAATTCTGGAATTTCTTAGTTGGAGTCAGGAATCGGTATAACTGTACCCCATTGATGGCTATTGCCGTCACATAGACTCCCACATTTCGTCACACTCAGCCTATTGGCTCGCCCCTATCACATGAGACGAAATGTGAGTGTACGAGTTATAGATATAACACTGCCTAAACTTTTGGGGTTACAAGCGCGATTTTATGTTAATGCTGCGTGGTTCTGTACTATGTTTTGTGTGGCCTTAGCCGAAACTACCGCTGTCATTTTGTTTGTTCAATACAATTTCCACAAATATTTTCTGAAATGTCCTGAAATGTCATTTAGGCGCCAAAAAACACAACAGCATTATTATATTAGTACTACACCCTTGAACTCCTTCATACTCCTTCAAGGACATAAAATTTTGATGTCTCGTAATTTTCTGGAAGATTATTTTGCTACCATTGATTATTTTTTAGACTGCCTCGTTAGTCTAGTGGTCGCAAGCACAACTGCTAAACATGAGATCCTGGGTTCACTCCCCGGGTCGGGCAAAGTATTATTAGGTCTTTCCATCAGGAATTTCTCAGAAGTTCAGCCATGATGGAGTCTGGATTTGTGCCCGGTTGATGGCAATCGACTCGCCCCCTATTACATAGGACTAAAACGTAACTGGGCGAAATGTGGGTGTACTATTAGGTACACCTCTGCCTAACGCTTCGAGGATTACACGCGATTATTATTTTGCTATATTTTTTCTAACAACAAAAACAAGCCCCCAACAACACATCCGACTAATTACAGTGCGCGTATTAATCACGGCATTATACGGCACGCGAGCGCATCCTTTCGATGATTATTATCACTAAATCATATTTAGTGCAGTCATTATCGCCTCTGTGCACGATATTATTGAGTGCGCTCATAATAAATAACAGCTATTGGGTGAGATTCTAATTTTGCTCTCGTATTTTACAGTGGTTGCGCTGTGGCCTTCCGATTAGCTGCTATACAGATTAGATGATAAATTGGTGAAAATAATGGCGGAATCATTAATGGTATAAAGGTATTAGGTATGTATCAAAAATAAAACATTAGTTAGTTAATAATACTTTTTCTTTTTGTTTCTCAAATTTTATTAAAACGCTACTGCAACTGCTACATACAGTCAATCTCATTTCAGTAGTACCTTAAACTTGCAATATAACTCACCCTTAATGCTGCGACATTAATCAATGTCAAATAGTTACAATTGTTGTTACTTTACTGTACTTACAGCTACTAAAATTACGTAGAATATTTAATAATATGAATTATTTTATCAACGTTCTGTATATCAATGTTTTTTTTTCCACTTGGGAAACCCTGCATGTACGGCCACCTTGGCCTGAGCAAGGAAACTATTGTACAAATGTTAATGTACCATGAGTTCATGACATTATAACAGTATCATTCCTCTGTAACAATTTCAAACCCAAATACAGCTCCATTTCATACTCAACCAGCATGACGAATAAGCACGAAAACAGCAACACCTAATGAACTAATAACCAAAAATTATTGCCACACTAAAACCTTATCATTACCAACATTATAACATAAACATGGCAACATTGTTCCAAACGCGACGCGAATCACACAGCCTATAGCCACGCTGACGGCTTTACGATCGTATTAATGCTAATTTCGGCAAAATTCGGGAACACTCGGAAATGTTCGGCTCGCCGAGTGCTGATGACGTTATGTCATTTTAATGCGAGCACCTTGTTTTGGTGATTGGGTTGTAATGACGTTATTTAGATATATGGAGTTGAGTGTACATTTGTAATGTTTGGTGATAGTTTTGAAGGTAATTTGGTAATTGAGTATACCCAGATAGTATGGTCATGTATGTGGAGACGATGAGTAAAAGGCGAGTAACAAAAGGTTTTTACCAGACAGATGTGAGTTGCCGCGCCGGGAGGGGACGTCCTAGAAGAACATACACTGATCTTATTGGTGTGGTTCTTCAGAAAGGTCAGGTGCGTAGTACAAGCAACTGGCGTACGTGTATGCCCTGATGTATGAACGTGGACGGGGCAAATGGAGTATGTAAGGATCGTAGCAGATGGCGTTCTGTGGTTTCTGCCCACCCCCATGGGAAAAAGGCTTGAGTTTATATATGTATGTATATAGGGTGACTGGTAATTAGTGAACGATACTTAAACACGTGATTGTACTCATGATAACTAACAACTTTCCCAAAGAAACTTTTTTTTATACTCGTTCACTTTTGATTTTGTCCAGCAAACTAACGACAAGTGGTCTACATTAGCCCTGGATCGAAACAACTGTACCCATCAGCTGTTAGCAAAAAAACAAAGTTTCTTTGGGAAAGTTGTTTGTTATCATGAGTACAATCACGTGTTTATGTATCGGTCACTAATTACCAGTCACCCGATATATATTTACGTATATAACATTACGCGTGTAATCCATATTTCGCCAGATATGTTTAAGTCCCATGTAATAAAGAACGAGCCTATAACCGTCACAAATCTAGGACCTGGACTGTTAATGAGATATACCTAATGAAAAAAAACCCGTTAAAACTTTGGCAGAGCTAGGAATCCAGGAAAAAAATTCATTTTGTATCTACTTATTATTTTCTAAGGTGGTAACCAAACTAAGGTTACCACTATAAAAATCCCAAAACCATAAGCAAAATAAAGGGACTAGCCGCCCATTGGACAATTCTGGAGTGCGTTGGCGCACAGCCAGTCAATCCGCTACCATTTTTACTCACTGGCCAATCTGTTCACGGCAACGCGACGTGAGCTAAGATTTCCTACTTCTGATGTTGCAACAAGCTTCTTCACTTCAATGTTTAATGACATTGTAAGCTATACCTTTTTATGCAAACATATGATTCCGGTGTAGAACATGACACTTCTTCTCTACTCTTCAAAGGCAAAAAGTTTTTTAAACTTTAATAGGATGAGCAATATTTTCTTTTCCTAACATTTTTGTGCTCTCTTTGACTGACCGATTGCCATTGAGAGACTAATCTTGCGTAGGTTCCTAGCTAAGGTCTACTTTAAACTCTAGATTACCTTCATCGTAGGCACAATAGGTACCAAAACCAATTTTTCAGTCAGAAAATATAATCAAAATTGATAGTATTTCCGCCAAAACGGCAACACATAAAAAGTTATCAACTAAAATAATTATCGAAATAAATTGCCGCTAAAATGGCGCACTAACCCATAAAACTAAACGCAATCAGTTCAAAAACTACCGCAGAGAGTGGCATAAATCAAAATTTAACAACGGCTAGTCGGGCTGGATGATTAAATTCATAGCTAACTGAAGCTTTATTGTGTAAATAGCGATCGGTTGCTAGATTGTAGGGAGCGGTTGAAAATTGTGTCGAGTTATGAAAAAGTACCCTCAAGCTTTAAGTTGTTGATTCCATTTCCTGTGAAGGAGTTAGGTTCACCTTTATGACAGAGAAGAAGCCATATTTTGTACAAGATGGACTAGTGGATATCAGAGTCCAATAGTAATTGCATAAGATCCATCAACTTCTAAGTACGCACGGCGATCAATCATACCAGTTTATTCGGATCTCTTATTGTACGGAAAATATATACAAAGCGAGGCCATGTTATACAGGAAAAGTATAGCTTGCTGTGTCACAGAGTGTACCTAAGTACGCAGATTCTCCCATGACAACAGCTTTAAAAAATATAACTCTGTCTTTGCTTTGTAGGTAATCATTTATGCTTGTTACTCGACTGCATGTTTTTGTTTTGTGAATCAAAGTTTTTGTCATTGTTGGGCATTGAGAGTAACGCTGTCTAAGCACCCTGGTTGGGTACCCTTTCCTCAAAAGAACTTTCTCCTTCAGGTCTAGAGCCATAGAACAACTGTTCTGCAATCGATTGCTCCCACCAGTTACACAACAGTGTCCCGCGGGTGTAACCCTGTTGGAAAATGGCTCGCCCCGCCATAATGAGCGCACGATTGTCGTTGCTTTGATTTAATGACTCGAAATAATAG
The DNA here is from genome assembly GCA_947578425.1 of Eugnorisma glareosa. Lineage (NCBI taxonomy): Eukaryota > Metazoa > Arthropoda > Insecta > Lepidoptera > Noctuidae > Eugnorisma > Eugnorisma glareosa. The sequence continues at coordinate 2,111,411 of OX387966.1, forward strand.
CAATCAATGCGATCGCCGAACGACTGCCGATATTTTTGCGATGCCAAAGGGTGGTAGGAAATTGGTTGGGTTAATTTTGACGTAGATCATGATGATATAGAAATGAATGTATGTGTGTGACCAGATGTATGAACGTAGAGGAAGCAAAAGGAGGATGTGAGGATCGTCGCAAGTGGCTTATTTTAGTTAACATATACATATATAAACCCACGTGAGTTATTATAATTGTTATGTTATGATAGACATATTTTTCCTGCTCCGCGTCCTAGTGCCATAATATAATTATTAAAATTTACAAAACCTATGGAAAACTTCATAAAACTACAGCTATTTTAAGTTATTACACATTGAAAAGTAAGTGAACTTGGTCGTAACATGTGTTAAAATTGAGTATTTTAACAAAATACAAAGTTTTAAAGCTTCGTAAACTTAAAGGTACTTCTTCTTAATACTGAATGATTTTTTGTTCTTCACTTTCTCCGTCTTAAAACATACAACCTACTTTTTGTTTATCAGATAAAAAATCTCTTTTTCAAACACCCTGTGCAATCCGCCATGTTGACATCAGCCCGTGTAATGGAAGCGCATTATTTTGCGTCTAATTAATTTACGATAATGTACTGATACACCATTAAATAATATATCATCAATCGTAATTTTACATTAATTTCATTATGTTGCCATCAGTTTGACTTTTCAGGATATTTACTTTCCATTATTGTTGGTCTACTTATTTTGTGATATACTATGTCTGAATGCTTAATCTTAAACATCATTAAGACGATAACATGCGGTACATTAAAGGGCAATCATTTAGACGTCTGTAATAGATTTAGATTTTACTCTCTACTGTCTCGTTGGTTTAGTGGCTGCAAGCACGACTGCTGAGCATGAGGTCCTGGGTTCGATTCCCGGGTCGGGTAAAATGTTATTAGACTCATCATAGCTCATCAGGAATTTCTCAGTAGCAGCTATGGAGTCAGGATTTGTGTCCGGTTGATGGCAATAGGCTCGCCTCCTATTACTCGGGACTGACGAAATGTGGGTGTACTATTAGGTACACCTATGCCTAACTCTTCGAGGATTACAAGCGTGATGTTACGTAATATGTAATTTTACTCTCCTGCGCGAAATTCAAAACTTTTGAAGGAAGTCTTGGTAAGTGTAGAATCAGTCGTGCTCCATCCATGTCCGCGCGGCCATATACGGCACAATTCAACACAGATTTTTCATTCACACATCTTGTCACCCGGGATGTGTCGAATCCTAGCCTAGATGTCTAAAACCCCGCGATATTTAGTTTTGACGTAATAAGGTATATAATCCGGTTCCTGCATTCAAGCAAGATGATCTGCACTTATCTAACCTAATGTTAACAGTCGTGTCCCGTAAACAACAACCAATCATCAAGTTATCATGACAATTCAACTGACGTCAGATCACAGCGAAGAGGCTTCCACTAACCGGGGTTTTGTTCCATTACTGCTTGTCTGAATATTACTAATACTTTTGCTTATATTTATTACAGTTATCATTTACTGCTTGGAGTCCTGCCCACTTCGCAAACTAAGAAACGCTCTTCTTCGACGATAACTTAGAAAATATTCGACCAACCAATAAAACATTGACAAAGAATTATTATTTCCGAACTTCTGCGCTCAGAAAACGAATTATTGTTTCAACGAATTATTATCTAGACATAAAACTCCCAATTGGCAAAGATATAGTAATAAGCATAGGAGATCTACTTATCGAAGATACGGAACCAACAAGCCGTGGCGCAATAAACCAATAAAATAAGAATATAAATAAAAATAACTGCTGTGTTATAAATAATGTTAGAGTAGTACTTGTATAGGGCTGTATATCACAAGGCTCAGGGTGGCGTGTCACCCGTCTGAGTTATAGCGTCACAGAACATAAAATATACAACAAAAACTGTTGTTCTTCCAACAGTTTTGCCCCATATTAAGAATGAGCACAAACAGAATGTGGATTTGGAACAGGGGTCGGCGATATTGTGGAGAGGACGCGCGACTAAATGTTTTGGATGAAAGTAAATGATGGTTCCTATTGCACCTGATGGTTTTTAGAAGGTTATTTTATTAGTAAAGTTCATCGACAGCTGTAAACCTCCTGCAAGAAATGCTGAATAGGTTCTGATGCATAGTGAACTTTGCTGGGAAAACTATTCACGAATCTAAACACAAACAAGAAAGTGCATTAGATTCATCGCGATGGGCTGACCCTTACTTACCTACGACCTGAAGTTGGACTATTTGGCAAAGACAAGCAAAACTGTAAACGTACCTACGAAGACCCACATGTACCTTGAACAAACAAATTCATTTATCGTCAAAACATCGTTCTGTTTCTGTCAATGTTTTGTAGATGTCAGAGTCAGAATCATGTTTTAAATATATTATGTTAATCTCAAAGCATGTTACGCAATTATTAAGTTGTTGTTGTTGTATAGTGTATTTTTGCTGTTGTTGTTTAGTTGTTGTGTTGTGTTGTTGTTATTGTTGCAAGCCGGCCTTGGTTTTGGGCACTATTTAAAATCTTGCCTTGATCGACTCATCGAGTACCCTGGCGACTTCAAATTCTTCAGTTGCCATTAGCGACTCCATACCTTCCCGCTCGCCGCATCCTCGGGGCCGATTCAAGCCCAGTTCACGGGGTAATTCGTTATTTTTATTGTTTTTTGTTATTATGATTCTGTCCCCTGGATTACTGGCCGTGATACATGGCCAAGCACTGGATGCGTTTAATTGCCCCGGACGCTTTCCCAGTACGCGATAAATAATAAGATTAAGGTGGGAAATAGTGGATTTGGCTGTTTATAATATGAGCGTTACTTACCCTTTATGTTTTTGTGAGCGGTTGTATGGAGGTAAATGTTTTTTGAAAGGCAATTCATTTTTTTTGGTTTTATTTTAGTGAAAAATGTTCTTTTTATTTCCAAAAGCCTAGGAAAAAATATTTATGACTAGTAAAATGTGAATACACTAGGTAGGTTCACTTATGTATATGTTACCGGAAATGTAAGAAATCTAGAAATTGTTTGTTCAACAAAGATGATATTGTCATAAGCAGGACAGGAGGTGGGCCATCGTGTGATGAGGCAGCAGTCGCATTCTGTTTCATTAAAATACGTCGACCGAACTAAGTTGTACCTGCAGCGACTCACCTGGCTTCATCGTAGTCGATCAAAATAATAAAAGATTACGACTTACCATTAATGACAAGATTACCAAACAAGAATTTTTTTTTCAATGAAGTGTCAATGGCACACAAAAACAATGATGCCGTTCATTAAGGGGTTCAATAATAAAATAATAATTAGCAAAACTTTGAAAAGGAGATGTTTGATTTTGGGCCACAACTATGTACACTACATAGATAAATAGGAAAAAAATACGGGAATTTCATAAAAATACTAAAAAAATAATTTGTAGAAAGGTACAGTGGTACAAAAATTATCATTGGAAAAGTTTTTTTAATAAAATAACCCTATTTTTAGGGCAGCCATGACAGTTGTGTTTGACATGATGTTTGACGACTTTGACAGTTTTAAGAAGTGACGTTTTTGAGTCTTTCCTTGCTTTGAGTTTGGATCTGTAGTCTTATTTTATCGAAACCGAAACCCAAGATTTTCGAAATTCGTATTGTGATTTTTTATCGCAGGTATTACGATGCACGTCAATCAAATGTTATTGTCAAAATGTCATTTTTCGCATGATGCTGATCTGATCTGATGTTTAATTTTATTTTGTATTGCTCTCCATGGCCAAGTTTATTTGAATGTACTTTGAAACGAAGTGAAATTAATGAAAATAACAATAAAAAACGGTTACTGTAATACATATCGATATTTACATATAGTGTACATAGTGCTGGGCCAGGCTCCATACATTTCTGGAACATCTCCTTTACAATTACATTGTCAATGATCAGCTATTAACCATTATTATAAGTTCCTGGATTCCGACACAATAAAGAACATGTAAGAAATTCAAAACTTTTTAAACATTTTTTTTTAAATTTTCGAGTATTAATTTTATTGGACTAGTTTGAGTTTAGTACACTTGTTTAATGATGGATTTAAGTAACGAAAAGTTGCCTAAGCTTGTAAGTTTTTCAATCATGTAAGTTTAGCAGTAGGTAAGGAATTAGGGAATACATTGCATGCATTATCAGACTTGACTTTCAATATATTTACTTATTAATAAGTGTTATGTTTTATAAAATCGAACCGAAGTTCGATTTGTCAAAAACATTTGAGCAGACATACAAATTACTCATTGGACGGTGTCTGTATATAAAATAGTAAATCTTGTGATCCTGATGAAAATGAAAGACATAAAAAAACGTTTATTGTTTCATTCCTTTAGTACCTTCATTACATTTCTATAAAGGGTGTAACAAGACCCTTCACGAAGCCGAAAGGCACTTGTTCTCCTCGTCATTGCGATCATTTTATTATTCTAGACCATACCTGGGACCCTTCTAGTTACGGAGATATTGGGGGTCAAAGTGCCAAATTTTTCACAAGTTTTTTTTTAATACACGTTTTCACGACAGAACTCGCTGCAGAACTAAATCTTTTTATTTATTTTCTCTTTCATACTTTGCTGCCACAGTTACCTACTCTCTTCCAGTTTCTTTTCTTATCCTTTTCCTAACTTACAATCATGACCATGACTCGTTCCGCCCACGCTCGCCAAGAAGAACTTAAACTGGCTCTGAGCGAATTAAAGGTGTCTAAGCAGTCCTGTGACCAACTATGTAGGGAATTGGATGACAATGAAAGGGTTCTCTTTGAAGCCCACGAAATAAATAGGAAGTTAAAAAAGGAAATGGGTCAGTTATACAATCAATACACTGACGCCATAGAAGACCGGGATAGGCTCCAAGTTATTGTGGACGGGTTCAGCCAGTGTAGCGCAGAATATGAGCAAACTCTTGATCATAAACACTTATTAGAACAGCAGCTACATGAGGCTAGAAGTCAAATAACAGAACTTGAGACTAACAATCATAACATCACTGCCTCGCTGAACCAAAGTCTGTTCAGTGAATTGGTGCCTATTGCCCCGTCAATGGTTTCTGCCACCAATCCCTCCTTCACAATAGATTTGACAGGTGAGGATGGTTCCAACTTATGTAATTCAGTGAGAGCAGTCACCAGTAAAAACAAGCTAAAAAAATACATTAAAATCAATAAATACATTGTCAAAACACAAAAGATGGTTAAAAGGCAAAAGTATTTCATTAAAAATGTTAAATTAAATAGAGAAAGACTAAATGTATTAAAACAATTAGATATATATTCATTTAATTTGGAGCAAAGCACTAGGAGGTACAAAATTGACACAGAACACCTGCAATCTAAACTTGATCACCTACAGGAGAAGCTAAGTTCAATGACTAGCAAATATAATACCTCTGAACATCTTATGAGGGAATATGTGTTGGCGATGAATGATTTGGTCAACTCACAAACAAACAACTGTGACCACTGTCAAACAGCTTCCCATATAAATACACCAGACCATTCATTGGCAACATGTAATATCACCTTACCGCAGCCATGTGTTGATTTGCATATTCCTACGAATAGTTCCCCTAAACAATATAAACAAAAAGTAAATAATGACATAGTAATATTTTGTGATGAGATTGGAAAAGACCTAGGTAATTTGTTATCAGATGAGAACCCAGGACACTCAGTGATAAACAACTGTATGCCGGGATGTTCTCTATATCACATAATGAAAGAAATAATTAAGTGTAACTTCAACCAGGACACCATATTATTAATTTTGATAGGTAACAGAGGAAATGTGAACAAAGGAGAGTTGCTCCAGTATCATAGGACATTGTCAAACTTAAATTTAAGAAAAATTGTGTTGTTTACATTTCCATATAGTAAAAGTTTGCCACAGGAAGAAAATTTCCTTAGATATAATATTAATAACACGTTGCATAATTTGACATGTAATAGTAATGTTTTTCATTTGATTGACATTAACAATTATATTGGTAATAATTTTTATTTGACAAAAGATAGATATCTTGTGGATCGGTGCTATTTATCAAACTATTGTAGAAGACAGGTAGCTGTATCGCTATCATATTATTTTTCTATTACAGCCAAGAACTTGGCTAATCGAGTTGCCTCTGTTGAGCAATGCAATATTCAGTTAAATTACTCTGCCAATAGTTTGATCACAATTAATGACTCAGTCAATCATTTAAATTAGAAAATGAGACAACAGAGGCAACCTCTTGCAATATTTTAAGGAAGCCAGATAATAAACCAAGAGAATGTTTAGAGGATTTCAATAGTATCAACCTGGTGCATCAAAATATTCAAGGATTTTTGAACAAAGAATTAGAAGTAGAACTTTTTCTGAATTGTAACAACATAGATATTCTTTGTATAACGGAGCATTGGCTTAAGTGTCACCAATTAATTTTCAATTTTAGTAATCACCAGGTTGGTAGTTCATTCTGCAGGGAAAATGCTATACATGGCGGCGCATTAATCTTAGTAAATAATCAGCTTAAATTTAAAGACCGCAAGGATATTGTAAGCCTATCTGTTTAGCGAACAGTTGAAATAGCCTGTATAGAATTGGAGCAGTTTATCATATTAAGTGTATATAGACCTCCTTCAGGGTTGTATGATAGTTTTGAAAAGGTAATGGATGAAGTGTTGCATAAAATCTGTAATTCTAAGAAGTCCATAATCACTTGTGGTGATTTTAATATTAATTTGTTAGAAAAATCTGGGCTAAGTACTAAAATTATAAGCCTGTTTCAGTCATACAATCTTGAAAACAAATTTCTGGAGCCCACTAGAATAACCCCCACTAGTGCCACTTGCCTCGATAATATTTACACAGATGTCATACCTACCCACACAGTAATTATTAACTTAATGGATTCAGATCATTGTGGGCAATTGATCACAATTCCTAATGTAAACAAGAAAGTCACTAAGAAGGATATCATTGTTAATCCAAAAACTAAAAATCGCCTGGAAACTTTTAAAACTAAACTTTTGTCTAAATTACCACCTTTGTCAAATAACGGTGATCCCAACCAACAATATAACGATTTTTTTAGTATGTATTGCACACAATTTAAAACCACGTTTGTTCCTAAGACAATCTCGGTTAATAGTAACGCTTCTTTCAACGACTGGGCCACCATTGGTATTCATAAGAGTCGAAAACGACTTTATGAGCTGTATGAAGAACGGACGTATATAAACACTGTAGAATTTAAGTTATATGTTAAGAATTATTCTAAGGTATTTAAAAAAGTTTGTTTTATAGCAAAGTCACGTTATTTGAGTTCAAAAATTAAAAACAGTAGTAATGTAATTAAAATGACATGGAACATTATTAATAGCGAAACGGGAAAGTCTTGCAATCGAGATAGTGACTACAGCCTTGCTATTGGCGATAATATTTTGAATTCAGACACTCAAGTTGCCACAGCATTTGAAAATTTCTTTGCGGATATTCCCGTATCGACTACTAAATCGCTAAACTCGTCACCAGCTGCTGCCGAGTCTTTATTAAGGGAAAACGTTTCAGTCTGTGATTCCGAATTTAATTTTCAATATGTCACCTGTAAAGATATAATTAAAACTTTTCACACGTTAAATGTTAAGAAGACCGCCGATCTATGGGGTCATTCTGTGGACGTTGCTAAGTCCATTATAACCATTGTAGCTCCTTCTTTAGCTGTAATATTTAACGATTGTATTGACCGTGGTGTGTTTCCTGATCTAATGAAAAATAGTAAAATAATACCATTGTTTAAATCGGGTAGTAAATCAGACCCCACTAATTATAGACCCATTTCTGTACTACCCACCTTCAGTAAAATTTTTGAAAAACTAATTTTAGAACAAATGCAAAGATTTTTCAATAAACATAAGTTATTGCATAAGAAACAGTTCGGTTTTACAAGGGGTCGTTCAACTACTGATGCCGGTGTTGAACTTTTAGGGCACATTTATAATGCATGGGAAGTTAAATGCGATGCTTTGGGCATTTTTTGCGATTTGTCTAAGGCTTTCGATTGCGTTCTTCATGAAACATTAATCAGGAAACTACACCACTACGGAATCCGGAACGCCTCTCTGGATCTTCTTGCGTCATATTTGAGCGATAGGATTCAGAGAGTTGATGTTAACGGGAAAAGGTCCCCCGGATCCGTAGTAAGAATGGGGGTACCCCAGGGCTCAATTCTTGGCCCATTTTTGTTTCTTATTTATATAAATGACTTGCCTTACCTCCTAAAGGATAATCATGACATTGTGTTGTTTGCAGACGATACCTCTCTTTTATTTAAACTCAAACGTCAGCAGCTAGTTACGGACGATGTTAATAGCGCCCTGGCAAAAGTCGTTAATTGGTTTAATGTTAACAATCTACTCCTAAATGAGAAAAAAAATAAATGTATTAAGTTTACAATACCCCATGTAAGACAAGTGGAAACTAGTGTACTAATCAAGAATGAAGAGTTGAAACCGGAAGATAACACAGTGTTCTTAGGCATAACTTTGGATGCCAAGCTTCAGTGGGGCCCCCATATAGACAAATTGTCAAAAAAGCTTAGCTCTGCAGCATACGCCGTTAGAAAAATTCGTGATTTAACTGATTTAGAGACAGCCCGTTTAGTTTACTTTAGTTATTTCCACAGTGTGATGTCGTACGGTATTCTCTTGTGGGGCAATGCCGCCGATATTCAGACAATATTTGTTTTGCAAAAAAGGGCAATTCGTTCAATTTATAAATTAAGTCCTAGACACACCCTCAGAGAAAAATTTAAAGAGATTAATATACTTACTGTCCCCTCTCAATTTATTTATGAAAACCTTTTGTACGCACATAAAAATATTAATTTGTTTAAAAAATACAGTGATATCCACAATGTAAATACGAGGAATAAACACAAATATGTTGTTCCTGCAACGAGGCTAAAAAAAATAGGGGGTACGTTCAGATGCCAATGTATACGTTTTTACAATAAACTTCCGAGTCATATTCAATTACTAAGCCTAAATAAATTCAAATCGTTTATAAAACGGAAGCTATGTCTGAAAGCCTACTATAACATTAATCACTATCTCGAAGATAAAAAGGCTTGGGATTAAGCTGCTCCAATTAAATTTACTCTGTGAATGTCGAGATTTCGGACTTCGCTTGTTTATTATTGATTCCTTTCCCATATACACTGTGACATTTAATTTATTTGACATGAATACTTTTAGTATTTTATTATTATTATTATTTTTTATTATTATTTTGTTTTATATTTTTCTTATTGTTATATTTAATGATTTGACATGAATACTTACTTTGCTAAGTATTTTACTTTTATTTTTTATTGTTAATGGTCACATTTAATGACATTTATTTTGTAGAGTATTTTGTATTAATTTTATTTGATTATTGTGAATGTGAGGACCATGTGTATCTTTTTCCACTATTGTCTGGCAGTTTGAGTACTATAAGCGACCTACCCAAATGTCCTTTCTTTGGTATTGTTCGTCGTGTCGTTGAGCTCCTTGAGTTATAAGTCGAGCTACACGATAACTGACAAATGCTTGCACTGACTGGACAGGTCCACTCAAATCTGTGTGGTTCTTTCTTCAAGAGACCATCTCAGACACTAATCTGCATAGTCCTCATGTGAGTTAACCAAGATTATGTCTGGACTTTAAAAGAGACTACGACCTCTGAGTTTGTTTCGGCTGTTTCTTCTCAGAGTAGTCAGGTACGAAACACCGGCCCCATCTAGTTTAAAAAAGAGACGTGTAAAAGTGTTTTTAAGAAACCTATTTGCAAAATAAACATCATTTATCATCATTTATCATTTATCATTTAATGCAAGATTTTAAAAAAAAATGTAAGAAAAAAAACTTTACTTTAAACACCTCCACGACCCCCGTACTATTCAATACATCCATCAGCACAATGTTTTGAGTGCGTTACATTGAGTTCTACCGTAAAACGTGATTTTTCACCCCCAAAAACAAGTCGTTTCCCAGCAATATTTTTTGTGTAAAGTTACTTAGTTTGATGTAAATAATGCTTGGTTGACGGCTTCGTGAAGGGTCCTGTTACACCCTGTATACAGAATGTAAAAACAGACAATTAGAATGACTTAACAGTAATTTATATAAACTCCCAACACAAAACATTTCCATAATAATTAGTAAAATTAAGAAGAGAAAGGGCAAAAAATCAGTTGTTTTCGTCTGAAAAAGTTAAAAATAATAACAGCTCGGGTCACAACTTGAAACAAAACAGCGTTACGATGTATTTGTAGGTAATATCAGGCCTTCTCATTAGGCTGCCGGGATACGCGTATTTGTATGGACAGTTGGCCACAGAAGTGTTAACTACGAAAATTAAATTATTATCAGTCTGCTGCTATAAGAGTAGATGATAAGGGTGAATCCCGAGATAAAGGTATAGCTTGATAGTATGAAAGAGGAAGATATGCTAGACCAATCAATCTGCCTTTTTATTTATTTTTTTCTGATGGGAAATCATCAAATAACTCCTCCCGCTCTGGGCTGAGCAGGAGGGAGTGTTTGACTTTTACTGACTAAAACCCATCCATGTTCCTTCATCGCCCTTTGTGTTCCGGGGCCACGGTATCTCTTTCGAACAGTCCCGCAGCCCTGGCAGGCATCGGCCCTTGCGGACCCCTTCCTGTTGCTGACATCTCTTTGAGGCGCGCGTGGAACACGAACGCGCCGTCGACACGGCCTGTCGTCAAAAGACGGACGGACGGCGAGCTAGCCCATAGCTCACCGTCCACAAGCCCGCGCCTACGGTGCGCCCGGTGCGTCTCCCGCACAATCAATCTGCCTAGCCTTTTCTGCTGAGCTGGGATCGGCTTCTAATCGTTCCCACATATACGTATAATCTCAACATGAATGTTGTAACCAAGATCTTGTAACAATATTTTGATTGAAAAGAGTGTCCATGGAGTTTCTTGCCCATTCTTTGTCATAGAGATCTACGCTTTGGAATGGGCAACTACAGTATTTTCACAAGTTATTATGCCTTGTGTCTGTGACTGTAGCTTCGCCTTTGTTTTTCAGACATTCAAAAGTGCCTGTTATGGTCTAATTGAAATAAATGCTTTGAGTTTGACTTTGGATACAACCAGATTCAGTTGAATACCAGTACAAGCCTATCATAAATGTCTTCGTTTTTTTAGGGTTCCGTAGCCGAATGGCAAAAACGGAAACCTTATAGATTCGTCATGTCTGTCTGTCTGTCAGTGTATGTCAGAGCCATCTTATTCCCAGAACTATTAGGACTTCAGGACTACTACTACCCTCCGCTTCGCACTTTTCCGCACGTCTCCGCTATGATGGAGTCCGGGCCTAAAGTGCCTGTTTGAGTTCAAATCTACGACCATCTTGTCGAAAATCGAGACCGAAATTACTAAGCGACCGTTGTTCTCTTAAATTCATTCATTATTATATAGGTTATATAGGTTGTATTTTTCTATTTAACAAAAAAACATTATAAACTCACGCTTTTTTCCAACGAGGGTATGCAGAAACTACAGAACGTCACCTGCTACGTTTTAACATATTCCAGCTCCGTCCAAGTTCGTATAATCCTTGTTTCAAAGTAAAATAAATTATTTTAATCATAAAATCAATCCAAAATAAACACTGTTGCGCTCAAGCGTACCCAGTATTATAAATCCGGTGAAACGCTCATTTCAAAACGATAATTAAGCGACAGAGGCCCGTTGTTCACAAAAGGTGCCTAGTTTATTGCAACGTATGTGTACACGAGCGTCCTTTTTGCATATCCCCTCTCTGTATATATGAGGGAAGATGTATCTGATGGTAGGAATGGCTGCGGCACATGTGTGACGTAAATTAGAGCTAATTATGAAATTAAAATTAATCTTGCTTTCTTTTTAGAAGTTGAACTATACTTGAGTCGAGTAGGTATTGAAATTGCGTATAGTATCGGATATCTGTTTTGTTTTTTCGCGATTACGATGTAGGTGTCATGGAGAAAGTAATTGTTCAGTATGATGGTCTGTTCTGCTGTATCTCACCCTTCAAAATATGACTTTAAATGTCTTATACATGCTGTATGACGTATGTGAGTTTTTAAACCATTAATTCGTTTTATATATTGGCTCTTTATATTTAAATAAATTCATTCTGCGCAAAACGTATGTTGTGGTAGTTGATTGTTGATCAAAAAGGCGTACATGTAGAATTTGCTTTACTTACGACATACGATAATGGAAGGATGATTCTTGTTATTATCTAGATCTTATCCATAATAGCTACGATAAACTCTCGAGAAATTCGAAGAAATCCCGAGAACATTCCTCAAAATGTTAATTACTATATTTATTCTTCCATTTGAATTATTCGATTTCAAAACAAAAGTTGTGAAATGAGATGTTTTTCTCATAATTAGCAGATAAATACTGCGTAATTATCGACTCATCCTTTCTTAATTACCTGTAACAAAAGACTATTCCGAAAACCGAACAAAATACCTTAAAGAGTTTATCAACAGCTAATGAGCCAAAACAATGCGCGTACGCACCTTATAACGACAACAAATGGTTCAACACTTCAGTTCGCACCAATCATTCGTAGCGGAAACACGTCTACAAAATGTGCAGTACATTTCTTGATCCCGAAGCGATATTATCAGGCAACGAGCAATGGATACAGCTCGAAGAAAAGTGGGGAAAACCAGTTGACCTTGACACTGAGGAAGACCATCCCCCAGGGAAACTACAACCTGTCTTCAGCACCTTGGACTTGATGAAGACTACCTTTGATTCCTCGTTTTTATTCAAGAAAGTTCGCAGGAAAGTTGGAAGACGGCTGTCAAAAGCAGGAGTCTTAGACTACCAAGACTTCTTGCAAGAACTTGAAGATAAAAACCAGCCAAAGCAGTTCTACTTCATCAACGGACAGATTCTCTCTGCAGCTTCAGTTGACGACATATGTGACACAATTGATGACATCTTCAAATCAGTGGATAAACTTTATTCTGCTACCAGCACCGTACGAAAAAAGAACATTCCAGAAAAAGTAAGCTGCAGCATCTCCGTCGACGACCTGTCCTTTGATGATACTCCAACAGAAAAAGAAAAAAGTGACGGTGATGATGTGGAAAGGTATATCGATGAAGCCTTTGAGAAGTTGAGTCATTTCTCCAATATGACCATGGATGATGTCGATGACGTGACAAGAGAATCAGTGACGACGCTTGTGAGGAAGTTCAGCTCGATTCTTCGCAATCCAGCAGTCCACTGCAACCCTAGGAGGCGGAGGCAGTGTTGTAACAAGTTCAAGGAGTTAGCAGAGTTTTGGAAAAGCCAAGCGTTTAATGAAAGTGAGGTTGGACATTGAACCTAAGTGAAAAAGTGTAGGGTACTTTTTTGTACTTCTGTGATTTTAGGTGTATTTTGATGATTGGGAGCTTGAAATTCTATAACCGTAGAGTTGGTTTAAGATTGTGACATAAACAAGCTGTTAGATTGAGTGCGTATTTATGTGACTGTAAGTATTTTAAGCGGAACAGTATTAATCAGTTATGTATAGTCGGGGAAACTTATTGTTTATCAAATTGACACGCTACGTCAATAAGCCGTGTATAACCACTTAATTTAACTGTCTAAGAATGATAGTTGTGATTTGACCATACAAAACACTAAGTAGTCAAATAAAATTGTTAAAAACTCAATTTCCCTGCCTTCATTTAAAAAACTTAAAACAATGTTCTTGCACATAATAGATTTTGTTTTCATTGCTGTTTATATGGAAGTTTATTCGTTACCAAAGTTAACATAATATATTATTATATGTAGTTGTGTTTCAAATAAAAATAAAAGTTTGTTCACGTTGTATGTAGTAGGTTTTCTTTAAGTGAATATTACAATATTTAATTTATGGCGGTATGCAGACTAGTATGTAAGTCAGTTACAAATAAAGTTATTTGAGTCATGTAAAGATTAGTATTGTTGTTTTAATATTTTTTTACTGTAGGTACCCCGAAAACTTTTATAATTTTTCTAGTGATTAATTTATTGCTTTTAAGAATGTATATCGTAGTTGGTATGTCAATGTCGTAGAATATTTAAATGTGTTTCAAAAACTTTGTGAATATTTTATTAGAATTTAAAAGGTCAAAGCAGATATGAATTTCAATAGTTTTCAAAACAAATTAACATTTTATATTCTAATGATTTAAATAAATAAACGTTTCAAAATTATCGTATGTCTTAATTTACACATTTCTTATGCATCTGAAAGTTGGAGAATTGTCTACCTTGGGTGGTAAAATTCCTTACATTTAGGTGATCCACTGGAAAAAGTGCCCGTGGTCCACCCAGGTGAACTAAGCAGGTGGAGCACGACCGAGTCCCGGTAAAGAATACTACTCAAGGTCAAAGTCACGGTAATTTTAGTTACAATATTAACTAAAATTACCGTGACTTTGACCTTGAGTAGTATTCTTTGTGTAAATTGCTTAGCTATCTAGTTTAAGGTTTCAGGTAAATAATTATTTGATAATTTATTTCTAGGTCTCGGTTTACTGATAACATCATATGAATATTTAAAAAAATGCTGAAATTACTGATAACCTGTTTTTTAACAACCGCCTTGTGTATTTGATAAACAATATGTTACGAGGGTAATACTACCAAGCCACACTATTCTGATAACATCATCATCATTTCAGCCGAAAGACGTCCACTGCTGGAGATAGGCCTCCCCCAAGTGTTGCCTTAATTATAATTACTTATTCTGATATATATAAAGCGACTTGACTTGATTGTAATTACTTAATTATAATCAAGTCATAATTGAGACAAACACACACAAGCACGTAAAGGTTCATACAGTATATTTGCCGCAAACGCTATTGCTGAACGTGCGGTCCTGGGTGCGCTGCCCAGCTCTGCCCTTTGGATTTTTCATTAAGATTTTTATGTATCCCGGAGTCTGAATGTATGTAGACTCCTTAAGGTTTACATATGTTCATGGAAGCATAACCCTCAGCCAGAAACTTAAACTTTAAACTTTTAAATGTGGTATAGGTTAATCACCTTTACTCACTTACTACTTTACCGACTAAAAGCGTGATGTACCTATGTTTTATGTTTTTTAATGGGACAAGCTGGCACACTATACCCAAACGTATGTAATGTATTGACAAGACACTTATTTAGTTCTGAAAAATGTGGGCACAAGTGGTTCTGTTGTATTGTAATTTTAAAGCATGGTGACCATTTTGCAAGATGTTCATGACTGTTTGTCCATATTATTGTTTGGAAAATAATAGACAAATATTCATGACATAAACAGAGTCGTTACCGAGCTATTACTTAATTACCTGAACGGACAACAAATAGAAATTCATGGTTCATTAAGCAAACAACCGTGGCTTGGTTCCGTAGGTCCTCGCAGGACACGGGCCAAGTTAGTCGCTAAATCACGAGCGGTGCCTGTGGACCCCTGGATGGCGACACACGGGGGTCTTAGTGGGAGCGGTGCCATTGAGGAGATGATGAACGTAGGTCATGGTTGGCAGTCTTCAAGTCACGTGGGAAAGTAGCTAGTACAGTCATCTGTACATCACATAGAGGAGCGATGAATGTTTATCACTGATGTGCGATTGGCTGTCAGTACATTTCATGCATACATTGTATTGATGCTTGTTCTTGGTAGTCTCAAACCGTTTTCATACTAAATTATACGCCCACTGCGAAGAAAACTTGCCGTGAAAAGACGGGGCCTCGGTGACCCCTTCCAAACTCAAACTCAAACTCAACTCAAACTCAAAGCATTTATTTCAATTAGACCATTACAGGCACTTTTGAAAGTCAAACAAAAAAAAAAGGTAAGCAACAGTCACAGTCACAAGGCATAATAACTTGAGAAAGTCCTGTAGTTGCACATTCAAAAGCGTAGATCTCTATGGAGAAGAATGGGCAAGAAACTCCATTCCAGTATTAGGAGTTGCTCAGACTCAGACAGACAGTTGCAGAGACTCACCCCTTCGTTAGGAGTTGCTCAGACCATATTCCTGTAGATTTTATGTACAGCAGCACATAAAGCTTCTATAGATGTGTCAAATTTATTTAATTGATTTCCAACTTTATTGCTGAAGCATTAGGTTCAAGGTTAATTGGAAAAACTTTACAGTTTCGAGTAGCTTGATGTGCTAACCTCTGTACGAAACGATGACATGACAGTTTGTAAAAATTATTCATTGAGCAATTATTCCACTAAAAAGTACTGCTGCTCATACATTAATAACTGAATTAATAATCTTAGGTTCCTATTCATTAAAGAAATCACTGTTACTATGATTGTGTACGAAAAATACACTGACTTATTGGAATCTCATCATCAGTGTGACACGACCACCTTAAAACCAGCCGTCCCTTCCCAAGTTCCTCCCCGTATGTCCGCCATGTTTCGCGCACTGACCGGAAGCAGAAACTTATTCCGGCTTGTTCATGAGAGTTGGACAGTTTGTCAATTTATGAGCGCTGAGCACAATAACGCGAGCGCAGCGGATCGGACTGAAGGCAGATGCTGTTAATTGAGTTAACGTGATTAGCTATCTGTTTGCGCCGTGTTTGTGTCAAAGGGGAATTGGGGTTCTTTTTGATTGACCAGTAGGACAGATCTTGGAAGAAATTGCCAAGGTATGGTTGAAAATTTTGTTTCTTGTCGGCCACTTAATCATCCTGTGGAATGCTACAGCTGGAAGCAGCAGACCTTTGACCAAAGTAACTTGTGATGGAATCCCAGTTTGTTTTGTTACTACAGATGTGTGGACCAGCTCATCCATCTCAGAAGATTGGGAGCGAGACACTGTTGATGCTACTACGAAAAAGTACGGAAAAGTCCCTTCTATGTTTTTGAGGGTCTGGTCTTGCAGTCAGTTTGGCGCTGAGCACAATAACGCGAGCGCAGGGGATCGGACTGAATGCAATCATTATCAAATTTCCAAAATTAACTTGGACATGGCTAGTTCGGTACGTATTAAAGAATAGAATGCCCAATACATTTTACGTTTATCGCATTATCGAAATCTCATTTTGAGATTCACCACTCCTTCTATAGATTTTTTAGGATGAAGTACTCGAGGTCTACATAAAAATAGCTATGCCTTTTATGTATTTAACCATCCCCACACCAACTAGTTCACATCTTTGATGATGCGTACCTTTCACACTGCACAAACCACGTCTAAATACTCCAACTTGTGTTAATCCCCGTCCAAAATGTATTAATTAAGGGTCCACCTTCATCCACTGGACTAGCTGGTTATCAACAACTTGCTGCACTTTAATTAGGTGTTACGCAGTGTTGCGGCTGCGTCGGACTCCTAAACCTGGCATGTTATACGACAAGTATGGCGCTTGTTTGAGAGTGGAGTGGAAAAGCTATTGGTTCGTGGAGATTTTGAGTTAGTTTAGTAAATGCACAGAGAAGTCTCGTCCTAGTGATATTGGTCACAACTAAAGTGTGTATTGTAGGCATTTGGTACTTTGTGTAAATTATTTGATCAACTTATTTTTTCCTTAATCGCGGGTGAGTTTACAAACATTTAAACTCACACATACAAACAGCCAGACCCGGAACAACAGGCCATGTATTTGGTCCGTGCGGGAATCAAACCCGCGATACGCAGTGCAGTAGCCAATCGCTCAGCCACTGCGCCGACTGTGTCGTCAAACGTCAAACCATTGCTCAATGTGAAGGAAGCCTTACTGGAACCAAAAATATTTAGTGGATTTTGGTAGCATCCGTCTCACAGATAGACATGGCATGTTTTATTATAGCACATGTTTCGCAGCTTTTCTTTGTGAAGATGAAAACAATTTAAAAATCTTGTATTGTCAACCGGGTATAACATGTTTGAGCAAAATAATTGTCCAAGTTGTGGTTAATTAACCGCAACTTGGTGATTGATATTTTAATCATATTGCATCATGAGCCATTATCTAAAAAAAAAAATAAGGTAAAAATATTAAAAAAACATAACTTTTTATTGAACAGTAATTAAGTAAGACGGCCCCTAATTTCTGTTGTCACCTCATTACGCACTAAGAACTTAATGTCTTTGATGACATAAAGATGGGTGTCCACTAACGCGGTTATAAAAACGGCAACAGTGCTCCATTAGTGACGTCATGGGCTCGGCCGCTCTCGATCAATTTGTGCGAAATCGCCGGCGCGAAGTGTTTTTTAATTAATTTTATGAGTGAATTTTGTTTCGGGACGTGGATGCGTGGAGTTGCTTTTGGATTTTACTTTTGGGTGCATGGTTTTCGAGTTGAATATCTTATTTATCACAAATAGCAGTTTTCAAGGCTACCTGCCTTGCTGGTTCATATATAAAACTCTCGCCTTCTATTGCTGTACTACATTTATACCTGACAGGTTTTTACCATTCATTTATTAAATGTCAAGAAAATTGTGCAATTTAGCGGGGCCTTCTTGTAGGCCTAACTCATCTAATGAAAATAATCTTTTACCATCGATTCGAAAAAAAAGGTAAAAACAAAAAATGTACTATTTCAAATACTTTAAACTAACTTCAACACAATATTAAAATAGAATTCCAAACACGCCATAACTTAAATAAGAACTACAACTCCGATAAAAGATCCACGCTATGTGCTATACTGATAAAGAACTGCCGCTTTATTACAGCTTTAAATGACCCACAAATTCTGTGTGATAACTTACAAAAACTCACTCACAAGAAAAAAAAAAGCACAACTCGTCAGCTCTATTCAGTCACTGTCCGCGCGACATTGTCGTCGTCGACGCACTAATTCAATACGGCCGACGTAAGCCATTTGCGTTCGCGCTTGACGCATCACCCGTGAAAAAATCAATTACGATTTTTTGATAGCTACGCTGACCGGCGCCGTGGTGTGAAAGCGGCTTTATTTTAGGTGATTATTTTGTATCGGGTGAACTTTGTTAGCCCTGAAATTGATGACCGTAGGGGTAGAAGTGTTTTTGAGTTCAGACGGCTAATCGGCAAACGTAAGGTAGGACCCTATTAGGGTAGGTGCAGCTGCTAGCAGGTAGTACCTGTATGAGACTTGAGAGAATACGATTGAAGAGGCCTGAGTCCAGCAATGTAGGCTGTTAATGATAAATTCTGTTAATTTCCGACTAACTATTACCTATACCAATCTATTCCTGCTAATGAGTTCTGTATAATGAGTTTATAATACTGATGGATTGGTTCAAGCTATTTATTTTGGCTAATGGATTAAGTAAATTCAACACTGCCTTCGACCTGATTAACTGAGCTGAAATCAAGCTACTTTTACCCATCATATCCCGATATTGCCTCTGATGAAGATTCGTCAATTTCATAATTCAGCAGAAACCTAACTGCAACCAGTTTCAAGTTACGATATCCAAAGAAATCTACGTGTGTAATATAACATCACTTGTGTTTTTCCACAGGTGTACCTAAATTATGTATACCAACATTTCGGTAGTTAAGTTTAAGTCCCATGTAACAGAGGTAAGTATATTGCCTTGAACCATTTCTGAGTCCAACCCGCTACTAAGAAATTTCTGATAAAAACAAACCCAATATCACGTTGCCTGACCGAAGATTTACCCAAGACCTCATGCTCAAAAGCAACGCTTGTGGCTGGACCAACGAAGTAGGAATATAAAAACATCTAATACAAGTTCTGTCTCCACCTTTTCCAACCTTCTGACTGGCCAGTGTATTTTCAATAACACTACTCTGTCACACGACAGTTGACACTTCAATTCGCTTCAATCTAAAATGTTGCCGTCAATGCGTAAGCCGTGTGGTAGGCAGGCAATGAAGTGCACGCTACATTTTTGTTTTTTTTTTGTTGCAATATTGCCAGCGGTAACTTGTGAAAAGTTTAAAATATGTATAAGGTTTTTTTTGGAAGAGTTGTAATAATTAATGGGTGTTTTATGTGTGATGGGTAAATTAGTCATTGATGATGCAATGAAATGAGGGTAGTTTAAGATTTAAATTATTAATGAAAGCCGTTTTTAAACTTCTCAATAAAATAAAAAAGTGTTTTGTAGAACTGTTTGCCAATTGTTCTTTTCTAACATGTAAATTCCAAAACTTTTCAACAGTTTTAAGCCCGAGGCAAGCCGTTTTTACGATCCAGAAGAAGAAAGACATCTTAGATGTTTTTTTCTAACTCATTATAAAAAGCCATTTATTCAAATTAGGCTGATAATCGTTTGATGATGATCAAAAACACGAGGCCCTTCGCCTACTTACAAGCGTTTTAGCTGGGATGAGGTGACGGAACAAACTCCACGGCTAACTTCTAACTTTTGCGCATGACTCAGAAAAGAAAATGAAAACAAAAATATGCATTTTCGTCACCTAGTATCATTGAAGATAGCCTGTTTTCAAAGTGGCTGTGTCAAAAAACCCGACAAATTCAAAACCCATCGTCGCTTTGCAAAAAGCGATATACATAAATCAAAATGTGCAATAGCACCGTCAATTACAACGCAAGCGACTATATATCGTACGCAAGCGCATTAGGTACACCTGCGCGGGCCCAAGCTGCCTGATTTATGTCGAGTGCGCCACTGCTAATAAGTCTATTGGGCTAGACGAAGATTATGAGAATAGGGGCCTGGATTCGTTGATCGAGTTTGTGTCTTGTTGTTGATTTGAATTTGGAAGCTGTTGGTTGAAAAGAAATTACTTGAATAGGTTTATCATGAATATCGGTACCCTCGCAGGATAGCTGTGAAGTTATGGTAGCAGATATTTAGTAAAAAAATCGCATTCGTTACATAATAGATTTTTTCTTATTTTGAATAGTTGTTTACGAGTTTCAAGACAGTCAATCGAAAATTCCATATTTATGATCTGTCAATGACGAAAATTCCAGATATTTATGAACTGTCAATGACGAAAATTCCAGATATTTATGAACTGTCAATGACGAAAATTCCAGATATTTATGAACTGTCAATGACGAAAATTCCAGATATTTATGAACTGTCAATGACGAAAATTCCAGATATTTATGAACTGTCAATGATGAACTGTCATGAAATTGTTAACTCCTCGACTATGCAAACGCCAAAGTGTTATTGAGTTTTTATATCAGGGATTTCTCAGTAGCAGGCACGGATTCTGGTTTTGTGCCCGGTTGATGTCAATAGGCTCGCCCCCTATTACATGGGACTAAAACATAACTGGCGAAATGTGGGTGTCCTTGCTAAGTACTCTCTTATCCCTTCGGGGATTACAAGGCCTGAATTCGTGGTCTTATGGTGTTATGTTTTATCACATTAGTCCTAGTTATTCGATTCAATATGTTAAAATTTAATAGTTGGGAAAATTCAAGATTCGTGTTGTACCTAATTGATTTTAGAGGAATGTTTACACCGGCCGGCACCTTATGCCATGATATAAAGTTATAAATATTAAACATTGCCTAGAGGATAATCTTCGTCATCAAAACTCCTTTAAGCATATTAAATAATCGCCAGATTTCTTGGCAAACTTAATTACATTTACCACTATAATTTATGGAACATAGCAGTAATTTATGAATAGTTTGCCAATAACAAACGGTTCGTGTCGTCATCGAGCCCGCCATGTCCCCGCCGCCCACAAATTAATTCTGTTACACTTGGCTAACGGCCCCGTCACCTGGACCTCTAAGCGTCCGCCCTACATTTCTCATGAACTTCGTATAGATGCACTGGATGTGCCAGTTTATATTAAAACGATATCCGAATCTTTTGAAACGATTCCGTGATAACTATTTTCAAATAATCCACTTGATGCCAAACGGTAACTACAACGTAAAGGACACAACCAGGATATCTATGACATTGCCACCTTATAATTGTAATATTTAGTATCTCATGGGCTTCTTACAGTCGATCAAACTCTTTCAACCAGTACAGAACACCGCTGCTAATAACATCAAAATAACCACAGAACCAGCTTATAATTTTAATGGAAAACAGCCATAAACTCCTTGCTTTTACGACTGAAATTAAGGTACTCGGGCCCTGCAGTCGAGACATAGATAGCAATCGTAAAACAACCGAATTCTGTCGCAAAGCCATAACGATGCGGATTTAAGGTGGACGCCGACACCAGCGGGTCGCGTCCGGCTCGCGGCCACCTTAAATCCGAATTCGGTTGTTTTGCGATCGCTATATATGTCGAGACTGCAGGCCCTGTTGTCAAATATATCTTATATCTTACTGCGAGTTACAGATGAAGCCACTTACTAGACGTAAGACGAAGTAGACGTCCGACATTGGCATCAAGCCGAAAAACTACTTTAACAACATGTTAGCGTCCAAAGAAAATGATTAGACGAATCTTAAAAGACGAGATCGTAAAGTTCGAACTGTCACTGCCAACTTGTCGTCGACAAACTGTTGTAACCTACTGTAAATATTCACGTAATTAACTTGCTAATGTAATGCGTAATTAACTTGTTAATTAACTTGCTGGGCAAATTATTTATCTTCTATACTATCAATACTAATATTATAAAAAGATAAAGTTTGTGAGGTTTTGAAAATTCTTTCATTAATAGACTAGTAGGAAGCTACATTATCCCCGAGTGCCAGAGGCTATATTTACAACGTGCCTGTGGGATAATTTCCGACCAAAACGCGAGTGAAGCCGTGGGCAACATGTAGTTATTTTTTTTTTAGAAGTGAATTACCCCTTAAAATAACTACTTAGCAAAATCTAGCAATTAAAGGAAAAGTCCGAATCTTACAAGATGATAATTATCTTCAACTTTGCTTCAACTCCCTACCACATCACTGTTGTACTTTAAAATTATCACACAGTTAACAGATTTTTTTTCAATGTGTTTGCCAACATCGTTATTTATTTCTTTCTTTTTCTTTTTAGAAGTAAATTACTCCTACAAGCAACATAACATAACAAAATGGAGCTCAAAACTGTTCCTTAGCCACTTCCAGTATTTTCTACGACCACTTTGTCTCATCAATAAATGCTGACAGTGGCAACATGTGAGTCACTTATTAAGACGACGAGAAACTTCTGTCTTGATCTGTAAGAATCTATGTCTTCACTAGACAAAGGTACGTTGCATGCAAGACATACTAGAGTGTAATGGAACTTTGGGTGGTGAGATTGTTGTCGGTGTGGTCTGCCTCGGAATTGATGTTCTCCACTTTTGAC
Source organism: Eugnorisma glareosa (assembly GCA_947578425.1). Lineage (NCBI taxonomy): Eukaryota > Metazoa > Arthropoda > Insecta > Lepidoptera > Noctuidae > Eugnorisma > Eugnorisma glareosa. The sequence continues at coordinate 2,134,699 of OX387966.1, forward strand.
AACCATTTCTTAAATTGAAATATCAATAAGTTAAGGTGGATGCGCAAGGGTAGCCCGCGAAATTTAAATTTTCTTACGTTTATTGCAATTTGCAGGTCAGTGTCAGGTTGTATGTTGATGAAAATATGAATCGCGCCAGTAACACGTATGGAGCTACAGAATTATAATCATTCAAATCATCAATACAACCCTCCAAGTTCATATAATCTCAAAAAGTGACTTTTTCATGAAATAGCCACTGAATGTGATTATATGAACTTGGAGAGCTGTATTGATGATTTGAATGATTATAATTCTGTAACTCCATACGTGTTACTGGCGCGATTCATATTTTCATCAACGTACAACTTGACACTGACCTGCAAATTGCAATAAACGTAAGAAAATTTAAATTTCGCGGGCTACCCTTGCGCATCCACCTTAAGCAGAATGTCCTTTTATGACGTGCAAATGTCGTTCAAGCTTAAGGTGATAAAGCAACTAAGGCTTCGCTTGTACACACAATTATAATACGCTGTTACAATATCGTTCTCATTGTTTAATTAATAAATGACACGATATTGTCGAACTGTTGCGATCCATTTACATACACGCTGAAGCTATCGCCCATAGTGAGGTGCCAAAGTCAGGGAGCATAAGTAGAACCCCAATACTGGATTTACGTAACAACTCATTCAGTAATATGTGTTTATTTTTCGTAATGTTCCATTTGTATATTTGAATAATGTGAAAATTACTAAGTCAGTTACTGGGGTCTTACCCACTAACTGACTTGTCAAGGTCAGATAGGCAGTCGCTATGTGTTAAATACTGGTATTCAACCGCAGCCGGTGAGACTGACAGCCGACCTTAACATAGAAAAAGCCCAGGACGAATACCTTACAAGAACTAAAAATGCAGATTGCTAATGCTTTTAGCATGGAAATGGATAATGTTACCCATCCTTACATTCTACTCACTGTGCTGGTTCCAAAAAGAACCAGCTTAATGTTTATTAGCGACTTACACACAAATTTATTTAGAGTAGATCTTCACGAAGCATTCTGTAAATCAAACTAAGTTACTCAACGCAAAATGTGTTGCTGGGCACGACTTTTTATTTTAGAGTGAAAATACACGTTTTACGGTAGGACTCAATGTAACGCACTCAAAACATTGTGCTGATGGATGTATTGAATAGTGCAGGGGTCGTGGAGGTATTTAAAGCAAAGTTATAACATTAAAAACTTGTGAAACAGTTGGAATTTTTACCCCCGATATCTCCGTAACTGGAAAGTTCCCAGGTATGGTCTAGAAAAAAAATGATCGCATTGACGGGGAAAATAAATGCGTTTCGGCTTCGTTAAGGGTAGTTTTACACCCATTAGACTTCAAGCATTGCGTCAATCAAATACAAAAACAATACCAAATTCTAATAACAACCATTTCACATCCCCATCACTAAAACTCCAACGCAACACTAAATATCTAGCTGTTTTAATTTATTATCAAACTTGAGCAGTTTGTCGCTTGCACATGCAAGGGGCCAAGTTTCGATACACTGGGACCATAAATTGATAAGATTATGTGCATTCGGACTTTGATTTACGTCCCCACGATAGATAATTGGGACGAGTTTTGAATTTACTGCATAATGGGGTTAAGTTTAGCAGTTTTGGGGTGCAACTTAGATGCATACGTCATCGTAACGGTAATGACCAGGGGATTATTGAAAGGGTCTTCTGCCCCATATTAAAATGATGCGCATCCCACTACTATGTCTGCTGGTATCAGAACTAATCTTGTAAAAGATCGCGGTTTGGAACTGGAATAGGGTAAGGTAGCAGTAAAAGTAGGACTCGTTCAGTGACTGAAATTTATTACCCATGTTCAATGGTGAAACAGAAATCTTATGCTTATACTAAAGAAATTAAAAAAAAATGAAAAAGCGTTTATTAGTGGTTCCAGGCATTACAAAAAAAAAATTGCTTAAAAAAAAATAGGGAGTGATCCATAACGGGCCTTTTTTTGCAATTAGATAGGAAAGATCGCGCGTTGAACAGAATACCACTAGCACGTCGCCCGCGACTTCGTCCGCAAAACTTGTGATAGCTCGGTTACTATGCATGATGTAAATATAATTTATATTAAATAGCACCTACGAATAATGTAACTATTTGCCCGTGAAAGAATTTCTAGAATTGGATTATTAGTTTCGGAGATTACCCCCTATATACAAACTTACAAACAAATACCTCTTTATAATTTTAGTATAGATTCATCATCACTATTGCTACCACTTTAGAAAAACACTGAGTATTTGCAATATGCTTCGACTAAACTATAATTTCATCGAAACCTTTCAACACACCATTCAAAAAAGTACAACAACCCGACTAGCTAACATTTCAGCACCTCCCCGTATATTACCGCCATATTATCGCGCTTATTACCGGCGGGGTATCGCCGTACAGCCACGTGGGACAGAGTTAGCCTGGCTTGTTTATGGTACGACGTAATTATACCTCAACTGTATGCTGCGCTCCAGTTCTGTGATTTATGTGGCTCGTTCGATTATCAGGGAGGGTAGATCATCATCAGGCTCTTTGGAATATGTGTTGGGTACCTGTGTAACAGCTATGGCCACGATCTGTACGAACAAGAGCCATGTGGAAAAACAAATGAAAAAAAACATGCAACGTGTCACCGCGAGGAAAATTGTGGCGCGATAGTTCTCATGCGAAGGAACAAGCGACGGTTTGGTATGTCGCGAGGCTATCGTAGAAAAGCCATAAAAAAGTGTGATCCCGTGTCTGAGGTCATATTAGCATAAAGTTATAAAATAATTGCCTTGTTTTGCACGTTACGCATTTGCTGACACGGAACCTATACTACCTATGTAGTTACTTTGTCTGGGGCCCTAACAAGACCGCGCGGTGTAAACGTAAACATACGAGTACATACGTCGATTTTAAAATAAATATACTCGTTTCAAATATTATAACATTTCCGGAATTTTAAGAATTTGTTCATTAATCTATGGATTACTGATTGTGCTTGTTACAAACTGTTTAACTAAAATGCTATAGGATAGTTGGATTTTTATGAAAAAATCGACATAACTTTACGTCTTCTTGTTTCTAAAGTCTTTACACTAACTCAAACTTTCGACTAAGACGTCACAAGAGTCCATAAACGGCCTGACACTTCTCCACGCCCTTTCCTTTACTTTTATAACCGAAGGCTTTATCAATTACAATAATTCACAATTAATTGTATCACTCAACCAACAACACTCAACAAGGGTGACCAACTGACCACACTTTCAAGTGGACATACATGTTTTAACCTAAGCACTAGCCGTGGCCACTGTTTTTAAAGCCACCCCTTAGTGCGTGAACGATAGTTCCAAGCGTGGACGTAGTAAGTATTAATGTGTCTGTAATTACGAGTGCCATGGGTCAGTCGCCACTATTAGTCAACGTGACACACCCTAGTGTCAATCTGTCACTTTGAGTGGGTTTTTGTTTCTTTAGCTGGGTTAGTGGCTTTTCAAGTGGTTTAGTGGCTTAGTGTTTTCTTTTGAAATCAGTTAGGTTCGTTAGTGAGGTACTGTCTGTTGGCCAGAGGGGTTCTACAAGGGTCTTAAACCACAAAAAGATCAGAATAAGCATTTTGGATGATATAGTATTGTTTTCATAGTTTTAAAGTTATTGTATTGGTCAGTAGTAGTCGGTTTTATTACAATAAGTAATTGGTCATACTTTAACCAGTACTGTACGCATCCTACCAAACTTACTGATTTGAGTTTTATAACTGACTGAGATCAACGGCTATTACGCCGTTAAATTTTAGGGTAACACACCCGCAATCCCAAATGCAGTAAACAATTCGATAATTATTTTTCAATACACTTTCTCGAAAACTGGTTCTAATCGCACTACGATTAGGTTCAACATGCAATGTATTTCACACGTGTGCGATTTTTAATATTTTTCCGCACACGTGCGGAAATAAAAATTTGCACAGATAAGTCTAAAGCAGGGATTCCCAAAGTGGTCGATATCGACCCCTTGGGGTCGATATCGGTTTCCTAGGGGTCGACATAAACGAAAACTGATTATGGGGGTCGACGAGGTCTAAAAATCGACCCCTATTAAATTAACACAAGTTCTTATTTAAAACTTTCAAGATAGGTAGGTAGGTACTGTATTGTTTATGTTGTGTTACGTGTACTAAGAATAATTAATATTTATGTAGGAAATAGCATTGTTGTAGTAATATAAAGCCTCAAGTTCGTACAAGATGAAAAACTCGGCAAGTCAGTGTGGACAAGTTTGTGCAAGATAATGAGTTCGAGCGTACGTCTTTCAGGCGCGTTTTGACTTGCTCTCTATTTGACGCTTGCGCGATTTAACACGAACGAATTCATGATCAAGTTGCAAGTCCAAACATGTTCCTGATATTTTACTATTTAACGAGGTTGCACTTAGGTTGAAAGTTCATTTGCGTTTTGAAATTCGTTGGAGCTTGAACGATAATAACTCATATAAGTACTCATTTATTTCAAGAGATTACAAAGTTATTACATAGCTAAATTAAGTGAAGTAAAGTGACTGAAAAAGAATTTACAAAATGCTGAGCTCCCTACGCGAGTTAATAGCGTAACCACACAATATCTGCAGTTTATGAAAAATTAACAGGGTAAGTACCAAACAGTTTTTATCCGGCACAGCGCATCAGCATTGCCCCACTGCACACTGTGTGATAGTGATCAGTTGAGCTATCTGTAGATTGTTTGCAACAGTTTGCAGTTGCCTCAGTTGTTTCAATTGTAAAAATTGACCAGTAAATTTAACAGTTTATTAGGTATTGTTTTTAATTTAGGTACTTAGTTTCTTATTTTTTTATTTGCAGGATTACTGAGAGTTTTATGATGGCGGACACGAAAAAAAAATGCAGACAATACAGTTTGGACTACTTGAAGTTCGGATTTATTGCATCTCCATCAAATCAACACTTGCCGATGTGTCTCATATGTGAAAAAGTATTCAGTAACGATGCCATGAAGCCTTCAAAAATGGATGACCACTTATCGAGAGTACATGCTGACAAAAAAAGTAAGCCCTTGACATTTTTTCAAGCACTTAAAGAAAAACTAGACAAAAGGCCATCCATAAGATCGATGTTTGCGTCATCGTCTATTAAAGACGATGATGGTTTACGAGCGTCCTATAATATATCTTTACTAATAGCGAAGTCGGGGAAACCCCACACAATTGGAGAGCAGCTTATCTTACCAGCCATTGCGGAGGTCCTTAACAATGTATTGCACAAACCCGCACATGATATTTTAAAGAGAATACCTTTGAGCAATAACACCGTTCAGAGACGCATAGACGAGATGGGACGCGATGTGGAAAACATTTTATGCAAGTTCTTACAGACCAACAGATTCTCTCTCCAGTTGGACGAGTCTACATTACCCGGCAATGAAGCTCTGTTGTTAGGATATGTTCGATATATCAAAGATGAAAATATGTGCCAAGAACTGCTTTTTGCTACATATTTAGAGACTGATACCAGAGGAGAATCAATTTTTCAGGCCGTGGAACATTTTTTTACTGACAAAGCTATTCCATGGAAGAACATTGTTTCTGTTGCGACTGATGGTGCACCGTCTATGGTTGGTCGTCATCGTGGTTTTATAGCTCACTTAAAGCGACAACTGCCTGATGTACTGGTCATTCACTGCGTGATTCACAGGCAGCATTTAGTAGCAAAAAAGCTGAGTCCTAGATTGCATAAGTCTTTACAATATGTAATAAATGCTATCAACAAGATTCGAAGCAATTCTTTGAACTCTCGGTTATTTGCTCAGCTATGTGAGGAAAACGACGAAGTCTTTACTCGATTACTTCTTCACACTGAAGTTCGCTGGCTATCAAGAGGCTCTTGCTTAGAAAGATTTTCAGCCGTTTTTGAATCTGTGTTGGAGTTTTTACAAGAAAAAGATCCGAATTTGAAAGAAAATCTGAACAATTGTAAAACAGATATTTATTACTTGACTGATATCTTTGGAATGTTCAACAAAGTTAATTTGCAGCTGCAGGGTGACGATCTTAACTTGATTAAAACAAAATCAATAATATCGGCCTTCGTGGGTAAACTAATCCTTTATAAACAAAATTTAGGCAGAAAAGAATATTCGCAGTTTCTGCATTTGTCAAAATTACCAGAAACGCTTCAAGATGATGACATTTTATTATATGTCACTCACTAGGACGCATTACACAAGGATTTTACGGAGAGGTTTGAGGATCTTTTAAATTTACAAATTCCTCAATGGATAATAAATCCGTACAATACCACAGCCATAGAAGAAGCCAATGTGATAATGCAAGAAGAGTTGATTACCATCAGCACAGACGAAGAGCTTAAGCAGAAGTTCAACCAAGGCTATCAGAAGTTCTGGTTGCAACGCAACATTGAAACACAGTATCCTACATTGTGGAACATTGCTGAAAAATACCTTATCGCTTTTCCATCATCATACCTAGTTGAAAAAAGCTTCAGTGTGGTAACAAACATTTTGACGAAACAAAGAAACCGTTTGAAAATCAACGAACGTGGAGATTTAAGGCTGCAACTCACCAATATTGAACCGGATGTAGCTAGATTGGTAGATAGTCACCAGGTTCATCCATCACACTGAATGTTTTATTTTCTCTTTGCGAATTAATACTTTTTTAAATATAATTTCCTACCTACTTAAAATTCTTTAAGTACCTAATTTGTAATAATCGTTATAAATTAAACTTTATATTTACTGAATTGTATGTCTTTTTATTTTGTTAAATTTTGATACGAAAATGAAGTCAATTTTACTCACTTAACCAAGTGCAAAGTTTTCCAATTGGTACCTTAGTACCTAGGTATTTTGTGTCAATAGGAAAAAACTAAAGATAGGCCCCCTTATTCATAATAGTCTGCTAACTTAAAGCATTGCTAATTCTCACTCTGTCTTCTTCTATTGACCTAAGTCAGAATGAAAAATAACACACTGTAGCAGCTGTTTTAAGTTAGCGGACCATTATGAATAAGGGGGTTGATCTTAAAAGTAGGTAATTTGGCCATGGGGGTCTGAGGTAACAGTTCATTTTGGAAAAGGGGTCACTTGTCCAAAATAGTTTGGGGATCCCTGGTCTAAAGGGTTCAATGACTATATATATAGTCGGCGGTGATTTTTTTTTTTAATCCCTGCAAAGAGATATGCGTCTTTACGGATTAAGTATTTTTCGAGTATTTAAATTATGTTTATAAATAGAATATCATAGATAAAAATGATTATTTAAAACAAATATTTATTTTTATGATCAAATTAACATCTTAATGTGCTCTAAATTAAAAAAAAAAGAATTTTCTTTTTTTCATAGTAGGCTGTATACAGCATCATACATTTGCATCTTCTTCAACCTGGCGAAAGCAAAGCGCGGAAAAAAAGCAAATTAAATCATATTTTCCTAATAATTCCTGACAAAAATACTTTCCGTTCTAATATTTTATTTCTTCAAAAGTGTATTGAAAAACGTCGTTTGATACGCGTGGGGATTTGTTATTGCAGTTCTCGACTCCATAACACCCTCGCTTGCAGCTCGGGTGTTAATTCCGCGCTCGAATGCAATAACAAAGTTTCCCCACTTATATCAAAATGTACTATATTTTCGTTGTCGCGCTCAAACAATTTTCAATTAAAATACTTAAAATGTGTGGTACACAATTAGAGTGCTGATCTTAAACATAGACCAAAGACCTTAGCGACCTCATAAAGGTATTTTACCTAATCTTAATTTTGTTAACATGCGGATAATATAGTGGGCAGCAATATTGTTAAAACTACATATGTATTATACCACTGTTTTAAACTTTCACGGTTTATCGGAAGCTCAAAATTACAGATAATATAAACTACAGAAGATATCCCGTACGTGACAGTCTATGTGTACATATGTATTATATTTGTAAACATTATATATTGTAGTTTTTATTGTACCATGGAAAATGAAATAAAATTTTATAGCGCCCAAGTAAAAAACATTTTTTTCAATACACTTTCTCGAAAACTGGTTCTAATCGCACTACGATTAGGTTCAACATTATCGTATTTCACACGCGTGCGATTTTGAATATTTTTCCGCACACGTGCGGAAATAAAAATTTGCACAGATAAGTCTAAAGGGTTCAATGACTATATCTATAGTCGGCGGTGATTGTTTTTTTTCAATCCCGGCAAAGAGATATGTAAAGACACATTCAGATAGACATATATAGACAAACGGATTAAGTATTTTTCGAGTATTTAAATTGTGTTTATAAATAGAATATCATAGATAAAAATGATTATTTAAAACAAATATTTATTTTTATGAACAAATTAACATCTTAATGTGTTCTAAATTTAAAAAAAAATTGAATTTTCTTTTTTTCATAGCAGGCTGTATCATATCATATCATCATACCTTTGCATCTTCTTCAACCTGGCGAAAGCAAAGCGCGGAAAAAAAGCAAATTAAATCATAGTTTCCTAATAATTCCTGACAAAAATACTTTCCGTTCTAATATTTTATTTCTTCGAAAGTGTATTGAAAAACGTCGTTTGATACGCGTGGGGATTTGTTATTGCAGTTCTCGGCTCCATAACACCCTCGCTTGCAGCTCGGGTGTTAGTTCCGCGCTCGAATGCAATAACGAAGTTTCCCCACTTATATCAAAATGTACTATTTTCTACAATAAAACGACATTTAGATCGCACACACTATAAAGAACCAAAATTCGCACGCACCACAAACACACACATATACTATAAATAGACACGCTTTTAGTGAGAGATAAGGGTGTCCATCTGGCTTGTCAGTCCCGGACAGGGGCCGGCCGCGACGTCACTAGTAATCCTGACGCGACTTTTGACGTCGTAAAACGTCGCTGATATGTCCTGACGGGATAAGTCTCTGTGACTTTTGGAAATCACGCAAAGAAAATGTTTTGGTGTGTTTTCGCTGTAATTTTAGAACGAGTAACCCAATAGTTGATTTTTTAGGTCTGGTCTTCGTAAGTTGTTTTTAACAGTCGAGCTTTTTATCGTGTCAGAGTTGAGCAATTTTCTAAGAAATCCTATATGCATATACTTGCAGATTAGTTTTATAGTGTTCTGGGAAACAATTTAGATTTCCAGAGAAAAGCAATCTGCATGACACGTGAATAATACAAAGTGATCGAAGACACACTTGATTGATATATTAATTTGCTTGCTATCTAGCGTGTATTAATTGCTTTTGTCTTGATCAATATTTATTATCTAATAAGTATTTGATTAATAATTTGATCTATCAAATATTATTTAAACATAACTGGTGCTCTGTAGCAACCGAACCGACGCCGAAGAACTCGTAGAAGATGGCGGGACGAATTGTACGGAACCATCGTCCACAAAAGTTAGCCCTTTTTTTTTACGTATGGGTAATCGTCAAATAACCCCTCCCGCTCTGGGCTGAGCAGGAGGGGGCGTTAGCCCTGGATCGAAAAAACTGGAAGTCGTGGGAACATGCCTTTGCCCAGCAGTGATATGATGTAATGTAAACAATAACTGTGGGTTTCTAAAATTAACATAACACCTTCGATCCCCGAAGGATTAGGCAGAGGTATATCTAATCATCATCATCATCATTTCAGCCGAAAGACGTCCACTACTCTTGCCCATTCTTCTCCATACATCGCTTTGGAACGGGCAACTACAGTACTTTCACAAGATATTATGCTTTGTGTCTGTGACTTTAGCTTCGCCTTTGTTTTTCTGACATTCAAAAGTGCCTGTTATGGTCTAATTGAAATAACTGTTTTGAATTTGAATTTGCTGGACATAAGCCTCCTCCAAGTGTCGCCACATTGGCAGCCCCGTGCGACTCGCATCCAACGGATCCCCGCAACCTTCACCAGGCCATAGGTCCATCTAGTGGGAGGCCTTCCAACGCAACATCTTCCGGTTCGCGGTCGCCACTCCAGAACTTTCTTTTCCGACCCCATCGGCCATCCGTTCTGCGAGCAATGTGCCTTGCAGACTGCCACTTTAGTTTGGCAATTCTTCGGACTACGTCGGTAACGTTGGTTGTCCCTCTCCATTGCCCTTTGGGTGACTTTAAGCCTTCGAATGAGGCCCATTGTGAGCGACCACGTTTCGGTCCCGTATGTAATCACTGGCAACACACTTGTCATAGACTTTTGTCTTGAGACACTGCAGTAAGTTGGACGAGAAAATACCGCGCAGCTTCCCGAACGCTGCCCAGCCGAGTCGGATTCGACGATTGACCTCTTTCTCGAAGTTAGACCTACCTAGCTGGACCATTTCTCCCAGGTACTAGGTAAGATCGTATACAACTTCGGAGTACAGAGCCTCCGATCTTGATAGGAGATCTTGGAAGATATATTAATGGGTGTACCTAATAGTACACCCATATTTCACCAGTTTAAGTCTCATGTAATAAGGGGCGAGCTTATTGCTATCAACCGGACACAAATCCAGACTTCGTGACTGCTACTAAGAATTTTTTTATGGAAAAACCCAAAAACAGTTTTCCCGACTCGGGAATCAACCCTAGGACTTCATGTTCAGCAGTTGCGCTTGTGACCAACGAGGAGGATTTTTTAAATTAAATTATACACATTCCACAAATTCAATAGTTACTGCACCTCAATACCCAAACAATTAGCCCACCGATTAATCACTAAACGTTAATTTTTGTTACATCCAATGAGCACTAGCCACGATATTAATCTAACGCCTAACACACTAACACGACACGGGGTAAGGGTGACCATTCTTCATTAGCACAAAGGAGCTGGCCTTTTGTCTCCACTCCATTCATTCGCGATTGTTCACTACTGTGAGTGAGGAGCTCGGGGACTTATTCTGGAAGATGGTAGGTCGGTCAACAATTTGATTTTGTTTATTTTCTAAGAGTAAATAACAGCGTGGTGGTTGATAAGTTAGAATGGAAGAAAAAAGGTGTTGAGCCCAAACCCAAGTATTATAGTACAAGGGCAGGAAGGTGCTTTATTGTACTGTAAAACTCGTTGTGAGAGAATTATTATGATAGATAAGACTTCTGAAGATTTAATTAATTAAATTAATTTATTTCAGAACCAGTCCATCTTACATGTGAAACAAATAATAATAAAAGAATAAAAACAAACACTAAGAATTAATTACATTATAAATTACAATTTTGCGCTAACAGAAAAGTATAAAAAAAAAACTAAAAAAACATACACTAAATTAAATTCACCTTAGCCTAAATTTGGATCCGGAATGCTTAGATTATTTATTTATTTATTTATTTATTTATTTATGTACACACAAAATACTTAATAGGACATTACATTAAGATAAAAGAGCACAAAGGTACTGCTTATTTCATAAGAAATTTCTTCCAGCAGACCTGCGAGAGGAAAGTTGGATTAGAAATGTAGACACAGTGTGTAGAAAAGACAGAACAGGAAAATTTCAATTAACACTTAAAACAAAAATATACCTATATAATATAAACATACACACAAATATATACACATAATATACAAAATAAATATATACCTATAATATGAATAATATCCAGAATATTACAGTATAGAGGAGAGATAGTGTTCTTTGACTTGCTTTTTGAAGACAAATATAGTTTTACAATCTCTAATGTTAGGCGGAAGAGAGTTCCACAAACGTACTGCGTGGACAGAGAAGGAATTAGAATAGAATTCGGTTTTATGGGATGGGAAATTAAGATGATGCCTGAGGTGGGATCTACACAGAGCATCAGAAGGGCGGGTAAACGAAAAACGATCGTGCAGGTAGCTAGGATATGAAGGGTTATAAAGGATGTTGTATAGGAGACATAATATCCGAGTGTTCCTGCGAAGACGAATAGGGAGCCATTTGAGTTCCTTGCGGAACTGAGAAACATGATCATATTTCCTCAGACCAAACACAAAACGGATGCAAAGATTTTGCAAACGCTCGAGCTTATTCAACAGCTCTTCAGTGGCATCCAAATAGCAGGCATCAGCGTAATCAATGATCGGCTGAATCAGAGTTTGAGCCAAGTATATTTTAGTCTTAAACGGCAAGAAGCTTTGTAAGGATTTAAGCGAATGGAAAGAAAAGTGCACCTTACGACTAACCTCATTCACTTGAGCTCGCCAAGAAAGATTGCTGTCAATTAAGACACCAAGGTCCTTAGCTGTTTCCGCATAGGCAATGGTCGAGCAGCCCAGATATAACGGAGTCAAAGCTAACAAGTCAAGTGCAGTGCGATAGTATCTGCTGCCTATGATCATGGCCTGCGACTTAGTAGGGTTTATCTGTAAGCCGTACGACTTAGCCCATTGATAGATACTTTCCAGGTCATGATTCATGGCATTGATTGCTGATTCCGCATCAGCCAGCAAGAAATGTCGATACAGCTGCAAATCGTCCGCGTAGAGGTGGAGGCTGGAAGTGATAACTTGGGTAACTGTATTAATGAAGATAGAGAAAAGAAGAGGAGAGAGAACGCCGCCTTGAGGAACGCCAGCAGTAAGATCACACCAATCCGAGAAGATCTCTTCTTGGCGTACACACTGAGAGCGACCCCGAAGATAAGAGCCAAACCAGGCTAACGTAGAGGCAGAGAAGTTAAAAGATTGAAGGATCCCAAGAAGGATGTCGAAATCCACTGAGTTGAATGCGCAACTAAAATCAAGTAACACTAAAACAGTCAGAGATTTGTTGTCCATAGCCCAGCGGATATCGTCAGTAACCTTCAAGAGTGCAGTAACAGTACTGTGGCCAGTACGAAAGCCAGATTGGAAAGGGGAAATAAGGGCATTAGACGATAGATATTTGGAAATTTTACCATGAACAATGTGTTCGAGAACTTTGGAAAGGAAAGGGAGAATGGAAATGGGTCTAAAATGGGATAAGGAAGAAGGGTTGCTTATTTTAGGAAGTGGTATTATGTGAGCCTGCTTCCAGGCTGACGGAAATACACCAGAAAATAAAGAGAAATTAACAATATGAGTAAGGATGGGGAGTAGCTCTGAAATAATGGGTATTATCATTCTCGAACACAAATTATCATGGCCCGCAGCAGAAGAGGAAATAGAGAGAAGGGATTTTTTGACAACATCTTCAGAGACAGGACTGAAATTGAAAGGTGCACAATGAGGTAACGGCAATTTAGAGAGCTCAGACAAAGTTGACGCTTTAACGCTTGGGTCCAGAGAAACAGGTGGACAAGAAAAGTGCCTGTTAAGGGCGCACAAGTCGACATCCTTACAGGTACTCGTGGGAGATTTGCCGATACCGACAGACTTCAGAAATTTCCAGACATCAGAAGAGTTACGATCAACGAGAGATTCGTGGAAAAAGCGTCTCTTGGCATCTCGACACAGACGATTGCAGCGGTTACGCAGAGCTTTAAAGTGGCTGAGATTAAGTTCCGTGGGTCTGTGCCTATACCTACTCTTAGCCTTATCCTTACGAGCAATAGCATTTTTAATTTCAGCAGTCATCCACGGAGCAGGATTATGCTTAATTTTAATACGCCGACGAGGAGCATGTTTATCGTAGAGGTCTAATATAGTGGAATTGAAGTTGTTCACCTTTTCATCAATAGAGGTGCTTTCGATAACGTGAGTCCAATCGATATCTCCCGCATCGCGCTTCAAAGCCTCCAAGTCTATGCTATTGAAACTGCGAAGAAAGCAGAAGCGGGGCTTACGTTTCGGAGGTCGGATACGATAGGAAAGGTAAATGAGGTCATGGTACGAAAAGGTTGCAGTAAGCTGCCCAAACTCAGCAACATTGTGAGATGAAGATACGATCATCAGGTCAAGAAGAGAAGGCGTGCAATTTGGGAAGTTATGGGTAGCAGAAAGAGGTAGAATTTCCAGATTAAAAGAAGATAAAAGCGAACGGAGTTTATGTGAACGTGAATCATTTTTAATTAAACATGTGTTAAAATCACCCATTAAAATGACATGCTCGTACGATGGGCAAAAATTGTTAAGTGAGGATTCTAAGGAGTCAAAATAGTTAACGTGAAGGTTAGGAGAGTAAAATACAGCAAGCAAAACATTGGTATGATTTAAAGTTATTTCCAAAAACAATGATTCAGCCGACCCAGAGTACTGAGATGGAGACGAACTTACAATCTTGTACGGAATATCGGCGCGTATGTAAATGGCGACACCACCACCACCCTTGCCAACCCTGTCATTTCTGACCAAAACAAATCCCGGAAGTGCGTAGTGCGTAGAAAGGAGAGAAGGCTTAAGAAAGGTCTCAGATATTAGGAGTGCATCAAGATGAACACTGCCAAAGGATGCCAGAAGATCGGAATAGTGACCAGGAACACTCTGAGCATTAATATGGGCTATATGCAGATTGTTAGGATAGTTAGAAAAAAGAGAGGAAATATTGTCACGCAAAGTACGAAGCGGAGGCTCACTGTCCGCACTAACGAAGCTACAAGTCGAGGAAGAACATGAGAAAAAACTGTCATTTAAGTCAGCTGGAATATTCATAGATAGATACAAATAGTATATAATATTATAATAAAACACAGAAAAAAATCAGAAACCAACAATAACTACAATTAAATACGTATACGGCTGATTGTTTCAAACACAACCACCCAAACTCACTAGTTTTTTTTTTTTTGTTTGTTGAAAAAGAACATGGAAAAACAATGTTTTGAAAATTAAATTAAAATGTTCGCGTAACACGAAACGTAAAAATATGCATTACCACGAAACAGGAATGGAACGTTACATCAAGTCAATAATGTCATTATGTCATATTGACAGTGACAAACAGAAAAGTGATATTAAAAGTTTGTAAACATACCGACAAGTCTTAATGTTAAAAGAAAAATAATGCTACACAAAATTTACTGTGAAGGTGAAACAGAGAACACAAAATGCTTAAAGTACCGGCGACAGTTAAAAGTACAGAACAAATCAAAAGTTATCGAACAATGCGACTAATTTACAAAGTAACTTTGTAAACAAACCAATGGTACTAACATTAGTTACGCCGGCGCGCCTTTCTTTGGCCTCTTGAAGGTGTGGCGGTAACTTCGGTGGGGCTAGCACGCATAGGAGAAGAATGTACCTCTGACAGCGCAGCATCACCAGACTCGCCTGTGGTCTTCGGGAACCGCGAAACCAGTGCTCGAAGTTCGCCCGGAGTTTCAATCTTGTGACGCTTACCATCTGACGTGACGATCACTATCCTGCCCTCCACCGACCAGCAGTTCGGCACTCCAAAATGCTTGCGTGCATCCATGAAAGTACGGTGTCTTGTGTGGGTTAAGAATTCAGAGATTGTGATGCCAGTACCTTTCAGTGACTTCTTGCTCTCCCAAATCAAGTGACGGTGTTCAGTGGTGTAAAGTCTCACCAGGATAGGTCTAGCTTTGCCTCGTGAAGATCCCAATCGGTGGCAGACATGAATGCTTTCCTTTTTGACCTCGGACAAGCTCATTTGGTCGGTTAACACTTTAAAAACCACATCATTTAACTTTTCATTTGGTCGCTCGGCAACCCCATGAAACAATAAAACCTTTCTTCTCATCATAGTTTCATGTCTGTCATAGCCAAGAGAAAGCATTGCTATCTGTGATTTAAATTTTGAGAGTGCCTGCCATACAAAAGTTTTAAATTCAGCGAACTCACGTGATAGTGCTGTGATATCAGGTGCTGGCTCAGATCCTGAGGATGCATTTCTGAGCTTGTTCTCATACTCAGCCATTCGCGAGTTGAACAGCTGCTCCAGATCTTCCAAACTTGTTGCCATTTTAGTGTCCATAAAGATGGTTGGATAGTAGAAAAGTAAGTAGATAGGAGAATGTGAAGTCAGAAAGACTTGGAAATATTATATAGTGAGAGTTGGGTGGTTAATAAGAATAAAATATAATTATAACATTAAAAATTCAATTTAAAATATATTAAATCAATTAAAACTTTGAGTAAACAAAATATTATGTTTGGGACTTGCGTGTATTTTACACTTAAAAGCAATAAATTTACTCAAAGATGGTTATTTTAAAATGATACTGGAGTAAAAAAACAACAAACAATTTCTGAACATCACTTTTATTAATACTATAGTTTTCAGTAGGTATCAGTATCGTAGAATCGAATCCCCACAAAACACACTCATATCAACAAAATCAGCCACCACAACACAACATTCGTAAGAAACGAACCCACATCAAACGGCCAGAATACGGCCGCTGACGTCCAGACGTGATCCCTGTCAACAAATCCACAATACAAGCTGACTCGTTGTCACCCCAGTTCAACAATGCAGAGATTAATGATCACTTCTTGTATTTCACTATTGGACGGCGCTTCGATTCAAATTCAGTTCACTTGTGGATTTTTGGATGGAGACAGATGTTTGGGCACGAGGAAATGGAGTAATGATAGACTAACAAGTTGTGCTGTGTCACTACCGTTAGCAACCTCGTTTTAGTCGGAAAACAATTCACTTGTATCCGCAGCCCTTTTTTCTTTTCGATCACCTTTTGTGATGGTTTTCGTGTATGTTTTCTGAAATACGCGACGCACATGCTACGAACGTAAGGATATTTTCGTCGGATTAAAAAATGCACTTAGTTTCTTAAAATATTATGTCTTTGAATATATTTTTAAGCACCAGTCTTTTCGATTATTCAAACGTAAAATCAATACTTATAAAAAAGAAAAGAAGACGTTAAAAATATTCCCACATCTCAAGTTTTCCCCCATCTTACAGGTATTCCTCTCAAAGCCAGACAATCAATTCAATTAGACTGTGTACTCTGAGTGTGAGCCCAACTTGCTATTAAACGGAGCAAGTGACAAAACAAACTTAGCGCCGTGAGTTGGCTCAGACCGCCTTAAACTGGTTTACGTCGGTTTGAACCGGTTTATACTGGTTAGGCTCGATTTAAACTTGCTGCAAAGTTATTTGATGTGAACATTGTTCCGCGTAAGAAAAACGGTTCTAAATTAAATAAAAGAAGTACCTACATAGGTTTTTTGAACTACATAATTTATATAAAAGTTAGTTTTGTGTAGGTTTCCGCTAAAACAAAAAAAAAAAACAGCAATGAGTAAGCGATCTTTTTCCCAATTTAGCTCAGTTAATGGAAAAAGAACCACTCCAAAGGATCTTTAACAAACTGCAACAAGCCCAGTTAACGCAGCTGCGCAGTTCCTAAGGCTACTTTATGCCCTCGGATGCCTGTCTATCTCCTCCTACATCGGCTACATCCAACTTTGCACAGCAACAAAGATATCGGCGATGCAATGGGCCGCGGCCAGCACGGAGCATTAAGCCCGCGGCAACAATCTTTACGGGACATTCGAGTACATTTGGGGGCATTCACTGACATTTGGGAGTATTCAGGGACGTTTGGGACGTTTAGAGTGGACTGGCATTTAGCTAAAAGGGTGTAGTGGATGGGTTTTTTGTTTGATGGGTCTTGACAGATTAAGAGGGGGAGGGGGATTATCATCAATCAATTTGTTGCAGTCTAGATACTATGGAGATGGATGATACCATACCAATTACTGAAGTTAACGTAAATAATGTAACAAAAAAATCGTCATTCTATAGAAATTTTGGGGCATGCGGTGCTAACCTATAAGAAATTGTTTTATTGACCTATGATACAAGAATTGTTATTTTTACATGTGTGGCGACTCTGTCTCTCGTACTCATCCCTTGCATAGTTATTAAGAATGTAATATTTTTCTGTTGTAATTATTTTAGAAAGTTTAATTTTGTGTTTTCCCACGTGGGAACATCTGCAAAGCAATTTAAGTAATAGGTAGGTACTACTATTGTCTTTTAGAAGTCTTTATCTTTATTTAAGGTTCATTGTTCTGTTATTTTTAGTTATCGTTTATTGTACCCATTTGTATTTATATTTCCTGTGTTTTATTATACTTTTACGTAACAATCGTTTTGCCACATCCTTTGTTTAGAAAACTGCAGATGTGGGAAGGATGTTCCGAGCTTTGGGCGAGGCAGGCAGTCAGTCTCTAACTACGATCGTGCGAGGTCCTTTTTCTGACCCCGATCATTACTCGCCAAAGCTCGCCGTGATCTTGTCTGTCTAGTTGTAACTTTTCATATAGCCTTATCTAATTTTACATTTTAATGTCAAGTGTAAATGCTAGCTTTAGTTACTTGATATTTTTAATAAATTTAATCGTTACAACTTATTTTTGTATATTTCTTGTTCACTCGGTCGCGAACCCGCACAATGTAATAGTAAAAACAATTCTTATTTGGCCAAAAATAATTAATAAATAAATTGAAAGGAACAAATTAATTACATATTTTCGTTGATATAAAATCTTGATCATATTTCAAGTATCCCGAAAAAACATCTCGTTTCCGAAACCGCGAATACACTCATCACTCCAGCCAATTACCCACAAAAGGGCAACACAATAACCGGAATCCATTAACAAATCGTTTACAGACAACACGACAAGTGGCACGGCGCGTGTACCGCAAAGCAAGCATGACAGAACAAAGTTTGTGAACCGGATTGCGCCGGTTCCGGACGGATTAAACCGGTCCGTGCCGGCGCGCGGCGGTTAGAGGTGGTTAGAGGCAGTTAGTCAGGTGAGATCTGAGGCGCAGCGCGGGCTTACTATCGAATTATTGTCTTTGTGCAACTAGGCGTTTTGTATGCCAAGGGATTTCGTTTTTAGGGATGAGTTTTGGTTTCTGTTCTGTAGTTGGTTTTGGGGATTGCATTTCTGAGATTGCATCTGTTCGTAACACAGCTTTAAAGTTTATCTTGAATTTTGTGTCTTGAAATAAAACGTTACGTTACAGTTTTCAAATTATATATAAAACAGGACTGTTCCTTTTGAAAGCATCTTTAGTTAAGCATGATTTGACTATCTACAAATATTGCTTTGATATCAATCTTGTCTTGCACTGCTCCTTGCTGCCCAATTTCTCCACCATTCAAGACCCCAGCTCAATAGTCACTGGTCAATAGTCCACCAAGAGAGATTGGTCCATTCGAACGCCTAAGACGCACAGATCTCCCGTTGACATCAATCTATGTAAACATACTCTACACAGCTCTTAAATCAATAGGTCTTTGTCCAGGTACTTGGTAGACCATCGAGAGCTGTTTGATTTAATATAATGGCTATGTGGGAACATTAGACGATCAATTGGCCATCAATTGTGCGGTTAATTTGCAGTAAATACGCAGTAATCCGCTGCCTGTCCGGGGCTGGATTTGACAATGTTATTGCATGATTGGTGCTGTGTTTTGGATTATACAGTTCGGTTGGTATTTATGAAAAATTGTGGGGAATTTTATTGTGAATGGATTTTGAGTTTATCAAATAATAACGACGAAATAAGTTTTAATTAAATTATGGTCACCCTATTAAATTATCATCAGCATCTCTCTGCCCTTCTCCCATGTTAAGGTACCTGAGGGTATTAAGGCCTACCTAATTTCGATTCGCTTTATTTATTTATTACTTTAAAATAGCTATTTTTAAGGTCGGCCAGTATTACTTAATTTAAACAGACTTAGAAATGAAATACATGTGTATAAACGTCATATTTTATATTACAATTTAACAAAAATCACGTACAAGGTAGCCTAATAAGGCCCGGGTGGTTTATTAACGCCCTACCCGTTTTTACGTATTCGAAAAAATGTAAAACCATTAGAAATAATTCACTAATAATATTTAAACTGTGAGTACTCATCGTTGTTTAGTTGTATTAGGTATTATTATTTCTATGAGAACAAAATTTTAAGCAAAATCTGTTCCCATTCATTGAATAGGCTAAATTGCGCGATGCACATGGACCATATAAGTCTTATTATTAAGAAATTGTCGAGATATAATTTATATACTGAATTGTTGTTAGCTTTCAATTATCATTTTGTACGTTCCCTATAATAACCAAAACGTTTCTATTTTTCAGATGGGCGTTATTATACTTCAGGCGTTATTTGCCTCCGGTACCTTACTTGAGGTCTACGCAACACGTTTTTTTCTCTGTTCTTCTCTGTCAACCATCACGCTGATATAATTATACTGCTTTTACTTTTTCCTCACACAATCCATCCATCGTTTCCTTGGTCTTCCTCTCTCATCTATACTAATATTTTAAAGAGGTAAAGTTTGTTAGTTTATGAGGTTGTAGGGGGTAATCTCTGGATCTACTGAACCGATTTTGAAATTTTTTACACTAATATTAAGTTACATTATTCCCGAGTGACAGAGGCTATATTTACAACGTGCCCGTCAGATAATCCAAGACCAAAACGCGAGCGAAGCCGCGGGCAACCGCGGGCAAAAGCCTCCCATAAATATATATTTGTACGCTAAATGGCAAAACATGGAGAAACTATAATATGTATAACTGCACTGTTGTAACCTATGTTTACAAATAAAGATTATTGATTGATTGATTGATTGAATAATTGTTATGATAGTCCCGGCTTCTATTAAATTGAATGTAAGGTTTACATTTAAGTTTCGACTACGTAGGGGTCCCTGAACGGAACAGTTCTTACGTATTTTGTGTGAAATTAATACATACAAGTAGAAGTGACCTCATGTAACCTACTTACTACTCTCTGATCACATCTTTTCAATTTAATTCGATAGCTTTGTAGATTTGTTTTAGGTGATGTTGTAAAAAGTCTAGACATTCAAGGATAATGTCTTATTATAAATAATTAATTAAAGGAGCTCGCGGTTTATTAATAATAGCCGCTCGGGTCGATCTTCAGGTTAAGCCGCGCTTGCCTAGGTTGGTCTGTGGATAGGTGACCACCCATTCCATACCGAGTTTCCTCCATGCCGACAATACCTCCATCCATGTTTTTTTTTTTTAATAATGTAATACGAATACAACAAATACATTATACACAACAATGGAAACATTGGATCAAGACCACACTACTCCTAGATGTAGTTCTGTCCAATGTTCCATGTAGGAGCAGTCCATGTCCATTCTCCCTACAATTAGCTGCAGGAAGCTGTTGGGGCTGCCCCGTATGCGGCGCATCAGAGACGCTATTCTTTTGCGATGTATCGCTTGAAAGCCATCCACTTGAGCATCTGCACACATACCTTTTCGCGATCTAGAGCGATTGTAGGTCCTTTGAGAAAGAGTCCGACTCATCCCGCCAAAATTAATTGATTAAGAATAATTTGATAATAAACACTTTCAAAAACGTCCCCAAACTAATCAACCTTATAAAACCAATTACGCCAGTTACCCCATCAACAAAATTTTTCACATAAAACGGTTCAATTAATTGATTACCGCTAATTCAGTACCAAGCAACCGTCTACAAATTGCCGTGCAATATCTCAAGGCGACAACGGCCTATCAATAAAGGCCTCCAGTGGCCTCGCCAGGCCTCCGTCTTGCCAATACGCAGGCCGGTAAATTGAGACAGCCGATTTACGAGGCCTGGCCTGGGCGACGTATTAATTTACAATAGTCTGTGGGACGTGTGAGAATGGGCTGTCGGAAATGCAGTAAGAAGCAACTGTATTTACGGTTTTGGGAAAAAGTGGTATTGTTGCTGTGATGTCTCAGATTTAAAATACGAAAGAAAATAGGTTTCACAACATACAACATTAAACAAAAAACTTAAATCTAAACAGAAAAAAACCCGTGCGAGTCATACTCACACGAACACAGGGTTCCGTAGCACCAAACAATATAATAAAAATATTTTGAAGGCTCTTTCTTAAGTTGTATTGTTTTAGATTCAACAACAAATCTAACATCAAATCTTATTGAAACCAATTTTAGTTGAAAGTTTTGTTTACATTCCTTATAAAATCTTACATTTTTTCAGAATTTTCCTCCTCTTACTTTAGAAATTAGAGGGGGGGACATTTTACCACTTTGGAAGTGTCTATCTTTCAAACGATTGACTTTGAGAAAAAATGGTTTTAGGAAACCTCTTCAATCTCATTTTAAAGACCTATCTATAAACACCCCGCAGGTATAGGTTTGATAAAAAAAAAAATTAGTTTCATACATGTATGGAGACCCCCTTAATCTTTATCTTTATTTTTTTTTGTATAATAATTGTAAAGCAGTTCACAGAACTCATCTAGCTACTAAGTTTCAACTGTGTAGTCCTAATAGTTTCGGAATAAAGTGGCTGTGACATACACGGACAGACAGACAGACATGGCGAATCTATAAGGGTTCCGTTTTTTGCCATTCGGCTACGGAACCCAAAAAAAGTGATGATTTTTGTGTCTCACAGCTGCGCCAAATAGGTCCAGTTCAGCAAACTGCCGAGCAGCTAGATTGCCAGACGCTGGTCTTCAACTGTATGAAATTTTAATTTCCCACAACATTCGCAGATAACATTACAAATCAATCTGTCCTATCATCTCGTTTTTGCAGGGAAATAACGTAAAGTTAAATGATAAATGAATGAAATGATAAATGATAAATGATGTTTATTTTGCAAATAGGTTTTTAAAAACACTTTTTCACTTCTCTTTTTTTTAACTAGATGGCCGTCCCCATCTCTCTCTGTTTCGTACCTGACTACTCTGAGTTTATTTCGGCTGTTTCTTACAGCCGAAATAAACTCAGAGGTCATAGTCTCTTTTAAAGTCCAGACATAATCTTGGTTAACTCACATGAGGACTATGCGGATTAGTGTCTGAGATGGTCTCTTGAAGAAAGAACCACACAGATTTGAGTGGACCTGTCCAGTCAGTGCAAGCATTTGTCAGTTATCGTGTAGCTCGACTTATAACTCAAGGAGCTCAACGACACGACGAACAATATCAAGGACATTTGGGTAGGTCGCTTATAGTACTCAAACTGCCAGACAATCGTGGAAAAAATAAAAAACGAACAAACAAAAAAAAAAAAAACCCACATGGTCCTCACATTCACAATAATCAAATAAAATTAATACACAATACTCTACAAAATAAATGTCATTAAATGTGAACATTAACAATAAAAAATAAAAATAAAAGTAAAATACTTAACAAAGTAAGTATTCATGTCAAATCATTAAATATAACAATAAGAGAGATATAAAACAAAATAATAAAAATAATAATAAAATACTAAAACTATTCATGTCAAATAAACTAAATGTCACAGTGTATATGAGAAAGGAATCAATAATAAACAAGCGAAGTCCAACACACATGACAATACGAAATTAGAAAGATCTTTTGATCAAGCATTATTAACTGTACAGTTTAGTGTACCCACACAAAAAAATGCTTGAATTCAGTTATTCGAATGAAATACTTGAATACACATTTTGCTTTAATCAAATCAATCAAAGTATCTTTTGATTAAGCATAATAAACTGTACAGTTTAGTGTACCCACACAAAAAAAATACTTGAATTCAGTTAGTCGAATGAAATACTTGAGCATACATTTTGCTTTAATCAAATCAATCAAAGTATCTTTTGATTAAGCAATATAAACTGTACAATTTAGTGTACCCTTACAAAAAAATGCATCAATTTATCGTTATCATCTTCAGCATGAGCTCACCCACTGCTGTGTATTGCTTCATCCAGATTTCCCCCACGATGAGGCTGCTACGGGAACATAGCGATGGGCACAAAATATTTACGTAAAATTTTTCCTCGACAATCCTCCATAAACTTAAGTTACTTTAACTCGCGGGCCTGTGGACGGTGAGCTATGGGCTAGCTCGCCGTCCGTCCGTCTTATGACGACAGGCCGTGTCGACGGCGCGTTCGTGTTCCACGCGCGCCTCAAAGAGAGTCAGCAAACAGGAAGGGGTCCGTAAGGACCGATGCCTGCCAGGGTTGCGGGACTGTTCGAAAGAGATACCGCAGCCCTGGAACACAAAAGGAAGGAACATGTATGGGTTTTAATCAGCAAAAGTCTGACACTCCCTCCTGCTCAGCCCAGAGCGGGAGGAGTTGTTTGATGATTTCCCATAGGCAAAAAAAAAAAAAAAGTTACTTTAACTGGTTCGTTGGTCTAGTGATCGCAATCGAGACTGCTGAGCATGAGTTTCTGGGTTCGATTCCCGGGACGGGCAAATTGTTATTGGGTTTTTCCATCAGGAATTCCTCAGTAACAGCCGCGGAGTCTAGATTTGTGCCCAGTTGATGGCAATAGGCTCGCCCTTTAATACATGGAACTAGCGAAGAGACTATAGGTACACCTCTGCTTAAACCATCGGCGATTTCAGGCGTGATATTAATCCTCCATATTATTCTTAGACTCAGATATAAATAGTCCATCAAAAGTGTCACTAATTGAGACGACGGCCGTCGATCTGATTGCCTCGCGCCGTCGCACCGGAGTCAATACTCATCAATATTCACGACACTTCAGATATGACGAGCTGCTATTTTTAGAAGACGGGAATATTTTTGTTTGAGACTGAGTAAGATCTGGATTTGTTTCATGATATTCTTGCAACTAAGAGTAGTCTACTACAGGCTACTATAGTCTGATTGCAAGTCTCACCTAATGCGCTATTGATAAAATGCTATTCATAATTTGGTCAAGTTGTATGGGTAATGAGTAAATCTACATTAAGTTAAGTACAGTGGGTGATCACCATAGAGAAAAATTATGTGTTATAGCCATATATCACCGATCTCATTTAATTTCACTCAATTTTTATTTGAGAACTCTAAATCTAAATTCAAGTTCGCCCTGTCGGCTTGTATGAGGATGTCAGATAAATAAAATTAAATCTTTCACATTATATACCCTACGAGCCTGATGATCAGTAGCGAGCATGGCAATTCATTCACGTGGCAAATAAAACGCATGAATGAACAGCAACACATACCACGAAATACACTC
Organism: Eugnorisma glareosa; assembly: GCA_947578425.1. Taxonomy (NCBI): domain Eukaryota; kingdom Metazoa; phylum Arthropoda; class Insecta; order Lepidoptera; family Noctuidae; genus Eugnorisma; species Eugnorisma glareosa. Next base: position 2,159,617 of record OX387966.1, read on the forward strand.
ATAATTACCCCACCCAACCCACTTCAATCAAGCAGCCCGAAATAAAAACAAAAACAAATGACGTCCCAGTAAACAAACAAGAGCCTTCTACCTGACCGGCCACATAAACATTGAAGAAGAAAAGCAAAATGTATGTGCCGTATCGGCGGCAAAGCCCCGTACAAATCTGAACAGTGGATAGCCGGCCTGATCGACAAATCCGGCAGATTACGCGCTGATACAGGGGGCATGTTTATGAGACAGTCGCCGGACTGCCGGACTGTGGCCGGCTCGGTAGGGCTGGCGGGGATGCGAGGGAAATTGATGAAAGGAACATGCAGATAGAGGTAGGTTTAGCTAAGTATCAGTTACAAAAAGGAATGCGAAAGTAACTCTGTCTGTTACCGTTTATGTCTAAAAGTGAATTAAAAAGAAACCAACTCCAAAGGAGACACGATAGGTAACACTGTCAACTAAATATACGACTAGCATATAAAAGGTGCATAGGAATCAAAATTGCATACTTGAAATAAAAACAGTAATACCTATTTAAGATTGGTGCATACCTTCAAAATTGAGCATTAGCTTGTTGGAGACCAACGGTCAAACAAAAATGGAAGTTTGCCGAAAAATAACATTCATAAGAGTTTCAGAAAATATAGGAAACTTTGCGTTTATGGCATCAGAACTATACATAGATGGTGACAGCTACATTATTGTTACCCTAATATCTTTTGTCCCAGTATAGAATAAAAGGGGGGAGCCTTTGAAAGAAGAAGCAAACATTGATCTGACACGTATGCTGACAGCGTGATTGTTACATCGATTCAGGCAATTTCCACGATAAAGAGCTACGATATTTTTATATATCTTTATTTAATGGCATCTAAAATTAAACATTTATGTATTAATTAAAGTGGAGTTAAGCTTTGACCGAGTGACGGGAAAAGAGAAGTGTTGGTCGTCCGGCGGCGAGATGGGCAGACGACATTGTTGCCAATGCAGGAATAACCTGGGACGGGACGGCACAAGAACGTGGAGCTTGGCACAAGCAAAGAGAGACCAGAAGTGGGTGTGTGCTGTCGGGTGTGGATGATGATGAAGATTAAACAAAGCATAAGCATATTCAGCCTATAATGTTCCCACAGCTGGGACACAGTCCTCTCTTTAGGAGAGGGAGTGTGCTTTAATCCACCACACGAGCCCAGTTGGCAGATGTCACATGTCTTCGAATGTTTGGTTCTAGGAAATGCCGGTTTCCTCACGATGTTTTCCTTTACCGTTTTTGAGAGCAGTGGTGATGAAAAAAATTACACAAAGTAATGCACCTGCCTGGGTTAGAACCCACAACTTACTGCTCGTAAGTAAATTAAACAAAGGAAATCCCCCAATTAAAAACTAAACAGACGCTACCCAGACAATAGAACTCCATTTCCCAATCCAAAAACTTTCCACAATAGTCATAAACTGACAACACTATCTTTATTCCACCAGATAACATTTCACAAACATATCTCCTATACTTCGAAATAAAAATGTAAATGCTCTGGCAACCCTAACACATCGAGATAGAAGGAAGGTAGTCCGTATAATATTTTGGCTTACAAAACGAGTCCAAGTTTTAATAGTGTACCCCATGTTTATGTTATGGCCTTTCGTATCGGAAGTATGAACCTGTCCGTAGGGAGGAGCTGATGTACAGCATATGGGGATTTTTGGATGGATTTGACTTTTTTTTTGGCGATATTTTTGTATTATTTTTATTGGAAGTTGTATGAATGTGTATAAATTTAATAAGAAAACAAGACTTATGAATATCCAATTATTTATTGATGAAATGATTTCCTAGTTTGGTTACAAACGGTATACGATTCGTATGGGGTAGTTGCTCCATGTAAAATGCTGGTATTCAGCTGGATCCGGTTAGATTGGAAGCCGACTCTAACATAATTAGGAAAAAGTTAGGCAGATTGACTGATAATTTCAAAGTTTGGTTCATAACAAATCTAGACCAAACTACATAACTTACCGGAAATGATTTTAAAAGCATAAAACTAAACTTAAATAAAATACACACAAGGCTATTTCTTATACTTGTTAGGGTTCCGTACCCGAAGGGTAACCAAAAGGGTTACTAAGCCTCCTCCGCTGTCCGTCCGTCCGTCTCTCAGCGGGCTTTACCTCAAGGTACCTATTAAGGTAGACAGTCAAAATGACCACATTATGTGTATTTCTGTTGCCGCTTTATCAACAAAAAATAAACTGAAAATTAAAGGTACCCCTACTACGACTTTACGGAACCTTTCATGCGCGAGCCCGACTCGCTCATAGCCAGTTTTTTTCAAATACGATTAATATTACTTTTATCATACAAAACTAATATTTATCTCTAGGTAGGTAAGTACCAAAAAAATAGGTCAAACATTGATAGAAATACTATTTACAAAGTTACCTTAAGTTAATAAAATAGGAATAGTAATGCGATCCCGATCGTAGCACCGGTCTGCTACGGCTACGACTGTTTGCTACGGCGTAGCAACTGACGTAGACAAATTAATCATTGTTACAATTTTTTGTAGAATATCTTCTTTACGACTGTTAGTGAATTAAGAAACGAGGCAATATATTATGACAATCCCTTTTTTCACTTATAACGGGACGGTGGCACGGTTGGCGCAGTGGCTGAGCGATTGACTGCTGCACTACCTGTCGCGGGTTTGATTCTACATGTAGTTGTTCCGGGTTTGGCTATTTATGTATGTGAGTTTAAATATTTGTTAACGTTCCCACGATACAGGAGGAGTTCCTAGTGTGGGGCAACGTTTAAAACAAAAAAAAAAACGATTTTCTGTCAGAGGAAAAGTTTCACAACTGATTACGTTGATTTATTTGTGGCTCACTTCATTTTTTCAACACATATCTCATCTACTTACATCTTTAAAACTAACAATAAGTACACACATTTAACAAACCCCTCTAACACCAAAAACAAACGAACCCAATTACCCTACCTCACCATTATTTAAATGAACTAAACAAACATTACATACAAAACCGATTACAATTTACAAAACAGAATACATTGTCCAAAACAAAACACAACAACGTAAATAAAAGCTGGTAACTATCTCAAAATGTAACCAGGTCCGGTCATTACGCATAATCGCCGGACAAAAACTACGAAAGCCCATAATTATTTACCACTACCGGTGTGTGCGCACGTTTTAAAACTACCCGCCGACCGTCCCATCAAAGTCAGATAACGCGGGGAACTATGAGAAGGCTTGTTTATTGAGAGGATGCCACTGGGGTCCTGGTGTTCAGATTGGGAGGCTGGGGGTTTTGTTATGTCATTTTCTGGGTGTTGTATTAGGTATTATATGTTGAAGAATTTGTTCTTAAAAATCCATCTATTGTTCTTATGTGCTTCTTTCTGACGTTCGTTGTTTTTTGTGTACGTGTCGAGTTTATTATTAATCAGTGATTGCATAATTGGAACAAAATCGATATCTTCAAAATAATATATTAAAAAAATGTGGCTCAAAGACAGTATGATTTCTGTACGAAACTTACTGACTGCAAAAGTTGCAGTTGTTATCTATACTAATATAAAGAGGTATAAGTTTGTAAGTTTGTTTGTAGGGGTAATCTCTGGATCTACTGAACCGATTTTGAAAAATCTTTCACTAATAGTAAGCTACATTATCCCCAAGTGCCATTGGCTATATTTACAACGTGCCCGTGGAATAATTTCCGACCAAAACGCGAGCGAAGCCGCGAGCAACAGCTAGTACAATATATTTTCGTGTGAGAATCTACTAACTAGAACTAATTTACATGAGATCTACCCAGTTCAAATCGATTTATTAAACTGTTGAATTGATCTTTGACTATTCATTACTCACGTGTGCATACAATATTCTATTTATAATTAACAATAAACTAACTACTCATACGACTTATGTTGCTAATGAATATTAACCGCCCTAAAAGAAACCATCACAGAGCCCTTTCGCTTCTCACATCCCACAAACCTAATAATCATCAATAATAAAGTATCCGAATCCGAACACGCTGTTAAGCTATATATCCGCCGATAAGGCCTTTTGTATCTCAAAATAAATAAAATAGCTTAAATATGTCCGGTCGGGGACTCAAACATGGCGCCCGTGTTCATACGAGTCAGACAGTGAGGCGTACAATACATATGTATGGAAATTAATACCTAAATACAACTTTTGTGAGTAATACTGGGATAGAGAATACGTTTTGGGTTTTGTGTGTGAGGAGTGAGTAATTTTAAATGGTAGGTAGTGGGCAAGTGGTATCTTCTTTTAGTTGAAAAAGCAGATTTTAACTTTATGTCAATTTGAAAAAAAAACCGTTTCACAAATTCTATGTCCTTAGGAGTCGGTTTCAACACTTGCATGTGAGCCATTTGTCATTATAAGTAGCCCAGCTCCCTACAGAAACAGATTAAGTCTCCCAACTTGCACAGAACATCTAGTGGAGGACCTGGGTTCGATTCTCGGATCGGGCACAGTGTTATTGGGTTTTGCCATAAGGAATTTCTCAGTAGCAGCCACGGAGTCTGGATTTATGCCCGGTTGATGGCAATAGGCTCGCCATCTATTACATGGGACTTTAACATAAATGGTGAATGGGTGTAATATTACACCTCTGTCTAACCCTTCGTGAATTACAGGCGTGATGTTATGTTATATATGTTATGTTATGATTTTTAATGTACAAGTATTCAATAATTACACGAAATACGCATATAGTTACGATTCCTTTAAAAAGTGAGAGTCGACACTACGACTCGATAGATGGCGTTGTCGTCGAAATAGAAGTCGCTATGGTTTCGTTCCACAGGGCTGTATAAGTTACTTCGACACTAGATGCAGACACATCGTAGGAATTGGAATACCAATACGTTTAAAACGTAAATTTTTGGACAAGTCGAACTTGGTGTGGTAGCATGCCCTGATCGACTGTATTAAAACGTGATGTAAAATTACTTAAGTAAGTCTAAAATCTTTACATATAAGATATATAAACCTACTCTAAGCTAGTTGGGCAGAAAATGAACAATTATATAGAATGTTTTAATGCAAGTGTGCAAAATTGGTAATTGTAGATAGTCAATTTAAGTCACAAACATCTTTTATATAACTTTAATATGGGCCTCTGACTTGGCTTTACATGCCTTCAAGCAATATCTCTCAGGCATGCTGGTTTCCTCACGATGTTTTCCTTCACCGAAGCAAGTGATAATTATACAATACGCATATGATTCCGAAAAATCAGAGGTGCGTGTCTCGGGTTCGAACTCGTGAACTTGTCAGTCCGACGGTCACACCAATAGGCTATCACAGCTATAACAGACCAATTGATCAGTTACTTATAGCAGAGATTTATTTAGAAAATGTCAATGAATGTTTTATGGTATGTTCGTGTATTATTGTCCTTATTTGTGCTGAAAATATTATTCTCACGTAAATTTTACAGGTTTGTTGCTGTTGTGGATTACATCTATATTTTATTAGGAAAACTTACAACTAGTCTTGTTGATTCTGGTGATGGTGTGTATTTTAAGAGTGTAGGCTCATCGAAGTTAAAACAAAGGAGGGATCTATAGATGTATTCGTAATAGGTACACCTAACACTATACTTTGGTTGAACGTAAAGGTATGTTGAAATATGATGCCTGTACAGCTGTACTGTTTGTAACAGCATAACATGAAAATAGTTGCATTTGGGCTCCATACAAGGTGTAAACGCACCCTTCACGACCAACCAAGCATTCTGTTTATCATACTAAATAACTTTAGGTAAAAATGATTGCTGTGAAACGCGTTTTTCTGGTGTGAAAAATCACGGTTTAGTAGTAATGCAATACTCAAAAGATCCTTCTTATGGATGCATTGAATAGTACAGGAGTAATAAAGAGTAATGTTACTAGAGTAATGTTAAAACTTTATAAAATTGTGTTCTCAGGTATGGCTCAATACAAAAAAAAACACTATGCCTGCAAAAACACCACAATAAATTGTTGTGACCCTATTTATTAATATGACAGATACTTATCAAAATTACAAATGTTGGCACCTGTTAGACATGTTAAAATAAGTATTTTTGTTTAGTGGTTTGTTATTGTTGTGACACTGTAGCACTTTAAACTATTTATATTGCTGTGCCCTAGCAGGGTTCATGTACGAAACCTATATAATTATGCTTTGTAACAACTTGTAAACTACATGAATGCAATAAATGATGATTATGATTATGAAACCCGTGCTTTACGGCTCCGATAACTTTTGCACCAATTATGTATAATTTAATTTTGTTTAATTTCAATGATCACAGAATTAATTAATTCCTCCTAACACACAGTAAGCAGCTGTCATCCACCCCCTCATACTACATCCGAAACTTTGCAAACACCATCAAACTGATACCAATTAAAGGCACCAGCAGCAGCAATAACAATAAAAATAAAAAACTTTAATAAACAATGAAACACGAGGCTGCTGCGAATTCGCCAAAAACACGGCCCCGACGCGATTACTGCCCCTTAACTCGGTATAATTACGGTCATTTGGTGTCATCTTACCCTTAACGAGATCATCAACACAGCACCAATGTTGAGCTACGAAGATTTGTGTGCACAACCGTGGAGAAAAAATTTGAAGGAACGTGGACATGGCATCTTTATGAAATTGACAAGCTCCTGGATAAAAGTTGGTTTTGAGAAATTGAAAAATACTATAATACTTCTTCTTAGCGTGTCGATGGCAATTTATATTATGTCGGACCATAACTGAGCTATAGTTTGGCGCTTTCGGTAGCGTCCATCAGTACATGTAATGAACACACAACAATAAATATACCTAATACATACTCGAAACTATAACTTTGTCTGATCATTTACTGTTATTAATGATGATCTAATAAAATTCCAGCAACTTACAAATCAGTATATTGTATCAGTAGGTATGTCAGTTATTCTAACATAAGCTTAATTTGTGATACAACACTTTGAGATCATTCCTGTATATATTCTAGGCGAAGAAGAAGAATAGAGAAGAGAGAGAGAGAAGAAGGGTAAATAATTGTTTATAGACTGTCTCATTGGTCTAGTGGTCGCAAGCGCGACTGCTGAGCATGACGTCCTGGGTTCGATTCCCAGTTCGGGCAAAGTGTTATTGGGTTTTTCTATCAGGAATTTTTCATTAGCAGCCACGGAGTCTGGATTTGTGCCCGGTTGATGGCAATAGGCTCACCCCCTATTACATAGGACTCTAACATAACTGGTGAAACATGTGTTTAAAAAAATAAGGTAAAATTATATTTTTTTCTGTCACCTCCATCCCTTCGTCCATCCCATCAGTATAAAGCATCAAACTATAAATAATATTTTAAATTAATGCTAATGCCTCTGGTTCGCCTAAATGTCGGGTAGACGTTATAACTCAAACCAAGCGACGCTAGCTGGTTAATGTACGAATTTGCCGGTTATTTGCTTTTATTTATTATGATTACCCGGGCAAAGCCGTGATCGATAAGTAGTCAAGGTGCGTGGATTTATAATGCGGTTATAAATAGAGCTGAATTTCGTAGTTTTAGTGCAGGTTATGTGTCATAGTTTAATGGAAGGCTGTTAGAGGTTAAGAAAGATATTCTAAATGGGCTATCGTGTAGGGTTAAACTATGCTCAGCAAATCATTAGGGATTTGTTGCTTACATCAATTACTGACTTGCTGTTAAAAATGACAAATTATTGCTAGATTATATAGGGTCTTGCAATCTTTTGTAATTTTTAAGCAAGATTTATTTGGCGAAAATAAAAACCTACACATTGTGAATACGTACGGTGCCTTATGGACGAAAGAAAGGAGTGATCAGATGTTTTAATCATCTAAAACAGAGTCTTTACAGAACATATCCTAGGTATCACTACTGTCAATTTGAAAGTGAATTTCTCTATTTACAATAACCACTAAAGTACATACTTATACGGACTTATTCCGAACTAAAGATTTCGCAGAGATAGTTGAGAAGGTCACAAGGTACTTTAGATAAAATCTTTACACGTGGAATCAATTGCGATGCAGGCACAGTTCCAAGTAAATGTCTTTCATCTTAGTTTGCATACATTCATAACGTCACGCCTTTTTACATGAGGGTAGGCAGAGACTACAAAACGCGAGCTGCAATGATCCTTTTATACTTCTTTTGTTTCGTCCACGTATGAACATCTGGTCATACACGGACACCGGTTGCCACTGACGGTCGAGCACTTTTCAACCTTATAACTTAGTGCATAAGGACGAAAAGTGGCAGACCGTCAGTGAATACTGTAGTACATGCAGTCGCCAGCACATCAACTTACTACATACTGTAAAATTTCTCCAAATGATTTTAAAACATAACTTATGATTGTTAAATTCAAAATTGAATGAGAAAATTTGACAGTATTTGGTAAATTGATGCGCTGGCGACTGTACAATGCTCCTGAACTTTCTAAAGAACTTTACCAATAAGGTCAGTGTACGTCCTTCTAGCTAGGGTGTATCAAGATTATATCATTTGAATTTAAACAAAATGGCCGTCTACAACAGTACCATTTCACTACACAGAATATTAGGATAACTATTCCAGTATAAACATAACGTTTGTAGTAACAATAAAAATAACAAATGTGCGCACAGCACGGATAAGATTAATAACGGAGGAATTTATGTGAAAATAAATTTATTTGACGGAGTTAAGTGGCTATACTTCACCGATGTGCCATCTACGATGGGTGTGAGTCGTACCAGCACTGTGTTATTGCTTCTGGTAGTTTAAAGATTTTGGCTCATAAGAACCGTTATACATATGGTGTAAGAATTCGTATCATATTTAACCCCTGGAACACAAGTCTGAACGAAAGATAGAAAGAAAATTGTGTTTAATTGGCATTAAAAACACCTTAAAAATAATACAGAATAAATAAACTAACAAAACGAATAATACCAAAAGGGCCTCAGCTCAGCATAATGCCAGATAGTGTAACACATTTTATTTTTTTTCGGATGGGAAATCATCAAATAACCCCTTCCGCTCTGGGCTGAGCAGGAGGGAGTGTCAGACTTTTACTGACTAAAACCCATCCATGTTCCTTCCTTTGCCTTTTGTGTTCCAGGGCCGCGGTATCTCTTTCGAACAGTCCCGCAACCCTGGCAGGCATCGGTCCTTTCGGACCCCTTCCTGTTTGAGATAGTGTAACACCTGACGCTGATTTTCAGCTGCAGCCCATGAGTGCCATACGCTCGAAAACATAAACAAACATATAGCCTGGTTTACGTTACCTATATCCAAAAATAATCTCTGACAGGTAAGTTCTATATAATTGTCACGATCACCACGCTTAGAATACACCAATCCATTAATTAGGCCCTAGTGTAGGCTCTTTAGTAAACTGATCCCACACAGGTGGGACCCGCGGGTCCGGTCGACCTAATACATTTTTGAATTGGTCAACTGGACCCGTTAGCCAATTTTGTGATCTGTATAGTCAAGTAGAAAAGTTTTCTTGATATTTAATCTATATCTATTGTAGCAATTATATAAAGATATGTGTCCCGTAGACACTCGAAAGCCCATTTGGCTTTGTCTTGTTCAGTCACCACCTGTATCCATCTATTCCTAGACGTCACCAACGGCTTCGTCACCACTGGCGCCAAATGGGAAAAAATACACGTTACCACATAAATATGACTAATAAACAAAAAGACTAACCAGCAACAGTAGACGTTACGTTGCTGGCTATTACATTTTTTCAACTTCCACGGTAGAAAAGAAAGTTAATCATATTGAATAAGTACTATTACCTACATTAAAAAAATACCAACAATCTATGTCTGTATCTTATGTTGGGGTCGGCGACTGGTATTCAGTAGCGAAATACCAGTATTTTACATGGAGCGACTGCCTATCTGACCTCCACAACCCTGTTAGTACTGGGTAATACGATACCCCTTGGTAAGACTGGTTGTCAGACTTTCAGGCCACTGACTGTAATGAATGTCGTAGATCTACAAATGACAGCCGGGACCAACGGGTTTACGTGCTTTCCGAGGCACGGAGGAAACTCGGTATGTAATGGGTGGTCACCCATCCACGGGCCTAGGCAAGCGCAGCTTAACCTGAAGATTAACCTGGAGATCGACCCGAATGCCTGTTATTGCTTAGCTACGAACACCTAGCAATTTATAGCAACCACCAACTTAAAATATAATACTAGAAACGATTTCCATTACAGCTTAGACAGATTACCGAAGATCTGTTACCGTGACCGAAATCAAAAAGCAGAACCAACGAACTAACAAAATTACCTACCCAAACACCAAAAATCATTACCGAACCACTAGAAATCAAACAAACGAAACTCAACCCTCAAAATCTAATAGCAAATCAAACAGTAGAACACCGCGGGTACTTTCGACCCATCCACCCTAACTTGAGTTATTTGCCCAAGTTATCGGCCCACCGTTTATCACTAAAATGTCACATTTAATAATAATTAATGATAATTGCCTTCTAGCTTACGACAAAGGCGATCGGCCGATTCTCATAAGTTATTTCAGTTTAAGTTAGAGAACACTTGGAATTTGAGTAGAGAACTGTATCTTGTGTAGTTCGGTGTAAGTGGGGATAGGGCAATCAGTGGAGTCGCTGTTAGCTTTCAAGTGTAGTTATGATTATGATTGTTTAAGATCTTGGAAGAGTAATTGTAATTATGAAAGAGTACTTAAAGTACTTATATTGCAGAAAAAAATTGGTCTTTAGAAAGCATTTTTTTTTTCTAGAACAACCAAGTTTACCCAACATTACCCCAACCCAAACAAACCCAATTCTGGGTTAAGCTCGCCGTTGTACATAAGTTATATATTGTAATTTTGTGAGTCCTACTTTTATATTTTGTGTGCAATTAAGAATAAGAATAAGAATTACGTTTAATCGCCAAATAGGGACTTGGACTCTCTCTCACTCTGACTCTCTTTCTCTTTTAATTTCTCTTGTTCTTCAGCGTTATAATAACTTTATCTAATTTTTGTTTTTTTTTTTTGCACTCTATCAAACTAGTCCCCTCAGCATAATGCCCTATAGTATTCACACCATTAATTAATTGCTGTAAATCTTTTCTTATTTTTACGGGTCTAGATCTAAGAAGAAAATGAGTGCTATATCCTCGGAAACTAGGACTGCTTAAGCTGATATGCTTCGAAAATTTCAACAACGACTCCACCCCACTCCAATCCTCAACGAGTATTCTTAATCACTTAGCATTGGTAAACGTTCGCACGACAAGGTAAACAATATGAAGGCTACAAGTTGAACTATAACTCTTGTGTTACGTATAAAGTTGTGCTCCTACGCAAACGGCTGCATTGTTCCATGTTTGACTAGCAGACCGAGTTCCGCTGTGACACTGGTGTAGAGATGTCATTGTAAGCGGATTGGGGCCTATGTGTTTTGAGTTACAAGTTAATGTTATCGGTGTGTCTTGAAACAGAAAGTTTCTGCCCGCGTAGCATGACCACCGTAGAAACGGGTTTTGTCGACGAAGAATCGAAAAAAATGGCAGATTGTGGAAAGATTTCTATCGTCGCAAGCATGGCGATGTTAGAAATGCATAATGACAAGACATGTCAATTTGTATAGAAAGAGCTTTGTCGATTCTTGGTAGAATAGAGATAGGATGGCGTGCTACGCGGGCTGGTCCTGAAAATGAAGAAAACCGTCTAGGTCTTTGACTTCGTTATCGTCATTATTTTGCCCTTACACATGACATAACGTAACATCACGGCTTGTAATCCCCGAAGGGTTAGGCATAGGTGTACATATCTAATAGTACACCCATATTTCGCTAGTTATGTTTAAGTCCCATGTAATAGGGGGCGAGCCTATTGCCATCAATCGGGCACAAATCTAGGTTCCGTGGCTGTTACTGAGAAATTCCCGACGGTAAAACCCAATAGCATTTTGCTCGACCCGAGAATCGAACCCAGGATCTCATGCTCAGCAGGCGCGCTTGTGACCACTAGACTTACAAGGCAGTAGTATCTTGCCCTTATCTCCATTTATTTAGGGGCGGTGCAGCAAGACTTCTGCTTCTTCTATACTTCTCTATTAGTTTGCATCTCAGTAGTTACTCTCTATCTAGCCGTGATCTGATACTTAAGTTACAAAATGAAGCTAGCTCTAACTGCGCGAATATATATAAGTTACTGCTTACATTTCTTACGCAATGAATGAGTTCATTGCGTAAGAAATGTAAGCAGTAACTACAGTAAATTCGATTTAAAATTCTAATGGACTTTAAACATAAAGAAAGTTCAAATCTTAAAGAAGTAATTTATAAATTAAACTTAAGTCTAAAGTAAATTCTTGCATCTTTGATCTTGATCTTTTGCATCCCAAAACTATTTATATTAAGCCTGATTTTTGATAAGTTTCAAAGAATGCCTCTAATTAATTAGCCTTGCGCACTTGATAACGTTTTGTCTACATTATCAGTGATTAGAGTTCATGAAGCTGATTTTTGGGCCAAACATATAATTATGCCACTACGATACGCTAAAAAAACATTTTTCTTGCCTTCTCGATGTCCAAATCACTTTCCTTGTAAGACGTAAACAAGCTCACCGTTTTTAATTCCCTTCGAGAGGAACTAAAGGGTTAATCGATCGAACTCGATCAAGAGTGTACAGGGAGGGCTGGTCCCCTCTTGGATATTAGCAAGGTGTTTCTCATTGTCCCGACAAGTTTCTGTTCCAATGGAATTTGTTCCAAAACTCGATGTTAACGGCTCTGCTTCTAAATGATAAAGATCTTCGTTTGACAGAGCTGGATTTACAGAAGGCTTTAGATTTGGATTAAATTGAGACTTGAAAATTACTCCTGAAGTAATATTTTGCTGTTGTATTTATATTGTTCAATATCTTCCCAACTTTCATGTAACTGGAAGCCAACTCGCACAATGGACGAATTAATCAGTTTTTTTTTAAGATTAATTACTATGTTCTTCTACTAAAGTTATAAATTACGATAGAGTCACACGTGTTTTATGAAGTAACGTAGATGTACTATGCCAAAAAAAATAAAGTAAATCAGGATGCATTTGGCATACTTCAAAACTTCTTTTAGGTAACTCCGTAGTACTAAACCCTTGGGATTAAAACAGCCTTCCAAGTTTCTTCTCAAGTGTGCATCGACAACATCATGGCTTAGCACCAGATGCAATAATTGCAAAACCCAAACCAATCAGCTACTTAAAAATCTTCTGTTTTTATAGTAATGTCTACTTCATCTCTGAACATTCTAAGGGCTACTCTTGTCAGTCGCGGACTGTATCGGCGATCTCTTTGTTGGTCGCTCATATCACTCTGGATTAACTGGGACCATTCGATACCTGCTAAAATAAGGACCTTGCAGATGTTGATAATACTGGAAATGGCGCAATGTGCGTCACCACCTTTATTAGTAACTTTTTTTGGAATCTGTTGTCACTTTGTCAGGGAGAAAAAATATAAATAAAACTTGGCATCATGCGCTTTCAAAGTAGAACTTTCGATAAGATTCATTTTGCGATAGCTTATTTCAATAAATTAGACTTATCCACGTTGCTTTCGCTTCTTCTTTCTTTCTTTCGAAAGAAGAAACCTTGCATATCGCTTATGTCGCTTATAGATTGTCAATGTCTTTCTTTACGCTCACAGCATTCATAAAACACCTATGATTTTTGTATATTTTTAAGTTATTTATTTGGCTTTGTTCACTTCTAAATGTTATTGTGGGATTGCTGGCCATAATAAACAAAAAACTTACATCATTTCTCATTGACACCATTTTACTTAAGTCGTTGAAAACATTTCGACCAGTCAAAAAAAAAACTATCGTTTTTTCAGGTCACTACAGGTTAGGCCAAAGCGACCAGTGCCGACCGTCCAATGCGTCAAAGCGTCGTTGGGTTTTCGATATCGTTAAAGTCGCGGTAAACAACTGGGTAAGAGACGAACAGAACCGGGAAGTGTGATAGAAAAAAGGGGAGGACTATACCCAGCAGTGGGTAACTCAGGGCTGATATGATGATGATGATGATGACATGTTCAACGGAACAAGAAATCTTAAAGCTCAGTTGCAGCATGGAGCGCAGCATAGGCGTCAAACTAACCGACCATGTGCTCGACACCACACTGCGCTCGAAAATACAAATTACTGACGTTGCTCAAAAAGCCGCTAAGCTGAAGTGGGAATGGACTGACCATGTCTGCCGCAGACCACCAATACGTCCACTAAGGTCCACTTCCCACGGGAGACGGTCTGCCGCATGCCCAATGAGCTATGTGCCAAAATAGTCACTTTCTGGAGCCCTGATATAGCCACAAGGCGTTGCGGCAAACCTCGAAGAAGATGGCGGTGACCTGGACAAAACCAAAGATCAGTGGTCCACATTAGCCCTGGATAGAAACAAGTGGAAGTCATAACGAAGCCTTTGCCCAGCTGTGGGGTGATGCAGGCTAACAGTATCAGTATCAGTTCCAACTTCCAACCACAAGCCCTTTCCAAACTCTAAACCTCCTTCACTTATCGACATTTTGGGCCTTTTAATATGAGATCGTCGAAGTTATTTAGATTTTATCTGAAACACGTTGTATTGAGGTGGATAAATGAGTTCTGTTGCTTTAACGAAGTTGTATCACTATCGGATCGCGCTTTGTGTTGCTAAAATTTGTTCAGATTAAGATAACGCTGATGTTGGCTCTCATTTTGATTAAGTTTGAGAATTCGGCTGCTGTTTTGTATTGTTGGTGTTGGGTATATCTTGTGTTACCATGGGAAGCAATTCTATTACTAATGATAATTATGTAGAGTGTTTTTTTTTCATAATTACAAGCTTATAAAGACAGTTGCAGGCCCAAAAGAAAATGGCGGAATGATCTGGTGTAATTTCTAACACGCTTTTACTGGAAAAATCTTAGAAGTGAACGGTTTTTTGCATACATGTTTAATTTGGTGATAGTGTAGGGTTAGCTAAGTGACGTCAATCTTAATCCAATATGGCGGACTCCCAGATGTCAAACTACTTATTTCTTATGCATTCCCATGATATGGGTATCAAATGAAAGAGTTTCCTGAGAAAAATACGAGAAATAAAATGACGTTATTCTAAAGCGTGTTTTAAAGGTATTAGTTAGTTTATTAAAGGATTGGCCTACAATAGTATTAGATCGAGATAGGTGGAAGGCGGGAAGGAAGGTCTTTGCCTTGCACAGCAATATAGGCTTATAATAAAAATAAACATACAGATTGCTTGATTCAGAAAGCGGTACTCCTGGACACGGCTCGTATTGTTAGGAGGTTCCTCTCTCTGGAGCCCTGACCACTTGTAGCTTGGACCCTGTTCCCGATACCGGTGGGCTGCTTTTTTATATTTTTAAATGTTTTTTTTTTAAATATAATTTAGCATGACATATTTAAAAACATTACTTTTTTTTAATTTATTAATTAAAATAACCTAAAGTAAATAACTTATTTATTAAATTTAAAAAATAGCGTAAAAAAAACTCCTCCTCAACGCAGTCAACTGGTAATGTACCCAAGAGACTGGCGGCGTTGCCACGTTGTATGGCAATACTAAGCCTTTGGCCAAGTAAAAGCCAGCCACGTCACGGGAAGTGTCAACTAAGCGTTTGGAAATGTCTTTGAAAAGGCTGTGAGCACTTGGACCCCACGGGCCTAGAGTTTCAACCCCAAACGCCTCGACAATATTACCAATAAGGTTACTATATTTACGCCGCTTGAGGTTCTCTGCAGCCGCAGCGGCAGCGCCAGCACAGCACGATGAGCTTGGAAGATGGGACGGCGCAATTTCTTTTTATAGGTTTTTTTTTAAGAAAAGTATGAAATAAGAAAATAAAAAAATAAAAACTTGAAAATTTTGATTTTAAATTTTGAATAAAGGAAAAATAAACACACTGACGTTAATTTTTGTAATATCTTAGACACCTCATTTTAAATACACGCTACAATAGATAATTATCTCTATATCATTAATGTCTCTTGATCATTAAAAACGTAAAATAGAAATCAAAACTATAAAAAAACTACTGTTGTTGTTCCGTTAGTTTATATTTTATTCAACTTGGACTGTACATAATGAAGGTACCTATTTATAATAAAAAAAAAAAACTTTCAGAACATACTAAAATTTTCCATAATTCCTCCTGTTCACAATAACCATGAAATACTTAGCTGTTTATCGGTCAGTGAGTCATCTTTATCTTCTATTGTAATTATTATTGTCAAGAAAACCTAAACAAAATATTCATTGTAAAATTCCGTTTGCTAATAATGTTGCCATCTATAAAGTTCACAGTACTCGTGTTAAAATGAGGGTAGTCTTACAAACGGACTGCGTTAAGGTTACGTTCTTTAATTAAACAGTAATTAGTTACCGATTAACAAGTGTTCGTGTACCAAATAATGCTGGGTTGTAAGCTTTGGGAGGCGTCTTTGTTTTTAGATGTTTTTTTGTCTTTAGTTGTAGCTGATGTTGTTTGTGTCGTGTATTGTTAACATTTCAGCAATGTGTATCACTTATTTGTGTATGGTAATTACTTGCTGCACGCCAAGCATGACCACCGTAGAAACGGGATTTATCGACGGAAGAATCAATAAAATGGCAAATTTCTTTTCACATTCTGTCATTTTGTCGATTCTTCAGTCGACAAAACCTGTTTCTACGGTGGTCATGCTACGCGTGCTGGACGGTCAGAAAGACAATAAAGGCCAACAAAACTAATTGAACTAAGTCAGCACCTATAGAAGACTTGACTGCGGATTTACGGAGGCGTTAATCACTTTTTAGACATAATGGAGGAGTGTCACTTGCCTGTTATAACACCAAACCAAATTACAGCAATGCTGCTTGGTGGCTGAAAAAGGTACGGTGACAAGTAGTTACCCAAACCACATTTTTCTCAAAGCAATCTTAAATAGAAACCGGAAAAAATTAATGAAAATCATTTTAAGACATTTCCACGGCACAAAATACAAAGCTATCCCGGGACATCGTCTTGATCTGGCAACACTGAAGCTACTTGTTTTGCGTAGCCCGCCCGCGCCGCTCTCGACAAATGAGGCGATCGCGCCCTCTTACAAATTGGCCACATTAATATAGACAGGGTTACAGGCTGTTCGCGGAACAAGGGCGGTGCTTTTGTGGTACTTGATAGAAAGTTAAAATGTTTTGAAATAGTTTTTATAATTAAAAATTATTCCAACAATATGGCGTTTGTTAATATTAAGTTATAATAATAAATAATCATGGTAAAATCAATGAAGATTTTAATGACATTATCATTAGAACCTCAGTTGATCGCTTTCAATATCGATTTCACTTAATAAACTAGGCAAACTCTATCGCTTTATCCTCTATCTCTCTATTTATAAATGAATTTGGTAATAAAAAAGCATCCATCTACTAGCTTTACACCTAAAAACATAATTTGAAGAAGTGATATAAAAACCGGTACCTACTGATTTCGAGATTATAGAACTCGAAAAATGAAGATTCGAATCTTGGAATAATATGGTTCTTTTTCGACCAGTGTGCCAGTACAGTGGCCCTATATTTTCTCCTTGAAACCGACTTAATTTTATTCTTCTTTTATTTAAAAGCTCCCTCATCCTGCAGTCGCACGGGATGTAATGTGTAGGATGCCTGTGTCGATTCGGTAACGGAGCCTGTCGAACGCTCGTCTCGCGAACGCGCCAAGCATAGCCTCGTAGTGAAGTAGTGGAGCAAATGAGAAAATTATATTAGATTTGCAATCTATAGAAGAGAAAATTAAGAAAATAAGGCTTCTCTATTCAGTTGCTTAACTTTCAACAATTCTGGATCTACTTGATTAAAATTTCCATCGGCAAGCCGGAACTTTCAACCGTTCATAGCTTGTCGAATGCTGTCATGTATTCATACACAAATATAGACAGTAGTTACTGTATTCGGTTGCATTTAAACAGCCTCTATGAGTAGAATCAAACGTTCCCAAAAAACCTAACAGGTCATAGCATATTTTCAAAAAACGTCCCAAACCCATAAAATAAGCCACCGACTCCTCTACTCCACCGCGAGCCCCCCGTCAATAAGTGCCGAAGTGATATCGGTTTAATTCGCGCGTCTTGACGCCGAGCCGAGGTCGAGGTGAGCCGGAATGTTAATTACACAGACTGATCGCCTCTCCTACTGTATACGCCATTTCTCTGCGGAAAGACGTCGGGGTGAAAGAATGATTGGTGAGGGAATTCGGCTGTCGTACAGCCATTTGACTTAGCTAGGCTGATGCCGTCTTCTTCTTAAGGTGCGGTTAATCGGGGAATTTATTGCACAGGTAGGTAAGTCTGGGTTAAATAATTGTGACATCTCGACAACACTAAGCAGTTTACAGCGCAATTTATTATTATTATCGGTTACCATCAAAGAGGTTTAAAAGATTTTAGAGCGGACATTGGGAATACTGTCATGCGAAAATGTTGATCTAGGTTTTCGATTTTAACACACGTATGTGACCTGACAAGCGGGCGTAAGACACTAAGCAAACCAACCTGTTACTAAGTAGTAACAAGGAAAAGATTGCGTTTTCATCGTCTTGTATACGGTCTAGCGCTCGTAAATATTTGAATGTCTTGGTTACCATCAAGTGAGATAGAATTCAAACGCAAGAGTCAGCAACCAAACAAATACATGTTGTCGTCCATCTTCTACGAGGTCTGCCGCGACGCCTTCTGGCTGTGTCAGAGCTCCAAAAAGTCACTATTTTGCCCCACACCTCAATGGGCATGCAGCAAACATGTCAGTCCAGTACTCCAGTCCCACTTCAGCTTAGCTGGTTTTTGAGCAACGTCAGTAATTTATGTCTTGATGGTTCAGATTGACTCTGGATCGAAACAACTGGAAGTTATGGGGAGAAGCCCAGTAGTGGGATGACGCAGGCTAACAGTATCAGTAAATGTGTTTTACTTTTAATTATAGTGTTGACAAGATTCAGAAACCAGGCTTCATACGTATTCAGACGCATTCTCAAAATCTGTACAATAACAGCATCCTCTTCAAAAATAACGGCATCAGAAAAAGTCAAGTCAATTATACTCAGTCCCAATTACGTACGGCAATGCTAAAAGGAACAAAGAACGAAGCAATAGCAATGGCGATACACAACAGTCTCTATCGGGGACGAGACAATGCAAAAAGGCGCTAATTTTCCGAAACGAAAAAGTGGTAACGATTATGCGTTGCGGAGCCAGCACGTTTGTCTCGCGATAACGCGCGCTTACAATTAGCATGGACGATGTTATGTTAGAATGCTGTTTTTCTATGAAGAGGCAGGAAAATGAAGCAGTATTTGCGTCTCATACAAAACTCGTTTGTATTGGATGCCAGCTATTGATTAATATAGGTTAAAATGTGTTGTCGCAATTTTTAAAATAAAACGAAATTGTTCCGCCATTTTATTTTATTTTAAGTAAGGCGGGCCAAATATTTCAAAGCCATTTTGCAAAGGTATAGTAATACCTTTCAATTAGTAATTTTCTTTTAGTAGTAAAAATGAAGATATTTGAGTACAAATGTCTTCATTTTTGACTATGTGGATGTTAATTTCGAAATGAAAGTTCAGTGGGGTCGTGAATTTTAATAAGTATGTAAACAAATCATTTTAATTATTTGAAAAAAATATATTTGTTAGGTACTTACTTATTCAGTTGTTATTATAAGAAAGGGAAAAAACATCACCCTAGTAGCTTAAAAATATCACTACAGTCTAGAATTTTCCATACCCTTCCACATAATCCCATCCTCTTTCGCAATTAGACGTGACTTGGCGACTATAATCGTTAATGTTTAGCACCGGTCACATATTTCTGTACCTTTGTGCAAATGCACCCTCCGTCTACCACCTCGCCGACCAATCAGAGCGAGCCTTTACTGCTAACCGTTTCTAGCTTTGATAGAACGTTCCTTTTTTAAAGATTTCAAGTTTCGAATAGGTTTTTCTGTATTTAATGGCCTGTTACCGTTTCAATGAGCTTCTGTGTTGCTAGCTGCAGATTGAAATGCACTGGTTACTTTTTCGTAAACGATGGATTTTTTTGGCGAGAGATATAGTCAAAATGTAAGCGTTGTTCATATGCAGTAAATTCGCTGACGTTTAGATATTAATATTTGTTTCCAAAAAATAAAAACAACCAATCGATATTATTAATGCGATATTAACTATCTATGTTACCATTTCATAACTAAGACTGAAAGGCTTTTGAGGACAATTGACGTACAGGTTGACAACATGACTTCGGTTAGAACATTTAATTTTGATAATAATTTTTGCCCCTGTGAAAGTTTGACGAAGACTTGGGCAAATGCAAAACTATCTTACAGTAAGATGTGCCATTCTCGTGAGTTTTACCTTTTGTAGATTCTGATTACAAGAGTTGATTCTAATTAAGTCACAATTTCATCAAAATCAAAGCACAAGGAAGCAGCTAAGACGTTTTTCCTCCATATTTTAATTATTCGCGGCAATATAAGCAATATTTACGTAGCAAGCCTAATTAACAGCGGCACATATGGACTTCGCTGATTTCTCTGGGGCTCGCCTACCGTTTGATGGAGACTCCCAAGCCCTTTTATTTGTGAGGCCACGAAGAAAGAGATTGTGTAGTTTGGGACCGGCAGGATTACTTAATACTCACGATTAAAGGCGTTTCATTTTGTCAATTGAACTGTATTTTTAATTGAATTCTAGAGGGTCTACTTAAGGACTAATGAAAATTTAAGTGTCATTGAAATATTGAAACTTCATAATATTTGAATTACTTAACGTAAAGAACTTAACTCTTGACTAAACATAATTTAAGTAACTTAATTAATTGTTACGAACATTTTGTCCTACTGACTGAAATGGTTTATAATCAATTATTTTAAATTAAATAAGTATTTTAAACTTGCCTGATATTAAAGAAAAGATTAACAATTATACATTGAGCGTAGCACTGTATATGCCAAAGTAAAAATATCTTTGGTTTCGTGGCCCTACAGCCTCATGAACTAACTTTTCTCACTGACTAAAATATACAAAACTTAGTATTTTGCGGGTAGAATAAACAAAATATTCTACTAATATCCGAGTGAGCTGGGAAACGAAACAAATAATAAAAGAGCCTACCTTTTTTCTGGTCGATTGTTTTAAGGTCAAAGTGGACTAAGCTCTGTTTATTAGGATTTAGTTCATCCCTGTGACAACTAGGACTAAGGTGGAAGCGCCAGGGTAACCCACGAAATTAAAATTTTCTTACATTCTTTTTGCAATTTGCCGCTCAGTTTCAGTTTGTATATTGAACAAAATACATATGATTCGCGAACGGTAATATCTGGTGTTTTTGGAACTCTCCGTTTATCTCTCATCAATAAATGTTTATATGACCTCTTGTGCATAAGAACGCTTACAAAGAAATTAATGAGAAAAAGAGGGTAGTTACTAGTAGGTACAGACAGCTGCAGAGAAACCTCACCCCCTAGAAATGTATAAAAGTGCCTTTAGGGGGTGAGGTTTCTCTGCAGCTGTCTGTACATTCGTTAGGACTACAAGTGACTGCCACTTTGCTCTAGTGGTCGCAAGTGCGACTGCTGAGCAAGAGGTCCTGGGTTCGATTCCCGGGTCGGGCAAAGTAGCCTGTGCCCCAGAAGTGGGAACATGCTTATGCTAGGTATTAGTTGGTACCACCTAACAATCACTACCTCATATCTAGTAAGTAAGAAAATGCGATTTGCAAACATACTCGCTGTCTTCCAAAACCACAATCTTCACAGAACGCCATCCTACCCTCAAACTCCGCAAAATATATGCACACCTGCTCATACCCTTAAAAGTACAATTTTAAACCTCATCGTGGTTCAATTAATCCAACGTCTTCAGATATGTTCAATTAGGTTCTCATATCGTTGCGTCGTGATTTCTCAGAGGGGCCACATGGCGTCAAACTTATGTGGATGTAAGGAAAAATTACGACAGCCGTGTAATTTCTGCTTTTTCTTTTCATAGAGTTTATTGAATTTTGTATAGGTACTTTAGATTAAACGTTAGTGGAACGTTTTATTACTATGGAACGGGATTACAGGAGAAATAGGTATCATATTTATTGCCTTCAGGCATTTTTTTTTCCAATTCTAAGTTAAGATCAACATGATCTTACATAACTTTATGTTATTACAATGCAGCAATTGATCAAGGCGAAAAAAATAAACAAAATTCAAAAGAATAATCTTTTCTCATTAACGAAAGAAATAATAAGCTAGTCCCACGGTGGGCGCCAAAAAGGGAAGCCCTTAATATTCATGCTCGGTGAAAAGTTGCGAAAAGATCCGCGGGACCTCATCAAATTATAAGTTGTGCGAGTCATCGCCTTAGCAAAGCAATAAAAATTGAGGTTTTAGGCAGACTGTGAGATTTGGTATTGCCTGTAGGTTTGAATGTTACAAACATTCATACATAAGCTCATGCTTTGCTAAACTAGTAGTTATTTGAGTTTAAATTAAATAGAAATAAAATTCTCATTTTTTTTTTCTATTTAAAAATGCAGCAGCTTTTTACAGCTATGTAGCTGTATATATTAGACATCTGGATTCCCTGACGCTCTAGTAATTAAACTATTGGCAGAACGACCGGCGCCGTCGACCGCTCGAGGCCAACTGACAAACTTTTAATTTCTTCACCGCAGACATTGACGTTCGATTGCGATTGGCGGGAAAGTTACATTGCACAGATAACGCCAACTTTCGAATATAGAAGGTAGAAATGTAAAATGGATGCGTTCGTATTGGAGTTTTGAAGTGTATTAAATAAATCGATTCAGTTTTTACG
Organism: Eugnorisma glareosa; assembly: GCA_947578425.1. Classification (NCBI taxonomy): domain Eukaryota; kingdom Metazoa; phylum Arthropoda; class Insecta; order Lepidoptera; family Noctuidae; genus Eugnorisma; species Eugnorisma glareosa. Next base: position 2,182,566 of record OX387966.1, read on the forward strand.
AGGTCAAAGTTTTCAGATTCAAACAGTTATAATGGATTAAAATCAGCGTTCGTTATTTAAAATCCGTATATTTAAACCGGAGACAATGCAGATGCGTTGCGATCCCAGAGACTACTTGTCACGTGTGCTTGTACATGACAACAAGACTCTTCAAACCGAAACTCTAACCGACCTTGCAAAGCAAAAATTAGCCTCGTCATCATCATCAGCATACAGTAGTCCACTGCTGGACTTAGGCCTTCCCAATTGCACGCCACTTATCTCGATTCTCAGCGACTCTCATCCAGCTTCTACAAGCCACACCCTGCGGAGGCAACTAACCCGAGGATATCCCAACTTACGCTTTCCGATTCGCAAATTCTTCTTAAGACCACGTCTACCCCAACGGTCACAGGTATGTTCGGCCCCGGGAAAGGTGTCTAAGCAACATTCTTCTTATTGCCAGGTAGCTGTACTCAGGTACTGATGACGCAATCAAGTAAAAAAAAACACAGTGTCAGTTATTAGCTGGGTCAGCGGATCTCACTAATGACGCATGTCGGATTGCTAAACAATGTTTTAATGTGAAACACCCTTACGCAGATGGCACGGGTTATTTGCTTAGGACAACCAAACTGCCGACCGTTTAGCGACCGGCCCGTCAGCGGGAGCCGGCGCAAGGGATGGGTGGCAGCGGATGGGATTCGTGCCATTGCTGTATGGACTAGGTAAGCTAATGTATCGTCAAAGGAACGACAAATATTAAAAGAAGACAGATGATAATATCCTATTCTCAAGATCAGCGCTCTTGTGTTTGCTTTGTTACTTAGATCGAGAACTTAACTGTTTATTTAGTTATAAGGATCACACTTCTGGCTAATATAGACCAACCATTGGACTGAAAGAGGTGGTCAGCGTTCCAGCTGTGAGCACATTAGAAGCTGTTGGATGCTGCAACTAACGAAAATAGTCTTTTTCTGCAAAAACGATTTCCAATCGCTGGTCAACTATAACTCACACCACCATTATACAGGCTGATACAGGTGCGAGATTAAATGGCCGCCGTGTATACAGGGTGTTCATTACGATATTGCTGTGAGTACAACGAATATTGCGAGCGGTTTTATTAGGAATGTCATAACGCTTTACTTTTTTGATGAGAATTGAAAATGTGTTTGATTTGCTGTTGTAAAGGGACATCGTGTCATTGTTTATTGTCTGAATATTCGCTTTTCGATGTGCGATGATTTTAAAGGATACGTTAATTTGTTTTTTTATGGATGGGTTTAATTTTGATTGTGATTGTCATGTTGGCTTGGTACGGGATTTTTGTACCTTCTTTTGGGGGGGATTCGCATATTTTGATACGTTGCTAAAGTTGACTAATTTACTGTTATGAGTATGTAATAAGACTGCATTTCCTACATCAAAAAACTTGGACTACTTCAAACTCGTATTCATGAATAAATTTGCAATTGGTCAAATTGTACATTCTCATTTTCTAAATATACAATGGTACAGGTTGCGGGGATCCGCTGGATGCGAGTTGCACGGGACCGGTCAGTGTGGCGACACTTGGGGGAGGCCTATGTCCAGCAGTGGACGTCTTTCTGCTGAAATGATGGCTCAGTAAGCAAAGCTTCTGTTAAAATGTGAGTGTTACTGTTCTGCCTAACCCTTCAAAGAATACAGGCTTTATGATATGTTATGTATATAACACCTAGACAACTCCAATGCCTACGTAAAATCCTATTTACACCAAAAACGAATACAAACCTACGCAATAGGTAATCACATGGGTAGTATTAATTTAGTAAACTAGGGTAGCACAATATCTGTAACGACACGACGTCCGGACACAAGCCGGACAGTCGGTAAACAACCGGATGGGAACCATTACGGACTAGCATTGTACATGCTATTTGAGTAAGGTTTTTCTTAGGTACCTGAATGCTGAACGTCGTTTTTCGTAATGATAATCACGCTAACATTAGGCCCTTTTGTTAATTGCGAACATGGCTATTGATATTGATTAGATAAATTTCGCGTTTGACTTTGCATTTTTTACACTTAGGAGCTCGAGGCTAAATAATAACAGAAATTTTGGTCGATCTTCAGCTTAAGCCGCACTTGCCTAGGTTGGTCCGTGGATGGATGACCAGCAATTACATACCGAGTTTCCTCCGTGCCTCGGAAAGCGCGTTAAGTCGTTGGTCCAGGGTTTCATTTGAAGATCTGGGACAGTCGTTACAAGTGTGTGACGTGGCAAAGAAATATTCTTGTATTAATTCTTCAAGAAGATCACCCTGCATTTAAGCAATGACCTCCACAATAATTACTATATCTGCCCTCCCATTCAGATAACCCATAAACTCCATTGAAACTGTTGTACCCATGATGACCGTTCGCTGCACATCTATTAACTGTAACAGGTGGAGCGAACGGCCACGATGAGTTACTGTTATATTTATGTTCGTGTGTACGTCCCGCAGTAACTCAAGAACCTAGTGCATCGATTTTACGATGGCCGCTTGTTTCGGGAGCATCGGTGCAATTTATTGGCAATACGTGGCCTATTATTGATAGGGAAGACATGTTTTGAATTTTCGTTTGTGAATATTATTTTGCGAGGTGATGAAGTTTGGAGTTAAGAAAGAGTTAATTTTGAAAAAGGCGGTTCTGGTGGTCCATGAGGTCCTGGGTTCGATTCCCAGGTCGGGCAAAGTGTTACTTGGTTTTTCCATCAGACAATTCGCAGTAGCCGCCACGGAGTCTGGATTTGTGCCCGAATGATGGCAATAGGCTCGCCCTCTATTATATGGGACTTAAAAAAAACTGGCAAAATGTGGGTGTACTATTAGGAACACCTCTGCCTGGATTACAGGAGTAATGATAAGGAGTGCTGTTGTTGATGCAATTGGGGAAAAATAAAGATGGGTTTCAGCGTTAAGAGGCCTTTGTTCCAAAAACTGGAACATTATTAGCTGAATACTACGGCTAAGAAAGGTTAATTAATGAACGCCACAGGTTTTAAAAATAACAATTAATTTCTATGTTCATGATAATTGATTGAATTTTCCAGCGTGTATGCAGTTAACCCAAACAAAAGATTTCGAAAATAATGCGAAAATAACATCAGGATCAAAATATAAAATCGACATTAAAAACATAACGAAAACCGCACCTAATTTTAATCTAAACAAAATCTGCAATAATACAGAAAACAAAGTGGTTTTAACAGAAAATGCCGATCAAATCGACCTAAATGCTGTTTCAAAAACGTATAAAAACAATAACATTAACAAAAATGACAAAGAAACAGTCATTCCAAATGGTTGCCACTAAAATTTTAATTAAATATATCGAAACAAAATCATAAATACGGCGGGACGTAAATTCGTACCTTTATTAAAGCCATTAGGAGGGTAGACGAGTATTTCTACATCAGGATGTTGTACAGAACGATAAGGACGTAAGTCAAATATGTTTATTTCGTCTCGGAATTAAGTTGTGGTAGTTTTCTTGTTTAACTTTGTTAACTTTCTATATTTTGTTCCATCTACTTATTATTATATTTTAGTTATAAATATTTTCTAATAATGTTTTTCTGTTATTGTTATTGTTTTTGCGTCTGCTTCACCTTAAGGTCCAGTCTACTGGTAGAAAATTCCCAAGGTAAGTCCATCTTTGTTCAGTTTTTACTTGTGCATAAAATTTTAATAGTTTAATAAATTCGAGTCAGGTCATCTAAAAATTGGTCATCTATTTATTTTTCTTGTTGTGACTTTAGTTTGCAACGCAAGTACCAACGTGTTTGCCTCAATGTGTGTGAAGTCCTGGCTTTGTCTTACCCATGATTATCAGTAGATTTTTTGATCTTCCACGTCATTACATTTTAAAACAGGTGTGTTGATGTGGAAGAAATAGTAACGGAACAGAGCTTCTCCTGTTTGAATACTAGGAATGGACGGGTGCCATTTTGAGGGACTGTTTTTTTTTTTAAGTGCTGGTCCTTTGTTTAATTTGAACAAATTTGGCTGGATTGTCTGACAGTTTGAGTACTACGAATACTATAAGCGACCTACCCAAATGTCCTTTCTTTGGTATTGTTTGTTCATCGTGTCGTTGAGCTCCTTGAGTTATAAGTCGAGCTACACGATAACTGACAAATGCTTGCAATAACATGACAGGTGCACTCAAATCTGTGTGGTTCTTTCTTTAAAAAACCATTTCAGTCCTCATGTGACTTGACCAAGATTATGTCTGGACCTTAAAAGAGTCTATGACCTCTGAGTTTGTGTCGGCTCATCGGCTGTTTCTTGTCATAGTACTCTGGTACGAAACACCGGCCTCAAATACTTTAAAAAAAAAAGATGTGTAAAAGTGTTTGTAAAATAAGCATAATTTATCATTTTACTAGCGACCCGCCCCAGCTTCGCACAGGTGCAATGTTATACAAACCTTCCTCTTGAATCACTCTATCTATTTAAAAAACCGCATCAAAATCCGTTGCGTAGTTTTAAAGATCTAAGCATACAGGACAGACAACAGAAAGCGACTTTGTTTCATTGTTTGTTTGATTTTGATTTAATGCAGTTTTTATTTTAAAAAATCATGTTCAATCCGTCAAACTCGCATTCATTAGTTTGCTTTCTTTCGCATTATATGGTATACAAAATGGTGTTTTCCACATACGCCATTACTGTTCCACGAACGTCATATTATTATTGTTTCCTCACACGAACGAAGTGGACTACCCTTTCTGCCCTCGGTAATTCGTGAGAGGGACTTTTGGTCAATACAATTAAGGGCTAGCAAGATTTCACACGTACAATTTGAATTTTAAACAATAGTTTGTCATATAAATTTAATTTTATGCCCCTCATGTTTATGTATACAGGATGATGTGGGGATGGGGATGTGATGGACAAGATAGAGATTCAGTTATGGGTCTAGGTGTGATTGATAAGAATGTAATCTGTGTAGCACTTGTACGGAGACGTAATGAGGTTTGCAGTACCGTTTGTTTTATGTGCTGAATCGGTCTGAAAAATTATTAACCAAGTTACTACCTTTGTAAACCCGGGTTTGTTCCTGTTTTTTTTTTAATTCTTCGCAATCTAATCAATGTCAAAAGTTTTTGAAAAGCTTTTGACATTGATTGTCGTTAAGATGAAATTGCGATCAGATTTTAGTATCATATAAATAAGTTTTCTTAAAAAGGTCACATTTATTATTGTGATAGTTAGTATTTAAAATGAACTATATTATACACAGCTGACTACTCTTTTTGGAGTTTGGATACGATTTCTGTTTTGCAATATCAACCACGTAATTTAGGATTTTTTAAAGTACTTTCTCATTCTTTAAATGTTTCTTATTTTAAAAAAGCGTTGCTCGACACTAGCAACTGCTGTATCGTTGGTTTGTTTACAAACATTTAAACTCACACAAACAGCCAGACCAGGAACAATTACCAGTAGGCCATACAAATATTTGTTTCGTGCGGGGATCAAACCCTCGATACGCAGCACAGTAGTCAATGGTTCATCCACTGTGCTGACAGTGCCGTCTAGACTAAAACTAGGTATTATATATAACAAACACTATCTCAAGACGCTTACACGTGTACTAACGCCCATCATAACCAACATCCTGTACAATAACCTCGACTATAACCAAAATAAATTGTCGTTTAAAACTAGGGATGGACGAGGGTTTAAGCAATTAACTCGTGTAGCCGTAAAGAATAAAACATTCGGATTTGGTCCGACCCCATCACTAGTGTTGCTTTTCAAACTATGGACGTAACTTTTCACTGTTTAGGTTTTTGAGGGCCGGTGGCACTGGTTTTGTGTAACGGTTGGTTGTGCTGAGGTATGTGAGAAAATACGTTACATTTAAAAAATAGACGTCTTTGAGGAATGACTGTCTCCTTTAATAGATAAAATGCCCTTGATCACTGTGGTGAATTATTCAGCACGAGTTTCAAGTCCCATGATTTTTGTAATATACCGATGAAAAGGTAGCTTAAACATAGATGCAGTCAGTGTATCTAAAACCTTTAAGTTAGTTGTAATTAATTTGCGATACTGAACAGATTAGTGATACATAAACTGTCACTTACGAGATATCTTCGGTGATTGTCTGTACTTTTGAGCTCCCGATATTAGACATCCTGTAGACATTTAACCTGAAAAACTGAGGTTTGATATTCATCCTGTTCAGTTCAAACAAGTCCCACGTCACTTTTTAATATTATTCCTAACTAAAAGTTTAACATCACGGTGGAACCCACCTCAAAACGGTTGTTCCTTCGGTTAACGGCTTTTATAGCCTGTACAAAACGAGTAAAGCCAGAAAATACTAATTCTCCTTTCTCAAAATGTATCAAACTTTTCTAATTACTGTAAATGTGATGTCCCCGCGAGTTTTGGCGATTGCAATATCGTTAAAGTATGGGCGTCTGGTTAGTTCGTAACGGGTAGGCGGTAAATCTGCGGTACTTATTTTGTAACAAAAGACATGAAATTAACGTATTAGGTTTTAGGTGAAAAAAGCTGACAATTTTTAAATATTCTTTTAGCTCGCTCACAATATAACCAGCCTAAGTTTTAGTCTACGTCGCCAGTGGTATACATCTATGCACCAAAAGTAAAAAAGTACGCTAACCACGTGAAAACTTGAACTGACTGGCATTTTGTTTCCACCTACTGTATCCTACACCCAAAGAAAGAAATTACAGCACAAGCAAGATGCTACCTAACCCCCAAATTAAGACAAAACAAAATCGCATCTCCGAACCAGGAAAACCGTTCCGAAAATCAGAATGACCAAAATTAATTCAATAAACAACATCACATATGCAACGTTGGACAATAATTCGCACGCGTGTATCCGAACGGACCACGTGACCCGCAAGATGGCTGCCCGACGACCTTTTGGCGGGAATCTGTGCTGCCATGTCAATGATTTTCCCGGGTTTTCGGTGTTTCGCTGTTGTTACTTTTTCTTTGGAGGAATAAAGGGTTGAGTGTAGTCAGCTATATAAATAGTAGGGTGACAAAAGCGTCAATTCTTGTTTAGAAAAATGTATTGAAGTATATTCTAGTTCTGTAGTTCAGTTGTTCTACAAAAAATGTTAATTTGTAAAAATACAACATTTAAATTAACTCTGATCCAATCAGAAGCCGTGAAAAAAATACTTATTACATTCATTGAATACGCTTTCCAAATGCATTCATCCGATATTTCGCTACCAAAAGCTAGCAACCCCAACAGAAAATTGGGAAGCGTCTACTAATGGCGTCTTTTTACGCTACCTGCTTGCTAATTGGAAATTAGGGGCCTAATGTGTAGGAGTTTAGTTACAGCAGCTATTGTTATTGCCGATTCCTATTCGCCAATGTTTTTGTCTTTTTCTATTTACTTGATTATTTTGGTGACTAACGTTAATGGTCTTTTAGGGTCATTTTTCGTTAGACGATTAAGGGGCACGTAAAGTTGAATAAAGATTAGGTGGAGGTTCAGTTGATTGGATCTATCTATTTATTTTAGTGTTTTTGGTATGTTTGTTTTACTTGTTGTTGTTTGTTAATTTACAAAAAATATAATAATGAGGCAAACTTCTTCTTTTTATAAGTAATTTAAAGCTGAATGTATGTGTTAAGTGTTAACAACATAATTAAATTAATTTTAATTTTATTCAAATCGCAATTATTTAGAGTCCTACCTACCCCTTCACCCCCATAACTGTTTAGTTATGGGGGTGAAGGTGTAGAGTGTTTACTCTAACTACCCACATTTATTAAGAAAACAGCCCTTAAAACACAACGCAGCTAAATGTTAATATCAAACAAAAATAAACAATACAAAACAGTGGCCTAATTAGATCACCTATGAATATCGCGCAAGATGGCGAACGCGTTATCCGCGCCATCTGTCGGTTGTTAAACGAATTTATTTATACATCTAATTGCTCCGTACTGCGAATGTGCTACGCGTATGCACTTAATACCTTTAATATTACGTTTAAAGCGGTATTTTGCTTAAAACAAGGGTTATTGTGAATGCTGTCATCAAGTTTTAGTGGCGGGTGGTGATTGCAGTGTTTGTCTTTTTGGGTGGGTCTGAGATGTATTTCGTTAATATGTGTGCCTTATTATTACTGCAGTGTCAGTGATTATTACTCGTAATTAAGCTTGTTGCAAATTTCAGTGAGCAATCTTGCGATATTCCGCGTCATTTCAGTAACCCAGGCTTTTGAACAAGTTTAAGATAGGAGTTGATACGTATATTCATAAAAAGTTTGCAAGAAGTAAGAATTTCAAAAATAATTTATTGTTAGTTATCCAACCGTCATTAAAAGTACGAGTATGTACCTTATCAACAAATTGTTAATTTATTGGAATAATATTTTTATTGGAATTCTAAATTACTGTAGAATAATACTAGCAAGTTATTGTAGAATAACCTGCTTTCATACCCCAGAAATAAAGACGAAGAAATATACCTCTAAAAATTACGTAAGATCTTCACAATAAAGTTCAGCTTAGCGACCTCATCTGCCATCACTAAGTCGTCTAATGTCTTCGTAATCTATCCTGCCACACCTACCACTGTTGGGGTGTGGAACCGTGGGCTGTGGGCATAAAATCCAACGCTAATTATGTTCCACGCGGCATCCCCCGGATTTGCATGCCACTAAATCTGGGTTCCTGAGATTTAGTCGAGGACATACGGACATATTTCTTGAAAAAGAATTGCGATTTAAAGCAGCGCGCTTTTGGGGTGATGTGAGTGCTTGAATAATACGAGTCTAGTTTGATGAGATGGATCAATGTAGTTTTCCAAGGAACGCATTTTTTTTCCGAGATTTTCTATATATATAAAGTTATAATTTTGAAAATTGAAAAAGTAGACGTAAATAATTATTCAAAGTGGCACTAAAATTATTTCGTAGACTTAATAATAACGAGGAGACCCCAACAGTAGGAACCACGCTATAAGGAATACTTACACAGAATTTAGAGTTACGTTACTTAACCAATTTATTTACAAGAATTTTCCTAAAAATATGACACGACCACCAACAAAAACGCGGGTTTCGATCGTCAAGATGAGACGTTGGCAAACCAAAGGGGGAAGCAGGGGTAACTCGCGCAAAACTATAAATTCCAGTTTAATTACCCCCGGGCAGCGTCACATCATGGATTCAGACAGTTTTATGACGATTTACGGCACATTTCGACGCCGGGACTGGCCCGCTTAGGGATTTCCACCGGCCGATCAAGCAAGACCTACCTAACCCCCTTCTCGCCGTAGATATAGTTGGGGAGGAGAAGGGAAGTTGGGGAAAACGCGGGGTCTTGTTGTAGTGGTCGGTATTCGTCACCTTTTACACAGCCGGGGGGTTTTAAGGCTTCCAGTTCTTTATGGTAATGAAATCTGAGCAGGGTGACGTGGCGAGGTGATGGCTGCGAGAGTTTTTGTTGTGCCTACCCCCCTCTTTATTTATTGTGCGTTTGGGGTGCGGAAGTTTTGGTCGAAGTTTGTCGAATAGAATGTGTTCCGTGCGGTGTTGATGATATCGGGAGTACGAATTGTTTTTGTTCATTTCTATTTGGGAAAAAGGTACAATAGCTTGGGTATCAGCGCCAATAAACAGATGGGTCGGTTCGGTGATTTGTGAAATCGAGTTTGACTTTCTCTTGGCGTGTTTTTGTTGAAGACTGACGTAATAAAGATGTTTCTCAAAAGTTGTCCTCCACTTTCTTTCCATACTTTTAACGTCAATTTCCCTATGCTTTTTTATTCAATTCGTAAATATTTTTATTTTGTGAGAGTAATTTTAAGATATTTATTATTAACGTTGATGTTACATCCCACGACATAAACACAGTAGGTATGTACCTACTTGGAAGACCACAAAAGTACTCCATATTAAACTTTGAACTTTAGGCGCAACGTCTCATAAAATAGGGAATGTTAATGAAACATATAAATCTTTGACTTTGATTTTGATATAATTTCCTTCAATTCAACTCAGCAGATCGTTACCAAAAAAATAACAAACAGAATCTTTATAAAACGTCAACCAGACACAATCACTCCACACGAAGACAGTACAGAAAAACCAATACAAAAGAGATCCACTTAAAAAGAAAAAAATAATTGTCATTCCCAACACAATCCAGTCGGGATCATAACAGTTTAACACGCAATTTTATTTGTCGATACACAACGTAAGCTAACGAGACTTTATAAGCAATAAACGTACAGACAGACGTTTTGGTGTGACATAAAATCAAATCAACGGTTATCCTGCGAGCCTACATCACAATCGGGCTTAATCGCGTATGTGACAAGTTAGCTTGTACGAGCAAGCGACCAGTTAACAAAGAACTCCGATAACTCGGCAGTTATGTCCCCCAAGTTCTGTTTCACTGAATAAATCGGGGGGAACGGGAGTCAGGGGTAAATTTGCCGGTTTGTAACACGCTCAGCGCTAGCTCCGGCCCGATATCGCCTTGAGTGACGGACAAGTATGCATTCAAATGGGTTACTTTAGGCCCCTTCTCCCCTTTATAAACATCGTGGCTAGATCCTCCACCAATTTGGTACAGAATTTGTTGTGGAATGTCGAATGCTTTTTGAGGGTTAAATTGCATTTAATTTGCAATAAACAACGGGACTGTTTTGATGTACATTTAAATGTTTGTTAAACGATTTTTGGTGTGTTTAGAGTTTTATAGTAATTGCTGGATATTTTCTTAATTATTTGGGAGCTGATTATCTGATAATTTGGTGGAGAAATAAACAGTAACTGCCTTATTTATAAACTTTGCAGGGGTTACCATCTGAGGAACCTTGTGTACCACCCCAAGATGTCTATTGACACGGGCCGTTTTCAGCTCCATTACATTACAATTTAAATATACATTCTTTGAAGAATTTAAAATGGTTTAATTAACAAACACATATTTAAAGTTAGTACCTAGGTACTTCCAATAGATTATAAAACATAACATAACACCACGCCTGTAATATACGAAGGGTTGGGTAGAACTGTACCTAATAGTACACCTACATTTCGTCGCACACCCAGCTGCAACAATCGATTATATAAATACTAACATTGACATACCTAATTCAAACTCCTTTTCCATAACATGTGTCAATTGAATCTATGCCTACACCTGCGTCTTCAGTTATCTCCTTAGAATTTTGGTAAGCCATTAAATTCCCAGATTCGTTCCATCAAAATTACGACCATCACCATCCAGAACAATATCCAGCGCCCTTCAATCCATAAAATGATATTACGAGATAAATCACTAGCGAATGCATCTCACGCCCCAGGATAATGCACAGACGTACCAACAGACATTATATGACGCGTACCCTCACGCTGGCCCCCGCTGTGGGTAGGCAGGGTAATAAAAACTGAAACTCGTCAGCAAAGGAGATGGCTGAACGATTTATGTGTTGGTGTGGCGGAAGATGCGGTAGGGAGTTAGCCGACTGTGAAGAGGAGAGCTGTTGTGTTGAATTGTTAGGTTGTTTGATCTAATACAAGGTGTACACGTACCCTTCACGAAGTCGTCTATACCAAGCATTTTAGACATCAAACTGAGTAACCTAACTCTTCGTAAAAAAAAATCTGAGAACCGACATTTTTTTTGAGGTGAAAAAACATGTTTTCCGGTTGACCTAATGTAACTCAAAACATTGTGTTGATGGATGCATTGACAGGGGGTCACGAAGGTATTTCAAGTCAAGTTGGAACGTTAAAAACTTTTATTAAAAAAATCAAACCAATATCTAAAAAATAATGTATGTACGATTATATAAAGAGTGTAACAAGACCCTTAACGAAACCGAAAGGCACTTGTTCTCCCCGTCATTGCGATCATTTTTTTGTTCTAGACCATACCTTCTAGTTACGGAGATATTGGGGGTCAAAATTCCAAGTTTTTTTGTAATACATGTTTTTATGTAAGTTTTCTTATTTTATTTTATACACCTCCAAGTCCACCGCATTATTTAATCCATCCATCAGTACAATGTTGTGAGTGCGTTACATTGGGTTCTACCGTAAAACGTGATTTTTTACCTCAAATAAAAAGTCGTTTCCCAGCAATCATTTTTGCGTAAAGTTACTTAGTTTTATGTACATAATGCTTGGTTGACGGCCTCGTGAAGGGTCCTGTTACACCCTGTAATATATAGTAGAGTGCTATCATTCTAGTCTATTTAAACCGATTATTTCGAAGTAGTTTAAATAGTTTATCCCATTATAACTTGCACAAGCTTTCCTCCAAACTAATAAAACCTGAAAATAAAAATAAAAACGGGAAAAATGCCAAACAAGATCACTTTCAAGCAGTCTGATGCACTTGGCATGATTTAAGCTCAATCTCATACTTACTACCATTTAAAAATAAATATAATGTCACGATGGCCCAGAGGTTAAGGCCTCGCATCTCAAGCATTAGGTTGTGGGTTCAAATCCGGGCAAGAACCAATTTGACTTTTTCAATTCATATGAACTTTCTAATCTTGGACATCACAGACATCGGTGAAGGAAAACATCGTGAGGAAACCTGGACTTATAAAAGTCTGAAATCGCCAACCCGTCATGAGCAAGCGTGGTGATCAACGCGCGTACCTTCTCTGTTGAGAAGAGGCCTTTGCCCAGCAGTGGTAAATGTAAATGGCTGGTATTATATTTAAAAAAAAACTGCACCGGACTGTTTGAAAAGTCATCTAGTTTTGAACTGTTTTCGTTACGAGAGAATTAAGAATCCTACGTACATATACAGCGTGTAACAGAAAGGGTATAATCATATGGAATACTGTGGTATGGACCATCAAACTGAACCACTTTCTCTATGGGACCACCATCGAAATCGTAAAAAAATAATCAGCTGTCCTATACAAAATTTCAATACCTACTCGACCCAAATGTATGGGATTATTTTTTTTATTGATTATTTTTTTACGATTTCGATGGCGGTCCCATAAAGAAAGTAGTTCAGTTTGATGGTCTATACCACAGTATTTCATATGATTATACCCTTTCTGTTACACGCTGTATATACAAATATACGTGTGAAAGACATAACCCTACAGTCGGATAAAACGGCCTCATTCCTAAAATCACCAATTCTCAATAAACGGGTGCCTATCATATGCTACCTACCCTACCGAGTCGTCCCGGTTGTCCGGCACGTCACCGGGCCAAATCATCGTATCATTCGTGACGGACACGCGGACGTGACCGGGAACCGAACCGGCGACCGGCGATAAATCGCTGGCCTCTGCGCCGATGTAAGTTGAGCTGTAGTGGGGCAGAAAATGGTGTTGAACTGAAGCAGCAATTATTATAACTAGACTACAAAACTGGTTTTGTAGTCGAGTTATAATAATTATTTGAAATAAGAAATAATAAAGTACTAAATTATTTTTTCTCGGTGAAAAAACTTCGCTCCAAATTTTACGAGTACCTTCTGATACTTTTAATTATGTGGTTTTTGGAGGAAATTAGTATGTAATTATATTTTTTATAATTTACTTATTATTGAAGTTTATTTTACTAAAATATTTTTTCTGACATTGAAAAACAATTCTTTCTAGTGGCTTGATATAGATAAGTTATTGAAAACAAAAGTTTTGTATAGTCCTCAGATTTTATTTCTTTTTATTCATTTTAACACACATTAATTACATTTTTTTTAAATTCTAATATAAAACAATTAAAAAAAATATTTAAAAAAAATAGTAGCCCACCAGCATGGCACTGGGAACAGGGAACAAGTCCTCAGATTATTATTAGGTTACGCAAAAATTTAAATAGTTATAGCCTATTCTTTTTTTTATAGTGAAAACACCGGACCATCTGTAGCTCAACATTCCTTCACACCATCCACACAGAGGTCTGGCAACACTGGCTAGGGCTCGACTCAGTCATTATTGAACATGTTATTGCTATATAAATAAGGATCTCGTGATATTGTGCTCATATTAAAATGTTTTGTTTTTCTTATTCTTTGGTTGGAGGGTGGCCAATCGATAGGCACATGATGGTGTAGGTACACAGGGGTCAACACTGGCTATTAAAATTATGTAGGATTCCTATGACATTTGTCGTTGGTACCTGGGGGCCTAAAATGTCTGCTTTATCAGAATCATAATCTGAATCTGAAAATGATTTTTTTTAAATGGTCTTTATAGTTATGACCACAAGTCCATTTTAAGAGTTTTTTAGGCCCCCTGAACTCGGCAAATAGCCGCCTTATGTTGAAGATCTTGTTCCTGTTTTGAAGTAGCTTTTGGTATGCTCTGGTTTTTTTTCTTTGTAGAGAAACATGAAAATGTGTTTATTTGCGTAAATACTGACTTGTAAAGAATACCATTGGTACATAGGAGGACTTAATGTGCGCGTCTGTACACTATGTGTGCTTAAAGTATTATGTAAAAATATACTGAAAAAATACCTCAAAGTTACTAATAAAAGAGCGTAGTGTCATTTCAGTACTTATAATTTTAGATGGCAGCACTAATAACTACCAGCGGACGTTGATTTTGAGCTACAACCGCTCGAAAATTTTACAAAATGGAACCCGACACAGTAGTAGTAGATGCAGTAAGCAGTGGTGTACACCCGCATTTCACCAGTATCTTATATACTGAGCTAATGGTTATCTTTAAGAAAAACGAGAATAGGTACTTTTTCCAAAAAACACAAAATAATGCACTTATTTTCTGCACCTACAATCACTAATGAATCATTCCACCCACACCCTGCCTTACACAATCCCTTACTCACTCACCAAATAGAATAAAAACCATTAATCCCCCATGGGCTTTAAAAGAGCTGCCATATTCCCGTAGAAACACCATGATATCCGTCGAAGTAGTATTCTAATGTTTTAATGTGTATTTATGGCTTTTATGGGTGTTTATGGGACGTTTGATAGGTAATGGTGTCTCGACGTTGTGGTAAGACTGGGGGTGGGGTAATTTTGGTATGGGCTGTGTGAGTCGTATTATAATATCGAATTTGATATTTATTTTGAAAATTATAAAGGTTAGGTTACCTTCATAATTATTTTCATTAAATCACAGTCCAGAAGTAACCAAATAGGTACTTTAAAAAAAAGAAACAAGCTACTTCCGTACCACTAATTTATTTAATTATTGTAAACAATAAATAATAGTCGTGTCGGCCAATAGGCTCGATCAACAACTGAGGAGGCTCTCGCTTGGCAGTTGGAACAAGGCCGCAACGGCTTGATTCAGAAAGCAGTACTTCTGGACACGGCTTATTGATTAAAACAAAATTCACGCACGCCAAAATAACACAAATTAATGATTTTAGCTACGCCGTAGACCCTACGCCGTAGGCCTCCTTGCTACGAGCTATGGCTACACTTCAAGCATTGGCCACATGAGGCCATGGCTAGTTTAAAACAAAGGTGGACGGAACTTCTCCGAGGCACGTAGTCAGTTAAAAAATGCTGACGGATTGGTTTAAAAAAAAATACGAATGATTTTATAGTATTCAACTTCCAAAATTAATAATTTCGCCTTTACTAGGTTAACACACTCAATAAAAATACGCCACAACATTAAAAACAAACCTTCAAACTTTATCGCAAAGACAATAAAGTCTCCTTCATTACATTAATAACACAATTATATAAGTATAAGTAACAAAAACTTCGACCATTAGCCACACTCCGCTGCATACGCCATGGTTCCCGTAACGCCTCATATCACGGGCCGACCAACCTTCACGGCGTTACTCATCGGGGGATAAGTTCAACGGTTTAATTTTTGACAGTTGGTATTAAAGGGTTCGTGGGGAGAAGATTTTGGAGTTTTAGCTGGTTTAGCTATCATCGCTTGATTTGGCACGAATTTGGTTTATAAAGAGCTGACGAAGTTTTAAGGTGAAAATGGTAGCCAGTTTTTCTTGTCGAGTCACTCATTGCTACTGTTAAAAGTCAGAATCAAAATTGGCGACCACAAGAAAAGCGTTGAGGCAATTTCAAAAAAACCGAAAGTCCCGACGAGACCCGGTTATAAGTGGGTTGTGGAGATCAGATAGGCAGTCGCTCCATATAAAATGTTGGTATTCAATTGTATCCGGTTAGACTGGATGCTAACCGTAACATAGTTGGGAAAAGGCTAGGCAGATGATGATGTTCCTGATCAAAGAAATCGACGCTGACCTTACCCTTCATCAAGCTATATGGGTAGATCAGATACTTACCATGAAAGATTTCCTACTTTTGAGACGCCAAAACTAGCTGCACAGTTTCATAATGCTGCTCCTATGGAAAAGAACCGTGTTCCGAGACGTTACAACCTAAACAAAGTCTAAATAGGTTCTGGCTGCAGATTCCAGGATACTTTTTAAGAAAATGAATCACCCAAATCGGCTTTAAAATAACGTTATTCTGATGTTAGTTTTAAGTTATAACTTATTATCTGTGCGCTAATTGCCCCCTCTGGCTTAATGCTGGAAGATTTCGGCGCAGCTTGATAACTTGGGGCCGGTTCCATCTTGTGGAGGTGAGGTGCTCAACGTTGGGCAGGATTTTGTCGGTAGTTTTTTTAATTGAGTGGCTTGTAATAGTTGGGACTGGCAGATGAGTCTTGATATCTAATGACAACATCATTTCTTTCTGTGTGCTGTGAATCTGTGATCTTCTTTCTTATTTCAGTAGTAAGCCTAGTAAAAGATTTTTTTAGATTTTTTATCCAGAAAATTTCTGAACATCAACTTCCATCGGGAACAGAAGTTTACATGAGACCCAAGGAGCGTTTTCTGGTGTCTATGATAGCAGTATAAGCACAAGACTTCAACAAATTCATTCAACTTATTTTTTGATTGTCAATCAACTCGTTTAATACATTTTACATCCTGTATCCTAACAAGTTATGGCATGTGCTATAAATAGCTTTAACGTAGAGGCTGATTATGCTAATCTGTTAAGCTATGCATCCAAACTATCTTCTTAAGCTTATAGACCAGCCCAAGCGCCTCATATACAAACACAATCTCAACTGCACAAAAACTAAAATGAAACAAAATCCTCACAGTTGCAAAGCGATGCAGGGGCCGTAAACATTTTTATTAAAAACAAAAACATAGAAATTCGCAGCGAAAACTTTTGCCGCCGCAAGAATGAGATAAGTGAACTAAGTTGTTCTCAACTGGCAGAGGCTAAGTGTAATTATAATAATTCACTTAATAACTGACTGTGAAACTGTGGTGTTATGTAACTTGTAAGTATAAGTTATCTTTAAGTGGTTAATGAGACGCTGGGGAAGGTGGGAGTTTTTTGGGTAGAAAGTTCGTTAATGACTGTTAGTTGGTGACTGCTTAGTCGGTCTAGTGGTCGCAGTCGTGACTGCTGAGCTTGAGGTGCCGGGTTCGATTCCCGGGTCGGGCAAATTGTTATTAGGTTTTTGCATCAAGAATTTCTTAGTAGCAGTCACGGAGTTTGGATTTGTGCCTAGTTGGTGGCAATAGGCTTGCCCCTTATTACTTAAACTTAACTGGCGAAATGTGGGTGTACTGTTAGGTACTACATCTCTACCTAACCCTGCGGAAATTACACGAGATGTTTACATAGCATCACGTGATTATTTTGACACTACTTAATGAGAAAAAAGTAAACATAAAGATACATTATATTTATTTTATAAAACATAGGTACACTATACAGGTCGTAAATGAAAGTAGTTACATGTTTGGCTTAAAAAATAGGGTAAACTTAATTAATATAAAATTTAAAAAAAATGGTTTATACAATAGGGTACGTTATAGAATTCTTAGGAAAGATATTATTACATTAAAAAGTAATCGAAAAACTGAAAAAGGAATACAAATAGGCAGGAAATAGGTATACAAAAATGGTGAAAACTAGCATTAGAGAGAAAAAGTAAAAGGAATGTCTAATTAAATGCAACGTCAGTGTTCATCCAAAGTTTATTATAAGAGGTTATTTAAAACAGAGTGAATTTTAAAAATACCCAAGTGCCCTTCAGTTCACAATGAACTTTCATCGTCTCCGAATAGTATTTTCTAAAGTACTAACCATTTTGGAATACGTAGTACGACTTGGTAAAACTCAAACTAAATATTTCAAAGTAACTTCTGAAACACATTCACTAGCTTGAGTGACAGGCAACGCCATCTATGTTGGAGAGCACGTGACTAGCATACTGATCGCCGCCACTAGATGGCAGTACATTGCTAGGTGTCACTCGCGACATATTTATGGCCAAAAAAACAGCGCCTCGCTTGAAACAGAATCGCTTTTAAATGACTGGGCGAATTTGCGCGCGATCTCACGAATTTGTATGCAGATTTAAGAAGAAAGATGTCTGAGTGTGTTTTCCATTCGTGCAGACGGATTTTGTTATTTATTTTCTTTGGAAAAGCTATTTTTCTAGATCTGGATATCGAAGTTTATGTTTTGTGAAGATTAAGTTGTTTTATTTTGTTTTTGTTACGCAAAAATCTACGTAAATCGTTGAAATAATTAATATCATTTGAATTTATGGTCTAAACCAAACTACAATAAACCAAATAGGTACCTATCATTGAATTTGATGGCGCTCACATAAAGAAAACTTTTTATCAGAAATAAATCGTGTACATATTAATGATGTAGGTAGTAAGTACCTATGTAAAACTAAACATGAGAATAGCAGTGGCAATACAATCAGGTGTAGGTACTTACCTACATCTACCTAAGTAGGTACACAAAACTATTAACACATTCCTTTGCATCTTCGTTCCAAGTATGTTTCAAGTCTAGAAAAGCAGCGACTGATGCATTATTCATTAATTTATTTCTCTGAAACGAAGTTTAAATGTAAATATCGACTCATGTTGATAGGAGTGTATACTTTAGAGTTCATGAATGCACTGCTGTGGTCTCATGTTGTTTACAAGACGTTGTTGTGCTCAAAATCAAATAAACTGTTGCGGTGTTTACTCAGTCAATGACAAATTTGAAACACGGTAGCCACCTTTTTTGAGCCATAAAGTTATTTTTTTAAATTATTATAAGTAGGTAGGTACTGTTCTCCTGTAAAAGGTATGAATAAATAACTTAATCGTGGTCGAAATATAATAGTCTAACTTATCCAGCGAAGTAGTTGATTCAGATTTTCCAGGACATTCGTGTATTAAAAATGTATAATAACCAAAGCAGGTATGTAAGTTTATCCCAACGAAGTAGGTGCCTACTAATTTGTTTGAGTGAGTGATAGGTAGGAATGGTCACACGATTCTAACATAACAATCAGTTACCATTTTTATTAAGGAAAACCTTAATAAATTGTACCAACATAACTTTACACCCCACATTTTGAAGTAGCGTGGACACAGTTCCCATAAATCGCCTTCATTAACACGCATCGCATAGTTCAAATTACAAAACTCGAATATTTTATTTTGAAATAGGACCGTCAATTCAGTTCCGAAGTCACATAAAACGTTAGTCTATGACAGACATGGGGGTGGCAAAAGTCCGGGCCCCGCCAACGAGGCCTCCCATAAATATCAACCGTCTGAGACATTGTCAACCGGCCACCCTAATTTACGGCTAGTAATTAGGAGTTTGCACTTTGCCAAAACGATTTGCATCGATCGCTACGCCATTAATTTATTGTTATTCTAGAATGTTTCAGCTTGAGCTGGATCTGAACTAATTTATAATAATGCTCGGATGAAAGTAATTTAGTTGGGAGTTTTGAATCCAATTTCGTTGAAGTTTTCCGAAATGTTAACTTGAAACGCTACCAGTAGCGACATCTATCGATTGTTGTAGTAAACTATCTTCTATGTAGGTACTGCTCGAGGTGTTCAGTTGATTGTGTAGATGTCACTACAAGGTAATTTATTTTTGATTTCCCCCGTGAGTCCTATTCATACACGTTTTACACTGTTTTGATCTATTCTTTCTTTAAACCCATTCAAACTATATTTTTAAACAAAGTATTGCGGTTCTCACTATTTGTGGTTTTTAGTCTGTGCTATTACCAGTTTCCTGCTTCCCGTAGCCATAAAACTATTAAAAAAAAAAAAAAAACTGCTTCCCGCACTTTTGTATGTCAAAAACTCGGAAAACAAAACTCAGTGCCAAAGTTTTTGTTTACTGTTTTGTATGAAAAAATGTGTTAAATAAACCAATAGCAATATAATTTCTTTCAACAATACTGATTAGAGATAGAGACTATCTAAAATGGACCCTTATGAGGTGGAATTCATTGGCGAGAACAGAATCATTAGTGTAATACCAAACTTTACATACGACCGAATCTATCTAATTTGCGGTGAATTTGGACCATTTCGTGCCGGTTTGCCACTAAATGTGCCGTTGTGGCTCGCTATGATGTTGAAACAGAAGCAGAAGTGCCGTATAGTGCCTCCGGACTGGATGGAATTAGATACTTTGGAAAATATCAAGGAAGAGGAGAAGAAATCTAGGTTAGTTTCGTATTAAGTTTGTTTTAATCTGGTTTTGTACTTTTAGAACGTAACTGAGTGTTATTTACTCTTACTCTGATTCTATAAAAACTAGATTCGTCTTGTAAAGGCTGCTTTTCTGAGTTATTAAAAAAAAATCTGAACAAACAAACAACAGCTATTGGCAGTATAATCTTTATTCTGATACCTTTTCTAAAGTTATAAATACTTAAATTAACCAGTACTGTAATTTATATCCTGTAATACATTAAATCTTTGAATGTTCCTCATCATTCTCCTCCCATCTTTGAAGGTTCCTAACAACTAAAAACCAATGTGCCCACCGCCATCTATCTACTTCCTCTTTTTTCTCTTTCACGCTGACACTCACCAGCCCTAGCATCAGTATCATCCCCACAGTATCCCCAACCACCTATTAATTTGTTAATTCAGATGCCTGTCTATCATCAAATATACTCGTACTTTTTTATTCACAATTTCAGGTTCTTCACAAAAATGCCAAATGAACACTACATGGTAGAAGCAAAACTAATCCTTGGTGTGGCTCCCGAAGACGTCCCTAATGCTTCAGAAATAAAGACTATAATCAAAGACATTTGGGACATCCGCATGTCCAAGTTGCGGACCTCCATGGATGCGTTGATGAAGTCTGGAGGTGGTTACGGCAGGCTTGACCATTTGACTATGATGGAGATTAACTCGGCAAAGCCCATGTTGCCTGCAGCTATGGATTATTTGCTACAGATACAAATGGTAAGTGTTGTTGTAATTGTTTTTATGTAAAAAAAACTGCATTTCTTTGTTTTAATCTTCATTAGATTGTTTAACAAAAGTTAAAATGAACATAATTCATGAACCTCCCATTTACTACGGGGATGTAGGCTGGTAAGCCTACAATGTTCCCACTGGTGGGACACTGGACCTTCGATTTTTTTCTAAGATATGCTACTTTCCTCAAGATGTTTGCCTTCCACAAGTAGTGGTTATATTACACTATAACTACTACCCTTTAACTACTGCTTGAAGAAGAAAAGATGCTGAGGGAAGCATCCACTGGAATTTGTCATGAGAAATTATCAATAAGAGACTCATCAGTGGTTAAAAGCGCGACTGCTGAGCATGAGGTCCTGGGTTCGATTCCCAGGTCGGGCAGTGTTATTGTGTTTTTTCCATCAGGTATTCCTCAGTAGCAACCATGGAGTCTTGGCGCCCGGTTGATGGCAATAGATTCACCCCCTATTACATGGAACTTAAACATAAGATGGAGAAATGTGGGTGTTCTTGTTAGGTACACCTCTGTCTAAGCCTTAGGCGATTACAAGGGTAATTATGTTATGTTATCAATGAGAATCATAATAGGAAGAAATGAAAGCTAATAATCGAAAGCTTCAGTCATTTGCTTCTGTCTGAACAAGAAGTGGACAACAAACACAATCTACCCTCCAACTTACAACCAATAATTTGAAAAAAACGCAGTACCTTACAATTGTGCTATTTGTTACTTTACAGAAAGCTCAGAAGAAAGTGCAGCAGCCATCAGTCCTCAATACTTCAACATTCAGCCAATCTGGAAGCTCACAAAATACCTAGCTCTATGTGTAGACTCATTATGATAGCATGTAAGTTTGTTTTATTAAGTTTTTTAAGTTGTTATTTCTGTAAGCAATTTGTACTGATTAAGTAAACAATTTCCTAATTATGTTTGCATTCATATTTACACAAACACATTAAATACCTACTCTCACTGAAGAGCTAATTGTTTGTAATTTGAGGTATTATATACGGTACAATTAATTAGGTGACTGCAAGTGCTGGAATTGCATCACCAGTGTGGTAGCATTTTAAAGAGATGCAAAGGCACCAGTCTTACCAAGGAGTATCGTATTACCGCAGACTAACAGGGTGGTCTACTTCGAGAAAGAGGTCAATAGTCGAATCCGACTCAGCTGGGCAGCGTTCGGGAAGTTGCGCGTTATCTTCTCGTCCAACTTACCGCAGTGTCTCAAGACGAAAGTCTATGAACAGTGTTTGTTGCCAGTGATTACATACAGTACCGAAACGTGGTCGCTCACAATAGGCCTCATTATTAAAGTCACCCAAAGGGGAAATGGAGAGGAGAGGGCTATGCTCGGAGTTTCCTTACTAGATCGAATCAGAAATGAAGACATCCGCAAGAGAACCCAGGTTACCGACGTAGTCCGAAGAATTGCCAAACTTTAGTGGCAGTGGGCAGTACACTGCTCGCAGAACGGATGGCCGATGGGGCCGAAAAGTTCTCGATTAGCGACCGCAAACCGGAAGACGTTGCGTTGGAAGGCCTAGCTAGGTGGACCACGGACCTGGTGAAGGTTTCGGGGATCCGCTGGATGTGCGACACACGGGACCGGTCGATGTGGCAACACTTGGGGGAGGCATATGTCCAGCAGTGGACGTCTTTCGGCTGAAATGATGATGACGAACTGGGTTGTGGAAGTGAAATAGGCAGTCAATCATGTATAATACTTAACTTGCACCCATCGACAATTTTTTCTTGATGACTATATCTTTAGATTTTTGTTAAACCATATAGTTTGCCCAGGAATTATATAGTATCTAATCTTTTATGAGAAGTTGGTGTATACTGAATCAAATGACACACCTTTCACCATGAGTCGGAACTACAAAACGTAAATATCGCCCAGTAATATCCCAACTATTCCTACAATCTCAATCACACCAAAGATTTACGATTACGATTATAACTAAAAACAAGTGACAGTTGCTTCAATTTGCTCCAATCTCTTTATTACGCCGATAGCCAGACATTCAATTATAAACACTATGATTTGTGCAGCTAGAAATGTTATCTAAATAGGTTTTTAGCTTACAGTGTTGACTTATTGATAGTTTCGGCCAAAGGTGAGCATCAAGCAGTAAAAGTGAGTCGATAGTATTTTACTTGTAGTCTATTTCTAACTGCCGTACGGACCACGGCATTTCGATAATATTGTCACTTTCGTTATAGATCATTTTACTATTTGATATCGATGCAGTATCTAGGGCGCGTGAGGACAAACAGGAGCTCACATAGTCACATGTTTTGAGGACGAAACTTCTTGGTATGAATATACACATTGAGAATTTCCACAGTCAAAAACTTTCTCCTCTTTCGAGTCTTCAAGATGAAAAAGGTAGATCGTACTTATTTCAAACGGATGAAACTTAGACTTTTTTTGGTATCTGAGCTTGTAGAGATTACCTACTTACTTTCTTCACAGTATATTTCGTCCCTTTGCGGGAGTCAAACATTTGAACGTAATTTGAATGTTCTTGCACCTGTTTGTATGTTCATGCTTTTTTCGTGTTAATGTGCTGTTGTTGCAAAACTCAGGGTCAGCCCGTTCAGGGTACTCTTAAAAAATGTTAAGAAAAGAATAAAAATCATATTCATATTGGAAAAATAGTATATTTCCTCTTATCATCTAAGATGGGCCTTTTTCTTAAAAATCTAATGTGGCCATTTTTTCAAATTATTTTCTTTTTCTTACATTCTACTGCGTCCGTTTTTGCGAAATGCTTATAATTATCTTAGAATCTACACTTAATACAATCTGTTCTTAAGCTTTAATTTTAATTAGTCTTATGTTAGGTACTAAGATTATAATAGCCTAGCCGTAAACTACAGATTAAAAAAAAGATACAAAAGGCTAGGATACTCTGAGAGATAAAAATGCATGTGAATTTTTTTTCTTGAAGCTGTCAGATGGCAGAATGCTTTAGAAAGAACAATACTTCTTGGCCAGAAAAAAAAAGTAGACATGTTTAAAAAATAAGAACATTATTCGTTGTACTGGCAGTAAAACGAATATTAAATTTAAAATTTGATGCATCATTCTCTCAATGTGAACCCATAGACTAATTGCAATAAAATAAATAATAACAGAATGGCTTCCAGACTTATAATAATGTTTTTACTGGAATGTAATATTACAGTTGAGATTAATTTATTTAATAAAAAAGCGCTTTAGAAGAGATCCAATTAAAACCAAGAAAACTAGGCTGTTATGTAAAGTACTTACTTATTTAATTTTTAACAGTAATTAAAAAAAAAACGATGTGTTATTGAGTTTAAATAGTAACAAAAGGAAAAATATAGATTGAATCTAAAACAGTACCTACAACTGTATTTGTTGACTTATCTCAACAATAGCTAAATTTTTCATTAATAAAAATAGTTTCAGAAATCTTTTAGATCAAGCTAAAAATAATTTGCGTTACATTGACAGCTAATACAAAAAGCACACGAAAGTCCAAAAACAAAACTTAAATGTATATCTATAGAGATAAATATATATTACTTACATACAGCTTTAGCCGTGTTTTAAGTTGATTCACTTTGCAAAATGGAAATGTACAATACACCATATTTTTTAAACCGCAAAGCAATCACAACACTTTGGTTTAACTCCAGCTTAACGAATACATAAGAATTTTAGGTTAAATATCAATAATTTTAATAAAACACTGATTTCTATGTACAAAGTTAGACAGTATGTACAGAAATGTAGTCAACAAAAAATTATAAATTATTTTTTTCGTAAAACAGAAAATATATACAAAGATCTGCCGATATAACGAAGCTAGACATGTTTCAAAGGTTTTTCTGTCGGTCCCTTAGGGATAAAGATTGAAGATGTGAGTCCAAAGCATTTTTCAAAGAGCCTTCGATTAAATTCGCTCAAGGCAAACAAAAATGCGTTCTGAACATTTGGATAGTTACTTACACACTATTTTTGCAGTCTAGTATAAAAATGTGTGTATCTACACTGTTCGATATTAATAGGATGGCCTGAAAATAAACCTGGAAACTAATGTTATAGGCAGTGCTTATGCTGTGATGGTGGTTTAGTACAGGTCACCGTTATGGTTCATGAAAAGGTGGGATGGCAAAAGGAGTTGTTCAGCTAAGTAGATTAACAATAAAAGGTTAGTAAAAATCCTGAAAAACCTAACCATTAGTCGTGTTAGTAAGACACTGAACTCAAACCTTGACAACCCCAAGCAAAAGTATGGCTTAGGTATTTTATTTTAGCAAGATGTGTCTGCTACTCCTGCTTATAAATTTGCTTATGTTGAATAATTTTTAGGCCAAACTAAATTTAGTAGGACATCCTACGAAAAACATCTGCAAATGGTGCTAATAGGTAAACATACCTACTAAATATGGCACAGAAAAGCAAGTCTCGTTAAAGTAAAAGAAATATGTACAGTATCACTAAAGAAATAACGTATAAAATACTTTGAAACCATGCTGAGCTTGTTACGTTCTTCTGCCGGCAATGAAACTCAAGAGATCTTTAGTGAAAGGATAACAATTGCGTACGCGCATTCTAAAACTAATATTTACAAATATGTACAAAATACTGAGCTAAGTATAAAAGTAATATTTACAGTTAAAACTATGACTTCAAGTTACTTAATACTAAATAATGACTATAGAATACACATAATGTGTTAATAACTTAAGTTTAACTTGGATTCAGCCTGAAGTTAGAACTAAGTTAAATCTAAGCCTAACATTCAACTAACCCCAACTTAAGTCTTTAGTCATTCTTAACCACTTTACTGTTATTCTACTCAAAATTTGAACATTAGAATAATGGTTAAAGGCTTCTAAAACTAGATAAACCCTTAACTGAAAACTATTTACCCGATTATAAAGGATGTAACAAGACCCTTAACGAAGCCGAAAGGCACTTGTTCTCCGCGTCATTGCGATCATTTCTTTGTTCTAGGCCATACCTGGGAACCTTCTAGTTACAGAGATATTGTGGGTCAAAGTTCCAACTTTTTCACAAGTTTTTTTTTTTTAAATACATTTTTTTAAAGTAAGATTTTTACTAAAAACACCTCCACGGCCCCAGTACTATTCAATCCATTCATCAGCACAATGTTTTGAGTGCGTTACATTGAATCCTACACTAAAACTAGATTTTACACCCCAAAAAAAAATTCAATAATTTTTGTGTAAAGTTACTTAGTTTGTTGTACACAATGCTTGTTTGACGTCTTCGTGAAGGGTCCATTTACACCCTGTATTGAACCCAGGCGGCTAATTATGATCTTACTTGAACCTTTGTATGGATACTTAATAGAATCTATACTGGCCGAATTTTTGAAGTTATGTCCTGCCGTTTAAATTGTTCAATACCCACAATAAGCCTTATTGCCGTACAAAAACAACCCTAAACTGATACTAAACAGCTACAATTTTACTGGGGTCTACCTTAACCCTTAAGAACATGACATCATCCTTGATGAAGTTCCTTTTCTTCAGCATTTCATGGGAGACAAACCTTGGGAACCCAAAGCCTAACGCATCGGGTTCCTTCGATGGTCTTTGGAAGTTCTTCCATGTGGGGTCCGGAACGAAGCTCTCGACGATGTTGCAGGCTCTGTCTGGGCTGGAGCTCTGGTCGAAGAGGGTGAAGGAAACCGTATGTGCGAAGGGCCAGCGAAGGAGGGCGTCGTATTCTCCGGGTAGGATCTTGATGTAGACCGACATGTGGGTAGCTTCGCCAGCTCCGTTGCCGTTAAGGAATAATGACGCCTGGAAAAAAAGAAAGAACGGAGAATAAGGTTTAGTCTAATATCCAAATGTTAAATCTACAAATAAGAATCAAAATTTTCAATTATTAAAAGTAGGTAGGTAATTGTAAATATCCTTCTATTGGGAGATTCAAAGTCAACTTTCCAAAACGTCTCAACAAAAAATAACTACAGTCATTCAAAAGTTGAAAACCCAAGAAAAAGAAGAGAAATTCAAATAATTAACAAATGTCACAGTCGACCAAAACGAACAACTATGATTTATTAGTTCAAAATAATATTACATTACACACAGAATGAGCAAGTATCTAATTTAGTGTCCGTGGGGACGCGAGTTTAGTCATCAACATTATACTCGAGTTGACTCATACAAATAAAGCTACGTGGCTTTGTTTACCAACAAATGGGATACATGTGGCATTACCACAAGATTTTTGGTTGGCAACATGACTTTTTGGTGTTAAGAGGTCAACATCCAACAATTCAAAATAAACATGCACTGCATACTAAATTTGCAATATGTATCACGGTATATTAGCAGCGATAAATGCGATTTTATTATCTGCCGAGCTTTTCACCTCGTGGTAACGAACCAGGAATTTGGCATGCATGCCAAAGTGGGTAGTTTAGATATTAGCGAAGCGTGAAAGTGGAACAAATGTTTTTATTTCAGAGTCTGCTCTGCAATTAGCAATTTTTGGAAAATATGACTAATACTCTTGGGAGACTCGGAATGGGATCACAGAAAAAAGTTTCTTCTGTGATCCCATTGAGGCGGCTGTGTTCTATCCCTTACTGATCTTCGAAGTGGGACAGAACACGGTCTCCGCTAGAATGGAAACTTCTACGACTAACGAACGACGGAAGTAAATGAAAAAGTTTAAAGGCTTACCTGCAACTTATATCCATACTGGCTGGTATAAAACGCGGGAGACACGAGCTCAACTCCATCTTTGCACTTCGCCTCTGCCATCTTGGCAGCCCAGTCACTGATACGCCACACCAGTGCGCCAGAACAGTTGACCGATAGTCGCGCAACTGCTGCACGCAAGGAGTCTAGTTGTCGCGCTTGACGGCTGGCGAGAGCTGACACGAGGGCTAGGTGTTGCTGGCAACTTTCTTCTGTATGTTTTTCTAGAGCTTGTCTTGTTCCCTGAAAAAGAGAAATATTGATTATTAATGTAAGCCCTTTGATACAGAATTGTGTTGTAATTAAGTGAACACCTTTCAGATGAAGATCATGGGTCTTGGGATTACGATTCTTTGACTTCAATTGCCTGGGATCGCTTAGTTTAGGCTCTTCGAATCTGTTATTCAAACTTTTTATCACAAAAGTAAGTACCAAATAATCTTTTAATGCTTTTCGCTAGCTTGACTATCTGCTTAAATCCTCTGATCCTCCTCGTTTTTAATCATATATGATGTAGATACCCTTTATCTGCAGCCTTTTTATTAACGTTGCTATAGTAACTGTATAGCTATTGGAACATACCTTAAACCTACACCCAGCATCTCTAAAGGAGCAGGGTAAGGCAGCAGCTGCGGCGGCCGCGGCATGGTCCCGCAGGTGCGCCGCCAGCTCGGCGCGCGGCACGCCGCCGGCGCCGCACCGCTGCGGGCACGCCACGGGGGCGCGCGCGCATGACGCTCCGTGGGCCGACACGGTGTCCTAAGGAATATTGAAAGACGATCAGTACATTATGTAAAGGGACGAGAGGGGAGCTAAGCAAACAATTCGAAAAATGGTCGCAGACACAGTTAATATTCGGAATTGTCACTTTATGACCATTTTACGAATTGTAATGTGATTCATTCTTATCATTATACTATTATGATTCTGCTAAAGCGCTGCCCTGCTCGTTGGCTATCACTCAATAATTTTACTCAACATGCTGACGCTAAGTATACACATAAGGTAGTATAGTTATAGTAGGAAAGTGAAAATGATGAGATGCTCACCTGGGTATAACTCTGTCCACAGTGCTTGCAAGGCACTAGTCGTTTACTGCAATGCTGTTGAATGTGCTGCTGTGTATGTCTTCGCTGCACCTTAGCTCCGCACTTGTTCTCGCAGTAAACCGGCTCGTGGCCACAGTTGCCTTGATGCTCCTGAAAATTTAGATTATGGTGTTAAATAAAACACGACATTGTAGATTGTAGATCGATGCTTTTGAAAAAAAGTAGCTTCTTTTCAACTAGACTCCTTGCAATCAAGTTGATTATTTAGTATTAAATACTGGTTTTCAAGTTCTGTAGTCAGATCCCAAAATAATTTTATCCTCAAGAGAATTTTTTAAAATATAAAGGGATCCATTTATCGCTTCTAGTAAGTTTTCCGTCGTTCATAGAACTAAATCTCACTTGTTTAGATATTCTATCACCAACATAAACACAGTCAAAATATCAAAAGGATCCACCCTTACCTCTAAGGCGCTTCCAGAGAACTCCTTATGACAATGCTCGCAGTTGGCGCGGCGGCGGGGACAGGTGTAGCGCAAGTGATCTTGCATCAACACGCGCGGGATCATCGCACCGCACTGCGCTGCACAAAGCACCGCATCGTGCTTGCACGTGTTCAGATGCGCCTGCACATGAGAAAGTGATCTTAGGATTGTTGATTCGGGTGTGAAGATAAAATGGGTCGGAGCTGCTCGTTAAAGTTTTACGGGTGTTTTCAAAGAGTTTAAAAGTTTTTTGTTTATAAAATTAATACAGAAGGGTGCAATTAAAACTGTTCTTGAATTTTAAATGCAGTGCAAAAAAATTATGCAACCAGATAATTTATTTGATTAATCTACGACTTGTTAATTAGTGTTACAATGCTAGCAAGTTGTAAATTCTGTATCCTAAACACCTAACACAATGCTATTATTTAAATGCATCAGAATAATCGTAATTTATTTTTAATTCAAGCAAACGTTAGACAAATTAGCGTGTTCACGCTAAATAAACTTACTGGCAATTAATTTTGAAAACTGACTCGCACTTGCCCTCTCATAAATTAAGAGTATTGTCGGGCAGATAAATAAATGTGTAGTGACATGACAGGCGCACACAAAATGATAGATCGGTCGATCTATTTACCTACTTAACTTTATCTTTGCAAATATTTGGCTTTCCCACTCACCTTCAATTTGCGTAGCTCGTCCGACCATTGGCATCCTTCTTTGTGGTGGATACAGTACACCACCGATCCCATAATAGCCTTCTCCGACTCGGGATCCGGATAAATCTGAAACAAAGAGAACAATATTTAAAATCATATCACAACCAGCCAAGTAAATGCTCCTAAAAATAAATAGACCTTTTTTATCTTTGAAATAATGTATTTAAGCATTTTGCTGAATTATTTTCAGTTTTAACAGAAAACACGACGTCAAAAGCAACGGCTACCGTTGAGACTGATTGAGGCGCTTGCCACACTCGCATAACGGATTAAATAGGACAACGCGATTAAAAATAAACCACATTTCAAAGAGAATATCAAACGAGCGCTGTATACACACCGTACTCTCGAATATGGAACACATCGTACGGAAATATGCAAAATGGCTGACTGTTTTTCGCGCGTAATTTATTCAAAGTAAAGGCGCGGGTGCGTTCACCGCATACGACTGATACGTAGTGAATGCGTTCCAGTTTGTACATTTTCGTTATCTTTATGGGTGCAACGAACAGATGGCTCGAGCCACGGACCACCGTTCCCTATGTTTGTGCTGCGATAAGCGTGATTTTTCACTTCCCAAACCAGCTGGGTAATGGAATGAGCAAATACACGCGTTAGATGCCTTTGAACAGGTTACTTTGACATGTTGAAGCTAATTTTTCTATGAAATCGACTCAGCGAGGGCGGAAAAACTTGTTTGTTGACCCACGCTGTTGTAAACATAGGGAATGTGCTCTAAATGCTAAATGTTGTTAGTAAACAAAGCTAAGTTGAAATATTTGCTCAGGAGATGTCACTAGTAGTCGCACGTGTCTTAAAATACTCCATTCGATTCGAGAACACGGGTTTCTGTTATGCTTCAAATACATCGAGAGTTCTCCATTCATTCAAATTTTCTTCAGAAGAAAACGGGCGATGGACTGTTCTCATTTCTAAACTGAAAGATCAAAGACGTTTCATAGTACGCTGCGTTTCTATTTACAAACATTGATGCATGTGGTCATCGGCATGGATGCTGCGTAACCGTACCACCTTAGCATATTCTATTCAAGTAAAACGAAGTACCTTATCCTATCTATTACCGCCACTTAACTGTGAGTTTTATAGCGTAGAAATAAGGGTGAGAATCCTGTTGCGTTTCGCGAAGTCCTAGGTGCTCTCAAAGCTGGTGGTGTATAAATTTACAAATATAGAATGTTATTTGTGTCGTATTCTAAAAAGATGGACCGCGATGTGTTGAGCTCTCCCGCATCGCTCAATTATAGAACTCGTTGTATCGTAAATATAGTAGGAACGAAACGTAACAGGTTGATGAAGTGACGCGGTGGTTATGACGTTTTGGCGCGCAACTCCCGCGCAGCAAATGGATAGATAGAAATTGAGGATGTTACGCTGCCATTTGTAAAATATCACTGGCCGAGGTGACAGACAGCTAGATAATATATATAACTTAAATTGTATAGCATTACTTTAAAATATTTCTTTCATTTGACTAATATTTATGGTGCCACTTTAAATCTAACTGTCAAACAGCGTTTTGTTTTTGTTGTAGACTACCAAATGCCACACTTGTATTTCCTTATTCAGGCTATTTTAACGACATTTCCATATTATTTACATTGAAAATATTATGAATGTGATTAATCAGTTATTTGACATAACGCATGCAAATGATTGCCGACAAAAAGGTTACGAAACTACCAGAGATAACAAGAACCATATTGGGCGTCAAGACCTTATCCTCCTACGTGCAAAGTTTGAATTAAAACTATTTAATAGGTTTAATAATTAATGAAATTTACAGTGACAGGCAAGGGCATCATCATAACATAATAAGAAGTAGATAATGTTAGAAAACAGTCATAAAAATGAAGCCTCATATTTTTTGTGTAAAATACAAAAAATCCTATCACTCTGTCGTCTCACAGAACCGCAAACATTCTTCAACTATCTTGATTCGACCAATTTTCCTTCTCATCCAATAGCTTTCTTTCTATACTTTAAGAATTAGATTTATTATTGCATACCGTCTGTAAGAACCATCTTGTATCCCAGGACGGACCAACATTAAGTCGCAAATGCTATGCAAACATTATGCTCCCAGCCATTCTATTTCAAGAAAAACTAAACAAGTCTTTCTTACAAAATAACTTAACAATATCGTCACGTCCCACAATTCTCACGAAGACACTCAACTTTAAGGAAGGTAAAAAACAAGGTTCCAAATCTTATATGGCATAAAAACGTTATCTAATTACAAGGTAAAGCGTCATACGCCCACTGCATGCAGGGTTGCATCACATCTCCCACGCGGGTAGACTTGCCTTCTATCAGTATGGAAGACCTTGGGGAAATATACTAAGAATTGAACTAGGTATTAGATTTCTATCAGCTAGGATCGATTTTAGATCCGTCTGAGTTGCAAATTTTTTTGATATAGAAACATATACAAACATATATACATATGTTTAAATTCTCCCGATTGTGGCAAAGGGTTGTCTTTGGCAATTTTTGATGATAGAGAAATGCTGAGTCTTCCCCCTTTTTAGACAATCTACACGAATCGAATAATGTGTAACTCCAAAAGGAGTTAAAAAACTTCGCCAGCGAAAGCTGTTAAAGCAAAAGTTATTTTAGTCAAAACAATTGTGGGTACGTCACAATCCACTTGACGACCGTGTCCGGCCTGGGGCGACGAGTTGACGTCTCTAATTTGTTACGAGCACCATTCGGGGTGATTGTTAACACAGTTCCCTGTGTTTTATTTGATATTCCCTGGTTTATAAATGTGCCAAAGGAGGGGCCGGAGTTATCGGACTTCAAATTAGTTTTAGCAACTTTTTGCTGGAATATAAAGAAGCTAAAAAGTTTTTATAGAGTCAACAGACTCTTCAGTATCAAGGCAAAAAAATATTGATGAATGCGTTGGATGTAAGAGTATGTGCTAACGGTAAAATTGGTGTTATTCATATTAGAACCCAGCTTGAATTAGAAGCTATTGACAATGACGAACACCTCTATTTCGAAAATGTAAACTCTTCTGCATAAAATATATGTCTTTCCCAAAATATATTTTGAATCTCTAAAAGAAAAGTTCTCAACCGAACACACCCATCATCGTTTAAAACGGAACGCACCATATAAATTATGGCGCGAACTTAGCTGTCAGTTTGTGTTCTAATTTGGAAAATGGCGGTTGGAGTGGTTCGGAAACCGTTATTTTTTTCTTACTTCAATGTTATTTCTGGGTACACTTCTTTGTACAACTTCTTTGACGTTTCTACACTTCTGTTTTCATCAAGTCACACCGTCAGTTGATTGACATCTGACGGTGATGTGCGTACAAACTTAACCGCACCATCCAGAACAGTCCTTTTACCTTTATCACATTCGGAATAAAGTTGAATTTTGTTTGTATATGTTTATCTATTTTGTTGAGACATATTTGTATTCGTTAAGCTATCGACACGCGCTGACGTGGGAATGTAAACATTACACCGAAAATATATCCAGGAATAATTTTGAAGTGTTTCCGTAGTAAACTGAACTTCTAGTAGGATTGAAGCATTGAAGGGCCTTTTTTATCAGCATATACTGCCTTGCTGAAAAAAATACCAGTAACAAAGTCTACCAAAAGAATTTGGCTGTTGTCTTCAAATCTTCAACTAAACGATACGTTCTGTTCCCTCATAGTTTCCCCCGTCTTTCGTCTTTCTTCACCTTCGTATAGAGATAATAGAGACTCCTACACAAA
Source organism: Eugnorisma glareosa (assembly GCA_947578425.1). Classification (NCBI taxonomy): domain Eukaryota; kingdom Metazoa; phylum Arthropoda; class Insecta; order Lepidoptera; family Noctuidae; genus Eugnorisma; species Eugnorisma glareosa. The sequence goes on from OX387966.1 coordinate 2,216,568, forward strand.
CCACTTACTCTGAAAAATGCCTCTAATAACTTAATTATGCTTGTAAAGTAGACGCAATATTTCCCAGTCTTGCGTGTTTAGCCGTAGTTATTAACGTTTCAACGATCTAAGTTAAATTACTTAGTTTATTTGATTTATCAGCTAACTTAGATGTGATTATTATTTTTGCAGTTTTTTGACCTTCGTGTCTGTTCAGTTTTGTACTAGATTATTTGCTATATGGTTTTGAAAGTTTGAACGATGATATGAAAAGAAAGGAAGTTACTAAGTACTGATATGACGACTAATAGTGAAATATGAAAGAAGACCTACTGTTCCGATCCCAAATAAATTGGTGAAAGGGCAGGCAATCTATGATTGTTGAGGGGTTAATTGGTAGTAATGGAAGATATTGTATTGAAGCTTCAGTTAAATTACAAATAGCTCAATGTTTAGTGTTTGATGGAGTCCGCTGTGCAAGACAAAGCAAAGTATGAAGTAATTATGGTAATTAAAAGAGAATCACTAAACGAAAAGAAACGCTAAACCTACCAACTAACCTACTACAGAGAATGACGTGTAAATGAGACCGGAACAATTCGAATTGCAGCAGTTTCTTTCATAAAACAAGCACCGCGTAACAACAACTCAATATTCATAAGAGCATGGTATTACAAAATTTAAATAATAAGTCTCGATGGTTATCACCGGTGCGCGCGCGCAACGGAAGCGGGTTCGACGCCCGGCAGCGGGACGTTACCGTGGAATATTTAATGATGTCTAATTAAACGTTATGTAATGGACAATGTTTGATTTTTGTCATTGTTTCGTTGGAGAGGGTCATTTTTGTAAATGGTAACGCAAAATAAGACCTTGCCTTGGGCAATTTTGAACAACTTCATAGAAATATGATCTAAATAGGTGGCGTAGAAAAGAAGATATGCTGCGCCGACCCCAATTAAATTGGGATAAGGGCAGGAGAATAATGAAGGTGGGCAAATATAGTATGAAGAATTTTATAGCAAAATAAAACCTGATGTTCAATGGGCAAGCACTCATCAATGACAAAGCATAGCAGAGGGTGAAGCAAACATCAACATTCCACAGACTCCACGCAATTGTAGAAAAATAATTAACAAACATAATTCCCATTCTTATCTATAAATCAATGCGTGTCTCTATTATACGTCGGAAGAAGACTGAAAAGCTAACGGACATTTCTATTAGAAACAATGCCATGTAATTATTGTATTGTTACTAGATACTATACGTTCCTACTCTGATGATTGTTATCTTAAAAATGCGTGCGTTCACATGAACACGAATAACTTAAATACGTTATTACGTACCGCTATGAAATGCGCATTTTTTTATGGAAACGCCTTTGAAAATATTTAAATTATATCGTCTAGCATTTTCCTCGTAAATCTTGGAAAAATTAACAGGGTGTATACGGTATAGTCTTATTTTACTCTCGATCTTTCTGCTATGTTGGTAGGAGATTTCTTTCCAACGACACCAACACCATCGTAATCTCTTACTGCTGTGTTATTATAGATAGTTTCATTTTTATTTACTTCCATAAAAATGAAAGCGAATTGCATAGCGTGTCCAGTTTCGACGACATAATATGCAATTTTGTCCAGTTTCAGATATAATAACAATGATGAACTCTCTTTTCAATTTCAGCGTCATTTTTCAACTACCCACCTTCAACCTACAGAATTTTCACCGGACTGGCCATTCTTGTCTACAATCTTTTCCGTAGATCAGTTTATACTAGTGTGTGGGTGTACCTAATATTAAACTTCATTGATAAACAAACGGATTTCTTCAATGGTCTGACATCACATCGATCCATCATACAACGCTAATGCATTGATTGTTATTGTTTACGCAACGTCACAGCAATGGGTGTTAGATTCTGTACTTGCATAGATTAAAAAAATGTTTGATATCATTAGCAAGAAATGCACCGTAGTTGATGCATTTTTCTGAAATCATAGTGATTGACAACTTTTGTATTTAATGGTGGGTATTCCTACCTAATATCCTTACTTTCTTTTTTGAAGTTCTGACCCAATACATAAACAACTAGACTGAAAATGACGAAAGTAAAAAAGTCTAAAAAGTGACAAGATCTAATTCTCACTTGGCGAAGCCGTGTTAAATCTGATTAAGCTCCGGTAGCGTATTACAATCTTACTCTTCTAAGTAGTTGTGTTTTTCAAAATAGACCACTTCGTTAGAAGCAACGCGATATCAATTAGGTTGTCTGTCATCGCCCGAACGTGTCGGGTTGCCGACGAATTCAATTCTAAAACGTACCCCGCCATTTGGGATACATTAATTCATAGTTTGTTTTGTTTAGATGTTAAAATTAATTTGAAATAAGAGTTCTGGGGAACACGGAATTAGAATGTTAAAAATGTATCGCTGAGTTTTCTTTTTAATTGAAAGAAAGAAAAATATACAGTATTAGTTTCTTGTCATCCCGAGTTATAATAGGAAGCTGAAGGAACTGTGTTATGTAATCTTGTTCAAAATGCGTCGAATACAGACACCAATAATGAGATCCTACTATATCAACGTCAACTAACCAAGACACGCCAATAAAATACTCCAAAACCGCGTCCTTAAATGTAAACTAAAGATAAATTCTAGGTAATTTAGACAAATAGCATTTCCGAAATGCCTACGGTCACCACTGTCGTTCTGTCACGCCACAAATTCCAGAAGAAACCGCAGGCATGCGCACACGCTTCCAAACCGTCATTTTGACACGTACTGCCTCGTGAGAGATCACCGTTAGAATATACATATTGAGGGGAAACGTAGAAAAGACACATCTGACTAACGGACTATGTATGATAATGATAAAAGATTAAAACCTAGATAAGTCGTCGGTTTCATCTATGATTCTAGGCTTGAATAGACGAAATACTTCTGGCTACAGATAGAGAAATAGAAAAGGTGGGCGTGTTATCAACAAATGCTGAAACGAATGTTTCTCAAAAGGGCTTATTAAAAACTTTCTTTGCACAGTTTCTGAACTAGGTGCAACATCATCAATTAATGATCCAATATGTAAGAAATATCGAATTAAACTCAAAATCACGTCAATCAGCCGTTATCAGTAACAGTACCATTCCACTATTAATGCTAATAAATCAGTGAAGCAGACGCACCGGAAGCGCCAGAGGTCGCTGGTGTCAGCCATCAGCGCGCGCGCATCAAACGATAGCTTTCGTAACAATCGTTAACTGAACTCAATTGTTGTTGTGTAATTATCAACTTTGTGTTCCGTAGTTTGTGTTCCGTAGACAATGTGGGTCCCTTCAGATATCTATAGATGTCGGAATAACATAAATTAGACCCCAAATGATACCTACTTCGTTAAAGTAAATGTGGACGATTAACTGGATGAATTATTTTGCCAGCAATTTTGCAATTGTTGGATTTTTGACAGAAAATTTGGCGTAAGTTTTGTAGCACAAAATACCACAATCCTCTCCTACCTTGATTAATTTAGAGCCTATTGCCAACTATAGAAGTTCCCAAGCCGTGATTGCTATATCTATTTTATAGACCCATTCGCTTCATCTATTGTTATGGCGAAACAATTTAACAGATCACAATCTGCTGCAATCTATGTTACATCCGACCTAGCTGCAAAAACAATCACTCCACACAACTTTAACCTAACAAGTACTGCTCCAATTGAAGTCACTAACCGCTTGGCTCAATTGGATAATGCTCCGGGTAAAAGGGTAATGCGTTCGCAAGCGCAGATTGATCGATTACCGGAAACAGCCATTTTGGATCGGCCACGACATTGCGAATTCAATCCTTTTATTGGCTGCTAGCTGCTAGTAGTGCTACAGGCCATTGATCTTAGGAATGTGTATGTAGAACGCGATCAAAATGTCTGTAGATTTGGCCATCATGTGTATGACGAAAATTTGCCTTGACCCAATTGGGGCCGCGGTAGGATTAGTTAGGACTAGATAAACGGTGGTGATAAAGTTGATAAAATCGAGCTGTTCAATAAAGAAAGGATTTTTTCCTATATATTTTGTCAATCGTGGACATTCGTGGATAAAGGTTAACTAAAGGAGTGACATAAAACTCTACGTTTCTCTGTGTTTATGAGTACTACTGACTTTGTCTGTGGTTATATTTTTTGTAATCATTCCACGCTATATTGCAGTTTAAGTGAGGAGTCATATACGGCATGATTAAAAGTTTAATTACTTTTGGTCCTGTCTTGATTACTCTATCTTACCCTTTAGGAACCTACAATTGATTTTATCGTCATAACAGCGTCAACGAAACGTCTCTATTTAAAGAAATTCAACGTGAAACCACGACAAAATTGTACATGATAGCGATTAGAAAAGGTTTTTATAGAAAGATACAATTGAGTCTGCCCTTTTCCAGCAATTTCTTCGAAACTTGCGAGATTTCAGAAAACTTTAATAGAAATGTTATATACTCAAAAACAAGGATTAATTACCGAACTTTATGTAGGCACACGTAAATAGACATAAAACTCATTATTACACTCTCCTCGCTCCTCTCTTTCTAATGTCACATGTTAGAAAGTGAGGAGAGTACAAAGATGGCGGTGATGACGCATTGCGGTATAACAATCTAGTAATAGAACGCGTTAAAAGACTTAATGCTTCAGTTACGGTACGGATAACTCATTTGAAATAGTTAACGGGTTTTTTGATGTTAGACTAAGAAATAAATAAGAGGCGAAGCGTAAGGTGTGAATGATCCATGTTTTTAATTCATTATGGCTGAAGAGTATTTGGTCATAAAAAATGACAAATGGGCAGTCTTGTTATGGAACTAATTCGTTTGTCTAATGAGAAGTCGGCTTTATGTAAAGAATTTTATGCATGAACCGCGGCAAATATTTGTTGAGCACTGATTGATTTATCTATGGTTATCTATGGTAGGATTGCTAGAACCTAAAGATGTCCATAATTGATTAACCATCGCTCTAAGAGCAAAGGCGTCGGTAATCTAGAAGTTTAAAAATGTATATTTTCCATCAAGTTACCAATTTCTAGCTAAAACGTCCATGTTTGCAATTTTCCGTCGAAAAATCTCTTGAAAAACAGTGGTCCTTTAATGTTCACATTTTTCATATACTTTACGAGCTGCGCCAACGCATAACTCTTGCGCCTTCGACTTATCAATGAACCATTTAGTAGTAAAGTGAATAATGGCGTGACTCAGACAGAATGGCAGATATTTGCCATACTGTTGCCATGATGCGGGTTACTAGGTCTCGCAATTTTATGGGCATTTTGCTCATTGGTGGGATTTCATGCGTGGCATGGGAAAAATTGTTTATGGTGTGAGTAAGTACGCGTCCGCCAGCTTTGGTCATGTAAGCTTGATTTGTTCCAAAATGATCCATAAACGAATTCATCAATTTTGAAAAAACTTGTTGTCCACATTCTTGTGATTCCTATCTTACTTTGTCATTAATGAGCTTTGGTATTTCAAAATTAAAATTGGTAGATGCCTAATTATGTGTCTTATTGTTCTAGATAAGCAAGTTTCGTATTGTTTCCTTATGATTCATATTTTTTCAGCCTTCATTGACAAGTTCTCTTTGAGTCACTGATTGCAAACAGACATACGTAGAGTCAGACTTTAGATAGACATGTCTGGGCGACTATCAATTACTTTATCACCATAATCGGCATTATGAATAATTGAAGTAAGCTCATACATATAGAAGTAAAGCAAGCATGCAGTCAAAGTGACCTCTGCGCTGCCACCGGTGACACCTTGGAAATGGCGAGCAAAATTTCAAATTGTGCCAACCACACGAAGAATAAGAATACCTACATATAAACCTAAAGTACTAAGTAAAGATCACAATCAACGGTGTTCAAATCAAAATGAAGAGTTTATTGACCGGATATCGCAGCCTCCAGCGGGCGGAAGTGACGTCGCGTTATCGTGGGATGCGCGCGCGCAAGTTACCGCAAGAGATTATCATATCGGCGCCTTCGCTGTATTGATTTATGTTGAATTTATTGGTTTTATTAACCGTTTACTTGAGCAATAAATATGTTGTACAGTTTTATTACTTTGTTATTGGTAAGTGAGTAAATGTATTTATCTCTTTAAGTGCACTGGCAAAAGCTTACTGACTTTAGCCACTCAGTTACCTACAAATGCAATGATGACGAGGAGAAAAGAAGGGAGGAGCAGAGCTGTGCAAATTTTGACCAATGGAATTAAAAAGAATTAGCGGGGCGGAGGGGCGTTAAAATTGTATGCAACTACCTATTGGTTAAAATTTGCACAGGCCCGTTCCTCTTCTATCTTAGTGGTGCTTCAGTGGACTGGCAGCCTAAGACTTGAAATGGCATGATAAAATTTGTAGAACATCGTACTTACCGAGAGTTTCGACTAATACTTTTGAGTCAATCAATCAACTCGCCTACCGCTGCCTTCTGTGGTAGCTTTGGATCAATAGACTCAAACACCATTGATGAAGTCATGTGATATTCAACATGCATCATATTTCAGCTTGCATAGACATGTATTCTATTGAGGACAGAGGAATGTAGACATAGAAGTTCATAGATCGGAATTCTGCCTTGTAATCAAAGCGTAAAGCCCACGTGTCGGCATTTTGTAAACAGTTTACAAGTATGCGAGGCATGTTGTCATACAGACACCTAATGGGCTTATTATATTGACTGTGTATGCGTTGAGCAATTTATTAATACACGAACATCTTTTTGTGCAAAGTTGAGTACCGGTGATATTGGCTCTTTAGTTAGTGTACATGTTTCTTAAAAGCTTTGTGGGTTTAATTTGCAATATTCACTTGCGTTTTATTTTGCTGCACAGTTGTACTTCCTGTTAGTTTCCTTCCTGTACTAGAAAATGTGCTGAAGTAAGTAGACAAAGGCATTGTCTGTCTATGACTTTAGCTCCAAAAAAATTTAGTATTTTTGACGAGCACTTTTTCAAACCCAAAACGTAAGCCTACACGTAGGTATGATATGAAGTTCTATCGAGAAAATTAAAGCAAAGCCTTCTTACTTGGAGGTAAACGCCAACTTACATACCTCGTTACCTACTCGTATTAGTCATTTGAGAAAATAAACAATTTTCGCACAGAGTTATCTGTCATCATCGGAATGTAATGTTATTGTTGACTGAGTCGTTATAACCAAAGATTAGATAAAGAACTTATTACGAACTGGTTCAGTACTGGTTTGGCTCTTGATTAGTAGGAAAGAAAGCACTCTTTTCACAGAGCTACAAAACACTTGTGATATGTGCTGAAAACAACAAGATTTTAATTCCGATTTTTCCCGACGCGCCAAAAGATCCATTGACAGCTATACAAGACATTGCGGCATGCATTCTTTTTTTAATTGATACGAAATATGGGTATTCGAAACCATGGTGCAAGTAATTCCTATCAATACAAGAAAACAAGATTAGCTAATTCCTTGTGTCAATATAATTACCAACTAATTAATTAACATCAAATTAAGCGGTAAAATAAGCAATGCAAATTCATTTAAATGTTAAATAAGTATTTTGTTTTCTAGCTATCTAAATACATACTTTATGAACCGAGCAAAACAATAATGTTAAATAAAACCGAGGAATTACTAAGATGCTGTGAAAAAAGATCTGTATCTCAGCATAAAGATGAATATGCAAATGTTTCTGCAAAGTTTTAGACAAGAAATTCATTAAAGTGACAACTTTATAGTATCTTAGAATCTAAAGCAGAGAGACGTGATTTCAATCTCAATATTTAATTACAATTACTAAAAGAATTTACAGCAAAAATGGCTTAAACAATGCAATGTGAGAATGTGTGAGGTTGTGTAACTAAATGGCGGTAAAAATCAGTAAACATCACGCTATGCTTTTCTCCCAAAGCGAGATATGCTTAAAAGTTTAAGCCTTGGAGACTGTTTTAGATATTAATCATTGCTCAAATTGGATCTTCTGCCAAGCCAACCTTGAAGCAAGCCTTCTTTCCCATGTTGGGGTCGGCTTTCAGTCTAACCGCATGCAGCTGAATACCAGTATTTTACATGGATCGACTGCCTATCTGACCTCGTAATACGATGCCCCTTGGTAAGACTGGTTGTCAGTCTTTCAGGCCAATGACTACCTGTAACAACTGTCAAAGATTCACAAATGACAGTCAGGACCAACGGCTTAACGTGCTTTCCGAGGCATAGAAACTCAGTATGTAATGATGGGTGGTCACCCATCCACGGACCAACCTAGACAAGCGTGGCTTAACCTGAAGATCGACCCGAGCGGCTGCTTTATATAGCTTCGACCAGCTCAAATCTGTGTAGGTATTCATTGTCAAAATCCATAGTTCGCCCATGATGAAATTATTGTTTGATCAAAACAAAAATAGACAACAGATTGTAGTCCCGGCTTTCTGAAACCGGAGGAACGCATAATATTTCTCATCATCAAAATAAATTCACATTACGCAAACACCAGTCGTAGCCGACCCCATAGCCTAACTACATTCCTAAACAGATTTCTAGATTACCTAGAAGGCAAGTTATTCTGTTTAATTCGGTTGCGCAAGCACGTTTCATTTCATCGCTAGGAACGTCTAACTTATCTGATCATCTATGGTAATGTGTAAAAAGTTGTAACTGTTCGGAAGGCGCGAGTTTTTTCTGCTGGCAATACTGGGAGGAATGAGGCAGTAGACATTAGTGCCTTTGATTGCCAGTAATTTAGAGCTTAGGGTGCGGTTTTTAGATTGTTGGATTTATAGAGCTAGACTTTTTATATTCTTTGAAATGCTGGTATAGTAACACTTTCGAACTTTCGGAATTTCCCGAATTAGTAAAATATGATTAAAAACTCCAGGGACAGTTATTTCAATTTAAAATGTTGGAAATAGAAGATCCCGTTAATTACCTCCATACATGACCATGCCTACTTTCCTCCAAAGCCGTATTGCCATAACAAAGTATTGAAAATTTAAAAACCATAAATTGTTGTAACCAAAACTGAACTTTATCACCGCAAGAAGCAAAGATGAATTAAATTAATGTATTCTTTAGGAAGTATCAAGCCATTAACTATGCTGTTCTGACAACCCGTTATGAACATGTTTCGACAAGTCTGAGGACTACTGAGAAATGAGGGCAAGGACTAGGAATCCATGACCTTATAGAGCTCCTTCATGACTTTGTTGTCTACACAATGGGTCATGATGGCAGTCGTAAAGTTCATATTAGTTTGCTAATTAGCTAGTAATATTTAAGAGTATCAGTTAATGAGCGAGAATTCAAATGGACGATTACTTATCCTTATTTCTGACTATAACTCATTATCTGGCAGAAATAACCCAACTTCACCCCATTAAAAGTCACAAGCAATGTGTAGGTACAAGATATGAAGATATTTTTTTTAACAGAGGGCTGGCCTTTTTTTGGTTAAAGAATCAGCCATCCAACGTGGCAATGCTGCCAGCCTTCTGGGCATTTTTCCTATTGACAACGACGTGAACGATTTTTTTCTTCTTATCTAATCTAACTTTTTAGCCTCCTAGTTTTTAACATGAAAAGAAGCAACGAAGGGACCTTAAAAAGCACGCAACGCGCGAACGTTCTATGACATCCGATATTTCGGTGCCCTCGCGCTACACTAGCGGCGAATTCATACTCGATAAGCCCCCATTGTCTTTCATTTTATCCACGCTGTACATTGTGATATATTAATTCTGTAAGATGTCTTTATAAGCGCATTTCACTCAGAACGCAAGTAGTTACGACAGCGAACATAATGTTTCTTAGAAGATCACATCTTGAGCAGAAGATGTAATTGGACGTCCAATGGACACCTGTTTAGTTCTTGTGATGTGCAATGGGGATATTTATGGACCAACGTTGGTCCTATTACGTCCAATATAGGTGGTAAAGATTATTAGGTTTAGGATCTTAGAATACGTTGGGCCAATGTTGATAAGAAAGCTTTTCAACCAAGCAATGTTTTTCGTCAATTTAAGAAAATGGAGTATTCTATATCTATTTTTGCTAAAAAAAAGCCCTCCTGCATGGAGTGTTTTGGATATCGTCCATCAATTACGTGTATGCATAGGCAAGAAAATTTTAGTTGAAATGCAGATTAAAATATTTTAAAAATCTTACCTCTAACAAATCGTAAAGGAACTCCACATAACTCATTATCACAGTGACAAATAAAATAAACAAAAACTTCACTAAATAGACCTCACTGCACAAAGCCTGTTGTCGGAGTGGCAACTGCAAAATATAATTTGTTTATGGTAGGTTACCACACCTATGCGCCTACGCCGTTTTTTTAAACACCTGCCTATCTATATATGGACACTAATCAACAAATTTAATATTATCATTGCCGTTTTTTTGTCTGCCATCTATGTGTCATTGACACGGTGGAAAAAATGCAGACTTTTTTCCGAAAATCTTTGATCTTCAACTTATTTCTTTCGAATTTATTCCAAAATCTAAAAATCTCTCTCAAAGAAAGCTGGGTAAAAGCCAGATGTCATTTTAATTGTCATTCTAGTGTTTGGTAAATATTAAAAGAAAATAACGTATAAATTGGTACCAGCAAGTCGCGAATCATCGTCAAAACCGGTTTGAAAAGTAGGCTTGCAAAATACAGCTACGGTGTTAGTAATCATGCACTACTGTGATTTCTCGGCGACAAAAAACTAAGTTGACTGAAGATTATAACGTGCAGGTGGAATAAAAAACTGACAACGTCACGACAGCTTCCAAACGAAAAAGTAAGGCGGGAAAAAGTTTCAAATAGATCATACTTAAGTCCTCAATTTCAAGATGCACACAAAAGGCGGTTACATAATAATAAATCACGCTACTTACACACGTCAAAATGCGCTTACGCACCAAAACCACAGTTAATATACACTAATGATAGTGTACTGCTGCCTCAGCAACCAACAATCAAACGAGATTCAAATGAAAGCAGTTTGGCTCCTTCAGAATCAAGCCCGAGGCACGGATGCGTTCAAAAAAATAAAAGAACTATGGTCGCGTTCGCGTGCACCGTCCGTGGGAACGTTGGAACAATAAAAAGTATTTAATCGACACGATTATCCGGGGTTACCATTTGCGAAAAATTCGGACGATCCTAAATATGTACGGTATAATTTAATTTTAATATTACGCTGTCGTATCCAGCTTGAACACAATGGAGTTGCGGTGCGAAATTGCGAATGCGACAGCTTTTTGTTGCAAAAAAAAATATGGCGGATGTAATTACAGTAGTAGATGCAAAATCGGATTGTTATTTTTGTAACCAGTCAATCTTTTCGATACGGCTGGAAAGGAGGTAGCGATTTTTCACGGATAATATTTGTGCTGAATCCAAACAGCTATGTTACGAAATTGTGTAGCAAATATTTATTTTTATCAAGGTCGAGTAACTTCGAACTTTCAAGAATGATGTTTGACAAGTGAATTAAGGCGTATTATTAAAGTGTCGCAGCGCAATCCATTCGAGGTCACAAGTAAATAATTCCAATCGTTCAAATGCTACAACCAACACAAACATGATTCTTATACAAAATTGTAAAAAAGCTAGACTGTCAATCCCAAATATTCTTTCCACAAAGTTCAATAACACAGCTGATTTGCATTCGCCAAGACATTGAAACCGCTTCTCGTCCTGAGAATCGATAAAGACGATCGGATTCGCGCCGAGAATTTCGGATTCAAGTCCGAACAACCATATAGGTCTAATAAATTAAGAGTCGCGGTGCGTGCGCGCATTACAAAACGATGACTAAACATCGCATCGGCCGTGCAATCTCGTACAACCTGATTTTTGTCGTGACTAATGCGAAATATTCAGATTTTTACTAAATAACCGTGTTCTTTTATAATTTTTGGTTACTTTTAGGGGATTTATTGGTTTGATGTAAAAAGTTGTTGAACCACATAAGTATATTAATAAATTCCGTCTAGACGGAATTTATTAAAATATGTATTTCTATAAAAAGTCAACGAATCTACTGTCATAGTTACAATAAATCCGTAGGTAGTAAGAAAATTCTCCAAAGCAAACAACTGTTTGCGCTAAGCTCCCAAAAACGCAGTTCAACTTCCAAGTATTATGTGTCGTTAATAACACATTCTTGCTCACTTAACCGTCAAATCACATAAGAAGAAAATTGCCCCTAATAGCCCAATTACCATAACTTTAACAGACTAAATTAGGACATACGATCTTTAAAGATTCCATAGAATTTGTCAAGTATTCAATTCAGACTTGTAACTTGTTAAGTTCGTTCCGCCAAGTTACGGTTCAAAAATTCTCCCACGAATAAATACATACTTATTTGTCTGTCAACTTCTTCAAAAAGCTCGTTCAACTTTAAACTCTATAAATAGGAAATAAGTTTCACAGTAAGTTGCGCACAAAATTGAAGGCCGCCGGAAATCAAGTGCGGTTGGATTATTGGGATCGCGATCAGAGTTTAAATATGGCCGCACATCCGGTCAATTGAGTGTCGATTTTACTAATTACGAAGCGTCGATTCTTGTTCCGATAGTCGTAAATGTCAGTGTTGCTGTTCAAAATTAAAGAAACAAAGCTCACATATTCCCTTTGAAACCCTGCTCCAATTAACTTAGAATTTCATATGACCTAACTCCCTATAGGGAAACAACTATCGTAAAAACTAATCATAATTTACTGCGTTCATCAAACATAATTTCTGTAAAAGCTCACTGGGCGTTCACATTTAGTTAAAAAACACGTCGATAAGTGTTCTGAACATGCAACGAACCCATAACAGGATTGTCCATCAGATAATCATGAGAATGAAAGCTTCCGTGATGTCAAAATAATTAAGATTGTAGATAACGTTTGATAGGCTAATTTGTTTTAATTAGTTAAAAGGAGTTTAGTTTCGTATAGAGGGACATGTATGAGTAATACAAGCCAGGAAAAACATATGGTGTCGCTAGCTTCGTCAGGTTTCTTCCGAGGACGATCTGAACTGAATGGACCAGGGTCTGTTTTTAAATCTCCTCATAAAATATTTAAAACCTGTCAATACATGGCTGTAACATTTCAAAAAAAGAAACACGTAATTATAGGCGGAATGCTTTCTCAATAAGAAGTGCATTTAGTTTCAATAGGCTTCCTAGGGAGCTTAATGTCGACTTGTTCTGCACCAGTGTGGCGACCTTAAGACGGCTATTGGCACAGTCATTCTTCAAGGATTGTTAACTTTACCTATCTGCTACTCTCATAACTGATTACATTAACTGGTATTTACTTTCTTTTTATCGACTTTTTTGTTAACCTTATGTGGAGGCTTGTTATTAGCTATCTTTAAATATTACATTCTTTATTTCATTGGTTTGTTAGTCTGTAAGCCTTCTTTAAAATAATAAAAAATCTCCCACTGTCATTTTAGGGGCTGCAATAACAACAAATATCTAAAAGTTTAAGCAACCATTAACATTGTTTAACTGCCTAAAAAAGACAAAATTATTGTAAGACTCTCCGAAGACCAATTTTAACTAAAAACCCCTTTATCAAAAAAGGTTCTTTTCAAATCCATCCATCAGATCTGTATAATTATTACAATCGTATAATATGGCAACTCTGACAGCCAGTAATTGATGCGTTCAGTTTTGAAAACGTTCCAGAATCGATGGTAATCATATATTTTTTATTTAATTGTCGTAAGGTTGGTAATGTTCGATTCGAAATCCGAATGATTGGCCGTTAAATTTTGAATAATTGAATGATTGGCACTTTCAAGCGTAAGCTTATTAATGTTATGTAATGGTTTTAATAAGGGTTTTTCTCATGAGTGTATTCTAATAAGAGTACAATAGCTAGCTTGTTTGAATAGGAGATAGAGGCTAACTGGAAAGCTGCTTCGGGGTCTAACAATTCATTATAAAGAATGGCTTTACAACAAGACAAACATGTGTAGGTATGGAAAATTATTAATCTGTACAATGCCATTCTCAATTGAAATTCTACCCAATTACTTCTCATTATGCTCAATTACGTCAGTTACCAGTTAAGCAACAAGACAAGTCCTAATTCTGGCCATGTAATTATTTCCCAGTCATATATTTATCTAAAAAACACAGAACACGACACTGTCATGTACAATCACTATAATTTGTCCAACAACATTCAGCCTTATTTCTTTAACATCCAAACTAATCGACTTAAAATAGTGAGGGGACTTAACTAAATAAAACAGTCGATCCCTACACTATCAAAGGCTGATGGCTCAAAGAGTGTGTGGGGAAGCAAAACTACTCCCAATGGACATGTAGCAATAAACAGTAGGGCTCTAGACAGAAAACAGACGTCCTCACACGAAGGGCCCTTTGTTTAGAACATTTATAAATAAACCTTCAAGTAGTGACCTCCTTTGTGTTAATATTGGACTGTTTATAAAAAGTTTCTGGACGATATTCAATTAGTATTCCGAAAAAGTTTTAATTAGGAGCTTTTTTGTGATCAGCCTAAAAACAAAAGCGATTAAGTCCAAAATTAACGATTGTCATGTGTCAGCTATAAATAAGCTAATCTGTCCATAAATTACGGATATTCGAAAAAATCCTGCCATATGTCGGTATCAGCTGATCGGCCTCCATTTTACTCAGTAATTCCAGGTAAAAGTTTTTTTGGTGGCAACTTTCAACAGCTGTTCTGCTGTGCGTGCACACATTCGAAATCCCGAATTTTTCATACAATGTGAAGTTTCGTTAATGTATCCGAACATCTGCGCCAGCAGGTGCTGTCCCGGAATTTTTGAACTTCGAACACTCCTTGTGTATCGAATTATTACTTTTTGCGCCGGATTATTGAAGGACGCGTTTTATGATTGTGAACGTATGGATTTTATTGCTACTTCTTTTTATTGAGCTTTAATGTCAATTAGTATGACATTTAATTATGGTAATTGATAATTTGATGCTTCATCAGGACGTTATTTTTATATATACAAAATAAGGATATAATTATAGAAAATATCACAAAGGATTTATACAGCATGTAACAGAAAGGGTATAATCATATGGAATACTGTGGTACGGACCATCAAACTGAACAACTTTCTCTATGGGACCACCATCAAAATCGTAAAAAAATAATCAGCTGTCCTATACAAAATTTAAATACCTACTCGACCCAAATGTATGGGACAGCTGATTATTTTTTTACGATTTCGATGGTGGTCCCATAGAGAAAGTTGTTCAGTTTGATGGTCCGTACCACAGTATTCCATATGATTATACCCTTTCTGTTACACGCTGTATAAGCCACGTGTAAGCTACATCAATCCTTACACTTACGCAATTTCCGCAACAAAAAATGCTTTCCCCTCACATCCTTTCAATCAATTTGCTTTCCATAACCGGAAATGTCATTTTATCAGTCCACTTTTTTTTTCGCATCCCGTAGGTACTCGATTCATTTTGATGTGTTTGTGTACCGATACCGATTACTGACGATATCCCTGATATCGGATGGCATATCCGTTTTGTTGATATTTGATACTGATTTGCGAAGATCCTGCTGACTCTGTGCTTATCGTTTAAGATAAGGAAGGTCTTGTGTATCAATTACAGTGAATGAAATTGAGATTGAATGGCGAACGTCGTTTTTGAGAATAAGAAAGTTTCGGGGAAATTGTGTTGGAATAAAAACACGTAGTTAACTATAATTGTTGTTTGTTTAAATGAAATGGCAATGTCTTCAATTGTTTTCAAAATAATAGTGTTTAAAAATTCTTTTAGCTATAAAACCAATTGGAATTATTATGTAAATGCATTCCTGCGTTCCAGCTATATTAAAACCCAATGGCTTGGCACGCGACGATGGCAAGAGACCGGACGGGATGTCTTTGTTCCATGGAAGATGGGTAGGCCTTTAGTGTGGGACGCAACATGTGTCGATACTCTTGCGCCATCCCATCTTCCTAGCTCATCGTGCTGTGCTGGGGCTGCCGCTGCGGCTGCAGAGAATCTCAAGCGGCGTAAATATAGTAACCTCATTGGTAACTATATTTTCGAGCCGTTTGGGGTTGAAACTCTAGGACCGTGGGGTCCGAGCGCTTACAGCCTTTTCAAGGATATTTCAAAACGTTTAGTTGACACTTCCCGTGACCCAAGGGCTGGCTTTTACCTTGGCCAAAGGCTTAGCGTTGCCATACAACGTAGCAACGCCGCCAGTCTCTTGGGTACATTACCAGTTGACAGCGTTGAGGAGGAGTTTTTTGACGCCATTTTTGAAGTTTGTTGCTAGGTTATTTACTTTCGGTTTTTTTAATTAATAATTGTAAAAGATTAAATCCGCCGATAATAAAATAAAGACGGTTTGGAAAATCATCAGTGAAACTAACAGAAATAAAAAATATAATAATGATATCACTCTAGAGACTTCACGTGGTCTTCTTAGCTCTAAAAATGAAGTTGCTCAAGAATTTGTAGATTTCTTCACTAGTATCCCACTTAAAACTACTGAAACCTTAAATTCCTCACCCTTGTTTTCTATTGAATTATTAAGAGCGAACGTTTCGGCCTGTCCGGTTGAGTTTCAATTTAAACATATAAACCCCATAGCAGTCATTAAAGCTTTTAAAGAAATCAAAGTCAAATTAACCGAGGATCTATGGGGTATGTCAATTAAAGTTTGTCAAGCCATTATTGAGACTATAGCACCGTACTTGGCCTTAATATTTAATTTGTGTGTGGACCAAGGAGTCTTCCCGGACCTTATGAAATACAGTAAGGTAATACCACTTTTCAAGTCCGGGGACAGTAAAGACACCAATAACTATAGACCCGTATCCGTATTGCCGGTTTTCAGCAAGGTGTTTGAAAAGGTAATGCTTAATCAAATGCTCAACCACTTTAACACCAATAAAATCTTGCATGAGAAACAGTATGGTTTCACCAAAGGACGTTGTACGACTGACGCCGGTGTCACCTTATTAAAACACATATTTACTGCGTGGGAAAAGGCACAAGATGCCATAGGAATTTTCTGTGACCTCTCAAAAGCATTTGATTGCGTAAACCATGAAACCCTACTCTTAAAACTTGAATATTACGGGTTAAGGAAACTTGCGCTCAGTTTAGTGAAATCGTATTTAAATGATAGACATCAGCAAGTACAAATAAATGGTGTCAATTCAATGGGTTTAAAAGTAAGTATGGATGTACCACAAGGTTTGATATTGGGTCCTTTCCTCTTTTTGGTATATATTAATGATCTACCCCATTTATTTAAAAACCAACCACAAATGGTGTTATTCGCTGACGATACTTCTTTAATATTTAAGATAAACAGACGTGACACAAATCTCGACGACGTAAATAACGCCTTAATGCAGGTCCATAATTGGTTCACCGCTAATAATTTAGTATTAAATGGGAAAAAAACGAAGTGCATAAGATTTGCTCTACCGAATGTTTGAAGTAGTGATAGTGACATAGTATTGAATCAAGAGAAACTGCAATTCGTCGAAAATACTGTTTTCCTGGGGATCACGCTCGACTCAAGGCTACAATGGGGTCCGCATATAACATCTCTTGCAGGACGGCTGAGTTCAGCAGCATATGCTGTTAGAAAAATCCGCCAATTTACTGATGCAGATACCGCGAGGCTAGTCTATTTTAGTTATTTTCATAGTATTATGTCATACGGTATTTTACTATGGGGACGGGCTGCAGACATTGAGTCTATATTTATTCTGCAGAAAAGAGCCATCAGAGCCATATATGATCTACGTAGGCGCGATTCTCTAAGGCAACTGTTTAAAGAAATTAACATCATGACAGTACCTTGTCAATACATCTATGAAAACATCATGTACGTTAGGAAAAATCTGCATTTGTTTAGTAAAAGAGGTGACAGACACCACTATAATACTAGAAACAGGGACCAACTAGTACAGCCAGGTTTCAGGCTAGCTAAAGTAGACTCATCTTTCATGGGGTACTGTTTAAAATGTTATAATAATATACCTCCCCACATTCAACAACTGAATGAGACAAAATTTAAATCTTGTATAAAACGCACACTATGTAGGCAAGCATATTATAAGTTAGGGGATTACATCGATGATAAAAATGCTTGGCTCAATGCTGGTCCTGCTCCACAACCATAGGGGCAAACTAATCAGAAGCTCATGTGAAATTATTGTGGAAGCTGCGCCACCACCAGCTGCGCTGTGCTGTGGATTGTAAAAATATCTTTGCATTGTATAGATTCAATCTCTTAGTATTATATAACTGCATAGCACATGTGTGAGTACTATGTACTGTAAAGCTACCATTTACATTTAGTTATCCTTCATTGACTCGAATGTGCCCTGGTGGCTGAGAGAATGTCAGGCTCACTCAAATGTCTCGCTGATAGTGGCGGGTGTGTTGGGTCGTTTAGTTCCCTTCAATATGGTTGAGCTGAATGGAGCTGATGCATGCGTCATGTTCGTGAACGGGCGCTGTCAGTTGGGACTGGTCATCTCTTAGCTGCCACGGTTTATTTTAACTACTTTGTTTTTAAATTGTTGTTAGTTATAATCTTTTACTCTGGACGCTCTTAATGTGCACGTCTTTCTACATCGTTCTCACATATATGTATAATCTCAACATGAATGATGTAACCAAGATCTTGTAACAATATTTTGATTGAAAAGAGTGCCCATGGAGTTTCTTGCCCATTCTTCTCCATAGAGATCTACGCTTTGGAATGGGCAACTACAGTACTTTCACAAGTTATTATGCCTTGTGTCTGTGACTGTAGCTTCGCCTTTGTTTTTCTGACTTTCAAAAGTGCCTGCGAAGGTCTAATTGAAATAAACGCTTTGAGTTTGAGTTTGAGTTTGAGTAAAGAGGTTTAATGCATTCATAGGTAAAGTTGCACCCCTTACAAGTAAAATTACCGTACCTAAAAATGATCGAAAAGTCCCCCTTTGACCCACAATATTGAATGGAAAAAACTCTGATGAATACTAACTACCACACTTTGAAATAAAAACCGTTGAAAAAAAGAATAGACATCCTTTGAAATCTCTATTATTTGCGGCCTTTGTACGGAACACCCCGGGTATCGAATTCAGTAACAGCTGACGCTACAAAAACTACCCTCTTCCTTTATCTATGATTACTATTCAATTTTGAGCACTCCTGTGCGGCCTTTAGTAAATATTATTATTAGTTCAAGTGATGTTTCGGAATATGGAGAAAGAAGTGCCTTCAAAGCTCAATCGTCCGTAAAAAGGTATTACCTGCTTATACTTACCATGCTGCCAAAAACTTGTTAATTTTAGCACAATTGAATTCCAGGATAACGTATGAAACACATATTATCACTCATCAGTGACAAACGGATAATATTGTCCTAAAAATAATAGTCAAAGATCCAGGCTTAAATTGGTTGACTTCATCCTGTATTTTCGAATGCTGACAAAAAACATGGAATATCAGCCAACTGCATGTTTTTATATTTGTTTACGTTCAGAAGTTCAGGGCAACAAAGATAGATTATGCTTCTTAATCAACTAACTACCTGTTTCTATGGATTCTGCATTCTTGCACTTTAATTCAATTTCTATTAACCCAAGTTTCTAGCCAGCCAGGAACATAGGCAACAACGTTTTTTCCCCGCCTCATGTGCACGGTTCGTTTCCCAAGCCAGTGCACATGGCACACAGGAATTTGACACGCAGATGTTCGTTCCGCCACAGACACAATAAAATACCTAATAAAAATGGCCGACTTGCACTTTAGAAAATTATTTCAGTTTTATCACGCAATTAATTGATTGATTGTCTGTGCTGCTGTTGTGGTTACTACTAAATACCTACTTGAAAGAAAATTAATACTTTCATGATTTATTGTTTTGATGAAATATACCGTATTTTAATTAAGGTCTATTTTAATTGTAAATTGTAAAATCAATAAATTATGAATTAGATTTCACTTACATGCTTATTTTTTGTAATGATTACAGTTGCAAGAAAGTAAATATAGTATGCGATAATACTGAATCATACAAATCTCGTAAAAAAAATAACAAAACATGAGAAAGCTGTGACACCCATTAACTCATGCGCGTGTGAATTACTATGCGCTTGGAAAGATCATCATTCCATTACGAAATGTCAAGCCCCGTAGTGAAATGTTTTAAACCTACTATGAATTGTTTGGACTACAACGCAGTTGTTTAAAAAATAAGCTAATTGCTGTTCGAGTGAGACCTAAATATTTAAGTAGTGGCTATCTTTGTATATTTAGCAAAAGAGTACCTGGCTTAAAATACGAGAAAATCTTATCAAGATAGGTACTTACAACTTGTTACTAATGCAATATCAAGCTCAACCTATCCAACCAAGGTAGGTTATTCAGTAAATACTCATTGGCTTCACCACTAAAGTTCAATAGGGTCGATTTGACCTGTGACCTGTTGATCAACAGTCAACAAGCTTTTATAGTCTTACTTAAGGTTCCAGACATACTTACTAATTGAATTTCTTATATTTACAGACATAGAGAGAGCGGTAATAAAAATGGGAGTCTGTTTCATGGAACGCTACACCAGATATTGAGCAAACCAAAGGAAGGTAGTTTTTCTCAGTTAGTCTACAATCTTCAATAATTAACCACAATTGTTTTAAGAACGTAAGCGTTTTAAAACTTAACAACCGAGCAAGGAATGTGTAAAATCCTGCCTCGCCAAACGGCCTACATTGCACGTAATCATACGCAATCAATACTCCGAAATTGCGCTAAATGAATTCTTACGTTCTTTACTGGTAATAAAATAAGTATCTTCACGCTATTTAAAAGCAAATAACTTTAGCACATTTTTGTTGAGTTGCAAAAGTTGTAACTAGCTCCGCGTCTACGATGCTCCCTTTTGTAACCAATTTGTCGCATAAACCATAAAAATACAGTCGTCCAAGTTCTTCTTTTGCTAAAAACTTTATATTCAACTGTCAAATTGACTTTTTAATTTTGGAACATGTCAAAAAGCGCGCTATAAATCCAAAATGGAGCCAAAAGAAAGCCATCAATTTATTTTACGATGATTTTTTATTGCGAGTACTTTTTTAAGACGTGGGTCATAGCAGTTTGGCATTTTGTAACTGGAAACACTAAGCATGGACGAAAAGAATTTTATTGCGAATTGTCGCCCGTCGATCATCATTAATGACAAGGTAATTCGTTTATGGCTCTCGGTAAAAAGTAATGGTGATAATATGTCATTTTCCGAGATGTTACAATAAGTCATAAGATTTTGCGTATGAAGAAATTCGAGTTTTATTGCGCTGAAAAACAGTAGGTACATAAAAAAAAAGTAAACTAAGCTAACTTTACCATTATTTCTCTACTTTTCTTGTATTACCACGAAAAAGGTTACACCACAAAAAAATGTAGGTTAACTGCACTTTTTTATTAAAACATAAAAATCAAGTTTATCAAACGTAACGTTAAAATAGTGATGTTGTTACAGTAAAATTGTTAAAAATCACTAAAACGTTAAAATTTAACGTTGGCCGAACATGGGTGAGATTTACTGCGAGTATTACGTTCCGCAATGAATTGTAAATCAGTTTTATTGTCTCTGATTAATGTAGATAGTGCCTATTTATCATTTTTATTGGTTTCGAGTGGAACTACTTTAGTGAAAGGAATATTTACTCCATCCCTCTGTGGTCCTTGACAACCCTGCTCTTAGTGATTATTAGTTTCCGGAAAGACACAAAAGATTGAGTATGAGTAATATTTTATTGAGGAATGTTTTATTTGTTTTTAAACAACATTACTCTGCGCCTGTAATCTCTGAAGGGTAAGACAGAGGTGTACCTAGTTGTACTCCTACATTTCACCAGTTATGTTTTTTAGTCCCTGAATAATTATTTACTTTGTTCTGAACTCTTCTGGCTTCATTTTTAAGTATTTTAAAGATACGACTGGTCTTTGAGAATGGTTAAGCCTCTTACTATATCTAAACATCCAATTATTCTTATGAAATGCGTTCCTAAGTTAACTGCTTAACAAATTGATCCTCAAACGGAATTCTTAACACGACCCGACAATAAATATTGCAACATCTGCAAAGCAAATTAAATAAAATTGAACGCTCTTTGCATACCGTTAAAATACGTGTATTTCTGCATATATTTGCCGCTGGTTTTTGCATAATATTTGATAATGTCATGATAACATATCTTTGATAAGTAGGTTACGCATTTGTTCACCGAAAAATTGGATAAAGAACATTATTATACGTCAGAAAAAAATACCAACCTATTATTTTGTTGATATATTAAAATAATTTAATAGCGCCAGCAGAAGAGTGAATGAATGACTTTTCTTGAAGGTAACTAGATACATACGCGTTTATTACTTTCTAGGTCTATACGTACTTCGGTAGTTGGATAAGTACTCTTGATAAGTGTCATAATCTGCCTTACCATCTTATTTTGGACTAGTAACCCACATTAATAGAAAATTATCGGTATCACGGTTTTAGACAAAACTGATAGGTATGACTGACATGCAACATTACACGTAGATCACGAAAAAAACATACCTATTGGAAATATAAGAGAGCCAAGACAAGTATGTTAAATATTTGACCAGTAGGTATCTTCAGGTCAACAGACTACCGAACGGTACCAGTGATACTTCAAAGAAACCTATACAAAATTGATCATGCCAGGTGGACGCTACACTACAACAACACCAGCAAGTACTTAAAACCTAAGACTGAATCAAACACAGACTTCAGCATTTAGAAAGGTGTCTTTAAAAGGTGAAAGTCATGCTTTTATACTTCGCAAAAAAACTCGCATCTCGTCGCGGCCTTGCCAAGGTGAGTGCAAGGGGGACATAACGGTGCGCTGCGCAGGCACCGGCCCCCGCGCACCAACAAACATTAATTTTCATACACCATCGCCGACTTTGGCATCCAAAGAACGTTCCCACACTATCCCTCGTACGTGCCACACAACATAAACAGCAATGTACACGAACTAACCACGTGTCTCGACGGAAATGAATATGGTTTTTGATACACTTCCTTTTGATACTGTTGTACTTAATGACCGTCTAATATGGTGTTCAGTCCCATAAAGTATGGTTCAAATTTCATACACGTAGACCATCGGTTATGGGAAAGCTAGGTAACGGTAGCTCACCTTATTGGTAAAGGACTGTTAAGCATTCGCGCTGGTATTTGTAAACAAGGTGTAACTGGTGTAAGAGTAATTTTCCCTAAGTAATGTGGTATTTCATAAGTATTGTTACATCGTTGTGTCATCAGCATTAACCATATTGTCATCACGTAATAAAATCTGGGTTGTAATCTTATTGTTTCAAAGTAGGGTAACTACGTTGGTGGTTTTTTCAAGGACGTTCTCTCGTTATGACAGTCCAATTAAATAACTGAAGCGTGTATGATGAGCAAATTCATAGAGCTTTCAAGGACATTCCTATTATGTATTGCAAATTTATACAGCATGAATAAAGATGTTTTGTAATTTTTAACATAATTCAACAAACCATGTCTTTTTTATTATGAATTAATTGTAAAGTAGACTTAGACCCACTTTTCTGCGAAATAGTTAACCGTAAGTTTTCGTACATAATGAACTACTTGACATTCAAAACGCATAGTTGAGCTGCAGCTGCAACTACACAAATGTCCCCTCTCTGAGAAATAATTCAGCGGAAGGACCTGTTCAAATGTCTAATCAAAAAAGGGAGACTTACGATTTGGCTGATCTCCGTGATAGGAATTGGTGTGATAGTTTTATCCGAGCTCTGAGGGAGCGATGAGGCGCTGGGAGTCGGCGACACTCCTGGGGAGGACGGCCCATTCCCGACGCTCTCCTTCGAAGTACGGTTGGGAGACAGCCTCGCTGGAAAGCTGAGGGTCTTCGTCCACTGCGATAAGCTACGCACCATCTTGACTGTTCATAAGCACAACACTCGTTCACTGAACTATTTGTGACGAGCGACACGCACGCTCGCTAACACGGTCCGCGGACGAATGAGGAATCGAAGAGGGCAACAAAACGTACAGCCTGTGCAAGTTGCGACTTGACCGGGTGGAGGGGCACGCGTGTAGGGTGGCAATGTGTGCGACGATGCAGTTCGGACTCCGGCCACCTATGGGTTTTGGGTCGGATTTTCTTTTGTTTATATCGCGTCGCGTCGGCTTACTCGGCTACATCGCCACCGTGGCGCAAAAAAGTTTCGAACGGTCAGCTTTGAGTTGTAATGAATTGGCAGTTAATTTACAGTTTGATGTGTTGATTTAGTTCGTTATATTCTGATTAGTCACCAACTAGTTTTATGGGAGAGTCGCAAAGTAGGTTTTTTCTATAGAATGGGTTATCTACTTTATAGGTAACTTTCGTAGGTTACTTTATAGTTAATTGTTACGTTAGTTTATAGGTTTCACTTTTGAAACTGACTTTAATTTTTTTTAAATATTTAAAAACATATCCTCGTCCATGCAGAAACAAAAAGCATAGATCTGAATTAAAAATGCTTTATGATAAAATACCTTTTCTCGAAAAACTCATTATTTCTCCTACTCAAAAGCGCGTTACAACGCAGACTTCAAACACATATACCTACCTCACACATTCATTTGAATTAGCAACGCCCTATAAACGCAGAAAATAACTGCACGTAGTAACGAGGGTGGCACCCTCCTCTCTTTTCAAAAACTCCAAGATATGTGCGCAAATAGACTGGTTTTAAATGCGACTTATACGTATTGTTCGGAGTATGCAATCAACTTTTTTCTGTGATCATGACCGGAAAACTTTATATCAAAGCAAGTAAGCTAGACTGCTTACTGCCCTTTACTTGAGCAAAAACTGCTTGCAATAATTTCGTATCCGTAGTGCTTCTTCATAATCTAATTATTCAAGCTGGCTACAATCTACATCGCTACCAAGTTTTTATGAACTACGTCTCACTTGGTTGGTTAAAAAGTAAACAAAAAAACTTGGAGCTTATGGTTCGTGATAAACAGGGGTGCATTCAAGACGCGAATCGATACAATGGGTGCGCAGGATTGCGTGTCGTAACTTCCTGAAGCCACGTGCGCGCGCGCAGCTGACGCCCGCAGCGCATGCCCGCTGAGTGCATAAAGTTTGTAGGGTTCGAAGGAAATTGTGAGTGGAATAGTAAGGAAGCTTTTGTTTTTACATCCTTTGGGGTTGACACTTGGGAGAAAGATGGCTTTGGAAGTTTTTCGAAGCTTCGTTTTGTACTCCAACTGACTTTACAAAGAATCTAAAATTGTTCTCACAAAATATTTAAGTTATACCATTTAAAGTTTCATAATAATCAACTTGTTTTATTCATCAAGCTTTTGAGCTTCACTTGATCTTAAATCACAACAGCGATGTCATAATCATAGCTTCAAATATCCAATCAGTTCACATCCCTCAAAAGCTCCCTGTTGTTTATTTTTCAACCCTCAGCACTAAAGATTGTCTTAAGCAGCAAAAAAGGGGTCATTACTGCCCCTTGTTACAAGTAAGGGGCTTCAATCGGCCCCTGGACCACCCCAACCCCACTGGTCTATTGTACTCAGATAGGGTTGTGAGTTCTTAGAGGGTACTTAGATACTTGATGCTGGCACGGTTCGATTTAAGTGCAGGAGTAGTTTGTTGATAAGTTTAGGGCTGTGTTGTTTGAGATAAAATTGTAAGCATCATTACTACGGTCTGTTTTGGAAGTTTTGTTCGATAAGGGCTTCCAAATTTTTGATCTCAAAAATATTGTAGATTAGATTGTATCAAAGGTTATCAAATGAACATATTTATATCTTGAAAAGCCTTTCACAGTGGTAAAAGTACTTTATTACTTTTCAATTGTGGTCCCAAATTCCGTACATGTATCTAACATTCAAATAATTTGATCTATTGTGGATGAATCAATAGTTACCCGAAAGTTGATATTGATCAAAAAGACACGAATGTTTAATACCTTTACATCCATCAACAATTGATGCCCGAGGTGACAACAACAAATGCCTTCAAATTTAAAGAGCATACCGTACAATTGTGTCCAAAATGAGTCATAGAATGTGTATAATAGGCATTGACAGTGGTAATAGCCAATAGGCAAAAGAGTTTGCGTTATAGACAATTGTTCTGAGTACCGGATACGGCGGTACGTGTCATGAAATACAAGTAATGAATTGCGCAAATCAAAACAAAATTAAATGACATTTATTTCCTTTTTACCATTTTATAGACGTCTATAGGCTTTTAAAATGGTTATTTATTGCTCTTCCTTGTTGTGGCATGGGAACTTAAGAAAGCATGGGGTTTGGGAGACAACGGATTATTTAAAGTCATGGTGCGTGTTATCTTATCGTTATCACCCACATAAAAATGGTGAAACTTCAAATTTTTTCAAAACGTTTGAAAGCCACCATGCTATGACTACTTATACCACTCGTAATTTTAAAACATTAAACATAAAATGACTAAGAATTGTTTTTAAAACAACTAATGGACGTATTTAAACGCTAGATATAGCTTCAACTGTTTTGATAGTTGAATACCCCTTAAAAAACTAGCGAAAGAAGAAAATGTCTAAGTAGGTAGCTTGTTATGAGGAGCAGAACAAACGTATGCTGCAATTTTTCAACTCAACATATGGCTTGAAAAAACAATTTCTCCGACTTTCTTACCAAGGGATTAAAGTTATAGCCAATAATTAATATGCACATTATACACACATGTTTTGTTGTACAGAGTTACAGACGTTTATTGACTATTTAAGTCTAATTTGCTTCGTAAAAAAGTAACTATAAATAAAAACTTAATCTCAAGTTAAAACAAAGACGTGTAAAATGTCAAAGTGATTTATCCGCGCTTTCGTGAAAAGTATGGTGACTATACTTTTTCTGTTTTTTGTCTCACTAAGGATTTCGTGAAATAATTAAATATTTTAAAAGTTCCTTTATTCAACGGAAGACAATTACTTAATTACATAAATACACAACAATGATTGCAATGTAATCAAAATTTTATCTTTGTTCTTAAAATAAATTCTTGTTTTTGCCTGTTATTGAACCACTTTTAAGGGTCAACAGCAATTACTGTGAATATTGGTTTAACCCGCAGATATGGGAAAACCAATTGTTTCTGCAACGGCATATTCATCCACACTAACGTTTTTCTTTATTTAAAATGTAAATTAAGTTTTCTATCTTTTCCTTTTTTAAAAACGCTGCCCCATAGTAGGATTTTCTCCTGTATCGTGGGTGCGTTTACAAACATTTAAACTCACATACACAAATATTTGTTCCGTGCGAGGATCGAACTCGCGACCCGCGATTTTGTAAGCTCAACGTAGGCTGCGATCAAGTAGAATCAAATTCATCACCTGCCTAGCCTAATTTTTGTATTGGGCTCAGCGTCTAATCGTATATACTTGAATATCAGTATTTTACATAGCGCGACTGCCTATCTGACCTCAACAACCCAGTTAGTACTGGGTAATACAATACCCCTTGGTAACTGGTGGTGACTGGTTGTCAGACTCTCCAGCCACTGACTGCCTGTAACGACTGTCAAAGCTCTTCAAATGACAGCCGGGACCAACGACATAACTGCTTTCCGAGGCACAGAGGAACCTCGGTACATAATAGATGATCGGATCATCCACAGATCGACCGACCCGATCGATAACAATTCTATCGTGACAACGAAACACCAAAAAGAAAATATCCCACTTCCCCCCAAACCCACAGCCACCCCACACATTGTTAGTCGAGGGGTTCCTTTATTATTAAAAACTAGTAAATGCTTGTACAAAATTAGTTCTCTGTCAATCTGCCTAGCTATTCCGGTACCTCGTAAATTAGATTCTAACACCGTAAAATACTTTGGCGAAGGCGTATCAAGCTAATTAGTTTACTTTAAACTCAGTTTAGAATATTTCGAAGTGATTTAGTCAATAGATGAATGATTGATTGAGTGTCCTGGTTTGAACAAACTGAAAATTTTAACGGACGGGTTGTTAAAATCATTTTGGGTTAGTAATGAAAATATTGGTTGAGGATATTGACAAAGGTTGACTACAACAACTACATGTAAAGTTGAGTGCTTTTGTTAGTAGGTAGTTCAGTAATTTAATGTAACCGAATTAGCAGTCGGCGGTTGATATCAGAAGTTTCGTAAATGCATCCAGAAGACGATTGGCAATCTGGCAACAGCTTCAAAGCGTTTCGTATTTCTGCAATGACTTTCAACAGGATTGTCGACAAGGCTAAGGTGTTCGGTACCATAAGTGAATCCAGTAATACATTTTTTGTTTCCGTCATCATTATCGACAATGTCACTTTTGTCTTTGACTTCAGATCTCATATAGGTTATCGTATCTAATCTATTGTACGGACACACAACCAGCCAGCGCATCAAGCTACTACAATCTGTCAAAGTTCTTTAATAGATTTGCAGCTTTATTGCTAGAGGATTAGGTTCAAGGTTGATTGGGAAAGTTTGTTAGTTTCGGGTTCAGCTTGATGTGCTGGCGACTGTACTTCTCAATATAGCAAGCAAAGCCAGTGTCAGACATTCTGCCAATGCTTAGAGTGAATTGGAAGAGCAAGTGTGTATAAAAAATAAATAATATTTACACGCGATTGTAAATACAAATAAACCTTAAATTGATACAGTTGCACTTAATCATAGATCGTGTCAAAATGAAAGTTCCCGAAGCATCATAAGTAATCGATTAGTGTAGTGTATGATTTGCTAGTCACACTCTGCATATTCAGTATTGCTGGGCAATCCGAAGTAGGGAATTAACTTTAAACGCTCTACTTGTTTGCAAGAGTGCAATCGAAGCAGTTATTAGTGTTAAATCAGCTGATAAGTAGAGCTAGAACATAGAGCATTTGCAAGGGGTTTATGAAAGTTTTAATATTATAACCAATTTTAGGGTTTTGCGTTGGCCAAAGGCTATGCCATACAACGTGGCAGTGCCGCCAGTCTGCTTGGGTACATTACCAGTTGACAGCGTTGAGGAGTTTTTTGACGCCATTTTTTAAGTTTGTTGCTAGGTTATTTACTTTAGGTTATTTTAATTAATAAATGTAATACTTGATTAGTGTAATATGATCGCCAAAATACAATATGTATGAATGATCGCCAAAATACAATATGTTGAAACACATGAAATACTTGCTCCCTACACTTCTGGAATTATAAATTAAAATTTGAATTATCACACTAATACTATTCAATTTACGTATGTGCTCCCTGCTCTCATGCGTGACTGAAAACATCATAATCATCATACCGACAATAATACCCAAAAACCGATTAAGCCCACAATACCCATATCTACTAACCTCATTCCACAAATAAGGGTGAAGGACTCATTTCCGGCTGGAACGGCCAGTTATCAATTAACGACAATAGACAGTAATCGATTTGGCCCGCAGAATAATTACTCATTAAGGATGCTACAAAAAATATCAATTAGGGTGCTGGTTTGGGAATAGCACGTGGGTTTAATGTGATAAGGGTGTCAATCCGTGGGAATATCCCGGGAAAAGTATACGACATCTTATTTATGTGGGTGCCGTTGAAAGGAAAGGAATAGAAATATAACATAATATCACACGTGTAATCCTCGATGGGTAAGGCAGAGCTGTACCTATTAGTACACCCACATTTGGCCAATAACACTTTGCCCGCCCTGGGAATCGAACCCAGGGCCTCATGCTGAAGCATAGAGCAGCAGAGAGCAGATTGATAAGTCATATTTAAATACATAGGGTGTAACAAGACCTTTAACGAAGCCGAAAACATTGTTCTACCCGTCATTGCGATCATTTTGTTGTTCTAGCTAGTCCATACCTGGGAACCTTCTAGTTACGGAGATTTTGGG
Source organism: Eugnorisma glareosa (assembly GCA_947578425.1). Lineage (NCBI taxonomy): Eukaryota > Metazoa > Arthropoda > Insecta > Lepidoptera > Noctuidae > Eugnorisma > Eugnorisma glareosa. Next base: position 2,246,525 of record OX387966.1, read on the forward strand.
GGTCAAAGTTCCAACCGTTCACAAGTTTTTTTTTTTTAAATACCTAGGTACACATTTTTAATGTAATGCTTTTACTTTAAACACCTTTAATACCCCCGTACTAGTCAATCCATCTATCAGCACAATGTTATAAGTGCGTTACATTGAGTCTTACCGTAAAACGTGTTTTGCACCCCAAAACAAAAAGTCATTTCCCAGCGAAAATTGTATAGTTTGATGTACAGTAGAATGCTCGGTTGGTCTGTTTCCACCCTGTATGCCATGTATTTAAAATATGACGTATCAGTCTGCTCTCTTATCTGAATTGATGATTGCAAACAAATCATATCTACCCTTTTCCCCACCAATTGTGCGCTGGCTGACTGTCTCATTCCTGGTGTCCATTTATACAATTACTTCCATTCCATGCTATTGCAAATTGCAATCTTTCAAAGAAAATTGTGGCTCGTAGACTTTCATAAGTCACTGGGTATGTTCATAATCAAAGTTAAATGAAACCCTGAAGGAATAGTGCTCAATCAAGTTCCTATTTAGGTATTTATAATCGGATGTATTACTGTGTATAATAAAACTTTGCTCTTTACAAGTATTGCTATATTTAAACCATTGGATTGCGAGTGTAATTCAGATCATTAACTAATTACCAATTTACAAGAAATCTATAAGGAAATATGCTAATTATGGTTTTCCAGGATAGAGAAGATTTTATTGTTTAAATGCTAATATTGCTCCTTTTACTACTCGTACACATATTATTGATATGATTTTTATCTGAAATTCTCCTACCCTCGCAAGCTTTCTTATTGAAAACTAAAGCTATGCCCCGCGGCCTTCTTCCGTGTGATTTTATTATCGTGTGCTTAACCTGGTGTCGAGTTTTTATGCCCCCCATGGACCTCTGACTTGGCTTTACATGTCGTCAAGAAATATCTCTCAGGCATGCTAGTTTCAAGGAATGGAAAGAGAAGTGTTGGTCGTCCGGCGGCGAGATGGGCAGACGACATTGTTGCCATTGCAGGAATAACCTGGATGAGGCTGGTACAGGAACGTGGAGCTGGGCACAAGCAAAGAGAGGCTTGTCCCCAGCAGTCGGTGACGTCGGGCTGTGGGTGATGATGATGATGCTGGTTTCCTCACGATTTTATGGTATTATAATTGAATCGGATTTTGTTAACAGTTTCAAGGGTTTTATTTTTTTTGCACGGAAACCCTAATCCTTTTTCTACGTTACTCCTTATAACAGTAAAAGTCCCGTCAACATCGGTCCAGCCGTTTCGGAGATTTGCCGGAACAAAGAGACAGACAAATTTTTTTAAAAATGTTGTGTTTTGTTATGTGTCTTGTACCGTATATATATACTTACATATGCATTCAATAAAAGGCTGTTATTATGAAATTACAAATTTATGAAATTGAAATTAAAAAAATTATTTAGGTATTTGTATAGAAGTTGAAGGCAAAGCTATTTTGAACATAGCACTGTACTGATGAAAAACCTTAAAATATGTTATGTAAACTTTAATCTTAACGGTAACCATCGTGGGCAAAAGCTATACCTACCCACATTGAAGGAGCTGTCACTGATTTCAGTCAAAGCAGACAGAAATCTATCACATATATTCCAAAGATATTTTTAACTGCACCGGCCTACAAGCCATCATAAGCGTGACACCAAGCATGAATGAAAGGAATTTCAATTAATTCCCTGCATTTGTATGGCCTTTGTTTTCTTAGCCCCACGTGCATCTGCACCCCTCACAGACGACGGTGTTTTTATTCTATGGGGAATGTTTTATGAAATAGGCAATAAATTTTTGGAAGCACCTATTAAAATAATATTTCTATGGGAAAAGCAAATAGGGTAGAATTTACATGATAATTTTAATTGGGAAGTATTCGTGAAGACCGAGTTTTACCGATGCAATACATTTTTTGTTAGCTTTTGCATAAGCTGCATATTAATGATGATCCAAGTTTGAAAGAAACCCAAATACAGGCATTGATATGTCGATCCAATCAACAAGGCAGGCTAAGCGTCTGTCAATAAAATTAAGAGCTTAAACTATAAACAGTGTGACGGGACCAACTGCCAACTGAAACCACATTGCCAAAATCAATTAGAACCACACAAAAACCCGCCACACGTCCCTGCAAGCGGTCCCTTTAAACTTTAAACCCATTGTAACATCTAACTGCCCTTCAGTCAAACCCCATATGTGGCACAAACCGGGGCACCAATAAAAACAGTTCAGCTAAATGACCGGTCCCATATGGCGTTGAAGAAATCCGGGATATCTAAGACATGTGGACAAATAGACGTTTTTTGGCCTATTGTGTCCCAGATTTTTTTCTGGTGATGGCACACGTGGCGGTGTTTTGTGACCCAAATTGTGTAGAATTTGGAGAAGTGTGTTTTTAATTTGTTAGGTCATACTCGTACATATGGTAGGCTAGTATATGGAAGTGAGAATGGGTATTAGGTGACATGGGTGAAGTTCAAAACACTTTTCTGATTTTGGATTTGCTTTTTCGGACGTATAGGTCGTTTATAGAGACAACTTGACGACATCTTTTGTCGACTTTTGTCAAGACCTGAATGCACTCTTCCACAGGAGATGGGTTTCACCCAAAAATGGAGTCAATTCGAAGTTTACAATTTGAAATGTTAAATTTTTGATCCGGTTCTCTTGTGATATTGCTAGCCGTTCCAAACCTGCAGTATTCAGGCTATCGACGATTATCTGTTCATCAATGGATCGGAGTTCCGTTGTGCATATGAATGATGCGTAAAGTCATGAATGCTAAACTCAAAGGGCTTCAACCAGCTTGTGTGTCCCTTCATATCGCATATCCGTTCATAACACCTGAATAAGTGACCATATCAATAAAATATGACATAATAGGAAAAGTCGTGTGCCCACCACACGAGCGTACCGAGAACTGATTATTAACAATCACAATATATGACCTCATTGGCGCCATTTTATTTTTGATTGTCTCGTCCAACTATCGGACGTGCTCACGCGACAAACGCTGATACGTGACTGACTTGATTAAGAACTTTTATTTTTTATTTGTTTGTTTTGTTAGTGTAACGTAAATGTTCAGACTTCATAAAATAATAATGGATTTATTTTCATGATTATAGCTTGGATGAGCAGTACTCCAAAGGCGCGATACGTGGTTTTCATAGATAGCCAACGGTCTGAAGTGTCATCTTATTTTTGCCAGGACCTTCATAATTTCGAGTCAAGAAACGACTTACAATTTGTTTGCGTCTTCTTAATCTTCACGTCACTGCCGTATTTGACAATTTCAAAATATTTCAATCACTTACAACATCCTTGCTCATCGATACGACATATTGCAACTATAAACAGATTGTGCAATCCAAAATTACCAATACATTTCAAAGCTCCCGATCACTCATTCGCCCCATATGTTGACCTTTGTAACCACCCCAGAATATGAACCAACAGCCTCATTCTCACGCAAGCTCTTAAACTAACTACACTTCAAATCAAGGCAGCCTCGAGGCACTAGCCAGTTAGCCACCGTTTTCGTCACCTGACCGAGCCTAGTCCTTTTAAGTACAATTCTAGAACAGGTTTGCATCCGGCACGACTTAAGTCTTGTGCAAGATGCTAACAATATTGAATTGATATTTGACTGTCACTCCTACGCTGTTGATGGACAAGACTTTTACGGGACACAGTTATGTTGAAGACAGCTTTTAACCGATTATGTGCATAAAATTAAATGTTGGAAAGATCCGGGAAGAACATATAGAAGAAGGACGAAGTTAATAGAATAGTTTGACTGAAGACATTATTTAAAGGAAAAATATTTAGCATAGATGGAAGATGTAGAGGACAACAAAAAAAGTACAGTTAAAGAAAATAGATCTGTAATATAAGATAAAGTTGATGAAATCAGCAAACATATAGTGAGTATAGAAGATTACATGCCTTTTATCAAGTGCAATGTAAGACACACTTTCTCTTAGCTGACGAAGCAGGTTAAACAGCTGATAAATGTACCCAATATTTATGTGTTGACGAAATAATTTGACTTCTAATGTCAAAGGGAGCGAATTTATCAATATGGAATGATGAAGTATGTCGATTGTAAAAGGCAGTGTTAAGGAGTTGAAATTCTTCTATTAACTCTGTCACCCATCCCCCGAATGCCATAAATAAACAAAAATAATTAAATATGTCGTCTACCTCCATCGCTTCATCAATCATTACAACTAAAATTACTAACGGTCTAACCGCTTCATCCCATTACGCACTAATTCGAAATTCAAACAAAGAAAGGGCATGGAACTTTTAAATCATGGAATAGTGAGGCGACATTGACGTAAGAAAAAAAAATAAAGGTAGTGACACATTTATTAGACCTGTCATTCGATGGTACTTACGTCTGACAGCTCATAAGTTTTGAGCCTTAATTTGTGATAAGCTAAATGCGTGTATGTACAGATGGATGCGCTACCGGATTTTAGCTTTCACATTTCTAAAAGTATTGTTGGGTTATCGGTTATTTAAATTGGGTCTTTTAGCGTCTTTGTGTCAATGATTTTATGGTTACAACACCGTCATGATCGATATGTTACTTCATCATCATAACGATAAGTCCTTGTCTGACTTAAGGCAAGAAGCTTAATAGATACTTATGTTTAGAGTTTTTTGTTGTAAAACTATAAAACTAAACTTAAACTAAATTATCTATTGAGCTATTAGCTATTGAGTCACAAACAGAAATGTCAATTAAATTTACGATTGGCATAAAATCTAATAGTGCACTGTGTAGCTTAAGAATCTAGTTCCAATGCGACGTAACTAGACGATGTTAGCTTATTCGTAGCAGGTGTTCTTACTATTTAGGTATGAGAGCTTGTATATACACAACTTTTGTATATTAACGAGCCAATAAATTCAAAACTCAATAGCTCAGCCTCACCAACAAAGAAAATAACACATCCCTTTTTATATTTAGTCACATTTATTGGCTAAACTGAACTAATTACATGCGGTGACAGTGTATTTCGGAACATAAGTCGACTAATTCGTCCGACAAGCGAGACATAATCGTAATCGAGGTAATGCGCGCCACTATGCCATCGACAAGTTATGGCGCCAACATTACTTCTTTTATTTTATTTTTAAACGGTTGACACTGGCTGAGTTTTTAACGCATTAAAAATTACTTAGGGTTTTTTTTTGAACCATCCTATTTTGTAATTTATCATATTTATCCATCAAAAATAATTAAAAAATTGAGCTGTCGGACCTCAGGCCCTTAAATCCTACTTCCTACAAATACTATAAATGCGTAAGTTTGTGAGGATGGATACTTGGATGTTTTTTACTCTTTCACGCAAAAACTTCTGTCAGGATTTGGACGTTTGCATACAGATAGTTTTTTACCGGTAATACGATTCCGTGAGACAATTACAGAACTCCACGCGTGCGAAGCCGCGGGCATAAGCTAGTAAGTTTCTTTAATGTTTATCGGAATTCGCTTTGGAAAACGGCTTGCAAAATGCTCTCTTTTAGGAACTTACATAGAGGGATGAATCTCTTTAACGTAAGATTCATTATTCCAATTCTAGTACAATGTAATAATGTTTATAACACATTTGCTCGTAAAGGGTGTCTTATTTCACCAATTTCAATATCGTATTGTATCTCATTACGGACTTGTGCGTTATTGTAATGTAAAACGCAGGGTTTATCAAGATGCTCCGTCTAAAACGAACGCTATTTTTTTAAATCTTAGCAAAGAGTTTTTATGTCACAAAAGTCGTCAACATTTTATGATTAATCGCGCATCGCCAATTTGTGAACAAGTGAAAATTATTCCGCGCGCTTTTTTCTTTTCGCTGTATTGTTTTATTTGAAAATGTCAAGTAATGATGAATTCGACACCGCCAGAAGTCTCAGAGGCAGTCTTATTTATTTCCTCGCAAATATGTGATAAAACGTCGTATGAAATACGTGCGCTTTAATAATTACAGCTTCTGCTTTCTTGTAATATCGCCTCGGCTGTAATTTTCAACTTACCGCACTTATATTATAATGTACTAATATATTTTTTTCAAACCTAATTTTGAGTCAACCTCCAAAGTTTAGTTTGTTGCTAAGCTGAATGTTTATAAATGTCAGTTTGATGGAGTCATACGAGGTAGCCTCGGGCAACCCGATGAGCTGCCTATAGGTATGTTTTACATACTTGTACATATACAATAACAGGAAATACCTTAAATTGCAAGACCGCCAGACTGAGCTAATTTAAGATTTTATGTGGAAATAATACCGTCCAGTCTGTACCGACATTTTTCATTCAAATTAGCATAACATCACGCCTGTAATGTCCGAAGGGTAAGGCATATTATGTACCCACATTTCGCCTGTTGTGTTTAAGTTCAGACCTCATAGTCAGTAGGTAACGGTAATAAGGGAAGCACTACTCCCAAAACCAAATGTATTTAAGACTAGCTGTTGCCCGTGGCTTCACTCGCGTTTTGGTTGGAAATTATTCCACGGGCACGTTGTTAATATAGCCTATCACACTCGGGGATAATGTAGCTTCCTATTAGTGAAAGAATTGTCAAAATCGGTTCAGTAGATCCAGAGATTTCCCCCTACATACAAACTTACAAACAAAATTGACCTCTTTATAATATTAGTATATGAGTAGATAGGCAATACCTTCGCTTTTAAACTCAAAAGATTTATCAATGAAGCGTTGTACAGAAATTTCTGCCAAATTAATTTGCCGTTTGGGAAAATCTTTTGTCAGTTCGCAGTTTCAAACGATACAGTCACAACCTCGTAAGTTGATTTGTTTGTAGGTACGAATTCGGCAGCATAATCAGCCTGTAAATGCTACGCCAATTAATTATAAATAAATAAATATCGCTGGACATTACACACAGCGCCATCTAGGTGCCACACTAAGCAACGAGGCTTGTGTCGTGGACACCAGATAGTTGATACTACTACATAGATACTTTTTTGTTTGTAAATACATACTTATTATACATATAAACATCCATGACTCGGAAACAAATGTCCATGCTCATCACACAAACATTTGCTCCTACCGGGATTCGAACCCGGGACCCTAAGAACGTAAGGCAGCCTCGCAACCGCTGAGCCATTCGGGTCGTCCATTGGGATAAAGATAAGGACAGGGGAATGATGATAATGATAAATCAGCCTGCAATTGGACCGCTGCCGCTGCTGGGGCCCCTAGTATCTGTGACAGGACGCGGACGTGGGCCAGTTGGCTGGTTGGCAATTCGGCACTTGTTCTAAAATTACCCCGTTTAATGTCTAATCTACATATAATCAATCAGTCCAGCACATTTGTCATCAACTTTCTCTACCCACGATTCATAATCGTAATTAAATTAATCTTTAATATTACTATATTACAAGCGGCTAATTAAATAACAGTTAAAGCAACCGGAAGAAGCGGTTAGACCAAGAGCCAATATCCGGTCAATATATGAATGAACGGCCGTTAATAATACCAGTTAGTGTGGAAGTGGCATAAGAGTATTATGTGTTTATGTAGTTCAATCTATACATATAGTACTTTATAACTCTGAGTTCAATAAACTGTGGGTAGAAATTAACTTTTTCATAGTAGGTCCTTTGCTAATTACCTATATTATATCTCTCAATCATCCTGTGATTAAAGTTAATTCATAGATATATACTAACAAAGTAATATATCCGTTTGTAACAAGACTGTATTTTAAAGGAAAAAACAAAGTGCTAGGTAGGTAAATGAGCGGAGCCGTAAACCGCGGAACCTATAAACAATCAACATACAGATAAGTATTGACTTAGGTACGTCAAATAATCTGTAGAGATTAAATAGCATCCAAACAAGACAATAGTCCATCGAAACAAACTAGGTAGGTACTGACTGAGGCCGGACTGACGGAGGTGTAATGTAAACGCAACGTAATACGTCGATTGTGGAATCGAAAATACAATTAATTAAGCATTTATCATCATTATCACCCTTAGACATTAATTAATTCTTACAATATTAAACAAAATAATGTAAAACGAGTATTTTTAATTAAAAAATCGACGAAGGTATTTACTTTACGGTCACACCGCGCACTCGTGGTTAGGCCTCTGGTGTCTTCCAAGGCACCAAAAGGAAGGGAACAATTTAAACACTGGTGACAATATAAGGGTGTGCGTCGTCATACTGTCTGAAGGGAGTTATTAAAACTTTGGTCCAATTTCTAACACCAAGTGTGGAAGGCTAATAAAAATGGTTATTTTTGGCGCGACCATTCTGGATTGTTTCCTTAACGACGACGTCGAGGTTTATGATATTTTTGTGTTAGCGTTGTAAACTCGTTGAATGTTGATGTAAATGAGCTTGATTGTTCAATATTTTTGTAACATATGTAAAGCATAATGGGTTCTCCAGTTTTATTATAAACCCAAACTGTGTTTTGGCACCAGCTCAATATAACATAGTGAGGTATTCATACGACGTGTCAAGAAGATCCTCAAAAGATATATATCTGTCACACAGAAATACCACAAAAGCACCGAAAATGCGTCACAATTTTAATTCGGCACATAATCCTGCCAACAATTCGTGCATAGCTGGAAATATCGCTAGGACTTCAACAAAGGGACTCCCGCGCAGGCTGCTACAATGGCGGCGACAGATGCACGCGCAGTACAATGCAAACTGTCAACTATCAGCTGTGCACCCCGCCATCTTTGATTTGCTGGTTATTTTATTGAAAGTAGACACATAAGTGGGGTTTTGTCAAATGAAAGCAAGAATAATAAAATAAAAGGGTATCAAAATAATCGAGTCGAATCGGAATATTAGGACTTGAACGTCTTGAACTGCTAACGGTTCGGAAGCGATCATAGGTTCCTTTTCCGGGGCGGTTAAAGAGAATAATAAAAATCCTGGTAGAGAAAGTTCCATCAACCCGGAATTTTAAACGTTTTAGTATGAAACTTGGCCTAATCCTCCTGATCTCTGTGGTAAAAACGTAATCGTGATTGTTCTCAGGTAGTCTTCGACGACTGATCATGATCATAACAAATCATGAAACCGAGTCTTTCAAAACACATCACCCAAACTTCAACAAAATAACCAAAACTTCATCTATTGTCAACAAGTAAATAATACACATTAAATACGGCATTTTATCTCAGACTAATCTCTGGCCCAATTAAGTCTTATTTGTGTAACCCGGGGTGGTCCAAAAAGGGAATAAGTCGGGAATATTTTGTTGTTCCGTGGCACCGTACGACCTCCGTCAATTAGAATATGTCAGTTACTGTATTATGTCACGGAGGACGGTCCTCCCGAAAGTGTTAGTAGAATAGACCCTTTGAAAGACGATTGAATATGAATGATTAAAATGTCAGGAATAGCGTCGGCTGAAAAATTGAGTATAAATACACTAGAAATGGCTGTATAAAAATAAGGAAATCAGAAAAATTTACTTAGTCTAATAATCGCCATTGTTTTCATATCCGAGGTGAGTAAATTTTCGCTACAAGAGTCTGCCTTTGCCTTGGCATTAGCTTTGAGCTACTTAATGCTCAAATCGAAAATAATACGATGGGCATCAAATCCCAAGTCCTTACCGTAAACGTGCGCATACGCCTCGCCTGTGTCATATGACGTACTGCGCGGGCGCATTCCTCACATAAAACAGCCTCGCGCCTCGATGCCTCTATTGTCCAATAAACACTCTTCTTTTTACTAATAGCTACACATCGGAACGGTCATAGTATTGTGGTCAAACTTAAAATTGATGTTATGGCATACCTTAAAGTTTTTAATGTCTCATCTCGAGGTAAATAAGAAACTATTGAATCTATCTTTGATCGAGAATTCGAGAGAGAAACAAAATTTAGAGAGGTTACAATTTCACACAGTGACAAATCTGATAAATTGAAACTTCTAAATTAGGACATCCATTTCGTTTTCTTGGTGGTTCCATGCCATTCGAATCACTATCAGTATTGTGCTCTAAAAGGACACCAATCATTACCCCTTGAAGCAAAACCTTTTAAGGTTTTTTAGTCCTTTCCATATCTCCCCAGTCCGCACAAAAAAATCTTCATTCACAGAAACAGTTTCCGACCTTTAAATAACAAGAAGATCACAATCAAATACCGGATCAGAATATCGTTATATTTTTTTCCGTGGCACGCCACCGACCTTGTTTACATTAGAAATATTTGTAACGTCTGTCTCTTCAGCCCAAAACTTATTGGAATTAATGGAATCTGTCGGCTCCTTTTAGATATGAATCAACGGATAAAAGATGAAGTATGCCGAAGAGGAGTTATAGTCGGAGGTTGTTGATGTGGATTTGAAAATATTGGGAGTGGTGTTGTACAATTAATGGAAATTGATTTTAGTAGACTAGTAGCCGATGAAAGCAATTTAAGAAAATAAGCAAAGATACCAACAGAAACTGATATTATAATAGCGGTTTTCGTTTTAGTAATGTAATGTAGTGAATTGGCTCTAAATATCTATTTGTGCCGAATTCTGCATACATTTTCTGAATCTAGGGTACCCACCCACTGTTTACAGATGCAATACTTTCTTTGGGATCAAAAATAAAGTAACTTTAAGATAGCATAACGTGTCTACTCCTAGATTGTCCCTAACCGCGTTATTGTCATTTTGTATTTCAACGATTGCAACGTTCGTTTTAAGTATCATCATATTTTTTCTTGCAGTATTTTTTTTTGTCCTGATAAGCGATTATGTAAAGGAAAAGTAAACATTGTATGTTTACTTAAACACAAACGATAACAAATCGTACGATGATTATTGTGTCATACTCATTGTCAAAACCTTTTATCAGAAGTTAACCGACAGCTTTATTTTTTGTTTACTTGCTGATATTTTTACCTATTTAACGATGAGTCATTTAACGGTCAGATATAAATGAAATTACTTAAATGTTTAGACTATAGTCGTTAGTGTTACTACTGATAACGCTGTTTTTAAAATAAACAATTCACTGATTGCAAACATTTGTAATGTATCTGACATAATGGTTCAAAATAAACTGAAAAGTTAATGAGATTCGTCTTTAGTGGCATTAAAATTCAGATTAGAGCTAATCCTAACAAAGGGTAGCTTAAACTGGAAACCAATACTAATAATGATGATCCAGTTCCATGTTAATATAATCTTCATATTGCAAAGAACGAGTAAACTAATGCAAAAATCATTATAATAACGGGTCATGAATAGGCTACCTAGTTATGTTGGTCTGTGTCAACAGTATATCGAGATTGCATTCATTTTATGCATAAACTGATGGCTCTTTAACATGGGGGTCCATGCATTCTAGGATGTTTCGGCTTATTTGTATACGTTTAATCATCTTCTTACAATCTTGCCATTTAATGCCAGTCATGAGTTCCACACACTTTTTAAATGACATCACTGACACGATTAGTCCACATTTTATCATGATTAAACCAATCAATCGTGCTACTCTTTGTTTTAAAGACATTCATACCATTTCCCCCCTCACCATAACCCCATAACGTATTCTAAAGGTCAATGAATACCGGTTCAATAACAAAATGATACCGTCTGTCCGTTACCGCGAACTGGTCTCAAAATCAGCTGTTCTGTTCGGCGCTCCCATACACTGGTCCCACCGGTTCTGCTAATATTGTTGAACTAGCAAGATTGAAGAACTTGAAGTAGATCGTAACGTATTTTTAAGAATGGGAACAATTCATTAAGAACGCCATGATGCTTGTTATAACTGAACAAATGTTTAAGATCTTGGAAATATTAAAGCTCAGGATTAAAAGAGAACTCTTTTAATCCTGATCTTTAATATTTCCATTTTTTAATAGAGGTAAATACGAATACCTCTTCAAAGTTCTCAAAAATTGTTTATTTCAACTACGAATCCTTACTTTTGTTGCTCAAACTTAAACATCCCAATTTATTTTGGGATGTTTGGGTCGGCGCAGCATGTCTTCTTCTCTTAAACTTCTCTATTACTCGTCATCACATCAGACACCTCCTTTCTTGCCATATCATCCTTCACACAGTGCATCCATCGTTTCTCTGGTCTTGAACTTAAACATAGATGCAGATATCAATTTACATAAAATTACTCGACCATCTCTAAAACCACCAATCCTACAGAGATAGATGCTTTCTATAATCTTATAGGTTGAACTACAGTTGGCTCTGTTCTTTTTTTTTTTTAGGAATAGCCTGCATGGAAAAGTTTATCTTCTGTTCTTTATTTTCATTACCGGCAAATCTACATCGTTATTCCGAGATAATTTCAATCCATAACTAATTTCTACAGCTAAGTATTTCAGTTGTTATAGTTTCTTTTGTTTTTCCTTCTGCAATAGAATATTCATTATAGTTTTTAAATCAAACCGACTTATACCGAGTTCTTAATAATTTTGCCGTTAATCAACAGTTCACGACACTCCTACGCACTTTCAAATATCAATGTAGACACGACAGCGGCCCCTTTGTAGGGTAGACGCGACAATAACTGGCACTATATTTTAACGCGGCATCTTTATGACTCATTACGGGAACATCCAAATGTATGTGCAAACATCGACATTTTACATCGTAAATACTATGCTTTATTGGTGCCTATAAAAATGTTGATGGATGAACAAATAGGTCGGTTTTATTTCATACATTTATGTATGTATACTTGATAGATGTTTCAATGGAATGTGCTGATGGTTTGTTAGTCGTTTGTAAAGATAACGTTTGGATTCGAACCTAAGTCTGCCTAAGTCTGCCTTTTAATAAATGTTGGTTTCTAATCGTGATTCTAGTTTTTTAATGGTTGTGGTAGGTCACCTTGGTATCCATTAACCTAAATTTAAACCATGTATTAATTTCATAAATTAATCATTAACTATAAAATATAAAAAACTATAATTTGGCCTAAAACTAATTTTTAACACGGAAATAAACCTGTAATACAAAAAATGTGTACCAACATCATTTTCGTTGCAATAAATACAAGCATAATGTTCACAGTTCACACTCTGTGTCATAAATTTCTCAGTAATCCCGAATCCATGTGTGGCCATTTCGTTTTAAAAGCAAAAATATCGCCGCTAAAATCAAAATTACCGACAAACACCGTAATTTACGTGTTGTCAACATTCGATTGATTCTTTACTCACATTACCGATGCCGACTGACCGATAACTGTTGCTGCCACCTATAAATTTTTTCACCCTTATTTTATACGGCATAAAGTCCATATTAAATGTATTATTTAATTTGTAATCTTCAACTATGGTGTTCTACCATTAACCTGTAAATCGTTGCTTGACACCTTATTACCACACCTTTCAACCCAATTGAAACCCAACCTTCTTCCAATAACAACAACGTCCAAATCCCCAAAACATACCTTAATAAATCAGCCATCCATTCTTAAACTCTCAGTTGATAGAAATAAAGTTCAAATTATTCCCCAGCAATTTTTCCATCAAAATCAAGGGTGGTATTATGTCGTGTCCTTAAGACCGCCGTATCAGCAGGGAAGCAGGCGGCTCGATTGAGATATTTCCACTAAATCCAATAGATGGTATATGTTTGCTTGTTTGCGCCGATATAATGGGAGGTCCTAAGATTCTTAGTAATGAATTGTCGGCAGAAAGGTGTTCTCAGATAATAAAAGGATGCGACAGGTTTTTGTTTTGGGATGGTGACTAATTTTGATAAAACACCCCCTCTTGAGCAGCGGTGGCAAAGTGGTGGTGGCCCCGACTTACGAACAGTAAGTCGTGGGTTCGAACCCAGGCAGGCCCATTACTTTATGTAATTTATTTCATCACCACATTGCTCATTTAATATCAAATCAAATCATTTATTTCAAGTAGGCCAGTTACAGGCACTTTTGAATTGTCGAAACAAATACAACAATACAATGAAGCTACCAGTCCCAGTCACAAGGCATAATTACTGTGTATTCCTATTGGATGGACGAGTTCTAGACTAGATCAACTTTATTTGGATCATTTAGAAAAATATGTTAACCTAGAATCCATATAGATATTGTAAGCGATTCTTTGTAAGAATCAGTATCTCAGTCGGTAATTATTTAAGACGCAGTATATCTGAAGACTATAAATCGTCAGCTCTACATTTCGATTCTAAAATCTATCATCATTCATAATCTTTACACACCCACAAAATTAAAAGATATACACACAAAATTACAATATATAGCTTTTGTACAGACACCAGCACATCAAGCTACTACAGCCTGTCAATTTCTTTAATAGATTTTCAACTTTATCGCTAACTAGCGACCCGCCCCGGCTTCGCACGGGTGCAATGTTCTGCATATAACCTTCCTCTTGAATCACTCTATCTATTAAAAAACCGCATCAAAATCCGTTGCGTAGTTTTAAAGATACATTAAGCATACATAGGGACAGACAGAAGAAGCGACTTTGTTTTATACTATGTAGTGAAGCATTGGTATCAAGGTTGATTGGGGAAATTTGAAAGTTTCGGGTAGCTTAAGGTGGAAGCGCAAGGGTAGCCCGCGAAATTTAAATTTTCTTACGTTTATTGCAATTTGCAGGTTAGTGTCAGGTTGTATGTTGATGAAAATATAAATCGCGCCAGTAACAGGTATGAAGTTACAGAATTATAATCATTCAAATCATCAATACAACCCTCCAAGTTCATATAATCTCAAAAAGTGACTTTTTCATGAAATAGCTATTGTATGTGATTATATGAACTTGGAGAGCTGTATTGATGATTTGAATAATTATAATTCTATAACTCCATACGTGTTACTGGCGCGATTCATATTTTGATCAACATACCACCTGACACTGACCTGCAAATTGCAATAAACTTGAGAAAATTTAAATTTCGCGGGCTACCCTTGCGCATCCACCTTAATGTGCTGTCTGTACAACGGCGGGCTTCACCATCATTCCCCTGCCCTTTATCCGATAAAGGTTTATGTCAATCAATCCAAATTATTTGGGGTCGGCGCAGTATGTCTTCTTCCTCCATACATCTCTATTACTTACTTTATTCTTCGGTTTTAATTTTGCTTGTCTCTCTGGAACTTTATTTAATCGAAATAAGATTTTTGTGGGTATGACATTAAATACATTAAGTACCTAACACTGCAAACGGGTGCAACGGGGTAAACTGAAGTGGAACTCAAAACAAATAGTAAAGAATGAAAATAATTTATTTATTTGTCGCAGGCTCATCATAACGCAAACATGGTAAACATGGTAGATATACCTTTTCCTATGTTAATGATAGTGACCATGTCAGTTTAAAAATTAATATGAAACTAAAAGTTTCAGTAAGCATGAATATGCATAAAAAAACTCATGCCCATCCTGTAAACAGTTCCCTACTAAATTAACTAATTCACCCCAAACAATACCACATCACGGTCATCAACTACAAAATACATTCATTTATCAGCTCCTATCTCCAAAACTGCGGAACGAAAGGCATTCGAGCATAATCCTTCGAGTTCGTCACACCTTTCTTATATTATGTAGACAAAACCTATTATTTTTGCCTTCTATTGTGTTTGATACGCAATTTTTGGGTAACCGTTGAGGTGAGGCAAGAACGAAAAAGATTGGCAGAAGAGAAAGTTGGAAGTACCTGTGAAATGCTGAGGATTCATATGCAGCATTGGCTCCTTAACTTTTTAATCCACAAAGTATATTACTACAAGTAATATTATAGTAAGCAAGTGTACTTGTACACAATTCAACTTTAATAACAGAAACTAGATAGGTACTAGATTTTACTTTAGTAACAAGAATATTACGAACTCACTTAGGTTTCAACGTTATAAGTGAAACAGCAGCTGCGTTCCCTCGTCTTTTTACGATCACCAATCAGTCCCCTGAAACCTATATTTCGTACAAAAGTATCCGTTTATGCATTCCTCGGCAACAACACATATCTACCTGCTTCAGCAATGCGGCTATTTACAAACTCAAATATGCAGCAAACACCAGAGTAAATCAGGAAAACTAAACTTGCATGATACAGTTTCGAGCACTACCGCTACCGCACTACTTACCCAACATCATTCAACTTACCCACCTTCAACTCCCGTTTGTTTTCACTAAGCTCTTTATAGCCATCAACAGTTTCTGCCCACCCTTCATTCTTCAAGAGGGTCTGAACAAACAAAACAGTATTCCAACAACGTCTTTACGGCTTAATTGCCTACCTGTAAATGTCATTATACTCAATAAAGAAATATATCGGTTTGTACTGAAGGGTGCTCCTGGTAAAAGGCAGCTAATTTTGTACGATAATGAAAACCGTGACAAGTAATGACGTAACTAATTAAGAATTATTTGCTGTTGTCAATTGTGAAGAAGATGACGACAATATTTATGAAACGGTGGTTTTAAAACAGGAATTTATTGTATTGTTTCTTTCTACGGCTAATATAGATATCAACATTGACTTGCTTAGACTCCCGTTTAAGTCAGTAAGAAAGTTTCAGTTGCAGTGTGCTCTAATACTAGGGTTGCCATCCGTCCGGGTTTCCCCGGATTTGTCCTAGTTTGGAGGGCGTCCGGGGGCCGTCCGGGCGGGGTTTTAATAAGTGTCCGGTTAATACTTTTTGTGATAGTTTCATTATATCACCGTCTGAACCCAATTGTTATCTACCGGGATGCAAAAATGTTTGAGCTTGCTTCGCTCGCTCTTTCATTTTCGGTACCTACTCTTAAGTACTTCTTAAGAGACGTTCCTAATTTTGTAAGTCGATAAATGAAATGCACATTTCTGTAAGACTTAAAAGAAAGTAGGAACCCTTCCGCCGCGCCCTCACTTATTGTTTGAATTCACGCACTCACTATCACCATACTATTCGTCTTGCGATGTTTTTCACTTATCTCTCTTTGTTTTGGGGTGTCCGGGATAAAAAATCTATTTCACCTAAATGCCCGGGGTTTTAAAGTTTTTGTCCGGTATTGCCGGCTTAGGCAATAGGTGATGGCAACCCTGTCTAATACGTAAATCATGCTAATCTCTTTTCTACCTAAATCGGGATTTAATTCAAAACCATTTTCGAATTTAGCTCTAGAAAACAGCCATTACAGGTTCTACTTCTACTCACTAATATACACACATCAAAAGTGTCTAGGGATCAAGCATTTTTATGTGGATTTCTTGAGATTGAGATGTGGCTTTGTAATAAATTTATGATTTTATAAATTTATATGGATCCTTTTTGGTGCATTTCATAATTTGAATCAGGAACTGTGAATCAAATTCGAGTAAAAGATGAAAATCAGCTGTCAATATTTTCCCTATAAAAACATACAACGCATTGAAGACATTATTAGTCCTACTGTTTCCCTACTACTGATTAAAACCAACGTTATTATGGAGCGGCGACGTCATTTAAGCAGGGAAGAAATGCTCAGAGCCGTGGGAATGATAGAAGCTGGTTCCCGGCAACGTACTGTGGCTTTAGCTCTGAATACAAGTCAGAGTGTTATCAGTCGACTTTGGACACGTTACCGAAGCACTGGTACCGTGGCTGAGCGCCATGGAGGACGGTATCGCTGCACCACACGGAGACAAGACCGATACATTCAAATCTTAACTCGAAGAGCTCCAACAATAACCGCCATGATGTTAGCCGTGAGGCTTCATCACTCTTCAGGGAACTTAATTAGCGACCAAACAGTCAGAAACCGCTTGCATGAAGTGAACCTTCATTCCCGAAGACCGCTACGGGTACCACCTATAGCAATGCACAATCGTAGGATACGATATCAATGGGCTCTTGAACACAGAAATTGGGCAGAAGAACAATGGCGTTTCGTGTGCTTTTCTGATGAGTCTCGTTTTGGTATGAGACCGGATACAAGACGTATACGACACTGGAGAACCCCTGGACGCCAACAGCGATTAAAATCCTGCCAGGAAGTCCATCCTTATAGTGGTGGAACCATCATGGTATGGGCGGGTATTTGGATCGGCGGAAGAACTGAGTTGATTTGGATCAGAGGCAACCTCAACGCTCAAATTTATGCTGAGACGATTGTATCAGACGTCATCGTTCCTCTACAAGTGCAAATCGGTCCCTTATTTCAGTTAATGCATGATAATGCACGACCGCACACCGCAAGAGTTGTAAGACAGACTCTCGCCGCAGCTAACATCAATGTCCTGCCCTGGCCTGCTCAGTCGCCAGACTTGAATCCGATTGAGCATGCATGGGATATGCTACAGAGAAGAGCTCTGCCGAATATGGAGGGTATCCAGTCGCAAGAAGACCTTTTTTTGTTGTTGCAACGAACATGGGCGGCCATTCCACAGCGTGATTTGGATGAACTCATTTTGAGTATGCCAAACCGATGTTCTTGTGTTGTTAGTGTTCGCGGTAGAAACACGGATTATTAATTGTTTAAGTTACCCAATAAAATTTTAAAGAAAACTGTTATTTCAGTCTTTTTTTCGAACTTTTGTGTTAGTGGTTCAAATGTCAAAAATCCCTTTATTAGGAAAATGGCAAATTTCTTTATTAATGCAAAGGTGACTTGGTTTATCGTTACTGTGACAAACGAAAACACTTTATTTGATGAATCCTTAAAGAAAATTTTAGTTAATATCAATCAGGAGAAAAGTTATTGCAAAAATATATGTTGATCCCTAGACACTTTTGATGTGTGTATTTCAAAAACTTTGCTCAAAAAATGTAAAACGATCCACACAATATCCAACTTCCCATCGAAATCAGCGAACCGAAACACGACGCTATAGATAAAATCACAGTTGCCCTGTTGTCTTAACTGCTTCAGTAAGCAACTAATAGGAACAAGTTACAACAGGTCCAACATGTCAATACTTGTGTGCCATTGAGATTGTTAACGACCACACCTCACCGGAAGCTCAGATAAGAAAAACAGGTAAGAGCCACCAGGGGAGCCATAGGGAGATCGGTAAAAAATAATGGAAAATTTCGTCCTGGTCAAAGGCTACCTAATTAAGATGAAAGAGATCTCTTCTAGGGTGCTACAATAGCGCTTACTACTGTACGAACATAGTACTGTAGAAGTGTAGACCTTACCTTCCCCAGAAGTAAAACACTGGATAGTATGATCCCCAAAAACTACTGATGACAAAACTGTAACCTCTGCACAAGTTATTCCTCTTATGATAATAATTTGATTGCTTTTGATCTTATGCATTTGATTCTGTAATCTGGCTGAATATAACTGACTGCTTTATACACGCTACCATATCATGTCTTAGACACAAGAAAATAATATGTATTACTCTCCAACTATCATTACTTAACTTTTTCCCTCAATACAAGAAGCTCCTACACCTAAAAGGTCAACATTACATTCATTTTATCTCAGCAGTAGAGATGCCAAGTTTTTGCTTGACAAGATCACTCGTAGCATACTATTTATTATAGTAACACGATCCTCCAATCGAGTCAGTTTTTGCGCGAACTGAGAACCGCTGCATACAGCCACTTTTTACGTCTTCACAGGCCAACCAGAGATGGCCTTCCCTTCCCCTCTTTGGATCAGCTTTGCGTTTGAGAGAAAGGGTGTTTTATGATTGGTGAGAGGTCTTGGCGACTGGTCGTTAAAGGCGAATGTACGGCCTTGCTGATTGTATGTGGAACTTGGGACTGAATCGGTTAGTACAATTTTGATGATGAATGATTTTTTGGTTTGATGTAATCTTGGGTTTAAAGTGTTGAATGAATGATCCGATGACGAAGAGGTTCTGGGATGATACTCGATCTCTAAAGATGAGTTGCAGGATTTTTGTAAATGTTGTTTGCACTTTCTCTTTTTGGGAGTAAACTTGTTTTATTTACCAATGCTCTAGGATCGATGAGATCTAGGAGAAGATGTTGAATTATCTGCTACTGAGATATTTTATTTTGCTCACTTCTAAAGGTGGACTTACCCAAATTGCCAATCTTTAAAAAGAACATCTAATAGCTACGCTAGAAATAAAGACAAAGCACCCAAGTTCTATAAAAAGAATTTAAAGAATCAAACAAAGCAAAAAGAACGACAAATAGTTATTAATGATGCATTGGGGAAGAGAAACGATTACCTCTTCATGAATATAAAATATCCTTTGTACAATATTATACGACGCAATATCGGTTCGCAATATTGCCGATACCGGGTCGCCGAGGCCATCGGATGCCTCCAAATATACCTTGAACATGTCATGACACGTCGGGGCCCGGATTAAAAGGCTTTATAACTGACTTAACGGTTTTATCGATTCAATAGGATTAACATAAAGGGTCCATAATATTGTTAGTAATTGTAACATCAAGTTGAACGAATACATGATTTGATTTGTAATCTATTAAATCCTTATAGTTATTGCAACTTTCATCGAACCTTTAACACGTTTTGTTACTATTTTGCTTGTTACTGTCCCGTTGCTAGACTCGACTCAATTCCTTCCATTGGTCCCAGCTCTGCGTCATTTCCAATCCCAGAATGGGATATAATATTTTCTTTCTCTTTTACACTTTCTTCTAGCATTTTGCTGTTTGGATCTTGTTTTCAACTTTATTTTTGCTAAAGAAAAGAGAGGGTATCTTTCTGATTTTACCAGTACCCTTCAAATGCTCTTTCGATATCCTCCAATTAACATATCCGCTCCACATCCAAATCAAATTAGGATAAACCGATAAATACACCCAAACGTTGGACAGGTAGTGACGTGTCTACTGTCCAATACCTGTTAGGCACGACCTTGCCTCGACCTAGACTGAACAGGATTGAACGGGTCAACGCACCGCATCTGTCTGGGAAAAGATTAGTGTCGTTTTGAAGCTAGATGTTGTGGATCGCTCACTTTTATGGCTGAAGATTTTTGTTCGAAAGATTATTTTGGGACTTGAATGCTTGCTAACAGCTTGCTTTTTTTGTTTAAACTGTTTGAGGGGATGGTAAAACTTTAAAAGTAAAATATTAAGGTGTAACTGTTTATGGAGTTACTTGCTGTTGTAGGTTTCTTTTACTTCTCTAAGGTGGACAATATTAAGCTAATTTAGTAAGTAGCGGTAGTAAATAATTGCATGGGTTCTTTAACATGGAAAAGAAAGTGCTTAGAATATCTAAGGTTCCTTAATATCTTTGGTCATTATTTACCACACTCGACATATACATGACATGTGAGTGTATATTGTGTTGGACAGTTATTTACTAGAAATGTCATATCTTGAAAGATACATGATAAAAGACAATAATGATTATGGCTTAACAATAACTTATTGTTAGTTACTAGTACAGATATGACGGGTGGGTTGACTGCTGAAATGGCGATTACTAAAGAGTTATGGAAGAAGAAGATATGCTGCGCCGATCCCAAATTAATTGGGATAGTGGCAGATAATGAATGAGGAGTTGATACTACAGATTTCTCCACAACAAACTGTAACCTAACTTTTCAGTTGACCTTATTAATCAATTTGCCATTATAGATTTGTACACCATTTTAAACCGACGAAAAAGAGAAGGATTTCAGATCGACGACGATTACTTCTCGGCCTTTTTTGGAACAGCGAAACTAACTAATTGCATATTTTATTTTGCACGTGTTTCTACTTTCGCGATCAGAAAACCGTTTAATATACGGTTCTCTAACAGATAAACTGAATAACTTTCGCTTCTTCGGAAACAAAATGTTACACTAGAAGAAGCTGAAGGCCTAGGCAAGTGGTAACTACTTTCAAAGCCTATCGTATATTTCTGCAACGACTTTCAGCAGGATTGACTTTTCGGTAGCTAACGTCAATCTACATTTTTCACTTTCCGATCACTGTCATCGCTGATAAAAATGTCACTTTGTTTAGGAGGAATGCTTTGTCCAGTGTTTAGTTTTTAACACCCAATCATAATGGTGATAATATGTGGACTGCCTCGTTGGTCTAGTGGTCGCAAGCGCGACTGCTGAGCATGAGGTCCTGGGTTCGATTCCCAGGTCGAGCAAAGACTTTATTGGGTTTTTCCTTGCAGCCACGGAGTCTGGATTTGTGCCCGGTTAGTGGCAATAGGCTCGCCTCGCCTCCTATTACATGGGACTAAAACATAACTGTTGAAATGTGGGTGTACTATTGGGTACACCCATAGAAAATATCTATGGGTACACCTCTGCCTAACCCTTCGGGAATTACAGGCGTGATGATATGTTATGTGGGTCTCAGTCTGTAAGCTGAAATAGACCCTACAAATGCAGCATCTGACATTTTCACATCATCTATAAAAACTTAGCTACCTGGCTCTATTTGGTTGGTACCATTGAGCTTGCGTAGTATAGTTTAGTTAAAATACCATCAGTACATGTATTTGGTTCGGTCAAGGTCTGCCAATAACATACCAAGTAAATGTAATTTCACGACACGCTTTCACAATTTTACACCCACGTCGCGTCCTCTCAAAATAACCTCAATAATACTATCCTATAAAATCATGGAGGCACCAATCTTGGGACAAGCTCTAAGGGCAAAAATAAAACAAAGTATCGGGTTGGTCCACACGTGCGGCTACATCTGCGCAAGGTGCGCCTGCGCAGCTGTCCCCGCCAACCAGCACGCTTGCGCACAGCGACCATAAACATACGAAAACGAACATTTCAAAATCTCGCCAGAACGCCCTGCACCTTTGCTTTTAGCCAAATCTTTTTACATTAGGGTTGCTTTAATGACAGTTTTTGACAATAAATTGGCGTATTTAAGGGTAATAATGAGAAGAAAATTGTGCTGTTACAATTTTAAAAGGCTCTTTTTATTTGGATGATAAGGTAATGAGAGATAGTTTGCAATGTGACACTGCATCTAATTGATTTTGGATCGGCTTTCGACTTGTATAATGAAGACCATAAAAGGACATCAGTCTGATTATGTCTTGTGTTAAGAGACTGTAAGAAAGTAACAGATGGTTGTCGTTTATGAAAGCTGGGTAATCAGAATCAGCTAAAAGATGTATGAAACTACCAATGTACATACGAAGTACATTATTACTCCTGAAAGCTCCACAGAAATACATGCTTTTCAGCAGTTGCTACTGCTATATCTAGGCAGGTCTTACCAGTTCATGATTGGGACCCTCTTGAGCAGTCTTGTGGTGTTACTCGACCGAAAGTACCATTACAGGTAACTTCTTATATATCTATCACACCTTGAAAACCTTAGCCTCTCTACTACCCTTGCTGACAATGCTGACCAGCTGGTCATCATACGTGTGGGAAATCGTGACGGTGAGATCAACATGATGTCTAAATCTGAATCATTAGGAAGCCAAACAGAAGAGTACCTACTTAGTTATTTTTTGTGCTTGTAGCATCTTTAAGAACTATTTAGCTGCCATGTAATGGATGAGATCACCATTGCATTACAAAATGACATTGATATACCTTCTCAATTCCCATGGAACCCCTCACTGCCTTACATCTTAAAATTTTCAATCTAGATCCATAGATATATTATGATGTGACCCTATTTGACCTCTAACGTTTTTCATTGGTTACTTAGCTGACGGCTGCTGCATTCTATACGGCAGCATGTAATGAATAATGCAGTTGAATTTTGAGTTCGTCTCATTTGTTAATGTTTTGTGTTTTGTTATGTATGCGCTTGTGGGGTGGGTAGAGAAGATATTGTTTGTGGTAACGATAAGAGTTGGTATGGCTATGGATAAAGCAAGAGCTTGTAAGCTAAATGTATCTTAGAAATATCTTGTCTCATGTGTTATACCACATAGGTTTTTTGATCTACCAACGCGGTAACATAAGATGTTCCAACTGCAGTACAGGATGACCTAAGATAGAATGTTGATTCCCTAGAAGAGATCCACGCAGCTCATTCATCCAACAGTCCTTTCTAAGTACCACTCCACCATTAGGGTATCTATAGGTAAGTACGTACCTAAGAATGGCTCCAAAAGCAACTGCATGGTCTAAGTACGTACACTACGTAACTAATGTAGCATCAGTTGCTATGCTATCCAGCGAGTAAAATCAATCTCCCCAGGTGAACAATAATTTCAACAATATCCGTGCCTCGTCCGTCAACTTCTTGATTTTATTGGAACCATCTGGTCGATCCTGTTGATTCGAAAATAAAACGACATACGACTACATCACCTGCCCGTCATCTTATGCAAGCTGGGAGATTCTACCGAGATACCTACATACGATTGTAGGATGTGCAGGGCTGATGAGTTTGCATTATGTTGATCACTGATATTAAAAATTATAATTTTGGAGACAAGAATAGCAACTCATCTGCACTAAGGAAAGGGCTCTCCACTTGACCATAACGTCTTAAAATTAACAATGTTGATACAACCAAGGCTTTTTAATTTTTTTACATTGTGAAGTCTGATGCGCATTTTAATGGCTCTTGAGGTAATTAGGTAGGTAAAGAAATGAGAAAACTGCTATTGCCCGGAGCTACCTATCTATAAGATCCTGTAATGTAGCCAAACATTTTTTCTAGACAATAAGTAGGTACCTACACTTCTATTAAATTGCTTACTCCATCCATTTCTTATTCAAAAAGCCCATCTCCAAAACGATACATTAACAATCAAAATAAAGAACAGTGCTATAAAATATTTAAAGGGATAAATCACATTGTCACGTGTGAAGATGACCGGTACGTTTATCGTTCGTAATCATAATCCATCATGGGTTATAGACGTGGAGCCGTTAAAAATGAGTGCAGTGTCAAATGTATGGGATTAGGGCTATTCTTTGAAATTATGAGGTCCTTATTCTTGAACGACGGTCTGCCACTTTTCACTGGTATGCCCTAAGCAATAGGTAGGTAAGGTTGAAAAGTTGTCGAACGTCAGTAAACTCGGTATTACCTATCAGTAGTTCAGTACTCTTTAAAACTAGATTTAATTATATATTTCTTTTGTCTGTTTCGGATCAAGAAGGCCCACAAGTAGCAATTGCTTTCAATGCGTTTTGAATTCCTAGAACGACTTTTATCAGGATCGACATGAACTTTCTGGTAGCTAGTTTTTTATTTCATAACAATATTTAATGGGTGTAAAAATACCCTTGACGAAACCGAAAGGCACTTGTCTCCCCGCGTCGTTGAGATTTTTTTTGTTCTAAGTAGATCTAGACCATACCTCAGAGCGATTCTAGTTACGGAAATATTGGGGGTCCAAGTTCCAATATCCAGGCAACACCTACGGACGTTTTCAATAATCTAAGTATCCATCCATAGTCCTAGTTACTACAGATAGATAAATCTATTTTTACGCTTATTTACTTTTCAATAACCTACCGACGCATAAGCTACCGAAGTTGTCTATCTATCGTTAGCAGGACGATAGGTATTGGATCTTGATACAAAATCACGGCAAAACAACTCACAGTATCACTAGGTTTTGTGGAATCAGATTACTTAAAACTGGATTTTATGTGCTTGATTATTTGAAACCCTCCTCTCGATTGAATGTAGTGCGTGTACGCGCG
Organism: Eugnorisma glareosa; assembly: GCA_947578425.1. Classification (NCBI taxonomy): domain Eukaryota; kingdom Metazoa; phylum Arthropoda; class Insecta; order Lepidoptera; family Noctuidae; genus Eugnorisma; species Eugnorisma glareosa. The sequence goes on from OX387966.1 coordinate 2,272,088, forward strand.
CACAAAGACTTAGAAAGAGGGTAGATAGATTTGTCTGCATCTAACAATTTATTTACCATCCACCCGCATTTTCCAGTCACCCCGCGACCATAGATAGCGCTTGCAACTGCGGCGAGAAATATCGGGAGCTCAGAATAATTGATAGGTAATCACAGGAAATATCCCGTAAGCGGGCGTTCACATGGCGCTGTCCGGCACGACATTATACAGTTTAAATTTGGGATCACACGTCAATAGCCCAATATTCATACAGTTAAAAACAAATGCAGTATGGAACTGCCATGTGATATGCTGCAAAATATAGTACAGATCAAAGCCGTGTGAATGGGGCCTGACAGTGTAAGTTTACTTAAACCGTTAAAGTTTAAATCAGTATGTAAATATTTAACCATTCTAATTTAAAAGGTTACGTATTTTATTGTTTGTTCCGTGAATGACACTGTTCCTATTGCAAAAAAGTCTTACATTATTACAAAACGTGCTGGTGGCCTACCATGACGTGTGGGAAAGAGATGGCGCTAGACGACCTGTATAGCTCTGTCTCTTTCCTACACTGGAAACACTCCTGCTTTAAGACGTCATAGTAGCCCCCCAGATCGCTGGCTGCTTGGTGACAGTGGCTGTCTGTGTAAGCCCTATCTATTGACACCTCTCTCTACTCAACCCGAATACTCCATCAGAGCAATGATACAATGAAGCATATTATAGAATGGTTTGTTTTGTTTAGTAATTACTAAACACAGAATCTTAGTATCTACTGTAATTTCAGATGCATTGGAGTTTGGGACAGAAGATTCCCTATAATATCCTTGAAAAGTAGGCTAACATCAGAGAATATTCAAGAACCTATTATAGCTACTGCTGTATCACACAAAATTGCCAAAAATATCAATTCCAGATACATTCCAACACAGGAAGAAAATGTAGGTAACTGTTCATGACAATGACAATTCATCTTCTTTAAATACATCAGAGTGGCAATTGCTGATATATAATACTTTTAGGTTTAAAATAAATATTTTGTTAGGTGAGTACATTTTTATTATATTTTTTCACTTTCATACCATAATATCACTTAACAGAGTAGGTAGTATTGACACAATTAAAATATAATGACAAAATTAATTAACTAACCTATCAAATTTAAAACTTTTTCTAATTTAACATTTTGTAATCTAGTATTTTCTAATTCTAACTTAAGCTTGGCTATATTTATTTCCTTTTCTTCATTTTCTAGTTCTATGTGTCTTTTTTTAGCTATTAAATACTCTGCTAATGCATTTTCCCTAAATATGCAGGCCTTGAACTTTTCCTCTTCCATTTTCTGTTTCCGCTTGGCTGTAAAAATGATCAGTAGTTATTAAAAATGACATAAATATGCTCCCCTTTTCACTCTGCAAATAGTCCAATTATGAATTTGATTTTTTTCCATAATTTTGTACTGAAGGTTTGCAAAAAAAAAACAAATACTTTTAAGTATGTTAATTACCAAAACTTAGTACTGATTTCTTTAATTTAAATTAATAATGGAAAATAACACTAAAATGGAAAAAACTAAAAAAGAAAAGTAACCCACCTAATATGCCACTGCGGCTAGCTCTACTAAGGAAAAACATTCTCCGTTTAGGGGGAGGTGTGTCAAGGATTTGTTTGTAAGTGTTGTTTGTTTGTGTTTCTTTGTTGTTGTATTGTTTTGTTTCTTTCAATACCTCCCTCTCATCAACACCATCACAAATACTATCACCACCATCGCCTGGCACGATAACCTCCACATTCTCAACTTCATCCGTCATCAAATTAAAGTCTCTTTCGGTAGAATCTCCACCAGACTCCAACTCCGCAGAAAAACCTTGGTCTGTTCTGCCTAACAGTGAAGCTACTTTGTCCAGAACTTCATCTGGTAGAAAGTAGTCTTTGCCTCCTGCAGTCTGTAAAAAAAAACCTATTAAGTACCTCCTACAAATTACTCCTATAACTTTCCGTTGCGAACCATTACCCACAAACAAATAATAACTAACTAACCATATAACGGCTCATTCTCATGTCTGAGCAGCGTTTGCGAGCAGCCTTCTTCAAGTTATCCCATTTTAAACGGAGCTGCGCTGTGGTTCGTCGGGAACTTGATACTGATGAATTAAAATCTACTGTTATGGTTTGCCAAGCCAGATCCTTAATTTTATTCGTGGTGGCATCCGTAGCTTTGTTAATTATCGCTGCATGGCTTGCCGCCACAAGTTGTACAAGAAGCATCGCCTCATCTTTGGTCATTGGCTCCGCTTTGGTTGACTGTAAAAGATAAATCTTTAAAAGCTTGAACGCATTAACGAATGTAAAAAATATCATCAATGTCATCATCACTTACATGATTCATTTTAATTCACTTTTACGTTATTTATCACAAAATAAACATAAACAATCAACGCGGCGTCGCGTCGATTGTTTTCGATATGTCAAAACTGTCAAAACGTTTTATTTCATGATTGAATTTGGTTTGCAAGGAAAAAAAAGCAATTTAATGTTGATTCGCTTTAAAATCAATGAAAAAATATACATAATTAGTACTTTAATTAGTTATTAGACATAACGAAATAATTAATATATGTTTTTGCACAAAAGATTTTTGCACCAAAGAACTAAACGTTTCAAGAGGGAAGAAGCTTTTCTTCTGCTTCGTTGATAAAATGATAACATTGATAACAGAGAGATAGCACTAACTTTGATTGTGAAACGGAAACTATGGATGGATATCTAACATAAGGGATCTTGCTGTTAAGGTGGAAGCGCTAGAATAGCCCGCGAGATTCAAATTTTCTTACGTTTTTTTGCAATTTTCGGGTCAGTGTCGGGTTGTATGTTGACTAAAATATGATTTGCTACCGTAACAAATACATATAAGTAGTATAATTGTAGAATAATTTTTAGCTCAGTACGACTGACATTTTAACTTTTCTGGTACTTACCTTTAATGACATTTTTTTATTCATATTTTGCGAATGTCATTATTTGGTTTTCATGTACCTAGGTACTAAAGGTGTATTTTATATAAATTTTAGCTTGTACGAGTTAGGTTCAAACTTCAAGTAATATCATCTAGCTATCTAAAACAAATTTTTGCCTTGTCCTGACAGGGTCTACAAAGGCTCTTCGCTCTGAGGCTTTTGTTAACATTATATTTTAAGGGTTTTCCTTGTGGAACGTAAATAAATGAATCTGAATATGAATGACTTTTTCATGAAATAGTCATTGAAAAGGATTAAAGAGGGTTGTATTGATTATAATTCTCACAATTCTGTAACTAAGTACATACCTACGTGTTACGGTCGCAAACCATAGGTAGGTATTTTGTTTATCATACAGCCCGACACTGACCTGCAAATTGCAAAAAACGTAAGAAAATTTGAATTTCGGGTATTACTCTATAGCGATAAAGTAACACCAATTTCGATAACTATCCCAGTTTTAGTAGCTCAACGAAATAATATTTAATTTATTCCATCCTGATCGGCGCCGTACTGTTACAGAATAACCCATCACTTCTACTGTATCCTGTCTTGATCCTGTATCCCAATGACACGAGACAGTCATACATGTGTGACCTATGACTGCCATGATTTACAGTCAATACGGTGCTCTATGAGTCTATGGTGTACGCTGTCTATGGAATGCACTGTTCATACATTGTTGGTATAACGTGGATAATTTCTTTATAATAAACACAGCATGTTCCTGTTAAAAATACAATTAAAATTGACACAAGAAGGAAACGTGTTTAGATAATAATTATTACCTCATCTGAATTTTATTTTACCTATAGGTACCTATCAACTAAATTGCTTCGATGACATTTTGCAAGTATAGCGCACTTTTCCTTATAACCGGGATTCACTTAAAGGATACCTTTTATCTTGGTAGTATGATCCCGTGGGACAGTTGCCGAACATAACGCGGGCGAAGACGCGGGCATAAACTTGTTAAAAATAAATTGAATAAAAATATGAAAACATGGTTCATGTATGCGTATTTACCTACTACATCTAAACATGTTTAAATAACCTAATCGATATACATAAATTAAAATAATAAGCACCAGCTCCACAATACGAAATCAGAGCACATCTCTCATAAGCTCATAAACCAAATCTAATCTACGCGTCGCGTCGGTCAGTACAATGGCTTTCGCCCCATGCGTAGCCGTAGTGCGTACGCGCATGACAAATAAAATTCCTAACGTGAGAAAGTCGAGATAACGTCCAAATGACCGTTAATGCTGTATTTAGATAAACTTTATTGTTAACTTCTGTGAACTGAGTTCAAAGTGAGGTTACTGTTGCATCACAGTGATACCGCCATTTAACTGGTGTTAGTTAACTGTGTTGGTTCTTAGTCACATTATTTGTTCCTGCTTTCTAATTTTGTCAATGGGAACATCTTGGTTCTTGTCTATGGAGTAGGAACAAATCGAAACTGTACACTTTCATCGAAATGAATTTTAGCTAAAAAGTAATATTGATGTGGCTGCCTCGTTGGTCGAGTGGGTGCAAGCGCGACTGCTGAGCACGAGGTCCAGGGTTCGATTCCCGGTCTGCCAAAGTGCTATTGGGTTTTACCATTAGGACTTTCTCAGTAGCAGCCACGAAGTCTGGATTCGTGCCCGGTGGACGACAATAGGCTCGCCCCCTATGGATACATGGGACTCAAACATAACCGGCGAAATGTAGGTATACCTCTGCCTGCATGTATATTTTTGTTAACTTTTTGAAGTCTTGTTTAATTGCAGATCAAAATATAAAGCGAGCTTACCACACGTGTCAACAACATTTTGAAAGCATCCAGAGTAAAAAAAATAATAAAAAAACAAAAAGAAATAACAGAACAAAAAAAAACAAAACACCTCCCTTCAAGTTTTGGCATCTGTCTAAACATTTTACTACACCCCGCACGAGCTTTTATTGCGGTGCTGTAATTACTCAAGTTCTATTAATGTTAATATTGTATCTGTATGACTCATTGCTACTAAAGAGAGAATCCTCCTTACTCCTCTCCGTCGCAGTGGGGTGACCACACGTTCCCTCACGTACAAGACATCTTATCTCCATTGTTAGCACCTACTTTACATCATAATGTCCTGGGACCCGTTTTATATCGTTTAACCTCTTCTTTATGAAAAGGAAGCTAAAGGTTGTGTTACATTGGGGTGTAACGAAGGGTATTTTTGGTAGAAAAGCTTTTGTTGAATAGGTAAGTAATTTGATCTATGTTAGAAGAAGCGTTGAATAAAATGCAGTAATATTTGAATAATTTATTCGAAGCTATTCTTAAATTGTCATCAAATTGTTGAAGGCACTGTTAGATAAAAAACAAAACAAAATATATATATATATATATTACAATAATAGATACTATGCCATTTATTCAGTCTTTCGCATACACAAACACGATCGCTCTTCTTGAACTCTCAGGGTTAGCTAAGGGCCGAGTAGGTACCTACATATAACTATTTAGAGAAAAAAATATTACTAGCTGTATGGAATATGAGTATAGGTATTGATTTCAAAATTGACGCTGACGACAATTCGACCGTGATTATTATTATACCATATAAATCTAACTATAGGTATAATATTTCATTGACATTCAATCGTAGGTCATTGACAAGGAACAACTCTTAACAATATAGCGAAATACTGTTGCAATATAGGTACAAATATACAACCTTGTGAGGATACTATACGAGTTCATAAACCTATTACCCAATTAAAAGCTCGATTACAAAAATGATGCAACCCGAAGCGCCGCCCGTGCAATGTAAACCCACCTTTATCCTCATTCTGATGTCCAAATTGGGTCTTTTGAAAACGAGGTCAGTGATCCTGAGAGCATTATTTTCTTACACAGATTAATCTTTAATTTAAATGCTGCTATACAAAGCGCTATAGAAGGCATATTATAATATGTGATCGCCTGGGAATGCTTGTCGCTATGACTTATGAGATATGCATCGTATGCATTCGAGGATCGATCTTGTGTTGAATACAGATAATAGATGTTTTAATAGAGACTAATAATAATAGTAAAACCGGCCTGTATGTTCAGGATGGAAATTATTGTGAGAATTCCTGAGGATGAGTTTCCTACAACGTTTCAACAGGATTGACATAATCTTTTTAGTTGCCTATGTCACACCAATGCGTTTCAGGTTATATTATTGTTGCCTCCTTGGTCTGTCGGTCGCAAGCCCGGTCCTGCTGCGCATAAGGTCCTGAGTTCGAATCCCGGGTTGGGTAAAGTGTCATTGCGTTTTTCCATCTGGGATTAAAATTTCTTCGTAGCAGCCACGGATTCTGGATTTGTGCCCAGTTGATGGCAATAGGCTCGCCCCTTATTACTTGGAGCTTAAACTTAACTGGCGAAATGTGGGTGTACTAATAGATACACCTCTGCCTGCATGTATATTGTTAGAATGACGCTTTGTTTAGATTCTTTGACTTGTCTGAAATCGTCAACACGCAAAGAGAATACGTGGTGATCAGTGCTCTTTATCTTTACGAGAAGGAAACTTTTCCCTTCAGTGGGGCTTCTACTTATTATCCTACAAACTCTACCCTATTTCTGCCAGCAAACTTTGCTTTAAGTATCATTCATTTACCCCATCTCTTCGAGGAAAGGACACAACAAAACAAAACACAACTCTTTTTCACGCTTCGCTGAAAGATTAGAAATCAGTTTCCACTGCACTACATCATTACGCCTCTTCAAACTCCATAAGGGGTGAATAGAGAACTATTTGGTCCTATTGTACGCAATGGCCATCCCTTAGTGGGTCAAATTTCTTTTGTGAAGTTTATCTATTATTTTGATTTTAATTTTAATAATCGTGTGATCTGTCGGATAGGGTTTTTTTCTGCTGATGTCCATGGGAATTAGAATATTCGGTTTCGTTGTGTGACGAAGGAAACATCATTTGGGGTCTATTCAACATGTTTTTTTTTTCGAACTTAGGGATGCAAGCATGTATTCTGTCGTTACTGTCAATGAATGAAATTGAATAGACTCCGGACACAGGTTCGCCGAAGCAAGGAAAACCTGTTCAGGTGGGTTTTGGTGTTGCGGACTGTTGCCCCACAAACGGTACACTTTTGATACCGTGGTCCGCCTGTCCTGTTGATTGCACATCACAGGAGTTGATGGACGCAACTGAAAGGGCCTTAATTTCCTTCATAAAAAACTCGTCGCCAAATTTTGGGCTGATTCAATTTAAATTGTCATCGACACGTTAAGAACGACTACGACCCACGACTATTCACCATAGTAATGGACGACGTTCTGAGAACATCAGAAGAAGAAATAGAATGCCTTCATCTAGACCAGGACCATGAGATTCAACTCCCTATTATATTGTCCTTTGCAGATGACGTGATAATAGCAACAAATAATCCTAGTGAACTGGATGAAATAGTCACCAAAAACAAACCGTTACTAGAATCAGTCGGACTCCACATTAACGAAACGAAAACCAAACTAGTAATCAGAGACCCACACAGCACCAAAACCCGAAGTCTTATTAGAATTGGAGGAACCAATATTCAACCGACATCGACACATGATAGAAACAACACAGTCCACGCCAGATTTAAACCAGCGATGCGTAACTCCAAGGCCTTAATTTCCTTCATGAAAAACTCTAAAGTGGAGTGGAAAATTACGCGTCCTGTCTATAAAATGGTCCTAGAACCTGCTATGACTTACGGTCTTAAGGCAGTGACACTCACAAAGGCAAGCCGATCGCAAATAAGAAGATACGAAAGACTCCTTTTTAATGATATGGTAAAGAGTACGCGAAACCCCGAACAAAAAAAAATCAAATATCAAATCTTATGGGAAAAACGATCACCAAAAAATCAAATGCCTACGGTTATGCAACTACGGGCACATCCTCCAACGACCAGAACCTCACTACACGCAGCTATTAGATACAACGCGAAACGGCTAAAAGTTGGAAGACCATTAAATACATTAATTTCGCTTTATCTTTATCACCTTCGCAAAGAGCTCAAGTGGCTCCCAATCCGCCTTCGCAGGAACACTAGGATCCTATGTCTTCTCTTCAATATCCTACATAACCCATCCTATACTTCGTACCTGCGTGAGCGTTTTTCTTATGCCCGCCCTATTGACGCACCGTATAGATCGCACCTTAGATCCCTACTTAAATCCCATCCTCATAAATCCAGCTATTACTCATACTCCTTCTCCGTCCATGCTGTAAGATTGTGGAACTCACTTCCGCCTAGCATTCGTGATTTGAAGACCATCTCATTGTTCAAAACCAGAGTGAAAGAGCATTACCTTTCCTCTCAGTTATGATTTATTATGTAATATATTTTTATTTTTTATATATCTTTTCATTATGTATTTATATAAGTATATATTCATATTTACTTAGTATGTGTATTTTATGTTTATTTAATATTATAGATTAAGTTAGGTAAGGGACAAACACATTATTCTTTTCCTTTTCTCACACACTATAGTCTACGTTTCTTTTTCATTTCTCCTTTTGCAGGTCTGCTGGCAGAAATTTCTTAAGAAATAAGCAGTACCTTTGTACTCATATTTTATAATTTTATTTTCCTGTGTAATCTACTGTGTGTACATAAATAGTAAAATAAATAAATAAATGAATAAATGAAACGACTCACTCCAACAAGACTTGGAATATTTCAATAAAAGCAAAGAAGAATGGATTCAGTTAGCAGCAGATTGAAAAAAATCAAATTAGCCACCCAGGAAATATATCACCTTAGCGAAACTGACAGTGAAACAAATACTACTGACGATGAAACATATACGCGACCATAATGTTATTAAATAAGACGTGTCAAAAACGAATGGAATCGCAACCACCACAAACGAACATGATTCTCCAATGATAGAAGAGACCAATCAAACGAAGGTCAAAACATCAATGCTCATTCCTATGGATTGTACCTGTCTTTACTACTATTCCTATATTGGCTCTAGGCTGCATAGTCGGCTGATTATGCCCGACTGGCTGCGGTTCGTCGGGCTTCCTTTCCCATCCCAGAGCATGTCTGTCCTTACAAAATCGTGCCCCCTGATGTATCCGGCTTGTCCGGGTCAGGCTTGCTCCTGGCTGGGTGTGGTGCTCAATCATCATCAAACATCAAGCAGAAGCACACATACCGTAATCAATACCACCCATTTACTATGGTACCTACCTAATCCGTACCTTTTATTTATAAAAGAAAGAAAAAACAATATTTATTTACCTACAAACGCCTATTCATCGTATCGTGTTTAAGTTTCTTGATCTGCAAAAATATTACCTGTCGGTAACATAACAACAAAAGAATACGTCGATGTGTTTATAATGACATCTGATACCTACCGTCTACTATTCATGCCGAGGCTGAATAGTATTTGTGGCATTGAACCACGAGTTTGAAGAAAACACGTGATATTTAGGGTTCCGTACAGAAGGGGTAAAAAGGAACCCTGTTACTAAGAGTCCACTGTCCGTCTGTCTGTCTTTCTGTCTGTCACCAGGCTGTATCTCATGAACCGTGATAGCTAGACAATTGAAATTTTCACAGATGATGTGTTTTTTTTAGATTATGGTACGGAACCCTTCGTGCGCGTGTCCGACTCGCATTTGGCCCGGTTTTTAGGAATCTTTAAACATCTATGACCTATAAAAAAGCTTTCTGCGAAAACAAAACCGACTTCTAAAAAGACACTAAAAAAGTCTAAAATAACTTTACTTTCGGAAGTCGGTGTCTTTGTTTGTATTTTTTTTGCCACCGACTGTTTTCGCAGAAAGTTTTTTTATTTTATCCTTTTTAGTTGTATACCACACAAATTCTTGTCATGAATTAGTTTTTAGTTTGTAACTAGAAGTTAGTTAAAGTACTCGTCAAGACGAATCATACGAGCCCAAACTCGATGGGATTGTGTCATTTTATTACGGACTACCTGTGACCACCTTCCAGCTCCATCACCAGACCCTAGGTACCATCTAGAGACAAAGTACTCGACAAGATGAATTATACGAACCCAAACTCGATGAGGTTATGTCGTTTTAATGGAGTTCCTATGGCCACCTTCCAGCTCAATCATCAGACCCTGGTTACCATTTAGGACTACAGTACTTGTCAAGACAAATCAAACGAGTCCAAACTCGACGGCGTTGCGTCGTTTTATTACAGAGTTCATATGGCCACAGATCAGATCCGCTCCATGTCATCATAATATTGCATTGTCTCGCGATATACACATGCGTGCAAAATTTCAGCTCAATCAGAAATCGGGAAGTGTGTCAAATTGAACTAGCAAGTATCACGCGACGTCGCGTGATGTACATCAGAGCGCCAGCACGCGACGTCGCGTGATGTGACAATTAACGTGAGGAAAACAACCAAATTCCTAAACCGATTTTGATGAAATTTCTATAGGACCAATCGGGAAGCATATCCTTTCAGATGAAAAAAGAATTTTTCAAATCGGTTTACAAATGACGGAGTTCTGAGGTAACAAACATAAAAAAAAATACAACCGAATTGAGAACCTCCTCTTTTTGAATAAAGTCGGTTAAAAATCATGTAAGCTGATCCGATAACTTCGATTCTACTCTAGAACATCCTTCCATTCCAACAAAACCTTTTGTTGTCTTGGTTTACAAGTTTATTGCCTCAGAAAAGGGGCCTCAATGAGTTCAGGCACCAAAAGAAGTTTGGGTTGAGGAGTCATCAACCTCCGAGCTTGAACTGTGAGGTACTACATAAAAATGCCGAAGGATTCCATTTGTCCTCTATGAACGGATGAACGGTCATAGGACTATTGACATTGATGGCAAGAACCTCGACGGTAATTCACGTATTCTGGGAATCGATCGACCTGTTTTGGTTGTTCTGCAGACGAGTTCCCTTTTGGGTAAAAGGAAGGGGTTTTGTCGGACTTCTAGAACCCCATGCTTCCCTCCACTACCGTAGGTCAGTGTCCTGGTATCAGCTCGCCGTGTCTTTTGGGCCCCATCATTCGACAGGTTTTTGACCATTTTTTAAACTGAAGAGACAAGAGGTATTGGAGAGAACGATGACATATAAATAAGGGGTGAAGCCGAAAAGTACTTGTTCTCCCCGTCATTGCGATTGTATTTTTGTTCGACAATACTTTTTCAAAAGTTTTTTTTTAATACAAGTTTTTAATGTTATCACACGTATCACTGTACTTTATATACCTCCACGACCCCCGTACTATTCAATGCATCGATCAGCACAGTCCCAAGTAGCATTTTGTTCTCTTTAATAGTTCACATTCAGTTCACTAGTGATTTCTAAGCATTATACAATGGTCACACGTGGCTCATTGGCTGTATTAAAGTGAGCAATTCCACTTATACCTGTATAAGGCATGTTTAAGAGTGTAAAATTGGCCTATTAAGTAACTGTTGGTGTTATAATAGGATAACATTACTCTTGTAGTCAGCTTTCATTTTAAAAGCTGAACAAAAGCATTTTAAGAGGGGGAAAATACGGCATTGGCTATTTAAAGGTCCACATGTATGGTTTTATATTGCTGGCATTTTAGTATAACACATGTGAACATTAATGTAGCCAAAAGCTGTGGTATAGCACCTTTTGTGGACCGTTATTCAGATTGTTGCTGGTCTTGTGATACATTAATCAGCCTTTATATTATTCTGTAAAAGAGCGTTTAATGAGTTCAGATGTACGTTTAAGGTACTGACAGCTGTTTATTTGTTCACGAGTACCAGATTAATATCCTCTAAGCTAACAACTATGTGAACGTGGTTTTCTTTAACACTTGGACGACGACAAACACGCGCGTGCATGTAATAACCTAAAACAATAAAAATGCATAAAAACAATTGGAAGCAGAGAGTGAGGACCGGTGGAATCAGAAGAAAAATCTTAAAAGAATATTTGCAGATAATAAGACCAAATAATCAATCTAAAACGATTTCAAGTGCGACTTTAAACTTTATTAATGACGGTTCTGTACATAATACAGAGGAAAAATTGCCTGAAGCTGAGGCCAATACGATTTCAAGCGTGTGTCCAAACTTAATTTATGACGGTTCCGTACACAACGTAGAAGAAACTGAGTGTGGTGGTTTCTGTTCTGGTAAAAGTGAATATGAATACGATTATGAAAAACATGTATCTTTTCGTGAAAACTTAAGAATATGGGCTGTAAAAAATAATATAAGCCATGTCGCTCTAAATGAATTGTCAGTCATCATTAACGAACTGATTCCAGAAATACTACCAGCAGATTCTAGAACAATTTTATGTACTCCCAAACAAATTACTATTAAAAATATTGAAGGCGGTCAATATTGGCATAATGGAATTGCAAAACCACTTGAAAAAATTTTGCAAAATTGGATTGACGTTCCAGATACAATTTCAATAAACATAAATGTGGATGGTTTGCCCATATTCAAAAGTTCCTCTAATGAATTTTGGCCTATATTGTGTAACATCTTTGAAAATGCGAAAATAAGGCCTTTTGTAATTGGAATATACTTTGGGAAAGGAAAACCAAAAAATCTAAATGACTTTTTTGAAGATTTTGTACATGATATGAATACATTATTAGAAGAAGGACTCCAAGTTCAGCGTCTAGAAAAAAATATAAAAATTAAAATACGGTGTTTTATATGTGATTCACCAGCTAGAGCCTACATAAAAGGTTAGTTTGACTCGTCTTACATTCTCATTAAGTGGATTAATACTCTCATACCAGGATAAAATACCTAATCGTTTGGTGTTACAATAAATTAATTACGCTTCAAACAAAATGATGAACTAAATTGAATTTATGGTGCTATTTATATTTGCCGTGGCTACTCTTACTATAATCCAATGATAACTGGATTTTTTGGGATATAAAGCATTTCATATTATGTTAATCTAGGTATCAAACTATTTGCGTACCTTTCATTCCAATTCGTTTAGCCGTTCTTACGTTATTGAGTTATAAGTATAAACATACAAACAACTAAATTTTCACATAAATATTAGTAGGATTATGATAACCAAAGACCAAATTTTAAGTGAAAATGAACTTTCCTTGTACTTGCTTAATTCTTAATTACAGGAGTGTGCAACTTTAATGGAAAACATGGATGCCATAAATGTACCACGGTCGGAGAATATTCTCATATTACACACACCGTTACATTCTCTGAATCAAGGTGTCCTGAGCGGACTAATGAAGGATTTCGGAATAAAATATATGGCTTACATCATAAATATGACTCGCCCTTATTAAATCTTCCAGTTGACATGGTAAATCAATTTGTTGTCGGTGATTCACTTCATTTGATCGATTTAGGTATTATGAAGAGGCTGTTAACTGGTTGGCGTGACGGAAATTTTGGCAAATATATTACTAAATGGCGTGCAAATGACATCGCAACCGTTTCATCGTTTTTGAACAAGTGTGCGTTGCCTTCAGAAGTGCATCGAGCAGTGCGGGGCCTAGATTCATTAGCACATTGGAAAGCGTCGGAATTCAGAACTTTTCTTCACTATTTAAGTATCGTTATTTTGCCAGAAGTGATGAATAATGACGCCTATAATCATTTCTTAACACTCTATTGCGGCATAACAATTTGCTCAACCGGAACCTACCAACACTTGTTACAATGTGCAAAAAAGCTGCTGGAATATTTTGTAGAACATTACAAAGACTTTTACGGATCAGGCTACATGACAAGCAACGTTCACAACTTACTGCACTTAACTGACGAAGTTAAAAAGTTTGGTCCACTGATGACATTCAACGCATATCCCTTTGAAAATAAATTATTTATGATCAAAAGAATGCTCAGATCAGGTAAAAAGCCGCTGTCACAAGTCGCCAAAAGAATGGAAGAAAGTACAAATGAAATTCTTTGCCAAAAACATTCTGGCAATAAGTATCCGTTTGTTACCACAACAAACAATATAAATATAATACATTTTGAAGATTTCAAAATTTCTACCAAAAAAAGAGATAGTTATTTACTGACAAAAAGAATCGAGGTTGTTAAAATTAACCACATAGCAAATGACCACAATAAGATTTTAATAAGAGGTATTAGAATAAATAACACAGAAGATGTTTTTACATATCCAATAAAATCGTCTCATCTTGCAATATACAAATCAAAAATTCAGCATAATTGTGACCATACTTTGATTGTTTTAGAATGTAAGGATATTAAGTGTAAATTAGTGTGCGTTGAATATAAAGAATTTCAATACTTTATACCTTTGTTGCATACATTATAAGAATAATACAACTTTACGAATGTTTGATCATTTTTATTTTTAAATCACATAAACTTTGAGTTTCTTACACCTTGTATTTATTTAAATTCACAATTCCCTTAAGAATCTTTTTGAAAAAGGTTAAAAAATCTATACTTTGGATTTTAAATTTTTTGTTTTTCAAATAATGTATAGACGTTTGAATAAACTTTTCATCGCCATCTTTTTCAAAAAGATCATAATATTATGTAGTAAGAAATAAACTTATTATTATAATTTCAAATCAGTCTGTCAGTTTTAAGGCTCCTACAAACAGGCACGACGCACAATATAATCACCGCTCGTTGCGCGACTTGTGCGTGCCTTTGTGTCGCGCGCTATTTTATCGCGTGTCGCGCCTGTTTGAAGGAGCCTTTATACAGGTACATGTCATGATCATCATGGCACTTAAAGTATATTAATTCTTTTATCTAATAAACTTTGATTTTCAAACTAACATAATTCGGAAATTAGATAAAACATTTCAAAATTAAAAATAATTCTCCCGCAAAAAATCAACATAATAACTTTCATTAAAACGAACATTTTCATAAACATTTAAACTCCATTTACAATAAGATTAGACTTTTAAACGAACCTTTTTTACAGTCCGTTCAACCGATTTTGACTTCTATTCCGTAGGCTTAAGGATGGCATTAAAGGCAAAAAAGTAGTTATAATACCAACTGTTTACTGCAGCTGCCATTTGTCATGCCACCAACGCAATAGAAGTCAAAATCGGTTGAACGGACTGTAAAAAAGGTTTGTTTAAATGTCTATTCTTATTGTAAATGGAGTAGTACACACGCAGCAAGAAACATTTCGTTTCTTGACAAGATTTATGTAATCATTCAACCAGCCTAGTCAGTTTAGTTAATATACAACGCGTAAAAAAGGAGTGATAATACCGAGTCGTACTGAACAACGTTCCCCGTGGGACATAATAATGGCTAAATCTGAAAAAAAAAAAACAATCGGAGAATCGGTAATTTTGTATGGGGCACCCACGTACGCACTTACTTTTTTCAGATTTTAATTTTTTTTTATTTTACTTTTTTAGATTTTATATTTTTCAGATTTTGCCAGAGCTAAGTCTCATGAGGAAAGTTTTTCAGTATGACTAATATTATCGCCCTAACCAGTATTGTTACTCCTTTTTTGACACGTACTTACTAATTATAATATAACATTGAATTTAATGTTTTTTTTAGTCTTTAGATACCTACTAATAAATCTTTTTTTCAAAATAATACAAATGTAACAAAAAAGGCTTCACATAGAACACTTGAGAAAACTATTATTCTTATACAATTTCAATCAACAAAATAACTTTACATCAAAACGATTGTTTTCAAAATTATCTAGTTTTTAACACAAATCCTCATCATCAGACTCTTCTTCTATCACTTTCTCCACTTCCATCGCTAATGGTTCGTTTGGATAGTCGTGATTGTTAGTAGAAACTTTACTTGTGGATTGTTTCGGTTCGTTTTTTGTATTTGTGCTTTTAGGTTTAGTTTTTCGAATTCGTTTAGTTGAAGATCTTAAATCTTTCATTGCCCTTCTTTTTACGGCATTTTTTAAAGACATTTTAAAAAAGTTTTCGGTCTGTCCCATGGTAAATGTAGGATCCCATGAACGTATCATGTTACAAAAGAATGTAATAAAGTTTTTAAAATCTTTTAACGCGATCTTTGAATAATTTCCACGACTTGCTCCAGACCAAGAACATTTACACATAAAATCACGTGTTATCAATGAGTCGAGCAATTTGTAGGCAAATGTTAAGCCATTGCCTTCACAGGGCTGAAACAAAAATGACAACTGTTTTTGTAAGTTTGCTCTCTCAGTTTTATCCTTTAAAGTATTTTCTAGACTGTCCAGTTGTTGTTTATTTTCAATCTTTTCAAGACGGAACGCCTCATTTTCTTCTGGGTTAGCGTCTTTTAATAAAGTAACGGCCATTGGTTGATCAATTTTTTCCGTAATTGTTGCTATGCCTTCGTTGATTTGTACAGACAACATCGCTACCTTCTGGGTGAGTTTTTGCATATGTTCTACAATATCGTGGAGTATTTTGTCCTGGTTATTAATTTTTTGTAATAATAGGTTTTGATTACCAATAAGTTGATCGCAGTCGAGCGTAGGTAACAAATTCAAAGTTTCATCCATTATCATTTGATTATTGGCTTCAGAAGATGGACCATCACCCATGTTTTTGTCATTAGGCGCCTGAAAAACAAAAAAATGGTTTACAAAAATGAAACTGAATAGCAAAACAATTATAATGTCACCTCCAGTCTAACAACTCCTAGGCAATTAACAAATTTTCCTTCCAGGACGCAGCCGAATGCGCGCGAAACAATGCCTCAGCCACACGCCACGGCTTGTGTCGACGCACTTAGCGTGTGTGTGAGTGAGTGAAGTTTCGCTGTTTTAGGTAGGTCTGTATAGATGTAGCAAGAAATAGCAAGGTGGCTTTGTGATCAAATAAATAGATACAAACTAAAACAGCGTACTTACCAAATTTTGAACCATATCTTCAAAGTTGTTTATCACTGGCGCTGACCAGTTACAAGTTGTTGTTGCTGGGGTTTCATTATCAGTATCGGTCTGATTTTCCATAATCTGTATTTCATGTTGCGCTGCCATGTAGGTCTCAATATTATTTCGTTTGACTGAACAGTTTAGAATGTCCCAGTTTGGACTTGGAAATGATGACTCTTCTCTTACTAGACGCGCTCGGTTTTTAATTTTTTCTGATGGCCAAAATAGCTTTCCATTTTCTTCCCATATTGAAGGTACAATACTTAGTCTACGTCGCCCTTTTTCTACTGTCTGGACTATCTTGAACGGCATGGTCTAAAAATACAATTAAAATAATTAAATTAGTTATCAGACTACATTAAACATACTCTGTAAATAGCAACAAATGAAATATAAACTGAAATTAATTATTTGGAAGATAAAAGAAACAAAATGATTCGAGAAAGATGATTTAGGGATAAAGAAGATGTGAAATACAACAGTAAAATTAGTCGCATTCAGCCGACATAATAACAGTCGACACGCACGATATAGTTGGATTCGCAGATTATCGATCTCTCCATCAATAATATCGAAGCCGTCGTCGTTCATCCATCATACTGCTATTTACCAAAAAATAATATTTATTAGTAATAAAATAGCAATATGATGAATAGTACTCCAGATACAATTATCTGGAGTTGACGTCTACCACTTGAAATTCACAACTAAACTGCACAAATATACCTACAAACCTTGCCTTAACACAGCACCACAAAAATACATACAAAACACACTGAGTAATAACTTTTAAAAGTAAAGTTAGGTACCCTACCAAAGAAACAATGAATTTGACGACAGCGAGAAGCAACGTGGCGTGCGATTTACTTCGTGTTTATTTTACAACTGCTAACAATAACAAACAAGCGAACCGCAACCGAGCAGCGAAATTTAGTGGCATCTCGTTTTCGCTTGTACTTACCTCTCACACTTATACCCTTACGCACCTTACAATACACGCGCACCTCTCACAAGGAATGTTCAAAAGATTAAAAAGAAATAAAACAGAGAGCGCTGTTCACAAAACAAAAAAAAATCTTATCCATTATAATGGATTTGTACATTTTCGTATACCGCCATAATAATGGATTGGTCATTTGAGTGGATAGACATATTCATAAGTATATTTATCTACCTATAATTTAGTTTGATGACGAAGTGCAAAATACCTATGTAAGTGGAGAGCCTTACTGCACTGCTTTGAGTGTTTTATTTGAACATATATATATATATATATATATATATATATATATATATATATATATATATATATATATGTATTTTTGTTACTTAAATAAGTCCGGATTCTAACAATATCTACTCCTCTTTTAAAATTAACTTAACATGTGGTATACTTGTGGTATTCAAAGAAAATTTACATGTTCAATGCGGATCTCTAAAATTTAGTAAGTAAAAAATATCTAAAAGGGTAAAACGTGAACTATTGAAGAACTACATACCCGCCCAGGGCTGCTGGACAGGTACACATGTGAATCTTTCTAGAGCTCACGACATTATAATGGTCCACATGTCAACCTTTCTAGAGCTCACGACATTATAATGGTACACATGTGAAACTTCAAAGATTTCACAGCATTAATTTGGAGCTACAATGGTTCACTGTAGCTGAAGAAAATGTTCACCATTTTGTTCACTCATAACCTATAATATTTCTAAGTTAATTATGATTTTATCACATACTACACAGTTTTCGTGATTAATTTTGTAGTAAGTGTTTAAATACAAAGACATAGACTGATTTAGATGCCATAAAAACACAAATATGAAAAATCGCTTTGTTTGTCCCTGCTTATTTAGATATATTTTTATGATAAAACAGCATTATTCCTGAGGCGCGTGAAAATTTTAACTCTAAATACGTATATACTTTACAATAAATTTACAATACCCATAATATTAACACAATAGAATATAATAAACACAAGTATGCTTACCAGTAATAATAAAATCACATAACATTGTATGGACATCACTCGCACATATATTAGAAATAAATATTTATTACAAAATGTGGTACTCAAGTAATAATTTAGAGAAAAAGTGGCCTACTAGTAGTTTTTAGAGTACACTTGTGAGCGTATAATTACTATAGAGGCTGTATAATTGTTCACTCGTTACTTCTTTTAACTCTCTTGTCTGTATGAAGAACCACATGGAATCTTATATAGTGTCGTTAATCAGCTTTAAGACCACTGTTCTCTCTTAAACTGCCATTAAAGTGCTACTATTCTGCTACTGTATACCTTTTGTGAACTTAAGGCTGAATAATTTGTGCCCAAACCGGAGGTATAAGGGCTGTGTAGGGTGCTATAGAGTGTCTTATACAGCTTGCTCAGACAGCTTAAAGCATAAATGTGTGTCATTAGTCAACCGATATAGAACCCTCAATGCTACTTGGGAGTGTTTAAAGTGCCACCGTGAAACGTGATTTTACACCCCAAAATAAAAAGACTAGCAACAAATTTTGCACAGAGCTTTGGTTTTGGCTTCTTTAAGGGTCTGTTTATACATTGTTTTCCCCTTTCTTTGGTACTAACTCTTTAGTCTCTACTACAGGCCTGACTACTACATACCCCTACCCTCCTATTAATAAACACAGACTAAAGTTATTCCAAGTTTAAACCTTTGAAAATGTATGGTTATTCCTTTGTTATTCCTGGTGTAATTTTATTCCGTGTTTATTAATAAGAGGGTTAATGCTTTACAGTGTCGTAACATGTCACTAAAGCTCAGTCGTTCGTCTGCTGATGATGATTTGCATGCCGTAAGGTAGACTGTAGCTGATCTCATTAATTTATGTACAACATCTTATACCTGTACCTACATTCAAAGCAAATAAAGATTTGATTGATTGATTGATTGATTGATGGTCATCAAAACTTCTTTAACACGACCGCGCATCCTCATCTCAGCGATAGGCAGAACTTTATATCTTCTTAAATCATGAATCAATAGCTACAGCATGTGGTACGAAAATGAATGAGCATTCCGTGACAAATTCCATAGAGTAAGTACCACGCCCAGCGTGACATATCTCATATCTATGACTCTGGGACTGTGACATTTATTGGTCTTTGTTATGTCATAAAACAATAATTACTACTACGTTTGACAATGACGAACTCAAATGCTATGGGTATTGACGCGCATATCGGTTACATGTGTTGGACGCGTTTGACGAGAAGAATCTTTCTTAGATTGAAACTTGTTGGGTGGTGATTCTACATTATTTGAATTGATCGAAAAAAATGAAAAGGCAGTAGCAGTGGGTACTACGTTGCTATAGGAACAGAGTGTACAGTTTCTCATCCTCCATAGTAGGAGGAGGGTCTTCCGGCCAGACGGCTGTTGATAATATAACATAACATCATGGCTGTAATACTAGAAGGGTTAGGTACAGGTGTATATAATGGTACACCCTCTTTTCGCCAGTTAATAATAGGGGGCGAGTCTATTGCCATCAACTGGGCACAAATACAGTCTCCGTGACTGCTACTGAGACATTCCTGATGGACAAACCCAATACCACTTTGCCCGATCTGAGAATCGAACCCGGGAGGCAGGACCTCATGTTCAGTAGTAGCGTCGCGACCGCCAGACCAGTTGAAAATAAGTATATGTGTTAAGTCTGATTTCTCAGTTTGTTTCAATGACTGACTTGTCACTTCAGAAAGAATTGTTGTTTCTGAAGGTTAAAGAAAAATATTTTCAATACACTTTCTCGAAAACTGGTTCTAATCGCACTAAGATTAGGTTCAACATGCAATGTATTTCACACACGTGCGATTGTTAATATTTTTTCGCACACGTGCGGTAATAAAAATTTGCACAGATAAGTCTAAAGGGTTCAATGACTATATCTATAGTCGGCGGTGATTGTTTTTTTTTAATCCCGGCAAAGAGATATGCGTCTTTACGGATTAAGTATTTTTCGAGTATTTAAATTGTGTTTATAAATAGAATATCATAGATAAAAATGATTATTTAAAACAAATATTTATTTTTATGAACAAATTAACATCTTAATGTGTTCTAAATAAAATAAAAATTGAATTTTCTTTTTTTCATAGTAGGCTGTATACGGCATCATACCTTTGCATCTTCTTCAACCTGGCGAAAGCAAAGCGCGGAAAAAAAGCAAATTAAATCATAGTTTCCTAATAATTCCTGACAAAAATACTTTTCGTTCTAATATTTTATTTCTTCGAAAGTGTATTGAAAAACGTCGTTTGATACGCGTGGGGATTTTTTATTGCAGTTCTCGGCTCCATTACACCCTCGCTTGCAGCTCGGGTGTTAATTCCGCGCTCGAATGCAATAACAAAGTTTCCCCACCTATATCAAAATGTACTATTGCGTAATGCCGCAAAATACTAGAACTTTATTTCCAAGTTTTAGGCTTTTAAATTTAACAACAACAGTCTAACCGGATGCAGTACCAGTATTTATATGAAGCGACTGTCAGCCGGAACGTGGATAGTCACGGTACGGTTGGTTGGTCCATATATTCAATGTCGCTCAAAGAGCTAAGGAACGGGCTATGCTTGGAGTCTCTCTGAAGGATCGTAACCCGAACGAGGCGATCCGACAGAGGACCAGAGTGGCCGACATAGCTCACAGAATAAGTAAGCTGAAGTGGCATTGGGCCGGCCATATTAGCCGCAGAACCGATGACCGTTGGGGTAAAGTTGTTCTTGAGTGGAGACCGCGAATCCGAATCGAATCGACGATCTTCGCAAGGTCGATTATAGAAACTGGATGAGAGTTGCCAATGAATTGATTGGCGTGCGATTGCAGAGGCCTACGTCCAGCAGTGGACTACCGTAGGCTGAAGGTGATGATTGTCTATCTGACCTACAGAATTCAGTTACTACTGGTTAATAAAATACGCCTTGGTAATACTAGTTGGCACGAGAATCACTACCTTAGTAACATAGGTATCCATGCAATTCCAGCAGGAAGACGTCAGCAATGTTATTATCCAATGGATCATAGATCGCGGCGTTGTTCCGCACTCACTCGCGCGGGTTCTCACGCCCTGCGCCCGCGCACCCGTAAGATTGTCCGGTCTGACATACGGTGGCGAGACGGACGTTTTAGTGCCGTTGTTTAGTGGAGCTTTATGAAGCAGAGACTTGTCTATTTAATTTTATATTTCGAGTTGTTTTTGTGACATGTAATAACTTAAAAATAAATAAATCAATAAAATAAAAATAAAATAGCCTTTAAATTCCATTAGCTATTAAAATTACTTAACAAAATTAACTTCAATTAATTTTATCATAGTCATGCAAAATTAGAATTCATTTTGTTTACAAAAAAATTATAATATAAATTAAATTAAATTTTTGATAACATTCATGGAATATCAAATAATAGTTGATAGCTCAAAATTTATATCAAAATAACTGAAATTAAATAATCCATATTGAATTGATAAAAGCATGCAATATTATAAGTTATACAAATCATGACAATATTAGGGAAAATTATGGTACTATTTTAGAAGTAAATGATAATAGTGATTACTCTAATTGGACCCCTTTTCGGGTAAGGCCTCCTCCAGAGGCTCCTCTTTTGGCGACATCTGCCCAGTCTTTTCCTGCTTTGCTTTTGCTGATTCTACTTCGTCTTTCCATCTCGCTTTCGATCTACCTCTACGTCTGTAACCGTGAGGGCCTCTCCATAATGTCACTGCCTTCGTCCATCTGTCATCTGTATAACGGGCCACATCCCGCCGGAACGGGCCGCAGGAACTTGAAAATACACACATCAAAAGTGTCTAGGGATCAACATATATTTTTGCAATAACTTTTCTCCTGATTGATATTAATTAAAATTTTCTTTAAGGATTCATCAAATAAAGTGTTTTCGTTTGTCACAGTAACGATAAACCAAGTCACCTTTGCATTAATAAAGAAATTTGCCATTTTCCTAATAAAGGGATTTTTGACATTTGAACCACTAACACAAAAGTTCGAAAAAAAGACTGAAATAACAGTTTTCTTTAAAATTTTATTGGGTAACTTAAACAATTAATAATCCGTGTTTCTACCGCGAACACTAACAACACAAGAACATCGGTTTGGCATACTCAAAATGAGTTCATCCAAATCACGCTGTGGAATGGCCGCCCATGTTCGTTGCAACAACAAAAAAAGGTCTTCTTGCGACTGGATACCCTCCATATTCGGCAGAGCTCTTCTCTGTAGCATATCCCATGCATGCTCAATCGGATTCAAGTCTGGCGACTGAGCAGGCCAGGGCAGGACATTGATGTTAGCTGCGGCGAGAGTCTGTCTTACAACTCTTGCGGTGTGCGGTCGTGCATTATCATGCATTAACTGAAATAAGGGACCGATTTGCACTTGTAGAGGAACGATGACGTCTGATACAATCGTCTCAGCATAAATTTGAGCGTTGAGGTTGCCTCTGATCCAAATCTACTCAGTTCTTCCGCCGATCCAAATACCCGCCCATACCATGATGGTTCCACCACTATAAGGATGGACTTCCTGGCAGGATTTTAATCGCTGTTGGCGTCCAGGGGTTCTCCAGTGTCGTATACATCTTGTATCCGGTCTCATACCAAAACGAGACTCATCAGAAAAGCACACGAAACGCCATTGTTCTTCTGCCCAATTTCTGTGTTCAAGAGCCCATTGATATCGTATCCTACGATTGTGCATTGCTATAGGTGGTACCCGTAGCGGTCTTCGGGAATGAAGGTTCACTTCATGCAAGCGGTTTCTGACTGTTTGGTCGCTAATTAAGTTCCCTGAAGAGTGATGAAGCCTCATGGCTAACATCATGGCGGTTATTGTTGGAGCTCTTCGAGTTAAGATTTGAATGTATCGGTCTTGTCTCCGTGTGGTGCAGCGATACCGTCCTCCATGGCGCTCAGCCACGTACCAGTGCTTCGGTAACGTGTCCAAAGTCGACTGATAACACTCTGACTTGTATTCAGAGCTAAAGCCACAGTACGTTGCCGGGAACCAGCTTCTATCATTCCCACGGCTCTGAGCATTTCTTCCCTGCTTAAATGACGTCGCCGCTCCATAATAACGTTGGTTTTAATCAGTAGTAGGGAAACAGTAGCACTAATAATGTCTTCAATGCGTTGTGTATGTTTTTATAGGGAAAATATTGACAGCTGATTTTCATCTTTTACTCGAATTTGATTCACAGTTCCTGATTCAAATTATGAAATGCACCAAAAAGGATCCATATAAATTTATAAAATCATAAATTTATTACAAAGCCACATCTCAATCTCAAGAAATCCACATAAAAATGCTTGATCCCTAGACACTTTTGATGTGTGTATTAGGTTGTAAAAAAAAAATCAAGGGAATTAGGTGATGCCGGTTTTCGCGTTCATGTCACACTCTTATTTGCAAATAAACAGGGTAGTCTGTTATAAGTACTCGTACCACACTAGAAGTTGTTTAATGCCCCTGAGTAAATGCCTCCAAAACTGAGGTAATAAATAGCATTCTATTAAAGCTCAAGAAATAAGATATACTTTAACATATTTTTTCGTGTTTTTCTTTAATCAGTCTATAATCTTAGTGAAAAATAATAATTGACAGATAATTCATGTCCTGGTTTATTAGCATTTTTTTTAATGTTTGATTAATAAATCAACAATTTGTTCAAGCCAAAACTTTGCCGCTCCAATTTGGAACTTTCAATTCAATATCTATGCAGCGCCATCTACTTTAAAAGTCACGAACTATTCACAATATGTCCGAAACGCTCCTTAGCTCAAAACGCATAGTGAAACACCGTACGGCTTTGCACTGTTAGAAGGAGATAGCAATATTACTTTACGACCGGACATAATTCGGTAGAGAGAGACAAAAACATTGTCGCGTGACTGGTTAGCATTGCAAGGTCGTCGCAAGAGGTGAGTGACACCAATCCGTGGTTCCTCTCCTTTTGTTATGTTAGACTTTATAGATAAGACTTAAGGTTGAAATTCGTTGAAAAAGTAATGACAGATAGTGCGTCCGCGCATTTTGCGTGCCAAATCATATTGTTTTGATTTTGTAGGCACAATTGGTGTTTAATTGATGTTTAAACGATCGATTACAGTTGATTCGCCGTGATATGTGCGGTGCTTGTAATTTAGATGCTGTGTCGAATTTGATAATTCCTTGGCTACAAGACATTGTTTTGTATTGTGTAATTTTTTGCTGCGTTTTTACACCTCCTTGTGTGAATTTAATTAATCTGATGATTGACACGTATGCTCTTGTTAAAATGTTGGCATATTTTACGTAAGTACATGGTTACATAAGTATTTACAAAATCTAGAGAAAAATATTGTAGCTCTTAAAATCTAAACGTTAAAACCTACTAAAACGTTATCTTAATCAGGTGATTGGTGCTTCTTAATTAATTCCTAGTTAATTGTTCCAAGTATTATATTTTTGATCTGATTAGTATGGTATACTTACTTACGGTCTAGTTCATTTTGACTTCTAACTTTTCAGAGCCAACAATCTTCGTTGAGATGTCCCTGACTCTTTCAGACTCGGCTTTTATAGGTTTATCGACATTATCGCAAGTATCCCCCCAGGATCGTTTGTTATGGCAGTCTGTGGGAGAGACACGTGTTCAATGTTTACGAGAATCTATTTATGTTCATGAAGAGATTGTTATTCATTGATGAAATACAAATATTTTGATCAAATTATTTGTATCACCTACACTGTCCTTACAAGTTAAGTCACATAAGGTGGAAGCGCAAGAGTAGCCCGCGAAATTCAAATTTTCTTGCGTTTTTTGTAATTTGAAGGTCTGTTTCAGGTTGTTTCTTGATGAAAAATGAGTGCTTCAAATTGCAAAAAACGTAAGAAAATTTTAATTTCGCGGGTTACCCTTGCGCTTCCACCTTAAAGTTAAACATAAGCTGCCATCGAGAAAGAATTTATATCTATAGATATTATAAAGATGTAATAGTTTGTGAGGTTGTAGGGGGTAATCTCTGGAATACTCTGGATGTACTAAACCGATTTTGAAAATTCTTTCACTAATAAGAAGTTACATTATCCCCGAGTGCCCTAAGCTATATTTACAACGCGCCCGTGGGATAATTTCCGACCAAAACGTGAGCAAAGCCGCGCGCAACAGCTAGTAACATGGCACCAAAGTTTTTAGTTAATATTTAAGTTTTCTTAAGTTTACTTTGGCGATCACGAACTGTCCATGTCATTTTCAAATGTCATTTTATTAACACGACATCATCAGTAGGTAATTCTCAAGCATCAGACAACATTCATAACATCAATGATGTTATTCAAGTAATTGAATTTGAAATTGACCGCGTGTGAGCTTGCACGCGCGCTGCACCGATCTATTTGAGCTAACTGCAAATTTATTGCTCATTTTCTTTCTTGTGAACGTTGAATATCCTCACGGCGGCGGTAGTATGGAACTGGTAATGATGAGGAATTCAGGGTAATAAAATCTTTGAAATCGATGCCGTGGAATGTTTTCACGTGAATTTATTTAACTTTTCTGAGTGTAACTTTAGAGAAGCGTCTAACTTAAACTATTGAATAAATACATCTTTCAAGAATCGTTTGATAGAATCTAAGTGACATTAAGTAGGTAATGTTTTTTTTTCCACAACGCTAATCGAAGACTTATTCAATTCAATTCAATTCAAATATTTTATTTCAGATACAAAAATCCATATAGTGTTAGTAGTATAACTTAACCTAATGTTAGTATTAAATTAGAAATCATAAACAACTAGTGCACCATTGAACTGTTCGCTCAATGGTGCACCAGTCTATTTGGATAAGACGTGTGTCTGAACTCCTACCCACCTTCATAAAAGGCGAGAGTCCCACCGGTCTGAAAACCTTATGTTAAGAGTTAAGGCAAACTACAGCTTGTTCAAGTTACGTAACCACTTTATGTAACAATTCAAAATTGTTTATAAAGCGTATTCTAGGAAAGCTCGTAGTTTTACGAGTCAATAAAAATAAGTTTTAAAGTTTCGTTTGTAACAAGCGATGTTTGACCACAACTTGTAAACAACGCCATCTACCCACAGCTGGTTGAACCGCGTAGGGATTGCGACCACCCGCGTGCTGCGTCGACGCGTGCGCAACCGATAGCGATTGATGGAGGCACTGTTCTTACAAGGGACAGTGCGTAGGGCTGAGACGATGTATTTAATTTTAAAGCAGCAGTTTATTGTGCATAATAAAATTGTTTATACCTACTTCTTTTACACGCAAAGTTGAATGTAAATGACGTTATGTTAAGGTGGAAGCGTCAGAGTAGCCCGAGAAATTTAAATTTTCTTAGATTTTTAGCAATTTACGTGTCAGTGTCAGGTTGTGTGTTGTTGAAAAATGAGTCGCGCCAGTAACACGTAAATAATTAGAGAATTATAATCATTAAAATAATCAATACAACCCTCTTAGTTCATTTAATCCTATTCTGAAACTATTTCATGAAAAAGACATTCAATGGCGTTAAATGAACTTAGAGGGTTGTATTGACGATCTAATTGAATATAATTCAATAACTACATACGTGTTACTGGCGCGACTCATTTTTCATCAACATACAACCTGAAAAATTAAATTTCGCGGACTACTCTGGCGCTTCCACCAAGAAATTAGGAAAAAACATTGAAACAAATATGAAGTCCACGCGCACGGCTGCATCATTGTGGTTATTAATTTTGATCTCTTTGTTATGAAGTT
The DNA here is from genome assembly GCA_947578425.1 of Eugnorisma glareosa. Classification (NCBI taxonomy): domain Eukaryota; kingdom Metazoa; phylum Arthropoda; class Insecta; order Lepidoptera; family Noctuidae; genus Eugnorisma; species Eugnorisma glareosa. The sequence continues at coordinate 2,299,764 of OX387966.1, forward strand.
CGAAGAAATTTATACGGTCTAAGTACTACGTAACTACTCCAACTACAAGTTCATGTTAAGACATGCAACAGCAGTTGGTCATCACCCAATTTTAGATAAATCAAAATCAACCTTACTAAGGAAGTGTGTTGGAAACTTACCTTCGCGTAATCAACGGGAGATGCGTTGACCGGACAAGTAAACAGTCCCTCGCTGAAACAAAATAAAACAATATCAGATTTATATGTATTAAACCTTACATATTTTTTATTGTGTATTAGTTGGATGGCGTTTGGCCGCAACTCGCCATAAGTGAAGCTCTTAAGCTTCACTTATGGCGAATAAATAGAATTAGAATTTTAGAATTTTCTTAGAATTTTTGATAGCATTTGGCAGTGCTTGCCTTAGCAAGCACTGCCAAATGCTATCAAAAATTCTGAAAATTAAACTATGTAAATAAATAGTCAAAAACAGGTCTACGCAATGGCCATGTTACAATTCGCAGCAAACACATTAAAACCCATAACGTCCTCTCGAGTAACATTTTTGTCATAAACTGCAGCAGTTGCCGGTTAACACGTAATAAAATATGTAGTTAAGCGAGCAATGAAGTGTTATAATAAACATAGTGTAATATAAACAATTATAATTTTATTATTATGTCACGCAATCGCCAGCGGCAATCTCATAGGTTGCCGTTGGCATAGCAATTATTAACTCACTGGTACAGTGGCCATAAAAAGTGCTCTAATTTGAGAGATCTTGCTGACGAATATCGTGCACCCAGAAGTAATTGAAATCCTTACTTTCCTTACTTACCTAGGCTTACTATATTATAAATGCGAAAGTAAGTTTGCTTGTTTGTTGCCCTTTTACGCCTAAACCAGTCCTGAAATTTTACATATACGTTGTCAGGTGTACAGATACCGACTTAAGGTACGTAACTTTCCCGAAAAAAAGTTCTGTTCCCGAGGAAAACAGCAATAACGTTCATATGATAATAGATGGCGCTACGTGTCTTTCGAATTATAATTGAATTAAATTATTACAGGCAGACTAAACAAGCAGAGTACAACCCGAATTGATTGTCAAATTCTAAATTAACGCGAGCGAAGCTGTGGGCAAAAGCTAGTTAAAACGTAATGGTACCAAATAAATTAAGCTGACAGAAAACTTCGAAGTTTTTACACGACAGTTTTACTTCTTGATACAATGTTGTATTACTTTGAACTTCTTAGTAGTTCAAATCAAATAGCATACTGATGCTAAAAAACCTCTATGTAAGTATCCGATTCTAATCATTTTAACCACCAAACTATCAATATACAATAACAAATTAAAAGGTAGAAACTGAACTGTTAAATCCTGGTAATTTACCGTCAATCCAACACTTGTGTCCACGACCTTACTACTTGCTAATAGTGCCGGCCACAGAGAATAATCACCGGAACAGCAGACGGATACTGTCTGGCGATTAAATACGTTTGCATAGTGATTCGACGATGGATTGCATAGTATTTTGTTACAATAATAGTGTCATATTCATTATTTATCTGGATGCAGGCGGACTTTGGGCCGGTACTATTGATAAGGATGTTTATCTTGCAAGTTTACTTTTTTAATTTTGCAAGTTTTCTGGGTTTCAAAACAATTTTAATAGTAAAAGGCGTTCTAAATAAACGTCCTTTAATAAAAAAAGCAGAGGAAAAATGTTAATGGAGTTGCGGAATGCGGACACTGTCCGCAACTCCATGTCAAAGCGCGAGAGGTCGTAATGAGAATGATTTTCGCCAAGTAAAAGATTCCAGCAGTTGTATACGTATATGTGTACACCCCTATTGCGCAAAGAAAATAATCAATAAAAAGTTCGAATTCAATTCGAAAGCTACAAGATTCGAGATTCGGAGGAATCTTACTACCTGGAGAATTTCAAGAAAAGACTTAGATGAACAAGAATCTTCTGGGTCTACCGGTCTAGATACATAGGTATTTGCATAAAAATTTCTGTTCCTGTTACCTATGTGTTACATTCACGTTAAGTTAAGCGGAACCTGGCGATAAGCCAGAGAACTGTGAAAAAGAAGAACACACGCAAGAATAGAGGATACCTTAAACCTTACTGATCGGCTGAAATTGATGGTGTAACTAATAGTACACCCACATTTCGTCAGTTATGTTTAAGTCATTTGTGTCCCATGGGCGAGCCTATTACCATCAACCGGGCCCAAATCCAGGCTCCGTGACTGCTACTGAAAAATACCTAATGGAAAAACCCAATAACAATTTGCCCGTCCCGGGAATCGAACCCAGTACCTCGTGCTCAGCAATAGCGACCAACCAACGAGGCAGTCATCGAGTCGAGTTAAGTAACTAAGTTAAGTATTAAACAGGCCAGAATTATGAGAGAGCAGCGGTGGCCCAGTAGTGACGGCCCCGACTTACGAACAGTAAGTCGTGGGTTCGTACCCAGGCAGGGGCATTACTGTGTGAAATTTTTTTCATCACCACTGCTCTCAAAATGGTGAAGAAAATCCTAGTGAGGAAACCGGCATGTCCTAGAACCAAATAATTCGAAGACATGTGACATCTACCAACCCGCATTGGGCCTGCGAGGTGGATTATAGCCCATTCCTCTTCATAGAGAGGAGGCCGTATGTACCAGCAGTGGGAACATTATAGGCTGATTATGCAGAATTATGACTGTCTTCCTATCTTACAACCGGGTCGTAGCTAAAAGTATTATGACTGGGTGTAATGTTACATTTTTGGGATACTTCGTGGCGCATTTGCAGTGGATAAAAATCCTAAAAATTCAACATCTATTGCAGGTATTTCTTCCGTTTTGCAGAACTTCTCAATCTTCTCATCTGTCGTGTTATGGCGACGTGAATCATTCATCTTGAAGGTTTTATGATTATATCGTAATCTTCTTTAATTCCTAAACAAACAACTTGTTATAGAAAGCCATAAATCATCTCGCTATTAATTGCTTACCATAGTGTTATCATCTGATCGTGCCTAATTACCTTAACGCCTAAGATGCTGCATCTAGCAAGACTTGTTTGAAATAAAACTCTATGAGGAGACGATAAAGTAGATTTTCGGTTTGTTAGTTGGTCTAAACGCGATGTACAGTAGTTATTCACAATAAAAACGTTTATTTTTTCGTTTGACGTTTGTAATTAGTCGGTAATGCGAAGAAAATTATGTAGCGCGTCTCTTTATATGCGCACGCTCATGAGATATGGCAGTTTTTGTCGAGTGATGATCTCGATGTTTCCGTCCGAGTGTTTTGCTTAATAATCGGTATAATCGATGCAATGGCTCGTGTAGTTGCGTCGATTTATTGGCGGCGTGGTCGTTCAGCGAAGATATTTGTTAAAGTATCAGAGGAAATTGGAGTAAATGGTTGGTATCGTGTACCGGATAAATCTTCTGTTGTAAAAATAAGAGCTCTGTATTATTATTATTAAAGTAAGCGTTATATTTATGTTTTGTACGAATATTGCCAGCTTCGTATGTCACCACACGTACAGTGCTTTCGCCAGCGTTCATAATTTTTTTATTGGAATTTATCTACCAATGGAAAATTCGGAAGATTTTAGTCATGCTTTCGAAAAGCCTTTGGTTTTCGCCATGATTATCAATCTAGATAGCCATGTTTGGACAAGGTTACTTATAGAGCCTGGGCTTATGACGACGTACAGAGAGTACACACTGCTAACTACACCCCCTTTTGTTTATTTTAAGTTGGTCCTGTCCATCCAAACGTTGTCTGGAATATACGAGTATCTCAAGCGAAATGGCTTCCATCGCACATATAACTAAAGCTGTGTAGCAATTTTGGTGTTAAATAAAGCACCTTTGTTCTATCTATCTACAGTTTACTGCTGAAGACTCATAACTTTACCCACAAACAAAGCCTCGGAGCACAACAACCTAATGAATAATTTTCTTCTCGCTCGCAAATCACTATCGAAGTTCCAAAGAGAAACCGATATAAATCATCAACTTTGCTCGCGGAAAAACAAGTAAATAGCGTGCGTTTAGTTCGATGCACTATCACGCCTCTTATTACGGCGTCACGGGCAGACACATAAACGATCATTGTGCCACGTAATGATATTTACATAATTAAACCACTTAACAAGCGTGTGAGTGAAATATTCGCCTCATTTAGAATGAGCATACAAAGTCGTTTGTTAATCAATTTGTATTTGCATGTGGACCGCCATGTTAGTTTTTCTTCGGCTTCTGGAATTATTGGCTATTTTAAATCTGCCCATTAGTGGTTTGATTAATAAGAAGATTAGCCTTATTTCGATTACTCTGCTGGGTATACATATAGGCCCTCACACCTCCCGCCACACTTCCCGGTTTTATGCGTCCCTTATCCCGGTGTTTCCCGCGGCTTTGACGAGATCGTCGACCCAACGAGCTTTAGGACGGCCCTAGTTTCTTTGGCCTAACCTTGACATAACAGCCTTGGCTCAACTTTTTCGATTACATAATGCGTACAAAATGAAGGCTTCGGCCTTATTCTTCCGTTTACAACCATTTGCAGTATAAGCAGTGAGATTTTCGGTACTGTCTATCTCAAGCTCAGCCTGCGTCACCAAGACTCACTTAACAGAGTTAAGTACCTCTCCAGGAACTTCAGAGCCGCCGCAACATTGTAATAAGTGGTACTAACGGCTCTCTATACCCCCATTCCTAAACAATATGTAAACACTATGCATCAGTGTTGTACGGTTACTACGCGTTACGCCCTCACTGTAGTTACAAGTTACCGACCGTGATTGGTAGTTCCTACTAACCGTAATATGCGTGGTTATTGCGTTGTGTAGCATCATCTAATAATGTTATGTTGTTTTAGACAACCATAACACTGTTTCTGGTTGCATGCAGTTAATTTCATAGGGTATGTAACACCAAGAGGTGTAATTTCATAAATCCATCTTATTTCCCTTCAATACCGCGACCACTTTTCATTGCTGTACTGCTTATACGACGATGACAATGGTAAATACCCGCTTCCCTCGACAAACCTCAGAGGGTTAGGCTCTTCTATCAATGTCATCAGACAGCGCGATGACTACCAACCACCACGATTTCTGTTTGTCAAAGATCTCGTGTTGGCGCCTAGGAGTAAATTGCATTTTTCGGTAACATTTTTAAAACTTTTATTATTCAACTAGCGACCCGCCCCGGCCGCACCAATCCGTTGCGTATTTAAGCATACATAGGGACAGACAGCGGGAAGAGACTTTGTTTTATACTATGTAGTGATAAACACTGTTACAACTAGAACATTATAATCACAAACCATCGGGTTTAACAGTGATATGCCAATGGTATGGTATACCTAGTTTGTTTTGTCTCTGCATCACCCTAAGGTAGACTGGTAAAATGCGCAAGGCATTTAGTCCGCCTTTGTGCAATGTTTTTTCCATGAGCAAAAAATTATAATAAATAAATTGTCGAAAAAATTGGTAATCTTCTAGAATCACCATTCCTCCCGCTCTTCTTTTGACTTCTTTAGTCTCCCCTTCGTCCATCAACATTTATATTCACCGCTCTCAATTGACAGGCAATTCATTCCTCATCTTCATTTGCCCATACGGCCAAACGGTTACTTTCTACAATCTCCCCATCAATACAAAATAAGGGACACGAACGACGTTCAAATAAATTGAAAGTTTATAGGAAAATCTTCAAGACAGTGTTCAATTTAAATCCGTTAGCACCACATCGATTTTCTCAATTCAAGTACAGCATAGGTACATTGAAACTTTACGAATGTATGTTTATGTCGCAACTGCAGTAGTCAAATACATAATTCAGATGCATACATTTGACATACTTACATCTCGATGCGATGTGTGTGGGATTTAGATAGTGATGTACCCGATGTATAGTCACGAGCATGTATTACTTAGGTACATAGCATATGTATTCACTAAGCAACTATTAAAGGAGATTTTCTCGTACTGATGATTACAATTTCGTGTTGTGACGAACATAGTATTCTGGAAACCATATTATTATGAAATACGTCTTATCTGTATGTTGCAATCGTTATTCCACGAGACAATCAAATTTTGCTAAGTGCATTTAGTGTGTGTGTGTGGTGTATGTGTGTGGGGAGTGTGTAGTGTGTGTGTTTATAGTGTGTCGTGATTGTACTACATCACAAGATAACTTGATTGATTTTCGATTCTCACTTACTGTAGTACGATTTGCTTTGTCGTACGCATTGTCATGTGCAAACAAATACAATGATTCGGAACTCATTGTTCATATTTGTTTTATAAACATTTTGTTACGGAACGGAATCACATTGGTGCAAGGCTGTTTCTAACTCATATTAACTACTGTGATCGACTGACTATAATCAAACCCGCCAATCAAATAACTACAACCAGTGGACCTGCTTGCTGAATTACAGCCCTCTCCTCATAGAATTGAAGCGTATGTCATTACTTCCTAGAATTTGATCCTTATTAGCAACACTATCGAAGGTGTAATAATACATCAGTGTGTGTGTTTTTTTTTCCAAAATCAATGGGTTCGATTCTAGGAATATTTATTTTTCAAAAATCTAATAATGCACTTTTAGTTTTCATTAAAATTGGGCTCGAGATTCCTTTGAGCATTTTACGCTATTCCTCATAGTTTCAGATTTGGCCATCCACGCCCACTTGGAAAATTCAACCTGTATATACAGGATGGAATTTTTCAACGTCACTTGGAGGGTACTAGACGGTAAAGTACTACTACTAGGATGGTAAAGTACTCTAAAAATTCTGCAGCTATAGAAAATTTTACTCAAAGGAAACATTGCTTTATTCAAAAGAAATGAATCTGCATTCAAAGATTTTCTTAAAATCGCTTGCTACACTTTCTTCAACATTCTTCATTCATTCTTCGACATTTTTATAAGTAAATGACGCCAAAGATAATTTAATTGTTAATTAGTTACTAACATAAGTAATTGGATAGACCTTTGAGTAAAAGTGCTTTATTTTATCCCATTGAATTTATTAGTTAATATTTCATGGTTTTCCTCTCATTTAATTTATCATGTTTGTTATAGAGATTTGATCCTTATGCTTGACCCTATCTATTGATGTCATATAAGTACAGGGTGTTATTTCTTGGAATTTAGCCGGTTCGATTCCCGAGTGTGGCAAGCGAATTTTCGAAAATCTTTGAATGCAAATTTATTTCTTTTTAAAAATAAAGTAATGTTTCCTTTGAGTAAAATTTTCTATCTCCACTGTTTAGAGTACTTTCCCTCCAGGTGACGTTGAAAAATTCTATACTGTATAAATAACTTTTTAACCGGCGGTTGATTGGGGCTCTAGGGGTCATAACTAGACCCCCTATGGGGAAATTTGCGGAAAGTCGACTTTAGGTGCAAAACCAATAGATAGTTTTTTTCTGACGAAATCTACCTAAGTTCAAAGATTCATATCGCCCTTACTACGCACGATATCAAGTTGGTTTAAAATTTATAATATTCTGCTCATTAGCCTACAACTATTGTCTAAAAAGGGTTTTCATCCAAGGGGTTGAAAAAAATAAGGGTGGAACCATCTACGAGATCTACCTCCTCCTGCGGCTTGCCCAAGGGATTTTTTTTACTAACAGAAGGCTAAGTATTAATTTCCACGTTCACACAATTTCCACCTGGACACGAGTTGCCATGGCTGAACCTGGAAGCCTTTGAATAGACTACGGACTCCGGTTGGCCAAAGCAAGGAATACCTGTTCAGGTGGAGATTCATAGATGACTCTGCTCTGGAGTGTAAATGAGCTGTTGCCCCACGAGCGATGCGACACTTGATATCGTGTCCTCAACGTCCGGTTATTTGCACATCACAGGAGCTGATGGAAGCTACTGAAAGTGCCAAACTCGTCGCCAAATGGGCAGCCTCAATTTGAATTGTAATCGACACGCTAAGAAGAAGACTTTCCATGTTTGTAACTATTATACTTCCATTCCTTATTTAACCCTTTTAGGGGGATTCGTTTGAATAAAATGCTGGGTTAAGGCAGTACGTTAACTATAACAATTGAATTTAAGATTTCTAAGTATCCTAGCGATACTAAAAATCTTCTAAAGACAATAAGACAGTACAAACTACTCATAACTTCAAAAGAAGTAATCGTATTGTTCTCAAAGCACAGTTAAGTTCCCTCAGTTAACTTTATATTTATACAATTAACGCGTTCAGATTAATACCTAGCGGATAAGTACATTGAAGGCTGAGCTTTACTTCCAGATTTAATGATCGGATAATTATATACGTTTAGTGGCTGTTAAAATAATAATTAAGCCTGTAATTATTTTACTGCAGGGTAATTAATGCCTTTTGTCAGATGTGCATTGATCATTTCAGATTTATGTACAGACCGCACATCAAGCTACTACAATTTGTCAAATTTCCTTGACATATTTTCAGCTTTATCGTTAAAGCATTAGGTTATAGGTTGGTTGGAAAAAATGTATAGTTTTAGACAGCTTCATGTGCTGGCGTCTGGAAATTCATTTTCGTAGTGTAAAAGAGAACATGAGAAATTCCTTAATATTTGAAATATAATGAGCTGTTAGTTATGACATTTTGTAGATGGAAACCGATGTATGAAGCCTAAGATAGTACAAGCGTGCCTAGAAGATGCCTGTTCACTTTTACTTTGAAAGTTTGGTGGTTATATGGTAGTAGGAACGGAGAGTCGGAGATATATGCACTTCAAGCCGTACCTGAAGCTATTGCAAAGCTAGTAGCTAGATTGTAGTCTATATTTATTACAATACTGTTGTCTGGAAAATAAAGTACGTCTAGATAATTTTGCGCATTTTCTAACTGAATCTGCTATGAGCATAATTTCAAAATCTAAGCTGTTTAATATCAAAGGCGATTTTAAAGAGAAGTTATAAGGTAGGGAGCTTTTGAATTGACAGTTAGTTTTGATAAAATCAGTAAAAAGACGGATTTCAGTACGTAGATAGAAATCAATGGCATTTGCAACGGCAAGATCATTATGAGACACATTTTTGCTATTGATGTTCAAATTGATTATTTTAGAGTATCAGGTTATGGTGGATATCGAAGTCAATGTATGTAGCTATGTACCTGCGTGTGTTGCCCAATGTGCTTCTATGATGTATCCACTTATATAGAAGCAGAACGTTGCACAAGTGTTCCTAATACAAAAACCTTCAGATAGCCGTCAACCAAGCATTCTATACATCAAACGTCACCAAACCTACCTATGATCTAACTATGAAATTACAAACAAGACACTTCAATTTTATTTATATGGATAATTTCGATAACCATCCTTTTCCGCAATACATTTTTAAGTTCTTATAAAACCTCAGTGAATAAATTCCTAGCATTTACCAGCAAAGCAACAAACAAGGCTAGAAGACTGCAAACACAAGTCTGTTGGCATGGGAGCCGTAACTGATACTGATGGGAAACTGGTGCGGCTGTCTGTCGAGCAGCCGAGCTATCGCATTACCGGCCGTGTGTCGGCAGTGGATAGGCAGAATAAGTAGAGGGCCTAGAAAAATGGCAAACCTTTTAAAGGATTTCAAAAGGATTGATACTTTATTTAGTTTATTGGTAGGGAGAAGCTCGTGACTAAATAATTACAGCCGCTTGAATCGATCTTCAGGTTAAGCCGCGCTTACCTGGATTAGTCCATGGATGGGTGACCACCCATTACATACCGAGTTTCCTCCATGCCTCGGAAAGCACGTTAAGCCATTGGTCCCGGCTGTCAATTGTAGATCTTTAACAGTCGTTAAGTAGTCAGTGGCCCGAAAGTCTGACAACCAGTCTTACCAAGGGGTATCGTATTACCGAGTGATAACTGAGGCAGTCGCTCCATGTAAAATACTGGTATTCTGCTGCATTCAGTTAGACTGGATCGACCCCAACATAGTTGGGACCAGGTTAGGCAGACGAGGGTGAGGGGTGTTGTTGAAAATTGAAACGCTACGCTATAGCCTTTTGTCAAGGCCATAAGGAATCGCAGGCACTACTTTCTTTTAGCCAAAAGAAAATCAAACTTTGTTTGTTGTCAATCACATAACATCAACAAATCATCAATATAGACCAATAAATCATAAAACAATGTACACGGCCTATTAACCAGGTTAATGAGCGAATGTGTGAATATGTATTAGTGTTAAATAACTATCCGAAGGCATGCGGTTACGTACAAACTTGGTTTTAACGAATGTACTAAATTATGATAAAATCCACTCACGCGCATGTAAAATTTTCATTCATAAATTTTGTTGCACATACCTACTTAGTGTGAAAAAGTGGCAAATGGTATACGATTTAAGAGCAGGTTTTTCATGTTTGTGTAAATTAATCTGAGCATTTTATAGTCAGTAAAAATTTACTGTGTAGCAAATTGTCCACGAATTTAAATTTTCCAAAAGCCATTCAACGTGTGTCAATTTGATTACCGATTTTTGGTACTATAGGTGCCTGTATCTTGGCAAAAAAAAAAAAACGGTACTTGTATAAATAGAGTCACCGAAACACTGTTTTTTTGACGAAATGTATTCCTAAGTCTATCCAATTTTATCAAAATGGACAGAAAATTCAAAAGAGCGGCAGGCTCGCCGGCTGGAAGAGCAGTTGCAGCGAGATAAAGAGGAACAGGTCCGCCGCCAGGAAGAACAGATGTTCCTCATAAAGGAGCATTCTGACGAAAAATGCCGAGATTCAACAATGGTATATTCCATTTGTATGACAAACGCCAGTAAATGGACAGAAAAGCCCATGCTATTATCGGAATTGAACAAAGTAACGCAAGGTCCCGACCAAACAAATTAGTAGGCCTGTTCAGGAACTGGGCCTTCCTTCATCCATACCTAATATGGTGAGTTTCTAGTTTTACTCGAAGTGATTACCATTTGACCTGTAATCATACAGATATAACACCCGTTTGGTCGAAAGATGCAGATGATAAACTTTACACCCTGCTCTTCATCACCCTAAACTGGCGACGTGATCAAGTGTAAGTTCACCTCAATATTTTGCGTTGCCTATTTCATCTTTCTTGCCGCCTCGAACTAGCCCTCGTGGTATGCGTCCAGGTCGTCTCACCATTTCTTTCAAGGGTCGGCTTCAGCGTGGCCGCGCAGACCATCTTCTCCAGCTGATGGGAACTGTATCTTATGAGCTGTTTCCCGCGGCTTCGCTCGCGATTTTTCGGAAATTGTCCCACGGGCACGTTGTAAATATAGCCTATGGCACTCGGGGATAATCTAGCTTCCTATTCGTGAAAGAATTTTCAAAATGGGTTCAGTAGATCCAGAGATTCCCCCTATATACAAACAATATAATATAATATTTGTATCTTACTAGTATATACATATATGTATACATATAAGATGGTTATGAAATTGTATGATCAATAAATTATTCGTAGATAACTCTTTCAGATTATTGTACGATCGTTTTAAAAAGCCATGTTCTCCTTGTAATAAAACAGCGTATGTAATTTATACCTACACTTAGATCTACCGATATATTCAACGCATGACTTGCGCTTTGGTCACGGTGGATCAGCAGAGGCCTAGATTATTATTTCCTTTGTAATATTTATTAATCTGTTACTAGTTCATGACTGTATCATCCGACACATTACACCATCAGCCTAGTTCTCCTCACAGACTTCACTTGCACACATCACCTACTCACTTCACCTGTACACTTCACAGGACACTTTACTTCACACTACATTACACTACATCATTTCCAATTTTCATTTTTTTTAAGATTATTAAGTTTATATATGTCTGCTTTTTTCCCTTCTACGAGTACAATAATCATTTGTCTGAGTAGTCACATTAGCTATTGTATTGTATGTAAACTACATTTAATACGAGGTAAGAGCCTGGGGTCCGTCACACAGGGTATCCTATAGTATTGACGCCAGTCTCTCACAAAGGAACATATATTATGCATTTTGTTACAACGTTACTCTTAGAATCATATATAATATAACAATGTGAACCTTTGTGAAGAGAGAAATTAAAGATATTGTATTTTATTGTATTGTATTGTATTGTATTATTAAAAAATTACGTCGTGATTGAAGATGTGCTACAACAACAAGCTAAAATTTTTGCAACGGCGGGAACTTCAAATCATAAAGGTGCTTCTAAACGAGCAATATTTTCACGTAGACTGCAAACACGGGTTCCCTCTTAGAGGCGTCCAAGGACTAGAAAGGGAAGTGCTGATCGTCCGGCGGCGAGATGGGCAGACGGCATTGTAGCCATCGCGGGAATATCATGGATGAGGGTGGCACAAGAACGTGGAGTTTGGAACAAGCAAAGAGAGGCCTATACCCAGCAGTGCAACAACTACCTGTAGATCATACAAATATTTGTTCCGCGCGGGGATCGAACCCACACTGGTTGGCGAACCATGCCGGCAAAATGGTTTGTGGATGTCTCATTGTCTACGATTTTTTCGTTTCTAGGACATGCCGGTTTCCTCCAGATGTTGATGATGATGTAGTTGATGTATTTAGCAAAATCTGGATACTGGTCTTAGTCTACAGTTGGCCTATACGTATTACTGATATATGCTCCACTTATTGGGGTATCTGATCCCAAAAGCGCACTATCTCAGTTTTAATTTATCAATAACTAGCGACCCGCCCCGGCTTCGCACGGGTGCAATGGTACATATAAACTTTGCTCTTGAATCACTCTATCTATTAAAAACACCGCATCAAAATCCGTTGCGTAGTTTTAAAGATCTAAGCATACATAGGGACAGACAGAGGGAAGCGACTTTTTTTTATACTATGTAGTGACAATCTATAGTCCGCGAAATGAGGTTAAAAACTCCACTATAACACCGTTGAACGGATGCATGGCTTTATCGATCAAAACAGGTATATTTTTTTGCAAAAGTAACAGTTTTTATCCGGTATATATCGCGACTTCCTCAAATTAGGTACCGATATTCGGTCTCTTTAAAAAATGGCGTATATTTATGAACTGGTGACCTAAGCCTTTTTTTCAGATGGGAATTCATCAAATGACCCCTCCCGCTCTGGGCGGAGCGGAAGGGAATGTCAGACTTGTACTGACTAAAACCCAACCATGTTCCTTCTTTTGCACTTTGTGTTCCAGGGCCGCGGTATCTCTTTCGAACAGTTCCGCAGCCCTACTGGCAAGCATTCGTCCTTTCGGACCCCTTCCCGTTTGCTGACATCTCTTTGAGGCGCGCGTGATACACGAAAGCGCCGTCGACACCGCCTGTCGTCATAAGACGGCCAGACGGCAAGCTGGCAAGCTGGCCCAATACTCACCGTCCACAGGCCCGCGGTGACCTAAGCCTTAGGTAGATTTTTCATGTATAGGTAGAAGCATAACATGGAGAGAAGAGAAGGAAAGGAGAGGCATTTGCCCACGCGTGGGACAGTTTAGACTACCAAAAAATAAGTGTTAAAAAACTCTTTGCTTTCTTGACATAATTTAACACAGACCGTTACCACAAGTTACAAAGCTTCTGACTGCGATTTTGAGGAACAGCCAATGGACCTACCCACTTAACTTGCCCACTTTTATTTTACTCTCCGTACAAAACCACGTTATGATCATCCATTTTACAATGATATTCTCCAATCATACAATATATGGACTCAATACAAACAAACTGACGATTCACCGTCAACATGGCGCCTCAGACATGCAAGATATCAAGTTAAGTAACATCGAATAACCGTTACTTGACAAGTAATTAGATCTTCCTCTACAAGCCTTTGAAGGCATAAATATGTAGTCTAGCCTTACTTGTGGTAGGGCTGCCAAATGCGATGTTTAATGTGACGGCTCTCGTCCTTTTTTTTGGGATTTAGATGAAATATAGCACTCAGGCTCAAACTATGACCTGAATTAATCATATATCCTTTGGATTTACCTACACGGAAACTTTTTATCTAGGGATCTATGTAGTACAGTGTCAAGGAGTGGTCAAGGAAGACCAATGCAAATATGGATGGATTTTGTGAGGAATGATATGAAAGAGAAAGAAATAATATGTTGTGCCGACCCCAAGCAACATGGGGCAAGGGCAACCCTCTAGCCTCAAAGAGAGTCTAGAGGGCAAACAGGAAGGGGTCCAAAAGGATCGATGCCTGCCAGGGTTGCGGGACTGTTCGAAAGAGTTACCGCGGCCCTGGAACACAAAGGGCAAAGGCTTGGGCGAAATATTTTCATCAACATACAACCTGATACTGACCTGCAAATTGCAAAAAATCCGAAGAAATTTGAATTTTCACCTTAAGTCCCAAAACTTTCATATACTCTTTTCTAGATCCTCAACTTTGATAGCCCTAATAAATCTACCCTCCAATTAAGTATACAAATACATGGAAATTGTAAAGAAGTCAGTTTAAAATAACTTCACGCTCATACATGAAGAAGCAAAAACCATGAAACTCGGATCTATGCGTATTCATGTGGTTGCGTTATTTTTTGTGGGGTGAGCAGTATACCAGCTGTAGCGGTAATGCACCCCATGAGGCCGAGACTTTAATGAGGACGACAGTTGGACTCATTTCTAGACTTTTCCAATGATTTATAAATTATAAGGTATTATTTGAGAGATGGTGACAAAACCGAAAGACATTTTAGACAATAACTAGCTTATACCCGCGGCTTCGCCCGCGGTTTGTCCCACGGCATCGTACTACCGAGTTAAAAAGTATCCTATGTATTAATCCAGGTTATAAACTATCCGTGTGCCAAATTTCATCCAAATCCACTCAGTAGTTTTTGCATGAAAGAGCTGCAAACATTCATCCATACATCCTCACATAATTTCGCATTTATATTATTATAGTAGGATAGGATATGACTAATTTGCTTATCATTATCTCCTCTCCAGACATCTCTTATAACTTATCAAGCAGATAATTTTTAAACAAGTATTCTGCCATTGCTTTATTTATTTGTATATGTTCAACATTGCTTAGCTTTACGGTCACTTTGAAAACTTGTCCAAAACTATTTCCAGAATTTAATTGGACTGAAAAAATACAGTTTAGGTATTTAAGACCTCAATGGCAAATCCACAATTGAGTAAAATTCACGTGCAAAAAGTTCAACACTTCAAGATTAAAAACAAAACATCTGGTTGTAGAACAATTAAAGTCGGTGTTGCACGCACGACCGTGATCATCATGACGAATTGCTCTCATCCATCATTGCTATTCACTAGAACCGATTGAACAGACTATAACGTGGGAAACTGGGAATACTAGATCTTCAATTATTTTTGAGCTGCTGCAGAACACACAAATTCGTTTTTTCAACCCCTGATTCCTACCCTAGGGCACAAACACAACCGTATTCAATTGTAGAAGTGAACTCATGGCTAAATAAGAAAAGCCGCTTGGGTCGATCTTCAGGTTAAGCCGCGCTTGCCTGAGTTGGTCTGTGGATAGGTGACCACCCATTACACGCCGAGTATCCTCCAAGGCACAGAAATCACGTTAAGCCGTTGGTCCCGGCTGTCATAACAACAACTTTATTTTGTAGCAGTTAGTATGATTTTATTTCTGTTAGTACCGAGACGTGGTTCACATTACAAGAAAAGAAGATAACTTAAAATCTACCCATAATATGCAATACTGATGTCAGAACAACCAAAGCAATTAATGTAATTAGTAATTAATGATGAGGTTGTCCAAGTAAATATTCATGTTATTAATTTTATTAAACTGTTGCTACTAACAGGTAGGTGTACTTACACCTACATGTACATGTACTGATACACTTGTATCAGTACATGTACATTGCAACTTATTTGGTGAGATGCGCTTTTCATAATTGGAAATTGTTTCCTCAAAGTAAATGAACGTTATTTAAAAAAAATAAGAAAAATAAAGTACAGAAGTATTTATTTTAAATGTTTAAAAAATAAAATAACATGCAAAGTTTAGTCACTTCTTCGAAAAAATTTTTGTTGTAAGAAAAAGACGTCTGTTGGTCTCTTGTCCATCCGAAAATTCATAAACTGATAAAACAAAATAAATAGTCAACATTATACGCAATATTTAGAAGAAAAATATTATGCATTCACGAAGTGAACTGATCAACAATATAATCTTAAACCAAAGATTCCAAGTCTCAGGTCTCGCTCGAAAGCATTACAATAGAAACAACAGTAGAATAACAAAGTTAAAGAAATAACCACCACGACACACATTAACACATCCCATGTTCAATATTTAACACTCTTCAACATGAAACATGTAAACGAGACGTACCTGTTTACTTTGAACAGAAGCCCGACAGGGGTCATTGCGTAAAAGGCACTTCACTTCAAATTTTCCAAATCCGTCACAAAAAAAAGCAATCCAAAAACCGAATTCGGAAAAGAAATAAAAACAGTTTTCAATTCAGAAGCACTTAATTTTTAAAACGTCCGAATATCACGTTCTAATTTTCAAAATTAAAGTTCACTTAATTATTCTTTTTCAGTTGACGTGTTGCAGATTTTCTAATTCCGATATATTTCGCGTTTAGATCGATTCATTGATTCTACTCTGTTCGTCAGAGCGGGTGATCGCACGCGTGCTGGTCCGTCGACGTTCGCGTCAGTTCTGGCCGAGTGACAAACAATGGATCGGTTTGAGTACTAATTATACAGGTTCTCTTTATTAGTAGAGACAACAGGTGGGAACCCTCGTTACAACGTCGCTGGACACGTTTAGTTGTTCTTAACTCAAGTCGAGTGTCGTTTTGGATAGATAACTTGAGTCTAGGATTATATTGTTGCCTGAGTACTACGTTCAATCAATCGGGGTTTCCAAAATGATTGACGTCAGTGCTGAAACTACAGAATGCTATCCAAGTCTGGTTAAGTGAATGATGACTTCTGGTTAGTAATTTGTAATAATTTCCTAAAATTTAGAGTTTGAGAGAACTTGATAGGCTCATTAGAGTAATTCCATCATATAAGTCTTCATCTGAACTTAAATATGCTTGTTATAGAAGAGTCGCGTCGATATTTACACATTCGGGTTGGCGGGTATCGAATTCACTGCCAATCGTTATCCGTCTTATTTAATATATGGGGCCATCTAACCACCTTCCCTTACTGATTAGACTGACTAAGATGCTTCGATGAGGTGGAGGTGATAACGGTAAATGGTACAATTATCTTCTACACACAACAATACACACACAACACACAATTATGAAATCTAAAGTATACGAAAATATGTACATACATATACATCTTTACACATCTATACATTTTTAACCGACTTCCAAAAGGAGGAGGTTATCAAGTCGTCTGTTTTTTTTTTGTGTTTATTTTCAGCGATATCTTCGCCAATTGTGAACCGATTTCGATGACTCTTTTTTTGTTTGGTAGAATATTGGTTCGCGGTGGTCCCATTTAAATTTGGTGAAGATCTGATGCTGATCTTCGGAGATATACTATGGAACTCTTCAAAAATAGACGGCAAATCTGTCGTGATTGCTGCAATCGCTTGGATGTTTATTGTTTATACAACATCATAACATAATATCACGCTTGTATGCTCTACGGGGTACGCAGATGTGTACTGTACAACTTTTCGACATTTAGGTATGTTAAGTTCTATTTTATTGGGGATGAGCCTATTACCATGAAATGTATTGTTAGCGGTTCACTAATGTTTTACCAAAACTCTTTTGACAATATTTTAACCGACTTCAAACAAAATGAGGAGGTTCTTCGTTTGACTGTGTGTCCCGTATGTTCACCGATTTCTCCGCTAATTGTGGACCAATTGTCAAAATTCTTTTTTTATTCGAAAGCCTATACTACTGAGGTGGTTCTGTTGTCACAAAGTTAGAATCTGATGATGGGATCCCAGGGAAATCGAGGGCAACCCTGACATTTTACAATGTTTTTCATATAGGTACTTTCTAACGATATTTGTACCCGGTAATCATTATCTCATGTTGCTGAGCTGATGATGGAAGGTATTAGTCAGTATCTGATGCTGTTCTTCGGAGATATACAATGGAACGCTTCATTAATAGACAGGAAATCTGTCGTGATTGCTGCAATCGCTTGGATGTTTATTTTTTACACAATATTAGAACATAACATAACGCCTTTAGGCTCTGAAGAAGTACGCAGATGTGTACAGTACACCCAGATTTCGACAGTTATGTATGATAACGATATAAGTTACATTTTATTGGGGATAAGCCTATTACCATGAAAGGAGTTGTTAACAATGTAAAATAAATGTAAAGCAAATATTTGTGTAGAATATTGAAACTAAAAAAGGAAAAATAAAAAAACTTTTTTGCAAAAAATAAAACCGACTTCAAAAACAAAAAAACGTGGAAAAATAACTTTAGCTTCAGAAGTCGGTGGCAAAAATATTCAATCGAACAAACAAAAGTCACCGACCGACTTCTGAAGCTAAAGTTATTTTTCCACGTTTTTTTGTTTTTGAAGTCGGTTTTATTTTTTGCAAAAAAGTTTTTTTTTGAAAAGAGAGATAAGTAAAGGCACCGCTGAAGTAGTCTGTTAGTTGCTGCGAAGACACAACGATAACGGTAAACTATTTAACTATAAATAATAGAAACTCCTTAGTCCTTTCCTGCAAATGACATAAGGGCAATAAGTTACTATAACTTGCATTCACATAGCCCACGTAATGTATTTTGAGGCTATCGACTCCTATGTATAGTATGGCTTTATTACCGGCTGCCTACACCGCATCCGCGCACGCGCAAGCCACAGGATGTTCAACTTTACCACCTTTTGACACACCCGCTATAACCTTTATTTCTTCAACTTTAAGGTCGATGTTTCATGCGATGGGAACAAATTTAAGTTGTCTTAGAACCCCTCATGATGTCATGGTCAAATGTTTCCTTGATAATAATATTATAAATATTTTTTATTGTTAACTTTTAAGTTCAAGGCTATAAAGGTGGAACACCTTATATAGGGGAGGGACTGCTTCTAATGGAATCCCGCTATGCACAGAAATTTAAAAAAATATTTTGGTTGCGATCTTTGGCCAGGAGTGCGACAGATTAAAGTAACAAAAAAAAGTTTGCAAGTAGTTTTGTCTAGTCAAGTTTCTTAAATAAAAGCTCTTTTCAAATGAATGTTCGGAGTTTTCTATGGAGAAGAATAAACAAGATTACCCACAGCTAGTTCTTTAATTTAAATATATTAATAGTATTATATCTCCAGGTCTGATGGGATGAATTTAAAAGGGGTATTGCAAAAAAAACGACTGCAAGGTTTCCTCGTCGAAATTGTATGTTTTTCGTACGTTGCTTGAAATAAAAATTACTTGGCAAAAATAGGTCGTTTTCTCTACTACAATAATACAAAAAATATAAAAAAAAAGTTGGAACTTTGACCCTT
Organism: Eugnorisma glareosa; assembly: GCA_947578425.1. NCBI lineage: Eukaryota > Metazoa > Arthropoda > Insecta > Lepidoptera > Noctuidae > Eugnorisma > Eugnorisma glareosa. Next base: position 2,319,191 of record OX387966.1, read on the forward strand.
AATATCTCCGTAACTAAGCGGTTCCAAGGTATGGTCCAGAACTAAAAAATGATCGCAATGACGAGGAGAACAAGTGTCTTTCGGCTTCGTTAATTAAGGGGATTTTTACACACATTATCAGGGTCTCGATATCCAAGTTGAACAGTACTGGGTTTTCTCATCAGTTTCTCGGTAGCAGAGTAAAATCTAGATTTACGGTTACTGGCGCCAGGTACGCAAATTTTGGTGTAGGTACTTCTGCGCTACCATTTAGAGAGTACTTGTACGCAAGTACTCTCTATGTTTAGCCGTCTAAGTACTCCTTAAATAACCAATCATAAACGTTTGATTAAACCCAATGTCCAGGAACCAGGAAGCTTGTTTGTTATCGTTCAGCGACCAGCTCTGTTCCTGTTAGCATTCCGAACCACGCTCATAAACCAACAACAAACAATGGGTTGTTTCATACCAAACTTATTGACGGCTCGCGTTTACTGCTCATTTACATTCTTTCTGTTCTTGATTGAGAATATTATTGTGTTTAGTTGACGGCCTATTTTCTTGAGTATTTTTTTAAGAGGATCAGTTAGGCATTACTTAGCATTTAGCTAAAAGTAGTCAGTGCCGATCTGGCTGTATGTTTACTAGAATGAAGCTAAGGCTAAAAAAATGCTATCGACATGCTGCTACAGAGCTATAGAATAGACTAGACAGACAACAGGACAACATTTGGATACTCAGATCCAACTATCTTTACTATATGTTACCACCAAGAACTAGGGTCGGAGTTCACCGAATCGGAGACCACACGAAAGGAGAGAAGATGTCTTGTAAACCACCAATAGAATTTGGTATTTACACTAACTCGTCTCCGCTTAGCTTTAGTGGAAACGGTTGATCAGCACGATAGCATGACCACCGTAGAAACGAGTTTTGTCGACGGAATAATCGACGAAATGGCAGATCTACAAGAGAAATGTCTTTTTGTCGATTCTTCCGTCGACAAAACCCGTTGCTACAGTGGTCATGCTACGGTTAGCTTTACTGGAAACGGTTGATCAGCACGCGTAGCATGACCACCGTAAAAACGAGTTTCGTCGACGGAAGAATCGACAAAATGACAGATCATCAAAAGAAATGTCATTTTGTCGATTCTTCCGACGACAAAACCTGTTTCTACGGTGGTCATGCGAGAAGAGAGGAGATGTCTGGTAATTGTTTAGGCCAGCGTAGACGAGAAGATACGTAAGCTTGCTTCGTCTTTTCGTTTTGACATTCAAAGGTGCCTGTCATGGTCTAGTCGAAATAAATGCTGCGGTGTATGTCAGCTAATGTCGATAGTGTTAACAGTCGTTGCAGAAAGACGAAAGGCTTTAAAAGTGTGTGTCAGTTGTCTCAACCCTATTTATCATTTGGGTCTTTGGGGGTTATACATACATATTTAGTGATTGGGCTACTAAAGGTATCAGGAAAAATAGGAAATATATGAGCTTTATGGCCTTAGGCCTTACATAAACACTGAAACTTAGTATGTTGCTAAGTATTCAAACATTTTTAGAAATACATGCAAGGTTGCTAAAGCCCTGCACATTAGCAACAAGATCAAAACAGCAGAAAACAACATAAAGACTGTTTGGAAAGTCATAAATAACGAGACAAACAGGAAGAAAATACGTTACACTAGCTACACATTACATACAGCATGTGGTCCTAAAAGCTCTAATCTGGAAGTAGCTCAAGAATTTGTAAACTTCTTTACCGATATCCCGTTAAAAACTACGGAAGCTCTAAATTCCTCACCTGAAGTCTCAATTGGTTTATTAAAGGCCAACGTGTCTGGATACCCGGCTGAATTTAAATTTAAACACATAAACCCTATGATAGTTATCAAAGCTTTCCGGCAAATAAAAATCAAACTGACCGAAGATCTATGGGGAATGTCTATCAAAGTTACATACATCCATAGTTGAGACTATAGCACCTTAGATAGCTTTAATTTTTAATTTGTGTGTAGACCAAGGAGTTTTCCCTGATTTAATGAAATACAGTAAAGTCATACCACTTTTCAAATCCGGGGATAGTAAAGATACTAATAATTATAGACCTGTATCCGTGTTGCCAGTTTTTAGCAAGGTTTTTGAAAAGGTAATGCTTAATCATTTTAACACCAACAAAATCCTACACGATCAACAGTATGGTTTCACTAAGGGACGTTGTACGACTGACGCCGGTGTAACCTTAATAAAGCACATATGTACTGCATGGGAAGAGTCCCAAGACGCCATAGGATTTTTTTGTGATCTCTCCAAAGCATTTGATTGCGTAAATCACGACACATTACTTTTGAAACTGGGTACGGACTAGGTAAACTTGCACTTAGTTTGGTAAAATCTTATTTGCCTGATAGACATCAACATGTTCAAATAAATGGTATCAATTCACAGGGTTTAAAAGTAAAAATGTAGGTTCCGCAAGGCTCAATATTGGGCCCTTTCCTCTTTCTAGTATACATAAATGTACTACCTTATTTACTGAAAAACCAACCTCAAAATATGGTGTTATTTGCTGTTGACACTTCTCTAATTTTTAAGATAAATAGACGGGCCCAAAATCTAGATGACGTGAATAATGCCCTACTTCAGGTTCAAAATTGGTTCACAGCAAACAATTAAGTATTCGGTCCTGCTCCACAAGGACAGGGACGCATAAGTTGATAACATTAAATAGTATTGTTGGAGCTGCTGAAGATTGTACAACTATCTTTGCATTGTATAGATTCAATCTCTTTAGTATTTGTATAAAGCCCATATTGTGTGAGTACTATGTACTAAAAAGCTATCGTTCACTGGAAACCTACGTTCTTTCTCGACTTGAATGTGCCCTGGCGGTTGAGAGTATGTCATGCTCACTCAATGTCTCGCTGATGGTGGCGCGTGTGTCGGATCATTTAGTTCCCTTCAAAATGGTTGAGTTGAATGGTGCATCCATGCGACATGTTCGTGAACGGGCGCTGTCAGTTGTGACTGTTCATCTCTTAGTCAATTAGTTGCCACAGCTTATTTGAATTAATTATTTTAATTTTTTTTTAATTGTATTTTTTGTTTTTACTATGGACACTTTTAACGTGCACATCTTGCTACATCGTTCTCACATAATGTACCATCTCAATATGAATGATGTAACAAAGGTTTTGTAACAATATGCTGATTTAAAAGAGTGTCCATGGAGTTTCTTGCCCGTTCTTCTCCATAGAGATCTACGCTAGGGAATGGGCAACTACCCCAACTAGCAAACTAAACCGTATAAGCTTCACTTTTACGACTGTAAGTCGAAAAACGCTAGTGTGAAAGATCTATCGTTATCAAAAAGCCGTATTAAAGCAACTCTCTAGATTGTTTAGCATTGAACGCTTTTTTGCTGCTTAAACTTGACTATTAAACGTGCTCTCGACAAAGTCATATCGCATGTACTCGATAATTGTATAAAGATATCTATCGATCGCCTTCTTAAGACATACAGTCGTATGTCTTATGACGGTTCTATAAAAGTAACCAAATTACTAATTTGTTGTCAAACTAGCTTTTACAGCACCATATTTCGACATTCAGTTATTACAGCACAATTGCTGAGTAAAAGTGGTTCATTCAACAAAATAGCATTTCAGTTACTTTTATAGCACTTAATATCATATAATAGCTGTCTGCAAGATTTTCTTTCGACTTGAATATTGAAGTTGAGAAAACGCCTTCAATTGATCTATTACAGCGGCAAAGGTGCTGTAAATACTATTGGACGGCTATCATACAGCGTAATAGTGGGATGAAAGTTCTTTGAAATCATTTACAGCACTGTATTACGTCATACAACAGCTACATCGGGTTCAGCCACGGGTGAAGTGTCATCAAATAATTTTAACGAGGGTTCAGTAGGAAATATTCACGATTCTACTGAACATGAAATTTTTGAAACGTCTATGAGTTCTTGTACCAGAAATATCCCCATTAATCAAAACTCCGATCCTACAATTGATAGTACTGATAATGACAGTGAGAAATCAGAGTTTGAAAGCAAAGATGGTTTAGAATCCGAAGACACTCAAAATTTGAATGATGAGTCGCTCCAATTTATATTCCTCAAGCTGCTTTAAATCAGTTTTACGAGTATTTATGAATTTGTCCACATCAAAGTAAACTACCATTTTACTATCACATAAAAAAGATAAAATGATAATTGTTTAACATTCACCACTAAAGACCCCTAAACTAACACAAAATGGCACTACTTAAGTCGTAAAAAGGCATTCTCAATTCTATTTTTCCACTCAAAGCTTAGTGAATGCTTTAGGATGACGAGTGAGATGATAATAATGGCGAATTAATTTTAACTTTATAATTAATATTATTTCAGACCAATTTTCTGCTGAAAAATCTTGCGACCCATGAAAATATTAACTAAAATTTAAGAAATGTAGACGAAAAATTTAAATCCGTACATGAAAGTAAGACCTACGACCCATAATTTATGGCTGGTATAAAATATAACATCATGAGCAAAATACTATTACTTTTTTTTTCTGTTACTCCAAGTTTTGCAAACGATCTCAACATAAATTAAACGTTCTATGCCCGTTCTATGTTCGTTCCGTTTGCTTGCACTTTCACGACCATAGAGTCGAATGATTGCAGCCGCGCTGCTATATTACCATAAGTAAGTCGAATGAAAGAGATTATACCGACTTGTATAAGGCTAATGTGTGGAATAATGGCATACAGATGTCTATCATAGAACTAGTAGCATTCAAGTTGCGATTACTCTATATTCTTTCAACTATTTGGCTATTCATGCGATACTCTTACGATATTTACAGCATTTCAAGCTGAGAGAAGTGCGCCCAAATCCCGTTGAGAGAACGTGCACAGATCTTTCTTTCAACATTTTAAAGATCTATCTCACCACCAGTAGCTGAAATAGAAACGTAATGCTGGCTTTTTTATGACATATTTTGCTAGTTGGGACAGTACTTTCACAGTTTTTATGCCTTGTGACTGGGACTGTAGCTACATTTCATTGTTATCTTTGTTTCGACAGTTCAAAAGTGCCTGTAACTGGCCTACTTGAAATAAATGCTTTGATTTTGATTCTCTGAAACATTCAAGACTGGCTATTACACAGAACTTTGACCTCAGCTACAGTCACCTAAACACCCACTGAATAGGCGAAGTATTCACAAACAATTCCTTGCGTCGAAATTACCATGAAAATGAATACGACTAAGTATACAATGTTCAACTAGCATGGTAACCCGCATTCCTGAGAGCTGACAGTTCACTTACATGACGATTGTGTTGCAATTCTACAAGGTCATTCGTTAGATGGAGCAATAACCTCTTGATGGTAGGATTTGAACTTGGTACGTTTGTGTAGGCAAAAAGCCTATAAATCTATACAGCGTGTAACAGAAAGGGTATAATCATATGGAATACTGTGGCGCGGACCATCAAACTGAACAACTTTCTCTATGGGACCACCATCGAAATCGTAAAAAAATAATCAGCTGTCCCATACATTTGGGCCGAGTAGGTATTGAAATTTTGTATAGGACAGCTGATTATTTTTTTACGATTTTGATGGTGGTCCTATAGAGAAAGTTGTTCAGTTTGATGGTCCGTACCACAGTATTCCATATGATTATACCCTTTCTGTTACATGCTGTATACAAATAACTAAAATTGAAGTGTCTGCTTGTAACATCAAAATAAAAGCTTTCTATTGAATGCATTAAAGAAAGTGTATACAGTACTTACAGTAGTATGAAAGTATAATCAAAACATTTTTAGAGTTCCGTACCCAAGCGGTAAAAACGGGACCATTTAGACTCCACTGTCCGTCTGTCTGTCTGTCAGCTTTTTACTGAATGCATTTGAAAGTAAATACTGAACTTATAACAAAAATACATTAATTTCATTTTTGTCTGTCTGTCTGTCCGTTCGGTCTGTTTGCTTCGACTAATCTCCGAAACGGCTGGACTGATTTTGACGGGACTTTTACTGGCAGATAGCCAGATAATTTTTTATTTATGTATGGGTAATGGGTTACAAAATCCGATTTAAAAAGAGAAGTAATATTTTGTATAATCATTTCACGTGAACGTAGGTCGCGGGATACTGCTAGTTTACAACCCGAAACCCCCTAAACACCCCCTCTGAAACTAAGTGCATTCTGGTGGTTTGTTCCATGAGAACCTTTTCCGTACTTCAATCTAATTGCGCCACCTTTTGCTAAATTCAACACATTATCATTATTAAACCTCAAGTAGTTAACTGCTGCCTTCATTCCTTTTACCATGTCCAAGATTTTGTGCATCTACCGTCTAGCCGACAGTAACCCGCCCTTTTGACAGTATGAGTTCTATGACTGAACCATTGTCATAAATCGGTCAAAAACCACAACCCACATCGACCATTTACTGGCTTGTACTACCGAGTGCACTGACGGTCGAACACTTTGCAACCTTATTACTTGCCCAACTAGCAAAATCAGTACTTATAACGCTCTCAAGACTACTTTTATTTTTACTTATAAATTGTTTATAATACGCTACAAGCCTGGATTTGGGCGCAGTTATAGGAGCGTTTATTTCTATAACTATCTTATAATCAAGTTATTAAATGTTACTGAGCTCTATAATATACTTGACGAAGCGCAATAGCTTCTATAATGATCTGAGACTACACAATTACAAGCACAAACGCTCTTGTTAATATCTGACATAAGTATCTTACCCAAGCAATCTTGTTTATAATGCACTAGTAACGTACTTAGTTTTTGGTTATAAATATATTTTTGTTGAGTTTGTTGTTGCTTCGGCTGGTGGTTCCGGTTGTTTTGTGGTAAAACTTAATAATAACGTTAGTTTCTATTACTATTATTGTAGAATATTAATTACAAAATATATCGTTACTATAGTGTATAAACTCGTGGGGAAGTCATTTTTACTGTAAATATGTACCGCAATTTAGTTAGTTTTTACAATCCCCTCCGAAAAATAGCACATTAGTATATTGTTGAAAATAAAATATTTCATCAATTCCTATGAATATTCGCCATTGCTCTTCATTAGGTACTTTGTAGAACTTAATAAGTAAATTAGTACTTGTAGCAAGTAAGTAAGTACTCTATAGGTAAATGAGTACTTGTAGCAGTTTCAGCCCAGATAACTTGCCTCCATCGGCCTCCATTTTAAAACAAATTAAGGTTCCCTTGGAATATGCCTGCTTTACCTATTTTTCACTTTTCTCCTGTAACCGACACTCGTTTTCAATCGTTTCCAATTACTTAAATTCTTGTTTAGCTTATTCACTCAACAACTTAAATTCGACAAAATGGCTGAGCTTTACTAATAAAGTTATTGATCTAGTAACTTACAAGCTTTTTTGATCATGAAGCGCTCTTATCAAGTACTATTAGATTTAAAAGAGTCTTGAGCAAAACCATAACGCCGCAAACTTAAAGTGATCTCAGCTAAGTATGTTATAATATCTTGTTCACTCACAAAATACTATTATAGGATTAAAATGTTATTCTAGATTATTTAGTTTTGCTGTAGACAATTATAAGAGACTTATTCCTAAAAGTGTCCTTTAAGATAATCTTGTAGCTAACTACAAGACTGAGATATAAAAGCAAATGCACTTGAATATGTTAAGGCTTGGCAAATTCTATTACAAGTTAAATAGTATACCGCAATGCCTTTATAAGAACGTTATTAGTAATGATAGACTTATAGTCTTTTTTATAGGATTACTTTGCTAGTTGGGTAGGGCATAAGGATGAAAAGTGGCACTGCTGGGATACACGGCCTCCTCTCTATGAGAGGGAGTGGGCTATAATCCACCAAGCGAGCCCAGTGCGGGTTGGTAGATGTCACATGTCTTCAAATTTTTAGTTCCGCCGTTTCCTCACGGTGTTTTTCTTCACCGTTTTGAGAGCAGTGGAGATGAAATAAAATATAAAAATACGCCTGCTCGTGTTCGAACCCACGACTAACTACTCGTAAGTCGGGGTCGCCACCGTGGGCCATCGCTGCACTCTAAATCAAAAGTCACAGACCTTCAGTGAACTTGGGAGTACCTAGATCAAAGTCAGTAAATCTTGACTGGAAAAAAAGACTGAGACAGAAGAAAATAACATGAATAAAACTTGAAGTTCATTAACTTTTGAACCCGCAAAGATGTTCCAGGGAACTGAATGAATGAATGAACGAACTAGAAAACAATGCTCACGTTTTTATACCACTAAGTGGTTCATTGAATGTAATGACAACTATAGTTGACAATAGACAAGTCCCTTTTTCTTTCTTAAAAGTCAACTACCGTGAAAACCATGACATGACAAATAATCATGATTCTTCGTCATCAAAAACGCAAAGTGGTGAAGTTGAAACTTAGGACCAATAACTCTTTAAATTCTCCTCTCAACACCTTAACTGTTGGGATACAACTTACATCACTATCATCTGAATATCTGAATACACAAAGTGTAGGTGTGTGCCGTTAACCAAGCGTTCTGTACATAAAACTGAGTAACTCTTCGCAAAAATTGCTGGGAAGCAACTTTTTTTTGGATTGAAAATCACGGTTTGCCATTTTAGTGTGCTGTTTGATTCATTGAATAGTACACGGGTTATGTAGATATTAAACTTTTGTTTTTAAACTCGAAAAAAAAACAAAAGAACTTTGTCCTCCAATATCTCGGTAACTAGAAGATTCCAAGGTGTGGTCCAGAACAAAATAATGTTTGCAATAACGGGAAGAAAAAGTGCTTTTCGTGTTTTTTTACATATTTTCGTACGATCCAACTTGTCACAATCAGTATTTTCTGTATTTACCCCAATTCTAACAAAATCTCCTTTCATACCATCCATACGGAGTTTCCTTTGTTTGTCCTTATATCATACGCAGACTTAGCAGTTTCAATTATCCCTTAATCAAGCCGCTACGATCTAAAGAATACCGCTACATCAGCAGTCAGCTAAGTATCAAATTAAAACAATGCCTAGTCTAAGTTCCCATACGTTGTAAGATGTATTGTTAATTCTACCTGTGCTGTGACTGATTTACAGTAATGTGATAACAAATGTAACGGAGTCTTTTGCCGCCGGGTATTATTGATGAAAATACGGACAAAGTAGTACAGCTCTTTGTCTATTTTTACAGTAATTAATTGGGACCATGGAAATACTAGTAGTATTAGTACAGGGTGTAAACCCTTCACGTAGCCGTCAAACAAGCATTCTGTACTTCAAACTAAGAAACAAAAATTACTACTGGGAAACGACTTTTTTGTTCTGAAACATCAAGTTTTACGGTAGCGCTCAATGTAACGCACTCAAAATATTTTGCTGATGGATGCATTGAATAGTACAGGAGCCATGGAAAATCTGTGAAAATAAACTATGTGTAACTAGAAGGTTTCCAGTTATGGTCCAGAGCAAAATATTATCGCATTAACGAAAAGAACGAGTGCCTTTCGGCTTCCTTAAGGGTGTTCTTACACCCTTATGTCTGCCGCACAGAGTACCGACTGCCGGTAAACCAGCAATTTTCAATTTTGATTCTAGGCATATTCTAGGTTAGCCATATTATAGTTCATACATTAATAGTTCGATCACAAGTTGAATGGCTGAAATGGATTGTAATAATGGGAATCACTGTTGTGTATGTATGTTTCTTGTTGACTTAGAATTGAATGATTTTAAGTTCTATCACTAATGTGGCGCCAATGCAATGTCTCCTGGGAAAGATAAGTGATTTAGTTCAACTGTGTGTATCTTGTTTCAAGTAAGAAACCATTCTGTGTCTGACTGGCTGGCATAGGTTTGCCTGCAGTGTGAACTACTTCCAGTCTAAATAACCGACTTCCAGTCCATTTATTCATCACTTATTGGTGTTTTTTTTTTGGAAGTCGGTTATTTTGTATTTATTTTACACTTTTTAGTTGTGGTATCTCAGACAAATCCTTGTCAAGTATCAATTTTACATTATAACTAGATATTTACAACTAAAAAAATCATTCATATAAGTAGTACCTAAGCAAAGTTGCAAAATGAAAAAAGAATCACTTAGGTAAATCGGACTAGTAATCACGGAGAAATCGATGTACCTACACTACATACTTACATGAAAAAAAAGATACTGGTGGAATACATAAACCTCTCCTTTTTTAGGAGTCAGTTAAAAAAGAACAAAATAAGGGGTAGAAGTGCATTAAATTTCACTGACACCACAAATCACAAAAACTTCACTCTGGCGTCATTTTCAATGGATTGATAGTAAGTAAGTAGTTTTTATTTTGCAAATATGGGTACAGTACTTGGTGATAAACAGATAAAAGGTTCAGCCATATTTTACCAATAGGCATGCAAAAGTTATAATTTGACGCTAAAACAATAAAAATAATCAACACACACACTGAATAGTATTAAATCACAACTTATCCAGAACACAATTTACATTACATAAAGATAGACAAAAACATTTTTTCTTCAAAATTGTTTCTCGCTAAGGAATTCGGTGACACTGTAATATGCTTTATGCGTTAGAAAGCTTCGGAGCCTGCTTTTAAATAATGATAGCGGCAGTTCTTTCCATTGCTTAGGTAATTTATTATAAATGACTGAAGCCATGCAGTAGACACCCTTGCGCATTAGTGCCGTTTTGGCGGGATGGGAACATATTAGGTTATTGTCGCGTCTATTACGTGGAACTAGTCCGCCAGACGTTTAAGACGACCTGGGTTCGACTTCACAAACACAGCAACTTCCATTATGTACAGACAAGGTAGTGTTAATATTTTGTGCTGTTTAAAGTACGGCATGCAACTATCAGTGGATTTCAGCTTAAACATCGCCCGTATACATCTTTTCTGGGCTTTAAAAACTGTGTCTCTTTCGGTTGAATTTCCCCAGAATATTATACCGTAACGTAAGTGGGATTCTACTATGCCATAATAAGCAGTGAGAAGTGCGTTTATGTATAATATTATTGGGGATAGTGAATGTAGAGCGTATGCGGACTTACTAATTCTCTTATAGATAGAAATAGGATTACGTCTCAAATTCGTTTAGTGCAAGGTTTCCTATAAACTTAACTTCTGAGCAGGTTTAACGAAGCTTAAAGTTACAAATCGCAAACAACAGCTACCTCAATAATTATAAATAACACCGACAATTCTTTTTCGAAATTATAAACAAAAAGCTTGCAACCAGATGAGCACCTGCAAACGACAGCCATTTATAGACAGTTGTTTGACTCCTAGGCATGCCTGTGACCTTGTCGTATGATGTTCAATGTCGTTTATTTAGTATATTTGCTTGTTTTGTGTTCCGGCGATCAATCAGTATAGCAGCTGCCATTCTAGGTAATAGTATGATACTTGGATAGACGTAGTCCTGTTTGATAGGTGTGCAGGGCAGTTTTTGAAATGGTACCTACTCGAAGCGAAGCTTTGACAAGTTTATAGCTACTCGTAGAGGAGGGAAGAGGATTTTAGGAAAGCACTGTATTATTACATTACTAGCTCTGTGCCTTATGTTCCATCGGCAAAAATGACGTACCTACCATACAAATTTTCACCCCAAGCCAATAAGCAATATGCATAAAAGATGATGATTTTCTCTGGGCTTTGCGTTCTCTATCTGTAAATGAATAAATCTAAGACATAAACTTATAAGTACTTATAACTGTCACTTACGGGATATCTTCCGTGATTGTTCAATATTTTTGAGCTCGCGATATTACGACGCTTTTGCAAGCGCCATGATCGCGGGTTGACTGGACAATGCGGGTGGATGGAAAATAAATTGTTAAGAGCAGACAAATCTGTATATATTTTCCATCCATCATGGCGCTTGCGTCGAAATATCGGGAGCTCAAAATAATGAAAAATGACGGAAGATATCCCGTAAAAGACATTATAAGTTTATTTGTAGACCTTGAAAGCTTAAAACAGTGTTTGAAATCTAAGACATTATTTTAATAAGTAGATCATTAACTTCTTGAGTAGCATGACTGAAAAACATCACGCCTGTATGCCTCGAAAGATTGTGCAGAAGTGTACCCGTGACTAACACCACTTTCGCCTTGAAGTAGCAGCGGTCTAGTAAAGTACAATAAAAAGGAACTTTCTTATACATCACTTACAAGATTCTCAACAAAATATTGCAAACAAAAGACTTGCCGATAGCAATCCCATGGATGTTAATAAACAGTAAAACTTATAGCACCATTGTTTACGAGAAAATGCGCGACATCTACTAGTAATTGTGACAGGTGACGTTAGTATAGAGAAACCCGTGGGAATTGTTTATGATCGGTGCTAGAAACTATGTAAGATAGAAAGAAAACAGATTTATTTGGCACACATAAGTTTTTAAACTGTCATGGTCACTACCTAACTTATTCATGTAAACATGGACATGCCACAAGTGACACAACATAAAAAAATAACAAAAAAAAATTAAACCTAAACACAAAACGAAAAAGATAATTATTATGTGTCTCTCGGCTGCGCCAAAAGGCCCTGTTCAGCAAAATGCCGGGCAACTAGTGCCCGACGCTGGTTTTCAACTAGACCTGATGTATACAGGGTAGAAGGTACACCGACGCGAAAACGGTAACCACGTATCCAGTACATCATTCTGAACCCCCTTCATAGAAACTTTTCATCGGTTACTAAAACAAATCAGCTGTTCCATATATTTTGATCGTGTAGGTATTGCATTCCATCCCGTACCTATAACACACCTACATACTCCGAAGCAGTAAGCATAAATGTAAGGTCTTTTGTCATAAACCGGACATGAATCCATTCTCCAGTCCCCACAAAGCAGGCGCAAAATCGGCCCGAGTGGAGACATCATCGTGTGCATCGGCAGGTCAACGCCTTTGAAGAGAGAAGAAGGTCGTAGCTAGACTTAAAGCGTGATGACCTTAAAGCTAGGCCACCTGTAACTATAAGCTACAATTTCGTCAAAGGTGTTTTTCGGCCAAAGTTGGATGTGCTCGCCACTTGAGAGCACATGATAGAACAGCACAACCAAAGCTCTCGACAACCTCCCTAGAAAGCCATCGAATGCAGTCGCTGTGGCCGAAATCGGCAAGATGGCGTCATACTCATCATCTCCAGTCTCCTCATCCTCTGCTCAGCCTTTTACCTACTATCTTGCTTCTAGTCCAACCAATTGCAGCTACCAACTACCAGTATTTTACATGGAAGGGAACGGCTTGCCATAACTTTGTTACTGGCACCCCCTTTGTAAGACTGGTCTTGATCTCTCCAGTCTATAACTTCATAGAAATTTAAACAATTGAATATTGTTTAAATCAGAAGCTCAATAACAGCTAAATGTTTATCCAGTTCTATAATTAAAATTAAAACCACACTTTTATTTTACGTTTGGACAATGAGCGTGTGAAACAGATTACCATACAAATGAAATAGAAGTCACTATTTAGTAGAAAGATTCAGAAGGCACACTTATAACTACGTGTAGCTGAACAGTCCGGGGCTAATATAACATCACGCCCTGTATGTATTAGTGCGATTCCATTGCTATATTTGCTTTTAACCGAGGACAAATCCTAATTGCGGGAAATTGCTAGTGCGTACGAACGCGATTGCTAGTGCGAACTGTCAAGTCTCATACTTTTCAATACAATATTCTTTTCCTGATACGTTCATAGCACGGTCATGGCATGGTATGGTACTGTGTAGTGGGCAGTCACCTTTATTTGAAAATGTAGGCGGGATCGTCCACTGCAAGCTTCCCTTTGTTTAAATTTCCAGTACAATGAGCTCCGCTTGTAGGCAAGCACGGCTTTACCTAAAGATCAACCCTAGTGGTTGTTATTATTCAGCTACGAGCTCCTCTTTACTGTCACTAGTATTCTTATGAATTTTCTGCATATTGTCTGTTCTATGTAAATACATAAGTAATTTTCTCTAAATAAACATTGCAGATAGATTTTTATGCTAATTGGGAATTCAATTGTGTAACGTTCATTCGATGGTAGAGAATTCGCACGGCTATATATTTGTACAAACGTTTTGTTTCGAGGTCTGCGTGCGTGTTGTATAATGTGTCGTCTTAGTAGTAGTTGAAATTCTTTGTTATTGGTGTCTTTGTATTGTCTCGATGCGTTATACAAAGGGTACTCCCCACATTTCGCCAGTTCTACAAAGTAGAAGGGACACTTCAGAATGATACAGTGGATAAGCAAGTGGTATTAGTTTTAGCTCCTTCCACCCTGTATTTAAGTTTTAAGTAACAGACCAACGAGCCAGTCTGAAATAGTCTCACAAGAATGTTTTCATTTAGCATCAGTAAAGTAGCCAGCGGCTCTTCTTTTCTTTATCGTGTGGTTAGTTAGTGTCTAACCTTGTGACAGAGTTTTCAGGCCGCCCATGGGCCTCTGACTTGGCTTTACATGCCGTTAAGAAATATCTCTCAGGCATGCTGGTTTCCTCACGATGTTTCCCTTCACCGGAGCAAGTGATAATTGTACTCAATACGCACATGAATCCGAAAAGTCAGAGGTGCGTGCCTTGGATTCGAACTCAAGACTTGGCAGTCCGACGGTCACACCACTAGGCTATATATAATTATATTGGCTATATATACTATATAATTTCTAAGTAGTGGTCCACACTCAGGATTTATGCCCGGTTGATGTCAAAAGGCTCGCCCCCTATTACCTACCTACATGGGATTTTAAACATCCTTAATGTATTGTATTGTACAGCGGGCTGGTGTCCGCAACTCCACGTCTAAGCGCGTATTTTGCGTGCGGGTCAAAGAGTTAAAAATGTATTTGGTGTAAAATAGAACAATTCGCAAAAACTAGTTAATTCTGGCTTTTATGTGTTCTATATTCTCGGACTACAGTTAAACCACGTCGTTTCATAATAGGTACATATACTTATCAGCAGATTTCCTACAATTTTCACAGTCAACATTCCACCTGAGCGGACGTTCCACATGTCCATTATATCCCTAGGTACTGACCGCGGGTTCCTAGGGAATTATGCAGTAATACGTAGGTTGACGTCACGGTCAAGTGCGCCCAACATTGTCTTTTGAGTGCGTTCAGCAAGTACGATTTTATGGGAATTAGTGGTAAGCAGAAATGTAGGTACTGACGTTGGTGCACCCGCTGCACCCTTTGTAGATCCGCTAATACCGCCTTGCTGACCTCCTACTATGTTTATCACGGTGAGTGATACAACACATATCATTACTCCTGTATTTTCATTTTTCCCAAAGAGTTAGGCAGAGGTCTACATAACCCACATCCACATTGTAATGAAGTAGGGGGCTATTATTAATACAGGGTGAAACAGGATCCTCTCAAACCGTCAACCAAGCATGAAGTACATCAAACTAAGTAACTTTACGCAAAAATTATTGCTGGGAAACGACTTTTTTTTTAGAGTGGAAAATCACGTTTTACGATAGGACTCAATGTCACGCACTCAAAACACTGTGCTGATGGATGGATGGATTGAATAGTACGGGGGTTGTGAAGATGTTTAAAGCAAAAATCTTACGTTAAAAACAAGTATTTAAAAAAACTTGTGAAAAAGTTGGAACTTTGACCCCCAATATCTCCGTAACTAGAAGGTTCCCAGGTATGGTCTAGAACAAAAAAATGATCGCAATGACGAATAGACCACGTGCCTTTCGGCTTCGTACATACCCTTTATAGCCAGCAACCACGAACTAATCCAGACCCCGGGAGCCTGAATTAGTGCCGGGGTCAGGCCACAGCCGAAGGCTAGCCCTCAGAACCTCATGGAATCACACTTTATCATGCTCCTATCCTTTTCTGTCGTCTCAGAAACGTCATTTGCTAGAGTGCAAAACTGCGTGCTGCCGACTGCAACATCGACACTACGGCGTGCTATGTGCTATAGCATTCCCGCTCTATTTCGTGCTCTGGCAAAAGAGAAGTAGTATGGGCAATTGCAAAGAATAAAGGATAACGGATCCGAGCGACAGAAAAGAATACAGTGAAAATTGCCTGGGGCCAAGTAGCTGGAAAAAAATAACAGAACAACAGATAGCTGGTACAAAATATATACAAGGTGCAAGCATCCGTTTGATTGGCATACTATATCATCACTTCATCACTCTGTAAACACTATGTTCTAACATTTTCAGAACCTCCCACTCCATGGTTTATTACTGACACGTTCCTCAAAATTGGCAGAGCATGAAATTATAGTTGAAGATGACTGGGAGTGTGTGGCGTTCAGTCAGTAGGTCAATATCAATATAAATTGACAGTTTTTGACGCCATGTACTATGGAAGCACTACTAGCGTAGGCTGCTCGCCAGCTGGACTTTTATTGTATTGGAACTCCGTACTACGCTGATCCAGCTCAAAGTCCTGTGTAGTGTACTGTTCCAAAAGACAAAAATGTATAACAATCAACTCGGCATTTGGCAGTCCAGGGCCGGATAGAGGCCTGCCCCGCGGCTTAACCTAACGATCGACCTGGTGGCCTACCATGACGTCTTAAAGCAGGAGTAATTCCAGTGTGAGAAAGAGATAGCGCTAGACGACCTTTATAGCTCTGTCTCTTTCCCACACTGGAATTACTTCTGCTTTAAGAAGTCATACTTAGTAACCCCCAGAGCGGCTGTTTTTATTTAGCTAGCGATGCTAACGAGCTCCCCCAGCAAAACAACCACACTCACAATAAAACAACTGTAAAAAATAAATTATTATCGTGCTCCATTAGTCAACTTTAGAGACAAAGAATTAAGAATATAGAACGTAAAAGTTATATACCGATAAACGATTAATGAGTGCAGTAATCCAGCACGCCAAATAAGGACAGATCCTAATGCATTCCGAATCAATGCGTAGGCGGTGATTTTGGACGGTGGGAAGGATTTTATTTTATTGAACTCCTAAAATAATAATTTCGGATGTGGTTATTTTACCAACCATTTTTAGGATAAGGAGTAAAAAAGGGACCCTATTACCTACTACTAAGACTCCACTGTCCGCCTGTCTGTTTGTCTGTCAACAGACTGTATCTCATGAACCGTGATATAGCTAGACAGTTGAATATTTCACAGATGATGTATTTCTGATGCCGCTATAACGAAAAATACTAAAAACAGTATAAAATAAATATTTAAGGGGGGCTGCGATACAACAAACGTGACTTTTATTTTAGATAATGGTATACGGAACCCTCTATGCGCGAGTCCGTCTCGCACTTGGCGGTAGGTTTTTGAGTTAACACTTTTATGTTTAAAGCCATGGTGTTTGTCTGTGTCTGTCTGTCCGTCTGCCAGAACACTCCATCGATATAAAGTTTACAGAATAATATGCTGAAATTACAGATCATGTAGGAACTCGTAAGTGTGAGAATGACTCACTATCAACAATTATACTTTCTTCTCGTTATTTGCTTATATTGGAAGGAATCAATGTAACTTAACTTTCTTACTATTCAACAGACGCGTGAGTTGATCTCGATATCCGCATTATATGGCAAAGAAACAATACCGCTGTATTTTGTAATTAGCGGTGGAAATACGTCAATTATTGGACGTTGTCGGAATGCTGATTGCAACCTAGATGCTACGACTGAGTGTTTCAGACAACACGCTATTCGCGACACGACATCTTGGCGAAAATGTGCTTCGTCTTGTTTTCGTATTGACAGTACAAATGCCAGCGCAGCGCATCAAGCAACTACAAACTGTCAAATAAACGGCTTAAACGTAAGACTAACGTTTAAGCCCCATGAGGAGGTGAGCCTTTTGCCATAATCGGGCACAATCCAGACTCCGTGGCGGCTACTGACAAAATTCTTTATGCCCGAACCGGGAATCGAACCAAGGACCTCATGCTCAGCCTTGATAATTGTAATCACAGGTAAAATACTATAGGTTGAGGTATTGAGGTACCATTCATTTTTTTTTTTCGGATGTGAAATCATTTAATAACTCCTCCCGCTCTGGGCTGAGCAGGAGGGAATGTCAGACTTTTACTGACTAAAACCCATCCATGTTCTTTCTTTTGCCCTTTGTGTTCCAGGGCCGCGGTATCTCTTTCGAACAGTCCTGCAACCCTGGCAGGCGTCGGTCCTTACGGACCCCTTCCTGTTTGCGGTCTCTCTTTGAGGCGCGCGTGGAACACGAACGCGCCGTCGACACGGCCTGTCGTCATAAGACGGACGGACGGCGAGCTAGCCCATAGCTCACCGTCCACAGCCCCGCGCCTACGGTGGCCGGGGACCACCTTGTGGCCCCGCACCGCACTCACACGGGGTCCTGGACGGTACTATATACCCTCCTTTGCCTAATTGTGTTTGCAGCGACATTGTTTTTCCTTATTGAATGCAAAGCTAAGAAAAAAAAAATAATCTTTCTTTGTTCCTAATAAAATATTAACCACACATTTGCTAGCATATCCAATAGTTTATTACATCAAAGGTCAAAATTCGGCGAAATCACGGAAGGTTTAGTTTACAAAAATATGTGTCGTGGGTGGAAGCTCAGCATGCAGTGCAATGACTTAGCATTAGGTAATTAACATCTCGACTGATCGCCTTGGCACACGTGCGGAGAGTAGGTCCTGGTTTCGATCCCAAAGACATTCTAGTAGGAATTGGATTTTTTCATTAGAAACTCAGTAGTAGTAGGATTAGTGCCCAGTTAACAATATTACAGGCTCTCTCCTCATCTTACGAGGCTTCTAATCTAATGGTAAATATCTGACCTATAAATATTGACATAAGTACCTAATGATCTTGTTGTTCCAATTCACTTGATTTTATTCCAATGTTTTTGACTATTGTTTTAACTATTTATTCTGTTAAACATCCCGTTTCTAGTGTTAATGATAATGTTAGACCATGACAGTTTAAAAACTTATATTGTTTTAACTGTTTCAGTTTTAACCATAATTTAATGTTGTCATAATAACTAACAGTTTCATTACTAATAATGTCAACATGAATGATGTAACCAAGATCTTGTAACAATATTTTGATTGAAAAGAGTGTCCATGGAGTTTCTTGCCCATTCTTCTCCATAGAGATCTACGCTTTGGAATGGGCAACTACAGTACTTTCACAAGTTATTATGCCTTGTGTCTGTGACTGTAGCTTCGCCTTTGTTTTTCTGACTTTCAAAAGTGCCTGCGAAGGTCTATAATCGGATCACCCATTTTATTGTAACATCTTATTTTGTTTACCTACAATCTATGCAAATAAATTTTACTTTACGAGTGTTAAAAGCCTATGTAGTGTTATAAGTATGTCCCGAAGGGTGGGGACCCTTCGGTACATACTTATACTGATCTACGGTTAGCCTGCGTCATCCCACGGCTGGACTGGACTGGACAGAATATGGGACATGGGGCCTCTCCCCATGACTTACAGTTGTTTGGATCCAGGTCTAATGTGGACCACTGGTTGTTCTCTGTTGTTAGCTATGTCCAACTCGTCCCACTATCCTCTTCGGGACATAGCGAGATAATAATATTAAGGACGCGTTCTCAAAACAGATAGGTATCGAATCGCATCACTACACTGACACGGCTCACACACACACACAAGCGCAAGGTAAACTGCGGGAATAATGAGTAACTAAAAAACAGATTTTCATACTTTAGCAAGTTCTACAAGTAGTAGTTCTTCGTAGTAGTTCTTTAGCAAGTGCTACTAACGCTTTCTCTTTAGAACTTTTTATGCAATAGTCCAGACCATAAGGTTCATGCGTAAGAGCAAATTACGTGCAAAATTAGACGGTAGGTTTTTACTTTTTTCTGACATTATTTATAACATTTTCATGAATATTTTGTCCGTGATTTTGAAAACATTATATCTGCCTAACTAGGGTATATTTTAAGAAACAAAATTATGTATCTAATAGCAGAAAAATGATCCTGAATGAAACCCCAAATCGGCAATTTTGTGTGAAGAGGTAATGGAAAATCGTTTTTACGATATCAAATACCAAATTTTCAAACCAAAAATTGTCCATTATTTGGAGATCAAGAAGTAATCTATTTGTGGCAATTGTTAGTTTTGGTTGATTTAGTTCCATTTCATCGCAAGCTCTACCGAAAAATAGCTTATTTTTGTCGGATTTGAGAACGCGTCCTTAAATCCTAATGGGAATGTAGGTACAGTCAGCATCAAAAGTAGATTAACAGTACTCATAGTTTTAAAGCAGGTTTTTTAATAAAAACTTGTTACATATCAGTCGTTTACTAAAAAGGTATTGAAGAGTAAGAAATTAAAAAAAAAGTAATCTTCTGAAACAATATTAACAAAATAATAGCTGGAGCAGGTACATCAAATAATTAAAACTCCGAAATGTTAAGCTACTTCTGTTGCTGACCTTACCAATTTTCTTCGACAATTTGCCATGTAAAGGACATCGTAGACTTAACTGTATCACACAGAGGGCTGACAAACCAGTTGCAGCCGGAACTTGGTAATGACAGCCCTAACCGGACGTGCGCCGGCGCATCTCTAGCTAAATATTTACCGTTCTGGATGATGGTTCATTAGTGTACGTGCGTTTGGCCGTCTTCACCTTCAGGATTAAGGTGTAGGCTATTTATTTCTGTAGGACGGATTATCTAACGTAAATGTTGGTAATTTTTGGGCATTAAAGGAATCTGCCCACTAGACCGTACCATACCATGACCATACTATGAACGTATCAGGCACGGAAAGAGGCATGACACGGACCAAGAGGCCCACTATGTTTTTTTACTGAATGCATAAGATAGTATAAAGGGTATAAACAAGACCCTTAACGAAGCCGAAAGGCACTTGTTCTTCCCGTCATTGCGATATTTTTTTGTTCTAGACCTTACCGGGGAATCTTTTAGTTATGGAGATATAGGGGGTCAAAGTTCCAACTTCTTTCACATTTTTTTTAAATAGAAGGTCCCATTAAAATAGGTGGACAAATTTTAACACCCCATTCAGTACGCCTAACCAAATATATCTAAGCAAAAGAAACACTGATCAAAGTGATTTTATTTTGATCTAATGGATGTGTTCATTCTAGTGTTTTTTTTTTTGCGTGGATATCATTGGGTAGACCAGGGATTCCCAAAGTGGTCGATATCGACCCCTTGGGGTCGATATCGGTTTCCTAGGGGTCGACATAAACGAAAACTGATTATGGGGGTCGACGAGGTCTAAAAATCGACCCCTATTAAGTTAACACAAGATCTTATTTAAAACTTTCAAGATAGGTAGGTAGGTACTGTATTGTTTATGTTGTGTTACGTGTACTAAGAATAATTAATATTTATGTAGGAAATAGCATTGTTGTAGTAATATAAAGCCTCAAGTTCGTACAAGATGAAAAACTCGGCAAGTCAGTGTGGACAAGTTTGTGCAAGATAATGAGTTCGAGCGTACGTCTTTCAGGCGCGTTTTGACTTGCTCTCTATTTGACGCTTGCGCGATTTAACACGAACGAATTCATGATCAAGTTGCAAGTCTAAACATGTTCCTGATATTTTACTATTTAACGAGGTTGCACTTAGGTTGAAAGTTCATTTGCGTTTTGAAATTCGTTGGAGCTTGAACGATAATAACTCATATAAGTACTCATTTATTTCAAGAGATTACAAAGTTATTACATAGCTAAATTAAGTGAAGTAAAGTGACTGAAAAAGAATTTACAAAATGCTGAGCTCCCTACGCGAGTTAATAGCGTAACCACACAATATCTGCAGTTTATGAAAAATTAACAGGGTAAGTACCAAACAGTTTTTATCCGGCACAGCGCATCAGCATTGCCCCACTGCACACTGTGTGATAGTGATCAGTTGAGCTATCTGTAGATTGTTTGCAACAGTTTGCAGTTGCCTCAGTTGTTTCAATTGTAAAAATTTACCAGTAAATTTAACAGTTTATTAGGTATTGTTTTTAATTTAGGTACTTAGTTTCTTATTTTTTTATTTGCAGGATTACTGAGAGTTTTATGATGGCGGACACGAAAAAAAAATGCAGACAATACAGTTTGGACTACTTGAAGTTCGGATTTATTGCATCTCCATCAAATCAACACTTGCCGATGTGTCTCATATGTGAAAAAGTATTCAGTAACGATGCCATGAAGCCTTCAAAAATGGATGACCACTTATCGAGAGTACATGCTGACAAAAAAAGTAAGCCCTTGACATTTTTTCAAGCACTTAAAGAAAAACTAGACAAAAGGCCATCCATAAGATCGATGTTTGCGTCATCATCTATTAAAGACGATGATGGTTTACGAGCGTCCTATAATATATCTTTACTAATAGCGAAGTCGGGGAAACCCCACACAATTGGAGAGCAGCTTATCTTACCAGCCATTGCGGAGGTCCTTAACAATGTATTGCACAAACCCGCACATGATATTTTAAAGAGAATACCTTTGAGCAATAACACCGTTCAGAGACGCATAGACGAGATGGGACGCGATGTGGAAAACATTTTATGCAAGTTCTTACAGACCAACAGATTCTCTCTCCAGTTGGACGAGTCTACATTACCCGGCAATGAAGCTCTGTTGTTAGGATATGTTCGATATATCAAAGATGAAAATATGTGCCAAGAACTGCTTTTTGCTACATATTTAGAGACTGATACCAGAGGAGAATCAATTTTTCAGGCCGTGGAACATTTTTTTACTGACAAAGCTATTCCATGGAAGAACATTGTTTCTGTTGCGACTGATGGTGCACCGTCTATGGTTGGTCGTCATCGTGGTTTTATAGCTCACTTAAAGCGACAACTGCCTGATGTACTGGTCATTCACTGCGTGATTCACAGGCAGCATTTAGTAGCAAAAAAGCTGAGTCCTAGATTGCATAAGTCTTTACAATATGTAATAAATGCTATCAACAAGATTCGAAGCAATTCTTTGAACTCTCGGTTATTTGCTCAGCTATGTGAGGAAAACGACGAAGTCTTTACTCGATTACTTCTTCACACTGAAGTTCGCTGGCTATCAAGAGGCTCTTGCTTAGAAAGATTTTCAGCCGTTTTTGAATCTGTGTTGGAGTTTTTACAAGAAAAAGATCCGAATTTGAAAGAAAATCTGAACAATTGTAAAACAGATATTTATTACTTGACTGATATCTTTGGAATGTTCAACAAAGTTAATTTGCAGCTGCAGGGTGACGATCTTAACTCGATTAAAACAAAATCAATAATATCGGCCTTCGTGGGTAAACTAATCCTTTATAAACAAAATTTAGGCAGAAAAGAATATTCGCAGTTTCTGCATTTGTCAAAATTACCAGAAACGCTTCAAGATGATGACATTTTATTATATGTCACTCACTTGGACGCATTACACAAGGATTTTACGGAGAGGTTTGAGGATCTTTTAAATTTACAAATTCCTCAATGGATAATAAATCCGTACAATACCACAGCCATAGAAGAAGCCAATGTGATAATGCAAGAAGAGTTGATTACCATCAGCACAGACGAAGAGCTTAAGCAGAAGTTCAACCAAGGCTATCAGAAGTTCTGGTTGCAACGCAACATTGAAACACAGTATCCTACATTGTGGAACATTGCTGAAAAATACCTTATCGCTTTTCCATCATCATACCTAGTTGAAAAAAGCTTCAGTATGGTAACAAACATTTTGACGAAACAAAGAAACCGCTTGAAAATCAACGAACGTGGAGATTTAAGGCTGCAACTCACCAATATTGAACCGGATGTAGCTAGATTGGTAGATAGTCACCAGGTTCATCCATCACACTGAATGTTTTATTTTCTCTTTGCGAATTAATACTTTTTTAAATATAATTTCCTACCTACTTAAAATTCTTTAAGTACCTAATTTGTAATAATCGTTATAAATTAAACTTGATATTTACTGAATTGTATGTCTTTTTATTTTGTTAAATTTTGATACGAAAATGAAGTCAATTTTACTCACTTAACCAAGTGCAAAGTTTTCCAATTGGTACCTTAGTACCTAGGTATTTTGTGTCAATAGGAAAAAACTAAAGATAGGCCCCTTATTCATAATAGTCTGCTAACTTAAAGCATTGCTAATTCTCACTCTGTCTTCTTCTATTGACCTAAGTCAGAATGAAAAATAACACACTGTAGCAGCTGTTTTAAGTTAGCGGACCATTATGAATAAGGGGGTTGATCTTAAAAGTAGGTAATTTGGCCATGGGGGTCTGAGGTAACAGTTCATTTTGGAAAAGGGGTCACTTGTCCAAAATAGTTTGGGGATCCCTGGGGTAGACCTACTGAACGCTATGTTAAAATTTGTCCATCTATTTTAATGGGACCTTATATATGTTTTTAAGATTTTTACCCTAAACACCTCCACGATCCCCATACTATGCCATCCATCCATCAGCATAATGAAAGTCGTTTCCCAGCACAATTTTTTGCGTAGGTAAAGTTACTTAGTTTGATGATGCGTGGTTGACGGCTTCGTTAGGGGTCTTGTTACACCCTGTATACGGTACTTATAACAAACTAGCTGTTGCTCGCGTTTGGTCGGAAATTATCTCATGGGCACGTTGATATAGTCTATGGCACTCAGGGATAATGTAGCTTCCTATTAGTGAAAGAATTTATATATATAATTTATTAAAAATCGGTTCAGTAGATCCAGATCCCCCTACATACAAACTTACAAACATATAAACTTACAAACAAATTTTACCTCTTTATAATATTAGTAATATTAATATAGATAGATCTGTTTGAAACGGCAGGACCGATGTGCATGTTGACGCGGGACTTTGGGCTGGCAGAAAGCTAATGTTTTAAGGAGAAACTTATGCTGCTTTTATTTTAGAAAAAGGTTATGGGTTCCGTGCAAAAAAAAACTCTTGAAATTGTGAACAATATCAGGTTCAAATAGGGCAGTCATATTTTTATAATAATAATTTAACGCGGGCACTCGCGGGCATCAGTTAGTAGTCTAGTAGATAATACATGAATAGTTGATGAAGTCTAAACAATAAAACACGTGTGTTTGTTAGGTAGTCTTCACACGTGAGCCGTCTTCCGCGTCAAAACTTAATTTAGCTATCAATGAATATTTTTTCTACAAGGATAGGTACAAAACGTAGGTGAGTATGACAAATCGACACACGTTGGTAAATAATATAGGTATAGGTGTCCTGAATAAGGAGAACTAAAGATTAACTTGCTTTACACACAGCCGAGTTGTTTTTCCTTCTGAGAGGAAAATCGTTTTATCTGTACCTATTTAAAGCTGCATGCCCTTTTTTTTTTTCTTTTTTTTTCGGATGGGAAGTCATCAAATGACTCCTCACGCTCTAGGCGGAGCTGGAGGGAGTGTCAGATTGTTACTGACTAAAACCCATCCATGTTCCTTCATCGCCCTTTGTGTTCCGGGGCCACGGTATCTCAAGCTGCATGGCCTGCCTCGATCTTTTTGCGGTCTTTATCGATAAAGATTTGTGTTTATTTCTTGTTTTTCGAGTTTTTTTTAATTATTTTGTACTCAAAATTCTATGTACCTACACTTAAAGTGGTCATACTGTAAGTGTGCAGTTCAAGGTGGCACTGCTAGTCACAAAAAAAAGATAGATATGTCAAACTTGGTACTTTTATTTTAGTTCGATGTTTTCCCGCCTGCACAGATAAGTTGGCCGAAGTGTAGATTGTATCTGACACCCGATCCCGTGTGACAGACGTCAACGTGATAGTTTAATTTATTATTTATCCATATAAACGCCTAGAAAAGTTATCTACCGATAACGAAGCAATTTACCACGTGTATAACTGATACTTGATTGCTATTCGTCAGCAAGAAGCCATGTGGACTTGTGGAGTGCGTATGCGACTACTGTCACGAGCGATACACATTGACAGTGACAGACGGCACGGTGCACAAACTCAGAAAATGGACGGCTTCATTTATTTAATGACACTTTTACCTCTTCCATCTTTATTCTTAAGCCTCTATAAATGAAAACATGTACAGAAGTAAGTCTAGTCTAGTTGCTAGAAATTCTGCTCACTAGAGGATGAGCCTATTGTCATCAATCAAGCACTCTGGGCTTATAGGCAATTCTGAGCACTTAAAAAAAAACAATTTTGGGAACTAACCTAGAGCTCTTAGCTCGGCTGTTACAGACGGTCGCAGCCACTTAACCAACGCAGCACCTCTAAGTAAATGACATCCATCTGAGCAGTCAACATACCTTGCCCCTCTTTGTTGCAGTGTCCAAATTGAACGTAGGACATACGCCTCTGACCACTGAAATCGGGATCAATATGATCTGATCACCTCCGACGGACCCAAGAACAAGTTGACATAAAATACAAGTGTTTAGTCAAACGACTTTCTGTCTTTTTTATCTTTGACGGTCGTTACGAGACGTCGTGTAGCGGCACTAAAAAGTACTACAGCAACATAGAATCAAAAGTACTACAGCGCCATCTATGACACATAATTATGAAGAACCAACATCGCGTAGTTAAAGTTATCGTTAGAAGAACCCGACAACAACTGTCAGGCAGTAGCCCACCAGACACAACACCCTGGTCGGAGGATCCTCCCTTTTCTATGGGGGATGAAGAGCTTTACACCCTGTTCTCCATACCCCCAATGCCAAAAGCCTGAAAGTCTGACAACCAACCTTACCAAGAGGTATCGTGCTGCGCAGTAACTGGGTTCGAGAGATCAGATAGGCACTCGTTCTATGTATCACGATACTGGTGTTCAGCAGTAATAGCCTAGTGGTGTGACCGGCGGACTTACAAGTCATAGATCTCGAGTTCGAACCCAAGACTACTCTGATTTTTCGGATTCATGTGCGTATTGTATAATTATCACTTGCTTCGGTGAAGGAAAACATCGTGAGGAAACCAGCATGCCTGAGAGATATATTTCTCGACGGCATGTAAAGCCAAGTCAGAGTCCCATGGGCGGCATAAAAACTCTAACACCAGGCTAGGCACTAACCACACGATAAAAAGGTGTTCAGCTGTATCCGATTACTGATTAGACTGGAAACCGACGAAAGCGCTAGGCAGATTGAGACACATGTCAAAGCGTGTATGCAATTTGTATGTGGGAAATGTTAGCCAGTGCGAAATAATAGTGGTAAAAAGGCTGCTGAACTGTTTTGAATTAATGTCAGTTGCAATAGGGCCGGCAAACATTTTTTGAGGAAGAAAAGCCATTGACTTTTGATACTCAACTCGAAGTCGACGGTCCCAGCTTACAACCGTAAGGAGTTAATCCTGGAAGCAGAACTTCAAAGCGTAGAATCCCCGACTTAAGGCGAAGGAAAACATTATGAACGTGGGCAACCTGTACAATGAATGAAATCACCAACATCGTAGTGATCAAAGCTCGTTCCTTCTGAAGACTTTAAACCTCCCTTAAAAGAAATAGATATTAGACTTAATTAAATGGTAGTTAGTGATGATAAAATTACGGAAATTGCACGAAAGTTAACAGAAATGATTTATATAACTTTGCAATCTATAGTGTCAAAGGATTCTATTCTATTTTGAATACTTGGTAGCCCTAGGTTTGGGCACGTCTTGGTATTTACTTCCTAATACGGCACAGGAAGCGCGCTTTGGCAGCCGGATGCCACACACAACCAAAACTTTACGTACACAACTGGCATTTTATTTACAAGTACCTACACTAACATATACGTATATACATAAAATCACATTACATTACTACAAAAATGGCGACCAAATAAATATCAACAACCATAGACATCTAAGCCTATTGTCAAACTTATACAAAACATTTACAGAATTATTGATAGACAAAATATCGAAGCTTTTGCCCGCGGCTTCGCTCGCGGTAATTTCGAATTTGAAATTTAAACTCATAACACACTACTATAATTATTATTTCAATCATGATTCGAAATACATGTGGCGCCAGCTATTATCATTAGAACGTTATTGGTGTTTTCCTCGGGAACAGCATTGCTTTTCGGGATGAAAAAAGGTGTGCCTCTGGCCGTTTCAGATTCTGCCCAAGTAACACATCAAAGCAGTATAACGGCCGACTTACAGCATTTCTGTATCGTTTTCGCATTTTGAGTTAGTTCTATAGTAGCATTACAAACGTTTATACGGCTACTGTAATGCTTATTTGGGCACAAATTATACGGCTTTAGATCCTAAATAGGTTCACAATAGTTGTTTAGTTGCATTACAGGCGCATTATATTAGCATTATTGTGGCCAAAGAACGTACCAATCGCATTACAGAAGCATTATACTAGCAATATTATTGATAATGAAGATGTTGTTTGCATTACAAAAGCATTAGACTAGCATTTGAATGTAGTAAAAGAATGATTGGAGCTTTTTAAGTGTTCACAGTTAGAACTTAAATAAACCCTACATCATTGCAAAAACATCTCTAATACCACGGTACAAATGTCATAATACAATTAACGTGGAATATAATATGGACGAAGACTGTCAAAACTGAGTGAGTGCCACCATATTTGTTTGCATCAAAACAAAATTGACTGGGTAAGTTTTTGACTCTTTTGTTACTTCATGCCTTCAAATATTATTCGCAATGTAGTTTACTGTAAATGTCTATGTAAGTTTCATTGAAAATTTTCACGCGCCTTCGATATTTTGTGGTTTTGATAGAAAATGTCATATTAAAATATGTGTGGAATCATCAAAACAATTAATAATAGTATTGGTTGGGCAGTATTAAATCAAGTTATATCATTATGTTAAAGATCTTTTGCTTTCATAAATAGGTCCGAATGATAATTTTTTTGGTTATAAAATATTTACAAAATGGTGTCGGGGTATAGCAGCCCGGTGACCCTTTAACAAGGCTAATTAATGCTGCCAGCTGTATAAATACTCACACGTGAACCATTATTAAGCCAGAGGCAAGAGAGAAGGCTTTTGATGAACCACTGTAGTGGCATTGTCTATAAAGTAGGTCTATATGGGTTCACCGGTATACCAGTAGTTTTGATGTAGACTGAAGTAGTGCCATTACTTGAACGCAATTTTAGGGATCCTTGAGCAAAACAATAAAACCTATTTCAGAATTTATACAATTTGATTCGTTTGCCAAGTTGATAAAAAGGCGTCATTAAGATATTTTTCCGTAACTATTTTATAGACAGGACCGTTATTTATTTCATACCCGGTGTAGTGTAGTACGTAGTCAGGTACAGTAGCCATCAAATATACTTGTACACTTTAAAATGGCCAAAATTTTCAGAAAACGCAATAATATATTTTTTATGGGTTTTTAAAAATATTGTTTTCTTATTTTCAGTGATTTTTATACCAACCATACAATGCCGTACAAAATGGAACAGACGATAGAGAGAAAGGAAAAACAATACGAGGTAGTCTTTGTGGGAAGAAAATGGTAAATTGTGGTGGCCGCCTAAAAAGACACAGTACAAATTAATGAAAGATGAGCAATCCAAGCCCGATAAAAAGAATGGACATTATAGGAGTGCTATTTTAAAATGAACAATATTTGAACATATGAGCTTGCCGAAGCTGAATTATCAATCATGGAAGAACATTCAGACACAGACGCGAATGACACAGGCACGTTTGCACCCTGGACGACAATAGTTAAAAAATCAAGAAGTAATGAAAATAAAAATCAACCATAAAAATTGCTGTTGTTTTATTGATCATTTAATATGTGCTTTTCCCCAATATGTCCGACAAAAGGTTCTACGAATACAGTAAAATGAATGTATAAACAGTTTTACGTATTACAATAACTCACGTATATTTGATTAAAGAGCTGCTAGCTGTACCACACAGCTAAGTTGATCTTAAAAAACGCAAGCATTACATTGATTCACGTTTATGCTGTTCAGCAATACTAGGCTTTTACTTACCACTCAAAAGTGCTATTACACAACAATGGGCACTTAAGACAGCTCAAAGCAGTATAACGGTTTTACGGTGCATTATAACGGTAAAAGTTTTAGCTTTTAAACAGCATTAGGCATTATCTTACTACTTAAAAGTGCTATTGTAGAACCTAAGGCACTAAAAACAGCTGACAGTTGTATAGCGGATTTACGTGGAATTATAATGGTTCATATTTATGCTGTTAAACGGCATTAAGCATTTATATACTACTTAAAATGCTATTGTAATTCCAAATGCACTAAAAACTGCTGAAAGCCGTTCAGCTGCGTTGTGGTTTGCTGCACTAAAACTAAAGGGTTTACAAAAGCATTTTGATATGCTATTATCCAACCGTTATACAGTGTAAAGCATCCTAATGGTTTTGAAATACCAATATAAAGCGTCAAGATGCTCGGTGAACTTATTTATGAGTTTATAAGGACCTTAAGTTCTACACAAGTTTGCTATTCGTTTGTTAGAATGCTTTCTGTGTTACTTGGGTGTACATAACTGTAAACGTAACAAACAAACTTACTTTCGCAGTTATAATTATTACTAGCGACCCGCCCCGGCTTCGCACGGGTGCAATGTTTTACATATAAACCTTCCTCTTGAATCACTCTATCTATTAAAAAAAAACGCATCAAAATCCGTTGCGCAGTTTTAAAGATCTAAGCATACGTAGGGACAGACAGCGGGAAGCGACTTTGTTTTATACTATGTAGTGATAACTGTAGTAAGGGTGAAAATATTTAAAGCTTGAAGCTGCTGTTCAAAGGCGCTGACAAAGATGTCGTAAAATTTTTTGTAAAAAAAAAAAACAAAAAGCGACCGTCATCTGTATTTATAAATTACTTCCTTTGCACTGGGGTATTGTTCAATGAAATGGGTCATAAATTCAGTCATTACCGTTAAAAGGCCGTAAATTAATTTGTGAAACTATCCTGTTCAATATAAGTTTTTAAACTGACATGGTCACGAACACTATCAACTATTTAAACATGATAAATATCCAGTCTTTTGTGTACTAAAGGGTCTTAATATTTTAAATAGTCTACAACCGTCCTTGGGAATCGGGCTATCAAATACAAATAGAATTTTGCTAATCCGACTAAGATTATCGCATTCAAACAAACTCTTCAGAGTTTATTATACAGGGTGTAAATGGACCCTTCATGAAGCGACAACTAAGCATTCTTTACATCAAACAAGTAACTACGCAAAAATTATTGCTGGGAAACGATTTTTTTTTCATCACTTTTTACAATAAGACTCAATGTAACGCACTCAAAACATTGTGCTGATGTGGATTGAATAGTACGGACGTATAAAGTTTTAACATCAATAACTTGGATTTGAAAAAAGAAACTTATGAAAAATATAGAACTTTAACCTCCAATTTGCATTTCGATTTTACACATACCTAATATTAGTATAGGTAAGTATGCGATATAACAAGAACGAATAATAATAAACTTTTCACCAGAAAGTTTTTTATTTTACCCTTTTTAGTTGTAGTACCACACAAATTCTTGTCATGAATTAATTTTTACATTGTAAGTAGAAGTTAGTATGGAATCATCATGAGGCCATCAATCGATTTTGATGAAATTTCTATGGGACCAATTGTAAAGTACAGTGTAGTGAATTTTTCAAATCAGTTCATAAGTGATGATGATGATGATCAGGGGGGTTACTATGACGTCTTAAAGCAGGAGTAATTCCAGTGTGGGAAAGAGACAGAGCTATCCAGGTCGTCTAGCACCATCTTTTTCCCACACCGGAATTACTCCTG
The DNA here is from genome assembly GCA_947578425.1 of Eugnorisma glareosa. Lineage (NCBI taxonomy): Eukaryota > Metazoa > Arthropoda > Insecta > Lepidoptera > Noctuidae > Eugnorisma > Eugnorisma glareosa. Next base: position 2,350,913 of record OX387966.1, read on the forward strand.
CTTTAAGACGTCATGGTAGGCCACCAGTTAGGTATGTTTACAATTATAGAGTCCTACTACTATAGGCTAAGGTCTGGAAACAATTGCAATATGTAGGTGGTAATGTATAAAAATAACTTAGTGAATAAAAAATAAAATTAATGTACGTACTAAGAATCATAACGTCTTACCTGCTAAGAGATACGAAAATCGGCAGCGTCGCCATTTTGTTGGATTAAGTACCTGTTATTAGATAATAATTAAATTTTTTCAAGTATTAAAAATATTTACGGAATAATTACACCACAGAAATGGTTATAAAATAAAGGTAACATAAGCATAAAAATGTAAGCGTGATGGCCCAGATGTTAAGGCCTCAACTCTGCACGAGGCTGTGGGTTCAAATCCGGGTAAGTATCAATTTGACTTCAACTTATTATGTAGGTACTTTCTAAGTTTATCTTGGACATCACAGACATCGGCGAAGGAAAACATCGTGAGGAAACCTGGACTTATAATTAATATATAAGTCTGAAATCGCCAACCTGTCTTGAGCAAGCATGGTGGTGATCAATGCTCGTGCCTTCTCTGTATAGCAGAAGCCTTTGCCCAGCTGTGGGACAGTAATAGGCTGGCATCATTAAGCTTATAAGTGTGATCGGTTTTTGTCTCATTTTTTTTTAACGACAAAATTCAAAAATGTTTTGGATCGAACCCAGGACCAATAAGACATGCTCAGCAGCTGCACTTGTCACCACAAAACCAACTTACATTGCCGAAAACAAAAACCTTTATAAAGTGTCGTCTTATTTTATACCCTACCTTTTCGAATTTTGACTACCGGATGCGGTATCTATGGCAAGCTTAGACAATAGAGCAATTCGAAGCACTTTATCTATGTTCCGATTCAGATAACACAATGGGTGGTTTTTATGTCTTTGTTAACCGTACGAAGGAGTACTACAAGCTTTTTGACGTCTTCGGCTCTAGAAAATATTCAAATTATATTTTTTTACTGATTTACATGAATTACCCTCCTTTTGGGACCCACCGCAATCGGGTAAAAAGATATTGTCAATAACTATCTACGTTTAGTTTATCCTGAACTGACAAATATATTTAAAAAACAAAAAACTTACTTTTGAATGTTCCAACAAACATTCACTGAAACGCACTCACTTCATTTTTTTAAATTTTAAACACAAAATAACATTAACCCATTCTAATGTCACATTACAGATCTTAACTTATAATGTCTTTTGCTTAAGCTAAATAAATTTAAAAAAAGAAAATGTGACACGGGCGCGCGTCATAGAGGTCTCGGCTCTACTCTATGGACAAAAAGCGCGGCAGTTTATTTTTATTGAAGTTCTTTGCATGGGGTTGCGGCCGCTATAATTTAGGGCAACAAGTGGATAGAATTATCGGATCCGCGCATGCGTGGTGGTCTCGGCGCGCAAGTACGCAAATAAGCGGGTACATTGTTAACTAGAAATAGCGATATCATGTGGGGGATGCAAATTATACGGCGATGACAACTCATAATTGCGCGGTCTCGTTTCAAGAGTAGGTTAATGAAAGCCTATGGTTACGCTTTTTAAATCTTTTTTATTTTCATATTTTTTTTAGAAACTATATTGATTAACATGTTTAATATTTAGGTATTTAAAACAACACTAGTTTACAAAATATAACTTTATTTGGATACCCTTCAAAAATATATTTACTTAAATATGTTAAACTACCTTCCATAACACTAAAATTGTTAGCCAAATATTCTATCACGTCACCTTTTTTCCTGTCAAATCACATTTTTCTGCTACCCAAATTGGGGGTTGTAATTTCATACTCATTTTTTTAGCCTGTACTGACCCAATTCTGGGCAAAAGCCACCCCCAATTTCTTCTATGACCTATTTTCCATCCTCAATGCATAAGCAGCAGCTTTTAATGTTCCCACTGCTGGGATATACGGCCTCCTCTCTATGAGAGGGAATGGGCTATAATCCACCACGCGGGCCCAGTGCGGGTTGATAGATGTCACATGTCTTCGAATTTTTTGGTTCTAGGACATGCCGGTTTCCTCGCGATGTTTTGAGAGCAGTGGTGATGAAATAAATTACACAAAGTAAATGCGCCTGCCAGGGTTCGAACCGATCACTTACTGTTCGTAAGTCGGGACTGCCAACCGCCACCGCTGCTCTACATACTCATTGATTCACATACATAAACAATAAACAACTTGTTTAAAAAATTCAAATGTTTAGCAAAGTGTTTACTAAATTCTGCTTAATTTTGTACATTTGTAGACAGTTTACTTATATATTTTAAAGCGTCAAATTCGTAAAGAGAGACCTAAACCCTCATAAACATACCTTAACAACGCTGCTAGCGAACTCTACTGTTTTAGTTGTGACCGGGTATTCATAAGCAAATTCGGTCTGGCCAGTTATATAAGTAAGGGCACACGCAAGGAAATTGCTTAAAAATATAGCTTTAAAAAGGGTCGCCGTTACCGAAATCGGTAAGGACTATATTTACTTTTTTTTTTTCTTCAAAAATAAGCAGATCCATTAATTATTCGATAAAAAGAGCATAATGTTCTTTTATTCAGGAGTTCTGGATTTCTTGTTACAAACCAAGATAAAAACTGGGTTTGTTCCCCGATGTGATTTGTGAAAATTGTAGAAATGTTTTACTGTATTTATATTTAAAAATTAACGTTTTTTTCCTAAAACTTAGGAAGTATGAGTGGCTAACCGTTTTACCAAGATCTAAAGACTTTTGAAACAATATTAGAGGCTGACTGTTGGTCCATTATAACAGAAACTAATCCACAAAAGTAAGTAAAAAATAAACGACAATTTTTTTTTGTAGTAGCTCTTAAAAATTTGTTTTCTGATTTCGCGCTAAAACTGATTTTAGAGACCGGTTAATAAAGACTTTTGAATCATAAAAATAGGTTTTATAATCAAAAAACGAAATAAACGAAAACCAGGCCACGAAGGAGGTGGCGGGACGAACTGGACAAGTTCCGTCCGAACTGGAAGGAGGACGCGCGGGTTCGTGAGCAGTGGAACAAGTGAAGGGAGGCCCACGAGCAAAGCTGGGCATTAACTCTTAATCCGTTAATCGTTAATTAACGAAGTTAAGAAATTGTTTAACGATTTAACTTAAGCCCAAAAAATATTAACGGTTTACTTAACTAAAGTTAAATTAAACTTTTGTTAAGTTAAGTCCATTAGCCGCTGATAATAAACCTGATGCCGTGATTTTTTTAATTGCGCGCCACATTGACTAGGTACTGGACTAGTGACTTAGTGGTTTTTATAAAATTGTTTATAAAATATAACACGGTTATACCGTCAAGTGCGGCAGTCGAAAGACTTTTCTCAACAGGAAAAGACATTGTAAGAGCAAAACGATCCTCACTCTCCGACGACAATTTTAATATGCTGATGTGGAACATGCACCTACGTAACCTAAATAATAATTCATAACTTTACTGTTATTTACTAAATAATAATTCATAACTTTACTGGATTTAATGTTATTTAATTTAAATTTTGAGTTAATAGGTAAATTAATACTTACAATTATTACTTTTTTTATTTACTTGTATACCTAGCAAAACCCAGTCCCTTAAATTATTAGGTACCATCTAGGTAAAACTATGTATTTGTTAACTTTAACGAATAACTTTTAACTTACGTTATTTTTTGTACATTTAACGCTTTAACGTTTAACGAAGTTAACTTTTTTAGTAACGGCTTAGCGATTAACGAAGTTAATTATTTGATTAACGGTGCCCAGCTATGCCCAGGAGTGGGACAGAGAAGGCTAGGAAAAAAAAAACGAAATTCCCGGAAAACCGGTTCAGTGATGAAATAAGAATCATTAAGGTTTTGCGACCCCTAGTCCCATAATATGCGCGCATGACATGTTCAATAATGGACTGTGGCCAGTCCATCGCATGCGCGACACATTTCCACCAGCAGTGAGGACCCTATTCGGGCCGGTTGGCCTCCAGGGGCCAAGCCCGCTGGTGGCCGTCCTCTTCGTCGTCGTCGTTGCGGGTGGTTGGTGGTGACGACGGCGAGGAGAAAAACGTCTTTTTTTCTCCTCATAGTTTCGGATTTGGCCATCCACGCCCACTTGAAAAATTCAGCCTGTATAAATGAAAAAAATCATAATGTGAAATACATTGCATCTTGAACCTAAGTGTAGTGCGATAAGAACTCGTTTTGTAGGAAGTGTATTGGAAAGAATATACCTACATACGTGTGAGTTATGTAACCACTTTTTTTACGGATGGGAATTCATGAAATGACCCCCTCTCACTCTGGGCGGAGCGGCAGGGAGTATCAGACTTGTACTGACTAAAACCCATCGATGTTCCTTGTTTTGCCCTTTGTGTCCCAGGGCCGCAGTATCTATTTCGAACAGTCCCGCAACCCTGGCAGAGTTATGTAGCCCCTTCCCTTTTATTTGCTGTACCTAGTCGTAGAAAAAAGGTTGCATTCAATATAAACTCAACAAATGACGAAACGACATAAGCATTTATCGTTTCAGAAACAAAAAAACTTATCATGTTGTCAATAATCTAGGTGTTTGTAAACAATTATACATTTTTTATAAAAAATATAGACAAAAGTAACATTCACTGATTAATCTTATGATTGTAATTAACTACGAGGTATTGGCAAAATTGTGGTGTTTTTACGTCTCTTCCGCAAAGGCGTTGATGAAGCCATGAGATATACGAAACAGCAATGGTACACGCCAGCCGAAGTGGCTATTCACAACCAAGCATCAGACTGCTGGGTGTCGGTCAACGGGACCGTCTACGATTTGACAAACTGGCTGCAAGACCAGTTCAGACTCTGTAGATGTTTGAAGAAATGCTCCTGTCCCGTGAAGAATTGGTACTGTAACGACTGCGTGGAATATTGCAATTGTTTTAAACAAGGATATTTCTATTGTGACGCAAAAAGGGTTAGTAATGTTATGTAATAGAAAGAAGAAAGAAAGAAAATATATTTATTTGTCGCAGGGACATGACGTGCATCATACAAAATGATAAAAACACAAAAAAAAATAACAATAAACATACAAAGCATTAAGAAAAAAAGACGTTCGTAGCTTGCACGTCGTGACTGCGACAAACAGGTTACCACTCAGCATGATGCTGTGCTATGGGGGGCCCACAGCACAGCGCTGGTTTTCAGTGGTCACCCGTGAAATCTCTCGACTCGCTATCAAACGCTGTAAAAAAAAATAGACGCTTATTTTTATATTTTGGCCCGCATTCATGTGACTGAGGGAAAAGCATCTGTATAAGTCATCTATACTATCATCGACGTACCTATATAACTGTGCAGGATTTCCATCGATAGATCTTAAAAAAATCGGCCAAGTGCGAGTCGAGTTCCGTAGACATCGTAGTAGGTTTAATTTTTTATTTATTTTCTTTTAATCATCTTTACACAAATTAATAAAACTTTTAAATATTAATTAAAAAAAATAAAAATATAAAAAATTGTAGCCCACCGGTATCGGGAACTGGGTCCAAGCTACAAGCGGTCAGGGCTCCAAAGAGGAACCTCCTAATAATACGAGCCGTGTCCAGGAGTACCGCTTTCTGAATCAAGCCCTTGATCCAGCTGCCTAACGAGAGCCTCCTCAGGTATTGATCGAGGCGCCGTAAGGACTATCGGCACAATGATCGCTGAGTCCATATCAATTTATTTTTATTATTAGCGGCAACAGAAATGCACATTCTGTGAAAACTTCAACTGTCTATCTATTACGGATCATGAGATACAGCCCGCTGACAGACAGACAGACGACGGACGGACAGCAGAGGCTTAGTAATAAGATCTCGTTGGTTACCGTTCAGGTACGGAACCCTAACACAGTTATCGAGGTTCTTAAAATCCTTTTTTGTTAAGTCAATGGTTCATGACATATTTGCTTCTGCAGTCGTAAAAGTACTGTTACCTTCCAACTTCTCCCTTACTCCACCTAATTTCTAAATTAACTGGTGGAAAATTCTGAAAAAAAAATGGGTTTGTAAAACAATAAAAAAACTTTCAACGAAAATTGGTTTGAATAGTTATTGAGATATGGAACTTTTTCGTGAAACTGCAGCAGTAACTTTATTCATTAACATTCTATGAAAAACAAATTTAGTTTTGCTGTTGAGTGCAAATTGACATAAATGACCGTTAAAATATTCTTTGGTGCTACGGAACCCTTTGATCGCGTGGCCGACTCGCACTTGGCCAGTTTTTATCTCTTTGGGTTGTTATTCCCCTCCCTCTGCTCATTCTTGTCTCTGTCTCCTTTGGTGGAAGAGCGCGGAATCGCCGCGCTGGCTGACGGCAGTTTTAGGATTGAATAAAAGTGCGAAACTTCTGTGACGGACTAGCTTCACAACCGTCAGTTCCTTTACTTCGTTTGTGTCGGTTACCTACGTAAAATATTGACAAACCTCTAACGTCAATAGCTGCGGTCTCGGCTGTAGGCTGTACCTAAGCATCTCCGTGAACACCGAATTGAAGTAAGTTGGTACCTAATTATTAAAAAAAACTTTCATTTATAGCTAGCCATGACTGTATTGGCGAACGCTGGAAAGGACTTGAGCTATTGGTTTAAAGATGGCGAATGGGTGCGTCAGATCCACCCTATCACCGGCTCTCGGGTCACATTCAGGTCGCACGGCCACGCCTATCGGCGCCCCATGGTCCCTTCACCTCGGTGGCGACCCCTGGACGAACCATGGTGGAGTGGCAACAAATATATGGTGGGCAAAGCTTCAGCTAAAACTAGGCCCATCAGAATCACTAATACTTTGACAGGCAAGTAAAGCCGGTTTTCCTGCACTACTCTGAATCCAGGCCACAAGGCAGAGCGAACGTCGGGTCGCTCGGTGACGTAAACGGCCACACCGCCAGCTAGCTAGCGAGCGAGCGAGCAAGCCGGGCGAGCATCGTACTTGACCTGTTTTAAAGCGCAGGCCACACCGCAAGCTGGCGGGCGGGCGAGCGGACGCATCGTTTCACCTCTTTTCATACTTTGGTTCACACCGCGAACTAACGAAAGATACGAACAAAGTATGAAAAGGGCCTCGTTCGCCTCGCTCGCCCGCCCGCCAGCTGGCGGTGTGGCCTGCGTTTTAGCTATGCATCGCGAACTGATAGCCCGTATACCTACAGGATGAATTTTTCGATTGGAAGTGGATGGCTGAATCCAAAACTATGAGGAATAGCGAAAACTAAGTACTCAACGGAGTCTTGGGCCCGATTTTGATGAAAAATAAAACTGCATCATTGGATATAAAAAAAAACTATATTCTTAGCCAGGAATCCATGTCGCTGATGAGAATCAAATTCTGGGAAGTAATGACGTATGGCAAACTAAACGAAAGAGCTCGTTTTTCAAAATACCTTTTTGGGTTTCTTACGTTACCCTCTTAATATACATTGAGTGATTAGGTATCTGTGTTGTGCTGACGCCAAGTTATTTCCTCCACTTTGCTTACGTATATTGCGATTTACTTCTTCGGTTTAACAGTAGGACCTACATACATATTAATGTAAGAACTTGTCCATTTTCTACAGGCTCCACAGTGACTTTGGAAGTATGTTCTGAAGAAACTATTTATGAAATCATGATGAGGTATCTACCGCACAACAGCCACTTTATGTCCTATACATGGCGTTACATGGGCAGGGGGCTTTGCCTCAAGAAAACTCTGGAAGAAAACGGTATAGCCGACGAACGTGACATATTTAGTGATGTGGGGCTGGCCGAAAACATTCACATACCCGCCATTTTGATTTACTACAACGATGACTTGACTCAAGGTAACATATTTTAATATTATATGATCATAAATGTGTCGTCAACGCATTGTCGACTCAGCATGTTGCAGTCTAGTCTACTGCTGGGTTTAGGCATGGCTCAAGACCGCGACATCTAGCTCGCCAAATGCGAACTAAAATTCCTTCAACGCGCATGCAGAGCTATCCACGAGATTAGCAACTCGAGAACAACCGTCTGGCAGTAGCCCAATACACGATATCCGACTGGTTGATGGATTCCTCTCTAAAAATGGGTTCTCCCTTTTCTTGGTTAGGAGATATACAAGGTTTTATAGCTCGGTTGTTTTTGTTCATCATACTTCTATACTTCGGCACCACACCTTGTCCGCCTTTTGCATACAAACTGGTGCAGCATCCTTTTAAACTTTAACCATTGAAAAGACTATACGACCACCTCAGTCCACCCGAAGCGCCACACACTAGGGTTGCCAATACGCGGTCACCACTCCAGGACTCGTTTGCTCCATCGACCATAAGGCCTTTCGACAAACATGGCCAGCCCACTGCCATGCAGCTTGCTTACTCTGCAAGCTATTTCGGTAACTGCAGTCCTTTCCCGGATTTCCATCTCAGATGTAATCCTTCAAAGAAACTCCGAGCATAGCCCGCTGCACTGCATAGGTACCATTTATTGGCCAGTTCAGATCACTATATCACAACCACAACGAGTTTTGATTGGATAAATCTGCGTTGGAAATCGTCATATTAGTTACAATTACAACGCACACGGTTCAAAATCGCTTGACTCCCCCCTCCCCCCCTTTCTGTTGTTAAATATTGTATGCGTGTTGCACGAGGTCCCTTAGAGACATCCAGCCCCGCCCCCCAAAGGTCTACTACAGTTCTTGCAGAGATCTTTTTCGTCAGACCGTCTATCATCCTCCTGCGCATGTCCCCGGTTACTTGATCAGCCCAACACGTTTTCTTCTTCCATTCTCCCCTGTCAGTCGTCACGCTATCATTGACTCCTTTTTCTTTTATATCATTACTCACAATATCCATCCTCCTAGATCGAGTGTTTTTCAAACTGTGGTTCGCGACCCACAGGGGGGTCGCGAAGCCTCTATGGGAGGGTCGCAAGAGGTAGCGTAAACTACCTCAGTGAAAAAAAAAACAATAAAGTTTAAAAAGATAGATTTTATAAGAAAATGTAGAATATAAACATTTAAGTTCATACAAAATAAAAACCTATGAGTACTCGTCCATCTTAATGCGAAGGTTGCGCTTGATTTTCATTAACTAATTTCACCCATCGTGAAACCGTTTTTGCTACATTGGGAATTATAGCGTTTTCCAAATATATAAAAATTGTGTTTATTATGTATTTATCCGAATGCTAATTAGGCAGATGCATAAAAATGTTATATGGATTGAATATTTGTAACATAATAATACAGAAAAAAAGCGAAGTGTCGAGAGTCGCGAAATATTTTTTCGTTCGTTTCGTTTTCGTTGCAACTATGGGGTCGTGTCATGAAAAAGATTGAAAAACACTGTCCTTTTACTATTCTTTGGTCTCTTTCCCTCTCCGTCATCATTTATATTCACTTTGAGTCACATGTGTTTCCTCCTAACCACACGTCCATACCAAGACAGGCGACTTTTCTGTAACAGGCGCCACTTTCTAACTTCTTACCTGTTCGTTACTGTTAACATCATAGTGATCTTTGTTCTCGTTGAAATAAGGTTGCTTTTGAGTTGCTGCTGTCAGAGTTAACATAATGATGTGAATGGATACCTGTGTATGGCCTCACTGAGACATGGCTATCAATTTTTTTAAGACATTTTTTCTAATGGCTTCTTTGTACATTTTATTTTCAGATCCGCCAAGACCTGAATGTTTCTGTGAAAACCCCGTTTGTGTATTGAAAAGACCAGACGGATGCTTTAAATCGACAAAATTGTAACAAATTATATTAAGTAGTATGAAATAATCCTATTATGAAATCAATGCAACTGCCGTTTGTGTTTTGTTTTGAAGAAGCTCAATACAGATTACCTACCATAGGCAATAATTAAGCGACTTCCATACCCATTTAATTCCCTATTTCCTGCACACGGCTCATATTCTTAGGTTCCTTTCTCTGGAGCCCTGACCTTCTCTGGAGCTTGGACGCTGTTGCCGATACCGGTGGCCTACAATTTTTTTATATTTTTAAATGTTTTTTGTAAATAATATTTAAAAAAGTAAAATTTGTAAAGAAATAATTATAGGAAGAATACTGTGTCTCAGGCCTCCCCTTTCTCCTTTCAAACCTGTGTTTTGTGCAATTACTGGCCTTAATAAATATTAAAACATTTAAATTTAGACATATATATTTGTATAATAATGTAAATATATTACAATTAAATGTAACTATTACAAGAAATAATATCAACCATACACACTCGTTGAGTTTAGCTGTGAGATATCCTAGGATTTTTTGCATATACCAGGTTTTTAAATGAAATAATACATAATAACGGATAAATATGGCGGCTATGCAAAACTAATCATTGAAGTTATAAATTGATCTAGTTTTTTTTTTTTTTCTAATCACATCAATAGAGCTTTCAAATGCAACAAAAAAAAAACTTAATTAAGAAACTCGCTATTCATATAAATAACAGTTTAGGAAACATTAATTTCCCAAAAATACATAATTAAAATCTTGGATATTCAATATTTAGTTTAAAGTTACAATCCACAGAGCATGGAATCGCCGCGCTGTTGACTACTAATAAAATAGCATACAACTTGTTTACAAGGTGTAAGCGGACCCTTCGCGAAGTGCTGATTAGTAGTATTTGACGTATTTAAAGTATTGTTAGGAAGTTGGAACTTTGACCTCTAATAGGTTCCCAAGTAACGCTCAGAACAAAATAAAAGCGCAATGACGGGGAAAATAACTGACTTTCGGCTTCGTTAACCTTTTGAACGCCAGAACATAAACGCACGCGCGTGCCCTCCACGCCAATCCACAATTTCACCTTTCATTTTCTCCCATATTTGTGTCATTTGGCGAACAGGACATGCGCTTGATTGTTACGTATATGTGACAATGGTGGTCAAAAGGTTAAGGGTCTTTACACCTATTGTCAGTTGCGAGTAAAACTTGCCGCTTGGTGCGAGTGTTGACAATGCCGCGGCTTTCGAGGCGTCCCCATGCTGTGTCACACCCCCTTTATCATATCGAGCACCGTTCAATGACAAATAACGCGGGAACACGCTATCTAGGAAGGGCAACCTGGTAAATATCAACCTTGCGCGAGTTGAAATAAAGTTAGAAATAATAAACAATAAAATTTTAAGCGCAACGTTCATATTTGTTGGCAGTGTCCAGCACATAATAAAAATAACTGAAAACCCGAAAATTTGTCACTGAACTGGCCCTCTTAGCAAATCATCATCAACTAATGAACAACTTTTGCTATGAGGCCGATCCTGAAATCGTGCAAAAAAATTAGTTTGCATTCATACAATATTTAATTACAAACATTTCAATTACACCTTGTACAGTCCCTTCCACAGTTAGTAATTATCCTTGACAACAATCAAATAGAAACCTTATAGCAATGGAATAATACTAAGTGTGAATAGGACTGTCGAAATCGGTATGAGGTGCTATACACATTGTCATGTTCATTGTTCGGCTCGGCATGACCGGGCGGTAATATCGAATCATCATCTGCCTAGCCTTTTCCTATGTTGGGATCAGCTTCCAGTCTAACCGGATGCAGCTGAATACCTGCATTTTACATGGAGCCACTGCCTGTCTGACCTCTACAACCCAGTTAGTACTGCGTAAGGTAATACCCCTTGGTAAGACTGGTTGTCAGACTTTCAGGCCACTGACTACCTGTAACGGTGTATTCCCGTTTGCCCCACCGCCATTGTCCCCACTGGGGCCAGCGGGAATTCATTATAGTTATAAATTGTTCCCGTTGTTCCCACCGTATTTTTGAGTGATTGGGGCCAACGGGAATACACCGAGCACCGGTAACGAGTGTCAAAGATCTATAAATAAAGTGCCGACCGATCGCTTTTAAAAAAAGGTTAAACTTCACTCGATTTTTGCCGAGCCGAACGTGAACCGAATGACAGCCAAAAATGTGTAGAGATTGAAATACAGCCAAATCTAATAAATTATGTTGTCCCCAAAAAGTGTGTAGCACCTTATCGCGATATTTTTTGCCCGTATACAGGACACTTAGCTACTAGCTAGCGAAGGGTCATGAGGCGGGCTGGTGGGGCGCCTGAGATAAATGCTTGACGATGTCCACCCAGTCATACCCGCGAGGCTTCTCGCCCGCTCTGCCGATCTCTGCTTTGTCCCATACTCTTCTCTTCTGTGCTTTCGTTAATTGCTCCTTCTTTTCAAGGGGTTTTTTCACTTCAGTCTGGAATTAGTTAAATAATGATATTACTTATCATATTATTACGCCTGTTGGGTGTAGAGACGGAGAGGTAGACAGAGATGAATCTGGTGTATAGGCATTCAAGCAGTGGTGTAGTAGCCGTAGGTCATGAATGCGAACCCAAGCAGGCAAATTACTTTGTGTAGTTTATATCATCACACCTGCTCTCAGAGTGGTGAAAGATAACATAATTGGGAAACCGGCATCCTAGAACCAAAAGGACATGGGACCACCACTCTGCACTGGACCTGTGTGGTGGAGTACAGCCCATGCGGGTGTAGAAGAATGTGACCTAACGATTTATCGCACTATGGGCCTGATCAATATACGCAGAGTCAAGTTATGCCAAATCTAAACCTCGAATATAATCTGAATCTCATTATTTAACAAATAGATAGGGCATTTCGACGGCGGATAAACTCTCCTCGCGTGAAAGGCACTTTACATAGCAGTTCTACTCTGCTCTTACTCACCTGGTCATCTAAAACTATTTTCTCCACTCTAGTAACCACCGCCTCTTCAGTCTGTTCTGCCAGTAGTTCCGGTACCCTCTCCTTCAAGCACTCGAACAGTGTGTATGTCATCGCACAGCCAAGCCATTGCTCTGCTTCCGCATTCACTATACTCAATATTTTTTCTTTTACAGGGAGTAATCTGCAAACAAAGGTGTTAGTTAGTTACATATAACCTTTTTTTATAGTGTTATTTAGTGTGTACTTTTTTTTGACTCCTGGTCTGCTAATGAGTGAAATGGCCAGAATGGCTGTTCATATACCTTGTTTAGGACAGTTTTCTTCAAATTAAACGTGATTATCATTTTCTCATGTGTGCCACTGACCAGTCTTTGGCCTAGTATACATGGCATGGCATGATTTTTTGATAATCTCCTATTATTAAAATCTGACATAAGGAATGACAAACCAACTGTTAATATCTTACTTATTACTGTCATACTTACAAAGACTGATTGTAGAAAATATCCAAATTAAAGCTTGGTTTGTCTGTCGGGTATGTAGGGCCCCATGATATCTCCATAATAAATGATTTCTCTCCATCTATGTACTGAAACGTAAAAAAAAATAATCCCAACATTATCATTAGTGTAATAACACATTAATCTTACGTTCTTTCAGGAATTAAAGATGCAATAACAATTTTTTTTACGAGATTAAGAAGGCAGTAGGCAATACAAATATATAGACAAGGACCGGACAATGTGGAGAGAGTTGGAGGAGGCCTTTACCAAAAGGCAAACACACGGTGAAACTGAAGAACACATATTGATTAATATGAACTAATTTTGTAACAGTTATTGCCTGAATAAAAGGCTATTTTCGGACTGTATCAGACTACTCGTTTCTGTATGATTCTTTTCCTTAACCACTCGTATGTCGAGTTATACACTCACAATTAAAAACCTATTGTCTCGCGTAGATCTATGTTCTGGCATACGAAGGGTTAAAAGACCATCTCATACAGTAATCTACATAACCTTCTCATGTGACCTGACCAAGCTTTCATCTTCCTGCCCTTGTCCTATGCCACCACAATATGATTTTTTTATTTGATTCTCCTCTGACAAATGATTTACATTATCATTTATTTTTTATTTTCATTCCTCACTTTTCCACAACAGGTGGTACTTTCAAACTTCATTATTTTTTTTTTTTAATTTATTAATCTCTTACAACAACAAGTTATTTTTTAGTCTTTTTACTCACCAAACTTTACAGTTTGATGGCGAGAAGCGCTTGTTTATCATACATTTTAACTTAAAATTATAAACTTAACCTAAAATCGATTAAACGAAACTTACTGCTACATCTGCTTCTTGAATTTATTTCTCGACAACGGCAGAGCGACACCAACATTTATCAGACAGTGAATTGCAAACCAGAGTGACCAGCCAGAGCTGGCCACTCCGGTCCAGAACTCACCACCTATCGCAGTCCAACAACGTGTCCACGTTCTCCAAAAATAAATTCTTTAGTTTTGATTTTAACACAGCTTTGCTTAAATTTGAGTTATTCCTTAATAATTCTATTTTATTAAATACTTTTGGCACCAAATATTTAGACGTTCTTTTTCCGTAATAGTTTGTTATTTTTGGTTTTTGCACTAGTCTTCTCTCTCTCACACTCCTTGTGTTAAACTAATTTTTAACATTTACTTTAAAATTATCACTATAATAATGTTCTAACCCTATCAAATACTGAACTTTCATATCAACTGGCAAGATTTTACAAATGCAAAACAATTTATCGTACCTTAACCTGTTTGCTAACTAAGAACTTGATCAGTCTTATCTGTAGATTCTTTATTTCTAGTAAATAGGTTTTAAAAGTACGTCCATACACAATAAGTCCATAACTAATTAGTGAGTCATCTTATATGAGTCCTCTTATATGCTCATTCCTTACTTAATCCATTTTAGTCACTCCACATATCAATCTCAACTTTGTCATCTCTGCTACATGCGTGTTTTTTCATCCATCTTCTTCAATGCTTAACACTCCAGTCCATATAGTACAACAGGTTAACTATAAGCAAGTTTACCGGAGAGTGGCAAAACTGCATAATTATACTTAGGTAATTAGAATGGTACAATATGATTTTATAATTTGTGTTCACTTCCAATTAGATAAAGACGTTGCTTGTTTCTAATTAGATGAAACAACCCCTCTTTAGATTCTCTAGCAAACAGCATCAAAACTCAAAATGTCAAAACTGACAAAAATATGCATATCAATCTAAAATTCAGGATTGAAAACATACCTTGTATTGATAAGTTTTAGCATCAACTTGTTTGAAATTATCATCTCCTTCGTAAATTGACTTCAGGACCTCAATCTCCTCGGCCTGCTGTTCAGCATCATCAGACATTGTGAGCTGTTTCTTTAAGCTGGAAAAGAAAAACAAACAATGTATCCTGTATTCTACATTATACATCACTTATATTCTATACAAATTGTACTAAATGAGGATTGTCGAGTCTTATTCTTCAAAAAAATAAGGAGTGAAGAGTTCACACATTCAGTTTGAAGACAACGAAAAAATTACATAAGTTTGCAAATACTTAACTAGAGAGCCCAGTAGCTTACAATTACCAATATAGAAACAATTTGACACGTTCGCAACCGAAGTAATGTAACTTTCATTGGAAATTTTCAATGCAAGAACATTATTCTAAACATAACCTATAAAAAATGTTGACCAAGGTTTCTGACTAACACGTTCACCTATTATTACCTGGATCTTTATAATCTGCTCTTATAAATCTCAACAACGTAAATAATAAATTAATTCACATTTATTCTATATCACCATAAGCCAATATTGCACTTTCTTATTGCAGCCGTTGATCTCGGCTCGAAAAAAAAACTCTATGAAAAACTTGCATAGGAGTTTTCAATTTAATTACTGATTATTACAAAAATTAAAAATATCTAACAGATTATTTAGTATTTGAGATTTTCTCCTTGCATTTTGCAGTTTAAATAAGATGCTCTGTGTTCCCGATTGCTAAATACCGATGATGACGATTGACGACAGCGACACTGACACTGACAGCTGATGCATGGAAAACTGGAGCTGTCAATGCAAAACAATGGCCGCATTCCGAATTTCAAAATAATCGCTCACACCGCTCACATCTATATTTTACGGTCCGATTTAGATATCACGATTATGACAGCTGAGCTGTCATCAATTCGGAACGCTCATGAACGCGTTCGCAGTAAACATAACCCCAAACCAAAACATTTCACAAGACCTATTTTTTAAAATGGACGATATGTTGGTTGCTGCACATACAATCCTTCAAGTTCAATTAACACCTTTTAGAACTATTTCATGAAAAAGTCACTCAATGGGGATAAATTAACTTGGAGGATTGTAATAATGATTTGAATGATTATAATTCTGTAACTCCATACGTGTTACTGGCGCGATTCCTATTTTCATCAACATACAACCTGACACTGATCTGCTAATCGTAAGAAAATTTAAATTTCGCGGGCTACCCTTGCGCTTCCACCATAACAAAACAACACAACCTGTGAACACAACTGTCATTTTTGACAGCGCTGCTCACGGTGATATTTATTTGGGGCATGGTCGGTGTAATCGCAACATGGCGCAAGTCATGACGTCATCTATGCCGATTCTAGGGACATCAATATCGCACTCACTGTAATTCAGAACGGGTTTATGGACGCTCAAATCGATTACAGCTTAATTCGGAATGCAGCCAGAGTCCTCCCTAATTAGTTTTTGGTTGAGTCTTATGTAGTCTTTGAATGTGTTTCTGTCATTGACAGGTAGTCTATGATTGACAGTCAGCTGAAATGTTTCCACATTGAGGGGAAATTCCCCTTTTGAGGGGAAATTGAAATTAGGATCCAGAGGGGAAGAAAAAGGGGAAAGAGATGAACAGGGGAAATCATGGGTAAAGCCTAACCAAAAAAAAAACTGGTTTCAGATATTTTTCATCGTTTGCGTTTCCAATTAAATAATTTTTATTTGACAAATTTAACTCCGACATTCTAGTAAATAACTATAATAGATGTTTGCGCATGATCTTATTTTGAGTGTGAAGCAAAGTTACTGAAAAACATACATCTATCTGTTTTTTGTAACGCGGCGTTGCCAAATATAAATAATACGGAAGTCAAATTACACAAAACACACACTTTGACACTTGTCTTGTGTTATCGACAGTACTTCCATAATATAATGTGTAACCAAATGATAAGTGACCGTTGAGCAGATTTTTACTTAACTGCCAAAGCTATAGCAGAATAATTTTTGGAGGTAAAAAGTCCCGAGAAGGGGAAATTTCAATTGAGGCGTGGGGAAAGGAAAGGAAATCATTAAAGTGGGAACACTGTACCTGTATGATCGAAAAATACGTTATTCAAAACTTTGAATTGAATTCACAGAAAAGTCGGAATTTTATCTTTATTTATCGGAAAAACCAAAGATTGTGAAGATGAACAATAATAAGTGTAGTTGTAAAGAAAACCGTCCGCCAACTGCTGGTCGGTCCGGTTGCGGTTGTAACAACGGTCAAAAAATGCCAATGGATAGTTTCAAAGTGCCAGCTGCCCCAGCCAGTCGACCACTTTGCGGTAAAGTCAATGAAAATAAAGAAAATGCTGCGAGTCAAAATATTAAGCCTGCAAGAAACGAAGAGAAGAAAAAGTCGTGGTCTCTTTCAGATTTTGACTTAGGTCGTCCGTTGGGAAAAGGTAAATTTGGCAATGTTTACTTGGCCCGTGAAAAGGAGTCGCACTACGTAGTCGCACTGAAAGTACTCTTCAAAAGCCAAATATTAGACTCAGAAATAGAACATCAGGTGCGGCGCGAGGTCGAAATCCAGTGCAGACTCCGTCACCCAAATATATTGCGTATGTACGGATACTTTCACGACGAGAAACGTATTTATTTAATTTTGGAATACGCTAAGCAAGGTTCTTTGTATAAATTGTTGAAAGAACGTGAACGTTTTGATGAGAAAACTGTTGCCATTTATATCAGAGACTTAACTAAAGCATTAGTGTACTGCCACACAAAGAAAGTCATTCACCGTGATATTAAACCTGAAAACTTGCTCATTGGCCACAACTGGGAGCTGAAGATAGCTGATTTTGGTTGGTCTGTACACTCACCATCATCAAGGAGGATGACATTATGTGGTACACTTGATTATTTATCCCCAGAAATGATTGAAGGGAAGCCACACAGCTATGCTGTTGACATATGGAGCCTCGGAGTCCTGTGCTATGAGTTATTAGTGGGCTTACCACCTTTTGATGCAAAAGACTCCCACCAAACATATAGGAAGATCAGATATGTCATAATTAAGTATCCTGATTTCATTTCCGACAAAGCAAAGGATTTAATGGGTAAACTGTTAGTCATCAACCCTGAACAAAGACTGCCGCTGACACAAGTATTGCAACATCCCTGGATCACAGAGAATGCCCCTGAAGGAGCACAACCACCTGCCTTTAATCTTGAACAACAACAATGAACTTTCAAATCTTTTTATGGAACTTAATATTAAAATTTTATAGGCATGTAGTTATGAAGTTAAATTTTATAATAGCTTAATAATTCATGTGTTAGTTAAGCAGTTTATATACAGTTTATATTTTTCTCATTTTACTTAAATTCTAGCTCATTAATCATGGTTGAAATGTTAATTTTAAGGTACCAATAAATGTAAAAGACTAAACATGACTGAACAAAATATTTATTCCACTAAATGACAATCATGTTGTTATTGTATGTAAATAACTTTTAAATACATAGATTCAAATATCAATGTTTTTTATTTTTGTGTCTATAGTACAAATGTAGGGCATATTTATCAAAGTTTGGGTCCCTTTTAACAATGGTGTGCCAGTGAATTAATTCTCCAATAAGGCAAATGGCACTGAGTGAGTATCCTATAGCCAATGCTATGAAAGCTCCATAGAGTTTTTTCAGGTTCATAAGTGCTTTGATCTCATCCTCATTTGTTTCTAAATTTCGAATATTGTACATTGCATCATTGAGCCATTTTTCAACGAGGCCAACTTCAACTACTCTCCTCATGTAAATATCAGCTAATGTCTTAAGAGGAGAGTTCTTATGGAATCCTATTGATATTGGAATGTTCACCACACAATCCGACATGATATGCAAATTCCTTAGCGTATCTTTTCTAGCAGTCACTTCAGTTGCGTTATTTGTGTTATTCTGCTTTGAATCTTTGAAGGCATTCTTCCTTGTTACACTGATGTACTTCAAGAAATCTGAGTTATCATAATATGCATATACACCTTGAGCTACTTTATCAGCAGCTTGCTGAGGGTCGTCGATAGTTTCGAATTTTTCGCCGATTCTCTGGCTGTACTCGTCTAAAGATTCTTCAAAAAACTTTTTGGTTTGTGTTCCCCAGCCGCCGCAGGTTACCTTACTGTCTACAAGCTCTCGAAGTGTGTCGATGGTGACCCTTGGTGCTGGCTTCGCAAGTATCGCTGTCATACTGGCTCGGTAGGAGACTACGAGTAGGATGCAGTAAAGCCAGTACCACCCGGTCAGGAGCCGAATCGACCACCCCATGGGCAACCTGGGTAAAGATACGACAAGCAGCATTCCGTAAGTGTATAGGATGCTATTCACTATTTCTCCAAACAAGTAAAGGCCAGGCTTCTCATCTGCAAGAAAAATAATGACGACTTCAGTCTAAGTTGATCGCAATATAGGCATAGGTAGGCAGGCCCCTTTTTCGCCCGTGGTCCCTTCTCGTAGTCCCTAGAAGGGACCACGGAGCTTTTTTCTTCATGGTCCCTATAATACTGGAAAATTCCGTGGTCCCTTCTCGTGGTATTCCCTAAAAGGGACCATGAAGGTTTGGCCGTGTCTTTGTAATTTCCATTACTGCACTTTCTAAAGTCAGGTGTTTGTAATAATTAAATAGCAACTGACCATTGTCCTCATTATTCATTTTGCTGGGTCTTTGATTTTTCTTGTATTCCTGAATGTTCATGTGATACTTCGCCAGACCATAGAAAATGGTTCCAGTAATCAGTAACACAAGGAGCACTGCAATCCACATGTATAATCTGGAAATAGTAACATAGGTAGGTAATGAATATAAAGGATGTAACAAGACCCTTAACGAAGCCGAAAGGCACTTGACTAGACACCTGGGAACCTTCTAGTTACGGAGATATTGTGGGGTCAAAGGTCCAATTTTTCATAAGTTTAAAAAAAAGTAGATTATTTTAATGTAGAATTTTTACTGTAAACACAGTCCACGACCACCGTACAATTCAATCCATCCATCAGCATTATGTTTTGAGTGCGTTACATTGAGTCCTACCGTAAAACGTGATTTTTCACCCCAAAAAAAAGTAATTTCCCAGCAATAATTTTTGCGTAAAGTTACTTATTTTGATGTAGGTACATAATGCTTGGTTGACGGCTTCGTGAAGCGTCCTGTTACATCCTGTATAAATGATTATTAAGGATTGTGGTCTGAAAATAGCATCATTTCAGCTCAATGTTAGCAACATTGACCTGAAATGATGCTATTTGCTATCTGCTGGGACTCGGGCCTCTGGCAGACAGAGTGGTCTATTATCCACCATACTGGCCTAGAACGAGCTATTGGATAGCACGTGTCTTGAAACTTGGTTCTAGCACATAGGTATCCTCACGAGTCACGTCACGATGTCTTACTTACACCATTTTGCGAAATATCGGTGTAGAGGTGGGCTGGGTTTAAAGTTGAAACCCACGACCTAATAAGTACCTACACGAAGATCAGGCCGTTAACGGGGCTATTGCGTATCTCTGTCGACAGTTCATAGTGATCATCACTTGGCGAGTTTCACTTCTTCTGGGTACGTGCTACTTACAATTACAAAGTTATTATCTTACTTGAAGGGTAAAATTAAAGTCTTCCAAGAGTTATCAGTAAGAGCTTCAGGGGTCAGGAAGGTCCAGCATTGTGATGTGTACGGTATACTCAAGTCCGTCAGCTCCAAGTGATACGGAGTATACTGCAGGTTTCCTAAAGCAATGTCGGCCCCTCCATTGACCATCTCTCCTAAGAGTCCCGAAAACGAGCCGTTTGGCTGTTTCTGACCCCATTTGTGCGTGTCCGCGTTTGCAGCTTGATAGGGTCTCGGTTTGAAATTCATTTTCTCGGCTAGTGTCTGTAAGATCTGAAATATAATGGGTACAGAGAATTAAATAGTGTTTTATTGACAAAACCCGTTATTTTAAAGACACTTAATGTTCATTAGGTCGGTAGGTACAGTAGTAGTAAGTGGTAACAAAAACAGTGCCTACTATGTATTTTATTAAAACTCTGCCTTTCGCTAGATTTACCATCGACGTACCTTTTGGTCCTAAGTATATTACCTACAGATTTCCTATCAGTATGATATGATATACTCACTTCAACTTCAACGCCACCGATTTTATTGCTACCATTATTCTTCGTTACCACCACTGACGGGACGTGGTCCAAATACACGACATTCAGCACTTCTCCATTCAAATTACTTGTTTTATCCAAAAACAGGGGCCTCTTGTAGTGAAAATTCTCATTTTTCCAAATATCCACCCTTCTTGGTACAAAAATACTTTTGATAGGGTTAGGGAACGGTACGGTGGACAGTTCAAACCAAGCCTTGTTTTTGGCCGCCCCTATAATTTTTTTGTGATATTTTATGAAGATAATGTTGACTATTCTTCGCCATATGTAGTGTAATTCGCTTCGAAATAGACGGAAGTCGTGCAGCATTATGTATTTAGCCCTTGTGTCAAGAATGCGATGCCTGCAAGATATGATAAAATCTGTTAAACGCCATAAAAACGGTTTTGTGACAAGCAATGAAACTTCTGTGCTGTGTGCTGCTGCCGTCTGCGTGCAATGAGCACTTCCAGAGAAGTAACCTTCTGTAAGTACGGTCAGAACAAGGTTACAATATTAGCATAATCAATCTAGGTATAATGTGCTCATTGCTAGGACAAAGCGTCCTCCCTGTAAGAGTAAGTGGTTCATAATCCACCATACGTGTCCAAACACCTCACCTGTCCCCAAACCTCAATAGTCGTGAAGCTTGCAGGCCGTTTGCCAGTAAAATAACGTAGACGTTGCATCCTTCTTTTCTCGCTGCTCTCAATGATTCCAGCGTGACGAAATTTGGTGATAGCAGGTCGTCGTAGGCTTCTACAACGGTCTTATAAACAAAATATGTAAGTATCAAAATATTACTTTTTTTATTTTTTTCAGGTAGGTACATAGTGCTGCGATGAACTTCCTTATTAAAAAAAAAACAACAAAAAGTACCTATCTATAATAATATTATACAACGTGTAACAGAATAAACGCAAAACCTCTTAAGGGGTCATTGTACTCATCATTATGAACATCTTTCATTATGGGACCAACACCGAAATCGCGAAAAAAAAATCAGCTGTTCACAGTACATTTTGTCGAGTTATGCCCACAGAAATGTCCCATAGTGAAAGTTATTCATAATGATGAGTACAATGTACCCCTTTGGAGGTTTTGCGTTTGATCTGTTACATATTGTATAGAGGTAAAATTTGTTTGTAAGTTTCTATGTAGGGGGTAATCTCTGGATTTACTGAACCGATTTTTGAAAATTCTTTGACTAATAGGAAGCTGTATTATCCCCGATTGCTTTATGCTATATTTACAACGAGCCCGTGGAATAATTTAAGACCATAACGCGAGCGAAACCGCGGGCAACAGCTAGTTAGATATATCATTTTTTTTTTACTTTTATGTTGAAGGTGGCCTCTGTTCTGGTCAATATTGGGAAAGCCGAAATCGGATTTTTCGGTCTACTTTGTCCAGCATGTCTGCATCGATGTTTGCATTAGCACTACGAATATTGCTCTTCAGCTCTTCCAGGGTTTTTGTACGATCGTTACTTATAAGTATACCAAGATTAAAAAAAAAAACCCCTAAAAAATAACGATGGTGCTAAATCAGGGTACAAAAACCAGACGGCTAATTCAAATTACGCAGGAGACCAATCAAACTCCGGTCTGCTTCTGATATTTCTTGACCGAAAACCTAAGATCTATTTTAGCCCTTGATTCGAACCCGGATCCCCCACGACCGCCAGCCCGGAAGCTAGCCAATAAAGATCAAAGAGTACCTCCTTTCTTATACGTACCATGACATAGGGAACAGAGGCGATTCTTTTAAACAGGGGTCCAGCAAACACATTGAGGTAAACTTCATCACAGATGATTGCGACGCAGGTAACCTCGTGGTCTTTCGTCAGGATATTCAGAAGGTCGATCAGGAGATAATCCAACTCCTTGCTCGCGTGAAGGTCTTTTAAGATGGCAAATGATTGGGGTTTTACTCTGCAATCATAGCACACAGGTTCGTGGTACGGTCAGCAACGAAAATCAGTTAACACTTCAGTATTTTGTTATGAACGGAAATAGTGTAATATTTTAAAATAAAAATTCTTGAAAAGTTACACCAAAAACTGAAAACCAAAGTATTGGACCAGTTTATTTTGCAAAGTTTAAACTGACTTTTGTTCCTGACCGTACAAATTATTAATTACCTAGCTGTCCGTTAAGAGTTATAACAAGTGTATAACATAAGTAGCTATCAATACATAGTATAAAACAAAGTCGCTTCCCGCTGTATGTCCCTATGCTTATTAGTGGTAGTGTAGTGTAGTGCTTATTACTGGTTTTTTATTAGTTTAGTTTTTAATATAGATAGAGTGATTCAAGAGGAAGGTTTATATGTATAACATTGCAGCCGGGGCGGGTCGCTAGTACAATCACAAAAAATACTCACCCGCCAATCAGAGCCCACATTACCAATATTTTTAACATTTTTAAAACAAGGTACGCATAAGGCCTTCGCCTAATATCAACCAACTAAAGAATAAAACAGGTACTTGTCTGTAAAACCTAATTGGATTCAGTCGCTTCGTGCAGTCTGATTGACATACTCATTATGTATGTAAAACCCAATTACGGAACCCTATTTTGTTTCCTAATAACAAATTCAATTTATTTAACTGTTCACGGACGTTGGGTAGGTCTTCTAGGTTCTACAGTTTACCGCATGTCTATGGTAGTAATGGCAACATTTTGACAGCGTCTTTATTTTGTCGCAGTAAGATTGATTTTCGTAACTACCGACTTGCTGTTGATGCGATTAATGCTATTCATCCAATTTTGTGTATATATTTTTCTTGCCATGTAATCTAATGGGTAAGTTATTTCTATCGGCAAGTAGACCATTTTCTCACGGCATAAGTCGATTATTTTAATAAATCACAACTGATTGACTCTTTGAGTGAACTATAATGTACATAGACTTTTTCATTTCGACCAACAAAGGATCGTAACAGGTAGGTACACAAACTAAACATCTCAAAATTTGAAGAATAAACATAAGCCATTTCGATTGTTCAGTAAATCAAACCTCTGCGCGAATACCCTCAGGATGCCGCTGGAGCTGACCTGAGCCTGCGGACTAAGGCTTCCAGAAACTCAGAGAAACAAATGATCCATACTGCATTTTTTAAGCAAATATTATAAATTTGAACTAATTAAAACGAGCCAATAATTATGTATAAAATATTTATTTAACAAAAAACCCTGTATAAAAATATATCTCCACCAATAACAACGTTTTGAACGTTTTATAAAATATAAATTAGAACTAACAATAGTATTATTTTGATCATTTTAAAAATGTTTTAAAAACACATAGCCAAACATTGGCCTTGAATTTGATCGGAATGTCAAGATTGGGGCGTTTATAAAACATTAACCTGTCTTTAGGCTCCACCCCAGTCGGGTAAAAACGTCTTACGAATAGGTAAATAAAAATTATATCTGAGTACTCTTAGAAATAAAATTGTGAGTAAATTGTTATGCACAGTTGATTATCTGCCTTATTGCTTGTTACATAAGGTAGTTTACAGCTTGGAGGGTGCGTAGGACTGCCAGTACACGACATCGCGCCACCACTCGGGCCGGGTCATCGACCCCGGGTACGTCATCACGCTCGATTGGATGTGTTTGTAAGCCTGTAATAATACATAATGGGTTAGATACACAACACAAGATTTTATTATGATGACTCACAACACTATAGAAATTTTTTTTTTCATCCCTTCTATTCGAAAAGTGTCGTTTTGTTCCTCTTTAAGCGGGAGCAAAGTAGCTCTTTTCTCCATTAGACTTTTTAGCGGGCAGTAATGAGAATTGAATTTGGAACATGAATCGTTCAATGAAATCGAACGCAAATTGTATAAATGACTGGCTGTAAGTGTGGACTGTACGGTGGTGGGGCAGGCACGGTAACTAAAAAAAAAACAAAAGAGCGCGATTTACTTCCTTATTCTTGTAATTGGTACAGATTTTATTGTATTTTGCAAAAAAATAAGTTCTACGTCTGAAAGTGCATTAACTCCTGAAACAATAAAAATAGAAGAATAACGTTATTCAAAACTTAATGCCTACGAAATCTCGGAAAAAATATTTAAAGTCCTGACTGGCCTGGCCATGACAATTTCATACTATGCCAAAATAGAGAAGGACCCAGACATTTTTGGAAAGTTTATTTTTGGCCTTTTTTCAAGAATTAGCCAAAACTAAACAACCTTCTACTCTTTAGAGTGTATACTCAATACTTAAATCTACAGTTAATATCAATAAACATATTAAAATTGACAGCTACTCAAAATTAGTAGCTTATCTGAAGAGACTGTCTGAAGGACACAGACCAAAGAAATAGAACATATTTTCCGGACAAAATGTTGAAACTTTCTTGAATGACGTACCCGATAAGGAGTTTCTCGCCATAAAAGCGAGTATCTTTTAGTTATTCCATTATAAACATTGTTTTATAACGTGTACGTATACGTACTGTACTTAGTCGTCTGATTCCCTTTCTTTTAATTTTAAAAGTGTCTCTTATTTATTTTCTCATAGAAGGAGATGAAAAGTAGAGTATATGACTCGAGAGCAAAAATATTTTTCCCTCAGGCGATGTACTTTGAATCCCTCGCTACACTCAGGATTCTATTTTAAAATCTTTCGCTTCGCTCTGGATTCAAAATAGCGCCCTCACCGTAAAAATATTATTTTGCTCCCTTGTCATACAATCTACTATTACACTTTACTTAGTGTATTTTTCTGCCTCGTTGGCCTAGTGCGCGCAATCGCGACTGCTGAGCTGCATCTGCCTGCTGCTGCCGCATCCTGCTGCTCAGATTCCCAGGTCGGGAAAATTGTTTTTGGGTTTTCCATCAGGAATTTCTCAGTAGCAGCCATGGGAGTCTAGATTTGTGCCCGGTTGATGCTCTTTCCTTTTACATGGCACTTAAACATAACTGGCGGCATGTGGGTGTACTATTAGGGACACCTCTGGCTAACCCTTCGGGGACTACAGGCGAGATGTTGTTCGTGTAACTTCTCGATTGTCGCTGCTCTTCTCAAAACGGTGAAGGAAAACATCGCGAAAGCGCGACCCATACGTGTCCTTGAATCAAAAATTCGAAGACGTGACATCTACCAACCCGCACTGGGCTGGCGTGATAGATTATAGCACACTTCCTCTCACGGAGAGGACGCCTGTGGGCCAGCAGTAGAAACATTCAATGCCGATTAACCGATTCTGAAATCCATATAATTTTCACTCTGCTTAGAGTCGATAATTGTATAACTTTACAGACTCAATCCACTTAATTTCCACGTCAATAAAGTCGATATTAGCATCTTAGACTATACTTACTTCACCGTCCGCCATGCCGAGCACAGACTTGAGACAGAAGTCGGGCGGCGCGAGCGAGTCCACGAGCGCCACCGCGTCGGGCGCCACGCGCGCGCACGCCCGCAGCACGCCCTCGCGCAGCAGCGCGCCCGCCGGCCCCGAGAGGTAGCCGCCCTGGGGACGTTACATACGGTGGAACTAACAAAGGGAGCGTGGCGGCCATCTATGATGCCACAAACGAACTAAACTGATACGTTTATTTCTTTTTACTTCAATAGTGGTACACAAGGCATTCTCTACCAGTCGTACATCCTAGATTGCTAGAATTAAGAGGATGCATCCTGAAAGTTGGCAACATCGCATAAAGCTGTCAAATTTTGTGCTATAATATTACTGAATGAAATTATGAAATATCGCTTTGTGTTGCATTAAAATATAGATAGATATTGTAGCAGTTTTAGATGTAAAAAAAGCATTAGGAGGATTTCCAAGATTTTTTTGGACCTAAAACGAGATATTTCGTTTGTCTAGCTGTTGCTCACGAGCTTCGTCCGCGGGAAATGATTAATAAATATTACTATCTTATTTGAATCGAATTTTGTTACCAATGTGAAGGGTTTTAATTTTTAAGCACGGAACCCTAATTATTTTTCAAAAATAAAATTACCTTAAATTAAGCACTGTTTTAAACTTTCACGGTTCACACTTACACATAAACTGTCACTTACGGGATATCTTCCGTGATTGTCTGTACTTTTGAGCTCCCGGGAATAAGGGTTGAATATCGGGAGCTCAAAAGTACAGACAATCACGGAAGATATCCCGTAAGTGACAGTTTATGTGCACCTTAAATTATTCCTTATAACATCAGCTTTCTACCCAAAAAAGCCCCATCTAAATCAGTCCAGCCATTTCAGAGATTAGGCGGAGAAGACAAAAAAAAAAAATGGAACTAATATTTTATAGCAATTTCACGCAGACGAAGGTCGCGGGAAACAGATACTATCAAATACAATTTGATAGAAAAGTTACTGAAACTAAAATGTTTATTAAAATGGATTGACGTTAAGGTGTTAGGGAACACAACTTTGCACCATATACCACTAACAATAGAGTCTATTCTATTGCGAAACTTACAATATAAAGTGTGGCCATATGCTTCTCCAATAGGAAGGCGCCGTACAGAGACACTAGTTTGAGCAGCACGAGACGACACGACACGTCCTCGTACTCTAGCGCCGACTTGTAGAAATGATTCAATACGCAGTTCTGTAACAAACAGATTAAAATCATCAATACGTGATTATTTTAATGATTATAACTTTGTAAAGCCATATTTGTTACAGTCGCGAATCATATTTTAATCAATATACAACCTGACACTGACCAGCAAATAACGTAAAAAATTAGAATTTCGGGGGCTACCATGGCACTTCCCCCTTCGATAAATGTCTGATTTCTCGGCTATTTTAGTGCTTCAGACTGCGAACGTCCAAGTTCAAAACACTTGACCTATGAAATCCGATCTTTATTACTTTTGCTTAGGGGCTGGCCATGTTAAATAATTACCATAGACTTGCAGAAACAATTGAATATACCTCTCCATAGACAACAGACAATGTGACAGCGTTGAACGACTGCGACTCGTTCTTCGCCGAGAAGTTGTCTTTGCCCTCGCTCTTGAGTTTCGCGACCTTTTCAGCCGTCATTTTTAACATGAATGCCGTCAGCCATTTGTATGTTAGGATGAGATCTGGAAGAAGATAAAACATGCATTTTAGTACCTGTAACAAACCTTTTGAACGCCATAGTCACACATACGTGACAAGCAATCGCGTGCCCTGTACGCCAACGACACAAATGTGACAAAAAATGTGCGGTGCACTATAGTTTTGGAATCCCTATTCTTTTTGTAGGTGTTGGGGGTGGATTGTAGCTTGGCGTGAAGGGCACGCGCGTGCGTTTATGCTCTGGCGTTCAAAAGGGTGGGTAATTCCTGGAGAGGTTGGCTCAGGAACTTGGAGATTGGCACAAGCAAAGAGAGGCCTTTACGCAGCAGTCTGGGAAGTCATGCAATTTAACATTATTAATGAAGTAAAACTTTGGTGAGCTGAACTGCCTCGCTGGTCTTAGTAGTCGCAAGTGTGACTGCTGACTTGATGAGCTCTGAGGTCTTGAGTTCGATCCCCAGGTTGAGCAAAGTGTTATTGAGTATTTCCAATAGGATTTTTCCAATACTAGCCCAGACTGAAATCGTGCACTGATAGGCAATAGGCTCGCCCCCTATTACATGCAACATACCCCTACTACACACTACTTGCCTTCCCCTACGGAGAAAAAAGGCACGGTTATTTGTCAGTTCATCAAAAGACTTACTGGAAGGCTCCACGAATTCCGCCACACTATTCCAAGGGCACTTAGTCTTCAGTAATTGGTCCACGTTTTCCAGGAACTGCAAGGATCCTAGCGGGGAGTCGTTGGCTGTGATGGTAGACCTCCTCGCCCATACGTTGAGGAGCCAGTTGCTAGTCTGCTGAAGTAGAAGGCTGTTCTCTCCTTCGTAGGTGCAGTTAGCGTCGTTGTCGTTGCGAAGATCGCCTATGGCTGCCGCTGTAAATGTTATATGAGAATAAGGGGTAATTCACATTGAAAGAGAGATTATTCCTCAATAGATACAACTGAATACAATTTTCATCAACTATATAAATTCGCTCTTAAATTCTTAATCATAATAACAACAGAATTAGACTGCGATACTTAATAGCACAGAAATTGGCCATCTGGTATTGGTATCGTGGGTACTTCAACGTTGCCGATTCTACGTTCGATAATCAAAATAAAAATAAAAGTGCAACTGTATTTCATATCTCGTATTTTCATAAACGATATTTTGGCCCAGGGGTATTATAAAGTACTAGCTGACCCGCGCAACTTTGTCTGCGTGCGTGTGTACATAAAAGTAAGAGAGGTTAGAGAGAGTGTGCGTCAACCTTAAAAGGTAGACATATGGCCATTGCGGATATTTTTTTAGAGCTTTTTAAGAGGGACAATTCCGACATACATGATAATTGCTTAACTTCAACCGTTCACGCACAACAGAAGCTCTCAAAAGGAGTAAATCCCTATTATATACTATTACCGATGGATAATCATCAAACTCCCACTCTGGACGGAGCGGAAGGGAGTGTCAGACTTGTACTGACTAAAATCCATCCACGTTTCTTCTGTTGCCCTTTGCGTTCCAGGGCCGCGGTATCTCTTTCGAACAGTCCCGCAACCGTTAAAATATAATGCATGTTAAGCGATCGAACACACACTCTTATAGCGTCATGTAGACTAATCTAGAGTACTTTTTGCTATCAGAACTTTTTTGTAAAGCTGGTCAACCGATTTAAAAGTTATCTTGTGAGCACATTTTTATTAATTAGTACCATTTTGGTGCAATAGATGTCGTTGCATGTATCTTACACAATGATGGTAAGTTCTTCTTGAACACTTTAAATTCATAAATCTTTTGATAGAGTGCACTGATTACAATGAAACAAAAACTGAAACCTTCTCTAAGTTTCCCACAATATTTGTGCATTGAATCTAATCACATTGGTTTTCCCAACAACATGAAGGCCCGCCTCGCAGCGCGCGCGGGTCATTATTTTGATGCGGAATTATTTTAAAACTGTGATATCTCCTAAGATATTCATCTAAATTGAATGGTGTAAAGGGCAATTTTGGTCACAATTGAATACTAAAGATGACTAACATATTTATTTTGATAAGGATTAATACTATGTCGGTAAAAACACCTTTGCAAATAAAGCACTATTTTTGACCAAATTTTAAAATCATAAAAATGGTTATTGTTAGTCAACCCTAAAGGATAGGCATGTGCTGTCGCAGACTTTTTTTTGACATTTTTAAGAGGAATAATTCCCTCATACATTATTTTTGTGCAACTTTAACCGGTTAACCAGCGCACGCAACAGAAGCTCTCAAAGATGTTAAATTTTCTCCGTTTTTGCATCATTTTTCATTGATGCTCAGCTCCTATTGATAGTAGCGTGATGATATATAGCCTATAGCCTTTCTCGATATATAAGCTATCCAACACTAAAAGAATTTTTCAATTCGAACCAGTAGTTCCTCAGATTAGCGCGTTCAAACAAACAAACTCTTCAGCTTTATAATATTAGTATAGATTAACGTCATTAATTTAACTTTTTCTGGGCGAAAGAGAGAGACGGAGCTATACATGACCGCTGGAACGGCAAATTCTTCAAATACGACTGCAGGGTACATTTTCCTTTAGCTTCAATAGCAGGCAGTGACAATCAAAAAGTTTACCTTTCAGATATCCATGTCCACCGCAGGATTCCCTGCAGTTCTGTATGCCGTCTCTTGAGGTCCAGCCGAACAGTGGCTTCACGGCGGACGATAGGGCGTGCAGCTCTATGCCTCGGGCTGCTGCATTGTTGTCCTCTCCTGATATACAAAAGTATATTTGTTATTCAATCGGATTGCCTTCAAAATGAGGAAAGTGTTGAGTATGAATGTAGAGGGTATAAGAGTAGAGGAAGACCAAAGAAACGATGGATGGACTGTGTGAAGGATGATATTGTAAGAAAAGAGGTGTCTGCTGAGATGACGAGTAATAGAGAAGTATGGAAGAAGAAGACATGCTGCGCCGACCACAAATGAATTGGGGTAAGGGCAGAAGAATGATGGTGAATTGGACTGCTTTCAACCGGAAGATTTATGTACATCAGGACTGAGGATCTGCCTGCCAGGGTTGCGGGACTGTTCGAAAGAGATACCGCGGCCCTGGAACACAAAGAGCAAAGGAAGGAGCATGGATGGGTTTTAGTCAGTAAAAGTCTGACACTCCCTCCTGCTCAGCCCAGAGCGGGAGGGGTTATTTGATGACTTCCCATCCGAAAAAAAAGGGGTTACATAACTCACACGTATGTAGGTATATTCTTTTCAATACACTTCCTAGAAAACGAGTTCTTATCGCACTACACTTAGGTTCAAGATGCAATGTATAAAAAAAAAAGGACAGGATATGACGCTCAGCAGGCGCCCTCACAAAACAACAACGAAAAAATATAAGGATAGAATTGACTCACCCATTAAGTTGCTGATCGTCATACTGATGTGTGTGTTGCTGAGCCACACGGAGAATATCTTCATGGCATACGTGGCCGCCAGGTAGGGTAGCAGGCGGATTTGCTGCCAATAGTGAAATGTTTTATGTTAATAAGGGTCAATTTACATTGCGCCGGGATACACAGGAAAGCAAATTAGTGAGTTATTAGAATATAATGTTTGTAGGTATATCAAATTAGACGTATACAGAAATTATGGGACATAAATAATGTTTATTAAGCAGATAGGTTTTTACAAACATTTTTACGTAATTATTTTTAAACTAGATGGGGCCGGTGTTTCGTACCTCACTACTCTGAGAAGAAAGAGACAGCCGAAAATAAACTCAGAGGTCATATATATGTATATTGTCTTAAAGTCCAGACATAATCTTGGTAAACTCACATGAGGACAATGCAGATTAGTATCTGAGATGGTCTCTTGAAAAAATAACCACACAGAATATTTAATATACATTTCATAATATAAATTTTCAAATAAATAAAATAAAACTAGAAGTGCGTCATTCGATGGAATCTCGTGACGTCTGTGACTAGTTTAAGTAGCTATAAATAAAAGATACAATTGTCTTTCGCCGCAATGCAAACTGAACCTTATGCCCAGTTATCATTATACCAATCCAGTAATCCAACGAGGTAATCCTGCCCAGTGTTAACTTGACCATATTGTCTACCAGTCACTATCCCATCCTGTACTATATACAGGGTGCAAGAAACACCAACCAGTTTCCACATACTCAGTACATTTAGGGTTAAAAAAGGCACCCTATTACAAAGACTCCACTGACCATCTGTCTGTCTGTTTGTCACCAGGCTGTATATCATGAACCGTGATAGCTAGACAGTTGAAATTTTCACAGATGATGTATTTCTATTGCTGCTATAACAACAAATACTAAAAACAGAATAAAATAAATATTTAAGGGGGGCTCTATACAACAAACGTGTTTATTTTTTTTAGTTAATGATACGTAACCCTTCGTACGCGAGTCCGACTGGCACTTTCTCCTTTACTGACACGGGACCTACAACTACTTTTTCGTGCGAGAAAATAAGTAATCGAAGGCTAGTGGTCTCCTCGTCACCAGTGAGACAAGTGCTCCAAGTAGGAAAGCAGTTAAGTAAGTATTGGAATGCCAAATTGAGCCTTAAAAACAGGACGATGTCTCACCTGCTGCTGATACTCCAATACAGGCGTCTCCTCTGCAGCGTTCTCCGGTCCGAACTGCTTCCTCACTGCGGAGTATCTGATGGCGATGACGATGGCCTTCTGCAGGTAGTACGTGGAGATGGCTGTGATGTGGACGCGGCCGCCTGAGAGGGAAAACTTTTATATTATATCAGTATGGGAGAAATAAAAGCATCGCGATCGGTCTGATAAATATCGACGAGAATAAAACACTTTGACACATGGTTTAGTCACAATGAGAAGATGAATAAAAGGGGACTTAAAAAAGGTAATACAAAGCAAGTGTGAGTTGTAATTTGTCGGGGCGTGGATTCCCGACAATCTAGAATGTTCTTCAGATGTTTTTCAGAAAGGTCAAATGCGTAGTGCTGCATACGGCGTGTTTTTATGAATTAAGATTACAATTTATAAAATGGTCACAAAGTGAAAATTCATAAAATTAATTGCGTCTGTGACCATTTTAAGAATTTAACGCGACTCATGTTAATATCCTATTGTGGTTCTGCTAACGCGGGCGGCATTTTAGGACCCCCGAAAATATAAACATGGATGAAGTAAAAAGAGTATTAAGGATAATAGCAGCTAGCGTTTTGTAGTTTCTGCTTGCTCCACGCAAAAAAAAAGCGTGAGATTATTATATATTTTACCTGATAAGATTCCCAAAGCTGCGCCAAACCTCTTGCTGGGGTCCCTGAAGGGTGTCTTATAGTCCCCGTTCTCATCCACACCTCCCAATTTGTCGAGTGCCGCCTCTTTCGGTAGGTGGTAGTTGTTGAACATTACGAAACTACCAAAAAGAAAATACATTTTATTTTTATAATAACCTAGCTTCTGAAAGAAAGAAAATACATTTAATTCGCACATGCCACAAGTGCTCACAATATAAAACAAAAATAATATAAGAAAAAAAAAAATATGCACGGCTGCGCCAAATAGGCCCAGTTCAGCAAATGCCGGGCAAATAGTGGCTGGCGCTGGTTTTTAACTGGACCTGGATTAGTAACTGTCTCGTTGGTCTAGTAGTCGCAATCGCGACTGCTGAGCATGAGGTCCTGGGTTCGATTTCCGGGTCGGGCAAATTTTATTGAGTTTTTCCATCAGGAATTTCTCATTGGCAGCCACGTAGTCTAAATTTGTGCCCCAACCGTTCACTAGGCTCATCCCATATTTCATGGGAAATGTGGGTGTACTATTATATTCACCTCTGCCTGACCCTTCCGGGATTACAGGCGTGCAACATATAAATAACTAATACAATTTAAGTTTTTATGTAGTAGTCATGTGATTGTATCATTCTGCATTTTCTTCACACATTTTCTTAGGATAGGTATGCTGTTTTTCTTACGATGTTTTCCTTCACTTTTTGAGACCAGTGATAATAAAATCAATTGCATTATATTACCGCCTCAGTTACAACATAATCTATACTAATATTATAAAGCTGAAGAGTTTGTTTGTTTGGTTGAACGCGATAATCTCAGGAACTACTTATTCGAATTGAAAAATTCTTTTATTGTTGTATAGACCATTTATCGAGGAAGGATATAGGCTATATATCATTACGCTACAACCAATAGGAGCGGAGCATCAATGAAAAATGTTGCAAAAACGGGTAATTTTTTTTATTTTTGAGAGCTTCCTTTGCGTGCGCTGCGTAAACGGTTAAAGATGCACAAAAATAATGTATGAGGGAATTATTCCTCTTAAAAAGGGCTAAAAATCTTAATCTTAAGCTTGAGCTTTTAAGCTTGACTAACTATAATCATTGTTGTGATTTTAAAGTTTGATCACAAATAATGCTTTATTTGCGAAGGTATTTTTACCGACACAGTATTAATCCTTATCAAAATAAATATTTTAGTCATCTTTAGCGCTCAATTGTGACCAAAATTGCCATTTTCATCATTTAATTTAGATGAATATCGGAGATACCACAGTTTTAAAATAACTCCGCATCAAAATAATGATCCGCGCGCGCTGCGAGGCGGGCGGTCATGTTGTTGGGAAAACCAATGTGATTAGGTTGAATGCACAAATATTGTGCGTAACTTAGAGAAGGTTTTAGTTTTTCTTTCATTGTAATCGGTGCTCTCTATCAAAAAATATGTGAATTTAAAGTATTCAAAAAGAACTTATCATTATTGATACATGCAACGACATCTATTGAGCCAAAGTGGTACTAATGAATAAATTTGCTCACAAGATAACGACTGACCGGGTTTTCCAAAAAGTTTTAATAGCAAAAGGTACTCTAGATTAGTCTTTACGACGCTGGTTTACCTCACGCTCACATTTTATTATGGCTGACAAACAAAGTACAACCGGATTCCATAGACGCAATAATATCGGCTGAAATACCTGACAAACAAGATCCCATACTTCATAATATCGTCATAAAAAACATGATACATGGTCCTTGCGGATTTCATAATTCTACGTCACCATGCATGAAAGAAAATGTTTGTTCTAAAAAATACCCTAGGTCTTTTATTTCTGAAACACAAACTGGTGATGACGGTTACTCAACCTACAGGCGCAGATCTCCAGATAATGGTGGAAACACAGGAATTGTTCGTGTCAAAGGAACTGAAATGAGCGTGGATAATAGGTGGATTGTTCCTTATAATCCAGTCCTTTTACGAAGTTTCAATGCGCACATTAACATAGAATTTTGTCAGTCGGTCAAAGCAATAAAATACACATGTAAATCTATACTAATATTATAAAGCTGAAGAGTTTGTTTGTTTGTTTGTTTGTTTGAACGCGGTAATCTCAGGAACTACTGGTTCGAATTGAAAAATTCTTTTTGTGTTGGTTAGCCTATTTATCGAGGAAGGCTATAGGCTATATATCATCACGCTACAACCAATAGGAGCGGAGCATCAATGACAAATGTTGCAAAAACGGGGAAATAT
Source organism: Eugnorisma glareosa (assembly GCA_947578425.1). Lineage (NCBI taxonomy): Eukaryota > Metazoa > Arthropoda > Insecta > Lepidoptera > Noctuidae > Eugnorisma > Eugnorisma glareosa. The sequence continues at coordinate 2,386,734 of OX387966.1, forward strand.
TATTCTGTTTGATAGCTTCCGTTGCGTGCGCTGCGTAAACGGTTAAAGTTGCACAAATATAATGTAGCAGGGAATTATTCCTCTTAAAAAGGTCTCAAAAAAAGTCCGCGACGGCACATGCCTATCTTTTAAGGTTGACTCACAATAACCATTTTTATGATTTTAAAATTTGGTCAAAATTAATGTTTTATTTGCGAAGGTGTTTTTACCGACATAGTATTAATCCTTATCAAAATAAATATGTTAGTCATCTTTAGCATTTAATTGTGACCAAAATTGCCCTTTACACTATTCAATTTAGATGAATATCTTAGGAGATATCACAGTTTTAAAATAACTCCGCATCAAAATAATGACCCGCGCGCGCTGCGAGGCGGGTGTTCATGTTGTTGGGAAAACCAATGTGATTAGATTCAATGCACAAATATTGTGGGGAACTTAGAGAAGGTTTTAGTTTTTGTTTCATGCTGTAATCAGTGCTCTCTATCAAAAGATTTATAAATTTAAAGTGTTCAAGAAGAACTTACCATCATTGTGTAAGATACATGCAACGACATCTATTGCACCAAAATGGTACTAATTAATAAAAATGTGCTCACAAGATAACTTTTAATTCGGGTCTGAGAGCAAAAAGTACTCTAGATTAGTCTACATGACGCTATAACCCTGTAGAGTGTGTGTTCGATCGCTTTACATGCATTATATTTTAACGGTTAAATTTCGTGCTCGATAGATGGCGCTATTAATTTCACCCCATTTTCTGAGTCGCGGTGTTAAGTTTTCCGTGAAAGAATGACCCTCGCCCGTGTCAAATGTCTGAAGCTTGGTTTATTAACCAACGAAACAAAAAGAGGAGGTTCTCAATTCGACGCGTCTATATTTTTTTATTTTATGTATGACCTGACCACGCATAACTTTTTACAGAGAAGTCCGATATACATGATCTTTTGTTTTTTAAATTGAGAAATCATGTTTGGGCTCATTTCCTGCACCTTGATGAGAACTTTAGATCTAGCTGGAGTATGACGTCATCGAAGGTCTGACGATGGAGACGGAAGGCACTTGCAAGAGGTCCTCAAGAGTTTGCAGCAACAATAACGTGTTTGGGCTCAATTCATGCACCTTGATGAGAACTTTAGGCCTTGCTGAAGTATGACTGTCATCGACGGTCAAACGATAGAGACAAATGGCAGTTGCAAGCGGTCCTAAACAGTTTGCAGCAGGTATAATGTTATTGGGCTCATTTCATTCACTTTGATGAAAACTTTAAACCATACTGAGTTGTCAGTATGACTTTCATCGAATGTCTGACGATGGAGAAGGAAAGCAGTTGCAAGTGGTCCTCAAGAGTTTACAGCATCTATATCGTGTCTGGGCTCATTTCATGCACCTTGATGAGAACTTTAGACCTAGCTGGAGTATGACTGTCATCGAAGGTCTGACGATGGAGACGGAAGGTAGTTGCAAGAGGTCCTCAAGAGTTTACAGCATCTATATCGTGTTTCGGCTGATTTCATGCACCTTGATGAGAACTTTAGACCTGCCTGGAGTATGTCTATCATCAAAGTTCTGACGATGGAGACGGAAGGCAGTTGCAAGAGGTCCGCAACAGTTTACAGCAGTTTTATCGTGTCTCGACCCATTTCAAGAACTTTGATGAGAACTTTCGTTCTAGCTGGTGTATGATTGTCATCGAGTGTCTAAAGATGAAGACGTAAGGCTGTCGAGGGTCGCGGGCCTGTGGACAGTGAGTAATGGGCTAGCTCGCCATCCGTCCGTCTTACGACGACAGGCCGTGGTGACGGCGTGTTCGTGTTCCACACGCGCCTCAAAGAGATGTCAGCAAACGGGAAGGGATCCGAGAGGAGCGAGGCCTGCCAGGGTTGCGGGACTGTTCGAAAGAGATACCGCGGCCCTGGAACGCAAAGGGCAACAGAAGAAACGTGGGTGGATTTTAGTCAGTACAAGTCTGACAATCCCTTCCGCTCCGTCCAGAGTGGGAGGGGTCATTTGATGATTATCCATCGGTAATAGTATATAATAGGGATTTACTCCTTTTGAGAGCTTCCGTTGTGCGTGAACGGTTAAAGTTACGCAATTATCATGTATGTCGGAATTGTCCCTCTTAAAAAGCTCTAAAAAAATATCCACAATGGCCATATGTCTAACTGTTAAGGTTGACGCACACTCTCTCTAACCTCTCTTTCTTTTATGTACGCACATACGCAGACGAAGTTGCGCGGGTCAGCTAGTATATTCATAAAGGCTCTGATCAAGCCACATTTTCTTTACAAAATATTAATGATGATGTAGAAAAATATCTAAATGGTCGCTATACAAGTTCATCAGAAGCTTTTTGGAGAATTTTCCAATTTCGAATTCATGAACGATTCCCAGCTGTAGTTCATTTGGCAGTGCATTTAGAAAACGGCCAAAGAATTTATTTTAATAATGAAAATCTCCAGAATCGGGTCAACAATCCTCCTTCTACAACACTCACAGCGTTTTCCGATCTATGCAAAAGAGATGAATTTGCAAAAACACTTTTATATCGAGAAGTGCCGCAATATTACACTTGGGAAAGAAATGCATTTTCCAGAAGGAAGCGTGGGCAAGAAGTTAATGGATTCCCAGGTGTAAAAAAAGATACAGCTTTAAGCCGTGTTTTTTTTTTGAGAGTTTTACTGCAACATGTTCGCGGTCCAACATCATTTGAAGATCTTAGGACCGTTGATGGTATTATTTTACAGACGTATCAAGGGGCTTGCAAGAGATTAGGTTTACTGGAAGGAGACCAACATTGGGAAAATACTCTCTCTCAGATGCTGTTATATCAGAGCCAGCCACAGAGTTAAGAGAATTATTTACCATCATCCTTATATTTTGTCAGCCATCCGACCATGTGACCCCTTTGAGCTATGGAGTAAATTTCGTAATGATTTGTGTGAAGATATATTAAACAAAATTCGTAATGAAAATCAGGATACAACGTTAGAATATAATGATGATATATACAACGAAGGACTTATAATGATTGAAGATAAAATTCATGAGATGTGTGATAAATCTTTTACTGATTTTGGATTTCCAGCATCGAAGAGGAATAATTCAAATAATAATATGGATCTGTTAGAAGAAGCTTTGCGGAAACCGTATGATTTAAATAAATTAAGTGAATATATTTCTGAAAATGAACCTAACTTAGTAAATGACCAGCTTACAGCGTACAATTGTGTTTTGAACAGTGTTCGTTTTAACGAAGGAAAGATATTTTTTTTGGATGCCCCAGGTGGAACCGGCAAGACTTTCGTTACTAATTTGATATTAGCAAAAGTTAGATCTCAGGGTAAACTAGCTTTGGCCGTTGCGTCGTCGGGTATCGCTGCAACTCTATTAGCAGGTGGACGCACCGCTCATTCGACGTTTAAACTACCTCTTACTGTTTCTTTGCAGAAAGATAGCGTGTGCTCTATCCGTAAAAATGGTCCTTTGGGAAAAGTTTTGCAAGATGTCAGTTTAATAATGTGGGAGCGCACCATGATAAATAGAGCTCATGTAGAGGCTTTAGATAGGACTCTTAGAGATATTAGAAGCTCCAACAAGGTCATGGGTGGAATCACTGTCATGTTTGCTGGTGATTTTTACAAACGTTACTGGTGATAGTTAGGGAAACTAGAGCTGACATTGTGACGTCCTTCTTAAAAAGTTCCCTATTTTGGAAGTTCGTTCACACCCTAAAACTATCTATTGATAACATGAGAACACTTTTGAGTGGAGGCAGTACAGATTTTCCTTCAAACTTACTTTTAATAGGAGACGGGAAAGTACCTCATTTTGTAAACAAAATTGAAGTTGATCGCGATTTAGGTGAAATAGTTACCAGTATTGAAATCCTACTCTCCAAAGTCTACCCAGATATAGTACAAGTAGAAAACAAAGACTATCAGTGGATGTGTCAGAGGGCAATATTGGCGGCTAGAAATAGTAGTGTTGACGAAATTAATGACATAATACTGAGTAAACTTCCAGGAGATAGCGTAAACTACATTACCATTGATAATGTAATGGATCAAGAAGATGCTGTACATTACCCACAAGAATTTCTCAATTCTCTAACTCCGAGTGGCCTTCCCCCATATTCTCTCAAATTAAAAACTGGTACTCCAATTATTTTGCTAAGAAACCTTAAACCACCAAATTTATGTAACGGAACCAGGTTAAATTTCTTCGCAACAATGTGATCGTTGCCATAGTTTTGACTGGTCCAGCAGTTGGTCAAACGGTACTAATACCTCGCATCCCAATGATTCCCAATGATTTGCCTTTTAACTTCAAAAGAATACAATTTCCCGTTAAGGTATCTTTTGCTGTAACCATTAATAAAGCACAGGGGCAAACATTTAAGCACGTAGGAATCGATTTACGTCAAGACTGTTTTTCACACGGACAACTATATGTTGCGTTATCCAGATCAGGTTCCGGAGAAAACCTGTATGTTCTTCTACCGCAAGAAAATAAAACTAAAAATATCGTGTACGCAGAAGTACTTTAAAATACTACATTATATAAATACCTAAAAAATATTATTACGTACCTACATTTTATATTTAAAAGACCCCAGAAGCACGGTATAAATATGGAATTTCCATATTTATATTATGCCAGAAGTGTTACCCAGCGTTCGCGACACGACGCTATGCAACATAACTATTAGGTTCATTTTAGGTCTCTGAATACCAGCGCCCTAGCCACGTCTCTTCTGTATAAAACCGCGCCTTACTGATCCTATGTGATGTACCTAAAATAACCTATGTTAAATACTCTCAACGTATATAGTAAAAAACAAACGAAATCAATCTTCAAATTAACCAATAAATATTACCCGTTACTGACATAGGTACAGACGATGCTTTTCCTGGTTTGGTCCGCCTGATTTTAAATTAGCACTGTCAGTAGGTACCAAATATCAAATTTCGTTCAATAGTTCTCAAGTGGTTCGTAAAACAAAGAAAGTTTCAGCTCCTTTAGAATTGTTAGTATAAGCACCTACGACCCACTCTCTCTAACCCTCTCTCTCTCTAATGTGACGCAGACGAAGTTGCGCGGGTCTGCTAGTATAATATAAATCAAGTAGCTATTAACATAGAAAATAACTAACATAACTTAAGTTTTTACGTATAGTAGTCATGTGATTGTATCATTCTGCATTGTCTTCACACATTTTCTTAGGATATGCCGTTTTTCTCACGATGTTTTTCCAGTTTGAGACCAGTGATAATAAAATGAATTGAATGAAGGATTTTTCTGCGGACGTTGGCATATTCACTTCATCGCCATTTAGGTAGTAGAGCTCTAAATAATTTTTCTTTCAACTACGTAGTAATGTTATCATTAATCACTACAAAACCGATCACAAAGGACGTCTTTTTTGCTTAGAACCAAAACAGTGCAGAAATGTTATATGAAATCTCATTGTTGCACAGTTTTTCATTAATGCACTGTTTTTTTTATTTTTTATTTAGATATTAATTAACCACAGAGATTTACTGTCTCCCATTAAGTTTACTAAAAAATGTATGCAGTTGATCAAAACTGATACTGATGATACTGGCTCAAGCACGGTGCCTAGCCTATAAGTAGTGGTACTGTTAAAAACCTTTAAAAAGTATTTATGACTACGAAACAGACGAGTAAAAAACGCGTAGGAAAGACCTTGCAAATATAATCACCCCGGCTCTTGGAATAGTCAAGCATAGTCCACAGTATCAGGCAGTTAAAATATTTAATAAATTACCGCTAGAGCTACAAACATTACTGTACACAAGCTTATTCAAGGGAAGGCTCAAGGAATTTCTATTAGAAAAATGCCTTTAATCAATTGATGAAATGTAAATGATATTTGACAACATATGAATTTAAATTTAATTAAAACTGCGGTTATGATTTTTATTGATTATTTTAAATGGATTTTGTGTTGTTTAATTTTTGATTTAGAGGACTTTGAATGTAATTTTTAGTTATGATCTTTTAAATGAATTATTATTGAACATTGTTGATTATTTATTAAGACATGTTTTGTTAATGGATTGTAATATGATTTTAATTTTTGACGTTTTGATGAAGTTTTATTATGAGTTGTTTAAAAATATTTAAGCAACTTAAGGGTTACTTATAAGTAAATGTTTTGAATTTTTGACCATGGATGAATTGAAATTGTAGTTAAGTTTCTCTTTTTCAAATTAATTTTCATTGAACATTGTTATAAGTTATTGTTGGTTTTAAACAATTAGTTAATGGATATTTTCCCTATTATGTTGACATTGGTTTATTATTGTGATTTTTATTAATTTAATTTGTGATAGTGTATTTTTCTATTTATTTTTATTCGAGTTATGTTTTTCTTTTTTTGTTTGTTTAACTTTTTTTTGTAACACATTCAGACACAATGTAATTGTTATTGAATAAATGAAATATAAATGAAATGAAAATAAAAATCGGCTGAATAAAATCGACTTGGTGAAAAAAAAAAAATACAAATGGCGCGCATTTTGTACCCTAAATTGTAAAACTTTGATACATCGTATTTAGCAAGAAAAGTTAAAAAAAAATGGAAATAGACAGCGATATCGATATGAATTCAACTCCAGAAAATAAAAAAACAGCTGCAAATGAAATTGTTAATAACCTTTTGCAACAAAAGTCGCGAGATACTTTGTTCTCATTAACTTGAGTTTTTATTTGAGTAGATATATTTTATCACGGTAGGTAGATTGGTAGTTGGAAGAAAAGTAGATTACGCACCTTGCTAAAGTGAGTAATTAAAGCACTCGTGTTAATTTAGTGCCCTCGCGTAATAACTCACTTTGCGCTCGATGCAACAATCTACTATGTGTTTAGACTAGAGATATTAGTACTCGAAGGATTACTTTGCCGAGATATTTAGAGGTAAAGTTCTTATAAAAAATTTCTTCGACTTCGACTCTTTACGGCCCTATAACTCTGGCCATTTTTGTTTGTGTAAGTATACTGTCTTTTTATGATGCTAGTTTAATTGTGTGATTCAATTTTGAAGTTTGCAGTCTATGCCCACTTCTTCACTCTATGAGTCTTAAGTGCATGCCTGCTTGGGTTCGAACCCAAGGCCAACAACTCGTAATTAGGTGCTGTCGTGACCACCACTCCTGTCATGCTTCCTTACCATCCATCAAATACTTATAAAACTTTACAACTTACCCATTATCGACACCATTAAGGCCAATCTTCTCTCCAAGGTCCCCCACAATAACTCCGGGGTACGGTTTTAAGGTCTTGGGGTCTCTAATCGGCACCACGAACGTATGGAGACCATGGTTCTTGCCTTTAGATATCAGCATCGCGTATACTATGGCGTGGGTAGCGCATTTGCCTGGAATTTTATATGAAGCCTATTATGGCCCTGTTAAGTTACGATAGAGCTCAGAGCTGTTAAAAGGCGAGACGAGAGAGAGAGAAGACCCTAGGGTCTTCTCTCTCTCTTTACAGGTTTTTTTTCACAGCTGGCACTGATTTGACAAATATCGGCGAAAATATCCGAAATTATTTCTTTTCCTAACCGACTCTGTACGACTCCTGGGCAAAAGCTTCCTACCACTCATTCCATCTTCGGGGAAACTGCGCCTCCTCCATAAAATTTTGAGGAAACCCATGCATTGTATCCTTAATTTATTATTACATAGAAGCAGATCACTCAAATCGTCGAATTTACTAAAGCTTAACAGTCAGACAGTTAATTTTTGTCGGTGGCATGTTAAAGGTCAAATCAAATAATTACGTTTAGAGACAAGGCTTCATGCGAGTGAACACGCGACGATAATAATAACTTCTACCGCTGGAGTTCAAAAAGGTTAGGTTGTCACAGAAATATGCTGTGCGATCGCCGTTTTGCGTAGATATAACGCAGTTGTCCTACTTCTTCTGTTTTGTGTGCTTTAATTTTTTTGCGTCACTGTCAGTGCAAATGCATGGCTTTCCTTTGTACAAAAAAAAACATAAACTACTTTAAACTTACCCATCGATCCGACCCAGCATTTCGCCGCCTCAAAATCAGCACTATGCATAACAAACTGCCTTGTCTCCGGGACATACGTGGCCGTAGTCCTCATGCCCTTAGCATTGGATCCATGGGACACTTCCGTCAGGGCAAAACACCCCCCGATCTTTGCCTTTTCCACATCCTCGATGATGTGGAAGTGGTGATCTTTGCCATTCCCTTGGATGACGTTGCTGAACATCCTGAAGGTCAAGGATACCTTCACGGCTAAGGAGCTGTCAAACATGAACATGGCTTCGCTTTCTGCTTGAAATGATTTTGGGTCTTCGGCTATCTGAAAGTTAAATACATAAAAACTATGTGGAGCCGAGAGCATAACCTAGTATTACAAATGAGATAGTAATTCTGTTTGTTTGTCACGGATTCTCGCAACGGCTGAAAGATTTTAATGAAATTTGGGAGACCCAAATTTTATTAAAATTGGATTGTGCTAAGGACACTTTTCATCCCTTTAGTAAATTTCATTTCCAACCTCGTTGCAAGTAAATGTAGTTTTTAACGACAAAGGAAATATTATAGCAGCATTATGTTTGTGTTACTTGTACCAAATAAAGGCGAAGGTCAGGAACATTATCAATATGTAAATTTCACTTATAATTCCAGCTTTCAACTATTCAAACTATTTAACTCTTCGATTTTGATGATAATTATATGTAAATTTTTTTAGTGAATGTCAAATATGGTTTTATTTTATTACTTTCATCTAATTAAATTATTTATCAAAAGTACAAGGCCATGGTTGGTTGTATGCCATATTGTGGGAATATGTGTGAATATGTTTTGTCTCTGCATCACCGTATGGTAGAGTAGTAGAAAATGCCCTAGGTATTTCACCATTGTCTGTCTTTCTACAGTTTTTAATTGTGCTTAAAGTTTAAAAATATATGAGAAGCAGAAAAGCTGGGAAGAGACAAATTGAGAGGAAGGTGATGAGGTGAGGTGGTGGTGGCGGGAGGTGGTGGGGGTGATGCTGCTGGGTTGTTTGTTGCTCGAATTCTTCTTCCCAGCTACAATAGTGGTGAGGAGAGGGGCGTGTATGCGGAACAATCTTGTGCAATTTTGTTTTACAAAAAATGCTGGTTGTCAGTCCAATTAGAATAAATGTCTTTCGACTTTGATAATGTAAAGATGCAATTTTACCTTTTCAAACGGCAAGAACTTCTCGTTGTAAATGGTGTACATCCTCTTTGTAGTGATATTCCTCTCATCATCCAGGACACGAGTGGCTTCCGTGTGTTTGAACAAGGGGTGGCTCTCCATAAAACTCCAGATGTCATGCTAAAACCGATGAAATAGTTTTTAAATAAAAATTATCTTCTTGCCAATTTAAGGTTGGAATATCATTTTTTCTCATTCCATTCTCTCTCTGTCTCAGCCTATCTCTGTTGACCGTCATGCTATCCTTGACTTCTTTTATTCATGTCATTTTTCTTTCTTTCCCTTTTCATCTATCATTATTAAGTAAACACAATGGAGAAAATGAAAATCTCTTGCAAGAGACTTTGTCTAGAAGCTTTTTCTTCTTCATTATTATTTATTAATCATAGTCATGAGCTTACTGCGCCCTTCAGTTTACATTCCTCTTGCTAAGGAATAGAGTACAAATTATCATTTACATATGTCTAACTATTTTCTCAGGTTATAAAGTAGTTAGAACAAGCACATGCTCAATAATTAATAATTTTACAAAAAACTACAGTACAGTAAATTGTATGGAAACTAAGTAAGAAGTTTAAAAAAAAAACCTTTTTCTGACAGAAACAAATGGGTACAAAGTATGTTTAAATATACAAACTGGTTTATTAGCTTAGTAGACTTACTTTCAATTTTATCGTGTTCAATGTGTCGTAAACCAGTTTCATTCGACGCCAATCAAAGGACGCTCTCTTCCTGTAATTTTCCAAGCGGCCTTTTGGCAAGTCCGGTAAATATTGCTTCAGTTGCTCGTCCGTTACTTGTTGCTTCTCCATTTTTACTATTTTTTACTTAAACTTACTAAAAACTTCTTACAGCACCTCAGTTATTGTTGCGAACCTTTGAACTGTTCCGATTTAATTTGGGTACAAAAGTCAACTGTTCACCGTGTTCACTAGCGGGTTTATCTATTATTTACGATAAAGTTAATTTATCTATTTTTTAGGATTTACATATTTGAGATATCAAAGATAGATATATCCTTTAGCCGTTTATTTATGATACCTTATTTCCGACTTCACAAATAAATTAATCAGCTGATAACTTCATCAAAACCCCAGCAACAACATATCCAGCTTGATCTACGCTACGCTACGTTAGTTATGATATGATCAGTGTTGCCAGGGCCCTTGAGTCGTAAGTTACGTTTCGTTTCCTGAAATGTTACATTTTTGCTGTAAAAGTTACATTATTGTTTTTTTTTTAATTTACCTGTTTTTGGGGTCGGAGGTCGGAGGCAAATTGATGTCAGTAAAATGGCGAAATGTTCCTTTACATTGATGTGTGCGACGACGACTTGTGACTCTATGATGTCTAATGGTGATGTTAAATCTTATGATAAAACAGACAGTTTAATTTGTTCGTAGCGCCATCTTCACTGTTGTTACTATCTAGTCTATCACCTAACTTATTCTATTCTAGTTTAAACCAAAACTACGAGGTTGTGCATCTGTTAGTTTTACACTGAACTAACTACTATAATATTCGATACATATAGAACCCTCATAACGTACTGTTCTACCAAGTGGTCGTAAACGGGCTCTGTTATTAAAGGGCAAGAACGCCTTAATGCAAAAAAGCATTACGAATCTCGTTGTGCTGAAAAGTTACAGAAATACCCTAAAATTTAAAAATTACTTACATGTTACGCGAGGGGGTCAAAAGTTACGAAAAATGTAAGAAATGTAACCTTCTGGCAACACATATGATGCTCTGGTGGACACGGACAGACGTCAGAACAACAAACGCGGTTGACGTTTATCTATTGTGTATATGTAGTGTTGTGAAAGGCAAAATGGTATCAATAACAAGTTCAATCGACTATCTTTTTGAATCGAGTGCAAGGTAAAACAAGAATAAAATTATCATCTATTGATACTACGTTTTGTTGTATGTATTGTATGGACGAATTATCATATAAAATGCATACCTACTGACAGAGAAAAATAAGGAATAAGTGACCTTTTGACCTCTTCAGTCATACAGTGGATTTCGTTTTTAGGGTTAAAATTTAAAAGGAATAACTTTCCGTACCTCAAACGCAAAAACGGAATCCATAAAGGATCACTTCGCTGTCCGTCCTTCTGTCTGTTAAGACTTTTTCAACAATGCGTGGTATCGAGTTGAAATTAAAATAAATAAATACTAAGGTCTATGGTCCCTTGGAGCTGTAAAAAAACCGGCCAAGTGCGAGTCGTACTCACAAGAACACAGGGTTCCGTAGCACCAAACAATATAATAAAAATATTTTGAAGGCTCATTCATAATGTTGTATTGTTTTACATTCAACAGTAAAACTGTTTTAATTTGTTTTTCATAATAGGTTAACGAAAAACAAAGTTACTGCTGCAGTTTGATGAAAAAGTCCTATATCTCAAAAACTAGACATCAAATCTTATTCAAACCAATTTTGGTTGTAAGTTTTTTTTACGCTCTACAATCTTATATTTTTTTCAGAATTTTCCTCCTCTTACTTCAGAAATTACCAACACACACCACACACACATACACACACACTCATTTTACCACTTCATCTCTATAGATAGGGCTTTAAAAATGACATAGAGGTTCCTAAAACGATTTTTTCTCAAAGTCAATCGTTTGAAAGATAGACACTTCCAAAGTGGTAAAATGAGTGTGTGTGTATGTGTGTGTGGTGTGTGTTGTGGGGTGTCTATACACCCCACACGTATAGGTTTGATGAAAAAAATATCTTTTAGTTTCAGTTCCATGTATGGGGAGCCCCCCCTTAACCTTTTTTTATATAAAAATCATAAAGCGGTTTACAGAATACATCTATCTACTAAGTTTCAACTGTGTAGTCCTAATAGTTTCGGAATAAAGGGGCTGTGACACACACGGACAGACAGACAGACATGGCGAATCTATAAGGTTTCCGTTTTTTGCCTTTCGGCTACGGAACCCTAAAAATCAAGCTTGTTAATCTATTCAACGCAATAAAATTAAATGGTCATTTTTGTCACTTAATTTACTCATTCGCAAGTATAGACCCGTTGACCTAGAATGAAACAACGAACTGCAGGCTTATTCACAACCATTCGATACGTTTCCGTGTCGGTAAGGAACCGTATTCGACAATCTCATTTCCGAGCCGAAGAACTGTCAAAACGCTATTCACAGATCCGAACGGATGCGTTTTTTTCTATCCGATTGACCATTGTGTTTATGGGGAACGCTACAAAATGGTAGTAAATAGACAATCGTGGTAGAAAATTTAAAGTAGTAAATAAAATTGGTTTATTTGAATATTTCGTTCCGTTTATCTAAGGAATATAAAGCTAGTAATTTAATAGACAGCAAACGATACAAAATGATTTTATTATTAACCAAAATTAACTTTATTTCGAATTAACATGCTTTGTAAACAGCCGTCTGTCAAACTGGCGTAGCGGTTAGCGGAAAAAGTGTTCTTTTAAATATAGCTGCAGGTATTTAGTTTTATTTTTCAATTTAAAAAGGGAACTAAACTATAAGGAAAAATGACTGTAAGTATTTGATATCAGTATTATACAATTCTTGCTATTTGCTCATTGTCAAACAATAACACGTGCAAATGCATAATTTCAGAAAAGAGTGTCTCTCGAGCAGCGGCAGAAATTATTCGAGTTCATGAAAGGCCGTGAAGACCTTGCCCGGGGCCGTATCTCAGGCCCTGACGCAGCCCGCTAGGCTGTGTTTACCCATGGGTATGCAATAATAATAGTTTGCCAAAAATAATATGTGGTTATGTTACATGCAAATAAAAATTACTTTTTACTTTTGTATAACTTGTTGCCTTTTATTTACTTCACAAGGGAATTGAATCCACTTGCAAAGTACTTGAGGCATGTTTAGTACCATAGTGGTCTCCGCAATAGCCCTGGAAATTGATGGCTGACTTAAACTAATGCAGGCATCCCTCCCGTCTGCTTTTTGGTAACTTCCTTGGGCATAGAAGTGTAGGGCTGCTAACATCTAAAACAACAGTGTAAGAAAGCATATTAGATGAATAAAACTGAAATGCAATGCATATGGGGCACGGCAATAGCTACACACAGTCGAGCAAACAAAAGGCACAGCCGTACCATAATTGCTCTAAGTCACTAGAGGTTTCTGTCATGCCTGTAAATTTCTGTGAAAACTAGAAGCCTGATTTTTCATCAACTAGCTATACCCCCAAATTACCTTCTATTTCTACCTTTATTTTAGCTTACTCACTGATTGTCAAAAATCTATAGTTCGGACACACAAACAAAAAGTTTTGTGCGCAAAAGAAAGGAACAATAGTATAGATAGAAATAAAGATTATAGATACAGTCGCTAAATGTTGGTAGGTAACATATCTTATTAGAAAACAATTGGATTTGACTTGGGTGTCAGTACATGGGATCTCATAGATAGGTTCATTTTACTATGAAAGGTTCGCGTTTGAATTTGTGTCAGAGTTGATGGCAATCTTCTCTTTGGCCAATAAAATAGAAATTGGATACAGTCGTGTTGTTCGCGGTGCATAATGGAGATGACAGTATTAGTTATAAAGTCCTTTTACTTACTTTAATTTCTATGGGGATTGCGGCAGATGAGTGCGAGTTTGGGTAATAGGGCCTTAGCTCTTCAAAAACGTTAAGGGCCATGTCGGGAGTTAATCTATACACCGACTGAAACCGCGGGTCGACAAAAGGATTCGTCACATCCTTTATGGCTCTATGAAGAGACAACGTCTCCTGCCTCTGTTGTCCTGCTGCACGCTGGCGGTCTCTGGCTTGCACAATCGAATACTCCATCTACCAAAATACCAAATAATGTTAACTAAAATCTAGAACGAATATCACATTTCGTAAACACTTTGAACCTAAGTAAAAAATGTAGATGCGGATATCAAATCATCAATGAAATACGGTCAATACAATAATAAAACTTCATTTACTTACTTCAGGCAGTGTTAAAAAGTTTACAGTCTTTTAATTCCACTGAAATAGGCTGGAATTACAATTATTTTTTCGTTTAAATTTTGTTCGGTATGACTCCCGATAGCAAACAGCTGTCGGAAAGATTCGAGTCTCATATCGAATTTGAACTGTCAAAATTATTCGGTATCGGATCTGTGAATAGCGTTTGGAGGACATCTTCGATATCATAGACGTTCGATTCGGTACGGAATCGAGTCGAATGGTTGTGAATAAGCCTGCTGAACTTTGCTAAGAAGTACGCTAAGACCCGTAAGCGTTGGACCACTATTTACGCCACACACACTGTACAGATATTTTATACAGTAAACCTTTGGCTTTTTTTGATCGATAAAAACATGGAAGTAGAGACATTCAAAATAATGTCTCTGCGGGTAAATATCTGAATTTGAACGAAATATTAATATTGTTAATCAATTATTAGGTAGAATCAAAATACGATTAGAAATTCTTTTAACAACACACACACACCACTAATTTTACATATGACGGTGACAGAACTAGTTTATCCAGTTGACAATGACATTGACATTACCGGGCGCTTTCCATTTCAAGTAGTGTTACAGTTTTGCATATTTTATCTGCTTTCTCTTTTTGATTATTGGCATATAGGTCTTACTATTTCATTCCGCCTGAAACCAGGATTTGGAACGGTAACGAAATTGAATTGGAATGTCCGGAAAGTTACAAGAACAACTGTAATTCCAAAACAAAGTGTGAAACCAGTAAAAAGCTATTGAATCTTTAGATTATCTACGACAATGGACGTGGGTATGTATTCAATGACACCAGTCAAATATTTACCCTTTTATTTGCTTTATAGGAATGTAGAAATAATTGAATTCAAAACAAAGTTTTCAATGTTTTGACTCTGTTTTTGTTGTTGTTCATCACTGAAATCAATCCATAGTTGAAATTAAATAGTTTTTTATGACTAACCGGTACTTATTACGTCCTGGTGCGGTAAGTTATAATATTAAAAGTTATCCGAAACTTTTTATAACCTCAATACTAGATCTGCTAAGATTCTAAAAGTATTGTTTCCTTTTTTATTATATGCTGTCCGAGTATCAGCTTTAGTACAACCAATATTCGACAGCTATGTTTAAGTCCCATGTTCCATGAGACGAGCTTATCGCAAAGTACATGCTGCTACAAAAAAAATCCTTATGAAAAATACATTTTGCTCGACCTGGGAACCAAGCTAGGTCGTCATGCTTAGCAGTAGTAGCAGCGGTAGTTGTACTAATATTATAAATACGAAAGTTTGTGAGGATGTCTGGATGTTTGTTACTCATTCACGCAAAAACTACTGAACAGATTTGGATGAAATTTAGCTCACAGATAGTTTATAACCAGGATCAACACATGGGATACTTTTTATCCTGGTACTGTGATCCCGTGGGAGAATTATATCATACTCCACGCGGGAGAAGCTGCCTAAGCTATAAAGTAAATAAGCAAAGAATGGTTGTGCAAAAATCTGAACAGGCTTGCGAGGCAAATATGGCCAAAACTGCACTAGACAACGAGAGGAGGCAGATGGGGGAGAACCTGTCCAGCTCTAGAGTACTCTAGCCAAAAAAGTAAAGAATTATTAGCATAATTATATTACCTATAATAATTTTGAGGCAATCAGGTAGAAAAATTCAGAATTATATTATGCATTGGTGCAGTTTGGATTATTTACACTGGTATTGTTGATAGATATCAGATCCTACTTGAGAACAACGCTTAGTTTTCTCTTACTTAATACTTACTATACATTTAAGTGATAAAGTCTGAACTCACGTCTTGGCTGTTGCAAGATTTGTTACTAAATTAATTAATATTAACATAAAGTTTTAAAAAACAAGATAAACACAGCTTTGTTTAATAGTAAATAAGTAAAAAATGTAGTTACACTTGCTTGATGCTTGTGAAACTTGAAACACATAACACTTCCCTCCGGACCTCGACTGCGAGTAGACGTATCCGAGCTCACGTTTCTTTATTTCTTAATAGTAAATTATAATTATTTAAACTAATAAAATCGGTGCATATAATAGGAGTGCATAAGAGACCAAGAGTACGAGTTATACTGTTACCACGCCCCGCTTGTACGTTGTGCCGTGTGTGAGTATCTGCTGCACCTGGGTGCGAGCGTTCGTCTATAACATAATATTTTATAACAACCACTGCAGCCTATGCGTTCCTGGTACTTGCAACAGTGAATTTGGAGTTGTATTAGTACAGAAAGAAAACCATTCTGCCATCTGACTGCAGTTTGGAGAACTATTTGACAAAGATTGCCTCCGGCTGTCAATACTTGAATTCTCGCGCCACCGTTATACCTTTACAAGCTTATGCGACACTGGTACAACATTTCATAAGTTTAAATACATTAATTGGGACGTTATTCAATGATTGATTGATTTCGACTATATTAACTACGACGCACCGTGATCTCCTGGTAAAAAGGACAGACTATTACAGCCTAAAACTTGAAAACTGCCAATTAATTTCGTGCCACCACCTAAACTACTACAAGTTTATGCGATCCTGGTATCTGTAATCTATATGCCACAATAATTACGCTGACATCATTCACTCTGCCGGGAACTGTGTGTTGATAAGTTCTCCTATGAGCTGTGCTCTCCTGGTACCTGAAGACAGTTGAAGCAACAAAAAAAAAAAAAAAAAAAAAAAAAAAAATTTGAGACCTATTTGAATTTTGCGCCACCAACAATCCACTACAAGTTCTACGGAGTCATCATCATTCACTCAGCCGTGATTTTGCAAGTATTGTCAAGTTAATTTACTACTACGAACCTATGTCCTCCTAGTACTGGTTTTGTTCCAATAAAGATTATTACTATTGCTATTATTACTTGTGGACAGCGTATTGCAACCACAGACCTAATAATCGTAAAAGTAACTAAGCTACACTGTACAGTGACCGTACCGTATTACTCCAACCTCTCTGTGGTCTCCTGGTACTAGCAAATATGAATAAGTCCTTGTCCGAAACAAACTTGAACGATCAATCAATAAGTGAACCAAATGTTACCCCACCAAACTTTGTCTTTGGTCGTGCTAAAAAGAGGAAAGAACAGGATAGTCCTGCTGACCTAAGGCTGTCTCCCAGCACTGGTTTGAATGATTTTCACGCATTCAAGGAAGAAATGCGGGGGATGTTTGCCTCCTTACTTGCCGCCCAGCGACAAGAATTTAATAATATAAACCCCACGTTGAAGAAAATTCAAGAAACCAATGCCAAGATTGAAACTTCTATTGAATACTTGCAAAATGAGAACGCAGAATTGAAAAAGAAGATTGAGAATTTAGAACAACAGAGAAAAGAAGATGGGAAATATATCTTCACCCTTGAAGATAAAATTGAAATCATGCAAAAAACCTACAGAAAACCCAACATTGAAATTAAAAATGTACCAAAATTAGAGAAGGAGACACAAGATGACCTAATTAAATATGCTACCAGCCTATCCACCTCCGTTGGTGCAAGCATAACGAAATTAGACATCAAGGACATATACAGAGTTCGAGGGAAAAAAGGGACTGTCTCTAATGCACCTATCGTTGTGGAATTGACCTCAACCTTACTAAAGTCCGATATATTGCAGAAATGTAAGGCCTTTAACACAAAGAACAAAGCAAAACTTCGCGCAAAACACCTGGGATTCGTTGTTAACGAAGAGACTGCTGTCTTCGTCTCTGAGCAATTGACACCCAAGGCCTCACGACTATATTTTCTTGCGCGGGATCTTATAAAATCCACTGCTTTTACCTTCTGTTGGACGGCCTACGGAAATGTGTACGTTAAAAAGGATGAGAACTCTCCAAAAATAACTATCACAAATGAAGCCCAAGTCAAACAGCTTTTTAACACTGTATGACTAGATTTATTTATAGACTGTATTAATATTAGTGCCCATGTATTTTGTTTCTTTATACTGGCATCTCTATTTCATGTATTGTGTAATATTGTAAACAATTCCACCATATATACACTCACCACACTTTCCAGTACATTCAAAACCACTCGCTTACACTTCCACCCATTCACATACACAACATACACTTCTAACACTTATTATAAATACACTTTAGCCCTAAACAAAACTAACTCTACTTTTCACTTTAAGCGCTCTTATTTAGTCTTGCTGCAGGTGACCACTCCCCCCCTAAATGAAACTCAGCCTGGATCCCTAAAAATAAATGACAGATAACCTCAGAAACTTAAATGAATTGGACGACATCGTGGTTGCAAATTCGGTAACATGCGACTTGGTAGATTTAAACAAATATATAAAATATAACAATAATGATCTAACATTAATCCAACAAAATATAAGAAGCATCTATTGCAACTTTGATAACTTTGAAGCCACACTCTCGGATCTTAATTCAGAAATGGACGTTATAATACTTACCGAATGTCGCCTCAACACAAACAAACCCGTCCCCTTTTTAATAAACTATAATCATTACGCTACTACGTACAATTGTAATCAAAATGATGGAGTGGTCATTTACGCTAAAGCGAAGCTAAATCCAGTTTTTATTGAACATAACCTGGATAATGCGTCGTGTATACAATTAAACATTTGTGGGAGTACTATACTGGGAATATACCGGTCACCGTCACATCAAAATGCGTCTAATTTTATTACCTCACTTAATACTTTATTAGACACGATAAAATGCAATCGGAATATTATAATTTCTGGTGATATAAATATTAACCTATCTATAAAACAGAATGAATCATCTTACGAATGTAGTAATCGGGCCTCTTACCTTAACATGCTGTCCTCTCATGGTCTTCTACCAGGGCACATAATTCCTACGCGAGAAAATAGCTGTCTTGACCATTTCATTTTAAAGATTGACAAAGCCAAGTTATCGGCGAGTATTGCAGTTTTAAACACTACTATAACTGATCACGCCACGGTCTTCATGAGCATATCTAAAATAAAAACTAACTACCGATCTCCAACTATCAAGACCTTCATTGACTTTGAGGCAGCTGCAGAAAAGCTAATAAACAAAAACCTATCCAACTTATTATTTAGCGATGACCCTAACTTTGTAATCGAACATTTAATTAATAAACTTAAATCATCCCTGGATGATAGTGTTGTGGTAAAGAGGATCTCCAGCAAGCAACGCATTGTTAAGCCCTGGATCACCAGTGGTTTATTACGCTGTATCAGGAACAGAAACAGTATGCAGCTAAAATTAAGGTCCGATCCGTATAATGTAATATTAAAAATAACATTTACTAGATACCGTAATTATTGTAACAAATTAATTAAAAAATTGAAACGTAAATATGAATCTGAACTACTAAAAACTAATATTAAAAACTCTAAAGCCCTATGGAAATCTATCAAGCAAATAGCGCATCTTAATACAACTAAAATTGGAAGCTGTGAATTACTCAATACTCGAAGTTCTCCTATAGCGTCGGTAAATTGTGTTAATAGTTCTTTCGCATGTGTCGGCAAGCGGCTCGCAGAAAACATCCTCAGTGGATCCACGCAGCCAGCTGGAGGTCTAACATCTACTCCAAAAACACAACCATCTTCTTTCGTACTTCTGGAGACTGACCCAATGGAAGTTGACAGTGTTATATCAAACCTGAAAACTGACAGTGCTCCCGGCTGGGACGGTATCCAGACTAAATTCATAAAAATGGTTAAACCGCTCGTTGCTCCCATTATTAGCCATCTTGCTAACCTCTGCTTCAGAAAAGGTATATTCCCGACTTTACTTAAAAAATCTATTGTTACACCCGTCTACAAGGGTGGTGATAAAAGAGATATCAATAATTATCGACCTATCTCAGTATTGTCAGTTATCTCTAAAGTTATTGAAAGGCTAATCAACTCACGCCTAATTACTTATCTCGAAAAATTTAATATTCTATCCAGTTCACAATTCGGATTCAGAAAAGCAAAATCGACAGAAGATGCCGTCTCAGGATTGTCCTCCTTGGTAACTCAGTGTCTAGACCGTGGAGAAAAGTGTCTGACAGTCTTCTTAGACCTAAAAAAGGCATTCGACACTGTTTCTGTCCCCATTCTTGTGAAAAAGATGGAGTATATGGGTATTAGGGGTATGCCACTAAATCTCTTAACTGATTACCTAAAAGACCGCACCCAGCGCGTAAAAATTGACAATTTCACCAGTTCTGACACTAAAATTGAGTACGGCGTGCCCCAGGGAAGCGTCTTAGGCCCCACATTATTCTTGATATACCTTAACGAATTAACTAATCTCGAAATTGAGAGAGGACATGTATTCTCATATGCGGATGATACTGCCATTGTATTTAGTGGTACTTCCTGGAACTCCGTTTTTGAAGCTGCTGAGCATGGTCTCCATAAGGTTGCAAACTGGCTCAAGTCTGCCCTTCTTACCCTAAATATCGCCAAAACTAACTACATTTGCTTTGCTATAAATAAGCGCACACTTCCCCCCCCAAACTTGGTATTGAGGATTCATACTTGTGACTTCTCTATTACTACGCAGTGTGGGTGCGAAGAGATTGGATGTGTTAAATCCACTAAATACCTTGGAGTAATCCTGGACTACCGACTTTCCTGGCACCCTCAAATTGAAGCTATAAATGATAGGATCCGTAAACTCATTTGGGTCTTTAAAAAGTTGAGACATGTCACCTCTCAAGACCTCATAAGGCGTATTTATATTGCATTGGCACAAACAGTTATGTGTTATTGTATTCCCATCTGGGGTGGTGCCACTAAAATTAAATTCCTTGAAGCAGAAAGAGCCCAGAGATGCTTGATAAAAACAATGTTCTTTAAGCCATTTAGATTTCCTACTGACGAACTATATCTAAATCATAAAATATTGTCACTTCGCAAACTGTATATTATCAACTCAGTACTTAAACTACATAAAACATTACCTTACGTTTATATAGCTCAAACAGGTAGAAGAAAATGTAATGTGGCCACTGCTCCTCGCTGTAGAACTCTTTTTGCCAGGCGTCAATTTCAAGCCCACTCTGTCTATCTATATAATAAGCTTCACAATAAATATACAATATACAACCTTCAATTCCATGAATGTAAAAAAACAATCGTTCACGAGCTTGAGCGGCTTGGGTACTGTGATATAGAGAACTTATTATTTAAATACGAACTCTAGACAATATTCGTGACTTCTAGCGGTACTTCCCGATCCCAAGATATTACATCGTAGGGCTAGAAGTCTCCTAATTAGGAGTCAAATTCACACAGGCTATATGAGAAATAGTATGTTCTAACTATCATAAAGGCACACACACACACATACCCTCACACACACACGCACACACACTCAACACACACACACACCACACATGCGACGACCCGAATGGCGCAGCGGTTGAGAGGCTGCCTGACGTTCTTAAGGTCCCGGGTTCGAATCCCGGTAGGGGCAAATGTTTGTGTGATGAGCATGGACATTTGTTTCCGAGTCATGGATGTTTATATGTATAATAAGTATGTATTTACAAACAAAAAGTATCTATGTAGTATTATCAACTATCTGGTGTCCACGACACAAGCCTCGTTGCTTAGTGTGGCACCTAGATGGCGCTGTGTGTAATGTCCAGCGATATTATTATTATTAATTCAGTATCTACTACCCAACTTATTCGTTCCCTGTACTGAGAGTTGTTACAAAATAGAAATCTCTTTAATCACTGCAATACTTTGAGGAGTAGGCTACTTCATTATCCTCCAACAGCCTTCTCCGTGGTGCCTGGCCATTTTCTTAAATGCATACACTCACACTCATAAAGAGAAGTCATACCAGTATCTCTAACTTTTCATTCATTGTGTACTTACTTGTTTGTAATTACTTAAAATAGTTTAGTTATATAACTACCTAAAAATATGTTGATCCGAGGGAGGAGCAGAACAACCCAACACAAGCATTACTACATGCTTCCTGGGAGGTTCTAGCCACAGAATAACATTGTACAAGAAAGTTACAGAAATAAACTATTTTGATTTGATTTGATAACAAACTTAAAATAAAAGAAAAAATGGAAAAATCTTTAGTTATTTGAGTTTAATTCTCAAAATACAACTTATGGAAACTTTTTTCGTTTTAAAATGATGTGTTATCTACACAGTGTTAGGTGCAATACATTATTTGTTACTGAATTATTTGTTTTCACTCTATCTACCTGGTTTTGCAAATCATATCCTGAAATGTACCCAAATTTAAATTTATTTATTATAAGATGGTGTGTTTTAAAAAAAATGAAAATCCATAATTTTTGAAAATGTAAAGACAACAATATAGTATATTATAAAATATTATTTCGTGTTTTAAGTGTCACTTTGAAAGCACCTTTATTTTGAAGCAGTCAAGGGGTTTTAGTTTTCATGCAGTTGATCACCACAAGGCTTGTTTATTTGATCCCATTCATGAATAAGAATTGGCCATAAAATTGCCCATTGTCTATTCAATCTGATTAATAGGTGCCCTATGAGATAATTCAACAGCTGTTCAATAATGCATTCTTTTTTTAAACAATTGCAGTAGGTTACCTATATGGTTTTCAAGGTCTGAGCAAAATAGAAACAATTCTAAACTAAATACTTCGCACCATAAACGCGAAAGTAAAAAAGAAACCTTGATATGTATGTATAGTCGAACAAAGTGCTGAGTAATAGTCTATTCGTTTACATCACTCTTAAGAATGCACTAAACATAAAAAGCTAGCTCTTGACCACTGTCGGCCATGGCGACCAATTTCAGTGAGTATCCATCGACACAAGAAATATACATATTACAATGGGTTGGCAAACCAACACGACCGGCACAAAAGTTATAACGCAGTACGCACACGTTATAAAATATTGGCGTATAGAGGAAATATATTTTTGCCTGTAAACCAAACAGTTTGTTCAACTGTACCTACAGTACAGTACAGAGGACTGCGAGTGCGACACTTAAAAAGCCAATCACGAAATGGAGCCGATGCAATATGCACGTAAGCTATAAGCTATTAACTCGGGCGCAGTGATACGAGTCTGCGCGAACCTCGGTCCTGTTTGCAATAAACCACCTTTTTTAACTCTTAATAATTATGTAAAATGTTCTGATTCATGTACAGCGTATTTGGGCCCGGTTTTTGGTAAAATGCTCGCCCTCTAATAGGAACTTTTTTATTTTTTTATTTAAGTGCTTTTGTCGCTTATAGCGACCTCATCGTCCAGTGCAGGAATAGTAGATTATACAACAAGTGAAAAAAAAAGGGAATTTAATTCGAGGGACAAAGTTGGATCCCGAGAGCAACGAAGGATTCTAGAGTAGAATCCCGAGCGTAGCAAGGGATTCTAGAGTAGAATCCTGAGCGGAGCGAGGGGTACAAGAACCGACATAAATTATTTTTTTCACGAGTTGTGTACTCTACTTTTTACCATTGACTGCGAGAAAATAAACAGAAGTATATTATTTATATTTCTCATGGGTTAATAATAACAACCACTCGGGTCGATCTTCAAAGTTAAGCCGGGCTTACCAAGGCTGGTCTGTGGATGGGTGACCACTAATTCATTACATACCGACTTTCCTCCGTGCCTCGGAAAGTACGTAAAGCCGTTGAGCCGGC
Source organism: Eugnorisma glareosa (assembly GCA_947578425.1). NCBI lineage: Eukaryota > Metazoa > Arthropoda > Insecta > Lepidoptera > Noctuidae > Eugnorisma > Eugnorisma glareosa. Next base: position 2,410,624 of record OX387966.1, read on the forward strand.
TGTCATTTGTATTTCTTCGACAGTCATTACAGGTAATCAGTGGCCCGAAAGTCTGACAACCAGTCTTACCAAGGGGTACCGTATTACCCACCTAGTACTAACTGGGTTGTGTTGTGGGTCAGAAAGGCAAAATGGAGCGACCATTTAAAATACCGATATGAAGTTGCATCCGATTAGACTGGAAGCCGACCCCAATAAAGTTGGGATAAGTCTAAGCAGATGATACCTAATCGGTAATATAATAAGTTAACAAAGGAATAAATATAAACTTTAAAAATGTATAGTAAAAAAAATTAGAACAGTTTTCGAAATTCAGTTCTTGTCCGGCAAGTTTTATTTATTTTTTGTTCATAATTCGTGCTTGTTCCAAATTCAAAATGTTTTTATTCACTCAGTGAGTAAAAGAGCGTTTTATTCACTGTTATCGATGAATAAAATGCCCCTTTTCGAGTGGCAATGGTAAAAAACAAATTACTTACGATCTATCGATCTACTTTTACTAGCGTACACAATTCGTTTACTTTCTCGGACGTTGGAGAGCAAGGATGGTATTACAAATGCCACTATTATATTTTGTTTCGTCCAAAAACATTTATTCTACCATTTTCATTCCGGACACATTCCATCAGAATATATAAAACATCATCAATTTGAAGACGAAAGTTAAGTGATAAAACTTATTCGATCGAATATGGCCGGAACGAAGTCTAAAGAGCGGCCAACCCGACATAGTTTTCATACAAACGCTCGTGATTATGCAGTTGTTACACATCTGACTTTGATTTTTTTGAACTAATGGGTATTTTGTGCACTATATCTAGGTTTCTATGGTAGCAAAAAATAAAAAATTGTAGAAACAAATTCAGTATAAGCCTCCAAAAATCGCTGTTTTGCACAAATTTTAACTGAACTTTGGCGGTTCATAATGTACTCATTAACTGTAAAAGTAAAGAAAACATCTCGATAGAAACCTTGCACATGTAATGGAGATTCTTAATGACACATATATATTTCACACACTTGTAAGACTTATTCAAAAACACGTATTTCCTGCCTGGAAGAAGTTTAAGAAATTTTCGAACACTATGTTTCGTTCAATGTCATCGCGTTAGGCGGTATGAGGTGCGCGGGAGACGAGATGTGCGGGATCGGGGCGGGGTAAGACGGGGGAATTGAAAGAAAATCGCCGCTGTGGCTCTGGATGAAACAACAAACTTTTCGACCATGCTCGCGTTGACGATAGACGGACCGGGTAGGGCCCTCTTAAGGTTATAGTAATTAAGTTTCTGTTTAATAGGAACTTAAACAGACTTTTGTGATATCAGAAGCTCGGTCTTTCTTTCGAGGAATGCCATGATGCTGTTTTTTTTCTTAATTTAAAAGTGATTTGAATACTAACGACCTATTGACTATAATAACTATTTGAGTTTGTAGTGTCCACTTAATTTCTCTGTCTTTACATTGGAATTCGTTGCCAGTTACCTACATGATTGCAACTGAGTTGACAACTATTAAAAGTTGAATCGAGAATGTTTCGGGAAAATTATTCACTGGTTTGCATCTGAATGGAAATGCGCATCGCTGTGGTTTCCAGCGCACAATCGGCCAATCACAGTTATATGCCAATAATTTGATGACAGGCCGCAAGCGGTTACAAAAGCGAACAATTTTAGCCAGTTTCCAGTTTTAAAAATAAAAGTTCGGTACGCAAAAACCTTTGTAAATAATAATAACCAACCATTACATCATCACAACGAAGGAAACTATAGTAGATATGCCCATATTTCGCCTGTTTAAGTCCATGACGCTGATGAGACTGTTGCCATCAACAGGGAACAAATCCAGACTTCAGGCTGCTTCTGAGAAATTTCTGATAGAGAACCCAATAACGCTGCCCGAACTGGGAATCGAACCTCATGCTCGGCTGTAGCGCGAACATTAGGCCAAAGAGACAGTCACATAAAGGGTGTAAAAATACCCTTAACGAAGCCGAAAGGCACTCACTCACTCCACTTCACACACGCACTTGTGGGAGTACCAATACTTTTCGGCTTCGTCATTGCAATCAGTTTTTTTTTCTGGATCATACTCGGGAAGACTTCAGGAACCTTCTAGTTACGGCGGTATTGGAAGTCACAGTTCCATTTTTTCCACAGGTTTAAAAAAAAACTAGTTTTTAATGTTATTGCTTTACTTTAAATACCTTCATGAACCGTTTACTATTTAATGCATCTATCAGCACAATGTTTTGAGTGCGTTACATTGAATTTTCCCATAAAAAGTTAGTTCACCAAAGAAAAATGTCGCTTCCCAGCAATAATTTTTGCGTAGGGTTACTTAGTTAGATGTACAGAATGCTTGGTTGACGGCTTCGCGGAGGGTCAGTTTACACCTTGTATAATAAAAGACCAAAAAAGTTCTTAACCACACGGACTGCCCGTTCCTTTGCTAAAATATAGCATTTTCACGTGGGACGTGAGAGGTGAACTTTCCTCCCTCTTGAAGTCCGTGCAATCGTGCTGATGGACCCGTCAACGGTTATGTCTTAGACGTGGGCCTCCCGGGTGATGTAAAGACAGGATAGGGAACACAGACACATGTGTTGCTGGAGAGTGAGTTCTGCCATTTTTTCTCCAATTAATACACAAGTAAGTGGTGAAGTAATTTGTATGTAATTTTTGACGTTCAAAAAGTGCTGATCCTCCGCCTGTTTTGAATAAATGATATTTGTCTTCATCTTCGTCACGTCACTTAGCTCATTGTTGAGAAAACATGTGGTAGTTATTTTGTAACAATGGGGAAATGTCTATCTGACAGTTTACATACGCGGCGTATGCACAGTTTACCTTATAAAATGCTAGGCTGGTTTGTGTAAACCTCTGAACTACTGACTAGTCTTTGAAATAAAATAATAAGGCAGACGTACAACATTACTCCTTCAATAGCAAGTTTCTAAACGGTCAAGCAAGGCAATAAAATAAATAACCATTTGTGTCTTATCCTGATTTATAACATCCAAGAACACGCAAGAGAGGACTCAAAACTTAAAATCTCGGGCCAGTTATGAGCCATCTCATAAAATAAAATATAACGTTTTCTAAACTAACTTTATTTTATTTTACTGCGCAGACGTGTATCTTGAAACGTTTCAACTGAGATTTTCTCCGCTAGGTACTTGTATCGCAAAGCATTTTGGTTTGGTTCATATTATTTTATTGCAAAATGTTTTCGTGCTGGACAGTGAACTAAGTTATGAATAAGTTATGTTCTATTTTGCTATATGAGGAGTTCGTGGATAAATAATAACAGCCGCTCGGGGTCGATCTTCAGGTTAAGCCGCGCGTGCCAAGGTTGGCCCGTGGATGGGTGGCCACCCATAACTCGGTATAGTTTCCTCCGTGTCGCGGAAAGCACGTTAAGCCGTTGGGGACGGTTGTCAATTGTAGATCATTCACTGTCGTTGAGTAGTCAGTGGCCCGAAAGTGTGACAACCAGTCTTACCAAGGGGTATCGTATGAATTAGTACTATGTGGCAGTAGCGAAGAGTAAATTTTTGAAGAGGTAAGCCGGAGTACTTATCGTTAATGTGATTTTATTATTTGTCTATAAAATACTGTCTGTGCCATTTTACAAAGGGAAGCCGGAAGGAATCGAGATGTATGGCTTAGTAAGTAGGTTGTAAAGGTCAGTTACTGAACTGCATATAAAATATTGGTATTCAGCTGCATCCGGTTAGACTGGAAGCCGTAGTCGATCTCAAAAGGCTAGGCAAATGATGAGGTACATGATAAGCTGGTAGTCCCGGGTGGATATCAACCCTAGGCATGTCGCTCCCAACATAGATAGCAGTAGCGAAGGGTCAATTTTTGTAAGAGGTAGGCCGGAGAACATATCTTTAATGTGATATTATTTGTCAATAGAATATTGACGGTGCCATTTTTCAAAGGGAAACCGGCAGGCATCGAGTTGTATGGAGCCTTCGCCACTGATAGATAGGTATGTATGGGGATCGTACTGATGACAGGTTTAATTGAAACGATCTAGGGCGAATTTCACCAATTAATCTGAAGACAATCAACACAATTGAACTGTCTTCAAGAGGTGTCAGACAGTGTCATCATTTCTATGGAATATTGGCTCTTGAACGCGCTTCAATTGCGCCCTACAATTGCTTCTAAAAACGAGCATATACGCTCCAAAAATGCGCTAATTTGCCCTTAGTTCAATAATACAATTGCACATAGGCCCAGACTGTGATTTAATTTTCCAATACTACAAATGTATCCACTTGACTACCATCCCACTAATTACTATACCAGCATCAGCAGAGTGGCTACCTCGGCGCACTGCAATTGTTTGTGTCTCGTTCAATGGCGTTCGGAATGAAAAACTGCGGTTTGAATGGGAACAAGAGAGAAATTGTGAATAGGCCAATCACGGTGATTGATTTTGTACTTCGCGTTGAATAAATTGAAGTGTTTTTGCTGCAGACATTATTGTTTATTTTTATTTTGTACTGTATTCGCTGCTTGTTGGAATGAAGACTTCGTTTTTATTTATCGTTTTTTCTCTGGAGATATAGGTACTATCAGAGCCTCAAAGGCAGCCACAGTAGACGTACTGTTTTAAATATAAATTAGTTGTGTACTGAGATGCAATTACTCCACGGCCCTGTCAAATTTATACTGTTATAATCTACAGGTTAAGCTGCGCTTGCCTAGGTTAGTATGTGGATGGGTGACCACCCATTACATACTGAGATTCCTTCGTGCCTCGGGAAGCATTCATGCATTTGCTATCATTTGAAGATCATATTTGAAGATTATACATAAATACTTTTTGCAGCTCGCATTTTGAAGTTATGCAGTGTTTACAAAAATCTTATTCAGGTTGGTAGGTACAGACAGACTTTGCTTTGCCTGTTATTAGGTAATGTTAATTTTAAATGCAATTATTCGATAAAAGCACAACATTATTCGATGCAATGTTTTTCAGCATGTTGTGCATCAGTTTCAATATTTTATGTTATGGATTCAAAAACTTAAGCTTATACTACACAATATCTTGACAATAATTCAAGTTTAATATTCTATTATCGGTAAAGAATTTTCATTTAGGCTTGATGTAATGTTGACTGTTACTTAATATCCTCATAAAAAAACTAAGTTCCGCGGTTCCGTCGTTTTGGGCTTTCGTCCGTCAGTACCGATTCGAGAAGCGGGGGTGGTGCACGCCCTTCGCTCCAAAGTTTCCCGCTAATATGTTCGCGAGAGGTACGTCCGCGTTGTTTTAGGAATAATGTTTTATTTTGAGAATTAATCGTTTAAAATTATGTTATCCAATCGATGTAACCGTGTAAAATATTACTTTCAAAGATGAAGAATTAGAGAAAAGGGCTTTTTGTTGTTTTTTTCAGTTTTTCAACATACAATAATATTCATTATTTTATTGTTTCAGTTGTAACGTTGGTGCTAGTTCTCGCTTACATAGAATGTATTCAAAGTTTTGGTAAGTGTTTTCTTTTATTTAATTTACGACTTTTACATACAACGTGAAATAGAATAAACGCAAAATCTCTTAAGGGGTCACTGTACTCCTACTCATCGTTATGAACAACTTTCATTATGGGACCAGAACCGAAATCACGAAAAAAAATCTGCTGTTCAGTACATTTTGTCGAGTTATGCGCACAGAAATGAATGGGGCAGTCGATTCTTTTTTCGCGATTTTAGTGTTGGTCTGATAGTGAAATTTGTTCATAATGATGAGTAAAATGACCCCATAAGAGGTTTTGCGTTTATTCTTTTACATGTTGTATACTTATCTAAATTCTAAATCATACTTATTCAACTGTGTTATTAAATAACATGTTAAAATAGTATGAAGCAACAATTATTTGAAATAATTAGGTATTAGATAGATAAAAATGTCATCGGTCCATTTGTTATCAATTTTCATGATGTATTCGCCAATCACTGAAAAGTCTGCTATCCGCTAAATCCGGGACGTTACAAATTACAATTTGGTTAAAAAATATAATTACTCAAGAATATTGAATGGGTCAGATTGATAGCCGCTGTTCATAACTCTTATATCTGAAACTGCAATATAAATCAAAAAGCTTGAATGAAAAATAAAACTCGGCCTGCCGTAATATAAAATTATAATTACACTATCTGTGCCCCGCAACCTTCGTCCACTTAAAATTATTATAAAAATACTACTGCTCTATTTGATTCGGATTTTGTTAACAATTTCAAGGGTTTAGAAAAAAAAGTCGGTTCAGCCGTTTCGGAGATTAGCCGGAACAAACAAACAGACAGACTGACAAAAAATATAAAAATTGGTTTTAGTTGTACCTAAATACCGTATATACTTTCATATGCACTCAGTAAAATTTTATTTACTTGTGTAGATTAATACAATTACTGTTGTATAATATACCAGTTGCTATTTTATTCAATTAGAACAATCGTTTACTAACTTTGGGTACTTATTTCTGTATAAAAGTTTGGGCGCTAAAACTGAACTGAACTGTTACTCATATGAAAAACAGCACAGGCGAATACAATATTTAAAAAATACATATAGAAATGTAAGTGCAGCACCTAAGTCACACACATATTCCAGACGTTGAGCCAGGTCAAAAGACATGACTCTTTACATCCGCCGGCGAAGCCAACCAACCGACCTGACTTTATTTCCAAGCGATTAGTCGCAATCCGATTGATTTCGAAGCAGAACGCGAATAAATCTCACTTTGATATCGAATTTATCACGAGATTCGAGATATTTACGTCTCATTGAACATTTTCCACCTTTGATGGACTTGGTTCTCGTTAGACAGGCTCTCTTGCCTTCTATTAAAAAAACTCGAGTCGGAATCGCGCATAGAAGGCTCCGTACATCGTACGAGTAGTACAGAAATACACATTCTGTGAAAATTTCAACTGTCTACATAAATGACGGATTATGAGTTACATCCCGCTGACGGACAGACGGACGGACCGACAGCTTAGTTATGAGGTCCCGTTGGTTAACCTTCGGTTACGGAACCCTAAAAAAGTGGTGCCTTAAACCAAAAAGTTAAGATGACTAGGAGGTAACATTTCGCAAAATAAAGATAATAATATCGCAATAACAGTGACAGTTACACAGACAATAGACATAGTATCTGTGGGTGAAACCTAGGATCTTGCTACTCCCTATCTCTGACACCCGTATCTATAAACAACTCAAAGTGATTACTTGAGTAAAAGTAATTATTTATGGTACGATTTTTATCCAATAGAACTGTCAAAAGTTAGAAGTTTTAGCTTTGCTTTCTTTGACGGTTCTTACTTCGTTTAAATTCTTGTATATTGCTTAAGTAATTACTAAATCATCATCATTTCAGCCGAAAGACATCCACTGCTGGACATAAGCCTCCCCCAAGTGTCGCCACACTGACCGGTCCCGTGCGACTCGCATCCAGCACCCTTCACCAGGCTGCTAAAAAAGGCTGCGAGTAATTACTCATACTCAAGTAATTACTTTAATTTGACTATAAATACGGGTGATAGTTTCTGTGGGTGAAAACTAAGATCTAGCTACTATCTCTATGAAAGTTGTGTCGGTCCTTCTAAACACTGAACAGCCTGTATAGAGCAAGGTTCTCGATCAAAGACTTTAGTTAAAAACGGTTTTGAGTTTAAGTGAAAGTAATTGGGTGGGCCAATTAACTCGATATTAGTTATAGTTCGATTTGTAATTGAAGTTGTTTTAATTGACTATTTTCTTAGTTGCTTAATTTCTTTTACTTTGAAACTTCTTGGTCGATCATTAAGTTAAAAAACAAATGGTTTTGAGCGGTTGGCAGGATGTCGGATTTAACGATGTGATAAAAGAAAAAAAAACACGGTACTTCTTCGGAGCCTATTTAATAAAACGTTGTAAAATTACACCACTATTTGCTTTGGCTTTGTTTTTATTAATTATTTATTTAGGAAAAACAAACAGTAACATATTACAGTAAGGCTTACATACTAAACTCTGATAAATATGCTACCCACTACGTTTTCTATAGATTACTTTAAATAATAACTAGAGAGAGATATTTAAAAGATGTAAACTAAAGTAACAGTTAACAAACTAAAATAACTATGATAAATATGCTAAAAATGTAAACTAAAATAACACTAAAATAACTATGATACATATGCTAAAAATGTAAACTAAAATAACACTAAAATACTATCGTATGTATGCTAAAAATGTAAACTAATATGTGATGCAAAATATGCAAAAAAATAAAAAAAAATATTTAGCATAAGTTAACACAAATACTTTATGAATAAGGGTGCATACTTAACTTCGGAAGGTGTTTGCAACAAACGTTCATGCTTATATGGAACCACGAATATTACCGAAGCGCAAATCTTTTCTGGTTTAGGGTTGAACCACAGTGACCACAGCTATCACCACGGCGCGGCGTGCTGCCGAGGGCATCGATGCGCCATGGTATAGCACTCCCGCTGTTGCGTGCTCTAGCAAATTATACTTCTGAGCAACAGAAAAGGATAGGAGCATAGAAAAAAGGTGATTCCGTGTTGATTGATGTGGTTTAACTCTTAACTGTATGTCATTATCTGCCTAGCGTTTTCCAGTCTAACCGGATGCAGCTGAATACCAGTATTTTACATGGAGCGACTGCCTATTTGACATCCACAACCCAGTCATTGGTAAGACTGGTTGTCAGACTTTCGGGCTACTGACTACTTGTAAGTTGTAACGACTGTCAAATATCTACAATTGACATCCGGGACCAACAGCTTAACGTGCTTTCCGAGGCATAGAAACTCGGTATGTAACGTGTGGTCTCCCATCCACGGACCAACCTAGGCAAGCGCGGCTTAACCTGAAAATCGACCCGACCCGCTGAATATATGGTTCAGAACTACTTATCGATGCTTATACTACCTAGAATTGTGTACATGTCAAATCAAAATAATCTAAAATTGAACACTGAATAATAATCATATTCTTCAATAATTAATTGTATTAAATAGAACCCCTTGTCAGTCGCGACATGTATCGACACGCGGCGCGGGTTGAATTTTAACAAGTTTCGGACTTTATGGGACTGTGTCATTAGTGTGTAATTGTTTATTAAAGATCTATGCGAGTTTGGTAGATGTCAAGGCTTTGTAATTGTTGTTTGTAAGGCTATTTGAGGGTTTCTCAATAGCGGCTTTGGTTCAAGATTTATTTATGGGTTTTAAACATGATGGATGTGACTTATTTATTTATTTATCGTCGACTTCGTTTCTTCTATAATTTAACTCCATTGAATTGTCCATGTTGTGAGTTTGTCTATTTGTGTTGCAATTTTAAAAATCTGCTTGGTTGGCTCGCTGGAAAAAAATAGAATGGAGTTCTTCTTCTTTTGGTACTTCTGTAATTACTGAAATTTGGCTATATCTCCAAATATCGTATGAGGTATTGCTCATAAAATCTGTTATCAATAAATCTGCGTTCAAATATGCGAATGGCTAGTATGATTTTTTGTCTAGATTACCAAAATTTCAACAATAATTCTCAATCTTTGAACATAAGATTTGAAAAAGTCTTCCGATACTACACTATCACTGTACACACATCATGTTATACTACGTTACTATAACTATGTTACTGGTAGCAAGCTATCATGATTCTCTTGCCCATTTCCCAATTCATTTGGCAGTGGAGTGGCGTCCTTCCATACTTCTCTATTACTCTTCATCTCATCAGACACCTCCTTTCGTGCCATATCATTCTTCACACAGTGCATCCATCGTTTCTTTGGTCTTCCTCTACTCTTATACGAAACTTTCCTCGCGACATCGGCTAGAAACTACAAATTTTCTGTTACTAAAGCAGATAAACGACTCCGCTACTCTGCTCCAAACTGGTTTCCAAGAAAAAGGATCAGGAAAAATCCCCAGCACACTATGTAAAGTAGTACCTTATCATAAACCTTGATGTCCAAGACTTATGACTACTTACAAGTCTCCATTCCCACGACGCGAGGACAGTGACAAAGTTTTAAGCCGAAGTGAGGGTATCTTGAATATTTTAGCAATTGTGTTCTTATACACAGTTCTAACTTATGGTAACTTATGTTAGTGGCTACGGCAACTCTTTATCGGGGATTGTGCTTCAAAATGGCGTCACTTAGTTGAATTTTTTGTTGGTATTTACTAGGTAACTAGTTCTGGTATGCTCTTTTAGATGAAACTGCGGAAAAACAATAATGATTACTATAATCTATTTCCAATAGCTTTAGCTTTCAATATTATTGCTTAAACGCACTCTTGCACCATCTCCCGGTATATTCTGGTTAGCTAATCTAGCAAATCGTTTTATACAAAATTATTTCCCTCATATAAATAAGCCATAAATAGTAAATATATTTATTCGAATACTGGGAAATAGGCCGTTAATACTGATACTGTGCCTGCGTCATCCCACTGCTGGGCAGACTCCCATGACTTCCAGGTCCCTAATATGACAACAAAAACTTGCACCAACTGACAGTTCATTAGTTTTATCTCCAGTTCTCTACCGACTTCTTATGTCCTGTGTGAAAGTTGGTCTGCCATAATATCACTTAAAATACCGGCTTTCCTACCGAGATTGCAGTAAAGTTCTCAAAGCAAAGAGTTTGTACAGCCACGGTATTGTGACGACAGAGTCCATGTTATAAAATCTGGGGAGGTTTTAATAGTTGTTTAGAAGATTTTGTAGCTTGTCGCTGGTTTATTTTAGTGTCGAGGAAGATCATTTTGATGAAAATCGACGGATTTTCCGGGTTTTGAAGAATTGTTTGAGTGACGAACATTATATTAGTTTCGAAGTATATTTTATATCTTTTCCATACCTTAGGGCCTATGGCATAGGCCCTTCGTATACAATGCTACGCAAATCGTCGATACAAATGTTGTATAGGTACCTACTTACTTACGTTAGACGGACGTACGGAACCGTAGACAGACTATTCTGTCTATGTACGAACTCAACTAACTAACTACGCCATTTTGAAAATATGATATGATAATAAATGTATTTTTCAATAAGTTTTCACGAAAAAAAAACTGAAATATTTTCTAAAAATGCCAAGTCACAGTAATATAATGTAATATATTTTTATATAAAATAGCATAGCATAGTCAGTCTATAATGTTCCCACTGCTGGGACACACGGCCTCCTATCTATGAGAGGGAATGTGCTATAAGCCACCACGCGGGCCTAGTGCGGATTGGTAGATGTCACATGTCTTCGAATTTTTGGTTCTAGGATTCATAAATAAAATACTCAATTAAAAACGTGGTACATAAAACACGTAGATTGTTACACAACCTCCACCACTAGACTTTTCTGGTTTATGTATTTTTAACTTATCATAATAGCTTCAGGAAAACTTTGAAGAAAGGGTTGAAAATTACAGGGTGTTTTCCATAACGACCACAAATTGTTCATTGTTGACTACAAACTAATAATTTGGACCTCTTTAGGTAGTTAGCCATACTTATACTTAAGTGTTTCGTACTCGGCGATAAATATTGTTTTGAATCCAAGTTTTTTTATTTAAATACACATATTTATTGACAGACCTTTCTTGAATTATGTATTATGTAGCATGTGAAAATCAATTTTTGGGTCGCAGATATGACTTAAGCGAGGACTTAAGAAGATTCTTTTCACTTCTCATGATATAAAAGTACGCCAAAATAGACCTACGAAGCGGGACTAAAGTGACCACTGTAATTTCTAGGGAATTAAAAGTATTTAGTTTTTTAATTTCCTTCATGTGTCATAGACAAACTCAAACAGCCAGTAAATGTACTATTATCTGTGGAGTGTGTGACCATCGGACCATCTTCATTGCGAAAATTTTGTGTTTTAGTTCCATGGTTTTTCCATAGTTACAATATTACAAATAATTCAAATTGTACGTTTAGCTTCAAGTAAAAAATCTTTTGTGATTTTTATTTTATTAAGTAATATTTATTAAATGTTTTTGTACTAAATTGACATTTTTCTCGCACTCAAAGTGAAAAGTACAGTTTGCACCTCGAGACTAAACGCCAACTTAATATACCCTCGGCTTCATTCACCTCTGGTATATTATGGCTTCGTTTAGTCCCTCTATATAAAATATACTATTATAGTCGATTTTTTCTGTCGAAGCCGTGAGCGTAAGCTAGTGAGGTGTGTCTTATGATGGTGGAATTACGTAAGAAAAACCGGCCAAGTGCGAGTCGTACTCACACGCACACAGGGTTCCGTAGCACCAAACAATATAATAAAAAAATATTTTGAAGGCATTCGTTCATATGTTGTATTGTTTTACATTCATCAACATAACTAAATTTGTTTTTCATAGTATGTTAATGAAAAACAAATTTGTTGCTGCAGTTTGATGAAAAAGTCCCATATCTCAAAAAATAAACATCAAATCTTATTCAAACCAATTTTGGTTGAAAGTTTTTTTACGTTCTTTAATCCTATATTTTTTTCAGAATTTTTCTCCTCTTACTTTAGAAATTAGATACACATTTTACCACTTTGGAAGTGTTTATCTTTCAAACTGTTGAATTTGAGAGAAAATGGTTTTAGGAACCTCATTGTCATTTTTAAAGACCTATCTATAGACATCCCGCATGTATAGGTTCGATGAAAAAAATATTTTTTAGTTTCAGTGCCATGTATGGGGAGAGGGAGACCCCCTCAATCTTATTTTATTTTTATACAAAAACATAGAGGTTCACAGAATACATCTACCTACTAAGTTTCAACTGTGTAGTCCTAATAGTTTCGGAGTAAAGTGGCTGTGACATACACGGACAGACAGACAGACAGACTTGGCGAATCTATAAGGGTTCCGTTTTTTGCCAGTCGGCTACGGAACCCTAAAAATTAAACGATGTGTGGGTTTTTACAAAGGTGATAGATATAGCTAGACAACGGATGAAAACTGATATTGCGCGAGTTATATGTTGTAAAGCCAAAGGCAACTTTACATTTCCTAGAAAAAATCTGGTTCGATTCGAAAACTCCTACAAGAAGACGATATTTCGCTTCATCCATAAATACATCGAGATCATAACAAAGGAGAGGCAGAATAAAATCGATGATCTTAAAAATCTAAAAAGTTTCTCTCACTAATAGACAATTCACAACTTACCACTGAATCTAGCAACTTTGTTATGTACAAGATGTCCTTTTCTAAGGATAGTTAGAAAAGACTACACAAAATTCTCACACACTTGTACTTTATTAGAAGAAATTTCTAAAATAATCTCAATCACGCATTACACAATAACACACAAATTAACGACCACAACCACAATGCATTCAAATGTGATTCGCTCTCTATAGACTTACGTTCATAATTCCTATACACGATGAATAGACAATCTGGCATTGCAGTTGCTGACAATTCAATCAATTATCCACATTTGCCGGACGGGCCGCCATTCAAAACCATTTGATTTCGACCAATCACTGGCGTTATTAATTGGATAACAACCAATGAGCTGGAAGCTAATTGTAACCGTAACGTGTTCAATTTGATTACGGTAATGGATTATTGTTGTTATACTGGTATTAATTAAATTGGATTATGAAATTGGGGGGTTATGGAGCTGGTTATAGTGAAGTGTATACTAATATCCGACGCGGAATAATACTTATTATTCTCATTGTTTACTGCATAAAATAAATGAATAAAATCGAATTTTGTTTTAAAAGAAAGTGTTTGGCCCAAGTCAATAACTTACATCTACTTTTATAAAGTAGATTTTTTTTTCGGCCGAAAACTAAAACAAAATGCGGACTGGTTTGCAGTTTTAGGGTTCCGTAGCCGAATGGCAAAAAACGGAACCCTTATAGATTCGCCAAGTCTGTCTGTCTGTCTGTCCGAGTATGTCACAGCCACTTTACTCCGAAACTATTAGGACTACACAGTTGAAACTTAGTAGGTAGATGTATTCTGTGAACCGCTATAAGGTTTTTATACAAAAATAAAAAAAATAAAAGATTAAAGGGGGTCTCCCCATACATGGAACTGAAACTTTAAAATATGTTTTTCATCAAACCTATACGTGCGGGGTGTCTATAGATAGGTCTTTAAAAATGACATTGAGGTTCCTGAAACCATTTTGTCTCAAAGTCAATCGTTTGAAAGATAAACACTTCCAAAGTGGTAAAATCATAAAATGTATGTGGGGGACACACATTTTCAATTCAATTCAATTCAAATATTTTATTTCAGACACAAAAATCCATATAGTGTTAGTGTGTGTGTGTGTGTGTGTGGGTGAGTATTAGTTATTTTACCACTTCGGAAGTGTTTATCTTTCTCTCTAATTTCTAAAGTAAGAGGAGAAAAATTCTGAAAAAAAAAAATAGGATTATAGAACGTAAAAAAACTTTCAACCAAAATTGGTTTGAATAAGATTTGATGTTTATTTTTGAGATATGGGACTTTTTCATCAAACTGCAGCAACAACTTTATTTTTCATTAACATACTATGAAAAACAAATTTGTTGATGAATGTAAAACAATACAACATATGAAGGAATGCCTTCAAAATATTTTTATTATATTGTTTGGTGCGCGTGCCTGTGTGCGTTTGAGTACGACTCGCACTTGGCCGGTTTTTTATCGAACCTATCTGACCTCCACTTCGTCAAATTCCTGGACGTCACGAAACCTTTCATAAAGTAGATATTTTTTTGCGGCCGAAAACTGAAACCAAATGCGGCCTGTTTTTTTTTTTCGAAAACTTCCTGTAGGTTTTCATATATTTTGGTCATAAATGGGTGCAACTTAGGCCAATGCTTCTGCTTGTCTGGTTAAAAGCTACCCTTTATAAATCTAACTTCTGTTGCCTTTCACAAAAAGCATCGTCCAGTCGCAGGTATATAGATAAGTTCGCAAATCTCAAAGAACATCTGCTTCCTCAGATCGAATCTCACGCGAACTGAAACGAACGTAAATCTGATAAAAAGACCTTTTGAACTTTGAGCTAGTTTTCCAAAGATTTCACATATAAACTACTTTGTTTATCAAAGGGGTTTACTCTTTTCGCGATATCTCATCATAAGTAGGGGGTATCTGTCAAGTTAGCTCGCCAAATTCGAAATTTCTTACGTTTTAGTTTTTATGTTGGTAGAAATACAGCGTGTAAACAGACCATTCCCGTCAACCAAGCATTCTGTACATCAAACTATGTAGCTCTACGCAAAAGCGATTGCTGGAAAACCAATTTTTAGTAATCTGTTTGTTTTAGCCAATAATTCTAAAATTGTTGGTTTTCCGTGACTCATTTATTATATTAATGTCATATCATAAAAACTTCTATAAAAGAACTGTGTTTTATATGTCACATGCGACATATTTTATGTTACGATAGGATTAAGTTTCTGGACTGAATATGAAGTATATGTATTAAACGTAGATGTAGTGAAATATATCTTCTTTTATATTTTGAATAAAATCTCAAGAAAATACTCTAAATAAACGCAGTGCGACACGAGAAAAATCATAAACTTCTGTCTTTTAAGATGAACTAAACTAAAGTTCTACTAAAACACACGTTAGGACGTATTTTAATATTGGTACGGGTTTTGGCTTAAATAATAAACAACTACGAGTATATCAAGAACGCCTGATGTTAAGATTTTTCACAAATCTTAAAAATCACTTTATACGGGGTGGTATACCGACGCGAAATCGGTTACCATTCTGTACATTATTTTGAGCCCAGACATAGAAATTTTTCATCGGTTATTTTAAAAAAAACCGGTGTTCCGTACATCAGCTGTTTTTTTCCTTCCACCCCGCATACTTTTAATTCAAAATATGTAAGATTATTGCGCTGCGTGTCGCGGGTTCGATTCCCGCTCGGAACAAAGATTTGTATGGCCTGCAGGATGTTGTTCTGTTTGTGTATGTGAGTTTAAATGTTTGTAAACGCGCAAACCACACTAAATAAGAAATTCATTCGTTTAAATAAAGAAAAAAATGAACAAGTAAGATTTTCTAATTCAAACTTCAACTATACAATACACACAATGTAAAGGTAGGTATCTAACATATTGTAAAGGATCATCACCTTAAAAAGACGTAAACAAAACGTCTCTTGCGACAAATAAGAAAGATAAATGACGTTCCTACCACGCTCGGGGATTAACCTGGCCATACGTAGTCTATAACAAATTGAGCGGTAAAATTGAAACCAGGCCTTAGGCCTACCCGTTGGCCACGGGCTACAGCGAGCGACAAGCGTGAGAGCGTGAAAAAACAGATGAAAGCTGCTGCGGATAATGTCATCAGATCTACGCTGGCTGTTGCTGAAAACCAGTGCTGTGCCACTGGCTGGCTATTATGCTGAACATTTTGCGTTGATGTTTTATCTCCCTATTTATTCGTTTCTTCCAACCAACCAGCCCTAGGCCCTCGTGGTGGATTATAGCCCATTCCCTCCTATAGAGAGGAGGCCTGTGTTCCTGTTAATGTTTTTTTTCTTTCTACTTTACATTACACTAGTGCACCCTAATCTATGCTAATATTATAAAGAGGTAAAATTTGTTTGTATGTAGGGGGTAATCTCTGGATCTACAGAACCGATTTTGAAAATTCTTTCACTTATAGGAAGCTATATCATCCCCGAGTGCCATAGGCTACAACTGTTTACAACGTGCCCGTGGGATAATTTCTGACCAACACGCGAGCGAAGCCGCGGGCAACAGCTAGTGGTATATACTCTGTATATTCACACTTTGGCATTAATGTTTAAGTCCCGTTTAATAGAAAGAAAAGAAAGAAAGAAAGAAAAATATTTATTTGGGACAAGCACAGGAACAACAAAAAATAACAATAAAAAAAAGAATCTAAAACTAAATAATAAAAAAAGACCTGTGCGAGGCCAAAAAGGCTCCTATCTCAGCATGATGCTGCGATAGATGAAAAACAAATACCGCAGCGCTGGTATTCTGATACGGCCCGCTGTGACGTCACGGTCACAACTACGGACACACAATACATTAACACAAAAAATAAAATAACATAATATTCACTTATATAAAATAAACACTGTAACTTTACAAACAAAAATGATTAAATTAAAAATAGGGGGCGAGCCCATTGCTACCAACCGGGCACACAGTTACTGACTTACTATGTGTTGTGTAATGTTTTATAGTTTTTTTTTTACCGACGTTTCGCGTGTTGCCTGGCGCAAATCGCATATCTCGTTACCGTGACCGAGCTCTTAGAAATTCGAGTTCGGCCTCAATCCCCTGGATGGTGGAATCCGTGCGATGTGATACCGAATTATTGATGCGCCTCTCGCAACACCCTGTAGAGGGGAGTAGTAGAGGGTTTTTGTCTGTGTTTCATATCGGTATCAGATTAAAAAAGGTTGAGATCATAAAGGATTGTTGAAGGTGATTAAATTGGACTGGATGTACTATGTGTGGTTGGTGGAATGTAATAAATTTAAAGCTTTCACACTGAGCTTGTGATATTTAAAAAAATGTTACCTATACAAACCAAACCTTTTAACAGAAACATACAGGGTGTCGAAAATGGATACCACGTATTCAGTACATCATTGTCAGTCCCACATAGAAACATTTCATCGGTTAGAAAAAAAAACAGCTGTTCCCTACAAAAGAGCAATAATACCTATACGGTCAAAATGTATGAAACAGCTGTTTTTTTTTTTAAATAGCTTATATTGGATTTTTATGTGGGGAGGCACAGAATGATGTACTGAATATGTGGTAAGTAATTAACTGTTTTCGCGTCGATGTCCTTTCCACTCCACCCCGTATATATAAGGTGTATCTATTCATACACGAAATCTTTTAAGGGGTCATTGTACTCATCATTATGAACAACTTTCACTATGGGACCAACCCCGAAATCGCGAAAAAAAATCAGCTGTGACATTTTGACGAGATATTGCGATCATATTGTAGGGAACAGCTGTTTTTTTTTTCGCGATTTCGAGGTTTGTCCCATAGTAAAAGTTGTTCATAATGATGAGTACAATGACCCCTTAAGAGATTTCGTGTATGAATAGATAGACCCTATAAATACTTATAGTGCCTCTCGCAAAATCCCATCTAGTGAAGGCGAATAGTGGAGGGTTATTGTGTGTGTTTCATATCGGCGTCTGATTACATAGAGTTGAGTTGATTGAAGGTACTGTTAGGGTTAATTAATAATTATATCGTGTGTCGATTGCCGTGAGCCCGTGAATGATAGTGGCGAAACTTAGTAACATGACATGGGTATGGATAAAAATGGATGATTTCAAAGCATTATTTGTACATTTTATTATTTACACGTTATAGTAAATTCTTTTAAGCTCTCAGATTAAAGCACAACTAAAGGACTGCCTCGTTGGTCTAGTGGTCGTAATGGCGACTGCCGTACATGACCCTTTTTTTTTCGGTTGGGAACTCATCAAGTGACTCCTCCCGCTCTGGGCTGAGCAGGAGGGAGTATCAGACTTTTACTGACTAAAAACCATCCATGTTCCTTCATCGCCCTTTGTATTCCAGGGCCACGGTATCTCTTTCGAACAGTCCCGCAGCCCCAGACAGCTCTTTGAGGCGCGCGTGGAACACGACCGCGCCGTCGACACGGCCTGTCGTCATAAGACGGACGGACGGCGAGCTAGCCCATAGATGTTCCTGGGTTCGATTCCCGGGTCGGGCAAATTGTTATTGGGTTTTTCCATCAGGAATTTCTCAGTGGCAACCATAGAGTCTGAATATGTGCCCGGTTGATGGCAATAGGTTCGCCCCCTGTTACATGAGATTTAAATAAACAACAAAAACACAAAGATGTTATGTAATGAAGCATCAAGCTAGGAGAAACTATATTTTTCTAAGAACAAAGTATACAAAAAGATTTGTAAAAGCGAAAATCTCAGACTTGTTACTACTAAGAATTATTTAACAACTAGTAACCGAAGATAAATGGAATTATTCATTTAAAAAGCTTGTTCCAATTAACTTTGGAAGGCCCTTACTTTACAAAATAATCAGGTGGTATCAGGAAACAGTAAAATCCATTATTTTCTGTCCATTAATCATTAAAAAATTACTCCGGAACAACTCCGGAATGTTTGTTGTCGAATTTAGTGAATTTAATCCAAATGTCGGATGTTATCCCGCGGGGACCTACGACCGGTATAAAAAAGTATCCTTACCCTAACCAAGGGTCAAGGTCTACTTGTGTTCCAAATTGCATCGAACTCCGTTCAGCCGTTACACATTATAATAAAGAGTGTTTATTCACTCTTGCGAAGCCGACAGGCACTTGTCCTTCCCGTCATTGTGATAATTTTTGTCATCTGGACCATGCCTTCTGAACCTTCTAGTTACGGAAATATTGGAGCTCAAAGTTCCAACTTTTCACAAGTTTTTGTTTAATACAGTTAGTTTTTAATGTTATAACTTTTCTTTAAATGCCTCCATGGCCCCGGTGGTATTATTCAATCACAATGTTTTGATGCTTTACACTCCCACGGTAAAACGAGATTTTTACCCAAAAATAAAGTCGTTTCCCAGGAATAATATTTGCGTAGATTTACTTAGTCGTTCTACTTCGTGAAGGGTTCTTTTACACCTTGTATTTGTGAGGATTAGTATGGATGAATATCCTGCTTTAACATTTTAGGAACTAAAAGATTCAGATACATAGCACCAGCCATAATAGAAAATGTACATTTATATTGAGGTGTGAATACACACAGCTAGAAACTAGAGTCGGTGTCGAAATCCCTGTAGGTTTCGATGGAACCCCGTCCATTCGCTGTGACGGTTCGTGAATTATTGATAGACCAGTCTATTTGCACCTGCGCTGCGAAAAAGTACTGAATAGACCAATAGGGAGACAGATAGGTCGACAAAGACTAAGTGTTGGTATGTATCTGTCTTAATCTTGCAATTTTAGAATTGTGCGGGCAGTGAATGAAAGGCCTTTTTTTTCCGGATGGGAAATCATCAAATGTCTCCTCCCGCTCTGGGTGGAGCAGGAGGGAGTGTCAGACTTTTACCGACTAAAACCCACCCATGTCCCTTCATCGCCCTTTGTGTTCCGGGGCCACGGTATTTCTTTCGAACAGTCCCGCAGCCCCGGGTGAAAGAAAGGCGCAGGGCAAGTTTTCAAGACCTCACTAACACTGTATCTATAGTTAAGGCGGTACCCTGACCAAATAACCTTGAGCATTCGTCCCTTTTCGCCGCACGCCACCCAGCGTAAGATCACGAGATAGAAAATAGCAATATACGTAGCGAGTACGCTCAGATTTTGGAATAAAATCTTTATTAAATCAAATTTACGTATTTTGATAAAAACAAAACTAGCATAATGTTTATTATTAAATTGCCTACCATCTAGTGTAAAAAGAAAATCAAAATGATGGTTACTTTACGAGGAGATTCAAGCCATCAATAATCCTGCCTCATTTATGTGGTTTTGTTGTGAGGAGATTAATTTTACATTTTACTACTAAAAAAAAAATCCAAAACCACCATTTTGGAGTCAAAAATACGCAGAAATTTCATGTTTATTGTATAAGTTGGTATTTATTTTGGGTAAAGAGTAGATAGCTCCAAAAAACTGCACAAAACACGGCTACCGCTGCGTTTTGCTCGGGGAGGCGCCTTAAGTTAAAGTAATTACTTATGCAACCATTTTGATGCAATAGACAAGAATTTGAACGAAGTAAGAACCGTCAAAGAATGCAAAGCCAAGAATTCTAACTTTTGACGGTTCTAACTTCAAGCAATTACTAAAATACAGAATAAAAATCGTATCTTTAATCAAATTCAAACCATTTATTTCAATTAGACCGTAACAGGCACTTTTGAATGTCAGAGAAACAAAGAAAGCGAAGCTACTGTCACAGACACAAGGCATGATAACTTGTGAAAGTACTGTAGTTGCCCATTCCAAGGCGTAGATCTCTATGGAGAAGAATGGGCAAGAAACTCCAAGGACTCTCTTTTCAATTAAAATATTGTTACAAGATCTTGGTTACATCATTCATGTTGAGTTATACATATATGTGAGAACGATATAGAAAGTCGTGCACACTAAGAGCGTCCAGAGTAAACGATTAACTCAACAATTTAAAAACTAAAGTATCAGCACTATTCAGCTCAACCATATTGAAGGGAACTAAATGATCCGACACGCGCCACCATCAGCGAGAGATTTGAGTGAGCATGACATACTCTCAACCGCCAGGGCACATTCGAGTCAATGAAATATAACTAAATATATAATATAAACTTTATTTCCGTTAAACTTAGCCTATGTTTACAATTTGAATGTAATGGTAAATAATTACTTTTACTCAAGTAATCATTTTGATTATAATATAGACAAAATACATAGATACGGGCGTTTGACTTTGATAAGTAAGTTAAGCGTCTCATACTGCAATTATTTTCTTCTAATGACACGCTTTCATTTTTATAAGGTTCAAATTTGTATGAAGCGAAACTTTACTTACCAAAGAAAAACCATCGTTAATTTATGATGGTTTTTCGCCCTTAGCCAAAACTCGTGCTAAAGACGTCCTTTTGCCAAATGAGTGATTATTTTAGCAAACGTGAATAAGTTTGGAAGTCCAGTAAAAGCTTTTTGCGATAGATAGTCAGTCATATAATTAAAATTGTCCTCAACTTTAACTAAAAGAGACAAGAGACAGATTTTTTTCTGTGACCAATTTTTAAATGACCGATTTTAGAGCAGTCTAGCAGCTTTGTAGGAATCTGTTTTAGAAAATGGTTCCGAGTTCAATTAAATTAGGTGACGAAAGCGGTACCTAATGACGTTTTCTTTATTGTTTTTCTATTTTATATCGCCATAACTTCATGTGATATACAAGGGATATCGTATCACCTCGTACTAACTGTGTTGTGGAGGTCAGAAAGGCAGTCCGTTCATGAAATATACTGGTATTCAGCTGCATCTGGTTAGACTGGAAACAGACCCTAATAAAGTTGGGATAAGGCTAGGCAGATGACGATACCAATATCTCAGAAGTATCGTCAGCAAATTTAATTTTAACCAGTATAAAATACAAAACTTTTTAAACAAACATAAAACAGTCTCGTACCAAATAAAAAACCTAAAAAGACATAGCCCTGCGAACAATAAGCGAAGCATGCGCAAAACTACGCCCCGCTCTTTACATACACTCTCCCACGCACACATTTACATCAAACTACAACTAAACTACGCCCAATAAGTGCACACGACATGTTTAGAAAACTGACCTCACTTCTCTGTTCGCAGAGTTCCGTCTTAACTTGTTTATTTGGTCTGCGTCTGAGTAAACAGTATATTAATAGCATCAGTTGGGAGTCCAATTTGGGAACAGACTAATTGAGAATTAGTTATGTACTTTTGTTGGCAATTCGACGGGTGACTGAAGGGACCAGGGTCTCAAGGGGGCTCGGTGGAAAGCTCTGGAACTAAGCCATTTTGAGCCACACCGATTTAGAGGACTTGACATGATCTGGGATTGCTGGGAATTTTAATTTGGTCTAAAGAAACCAGGACAAAGTTGACCCAGATTTTGTTTGGTTAACTTGAATAGACAAACTTTTATTTATAAATGAAAAATGCAGATTGGATACAAAATCTTGTGCATCGTTTAATGTCGTCCTCGGTGCAGTGACGTTGGACATTAGTGACATAACCGACACATTATATTAATCATAAACTAAATGTTGTGTTGGCAACACTCAACCCACAACATAACAATTATGTACATTAAAGTATACACATACATGTATACATTAAGTGAACTACTTCGCATCCTGAATCATTATCATCATAGTTCTTGTATATACAGGGTTAGTTTCCAAAGACTATCCAAATTCTCAGATATGATGCAGCACGACATTCTGAGCCCCCCCACATAGAAATTTTTCATCGGTTATTAAAAAAATAAACAGCTGTTCCATACATTTTGACCATGTAGGTATTGCACTTTTGTAGGAAACAGCAGATTTTTTTTTTTAATAACCGAAGAAAGAAATTTTTCTTCGGTTATTAAAAAAAAAATCTGCTGTGGGGGGGCTCAGAATGTCGTGCTGCATCATATCTGAGAATTTGGATAGTCTTTGGAAACTAACCCTGTATAACACGATACAATGATGAAAGGTCAAATAAAAAACTTTTTTTCAAAAAAATAAAACCGGCTTCAAAAACGCAAAAAGTTAAAAAATAACTTTAGCTTCAGAAGTCGGTGTCTTTTGTTTGTTTGATTTTGTCACCGACTTCCTGACCTGTAACCTGAAAGAATACAACTATAAATACGTCCCCATAATATTTTATTAACACAACTCCTAACCGGTTAGGAGTTATACCTTCCATCATCAGCTCATCGACATGAGGTGATGACTCCTAGATGCGAATACTTGAATAACTTTAGAAAAAACACGAAAAATGTAATCGTGCCAATAAAATTTGAGGGTTGCACTCGATTTTCCTGAGATTCCATTATCAGATCCTGACATGGTGTTACTGGGATCCCCTCGGGAGTATACTCTTACGAAAGAAAAAGGGAATTTTGAAAATCGGTCCACAGTTAATATTTTACTAAAGATTTATCCTCCAACTCCTAACTGTTAAGGTATAACACCTTCCATCATCAGCTCATCAACATGAGGTTGTGACTCCCAGATGCGTATACTTGAATAGCCTTAGAAAAAATATGAAAGACGTAATACGTGCCTATAAAATTTGAGGGTTGCTCTCGATTTCCCTGGGATTCCATTATCAGATCCTGACATGGTGACAATGGGACCACCCCGAGAGTATACCCATTCGAATAAAAAAATAATTTTGAAAATCGGTCTACAACTGACTGAAATATCGCAGAATAAAAAAAAAAAATCAGACGACTTGATAACCCCCTCAGGTTATCAAGTCGTCTGTTTTTTTTTTTTCGTCTTTTGACAGTCGGTTAAAAAGGATTTACTATTGCGAAAAATCGCACAAGCATTGACCTACTATAATGCGCGTGCATCTCCAAAACTATCGTCAACGGTCTCAAGGACAGTTTCTTCAAGTCTTAAAATTAATTTACTCCTTTAATTTGAGCACCAATTAATTTCTTCCATTTTCTTCACCACTAGAATTCTAAGTTATACCTGCACTTCCTTTTTAGGCACTGCAGCAGGTTTATTTGCCGCCGCTCCACTTCAGAAGCACAAATTATTCATACCCCATCAACGCTCAACCATCGCCACGAAATACGGGCTGGAGAGGTTGCTTTAAACAAGCAACTGGTTCCTATAAAAGTCTTGAGATATAGTGCGGTGTAAAAGAAGAATTTGTGAAGGAAAATCTTTTAGAATCGTTCAAACTTATGTGCAGCAGTGCAGCTCATTCGTTCTTCAACTTGCATTCAATGTAGCCCGGGGCTTATTTATAATCCTTCCGGATCTGCTCTGGAGAAACTTAAAATTAAGCACCTATTTTTATTTTCTACTAGTTGAGAGTTCAGAGTACGGAGTACAAGTTGTTGTAAGTACGAGTACTTACAAAATTTTCAAGAATATGTCGTTTATGAAACGTGTATTGACGTTCTTTCAGATATGTCTTGCTACATTTTTTACAAGGTTTGTAAGCAACTAGTCTTTACAACTGATTTTATTGAAATTTAAACTTTGTGTAGAACTTGTTAACCCAGACAGGGTTATTAAGAAACAGGCTGTGCCTAGTTTGGGACCCGCTGTCGTGGTTAAACCTTTCAGTATCCAGTTAGTTCTAACTTAACAACAACATGTAAATGTAAGTTAAAGATCAATGTGTAAGCAAATAAGTGAATTTGAATTTAAGTGTAAACGATAAACGAAAGCAGAAAACTGACGAATCATGTCTAATTTTTAGCATTCCAACGGACAGTCAGAAAAAGACAATCAGATTTTTTAAAAATGGTGATACGTTATCGCCAATTTTTTTATATTTAAGGACTAGCACTTCGCCAGCGACTTCGTCCGCAAATATTGTGACAGCTGAGCTACTCGTAATATGCATGATATAAATATAATTTAAAGCCTGTAGCACCCAGCAATAATGTAACTTTCTGCCAGTGAAAGATTTTTTAGAATTGGATCGTTAGTTCCGGGAATTAGGTACCCCTGACAAACAAACTTGTCCTCTGTATAATATTAGTTCAGACTAGTATGTAAAGATGGTATTTACATAATACCATCTTTACATACTTGTGAGGAGTTCATTTTCCAATGCATCAAACCATCCCAAGAAAAATATTCAACGATTTACGTTTCCCGTTTAGCTGTTCCAAATCGTTAAACGGCACATTTTAAGCGTATTTTCACCTAACCCTAACGTTATCGGTATCAGCGGTAATACGTCTTGCGCTCGCCTGGGGACGTCATAAAGCCAGAATGCGATTTTAATGTGTCGCACCTCAGGTGATCGCAGAATTTGCATTATTCATGATGCTTCCATCCATAATGATCGATTTTCACTCGATTTGACTAAGAACCTCGACTTTCTCAGGAAGTCGGTGCGAATTTTAAGACGAAATTAAATATTGAAGATCGCGCTTTGGCATTCGTGTGATATTTTCGCGTTTGGGGATGGGATTTTAGTGTTAAGGTGGTAAATGGCGTATGAAATCAATTCAAAGAACTCTAGCATTTTAATAAATAAGTTTAATTCCTACACCTAAAATTCAAAGACTACATGGCTCATTTGTGCCTAACTAATGCGTTATTGGATTTACAAAACTGGAGCCTGAGAGTTTTCTTAGCGCCGAGGGTTGACATATATCTTCTAGGCAACCGTACTCCGCCCTAGGCCACATCATGGTTTCACATCAATCGCGTTGCAGCCAAACGCAAGCCTATTCTGTATAAAAAAACCTGGCCAAGTGCGAGTAGGACTAGCGCACGAAGCATAATCAGCCTTTCAATGTTCCCACTGCTGGGACACTCGGCCTCCTCTCAATGAGAGGGAATGGGCTATAATCCACCACGCGGGCCCAATGCGGGATGGTAGATGTCACATGTCTTCGAATTTATGGTTCTAGGACATGCCGGTTTCCTCACGATGTTTTCCTTCACCGTTTTGAGAGCAGTGCGTGATGAAATAAATTACACAAAGTAATGCGCCTGCCTGGGTTCGAACCCACGACTTACTGTTCGTAAGTCGGGGCGGCCACCACTGGGCCACCGTTGCTCTCGAAGGAACTCGCGCTCGAAGGATTCCGTACAATTATCTAAAAAAAATATCTTAACTGGCGTCAACGGCAGTATGTACTTACGGGGACACCCTTTAATTTTCAACATTTTTTTTTTATTAATTTTTCCTTTATTTGTGCTGTAAGGCCTTGCTTTTTGCCAAATTTCATGATTCTAGGTCAAAGGGAAGTACCCTATAGGTTTTGATTCCCTTGTGAAATCGCAATTACAAAGGCATTTCTCCACAGGTATACGGTTACTATTTATAAGTTTACACCAAAACCAGAAGTTTTGATGATGTAACAGCGGCTGCAGCCCTTAATCTGTGACGCCAGAAGTTTCCGATACCCGCGACTTAGGTGCAGTTCCTATCACTGGCTTGAATTATTCATAGCCCAGTTTACAAAAGTGCAGTATCATTACTTTGGAACCGGTTTGCGATACTTCGGCGTTGTTTCATGGAGATTTCTTTCAGTTCAATTTTAGTCATACACTTATTAAAAATCTTTAACCTATTCATTAATTCCTGATAGACAACGCACAGCCAATCGCTAGGTCAAGAAAAAATAATTTTGTACAAGAGTTCCTTTTTAGGGTTCCGTAACCAAGGGGTAAAAACGGGATCCTATTACTAAGACTCCATTGTCCGTCTGTCTGTCTGGCTGTCTGTCACAAGGCTGAACCGTGATAGCTAGACAGTTGAAATTTTCACAGATGATGTATTTCTGTTGCCGCTATAACAACAAATACTAAAAACAGAATAAAAAATATTTAAGGGTTGTTCCCATAAAACAAACGTCATTTATTTGTTTAGATAATGGTACGGAACCCTTCCTGTGCGAATCCAACTCGCACTTGGCCAATATTTTAATGAACACTAAGGAATTGAGCGAGAGGAAACCTGGACTTATAAAAGTCTGAAATCGCCAACCCGTCTTGAGCAAGCGTGGTGATCAATGCTCATGCCTTCTCTGTTGAGAAGAGGCCTTTGCCCAGCAGTGGGACAGTTATAGGCTGGTATTATTTATTATTTGTTGTTCTTTATGTTTCTTCTCAATCAAGAGAGGCCAAGAAACCTTACACGCGGGTCTGAACCAAGGATGGAAGGTGAAATTTAGATAGAGAAAGTGTAAGGAATTGAGCACTAACGAAGGATTTTGAAAACTTGTAACGGGATTAAGTGTCGAATAAAATTTTCTATGTATGTAAGTTCATCATTTTTACGGCTGTGAAATACTATCGGAAGCTTTTAACGAACCAAAACATGTTTTACCGCAAAATAGTAATAAACAACTCCCGCGGATAAGAGACTCAAATAAGGGCCTAAATAGACGTAGTCACACGTTACGCCTATAGACGTGTATGTGTGACGCCTTTGTCTATATCACCTTACACATATTAATCCATCTCTATCAGTTACCTGTAAATGAAATCTAATGCCTCGTCCATGATTGATGAGCGCCGACGGGTTGTTAGTCAATGCTTCGACGCCATTTGTCATAATTTGACGTCATTCGGCGGTAATGCCATCAGCCATGATACGGTGGTTCGATGCGGGATGTAATTTGATTGGGTTGTAGAGGGAGGGGATGTATTGGATTTACAGGATGTGGTTTTAAGTTATTCTGATATTTTGTAGTGGATTCATTTTAATGAGCTAACTTGAGATATACATTGTTGCAGATTCAAGAAATATAGTATTTACGATAGTGAGCCAGCCGGAGCCATATCACGCCAGTGTGGCCAAGCGACTGAAACAGGACATCGAGAAGCAAGTCCTGGGGTTGGAAAATGTAAGCTTACATAGCACATACCATAACGCCTGTATTCCCCGATGGGTTTGGCAGAGGTGTACCTAATAGATACAGATAAGTAAGAGGTACACCCACATTTCGCCAGTTAAGTTTAAGTCCCATGTAATAGGGGGCGAGCCTATTGCCATCAACCGGGTGCAAATACAGGCTCCATTGCTGCTACTGAGAAATTCCTGATGGAATAACTCAATAACACTTAGCCTGACCCGGGAAACAAACCCGCCTGCAACAAAAGCAAACTGCTAGCAAAGATCTATGTAACAATTTTTGGTGTACAGACGAGCAATGAAATGTATACTCACAGCAAATTTTAATAGAGATTTGCTCATACTGTATTGATTAACGTTTTACGATACCGCGAAGAAGCCATACTTTTTATTACGAAATAGTTCTTATCTCAAAGTAGAACACTTATTACTCGAGAAAATCGCTTATGAATTTTGCTAAGTGCATTTTATTGCTCGTGGCTGTACAGTCGCTAGCACATCAATTTACCACAAACTGTCAAATTTTTCCTAATGATTTTAAACCATAAATTGTTGATGGTTAAGTTCAAAATCAAATGAGAAAATTTGACAGTTTGTAGTAACGTGATGCGCTGGCGACTACACAGAAGTATTTATTTCTCGAATGCTGTCTAGTTTGATAAAGTTCAGAAATATACGCCAAAGCACTGAAACCATTCTTACCTAGTTTAATCTATTTACTCAACACTAACTTTAGTCTACCCTCCACACAGCGCCACCCAAAAACGCATATAACACACGAGGACTTCCCCGTGCCTGGTGCGTGGACGATTCTGCCACTGCTGGGGCCGCTGACGTCACGATACAAGCGGAGTGACGTCAGATGGATCCTGTTCGTGGAGACGCACACTGCTGTCAAGTGTGACAAGCTGATTGAAGCGCTAGCAGCTGCTGATAGACAGAAGGTAAGGAAGGCTTCCCATCCTGCCTCTGCTGGCCACTCTGACGACGTCGCGGTACTACGTGGTAGGTCGCGCACTTACCGAGTCCCCCAGAATGCGCAGTCCCGTTGAGTACTACGCTCGGTAGTTACTCGCACAACTCTGGAGGAATTTGGATAATAATGTCAAGTACACCTGGTCATTAGGCTGGATTTTGGCATCCCAATCACTCCAATTAAGACACCATAATGTTACATGTACACTTGCATCAGTGGCAGTCTTGACGAATTTGGGTCGCCATATATTTCTAGTCATTAGACTGAATTCCTTAAGCAACCGAATTAGGACAAGTAATCAATTGTAATGAGATTTCATAAGACTACGGTGCGTAGTTACTCAGTAGACAGTATCCAATATTGCGGTAATTTTTATGTTGAACACCATTTTCGTTGTATTAAAAAAATAGTGAAAACAACATTACTTACGGCCGTTTTCAATAACTTACTAACAGGTAACGGAACGTTGATATCTCAGATAAACAGTTAAAGAAACATCATCTGTCAACCCTCCGAGAAACAGATAAGTGACGTGGATAGGATATTCCTGTCAATTCATTGCTAACTTGTATATAGAAACACCGATAGCTACTTGAGTAAGGCTTATTTACTAACTACTTATTAACGAAGGATCACACAGGACTACAGTAACATTTCTCCCAACAGGACGTGATGTGGATAGGCTACCCGCTCAGCGATGAGGAACCCACCATCATCCATCACTTTACTTTCTACGAGGACTTGGAAGAGGAAGGTGGCTTCATGTACCCCAACTTTGCGAGCGGGTTCGCCATGAGAATAGAACTCATTGAAACGTAAGTGGAAACGACTTATTGAAAGGATTAATTTAGTTTTTCATATATTGAAGATGGAGTCTTGAAAACTATCATCTAGCTGGACAGCTTCTTCTTATGTTATGATGTCGGAATTGTTGTTCTGCTTCTGGGTGGTTGTTCTGGATGACATAAGATAAGATATATTTATTTGCTCAAAACATGTGTCACATACAATAATAAAAAGTGCATGTAGGATAAAATAAATAATAAAAAAAAAATGCACATAAACATTAAATGCACCCGGGGTTATCTCCGCACGAAAATAATACAACAGTTGCTGGTATCTTACTGATTTACGGATTTTTTACCGACTTCTAAAAGGGAGGAGATTCTCAATTAGGCTGTACATTTTTTTAACATTCGTAACCTCAACTCCCTGACTACGGGTCCGATTTACGTGATTCTTTTCGATTTGGCAGAGGAACCTCGCACGGTTTATGAAAGAAAGTTTATGAGTTATCTTCTATAATACATATTATTTATTTTATAACTATACTCGTAGTAACAATGGAAAATGAATACTCGACAAGAATTATTGTGAGATACCATCATTATACCACAACTACATAAGGCCAAAATAAAAAACATTTTCCAAAAAAAGACACTAAACCCTTTTTAAATTTTAGTGATTTTTACAAGAGATTTTTCCTTTGTTTTGTCTTCACAAATGACTGCTTAGAATTAGCGTAGCAACACCTTCCGAAAATGGACTATGAAAATTCGACGTTTTTAATTTTAGAATGCATGTGACGCCGTATCATTTCTTCCAGAAACAAGGTGAAGCAGTTTACTAAAAAAAAAAACATAAGGATGCTGAACTTCCCTCGCGTAATTCACAAGTTTGTAGCTACGCTTCTATTAATTATTAGTACCCTTTTTAGACTCCTAAAACTCATCGAGAGCGGCCAGCGCCGTCTGGAGGCAGACTTCTCAATAGACCCTGCGTTTGAACTGGCGCAGCTGGTGTACGGGGACGGCTCTGATCCTGGACCGCTGCTCACGCCTGATCTCAGCTTCTGCATAGTGTCCGGTGATAACTGCGCTACGTATCCGCGGCAATTTGATATATGTGTGAGTATAAGACAGATTTGAACTAAGAATAAGAATTTTTCGAAAGAAAAAACAGGGTAACAGAATATGTTGTTATGCAGCTAAAACATTATGGTTTTCTAAAAAAAAAGAATACAAGAACAATTTCCAAAAGATTTTGCTTTTTATTTTAGCATATTTTTAATGGCTGTACCTTACTGGTTACTTACCCAGGAGGAACGCGTAACTCAGAAATAAACTGGGTAGTAATAACACAATAAAGTTGCAAACTCGAAAAACTGCCTAAGGGCCAAAAAAAAACATTGGCGAGTTTAATTGTTTCGTGCTCGAATAGTCGCTTAAACGATGCTCATGGGTGTCGCAAAAAGCAGATTTTTCTGTAATCCGAAGTGTTTATGGCATTGTCTTTAGAATTTAAAACATTGCCATGAAGACCTGACACACACACCGTTGTAAAAAGATCAAAGTCTAGCAGATTTTAATTATGAAAAATGCCGTGATACGAACCAACAATGCGGGCCACAGCTGCAGTTATTCTCAAATGCCACGTTATCGGCAGGGCAGTGCCATAGCTGAGGACTCGATATTCTTCGCCGTGAAGACCTGGAGCGGCTTCCACAGCTCCCGAGCTAGGGTGGTCAAGAAGACGTGGGGTAGGCACGTCTCCAACCTGCAGTTCTATAGCGATAAGGATGGTAAGTCAAACATTGCCATCACTAATTAGTTAAGAATTTTGTTTCCTTTAAAAACTGGTATCTGATAAGAAAAGCAAGAAAAGACGTATTGATCATTTTTTAAGCAGAAGTTTTTATTAAAAAACTTTCATTGCAATTGCTGACCATCCAAGCTATGAATGTCCGTCGCAAACTAATTATGTTTGCAAACAAAACATTTCGTGAATCAACTACTGGTATTGAAATCAGCTGACGGTACAATCTAATCTAGATGGCACGGTTGGCTCTGTGGCTGAGCGATTGGCTGCTGAGCTGCGTGTCAGGGGTTCGATTCCTGGAACAAATATTTGTATGGCCTACAGGTAGTTGTTCCGGTTCTGGCTATTTGTGTATGTTAGTTTAAATGTTTGTAAACTCACCCACGATACAGGAGAAATTCATAGTGTGGGGCAGCGTTTTTTCTAAGGAAATATTCTGGGGGCCTAAAATGGCTGCATTATCAGAATCATAATATGAATCACGATGAAAATTTAAAATTCTTAAAATGGTCTTTGTGGTTATAACCACAAAGTCTCTTCCATTTTAGGCACCCTTGACAGTCATTCGCAAAATATTTCGCTTTTGAGCTATTCTCACGAAATCTGCGTTCACGATTTGGTTTCCAATTTATGTGTGTTTCACATAAATTGGAAAAAATCCTACACAACATTTCCACTATAATTTTTTTTTATCAACGTCTATAGCAAGTTCTTGTCATTCTTAAATCAACCTAAAAAGTACTATTTTAAAGTGGTTTATTAAACATTTAGAAATAAGCTTTTAAATAGACTTAACTTCTTGTAAGAATAATTAATATTACCACCAAACATTTAACATTCGCCATGTTTTTCTTTTAGACCCGAGCCTCCCTGCCAGAAGCACAGGGATACCAAACAGCAAGACAGGTCACTGCGCCAAAACCCTCGCCATATTGAAAATGGCGTTGAAGAGGGTGAACAATATGCCTCGTATTAAATGGATATTTTTAGCTGATGATGATACTATATTGGGGTAAGATCAGATCATTGGACATTTTAATATTCTATCAAGTATAGGTCGATTGAATAACGGGTGTAAAAAATATCTTAAAGAAGCCGAAAGACACTTGTCATTGTGATCATTTCTTAGTTCTGGACCATAACTGGGAACCTGGGAAGTTACGGATATATTTGGGTTTAAAGTTCCAACTTTTTTACAATTTTTTTTTTAAATATAATTTTTAAATGTAATTTTTTTACTTAAAATATCCTCACGACCCCCGTACTATTCAATGCAACCATCAGCACAATGCTTCGAGTGCGTTACATTTAGTCCTACCGTAAAACGTGTTTTTTCACCCCAAACAAAAGTCAAAACAACCTTACGGCCTGCTTCACCACTTAAGATTAAGTTCTTAGTTAACAGGAACGTAATCTTTAGCAAATAATTTTTTATACAAATTCTGTTCCTTTTTTTATTTATTTTTATTTTTTAGTGGCCGTTCTGACATTGTGAAATAGAACCTTAGAAGTATTGCTACCCAAGCCAATAAGAGTCTAAAATCTCTTCTTGAAGAAGTGGTTATTCCTATCTAAAAATCGATCGAATACAGGATATAAAGACATCGACGCGCAAAAGATTTCTATAAATTCAGTAAATGATTCTGGATTCTGGACCCACAAGCTTTCAAATGTATCGTGGGTTATTAAAAAAAGAATCTGCAGTTGAAGCAGTTCATTACCAGCTAGCTTGTGCTAATGTACATAACTTACACCAGGTATCTGACTAGAAACATTGTTATAGGGTACAAAGGCTGTGCGAGGTGCTAAGTTGTTACCGCGGTGGTGCTGATATCACTGTACTTGGAGAAAAGTATGGCTACGGTTACAGAGACACAGCTGCCAAAGGTTAGTTTTCAATATTGGTGCGAAAGGCTGCAGCTCAGACCGATTACATCACTAAAATTTTGACGAGATCGATGTTTCGTATTGGCCCCTATTGGCAGTATACATGGGGAATTTTTGGCCATTTTTGGAGGGTCGTATTTTTCTTAGTTGCTATAAAAAGAAAATGACAGGGACGTGTCTACAGTAGTCTTTGATTTTAAATGGTTGCTTAGAAGGCATTATTCAGGAAGATAAATGGGGTATACATTTGTATAGAGAATTGTCGCCCCTGCTCCCTCTTAAGGGTCGATGGAGCATGCGACGCTTCTATATAATGCATTTCTTAACTTAGGTTTTATCTGTAGCATTTACTCCGTTATATTCGTGTTAAGCTTTTGAATTATCCCATTATTTTCGGGTTTAATCATTAAAATTTTAAGGAGGTTGATTACAAAGGGTGTAAACAGACCCTTAACCTGATCTGATACCTGGGAACCTTCTAGTTACAGATATTGGGGGTAAATATTCAACTTTTTTTTTATGTATACCTGTTTTTCATGTAATTTTTTACTTTAAACACCTCCACGACCCCGTACTATTCAATCTATCCATCAGCACAATGTTTTGAGTGCGTTACATTGAGCTCGTAAAACGTGATTTTTCATCCCAAAAAAATGTCGTTTCCCGGGAATGTTTTTTGCATAAAGTTACTTAATTTTATGTACATAATGCTTGGTTGACGGCTTCGTGAATGGTTCTGTTACACCCTGTATAGAACGTAATTGCTTTGTTATGCCATATGTTTATTCCCGTTTCTGAGATAGCACATAAAACCGTTGGTCCTAATCATGAAATCCGGTTGTATCGGATTGCAGTCGGAGAATGAGAGGGAGCGAAAGAGGGGCACCCGTGTTTTTACAAACACTTGTGTCTCCTGACTCCTGAGTTGAGGTTGTCGAAATTCGGTGAGGAAAACATTTTCGAAGGTTTTTCTTCCGCGAGCATCATTTATGAAAGCTAATTATAGATTTTGTTGCTGATATCCTTCTTCCCAACAGGTTACGACTACATAACAGGCGGAGGCGGTACCGTCCTCAGCACAGGCGCGGCGCGCGCCCTGTCCGCCTGCGCGTGCGGCCCCGCGGCGCCGGACGACATGGCGCTCGGCGCCTGCGCTCAGCACCGCCTCAACGTGTCCCTGACGCACTCGCCCCTGTTCCATCAGGTACCGTACTGGCACTGTCCACGTGTGCCTGTGGCTCCGTTATGATGGGCCACAGATGCAACTCCTCAGCCGTAATGGGCATCGATATCTAAACATGATAAAATAAAATGATTTAATGTTTCAAGTTTTGTAGTGAGATAAACGAATTGTGTTGAAATATGAGTTATCACGACTGGGGGTTTTGCTAGCTAATGTAATTTGACCTTGTATAATCACAGAGAAAACATAACAATTTATGGACGTCAAAATACAGGGTGTAAGGGTCAGCCCTCCACGAACTGACAGAGTGCATTCAGCTCCTTAATTTGAATCATATTCCACCGGAATTATTCGCAGGTTTTTTTTTAATCTTTATGTCCGGTACTATTTCTTTATTGCAATGTAAAATAAAATTATCTAGAAAGAAAGAAAATGTATTTATTAGCCCGCACAGGACGAAATAAAACAAAAATATGGTTACATTTACATGAAGTACAACAAAATTATAAAAGTAAATAAAACTATAATTTAAAAAAAAAACAACGAAATCGCACACTCACTCACACACACACACTCACTCACTCACTCACTCTGTACGCAGCACTCCATTTATGAAAATAATAAGCCTAAAATCAAAAAGCCAACAATGGATGTTGAAATACTCTAACGAACTACGCGTGAAATCAGCTATTCACTTCCTGCCTAGCTACAAAGTTCATCAAACTTGTCGTCCCGCTAGCCGTTCGCTACGTGCGTTTTGCCACGGTAACGATCAATTGCGTATGAGGAAATAAAACAAATCAAATTTAATGGATTCCATAAAGTTCCTGAAATAATTTATTGTACCGGTCATCAATATGATACAGGGTGTAACAGGACCCTTCACGAAGCCATCAACCAAGCATTTAGGTCCCTTCAAAATGGTTGAGTTGAATGGTGCTGATCCATGCATCATGTTCGTGAATGGGCGCAGTCAGTTGGGACTGGCCAAGTGGTCATCTCTTAGCTGCAAAGAGAATATAACCACTAGAAAGCTTATAGACCGATTTCATCAAGCTCACGACTCACCATCGCGGGCCGGGGGACAGGGAAGAATGCGTGGCTGCAATCGGTCAATTTGCGTAGGTATGCTTATCGTTAGGGTTGCTCTACTTGATTAAGGAAAAATAGTCGATATCGATAAAATGGATTTTAACATAATGAAAAATACTCAAATTAATTAAAAAATACTTTTTACATCAAAGACCATCGCTCTCAAAAACTGTAAAGTGTAAAATAGCTATAAACCGATCACAAACGATTTTAGGCATTACGTTTCGTCATAATTGGGTGTATAATCACCCGACTGCACTGAGTCCGAACGGTCCCAGCGGTGACTGACGACATAAAAATTATCCTGAACCGATCGGTCCCGGTCGTGGTAGACCAAAAAAAAAAAATATTTTCCAAATCGGTCTAGCAGTCTTCAAATAATCCGGGAACATACATAAAAAAACCCGACGAACTGAGAACCTCCTGCTTTTTTGAAGTCGATAGATAAGTATTTGAAAATATAAAAAAAAATATTTTTTATATTTTATTGTGAATAAAAAAAAATTAATTTTATTATTTTCGATATCGACTTCAGCTATTAAAGGTAACAGCACAGATTTTAACGATAAAAATACAAAGGGAAAGAAAGTGATAGACTTATTAGAATTGTCTGTTATAAGAAGGGGATAAAAATAATTTTCGTACTGTTTACATACAGATGAAAAGTTATGCCATCGTTTTTGTAACTAGATGTCTTGGAATGTTTCCCACACCACTTCACCGCGCATGAAGGCATTTTGATGCGTTATAGTTGCGTAAAAAGTTATACCTAATTGTAATAGTTTAGCGTGCACACAGGTCTAAAACTTAGACACAACTAAAATGGTTACTAGTCCCGTAGCCTACACATAGGCGACAAAATACTAATACTTTTCGAGCGTTACGTCGGGGCACTGTACGCGCAGTCAAGTGGTTTTATAGACTTTGATTAGCCGCCACGGGTCTTTTTTTAAATACTTTGTTTTTAAATTGTTGATTTAATCTTTTACTCTGGACCCTCTTAATGTGCACGTCTGTCTACATCGTTCTCACATATATGTAAAACTCAACATGAATGATGTAACCAAGGTCTTGTAAAAATGTTTTGATTGAAAAGAGTGTCCATGGAGTGGATTGAATACTACAGGGGTCGTGGAGGTGTTTAAAGTAAAAATATTACATTAAAAACATGTAATTTAAAAAAATACTTGTGAAAATATTGGAACTTTGATCCCCAATATCTCTGTAACTAGAAGGTAACAAAGAAATGATCGCAATGACGCGGAGAACAAGTGCCTTTCGGCTTAGTTAAGGGTCTTGTTACACCCTTTATTTATACTGAGTTCACCCCATCAGTCTGCGGAGGGCTGTTCCTTACACCCCGTATACAAAAGAACTACAAAAACACCGGTATGTGCTAGTGTTTTAGCAAGGAACAGTACCGCTATAAACTTCCCAGCAACATTTCTGTCTGTTAAGAGTACTTTTTATTCAACAATAGAAAACCTAATCTAACTTTATCTCCATAGGGTCGTCCCCAAGACTATGCCCGCGAAGTCCTAACCCGCGACCGCCCCGTGTCCTTCCATCGTCACTCCTCACCGGAACCCCTCAGGGTGTACGGCACCTGGTTCCAGCACGATGACCTGGCCCTC
Organism: Eugnorisma glareosa; assembly: GCA_947578425.1. Classification (NCBI taxonomy): domain Eukaryota; kingdom Metazoa; phylum Arthropoda; class Insecta; order Lepidoptera; family Noctuidae; genus Eugnorisma; species Eugnorisma glareosa. The sequence continues at coordinate 2,448,073 of OX387966.1, forward strand.
AAGAAGACTAGGAGAAGAGATGAGCTTTGAATCAATACTGAGTGATGAAGGTACCGGCTTAAATGTTTTGAGGGAAACTAAAAAAAAGTTTTTCTTCTTACGATTGGAGTTTTATTGTAATTTACTAACTTATTTACATTTTATTATTTGTTTTTTTTTTTTCTTACAATTTAAGTATTTAACGCGATGATTGATTAGAATCTCACAGTTGGTGTAAGCTTTGCTAAAATTGTGAGATATTTTTTATATAAAGTAACAATTAAAAAATTGACGCTATCAAGCTATGTGCCATAATGAACTTATTATATTTATGTAAAAAAAAATTGTTGAAATACTTAATGGTTAAAAATTGTTACCATTTTAAAGACATTTTCGGCGTCAAAAGACAATTATTTTCCTGAAATGGCGTCTTCTTTTAATTTTTTTAATTTTTATTAAGTATTTTGCGATAGTTACCTTATCGATCGATTTGGTTTTTTTTTTTACGAATGTCACATTCCACTTTTTTAAAGAATCTCAAACACAGTTACAAAATGACACTACATTAGACCTGAAAATAAATGTTACGTAAATGATTGTAGGTATTTATAGATCTAGATAAAATGCGATACTCAGTAGTTTCATAAAGACTCTGCATCGTAAAAAAGAAGGAGCAGTGATAGCGTAGTGGTGTCACCGTCGGACTGCCAAGTCATAGGTCTCGAGTTCGAACCCAAGACACGCACCTCAGATTTTTCGGATTCATGTGCGTATTGTCTAATTATCACTTGCTTCGGTGAAGGATGTTTTCCTTCACCGAAGCAAGTGAGGAAACCAGCATGACTTAGAGATATATCTCGATGGCATGTAAAGCCAAGTCAGAGGCTCATGGGCGACAAAAGAGATTACAAAAAATCACATACTATTTTACATTAACTCCACCAAATAAATGATATCACAAAACAATTATTTATAGTTTTTAATTTAATAATAATATTAAGTTTTAATTAATTTTATCGCAATTTTAAACGCTTTGTTCACATACCTCGGATTGTTAACTTGTGGCATTTATTATTATTACGTAAGGACTTAGTTGATTGTTTATTAATATGTTTTTATGTTAAGTAATTTATTACCTAAAAAGATTTTTGTTAAGACATATGTATTTTTTGCTCTCTCGTTACTAGAATTTGTAATAGATTTGATTGTAAATACAAGAAGTAAAGTTACCCTTCACGAAGCCGTCAACCAAGCATTCTGTATAACAAATTAAGTAACTCATCGCAAAAATTATTGTTGGGAAAAGACTTTTTTCGGTGTGAAAAAAATCATGTTTGGTAAAGTTAATGACTTAAGTTAAACTCAATAACTTTACAAAAAAAAAAAAAACATTTATTAAAAGTTGGAACTTTGACCCCCAATATCTCCGTAACTAGAAGGTTCCCAGGTATGGTCTAGAACAAAAAAAAAATATCGCAATGACGAGGAAAACAAGTGCCTTTTGGCTTCGTTAAGTGTATTTTTACACCCATTGTAGAAAAGAAAGTAGAATAACAACAATTTGCCGCGTTATAGCTATATCATACAACTTCCAAAGAATGATAGATTTGAATGTATGTAACATTTATGTTGATAGTCAATTACTTGACAGTTCATTTCCCTGTCTTTACGTAATCTCAAATTCGAATATCACAATCTCGCACTAGTCAGATCTGTAACTTTACATTAAAACATTACGCAGTAAGCTCGGTGCAAAAAATTTTTTCGTTGTTTGCTTCTGAGGAAGATCTTAAAACCAAGATGTCTTGGAAAATTCATTCCATATTCTTTTAAAGCTTTTATTTCATTAAGACCATTACAGGCACTTTTGAATGTCAAAAACAAAACGAAGCTACAGTCCTAGTCACAAACCGGGTTTCGGTCCCATAGCAAAATTCGGTTTATCCCGGGTTTTACTGTAGGACCGAAATCGGGTATTGCATGCCCTAGTCACAAAGCATAACTTGTGAAAGTACTGTAGTTGCCGATTCCAAAGCGTAGATCTCTATGGAGAATAATGGGCAAGAAACTCCATGGACACTCTTTTAAATCAAAATTTTGTTACAAAATTCATGTTGAGATTATAGATACATATACAGTACATATGTATTGTATATTGTGAGAACGATGTCGAAAGACGTGCAAGGTGAGAGCGTCCAGAGTAAAAAGATTTAATCAACCATATAGAAGAGATCTTTCCATGTAGAAGTATTTCGCTCTATTTGACGTGCGTTTTTCTATGCAAATGACGACCATTTAGGCACAGTCAATGCGTACCTATTTGTTTTTTGACTTCCACGCTGAAGAAGTCCCCTTGCTACTAGTTGAAAACAAAATGCTGAGAACTGCCTTAAGTTATTCTTCGTGATCTTTATTCACCCATACGAATAAATGCCGTCAGTTTCATTGGGTTTCAATTTCACAACAAAAGGCATTGTTTTTTTATCGTAAATTTAGTATAATATGTAACGTAGTTACTAGTGTGTATATTGTATACTAATTGTTTTCAGTATTGTTATGTATTAAGATATAAAATTAACATATCAGTTGTGTAATTTGAATAAAGTTTAATATTTTTCTAAACGTCTGTGTTTTATTCATCTCTTAATCTACTAAACATGATAATTAATAAGAATAAAAAAAGGTTCATGACATTATAAAATACCATGAAATTAAATGTACGAAGAAGTTGCCATTTTCTATTTTACAAAGCTCTCTATCAATATTATTTAAAAAATTAAGTTTATACACAAATATTTAAGAACATATCGCTGAGCCGCCTTAATGGCGGCTCCACGATCGTCCACAAAACTCTTTGATGGACCAACCGAATTGAAAATAAACAAAAATGGGGGCAGTAAAGTTGAATTAATAATACTTTTATCCACTACTGTGGATAAAAGTATTATTAATTCGACTTTAAACAAACGATATCATTATCATCACAAGATTCAACATCAAAACTCTTAAGAAAACTTACAAGTCAAATCACTCGCATAACCCTATCAATCACCCCTTCACCCCCTCCCCCCTCCTTTCACCCCGTCTAAGATGTTTTCCCAATAAGATGCGCCGTTAATTAGAGCAGCCCTTGTTCCGGCTAATGGACGCATTGAGCGCCGTGAGTTGCGACTTGCCAAATAACAGCAAGTCACCTCAGTTAATAGACAGGGACTTGCAATACTTGACGATCGCGCAGTCATCTTAGGGATGGGGGCAAGATTTTTCGACATTACTTGGGATGAAAAAAAGTATACTAGACAAATTGGACCACGTTGTCTGTTACATAAATTAATACAAAATAATAAATGTGTGACTGCCCCGTTGGTCGAATGGTCACAAGCGCCACTGCTGAGCATGAGGTCCTGGGTTCGATTCCCGCTTCGAGTAAAGCTTTATTGGGTTATTTCATCACGAATTTCTCAGTGGCAGCCACGGAGACCAGATAGACTCGTCCCATTCATTTCAAAAACATAAAACATAACCGGCGAAATATGGGTGTACTATTAGGTACACCTCTGCCAACCCTTCCGGAGTTACAGGCGTCGGTTGGAGTGTAGCCTTAGGGGCGCTATGGCGCGGGACTTAGAAATTTTTTCGTTTTTTTTTTTTTTTTCAAATTGGTACGCATATAGTTATACGCTTATATATGTTATACGCTTATAGGCACCATGAGCCGTGCAGAAAACAAAAAAAAAATTGGTAAAAAAAATTTTTGGGAAATTTCTCCTTACTTTTCACCTTGAGTACGGTTAGGGGCAAACAATTTTTTTTTTCGAATTGGTACCATACGCTTATAGGCATCATGAGCCGTGCAGAAAACAAAACGGTGTGTACCTGCAAATATATCCATAGGTTAGGTTAGGTTAGAACTGTGAGCAACTACGCGCGAGCCGAGCGAGCGAAGCGAGCGGTGCCGCGGCAGCGGCCGGCGAGCGCTACCTCGAAATTGAACGCGAAATTTTTCTAAGTATTTTTTTCATAGTGCCCCTAAGACGGCACTCAGGCGTCATGTTGTGTATGTAAATGTGTAGGGTTATCGCGGGAAGTTAGGATCTACCAATTCAGTCTATCGAAGTCCTCAGTTGAATTTTCGAGCTCGCTTCGTAGAGCTGGAAATAATCCTGCCAGAGCCCATGATCCTGATGTTGGGGCCAAAGGTGGTTGCCCAGAGCGCCACGCGGTCTACACTCCAGGCACCGTTAGTTCCATCAACCATCGATCCTTCGACAGATATGACCAACCAACTGCCATTGCTACTACTTGCATCAGTGTTACTTGCTACCATAGAACTTACATACTTAAAAACTTCAAATTTTCTGCTTCAGCTTGCTCACTTAGATGGCGCGATGGGCAGACGACATTGTTGCCATCGCGCGAATATCCTGGATGAGGCTGTCACAAGAACGTGGAGCTTGGCACAAGCAAAGAGAGGCCTATACCCAGCAGTCGGTGAAGTTGGGATGTGGGTGATGATGATGATGACTCGCTTACGGCCGTTTTCAATAACAGTTAACGGAACGTTAATCGCTATCTCAGATAAACAGTTAAAGAAACATCAACTGTCAACCCTCCGAGAGACAATTAAGTGACGTGGATAGGATATTCCTGTCAATTCATTGCTAACTTTGTCTATAGAAACACCGATAGCTACTAGAATAGAATAGAATATTAGCTAATCGTTATACGTAAGTAGTTATAGAAAACGACCGTTAGAGATGTCAAATATAAAGTCTAATAATTTTTAAGTGACGTTTATGGGAGAATGATGATGTTTACCTGTATCAGTTCCTTGGGATACTGGGTTGAAAAGTAATTAATCAACAGAGATCCTGCAAAATTTAGCACGCATACCGAAATCTAATCTTACCGTAATCCGTAATGGATATTCATTTAAAATTAATGGTTCGTGTTAACCCTACTAAATACATAAGAGTTGCGTGTAATTACGCGAACAATCTCCAAAAACATTAACATTCTATTCGAACTTCCTTAATATCCAAAGATTCCGGAGCACTTATATTTACGAATACTTCAGATTATAACTTGTGAACAAAATAATATTTATTCTTGGCAAAGTTTGCGGGTACTTAGAAGAAGTTCGGTAAGGATGGATCAGATGGGGTCATAGCGGGCAATTTGTCATTCGACACGCGATACCCACCGTAAGTACCGACTACACTTCAACTTTACCAACTTACATTTTTCATTACCTACAACTTTTGAGTGCGGCCCTGGGAACAAAAAATCAACAAGCAAAACTAAACCTTATTTCCCTTGTATAAGGTTGTAAGTCCGGGTGCCATAAACAAGGCCGTGTTGAAAGATTTTTCTTGCTCTCAGAATGTGTTGGTCCTTATGCATTAATCAAAAAATATCAAAGCCTTCGTGAGCTGTTGGAAGTTCGAAAGAGTTGCCCCTGAGAGGGTTGTGTTTAAGATTGTACTGAAAAGATATATTTTTCTTTTTATTTCATAAACAGCTACGTGTTCCAACGCTTGTGTTAAAAATGAAAACAACGAACCATTTATAAATCTGATTTCTTTTAATGAATTCTGTTTATTTGCATTAGATGTAGTAATCACTATTATAATTAATTAATAGTGGAAACAAAAAAAAAAAGTTTTTTTTTTAAATTAATTTATTCAGCTGGTAACATAATGAGTAGATTTGTTTATTTTGAATTTACAATTGAATTTTCCTATTCCATTTAGGTACATATTTTTAAGTACTGTGTGATAGGGGGCGAGCCTATTGCCATGAACTACGCTCAAATCCAGGCGCAAGGTTGTTACTGAAGAACTCCGAATGTAAAACCCGGTAAAACTTTGTCAGACCCGGGAATCGGGTCCAAGGCCGCTCAGCAGTCACATTTTCGACCACCAGACCAAGGAGGCAACTCGTGGATCGTCATCATCATGATTCTCTTGCCCATATCCCAATTCATTTGAGGTCAGCGCTGCATGTCTTCTTCTTCCATACTTCTCTATTACTCGTCATCTCAGCAGTCACCTCCTTTCTAGGCATATCATCCTCCACCAAACTCGTGGATACTTAATAATATTCAAAATCAAGCTTAACGAAACTAGAAGCAAACCGAGTCTGCACCCCGAAGTAATCAACCACTGTTCAATTAAACAACACCCTATAACCGTGTTATATAGTTCCACTGATTTAGAGCAGTCCCCAAATTCGGCAGATAGATGACCCAAATTGTACTATTTTGGAAGGACAACATTAATTGCTTTGGATTAACTAATTTATTGTCTCCGCGTTAATCAAGGATTCAAGACTGGTTGATATCGGCTGTTTGTTGATAAGAAAGCGCTGAATCGTCGATATACCCGAATCGTAATACACCAACATTTCCACCAGACCATTTTTTTCGCCAGTTATGTTAAGTCCCATGTATTAGGATTGCAAGTTGATTGCCACCAACCGGGCACAAATCCAGGGGCCTTAGTCTGCTATTACAATAGTGTCAGAATAGTCTATAATTGATTTAATAAGGCCCCAAGCCCACGGCGTATTGAAGCGCGTTCGAAACTCGTTTGACGTGCGTACAAAGGGTAATTCGTCTGCGCGGGGCCTTATTAAATCAATGATAGACCATTCTGACACTATTGCAATAGCAGACTAAGGCCCCAGACTCTGTGGCTGCTACTGAGACATTCCTGGTGAAAAAACCTAATAAACGTTTAACTCTGACTGAGAATCGATCCCAGGACCTCGTGCCTCCCTAGTATCTTACCCTAACAATACAAATACGGTTTTGTTATTGAATCGTTTGCCTTCTCAAGGTCCAACTGTTACCAATAATGTGCAAGACGTCACGTGGTCGACTGCAAGTACAAGAGCAACATTTTATTATATACCTACTAGCTGACCCCGCGAACTTCGTATCGCCATAAAGTCAATGAATGTCGTGTTACCTTCTTGCTGAACTTAATTTAGGATTTGCCTGGCATGCTTTGCAATGCACCTTTTCCGACCCTACTCCACCTACCTGCTCTACCTACCCTACCTACCTACCTACCCTACCCTACCTACCTACCCTACCCTACCTACCTACCCTACCTACCTGCCCTACCCTACCTACCTACTTATTAAAAATCCAGCAACACAGGTTCAGGATCGTGTTCCTACTGAATACTCGGTAAACGGGGTCCCTTAAGTTGTCTCGATGTCCCATAACATGTATAATTAAAAACGTGGTTCTTTTCGCATTCAGATTCAGATTCAGATAACTCTATTTGCTCAAACATGAGTGTACATACAATTATAAAGAAAAAAAAAATGCATGCAAGGTGTTGTTTAAGTACATTTGTGCTAACATGTTTACCATACATGTTTCACTTCTTCAATAAAGGTAAAATAGTTGCACATAGAATAAAAGCAAGTACGTACAAGTAAATGAACTTGTTGAACAACCCGCGTGTCCGGGGAACGTAATGAGGCAACTAATAACGTTCATAAAACACGCTGTGGTGTGCCGGGGTGTTGGGGTGCTGGGCGAACTAATAAAGGGAACTAATTAACATGTATCATAATGATAATGAGTGGAGCTCCTAGGAAAAATAGCAAAGCTTTTTTTCATCGTCGGTAGAAAAAGGACCAACTTTTTACGGATTCCTTGTAGATATTTCTTTAAGATAAGTCTTATTTCTTGAAGATATCTCTTCTGTAAATACCTACGTATGCATGGTATTACTATTTATATGCTTTACCTTAATTATCTTCCTTTCAACTAAGCACCAAAGATGTCTTTTCCTATATTGAGTTCATATCACAAGAACTTTTTCCAGTGAGTCGGCTGAGACAGGATGATGCGCGATGCGATGATGATGCAGGATGACCAGGATTGGTTTCGTATAACTCATTGCCTCTACTTAGCCAGCTGAATCACACTGGCCTTATGGATCTGCCGTAGTTATTAATAATTGTTGATTTCCTCGAAACTTGATTACCATTAGCCAAGTGAAAGTTCTGTGATTGCTTCCTCAATGATCAATATATAGCACCAATCTTAGTAAGGGCCAATATTCAGTTCGAATCTTCAATAAACAAAATATAAAAGACGTGCTGCATAAAATATTCTTATGAACTTTCTTCACCCGGCAATCGTAAGGAAGTAGTTTTGCGAATATTCAGGAAATGGATTTATAATAGCGTAACCGCGCTTTTATCGATGTTCTTGAAGAGCAGCGGGGAAGTATTAAAGACGTGATCACACTTTTCATCAAATCATCCTCTTGTACCGTAGGTAGCTATTGAGACTGACTTGAGCTAAGAACATAATGAAATTCCTCATGAGGTGTAATGTATGGACTAGCTGTGTTATTTTCCGCGATTCCATAAATATGGAATCAACAAGTTTTACTATGCAAATGCAAATGCAAATGCAAATGCTACTATATTATAAATCGAGTCCAGTCATCCCATTTTTTTTTCTTTTTTTGTCGGATGGGAAATCATCAAATAACTCTTCCCGCTTTGGGCGGAGCAGGAGGGAGTGTCAGACTTTTACTGACTAAAACCCATCCATGTTCCTTCATCGCCCTTTGTGTTCCGGGGCCAGATATCTTTTTCGAACAGTCCCGCAGCCCCGGCAGGCATCGGCCCTTGCGGACCCCTTCCTATTGCTGACATCTCTTTGAGGCGCGCGTGGAACGTCGACACGGCCTGTCGTCATAAGACGGACGGACGGCGACCTAGCCCATAGCTCACCGTCCACAGGCCCGCGCCTACGGTGGCCGGGAGCCACCACGTGACCCCCGACGCATTTTTGAGTACCCTTATAGTCTGTTCCGCGTTTATCGTAACATCCTTTTATAAGTTGCAAGTAAGCAAACCCGCTGACCTGGTGCTTAAAAGCAGACTTCCGAGACCAATGCACAGCTGCTGTGTGTTTTTGAGCATTTTTGTTCCGTTCCTGGACTAATGCTATTGGGTTTTCCACTATTCAAATGTCAGAATCTGTCCGCAGTCTGTAGTTACACGTATGCCCTGTTAGTTGATATATGTAGATAGACTCACTCTTTGCTACCACCACCATGATATCGGTTCACACCTCTCTTTCACTGGAATCAGAAGTATACTGGTATTTATGAACATACTTATGAAAATCCAAAAAATAATAAAGTAATTCATTATTGTGAACACACCCTTACTTACATGTGGTTTGAAGAACACTCGTTCGAAGCGCGCCTCTTTGAGTCAAATGCAAATAAAACGATGGTTTCCAGCAAATCGGAATCAGAAGTATTCCGGCTAAGAGCCTCGAGTACACACGTCTTTTGTATTGTAAGTTGTTTAGAGCAAATTGGGACCGAATGGATTTAACGGAGAAAGAATAACACGATATTGAATGTCAGTCAGGGTTCGCTGAATAGATTCGACTGTGACAATATTTTGACCTTGTCAACTAATTTTTACCCGACTTCAAATTTTCTCACTTAAATAGGGACCTACAAATCTAACTAAAGCTTCACAAATCAGTGTTCTGGGGTTTTTCGGTAGTTTATGTCAATTCAACATATTTTTGGATTTTCGGTTATCGATAACGTCGAGGCCCTCCTTATCCACTCTTATTTTTACTGAGAAAAATCTTGTATCTTACAACTTGTCAGGCTTGCGTGAAAGTTAAATCCTGCCTAATAGGTACCTACACGCAAAGTTGGGCTTCCAAACTCACCAACAGGTTTTTTTAAGTTTTACAAAATTGTCGATGAAAAAAGGAATACTTTGAAAAAAAAAAACTAAGCTTCTTAAGTAATGAGTTTTTAATTTTCGACTCGATACCCGAAACTTCAGAAAGAAGTTTAAAACTGGATACAAATCTAGCTGCAATAAATACAGAATATTTCAGAATTATTTCGTTACCTAAAACAAAAGAATAGAAAAAATCGTAACAAAAACAACATCGAGGGTGCACAGGGGTAAATTCGACAAGTGCGCCCACTCTATCAAAAACACATAAATAAATTCGTCGCGTCGCGAGCGAAGTCGATTGGTTTTGCTTTGTGCACCAATTACAGCGAAAATAAAAATCTCTCTTTGAGCCTTAACTAGGTGCAAGTGTGTGTTTTTTGCGAAATGGCGTGAGTGGCAAAATATGGGACGGTGAAAAATATTCGCTCGTTTTTAAATTCTCTTGAAAGTCTACTTGGATATTTTTTTGGCTGTGATGGTAGAATTAAATAATACTTTAATTGAAAGAAAATGAGATTTTTGTTTATCTAAAGGAGTTTTACTTTTATTAGAGTGGAATGAGTAATGTAATACTTTTAAAATTTAAAGTATTTTCTTTCTCAAAATGGTCGAGTAGACGGTAAAAAAAAACCATGATTACTAATACAAAATTACAAATGCATAGACTCAAAACACTTTTTCACAGTTTCTACATTTCTTATCCGTATCAAAGGGCGCTAATTTAGCTTTTTATGAAGAAGATAAGATGGCCGCCGGGAGGGGAGGTCGGGGCTAAATGGCAAGTGAACATAACACTATAATACGGACGGTCGGAGTCAACGTTGCTGCGTCCAATTTATTTTATTGTTCTTATATCGCACTGTTTCGCTTCGCCCGCGTCCACCCATAAAGATGTGATCTCATTTCTGATACTTATAAAGAAAGATATTTATTCTGATGGTTGAAGATATTTAGACGTCTGGGAGAATTGAGAGCTTTGTACAAAGGAGGAATTTAAATAAAGTCATTTTAGAAAAATACTACAGATATCTCCGACAGTCTATGCAGCTAAGAGATTTGTTTTTGGTCAAACCGTAAATACATTTAAGCTCCTTGCCAGGTCAGAAATACGGACAAGTTAGCATAGAAAAAATAATAATCTTACCAATTTTAATTCACTTGAATAATATCACAATGACTAAAGACCTATTAAGGTAGTATCGTGGACCCCTGTGGCGCAAAACTGATACAACATAAATAGCTATTTATGTATGTAGCCAGCACATCAAGCTGCACGAAACTGTCAAATTTTCTCAATCAACCTTGAAACTAATGCTTTAGCGATAAAGTTGAAAATCTATTAAAGAAATTTGACAGATTGTAGTAGCTTGATGTGCTGGCGTCTGTACGTATCAGTGACACTAAAACGGGTTATTTACCATGATTGCTATTTATGGTTTATCCGTTATATGGTCTTACAACAGCTCCGAAATATCGGGAACTTAAAATAAATAGTAAACTTGGTAAACATGCCGTTTGTTAGTGACCATGTCAGTTTAAGAACTGCATCTTCAGAATGGTTATTAATTAAATAAGTACAAATCTTTTTCACATGGGTCCGCAGAAGGACTGCTGGATAAACTGGATTTCAAAGGATCATACACTTATGCATAACGCTCATGACTCCTTCGATTCTTGTGATCCAGCAACATGAATTAAATATCAAACCAAGATTACTCCATATCACGTAATCCCGAGAGAATACCTACCTACTAAGCTACCACTCAGAAAAAGATAAAAAATGCAAAACATTATTTGAGTCCAATATTCTTGTATTCCCATTTTCCGAAGCCCCTTGCCGCCGTTGTGTCAATAATTTGGGATATCTCGTAAAATAAATATTTTTATAGGGAATCCGCGACAATCCTCTGTAAATACATCAGGATATAAAAGGATCAACCCTTACTGTTCTTATTACTGGGGTTGAGCCGTGACCGCTAGATCACAATTTAGGCATAAATCGTGTTTATTTGGACTATTCAAATAAGCTTTTTAACAAATATCTTGACTTTACTACTTTAGCATGAGGTCCTGGATTCGATTCCCGGGTCGGGAAAAGTGTTATTGTGTTTTCCGATCAGGAATTTCTCAGCAGCAGCCTCAGAGTCCAGATTTGTGCCCGGTTGATGGCATGGCAATAGGCTCGTCTCCACAACATAGGACTTAAACATAACCAGCGAAATGTAGGTGTAAGTGTACTATTAGGTACACCTCTACCTAACTCTTGAGGGATTTCAGGCTTAATACTTTCATGTGTTACTACTATTTTACTGTGAAGAACAGTTGAGTTAGGTATCGTACCTATTTTGGATGTAGGTAGGTACCTTTAATAATAAGGTCATTGGGTTAGGCCTTAGGTTGTACATAGATATATTAGAGATGGTAGGCCAGTTTCGCACCTTATTTTGCAGGCAATTGACGCCGTATTGACGCCTTAATTAGTGTCAAAGTGGTCGAAAAAATTTACTTAAACAGATGACCTATGGAGAGTTTATCTATCATGAAAAAAAATGCAAATGCAAAAATATTAATATGAACCCTTCCCTTACATACGTATACATAATTTAAATCATAAGAAAGTCACTGTTTTTTAAAAGAAAAATCAATAGGTCTACCTTAGTATCCATGAAAAAAAACCTTATCACACCAGCATAAGACCAGTTCTCAAGCGCCAAGAACAACAATATTGTGCGTGTTACTATGCAATAACTATATTATAAAGCAGGGTTAAATCGTTCGTTTAAAAAACCACAGGAAAATGTACGGAACTCGTTAAACACGGGAAATTGCTTCCGGTCAGCTGTGTTGTTGTTTCACTTACAGTTCGTTGTAGGGTTCCGTAGATGAAAACCCTTTAAAAGATTTTATGGCAAACATAAGCTCGCCTCAGTAAGAGGTGTAGAGATCCCATTCAAAAGGGAATTATTTTGCTATTAACCAAGAAGAAATACGGAGTCTGGGATTCCTTGAACAATGTTTGCTTGAAAAAGTTGATTTGAAAATACTTGGCTCGACCTTGCCAATAAAATGACCAATGGTCTATTTTGGCAATAAGTCTTACCAAGAGCAAGTCTGTATGCTTAGAAATCATACAGGCAATCACCCCATGTAAAAATCTTGGTATTCAGCTGCATTCGGTTTAGACTGTTAGTCGAGCCTCAACATACTTGGGAAAAGGCTACGCAGATGTGTGTTGCTATAGGCTAAAATGAGACCGACGATTATTTTAGCCTAGCAAGATACGATTTTCTAACCACTTAAAATATTAATGAATATCTTTAATTTTAATAAATTTTTTTTACTAACTTAATTCTGTATCTACGGAACCTCAGAACTTAAACGAATATTTCCTTGACCGCAACAGTTTTACTTTATTTTCAGCTCTCGGCCATTCACAACATCAGTGTTGCCGACGTTTAGCGTGTTTTTTACTTCAAGTTGAAACAAATTGCTGATTCTATCTAGCTAGCTATAAATCATAGCAAGTTTTATTCTAGGTCTTAAATTATAGCCTTGTGAATAGGCTATAGTGTTTTAGATTGAAATATGGGTTAGGTTTTTTCGTTGTTTGAATTTTAATTGAGTGGTTTGTTTAATTATAATAAAAACGTTAAAAGTCTACTTGTGAAAATAAATAAATGGAAAATAAACTAGCTAGCGAAACTTCAAAGACGAGCCGATAAATCGATATCAAATTACTATTAAATAAAAGAAAAATACTGCAATATTAGCGCTCGTTGCTCCCACGAATCACTCGTTGTTCCAAGTAAGTATCTATTAGTGTCCCATAAAGACATTGAGTTAGATGTCACTTAGTATTGGTCTATCTGTTTGTTTGGTTTTGTCTGTCTTTTTGTTCCGGCTAATCACCGAAACGGCTGGACCGATTTTGACGGGACTTTTACTGGCAGATAACTGACGTTACAAGGTCTAACTTAGACTAATAAGAGTTCCTTGCATAAACATTAAAACCCATGAAATTGTTGACAAAATCCGATACAAAAAGAAGTAATATTTTTTTATAATAATTTCACGTGAACGAAGGTCGCGGAGCACGGCTAGTTCTTATTAAAATTTACTAGTAAAACATAAGATTTACCTCTATAGTACGGTCTTTTACGTAAACATAGGTTCTCTCCCCATTCTTAATAACCTCATCATCCACCCCAACACATTCTACCCCACCTGAAGTTTACAGCTATAATTAAGCTGGTTCTAAGTTCGTCCGATGCCTCATATTGCCACTCGCAGCTTAGTTGCTTAGTTGGCAACTATGGCGACTCACTAGTGACACGTCATACGTCTTGCAGTGTTCCTGCATGTGCATGCTGGGAATTAATTTGGGATTAGCTGTGGTTTGTTTACCTGATATTGCAGATTAATGGCAATGACAATGAACCAGAGTTCAGTCGTTGAAGAATCCGCTTAGGAAGTAAGAGTTTCGAAGTATTCAAGTAGGTACTAATGTGCCTGCCTGTGGCTGCTACTGAGAAATTACTACTGACAGAAAAAAACCCCAATGACACTTAAGCCGACCTGGGAATGAAATCCGGGTCCTCGTGCTCAGCAGTCAGGCTTGCGGCCACTAGACCAACTAGGCAGTCACAAAACATTACCCCCTGACGCAGTCGGGTAAAAGGCAAAAAAGAATAGTTCAACAAATTCTTTAGGAAAGTTATGAATGCACATATCTGCTTTTCCCTGGAAATGGGAGAGAGCTACAGGATGAGATAAATTAAATAAAGGGTAGGTCATTAGATATTTACAATTTTGGTGGAAGTATGTATCTACATGTCGTGATATACATAAGTAAAGGCGTCGCCTCTCAAGCACTGGGTTATGGGTTCCAATCTGGGCCAGTATTAATGTGTTTTTCAATTCATGTGTATTTTCTAAGTTTATCTTGGTCATCACAGACATCGGTGAAGGAAAACATCGTGAGGAAACCTGGACTTGTAATTAAAATAAATCTGAAATGGCCTTCAACACTGGTCGTGCCTTCTCTCTATAAGAAGCCTTTGCCCAGCAGTGGGACAGTAATAGGCTGTCATTATTATGTACTAACATTAAAGCATAATATTCTACCTATTTAAATCTATTTAGAAAACGTAGTAGCGTTAAATTGTTAATTAACAATTTATATCACAACAATTCTTTTCAACCAATTAAGAGTGCTTTGCATCCCTCTATTTAATTAAAACCCCACTCAGTACATATTTAACAAAACAAACCAGAATAACAAATGAAAATTCGCGCCGGAACATTCCTATAACTATTTTCACGCAAGAAACTCGTTTTCACATCGTTATGTTATCATAACACATTCGGAAATTCAATTCGGACTCCAACTGCCCCTGAAGAGTCCATTGGCCACTCTAAAATAACCCCTAAAGCGCGGTTCGTAGGGTTGAAAGTGCGTGTTGTGGTTTGTAAATCTGAAATAAAGTAAACAACACACTGAGTGAACTCAGATGCGATATCATAGAGGTGTTATTAAGGGCTCGTTTGGGATTCCTCTTGTGTTATACGTATTTTGGATTTGTTTCCATTATTTTATTTGTTTAATAAAACAAATGAAATACAGTAGGTAATAGTCTAGTGGTGTGACCGTCGGATTGCACAGTCATAGGTCTCGAGTTTGCACCCAAGCCTCGTACCTCTGATTTTCGGATTCATGTGCGTATTGTATAATTATCACTTGCTCTGGTGATGGGAAACATCGTGAGGACACCAGCATGCCTGAGAGATATTTCATGAGGGTATGTAAAGCCAAGTCAGAGGCCCAGGGGCGGCCTAAAAACTCCGACACCAGATTAGGCACTAACCCCACGATAAAGAAAGAATTTGTTTAATGATTACTGTTTTGTTTACGAAAGGCGAGGGGTTCAAATACGATTGAATTGATTTGTGGTGTCATAGTACTTCATCTGCAGCTATATTGGTATAAGGGTACCTAATGCGTTTTGCTTGTCACTGTTGTAGAAAAACCACATTCTCTCTTCCCTTCATCTAGGTAACTACCTATAGTTAGAGGTATACACATTTCCAGCTATAGAACATTTACCTCCGGGTCGTGATCTACAGTGGCCTGTATGGAATACACTAACCCGATTGCACACCCAAGTAGACAGCTGTAAACAACACAATTTAGAAAAATGGGGTATTAAAGATCCTTCCGACACACGGTGGTGTGATAGCGATGCTCCCAACCAGACGATGTCCCACTTACTGGACTGTCCGAAGTGTCACTACACCTGCACTTTAGAGGAACAAAGAAATGCCACAAACGCCGCGCTTTATGTGGCCACATACTGGGCCCATGAAATAAAAACAACTCGTAATATAACATCGACACGAAAGGGGAAGAAGATATAAAGATGCTTAGAACTCGGTTCTAGAGCAAAAGATTCAATTTAGTAATGAATTGAAAATATTGTTTGTATATTTTGAGTTTTAGCTGAAGTTGGTCGCTTTTAGCGACCAACTTCAGCTAAAGGTAAAACTGAAACGAAACAGCATAAAAAATGGGCGATAATGGTAATTGGTCTCATTTGACGAACTCAAATCTCAATATTTTGTAATATTAGGACTTTGCTTGTCTCTGCATAAGGTGAAGAAATGTATACCTAACAACAGAAATTATAACCCATTTTCGCAAAATACGCAGGTGGTCGCTTTCTGCATAACGGTGCTCAATTATAAAGCAAATTATCACCCTACGTAAATTTTCCGCGTATAGCCTTTAATACAATTGTCAAAGCAAACAGATGTGGCTTGTTTATACGGACTACTTATATTGTGGTCAATTTATTTTGCTGCCCTGACTTTACCAAATTAAACACGGGAATCAGTAAAAATCTATTCAAGATCACATACGTGATATCCTCGTGACGTGCGACTCCGTGGACACACGGCCTCTAACCCTCCCGCGGCATGTAATATTCAGGTCTCGCACATCCCAGCGCGACTGGATCACTCGCACTTATTTTGTCAATAGTGTAGTTTATTGTGCCATATGTGCCGCGCTCACTACCGGACCAGCTGCTGTGGTGCCAACAAGTTGGCTGTCTTATGTAATGATTTAAGTTGGGATTCGTTTAGTGATTTACTTAATGAGAAAACTACACTTATTAGATTTTGTTGGGTTAGTACTTCATCACCAACATAATTTCAGCCCGCAATCACCCATTGTTGAATATAGGCTAGGCCACCCCTTTCTTCTTCCATTCTTCTCTGTTCTGTGCGTCTCTTATCCATAGGTAATAATATTCTGTTTCCCAAGATTTTGACCATATCGTCAACCCAAGGCGCTTTTGGACGGCCCTCGATTCTTAGGGCCAACCTTAGCCACCATTCGGTCAAAACTTTACTCCAGACAGATGTCCTCCCCAACCCCAATTTAGACGTATCGCCCCGTCCCCCCCGACTAGTCGCAGATTTTCATCCGACAACGGATATCAATGGTTTAGAGATTAGGGCTCAATAATCGCTAAAAATCAGCAGTGGTAGTACAATTTTTTTGTTATTGTAGATCGTTGCTTCAATTTTTTTATCACCACTATTCACTACTCCTTTACGAACCATTCCCTCTCAAAAAGAGGTGGCATATATCCCATCAACAGGAATGTTAAAGATTATTAAATTATTACATAATCAACGCCAAGATAAGAAATAAACACTACAGTATATATTGCCTTTGTCTTCCTCCACCAATCTGCCTAATATTCGGGTCTCGTACAAAACGGATCAGTGAGTCTGTGTCAATATTGTATATTGTGCACACATCGGCCGCCTGCCCGTCGATATTAGTTATTAATTAAGAGAAGTGGCCACACGTTGTTGTTGTCTTTGATTGAGTAGATAGAATGTATCTACGAATAGATTAACTGACTGACTAGAGACTGTTCAGTTAGAAAGTGACCACAGTTTCCGATGTGGAATCGGGTCATTCCATGTTATTCTCATTGACCGAAAGCTCTGACTAGCTCAAGCCTAATCCTCATGGATAACTGTGACCACTCCTCATAGTTAAACTTCCTCTGAACTATATCCTTCTACTAAACTAGCAAGAGTAGGTATAAGTAGTGTGTGTAGTGAAATCAAGTCATCCTAACATCATTGTCTAATATTTGACTTGAATTTTAGAGGTGACTGCTGAGATGACGAGTAATAGAGAAGTATGGAAGAAGAAGACATGCTGCGCCGCCGCCGACCCCAAATAAATAAGTATGAGGGCAGGAAAGTGATAATCTCAGCTAACAAAATACTACTGTTTTTAAAAGGATATTCGTATCACAAATGGGCCACTAGTATTTCGACGCACATGTATTTTACCCGACAGTTTTCCCATAAAAACCTGCCAAACTCTGGTCACAAAAATACTCCACACTTCAGTAACATTACTTTCAAATCACAGTCTGCATTGCATTGAGCCAAACTTTCGCGCGTCGGCGGCGGTCTCAAGTTGGGAGCCTGCACATAAACCACAGCCTGAGCTCGGTGACTACCGATCAGTCAGTGTAGACACGTATTAAACTTCACTCAAGTGTAGGAGTGTCGCGGTCTTTACAAACTGAGGATGCATAGAGCTCACTTGGTACTAGGGGTATGAATAATCTGTACAAATAAATAAAATTGGAGTGTCTGTTTGTAATACCAAAATAACAGCTTTTTACTGAATGCATATGAAAAAATTTACGGTACTTATTACAAAAACACATTTTTTTTCATTTTTTTATCTCTTTATTCCGGCTAATGTCCGCAACGGCTGAACCGATTTTGACGGGACTTTTACTGGCAGATAGCTGATGACATAAAGAGTAACCAAAGCTACTTTTATATTAAAATAAGAATTAGGGTTCCCTGCAAAAAAATTTAACCCTTGAAATTGGTAACAAAATTCGATTCAAAAAGGAAAGTAATTTAGTTTTTTTTTGTTTTATATTAACTTCACGCGAAAGAAGGTCGCGGGAAACAGCTAGAGGGTATAAAGTTTTTTATCCTCCATAGAAAATGGAGAATCCTCCGACCAGTCGAGCATTATGTCAGGTGGCTACTGCCCGACAGTTTTTGTCGGGTTTTTCCATATTAAAGTCTAAAGTCGCGGTTAACTTTAACAGTGCGATTCAAAATTTTCATGTTAGTTGTCTTCGGTTGCATAGATGGCGCTGTAGTACTTTTTGTACTATGTTGTTGTAGAACTTTCTGTAGTGCCGTTAGAGCATGTACTTAATAAATAATGTAGTAGCAAAAATGGTAAGTAAACTACGTTTATTTTAAAGTATAATCAGCATATATAGCCACGTCATCCCGCACTCGGTGCCCGTATGGTGGATCTCAGCAGTGGGCACTGCTGAGATCCACCATACGGGCACCGAGTGCGGGATGACGTGGCTCATGTCTTGAAATGAATTTTTAGTTCTAGGCCATCCCGGCTTACATGTTTTGAGAGTAGTAGTGAAATATCTGACATAAAGTAAAATGTCTGTCTAACCGTGTACCTAAGCCATGCAACTCTTTAGCAGCGGTCTTTTCCACTAGCTAGTGGTTTCCTATTAATATTTAGAGTTTTTCTCAATGATTTCTCGAATTCTTACCAACGGGTATATCGTAGTACCTATAGTACAAACTTGATTGAAGGGTCAGATTGGCAGTCGCTCCATGTAAAATACTGGTATTCAGCTGCATCTGGTTAAGACTGGAAGCCGACCCCAACACGTGATGTCGACCCCAAACACAATCGTAACATAGGACTTAAAAATAGCGGTATGTGGGTGTACTATAGACTAGTTATATCTAATACATCTACTTAATTATGTTTGGGTCATCGGAAGAGCTTTTGCGAGACCCTTATAATAAGAAAGTTTAGTGCACCCAGGGGAGTCGGCCCAGCCACGAAACTTGCTGGCTATAGTAAATCGTTACACCAGGATAAAGCTACTTATCTACCTATCGATATAGAATTAGAACTTAGTTATACGATAATGTATTGGCTTAATAATATTCATTCTGGCACAGCAAAAGTTGTGATACTTGTTTGCGACAAGTCTTATAAAAGACTTGTCAAAAATAAGCTGAAGTTCTGTCAATAATATTTTGTTCACCTTTCCGTCACTTTTGCGTCAAAATGCGTTTATTAATTTTGTTTTTGACATTATTCTGTCTTTGTCTTCCTCAAACGGACGGTGATTTGTGACCCAAGTCTTGACAGCGTGTTTTGGGTGATAATGAAGTAGCAGGCACAGACATGTAGAATACATATTTCTTAGTGCGGGGTTATTTATATACCCAACTAAACCGCAGTTTTCACAAAAGAACTTCAAATCAATACACAACAAAAATTTCCATATAAGTAACACATGCGAATACAATTCCACATTCATGCTGAATACCAATACGAATATGATTTATATGATCTTCGTGTTTAAACTGGCGCCGATCGCGACAACTTTATGTTGGCGCTGTTGCCTTTTGTTTTGCTGTCGGTACCAGCCGGGGATGTCCCGGCGGGAAGTGAGTTATATTGCCTATTTAGGAATAGGCCTTTGGATTGTGTGGAGGGGATTGTGACAATTCGTTATGTAGTTTAGGTGGTTCGTTGAGATTATTAAGTACCGAACGGTTTATCATAATAAGATTATACAAAAAAAAACACCAGCCAGTGCGAGTCGGACTGGCTAGCAGGGAAGCATCCTTTAATTTACAGAAATAAACATTCTATGAAAATGTCAACTGTGTACCTATTACGGATCATAAGATACAGTCCGTTGACAGACAGACGGACGGACGAACGGACCGACGGACGGACGGACAGCGGAGGCTCAGTAATAGGGTCCTGTTGGTTACCCTTCGGGTACGGAACCCTAAAGAAACATAAACACACAGATACAAGTTAATGAAGATGTTTGTATTGCCCCGGGATGTGCAGACTATCCCTACACCCTCATTTCGGATTGTGTTACAAGTCCAAGGTATAATAGTGGGCAAACGTTAATTGCCACAAAACAAACCGTCCAATAAAGGATAATTTCCACCAAACGGCTCGCATCGCATCGGATCGGAACGGATTTTACAATCTCTAAACGATATTAAAACGTGTACACAGTATAACACTACGAAGTATTATAATATCTGTGATATTACGAAGCCTCGCGCAACAGCTTGACCGCGGGCATCTTCCGCGACCTGCGATCGTAGCCGCAAGTATTTCGATCGGCTCCATTCGCCTGTCGTCGTATCCGATCGGTCGTCAACACGGTAGGTATCAAAATATTTGACTGAGCGCAGAAACAGATACGTTCGCAAGCGACGGTACGGTGTCGATCGTATGCGTCAACATCCTGCCGGACGCGATCGGCTGTCACCGCATCCGTTCGTATTCCTTTCCGATCCGATGCGATGCGAGCTGTTTGGTGGAAATCATCCTTAAGGCCCCACCTCAAAGAATTGTAGGAACTCCTACTTCACAATTGACAAAATTCTTTAAACGGGCCGGGGTTCGACCTAGGAAGCACGCAAAGAGCAATGCGTTGGGCAATGCCTAGCTTATTGCCAAGTTTATTGAGGGCTTCCAGTCTAACCGGGTGCGAGATCGGGCAGGTCGCTACCAAACATCTGAATTGAACTATCATTACTTGCAACTGTTGAATATAATTATTTTAGTTATAGTTTACTTATAAGTACTAATTATACCGTTGTATGATGAGAAATAATACTACTGCGCCTAAATATAAACTTTTTGCAATACTTTTTTTAAATAAATTATTCTTGTAAAATAAAAAAATATTCTAGTTACCACTGGGTACCACTTTAAGACTGTTTGTCAGACTTTCGGGCCACTGACTACCTGTAACGACTGCCAGCAAAACATCTACAAATGACAGCCAGGACCAACGGTTTATCGTGCTTTTCGAGGCGCGGAGGAAACTCTATTATGTAATGCATGGTCACCCATCCCCAGACCGACCTTGGCAACCGCGGCTTACTCTTGAAGGTCGACCCGTGCGGCTGTTTTAATGTAGACACAAGATCCTCCACAAAAAAAAAAACAACCATCAGATGTACATCCTAATAATGGTAAAGAGTATTGCAATATCAGTTTGTTCTAACGGGAAGATATTCTCAATTACACACACACAATTCACTTACAGGGAAGTATGTTAGTTTAATTACTCAAATCATATCACCAAAACCAACCACGATCATATCCAAAGGCCTTAAATAATGAGTGGTGAGGTCCCTAAGACCCGCGCTATTCATTGCAGGGTTAATTAACACTGTTTGCGGGTACTGCGGGTAGTGCGATGTAATCGGGGGTCCCTCAGACCCCGCAACTTTATGTGTTTGGGCTCTGTATTATTCTTTATGCTGCATACGGTTCGAGAAGTTAATCTTGTAGATTACTTTGGGTTAAGTTTACTGGCGAATAGTGTTAGTACTTTATTTTGTTGCTGTTTTATTTGGAGAGGGAATATTGTCTAGAAGTTTATCGTGTAGTAAACATAATGGAATTCGTTATTGGGTAGCTTTACGATGTCTTTTGTCAAGTCTATTCAATTTATCAGCACATTTTGCATATTCGCTCATTCTAACATCTTCAGTCACTTAGATACATTAAATTAAAACCTATGGCATTTTACTTGGTGACAAGGATAACAACAATAATTTGCTAAGAGTCATGAAATAAAACATAATTAGTTCTTACATATTAATTTAATCATAATAACTTAGTAAACTTAATCGATGTCATCATTTCCTCTATTATTATCGAGAAAAAACGTAATTGATTTAATTAAAATTCTTCATAAATAATTTCTTTACGCATTTTACGAATTCGTTTAGTCCTTTACTTGTTGCCCCTACATCTTTTACTGTCTACATTACTTCGGCATTATTATTTTATTGACTGTAATGATCCTGAGCATTTCTTCTCTGATTTTCAATATTTTAATTAAAAGGATTATCTACATCAGCTCTAATTCTACCAGCATTAGCAGCCATTTGATTGTATTGACTCTGTACATTTCTTCTTTGGTTTTCGAGATTGTCATTAATAGAACTACCTAAATCACTTCTAAATCTATCACCATTGTTAGCCATTTGAGTGTATTGATTCTGTACATTTCTTCTTTGGGTTTCGAGGTTATCATTGATAGAACTACCTGCATCAGTTCTTAATCTATCAGCACTAGGAGCAATTTGATTGTAATGATTCTGTACATTTCTTCTTTGATTTGCAATGTTTTTATTGATAGTACTACCTAAATCACTTGTAAATCTATCACCATTGTTGGCCATTTGAGTGTACTGATTCTGTACATTTCTTCTTTGGGTTTCGAGATTATCATTGATAGAACTTCCTACGTCACTTCTAAACCTGTTAACATTATCACCTAACTGATTATAATGATTCTGAACATTTGTTCTTTGATTTTCGATAAAGTCATTAGTGTTTTGTTGTGCTCTGTTGAAATAAGATTGCCCTGTTTGTCTCCCTTCATCCAATACGTCAGTAACTTTATCATATGCAGCATCTACTCCATGTTCGTAGTCATTTTGTGAGCCTCCACCTAGATTGTTTACTGAAGTTCGAATGTCGATCAACCCAGAGCCGTCGTTCTCATTATTTGCATTTTCTGCCTCTTGTCTTTTCTTTGCGATATTGAGGCGAGCCCTATTAATCACTTCTTGTAAACTGGTGAGCGTTTGTCTGATACCAGAAGCTGCTGGGGCATCATTATTAAAGAAGTATTGGCTTAATTTATGTCTTAGAGGTATTGTATCATTGTTTAGTTTCTGAATTGGGACGTATGGGATATGATCGATGGTTGTATGCCCAATGTGTTCAAGGTTACCGAAAAGGAAACTTTTAATTTTGAACACACGACTTTTCACTCTGTCGAAAAATCTTCCAATGATTCCTTTTTCATGGACTTGGTCGCCATCGAACACGTGTATTACAGCACGTACCTCTTCTCTCACCGTTTCTGAGATGCCGTGTATTTTGAGGGATATTGTTCCAACTATGCCTGGTTTGTTGACAACTTGTCCTGCTGTATTCTGTTCATGTCCTCCAAAGACCATGGTTTTGCCATGGTGTAGCACACTACCAACTTGATGTGTTATTGAGCTCGCTGTATCTGTAACCGTACCGAGTACACTGTCTAAAAAACCACAATGCGAATTCGCTATCAGTGCGAATAACAGTGCTATCACCAGACACTGCTTCATAATGATTTTAATTCACTTCTTCGTCTATTTAATTTCTTTGTTCACTGAATATATTATGTACATTCAAATTGGAATGGGTATTAGTTTAAACGAATGTTAACTTGTCGTGTTTGTTTATTACTCTAATGAAATGCATCGTGCTCTGCTATTTAATCAACGTATTATCAGTTGGCTTGACCTTAGGTGGGACTATGATACTTTATCACATTTCTGTGATTTCCAGTGTTTTGAGTCCCTTGTCGAAATGTTGTTATTTAGGTCAAAATTATATTTACCCTGATTAATAATTTACCTCTCAGTGACAGTTTTTATTAGACGCCCGAATCCCAGTCTGTGAATCCCTCGCAACCTTGGACCTTAAAATGTGTAATTGGGTTTTGAAGGCCCATTCCCTTTAAAGTGCTGATATTTAGCTATTCAGATGAGACGGTGGAAATTGACCGGGTTGAATTAGCTTCCTTTAGATTTTAAAATGTGAGGCTGTTGAAAACAATGGAAGATAGGCGTGACGTACCCAGGAATATGACTTTAGTTGCAACTTTGCAAGTTACCTTTTTGGTTGATACGGACGGACATACAGACTGATTTTTATTACTTAGATTCTATGAATCTATAGTATAATCAAATAAAAAACATGATAATTACAGTGAACTCTAAATTGACCGCGATTAATTAGTGATTAACCAGAAGAGTAAGAGGATTCAGTGTGCTAAGGCCACAATGTGATAACAATAATAAGATGAATCATGTAGTAAACAAGATGGAGACGACATTACGATAATATATGAAACACTGGCAAGGCTAATTCATATGAATATTTTCTAAACTATCAAATAAATCCAAACATCGAATTAAAATAACATTAAAAAATTCAAAAAATTCAACATAGCACATTACGAATTTCTGGAGCCATTTGGGGTTAAAATTCTGGGCCCTTGGGGTCCGACTGCTCAAAGCCTGTTTAAGGAAATTCGAAACGCTTAGTTGACGCTTCCCGTGACCCAAAGGCTGGCCTTTACCTTGGCCAGAGGCCTAAGTGTTGCCATACAACGTGGCAACGTCGCCAGTCTCTTGGGCACATTTCCAGCTGAGATAGAGAGATTTCCATAGACAGCGTTGCGGAGAAGTTTTTCGATGCCTTAAAGTTTGTTGTTATTATATTTATTTTAGTTTATTTAATAGTTTTTAATTAATAATGTATATAAATATCATTAAATAAAATAGATGTCAAATATTGAAGTATTAAAAAAACTTTCTGCGGAAAAAAAACCGACTTCTAAAATAGTCTAAAATAATAAAGTAATTGAAGTGTATGGAGGAAACGACGAATAAAACGGCGGTCCGGAATATAATTCCTATATTATAAATCTCTCTACACTTCTAGTAGGCTTATGCTACAAATAGTCTAAAACGATAGAGGACAGTTTACTTAATACAGGCACTAGGCTGCGGAGATTATATCGAGCCGATTAGCGAGATCTAGGTCTACGACACAAGTCTAGATTTGGTTGTAACAAGTAGCGTGTACAGGTCAGGAGGCCAAAACAAGTACTGAACTCGATGACCATGCCTAATTGATTTTTAGCTAGTCATATGTTCCGACGGAGGCCGAGCTTTGCCGAACGCACCCGAAGTTGCGTTCGGAAAGGTACACACCAGTACATTACAATGTATGCTTATATTTTGTTCAGTGTAAATATTTATTAGTATTGTTAAATCTGTAAATAGATATTATGTGTGATGTAAATATAGCAACTAAATAAATGTGTATATTCCTGTTAATAACTGTTAGTTTATTTATAACCAAAGACAATGATTGTGTTTTCTGTTGTTGTCTATGATCTGACATTTATTCGAATTTGACAGCTCTGTGTAACGGGAAAATAAGATGTACTACTTGTATTGTGGAGTGTTTACATTTTCGGTTTTATCCTAATTAAAGTTATTAATTGCCGGAGTAGCGATGACCGCCACATAATTTTAGACTTTTTAGTGTCTTTTTGGATGTGACTTTATATGTTTCATTATTTTTGCAACTAGCTGTTATAAGGAGCCATCATGTCATCTACCCAAAGACATTTAATCTCTTTGCATCTACCATAGCCCAAGAAAAATATATATTATGTATCCAAAGAAAAAAAAAAAAACAAATTACTGAACCGATTTTGAGGAAATTTCTATGGGACCAATCGGGAAGTATATCATTTTACATAAAAAATATTTTTTCAAATCAGTCCATAAATGACGGAGTTATGAGGAAACAAACATAAAAAAAAATACAGCCGAATTGAGAACCTCCTCCTTTTTGAAGAGAGTTGGTTAAAAAACTTAATAGCTTTTATAAACCTATAAACGAAATAGAACACCATTTATAAGTAATATTGGTTCACTTACTTGAATTCCCCGTGTTAGTAGCAGTGTTTTACCTAAAAATAAAACACATATTAAATACTTACCTTATTTGAAGCTTACTAGATTGAGAGTGGCACCACTGGTTTCCGCTATACTTCCCTCTCTTTTGCTCTTTCCTTTAGTTGCATATATCTTTCTCTTTCGCACATCCCCGATTTCTCACCAGGTGGCGCTGCCTGATGTGGGCATAGCCATGGCAGCGCATCGCTGATCATTGTGTCGAAAATCTTCACCAGGTAGAAATTAAACGTAAGCTTCAAATAAGGTAAGTATTTAATATGTGTTTTATTTTTAGGTAAAACACTGCTATTAAACACTTGATCGTTATTTGAAGCTTACTAGATTGAGACGTGTTTGTTATCACCTGGTGGGAAATGAATGAATGACGCCAATGTGAACGCAGAATGGTAATTAATAAAAATTAGATGCGCATAGAGAAAAATACATTTATTGAATGAATTATTTAACGCATACAAGGAAAAAATCATTAGGTACAAAGATTAAGACTTACTACGCGAATTAACTAGGTACTTATAATTATTTTCAATAACTTAAAATGATCTAATATCTCCATAATTTTTAAAAGATATAATCATATAGATAGACTACACACAACAGCTACCTTAATTTGTTTCTTGAATGATATTTAGTAATTTTAAACATTTTGAGCACTTCCTGAGAAATACGAAAAATAAATAAAGAGTAAAATTCATCTCTATCAATTTAACTAACAGGATTAAACATCCTAGATACATTACAGCCAGAACTGGTGGGTATACAGGGCATCACTTCTCTACAGTAATAACGGGTGAAGGTATTCTGAGACTGCCAATTTCCTCTAGAGAGTATTTCATCTAAGGAGTAGTTGTTAACCCAGTTTTTAGAGGCTACAGCAGATCTAAGACTGCCAGGAGAAGCCTTTACTCCTGCTTCTAACAACAGAGATTTGATCCATCCCGCTATGACTGTACGAGAAGCGACCCTTGGTTTTCCTCCTAAATTAAGAAACAGATTATTGAGACACGCCGACTGGCGTTTATCTTTTAGTATGGTTATTGTTCGTTTAACCCAAAGTACAGGGTCTAAATTCTCGTTAGTAGGATTGAGGTATAGTTTCCAACCAGACTGTCTATAATCGGCAGTATCTGTTTTAGATCCAAATATTGGCCATAGGATCAGACCATCATTACTTTCTGACAGGTGTTTTGAGTCTACAGCTAATAGAGTAAGATCATGAACTCTTCTGCCGGAACAAAGGAGTAACAAAGTTGCCGTATGTCTACAAGTAGCAAATACATTATTCGTGTCTACAGAATAGCTTCCCATAAATTCTGCTATTGATCAACGTTCCAGACTAAAGACTTTTGAGCTACTGGGTTTTTTAAAGCAATAGACTTTAATATATGAGTAACTAAAACGTGGGAACTTAATTTGGCAGATTGTTCAGGGTTGCTTAGCGTGCAGACCACAGATTTATGTAATAAAATAGTTTTATAAGCCAAACCCTCTACGATACTTAAATCTGCAAGAAAGCGGGCCAAAATCTGACCTGTTGGCTGGAAGGGGCTTAATTTATGCTTTTTTGTCCATGTAAGCCATCTATTCCAAGCTACTTGATAAGTCTTTTTGGTTGATGGCCGCCAAGAAGATTTTAAGAGCTGTAACTGAGCTTCATTCCATTCAACTAGGGTCGGAGCCCACCCCCACATTTCCATACTTCTAACGTCATCTCCCGGACTCTTGGAGGTGGAAGGCCTGTCACCGTGTCTACCAGTTGTGAATGCAGTTTCTGGATTGTGAATGGAGGTGCTAATGCACGGGCTTTTAGATCCGCTCTCCAAAAGACTCTCTCCCACCTCGGGACTACGATTAGAAAAACTCCCGACGCAGAGTTGAGGTGAGCTAGTACCTTGGGCACTAGGGAAGGTCGAGGAAACACCCAGGCTAATTGGTAAATCCAGTTTTGGGAGAAGGCATCGTGGTATATTGCTCGAACGTCGTTCAGATCCAGTGAAACATAATTCATTACGACTTTTGCCCGTTCTGACGCGAATAGATCTATCAGTGGAACTCCGAACTTTTTGAATATTTTCTCCGTACACTGGGGTAGGAGATGCCACTCTGGAGGAAGCCGATGACGAGAAAGATGGTCTGCGTGACATTTGTATTTTCCCGGAATGCATGTAGCATTCCGTAGGTATTGTAAACAGTAAACATATTTGGTCTTTAGGTAGATTTCGCTTTAGTTTTTTTTTTTTTTTTATTACAGAATGACTGTTTAATATAATATTGATTGCAAAAGTTAACAATTCATAGTTATACGGGTTGTCGTTTTGCATCCGGGTAAAATTCAAGGAGGTATCTATACTTACGATTCTCGACTCGAATCGATAATAAAAAGTGTAGTTTTTTTTTTTTTTGTAATCGGTAAATGTAAATCCGTATTAAAACGCAGCCCGTCTGTTCCTAGCCCAATAAACGCGCCGTCACACACCCAAACGTTAACGTTTATACCACAGCATAATTATGGACAGTATGCAAACTAGGGGGTGGTTTACACTTACCGATTTCAAGAAAAAATTAAAAAAAATTAAAAAGACTACCCTTTTATCATCGATTCGGGTCGAGAATCGTTAGTATAATACCTCTTTGAATTTGACCAGGATGCAAAACGACAGCCTGTATAAGGTTAAAACAGAAAACTCTAGAAGAAATTAATCAAATAAACTTTTTGATCAGTGACTGCAACAATGCAAGGTTCCTTGTCAACTTCCAAAACAATGAAATCAACAATGAGCTGTGTGTCAACCTCAATCTTCTTTGAGTGTTTGATCCTCTCTTCCAGCTCCATCGGTCAGAGTGTCGTCTTAGGGGCACTATGAAAAAAATACTTAGAAAAATTTCGCGTTCAATTTCGAGGTAGCGCTCGCCGGCCGCTGCCGCGGCACCGCTCGCTTCGCTCGCTCGGCTCGCGCGTAGTTGGGCACAGTTCTAACCTAACCTAACCTATGGATATATTTGCAGGTACACACCGTTTTGTTTTCTGCACGGCTCATGGTGCCTATAAGCGTATGGTACTAATTTGAAAAAAAAAAAAAAAAACGAAAAAATTTCTATGTCCCGCGCCATAGCGCCCCTAAGGCTACACTCCAACCGCTCCATCACATGACCATAGTGAGGAATATAAAGCAAGTGAATGGAACCATCTTCCAGACCAAACATCAGAATTTTTAGCGTGCAGTGCTATTGACTTAACGTTGCAACCGAAGTGCTGGCCCAAGTTATACTCGTGCCAAATGCTGTCGTAGTAATTGGTCGATCCAATCCAGTTTTCGCCGATTCCAAAGCAGAAGGTAACTGTCGGCATAGTCAATCTTTGTAAAGAAGTGCCCAAATCTTCCGGCAAGCTATTCCAATCTTTTTCCTGCATAATTTTGAGCTTAATCCACTTTTCGCCTTTTATCACCCCCTGCCAGAAACTGTACTGTGCCACCTTCCTCCCATGCCAGTGCTGTCATATAACTTCCATCAACAGCATGCGCAATAAGTTGTTGGTCGTCCCTGAGTTTTAAATTTAGTGTCGGGCCAGGTAATATATGGTTACCGACCCTATCATACGATGTTAGGATTCCTCCCATATCGCCTATGCAAAAATTGCGAGAATGCATTCTCCAGAGCTGATGCTGTTTGCTAAGTAACCATTGGTGGCGATCTCAATTTTGTTCTGAATGTCCCAAAACTTCAAGGCGTAGTCGTCGCCTACAGATACAACCAGTACGTATCGTACTGAATTATTCTGGTGCCGTGCTTTGCGAAGTAAAATGGCTGACTTATGTTATCAGTAGTGTAAGTTGCAATCGAACCGTTATGAAAAACAATTGCTATGTACTTATCAAAGGTACACACTCGAAATATTCCCGAAATTTGACGTTGGAACGATGGTGTACTTCATGTGCGGATTTACCAAAACCTTCTGCCATTTCTTGTAAGACAAATAAGTCCCTCGCCACAGTATCGGATCGTGAGTAACCCGCCAATGGGACACCAGGTCATAGGGATAGGCCCGCGGCCACTGCATTGTCATTTCCAGGCACTCATACAAAATCGCTTAAAATGCTAATTTTTTCCACTTCGGGTTTTTGTTTAAGAGGTCTTTTATCAGGTCATAAAAGTGATGGCAGCCAGCCTCGTTCGGAAAGATCGACTCCCACATTCGAACTGAAATGGACAAACCAGGAACATTGAATGTGTATAATGTTCAAACTATAGATTAGTCACTTCTATTTATAGGTATCTGGGGTTGCCAACCATACTTTATGATTACGTATTCTACTTTATTTTTGGTAAATAGACTTTAAACTTTTGCATAAAAATAAAGTAAGTATGTGAAAATACTATATTTCCAATCTTTACTGTGATGCGTAAAATTAAACACTTCATGGATAATTATTAGCCTGCGAAATATACGTTTTTTTTGCAAGTTGCAGGTCAGTGTCAGGTTGTATGTTGATGAAAATATGATTCACGTATGTAGCACTTATGCAGTTACAGTATTATAATCATTTAAATCATCAATACAACCCCTTACGTTAATATAATCCCATTTAATAACTGGTTAATGGAAAAGCCATTCTATGGGTTATGGTATGGGTAATTAAGTATAAATTGGGGACCAATATACCATTATTTTAAATGTTTAAGTGACAGTGTCCAATAATTATTAAAGCTAAATGACCAACAGGATCACGAATTTAATAATTTAATTTCTTTTTACATTTTACAAGCCACATGTTGAATATAAAGGGTGTAACAAGACCCTTCACGAAGCCGACTACCAAACATTCATCATCATCATCATTTCAGCCCGTTGTTGTCCACTGCTGAACATAGGCCTCCCCAGTCGATTTCCATCGTGTCCGGTCCAATGCCACCTGCATCCAGCGACTCCCTGCACATTTAACAAGGTCGTCGGTCCATCTGGCAGGTGGCCGTCCCACGCTGCGCTTTCCAATGCGTGGTCTCCACTCCAGTATCCGTTTGCCCCATCGGCCGTCCGATCTTCGCGCTATGTGGCCTGCCCATTGCCACTTCAGCTTGCTTATCCGCTGGGCTATGTCGACGACCTTGGTTCGTCTACGGATTTCCTCATTTCTGATTCTATCACGTAGAGAAACGCCGAGCATAGCCCTCTCCATAGCCCGCTGAGCGACTTTGAGCTTCTGTATAAGACCTATTGTGAGAGACCACGTTTCAGATCCGTAAGTCATCACTGGTAACACACATTGGTTATAAACCCTACTTTTGAGGCACTGAGGTATTTTGGACGAGAAGACATCGCGTAGTTTCCCGAACGCTACCCAGCCGAGTTGGATTCGACGATTGACCTCTCTCTCGAAGTTGGACCTACCTAACCGGACCGCCTGTCCCAGGTAGATATATTCGTCGACAACTTCAAGAGTAGTGTTCCCGACTGTGAGTACGGTGGGTGCAACATGGACATTAAACATGAGTTTCGTTTTGTCCATGTTCATTTTAAGACCCACTTGCTGGGAGACACTATTGAGGTCACCGAGCATTTGTCCTAGGTCTTCCAGTGACTCAGCCATGACTACAATATCGTCGGCAAATCGAAGGTGTGTGAGGTATTCGCCGTTGATATTGATGCCGAGTCCTTTCCATTCCAGGAGTTTGAAGGCGTCCTCCAGAGTAGCCGTAAACAGTTTCGGAGATATGACATCTCCCTGTCTTACTCCTCTCTTTATCGAGATCGCCTTCGTGCATTGCTCCTGTACTCGGACTGACATTGTGGCATTGTTATACAAACACTTCAACACTTCCACGTACCGATAGTCAATATGGCACCTCTGGAGAGACCTAAGAACCGCCCAAGTTTCAATCGAATCAAAGGCTTTCTCATAGTCCACAAACGCCAAGCATAAAGGCCGGTTATACTCTTCGGTCTTCTGTATAATCTGCCGCAGCGTATGTATGTGGTCTATGGTACTAAAGCCTCTTCGGAAACCGGCTTGTTCGGGAGGCTGGAAGTCATCAAACCTGCGTTCGAGACGATTCGTGATGACTCTAGAGAACAACTTATATACCAAGCATTATGTACATCAAATTATGTAACTTTAGCCAAAAATTATTGCTGGGAAACGAATTTTTTTTTGGGGTGGAAATTACGTTTTATGGCAGGACTCAATGTAACACACTCAAAACATTGTACTGATGGATGAATAGTACGGGGGCCGTGGAGGTGTTTACAGTAAAAATCTTACGTTAAAAACATGTATTAAAAACAAACTTGTTAAAAAGATGGAATTTTGACCCACTATATCTCCGTAACTAGAAGGTATGGTCTAGAACAAAAAAAATATCACAATAACGAGGAGAACAAGTACGTTTCGGCTTCGTTATGGGTCTTGGTGCACCCTATATTAAACTAACAATAAAACGTTTAGAAGGAAATGTTGTAACCATACTAGATCTCTTTACGAATCGAATTAGAACAAAGAAAGCTGATAGATAATTACTTCGGATGTGAATAAAAAAAAAAAATTACAACGAGTTGAAAAATCATCGCCAGAAATGGTCAATATTTTTTAGGAAAAAATACTATGGACGAATGGCAATATACGATGTATAATTGTAAATTTAATTATAAAGATAGCTTCCAAAAATTATAGCACAATAAAAAACTGTTAGCGTATGCTAGAAGCAGACAAAGGTATGTTTTCAACGGCATAATAAATATATTTTTGAAAAATACTGTTTTTCTTCGAAATAATTTATTTTTTCGTGCTTAAAAACTGTGCAATGTTTTTTTTTTTTTTTTTGAAGTTGGTAAACCTAGGTAACCGTACCGTCTTACCCGAGCACATAAATAATCACTATTAAATTCGTTGTTTTAACGTTTCTTTATAAACAACTTTTTGCGTGATGCGCGTACAAACATACAGACAGAAAGGCAGACAGACAAAAATTCTAAAAACTGTTGTTTTGGCTTCTGTTGCTAGAGCAATAAAGACGCCCCATATATATTTTTTCAATATCTTCAACGTAGGTACAGACATCGGCCTGTTACAATTTTATTACAACAGTCGCGCCGTATCAACTTTATCTATTATTACTTAATCAATGTTTTTGCTGGTCACGGCGTCGGTTTTTTTTTATTTTCAATTACTTACTGATATAATTTTTTATATAATCATACTTCCCAACTACTGAAGTTGTAGCACTGACCATTTTTTAAGCCACAAAAAGAACACATCCAATATTTTTAACAATAAATAACACGGTATGGACACTATGAACTGTATTGCAATCAACGACAAATTTTAATGTCGAATATCTATGGAGTCGATCTATGGAGAAGAACGGGCAAGAAACTCTATGGACACTCTTTTAGATCAGCATATTGTTACAAAAACTTGGTTACATCATTCATGTTGAGATGGTACACTATGTGAGAACGATGTAGCGAGATGTACACTGTCTTTCTTCCCATGCCTTTCTTTATTTCTAAAAGGACTGAATATATTAAAACCAGCCAATCTTGAATCTAGATTCAAACCGTTCTATCTCCATCTAGAACCTAGATGAGATCGGTATACAAATGTAGTGTTTGAACGAGTATCTTTATTTCATTTCCGTTTCCTAGTCGTGCCCGACCGATCAGACAGGCAGGCGTTTGTGAAACACTCGCGGGCCAAGATTTATGTACCACAAAGCTTTGTAGCGTCCACATAAAATGAATGCAAGTAAGTAATCTTTATTTGCATAAAGTGTAGTAAATAGAAAAAAAATGTTGTAGAGGACGTAATACATATGCATTTTTCCCTATGTTTCACAAAAATCAAATGGTGAAGGCACTTTGAAGGAGAATAGCTTACCTCAATATACATTTAATAAAAACGTTATCCCACTTTAGGAACTTCTGTATCGTGGGTGCGTTTACAAATATTTAAACTCACATACAAATATTTTTTCCCTGCGGGGATCGAACCCGCCACACGCAGCGCAGCAGCCAATCTTTTAGCCACTGGGCCAGCCGTGCTGTCAATAGACATACAAATATTCTGCAAATTATTTAAAAATAGCTTTTAAATAATGATTGGGCAATGAAATTCGGCCCCAGGCTAGATGGAGGGATGATATCCGCAGTGTTGCTGGTAGTATCTGAGAGTTGCCGAGAATCGAGCTGAGTAGCGTGTAATTCGGCAGCGACCTCTCGCGTCCGTGCTTAGTTTAATCCATGATCCGGAGCGAGACGGAATGGGACGCCGTCACCTCCTTCTGCGAAGCAGTCATGCTAGCGAAGGAGGTGGCGGAACGTGAGAGGGAGAGAACCTCACGTCCTAGCCGCCGCGGGAAACGCACCGAGCGTGTAGGGCCACGTGGTGGCCCCGGCCACCGTAGGCGCGGGCCTGTGGACGGTGAGCTATGGGCTAGCTCGCCGTCCGTCTGTCTTATGACGACAGGCCGTGTCGACGGCGCGTTCGTGTTCCACGCGCGCCTCAGAGAGATGTCAACGAAAGGAAGGGGTCCGCTAGGGCCGATGCCTGCCGGGGCTGCGGGACTATTCGATAGAGATACCGCGGCCCTGGAACACAAAGGGCGATGAAGGAACATGGATGGGTTTTAGTCAGTAAAAGTCTGACTCTCCCTTCCGCTCCGCCCAGAGTGGGATGAAAATGACCCCCGTCATTTGATGATTCCCATACGAAAAAAATAAAAGTAGCGTGTAATTGGAGAGGCCTATGTCCACCAGTGGACTGCTGTAGTAGACGTATGATGATGACGATGCATGAAAAAAACACTTATATGGGATTTTTTTGTTTGTATCTAGAAAACGTTGAACCTGCCCAGGAGGATGTGAGTACACGAATTTCTTTGCGACAACTGGTTCGATTTTCGTGATTCTTTTTTTTCATCTAGTCAACTATAAGTATAAATCTGCAGCTTGCTTTGCTGTCTGTACTAGTTAATTTAATCGGCGAGCGCGAGCTTGGTGGGTTTATCTCGTTGCTTCGCCAGAGGGCGCTTATGTCCGATCCCGAACACAATCAGTTATAATTATTTGTGCTGTTTGCTCAGAGCTTATACAACTAGAATAGAATACTAGCAAACTATCTATCTTTATTATTTCTGTGTGTAAATCATATTATTATGTGGATAGATCCTTACTTACTTTTTATTGCTTAGTGGGTCTATCCATCAGGATGTTTTCAGTAGCACCTTGGAGTCTGGAATGGTGCCCGGTTGATGGCAATAGACTCGGTCCTTATTTATTACATGGGACCTGGCGAAATGTATGTGTACTACTATACTCCTCTATCTAACCCTTCTGGATTCACAGACGTGATTTTAAGTATATTTAATACTTACACCTGGAGCTACGCTGTATAATAACAGCCGCTCGGGTCGATTTTCAGGTTAAGCCGCGCTTGCCTAGGTTGGTCCGTGGATGGGTCACCATCCATTACATACCGAGTATCCTCCGTGCCTCGGATAGCATGTTAAGCCGTTGGTTCCGGCTGTCATTTGTAGATCATTGAAAGTCTGACAACCAGTCTTGCGGGGTACCGCAGCCCATGTCCCCGTAACTACTCTCCATAAAAATTTGACGAAATCAACGTTTTGTGCTTCCTGAATAATACCTCTAGAGCTATCATTTTCTGTTCATAAAATCAAGGTCTACTGCAGACACGTCTTTTTCCATTAATTTCCTTTTTTTTTCAGCAAAAAATAAGTAAAGAAAATATGTCCCTTCAAAAATGACAAAAATGCCCCATTTTTACGGTCGTGATTAGAGGACAGACCAATTTGAAAACCTTTTAAGATAAAAAGAAATTAAGAGGAATTAACCTACTCTTTTTTTTTAATTTAGTGTCAAAAATAATTGAATCGGCTCAGTTTTCGAGGAGCAAAAAGGGGAATACGAAACGTCGATCTCGTCAAAATATTTGTGATATAATCGGTCTGAGCTGCAGCTATCCCTATCGCACTCTCGGGGTAGGATTGACGCAGCGCGACGGCAATAGTTTCTTCAAATACCTATTTTTCAAATTCCTCCCAGGCCCTGGCCCCTCTTCACTATCGCATTACCCACTACTAACTGAATTGTGGAGGTCAGGCATTCGCTTCATGTAAAATATTGGTACTCAGCCACAGCCATACTGGAAGGCTACCCTAACATAGTTGGGTAAAGGCAGACTATGATGATTAATTTAATAATAACACCAGATTTTCAGTAAAGAGCAACCAAGGGCGAAAATATGTAGAGGTGCACAACCAAATCATTTTTTACACCATTTTATTTTTCTTCCAATGTTCGAAATTAAACAATTTGTGTTAAAATTAAAAACAAAAAATTTATTACGAGTTCATTTTTTGGTAAATGCAAAGAAATTATTACCGAGAGATAAAACAACCAAAATAATATAAACTATTACACATTTGTATGGCATCTAAACGATAAGTAGAAGCTGTATACTTAATAGTTAAAATGTAAAAAATAAATAATTAAAAATAATTACAAAAAGTAACAATGCTTATGTGTTATTAGTGGACTTGGCATTTTTTCACAGAAGGACAGTAAAAATATATTGACATCGAGTGATTTCACTTCTTTTAATACTTTTTAAAACATTTTTTTTATACTTATAGATTTTTTTTCGCAAAACACAAAAGACATTTACACATCTAAGTTAAAACAACCGTGATATTTTTTTTTTCTTTTCTTACATTTATTAAGTACAAATTCAATTTAAATACACATTTTGCCAAAAATACTATACACTCTCATACAATAATGTTCTGTGAAAAAATGTCTCTATGTAAAATTAATACATTCTAAAATATTTACATTAATATATTTAATTAGTAACTGGCAGTTTCAGAAGGCACATAATACATTTTCTTTAGGAATTTATTTACTTTTAAATAATTATGTAGGTATATATAAAGCATAATTTAAGCTACGACGATATGTATCGCTAAGGCACACTATGTGAATACTACCTACGTTACACAACTATTCAAAAATATGTACCCATTTATTTTTATTAATTTTATCAGTGAAGCGACTACAATTCATTTTGTATATTTTTTTAACTTAAATTATAACTATCTTTTTATTGCTTTTATTTAGATTTACAAGTTTTTAATACCTACTCAGTTTAGCACTTTGAGAGATCTACCTCGTCTGAGTAACGGGAATCTTTTTAGAAAGTTTTATTGAGTTGATGCCTCCCAAAATTATTATAAATCGTATTTATGTAAAGCCATCTTATTAGTAACATTATAGACCATTAGCTCTGGATTCGAAATAAAAATCGAAGGTGTATCGAACAAAAGATTCAATCTTTTATTTCTATATTTAAAAAATAAATCATTTCACACGTGACTACAGTTTTTCTACCACAATTTAGTTACTTAATAATTTATAATTGATTCCATTACTCGATACACCCCCAACAAATTATGTTATCTACCGCATTTAGTAAATACCTAATTATTAACTTAGATCACATATTTTCAACAACTTTCATACATACACACATTTTTACATTTATCACACGACAAGATTTAATCTTTCATTCATTTTACACTTGACGACAATTCATTTTGGATAAATTGTAATAATTATTTTTAATTATCCGTTTTTATTATAATTTATCTAAAATGAATTGTCGTCAAGTAACATAGAACTTCAACTCACATTTTTTTCTCTTTTATTAATTTCTAATATGGCGTCCGAAAATTAATTGTTTATTCGTGACTAGTTTTATTACAATAGAATAGATTTAGGTATTTAAAAAAAATGTCAAACCTTTCATCTTCTTTGTAAAAAAGACGCGAAAAGTTGGGGAAAAAATTCGTTATGTCATGAGGTAAAACTATTGCATCGTAAAATATGGCTTCTATTTTTTTCCTACAATCAAATCGGAGCTACCTTTCTACTAAGCTGTAATTTTTATACTTCTAATCTATTTAATTATAAAACTTACAGCCCAACAAAATATTTTTATTAATTTTAAAAATAAATTAATAAAACATCACACTCATTCCTACCATTTACTAAAACGGCAGGAATCAATACGACGTGATACAGTAGAAAAAAGGAAGTTCTTTATTTTCTTTCTTTGAAAGAAATTCTTTCTTTTCTGTCTCTGAAGGTACTTCCTTCTTTCTTTGCATGATACAATGACGTCATTTAAAACTTATTAACGATGAC
This sequence comes from Eugnorisma glareosa, assembly GCA_947578425.1. Taxonomy (NCBI): domain Eukaryota; kingdom Metazoa; phylum Arthropoda; class Insecta; order Lepidoptera; family Noctuidae; genus Eugnorisma; species Eugnorisma glareosa. The sequence goes on from OX387966.1 coordinate 2,486,720, forward strand.
TTTGTGATGTCAGTACCTGTCGAAGCTAGTGGAGTCGCGACTAGTGACGTCACTAGCGGCGTCCGTGGACGAGCTGCCGTCCGAGTCGGATGTCCGGCCGGTGCCAGACGTCCGGCCGTAGTCCGACGTGCCACCCGTGTCGGACGTCGCGCCTATCTCGGTGGTCGGATATCAAAGATGCTCGTCGCGACCGTTAAGGGGTTGTCGCTCAGCGTGGTCCGAGGGGCGGTTGCGTTTGAAGAAGCCGCACTGGAAATTAAACGATCGATTATTAAATCTGGACGGCATGTGATGGTGATTGTAATTCATACGCATTCATAGGTTGCAAGTAAGCATAGACACCCAGGTCTTAACGTCGGGTGAAGGGTTCTCGCGTTGTAAAGCAAGAAAATTCTCGATAGCAAGAACGAATCTTGATTTGTCTGTGTCCTGGTAATGGCTCACTCTTTTTTCGTGGAACTGGAATTTAACTGGCGAAATGTGGATCCACGCTTCCGCTTCGCCCGTTCATCATTGTGAAGAAGCCGGTACCGGACATAAAGGGTATAACAAGCACCTAAACGAAGCCGAAAGGCACTTGTTCTCCGCGTCATTGCGATATTTTTTTTTGTTCTAGACCATACCTGGGAACCTTCTAGTTGCGGAGAAATTGGGGGTCAAAGTTCAAACTTTTTCACAAGTTTTTTTTTTTAAATACATGTTTTTAATGTCAGATTTTTACTTTAAACACCTCCGCGACCCCCGTACTATTCAATCCATCCAGCACAATGTTTTGAGTCTGTTAAATCTAGTCCTACCGTAATATGTAATTTTTAACCCCAAAAAAAGTCGATTATCAGCAATAATTTTTGCGTAAAGTTGTACATATGATGTACATAATGCTTGGTTGACGGCTTCGTTAAGGGTTTTTGTTCTACCCAGTATTTTGGTTGACTATGATGATTTGCATGTATATGTCTTTCCCACTCACTTTGTAGAGCGCGAAGATCAGCAGCAGCAGCAAGAGCGCGCCGATGACGGCAGCCAGCACCACGACCCACAGCGGGATGCCGCCGCTGTCGCGCGCCTCCAGCTGCGGGGTCACCGCCGTGTGCGCCTCCGCCGTGTGCCACCACGGGTCCGACGGCCGCCCCACCATGGGCAGGCGGGACACGCGCGCCGCACCGAGACTCGACAGGATTACTGCGCGGTCTTTGGAGATCTGTTGGCGAACAATAGTTCAACTTTAACTTTCTGTTGGTTATGAAATAGGGTGGTCATTATAACGGTGAAGGTGGATTCACTAAACTATAAACTCCTGCTCCAAAATCGCTTTAAGTACGCGAGATTTTGATGTTTAAGAAAAGGATCTATAAAGCAAAAGAGTGTGAAAATCTTGTCGATGAGTTTAAAATTCAAATTAATTTTGTAGTAAAACATCCTGAGGACGACTTATAACCTCTCGGAGAGTCTGTCGTTTATCCACTTCAGATTTCATGCTTTCGATGGTCACACACGTGACCTACCTGAGAGCCAAGATAAAATGACATCCTATCAAATGTAACGATCATGGAAAAATCTAATATTTTAATTGCCTTGAGAGTCGATGTAGGAATACGAAACGCTTGAAAAGGGTCTTCCAATTTAAGGCCGCTCATAACAACTGTTTCAATATCCTTACCTCAGTAAGCACCGACGCGTTGATCCTGGATCTGAACGCGAACCAGGCCTCCTGCCCCTTCACCATGCGTCCAGTGGTACACCTCAGTACCTCGCACTTGTACTTCTCTTCGCATTTTTCCAGAATCTTCTTCAGCTGTGGGTCCACCTGGATTGAAAATACTTGGTTAACATTTTTGTTCAGAGAGCATCTTTTGATTGGAAAATCCCCTGATTTTTCAATCTTATACCCGTTTTCACTAACTCCCAAATTTAAGTGCATTGTTTTCAACGCCGAGAGTTAAAATTCCCAACAGTTCAATAATATTAGTAATTTGTTTCTAAGTTTAGCTACCTACTTGCTTGTGTTAGAGGTTTTCATATATTTAAAGCATTTTTAGTTCGATGACGTCAAAATGAAATACCCATATTTATATAAAAAATATGTTAAAATAGTTCAAAAACTTACTTCGTCCTGTCGCCGTCTCCTGGTCTGCTCGCGACGTTCAGTAGAAGAGCCGTAACCGCTGCCTGAGTTGGTGCTGTAAGATGTGCGAACACCTGACAAGAAAACAACAGACGATATAATATCGATAATATGAAAAATAATCTCCCTCGATAAATTTACAACTTATAAGAATAATTTACCTGATGATGAGGAGTAGGAATGTCCGCTTCCACCCGTCTGATAACTTCCACCTCCTGTTTGATAGGTTCTACCACCAGATTGATAGGTAGCGCCACCAGTCTGGTAGCCACCACCTCCAGCTTGCTGACTTCCACCTCCAGCCGCGTATGTCCCACTATGTACAGCACCACTAGCCCCAGAGCTTCCTTGACTTCCACCAGAACTGCCACTAACATCGGCAATACCATATCGGAACTCGTTATTAGGATTATACGCGCCAAATGCTCCCACTCCTCCAATTTTGTCTTCTTCTTCATCACCAACAACAGTTACACTTGAAGAACCCCTGAAGGTCGAAGAACCAGCTTTCGAGATGTCGGGGTTGACAGTTTCTGTGGTTGCCCATGAGCCGTGAACGAAGCCGCCCTGGCCTGAATCTTGCCCATAACCTCTTGATCCTTGACCAAATGCAGAACCTTGGTTGTAGGTCGCTGAGCCTTGATTAAAGGATCCTGATCCCTGGTTATAGGTTCCTGAGCCCCCGTTGTAGGTTCCTGATCCTTGATTGTACACGCCGGAACCTTGGTTGTAACCGCCAGCACTTTGGGAATATGTGCCCTGACCACCACTTTGCCATGAGCCCTGGGAATGACCTTGTGAAGATGCTAGGTTGACACCGCCTTGGTTAGCATATCTGGAAAGACAAGAAAACATTATTGAACACCAAACAACACTGGCATAGGAATTTTTTGTAATATCAATTGCTAATTTCATTTTGTGAATATAAAAAAATCTTGAACTTACACATTGAAAGAGCTTCCAGGCTCTCCTTCATGTCCAAGGGTTCCATACTCAGTACTTGTCTCTACTTCCGATATAATGTTATGATTCGCATCATACACAGTGGTCTTGTTCCTCACTTTCACTACCTGAGCACCTTCTCCAAAAGCACCCTGAGCGATGCCTGTTAGAGCGTCTTGGTCGATTGTTCCTGAAGCAAGAGCAGCAGAGAGTTTCTTCTTGATTTCTTCCTTTTCTGCAGCAGTCAAGTCTTCGCCATTGGCATTAGTCCAGGTTGTATTGAAAAAGTATTTGGTGCCAAACTGGCCCTGGTTTTGACCCCCGACATGTCCTTGGTTTCCAATGAATTGGCCACTGGAACCTTGGCTGCCGCTAACAAATTGCCCATTTCCACTCTGGCTGGTAACAAACTGTCCATTACCACCCTGGCTGCTAACAAATTGTCCACCGCTACCCTGGCTGCCACTTACGTATCCACTGCCACTCTGGCTACCGCTAGAACTGGAGCTACTGCTGACATGGCTCGAGCTGCCATTATAGTGACTGCTGGTACTATGTCCGGTACCGTAACTTGAGCCGCTGGTTTGTCCGGTACCATAACCGGAGCCGCTGGTTTGTCCGGTGCCGTAACCGGAGCCGCTAGTTTGTCCGGTCCCGTAACCAGAGCCGCTGGTTTGTCCGGTACCGTAACCGGAGCCGCTGGTTTGTCCGGTACCATAACCGGAGCCGCTGGTTTGTCCGGTTCCATAGCCTGAACCTCCTTGGTTGATCACACCACCAGTGTTACCACCAGCCTGGGAGTTAACTTGCCCGCTGCTGGACGATTCCTCCCAGTAAACTGTAATAAGTAACATTGTGGTTTTTATACTGATCACATAAGAACTGAGTTTCTATTCTTGATCGTTACTATTTCAATTAATATAAATTACCTTGTCCATAATATCCACCTGCACCGGACGTTTGTGATGAACTGTAGAACTCGCTGCTCATCATTGCTGAAAACAAAATAAACATTTCGTTAAAGGGTTTTAAAACAAATGATGTTATTTTTACCGTTCGAAATAAATTCAACTAGATAGTTCTTTATGAAAAACTAAAAAATCTTTGAGAATTTCAGTATTGACAAGATATTTCAAATTCAATAACTAAGTTACGACTCATTATGAAAACAGCTTAATTAGAATAAACAAACCTTCTCTCTCTTTTCCCAGTAGGAAAGCATAAGGGTTCTGGACGAACAGGTTCTCAATGTTGACGTGTCTCGCCACGTCACACTTGACGTTGCCCAGCCATTGTGGTTGCACCAGCATGTACATTAGGTTTTCGCCTAGAATGTTAAACACAATTTTAGTATAGAAAATGATAGAAGAAAATAACCTTTTAAGTTACTACTTCTTATTTTATCAGGACGAACTGTCTCTGAACGACTACTTATGCTGTGGTAAACATAGTTTGGTAGAGGGGTGCTCTTCATGGGAGCCTATTTTAATGCATATAACTACAACATTTTGCCGCTGTACGTAAAAACGGCGCATATGAAGGTAATGGAAATGGTAACGGCGGCAAATGCGCCTTTTTCGTTTGGTAATGTTCGATTTTCTTGTCATTTTTTTTTCCGAAGATGCTCCACTTTTGCTTACTCGTGCAGTATATTGTGGCTAACATGTATGGTTGTTGGTTTAGTAGCTACGAGTAGCTATAGTTCTCACCTTCAAGAGTCTGGTAGGGCCACATGAAGTATATCTCTGTTTCTTCAACAGTGAAGGGTCCCTCGTTCTTGACGTTGTACTTGTGGATCACTTGCGGTCCCAGTTTAGTGTCATCTTTTATATTTTTAGTATCGTATAGCGACGCGTTGTAATGAAGCTCTGGTGGGTCTGAAGTTCTGTAATTGATACGATTCTAATGAGCATTTTTGAACTTTGCTTTAGTATAAGAAAAAATGAAAACACATGAAAATATGTGCCATCACTTAAACGAAATTTTCAACGACTAAGACATCATCCATGTAAACTAATTTATTAACTTTCATTTAAAATCGCTTAAAAAGACATTTACACATTCATAAATCCTTAGTAGGTAGGAGAACTCCTTAAGTTTTAGTAAATCAAATACCAGTTATGCTAAAAATGTTTTTACTTTTACTTGATGTTATCCTCAGTCCATTTCCACTGTTAAAATATTTTTCTCGTAAACTCACCCAATGATAGACAGCTGAGCTCTGACGACGACGCCGATGTTCATGTGCATGTTGTTGTCATACATGGTGCCTTGTTGTTCCACGTTCGTGGAGTTAGCTTCCATGTCGAAACTTAAGGATGTGACACGGGAGTCCACTTCCAAAATTAGGCGGAAGTTTACCTGGAAGAGATCATTGTATTGCTATAGCAGCCTGATGCCCAATGATTTCAAAAATATATGAATGTAGAATGTAATGTAAATAGATGGATGATGACATTGATGATGAATCAAGATGATTGAAAGACATTTTGATATTTCACAATTCTGAAGTAAGATAAAATAAATTACATAGAAAAATTGTCTCACCTTTTGTCCACTAGCCATAGGATTTCCCAAATCACATTTCAGGGTGCTATTACCATCAGTAAACCTATTTGTAATGGAGCAATATATCAGAGTATCAGCGGTGTCCAAACGTTCCATCTTAGAGTAGGTGACTCCTGAGGGAATGACCAGGTAGTAAGCAGCTTCGAAGGCATCTTCTCCAGAGTTCTCCACTTTGACGTCAATGTTGACGTTTTCACCAGATCCTAACACGTAGTTGATCGTAGGGCTGTTGAGAAAAATACAGGTCTGCGAATGGTTTTTTCCAGCTGTTTTAATTTTATGTTAATATAGCTTTTCGTTAGTAATTATATTAGAAAAATGTTATTTACATAGACATACCACCACCTCACGTTAGAAGGTTTAAGACAACACAGGACACACAACGAGTATACAAGAACACATTAAACACACAAAAGCGCACACTCAACACATTTTTGATTAACTTACTACAAAGTACATACTAACCTTTTTTTTAAATTAGATAGATACCATGGCTTTAACATGTACAAGATATAGTAAGCCAAAGTAAGAAAAATATAAAATAAAATAAATAATACGTATTAATAAACAAATATTAAATTATGTTAAAAATGTTAGGTAAATAATGTTCGTAAATTGTTAAATTTTAAGCATGTCTTAAGCAAATAAAGAAAGAAAAAGAAAAGAAGTATAATATACAGCCAAAGGTAATATTTTAATCATAACCAAAAAAAATTTTTGAAATTACTTTTGTCTTATTCCGTCTGTATTTAGAATTTTAGATAGGTACTAAAATGTTAATCACTCGATATAATAGAATGATCAGACTAAAAATGCAACCTTTGTAAGTTTATATCCTGAATTATATATATAGAGTAAAGGTACGAAACGAATAATGCTCGTTATGATTTTGCCTTTATAATTTTACTTTTATGACGCTTATTTTACAAACCCGTTGTAATTTGATGCATGTATCGCATAGTACGTTTATAACATCCACGATTTAGTGTCATAAAGAAATAGTATTAGGTGCTATTAAGAAAAACAAATGTTAAGAAAACTGTTTATTCCTGTCTTACGTGTTTTACGATGAAATCGCGAGTGTTGTAAAATATCATGTTTAAAACCTGACGTGGTGCGTAAAAACAGAATTTGTAGGAAAAACAAAATTTTAACAGTAAACAAGTTAATTCGCAGACCTGTGATTATGGTATTGATATTTAGTCAGATCAGCTCAAATAATATGTGATTTTAGAATAGCTTTTGAGCACTCAGTCTAATTAAGATTGGGTTATAAAAAGATAATTTTTAAATGCTTATAGATAGACAATTCTAAGATTAAACACAGGGTAATGCGTTAGACAGAAGTAAAGAAAAAGAAACAGAAAACAGGAAATTGTTTACACATGCATTATTCTAATACCTACACACAGACACAGGTACAGACACACAGACAGACTATGCTTAAAACTAGGTTTCTCTGGCAAATAAATATCAACCTTGCTATATTTGTATAAAGTAGAAAGTAAGTAAACTTTTCATACTCAATTCAATGCGGAATTGCGGACAGAGGTACGCAGTTAAAGTGATTCATTTCCGACTTTATTTTAAGCGACGCCATGTTGATATTGATTCGGCACAGATTTATATTGTTAGATTAGCCCTACCAAGTCAAAAAACGATCAGTTTCTATTTCGTTCACAATAACTTTTGAATAGCACCTACTGTCTCGCTTACTCATATTGAAAATCGTATCATGTGAGAAGTACGGAGAGGGCACATCTAACGATTGTTGTTTAGCAAAGCTGTGTTCAGCTAGATACCTTCACCAGCTCATTTCAATAGCAAAATGGAACTCACGTCGTAGCTGACATCCTGAGATCTGGTACACAAATGTTATCAGATCCACAGTTTTTCTGGATGTTCAGCGAGTCTGCGTGGACGATGCTCCTGGTCTGGTCCAGCACTGGCGGCACCAGGTTACCTGACGGCTGCGTCACCAGGTCGTACGACATCTTCACTTCGATGGGAGTCAGCTTGTCACGGATCTCATCCTGCAATTAGAAAGAAGAGTTGTTTAAAACTTTTCGTACTAAGAGAATTATAATAATAGTCCTCCAGACCGAATTTCGGGCAACCAATAAGTCAATTTAGTGGAGGCTATACATTTGTGCCTGTGTGCACAGGCGCACTCTCTTCCCTCACCCTCATAGTCCGGCGGGACGGCAATCCGACACAATCGAAAAGACATCAAGCGCAGTAGATCACAGCGAAATACCTAATGAAACTGAATGGGAAGGGTAACTCACGTCCAAATAAACAACGATATCCTTGCATTCCTGCTGTCCTTGTGTGAGCTGCATCTGCTCCTTGTATATCGTTTCCCTTGTCTCCGCGAGGAACAGCCTCTTCGTGGTCTTCTGACGAGAATCCAGGTCCAAGGTCACCTCAAACTCTGAAGATGGGTGGAGAAATGATTAGTGATTTGATGCAAGTCAGCGCCATTCTGACATAGTACCATTATTGTTTAAGTGCGTAAGAGAGATGGATGTATTCAGATCACATAGCACCATCCCATTTTCGCAGAAAAAATTGATGACTTGAATACGTCAAAATATGAAATGGTGTCATATAAAACATTAACACTGAGTGCAGTCACATATACAACTAACAAAGACTCACTAACGACAAACGAATATTTACATTTTATTATTTCGCATTATTCTCATTTTTATCTGGCACTAAGTCAGAAGCCTCAACGTCTGACAACCAGGAGTTAACCAATAGCTGGGTTTTTAATACGACAGGCTACGAGTAAAAACGTACTGGTATTAGCTGAATACCAGTACTTTTAGAGTAAGTTTTTAGTCTTCTTGAAGATATAGTTAGACTGGAAACCGACCGCAACATTGTTATGATGACTTTAAGTGCCAGATAAAGATGACTGACATTAATAGAGATATGATAGTCTGGGTGGTTTTGGTTTTGTGTGGTACCAATTAGCGCTACTTCGACCACTCACCGAAATAGCAGATATATCCTTCCGCTTGGAAACAAATAACACATTATTTTGAATCTCAATTTCGTTCAAGCTGTGGTGAATGATGAACTTAACAATAATTTTGATGAAAATGGAGATTAGTATGCTGATACAGTAGGCAAAATACCTAAAACTAGTCGTATAAGTAATAAGTATTTGAATTTATGGATAAAGTATATAAGAGACACAATAGACAAAGGTTGAAATAATGAAGTCAGTAAAATCCTAGAATTAACTTAAACGTAGCTATGTTCAAAGAAGATAATACCAATGATCATGAGATTAACAATGAAATAAAAACACTTACTAATCTGCTGGTCCACATTAACTCCACCGTACGTCAAGCAGAACATAAGCTGCGCACACGCAACAGTGGTGCCGTTAGTCAGGTGACACTTCTTGTCAGTCAGCGAGATCAACTTGCTGTCTCCTAAGAACTTCACGTCGGCTGATACCTTTACTACGGGGCGAGATCTGGAAACAAAGAGAGTCCTAATTTAGTATACCAGTTTGTTGAGAGACAATCCAATCATTCATTCATCAACCTCCACATAAGTTTAATCCCCTACTAAAGCCCTTCTAGGTGAATTAACAAAACTCCTATCAAAATTTCAAGCCAGTTTATTCGAGATTTTTATTAATGAGATAGTTTCTGCCTCTTTGTTCTATTGACCCTCGGGTTAGACCTCCGATTCACACATACATGACATTACGCCTTTACAGGCGAAGGGATAGGGAGAGGTGTACCTAATAGTACACACATTTCGCAAGTTATGTTTAAGTCCCACATTAAGCCTACTGGCACAAATCCAGACTCCGTGGCTGCTACTGAGAAATTCCTGATGGAAAAAGCCAATAACATTTTGCCTGACCTGGGAATCGAACCCAGGACTTCATGCTCAGCAGTCGCGATTGCGACCACTAGACCAACAAGGCAGTCAACCGTGTTTTTGGGTTTTTCCTATAGAAAACTCAGCGGTAATCCATAGTCTGATTTTGTGCCTTAGGCTCACCTAGCTCCCCCCTTACTATGTGGGGCGAATCACAAGCAATGATACCAATTCTCCTTTGCTACTTGCAAAATTGTATGTTACTCATATGAAGAAACCAAATATACTGCTTTTTATTGTAACCTAATTCTTTTCTATAATTAGCAGGAACACTTACTTCAAAAACACAACAGTATCCGACTTATAAGCACCAACAGCTAAATCTGTGTAGTTGTTATTATCCAGGTCCACTCCTCCAGAGAGAGAGAAGCCGAAGGTGGAGAGAGTAGGAGAGATCTCCTCAGCGGTGATGGCTTGGGAGTACTTCTCATGGATGCCAGACTCGCTGCCGTGGTAGATGTAGACTACACCGTGGCCGTTTTCTCCGCCATAGGGGGCTCCGACGGCTATGTCTGGAAGGTGGAACGAAGGATTTGGATCAGTAAGAACAGGCGGTCATTTCGAAGTTCATATAAGGTGTTGAGATGTTATTCTGCGAAGCGATAGTTCAAAAAGAAGCTTTTGTAATATTGCAATTAAAGTGAAGTTTAATGTGAACTATACATAATAGCACACATCTGTAGTCTATGAAATTATTGTTTAAAAAGTAAGGACTCAATACAAACTAACATACAACTAAAAAAAAAAACAATGTCACATAACCTGAGAAATAGACATAAAAACAAACTGGAAGTCATCAGCGTACGTACTAATTACGGTAGAAGGACCATATTATTTGAAAGAGTTCATCTGTTCAATGGATTACCGGACGATATTAAAGAGTGCGATAACGTGAATACAATTAAAAGAAAGCTTATGAAACATATAATTATTATGTACACTATAACGTTTAATACTCTGGAGGAAATTTGTATTGTACTTTATTATCATACTTTTTACTTTGTATCTCATTATAAGCGGACTGTATGTTCTTAAGAGAAATAAATTTCTTTAACCCGAAACCGATATAAAATTGACATTTCTCTTGAGTACCTATGAGTTTTACTTAAATATCATATCATGTATTTACCTCCAAAACCATCGTAGTTGATGTCTCCGAGGGAGGTCACTGCCAAACCGAATCTGCCTCGAGAAATTTCACCGGTCCTAGCATGACTCCTTGTGAAAGACTGAAAAATTTATAGAAACATTCATTTAGTAGAAATATAAGAGTAGTTTGACTAAAAGTTTAAGAAGAAGAGGAAGTCAATGGTGCATTGACTGCATTTGTATATTTTTTTTTGTAGATAGTAGATTAAATCGGAGGAGCTCATGGAAAAATAATAACAGCCGCACAGATCGATCTTTAGGTTAAGCCGCGCTTGCCTAGGTTGGTCAGTGGATGGGTGCCGCCCATTACATACCGAGTTTCTCCGCGCCTCTGAAAGCACGTTAACGTGCTTTCAGAGGCACCGTCGGTCCTGGCTGTCAATTATAGATCTTTGACAATCGTTACAGGTAGTCAGTGGCCCAAAAAGTCTGACAACCAGTCTTACCAAGGGGTATCGTATTACCCAGCAATAGCTGGGTTGTGGAGGTCAGATAGGCAGTCGCTCCATATAAAATACTGGTATTCAGCTGCATCCGGCTAGACTGGAAGCTGACCCCAACATATTTACGAAAAAGCTAGATGATGAGATGATGAGTAGATTAAATATAGCGTCGATTATTATTTTGTTTAAAGGCAAACATTAATCCTTACCCTGTCTTTATCTTGGTAGATAACGTAGATCCTTCCATGCTCAAATCCATCAGACTTGGTCTTGGTGAACATCGGGGCGCCAACAATAACGTCATCATAGCCATCCCCATCAATATCACCAGATGCGATACTGTACCCGAAGTAAGCACCGATCTGAGAGCCACTGATGTTCTTGATGTTTTGAAGCTCCCAAGTATAAAGAACAACCTGGAATAATACGGTCAATTTTTATTAATATAAATTATACCAAAACATACAAACATGAAGACTTGGGAGGTCTTCATGTTTGTATGGAATTAGTATTTATGGAAAGTTGGAAGGAATATGATGTTCGGTGAGGTACACGCATTATAAATAAATATTTAAACATGAAAATTGTCGTTGTTAACTTAATAGAAAGGGTGTAACAAGACCCTTAACGGAGCCGACAGGCACTTGTTCTTCCCGTCATTGCGATAATTTTTTTGTTCTAGACCATACCTGGGAATCTTCTAGTTACGGAAATAATGGGGGTCAAATTTCCAACTTTTTTACAAGTTTTTTATTTTAAATTCATGTTTTTAATGTAAGATTTTTAAACTTTACTTTACTTTAAACACCTCCACGACCCCAGTACTATTGAATTCATCCATCTGCCCAATGTTTTGAGTTGCGTTACATTGAGTCCTACCGTAAAACATGATTTTTCACCCAAAAAAATAAAGTCATTTCCCAACAATAATTTTTGCGTAAAGTTACTTAGTTTGATGTACATAATGCTTGGTTGATGGCTTCGTGAAGGGTCCTGTTACAACCTGTATTTGAGGAAGTAACCAAAGGCTGTAATAGATACAATTTTAGCTTCTTAATAAAATTCTATAACAATGTAAAGAAGAATTCGGTGATTAAAAAATACTTACTAATCCCTTTAGTCCAGCTCCTCGAGGTACTCCAACAGCAACGCTCTGTATACCTTGACCAGCAAAGTCACCAACAGCGATGGAGTAACCCATGTAAGAATCGTCGTACCTAGGACTAGCTTCAGGAGTCGCTATCAAGGCTGGGCGACTACCTATCGATTGAGACATCAGCTGACCTAAAATGGAGATGATCATTTAGTCAAGTTCACCTAGATGGGCTGTTTTTAGCTTCATTTGGACGATTTTGAATGATAGCAGCATGAAGATGAAACCATTTCATTCTGTATTTTTTCCTTAATTCCCAATATAAGCATCACCAGAAAATGTATTCCATAAGCTTTGAAAACAGGACAAGTTTGGAATATTAATGAGGATTGGAAAATCGTCCAAAGGAAACTCATGTTTAATACATTGAAACAGCACAAAACGTCAATCATTCGTGTACAATGTTCCATGATCTGTCAATAGATGATGTTCAAGCGATCCAGCAGCCAGGAGAGGCAGTTTCATGTGATGATGGTTGTAACACCGTTCATACGTCTCATATATTACAGGCGTCTGTATAACGCTTTTATTAGGTTATTATTAGCATACATATGACCAAAAGGTGTCATCACACCATATCAAGCGTGAGATTCAGGGATATTTTAATAAATGTTAAATTAAATATATCACCAAATCCTTGTTATAGCGACCGCAGTCAGGTATTTATTGGTAGAATTAATTTTGGTAACGGCTCTGGCGAAACACAAGCACAACAAAGAACCCTTCTGTCAAAGTAGAACAACACTTCACAGAACGACGTAACGTTGTATTTGCCTTGAAAAACGTTACATAAAAACGCTCATTGAATCTAAAGAAAGTTAGCCGTGTTCAGTCAGAGCAAAAGCCAATGACATTTATAGTTTAGTTTTAAAGCATGGACACTTTTGCGGTTACAAAATCATTGGAGTATTATTAAACACCTATTAAACCCGCAGGATTTAAAAACTACTTTATGGGAATTGTCATTCCTATTTACACATTTTCTTTTACAT